>CM028129.1:321514166-324290000 GCA_016271365.2 Neoceratodus forsteri
CCCCCTGCTCATCGTGGCAGTGTAACCCACTGTCCGATCGTGGGCATTCATATTAAAACTAAAGTCCAATATCCCTGGCGGTCCAGTGGACCGCTCGAGACCAAATGCAGGTATTTGTATTAAAACTAAAGTCCAATATCCTTGGTGGTCCAGTGTTCCCCCCTCCCACCGCCCACTGGGCCCCCTGCCCGCTCCCCAGTCAGGCGGGCGGCAGCACCATCTGCCTGCCACCCGCTGCCCACCGACTGACACTGTCCGTGTGGCCCTATGCCCATTGGTCCATAGCGTGAGCCAATGGGCGTGCAGCCCATACTGTACTACACATTCCAGATATGTGAATGGATCCATTCACATATCTGGACTGTGTTAATGCGGAAATACGGCTGTCGCCCATTGGTTCGCGCTGGCGGACCAATAGGCTCTTCCACCGTGCAAGTGTCAGTCAGCGGGCAACAGGTGGGTGGGGTGCTGCGCCCCGCTGACCGGGGAGGCGGTGGTGCCCAGTGGGTGGTGGGGAGGAAGGCACCGCTGGACCACCAGGGATATGGACTTTAGTTTTATTACTTATGCCCGCAATTGGGCTGCAAGCGTCCACTGAACCACCAGGGATATTGACTTTAGTTTTAATACAAATGCCAGCGATCGGGCTGCGGAGGTCCACTGGACCACCAGGGATATAGGGGGATCCTTTTTCTCTGTCGGCCCGCAATCGAGCATGGGAGGCGCCACTATGAAGGTGCAGCCGGAGCTCGGGTGGCCACCCACAGGTGGCAGCTGCTGTGTTGTGCCCTGCAATACGGCAGCTCACCTGTGGGTGGCCAGCCTTGTTCCTTTTTTTTTTGGCTCACCTGTGTGCAGCGCAAGTAGGGGTTGCGCATGCATGGGCTCAGCACATCCCGGGCTGAATATCGGGATGTGCGGAGTATGCATGAGCACGCCCCCTCACCTGCGCTGCATACATTACTGGTGCGCTCCAGCGCATCGGGATTTGTGCCAGGCACAATCCCCATTTGAATATCGTGCTGGGATCCATCAGTGGGTTGCGCATGGCACAACTGTGTTGCGCCATGCGCAACCCTTCTGAATATCCGGGCCAATGTGTACTGTTTTGTATTCAGAGCTTATTTTTTTTTACTGAAACTGTTGTATAATTTGTATCTGTTGCATTTTAATCTCTTACCTCAGTAACCCCCCCACCACCGTAACTTTTCTACACAATCCCACTCATTGCAAATGGTTGTGCTTTAACTAATTTTAGAATGTTTTTGCTCTCTGTTATTGTACTCTCCTGGGTTGTGCCTGAAAATAGGCAGGTTTTTGTGCACTTACTGAGTTACCAAAAGTAAATAAATAAAATAAATAAAAATACTGCCAGACCCTTTTAATCAGCTGCAAGATTAACACTCAATCACCACCCATAATTCTTAAGTCCCTTGTTGCAATCTAAATTACCCTGGTGTGTTTAAAGTCAAAAACACTGGTTTCTAGCCTGCTCTTTTCACAAAACCCCACCCGACCAGACTCCTCCTGATTTTGTACACTGCCCAGTCTTCAAATAATTTAATAACCCACCTGATGCTCCTCCGTGAATGCCTTCCCACATGCTGCTTTGTAAAATGGCGCTCAGCCAAATAGGCATTGAAGGACTGCTCTGTACCGCCTTACACAGTGGCTGCTCTCCCGCTGGGCACTGTTGACTTGGGCTTGGAGAAGCTTGCCAGTCCCAGAGGGTGAGAATAGAGATCTAGACAATTATCTTTATAATTTAGTTATTGTATAGGTTAGCCTCAAGGACAGTACTATACTATATGTGATAAATAATTTTTACAGAAAAAGATAGCCTCTAGGGGGTGATCATTTAATGAGTCGCTTGATCCACTCTTCGTTCTGAGGGAAAACTCTTAGAAATTGTAATGAAAATAGGAATCACATAGAAACATAGAATTTGACTGTAGATAAGGACCGCTTGGCCTACCTAGTCTGCCCATTTTCCTACCTGTCTCATATACCACCGATCCCAAATGATCTGTGGCCTTACCTTCTCTTTCCTATCACTAAAGCTCCTTTATGTCTGTCCCATGCATTTTTGGATTCCCCTTCTGTTTTTGACCATGCAACCTCTGATGGGAGTCTGTTTCATGGATACACCACCCTTTCCATGAAAAAATACTTGCTGACGTTACCTCTAAGTCTACCCCTCTATTTTCATATCATGGCCCATTGTTCTTGAACACTTTTTTTTTTAAAGATGCTACCCTCTTGGACCTTATTTACACCCTTGAGGTATTTAGCATGCAAGGTACTGATCCTCATAACATCTGTTTATTAAATACTGGCTACCGTTCACTTATTCACTGACTCTGTTACATACTATAGAAACACAAGTTGACGGCAGATAAGGACCGCAAGGCCCATCCAGTCTGCCCATTTCTTTTTCTACCTTATGAATGTGCCATCGGCCTTTGCTCTGTCAATGGCCTATCTATTCATACTCATCTGTATTGCTCCCTTATGCCTATCACATGCCTGTTTGAAGCCCTGCACTGTATTCATAGCCACCACTTCCTGAGGTTGACCGTTCCATACATCCACCACCCTTTCTGTGAAAAAGAATTCCCTCACATTCCCCCTTAATCGGCCTCCCTTTAATCTCATGCTGTGTCCTCTTGTCCTGCTATTTTTCTTATATTTAAACATGTTAGACTCTTTCACCTTGTTAATGCCCTTAAGGTGTTTGAATGTTTTGATCATATCACCTCTCTCCCTCCTTTGCTCAAGGGTATACATATTGAGCTCCGTTAATCTGTCCTCATATGTCTTCTGATGCAGTCCCTGCACCATTTTGGTTGCCCTTCTCTGGACTGCCTCAATTTGGTTAATGTCTTTGTGAAGGTGTGGCCTCCAGTACTGCACGCAGTACTCCAGATGGGGCCTAACCAGTGTCTTGTAAGAGGGATTATTACCTCCCTCTTATGACTTATGATACCCCTACTAATACCCTAACATCCCCTAGCCTTACCTACTGGTTTAGGAGCTCTCTTAGCACAATACTAATCTGCCTTCATCAATCATACATAGATACAGACATAGACACTGTCAGCAGATAGGGCATATAGCCCACCAGTCTGCCTGTTTGAGCTTATAAGTTCCCTTTATGTTTTTCCAGAAGTCTGTTGCCCCTTACCCTGACCTCCAGAATTCCCTTATGTCTATCCCATGCAATCTTAAATCCCATGATTGTTTCAGCCCCCACCACTTCCTCTAGCAGGGTATTCCACTTGTCCACCACCCTTTCTGTGAAGAAATTCTTCCTCACGTTTCCTCTGAATCGCCCTCCCTCCAACTTCATCCCATGCCCTCTAGTCCTGTAACATCTTTTTCGCTGGAAAATAGTGTATTCCTGCACCCTGTTCCTCCTGTAAGGTACTTGCATGCCTCTATCATATCCCTCTCTCCTCCTCTTCTCCAGGAGTACATATTCAAGTCCTTCAGCCTGTCATCATAAGGACTTGTGATGCAATCCCTGTGCCAGCTTTGTGCCCTCCTCTGAACCTTTTCTACCCTGCCTATGTCCTTACGTGGGTATGGTCTCCAGAACTTTACACCGTGCTCCAGGTGGGGCCTCACTAGTGTCTTGTAAAGGGGAATTATGACCTCCCTTTTCCTTCTGGTGAAGCCCCTGCCTATGCATCCCAGCATCCTATTTGCTTTACCTGCTGCTTTGTTGCACTGTTTCCCTACCTTGAGGTCATCAGAGATGATAACCCCAAGGTCCCTTTCCTGCTTAGTGCATTCTGTACAACACAACCAAAACTAACCTGACGCAACATGCAATCAAAAATTTGGCATTGGCAAATGCGTGTTTTATTTGTTAACCAAGAAAAAATGGACTGGATACAAGGCCAGTTTTCAGCTATGTAAGATCACAAAGCAAGATAGTTGTACACAATCTGTTACAAAAATAGGCACACAGTGCTACATAAACAAGCATTTGACAATGCCAAATGTTTGCTTGCTGGCATTGGCATTGGTAGTGCAGAAGTTACAGAGCTGCATAATAGGAATGGCAGTGAATATTAAACTGAAGCCAACCCACCACCACTTACAGAAGTGACAGGCATTGGGGTGTGCCTTTGGAGTCGTCAGGCATACTTGTGCGCCATTTCCTTACCCTACCTGCAGACACTGACAAATGTCACGGTGTGCCTTGGGGTCTTTGGCCTTATCACCCCATTCCATCAGGAAATATGGTGAGATAGGTGCAGTATAGGAGAATGGGGTGAACTTTGGGGCTGAAGAGTCCAAGGCATACCTCAATGCCTCTCACTGGCTGCAGGGTGTGGAATGGTATGAGCATTACAGGCAAGAATCCCAAGTCACACCCCTGATGCCTGTCATTCTCTACAGGGTGGGGCATTATGGTTGGAAACCCTAACAGCTCAGGAATTCGTTGGTATTTTCACTCCAAATTTTCAACATGGTTTTTTTGAGACCCCCACCTCATGAACAGTGGCAATATCAGTTTGTTAGCTGAAAGCTGCTTATGCACAGCGGCATTTAGCACCACAGGTGCAAAAACACATTCCGAACAGGATGTGAAAAATGAAAGCTGTACTGTTCATGGGGAGGTGGAAAAAATGGCAATGTTGCAAATCTGCAGTAAAAATATTAAAAAAACTGGTGAAGTCACGAGCGTGCATAGAAACTGTGCAACGCACACCCATAATGTAATTAGTGTGGGCATTTTTTACAGCAGATTGTCAACTCAGGCATTTTGGGACCTCCGATCATGAACAGTGTCACTGTGATTTTCTTTATCTGTCCCGAACAATGATTTCCCACAGCGACCACGCATCTCTGCGCTGAAAGTGTGAAAACACATTTCGGCCATGTTGTGAAAAATGGCATTTGTACTGTTCATTAGGAAGTATGGAAAAATGCCACTGGCGAAAATCTGGACTGAAAATATTACAAAGTCATGAACTTACGAGGGTGTGTGGAAACTGCGCAATGCTCACTTGTAACACAGTCATTTTAAGGACTTTGTCACCAATTTTCAACATAGCCATTTTAAGACCTCTGCTCATGAACAGTGTAACTGTGATTTTCTTAATCTGTCCCAAACATTGCTTTCGCACACGACTGCACCATTATGCTGCTGCATATGTGGAAACACATTTCAAAGCAACATGAAAAATGGCAGCTGTACTGTTCATAAGGAAGTGTAATAAAATGGCAATGTGGAAAATCTGGAGGAAATATAGAAAATTACAAACTTACGAAAGCCATGAGGAACTGCGCAACACACGCCGTGAAAACAGTCATTTTAGGAATTTTTCACCAAATTTTCAACATAGCCATTTTAAGACCTCTGCTCATTAAAAGTGTCACTGTGATTTTCTTAATGTGTCCCATATATTGATTTCACACACAACTGCGCATTATACGCTTAACATAGACGGAAACACGTTTTGGGCAAGATGTGAAAATGACAGCTGTACTGCTCATAAGGAGGTGTGGTAAAATGGCAATGTTGAAATCTGGAATGAAAATATTGAAAATTTGCGAACTTATGAGCGTGCGTAGGAACTGCGGAACGCACACTTGTAAAACAGTCATTTTTAAGAATTTTTCCACCAAAATTTCAACATAGGCTTTTTGAGAGCCCACCTTATGAACAGTGGCAGTGTTGTTTCGTTACTCTGTTCCGAAAGATGATTTCGCACAGTGACTGCGAAATCACCCTTCGGGCCCAGATAACACCGTGACAGAGCAATAATTCATGAGGAGGGGTCCCAAAAACCCCATGTTGAAAATTTGGGCCCAAAATTCTGCAAAATGCCTGAGATATGCAAAAAAGTTGAAAAAAAACTATCATTATACATTATACAGCTTACCGGCATTTCCTCAGTTCGCGGTCGGCTTTGATGAGTGCAGACGCGTTCCAGTCCACTGAAAATCGTCGTGCAGTCCGGAGAATGTAAGTATAAATTGAGGGTGTGGGGAGCGAATTGCACAGTGGGTGGGCGCGGGGTGTGCAGACACAGCGAGGACCATTTTGATTTTCAGGTTGGTTTTTGTTTGTTTTTTATGATGACGGCGGGGCGTTTGCCATGCTGGGGTGGGCTCCCAGCGTGGCACCTGTACTGGGGGAGAGACAGTGGAGCTATACCATGTGTAGCCACGCTGGGGTGGGCACCCAGCGTGGCATATGGACCTGTGTTTCGGGGAGGGCGCAGCACAGCCGACAGGGGATTGGGCACCCCTGTCAGCTATACAGTGTGTGCGTGGGGGGGCAGCACGCAGCATGTGTGTGTGTGTGTGCGCAGGGGGAGCGCGCATGAGCAGGCGATATCTTATCGCTGCTCACTGAAACGTAGCTTCCCCTTTCAACTGTACGCCACTGCATTTTGGAGCTGTCATAGACAGCTCCAGCAAGCATTGGAGAACTGCGGCCGTGCCTGCAAACACACAGACTGAATTGGAAGAGGGCTGACACACCTCTGAAAACTCGGATGATGGCACTATGTTTCTTGCACATGCGTGCAAGCAAATATAATAATTAAGGCACAGGCAAAGGCTCTCTGGGGCACTCTTCAACAAATCAGATGGATTGAGGCAGAACTTAGCGAGCAACAAAGACCATTCCAAGTTTAGGAGCTGCAAAGGAAAAGTCCTTAGAGGTGTACTGTATGTAACTGAATTGCAATCTGTTTGCATCAATTTTCCCCTGAATCTGAAGAGATTTCAAAGGATGTCTTGAACACTGTGCTGGTCATGAGCTCCACAAGCTTCCAACACCAGATCATTCTTTTCCTCTGGTGAGAGTGATCAGTCCAGATTACTGCTCCTGACTGAATGCCGCGAAGTTAAAATTATTTAGGGTGAAGTCAAAGGTTCTTTTCCTCTTTGTTTACCCCGTCACCGATGATGCTTTTCTCTGCTTGCTGATATCCCAGCCCCATTCACCTTCCTTCGGTCACTTGCCCAGTTCCATAGGTTCAACTGGGGCACTTCCTCACTCAAGGGTATGTCCCTGTGAGGAGGGCTCCTTCGGATGGCCTGTGGGCATGGTCTTCCCTCAGGCCTGTGATATGCTGACACTGGTGAGCAGTCAGAAGTAGTGTGGAGCCTAAGAGGGCCAGTGCCCTTCTTCCGTGCGTCAGGGTTTTCCTTGTTTGGGTCTCACCTGGCCCTACCCGGAGTATCACACACTGTGGTAGCCGGGGGTGCCCAGTAACATATGGTCATCTGCACCACAAAGGACATCTCCGACCTTGGTGCCAGTATTGTGGTGGTGGTGTCTGCGCTGCAATCCTTCCCCAAGGAGGAGAGCATCCTTTGAATACTCTGAGTCCTGCCTGCCCACCTCCGCTGCTGACATCCTGGGGTTGTGTCATGAACCTCGGTTACCAGAGCAATCCCCCATTACACAGCTTCACAAAATGGACTGGCTGAAGTCAACGTTGTCATAAATTTAAGTTAAAACAAAGTGTTACTGGTGCTACACTGCTTTATTTAAAGGTTTTAGGTTTTTAGCATTTTCCTTGGTTCCCTTTTACAGTAGTTCCAGGAACTGCGTGCTTTTTTTGGTTTTGTTACAGTACTCTGAATGAACCTAGAGTGTGATAAAACACAATAAAGTATAAAACCAGATGAAGTGTGCACAGGACACAGGTGCTCTAGAAACTAACCTGAAATGCTATTGAAAACATAAGAGGATGCAACAACAGTAAATTAATAAATACTAAAAGTTTATTATAACATCTTATAAACAGACGAACCACATACAGCCTGACATGTTTCAGACCTCTAGACAGTCCTTTATTAAAGGCTCAAAAAATCAGTACTAGCAGTATCCGATATATACAATTTTAAAAGCATGTGTAAAGCAATTAGTTTATTAGCTGACAGATTCTATTAGTCCTTTTTCTATAAGACCTAAATGATGTCGTAACCCTTTCTAATGCTGTAACATATCATAGTCATTCAGCCATCTAAATATCGCTCATATAGTGCAAATCTGGCTATAAAATTCACTTGTATTTGATAAACATTAAGGTAGGCAATCAATTCAATTAAAATCTCCCTTTATAACCCCAACACCACATTAAACAAGCTTCCTTACTTAAACATAGATACACATATAGGGAAGTTGCCAGGATCAGGAAGGGAGGGGGAGGAAAAGGAAAAACAAACATATTTCTTAATTCAGTCCCAACTTCAAATATACAAATCATCAGTGCAAAATATCAATTAAATACAGGCCTATGACCTTATTCCAACATTGCTGTTTGAGGTAACAATTACAAAAAGTTACATTTCTCAAATCACTGTACTCTCATCTACAGCTAGACTTTTATTGCCTTTTAAAGGCAAGAAAATACAGAGGGGACTAAGGAAAACCCTTAGCCTCAAAACAGTTTTATATATAATCACATACTTCATTCTGTTGAGCACTCGGGGCATCGATTTATCTCTTTTTCTACCTTTTAGGTATGGTCTCACATCTAAATTTGTATTTAAGTCTGGAATTAAATTGGCTTTTAAGGTTAGGATCCAGAAATTCTCTCTGACAAAAAACAAATTATCAAAATCCCTACCTCTCAGATTTTGATTCACTTCATCAATTGCTGTGAAACCAAACCTATGTGTCTCTTTAGGATCACTATTTGCTACACTTATTGCTGTTGCATAAGTCATATCCCTATTGTTAATGGCTCTGATGTGCACACCTACCCTTACTTTAAATGGGCGGGTGGTCTTGCCAAAATAAAAAGCCTTGCATGTACACGTTGCCAAATAGATTACCCCTTCACTACTGCATGTCACACACTGTCTGACAGTGTATTGTTTTGTAACATTGCTACTTGTGAAGTCCTTACACTGTGTCATGAACTCACAGTAAGCGCATCTTCTACATTTAAAACACCCTGTGTCTGGTTAACCATGTTTTTTTGTCTTTGTGCTTAAAATAACTCTGCCCATAAAATCTTTTAGGGCTGGAGCCTTTTATAACACACATTTCTGCTGTAATTTACCCAACTCCCTAAGGCCTATATCGGCTGTCAAAACATGCCAATGTTTCTGTAAAATAAATTCTACATCATTAGCCTGTGAAGAAAAATCTATGACAAAATTAAATCTTGTGTCTGCCTCCTTATTATTTATTGCAGTGCTCGACAAATCTTCTCTGTTTTTATTTTCTGCCAAGTTTCTAGCTTTCCCTATGGTTTCCCTTTTATAACCTCTTTCCAGTAATCTAACTGTTGGTTCATCAGCTCCTTTTTCATATTTTTCTTTCATGGAGCAATTCCGTCTCGTCCTCAGAAACTGACCCTTTGGTATCTTTGGTGCCATGTGCAGTGGATGGCAGCTGCTTACTAGCAAACTTGTATTTCAATCACACCCTTCCTATATATGTCACTCTCTAACAGTCCCTCTTGATTCACTGTAAGGGTTAAATCTGAAAAAGAAATAGATATTTGGCTCATCTCATAAGTGAACCTGAGGTGCAACGTAGTGCCATGAATCCATATAACAAATGACAAGAAATATTTTACACTCCCCTTCCATATCAACAGCACATCATCGATAAAATGTTTCCATAGACCTATTTTGGAAAAAAAGGGGTTCCTGGTGGGATTTGAAATAGCATCTCACTCCCATTTCCCTACAAACAAATTGGCAATCGATGGGGCACATGCTGCCCCCATCGCTGTGCCCTCAACCTGTGAATAAATCATTATCCCTGGTGGTCCAGTGGACCTGCTCCCCAGCCTGATTGCGGGCTATGTAATATGTTCTGTCAAAAGAAGAGACTGATCTCCTAAAGAAGGATTTAAGTTTCATACCCACAAAAGCAATAGACAGGGTACAAACTCTGATAGACTTAAATCTAAACTGCAGAAAACTCAATTTGCAATCTTTTTTTTTTTTTTAAAGACAAAGTAATAATGGGACTGCAGAAAATGTTAGATTTGAGTTCAGAAATCCATCTACCTTCTGCCCACCCCCATCACCAGCAGTCTCAACCTTTAAAGAACTAGTCGAAAGAGATCTGGAACTACTTTTTGATGCCCCCAGAACAAATTTATTTCAGAACACTAGTAAAGGGAAAAGAGAAGCAATTAGAACATCACAAAATGCTAAAAATGTAATAAGCAAACAAGTAGATAAGGGTGGTGCCGTGGTTCTTATGGAAAAGGATATATATGTAAGAGAGGCCCTAAGACAAGTAAGTGAAGACAAATGTTCTGTGCAATTAATGACTGACCCTACACCAGAACACAAATATAGTATTGATGAGACAATCCAAGGAGCCTTTTGGAGAGGGGACATTAACATGAAAACACAAGACTTTTTAATAACGAAGAATCCAATAAAGCCAGCATTTTATATTTTGCCTAAAGTACATAAGACCCTAATTGATCCGCCTGGTCGACCTACTGTGAATGGAATAGACTCACTAATAGAACCTCTTTCCCAGTATTGTGACACATTCTTGAGACCCTTGGTGGAAGCTTTACCAAGCTATCTGAAGGATCCCACATACTGTATGTCTTAAATCTGATTAAAAATCTGAAGATAGAAGAAGATATGGACTTGATCACGATGAACATTGATTCAGTGTACACCAATGTGCCACATGAGGGTGCCTTGAACGTGGCTGCTTTAATTCTAAATAGAAATGAAGTCAACGACACTCCTCCTATAGATTTTTTATTAAAACTCTTGGAATATGTCCTAAAATGTAATATTTTTCTGTTTAATAACCAGCTTTATTCACAGGTTGAGAGCACAGCGACTGGGGCAACATGTGCCCCTTTGATTGCCAATTTGTTTGTAGGGAAATGGGAGGGAGATACTATTTTGAATCCCACCAGGAACCCCCTTTTTTCCAAAATAGTTCTATGGAAACATTTTATTGACGATGTATTGGTGATAGAGAAGGGGAGTGTAAAAGATTTCTTGTCATTTGATGAATGGATACATGGCACTGTGGTGCACCTCAGGTTCACTTACAAGATGAGCCAAATATCTATTTCTTTTTCAGATTTAACACTTACAGTGAATCATGAGGGACTGTTAGAGAGTGATATCTAAAGGAAGAGTGTGGATGGAAATACAATTTTGCTAGCAAGCAGCTGCCATCTGCCGAACATGGCAAAAAACATATAGAAGGATCAGTTTCTGAGGACGAAATGGAATTGCTCCACGAAAGAAAAATATGAAAAAGGAGTTGATGAACTAACAGATTACTGGAAATAGGTTATAAAAGGGAAACCTTAGAGGGAAAGCAAGAGACTTGACAGAAAATGAAAATAGAGAAGATTTGTTGAGCACTGCAATAAATAATGAGGCAGACACAAGATTTAATTTTATCATTAATTTTTCTTCACAGGCTAAAGATGTAGAATTTATTTTACGGAAACATTGGCATGTTTTGACAGCCAACATAGGCCTTAGGGAGTTGGGTAGAGAACAGCCAAGAATGTGTTACAAAAGGGCTCCAGCCCAACAAGATTTGCTGGTGCAGAGTAATTTTAAGCACAAAGACACAGAAAAAACATGGTTAAACAAGACACGGGGTGTTTTAAATGTAGAAGATGTACTTACTGTGAGTTTCTGACACAGTGTAAGGGACTTCACAAGTAGCAATGTTACAAAACAATACACTATCAGACAGTGTGTGACATGCAGTAGTGAAGGGGTAATCTATTTGGCAACGTGTACATGCAAGGCTTTTTAGGTTGGAAAGACCACCCACCCATTTAAAGTAAGGGTAGATGAGCACATCAGAGACAGTAACAATAAGGATATGACTTATGCAACAGCAATACATGCAGCAAATAGTGATCCTAAAGAGACGCACAGGTTTAGTTTCACAGCAATTGATGAAGTGAATCAAATTCCGAGGGGTGGGGATTTTGATAATTTGGTGTTGGTCAGAGAGAATTTCTGGATCCTAACCTTAAAAGCCAATTTAATTCCAAGCATAAATACAAATTTAGATGTGAGCCCATCCCTAAAAGCTAGAAAAAAAGAGATAAATCTATGCCCCGAGTGCTCAACAGAATGAAGTATGTGATTATGTATAAAACTGTTTTGAGGCTAAGGGTTTTCCTTAGTCCCTCTGTATTTTCTTGCCTTTAAAAGGCAATAAAAGTCTAGCTGTAGATGAGTGTACAGTGATTTGAGAAATGTAACTTTTTGCAAGTGTTACCTCAAATAGCACTGTTGGAATAAGGTCATAGGCCTATATTTAATTGGCATTTTGTACTGATGATTTTTATATTTAAAGTTGAGACTGAATTAAGAAATATGTTTGTTCCCCCCTTCCTGATCCTGGTAACTTCCCCATATGTGTATTTACATTTAAGTAAGAAAGCTTGTTTAATGTGGCATTGGGGTTATAAAGGGAAATGCTAATTGAACTGATTGCCTGCCTTAATGTTTATTAAATACAAGTGAAGTTTATAGGTGGATTTGCACTATATGAGCAATATTCAGATGGCCGAATGACTATGATATGTTACAACATTAGAAAGGGTTAAGATATAATTTAGGTCTTATAGAAAAAAGACTAATAGAATCTGTCAGCCAATAAACTAATTGCTTTACATGTGCTTTTAAAATTGTATATATTGGATACTGCTAGTACTGGTTTTTTGAGCCTTTGATAAAGGGCTGTCTAGAGGTCCGAAACATGTCAGGCTGTATGTGGTTCATCTGTTTATGTTATAATAAACTTTTAGTATTTATTAATTTACTGTTGTTGCATCCCTCTTATGGGTTTCATTGTGCTTGAAACTTTTTTCAATAGTAAAACACAGTAAAACAGTCTGAAATATGTACTCAGTGAGTACTACTGTTAAATAATTCTACTGTGTGCTTTCTGCTATAATATTTTAAGCACAACAGACTGTTGTAACCCCCAATGACTGAACCCAACATGTATTTTCTCATTTAGAGTTGTTGTCATAGGAAAAAGCTCACTTTAAATATTCTGGCAATCAGTTTGCTGTCAAGACAGGCAGAGTCTGCCTGTTTTGGTTACAGCAATTGAAGTAAGTGGGTACATTGTGGGGACACTGCTTCAAGGCCCTGTCCCCACTACACCAAAAAAAAAAAACCCTCTGTAACATTACAGAGGGGTCAAACCGTTACCATACCAGTTTGCGTTTACACTAGTAACGTTACAGAAAGAGTTTTCATAACCGTTACAGAAACCTGTTGTGAGGTGGTTTCAACAACGGTTTCTGTAACAGTTACAGTCCTGTAATGTTACCAGTGTGCGTCTAAATGCTCCACTGTGTAGGAACCGGTCTCTCACTATACCTGCATGCATTGCAGCAGTAGTCCACTGCATGCAGGGAGGTCGGAGGCTACCAGGACATATGCAGATGGCAGCATGGAGCACGAGTGCAGGCTGCAATATCAGGATGCTGCTATTAATTACAGTACCTGGACAGCTGTATGACCACCCCTGGGTGTACCCCCATGTCCTCACTGAACCCACCTGTCTGCACATGCCTCCCCAAGGGCGGCCTCCTGATGATATCCGTGTACTGTCCTTGATGACTCCCCTCACTGTGCAGAGTGTCGGGATTACCCCGCCTGCTCATGAGTGTTTTGGTGGTGACACTACCTGTAGAGTAGTGCCAGTAGTGAGCACATAGAGTAGTGGAGCTCCTGAGTGCATCATGGCGCACTGCTGTGGTGGACAATAGACATGTGGCATAGTGTACAGTGGAACGGTGGGGAGCACCGAAAGCAGTACTAGAGGGTCTGCTGTCGGCCATACAGCAGCAGTACATTAACATCTGTTGTGCCCTGGCACCCTAATGTTGGCAGAGATGATGCCATGGCTCCCATCTCACACTGATGAAGCCCCTGATCCCAATGTACAGATCTGCCCCTCCCTCAAACCCTCCTTCTGTCACCTACACAACATGTGTATCTCATGACAGTGGACTACGGTTTGGTACATGATTTTCCCCTTGCCATATGCCCAATACTCCATATGACATGTAGGAGGGCATCTCATATCACAGCTATCCTCACCAAGTGCACCATGGGATGTGCACTGCAACTACGGGGTTGGGACCACATACACTATTGCACTCAATGTGGAGAGGCTGGAATGTTTTCACACCGTTATCCACACTGTTCACTGGTAGTGTGGACACACTGTAACATTTATTGTTTGTAACGGTTTGAAACCATTACAGCTTTTTTCCAGTGTAGTGTGGACAGAGCCTAAATTGTTGTCAGTATGGTAAATTGAGACCAGCCACAGTAGCTCACATTTAAGGGCAGTATCAAAGAGCTGTGTCTTGCCTTGCAATTTTGGGACTGAGAGACAGTTGTCTGGTCTGGGGCTTCAGATAGGTTTTAACTAGAGGAGGGTCTCAGTCGCATTGTATAGTGAAGGTTGGTTTTGGATGCCAGGCATAGGTCCAGGTGTCCCTATGTGTGATTGTCCCAAAGTGTGCCTGCCACAGAGTAGGAGTACAGCACTAGTGTCCATAGATTGGCCGCAGTTCCACAGGGATGCTACACAAGTAGGAGAAGAACACAGGTGGGGCAAAAGGCCATCTGTAAAGGAAGCAGGTATCCTAGGACAACTATGGGAAAGCAATGGGGAGCATAGAGAAGAGCCAAAAGTGCAGTGGGTCAAATGTGTAGGTGGTACAGGTAAAAAATTTACATTTTATCTCCCCCTAGCCTGCCTGCCACCAGGTGTCCTTCCGCCCGGTCACGGACCACTGGCTTCTGCTCCCCACATCGGCCTCGAGCCCTCCGATGCCCCGTGTCTTCCCCCCCACGGTGGGGCTGCGACACTCCCCTCGCATGCTGCAGACACGTAACTTAGTCGGAGGGCCGGCCTAGGGAGCAAATCGAAGCCGTGGTGGGCTTCATTAGCGGCGGCTTGGCGGCTAATTCTTTTTCCTGTTTTCTGGAGGGAGGCGGGGTCGTGCAATGACGCGGAGCGTCCTGCCCTGCCTCCAGTACGTGCCTGTGCCGGCAGCTACGTGACCCCTGGCCTCCGCCAGGGGTCATCCATGCTCTGGACAAGTCCCTACCCTCCCCAGAGAGGCAGTCCCTAGGGACGCTCGATCCTTCTCCCCGACTGACCCTCCAGCAACCCGAGTCCGTTCCGAACCGAATTACTTGTCGCATGCGGAAATCCAACGCTGTGCCAAGGGCGGCTTGTGACAGGTAAAAAGAAAAAAAGGGGAAACTAAACTGTGTTGATATTTGGCAGCAATTAGAGATCTTACTTCGAGAGTCAGCTCTTGCAGCAGGTAACACAATTAGGACTGTAGCCAGCATGCAACAGGACCCCACGGCAAACTTCTAGCGAGCAATCAATGGCACAATGGCAGGGACCACCCCTGACGTCGTCCCACCCTTAATGTCACATATGGAATAAAGGGTGGTCGGTCCTCGACGTGCTCCAGTTCTTTTCCCGCCATCGACTCTTGTTCATCGGCTCCACGGCTTGCCTCTCTCTAGATTGACTGCCATTTTTTTTGCTACAAGTTAGAGTTTATTTTCTTCGAAAGTTCCGGTTTTAGTGATCATTTCTTATGTATGTCGTCTTCCCTGATGCCCTCTTCTAGGCACGCTAACAAGTGCACCTGTGGGAATCAGATTGCTTCCAAAGATGGCCACTTGGCCTGTCTGCTGTGCCTGAGCCCAGACCACTACACCCAGAATTGCCCACACTGTCAAAGATTTAACAGCCAGACCTGGATCCAACACCAGAAGACCTGCAGGCCTATCTCACAGAGCAATGGTTGGCCACCATGCAGCAGGAATCCTCTTCTGAAAAAGATTCCTCACAGCATTCTTGCCTCAAAAAGTCTTTGGAGAAATACAAAGACAAGAGGAGAGAGGAGAGGTCCTCCTCGAGATTGAGCTCCTCTAGCTCTCACTCTACCTCCAGAGGCAGTTCAGACTTCGCTTCTCATGGGACTTTGAGCCTCACCGTGGTCAAGCACCTGGCTGTGGTCCGGGCATCGGGCATGAAGGACAGAGAATCTGGGTCTTCAGGCCCCTCTCTCCAGCCTATAAAAATAAGGCCGTTGGTGCTCCCCGACAGGCCATTCTACTGACGCAGGTAAGAGGCACCTCCTGTCCGTTCCTTCCTGGTCAGCCTTTTTATGCAGTGTTGACTCCCAGGATAGGCAAAAGGCCTCGGGTCACTCCTCTGGGAGATCATTCTCTCTCCCACCCAGGAACTCTTAGAAGCCAGTGGACAAACACTCCAAGCCACCGTCAGACAAACATTCATCCTCCAAACATACGTTGGACCAGCACCAACATCGGACATCCAACGACGCCTGTATGGCTAAGCAAACCCCGGCACCATCGGCTGGAACACCGTTGTCTCTGCTCTCACCCTCACCACCGGTCGATGACAGGTTCAACGACAACCCTAAGGAGAACGAACAGCCATTGTTTACCCAGGAAAAGCTGACCGCCATCGCTGGTTCTGCTAATGCTGCCCCTGATATACCTGCTATTGCCAGGCCTAGGCACGGCGACAGATGACAGCACCAAACCAGACCGGATGAAGGTGCTAGACTGAAGCTGGACCTGGCATCAGGTTCAGATCCCAAACTGAACCTGTCACTGGTCAAAGATCTTTTTAGCCATTAGTGGGAGACTATTCACTCAGACATCTTCCCTCCAAAGCCACAACCAGATGTGACCAACGTTCCGGATAATGGGGCCCCTGCAAAGGTTCCTACCCCAACCACGGACCAGGCCAAGGTCCCTACACCTTCTCCAGACAAGGGCAATGGCACATAGCCTCCTCTCCCTGACAAGCCTAAAGGGAAGGCTCTCCGTAAAAGATGTCACAGGTCTCGGTCACAGAGCCTGAGCCCCTCAAGCTCCTCTGATCAGCATCGGCGTAGGAAGAGGCACTGCAGATCACACTCCTCTTCCTCCTCAGACTCATATCAGCCCTCAGATTCTTCCTATTCAGATTCATCCATCAGGGACCTATCTCCTCTGGATCCAGAAGACACACCCTCCTGATGACTCCTCTTTCAAAGAAGTCATGAGGCACATCCAATTGAATATGGGATGGAACACAGTGGACCTAGAACCAGAAAGACTGCATCTGGCAAAATATTTGCGCCAGAAAAACCCGAAGGCAGTGGTCATCCCACCCCTGGTGGACACCTTCACAGATGTCACACAGGAGGCTTGGAAGTGCCCACACACCTCCACTGCAGTCCCAAAGAAGGCGGATCACCTCTATAGGGCCCTTAAAGAGCAACCTTTTTTTGGTGGAGCATCCATTAGCTGACTTAGTGGTGATTTTGGCAGCCCATGACCGGTCTCAGAGGCCGAAGCACCTCAGCACACAGCCCCCGGACAAAGAGACTAAACAGTTGGACTCCATGGGGTGCAAGATGTAGTCCTCTGCCACTTGCAGTGTCAGGAGCTTGAACTTTTTAACACACATGGTTCAGTTTCAGAACACCCTTTTGAAACAAGGGATGGACATTGTTCAAGAAATCTCAGACTGTCTGCAGAAGGCAGAACTCCTTAAGCTTGTGCAGACCGGATCTGACATCAGCACCCATGTCCTCTGCTCAGCCTATGATTCCGCAGATAGGGCAGGAAGGGCAGCAGCAATGGGAGTATGTCTACACCATCACTCCTGGCTATGGGTCTTGGGGTTTGCGCAGGATGTGCAATCCAACCTCCTCGATGCACCATTCCAAGGTTTGGTCCTCTTTGGTGAGGACACAAAGAAGATTATTATAAAATTACAGGACTCTGGCAAGGCAGTTCTGACAGTGCAGTTCATGTACTGACCGAAGCAGAGACAATTTTGCAGGTCTTGTTTTCATGGCCATGAGGGACAACAGCCACAACAACCCTGCTTTCAGCACCAACAGCCCCAGTGGGGAGGTTATAGCCAGAGGGGTGCCCATAGAGGCTCTGCAGGACCCACCTCTCATTCACCCAAGCTGATCCAGGCCACTTTCCCCCCTCCAACTACTGCCTGACTCCCAGTGAGACGACATCCTCCCATGACTCCAGCAGGGGAGGCAGTTAGAGGACACTTTTCACTCTATGCCAAAGCTTGGCAGAGGGTGACCTATGATCAGTGGGTCCAGCAGCTCGTAGACAACGGACACTCAATAGAGTTTGTCCAGTTTCCACCAGACACGCCCCCCCCCATCCCGTTACTCAGCAGAGCACACCGGAATGATTCATGCAGAGATTCAAGCCCTGCTACTTATGAAGGCCATAGAGCCCTTTCCCTCAGCCCAGAGAGGAACATGATTCTACTTGCACTCCTTCCTAGTGGAGTACAAGAGGTTTCAGATGGTCACCCTTCAGAGCCTGCTCCCCATGGTACATCACGGGGACTGGCTGGCATCACTGGACATGTAGGATGCTTACCTTCACATCCTCGTGGCAAAGCCCCACAGGAGGTTCCTCAGATTCACCTTCCAGAGAAGGCACTTTCAATTCAGGGTGTTATCCTTCAGCCTTTCATTGGCACTGAGGGTCTTCATAACGTGCCTCATGGTGGTAGTAGTGGCCCTTCGAAGGCAGAGTCATTATGTCTACCAATACTAGGACGATTGGCTACTGATAGCACAGTCCAAAGAACAACTGCAACGATCCATTTGGGACACCTATTCTCTCTTTGAGGAACGTGGTATCACGATCAACATCCCAAAATCCTTTTTAATTCCACCAAAAACCTGAACTTCATCGGGGCACACCTCAATACTACTTGAGGGTGTGACTATTTGCCCCAAGACAGAGCTGTCCATCTTCAAGCCCTAGCTCACCACATCTTTTCTGCCTTGACCTTAATAGCCAGAACTCTGTTAAGACCATTAGGCCACATGGCAGCATCCATCATTACAGTCCCCTTAGCGAGACTCCACACGAGGATGATTCAGTGGACCCTACGCATCCAATGGGACCAAAAATGGGACAACTTGGATCAACCAGTCTCCATCATGAATCTAGTCCATCAGGAACTCTGGTGGTGGATGACATCCCCTTCACTACATGAAAGGATGCCCTCTCAAAGAGAAGTGCCAGATTAGGTCTTAACGTCCAATGCCACAGGCACAGGATGGGGAGCACACCCAGACATTCACAGGACTCAGGGCTCCTGGTCCATGAATGAGGAATCTCTTCACATACATATCGTAGAAATGAGAGCCATTCTCTATGCCCTGCAGGCCTTAAGCACCATGATCTGACCAGGTCACCTCCTTGTGCAAACAGACAATGTCAGTGGTGTTCTACCTCGACAAACGAGGAGGTACACACTCCCACCCCCTCTGTAGAGAAGCAATGAGGGTGTGGAGCTGGGCCATACCCCATAATCTAGAGATCTCAGCTGTCCACATCCCTGGGGTCCAGAATACTTTGGCCGACACCCTCAGCCGAACTCGGTCAAGAGTGCACAAACTTTGACAGATGGGGAAAACCCGAATGGGATCTCTTTGCCTCCCCTACTAATGCAAAACTGTCAAGTTTTTGCTCGCTAGATTTGGGGCCTGGTATTCTCTGGTGAGATGCATTGTCCCTTTCCTGGAAGGGGAGATTCCTCTACACCTTCCCCTCATTTCCGTTTCTTCAGAAGGTTCCTCTCAAGTTGCAAGCGGAAGGTGCAACAATGATCCTTGCTGCATCACTATGGCCGTGATAGATCTGGTTTCCACTGCTACAGCAGCTGGCTGTGGAACCTCCGATTCCCTTGCCACTGAGCACTTACCTGCTCTCCCAGGACAATGGGATCTTGGTCCATCCGAACCTTCATACATGCATGGCCCCTGAGGACTTGGCCAGACTCTGTTTTAGGAGTTTCGGACACAGTCACTGACATCCTGGGCTGGTGAGTGCCAGGAAGTTTTACTTGTCCAGAACAAAGGACTGTAGACGTTCTGACCAGTTGTTTGTTTCCTTTGCCCCCCAGGACCCAAGGAGCTCCTGTAGCCAAGCAGACCCTGTCAAAATGGAAAGTTCATTGTATCTCCTTTTGCCATCAGAAATACAACAAGCCCTTGCCGGGCTCAGTGAGGGGTCCCTCCAAGAGGGGTGTACTGGCCTCCTTCGCAGCACTGAAAAATGTGTCTGCATCTAACATTTGTGCAGCCACTACATGGCACACAGTCCACACCTTCATAAAGCACTACAGCCTGGACATCGCCTCATGACGCAGAGCAGGCTTCAGCCTTGCAGTTTTGCAGGGACTCCTCTCTTAAGAGAACTCCCCATTTCACTCTTCTCTTACCTACCCCCCCCCCCAAAAAAAAAACTAGTATGGTGTTCTGTACTGCTTGGGAATCAGTCCTGTGTTATCTGCTGCAAGAGTTGACTCTCGAAGTAAGATAGTACAGTTACATAAGAACTTACCGTAACAGTAGATCTTCGAGAGAAGCTCTTGCAGCAAGTATATTTCCTGCCCTCCTTCCCCCTAGAGGTTTTCTTCTGCATCTGACTTACATCAGCTAATTCATGTTTGCTCTGTGAGGTATTGGCCTCAGTTCCCTGGTTCTGATCACTTTACATCCTGATACCAGAGTCTCTGGTGGAAGAACTGGGGAACGTCAGAGACCACCCACCTTTTATACCATACGTGACGTCGGAGGCGGGCCAGTGTCGGGGGGCAGTCTCCGCCATAGACTGCTGGCTAGAGGTTTGCCATGGGGTCCTGTTGCCTGCCGGCTACAGTCCTAATTGTGTTACCTGCTGCAAGTGTTTCTCTCGAAGATCTACTGGTACGGTAGGTTCTTATGTAACTGTACTTTTCTGGTGGTACAGAGGGACTGGGAGGATGAGGATGCCGAGAAAAGGAGGGTGAGGGAGGGATTAAACAGGAGGGGAAATGGGGGTCACGTGACTTGGCCTGGCCAATAGGGTGGCCGGAGTCCACTGATTGAAAAGCAGCCATTTTAGTAGTCTTGTCCTCCTTGCAGCCCAACGCTGACTGGGACAGACAATCCCAGCAGGGAAGTGCTGACTCTTTCTTTTGTACAGTGCTTCATTGTGGGGAACAATGCATTGATATTTGGAAACAATTACAGTTTCTGGTGGTACAGAGGGACTGGGAGGAGGGAGGACGCAGAGAGAGAGGGAGGGTTAGGAAGGGATTAAATAGAAGAAGAAATGGGGGTCACGTGACTTGGCCTGGCCATTAGGGCATCCGGAATCCATTGATATTTCCCAGAGGGCCAAGCAACCCCTTGTGTGAGCGACTCCAAAGTGTGAGTGCCATGAAGCAGGAATGTGGTGTCTCACAAAGAGGCGTCTGCAAGGAGGACTGCAGGCAGAAGACCATGCCGAGGCAGTATAGTATGGGGGAGTGAATATCAGGGGGGAATCTAGGGTACCCAGGGCAGCAAAGATACAAGGGAGGATGTGGTGCAAAAGAAGTTGGGGGGGGGGGCTGATGGAAAATATAGAAGAGAGCTGGTGGAGCAGGGACAGTAGTTTGAGGACACCGAGGGGACTGGGAGGATGGTCAGATGTAATGGGTGTGGAGCAGCCATCTTCCTGGGTATAATGTGGCATACAGGAGGATGTCTAGTCTTTAGGCAGCTTGGACAACTCATGGAAGAAATAGTGAAGCTGAAATGAGAACTGGGTAAGAGAAGAGGGGCAGTAGAGGACATGAGCAGAGGGGGATAGGAAGGAAGATGTCACCGTCAGGCAGCGCAGAAGTTGAAACTGGGGCAGAATCCAGGGGAAGACGCATGGTCCAGGAATATCAGTGCCATGGGTACAGGTGAGAATGAAGGGGGGAATGAAAGGTGGTGAGGGGTAGATGCAGGCGGGAGAGTCAAGGCAAGGAGGAGAGATGTGGGAGCAGGGACGGGAAAGAGTGGGCACTTCAGACAAAGGGAATCAGGCACTAAACAGGTTCGCAGTATTGCAAAGCATGGACAATCAAGGGAGGAGAGGAGATGAGGTTCTGGGGACCAGAGAACAAGTATAGTAACGGGGGAAAGAGAGAAGAGGAGGGACTAAGGTCAGGAAGAGTACCAGTGACAGGAGGACGGGAAATCCAAGGGGGAGGAAGTACAAGAAAAACTAGGGTAGTGGGGATACGAGGTGGGTAGTGAGTGCAAGGCAAAGGCATCTCCAGGAGGGGAGACCAGAGGGGAGAGGCAAAGCAGGGGACAAACAGGAGGAAGAGAAAGCTGAGGATAAGGGTAGAAGTGAGGCAGGGGTTGATCAAAAGAGAGGGAGGGAATCATTTATTTAGTTGCTTTTGGTAACTGGGTGGGTGCACTAGACATAAAGATGCCTATTTTCAGGCACGACCCGGGAGTATACAAGTGAAAGATACATGAGCAGTACAATGTGATGCAGCACAAGGGAGAGGTAGACAATGGGATAGTCAGCAATACAAACAAATTAGCAACTGGATGATATACAGAGATTAGACAATGTCAAACAATATAAGCAGTACAGTTAGGAAAAAGTAAAACTAAACAAAACAAGTGCCAACAAGTTGTACTGGAGCTGGCAGGAAAGTGCAGAAAAACAGTAAGTGCCATCGTGAGGTGCACTATAGAGAAAAAGAGGTAGGGAAGGAGGAGGGAGGTGGGAGACGGGGTGAAAGGGAAGAAGGCGATTGCAGGAAAGAACAAGGTGGAAAGTGGAAGGATTGAATGGGCTAAGGTGGATGGAAGCATGTGCAGGGATTTGAGGCCAGTAGATGTTCACGGTGGAGTTTCTTGAAACCAGCATGGATGGGAGCTAGGCGAATAGTTTGAGGGACAGAATTCCAGTACTTAGGGGCAGAGTAGGAGAAAGCGCATCAGGGGATGGAACAAAAGGGAGGGCATTACAACAGGGAGAGACAAGAAGGGGGGAGATGGTTGTAACTGTGGGAGACTCAGTACTGAAGAGAATAAGATGAGGAAACAAACACACCAGGAAAAGCAACAGCAAGGTGGAGTGTATGCCAGACATGATAGCAGGGAGGGTGGGTGCTATTATACCAAAGTATGTGGGGCAGAAAAAGGGGACACCTCACATTGCGGTCCATTTGGGCACCAATGATCTTGCAGAATACGAGGTGAAGGTGGTGCAGGAAAGGTTCAAGCAGCTGGGCGAGATATGCAAGGGGGTAGGAAAATCGGTAGCTTTCTCTGAGTACTGCCAGTCCCGAGGGCCAGCACTGTTATAAAGCTGAGGATAGAGGAATTTAACTCATGGCTGAGGGGATGGTGTGAGGCAAATGGGTACAAGCTGGTGGGAGGTTGGGGCAGGATCTTGGAGCACAAGGAACCATATGCACCAGACAGGCTACACCTAAGTAGGGAAGGCATATGGATCCTGAAAGATGAATTTAAGAGATACTTGACAGAACAGCTGGATTTAAACAGAAGAAGGTTGGGGGGGGGGCAGCAGAGGACAAGGCACTCAGCACCAAGAGAGGTAGTCTGAAGGGCAATGCCCCCCTTCCCCATGGAAATTCAAGCAGAAGGGAGGGGGCATGGAGAGGAGATAGTATGGGTAGAAGCAGTTGTTTAGTTAATGTATCTGTAGTGGAAGTCTGAAACTTCCATGAGTCAAAATCTGGAAGTCATTTCAATTTTTTGGAAATCAGATTACTTCCTGGGACCAAGATTTTGGAAGTCAGTATTCAAGGAAAGACCAGTTAATAGATGTTAGTATAAATACTAGTGGTAGAATACCATTTTTTTCAGAAAAATCCATAATGTCTTGACTTCCATGACTGTGATTTTGGAAGTTATAAAATTTTTTGTTTTACATTTGGAAGTCAGTGACTTCCTTCCCCTTTATTTTGGAAGGTTTTGATTTATTTTTGGACGTCAAATACTCCAAAAATGGAGTTAACTGAATCTCTGGGTAGAAGAGGAGGAGGGACACCAAGGGATGGTGGGAAGCAGAGAGGGAAAAGGGGGCACACTGGAAGGTAGTGTCCTTAAATGCTAGGAGTCTGGCCAACAAGGCAGCAGACCTGCAGACAGTGATGGCAGAAGGGGAGGTGGACATAGCTGCCATCATGGAAACATGGGCAACCCAGTACCATGACTGGAACCTTGAAATCCCAGGGTACCAATTGCTAAGGAAGGACAGATGAAAAGGTAGAGGGGTGGAGTTACATTGTACATAAGGGAAGAGATACTGTACACCAGGGAGGAGGGGGAAGAAGGCCTGGCAAAATCCATGTGGGTAGTGCTACAAAGCTCCAGTGGGGAAGGATTCATTTGGGGGTGGTGTACAGACCACTCTCACAGGGCATAGGATAGGATAAGGAGCTAGCGGACCAGATCAGGAAGGTAGAAGGGAAGGGGGACACTGTAATAGCTGGAGACGTCAATCTACCTGGAACAGACTGGAGCACCCCAGCTACCTCCTGTCAAAGAGAGTAGCTCCTCCTGGATGCTACCCAGGAGTGTTTCCTGACACAGGGTGTTACAGAGCCATCTAGGGAAGGGGCCATACTAGACCTAGTGTTATCAGATGTGGAGCAGCTCCAGGAGGTAGAAGTGCAAGATCCCCTTGCAGGCAGTGACCACCGCACAGTGTGGTTTTAGCATGTGGAAGGAAATAACTAAGACCAAAACTAGAGTAGTGGATTTCAGGAAGGCAGACTTTAGTAAAATGGGAAACATACTGGAGGGGCAGCTGGCCATGCTCAGATCGAAGACGGATGCGGATCAGAAATGGTCCGTCATTAAGAGGGGACTACTTAAGGCTATGGACATGTGCTCAAAGGCTCGTAAAAGAACTCTAAGGTCAACAGACCTAGCTGGTTTAGCAGGAAGGTGGCAGGTAAAGTGAAGGAAAAGAGGGCTGCCTTCCTGAGGTGCAAGCGGACCTTGAGGGAGGAAGACAAGAGAGGTTTACGCAGTGAAAGCTAGAGAGGCAGTGAAAGAGGTCCAGGCAGCCAAGGCTGTTAAAGAACTGAGACTGGCTCAGGGATTAAGGATGAGGAAAAGGACTTCTTCCATCACATTAAAGAGAGGAGATCCAGAAGGGATGGGATTGTAAGGATAAAGAAGGAGGGAAGGTGCTCAGAAAAGGGTGAGTAGCAGGCAGAGGCACTAAATGCGTACTTCTGCTCTGTCTTCACTAGGGAACATGATGGGCCCATTCCACAGGGGATGGTTGGGTGTTGCCCTAGGGGAGGGGAGGAATATAATGGAGAGATTGGGACTGAGAGGGTCTTAAGAGGACTGAGGGTACTAAGAGTAGACAAGGCTCCTGATCCAGATGGAATACACCGGAGGGTCCTGAAAGAGATGGCGGAGGTACTAGCAGTACTCCTGATGGACCTGTTTAACACCTTACTGGAAAAAGGGAGCGTACCACAGGACTGGAGGACAGCACATGTTGTACCAATTCACAAGAGTGGTCCCAGGGACAAGCCAGGTAACTACAGGCTGGTCAGCCTAATCTCTATAGCAGGGAAGTTGATGGAGACCATTCTTAAGGAAAGGCTGGTGTCCTTCCTTGAGGTGAATGGTCTCCAGGATGACAGGCAGCATGGGTTTGTCAGGGGGAGATCCTGTCAAACACATATGATAGACTTCTTCGACTGTGTGCAAGGTCACTGGACGGGGCATGTGGTGGACATCCTGTACCTGGACTTCAGCAAGACATTTGATTCAGTGTCTCATGGCATGCTGATCAGCAAGGTGAAGGACCTGGGTATATGAGACAAACTCCTAGGGTGGGTCAAGAACTGGCTGAGGGACAGGAACCAGAGAGTGGTAATGGTGGTGGGGAACTATCCAAACCTAGGCCTGTAACCAGTAGAGTCCCACAGGGCTCAGTACTCGGACCAGCATTGTTCAACATCTTTATAGGGGACATAGCAGAGGGTGTCAAAAGTAAGATCCGCCTTTTTGCAGATGATACCAAGCTCTGTGCTCTCGGAGGATGGACACAGTGGATGGGAGACAAGAATTAAAGGAAGATCTGGCAAGGCTGGAGAAATGGGTCAGGCATCTGTCAGTTAGGATTCAACACCAAGAAGTGCATGGTCATGCACCTGGGAGCCAGGAACCCAAGGGCAGGCTACTGGCTGGGGGGCCGGGTTCAGGTGACCATCTTAGAGGGGGAAAGGAGCTTGGAGTTTTGGTCAAGGGTGACATAAAGCACTCTGCACAATGCCATAAGGCACCAGCCAAAGCTAATAAAATGCTGGGCTGCATCGCCAGAGGAATCAGCTAGGAGGGAAGAAGTTATTCTGCCACTGTACAGGTCTCTGGTGAGACCACACCTGGAGTACTCTGTACAGTTCTGGTGCCCTTATCTAAAGAAGGATGTCAGTCTACTGGAGGAGGTCCAGTGGAGGGCAACCAAGATGTCCCAGGGCATGGGGGACAAAACATATGAGGAGAGGCTGAGGGAGCTCAACATGTAGTCCCTGGAGGACAGAATAGAGAGAGAGTGGACATGACAGAAATCTTCAAGTACCTGAAAGACATAAACAGGGATCGTTCAGAGGGTACATTCAACCTAAGAAAGGAGGGTACTACAAGAAGGTATAGCCTGAAGCTAGCTGAGGGTAAATTTGAGAAGGAAATGAGGAAACACATTTTCAAAGAAAGGGTGGCAAAGGGGTGGAAGCGGTGAATACAGTAGACAGCTTCAAGGGGGGGCAGGGCACCTCCATTAACCTCCGCTCCGCTTGTGACACATTGTCCTGTCTTTTTTGTTCCTGGTAAGTAACTCCTCACAGTCCACCTTGTTAATTCCCTTCAGGAGCTTGAAAGTTTCCATCATATCCCTTCTTTCTCTTATGGTTTTGAGTGAATACATGTTCGGTGACTTTTGGGGATCCTCACAGGATCTGCCCTCCTGGCCCTGAACCATCTTAGTCATCTTACACTGTACCTTCTCTAGCCTGCGTTTATCCTTTTTTAGGTTGGGAATCCACAACTGGGCATAGTGCTCCACAGGTGTGGCCTCACCAGTGACCTATACAGTGGTAAAAGTACTTCCTGCCTTCTACTGTTGAACCCTCTCCTGATGCACCCCAGCATCCTGTTAGCCTTGCTTAAGGCCTTGTTACACTGGCTGTTTTTATGTTGGCGCACTTGCGCAGTCAACATCTTGCGGCAGTGGGGATTTGGAGGCACAGCCGCTGGTGGCTGAATGCAGGGCACACATCAGTAGGTGTGTCCCTCATTCCCCAATCAGCCTGCATACCGGCACAACACCATGCATACTAATGTGGCGAGCACATCTAAGGAAAGGTCCACTGCAATCCAAGCAAAGCTCATCACATGCAGCGGACCCTTCCTACCTGCTCATAGCCATTAGCAACATGGTGGGTGGCATGTGACGCCGACATCAGGGTGCCCAATCCCCCTGCCGGCTTACTGTGGCCATACAAACTTCGTCGATGGACAGCCCACTCCCTCGGCATAAAGCAGCCTCCCTTTCTTATATGCTGGGGGGTGCCCAATCCCTTGGCTCTTGCCTCCCCAGCTTTCATTGTGTGCCAGTGGAGCCCACTCCCCGTCGGCATAAAAGCAGCCCGTTGTGTGCTGACGAGGGTGCCCAATCCCCGTCGGCTGCAGCAACCCCCAAAAACATTTAGGTGGCTACAAGCCACCCCAGCGTGCCAAGTCCCTGAAAAAAAAAAACTGTCCCACGATGTTAGTTTTTTTTCTTCCCTGTAACATGACAGTCCCTTGCAGTCTCCTGCCCCCCACCCGCACCCACCCACTGTGCCTGCCTCCCCCCTTCACCCCGTACTTACCTCCGGAGTCCGGCGCGACGATCTTCGGTGGACCGGGAACATGTCTGCACTCTTCAAGGCCGACCGCGAACTGAGGAAATGCCGGAAAGCCATATAATTGAATGAATAGGGTTTTTTCAACTTTGCTGCATATCTCATGCATTTTTTGGAATTCTGGCACCAAATTTCCAACATGGGGTTTTTGGGACCCCCTCCTCATGAATTCTATTACTGTCATGGCGTTAATCGGCCTTGGAAGGTGATTTTTCAGTTACTGCGCGGAATCACCTTTCGGGACCCATTAATGAAATGACAGTGTCAGTGTTCATGAGGTGGCCTCTCAAATAGGCTATGTTCCAAATTTGGTGGAAAAAATCCAACAAATGCCTGTTTTACCAGTGTGTGTTGCACAGTTGCTTAGCAGGCTCATAGCTTCGCGAATTCACAATATTTTCATGCCAGATTTTCAACATTGTCATTTTTGTACACCTCCTTGTGAACAGTACAGCTGTCACTTTCCACATCCTGCCCAAAATGTGTTTCCGCACTTCTGGCGCACAATAGCGCGGTTACTGTGGGAAATCAGTGTTTGGGCCAGATTATGAAAATGACAGTGATACAGTTCGTGAGCAGAGGTCCTAAAATGCCTATGTTGAAAATTTGGTGATGATACTCCATAAAATGACTGTGTTACGAGCGTGCATTGGCGGATTGCACATACGCTCGTACCGTCGTGCATTTGTAAGATTTTCACTTTGGATTTTCACCATTGGCATTTTTCCCCACCTCTTGATGAACAGTACAGCTGTCATTTCACATATCCTGCCCAAAATGTGTTTTCACACTTCCGGCTGCAGAATACCATGGTAGCTGTCAGCGAAATCACTTCTTAGGGCAGTTTGAGGAAATAACACTGACACTGTACATGAGCAGAGGTGTATATGTCTATGTTGAAAATCTGGTGCAAGCATATAAAATGACTGTGTTGCCAAATGTGCGTTGCATATTTCCCACGCCTTTTAACTTGCAACATTTGCTATATTTACGTGCCACATTTTCAATACTGGCATTTTTTTATACCTCCTTATGAACTGTACAGCTGTCATTTTTCACGTCCTGCCCAAAATATTTTCCCGCACTGCATTACCAAAGCTAATGCCAGCGCGACAACATTCGGCATTGACAAATGCTTGTTTTTAAAGGAGTCACTAATGATGACTCCCAGGTCCCTTTCCTCTGATGTTGTGTCCAATTTAGCCCTCTCTCCATCCAATACTCTTTTCTGGGGTTTTGTCCCCTAGGCAGTATAGCGCAGTGGTTTAGGGCTCTGAGCTGCAAATCTGAGACCTGGGTTTGAATCCCACAGCCTCCACTTGCATACTGTGTGACCCTGAGCAAGTCACTTGACTTCCTTGTGCTCCCAGGTCGCACCTGGAAACAAGTTGGAGGGAGGCAGTATAGTGCAGTGGTTTAAGGCTCTGAGCTGCAGATCTGGTGACATCCAGCAGACCAGAGCTGGATTTGAATCCCACAGCTTCCACTTGCAGACTGTGTGACCCTGAGCAAGTCACTTAACTTCCCTGTGTTCCCAGGTCGCACCTGTAAAAAAGCTTTCAGCTTAGTGTGCTAGTTCTGGTTAAACAACTAACAAAAAAAAGCACATCACTTTGCAGCTTTCTGAAACTGAATTTCAGCTGCCAGACTTTGGATCAATTTTCTAGCCTTTGCGGGTTTCTCTGCAACTCCTTTATTCCCTTCATGTTGTCAACCCTACTACAGAGTTTGGTGTCGTCTGCGAACAGACACAACCTGCACCCTGTATTTCCTCTCGCATCTGGCTGATGAACATACTGAAGAGGACTGGGGCCAGGACAGATCCCTGTGGTGCTCCACTAGTTACCTCTCTTCCCTCTGATCTGACCCCATTCACTGCAACTCTCTGCTGCCTCTCCTCCAACCAACTCCCTACCCACTTTACTATTTCCTTAGCTGTTACCAACCCCCATCGTCTTCAGCAGCCTTTGATGTGGCATTGCGTCAACTGTCTTGCTGAAGTCAAAGTAGCGTAAATCTACAGCCTGGTCCTTGTCAACTATCCTGGTTACCCAAAGAGTAATATTAGGTTGGTCTGACAAGACCTCCCTGTTACAGATCCGTGCTGCTTACTATCCTGAAGCCCATTTTTTCTCCAGGTATTCCACTAGATCTTCTTTGACTAGTGTTTCCATCAGTTTCCCTACCATGGAGGTAAGGCTAATGGGTCTATAATTTCTTGGCTGCTCCTTGTCCCCTTCCCTTGTACAGCAGACCCACATTCACCAATCCCTAGGAACCACTACTTGCTGCACAGAGTACTGAATAGCCCTGTTAGGGGTTCGGCTAATGCCAGTGCCAGTTTCCTTAGTACCCTCAGATGCATTCCATCTGGCTCCATGGATTTGTTTACCTTCTGGGCTGCCTGCCCCCTTCTGACTCTTTCACCAGTAAATTCCTGCAGTTTCATTTTTGGGACCCCATCTATCAGCTGCCTTTATATCATTCTCTAGCAAGGGCCTGCTATTCTCCTTGGTGATTGTGGTGCAGGTGCATGCTAATACGCTAGCTGGTGCAGTCACTCTAAATAGTTCCGACTCCCGCCGGGTCCTAGCACATGTGGCTCTTAGACTAAAGCGTATGGTTGCAAAGAGCAGACTAACTCTTAGAAGATCTGCCAAACTGTGTCAAGTGTTTTTTACAATTCTGTACTTTTTACCCTAAGTGCACACTCTGGGACTCACAAGCTTTTTTTGCAGGGCCCATAGTTTTTTCCTGCAGGGAGTCCAAGACCTTCAAAATGTAAATCCGAATGAACCACACAGAGGGACTGGGGGGAGATTATACAGTTGTATGTACAGTGTTATAGTTAGAAATAGCATGCCATCATTAACTTTCAACTGGAAGTATTATCCGAACTATCCTTTTCCTTTTCTACTCTTTCTGTTCTCCAGTCTGCTGCACAATATCATCTATTCTCTAATCTATCCTAAGTTTATACAGCACAACCTCGGAGTTATGAACCCCAGTTAACCTAACTGACCAGTCAACCAAGCATCCCGCCCCGGCCCCTCGATGCATACTCACATCTGAAAAGCAACTCATCAGCACTGCTTGAATGTAAAAGCTGGTAGCAATGACTTCCTGCTGTTGTGGTTGATCTCTTTGTTGCTTCCACCTCTCCCCCTTCCTCGTTGCACCTGTCTCTGCATTCTTGCATTTGTGCTCCGATTCTTTTTGTCTGCCTTCCCCTCCCATTTCCATTGGCTCAACCCTCCCTTGGCAGCTCCTCCCCCCTTTTCTTCTCTGCTTCCCCTCCTTCCTCCTGCCATCTTCATCGCCGCTCTGCAGCATTCTCAGACTGCACCCCTCCAACCCATACCTTTTCCCCAGCGCATGTTTCCTTCTTTCTCTTCTGATCTCTGCTCCTTCCCCTTTGTGCTGCTCGTTCCTCAGTCTGTGGTCCTTTTGGGGGAACTCTTCATCCGCTTCATCGATGGCTCCCTGGGTTTGTTTCCTGGTTGACATCACTGTCTTATTTAATAAAGGCATATAAAGGCATAGAATCTGTTACAAACCTGCACTATATTTATAAATAAAAAGTATTTACTGTGTGTTGTTTTTGCCTTCCTGAAATATTTCAAACTTATGAATTTTTTGAAGTTATGAACAGCAGAATACCCATGCTGTTCGTAACTCCGAGGTCCTACTGTATAGCGGTGGGTTGGCCACCCTCTGCTAACTGTATCTTAATTGTTTTCTAACTTTCCCAGCCTCGGAGAAAAAGTTACAGCTTGTCACACACTCCCTGTGGCCAGGTTAAAACCTTGAGGCCATTGTAGCCATGTAAAACTCCATTCCCAGAACATTTGCATATTTGCTTTCTGTATGGGAGTAAGGTAAGCCTTTTAGGGGCTATTTATTGTATAAAACATGGCTCCTTAAAACGGATCTTAAATGCCTATTTTATGGGATTTTCAAGTCGGCAGTTCTCTGCAAAATAGTTGGTGCTGAGCATACATGCACCAGGTCATTTTTAATAAAGCTGGCCTCTGAGTTACCCTGCAACCCTGGTTTCTACAAGGCGTCTTGGAAGCTGCAGGAATATGCAGCTTCAGTAAAGCCCCGCTTGCAGGTTACAAAGCTGCCAGCTTGTTCTTTAATATTCCCGGTAGCTGTCCAAGTATTTGTGCTCCTCCTCCTTGTATGTTACAGGGAAACAGCCACCAAATGAAACAGCCGATGGGCTGCAGAGGTTTTAAAACTAATGTAAACATTTTTCTTTTCTCTCTCTTTTTGCCGACTCACTGAGCGGCAAGAATATTTCAGTGCAAAGCTGGTTTGCTGGACTGAAGCATAACAAGGCTGTCTATGTAGAAAACCAGACTTTGCCAAAGAATATATAGTTTCCCATTTTCCTGGTTTGGTAATAAATCAAGTCTTTGGTATGAAATGTATGCTTACAAATTTGTTAAAATATACTATCATGGGCACATATTCTTAATTAATCTCCCTAATGGGAAAAAGGTTTTACAATAGCAGAAACATAGCATTTAAAGAACGGGTTGTTTTACCTTGGTGTTACTGGGTAACTGTGCAAGCTGGTTGCTAGAGGCCCTGGTGTCCCAATCAGAAGGGTTCTTCTAGCAGGGTGTGGGTGCAGTCTCCTATAGGGAGATTATGGCACCCTTTCTGATATATTTATGGAACCTAAGATGTCAATCACCCAAAAAGGGGTGGAGTTAAGATTCATTAGAAGCCCATTTTTGTGTAAAAGTGTTTTTTTTGTGATTTAAAGTGCATATAAAGTTTCCAGTCTATTGTTAATGCTGATTAATATTGAGTAGTAGGATATAGGATCAGGTATTTGATGTCTAGTTAGAATTTTAAAAAGAGATGCACTGTAAGAAAGATTATTGAGGGGAGGTTCTGTTCTTTAGGGGAGGAGTTTTGGTATTATAAAACTCAGGCTCCAGCACCTAAAAGACAGATGTAGTTTGGAGTGGAAGCTGAGTACATCTCCTGAGTGGGTTCTCTGGAGACCCAGCACAGACTTAGATTAGGGATCTAGATGCTTGTAGACCCTGAGCTGTGCTTGTCTATTTTGTTTCATTATTTAACCAATTAAATTGTCTGTGTTCTGTTTATTTTTTGTTAATAAATCTAGCCTTACCTATGTAGGTGTGGTGTACCATATCTGCCTGTGTCTTGCCTGATCTTTTGCTACCCATTACATACGGTATGTACAAATCTTGGCATGTGTGAATATTGTTTTTGTTGAAAATCAATAAAAAGTGTTTTTAAAGTAAATACTACCGAGAACCTGGTTTTGAAATAAAAGTGATCTGAAAATACTGACACAATGCTTCCCTGTTCAGAAGCTCGATTCTTGAAACGCAGAACAGTGCCCAAGCTGTGACCCCTATGAGATGCTCACCGCCTTAGGAAAACTAATAATCAACAATATATTCACAGTGCTTTGACTGGCACATAAATCATCAACTCATTACCCAGTTCTTGATGCTCTCACATATATTCATATGTCAAATATATACAAGATACAGACACCAGCAGCAGGACAGGACTGTCTGTACGAAGAGGCCATCAGAATCCTGTACTGGACTTGACAAATATCCATGCCTTAGGGGTCACGATGGCTTCAGCCCCATTGTCCTTTTCATATATTGAGCCACTTGTGTTTGCATCGCCTATAAACAAAACAGTAGAATCGGGTTTTGATTTTTCAGCAAGAAGTCATCTGAATAGGAAGAGTTCTCCCAATCCCTATATTGATACTTTCCTGTTAATTATTACTAAAGTACTATGCTTAAGAATCCAAGTCTTGGAAGAATGACCATCTCTACCAATGTTTGCCAACAACATAAGTTTTTAGGATATATATCTTTTTTATGTTATTGCTATTTCTATTTCCTATTTGCAAAATTAACTTAATCCGTGCAGTAAAATACACAACCAGAGACGGTCAGTGGTTTTCTATAGCACTGTATTTTACAAAATAAAAGGAAAAAACAGATCTGAGTTTAAATATTCTTGCTTGTAAAGGAGTACACTACTTAATTTCAGTGTCATATCCTTGTATTTTAAAGGGTAACGTCCTCATGCTAACCCCACATCTGTGATGTTGTGCCACATGTACTTAGCCTTGGCATTACAGTGGGGCTGCTGACCAGCCTAACAGAGCTTTGAAAAGCTCCTACGACAATCACCCCAGAGTGAATGTCTGATGGTCAACTCCCAATGGGATTACCATGGGACTGCCAACTGACCTAATGGAGCTTTGAAAAGCTCCTACAACAATCTCCCCGGATTGAATGTCCTATGGCTGACTCCCACTGCTGTCAGCTATGGGGAATCCTGGGATTCTGCCAAAGTGGCCACTGTTTGATGATGTCAGGGAGGGAGGATGGCAGGATTAATCAGACGATATGCAGTACATGTCAGAGCAACCAGCAAAAACATTTTTTTTTACTGCACTAAAAGTGCAAAATGTGGGCTGCCTCACACCAAAGGTGTAGGGAGTAGCACAAAGACACTGCCATTTAACTCAACGGTCACTTTAAAATTATATAAAACTATACAATTCCCTGTTAGTGTTTTTAAAATCATCAGTTCATCAATACGTTACATGGCTTTTCTCACAGAAAAAAATTCCAACACTTGTTGCCTGTGGAATTCAGGAATTGTTCCTTTAATTACTTGGCCCCATTTCTTCTGTCAAGTATGAAAACTGAAGTTCCATCAACTCATAATTTACAGCAGCAAACAGATAACTTTTAGCACACTCCCTACAAGGCCCCTTTATGAGTCCTTTCAGTAGACTGGGAGGTTATTTTTTTTCCCCAAGGTCACCCCCACCCCCCCCGTCAATCATCCCAACCTCCTGATTTTTCCCTGAATGAACACCTTCCTTTCCAGTTTATCCATATCACTGTGATCTGATTTGCTGAATGCAGAGTTCTGGAAACAGGTCTGTAACAGCCTGCCATAATCATAGGAAACAACAATGTGGATAACAAGCTTATTTTGCCAAGTAAACAAACTACATGATTTGGGAAACAAATCCTAGATTTTAGTTTTAAACACGTATTAGGAATGAAGTTCAAAGACAAAATAAGTAGCTTTGTATTCTATGTGGCACCTGTCTTCCTTGCAGAGTGTTAGATGACCACTTTGTCAAACATCTCAAGACGTACTATGCAGTGTTGGGGAGGCAAGACCTTCCTCCCTCTCTGGATTCTTTACCTATCCTTGCAACATGCCAGAGCAGACACATTACAGGAAGGGGTGACATTTTTAACAGAAGTCCCTATTAGGCAGCTGTAGGACAGGACGTCTTGACTTCATGGCAGTACTGGAAAAATGGAAGGAAGGTGTCATACAAACACTTAGCAACTGGTTTATTACTGAAAACATGATAATATCTTGAAATACCTGGTGAAGAAAAAACATGGTTGAAACTCAGCAAAAAAATAAGGTTTAGCCCTGGAATGAGGTATTTATCTACTTGTGAGTCAAATGCACTCTCTAACTCTCCTGCTGCAGCTGTGGAAATTGATGCTGGTTGGGCGTGGGAAGCACACAGTGCAGGAAATGTTCAATGCTTAAGGAAGTATTCAAATACAATGACAAATATACACTGCTGCATTCTGACGCCACTTCTAAGCATTTAGCAGGTATGCTAAAGCATGTCTGCAACTCAAATCTCTTTACACTGCAGTTTGGCCCCAAAATAACTCCCCATCCCGATCAAATTCAGGAGTTGAGGGACTTGGGCTTAGAAACAGCTTGTCAGATACAGTAACCCACAACAAACAGTAGATTGGAAACCAGGAAGCTGTAAAGTGACAAAAAATTATTACATTAACTCCCTCCCCTTCCCATAATTTGTAAATTGTCTTTATGGAGCTTCAAAAATCAAAACTTTGTAAAGTGCTTATGTCTGGAAATAAACAAAAGCGGTAGTTTTTGGTTATGATACAGGAACAGTGTAAGCTGTTTAGCACCTTCTCCTGGCCTATACTTGGCCCCACAAGAGTGTCTTTCTTCTGTCATTAATGCACCCCAAAAGTGCAGTTTTGTACACCATGCATAGTCTAAACTGGGGGCTTCATTTACAGTCTGGAACTGTTAAAAAATTGAATATAACTAAAATTAAAAAAATACTAAAATAACTTCTCTACAGGACTGTTATCCAAAATTATATACGCCCACATGTGAATTTCCTTTAAAAAATTTTCAAAATGTACTCACTGTTCTGCTCTACTTGATAACACTATTCAGACCTCTTTTTAACAATGCTGAAGCCTGAGTGCATACTCACTGCCGCACTGCATTAGGCCTTATGGCCTTACAGCACAAATTTCCAGACTGAGGATCCCCCCCACAGATACTGTATATTTTTGTCTACGCTCATGCAGCGTAAGACAAAGACCATTACTGTGTAAATGACACAGGATCTGTGAAGTTTACAAGGTGTTTCAGCATCATTAAACACACAAGGCTTTAGGTACAATAAAACTTGCTAGACTGTGGACAGTAGTGTTAGAATGAGAACAACACACGCACACAGCAGTTTTCACGAAGACTTGGCAGATGTTGCTTGGGTTTACATGGTGCTTTCTAAGGACTGTTCATTTTCCCCCACCATCCTCGTTAAGCTGTAATACGTTCTTGTCATAGTTCAGGTCAGCAGTACAAGTGAGCCTGGGGTGATCCGGCAGTCCTTTTTTTCTTCTTCATTAAAAACCAATTTCCATCTAGGTCCAGCATTCTGTATACCAACAATTCGCCAAGTGATAACTAGTTAAAATAACATGCTCTGCCGTCTGCTCTTCCCATGTGCTGTGAAAAGATACAAGAAGATATTAGAATGCCCATTAGAAATGCTGACTTTTAGTTTGTTAATACCCTGCTGGGATACACATTACAAGACCTAGCAGGTATCCATCCACTCCAGGACACCGTTTCATAAGCATATTTTGTTAGCTATTACAATTTACTAGAGAATACATTTTCATACATTTTTAATTTATGATGCATGTTGGTAGCCTATGGAAGATGTCTATATGAGAAGTATTCTACTGTCCCAGGCTGGCCCATAGACGCAGTGGTAGCGCTATCACTTGTGATGCCGGTGACCTGAGTTCAGAAGCGAGCCCGACTTGTCAGGGGCCAGTCACAGGGAGGAATATCGAGAGTCTCAGAGGACGCTCTCCTCCAGAAGGGAGGTTTGTGAGGTCCGCTGCTTTACTGCCATCTGGGTGACTACAGGCAGCGGTGCAAGTGGTGCTGTAATGGGTGAGCAGAGCACCTCCCGACTGGGACACCTTCTCGCTTTGTATGTAGACATCCATCCAGTCCAGGCACCTGGGGGAGGGCAACAAAATGAGGGAAGAAAAGTGCCATGATCACAGCAGCAGGACGCTGCCTCTCTTCTTGCAGGTGCCGCACTGCTCACAGGGCTGCTGACTGCATCTGGGCTAAACAAATCCCAGGCTTGGGGAACCTGGGATGCTCTACCACGGAGGGTTAGCCATGGGACACTGTAAGGTCATGGGCAAGTCCCAGACACAACGGACGATGGGACTGGGGGAGAAAGTCTGGCTGATGGAAGCAGATCAGGTACAAAAAAGCATACTAAATTTAAACAAAAAAAAAAAATAAAAGTATTCCACTCTCCCCACTGTATTTGCTTATGACTTCATAGTGCTCAGTATGACAGCAAACTGCAATGTCACAAACTTAGCAACTGTCTCATCAGTGGAGAAAGATGCTTTTTGAAGGACAAAATGAAATAAGCACTAGCTTATCTGAAAGATTTAGTAAATAAGTAACATGAGAATATACTGAAAGCAAGAAGACAATATTAGGCATATACTGCTGTAAATATAATAGTTCCAAGCTTTTTATGAATGTGTTGATGCCTGCTTTTTAAAGAGGATAATGCTTGTGTAAAAAACATCACAGATTGCTTATCATCAGCACCCTAGCAACTTGTGGCAGAGACCCACTTTTAGAATAGTCCCGCAGTTGACAGTACTTGATACGGTACAGAGTAAGCAGTAACACACAACAGGGTTTGATGCATGTGCCCGGTGTGTTAAGAAGTCTCATCCTGAAAATGTAAGAAACATCAGAATATATACATTTTTTTAATTAGTTTAAAATGTAAATTGACATGTTCCTGTTGTTATATGGTAGTTTTGCTTTTGACTGTATGTGCATTGTTACCACAGAGATCTAAGTATTATTGTTTGCACTGCTGTGATACAGAAGTTTGTTTATAACCGCCATGTGCCATTTTATGAACATGAGTGTGACAGCTCTTAAAGCAAACCTCCAAGGCAGACAGAAGAGCATGAGAATTTAATCTTATGGAGAAATGTAACTCACTGGGCTTTGTGCTCATGCCTACTTATAAAATAGTCTTAAGAAATTATCTGTGACTTGACTGGTATAGATCACACAACAGTGTCTCGAACTGTTAGCGTGAACAAATTTATGTCTTAGCAAAGTAAAAAGATGTTTACAGACACCTGTGATAAATGTACTCACATTTAAAAAAAGATAAATAATTCACTTGCATTTCAAAAAGATAACCATGTCAGCAATGTGAACATATATCATTCCATTTTCATTTCAAAAAAATACTTGCAAAAAGTCACTTTAGTGAGGGAACTATTTGGAATCGATACACATCTCGGATTACTGAAGGCACATGGTAGACCCAGCACAATGTCCACAACTTAAAGAGCAGGCCCGCAGTTCTGCTCCCCCCCCCCCCAATCATAAAAGGAAGCTTACCAGTCCCTAAAAGGACTGCAAAATAAAGTTTCATTTATTTGTGGCTGTAGTAACAGAAAAAAGGATCATATTATGCTCCCATGGTGCCCACAGCTAAAATAGTACGTATTTCTTTATTTGGAGACATGCCTCCACACTAGCACATTTGTGATGTCGGTAAATGAAGAATGTGAGGCACACTCCATAGACTACAATGGGGACATTTTAAAGGCTTTTAATATAGTTTATGCGGTGCGGTTTTGACAAATGAAGGCCACTGCTCAATTCAAGGTCCTTGTTAGTTGAGCGGTGGCCTTCATTTGTCAAAATCGGCACTGAAAAGTATAATAAAAAGCCTTTGAAAAATGCCCCCTCAAATCATTCAAGACAATACCACCCAACAGATCTCCTCCATCATCGGGGACAACATTATCGCCTACACCACAAGGAAAGAAACCAAATCTGGAGAGACAATATGAGACTCTCTTACAACAATTACATACTTATCAATTATTACATTCCAGAGGAGATGATGTAATACAAGGAAAGAAATAGGGAGACTCAGAGAGAAATGCAAAAAAATTATGGACTTAAAGGTCCAGCAGGCATTGGTTTATTTAAAACAGGCCAAATATGAGGGAGGGAGGGGCCCAGGGAATGAGACTGCTAGCCTGTAAACTTTGGTTGCGCAAACAGCAACAATATTAAAAATAAAACAGCCGGACACAAAAAGGATCACCCGAAATGATGAAGGCATCCAAAACATTTTTGTAAATTATCAAAGTTTATATACTAGGGATCCCTTTTCAAGTCCAGAAGAGAGCGGTAGGGTCTTAAACTAATTACACATTCCTTGTTTGACAGAAGTCCAACAGGTACAATTAGAGGCCCCTATTCAGGCTGAAGAAGTTGCACAGCAAATCAAGCTGTCTAAATCCCAAAAGTGCCCAGGCCTGGATGGCTTTGTGACCGAATGGTAAAAAAAAAGGTTTCAAGAATTACTCCTTCCCCAATTGCTCCAAACATTCTGAGAGGTCACTGATGGTCATTCCCCTTCCCCATTATGGGCATATGCAGTAAAAACAGGTTACTCACCTGTAACAGTAGTTCTAAGAGTCGTATATGTTGTTCATCTACACTTCTTAGCATTGTCCCTTTCCCCTTTAAATCTACTGGAAGTCTTCAAGCTGGCTCCTCCCACCCACCCGAGTGGTATAATCCTCTGCTCTGCCCCATGATGCCAGATCTTAGCCCACTGGAAGCCAGGTTGTGCGTCCGCAGACAGGGAGGCTGGGGGTGTCCGTGTGGATGAACAACATATACCACTCCTAGAACTACTGTTACAGGTGAGTAACCAGTTCTTCTAGGAGAGTAGATATGTTGTTCTAGCCACACTTCCTGGCAGACTCCTAGCAGTTCTCTGGGAGGAGGGAGGCAAGGCGCACACCCGCTAGTTAGGGAACACAGATTGGAGAACTGAGGCCCCAAAACCAGCATGCCGGCGTGACTCAAGGTTGATGTGGTAGTGGGTAATGAAGGTGTTTGCTGACTTCCAGGTAGCAGCCTGACAGATTTCCTGAATAGGGATGTCCCTGGAAGTAGCCACCGAAGCAGCAGTATGGTGGGCAGAATCAGCTCTTATCCCTCTGGGAAGCTCCTTGCCTGCCAGCTCGTACCACAGACCTATGCATGATGTAATCCATCTTGCAATGGTCAATTTGGCTGCAGGTCTGCCAGAAGCGGCTTCAGCGTAGGTGATGAACAGCTGGCGAACCTCTCCGCAAATTTCCGCTGTCCTCTCCTTATAATAGAAGAGAGCATGTCTCAGGTCCAGGGTATGGAGCCTGTACTCGGCATTCGAGGTGTAATTAAATTAGGGTAGTATACTGGCACGGTCAACAGCTGGTTAAGGTGAAACTCTGACACCACCTTCGGAAGGAATTTCGGGTTGGAGCGCAGGACAATTTTGTCCCTGTGGAAGACCAGATAAGGGGAGTTCATCGAAAGCGCCTGGAGCTCCCCTGTCCCTCTGGCTGACGTGATACCCACCAGGAAGGCTGTCTTCCCCAAGTGTGACAACTCACAGTTGTGCATGGGTTGAAATGGGTTGCCCATGAGCTTTGCCAGTACCAGCACTAGATCCCATGGAGGTGGAGGTTCACGCACTGGAGGGGATATGTGATCCAGGCCTTTGAAAACGCGGCCGACCACTGTCTCCTGCGCCAGTGTCGGCTGACCGGCCCGTGCCCGGTAAGCAGAAATGGCTGCCAGGTGCACCCTAAGGGTCGAAGATGGTAGACCCCCTTTGGAGAGAGACCAAAGGTAGTCGAGAATGTTAGGCAGAGAACAGGCTAAGGGGTCCAGACCCCTACCCCGACACCAAATGGAAAACCTTTTCCATTTGAAGGCATAATATTTCCAGTTTGATTCCTTTCGAGATGCCTCCACCATGGCATAGACATCTTCGGAAAGACCCAAAGCCTGGAACTCTAGCCGCTCATGTACCAGTCTGTGAGGTGCAGGGATTGAAGGTCCGGATCAAGGACCTTCCCCTGGTTCAGAGATATCAGGTCCGGGACTGTACAAAGCCGCTCTCGGGGCCTGCAGCTGAGGCTGAGGAGATCTGGATACCAGAACTGGTGCGGCCAGTCTGGGGCTACCAGAATCACCTTCGCCTTGTCCCTCCTCACCTTGAGTAACACCTTGTGGATCAAGGGAAACGTGGTATATACAGAGGAGGCCTGGGGTCCACGGCCTCGAGAAGGCATCCCCCTGCAGCGAGCCATACTGAGGGGGTGGGCATGAAACAGCCTCAGTTTGGTGTTTTCCCTGGAGGCAAACAGGTCCACTATTGGTTTGTCCCAACGGGAGAACAGACTGTAAGCTACCTCTGCATGGAGAGTCCACTCATGGGATGTTTGGCCTATGCGGCTGAGAGCATCCGCCAACTGGTTCGAGACTCCTGCCAAATGAATGGCTAGGAGGTCCGCCTCCAACTGGCTCATGAGGGTCCAGATGGGGAGCAACGCCTTGCACAGCAGACGGGAGTGCATGCCACCCTGTTTGTTGAGGCAGTACATGGTCGTGGTATTGTCAGTCCGGACTTGAACCACTTGACCCCAGAGGTGAGGAGTGAAAGCTGACAGTGCCAGCCTGACTGCTCTGAGCTCAAACAGGTTGATGTGGCATCGGGACTCCTCGGGGGTCCAGAACCCGCGGGCCCTGTTGTTCCCCATGTGGGCTCCCTAGCCCATGAGAGGGGCATCGGTCTTGAGAACGACCATCAGCTTGGGGTGGACAAACGTGATCCCATCCTGCAACTGGTCTGGGGCGGTCCACCGCTGGAGAGCGTCCCACATCTTCTGGGTTACAGTGAACAGCTGGTTGAAATGACCATGTTGCTAGGTCCACTGGGCGGCCAGCTCCCACTGGAGGAGGCGCATGTGCAACTGGGCCCAATGGACCACTGAGGTGCACGCCGCCATGTAACCCAGAAGGTGTAGAAATTCCCAGGCAGGGCGCAAGTGCCCAACCAGAAATGACTGGGCAAAGGAGGAGAGAACCGCCACCCTGTCTGCTGGGAGCTGAGCTCTGGTTTGACAAGAGTCGAGCTCTGCCCTGATGAAGCCCATCACCTGCAAGGGCACGAGTTCCGACTTGGCCTCGCTGTTCAGGAGGCCGAGCTGGGAGCAGGTTTGGAGGGCCAGATCCCTGGACAGCTCCACTTCCTGTTGGGTGGAACCTGCTAGGAGCCAGTCATCGAGGTGAGGATAAATCCTGACCCCCCTGATGCCAAAGATGGGCTGCCACCACTGCAATGCATCTGGTGAAGACCTGTGGGGCTGATGACAGGCCGAACAGCATGGCTCGGAACTCATACACGGTCCCTTCGACCCTGAAGTGGAGGAACCACTGATGGGATGGACAGACTGGGACATGAAAGAATGCATCCTGCTGATCTAGTGAACAAAACCACATGTTTCGCTCCAAGGATGGTATGATCTGGTTCAGAGTGACCATCCAAAAGGTGCTTGACCTGACATACTGGTTCAGGTCGTGTAGATCTAGAATACAGCACCAGCCCCCCATCCACTTGGGCACCAGGAAGTACCTGGAGACAAAGCCTGGGTCTGCAGATGGTTCTGCCACTAGAGCTACTGCCTCCTTGAGGAGGAGCTGAGCAATGTCGTCTCAGAGTCGACTGTGTGCATGCGGAAATCTGATCTTCCCGAGGGGCGCAGGCTCGGCTGGGAGGGTACTGCTCGAATTCTAGAGGCAGTCCCTGACTGACCACTTTGAGAACCCACCGGTCCATAGTGATAGCGGACCAGGTGGAAAGGAAGTGGCGGAGTCAGCCCCCCATGGGAGGACCCAGAGCTGGCATGACGGGAATAGGGGTGGCCACCCCCATCCCATCACTGAGCAGGCTTGGAGGAGGAGGAGAAGGCTCCAGGACTTGAGCCTCGGCCTCCTTTGTGGGCCTGTTGGGGTCCAGGCTTGGGCTGAGGGCGCGCCAAGCTTGAGCCTGCTGCTGATGCTGTTGCTGCTGTTGTAAATGCATGAACATAAATGGGTGTCCACTCACTCTCTTCCTCCAACTTTACATCTGTATGGGACAAGCAGCCCCCCTTCCCCAGGAGGTCTTAAGTACATGGGTTCCATCTGCCTTGGTTTAGCTCCAAACTCACCTCCCTCCTTACAACCCGCGACTCAGAACTGTTCCTTCAAAACACCGCTGGGTTCCATAAGGACTGGTTGAGGTACTGACAATTGCGTAATGCCTGCACAAAGTCCCTCAGGAAGGCAAAAGCCAATTACTTTACCTCCAACCTCCAGAACAATATTAGGTAGGTTCTGGAGGGTTATTCACTCCCTCTCGAATACCCCCCCAACACTTAAACTCAACAAACCTCCAATGATCATCTCTGAACCTTCTTAGGTTGCTGCCACCTTTTTTTTTTTTTTAATTCTCTGTTTCGACCCCCTTATCGAACAGCCCCCATCTGCCAGGACACACCAGCCCAGTCACCCCAACATCCACAGAGACTTACCTACAAGCCAGTCTTCCCCAAGGCTTACCCACCCTGGCTGAGTCGACATCGTCCCCCCCCCCATTCCTCTGTCAGGAACTGGATTCAGTTCCTGGTATGGTGAGCTCAGTTTGTCAGGTACAGGGCCAGTGGATGCCCAGGCACCATCCTGCCACTAGTAGATGCTTTTCCTGTTTTCTGGTTCCCGACTGGTGTGGTGTGCAATGACACCATGACGTCCACCATGCACTCCTGCACGTGGCACGTCAGTGTCTGCCATGCCCCCCACCCACCTTTGCCTTCTAGGCAGTCCTGGGAGCCTTTCCCCCACCTTTTGCTAGGGGGTCAGGCAAACACTGGGCTCTGCAAGCCCCCCCAGAGGACAGCATTTCTCCAGCCACTCACTCCTCCCCCCTGCCAGCCTTCCGACGCTCAGAGTTCACCTCTGAACCTGAGTCAGCAGCGCTGCTGTTACTGCCACTTTCAACACTTATTTCACCACCTGTGACTTCCCTATACTACCCTCCCCTTCTTTATCCACTGCTGCTGCCTCCCCCTTCCCTTCTTTGTTTAATTTCTCTCCAGTCTCAGAAGTTTTGTCTGCTCTACTGTCTCTCTCAATCCCTCCAGAGGTCGCAGTCCTGATGGTCTGGATCTTGAACTTCTTCACCGCTTGGTCCCTATCATCACTAACCCCTTTGCTTCTATATTGCTCCATTAGGCTGTACTCTGTCCTTGCTTGCTGACAACAGGCAAGAGTTCTCCCAAAGGGACTAACTCCTGTCCCCTTGGGAACAATCACACTAATGCACTCCTCCCCTCACTGGCTAAACTCCAGGGAAAGCTTGTTTTTTCCTAGTTCTCTGACTTTCTTGACTCTTCCCCTCTCTCCCCCCTTCCAGTCTTGTTCAAAAGCTCATTCACAGTCTCTTCCCTCCTAGGTGTCACCGGTTCCATCTTGAAATGCATGGATAAGGGTCATATATCGGCTGCTGTCTTCACTGATCTGGCTAAGGCAATGGGGCTGGAGGGGATTCACTCCAGAATTCTAAAAGAACTAAGGCGAGAAATGAAAATTACGTACCTACCGTAATTCTTGATCTTGGACGAGTCTCCACCACTCATTCACACTAGTGGGATCTGCGCCGGAGGCACTAGGACCCATCGGGAGCAAACTTTTTGCTGGAGGGTCGGCACGAGAGATGGCGCCGTGAGGCATGGCGCCGCGAGCGTGGCTCGCGCGGTAATGACTATCTCGGCGACGACCCTCCAACCGCCTCAGTACCTTTTTTACCAAGGAGGTGCAGCGCAACTAACGTAAAGAGTAAACCTAACCTTACAAAACGGACATAAGATAGTCCGGACGACCCGTGTAAGAAGGGTCAGCAAAGAAGTCTTCACGGCCTAAAGATTTGAGGGAGTGAAGACCAACACAGCGGTGAGCTCGGGGGATGGAGGGTGGGCGTGTGAATGAGTGGTGGAGACTCGTCCAAGAAGATCAAGAATTACGGTAGGTACGTAATTTTCATATCTTCCTGGACATAAGTCTCCACCACTCATTCACACTAGTGAGAGTACCAAGTTGATAATCCCCAAAAGGGCGGCAGGGAGCTAGAGCTCACAATGCCCAGGACAGAAGTCCATTAAGGATAGTTCTGCCGAAGGTGGAATGACGCCTGGCATGAACATCCAGTGCATAATGCTTAACGACTGTATGCACTTGAGCTCCAGGTGGCGGCATTGCAGATATCTGCAATTGAACATTGCACTTCCGCTAGGGATGCCGCGATCGCCTAGTAGAGTGAGCTACACTCTACCTTCCAATTTAACCTGTGCCATGGAATAGCAATGTCGAAGACATGCCACTAACCATGATGAGATGCATCTGATAGTGACAGGTTTGACCCAGCCGGGTCTCGCTGAAGGAAACAAACAATTGCTGAGTCTTATGAAAATTCTGGTTCTATCTAAGTAGAACTGCTAAGGCTCTTTAACATCCAAGGAATGAAGAGACCGCTTCTCCTTCATTTTGGAAGTTCATGTAAGAGGGAAGCACCAGAGGTTGGTTTAGATGGAATTCTGACACAACCTTGGGAAGAAATTTAGGATGAGTCAATGAAGAACTACTTTGTCCTTATGGAACACAGTATAACGGAGGGTCCGTAACCAGGGCATGTATCTCAGAGACCCTCATGGCTGAGGTAATGGCCACTAGGAAGGCTGTCTTCCAGGTAAGAAATTTTAGCTCACAGGTAGCTAGGGGTTCGAAAGGCTTATGAGTGAGCATGTCTAGCACAAGGTTAATGTCCCAGGCTGCATCGATGTCTAACAGGGGTCTGTATGCAGAATTCCTTAAGAAATCTCTTTACCATAGGTAACTGAGCCAGAGACAAGGAAGAAACCGGCTCATGGAACGCCGAAATGGCACTAAGGTGAACTTTAAACTGGAGTACTGGAGACCTAAGTTTGATAGGTCCAAAAGGTACTCCAGAAGCTTGTCTGGAGGACAGGAAAGGGATTCCAAGAGGACTTTGCACACCAGAGAGAAAAGCTTAAACTTAGAAGCGTAGTTTTTTGGAGAGCTGGCTTCGAAAGCAGCCAGAAGGACGCCTGAGACTCTACGAGACGTGAACCGTTCACTTACCCCTTCAGGAGCCAAGCATGAAGGTGAAGTGACCTCAGGTTGGGATGGACCAACAAACCCTGAGTCAAAAGATTGATTTTTAAGGAAAGTGGTCTCGGAGAGGCTGCCGACATACTGTTGAGTAGAGGAAACCATAGTTGCCGAGGCCAGGAGGGAGCAATGAGAATCATCCTGGTCCCCTGAGACTCGAACTTGAGGAGAACTCTCTGAATTAAAGGAAGCGGTGGAAAGGCGTAAAGAAAGCGTTTTGTCCACCGCAGCCTGAACGCATCCTGACAGAAAATGCCAGGCCCTGGATTTCTGGAGCAGAAGAGAGGCAGTTTTGTGTTGAGTGGGGATGCAAAAAGGTCCAGGTCTGGAGTCCCCCACTCTTCCATCAGTGACCGAGCTACGGCTGGGTCGAGAGACCACTCGTGAGGGTCTGCCTCCGTCCTGCTGAGGTGATCTGCTAAGTCGTTTTGTACACCCGGCAGATATACCGCTTGAATTAGAGACTTGTGCTCCAAGCACCACTCCCACACCTCATTGCTTCCCGCAAAGGGATAAGAGTGAGCACTGCCTTGCTTGTTGATGTAATACATCACAGCTTTGTTGTCTGTTTGAAGGAGAATGTTCTTGTGACAAAGAACATCCTTCAACGCCGGATCGCATAGAGGACCGCTTCATCTCCAGAACATTTATGTGAGCTGAGTTTCGAGCTGAGTCCATACACCTTGAGTGTGGAGAGAGAGACAGTGAGCTCCCCATCCCATTAGCGGCGCGTCTGTGGTGATGGAGATCTGATGATCCAGAGCAGCAAAGGGAATCCTTCCAGGAGATTGCTTTCTGAGACCACCAGGTGAGAGACCTGTAGGGGCTCCGTCACCTTGATGGGATAAGACTGGGGTGAGAGGTCGGTGACCACTGAGCGGAGAGCATCCATTGGGTGGTCCTTGCGTGTAACCGAGCTAGGGGTACAGTGAACACTGAGGACGCCATGAGACCTGGAATACACGCTGTATCGAGAGAGCTGTGACCCATCGTTCTCCCGATGTAATGGGCCATCTGAAGGATGTCGAGTCTTCTGTCCTCTGGAAGGAAAGCCTTCGCAGAAGAGGTGTCCAGAAGAGTCCCTATGAAAAGGAGCCTCTGGGAGGGCTGCAGTTGTGACTTCTTCAGATTTAGCAGAACTCCCATGGACGTAAGAAGGCGAGAGGCCGTTTGAACGGCTTCCAGAGTCCCTTGGCTGGAAGGACTCAATAGGAGCCAATCGTCTAGGTAGGCAAACACTTGGAGTCCGAGCTTCCTGAGATGCGCTGCGAGAACTGCACAACACTTTGTAAAAACTCGCGGCGCCGAGGATAGCCCAAAAGGCAGGACTCTGAACTGATAATGCTGACCCAGAGCTACAAACCTCAGGAATTTGCGATGGGTCGGGTGGATGGGGATATGCTGGTAAGCCGCCCTGCATATCCAGGAGGCCAGCCAGTCGTGTTGATGCAGCAAAGGTAATAGTACCTAGGAAATCATTTTGAATTCTCCCTGGGAGGAATTTGTTCAACTTTCTGAGGTCTAGAATGGGGCGCATCCCCCAGATTTCTTTGGAACCAGAAAGTAATGGGAGTAGAACCCTGTTCCTTGATGCGGGGCACCAGTTCTATTGCCCTGTTGTTTAGAAGGCCCTGGATCTCAGCGTGAGGAGGTCTGATTGAGAGGTCGACAACCTGGTTGTCGCTTGGGAGGGCAATTCGGGGGGTTTTCCAAAAGATTGAGAGAATAACCCTCGCGAATTATCCGAAGGACCCATTTGTCCGAGGTTATAGACTTCCACGATTGTAGAAGTACATCAGACGACCTCCCACCGAGGAGAAAGTTCCATCTCGGCAGTGTGGATGGAACTGGGGCCGCAATTCATAAGTAGCGCTTGGGGCTTTAGGCTCTGCACTTTCTGCCGCGCCTTCTTTGAGGTTGGGCAGGTTGGCTTTATGGAAGCTTCCTCTGCCTCTGCCTCAAAGGACTGGCGACTATGAAACTGACGCTTGCCTACATGCCCCCGAGGGGGTAGGCGGGTCTAGCCAACTTAATGGCCGACCTAGTCTTCTGAGTGGCCTCTAGGGCTTGCCTACCTGAGGCCCAAAAGATAGGAGCCATCAAAGGGCAACGCCATTACCTGCTGCTGAGCATCATTCAGAAGCCAGAAGTACGCAGCCAGGAATGGCGCCGAGTACAACATACGCGGCTGCTGCTGAACGAGAAGCAGTGTCGAAAAGCGTCCATGGCGGCTTTGACCTGTTGGTTATTGGACTCAATACCTCTGATAATGGTTAGAAGGAGCTCTGACTTGGAGTCGGAATCTGGAAGAGCTTCAACCATTCGTTTCATAGAGTGCCACAGGATATACTCATACTGAGAAAAATAGCCTTGATAGCTGGCAATACGCATACTTAAAGTGGAGGCAGCAAAGACTCTCTTACCTAATGTATCAATTTTACGAGACTCTTTGTTAATAGGTCGAGCTGTAGTAGCTGAGGAAGAAACGACTTGTCATTCTCTGCCAGGACTACAATAGGATCCGCAAAGGCTTGGGATGCCAAAATGGGACGCATCCTTGGGAGCTGAATATTTCTTTATCAATGGATTTAGCCACTGAAGGAATAAGAGCAGGATTATTCCATACCATTTGAGACAGCCTCAAGGAGGGTTGAATCGAGGAGTCAAATCCGTAGGGATCTCCTGCATGAAGATACTGGAGTCTTAATATTTTCCCAGGATTGATATCCGTAGTCTGGAGAGAAAGAGGATCTCAGGTTCCTCAACAGAGACTTAAAGGATAGGTCCTCGACCACAGGCTCTGTAGCGGTGAAGGATCCTGTTTCCTCCACTTCATCACCCAACCGAAGGTCTGGGTCAGGCTCAACATCATCTCCTGATAGTCCAGGAAGGACTGCTTGGACAGGAAAGGAGTGAAAGATAGGAGAAGAAGAAAGAGCAGATAGAAAGGGAGAGTCCCCGAGGGCCCTTGGAGCCGAGGAGGCGAAAGGAGTCGAAAACGGCGCCGCGGAGGCACACGGCGCCGAAGAAGCACCCCGCACCGCAAGCGGCACCGCGTGCGCCCCCGGCGACGCCGCAAGACCAGCCGGCACCACGGACAGCGCCGCAAGATGCAGCGGCGCTGGCGGACGGCGCCGCATAGTCTGCCAAGGCCGCAAAACGGGCGAGACAAGCGTAGCGACTCGCTGGAGTGTGCCGAGACACCCTGGAACCTGGAAAGGAAGAGAAGGGAAAAACCAGGAGATAAAGGCATCGTGTGGCCCCTGCACCGCAGCCATGTGGGGAACACCTAGCACGGAGTCGCTGGCACCGGCGAGGCGCCCGCTACCAGGAGGTCAACCGCCTGCCTGATCGCCCGACCATTCAAGGCTCCGGGCAACCAGCCAGGCAGAAGAACCAACCTCCGAGCCCATCGCCCATAAGAGCGCCCACTGATGAAACTGCTCATCTGGAGTCCTACCTATAGGCGGTGGGGTCTGGCGTTGAAGACGGCGGAAACCGAAGTTGGCGACTCAGGCGAGGAGACCGCAACTAGGCACGATAACCCAATCACGACGCGAGATATCAGAGGGCGACCTCGAGTGATGCCTTCTTGACCTGTGGGTCAAGAAGAGCTCGAGGCCGAACGGTGCCGAGAATGCGACCGCTTATTTTATGCGGGCGGGGACCGCCCATCCGGCATCGGACTGACCGCTGTCGGAACCCCGCTGAGGAGAAGGGGCTGACCGGACCCAACCCGACTGACTGAACAGTTTGTTACAATGAAGTCTCCCTACCGCCACCTGACCTGCTCATGGTCGACCCGTCCAGTAGGCCGAGACTTTTACTATAAGTTAAATTCTAAAATATAACAGAAATAGAATAAAATTAGCGATACTACTATCGAGATAGAATTACAAAAAATAAACTGAAACTATGCGCTAGTTTGAAGTTTGACTCCCGACAAGCGGCGGCGTTGTCACTGAAGCGCACTTTCGGCGGGCGGAAAAAAGAACTGAGGCGGTTGGAGGGTCGTCGCCAAGACAGAGTCATTACCGCGAGCCACCGTCACAGCGCCATGCCCTCGTGGCGCCATCTCTCGCGCCGACCCTCCAGCAAAAAGCTTGCTCCCGATGGGTCCTAGTGCCTCCGGCGCAGATCCCACTAGTGTGAATGAGTGGTGGAGACTTATGTCCAGGAAGATCTAGTGGCACCACTGACTACCCTTTTTAACAAATCATGGAAGGATGGTGTGGTACCTGAGGACTGGAGGGTGGATGTAATTTCCCTTCACAAAAGTGGGAGCAAGGCAGAGGCAGGAAACTACAGACCTGTTAGTTTGACCTCAATGGTAGGGAAAATGATGGAGTCACTTCTGAAAGAAAGAATTGTTAAGTACCTAGAGGCCAGTGGGGCACAGGACCCAAGGCAGCATGGATTTACAGCGGGAAGGTCATGTCATGAATATAATAGATTTCTTTGGGTGACCAAAACTGTACACCAGGGAGGGGCTGTGGACGTGGCCTACCTAGACTTTAGCAAGGCATGTGACACAGTCCCACACAAAAGAGTAATAAACAAGTTAGCCAGCCTAGGAGTGGGTCTCAGGGTGGTAACCTGGGTAAAAAACTGTCTGGACAACAGGAAACAGAGGGTAATAGTAAACAGAGTCCACTCAGAAAAAAGTACAGTTACTTAAGAACGCACCATAAAAAGTAGATCTTTGAGAAGAGCTCTTGCAGCAGATAGGAACCGTTAGGACTATGCCACCAGGCACTAGGACCTCACAGAAAATTTATTGCTAGTTGTCCAAGGTGGGAGATCACCCCCGACGTCGGCTCCCCCCCACGACATCAGCCACAATATACAGGAGACGGTCTCCTGGCACCACCCCAGTTCGTCCGCCACAGACCCAGCTGAAATGAAGGACAGGACAAACAGAGGAGGCTTTGACATCCCGATAGGGACATACAGCAAGAAGCACGGGGTTGGGGAAGGAGGGATGGAAAGCATACCTGCTGCAAGAGCTCTTCTCAAAGATGTACTGTTATGGTAAGTTCTTACGTAACTGCACTATCTCTCTTTGAGATCGAGCTCTTGCAGCAGGTAATAACCGTTAGGACTGAGTCCCAAACAGTACTGGGATACACCAGGTCAGAAGGGCAGTGGATGCAACAATGTCCCTGGACTCCGATAAGAGCAACCTCTGGAGGACTGCCTGGCTGAAGAATACCCTTCTTCTGGAAGCAATGTCCAAACTACAGTGCTGGATAAAGGTGTTCACCGAACTCCAAGCGGCTGTGGCACAGAGGTCTGCTGCTGACACATTTTTGAGAGATGCAAAAGATGTCGCTATCCCTCTAGTCGAATGGCCTCTAACTGGGCCCGGCAGAGGTTTACCATACTTTTCATGGCAGAAAACAGCGCAACTGACTAACCACTTGGACACAGTCTGTTTGGTAACTGGCGCCCCCAACATCTGTTGAGCAAAAGACAAAAACAATTGGTCTGACTTCCTTATGGACCGTGTATAGTCAACATAATACCGAAGGATTCTATATACATCTAGTGTATGTAACAATGCCTACCCTGTGTTATTCAGAATAGTAGACAGGCAGGTGAAAGTCTTGGTTGAGGGTAAACTCTGACGCCACCTTCAGGAGAAACTTAGGATTCGTGTGAAGGGACACCCTGTTCCTATGAAAAACCAAATATGACTCCTTGCAGATGAGAGCCTGAAGCTTGCAAATCCTCCAGGCTTAGGTAATAGCAACTAAAAATAGTGCCTTCTAAGACAGAAAGTGAAGCTCCCAACTCGCGGCTGGCTCGGGGGGTGGGGGGGGCGCAATGTTAACTTCTCCAGCATAAACAGCAAATCCAATTGGGGAACAGTATCCCAAGTGGGAGGCTTGATGTACAGGATACCTTGCAGGAAAGTGCATGACAGATCCAGCTGTGCCAAGGTTCTACCATCCACTAGTACATGATAGGCCGAGATAGCCGAGAGATGTACCTTTATGGATGAATAACTAAGACCTAAATCAGACAGGGATAAGAGATACTCCAGGACCCAGTTGACCTCACATGAGAATGGATCTATGTTACGGGCAGCAGCCCAGAGGCTGAACCGCTTCCACTTCATGGCATATGTGGCCCTAGTAGATGGTTTTCTTATGGCCACTAACACCTTGGCTACCCTCTCGGACACCCTGTACCTGCTCCTGGCTAAGTCTGCAGGAGTAACGCATGGAGACAGACTTGAGGTTGGGGTGAATTAGACATCCCTGCTCTTGGGATAGCAACCAAGAGGACAGGGGAAGTGGAACTGTGGGTTCTACCACCAGGTGCTGTAGAAGTGGGAACCAAATCTGTCTGGGCCAGAGGCGCTACCAGAATCATGTCTGCTGGTTCTCACTGTAGCTTGAGAAGGACTCGCTGCAGAAGGGGGAAGGATGGAAAGGCATAAAGAAACCTCCCAGTCCAAGAGAGGGGCAACGTGCGTCACCAAAAAACACCAGGCCTTGGCTCTAATGAGCAGAAATTGGGCAGTCTGGTGTTGAGTGGAAATGCGAAGAGGTCTAACTCTGGAGTCCCCCATCTTTTGAATAGGTCTACTACCTCCTGAAGTAGTTACCAATCGTGAGTGACTGAGTCTGTCTGCTAAGGTGTTTTGAAGACCTGGGACATGTACTGTGAACAATTCCAGGTTGTGATCTACTGCCCAGTACCAGACCCTCATGGCTTCTCTGCATGGGGGATATGAGTGCATTCCCCTCTGCTTGTTGAGACAGAAAACCATGGGCATGTTGTCCATCTGGACTAGAACTGGGCCTGGACGGAGCTTGTCCTGGGATGCCTGTAAGGCATACAGCAAAACCCTCCTCTCCAGAACGTTTATATGCAAAGAGAGTTCTGTCTGAGTCCAAGACCCTCTGGTCTGATTGTTCCCGAAGTGGGCACCCCATCCTGTGCCCAACACATCTGTGGTAGTAACCTGTTGAAGGGAGAGGTTCCTGAAAGGGGCCCCTATCACCAAGCAGGAGGGATTCGGCCACCAAACTAAGGTTTGGTGTACTGCCTTGGAGATTCTGACCTCCTGGTTGAGATCATCCCTTCGCTGGTCCCAATGCACCCTGAGGTTCCATTGTAGAATTCTCACGTGCAGGCAAGCGAGAGGCACGGTCACTATGGCAGCGGCCATATGACCCAGGAGTTACTGTACTGTTATGGCTGAAGCCTGGTCTACGGAGACTAATTTCTGAGTCAGCGCCTGAAGGCGATCTGCCCTGTCTGAAGGGAGAAAGGCTCTCCCTTGAACCATATCCAAGATGGCTCCTATGAATTGGAGTCTCTGGGATGGCCAATGGGCTGACTTTGGGAGATTTAGAGTTATCCCAAGGTCCTGGAACATCTTGAAGGTGCACTCCAGGGTCTGACATAGTTGTTCCCTGGATGGGGCTGATAGCAGCCAGTCATCGAGGTAGGGGCAGATGTAATGACCCTGCCTCCTGAGAGCTGCTGTTATTACCACCCGGCACTTGGTGAATACCAGAGGTGCTGAGGACAGGCCGAAAGGAAAGGCCCTAAACTGGTAGTGCTCTCCTTTGAATGTGAACTGGAATTTATGTGCATGTACACATCCCGCATGTCCAGGGAGCAGAAACAATCTCCTTGGTGTAACATGGGCAGCAACCCCTCGAGTGTTACCATCCTGAACCTTTTGTACTCTATAAAGACGCTCAGCTGACTGAGGTCCAGGATGGGATGAAGGTCCCCTGCCCGCTTCAGAACCAGGAAGAAGCGAGAGTAGTATTTGCCCCCTCTGAGACTCCAGTACTATTTGAATTGCTCGCTTTGCCAGGAGGGCCTGGATCTTCACCTGAATGAGACCTAAATGGGATGGAGAGCAGGACATGTGGGCTGGTGGATTGTCCGGGGGTAGCTGAGAAAACTCCAGGGCGCAGGCCCTCTCTATAAGTTGTGGCACCCATTTGTCTGTCGTGATGTTTCCCAACCTGTGAGGTAAAGGGAGAACCCTCCTCCTACTGCCTCCCCTACTGATTCTGCATGAGGGGGAGGGCCAGCAAAAAGTTAGGTGGAGGCTGATGGGTGGGGAGAGGAGCTCTGGACAGCTTAGCTTTTGACAGTCCCAGAGTTCCTGCTGCTTGAAGGGGTGTCTTTCTCTTGAATCCTCCTTGCTGCTGTTGTCTCGTTGCTTGTTGTCCCTGGTGTTTCCAAAAGGGCCGGCACCTGGAGAGGTGGGGTTCAGACTTGTACATCCTGTGTACTTCAGAGACAGCCTCCCCCCCCCCCAGTCCTGTAGACCAATGCTGACCTTCTTTGCCTCTTGGCCAAAGCGCAAAGGTCCCTGGAAAGGCAGCTCTAGAATAGTGCCCTGCAGGTCCTGCCTGAACCTGGACACTTGAAGCCACAAGTGTAGCCTGAGGCATACTCCTGTGGCTGCAGCTCTGGCTGCTGTATCTGCTGCATCGTGGGAGCATCTGAGGACATGTTTGCCAACATCTGCTGCAGATTGTAGGACTGCCAAAAGTTCTGACTTGGTGGGAGAATCTGGCTGGGACTTGGTAAGATCCATGGCCTTCTGCCAGAGGCACTCCTGGTACATGACTGTGTGTGCTAAGAAGTTTAGAGACTAGATAGTACAGGTGGAAGAGGAGTACACTTTCTGCCCGAACTGGTCAATCTTTTTCCATTCCCTGTCTGGTGACTGGGAACTGGTATGCTTAGGTTGCTGAGACCTACCATGAGCCGCGGTAAGGACCACAGAGTCTGCCTTGGGCTGTTCACTGAGGTGTGGCTCATTTCTGGAGGTCCTGTATAAGCAGTCAGCTTTTTTAGGCACCACAGAAGTGGTGCAGGGGTGCTTCCATGTCAGCTTTGTTACATCTTGGAATGGCTCCATCAACGGCGGGGGGGGGGGGGCTGTCCAGCGGTTTGGGGTCAGTAGCTCCCAAAAACTTAGCCAAGCGTCACCTTTCAGGGTCCAGGTCTTCTGTCTCCCACTAACTGAGGAACTGAATATGCCTCATAACCTCTAGAAAGGTGGGATCATCGGGTGGAGACCTGGGTGAATCCTTTCTTGGATCTGAAGAAGGCAGAGGAAGGTCATCCTCAGAAGAGTCGTAAGATGAGGAAGAGCCACTGTATTGGTCCAAAGGTTCGGAGTGACGGTCGGTCGATCGACCTACTCACTCGCAGGGAGCAACACTCCTGGACCTACTCTGCTGCTGGAAGCGGCAGTCACTCGACCTACTTGCCAGTGCAAGTGCAAGATGGTGGCCATGTTGGACTAGCCGCTATCAGCAGCAGCGTTAGCTTTATTTGTGTTTTCTTTTTGTGTTTTGAGTTTATTTTTTGTTTAGTTATTTTAGTTTTAGAAGGTTTTGGTGGCAGTTAGTAAGGGGAATAAGTGAATTAGCTAGGTGAGGCAGTGTTTACAGGACTGTGAGGCAGCATATAGTTGATAGTCAATCAATCAATCAGAATCTTTATTTATCCAGATGCGCATCATTGAGCAGAGCTCTTTTACAAGATGGACCTAGTTAGAACAGGGTCGGGTAACATTCATCATAAAAACATATAAATACATGTAAATAAGTATATAAACACAAATAGTTTTTGGAAGTCACAAAATTTCTTCAACAATCTATAATCATTGTGGCATCTCCGGCGATATTTCAATCACGCTGGAGCATTTAGATTTCATTTCATTCATATAGTGGTTTCTATCCAACCCGTTGATCCCTGATATTAGAATATCTGGATCCTCTCCTGGTCTGTGTTGGTGGGACTGGTAGAGAAGGAATGGAGTAAGGAGATCCTTTGGCATGTTATGAGTATTGGAGGAACGGTTAATCGGGGGTTACGATCCGGAACATCACCGAGAAGTTTTGTGGTAGCACTGTGGACCGATATAACATCTACCTAGACCTGGTGACGGACTATGCAAGTGTGTTGAGTCCTTGTGGTAGAGGGCTTCACAAACTATGGGGCCCTGACGGCTTCTTGTGGGGTGAGGTTCTCCTTTGCCTGTCTGGGAGGTGGTTCACTGGGGGCCAAGTCCATGCAGGAGATCCTGCATTGGGTCTGCCAGAGGGCGGACAAAACAGCTGCAGAGTCTCCTAGACAACCCAGGGTGGGGAGTCGGCTGGTGGGTCAATGTGGGCCCGGTGTCGTAATGTCGGTCTCGGCCAACTAGGGAGACTGCCTCCTAGAAAAGGGGCTGGGGGAGCCTTTTCCCTGCATCTCCCTTGACTGGTACCCTCCCTGCGCTTTGGCCTTGTCTACGATGGCTGTGGAGATGGCAGTCATTGGATAGGGGCCAAATATTGTGCTGGCTGTGGAAATAACTGCATCGAAGGAGACCCCAAGAAGATCTCTCAAGCTGGGAACAGCACTCAGCAAACGACCTGCCTTAAATTCAAAACTGGTGAGAGATTTTATTTGAATCCACTCTAAGTTAAAAGAGGCAGTGAGAGTGCCTTCACTGTGATTTGCATTTAATTTTGGGGACCTCACCAAGCTAGTGAGAGGTTGAACTTGGTGAAGTTTTTTTGTCCCTGAGGAGGTAGGAGCTCCATGGGTCATAACACTAAGTTGAGAAACCTGAGTGAATTTGCTCTCAAATATCTGCTTATTTGCACCATGTTATAAGACTTTATTTGATCTTCACCTTACTGCTGCTTTTCATTGATTTTTTATATTTTTATATTGTTAGTTGGGTGTTGGTGGTGGTGGGGGGGTATCGGTAATTTGAGTTTTAAATTGTTTCATTTGTGGGTTAGGTTATTGGTGTCTATGGTGTGTCAGTGTGATTAGTAGCATTGTTTGTGTGATTGTAGTGTGTGTATTTTGGTTAGTGTGATTGGCTGTTGTTTACTGTTTACTGTTGGGGTGGGTTGTCTGCTGTTGCTCTTTTGTGATGTGTTGGGATGGTAAAAAGATGGTCAGGCGCTATTCCCACCTCCAGGCTCAAGGACCTCCGCCCTTTTGTCTGTCCCCCTTTGTCAGCTGAGGCATACAGGAGATGTTGTGCCTCTGGGATAGTCAGGAGAAGGAAGAATGGGGGGAATGGAGGAGAGTGGGCAGATTGGGGTGGTGGGGACAAGGAGACGCCCTGGGGCGAACTGGGACTAGGATAGGGCTCCTCCTTGCCTGGTTTCCATACCCAAGAGCTCTGCTGTGTACAGGCAGGTGGCGCGGTCTTCCTCGACTGCTCATCCTACTCGGGCAGTGTTATGTAATGCCAGGTCTATTAAGAACAAGACTGCTATGATAGCAGATTTTGTTAGGACATCAGCTCTGGCGTGTACCATCAAGACCTGGCTGGACGAGAATGCGGGCCCAGTACTGGCCTCAGCAGTTCCACCTGGGTGCTCTGTGATACACCGCCCGAGAATGGATCGTAGGGGTGGGGGAGTAGCCATCGGTTATAGATCGGAACTGGGCCTTGTGGATGTGCCAGCGTGGTCCGCCAGATCCTCCGAGTGTATCGTGGGGTGCAGGATATTGCTCATCTACTGTCCACCCGGAGATGGGAAAGAATTCCTTCAGGAAGTCGTGGACTTCACTGTCAACATGGTGTTGGGATCACCTAGATGACTGATTCTGGGATATTTCAATGCCTGGGTTGATGATGAACTCTTGCCTTTTGGTCAGGGCTTCCTCCAACTTATGACTTTGTTGGGCCTCACACAGGTAGTTACCTCCACAACCCACATTTGTGGTCACTCATTGGACCTCGTGTTCCTCCTGGGGATGGAGATCTCTGACATGGAGGTGGAACCAGTCAGGTGGTCTGACCATCACACTATAGGGTTCAGTTTCGTGGCTCCCCCTAATAGGCCTGCCCCTATGGAGACAGTCTGGTACTGCCTCTTAAGAGGTGTGACCCCAGCTAGCCTAACGGCGGTGCTGGACCTATCGAGTTTGCCGAGTGAATGCATGGATCCAGGGGATCTGGTACTTGCCTATTATTAGGCAGTGATGGAGGTCCTGGATTCCATTGCTCCTGTCTATGTTCGTCCCCTCACTCTTCATCCAAGGTCCCCATGGTTTGATGGGACCTTGAAGGAGCTGAGGAGAGTGGGTCGAAGGCTAGAGAGGACTTGGCGGAAATCAGGCCTGGAGGCTGACAGGCTTAGATTGATGGACTGTTATACAGTCAATCAATTGACAGTCACCCGTAAGAAGGCAGAATTCCTGTCCAGGGAGATTGCCACTGCGCCAAATCAACCAGCTCAACTCTTCTGGACTGTTGACAGACTGTACAATCCAATCTGTCTTCAGCCTGGGGGAGCCTTATCACAACAGAAGTGTGATGAGTTTGCTTGGTTTTTCACAGATAAGGTTGCCACTATCAGGTCCGGAATCGGCCCAGCCCCCTCTAACGGGTACTGCGGAGGTCGACAGGAGGTTGTGAGCACCCGGTTTGCTTGGTTCGACTTCAGCCAGCCGGAATTCATGGACATCGTAAGGACTGTCCAGACTCTGCAGCCAACCAGCTGTAGTCTGGACCCAGGTCCAACACGTCTCCTTGTGGGCTACGTTGATAAAATTGGCCCAGTCCTGGCGGAGATAGTCTGGAAGTTCATTGGAGAGGGGGGGGTCTTTCCTGATCCCCAAAAGGAGGCGGTTGTGCGACCGCTCCTGAAAAAGCCTCCCTTGACCTAGACTGTCTAACTACAGACCTGTCTCTAACCTGCCTTTTGTGGGCAAGGTTATTGAGAAGGTAGTTGCACTGCAGCTGGATGACCATCATTCTACCTACAATGTCTAGGATTCTCTCCAGTCCGGATTTAGGATGCAGCATAGCACTGAGACGGCCCTTGTTCGGGTGCTAAATGATCTCCTAATAATGAGAGAATGGAGGACTCGTTCCATCTTGGTCCTTCTTGATCTCTCCGCAGCATTTGATGCTGTGGACCATGGTGTACTATTTGGAGTGCCTCTGGTGCATCTGTGGACTGTCAGGTATGGTCCTCAGATGGTTTCGATCATTCCTCAAGGGTAGGACTCAGACAGTGGTCACTGGGATTTATTCTTCTGATGCTCTTCTCCTATCCTGCGAGGGTTCCGCAGGGCTCTATTTTGTCACCCATGTTGTTCGCAGTGTACATGCTGCTGTTAGGAGACATTATTAGGTGGTATGGTCTGAGTTTTCACAGCTATGCAGAGGATACTCAGCTGTACATGTCCTTTGTACCTGAACAGGATGATGTTATCTGTGTGTTTATTTATTTATTATATTTAGTTTTTGTTGACTGGGTAAGTGCACTTAACATCTGGTTCTCTGAGAACTAGGACTGGATGCATACCAGCTAGCTGAGGTTGAACCCCGCTAAAATCGAGCTGTTGGTGGTGGACCTGGATTGTCAGGAGGTGGGTTTGTCGGCTGGACAACCTTCTGGGCTTTGGCTTGGGGGTGTTCAACTGACTACCTCAGATTGGGTGCGTAACCTAGGCGTTATTTTTGACGATGGTTTGACCCTGAAATCGCAGGTGTCAGCCGTTGCCAAGACCTTGTTTTACCACCTGAGTAATATCGCCTGGGTGAAACACCTGAATCCTCCTGATGACATTCCAACACTGGTCCACACCTTCATGACCTCCCAACCCGACTACTGCAACGCCCTGTACCTAGGGCTACTGGCAGTTGATGTCCGCTGCTTTCAGCTAGTGCAGAATGTGATGGCCAGGCTGGTAACTGGTACTTCTAGGACCAGCCACATTACGCCTGTGCTCCATGGACTGCACCGGCTTCCAGTACAGTGGCGGATCACCTTAAAAGTCAGCTTGCTGACCTATAAAGCCCTACACGAACAGAGACCCCGCTATCTGTAAGATCTCCTTCGTCCCTACTGCCCCCCCCCGCCCACTCTGATCCACTGATGAAGGATTGCTAGAGATTCCCAGGGTACATTTGAAGACATCTGGTGCCCCATCCTTTGCGTTTGCAACCCCTACCATGTGGAATTCTCTACCTTGTTGGGTTAGAGAGTACCTGACTGTCCAGAGTTTTAAATCAGCTCTCAAAAGCCAGCCCAGTGGCACTGAGTGTTGGGGTGCTGGATGCTACACCTCGCGCCATGCCAGTGAACCACATTCGGGAACGCGCACAGGCCACCGGGGGTCGGCAGGAAAGAGATGGATCGAGCATGCGTTGGACTGCTCTCCATTTCTGGGGAAGGGGTGACAAGTGGTAGGTGCATGCCTGACCCCTAGTGGAGGCTGGGGCTCGACGATACTCCACTGCAAAGAACATGGGGCTGGTGCATGGCAGATGCTTGGCGGGGCCATGCATGAGTGCGTGCGCGGGCCTGCTGCAGGTGTCACTGCATGCCGTGTTCCTGCATGGGGGAGCAGAAAACAGAAAAACAGAGACCCTGGTGACTGGTCGTTGCAGCTTGATGGCCGTCCCCGCGTTCCGCTCTGGAGGTAATGCCCCCGAAACTGGATCCAAACCAGGTGGGTGAGTAAGGGAGACTCCCCGCTACCCCGCCGGGGGGGTTACAGGGGGTGAGGGCCTGAAGCAGCGGAGCGACAGGTTGGCGGGCGGACAAGGAGTTGACCAGGGCCAGGGAAGGGGAGAAATAAATAAGCAAAAAAAAAAAAATCAACTCTCAAAACCTGTTTATTCAGCCTAGCATTCCCAGATGAGATTAGTTGATGTGATATTTTATCATATAATATTGCTGTAAATTATAATGTATGATTTTATGAATTTGGATTTTAATATGTTTGTTATTTTGATTTATCTGTATGTACAGCGCCTTGATCTTTGGAAAGGCGCCTTTGTAAATAAATTTGGTTTATTCCACCTAAGGGAGGAAGATCTTGAGGACAGTTGACAGCTGTGTCTCCGACGTATGTCGGAGTCATGACCTGAGCCACCTGAAGTCAGGGAGTCTGGCATCAGGGGTAGTGATGGGGTCATGCGGGGAGGGGGTGTTGGCTGTGGCTGTGGGACAGCAGCCGTTGCCCCCGTGGATTCAGGCTTTGGTAGTAGGTCACTCTTAATGGTGTTACACCAGCTAGAAAAGAGTGCACCAACTTCCGTTAAAAGGACCATTGAGCCTGACAGCCGGTCTGGCATCGGGCTGGCTGGCCACGAAGGGCCTCGCATCTGAGGGGCCTCCGGCGTCTGACTGCCAGTGGTCAAAGTACTTGACATCTGTTCCTTCATCACAGCGTCGGACATTGTGGACTTGGCTGATTACTGGGTGTCAAGTCTTTTGGTCGTAGGCTTGGTAGAGCTTGTCAGATCAGTGATTGTCGGGTCCTCTGATGAAGACCCATTCAGCCCTTTTGAGGCAGACGACTGCTTAGAGGCCGATGTCTGGTCCAGCTCCAGAGGGGTGGAAGTAGACAACACTGGCGGCTGTCGCTGGTCCAACAGACAGCGGATGACGACTTAGGCATGGAAAGCGCTTCCTTGTTGTGCTCACAATCAAGATACCTGTTGTGGTTGTCAGCCATGGCTGACGAACTGGAGGACGAAGCCTGGACTCTGGCAGGGTCCAAACGGACGCCCATCGAAGCAGTAGCAGAAGAGGCCAAGTCCTCGAGCCTAGACCCTAACACTTGTTTGTGGGGTCTGATGTCCAGAGATACAGAAGAGGAGGCCTGGGAAGGCCCCTGTCCCAGTCCTCCACCCGACGTCTAGGTAGAGGTGGACAGATTTGTGGTCGAAATCCTAGGAAGGGCTAGCGACCCGGGGGGGGGGGGCAGAATCTGACCTCCCGTCGGAGGTAGAATGCTTGGAGCTCTTGTGTAGAGAACGGGACTACGAATATAACCTGGGCCTGTTCATGTCTATCCTGAGATGTTTCCCCGAGTGCTTCTTCTCCTGGGGGGGTTCTGGACAGAGGATGAAGAAGAGCTGTGCCCAGGGTGCGATTTTTGCATCGTGGCCACTTGAAGTTCCAGCAGGTGAGCTCTGAGCATCTTCAGGTGGTGAATCCGGGTGCGTTTGTTAAAACTGAGGCAGTGTGGGCAGGCATCCGACTTGTGCTCTGGTCCCATTCACAGGAGGCAGGCCGAATGGCCATCTTTGGCCTGAATTTGTTTGCCGCATGCACACTTTGCCATACGCTATGGTGTAGAAGTGGTAGACTTGGCAGACATAAAGAGGCAGTCGAAAAACTCAAAGCAGTGAATTGCGGAGCACTGAGAAAAATGGCGGTCAATGGCTAGCAGGAGGCATCCGTGGAGCCAAAATGCAGGATCGACGGTGGGAAAAGAACTGGGGTGGTGCCAGGGGACTGCCTCTTCTATACTGTGGCGGACGTAATGGGCAGAACCAATGTTGGGGGCGTTCCCCCGATTTGGACTGCTAGCTAGAAATTTTCCGTGGGGTCAAGTGCCTGACGGCATACTCCTAACGGTTATTACCTGCTGCAAGAGCTCTATCTCAAAGTGAGATGGGGGGGTTACTAGCTGGGTACCGCAGGGTTCAGTATTGGACTGGTCCTTTAATGTCTTTATAAGGAGCATTGCGTAGGGACTGAAGGAAAAGTATGCCCTCTTGCAGACGACACAAAGATCTGCAACAGGACTGATACACAGGTGGGGTGGAAAGGATGAGAAGGGACTTGGCAAGGTTAGAGGAATGGTCAAAAGTATGGCAGCTTAGATTCAATGCAAAGAAGTGCAAAGTAATGCACATGGGAAACAAAAAAAAACAAGGGAAGAGTACCCAATGGGGGGGGGGGGTATTAATGACAACAAAAATGGAAAGGGACCTGGGGGTAGTCATCACAGATGACCTAAAGGTAGGCAAGCAATGTGAGAAGGCAGTAAGGAGGGCTGGCGGGATACTGGGATTCATAGGCAGAGGAATCACTAGTAGAAAACAGGAAGTTGTTATCCCTCTGTACAGACAGTTGGTGAGACCTTTCTGGAGTACTGTGTGCAGTTCTGACGACCCCATCTCTGCAAGAGCATAGACAGGATGGAGGCAGTCCAGAGGAGGGGAACTAAAATGGTGCAGGGTCTACACCAGAAGCCATATGAAGAGAGACTAAAAGAGCTTAATATGTATACCCTCAAAGAAGGGGGGGGGGGGAGACATAGAAACATAGAAACATAGAAGTTGACGGCAGATAAGGACCGTAAGGCCCCATCCAGTCTGCCCATTTCTTTTTCTACCTTTATAAATGTGCCATCGCCTTTGCTCTGTCAGTGACCTATCTATTCATAGTCATTTGTATTGCTCCCTTATGCCTATCCCATGCCTGTTTGAAGCCCTGCACTGTATTCATAGCCACCACTTCTTGTGGTAAGCTATTCCATGCATCTACCACCCTTTCTGTGAAAAAGAATTTCCTCACATTCCCCTTAATCGGCCTCCTCTAATCTCATGCTGTGTCCTCTTGTCCTGCAATTTTTCTTATATTTAAACATGTTAGACTCTTTCACCTTGTTTATGCCTTAAGGTGTTTAAATGTCTCGATCATATCACCTCTCTCCTCCTTTGCTCAAGGGTATACATATTGAGCTCCGTTAATCTGTCCTCATATGTCTTCTGATGCAGTCCCTGCACCATTTGGTTGCCCTTCTCTGGACTGCCTCAATTTGATTAATGTCCTTGTGAAGTGTGGCCTCCAATACTGCACGAGTACTCAGATGGGGCCTAACCAATGTCTTGTACAGAGGATTATTACCTCCCTCTTACGACTTGTGATACCCCTACTAATACACCCTAACACCCCCTAGCCTTACCTACTGCTTTAGAGGTCTGCTTGGATGATTTTAGGTCATCAGTGATGATGATGCCCAAGTCTCTTCTTCCTTTGTGACTGCTAACTCCCTCCCAGCCTATAAGTGGCTTGGGTTTCTCTTCCCTATGTGCATGATTTTGCACTTCTTTGCATTAAATCCCAGTTGCCACTCTTCTGACCATTTGCTAGTTTATCAGATCTCTTCTCATTCTGCCCACCCCATCTGGATCATCTACTCTGTTGCAGATCTTGGTGTCATCTGCAAACAGACAAGCCTTACCCTCTAGTCCATCTGCGGGGTCACTAATGAAGATGTTGAATAGGACTGGCCCCAGGACTGATCCTGAGGTACCCCACTTGTGACTTGCATCTCTTCTGACTGTATACCATTTACCACCACTCTCTGTTTTCTGCCAGTCAACCAGTTTGCCACCCAGTTGACCAACTTCTGACCCACCCCGAGCCTACCTAGCTTATTTATCAATCTTCTATGTGGAACAGTGTCAAAAGCTTTGCTGAAGTCAAGGTAGGCGACATCAACTGCTCCCCTTGGTCCACCACTCTGGTTACCCAGTCAAAGAAATCTATGAGATTAGTTTGACAGGACCTTCCTTTGTAAACCCATGCTGTCTTGGATCCTGTGCCCTATGGATTCCAGGTGTTGCACTATCCTTTCCTTAAGGAGTGCCTCCATAATCTTGCCCACTACTGAGGTAAGACTGACTGGTCTGTAGTTCCCCGCCTCCTCCTGCTACCACTCTTGTGGAGCGGGATCACATGAGCCCTTCTCCAGTCTTCTGGGACCTCTCCTGTGCTCAGAGACTCACTAAACAATTCTGCTAATGGCTCTGCTAGTTCCTCCTTTAGCTCCTTAAGTACCCTGGGATGTATGCCATCAGGGTCCCATTGCCTTATCCACCCTGAGCTTAGCAAGCTCTTGTAGGACCCTTTCTTTTGTGAAGGGTAGTGCTCACCTCCCTCCCCCTGTGTTCATGATGCTGAGCTGTGGGCCCTGCCTACCTTCTCTTCAGTAAATACTGAGCAAAAGTATGTATTTAGGATAGATGCCTTTACAGGGTCCTCCTCCTCACATGCTCCCTTTTCTCCATTAAGCTTAGCAATACCCCTCTGGACTTTCTCCTTTCACTAATGTATCTATAGAAAGTCTTGTCACCTTCTTTTACTGTTGTGCTAGTGTTTCCTCAGTTTGGGACTTTGCCTGCCTTACTGCCTTCCCTGCTTCCCTAGGGCAGTTTGGTATGCCTCCTATCTTCATCCACTGTGTTCCTTATATTTTCTGAAGGCCAGCCTTTTGGCTCTGACCTTTTCTGCTACTGTATTTGAGAACCAAAGTGGTTTCCTTCTTCTTTGCTTCCTTTTCTGTCTAACACAATGGGATGTTGCTTCAAGTATTGTATCCTTAATGCTTGCCACTTTGCCTGTACCTCCTCACCTGTGTTTCTTTTGCCAGGGCTAGCTTAACTCTGTTGGCCATCTTATCAAAGTCAGCCCTCTGAAGTCCCATATTTTTGCCTTGGAATGGGATGATTTAGATGTAGTAGCCAAATTGAACCATACCATGTGATGGTCACTGGCCCCCAGGTGACCTTCTACCTGGAGATCTGTGATCCCTTCTTTGTTAGTCAGTACTAGATCTAGGATAGCCCTGTCTCTTGTGGGTTGCTGTACCAGTTGTTTGAGGTTTGAGACATGACAGAAACTTTCAAGTACCCCAATGGAATCAACAAAGTCCAAGAGGGTAGCATCTTTCAGAAAAAGAGATGTGCAAGAACAAGGGGGCACAATTTGAAGATGGCGGGGGTTAAGACTCAGGGACAACATGAGGAAGTATTTTTTTCATGGAGAGGGTGGTGGACGCATGAAATGGCCTTCCTGAGGAGGTTGTAGGGTCCAAAACAGTAGGGGAATTTAAGAATGCATCAGACAGAGATAAGGCAATTCTAGTGAGAGGTAGGAGGAAGTAGGCTGTTGGTAAAACTAGGATCTGCAGCTTATCTGATAGGTAGGGAAATGGGCAGACTGGGTGGGCCAAACAGTCCTTATCTGCTGTCAAATCCTATGTTTCTATGCTTGACTCTGTAACCCATCCTCTACTCCTTGTTAAGTTGAGGGGTGCTGGGCTCTCAGTATCGGCCACTGACTGGCTGCACTCTTACTTCTCTGGATGCAGCCAATCTGTCAAGGTCAAAGAAGCCTTGTTTGCTCCTCTCCCTGTGACAGAGTTGAATAAGGGCTTGTCCTAGTTGTTCTGGAGAAAGAGTTTAAATGAAAGGATCTGTTCTATTCTCTCCTTTTCTGTCTCATCTCTGTCTGGCTGCGCAACCAAATTTTCTCATGAGACTTAGGACTTGATCACACGGATAGTCTTGCAATTCTCTGCCTCTTGCTATCTGTCTACTCTAACTTGCTGTTCTGTCTTTTCTCTCCCCCCCCCCGCATAAATTTGCTGGTATAAAAATACATGTGAATCATTTTGTGGAAATGTAATTGATACTGGGGTCCCTTTGTTTAAAAATGTATATAGTTTTACTGTTGGAATGTTAATAGTTATACTGTAGAAATGATTGCCAAAAGCTGTTTGGAACTCAAGGGGTTAACCTGTTTGCAAACTCTCTGAGAAGCTGTAAGCAAGAGGTCAGTTCTGGGTCACAATGTTCTTTCTGCTGCACTTGCTGAAACTTATAAGAACACTATGTGAGAAGCATGCTGCTTTCTTAACGAGCGGGGGCTGCAAAGGCTTATAAAAACAAAACTGCAATTTCCTGCAAGAGAGACAGACTGAGATTGAAAATTGAGAAGAAAAAGGACTCTGTGTTTCTACTGCCATTGTAACAGTTATTCTGAACAATTTTTTTTTGTTTTACTGTTATTAATAATAAAACTCTTGTTGAGAATTTTACAACTGCTCCTGGTTTTCCTATGCTTCCTGACCTGTGCCTCGACGACAGATGGTGTCAGCGTAAGTGGGATTTACACCATACATACTGAAAGCTAGGAGTTTTGAGCATGGGTACGAGACCTGGTACCAGGGAATCACAGAAGAAAGGCAGGGATTCTGCAGCAGCAAGCCCAGGAGTGGTTACCAGGAGAATGGCAGCCAAACTAGCAGAAACTGAAGTCCAAGCTAAGTCTATACAGATAGCACCAGTTATAGAAAAAGAATAGGCAGTGACAGAACCTGAAAGCCTGACTGCCTTTTTCAAATGGTGGGCTATACAACAAAAAGATGGAGAAGCAGATAGAAAAAGAGATTCAATGTTTTGAAGCACAGAGAAAAGAAGAGAAATGTAGCAACAGGAGCAGCAAACAAGAGATGCAGCGATGGATGGATGTCTTGCAAGTTATCAAAGCTGGAGGATCTGGCACTGGTCCAGCACAGCAATGAGACACTAACAACTTAAAATACATTATCATATCATAGTATCACAGTGTGTTACAAGCTCAGGAGGTATTACCTTTGTTTGTAACATGGCATTAATAAGGTGCTTCGGATCCCGTGATCCGATAGGTGTAGGAGGGTCACAAGATGGCAGCCGAAGCGGGCATTAACCCAGCTTATATGCCATGCCCGTTTCGGCAGTACCGTCAGCAGCCAGACCCCCAGCCTAGCAGCACTGGGCACAGCAGGGGAGCGAGTGTTTCAGGGGCAAGAGTGGTGCAGCGACGGGGAGACAAGCTGGATGCGGATGGAAAAGGGGAGGGGGGACAAGAAGCAGGGGCACACCAAACGCAGACACAGGATCGCGGGAGACAGATAGGGGATGCCGGCAAGCGGGGACTCGGCAAGAGGGAAGGGGAAGTGATGCGGGGGGGCAGGCAAATTTGCATGCAGATGCACACCGCGGGATATCAGCAGCATCGCGGAGACCTCCATCGCCGGGTATAAAGGAAATACCCGCGCGCACATTGGCAGAAACACCAGACTGTGATGTGAGCCGCAGTGTCTTGTGTACTTACATCCCGTAAGTATGTAGACCGCATCAGTAAGTAAATGTAGGTGTCAAGGAAGATTGAAAAGTGCAGCAGAAACGTGTCCTCACAGCTCCGACTCCCCCTGTTACGTCGCTCCAAGCACAATAACCAGGTTCCTGGCAACTCCATTGTCCCGCGGCCCATGTTACGAGCGCATTAAGCCACTCCGTTGGTGGCATCTAATGCAATTGATGCATGGTGGGGGCGGGTGGTAGCTCTCGGCCCTGAGCCTCAGGGCGCCACCCCCCCCATGCATCAATCCAGCATTAGATGCCACCTCCGGGGTGGCTTAATGCTTACATGAGCTCGCCACCCGAAGGTGGAATTATGTTTATACATACTCAGATTTTGCATTACCCATGTGTTGGTCCAACTGATATTTAAATGTATCTATTGTATTGCTTTCTATAATTGATCCTGGCAACATATTCCATTTGTTAACTATACGTTGTGTGTACCAGTGACTTCTCTTTTTTGTTTTACAGTGGGCCCCTCTTAATTTAAAGTTATGAGATCTAGTCTGAGTATTATTTGTATTTTTTTTCTAAACCAGTTGTTTCAAAGAGTACAGGATCTTTAATAGCTTTATGTGTAAAGCAAAGATCTCCTCTAAGTTGACGGTAGTTCATAGAGTGTAGATCTAGTTCCAATAGTCTTTCCCCATAGGTCTTATTCGACATATCTACAATTCTTTTGGTAATTTTTCTTTGAACTCCTTCAACCAATTTCTTATCTCTAACTGTATAGGGAGTACAAAAAGAACAGTAATCCAAGTTTGATCTAACTAGGCTTGTACTGTATATAGAGGCATTATAACTTTAGGTTGTCTACTCTTTATGTGCTTAAATATACATCCCAAGGTACGGAGAGCTTTTTTTCACCTTTGTTAGTGTATTATTTTCGAAATTAATTTTGTTATCCACTATTACTCCTAGATCTGTTTCATTATCGGTCTCTTGTAACATCACTTGATTTAGTGTATATTTGTATTTTAATTAGTTATGACCCAGATGCATCACTTTGCATTTTTGTATATTAAACATCATTTTGCTCTTTTTAGCCCAAAATTCCAGGGAGGTTATATCTCTTTTTGGAAGTTAGTGGCTGCCTCAATGTTGTTAACTACACATCCAGTCTTACAGTCGTCAGCAAACTCAGTCGTCCAGGTGTTATTTGATGATTGCATTGAGGAAATAAGGATGTGATACAAAACAGGGCCCAATACTGAGCCCTGAGGGACCCCACTTGTAATCTCCGCCCATGCAGATGAATACCCCTTTATTATTGTACATTGTCTACGTTTATTTAGCCATGATTCTATCCAATTTGTTAAATATTGTGGAAAAGCAAGGTTTTTCATTTGCTTTAATAAGATCACATGAGAAACTCGGTTGAATGCCTTAGCGAAATCTAAGACAACAATATCAACAGGTAAGCCAACATCCAAGGATGAACTAACGTTTTCAAAAAATGCAGATGATTTGTTAAGCATGATTTGCCTCTAGTGAACCCATGTTGTGTAATATCTTGAAGGTTAAGTTTTATATGTTCTTCTATTCTTTGTAAAATAAGCCTTTCAAATGCTTTTCCTATTACAGAGGTTAGACTTATTGGTCTATAGTTTGCAACGTCTGTCTTGCTTCCTGATTTAAATATAGGAGTAACTAGGGCGTCTTTCCATGCTAAGATACACTCACCTTTTTCCAAGGATAAATTAAATAATTTAGTCATTGGTCCCGAGATTTGAATAGCAATTTCTTTGAGAAACCGAGGATGTATTTCGTCTGGTCCTGTTGAAGAGTTGGTTTTTAGGTTTTGTAATACTCTCATAGTTTCTTCTTTAGTAAAATGACTAACTTTTAAATTCTGAGACGTAGTTATGTTATCATCAATACTATTATTTTTTTCCTTTGGAGTAAAGATAGTGACAAAATAATTATTGAGTTCAGTGGCCATTTCAATTTCATTGCTGATAAACCCAGATTTAGTTTTGACTGGTCCTATTGTAGGTTTAGTATCTCTAAGTGAACCTATATACTTAAAGAATTTTTTTTTTATTATCAACTGTATCAATAGCTAATCTAGTTTCAATTTCATTTTTAGCTTTTTTAATATAATGTTTTGTTTTATTAGACAATTTTTTATATGTATTCCAGTTGGTTACTGACGGATTTTTTTTTTATATTTTCTATCATTTCTGTGTTTTTTTTTATTTGTCTCCTTATTTTGTTATTCCACCAAATTGGAGTTCTATATCCATTTGTAAACTTTTAATGTTGTGTCCCTCGGATGATATTGAAGCATACCTGACAAATTTTGAAAGGGCTGCTGCAGCCTGCCAGTGGTCAAAGCAGCAATGAGCAATCAGACTTGTACCTTACCTGACAGGGAAAGCTCAACGTGCCTACAGCAATATGGACATTGCACAGTGAGAAAAATGGAAATTACTTCCTTACCATAATTCTTGATCTTCTTTGACGGAGTCTCCACCACTCATTCACACTAATGGGACTTCGCCGGAGGCGCTAGGACCCCGCAGAAGCCAAAAATCTTCAGGAGGGCCAGTGCCGGGATAGGACCGCACATGTGCAGCGCAGTGAGACTAGTTTGCTTTGTGCAGGCTATCTTGGCGACAACCCTCCAACCGCCTCAGTACCTTTTCAACCGAGGAGGTGCAGGGTAAACTAACCAAAGAAAACCTAACCCTAACTTCCAGGCATGTGAAGGCCCGGATGACTCATATAAGAAGGGTCAATTCAACAATGTCTTCACAACCCAAACAACAAGTTAGTGAAGACCAAAAACAGAACGAGTGAGCTCAGGGGATGGTGGGTGGGTGTGTGAATGAGTGGTGGAAACTCCATCCAGGAAGATCAAGAATTATGGTAAGTACATAATTTCCATTTCTTCCTGGACTAAAAGTCTCCACCACTCATTCACACTAATGGGAGTGTACCAAGCTAAAAATCACCCCCCACCACCGAGTAGGGTGCTAGGAGATAAAGCTCACTCAGGGCGGAAGTCCATAAGGACTGTCCTGCCGAAGAAAGAGAACTGTCTGGCATGCCCATCGAGAACATAGTGCTTTACAAAGGTATGCACTGAGCTCCAACTTGCCGCCTTGCAGATGTCTGCAACAAGTACATTATGAATCTCCACCAGGAAGCCGCAACCACTCCAATAGAGTGCTGTGAACCCGGCCTTCCAACTTGGCCTGCGTCATGGATTAGCAGTGTCAAAGACATGCTACTAACCAAGCAGAAAACATCTTATGGCAACAGGCTGACCCAGCGAGGCATGCTGAAGATACAGTAGTTGCTCGGATGCGTATCTTTTCGTTCCTTCAATGCAGAATCACAGAACCGTCTTAACATCCAGAGAATGAAGGGCGTGCTCTCCTTCCTTCTGGAGTTAACAAAGCAAAACTTGACTAATGGTAACTGAGCCAGTGACATGTTGTCTACTGGTCCAAGACAGACTGAAAACACGCAGATGTGTACCTTCACTGCCGAGTACAGCAGACTTGCGTTTGACAGGTCCAAGAAGGTACTCCAACACCTTACTTGGTGGGCAACCGAAGGGTCCAGATGGGACTTGCACACCAGATGGGGAAGTGCTTCCACTTAGCCATGTAAGCCCTCCTGGTGGAAGGCCTATGCATGGCTTAGAAGATGTCCGTGATGGTCTAGAAAACCTAGAGCTTGCCCACTTCCATCTCCTCTGGGCCCGGCATGGAGATGACGGGTGCACAGGCTAGGATGGACTAAAGTCCCTGTGTCAGAGGGTCTGCTTGTAGAGGTAGTCACCACAGAGGAACTGCTGACAGACTGTAGATCAATGCAAATCACATCTGCCGAGGTCAGTCTGGAATGATGAGAATCATCCTGAACCCCCCGTGCATACAACTTGATCTCTCTGAATTAAGGGAAGAGGAGGAAAACATACAGGGAGCATCTTGTCTATTGCAGTGAACACATCCTGACAGAAAACACCACGGTCTGGATTTCTGAAGCAGAATAGAGGTAGTTTTGAGTTGAGAGGGGACGCAAAAAGGACCAGGTCCAAACTGCCTCACTCGTCAAAAGAGACTGCATAAAATCTGAACTGATGCATTGTGCTCGAGGTACCACTCTCACAACCTCACAGTCCTACTGCAGATAGGCTAGGGGGATACCCCAACCTGCTTGCTGATGTAATATATCACAGCTTTGTCGTCTGTCCGAAGTAGGAAAACTTTGTGGCAGGGGGCATCCTCCAGGACTTTGCTTATAAGCTAACTCTCATCTCTAAGAAATTTATGACAAGATGAGGTTTCTCCTGGCTCCACACCTGAGTGTGGAGGCCTTGATAGTGAAGCCCCATGGATTTTATCAGAGGCTCTGTCATTTTGTATGGAGGACTGCGGATGCGTGGTCGGAGACCACTGTTTGCTCCGGAGGACGACCTGAGTCCCAGCATCCACTCAACCAAAAAGAGGTCCGAATAGAGTCATTTTCTGTGATGTGATGAGCCATCTGAAGAAGTCATTTTTCCCATCTTCTAGAACGAAACTGATGCCCTGGAGGTATCCAGGAGGGCTCCTAAGAAGAGGAGCAGTTTGGAAGATGAACCGGCACCTTCCCCAAACCTGCAGAGAACAACTGAGAAGCTGCGACAACTATTTCCTGTGTCTCTTAACCGGATGGCCTGGCTAGGAGTCAAATGTCCAGGAAGTGAAGACTTGAACGCCGTGATTTAGTGAACTCTTCCCTGAACAGGTACTTGTTTAACCTTCCAAGGTCAGCAAATGGGCGCATGCCGCCTGTTAACTTGGAACCAGAAGCAATGGAATTATGAACCTGTGCTCCATTCTGCTGTGGAATAACTTTTTTCTGCTGTGACTGAGAAGTAGACTGGCTGCCGTCTGGGTGAAAGGTCTGGGGAAATCTGCGAAATTGGGATAGTATCCCTCTCGGACAATCCTGATGACCTATAGGTCCACTGTTATGGAGTTCCACTGGTTGTAAAACCAAATTAGATTCCCCTCCTACTGCCGAGAGGCACCCTCCCCAGACAGCTGTGGTGGGACCTGGGCTGGATCCACAGAGGTTGGTATAGGGCGCTTTTGGGCCGTGTGCCCTCTACTGCGTTCTCTTCGTGGCTAAGGGGGTTGGTTCCTGAATAAGGCACCTAGGCCTCTACCTTGACAGGACTGCCTGTTGCAAGGATGTTGTGTGGTTTAAATGGCAGCCCTATTGTTCTGAGTGGCCTCTAGCTGAACAGATAAGTACTGTCAAGCAGACATTAACCACCTGCTGCCAGTGGGCAGCTGCCCTAGAGGCAGAAATGTAGGTGTCCATAAAAGCTTTCAGCTGATTAATGGGCTATATGCCCCTAGCAATGGAGCATTAGATTTCAGGAGGCTCTCAACCATTGCACTGAGTGTGTTCCACAGGGTGTGTTCGTACTGAGGAATGTGGGAAGTCAAAATGTAGAAGTCTGTTTTTATTTATTTATTTTATTTAGTTTTTGTTGATCGGGTAAGTGCATAAGACAGATCCTGCCTATTTTCAGGCATGACCCAGGGGAAGGGGATACAGATGAATGCCAACTGACCTTGAACCAGATTAAGCTGTTGGTGGTACTTTTAGTGAATGAGGGAAATTTGGCCAGGACACCGGGGAAATTTCTCTACTCTGTAGGCGGGTGGCGCTGTTCGTCTGTCTACAGGGATGGAGGACCTCAGTTTGAAGGAGGCAGTGAAGGAGGATGGATGTGGATCTGGAGCTCCGGAGCTTTGGGCAGGACTCTCTATATTGGAAAGAGGTCAGCTTGTGCTAAGTTGTGACCAAGCAGTGGTTTTGGATTCAACTGTTCTTATATTGTTGGTGTAAACTGAGACGTCTGCAGAAGCACAATTACAGAATGAACTGGGTAGAAAAAAAAGCACAATTATTGGATTTAATAAATATAGCAGAACGAGATTTATATACTTGTCAACAGAAGCTGGAAGCTGAATGTAAGACACGGAAACGTTCTATGGCTAGTCCTTCACAGGATGTGAGTAAGAAATTGTCCTTTTCTTCTTCTATGGCAGTGCAGTCCAAGGATGAAGATCTGCCTATATCACTGGTTGATTCTTTGGGAGAAACTTGTCCGGTTTCAGACTGGACTCCAGGAACGGCTTTATAGCAAGCGGAATGGCTCTTGGAGGCAGGTCGCTGGATTCCGGATCCACAAATCCCTTTGCCTGGTTTTTCGGCTTTGGTTGGTCTGTCTGGTTTTGGTGCTGTGTTGGATTCTCCTCTCCTGGATTCTCCTATTGGTGAACGGCCGTTGTCCTGTCCTATTGCAACTGCGTGTCTCCAGGGGCTGGTAGGAGAGCTGGAGGTTCAGTCTGGCGTTGTCGACCGGACTCTGTAATGTAATGATTCTGCTGTTCCTGGCTCTACTTTGGATGTACAGCCCAATGTTTCACTTCTGGACAGTCTGCATGGTGAAGGTGAGTCGAATAAGATTCAGCCGACCTTGGTCGATGCTTCCATGGGAACTGTTACTGAAACTGTTCAAAAGAAAGGTGACTCTTCTGTTCGACTTGATTCTGGGCCTAAAACTTATGCTGGCTTGTTTCGGAAGCCTGCAGAAGCAGTTAAATGCCAGTTTCTAGTCAGACTTCGATATAAGAGTAAAGACCCTGTAGTTCCTGACAGAATTTTGGTTGGGAAGACCCTCTTGGAGGATTCCTTAGCATTTTCACCCTCCAAGGTTTACGCTTTTATTCACCCTCCAGGAGAACACTCTTATGACATTAGTTTTGTGACCATGAAATCGTTGGATAAGTTTTGGAGAAAATATTATGAAGTTAAGGATTCTGAGCGATTCCTATTACCAAGCCAACTATCAAAACCATGACTATTCTTTTTCACAATGAGTGTGTTAATGTGGCCAATATTAATATTTTGGTTAGAAAAAAGATGTTCAGTTTACGATCATCCAAGACCTATAATTGATGAGAACGGGTTTTGGACTGGGGGGTGGACAATAAGGGTTCAACTGAATCAGACAGAGGAAGGTATTCAACACCTCCCAAGTTCATTTTTTCTGGGTCGAGATAGGGGAGTAGTGTTCTATGCAGGTCAGCCAAAGAACTGTTACAAATGTGGGTCTTTGCAGCATTTAAATACCTCATGTGATCAAGTTAAATGCTTTCAATGTGGGATGTTAGGTCATACAATGGCCCATTGTGTGGCTCCTTTTTTTTGCCATTTGTGTGGGGATGAGGGTCACTCTTACGCTGATTGTCCATGGGCTACCCATGATAACGATGCCTCTTCAGATCAAGAATATGTCCTACATTGAGCTAGGAACCCCCCCCCCCCAGGAATCTGAACAGGGAAGAGAAGGTATAAGAAGTGTAAGGGAGACTGTAAGGCCTTCAGTAGTTACGCCCTTATGAAAGGTTAATTTTATTGTGCAGGATGATATGGAAGTTACTCTTCCTCCACAAACTGTGGTAGATGGTGGTGAACGAGAAACCCCCTTTGTAACCCCACTTGGTTCCCCATTAAGAGAAACTAGATGCTCTTTACTGTCTACCATTTAGGTTCACAAGACGAAGAACATTTTCCCATACCCTTCGCTGATAATTTGCCTCAGTTGAAGGAACAAGGTAAAGTTTCTTCCTCTGCTGGGTTGGTAGGAGCAAAAGGCTTTAGGGTACAGGGTGTGCCCTTGTCTCCTTTACCATTATCTAATCGACTTACACTTCTCTCCGCTTGGGGAGAGCAAATGGAGCAAGATAGTCCCTTGGTTGATGTTGAAACCTGTCAGGAATCTGTGGAAGTTTTAACATCAGGTGTGCAATTACCTCCTAGGAAGATTCTAGATGTTAATAAACGGATTACGAGATCTAGTGGGAAGATTATAAAACCTTCTCCTTGATTCCTCTTTTATACGTATTGCAAGCCTAAATGTAAATCGTATCAAATCTTTAGACAAACGTCTTGCGACTTTTGGTATATTGTCACATTTGAATTTTGATGTGTATCTATTACAAGATACTAGGTTGCATACCTTGAATGAGGTAGCTCAGGCAATACGTGACTGGCCATGGGGTTGCTCCTATTGGTCAATGGGAGAAGATGCTTGTAGTGGGATAGGGATTTATTTTTTAACAACAGATGTGCACGTATTACGACTGGTCAATATAGACCCAGGGAGGCTTTTTTGTTAGATGTAGTTCTTCATAGTTTACAATGTCGACTTATTTCCTTTTATGGTCCTCAAATGGAGGCTTTAAGAATTGCTTTGTTAAAACAAAGACAACTGTTCTTGTATACAAGCTGTCAGATTTTTTTTTTGTGGAGATTTTAATATTAATCTCCATCATAGAACAGAATTAGGTAAACAGTACTGCTACAAAGTTTTTTTTAAATCAGTCCTTGCTCAAGCTAATTTGGTAGATGCACATGTTTTAGGTGGATTAAAGGCAAAACCAACATTTTCAAAAGGTTTATTAAATTCCAGGATTGATTTTATTTTTATACACAAATCTTTATTGATTCATAATGTAACTAATTTGCCAACAGAAACTTATGACCATTCCCTTATAGGAGTTAGTATTGAAAATCCACCCAGACGTAAGCGTGGTTCTGGGGTATGGTGGCTTAATTCTTCTCTTTTAAGATTATCTAGTACGGAACTAGACTTAAAATAATTATACAGGATAAACTTACGACACTAGATTTATTTGATAATGTGGTGGAATGGTGGGAAGATTTTAAGAATTGTTTGACAGGATATTTCCAAACTTTGGGTAAATCACAAGCTAAAACAAAGCTGGAGGAATATAATGGGTATAGATATTTATTATGTTCATTGTTGTCTCGACAGGATGAAGGGGAAGAGGATCTGACAGAGGAGATTGCACATGTTAAATGTTTAATGAGTCACTATCAGTATGATAGAATGTTCTCATTAAACAAAGAGCAGTCTTCTGTAACACAGGGGAAAAACACATTTGTTAACCCCTTTATGGCATGTAAAGATCGTATGGGGAAGCATGTTTTTGAATATTTAAATACCCCTTCTGGTAAACAAGCTTTTGATAATGTAAGTATAATGAATATTCTTGGCGATTATACTGATTCTAAATTTGGTGAACAGGTAGCATATTCTAATCTTTTACCTTATTTATTTCAAGCAGCAAACCTTCTGCAACTTTCAGAGAGTTGGCAGAAGACATTAATTGAGAATTTTACTCAGGCAGAATTGGAAGGGATCATATTATCTTTAAAGACAAATATATCTCCTGGATCAGATGGGTTGCCAGGGGAGCTACATAACATTTTGTGGCGTTTAATGCCTCTGACATTGTTATCTTTGTATAATTTCTTTCTGATGGATTTTTTTTGCCATCACAAATGTATGAAGGTTTGTTAGTTTTTCTTTATAAGTCAGGAGACCGGGCAAATATTAATAATTGGCGTCCTCTTACATTATTAAATGTGGATTTTAAGATTTTTTCAAAATTGTTGGGGAATCTATTATCTTTGGTAATGACAGATTTGATTTGTCAGGAACAGTATTGTTCTGTACCGTGTAGATGCATCTCTGATGCATTATTGTTAATTAGGAAATTATTTGATATACAGAAAGCTAATAAAGAAAGAGAGCAAACTTTGGGATATCTGGTTAGTTTGGATCAGGCTAAAGCCTTTGATGAGGTTTCCCATGTATATTTATGGCATTGTTTACAGACTTATGGTATTCCAGAACCATTTGTACAGTGGATTAGATTGTGCTATGTTTTGGCTAATGTCAAACCATATGACAATGGGTGGCTAGGGTCTTGTCACCAGATTTTGAAGGGAGTGCGCCAAGGGTGTCCGCTTAGCCCTCTTTGATATGTTTTTTCTTTAGACCCTCTGTTAAGACTTTTGCTTGGGTCTCCTAATCTTAATGGAATAAATGTTTTTTTTTGGTATTATTCCTAAACTAGTGGCATATGCGGACGATCTTTGTTTATTTTTAAAAGATGCTAGTTTTATTCTTGCAGCTTGTGAGTTAATAAAAGAGGTAGGTAAAATAAATGATGCTCGAATTAATTTGAGTAAAACTCATTGCTTATGCATCAATGGGTTACCCTCAAAGTGAAATTGTGGGAGGTTTGCCCATGGTTATGGTTCCTTGTCGACTATTAGGAATTTATTTTGGAGGAGATAATATAGCAGAATACAACTGGCAAAAAGTTTTGGTTAAAGGACAAAAATCAGTGGCAAGTTGGAATAGACAGAAAACATCTGAATTGAAATGGGTATAAAAATCATCTAAATTGAAATGAGTATATTTAATTAAAACTTTTTTGCTTCCAGTTTTTTTATTTTTAAGTTCTGTTTTTGTTTTGCCACGAACTTTGGAGACCCGGTAAATGGTGCATTTTTTCAGTGGTTTTTGGGGGAGCCGTTTAAATCCGCTCCGACGGAATGTTTTATATTTACCAATAAAGGATGGAGGGGTTAAGATGGTTCCTTCAGTTTTGTTTGTTTTCTCAGTTTTTTTATTTTGTTTATTTGTTTATTGTATTCTAGGAATTAATACCTTTGAGCCAAAGCTCTTTTACAAAGGTTCCACATCAAATTAAGTACAAGCAAAAAGGTTACAATGAGTGGCACAATAAAGTACGTTGTGGTAATAAAAAAGAAAACAGTCAAGTATCAAAGACATCTGTGCAAGGACAGATAATTACCAAATGAACACTTTTCATCAATAAGAAAACAAATGAGGAGGGGAAAAAGACAGGTTAGGGAAGTGTGATAGAGCAGGTGAGAGAAAAGGTGGGAGGAGCAGACCATAGCTAGAGAAAAGGATCCTCTACCAAGCCTTTGTCAATACTGTAATATAGTACTATTAATTAAAGGAGGTACTCAAGCGTGGAATGATTTGGTACATAGGCAGATATCTGGCGTTTTGCTAGAATGGAGATCGGGAACTTTTCAACATAAAAATAAAAGACATCCTAGATTGGCCTTTGTGTGGGAAGAAGTTTTTGATAAAATTAAAATGTAGCAAATAGGTTGGACTTCAGTTACAACAGTTGGACGAAAGGCCTTTTATTTGGATGTACTCCAAAGGTGTTTTTGTGAATTTCTGTTTTCTAAAATTTCTTTGTTTCATCAGGAAGATATTTCAAATTATATTACTGATCCAAGAATACCCAAACACATTTGGGATACAGTATGGTTGGCTCTTCATAAAAGAGTGCATGTTCGCAGTAATCAAAAACATAAAAATCTCCGGGATAGATACTGTCCAAGGGAGGGGTGTTTTGAATAGATACATACATAGATACATAGACAGTGTCGGCAGATAAGGGCCTATGGCCCACCCAGTCTTCCCATTTGAGCTTGTAAGTTCAGTTTGTTTTCCTAGAAGTCTGTTGCCCCTTACCCCTGACCTCCAGAATTCCTTTATATCTATCCCATGCATCCCGTGATTGTTTCAGCTCCCACCACTTCCTCTAGCAGGGTGTTCCACTTGTCCACCACCCGTTCTGTGAAGAAATTCTTTCTTATGTTTCCTCTGAATCGTCCCTCCTCCAACTTCATCCCATGCCCTCTAGTCCTGGAACATCTTTTCGCTTAAAATAGTGTTTTCCTGCACCTTGTTCCTCCCTGTAAGATACTTGTATGTCTCTATCATATCCCTCTCCCTTCTCTCCTCCAGGAGTACATGTTCAGTTCCTTCAACCTGTCTTCATAGGGACTTGTGATGCAATCCATGCACCATCTTTGTTGCCCTCCTCTGAACCTTCTCTACCCTGTCTATGTCCTTACGTAGGTATGGTCTCCAGAACCGTTACACTGTACTCCAGGTGGGGCCTCACTAGTGTCTTGTATAGCGGAATTATGACCTCCCTTTCCTGCTGGTGATGCCTGCCTATACATCCCAGCATCCTATTTGCTTTACCTGCTGCCTTGTCACACTGTTTCTACATTGAGGTCATCTGAGATGATAACCCCAAGATCCTTTCCTGCTTGGTGCATGCTATATCCTCACCCCAACTGATATATTGTTCCAGGGTTTTGTGCCCATATGCATTATCTTGCACTTCTTTGCATTGAATTTCAACTGCAAACCCCTGACCATTCTTCAAGTTTCTGCAGGTCCCTTCTCATTCTGTCTACACCCTCTGGTGTGTCTATTCTGTTACAGAGCTTTGTGTCATCAGCGAACAGTGAAATTCTGCCTTCTAGGTCCTGCGCCATGTCACTGATGAAGATGTTAAATAGGACCGGTCCCAGCACTGATCCCTGTGGTACCCCACTGGCCACTCTTCCCTCTGTGGAGTGACAGCCATTTACCACCACCCTCTGTGTCCTGCCACCCAGCCAGTTACCTACCCACCACACTACTGTCCTGCCCACACCCATATTCCCCAGTTTGTGTAATAGTCTTCTATGTGGCACAGTGTCAAAGGCCTTGCTGAAGTCCAGATAGGCCATGTCCACTGCCCTCCCCTGATCCACCTCCCTAGTCACCCAGTCAAAAATTCAATGAGGTTGGTCTGACATGACCTCCCCTGGTGAAACCATGCTGCCTTGGGTCCTGTAGTCCATGACAACCAGATGTTCCACCAATCTCTCCTTCAGTAGTGCTTCCATGATCTTCCCACTACCAGGTGAGGCTGACTGGTCTGTAGTTCCCTGCTTCCTCTTTGTTCCCACTTTTGTATAAGGGACTACATCTGCTGTCCTCCAGTCTTTGGGTACCTCCTGTTTCCAGTGATCGGCTAAACAGGATAGCCAGAGGTTCAGCCACCACCTCTCTTAGTTCTTTAAGGACCCTGGGGTGCACCCATCTGGCCCCTTGCTTTATCAACTCTTATTGCTTCCAGTTCCTTCAGGACCCTTTCTTGTGTAAAGGGACTTGTCCTTCTGCACCATTCTCACCCCTTGTACTCCCTTCAGACCCATTACCCTCCTCTTCCTCAGTAAAGACTGAGCAGAAATACCTGTTCAGTATGTCAGCTTTACTGTTGTCATCCTCCACGCGGCCCCCATCCTCCCCCTTCAGTCTCACTATCCCTCCCTTTGTCTTTCTTTTTCACTTATGTACCTGTAAAGGTTTTGTCCCCTCTACCCACTGATTTTGCAATGTGTTCTTCTGTCTGAGCTTTGGCTTCCCTTACTGACCTCCCTGCCTCCCTTTGCTTCTCCTGGTACTTCTCCCTATCCCCTTCTGCCTGTGTATTTTTGTATTGCCTGAATGCAATCTTTTTGGCTTTCACTTTCTTTGCTACCTCTTTGGAAAACCATAATGGTCTCCTCTTCCTTTTCCTCTTGCTAACCTGCTTAATACATAATTCTGTTGTTCTTGTAATCCCCATTTTAAATACTGCCCACTGTTCCTCAACCCATGATTCTTGTCCCATTCCCCTTAATGCCTCTTTCAAGTATCTCCCCATTTTCCCAAAGTCTGCCCCCTAAAATCCAGGATCGTGTTTTTGTGTGGTTTGGTTCTGCTCTTTCTGTGATTTCAAACCACAATGACTGGTGGTCACTGTTTCCCAGGTGCTCCCCACTGTTACCCCATCACACTGTCCCTGTTTGTGAGCACAAGGTCCAGTATTGCCTTCTGCGAGTTGGTTCCATGACCAGTTGCTTGAGGAAGGCACCCTGAAGAGTCCAGGATAAATCTGCTCCTAGTTGATGCTGCTGCTGGGATGCTCCAGTCCACGTCTGGAATACTGAAGTCTCCAACCAGTACTACCTCACCCTTGTCTGCCATCCTTTGGATGGCTAGCATCAACTCCATCTGTTTCTTCCTCCTGGGCTGGTGGTCTATAGACCACACCTGTCGGATGGCTGTCCCATTTTCCTTTCCAGCTTAACCTACAGTATCTCTCCCCATTTTGTTCCTCCTGGATCTCTGTGGCCCTTATGTCATTTTTCACATAGAGTGCCACTCCTCCTCCCTTCCTGCCTGCTCTGTCTCTTCTGAATATGTTGTAGCCAGGTATGGCCATCTCCCAGTCGTGGTTATCATTACACCAGGTTTCAGTGATGGCCACAATGTCCAGGTCTGACTGCACCATGGCAGCCTTAGAAACTATGTCACATCTTTATTTTGACTGCCCTTATGCAATGAAATTTTGGGACATGGTTAAGAATCGTTGGAAGAATAAGATATTAGTTCCTCCAGCTTTGGAACTATTGTTTTATGGGGTTTCTAATGTACCTATGACTAAAGAACGTCTTAGCACTTTGAGACTAATACATGGCCATTTACTATATTGGTTATGGATCAGTAGATGCAGATTGCTGCTACGACAGCAACTGCTTTCTCCTGAAGAGTTATTATATATTGTAATTTCTGATTTAAACCGTTTGCAACATATAGATAGAGGCCTTACATTTTAGTCCTACCTTTTGGGATCAATTGTGGATTGGTTATGAATTCCTATAAAAGAGGTCAGAATTTAGCATGTTAAAGTTAGAAAGAGGATTAGATGTGATATCATTGCTTTGGTATGTGGTTTGTTATGCTTTGTATAGCCTATATTTCATACCTTTTTAGGTTAGATTTGAAATCTGAGTTAAGTCTTATTTATGACTACGTCACACGTAATTAGGGTTATGATATATGATTGTGGTAATTTCTCTTACTTTTATCAGGTGTGGGGGTGTAATTTCTTTAATATGTAAATATTTTCCTTTTGTTTGGTTATTAGGATTGTGTATTTTTTTTCTTTTATTAGATATTGTATGATGTAGTTTGGATTTCTATGTTTCTTTTTGTTAAAAAAAGTGTATGGGGAAGGGTTAATTAGAAATTATTTTTTATGTTTAACACTAATGTATGAATTAATATTTATTTTTTTTATATTTATTTTTCTTGCTTCTGGTTCTGTATAATGTATTTCTGATTTGTATAAATACTGTTATGATTGGGTTTTGATTTAAATAAATACTCTCCTGCTCTTGTAGCGGGGTGGGGGGGTCAATTTGTTTATATTGTTTATGTCGTCTTTCTTATGTATAGGTTTTTTTTTGTATGAATCAATACATATTTATGTTTTGATTTTTCTCTTAATGATTTTTGTATGATATAATGTTGATCTGAATATATATTTTGTTATGATTTAATAAAAATGCCCCATCTCTTTTCAATAAGTGCCATGATATCTTTAACATCCATGTGAACTACCACCAATCCAGGTAGATGGGACCTCGGTTTAACGTCTCATCCAAAAGATGGCACCTCAGAAGTGCAGCACCCCTCTCATGCTGCACTACAGTGTCAGTACTAGGATATTAACCCAAGAGCCAGATGTGGGAACTGAACCCACAGCCCTCTGATCTCCCTGCCTCAGAGGAGAGTGTGCTACCTACTGAGCCACTGACACTGCCACACCACTGCTTTGGTTCACAGATGAACCAAAGCAGTATTGGAGCCCACTCGAGAGGGAGCAATCTTAGACCTGGTTCTCTCAAATGGAGATGAAGAGAGGATCACAGATGTAGAAGTTGGTAGTCATCTGAAGAATGGTCAAGGGTTTGGCAGTTGAAATTCAATGCAAAGAAGTGCAAGATAATGCATATGGGGCACAAAAACCCTGGCACAATATATCAGTCGGGGGGTGAGGATATAGCATGCACCAAGCAGGAAAGGGATCTTGGGGTTGTCATCTCTGATGACCTCAAGGTAGGGAAACAGTGTGACAAGGCATCAGGTAAAGCAAATAGGATGCTGGGATGTGAAGGCAGGGGCATCACCAGCAGGAAAAGGAGGTCATAATTCCGCTATACAAGACACTAGTGAAGCCCCACCTGGAGTACAGTGTACAGTTCTGGAGACCATACCTATGTAAGGACATAGACAGGGTAGAGAAGGTTCAGAGGAGGGCAACAAAGATGGTGCATGGGTTGCATCACAAGTCCTATGAAGACAGGTTGAAGGAACTGAACATGTACTCCCTGGAGGAGAGGAGGGAGAGAGGGGATATGATAGAGACATACAAGTATCTTACAGGGAGGAACAGGGTGCAGGAAAAACACTATTTTTAAGCGAAAAAGATGTTTCAGGACTAGAGGGCATGGGATGAAGTTGGAGGGAGGACGATTCAGAGGAAACATGAGAAAGAATTTCTTCACAGAGCGGTGGTGGACAAGTGGAACACCCTGCCAGAGGAAGTGGTGAGGGCTGAAACAATCACGGGATTTAAGAATGCATGGGATAGACATAAAGGAATTCTAGAGGTCAGGGGTAAGGGGAAATAGACTTCTAGGAAAACAAACTGAACTTACAAGCTCAAATGGGCAGACTAGGTGGGCCATAGGCCCTTATCTGCCGACACTGTCTATGTATCTATGTATCTATGTATCTGGGAACTAGCGACCATCGAACAGTATGGTTCACAATAAACACAGCAATAGAGTCAAGGCATAAAAAGACAAAGGTACTGGATTTTAGGAGGGCTGACTTTGCCAAAATGGGTGAGTGCCTAAGGAATGCACTAGCAAATGGGCAGGAAGGAGGGTGGAAGAACAATGGGAATAATAAAACTGCCATCACAGAGGTAACAAGCCTTTGTGTAAAAGCAAATAAACAAAAGCAAACGAGGTAAGAAACCACTATGGTTCTCAAAGGAAGTGGCAGTGAAGGTTCAAGAGAAAAGAAAGCATTCAGGAAGTACAAGGAATCACAGAAGGAACAGGACAGAGAACTGTATCAGTTAAAGCAAAAGGAAGCTGGAAAGGCAGTCAGAACAGCAAAGGCCCAAACCGAGGAAAAGATAGCCAACTCAGTTAAGAAGGGGGATAAAACCTTTTATAGGTACATCAGAGAGCAAAGGAAGATCAAGGGAGGGATAGTGAGGCTTAATAAAGGGGAGGGAGGGTGGGCAGAGGGTGACTGTGAAAAGGCAGAGATACTAAACAAATATTTTTGCTCAGTATTTACAAAGGAAGAGGGGGAGGTACCTAAAACAAACAGTAGAAACACTCTGGATACAGAAGTTGATACCAGCCCATTTACAGAAGCAAGAGTTCTGAAAGAGCTCTTAAAACTGAAGGTGGACAAAGCAATGGGGCCTGATGGGATTCATCCCAGAATTCTAAAAGAACTAAGGGTAGAACTAGTGACACCACTGACTACCCTCTTTAACAAATCATGGGAGGATGGGGTGGTACCAGAGGACTGGAGGAGGGCAGATGTGATTCCCCTTCACAAAAGTGGGAGCAAGGCAGAAGCAGGAAACTACAGACCTGTTGGTTTAACCTCAGTGGTAGGGAAAATGATGGAATCACTTCTGAAGGAAAGAATTGTGCGTATCTAGAGGCCAGAGGGGCACAGGACCCTAGGCAGCATGGATTCACAGCGGAAGGTCATGCCAGACAAATCTGATAGATTTCTTTGACTGGGTGACCAAAGTAGTTGATCAGGGGAGGCTGTGGACATGGCTACCTAGACTTTAGCAAGGCATTTGACACAGTCCCACACAAAGATTAATATACAAGTTAGCCAGCCTGGGAGTGGGTCCCAAGATGACAGCCTGGGTAAAGAATTGGCTGAAGAATAGGACACAGAGAGTAATAGTAAATGGAGTCCACTCTGAAAAAAGGGGGGTTAGCAGTGGGGTACCACAGGGTTCAGTATTAGGACCGGTTCTCTTCAATGTCTTTATAAGCGACATTGCAGAGGGACTGGAAGGAAAAGTATGTCTCTTTGCAGAAGACACAAAGATCTGCAACAGAGTTGATGCACAAGGTGGGGTGGAAAGGATGAGAAGGGACTTGGCAAGGTTAGAGGAATGGTCAAATGTATGGCAGCTTAGATTCAATGCTAAGAAGTGCAAGGTAATGCACCTGGGAAACAAAAACCCAGGGGAAGAGTACACAATGGGGGGTGAGATACTAGCAACAACAAAAATGGAAAGGGACCTGGGGTAGTCATATCAGATGACCTAAAGGTGGGCAAGCAATGTGAGAGGGCAGCAAGGAGGGCTGGGGGGATACTGGGATGCATAGGGAGAGGCATCACCAGTAGAAAACAAGTTATTATCCCTCTGTACAGACAGCTGGTGAGACCCCATCTGGAGTACTACGTGCAGTTCTGGAGACCCAATCTCCATAAAGACATAGACAGGATGGAAACTGTCCAGAGGAGGGAACTAAAATGGTGCAGGGTCTGCACGGAAGACATATGAGAGAGACTTAAGGAGCTTAATATGTATAGCCTCGAGGAAAGGAGGAGAGGGGACATGATAGAAACTTTCCAAGTACCTTAAAGGAATCAACAAAGTCCAAAAGAGGGTAGCATCTTTCAAAAAAAGTGTGCAAGAACAAGGGCACAATTTGAAGATAGAAGAGGCTGACTCAGAGGTAATTTAAGAAGTATTTTCACAGAGGGTTGTGTATGTATGGAACAGCCTTCCAGAGGAGGTTGTGGAGTCAAAACAGTGGTGGAATTCAAGCATGCATGGGACAGTCATAAGGCAATTCTAGGGGGTGGGGGTAGGAAGAAATAGGCTGCTGGTTAACTAGGATCTGCAGCTTATCCATCAGGTAGGGAAATGGGCAGATTGGGTGGGCCAAGCGGTCCTTATCTGCCGTCAAATTCTATGTTTCTAAAATGTTACGTTGGACCCCATATCCCTGAGAAAAAAGAACTGGAAAAAGATCTTCCATCGCACTGATATAGAGAGCTTGCATTCCAGTCCATAAAATGAGTCATCCGCTGCATCTTCAACAAAGCAGAAGAGGGAGAGACTCATCCAGATCCACTTCTACCCCAGAATAACCTCCAAAAGGCAGGTCTAGGCCAGGAACATGGGAGATGCCACCACCTGGATCGGTGAAGAGTTCAGCACCACATACGGCGCCACACCCGGCACTGCACATGGTGACGGCACTGCACATGGTGCCAGCGCCACACAATGGGGCCATGGCACTGGCGCTGCACACACCACTGGTACCAAGCGCAGGGCAAGAACCGTTGCTGGAGCCAGCCTGGTAGTGCTGAGTGTTGAGGTGCTGGATGCCACACCTCGCGCCTCGCTGGCGACTCAGGTTCAGGAATGGACTGGTAGTGGGGCTTGCAGGGAGGACTGACTGTCTGCAGACTGCTCCCTCCTCTCCTGGGGATAAAGTTGGCCACTGTACAAACGACCCCTAGCAGTGGCTGCAGGTCCAAGGCAGCGGAGACAGCATAATGGGTATGGGTATGGGAGTTGCAGCGGACATCCTGTGGGTGGGTGAGGGAGCGTGCCCATCTTGCGCTGGATGTTGTTGCACGTCCGATCTCCCAGGGCAACCAAGACAAGGGAAAAATAGCTGGCACCTGGGTAGGCAAAGGCCTGCTCTCTGCTCCCACCCATGCTCAACGCCAGACTCTCCTGGACACTCCTCCTACCTTCCGACTTCTGGACTGCAGTTCAGACCCTATAGATAAGAGTGCTGGTGGAGTTGGCTGCCCTTACCGGGGGCTCAGATCCGGGGAGGCTTGTAGCCTGGAATAGACAGAGGAGGATTCGGAGATAGTGCACTGGAGGGCCTCAGGTATAGCGGGATACTGGAGTGAGTGAGAAAAGCTGGAGAGACAGGACCAAAGGGACCAGTGTGGGAGATAAAGAACTACAACAAAAAAAAAAAAAAAAGAACCGCTGCTGGACCCAGACTTGAAGAAAACGGGGAGAAGGAAAGTGGTACCCGTGCTGGCCCCTGCAGGGAAAAAGGAGAGGGGGTTAGGCATGAGGAGTCAGCGTCAATGGCATTGGCACCGGAAAGGGCACCGTGCACATTCTGGCCTGACTGACCCAACCGAGGCCCCGGAACCAGGTCCACTGGCCAGGACAACTAGGCAGATGCTGTACCCCCTGCTCTAAAAGAGCGGCCCAGAGGTGAAACTGCTCACTGGAACCCCATCGAGGACAGAGACAGGAACTGGTATCGAAGATTGCAGCCATTAAGAGTGGAGCCACAGGGGAACCCACCGGGGTCGGTTAAGGCCTACTGCTCTCTACCAGCAATGATCCCCATGCAGAAGTACCAGACGGCGACCTCGAGCGGTACCGATTCTTCTTCCACCAACGGGGAAGAAGAGCTTGAGGTCAAGCAGAGCCGAATCCCAGAACTGCTACATTTGTGCTTCGTGTGGACTGCCCCCTTCCCCCGAGCATTGGCTTGCCTGTGGTCTGACCCCCCTTCCGCAAATGGTGGCGGACCGGACACAGCCCCACTGTCATCACAACTTTCAAACTAAATCTGTCTACTGTCACCGCTACCATCAAAGGTCGACTCCATTGATGGCAAGGTGAGAATTTCTTCTTCTCCTAACCCCTGTAATACTCAGGTATTCATAACTTTCTGCAGTAAGCCTTCTAGGTAGGACTGCCTATTTCTCCCCGAACCCAGCCCACCAGGTAGTGCTGTCAAGATGGGTACGGCATACCTGGGTGGGGGTTACACGTGTACAGTGTGGGTAAGTGTTCAAGCACAGTTTGTGTGTAGCCTGTCTTGGTTACGACCATTTAAATGAGGAATGTGATAACTGCAAGAGATTCCCAGAAAAAACAACTGAAAAACACCTTGAAAGTCTTAAAAAGAAGCTTTGTCAGCCTAAGGATCCCTCTGACTCTGACCAGCTGATACCCTCTATTACTGTGGTTGAAACCATGTCTGTAGTTGCCTCTGCCACGAGACGGGTGAAAAGGGCACCAAGAGGATCAATGAACCAGCTGACTCTCCAGTTCCCTCAAAAAAGACCAATAAATTAAAGAACACTGAACCCCCGTCTTCCAAACCGGGGACTTCTGTGTCTGGCCTGACTACGCCTTCAGCTCAGGAGATTGCCCAGGCTTTTAAAATTATCTAGGCCTTGCAAACCCTTATTTCTCCTCAGCAGCCTCCTGCTCCTTCTCTGGCTCCCCTGGCTGGCAGTACTGCAAAATCTTCTTTCCCTGAGGAAGAAGACTATGGTGATTTTGAGAACGACGATGGGGAACCTACAGAACCTGAGGCGTCCCCTGGACAGGACTTTGGCTCTCCACCAAGGGCTTCTGAGGACGACTACTCTCATTTTACATTTGTTTGGAAGATGGCCAATGCACTGGACATAACCACTACAGAACACAGTGAGGATGAGGAAGAGGTGGAGAACATGGAAATGATGGGGTTGAGCCCCACAAAAACTCTCGTCCTCCCTGTAAACAAATTTTTCAAGAAGTATGCTTTAAAACTCCTTCAGACACCTAAACTCCATTCCTCCCCTTGACAAGAGGAAGGATAAAAAGTATCAAATGGATAGTGAAGGAGCAGACTTCCTCTTCTCCCATCCTGACCACCAGCGGATTGTGCAGCAAGCTACCTACAACAAGGGTAGGGCCCCTCTGTCCTCCCATCCTCCGGACAAAGACTCTAGGAAACTTGACAGCATGGCCAAAAAGGGGTACCTGTTGACCTTTCTGGCTATCTGCCAAGCCAATTTTCAGGCCTATGCTGTCCAGTACCAAAAATCACTGTGGCAGTCAGTTTTGGCCATGTCCCAGAAAGTCCCCTCGCCCTTATCAGACGACCTGGCTGAAACTGCCAGGTTTGGGTTAGAGGTGGCTAAGTATCAGTTCCAGATGGCTGCTGATACAAATGATACTGCAGCCAGATGGATGGCTAATACGGTGGCACAGAGGAGATTTGCTTGGCTCAGGGCCACAAATCTTACTCAGGACACTCAGTCTAATGCCCTGGATTTCCCAATAGAAGGTAATTCTCTTTGTGGGGAATCCATGGTTGAATACATGAAGAAGGTGGATGAGTATAAAGCCACTTATAGAAGCAACTCTGCAAAAGAGAGAGATTCTCCATCCACCAGGCCTTATGGAAGGGGAGGCCGGGGCAGGTCCTTTCACATCAGGCCCTTCTTTCAGCCAGTGGCAGTACCCCAGTACCAGCAGTTTCCACAACAGGGATACTTCAGGGGCAGGAGTAGAAGGGGCTCTAGGCGAGGGTCCCAGGCCCAGCCTCAGCCCCAAATAAAGCAGACCACCTGAAACACAGGCCGCCTCCTCCCTCCCTGTCGGAGGCAGATTGTCCCACTTCCTCCAGGACTGTGTGAACATCACCACTAACAATTGGGTCCTGGAGGTGGTGGGTCAGGGTCTGTCTCTGGACTTCAAATCCCTTCCTCCTCAAAAAAAACAGGGTCTTCAGCTCACCCCACCTAGCAGAAAAGACACTGCTAGAGGCAGAGGTTTGAAATCTGTTACTGCTAAAATCAGTAGAGCCTGTTTCAATCCCCCAGAGAGTAAAGGGTTTCTTTTCCACATATTTTCTTACCACAAAGAAAAGTGGGGAGTGGCGACCTATACTGGATCTCAGAGCTTTAAACAAGCATCTAAAGAAACCGAAGTTCAAAATGGTAACTTTGGCATTGCTTCTGCCAACACTCCAAAAGGGAGATTGATTGGCATCACTGGACTTAAAAGATGTCTATTTCTACATCTCACAACAGATGCATCCCTCCAGAGCTGTGGTGCCCATCTAGGGGATCACACAACCCAGGGCACCTGGTCAGCTGCAGACTCCCTTCAGCACATAAATTTGCTAGAACAAAGAGCTGTGTTGCTGGCTCTAAAAGCTTTTTCAGCAATGGTGCAAAGGAAGGTGGTACAAGTAAGAACAGACAATACCACCACAATGTACTACATAAACAGGCAGGGAGGCACCAGGTCAGGCCTCCTCTGTACAGAAGCCATGAACATTTGGATCTTGGCTTTCTCCTTGGGAGTATCCCTGAAGGCAATTCATCTGCCAAGGAAGGACACTACCGTGGCAGGTGGCTTAAGTCAAATTAATCAGGCCCATCACGAATGGACCCTGAACAGGCAAGTGGTTTTCGGGAGGTGGGACAATCCGGAGATAGACTTGTTCGCATCCCACCAGAACCACAACCTGCCACAGTACTGTTGCAGACCACCAGATCAAGGTACACTTCCTCTGACTGCCCTGGCTCTGGACTGGTCAGGAAGGTACCTGTATGCCTTCCCTACCTTTCCCCCGGTATTCAGGGTACTTCTCAAGCTCAGATCCCACTCAGCATCTCTGATCTTGATAGCTCCAAACTGGCCCAGGCAGCCATGGTACTCTCTACTGCTCTCCATGTCTGTAGCCAAACCAATATACCTCCCTCAGAAGCACAACCTGCTGACCTCCTATCAGGGAACCCTGTTGTACCCGAACCTCAAGTCTCTAAATCTCAAGGCTTGGCTCTTGAACTAGAATATGCTAATTTGCACCTCTCTGAAGCAGTGTTAAACATCCTGAGGGGGTTACAGGAAACCCTCCACTAAGAAAACCTAGTCTTCCAAATGGAAAAGGTTTTCAATCTGGTGTTCAACTAGAGGTTTGATACCAGTACAAGCTGGGGTACCAGCTGTTCTAAACTATCTCTCTCACTTACATTCCCTGGGATTAAAGCCCAGCTCTTTAAAAGTCCACCTTGCAGCAGTGTGCTCATCTTTCTGCTGGAGCAAAGGTAACAACAGCCTCAGAACCTATTTTTAGAGGTTCTTTAAGGGACTGGTCCATTTGCATCCACCTCACAGGGAACAGATGCCAGCATGGGACCTCACTGTATGTATAGCTAAGCTCATGGGCCCTAATTTTGAACCCATAGCTACAGCTCACCTGAAATATGTTACATGGAAAACAGTTTTCCTAGTGGCAATGGCTTCTGCAAGAAGAATCAGTGAGCTCCAGGCTCTCTGTATCGACCAGGACTATATCTCTTTTCATAGAGATAATGTAGTCCAGAAAAAAAACACAGAAAATTCCTCCTCAAGGTGGTTTCGGATTTTAATAATAATTTTATTTGAATAGCACCTTTCCATTGTCAAGGCGCTGAACAAGAACAAATAAAACAATGAAATAAATCAGTAAAATATCCAATATTCAAAATAAATAAAACAGTTAATCAGGGTACACTTTGTGCCAGATGTGTGTTTTATGCACCTTCTTAAAGCCCTCCACGGTCGTGCACTCACGTGTCTGCCGGGGTAGAGAATTCCACAGGGCAGGGGCTGTGTACATAAATGCACGGGCCCCAAATGACTCAAGACTCACCCTGGGAATTTTCACATTAACCAATCCATTACCCTGCCTTTTTCACTGACCACTCCACTTCCGGTGAAAGAAGACTTCACAATTTGGATGTCAAGAGAGCTCTCAGCTACTACATGACAGCTACCAAGGACCATAGGCAGGACAGAAAAATACAGGTTACTCACCTGTAACAGGAGTTCTAGGAATGGTATATGTTGTTCATCCACACTTATTGGCAGGTTCCTTGCCGCTTTAAATCTTGCCGGAAGGTCTTCAAGCTGGCTTCTCCCACCCACCTGGGTGGTAAAACTCTTGGCTCCGCCCCATGATGCCAGATCTGGCCAGCTGGAAGCTCAGGTTGTCGTGAGCCGGGGAGGTGTGTGAATGTGGGATGAACAACATATACCATTCCCTAGAACTCCTGTTACAGGTGAGTAACCTGTATTTCTAGGGACATGGATATGTTGTTCATCCACACTTATTGGCAGACTCCTAGCAGTTCTCCGGGAGGAGGAGGAGGCAACCTCCTAATACTTACTTGGGAAATAAGGACTGAGAACGAGGCCCCAAAACCAGCATCCGCGTGACTCAAGGTTGATGTGGTAATGGGTAATAAAGGTGTGTGCTGACTTCCAGGTAGCAGCCCTGAAGATTTCCTGGATAGGGACGTCCCTGGAAGCAGCCACCGATGCAGCAGTATGACGGGTAGAATGAGCTCTTATCCCTCTGGGAGGCTCCATGCCCGCCAACTTATAGCAGCGACCTATGCAGGAGGTGACCCACCTGCCTATCGTCCGCTTGGCTGCAGGTCTGCCAGATGCAGCTTCAGCGTAGGTGACAAACAGCTGGCGAACCTCTCCCAGAATTTCAGCCGTGCGCTCCTTATATAATGGGGCCCTTCTAGGTCTAGAGTATGGAGCCTATATTGACCTCCGAGGTGTGATTGGGGTAGAACACCGCAGAGTCAGCACCTGGTTAAGGTGAAACTCCGACACCACCTTCGGAAGGAATTTCGGTGGGGCGAGGACAACCTTGTCCCTGTGGAAGACCAGGTAAGGAGACTCAGATGCAAAGCGCCTGGAGCTCTCCATCCTTCTGGCTGACGTGATAGCCACCAAGAAGGCGGTCTTCCACGACAGGTGAGAGAGTTCACACCTGTGCATTGGTTCGAATGGCTTGCCCATGAGCTTTGCCAGTACCAGCAGTAGATCCCACGGAGGTGGAGGTTCTCGCACCGGAGGGGAATGTGATCAAGGCCTTTGAAAAAGCGCCCGATCACCTTTTCCTGCGCCACCGACTGCTTCCCGGCCCGCGCCCGGTAAGCAGAGATGGCTGCCAGGTGCACCTTTAGGGTCGTCGACCTAAGCCCTTGACTAGAAAGGGACCATAAACAGTCTAAAATGCTTGCCACAGAACAGGAGGAAGGGTCCAGGCCCTTGCCCTGACACCAAATGGAGAATCTCTTCCATTTGAAGGCGTAGCATTTTCTGGTCGACTCCTCACGGGACGCCTCAACCACATTGAGGACCTCGTCGGAAAGACCCAAGGCCTGGAACTCTAGCCACTCAGGAACCAGGCCGTCAGGTGCAGGGATTGAAGGTCCGGATGGAACACCTTCCCCGGATTGACTGAAAGCAGGTCCAGGCAAGCTGGAAGCTGCCTCGGGAGCCTGGAGCCGAGGCTGAGGAGATCTGGGTACCAGAACTGGCGGGGCCAGTCTGGGGCTATCAGGATCACCTGCGCCTTGTCCCTCCTTGCTTTGAGAAGCACCTTGTGAATCAATGGAAATGGGGAAAAGGCGAGAAGAGGCCCGGGTCCACAGCCTCGAAGGCATCCCCTGCAGCGAGCCCTGCTGAGGGGCGGGCATGAAACAGCCTCAGCTTCGCTTCTCCCTGGAGGCAAACAGGTCCACCTGAGGTGTGCCCCAGTGGGAGAACAGATCTTGCACTACCACCGGCAGGAGAGACCACTCGTGAGATGCAGCCCCTATCCGGCTCAGGGCATTGGCCAGGGTGTTGGAGGCTCCTGCCACATGAATGGCTAGGAGATCCGCCTCCAGGCTGCGCACGAGTGACCAAATGCGGAGAGCTTCCTTGCATAGAAGCATGGAGCGCGTCCCGCCCTGGTGGTTCAGGTAGTACATGGTCGTGGTATTGTTCGTCTGGACTCGGACCACTTGACCCCGGAGAAACGGAGCAAAGGCGGTGAGAGCTAGGTGGACCGCTCGGAGCTCCAGCAGGTTGATGTGGCATCGGGACTCCCGCGGGGACCAGAGGCCGTGCACTCGGTGTTCCCCCAGATGGGCACCCCAACCCATCAGAGAGGCGTCGGTCGATAGAGAGACCGTCGGCTCGGGGCGGACAAACGGGATGCCCTCCTGCAGATGAAATGGAACGGTCCACCACTGGAGAGCGTTCCACATCTCCCGGGTCACTATCACTAGCTCGTCCAAAGGATCGCAGCGTTGTGACCAGGGGGCGCATGTGCCAGTGGGCCCAACGGACCACGCTGGTACAGGCCGCCATGAGACCCAGAAGGCGCAGGAAGTCCCGGGCAGGGCGCGATTGCCCAACCAGAAATGATTGGGCAAAGGAGGTAAGAACCTCGGCCCTGTCCGCAGGGAGCCATGCTCTGGCTCGAAGAGAGTTGAGCTCTGCCCCGATGAACAGGATCACCTGCTTCGGCTCGAGTTCCGACTTGGCCTCGCTGATGAGAAGGCCGACTTGAGAGCAAACCTGGAGGGCCAGATCTCTGGACCTCTCCACCTCCCGCCTGAGGGGCTGCTATTAGCCAATCGTCCAGGTAAGGGTACACCGGACCGCTTCGGGCCCCGCAGGAATGCTGTCACCACTGCCATGCATTTGGTGAAGACCCTGGGAGCTGGAGATAAGCCAAGGGCATGGCTCGAACTCGAAGGGATCCTCCGCCGAAGCGGAGGAATCTCATGTGGACGGACAGATAGGGACGTGAAAGAACGCGTCCTGTAGGTCCAGAGAGCAGAACCACACGCTGTGTTCCAGAGATGGTATTATCTGTGCCACAGTGACCATCCTGAAGGTTCGAGACCTTAGGAACTTGTTCAGGTCGTGGTCGAAGAATGGGCGCCAGCCCCGTCGCTTCGAACCAGGAAATACCTGGACACGAACCCGGGTCTGAAGGGGTCCTCTACCTCCATGATCACCTCCTTTTGGAGGAGGAGAGCGATGTCGGCTCGGCGAGCCACCAGTGAGGCTGCAGACTCCGAGGCCCCGAGGTGCGACGGCTCTGAAGGGCGGGGCCTGCTCGAATTCCAGAGGTAGGCCTTTTCCCACCACCTCCAGTACCCACCTGTCCGTGGTAACAGCGGACCAGGCGGAAAGGAAGTGTCTAAGCCGTCCCCCCACGGGGGGAACCAGGGGTGAGGTGACAGGGATGGGGGTGACACCCCTCAGCCCGTCACTGGGCAGGCTTGGAGGAGGGACCGGCCGAGGAACCTCCTGGGCCTTTACCTCCCTGCTTCCTGTTTGAGGAAGCCGACGGCTTGGGCTTGGGATACCAAGGTCGAGCCTGCTGGCCCTGACGTTGCTGGGCCGGGCGCGCCGTGGGCGCAGAAGGACGAAAGGGCTTAGGCTGTGGCTTGCGGCCTTTGTCCTTCTGAGCGGAAGAGACCGAGTCCAAGGTAGCATTGGACTTCTCGATCCTCTGCAGGTGACCTTCCACCCCAGGGCCGAAGAGGTCAGTCCCCAAAAAGGGAACATCCGCCAACTTGTGCTGGATATCCGAGGTAAAGGTGGATATCCTCAGCCAAGCCCGACGACGCATGGCCACTGCGGCCGCCACAGACCTGGCATATGAGTCCCCGATGCCTAACGCAGTCTGGAGCTGCTGTTTAGCCACTGCCCTGCCCTGGTCCCGCACCTGCCTGACCGTAGTCTGCAGATCTGCGGGAAGATGAGGGACAACCTCATCCAGGGAGCCCAACAGGGCGTGAGAAAAATGTGCCATGAGGACGGCCCGAACTGGCCTGACGAAGGCCGAGAGGAGCGCAGCATAGACTTTAGCCCGGCATAATCAATTTCTTGGATTCCTTGTCGGGAGGTTTGTCCCACATCCCTGGCGTTCTCGCACGCCCGGCAAAACGCTGTATGCAACCCTCGGCCGAGGGTGTTCCAAAACCGGACAGGGAACCGTAGGGACCGATACTTCCTGGCCAACCTGGTCAAGGCGCAGGGCAGGGAGCAGGACGCTGCTAAAGTTCCAAGGCCGGACCTACTATGGCTTCGCCACCGGAAAGGCCTCCATAGGAGAATCCCCTCGGTCCAGAATCTCCGTGAGGGGATACCTGGCCCGTTTAGAAACGGGTTCGAGCTTCATCCCGGTGGACTCCGAGATGAGTCGAAGCAACCCTAAGAAGGACGAAGGGCTATCGTCCATTGACTGCCCTCCCGAGGACTCCAAGTCCATGCACTTGGAGAAGAGGGAGGAACCATCATCGGACTCAGAAGAGTCCTCAAAGAGCTGCCTCGGGCCTGAGCCACCCTCCACCTGCCGAGGTTTATCGGGAGTGAGGGTGACAGACAGCCTATGGGGCAAACCCAAAGCCGACCGAGAATTTTTGGTCGGAGCCCCAACTAATGGCCGTGGAGGCGGAGGTTCCACCAGAATCGTGGGGAGTTGAATTGGCCGAACAACCGCCTGAGAACAGGCCCTCGACTACAACGAGGGGTTGTTTCGGTTAGCCAGTGACAGCCACTTAATGGCCGGGAAGACGACTGGGTCGGCTTATTCCTCGGTCAAAAGTAACTGTTGCTACATAAGTTCTCGTACCTCGACGCAACTTGCGCCAAGCCTCCCTCGTCCGAGGAAGAGGAAGAGCGCTGGCCGCCTTGCCGCAGTCTTGAGACCGCCTTAAGGCGGCGGGATCGTTGGACTGGAGGATGTCCGGACCGAGAGTCTCGACTAGGCCAAGGGAGGCCAGGAGAAGTGTCGAAATCGCACCCTCGCCCTCGGACGATCCTATCAAGGCTCCGAACCGAGGCACAGACGAGCCGACGGGATCCTCAACTCCCACCGGGGGAACCGGGGAGAGGGGATTCTCAGCTTCTCCAGCCGACAACCCGTCTAACGGGTCGAGAAAAATCTCGACCGCGTCGACAGGAGTCTCGGTCAACTGGCCTGACGGGGACACCGTGAAGCCAGTGGCCGAAGCTGAGGGGTCGACCGAAGTCGACTGTCGACAAGGGGAGGGGGATCTTTCCCGCTCCCAAGAGCGTCGACGGAGAGACTTACTTTTGCTCTTTTTGGACCTGGAAAAAGGTCCCGAAGAAGTTGGACCCTCACCTTTGGTCGAGAGGGTCAGACAAAGCTCCTTAAAAGAAGCCGAGTACAAGGCACTGAGAGAGAGCGGGACAAATGCCGCAGCCGAGGTAGAAGCGGCCCGCGCCGCCTCCTCTTCGAGGGCGATCATCTGCTCTAGCTGATCTGCCGAGCCCGCTGCTGCGGACACCGCCAATCGGGCCTCTTCAGATTTCACCGGTGGAATTCTTTTCTCGGGGCGCCCCAGTTGTAATCGGGCAGCACGGTCTTCAAGGACGTAGGCCGAAAAGGAAGAGCACAAGTCGCAGGCCTGCGGGTCGTGCTCAAGGCCCAGGCAGTAGACGCACGTGGAGTGCGGATCCGCCCTAGACATCTTCTGCCCGGAAGGGCACCTCCGAAAACCGGGAGTCGATGTATCCATCGCAGCCGCAAGGGAGAAGAAGACCGTAAGTCTTAGCAAAACTTTTTAATTTCAACTTTCAAGAATTAGGAAACCAGTCTTAATCGCAGCGCTAAGGAGGGAACCTGAGCTGCCGTAGTAAGGAAGATCTGGCGTCAAGGGGCGGAGCCGAGAGTTTTACCACCCGGGTGGGTGGGAGGAGCCAGCTTGAAGACCTGCCGGCAAGATTTAAAGCGGCAAGGAACCTGCCAATAAGTGTGGATGAACAACATATCTATGTCCCTAGAACAGCTGTTCCTAATTTATGGGGATGTGGGAAAAGGTAATTCAGCGTCAAAAAGGTCAATTTCTCGATGGATAGTTCAGTGTATCCAATTCTGTTACACTAAGACTGGTAGGGAGCCCCCAACAGGGTTGAGGGCTCACTCCACGAGAGGGACAGCTTCTACCTTAGCAGCTGCCAGAGATGTTCCACTGGAGGATATCTGTAAAGCAGCTGCCTGGAAAACAGTATACACCTTTACAAAGCACTACAACCTAAATATTCTGTCTAGGAGTTATGCTAGGTTTGGCACAGCAGTCCTGCAAAGTCCTTTTCCGAAATAAGTTCTGTGCCCACCTCCAGTGGTACTGCTTTGTAGTTTGCAGAAAGTTATGAATACCCAAGTATGACTCGGGTTAGAAGAAAAAATGACCATAGTAATCTTGTTTCTTCCCAGTGATACTCAGGTATTCATAACTTCCCACCCTACCTCCCCTTCCAGAACTTCAGCCTCTGCACTCCGCATGCTGATGCCACCAGAACACAGTATACCCCTTTGAATGCATATTCTCTGCATCTAGTTATGGTTTTCGTAAACATGGTTCATTTGTACCTCTTTTTGGGTATTTCTGGCATTTTTCCTGGAGTTTCTGAATTCTTTTGTTTCCTCCAGTTGGAGGTTTGTTGTTTACCAGTTTTTGGATTTTTCAAATCCTAATCATAGTAATCATTATAATTATAGTATTATACCCTCTTGGGCTTGCCTTTCCAGGTTCCTATAAAATCTGAGGATGCTTAGAACACCGGCAGTGAGTAGAGGCAGCACTTGAAAAGTTCTCATGTGCAAAGAATTCCATCATTTGCATGTGTTCTATTCTCTCCGGGCAGTTCTACTTAGAACTCTTACTGCAGAAAGTTATGAATACCTGAATATCTATGGGAAGAAACAAGATTACTATGGTAAATAATTTTTTCCTTTTTAAATAAGAAAAGAACACTAAAAATGGCAAGTTAAATGAATACTGAATGGCTATAGCTGCTGTTGTATAGACGAAGACTCGACTCCCAGAGGGCGAGCGACGTTGTCATCGCGTGCACTTGATGGCAGGAGAAAAGGAACTGAGGTGGCTGGAGGGTTGACGCCAAGATAGCCTATATGGCGCAAGCTAGTCTTGCGGTGCCACGCATGTGTGTTCCTATCCTGGCGCCAGCCTTTCTGAAGATTTTTTGTTCCAGGGGGTCCTAGCGCTTCCGGCGTAGTCCCATTAGTGTGAATGAGTGGTGGAGACTTTTAGTCCAGAAGATCTATGGCCTGGCAAAAAGCAAAATCCTGAAAAGGTGTGACATCTCAGGAAAGATCTACAGGCAGAGATTTCGATCTCTGAAGTACAACTCAGTCGACAATCCTCAAGAAGCCTTCTCCTGACTCAGAGAACTCCTGAAAAAATGGCTTCAACCAGAGGGTAAAACACTCCCACAGATCTTCAACACATTTGCAATGGAGCAATTCATCAACATTCTGCCTACAGATGTGCAGCTTTGGGTGAATGAACACTGACCCGAATGTGGAGAAAAGGCTGTTTCTTTGGCTGAAGACTACCAAGTGGCCAGACAGAGGCCACAGCAGCAAGGTAACAGCCAAGCAACGGTAAAGACACTCTTTTTCCCCATTTAAACTCCAAGTCTGATAAAAACTCTGGTGGGGGTAACAAATCTGCTCCCAAAGACTTTATTTGCTATAACTGTAATAAGTCAGATCACCTTGCAAGAAATTGCTGTAGTAAGAAGAGTGACACTGGAGCAGATATGTCTTTAGCAAATTGGGGCAAGTACTTAACAGATGTGAAGGTAGGAGATAAGTCTGTGAAGAGACTTTTAGATTCAGGAAGCAGACAGACCCCAGTACATACTGAAGTGCTAGGAAAACAATGTCCAAAAGGACCAGGTACTGGTGTAATCTGCATCCACAGGGACACTCGATACTATCCCACCAGCCAAGTGATTCTATTAATGGGACATCACACCAAATGAGGGTGGGGTAGTGCCTAAGTTACCTGTACCTGTGATTATTTGAAATTACTTTCCAGGATTTAGTGAGTTAATCAAAGATGGAGTAAATCCTGATGTTTCAGCTGCAGTGGTGACAAGAGCGCAGGCAAAGAAAATCCCAGATGGTGAAGACACTTTTCCTTTTGCTGATTGTGATTCAGACTTGTTTGAGCACAACTCCAAGATCCGGAAGTCCAGGAAAGAAAGACGCCTGAAGAAACAGTGGCAACAAAAGACTGATGGACATGAAGGATTAACATATGAAAATGCTGAAACTAAACTGATAAATGATTGTGAATTTCTTTCAGAACAAGCTAATGATGTTTCTCTCCAGGGTTATTTTAAGCAGTTGAGGGTGAAACCAAGACAGGGTGAACTTACTGTACATTTAAAAAATGTAATGGGCTACCGTACAGAGTTTGGGTTAAACATCAGATGCAGGACCGGATAGAACAATTGGTTATACCACAAAAATACAGTTTCGAGTTGTTACAGACAGCACATGATAGTCTTATGGCTGGTCACTTGGGGAGGGATTGCACCCTTGCCAGACTGCTGTACAGATTTTACTGGCCTGGAATTCATGAAGATGTTGTCACCTATTGTAGTTCTTGTGCTAAGTGTCAGAAAGTAGCCCCAGTGACTAAAAAGACAAGGTGCCCCTGGTGCCCCCACCCTTGATAGAAGTGCCTTTTGAGAGAATCGCAGTGGATGTGGTTGGCCCCGTAGATAAAAGTAAAAAGGGTAACTGAATCATTTTGGTAGTATGTGACTATGCTACTCGATATCCAGAGGCAGTTCCAGTACGTATTGTCATAGCCTAAAAAGTGGCAGCAGAGCTTGCCAAAATTTTCAGCAGAGTGGGCATACCTAAAGAAATCATTACTGATCAGGGTAGTAAATTTGGTGCTTCATTACTTAAGGAGCTGTACAGACTACTAGGTATCACTGCCATAAGAACCTCCCCTTATCACTCTCAGAAGGATGGTCATGTTGAGCGTTTTAATCAAACCCTAAAATGCATGTTAAAAAGGTTTGTAAAAGAGGAAAGGAAAGAGTGGGACCAATGTTTACCTTATCTGCTTTTTTGCTTACAGAGAAGTGCCACAGGCATCAACAGGTTTTGCACCATTTGAAATGCTGTATGGTAGACAACCTAGAGGGCCACTAGATGTAGTAAAAGAAACATGGGAGGATAACCCCCATCAGAAACAATTTATTACATCTTACATGTGTGCCCTGAGAAAGAAGTTTGCAAAATATGTTGAAATTGCCCATAGTAATCAGGAAGAGGCCCCAAACCAGCAGAAGGTGTATTATGACCACGGGGTAAACCAGGGTTTTAAATAATTGATTAGCACTTTTTTTCTTGGGACAATACTAACTGTACAGAAAGCAAGTATACAGGTTTTCTAGAAGTACTGTGTTTGTTAGACACAGTGAGGCAAGTGCTATGCATTTTCACAATGTTTTAGAACTTTTATGAGCAAAACGCTAAGCAATTTTTAGAGTTAAATAAAACCCTGTAAAGGAAAGAGTTTTTGAGCCAGGTGAAAAGGTCTTGTTACTGTTACACACTACAGAACATAAATTGTTAATGAAGTGGGAAGGGCCTTATGAAGTACTTAGATGTACTGGCACAGTTAAGTATGAGATTGAGACCCCCTGACAGGAAACATCCTACTAAGATACACCATACTAACCTCCTCAAAAAATGGGTTGAGAGAACACCAAAAGCTGTTTTACTAGTAACTGATAAAAATATTGATATAGCTTATGATAGACTGGAACAAACTGTTACTGCTGATGTTGTAAAGGTGCATGTTTCCTTAATCTCCAACAAATCGCTGACATTTATAACTTGCTAAAGACATTTAACAGAACTTTTATCACAGTACCAGTCTGAACAAAAGGGGTCAAGTACGTAATTGTGACAAGGAATGCTTGGTCTATTAGATAAAAAACATACAGATTACCAGAGCGGTTGAGAGCTGACGTGGTTAAGGAAATACAAAAAAATGAAAGAACTGGGTATCATAGAAGAGTCAAGAAGCACTTGGTCATCACCTATGGTGACTGTAAACAAAAAAGAAGAGGGTGTAAGAATCTGTCTTGATTTTAGGAAACACAGCCAAGTGTCAGAATTTGATAGTTATCCTATGCCCAGAACAGATGATTTGTTGGACAGACTGGGAAGTGCTAAACATATCAGTACCCTTGATCTCACCAAGGGTTACTGGCAAATCCCCTTAGCTAAAGAATCCAGAGACAAAAGTGCATTTGCCACTCCTATAGGATTCTATCGGTTCACCACCATGCCCTTTGGTTTATATGGCGCACCCACTACATTCCAGCGGTACACAGATGTAATTTTATCCCCTCCAAACTGATTATTGTGCTGCGTACCTGGATGATGTCATGGTGTACAGTCCAGACTGGAAAAGCCACCTGGAACACCCAAAAGCAGTTATTCAATCGATCAAAAAGGCAGGTCTGACAATCAATCCTACCAAGTGTGCATTGGGCATGCAGGAAACCAGATATTTGGGCTATGTTTTGGGAAATGAAAAAGTCAAGCCAGAGGTTTCCAAGATAGAAGCTGTAGCTAACTGCCCTGTCCCTAAAACCAAGAAACATGTCGGGTCATTTTTAGGGCTGGCTGGTTATTATCAGAGATTTGTTCCCAGTTTTGCAGACTTAGCTACTCCCCTCACTGAACTCACAAAAAATGGTACCCGAATAATGTGAAATGGACCCCAGAGTGTGACAAAGCTTTTCAGGCCATTAAGGCTGCATTATGTTCAGCCCCTCTTTTAAGAAGCCTAGACTTTGAGAAACCACTTTTGTTACAAACAGATTCATCAGAGGCAGGCCTAGGTGCAGTCTTCAGTCAACATCTAGGTGGGAGAGAACATCCTATTTTATACATAAGTAGGAAATTGCATGACAGAGAGAAAAGGTACTCCACCACTAAAAATGAATGTCTTGCAGCAAAGTGGGCAATGAAATCCCTTAAGTTTTACCTACTAGGAGATGACTTTGTACTTGTAACAGATCACAGTCCTCTCCGTTGGCCTAACCAAATGAAGGATAAAAATTCTAGACTCACAAGGTGGTACCTGGCACTACAGCCATTTAAATTTAAAGTGATGCACAAATCTGGAAAAGAGAATGTCAATGCTGATTTTCTGTCTAGATATGGATCAGGAATTGAGAATTCTAAAGGTTGAAAAAAAATTTATGAGCTGAAACTTCTCTGTTTGATATGCTGCATATGCACTGAACTATAAAGTATATAAGCTACTGCCATGTTAAAAGAGAATTTAAAGAAAGTTTTGGAAACCAGTTTTTGTAAAACAGGTTCCCTCTTAAGAAGGGAGGTGTATGTGACAGGGTTGAATAAGGCCCTGTCCCAACTGTTCTGAAGAAAGAGTTTAAATGAAAGGATCTGTTCTGTTCTCTCATTTTCTGTCTCTCCTCTGTCTGGCTGCACAACCAAATTTCTCGTGAGACCTAGGACTTGATCACCCTGATGGTCATGCAATTCTCTGCCTCTTGCTATCTCTCTACCCTCACTTGCTGTTCTGTCTTTTCTCCTCCCTTGCATATATCTGCTGGTATAAAAATACAGTATATGTGAATCATTTTGTGGAAATGTAATTGATACTGGGATCCCTTTGTTTAAAAATGTATATAGTTTTACTGTTGCAATGTATACAGTTATTCTGTTAAAATGATTGCAAAAAGCTGTTTGGAACTCAAGGGGTTAACCTGTTTGCAAACTCTCCGAGAAGCTGTAAGCAAGAGGTTAGTTCTGAGTCACTGTTCTTTTTGCTGCACTTGTTGAAACTTACAAGAACACTATGTGAGAAGCATGCTGTTTTCTTAACGAGTGGGGGTTACAAAGACATAAAAACAGAGCTGTCATTTCTTGCAAGAGAGACAGAGACTGAGATTGGAAATTGAGAAGAAAAAGGACTCTGTTTCTATGTTTCTACTGCCACTGTAAATAGTTATTCTGAACAATGCTATTTTTTTTTTATTTTACCGTTAATAATAAAACTCTTGCCGCAAATTTTACAACTGTTCCTGGTTTTCAATGAAACAAAAAAATTGCTGTTCAGGTCACACTGTCGACTTAGTAGTTTTTGAGAACCCCCAATTTCTCAACTCTTTATGGCACTCCCCTTGAATCAGTCTCCTGTTTCAAGTATGTTTTGGTGTGGCTTAATAGTCACCTAGACTCTTAAGTGTACACTGATACTGTCATCAAACAATGATGCTCTAAACTAGGTGCCCTCTACAGGAACAAGTCCTGCCATTCATTCTCGGTTCAGTGCGAGACTGTTCTTAAAATAACTGTCCCACTGTTTGACTATGTGGATATGGTCTGTGGTGGTGCCTCCAAATCTACACTAGTCAGACTGGACACTATCTTTCACTCCTGTCACTTTGTTACTGGCTGCCTCCTTCTTACCCACCACTGTTCCCTGTACCAGTTCCTTGGCCTTCCCTCCCTTTCCACCAAGTGCCTATACCACTGCATTTCTCTTCTACGCAAGTACTGGTTTGCGTCCCTTCCTTATTCCTATCAGACCTTTTCTCTCCGTCTGGTTCTTCCTTTTATTCCCTCTACTCTTATAGCTGTTGCTCCTTTATTGTCCCCCACTGCTATATGCCTACTGGTCAGATTGTTCTGGAACCCACTCCCCTCATCCCTTAGGCTTGCTCCCTTCTACCTTTCCCTTAAGCCTCTGCTGAAGTCCCATTTATCCCCTGCTTACTCCTGTCCTCACTCATCGAACACCTGATCCAGCTTTGTTTCTGCCATCACCCCTAGTGCAAACCTCGCTTACCTGTGCCCTATTGTAAGTTTTTTTTTTCTTTATTACTGTTAACTGTCTGGATTTTTGTTTTTATTTTTATTACCACTTTTTCGAGAGGTCACAGTATTGTGCTGTTTGAGCTGTCACACCACAGTTGTCAGTTGCAAGCTTAAGCTTCTAATTCTGGCAGTCTGTAGCATCATGGATTTTTCATGTCAACTTGCTATAACATGCCCCCACCCCTGGGGTCGCACCTGGAAAGAAGCCATGGCTAAGTGACCTTGTCCAGGCACACACACACACACACACACACTTTCTAGAAGTCCAAATGTTTTAATTTTGTGCTAGCATAATGAATTCTTACTTGGGATGAGAGCAATATAATAAATAAGAGGAAGGAAAGGAGTGCCCAGACTCAAGTAGATAATCGTTATCTGAGTCTCCTTTAGCTTGGCAGTAATTAAGGTTGCAGTTTCTTTTTTTTTTTTGCATACTTTGTTTATGTCCCCTTCTTCCAACCTGGCAGCCAAGTCCTCTCCCTCCGCCATTTCCCCGTTCTGCAGTCTGTCTCCCCCACTGCCGAATGTCCCGATGTATCCCTTCATCGGGGGCCCCCTCACCCATGGCGGGCATCCAGGAGGGGATATCGAGGTGCCTTATCATCACCCCCATGCATCTTTGTTGACGTGGGGTTGACTCAGGGCTTCCAGGCTTCGCAACCAGGGCAGGTGGGCCATCGTCATCCAACCGGCACGGGTGGCCATTTTCCTATGTTGTTGCCCCACCCCTGGGAGGCATACTGTGGCATCCTTGTTTCTTGCACTGGTGGCTCATGGTCACCCACGCAGCAAAGAGCAAAGCCGAATCTGGCCACAAGGAGCTACTACAGAGCGATGCCCTCTGAAACTCTCTCTCAGGGAGGAGAGCATCCAAGGGATGCTCTTGAGCCCTCCCTGCTGGCCTCTGCTCCAGATGTCTCGGTCATGAACCCTGTTCGCCAGCATGCCGGGTGATCCTCTAATGCCAGGCACCACGGTGCCGGCAAGCTACAATTTCAAATGCCATGCTTATTGTTATGGAAAAAGGAAGCTGCAACACCAGGGTATGTTTAGTAGACAGCCACCAGACAAAGGATCAGGAACCAAAAGCCGTTTTCCTCTTGTGGAGTAGAGTATGTGAAGGGGTGAACTAATAAGGGAGGGTCATCAGCAACCAGGCTAAAGTATATGGATCCCCAACTAGGTCAATAAGAGAGCTGCTCTTTGGGCTTGGTGGTAGAGTCCTGGGCTGGGAGCCAGAGAGTTGCATTGATATTCACATCCAGAGTCTCGTGGCTTTGGAAAAAGAAAGCTGCAGTACCAGCTAGTGCTCAGTAGGTGGCCACATTGATGCAACATTTACATCCATTTTTTTTTTGTTTCTACATTTCCAAGCAGTGTCTGTTATCATGACATGAGAAATCAACCTTAAGTGCATCTATGATATCTTAACCATTGAATTGAATATGTCTGCTCCAGAAAGGAATTTTGCATTCAAGGAAATTTCAGGACAGGAAGTATGTGAAGAAATGCTTAAGCTACATGTAAAGAAATCCAGTGGTCTTGATGAAATTCCAACAAGGTTATTTAAATATGCTGCCCCTATCATTGCTTTCCCTTTAGCAGAAATATTTAATCTGTCTATGGCCTCTGCTGATCTGTCTTTTGACTGGAAGTTAGCAAAGGTGATTCCGATATTAAAATCAGGTGAAAGAAATATAAAGAATTATCACCCGATATCATTATCAGTTGCTTTGAAAAGTTTTCAAAAATTAATTGGGAAGCAGCTGTTGAAGTATTTGGAGGACGGCAACATACCTGGCGATTTCCAGTGAGGTTTTAGACCTCTTCATGGCACAACTTGGCATTGATTAAGGTTACATCTGATATGCAATGGGCTCTGGACAGGAGGATGCACGCTGGAGCCATTTTTGTTGATTTGTCTAAAGCATTTGACACCCTGGACCATGACATCCTCCTGTCTAGACTGCAGTCGGTGGGGCTGTCAGAGAAAGCTGTGGAGTGGTTTACTGCTTACTTAAAAGGATGTCAGCAACTACAGTGGAGCCTGCTTATAAGAACACCCTATTTGCCGCACAAAAAATGTTCTTATAAGCGGGCTGTTCTTATAGACAGGCTGCTTGTATAAATGGCATTTCACCTGAAATTTGCTATTCAGACCACAAGGTGGAGCATGCTTAATGCGATTTAAGACAAAGAAAGCCACTTTAAAGAGTAGAGGAAGGAGTGTGAGAATGGCAGAGCAGCAGAGTTTAGATGTGACTACAGTTCTAAACATATGTCAACCTGAAAAATGAAATGCTCAGGAAGTAATAGGAGATAGGCGTTAATTGAGAGGCATGCTATGGCAATTCTAGGCTGGGAAAGCAGTACAGTTTGTGGGATAAGATCGTAGAACCCACTCTAAACATTAAGAATAATTCATGGCAAGGAAATGTGTAGAGGAAACAGGCTTAATACAGATGAAAAACAATCATAGCATTAAGAGACATTAATTCAGTGCTGGGATATTAGTGCAGAAAATAGACATTAAATAGGTGAAACTGATCAAACGTATTGGAACATTCAATTCGTAACTGCAACTTGATGACTGAACGGGTGAATGGCAGAGACTAGAAACAATAGCCAGACAGTACATTTTAAATGCTGATTCCACAATGGAATACACGGAGTACTAAAGTTAATTAGTTCCCATTGACACCTAGTCACTTACCAGGGAAGACGTTAATCACCAGAGCAGAGGTGCGATAGCTGACAGCTAAGTCAGTGAGTTTCACTGACAGCTGACAATTAACTAGCACAGAAGCTGCAACAGAAAATGTTCTTTTAACCGGGCCGAAAGTTATTATAAATAGGCTTTATGCCCATAGGAATGCATTAATAAAAATCGGTAGATGGGAGTCATGTTCCATTAACCAATGTTCTTATAAATGGGCTCTACTGTAGTAGTTCTGAACAATGTCAGGTCTAGTTTAACCCCCATTAAGTCAGGAGTCCCTCAGGGCTCAATTATAGGCCCCTTACTGATTAATATTTATTTGAATAATTTTCAAAAATGTCCCCTCAAATTAAATATCATCTCTATGCTGATGATACTGTACTGTATGCAGAGAGACATACAGTATCATAAATTGTACATGAGTTACAGGTAGCTTTCAATAAAATAAAGGCTTACTTTTGCAATTCTAGATTGGCTATGAATGCAGTAGACTCCACCTACAGCAGACATGGATACCGCAGACAATCGTGAAACACGGCCAAAAACTGAAAACCCAAACCATCCCCACAGGCTGTAAATACAGGTTACTCACCTGTAACAGGAGTTCTAGGAATGGTATATGTTGTTCATCCACACTCATTGGCAGTATCCTTGCCGCTTTAAATCTTGACGGAAGGTCTTCAAGCTTGCTCCTCCCACCCACCCGGGTGGTATAACTCTCGGCTCCGGCCCATGGCGCCAGATCTGGCCGCTGGAAGCTCAGGTTTGTCTGTCGAGCCGGAGGTGGTGAGATTGTAGGATGAACAACATATCCATTCCTAGAACTCCTGTTACAGGAGTAACCTGTATCAGGACATGGATATGTTGTTCATCCACACTCATTGGCAGACTCCTAGCAGTTCTCCGGGAGGAGGGAGGCAAGACGACACCCCACTTATACTTACTTGGGAAAGAGAGACTGGAGAACCGAGGCCCCAAAACCAGCATCCGAGCGGACTCAAGGTCGATGTGGTAGTGGGTAATGAAGGTGTTTGCTGACTTCAGGTAGCAGCCCTGCAGATTTCCTGGATAGGGACGCCCTTGAAGCAGCCACTGTTGCAGCAGTATGGCGGGTAGAATGAGCTCTTATCCTCTGGGAGGCTCCATGCCCGCTAACTTATAGCAGAGATCTATGCAGGAGGTTACCCACCTGCTTATCGTCCGCTTGGCTGCAGGTCTGCCAGATGCGGCTTCAGCGTGGGTGACAAACAGCTGGCGAACCTCTCCCGATTTCAGCCGCAAGGCCCTTATAATAAGCGAGCGCCTCTAGGGTCCAGAGTATGGAGCCTATATTCGCCTCCGAGGTGAATGGGGTAGAACACCGCAGAGTCAACACCTGGTTAAGGTGAAACTCCGACACCACCTTCGAAGGAATTTCGGGGGGCGCGAGGACAACCTTGTCCCTGTGGAAGACCAGGTAAGGAGACTCGATGGAAAGCGCCTGAGCTCTCCCATCCTTCTGGCTGACGTGATAGCCACCAAGAAGGCGGTCTTCCACGACAGGTGAGAGAGAGCACACCTGCATAGGTTCAATGGCTTGCCCATGAGCTTTGCCAGTACCAGCAGTAGATCCCACGGAGGTGGGTTCCGCACTGGAGGAATGTGATCAAGGCCTTGAAAAGCCAGACCACCTTCTCCTGCGCTTATCGACTGCTTCCCGCCCGCCGCCGGTAAGCAGAGATGGCTGCCAGGTGCACCCTTAGGGTCGCCGACCCAAGCCCTGACTAGAAAGGGACCATAAATAGTCCAAGATGCTTGCCAGGAACAGGAGGAAGGGTCCAAGCCTTGTCTGACACCAAATGGAAAACCTTTTCCATTTGAAGGCATAGCATTTTCTGGTCGACTTTACGGGACGCCTAACTACATTGAGGACCTCGTCGGAAAGACCCAAAGCCTGGAACTCTAGCCGCCAGGAACCAGGCCGCCAGGTGCAGGGATTGAAGGTCCGGATGAACACCTTCCCTCGATTGACTGAGAGCAGGTCCGGCGAGCTGGAAGCTGCCAGGAGTCCTGGAGCTGAGACTGAGGAGATCTGGTACCAGAACTGGCGAGGCCAGTCTGGGGCTATCAGAATCACCTGCGCCTTGTCCCTCCTCGCCTTGAGAAGCACCTTGTGGATCAAGGAAATGGGGAAAGGCGAAAGAGGCCCGGGGTCCATTGCCTCGAGAAGGCATCCCCTGCAGCGAGCCCCGCTGAGGGGGCGGGCATGGAACAGACTCAGCTGCTGCCTCCATGGAGGCAAACAGGTCCACCTGAGGTGTGCCCCAAAGGGAGAACAGATGCTGTACTACCTCCGGAGGAGAGACCACTTGGGATGCAGCCCCTATCCGGCTCAGGGCATCGGCCAGGGTGTTGGAGGCTCCTGCCACGTGAATGGCTAGGAGATCCGCCTCCAGGCTGCGCACAGTGACCAAATGCGAGAGGCTTCCTTGCATAGAAGCATGGAGCTGCCCCTCCTGGCGGCTTAGATAGTACATGGTCGTGGTATATTGTCCGCTGACTCGGACCACTTGACCCGGAGGAACGGAGCAAAGGCGGTGAGAGCTAGGCGGACCGCCGGAGCTCCAGCAGGTTGATGTGGCATCGGGCTTCCTAGGGGACCAGAGGCCATGAGCCCGTGTTCCCCCAGATGGGCACCCCAACCCATCAGAGAGGCATCGGTCGACAGAGAGACCGTCGGCTCGGGGCGGACGAACGGGATGCCCTCCTGCAAATGATCTGGAACGGTCCACCACTGGAGAGCATTCCACATCCCCTGTGTCACCGACACAAGCTGGTCCAAGGGATCGCGGCGCAGGACCACTGGCTGGCCAAGTCCCCACTGAAGGACGAATGTTCCAGCGGGCCCAACGGACCACGCTGGCACAGGCCGCCATGAGACCCAGGAGGCGAGGAAGTCCCGGCAGGCGCATTGCCCAACCAGAAATGATCGGGCAAAGGAGGAAAGAACCTCGGCCCTGTCCGCCGGGAGCCGCGCCTGGCTCAAGAGAGTCGAGCTGCTCCCGATGAATAAAATCACCTGCTTCGCTCGAGTTCGACTTGGCCTCGCTGATAAGGAGGCCCAGTTGAGAGCAGACCTGGAGGGCCAGATCTCTGGACCACTCCGCCTCCTTCCTGAGGGAGCTGCTATCAGCCAGTCGTCCAGGTAAGGGTACACCGACCCTCGCGCCGCAGGGAATGCTGTCACCACTGCCATGCATTTGGTGAAGACCCTGGGAGCTGGAGACAAGTCAAGGGCATGGCTTGAATCGAGAGAGATCCTTCCGCCGGAAGCGAAGGAATCTCTGGTGAGACGGACGGATAGGGACGGAAAAACGCGCCCTGCAAGTCCAGAGAGCAGAACTACACGCTCGTCTCCAAGGATGGTATTATCTGAGCCAGAGTGACCATCCTGAAGTGTTCAGACCTTAGGAACTTGTTTAGGTCGTAGGTCGGAGAATGGGGCGCCAGCCCCCGTCTGCTTCGGAACCAGGAAGTACCTGGACACAACCCTGGGTCTGAAGGAGGGTCCACCACCTCTCTTACCACCTCCTTCTGAGGAGGAGAGGATGTCGGCTCGACGAGCCGCCAGTGAGGCTGGGATTCAGCTCTCGAGGCGACGGCTCTGAAGGTGGTGCCTGCTCGAATTCCAGAGGTAGGCCTCTTCCACCACCTTCCAAGACCCACCTGTCCGTGGTAACAGCGGACCAGGCGGAACGGAAGTGCTGGAGCCGCCTTCCCACGGGGACCTAGGGCAGTGACGGGATGGGGGCGACACCCCTCAGCCCGTCACTGGGCAGGCTTGAGGAGGGACCGCCGAGGGACCTCCTGGGCCCTTTCCTCCTGCCTCCTGTTAGAGGAAGCCGGCGGGGTTTGGGATGCCAAGGCCGAGCCTGCTGGCCCTGGACGTTGCTGGGTCAAGGCGCTGGGGCACAGAAGGACGAAAGGGCTTAGGCTGTGGTTTGCGGCCTTTGTCCTTCTGAGCGAAGAGACCGAGTCCAAGGTGGCATTGGACTTCTCGATCCTCTGCAGGTGACCTTCCACCCCAGGGTCAAGAGGTCAGTCCTCAAAAGGGAACATCCGCCAACTTGTGCTGGGTATCCGAGTAAGGTGGATATCCTCAGCCAAGCCCGCCGACGCACAGCCACTGCGTCACGCCACCGATCTGGCACATGAGTCCCCTACATCCAAAGCAGTCGGAGCTTTGTTTGGCCACTGTTCTGTTCTGTCCCGCACCTGCTTAACCGTAGTCTGCAGATCGGCGGAAGATGAGGGATGACCTCATCCAGGGGAGCCCAACAGGGCATGAGAAAATGTGCCATGAGGACGGCAACTGGCTTGGACGAAGGCGCGAGAGAGGACAGCGTAGACTTTTCATCGGTTATTAGTCCACTTCTTGACCTCTTGTCAGGAGGTTTGTCCACATCCTGGCGCGAGCCGGGCGCTACTGAAAACGCTGTCGGTAACCAACCCCTCAGCAGAGGGTGTTCAAACCGACAAGGAACCGGGACCGATACTTCCTGGCCATCCTGGCCAAGGCAGGCAGGAAGCAGGGCGCTGCAAAGTTCCAGTGCCGACCCACTATGGCCTCGCCACCGAAAAGGCCTCCGTCGGAGAATCCCCCGTCCAGAATCTCCGTGAGGGGATACCTGGCCTGCTTGGAACGGGTTCTAGCTCCATCCCGAGACTCGAGATGAGCCAAGCAGTCCTAGGAAGGACGACGGGCTATCGTCCATTGACTGACCTCCTGAAGACTCCAAGTCCAGTCGCTGAGAAGAAGGAGGAATCATCTTCGGACTCGGGAAGAGTCCTCAAGAGCTGCCTCTGGCCTGAGCCACCCTTCACCTGCCGAGGTCGGGTCGGGAGTGAGGGTAACTGACAGCCGATGGGTAAACCCTTAGCCGACCGAGAATCCTTGGTCGGACCCCCTATCTGTGGCTGTGGAGGCGGAGGTTCCACCGGAATCGGTGGAGCAGCTGGTTTTGGCGAACAACCGGCCTGGTATAGGCCTCGGACAAGTCGAGGGTTGTGTCGGCGCCCGTGACAGTTACTTAATGGCCGGGAAGGCGCCGGAGTCGGCTTATTCCCCGCCAGGAGGAGTTGTTGCAACATAAGGTCTCTCTCATCTGGCCGACGTACTTTACGCTGCTCTCATCCGAGGAGGAGGGTATGAGGACGAGCGCGACGCCGCTTATCGCGTAAGCCGAGACCGAGACCCGCTTAAGACGGGGAACGGGGTGGACCGCCAAGAGGTCCGAGACCGAGACCGAGAGTCCCGGAATTTCCGGTCGGTGCGGGAGGTGTCGCCTGAACCGCACTTCTTCGCTCGGAAGGTCCATCCGAGGCTCCGAACCGAGGCACAGACGAGCCCACGGATCTCACTCCTCCCGGGGAACCGGGAGGGGAATTCGGGTGCTAAAGGCGATAGCCTGTCCAATGGGTCTTGCAGGTCCCGACTTCACTGTGGAGTCTCGGTCAACTGACCTGACGGGGACACCGTGAGGCCAGTGGTCAAGCTGAGCGAGCTCGATCAAGCCGACGGACGACGGCCCGGGAGGGGATCTTTCCGCCTCCCAAGAGCCGACGAGGGACTTACCCTCTGTCCTCTTTTTGGACCGAGAAAGGTCCAGCAGACGCAGGCCTTCTCCTTTAGTGGAGAGGGACAGACAAAGCTCCTAAAAGCAGCCTGTAGGAAGAACCCAGAGAGAGCGGGACAATGCCGCTGCCGGAGAAGATACGGCCCGCGCCGCCTCTTCGGAGGACGCCTCATCCGCCGAGCTGATCCGCCGAGGCCCGCCGCCGCTGACACCGCCAACCGGCTCCTTGACTTCACCGAGGGAAACGCTGGACGGCCCAGTTGCAATCGGGCAGCACGGTCTTCGAGGACGAGGCCGAGAAAGATGAGCACAGGTCGCAGCCCGTGTCGCGGGTCTGCTCAGGCCTAGGTAGACACACGCGGAGTGTGGATCCGTCTCGAGACATCTTCTGCCCGCATGGGCATCTCCCAACTGGAGTCGACGGTCCATCGCAGCCATGAGGATCAAGACTCAAAGTCTTTTGCAAAATTTTTATTTTTAAACCGAAACGGAGAAATAGGAACCAGTCGCAAACGCAGAGCGTTGATGGAACTCTGAGCTTCCAAGCGGTGGTGAAGATCTGGCTATTATGGGCGGAGTCGAGAGATATTATCGGTGGGTGGAGAGCATTGAAGATTTTCTCCGCAAGATTAAAGCGGCAAGGATATTTCACATGAGTGTGGATGAACAACATATCCATGTCCCTAGAAATACAGGTTACTCACCTGTACAGGAGTTCTAGGAATGGCATATGTTGTTCATCCACACTGTCTGGCAGGTTCCTGCCGCTTTAAATCTTGCCGGAAGGTCTTCGTTGGCTCCTCCCACCCGGGTGGTAAAACTCTTGGCTCTGCCCCATGACGCCAGATCTAGGCCTCCAGCCAGGTTGTGCATCGAGGCGGAGGTTGGTGGGTCGCGGTGGATGAACATATACCATTCTAGAACTCCTGTTACAGGTGAGTAACCTGTATTTCTAGGGACATGGATATGTTGTTCATCCACACTGTCTGGCAGACTCTAGCAGTTCTCCGGGAGGAGGAGGCAAGGCACACACCCCCTACTTAGGAAATAAAGACTGGAGAACCGAGGCCCCAAAACCAGCATCCCGGCGTGACTCAAGATTGCTGTGGTAGTGGGTGATGAAGGTGTGTGTTGACTTCCAGGTAGCAGCACTGCAGATTTCCTGGATAAGTATGTCCCTGGAAGCAGCCACCAATGCAGCGGTAGGCAGGTAGAATGAGCTCTTATCCCCCTGGGAGGCTCCATGCTCACCAACCTATAGCAGAGATCTATGCAGGAGGTGACCCACCTGCCTATCAGCCGCTTGGCTGCAGGTCTGCCAGGTGCCGCTTCAGCGTAGGTGACAAACAGCTGGCGAACCTCTCCCTGAACTTCAGCCGTCTGCTTCTTATAGTAAGTGAGCGCTCTTCTAGGGTCCAAAGTATGGAGCCCTATTCGGCCTCCGAGTGTGATTGGGTAGAACACCGGCAGAGTCAACACCTGGTTAACGTGAAACTCCAGGCACCACCTTCGGAAGGAATATCGGTGGGGCGAGGACAACCTTGTCCCTGTGGAAGACCAGATAAGGAGACTCCATGGAAAGTGCCTGGAGCTCTCCCATCCTTCTGGCTGACGTGATAACCACCAAGAAGGCGGTCATCCACGACAGGTGAGAGATGTCACACCTGTGCATCGGTTCAAATGGCTTGCCCATGATCTTAGCCAATACCAGCAGTAGATCCCACAGAGGTGGAGGTTCTCACACCGGAGGTAATATGTGATCAAGGCCTTTGAAAAAGCGCCCGACCACCTTCTCCTGCACAACCGACTGCTTCCCGGCCCCCGCCCAGTAAGCAGAGATGGCTGCCAGGTGCACCTTAAGGGTCGTTGACCGAAGCCCTTGCTGAGAAAGGGACCACAGGTAGTCCAGAATGCTTGCCAAAGAACAGGAGGAAGGGTCCAGACCCTTGCCCTGACACCAAATGGAGAATCTCTTCCATCTGAAGGCATAGCATTTTCCGTCGGCCTACTGCGGGACGCCTCAACAACACTGAGGACCTCGTTTAAAAGACCCAAGGCCAGGAACTCTGGCTGCCAGGAACCAGGTCAGTCAGGTGCAGGGACTGAAGGTCCGGATGGAATACCTTCCCCTGATTGACTGAGATCAGGTCCAGGCAGGCTGGAAGCCGCCTCGGGGGCCTGGAGCTGAGACTGAGGAGATCTGGATAACAGAACTGGCAGGGCCAGTCTGGGGCTACCAGAATCACCTGCGCCTTGTCCCTCCTCACCTTGAGAAGCACCTTGTGGATCAAGGGAAATGGGGGAAAGGCGTAGAAGAGGCCCAGGGTCCACGGCCTGGAGAAGGCATCCCCCGGCAGTGAGCCCTGCTGAGGGGGGCGGCATGAAACAGTCTCAGCTTCGCATTCTCCCTGGAGGCAAACAGGTCAACCTGAGGCATGCCCCAGTGGGAGAACAGATCTTGTACTACCTCCGGCAGGAGAGACTACTCATGGGACGCAGACCCTATCTGGCTTAGGGCATCAGCCAGAATGTTGGAGGCTCCTGCCACATGGATGGCAAGGAGATCCGCCTCCAGGCTGTGCACAAGTGACCAAATGCGGAGAGCTTCCCTGCACAGAGGCATGGAGCGCGTCCCGCCCTGGCAGTTTAGGTAGTACATGGTCATGGTATTCTCCGTCTGGACCTGAACCACTTGACCCCGTAGAAATGGAGCGAAGGTGCTGAGGGCTAGACGAACCGCTCAAAGCTCCAGCAGGCTGATGTGGCATCGGGACTCCCGAGGGGACCAGAGGCCGTGCACTCTGTGCTCCCCCAGATGGGCACCCCAACCCATCAGAGAGGCATTGGTCAATAGAGAGATCGTCAGCTTGGGGTGGACAAATGGGGTGCCCTCCTGCAGATGTGCTGGAATGGCCCACCACTGGACAGCGTTCCACATCCCCTTGGTCACTGTCACTAGCTGATCCAGGGGATCGAAGTGCTGTGACCACTGGCTGGCCAGCCCCCACTGAAGGGGACGCATGTACCAACGGGCCACGCTGGTGCAGGCCGCCATGAGGCCCAGGAGGCGCAGGAAGTCCCAGGCAGGGTGCAATTGCCCAACCTGAAATGTTTGGGCAAAGGAGGAAAGAACCTCTGCCCTGTCCGCCGGGAGCCGTGCTCTGGCTCATGGAGAGTCGAGCTCTGCCCCAATGAATTGTATCACCTGCTTTAGCATGAGTTCTGACTTGGCCTCGTTGATGAGGAGGCCAACCTGAGAGCAAACCTGGAGTGCCAGATCTCTGGACCGCTCCACCTCCTTTCTGGAGGAGGCTGCAATCAGCCACTCGTCCAGGTAGGGGTACTCTCAGACCCTTCGGCACCGCAGGAATGCTATCACCACTGCCATGCATTTGGTGAAGACCCTGGGAGCTAGGGAAAGGCCAAAGGGCATGGTCTGGAACTCGTAGAAGGAGCCCTCTGACCTGAAGCGGAGGAATCTCTGGTGGGACGGATGGATTGGGACACGAAAGAACGCATCCTGGAGGTCCAGAGAACAGAACCACACGCCTTGTTCCAAGGATGGGATTACCTGAGCCAGAGTGACCATCCTGAATGTCAGAGACCTAACGAACCTGTTCAGGCCATGCAGGTCTAGAATGGGACGCCAGTCCCCATCCGTTTCAGGACCAGGAAGTACCTGGACACAAACCCCGGGTCTGGTGGAGGATCTGCCACCTTCCCGATCACCTCTTTTTTGAGGAGGAGGGCGATGTCAGCTGGTGAGCCAACAGAGGCTCTGGACCCCAGCCCCTGAGGCGGACGACTCGAAGGCGGGCTTGCTCGAACTCCAGGGACAGGCCCTTCCTACCACCTCATACCCAGCGGTCCGGTGGTGATAGCGGACCAGGCGGAAAGGAAGTGGCGGAGCCGTCCCCCCCCATAGGGGGAACCCAGGGGGGAGTGACAAGGCTGGGAGTGATACCCCCAACCCGTCACTGGGCAGGCTTGTAGGAGGGACCGGCCGAGGGACCTCCTGGGCCTTTTCCTCCCTGCTTCCTACTAGAGGAAGCCGCAGGCTTGGCTTTGTGGTGCCAAGCGCGAGCCTGCTGACCCTGATGCTGGTGCTGTTGGGCCAGATGTGCTGCAGGTGCAGAAGGGAGAAAGGACTTATGTTGTTGGCGATGGCCCTTCTCCTTCTGGGCGGAGGTGACAGAGTCCAGAGTAGCACTGCACTTTTCGATTCGCTCGCGGTGGCCTTCCACTCCAGGGCCAAACAGGTCAGTCCCCAGGAAGGGGGCATCCGTCAGTTTATGCTGGGTATCCGCCGTGAAGGTGGATATCCTCAGCCATGCTCTGCGATGCATGGCCACTGCGGCTGCAACTGATCTGGCACAGGAATCTCCAATGTCCAGAGCCGTTTGGAGCTGCTGTTTTGCCACCACCCTTCCCTGGTCCCGTACCTGCTTGACTGTGGTCTGCAGGTCGGCCGGGAGATGAGGGATCACCTCATCCAGGGAGCCCATGAGGGTGTGGGAGAAGTGTGCCATCAGCACAGCCGAGCTGGCCTGGTGTAGGCCAAGGGAGGATGCAGCATACACCTTGCGCCCGGCATAGTCCAGCATTTTGGACTCCTTGTCAGGGGGCATTTCCACATCCCTAGCGTTCCCGGAACACCGGAAAACACTATTGGTGACCAACCCCTCCGTGGAGGGGTGCTCCGAAAAACCAGACAAAGAGCCGGTAGGGACCACATACTTATTGGCCATCCTGGCGAAGGCGCAGGACAGGAAGCTGGCCACTGCCAAAGCTCCAAGGCTGGGCCAACAATGGCTTCAGCCACTGGAAAGGCCTCCGTGGGTGAATCCCCTCGATCCAGTATCTCCGTCAGGGGACACTTGGCCTGCTTGGATACGGGCTCGAGCTGCATCCCGGTGGACTCAGAGACTGCCCCCCAGAGAACTCCAGGTCAAGGGGCCTGGAAAACAGGGAAGAGTTGTTGTCGGACTCTGAGGAGCCCATGAAGAGCTGCCTGGGGCCTGAGCCACCCTCCACCTGCCGAAGACGGTCGGGAGTGAGGGTGACAGACAACCTGTGAGGCAGACCCTGACCCGACCCGACAGTCCTTGGTCAGCGCCCCCGATTTCGGTTGTGGAGGCGGAGGTTCTACCACAATCGGTGAGGCAGCTAGTTTCGGCTGAACAACTGGCCCAGGCTTGGGCACCTCGACTACAGCAAGGGGTTGTTTCGGCCGTTCGGGTGACAGCATTGGCCTACTCCCAGACAGAAGTAACTGCTGCCACATAAGGTCCTCGTAGCGTCGACGCAATTTGTGCTGAAGGATCTCCTTTTCCGAGGAGGAAGACGAGGACGAGCGTCGCCGCCGCTTACTTCGGTGCCAAGACCGAGACTACCGATGTCGGCTGAATAGGCTGGACTGAGACGAGGTCCGAGACCGAGACCCTCGGTGTTTCCAAGGGCGGGTCTGGGAAGGGGCGGGGGACACCCGCTCTTCCCTCGGCTCGGAAGCCTTGACTGAGGACTCTGGCATGGGATGTGCAGGCAAGTCTTCGGTCTCCACCGGGGAACCAGTAAAGAAGGGTTGTCGGCTTCACCAGTCGACAGCCCGTCCGACGGGTCGACAAAAATCTCGACCGCGTCGACAGGTGTCTCGGCCGGCTGACCTGACAGGGACACCGTAAAGCCAGCGGCCTTAGCCGTAACCTCGACCGAAGTAGAGTGTTGACTGTCTGGAGAAGGGGACCTCTCCCGCTCCCACGAACGCCGGAGGTGGGACTTATCTTTCGAGTCCTCCTTTTTGGACAGAGAAGACTGTCCTGATGGCCCCTCTCCCTTCGTGGAGAGGGATTCGAAAAGCTCCTTAAAAGAAGCTGTGTAGGAGGATCCCAGAGATAGCGGGATAAATGCCACGACCGAGGAAGATGAAGATGCGGCCTGGGCTGCCTCCTCGTCGAGGGCGATCATCTGCTCGAGTTGCTCAGCCGAGCCAGCCGCTGTGGATACCGCCCAATGGGCCTCCTTGGACTTCACCAGCGGATAGCGCTTCTCGGGGCACCCAAGCTGTAACCGGGCAGCGCGGTCTTCCTGGACGTTGGCCGAAAACGAACGGCATAACTCGCAGGCCTGCAGGTCATGATCTAGGCCGAGGCAGTAGATGCACGTGGAGTGCGGATCCGTCCTGGACATTTTCTGCCCACATGGGCACCGCCGAAAATCGGGAGTCGATTTGTCCATCACAGCCGCGAGGGAGTAATTTGAAAACTTAAGAACTAGTTTCGGGCGAACCGAAGAATTAGGATCCAGTCTATACGCAGAGCGTTAAGGAGGGAACCTGAGCTTCCAAGCGGTAAGGAAGATCTGGCGTCATGGGGCGGAGCAGAGAGTTTTACCACCCGGGTGGGTGGGAGGAGCCAGCTTGAAGACCTTACGGCAAGATTTAAAGCAGCAAGGAACCTGCCAGACAGTGTGGATGAACAACATATCCATGTCCCTAGAATATTAGTTTTGCCTGTTTATGTGGATGTTGCATAGCATATGGAAGTGATTAGTGCTAAGTGAGCTACTTACAGCACCTGGCGGTGACAACTGATTTAGTTAACAGTCCGTAAATGTACTAATGCTGACCATTAAACAAGCATTACTTAAGCACATTCAGGCATAGCTAATTCAATTGTGATGCTTGGCCAGCTGGTTCCGATTTCTCTATGCTTTTTGAAAAATAAAAATGTAGTGTGGGATTGTCTGTCATGGGACATCCTGTGACCCTGGGATGACATCCCCGGTTTCAGTTCAAATGACAGGATATGTTCAACAGCAGATCTCTGTAAAGTGATTAACTTCCAAGAGGTCACATTTTATAGCCTTGTTTGTGATCTGTGTTGCTTTGAAGCCAGGAACTAAAATATTCATTTTATAACGTCTTCAGAGGAAGAGCTATATGACATCCAGGTGAGAAAACTGCAGAGTTATAAAAGATCTGTGATGTCTTTGAAAAGCAGAAAACCACACTAGATCAAAGGGAAGACTTAATTAAGAAGTCAAGCGGGGAGATGAGTTTTTGCTGATGTCACTTTATTTAATATACCTCCTGAGTGATATGAGATCCTGGTTGTATAATTTTTAATATACAAGGAGCAGCTAGGTGACACCATGGAAGAGGCAGGGTTAGAGACGATTTAAACTATCCTGTATCTGATCTTTAGACACACTCCTCTTGTGGGCTCTTAGAAAACGACATCTACTTTAAGCACTATTTAGAAGGTAATACATTAGATAGGAAAGCCTCATTGTATTGCGGTAGGAGTTATGTTTGTACTTTAACCATGTTCTTTTACCGATAGCCCACATTGGCTGGATATAGAACGGACACTAATAGATGACATTACGTTTTATAGCATCCTGTATCAATCCAAGGAGGACGGAATATTGTTCCCGGAAGGAAACCCTTGGCTTGAAGCCTCGGTTAGAGGCTGGTGGACTATCCTGAAAAGCCATCACTTGTCCACATTTCTCCCACTCTTATGCCCAATCCCCAGCTTGAATGATTTTCCCCCAAACGTCCTCGACAGCGGTTTCCGACGGTGGGAGAGAAGAGGACTAAGGTACCTAAGTCAGATAGTGAGACAAGGCATAATGTGGGCTTTCACGGAAATTCAAAAGGAATTTAATATTCCGAAGGAAGACTTTTTCCACTACTTACAGCTCAGACATTACATGGAACATCTCTCTAGGGGGATCTGGGCCCAAGAGCAGCTTCCACCACTAATACAAACTCTAACAATAATGATTAGGACCTCTAGGCAAAACCGCCTGATATCAGTGTGTTATCGCTCCTTGAGGACCCAGAACCAGACCCGTATAGACAGCATTTGGAACTGCTGGAGCCAAGAAACAGGTTATTGGGTAACCCCCGAGGACTGGCAGCGAGCTTGGCGGTACTCAGCTAAGGTAACTAGTTCACACATCTGGAGGGAATTCGCATGGAAATGCTTAATCTGCTATTTTAGAACCCCTGCAATTACAGGTCATTACAAGCCGGGACAGGGAACTGGTTGCTGGCGCCTATGTGGCAATGCAAGGGCCGATCACACTCATATAATGTGGAGCTGTTCATCCTTGAAGCCTTTCTTGACCTCTGTGCAACAACACCTTCGGGAGATATTCGATCCTCAGTTTCAGCTGACAATGGAGGTAGTCCTGTTCCTGATCCTTCCCAGAGACATGCGCAGGCCCATAACTAGGCATCTCCTTCTTATACTTCTCACAGCAGCCGAAAAGGCCATCATGAGACATTGGTTGACACCTAAGGTACCCACCATACAAGAATGGTGGACCATTACTAAACAAATCTATGTCATGGAGAAAATAACACATAGCTTAAATAATCAGGAAGAAAAATTTGGTACTAGGTGGGTAAGATGGCAGATGTACTACATGCTAAAGGACCCAACTTTTGTTCTGTGAGGGGCGAGGGGTAGAGGGATGGCTTTCTGCGCCCTCTCTCTCTCTCCTTGCTGGTCTCCGGATGGGGGGGGGGTTGGCCCTATGATTGAGGGGCCTGTGGTCCGCCGCATGGGGGAGCACCCTCACCGAACACTAATTTGCAATGACTAGATATAAAGGCCTTAGATCTGCTTATAGTTTAATTGTAGCCCGGGTCCTCTCATGTAGGAGAGGGCTGGGCACCCTGCATGTGGAAAAACAGGTCGAACTGACATACCGAAGGGCCTGAGAACTAATCAATTGAACGAAAGGCCAAGGAATCTAAGTAAGAACCACTCTGGCTTGGGTACAGCACCCACTCCTGGACTCCTCCTCTTTTATCTTTGTATTAGAATGTCATGGAATGTTACACTCTCACTGAGGCTGATTTTGAAACTTATGTACCTTTAACTAATGTTGATGGTATGGTTGACTTGTGTGTAAATAAGTTAAAATATCAATAAAAAGGATACTTAAAAAAAAAAACTTGTTCTTTTAAGTGATTGTATGCTTTGAGATATATGGTTCTGTGCTTACATTTTACATATTTGTTATCCATTTTTAAGTAAATCTATATTTAAAGAGTTGCCTGGTGTGCCTTTTGAAATTCTTTCTTTTACGTGTGAAGCACAGATGGTTAAAGTTGACACTGTTCATAAGCTTAATGGTAATACCAAACTGGGAAAAGATAAGAATTTTCCTAAGGTTTTTCATAGAGTTTTTACGGTTCATTTTGGATACCTGGTTAGGTGCCCTTAGGAGAAAGATATCTGGCATTCCCCGAAGAGCAGAATAATATGAGCCTGTACATTTGGGTACACTAGCATAAGGTTCACAGTTTGAATCCCTCCAGAACTTGAGATCAAAGGTGATTCGGACCCACAAACAGACAGCAGGGTTACCCTGTTCTGTTAACTGTTCACAATACTGCGCTCGGAGGTTGGCACTGTGAAAGCAGAGGGCCTGACCTGCTAAGTGGGTTTGTGACAGATTGGTTGGCAGCGGTGTGCATGCATTTGGTAAACACAGGCTTTATATTGTTCAATGTGTCAGCTTGATACTGCACAGCTCACTTGCAAAAAAAAAAAAAAAAGCAGCGATTTATTTTTAAAAAGGAAACACAACTATATCATTTGGCTTACAGTCAAGTTCTTACCAGTTAAATTTTTGTTTCTAAAGTGCAAGTTAGAATAGCCATAGTTAGGGAAGAAGATGGCTTCCAACTACAGCGGGCACACTGTAGACTACTTGAGGTAGTTGTGCAGGGACAGAGGAGTCCTGTACGAGGTGAGAGCCACCAAGCAGAACCTTGTGGATGCCCTGATGGTAGCAGATACCCAGATCATCGAGTCACTGACTGTGACTGTAAAAGACCAAACCTTGAATGTAGAAGGGCTAGCGGCCAGTGCAGTGTCCAGATCCAATGAAGATGACAGCCGGGCCAGTGCCAGCGAAGGGCCACAGCAGCAGGGGAAGGTCACCAGCATTCTGAAGCCAGAAGTACTTAGGATGCAGATTGAGTTGTGCAGAATGGAGCTGGAGTTCCAGAGGGAGGCTAAGTGAGAATGCCAAGAAGCGGAGGGAGAGAAGCAAGCCACAGAGAAGAGGAAGCGTGAACAGCGAGAGGCTGACTGGGAACAGTGAGAGGCAGACCAAGAGAAGTGAGAGCGCTAGAGGCAACATGAACTAGAGAAGCTATGACTCCAACCACCGGCCCCAGAGCAGGTAAGTGGCTTGGGTTTAACTGGAACTACAGGACTGGGTTACAAATTGAATTCCAAATTGATAGCCGAATTTAAAGAGGGGGAGGATATGGATGCCTTTTTAAATTCCTTTGAAAAAGTGTGTATTCAAACTAAAATTTCTAGAGAGTCCTGGAGCTTCCAGCTATCCCTGCTACTTACCAGGAAAGCTCAGGATGCACTGGGTCAAATGGACAATGAGGACAGTAATGATTATAGCAAACTTAAAAGCTGCACTGTTAAAAAAAATTTGAATTAACTGCTGAAGCATGCAGAGCTAAATTCCATAAGCTCAGGTGAAGCCCTTATATGAGCTACAAGGAGCTAGCCACGAAACGACGTCAGTTTTTAAAACGTTGGTAGGAAAGAATTGAAGCAAACTCTGTAGATAAAACTGAAAATGCTATTTTATTAGAACAGTTTTTTTGGGCATGCCCAGCAGAGTTGAAAACCTGGCTGGAGGACCGAGATCCCAAAACAGTGTAAGAGGCTGCTGAACTCTCAGACCGCTATGCCAAGAGCAGACCTGCTCTGAGAGTGAATGGGGCAGGCATGACAGCGCAGCAAGGGAAAAGCGTGCCTTCAGGGCAGCCAAAACCCTCACTGCCTCCACCAAAACCAGTTAGCCCTAGGATTCAAAGAAAAGAGTTCTCTGAAAAAAGAAATGAATGTTGGTTGTGTAAAGAAACTGGGCATATTGCCAGACAGTGTCAGAAAAGGACGAGCAATATGCAAGGTAGTGCTAGGAAGGAAGTGGGTTGTTTGTGTGTCCCTGGAAGCATGCCTGTGAACATGAGGGAACACATGCACCCAGTCATGGTGAATGGTGTACAGACACAAGGGTTAAGGGACACAACGGCATCCCTGACATTGGTAAAAGGGGATCTGATAGAGCTTGGTCAGCTTATACCCAATAAATATGTCACTGTACAAGACTTTACTGGTGGGGAGAAAACATTGCCCCTCACTAGTGTTCTCCTAGACTGGGGTGAAACAGCGAACTGTGCAACAGGTGGCTGTAGCCAAAATGTTAGCAGTGGACATCATCCTTGGCAACAATCTCAAATGGGATGGTGTGTGCAGTTACCCATAGTCAAGCAGCAAGGGAAAATTGTAGTTCCCTGGACTCCACAGAAGCCATTGTGGAAACCACTGGGAGGCTGATTCCCCAGCCTGTCTCTGGATGGGGAGACTGATGAAAAGGGAGTAGAAATTTCCCCAGTAGCAGTTAACCACACAGCTATGGAGGGTTACTCCGAAGAGGGAAGGGTGACCCATTGTCAGAGGATTAGAAATGACAGTGATCCTGAGTGCATTGACGTTATTGCTAGGGACCCTAGTTTAGAGACTGAAGGAGGCCTGTCCCATGCCTTGGGAATGTCTGAGGAGTTTGCAGCTGCTCAGAGAAGTGACCCTAGTCTAGAGAAGCTGAGGGCTTGGGCAGACTCTGACAGAGCACAGGGAGGTGACGGCAGACGTAAGCTTTATTGGGAAAATGGATTGATGTATACTCAGGCTGTGCAGACAGAGGGAGGAGTGTTAGGCAGGCAGCTTGTCGTTCCCCAGGGGAATCGTGAGCAGTTGCTCAAGACTCCACCTGACATTCCCTTGTCTAGTCATCTGGGAATCGTGCACACTACGTAGCAGTTGGCCCAGAATTTCTATTGGCCCAACTTCACCCAGCAGGTGAAGGAGTATTGCAGGTCTTGTCACCGGTGCCAAGAAATAGGGAAGGCGGGCAAGAAAACCCAAGCCGTCCTGATTCCATTGCCCATAGTGGAGAAGCCATTCCAGAGGGCAGGAATGGATACTGTGAGGCCTTTAAATGCCCCCAAGCTCCTCAGGGAAGAGATTCATCCTGACTGTAGTGGATTATGCCACCCGGTACCCAGAGGCAGTCACCCTATCCTCACTGAGGACAGACAAAGTGGCAGATGCCTTACTTGGGATTTTCTCCCATGTTGGGTTTCCACAGGAGGTTATCACCGATCGGGGGGGGGGGGTGTTCCTTCATGTCGGACCTGATGATCTATTTGTGGGAGAAGAGTGGGGTGGTGCAGAGATGCACAACACCGTATCACCCACAAGCCAATGGGCTTGTGGAAAGATTTAATGATACCCTGAAGTGAATGCTCTGGGCATTTGCTGACAGAATGGGAGGGACTGGGAGAAATACCTTCCCCACCTGTTTGCATACAGGGAGGTGCCCCAAGAGTCAACAGGATTTTCCCCCTTCAAACTCTTATATAGATGCCGGGTACATAGGCCCCTAGATTTGATCTGGGAGTACTAGGAAGGCAAATATGCCACCCAGGGAACTCCCATAGTGGATTACGTCCTTAGGTTTAGGGAAAGTCTGAAGAAAAAATTACTCACCTTAGTAATGTTGTTTCTTCTAATGGAGTCTTGCTATATTATGACATATGCAGTGAGTCCCAACCTTCGAACTGCTCCGGAGGTGAAAGAGTTAACTTTCCATGCAGGGCATGGAACCTTGAGAGCGAGCTTGGCTGAATACTCTGTCTGTTGTTGCTCAAACTCAAACTATCAGATCTTTACGAGCAAAAACTCACTAAGGTTCTGTGTGGAAGCCGAAAATCTACACTAGCCAACTGGCTACTAAATATAAGAACACATCTTTCTTGGTCCCAAAACAAAGACTCAAGTCAGGGGATCCAGAAAAAATTAAAACATAACACCCAAACACCCAAAAAGGAGGGGTGAAAATAAGGTGGGCATCTACCAAGTGCCAACACTACACTGCCCACCCACATCCCAAAAGTAGAAGTTCTGAGAGGGGCAGGCTGGGGGTCATAATATAGCAAGACTCCATTAGAAGAAACAACATTACTAAGGTGAGTAATTTTTTCTTCAAACAACATGAAGCCTTGCTATATTATGACATATGCAGACTACACAGCAGTACCTCCATGGAGGAGGGACAGAACCTACTTAGGAAATAGGCTCTGAAGCACATGTTGTAAAGAAACCAAGCATCACTCCTAGCCTGGATATCCAGGGAGTAATGCTTGGTAAAAGTGTGAACTGTTTTCCAGGTAGCTGCTTGACATATCTCTAAGATAGGGATGTCCCTGGCAGCAGCCAGAGACGCAGCTGTACCTCTGGCAGAGTGAGCCCTCAGGCCTGAGGGAGGAACCTTGGATACAAGAGACAATCCACCTGGCAATGGATCTTTTAGTGGCAGGTTTCCCCTTTGCCAACCTCACCATAAGTGAGGAACAGTTGGAAGGAGTCAAACCTGTGACCCTTGGTACGTTCTATGTAGTAACTAAGGGCTCTTTTGACATCTAAACTGTGCAGTCTCCTCTTGCCAGAGGAGGAATGATCAGTGAAGTACATAGGAAGAGAAATAAATTGATTAAAGTGGAAGTCTGAAACCACCTTAGGCAAGAACTTCCTGTTAGTCCTGAGGACCACCTTATCTCTATGAAAGGAGATAAAATCAGATTCCACTGACAATGCCTGTAATTCACTTATGCGCCTGGCAGAAGTGATAGCTACCAAAAACACAGTTTTCCAAGTCAAGTACTTAAGCTCTGCTGAAGACAAGGGCTCAAAGGGGTTGCATAAGTTGAGCAATGCAAATATTAAGATCCCAGGCAGGGGCAGGGGCTGAAAGGGGTTGGTGAAGCAACCCTGAAAACTTGGAGAATACAGGATGAGCTGAAAGAGAAGAGGGTTTACCTGCTGATAAGAAAGCAGACACGGCTGCCAGGTGCACTTTTAGGGTAGCTGGTCTCAGCCCCAACGTATTCAAATGCACCATGTAATCCAGGACTGTAGATAAGTCAGCAGATTCTGGGGAAATATGTCTGCTAGAGCACCAAATGGAAAATCTTGTCCATTTGGAATTATAAGTAGCCCTGGTGGAAGGCTTCCTAGAAGCCTTCAAGATATCCAATACACTCTGGGAGAGGTGTAGGACAGCAAAGTCTAACTCTTCAAGAGCCAGGCCTTGAGATTGAGAGATTTGAGATTCGGGTACCAAACTCTCCCCTGGGCACAGGTTAACAGGTTGTGATTCCTGGGAAGACACAGGGGAAGGTGGACTGCTAAGGACATAAGGAGTAGGTACCAGGGCTGCCTGGCCCAATCTGGAGCAATCAGGATCATCTTGCAGGGCTGAGCTCCGATTTTGACTAGTACCTTGAAAAGAAGGGGGGGAAAAGCATAGAGGAACTTCCCTTCCCAACTGAGAAGGAATGCATCCAGGGGGACTGAGCCCAACACTGGGGGCCTGCAGCAAAAAGGAAGTTGGTGATTGTCTGGGGCTGCAAAAAGATCTATCTGCGGAGTGCCCCATCTGGCAAATACTACCTCCAGTACTAGGGGATCCAGTGACCATTCGTGATGGCCCTGGGAAATCCTGCTGAGAGCATCTGCCAGGACATTGTCCTTGCCTGGGAGGTGAACTGCCGTAAGGGAGGTGTTCAGGGATTAAGCCAGAGACCACAACTTCATTGCTTCGGTGCACAAGGCCATAGACCGAGTGCCTCCTTGCTTGTTGATGTACCACATTGTAGTAGTGTTGTCTGTTCTGACCTGTACGACTTTGTTCTGAACAAATGTGGAAAAAACTTGAAGTGCTAGAAAAACTGCTCTGAGTTCCAACAGATTGATGTGAAGCAGAGATTCCTGTGGGGACCACAATCCCTGGGTAGTGAGATTGCCCATGTGAGCTCCCCACCTCAAAAGGGATGCATCTGTAGTAAGGATTAAGGAGTGAGACTGAGGGGTGAAGGGGAACCCCTGTCTCAGATTGCTCTGGTCCTGCCACCACTGAAGGGCTTGGATCAGGGTTCAAGTCACTGGGATCAATTTGGTTAAAGGGTCCTTTCTTTCAGACCAAAAGGCTCTCAAATGGAACTGGACGTCCCTCATCCAAAATCTTGCTCTCTGCACCACTGCTGTAGAAGCAGCCATGTGCCCCAGGAGCTGCAGAAAATGCCTTGCTGGTCGAGAGACTTGCAGGGTGAAAGAGGAGGCCAGAGAGACCAGGGTCCTTGCTCTTTCCAGAGGGAGGAAGGCTCTGGCCTCTTTTGTGTTCAGTTCTGCACCTATGAAGGTGAGGAGCTGGACAGGCTCTAGAACTGACTTTTGAAGACTGAGAAGGAAACCTAGAGATGTGAGCAGTTGCTGAGTTACCTGAAAGTGAAGTTTGACTTGTTCTGGAGACTGGCCTACTATGAGCCAGTCGTCCAGGTAAGGAAAGATGGCAATCTTTTGCCTTCTTAAGTGGGCAACTGCTACTGCCAGGCATTTTGTGAATACCCTCGGGGCAGAGGTGAGGCCGAAGGGCATTGCTCTGAACTGGTAATGGCCTGAGGGTAGTTCAAATCTGAGGTACTTTCGATGGGAGCTTCTGATAAGAACATGGAAGTAGGCAAGAAGGTAAAATAGTTCCCAGAGTCACCATTTTGAATTTTGTTTTTAAAAGGTGCTTGTTTAGGTATCTGAGGTCCAGGATGGGCCGCCATTCTCCTGTCTTTTTTGGGGTAAGGAAGTACCTGGAGTACAACCCTTTGCCCTGGTGTAGGGGTGGAACCCTTTCCACAGCTCTGAGAGCCAGGAGGGTGGAAACTTCTGTTTCTAGGCCAAGTGCCTCTGATGGATTTGCAGCTAGAAAGGACCTGGTTCTCATCTTTGGAAATTTTTTGAAGCTGAGAACCAGTCCCTGTCTTACTACTTCCAGGACCCATTTGTCTGATGTTAAAGACTTCCAGTCCTGGACAAAGTAAGCCAGCCTGCCCCCTACAGGTAGAAGAGACTTGGCCCTGGCCACCCCATCAGGGTGCCTGCTTGGCAGGGGCTTTGGGCTGAGGGGTGGAAGTAGGCTTGCTTGCACCCCGTCTACCTCTCCCTCTAAAGAACCCCCTCTGGGCATAAGCAGAAGAGGAGGCCTGGACTTGGTAAAAAGGCCTATGAAAAGGCCTGCCCCTGGAAGGCTGCCTTTGAGGAGTGGCCTGCCTTTCCTTGGCCTGTGCACTCCTATAGGTGGTCCTATATTCATCCATTTTCTTCTTGTAATTCTCTGTCTGCTCCCCAAACAGAGAATTCCCCACAACAGGAAAATCCATGGCCTTAGACTGAGTATCCTGTGATAGGGTAGTACATCTGAGCCAAGCCATTCTGCGAAGTGCCACAGATGTAGCCATGACCCTTGATGACACATCATTAGAGTCTACTGCAGCATGAAATTGCACCTTGGATGCCTCAATACCATCTGCCGCCACCTGTTCCAGCTCCCTGGCAAGCTGGTCAGGGACAGGGCCAGCACAGTATCCCATCTGGATTTCTGGTACCTAGCAGCACAAGCCATATAATTTGCCTGTCTGAGTCCCAAAGATGCTGCCATATACTGTTTCTTTGCCATGGCATCAATCCTCCTGGAGTCCTTTTCAGGGGGGTGGGAAGCTAGAGGAACATTTGCCTTGTCACAGGCTGCGGCCTGCACTATCCCCACATGGCTGCATTGCTGTGTAAGGAACTCTGTATCAGAGCCTGATAACATATACCTCTTGTCCATCCTTTTATCAACAGGAGGTGTAGTGTGAGGAGTTTTTAGAATTTTTACTGTCTGTTTCCGAAAAGATTTATGCAAAGGAATAGACAGTCTCCTAGACTCTGGAATATCCATCATTTCTACATAATCAGGCTCCTCTTGGTCATCAACAGCTTCCTCAACAGGGAGCTGGAGAGTTTCAGCAACTTTCTTATAGAACATAAAATGAGAAGGAGACTCAGATAGCCTGGGGGGAGAAACCCCTGATGGTCTGTCTGGAGAGATGTCCGGTTCAATGGGCACATCCAAACTTTCCAAACCACATTCACTCTCCTCATACTCCTCTTCCCCCTCCTCCGGTTCATAAAAATCCTCAAAATCATAATCTTGAACCGGTGGAACCGGCCGAACCGAGCGCTTCCCTGATGGTGTCGGTTCGGTCGGAACCAGGGAAAGTGACTGGACAATTAGAATTACTTTAGCTATTTCCTCAGCGGTTGGAGAAAGAACTTTTGGCTCCCCACTAGCTGACTTCCTAGTCCTTTTAGTTGGAACCGGCTCCTCAGAGCTGGCTCTTCGTTTGCCCGAGGAAGTATCGCCCTGGTCAGAGGGCACTCCCTCCAGTTCGGTTGGGACCGAACCGGGCTGGCCATTTGGGTCAGTGGACTTCTTGGCCTCCCTTTCCCTGAGCCTACCAACTCTCTTGTCTACGGTGGCAGCAGGAAAATTCTTACAAATCTGGCAGTCTGCACTGAGGTGGTCAAACCCCAGACAATATACACAGGTGGTGTGTGGGTCAGCCTTAGCAAACACCACAGTGCTGAAACCCAGTGGGCCCGGTTTTTCTTTTGGGTTTCTCAGACATAGTGCTAGCCTAACCAAACTTGCCCGTTTACGGCAATCCGCCAAGCAAGACTCTTATCGGTTCCCAACCGTGTCACGGGTCGTGGAAAAAAATGTAATGAAATCCGTTTTTTTTTAGAACCGATAAGAACCAGGAACCACACTCTAATGAAGGACTAGTGAAGTTTAAGAATAAACTGATCGGTTCAAACCGAACCGAAAAGCGTTTACAAGTTCCACACAGAACAAAATAAATGTAAGCCTATCTATTACTTACAATACCACAGACAGAGCTTGAACCGACCGGCTGCGGTTTAATTTCGGTCAAAAAACCGATAAATTAATACTTTTTAACCGACAAACGAACCGAGCAGAAGGAGAAATCTCCGGAGTGACTGTTCAGTGAGGCGGAGTAAAGAATCTGACAGTTTGAGCAACAGACAGAGTGTTCAACCGAGCTCGAGCTCAAGGTTCCATGCCCTGCATGGAAAGTTAACTCTTTCACCTCCAGAGCATTTCAAAGGTTGGGACTCACTGCATATGTCATAATATAGCAAGACTTCATGTTGTTTGAAGCAGCTTATGGGGACAGCCCAGAGCAACTGGCAGCTGCCCAACAGAAACAAAAAGTGTGGTACCACCGCAAAGCCAGAGCTCACTCGTACATGGCGGGTCAGGAAGTCATAGTCCTTATTTTGGTCCGGAAAGACAAGCTGCAGACTGAGTGGGCAGGACCATACAAAGCAGTTAGGAAGGTAAATGACGTGAACTATATTACAGAGTTGCCTGACAGAAGACAGACAGAAAGGATGTACCATGTCAACATGATGAAACCATATGCTAATAGGACTGACATGGTGTTTGCAGTATGTAGTCTTGGGGAGGGGACAGATGAAGGAGACCCCCCTTCTGGACTTGCTGGAAGAAAGCAAGCAGAAGTCCTCTGTGGAGGCAGTTAAATTGCCTCCCCAGCTGGCCCCGGACAAGATCCAGGAAGTAAGGGAGGTTTTAGCAGACTTTGCCCCACTGTTTAGCACCAAGCCTGCACTAATTCCCTTAGTGACGCACGATGTGGAGACAGGTACACAGACGCCCACACAGCGGACAGCATATCGGGTGTCAAAGGCTGTCCAAAAGGACATTAGGAGGGAAGTGGAGGAGATGTTGGATTTAGGGGTAATCCAAAGATCCCACAGCCCCTGGACCTCACCCTTAGTCCTTGTGCCCAAGCCAGATGGCTCTACTCGTTTCTGTGTAGACTATCGTAGACTGAATGCAGTCACAAAGTCAGATGCCCACCCGATGACCCAGATGGATGAACTCCTGGACAAGTTGGGAGGGGCGACCTACCTTTCGACCACTGACCTGACCAAGGGGTACTGGCAAGTAGAGTTAATGGACAGAGCTAGGGAGAGGTCGGCCTTCATCACTCTGATAGGCTGATCTGAATTTAAAGTAATGCCTTTCGGAAAGAAGAACGCCTGGCCACTTTCCAAAGGTTGGTGAACCAGGAGTTAAATGGTGCTGAGGAGTACGCCGTGGCGTACCTGGATGACACTCCCATCTTTAGTGCCAGCTGGGAGGAACATCTTTCCCACCTTAGGGAAGTGCTGGGCAGGATACAGAGGGCCGGGCTCACTGTCAAAGCGAAGTGCCAGGTGGCCATGGGAGAAGTGGCATACCTCGGGCATGTGTAGGCCGGGGACAGCTCCATCCTAACCAAATAAAAAGAGAGGTGATCCAGGCATGGCCCAGACCAGAAATGCAGAAGCAGGTCAGGAGTTTTCTAGAGACAGCAGGGTACTATAGAAAATTGTACCCAATTACAGTGCCCTAGCTGCTTCCCTAGCTGACCTGGTAAAGAAAAGGATGCAAACGAACATTACCTGGGGACCAGCCTGTGAGAAAGCCTTTACCGGACTGAAGGAGGCACTGTGCAGTGCTCCAGTATTGACAAGTCCTGACTACAGCAAACCCTTTATAGTTCAGACTGACACCTCAGATGTGGGTATTGGGGCAGTACTGAGTCAGACATCCAACCAAGGGGAAAGATCACCCCGTAGTATACCTGATGAAAAAAGTTACTCCACAGGGAACGGGCATACTCTACTGTGCAAAAGGAGTGTCTTCTTGCCATAGTGTAGGCCCTAAAGAAGTTAGAGCCATACTTATATGAGTAGCATTTTGTGGTACAAACTGACCACAACCCCCTGGTTTGGCTGACGCAAATGGGAAAAACTAATGGCAGATTGTTAAGATGGAGTCTTGCTTTGCAAGGGTATGACATGACAATCTTACATAGGGCTGGAGCGAAAAATTGGAACAATGATGGCTTACCGCGCATCTATGAGGAGTGAACGGATTTGAGAAGCTCATCCCATGCAGGGGATAGAGCCCCCAAATTCAGTTTAGGTAGGGATGATTGTGACGCTTGGCCAGCTGGTTCTGATTTCTCTATGATTTTTGGAAAATAAAAATGTAGTGTGGGATTGTCTGTCATGAGACATCCTGTGACCCTGGGATGACATCTCCCCAGGTTTCAGTTCAAATGACAGGATATGTTAAACAGCAGATCTCTGTAATGTGATTAACTTCCAAGAGGTCGCATTTATAGCATTGTTTGTGATCTGTGTTTCTTTGAAGCCAGGAACTCAGTGGCTCAGTAGGTAGCACACTCGCCTCTGAGGCCAGGAGATCAGAGGGCTGTGGGTTTAGTTCCCACATCTGGCACTTGGGTTAATATCCCAATACTGACACTGTAGTACAGCATGAGAGGGGTGCTGCACTTCTGAGGTGCCGTCTTCGGATGAGGCGTTAAACCAAGGTCCCATCTGCCTGGATTGGTGGTAGTTCAGGTGGATGTTAAAGATCCCATGGCACTTATCGAAAGAGTAGGGAATTTCCGTGTCCTGGCCAAATTTCCCTCATTCACTAAAAATACCACCAACAGCTTAATCTGGTTCAAGGTCAGTTGGCATTCATCTGTATCCCCCTCCCCTGGGTCGTGCCTGAAAATAGGCAGGATTTGTCTAGTGCACTTACCCAGTCAACAAAAACTAAATAATAAATAAATAAAATATCCATATTATGATGTCTTCAGAGGAAGAGCTATATGACATCCAGGTGAGAAAACTGCAGCGTTCTGAAAGTCCTGTGATGTCTCTGAAAAGGAAGAAACCACACTAGATCAAAGGAAAGACTTAACTAAGAAGTCATGTGGGGAGATGAGTTTTTGCTGATGTCACCTTATTTAATATACCTAATGAGTGATAAGACATCCTGGCTGTATAATTTTTAATATATAAGGAGGAGCTAGATGACATCATGGAAGAGACAGGGTTAGAGACAGGTTAAACTACTCTGTATCTAATCTTTAGACACACTCCTCTTGTGGGCTCTTAGAAAACAACATCCACTTTAAGCACTGTTTAGAAGGTAATACATTAGATAAGAAAGCCTAATTGCATTGTGGTAGGAGTTATGTTTGTACTTTAACCTTGTTCTTTTAAGTGATTGTATGCTTTGTGATATATGGTTCTGCGTTTACATTTTATGTATTTTTTATCAATTTTTAAGTAAATCTACATTTAAAGAGTTGCCTGGTGTGCCTTTTGAAATTTTTTCTTTTACATGTGAAGTACAGATGGTTAAAGTTGACACTGTTCATAAGTTTAATGGTAGTACCAAACTGGGAAAAAGTAAGAATTTTCCTAAGGTCTTTCATAGAGTTTTTAGGGTTCATTTTGGATACCTGGTTAGGTGCCCTTAGGAGAAAGATATTTGGCATTCCCCGAAGAGCAGAATTATCTGAGCCTGTACATTTGGGTACGCTAGCATAAGGTTCACAGTTTGAATCCCTCCAGAACTTGAGACCAAAGGTGATTCGGACCCACAAACAGACAGGAGGGTTACCCTGTTCTGTTAACTGTTCACAATACTGCACTCAGAGGTTGGCACTGTGGGAGCAGAGGGCCTGACCTTCTGAGTGGGTTTGTGACATCAGTTACTGTAGAACTGCTTCATTTTAATGTAAAAATAATACTGCTATGTTTGCCGGTGTTAAGGTCGAGTGAAGTTACTTTTGCAGCATAAAAGAAATGACGCCTTGTATTATATTAGGAATATTTAGTGTCAGCACAAGAAAAAGAGAAGGAGGAGGCAGTGTTAATGAGGACGCTGGTATGCAAGGAGGTGCCATGCTATGCAGTAGAGTCAGTAACAGTGGCAGGAGTAAAACAAGCCATTTGTTTGGCGGTACATCCATCTGGCCATCCACCGATGGCATCGACTGGTGATAAAGAATGGGAAGCAGGGCAGGCTCAGAAAACACACACCAGCCTGTTGTACAGTGCTTGTGGTAGCAATGGAATTAGAGAAAACATTACAGTACCTTTTAACTTTCAGGTCGGTGTCACTGGGAATCCACTCACCACCTGTAGTCTGTTTCCAGCCCGCACCCTATAAAACTCGTTCACAAGACCAGGCTTAGTGGGACTGCAGATTCAGGGACTTTTCTTCCTTCTGTGGGTACTGGACTCCCAGCGTTGAGCACTCTGTAGGTGCCGGGTGTGCCATGCTGCGAAATCAGGCAGTCTCTCATCACCTGCCAGCAGCAGCAGCAGCAAAGCGGAGTTGGTGGGCAAACTGCACTTGACAGCAGTAACAACATTCCCTGGGTTCACATTCTCATCCCTACTCCTCCCATCATTGGCATAGTGCAAAGTCAGGTCTACGCTTTAAAGTTTCAGAGACCAGACCACGATCTTTTCTTTGTGCATGAATTAACAGTTCTACAGTACTTGCTGGCAACTGTTGTTTTGTCTGTCTGCCTGTGATGGAAGTGATTTAAACCAACCTCTCTCCCATTCACGTCTTAAATAAAAGTAAAGTGTTTTAACCAACTCCATCCTTGAACTTTAAAAAGCATAAGCACAATAACAAGCATACTGAGGTGGAAAAGCAGAGCAGCTGATAAGCAAATCCTTTTGCTAACTCAACTCCCCCCCCCCCCCACCAGATAGTGAACTTTGCTGTGGCATTATATCAAAGTTTCCCACTTCCCCACCATGCATTACTGTACAGTGCAGCACCCGCCAACTGTGCATTACTGTACGGTGCAGCACCCGCCAAACCCTACCAAGACACGCTTACAGTGCTGTACATACTTTGATGAACTGTTGCATGCTCCATTTACAGGGTGCAGCTTAGGTAGCAGCTTGTTGGAGCGCTCAATGCCGTCTTTTGAAAAGTGTTTTAGCTCAGAATACAGTACAGCAACAGAAATGCTGAGAGAGGCATTCTGTTATACAATGCTGCCCCCTGCCGGCAACTGCGGACATTGCTTTAGGTGGACAAAATGAAGCTGCACAAAACCGACTCTGGTAAGCGGCTTGCACTGTACTAAAAAAACTCAAGTTATGCTTTTCCACAGGGAAAGAAGTGTGGATCCTTCTTTTTCTATACTGCAAATCTTGACTTTGGCAAATCAAACATTGCAACTGGTACAAAGCTATAAATACTTAGGAGCCTGGTTGGATGAAAGGTTCCAATGGAATGTCCATATAGATAATGTGGTGAAAGATTTAGGAAAACATTTGGGTTTTTTACATAAAAATAAATTATGTATGGATATAGAAACTAGAAAACATGAAGTAGACACACAAAAAAACTATAAAATCTCTCTGTTCGCAGATGACATTCTTCTATGTAACCCCTAGATGGCGCTATCCCAGGGGCTACTACCCCTGCCTGATTTGCCACTAACAGGTTGAGGGGCCTGGATCCAATGGCGGGTGCCTCCACCCAGAGGTCAGGGTTTGCAATAGTTAAACTAACTTGGTCACAGCCCTCTGGGACACTGCAACCCCCCTTTCTTCCCACTAGTGGCCCACACAATATATCAGAATTACCTTCACAGTATACACTTACCCCAGGACTGGTTCCGCACTGGGACCTCCTGTGAAATGAGATACAGTGCAACAATCACAGTACAGTACTTTAACATAGACAAATACCTCAGGCAGTACAACTTTGCTGAAACAAGCAGCTCTGATTTATTTGGGGATATAACAAGGACAGGGGAAATCAGGTTAATTAGCTTATCACTCTAATAATCTACCTATGGCTCTGTGCACAGGCCTATCCCTATCAGTTACTGTCCCTGTACCCAAGCCCTAGTGGCTAGTCCAAACCGTGGCAGCTGGTAGGGGCCCTTTCACACAGAGAAAGGAAAATTAAACAGTCAGCAGTACAGTAATTCCATTTGGATTTAATGTGGCAATTCAACAGGAGGCGACCCTGAATTAGTACTCCGACCTCAAATAAGATAGGGTCCTTCAATGTCAGCAGGGCTCACTTGAGGTACACAAACCTCTTCACACATTTATATAAAAGAAAGCACTATACCAGGCAGGCTGCATCTGTATCCCGATCGCAATTACTGCACAATACCCGGAGAACACACAGCAGATTCAGTTCCTGACAGACCGAGTGCAATTTTCAGCAATTCTTCCAGTCTTCTACAGGGTGAGCCTGGTTTCTACTCTTCAGAGATCCTTTGATTCTTTTCACAGGACGGATTCAGTCCTAACAAGCTGCAGACCGGAACTCTGGGCCTACACACGTTTTTGACTAAAACTGCACACTGAAAAGCACAGGGCTCCTTCCTTCTTCACTGCCAAAGCTCAACTGAAACTCCAACCGACAAAACCGGCTCTTCCTTTGAGTTCCTCCCAGTTCTTGACTGGATTGGCTGTCACCACAAGACTGCTGCTGTTGGTCCAAAAAGGCACTGAAGTCTAAACTACATCTCCCAGAGTCACTGCCCATACAATCCTCTTGTGGCTGGCTCAGATTATGAGTCCAAGTTCTGATTCGTCCAAGGCACCATTTTAGAGCTAGCTTACCCCACACTGATTGGTCCAGTTCAGCAGTTCAAAACTAGAATGGGGAACTAGCAGACACAGTTCTGACTGCAAAGAAAGCAGGTTAGACAAACTGTAATTTTATTATTACTCTAAATAATTTCTGGCAAACAGTTACATCTTTCAGATAGGTTCCCTTTGCACTCCTAGTGACTGCAAAAAATGAAGTGAATTGGCAGCAGCTCGAGTGGTACTCAGAGAAGCACACAGTCCCCCCATGCAAACTAATTATGTCTGCAAGCAGACAGCTCTTAAAGAGACAGTACCAGAGGCTCTAAAAACACTCACTGATAAATGGCTTAAATGCCAAACACCATTCAGGCTTGGAGCATTCAAGCAAGCTCCTGGAAGTCTTTTGGGAACCCCCATTTGCAGGGGGGTTACATCTAACTTTACTTTCCCTGGAACTTTTTATTCCTGCGGCTTGGGATGTCTTTCGTCAATATGAACAATTGGCAAACTTTAAATTGAACATATCAAAAACAGAGGCATTAATGTTTTACTTTTCTCCATCAAATGCCCTTCGAAGCTCCCTATCATTGAAGTGGTGTCACACTAAAATTAATTACCTTGGAATTCATATTCTCATTAATTTGATGCATCTTGAACTAGTAAATTACGAACCTCTCCCTATGCAAATTCAAGAGGATTTGAATAGATGGGGACAACTGAAGCTCACCTTTTTCCAGCACACAGAGACCATACCGAATGAATATCCTCCTTAGACTGCTATATTTATTCCAGAACATCCCAACCTTTCCGGCAGACTTTTATTTTCGATCCTGGAATAAAACCGTCTCTTCCTTTATTTGGGAGGGTCAAAAACCCTATATTAACTCTGGCCCTGGGACAAGGGGGTGTTAATCTTCCCAATCTAAAACACTGTGCAATAGATGCCTTCTTAAAAATATTCACTATTTGGCTCTCTCCAACGTATCAGTTGACATGGAAGGACATCAAATTTCTATTTAACGATCTGTATGACATGGGAAAAATAGCTTTTTCAACCGGGGAACGTACCCTCCCCCCCCCATTGAGGGATATTTTTTGCACTTTACTGCCCAGACGTTAAGGTTTGGCAAAAGATAAAATGAAAAAAACCTCAAACAAATAATTTTCTCATTCACTTTAATCTCAGCAGATGAATCCTTTTTACCGGCTAATTATGACTCTACATTTAAAACATGGCGGAAGAAAAGGCGATCCGTTTCCATACTCCTTACCCAGCTAGACTGCGGATCTTTTGGGAGGACGGAGTGAAGATGTACTCAACGGTTGAAGAAGCAACAGAGGCCCTAAAGGAAAGAAAAATGCAGGTAGCAGAGAACCGAAACCAGAGTATCGGGAGGAGCGGACAGATTTAGCAGTGTAACCAGAACAGGAAGACGATGGGCACCAAAATACTGCAACACGGTGAAGTGCTACGCAGATTACAGAAAATACTCAGCACAAAGGGAGATAAGGCAGATAAACCGACCTGAATCATTGTAAACTGTTCAGATGAACCTATTAATAGCCGACGACCAAGGCAAAATCCCCCTTGAACTCTCTCCTATAACCAGAGGACTAGCAAGAGATAAGTTGTTCTCTTTTTTTTCTGACACCACGAATACTAGTCTGCACTGGGGAGGCTGACAGAGAGGGGAAGGGAGGAGGGGGGAGAATCTGAGCTGGTCATTAGATGAACTAGATATAATTACCCTTCTATAAGCATTGTTTTGACAGTTTGGATAAACGCCAGAGGTTGGACCCTAACAAGGAGTAATGCTCACATTATTTGGACTACAAACACCTTGAACTTGATGGAGAACACTTGCCTCCCTCTCCCCCCCCACTGTTTATTTTGTCTTCTTAATTATGTTATGATCCTATTATTTACTCTCCAGGCAAAGTCAAAGCAACACCTAATGATGTTAAGGCCAGCAAGCTATATAAGCAGATCGAATATGATTGATGGGCGGGGAAGGAGCAGGAAGGTAAGTGAAGGGAATGGGAGGAGGGGATAAAAGAATTATGATGCCCTTGAGGCTATGTGTGTACTAATAAACTTGGTGGAGATATGTGTGGTCCCTTGGGCTCCCAACTTTCCACTAAAGGAATAGCTCTAAATAAAGGAGTGGGGAACCTAACCTAAGGCATAAGAGGAGGGGAAGATGCTGAATGGCAGTAAGAGACAGAACCACAAAACACAATTTTTTGCCAAAGGTGTTTTAGCCTATAATAAACTGAACCCGAAAACGTCCCCCCCCAGTGCACTACTTTTCTATCAAATTTTAATAAGGATCTATGTTCATGATTACCAACATCCCTAGCCAGATGAGCACTTCCACCTATAAGAAATATTTGGCATGGGTATCATAAGATTGAAAGTGAATATAGATCACACATATTAAATAAACTGCGAAATGGGGCAAAGTGTAAATAACGATGTGATGGGGAGAGACCCGTGGGGAGGGGGTGTTTCTCAGTGACCTTTGAACTTGATTATGCCTGGAAATATCATCCTTAAAGCTAAGCTAGCAACTCATCTGTACTCTGTTTCAAAATGTGCTTTGTTATTAAGTGTTTCTAGGGTCAGTGGACTGTATATGAGGACAGGATTGACCATGTGCAGCCCGTGACTTACATACCTCACATATCTGGTTTTTCATCAAATTTCAATTTTTTGTTTTGTATTCATTACAGGAGCCTAATACCATCTACGGCTCAGAAGGAGGTCTTCCAGAAATGGAAGCTCCAGTAATCCTCCTCGTTCTTCTCTTAACAGAGACAGTACACAAGGGATAATTTACTGTATTGGCCCCCGCCTTGGAAGCAGCCAATTATTAACATAGTTGATATAGTTCTTGTTAAAGCCATGTTAGCTCATTTAAAGAGCTATCTTTTGTTCGGGTTTGGGAAACAGACAAATGGAGATTCTAATGTACTAAGCTGGATAGATTACGAAGTAGGGGGAGGCCACTACATCTTTGAAATCAAACCTTTGGGATGGATAGTAAGCAAGGTAAATGGGGGTTAAATATGAATAAGGAGGACTTCCAGTGACGTTGCAGAAGAAATGGCAGCCTAGGCTAAGAGGCTTCCTGAACGACCTTACAACATCCCTCCTAAAATTACCACATCCATCACCATCTAAACACGGCGAAGCAAGGAGGGTATCCCAAAATGCCGAAGAAGAAAGGGGATAACAAGTTCGTGATCCTGGCACATCTAAATGAGGAGAAATCTCAAGACGAAGGGTCGGAGAGTGAAGACTCGAGGGCCTCGTCGTCCTCGCTCCGGAGTGCCACAACATCCGAGCAGGCGTCTCACCTAATCCTGCAGAAGCAAATGGCCCAGATGTTGGCAGAGATCAGGGATTTCCACCGCGAAATGAAGTTGACGGTGACCGCCCTCCGCACCGACATGGGTAAAATGAAACAACGGCAGGAAATCAGTGAGGCTCGTCTGGTAGGGACAGAGGAAAGGCTCGACGACGTGGAAAGCGCCATGGCACAGCTTCATGGGGAAGTTAAGGCCCTGAGAGCCCGAGCTAAGGATGCAGAAAGTCGCAGCCGGAGAAATAATATCCGGATCTCAGGGCTGCCCGAGGGCTCTGAAGGCCCGGAAATGATCATGTATATGCAGAAGCTTCTAAAAGAATTACTCCCCTTACCAGAAAATATTTCCCTGGAGGTAGAGCGGGCACATCGTGTGTTGGGGCCTAGACCCCCCCCCCCGGATCACGTCCTCGTACCATTCTGGTAAAATTCCTACGATTTCAAGACAAAGAAGTCGTCCTAAGAGCTGCTTGGAGGAAGGGGAAAGTGCTTTTAGGAACAGAGCGTCTTTTCTTTGATAACGACTATGCCCCTGAGATCATGGCTCAAAGGCGCGCCTACTCCACAGTTATGAAGGCACTAAAGACAGCAGGGATCAAATTCCGCACCCCCTACCCCGTGAAAATGGTAATCCTGTTTCCAGAAGGAGCACGAACGGTGGAGTCGGCAGAAGAGGCAGAAGTGGAGCTGAGCAAGAGGAAGAGAGAGTTTCTCCATACCAAAACCTACAAAGAGCCTTCGGTGGCATCCAAACACGCCCAACAGATGCTGAACAGTGGACAAAGAGATGCGAGGCGCAGCTGGGGAGCGGAGGCCATCCAGCGGATAGTGGGAGCGCTGAAGGCCTCACAGTCCACCGAGAAGGTGCAACGGATGCCAGAGACTAACGCTGAGACATGAGAAAGCCGCAAGTAACTCTATGCTTTCCAGTGGGAATTAGAAAGAGGGAGGTCTGTGGGGGATAGTAACGAAATATGTCTGGGCCAGCAGCGGGGGGGGGGGATGGAAGGCACTGAGGGGCAGCGATATCTAGATTTTGCTAGCAGCGTTGAGATAGCTAGCGCTTGGAGGGATACAATAGGAGCCTCACAGGGGGAGGGGACTGGGGATAGGGAAGGGGTTTGGAAGACTTTGGAGGGACAGAATTGGGAAGTAATGGTATGGGAGGGTAAGAGCTGCCGCATTGATGAGAGGAGACAGCTTAGGATTTCATAGACAGTGAGAGAGGGGAGGCAAAAAAAAAAAAAAAAAAGAAGGGGGGCTGAATTCCCTAATAGAGCGATTTGAAAAGCTATATAGACACCCCACCTAGATTTCTACTGGGGTGGCTACACGGGAAAGGGAGGAGCAGAATGGATGGGGGATGTAGAAAGGAACTAGAGAGGATAGAAGTAGGGTACAGAGGAATGAAGAACAAGCAGGCTGTACAAATAGTCCCTAAAGTACGGAGATGAAGCAGCCCACCGACACGAAGTGCTGCTGACCTCGGTGCCAAGGGGTGAGAGGCAGGAGACAGGAATGGGGGGAAGGGAAGTGAAGGGGGGACTGGGGAGGGGATGGGATTAATGGAACTAGAGGCGAAATGCAGCAATAAGCAACAACAGACTGATCTAATGGACCGCATAACTATGAATAAGATCCAATAGCCAATTATTAATGCATAAGTATGATTGTTTCACACAAAACAAGTCTGATGACCACTTGGGATGGTGCAGCTGGGATGTGGAGGGGTCTGGGACCGAAATCCTCTCACTAGCATCGAGTCTCGACATCAGGGGTGGGTGTTTTGGGGGGCCCTTTCTAATGGCAATGGGGGATTTCTTTCTCTGCTCACCCCCTTTAACTAGGGGGAGGTGTTGGAACCAGTAGGGGAGGGACAGAGGGTCTAGGTGAAGGGATGGGCGGGAGGGGCCCTGACTGGGAGCATCGACCACTGAAACCACGTATAACGGAAGGAGGAGGAGGCATGGACCTAGCAATTTCCTTGTAGGGGTACCTGGTCCGCTGTAATGGGGTCAGGAGGTGGGGTCGGGGGCGGGTTTCTGGGGGACATTGGGGATGGGGACCCCCTCCTGAAGCTGGTTATGGCGAGGTTGGTGGAGGTATGTATCGACCGGAGCCCCTCGATAGAGGAACCCCAGTCTCCCTGAGGAGAACTGCAGCTGATACAGGGGGAGGGGTGGGCTGGAGCCCCATATGAGTTGCAATGTTGGAATTGTATACAGCTTTAAGTGAAGGGCGAGCCAGTATGCCCCTCCTCTTCCAGACAGGAGAGGTTGAATGGCTAAATGAATTATTACACCTAACTTAACCTCAAGAATACAGGAGTGGGGGCCGAGCTGGGTGCATGCCTCTCCTCCTCCTCGACTGGGCACTGACTGGGCCGCCCCCCGCCCCCCCTGAGGCACCGATCTCAAGACTCATTATAGAAGAGAATATCTTAGACTAGCATACTCCCCTATAAGCTATAGCTGGGATCATAGGGGATCACGGGGCCATATTCAATAGTCACCTATCCTATTTTACCTTTCCCTAAGTAGCACTTTGTGCTAAAGCCCAGTGACTCTGGGCAATCGGTAAGGTTTCCTTACCATAGGGTCAGGACTTCCTGACTCATGAAAGTACCAGTTGGTAAGAGTTAAATGTTAAGATGTTTGGATGTTCAGTAGTATGTTTAAATGTAGTAAGTAGGAACTATGTACTGTTTTGTATTATACACTGCGATGTGTTAGTTGCCAGGTTTGAACAAATGACCTTGGTGGGGGTGCTCTCTGGGGATAGCAGACCCAGGGATCCATTTAGGCAAGATTGGCATAAATCAGAAAAGAGACTCAGGCTGGAAAATGGACACGGTTAAGGTAAAACTACTCTCTTTAAATGTAAATGGCTTTGCATCGCCTATCAAGAGGTTGAGGACCCAGGCCTTCATTAGACGTTCCAAGGCCGATCTAACATACCTGCAAGAGACTCATATGAACGCTGCAGAGCATATAAAAATGGCCAATTAACTAGAGGGCAGGTGTTTAACTCTTCAGCCAAATCTGGTAGACGTAAGGGAGTAGCCATAGTGATCTCCCCAGGGACCCCGTTTAAGGCCGAGGATACCTGGGCTGACCCAGAGGGGCGCCTGATTCTGGTGCAGGTATATTACACAATAAACTAGTAACATTGGTTAATATATACTTTCCCCCACAGACCCTGGCTGTTCACCTCAAACCCCTATTAGATAAGATTATACAAAAAACAAAGGGGGTGCTCCTGATGGCATGGGACCTCAACTTTGTGATGGATCCAAACTTGGATTCCACTAAGACAAAACCTCCTAAACAATCGGTGGCCCAAAAGTTCTTTTAAAGATTTGCAAATGAAGCAGGCTGGTGTGATGTCTGGAGGAAACTCCATCCTCATTCAAGGAACTATACCTACTACTCACCGGCCCACCAGACTTACTCCCGCATCGATCAGGTTTACACGCAAGTAGAGAATTTGGGGATGCTACACAACATTCAAATTGGAGACATCGTGATCTCAGACCATGCCCCTCAGACTTCCACTTGGGATTTTGAGCTTCAACCCAAAAGGGCACTTTGGAGGCTCAACCCCTGTTATCTGCGCTCTAAAAAATTCTGTGAGTTTCTCGCAAAAAAGATACAAGAGATCAAAATAGATAATCCGGTTACGGATTATACCCCAGCCGTGTACTGGGACACGATCAAAACTGTCCTTAGGGGGCATATAATAAAATACACAACAGAACAGGTGAAACAACGTAACGCGCAGAAACTCAAGCTGGAGGATACCCTTCACTTCCTACAAATGGCACATAAACAGGGAGACACGACAGTGCTCCCTCAGTTGCAGCAAACCAAGTCTGAATTGGACCGCTTAATCCAACAGCAAACCGAGATAGCCTTGACCTATTTATGCCAAAAGTATTACGAAGTCGGGCCTAGAGCTACTAGGCTGTTGGCATACCAAGCCCGAAAACAAAAAAAAGCAGCCACGGTCACATCGGTGTACCACCCCACAGGGGGACAGCGCCTCACTAAGATACATGAAATTGCGGAGGCCTTCACTGCGTACTACAAGTCCCTATATACCCCAGAAAATTCAGCGTCCCCACATTAAATAGCGGAATATCTCAGAAAAGTCACTCTCCCGTGTCTGACGGAGACCCAAAACCAAGCCCTAACTTCCCCAATAACAGAGGCGGAATTAACGGCTGCCATAAAGAAAGCTAAATCACAAAAATCACCTGGACCGGATGGTTACGGGGCGGAATTCTACAAATTGGTGAGGGAACAGATTCTACCTAACTTCCTAGATGTCTTCAATGCGGTAATGGAAGGGGACCCCCCCCCCCGACCTGGGCGTAAGCTACGATCTCTGTTATCCCTAAACCAAATAAGAATCCACAACTATGTGCTTCCTATAGGCCTATATCGGTACTTAACCAAGACTATAAATTATTTATGGCAATTTTAACGCACCGGGTAGATCAGGTACTGCCTATGTTAATTCATAAAGACCAGAAGGGGTTTGTCCGATCTCGCACTACAACTGACAACATAAGACGGACGCTGCATGTGGTACATTGTATGCACACTGAAGGAATTCCCTCTGTACTGGTCAGCCTGGATGCCGAAAAGGCGTTCGACAGAGTGGAATGGCCGTTGCTGTATGCAACATTGCATAGTTTCGGCTTTTCACCAGCCCTGATAAAGGTTATACAAAATGTATATGCCTCTCCGCAGGCGTGTGTGAAAGTGAACGGACACCATTCAGCTTATTTCCCATTACACAGAGGGACAAGACAGGGATGCCCTTTCTCACCCCTCTTGTTTGCGGCTTTTATTGAACCCCTAGCCCAGAGGATCAGGGAGGCGCAGGGTATGGAAGGAGTGGAGCTGGGGGGATCCGAACATCGCATAGCCCTTTACGCCGATGATATATTGCTATACTTAAGAAACCCAGAACAGTCACTCGCCGTAGTTAAGCAATTATTAGAATCCTTTGGTAAGATGTCGGGATACAAGCTAAACCTGGCAAAAACAGAGATGCTCCCCTTTCACTACTCACCCACACAAACAACCCGAGCTGATATCCCAGGAAGGTGGGATCTAGGGAAATTAAAGTATTTGGGGATATACATCACTAAATCCCCATCAGAGTTTTATAAACATAATTACGCCCCCTTTGAAACGCAACTTAAAGCAGACTTGGCAACGTGGGTGAGACTTCCTCTGGGACTAGCTCGAAGAACTGACCTGATTAAGATGATCTCTCTTCCGAGAGCACTATACTTATTTCAAAATGTTCCTATTCACCTCCCCTCACAAACCTTTAAAGAAATAAACCGTCAGGTTTCCAAGTTCGTCTGGGCAAATAGCAAACCCCGGGTGCGCTTTAAAATACTTACTCTCCCTCGGGGAGAGGGAGGCATGGGGCTTCCAGATCTGAGGCTATACCACCAGGTGGTGAACATCACGCACCTGATGTCTAGACAAACCAAAGCGAACAGCCCACACTGGCTGGACATAGAACGAGTACTGATGAATGATTATACATTCCATAGAGCCCTATACCATAATAGGGAAGATTGGACCCTGAGTAAACAGGGGAATCCATGGCTCCTGGCCTCGATCAGAGGCTGTCGGACCATTAGGCTGAGCCACCAGCTAACTCCTTTCTTACCGCCATTTGCCCAATACCAAGTCTGAGTGACTTCAAATGACCTTGATGGAAGCTGCAATGGGAAAGAAAGGGACTGAGATACTTGGGCCAGATAGTGAACCAAGGCATAATGTGGGCCTACACAGAAATTCAAAAGAAATGCAACCTACCAAAGGGAGACTTTTTCCGGTACCTACAGCTCAGGCACTACATAGACCACTTACCTCGAAAGATCTGGGACCAGGACCAACTCCCACCATTAATACAGAACCAAATTATCCTCAACAAATCCCACAAGCAAAACAACCTAATCTCATTATACTATCAAGCTCTGAGGATGCAGAGCCTCACATGCACAGATGGCATACGGGAACAGTGGAGCAAAGAGTCGGGCTATCCATTAACTCCTGAGGACTGGCAAAGGGCCTGGAAATACTCAGCAAGAGTGTCTAGCTCACACGTCTGGATTGAGTTCACATGGAAGTGCTTAATCTGCTACTTCAGAACCCCGGTAACTACGGCCCACTTTGCGCCACAATTCGGGGTCACATGCTGGCGCCTCTGCGGAAACACAAGAGCAGATCATTCACACATAATGTGGAGTTGTCCATCCCTGAAACCATATTTTGCGCTTCTACAATCTCATTTCCAGGAGATATTTGACCCCATCTCCAGCTGATAATGGAAATGTTCTTGTTTCTAATTCTCCCCCCAAATCTTCATGGGCCAATAACTAGGCACTTGACACTCATTCTCCTTACAGCAGCAAAGAAGGCTATCACAAAACACTGGCTGACACCTAGAACACCCATGATACAAGACTGGTGGAATATCACTAGGCAAGTTTACACTATGGAGAAAATAACACTCAGCCTAAATAATCAAGAAGGTAAATTCACAACCAGATGGGCCAGGTGGCAAATGTACTACATGCTGAAAGACCCCACCTTTGTGCCCTGAGGAATGATGGAGTAGCGATGGCAGGGCCCTCAGACCTTTCCTTGATGTGGGTGACTGTAAGCCCGAGGGAGGGGAGTGAGGACTGCTCTGCTGAATGGGGGAGCCAGGGGTCTGCTGCCGTGGAGGGTACCCCCCCAATGGATCACTGTAATGTAATGCATATGCTGCCGTCCGATGTGCAGTACGACCGGCCTGATCGGGGTGTAGTGAACTTCTTTTAGACAATGGACGGATCTCCTTAACCAGGAAGACGCTCTATAATATTGAAAATCTAATGAACTACTAGCTTACTAATAGACCAGCAGGCCCAGACTTTCTTAGTTAGAAAATACTCCCTCCTGGGATCTGCAATTAACCTGGACTGTTATAAAACTTGTTTAACACTGTTATGAACTTTGCTACCCACTATGGAACTGAAATAGTATGTAACCTTACACTAATACTGTCGATCTGCCTGACTTATAAAATTATAATAAAGACTATATTTAAAAAATAAATAAATAAATATGAATAAGACATTACCATATACTATAGGCACATATAATGTGCATGAAATTACGAATCCCATTAAGAGAAGTAAAATCCTCCAAAGCATGAAAAGGGCAGAGGCAAACATTGTTTTAATGCAGGAGACACATCTCTCTCCAGCTGAACACAAAAAATTTGAGCGACTGGGTTTCTCACATATAGTGCAGGGTTTTATTTAACTCTAAAAATTGATTAGCGTTTTGCTCATAAAAGTGCTAAAACTTTGTGAAAATGCACAGCTCTTGCCTCACTGTGTTTAACAAACACAGCACTTCTAGAAAATCGATATAAATACTTTCTGTATAATTAGTATCGTCCCAAGAAAAAATTTGCTAATCAATTATTTAAAACCCTGTAGTGACCTCTTCTTACAAAGGAAGGAACAGCAGTAATGATTACACAAGGTACCCAGTTTGAAATAAAAGACAGGGTAACAGATGAAGGGAAATATGCTATAGTAAAGGGATATTTAGATGGACAGATAACTTTCGCATCTACATATGTATATCCCCCCCTGCCTCAGGATACGTAGTATATAGAACCTTTTTTTTTTTCAAAATTAGCAGAATGGTCAGATGGGCAAACGACATGTGGTGGGAACCTCAACCTAAATATAACAGAAGGGATCTTAAATCAGCAGACCCAAGGTAGAGGGTAGAAAACGACAAGTCAGGTTAGGAAATTACCCCAAGAACTAGGCTACCAGGATGTATGGAAACATATACATGGCACGGCTTCCAGACACACTTTTTATTCCCAAGCTCACAATACTTACTCATGTTTGGACTTTCTCATAACCCCTAAGGAACAACTGAGAGAGCTACAAAAGATCTGGTCTGGAGACTATGTACTATCAGACCACGCCCCGATTTACTGCCAATTTCATCCACAGATAAATAGGAAAACAACTTTTTGGAGGTTGAATCTCTCCTTGATAAGGGACAAACAAGTCCAAGAGGCTATAGAAGACACAATTGCCCAAGCCCTTAAGGAAAATGATACTGCAGATACTACAGTGTCTTCTCTGGGACACCATTAAAGCAATCATTAGGGGGAAATTGATAAGTATCTCAGCAAATAAAAAGAAACTAAGAGAAGCACACCTCCTATCCTTGGAACAAAAAATAAAAGAGAAGATTGACAAAGCATTAAAGTGAACAAAACCAGAAGTAAAGATTTAGTCATTTTAAGGAAGGAACTTAATAAAATATTAGATTATACTATAGAACAAAAACTAATGTTCCTAAGACACAAGTATTACGACAGAGGTCCCCGTTCCCTAAGATTAATAGCACGTCAGCTTAGAGCTCAAAGAATAAAATCCAATATTATGAAAATCAGACATCCACAAACAGGTAAAATACAAAATACTATCAGAGGGATAACAGAAGCATTATTCAACTACTACTCATCACTCTATAAAGCAACAGATACCCCCTCAGACCTAGAAATCCAAGAATTCCTTAAGTCCTTAAACCTCCCTACTTTATCCAGAAATCTATGTCATCAACTGACCACCCCAATAACAATAAAAGAGATAGAAGGAGTAAGAGGCAATTTAAAAATAGGGAAATGCCCGTGGTGGGATGGATTCCCAAGGGAATTCTACAAGTCATTCTCCAGAACTTTAACCACACTACTTTGTAGAGTGTTTTCCCATGTAACTACAAAAGAAGGGAACGTCCGCCCATCATGGAATGAGGCCATAGTCTCACTTATATCGAAGCCGGGCAAGGACCTCACCCACTGTGCATCCTACAGACCCATATCCATATTGAATTCAGACTATAAAATTCTAACCTCTATTATGGCTTATCCAATTCACCCCCAGTAAAATTCATATGGACCAGTGTGGGTTTATTCCTGGTTGCCAGGCCCAGGACAATGTAAGATGAACTATATATTTACTGGAACACACCCAATCCCAGAACATACCTACACTCCTCCTTGGACTAGATGCAGAAAAAGCATTCGATATGTTCTCATGGACATTTTTGGGGAGGGTCTTTGCTTGCCTCAGTTTTCCAGATCTGTTCATAGAAATCCTTTTTAAATTTTATAAAAAACCTTCTGGTTACATCAGAGCAAACGGACATATATCAGAATGTTTTTCCTTCTATAGGGGAACCAGACAAGGCTACCCTCTGTCCCCACTTCTTTTTGCTTACTATATTGAATCCCTAGCACAATACCTAAGACAGTCCCCCCCGAGATTCAAGGTATTAATGTTTCAGCAACAGAACATAAACTAGCACCTTTTGCAGATGATCTTTTACTGTACCTAACTAACCCAGAATCCTCAATGCCCGCTGTCCTTCAGAAAATACAAGACTTCTCACATCTATCTGGATACTCCCTCAATATCAACAAAACAGAAGCCCTTTCGGTAAAATATGAACCTACACCTTCACTCTGATCCAGATATCCCATTAGATGGGATGGCTCCTCCCTTAAGCATTTGGGAATACAGATCCCAAAAGACCTTTTCCAATGTATAAACAAAATTATATTCCCCTAGTAAAGACTTTGCAGAATGACATGAGAAGGTGGGATCTTCTCCCAACTTCGTTTTACACTTGCACCATGTCCCTCAAGATGAATGCACTTCCCCGCCTTTTATACCTTTTTCAGCATGTGCTCTGTACCATTTCCCCTAAAGAACTTCTCCCATGGCAGAAAGCATTCAATGTCTTTCAATGGAACCATAAGAAACCCTGGCTCAGCCTCAAAAAACTCTCTCTCCCAAAGACTATGGGAGGGATATCTCTCCCTTCCCTTACGGACTACTGGATGGCAGCTCAGATGCGCCTAACATTGCTCTGGGATACAAAAGCATATCAAGCAGCCTGGAAGCAAACAGTCATATCTAGGGGAATATTTCCCCCTTTGCCTGCAGTCTTATTCTCACCCCCTCTACTAATAAGAACTCAGCAAGCTATGCTGAAAGCTACTTCAAAAATATTAGAGGGCTAGAAGAGGGGAACCAGAAATAAACAAATAAGACAACATTTTTGGAAATACCAGTGGTTCCTGGTGAATTCACAATTTGACTCCCCCATACTAAAACCCTGGTATGTCACCCAGGTAAAAAGGGGTATGGTAGCCCCATGGCAGCTCATTAAAGGAAGTACGGTTATAACTTTTGAAGAGGGTCAAGAAAGATATGCATGGAGTGAGAAAAATAGGCTTTATTTCTACCAAATAAGAGATTTCATAATTAAACAAATTAGATTAAGAGAGAAAGGGTCTCAGAGGTGGGAGGACCAAACTCCATTTACCCAAATTTGGTCCTCATCACAGGGTGAAAAAGCTATTTCAATAATCTATAAATTCCTGATCCAGCAAAATGTATACTCAATGGACCCAGTTAAAGCTAGCTGGGAAAAGGAATTTAACCAGGTAATAAGCATCAAGGACTGGCCCAAAATATGGAGGAATACGTGGTCCACTACCTCCTCCCCAGCCTGGAGGGAATTTGTATGGAGGGTTAGGGTGAGGTTCTTTCTGGTACCCACAACACTGGCCTGGAGAAACCCAGGGACATCAACGGGTTGTTGGCGAATGTGTGGGGAAAGCAGGGCTTCACATAAACACATTTTCTATGAGTGCCCAAAACTAAGCACTTTCTGGTCCTTGATTTCACACCACATTGTTAATATATTGGGTTATCAGCACCCACTCACAGGGATAAACCTATTGCTAGGTACCCCACCTGATGGAGTTAAGGATAAAGCTACTCTATATTTATGGGCTATTTTCTTAGGTGCAGCATATAAATCCATCACTAAAAATGGCTTCAGAATATCCCACCTACAATAGCTGAATGGAAAGCAATAATCCTTAACATACAACACAAAGAGCAAATGGCATATGCTCTAAGCAACAAGATGGAAGCATACACTATGTACTGGACTAGATGGGAGTTAGTCCAGGAACAGATTCAATAAGATAGCAGAGGGGAAGCTACAAAGAAAGGAAACTTTAGTAGCTACTAAGACATTATCCTTCCCTGATTACTTTTTTTCAAAAAGTGATGTTTCCACAAGTGTTTATTAATAATTAAATTAAATAAGGGATGTACAGGTAGACTATCTCCAGTGAAGAATAGACTTTAACTGTATTTATTTAACTTATGTCTGTTCCTAACCCGAAGCTTGTTACAGTTCTAACTTGATTGCATTTTATATTTCTTTGTTTTAATTTCTGATTAACTTTAAAGAAGTGTGTATTAACATGATCAAACTAATAGCTATAGTTACAGATAGCTAAGAGTTGTTCATTCTGAATGTAAAACTGAAGCGAAGGAATGTAATGACAGAAGAATTATATGTTAACTCATTACCTAATAAAGGAAGTATAAAAAAAAAAAAATAAAACATGGCGGAGGTTTGGCCTTCATTTTTATGGGCAGTTTCTCAATCCTCTGGTGTGATTTCTTTTTCTGATTTACAAACCCAATACTCCCTTTCAGAGAGGGATAGGTTAAGATACACCCAGGTGTGAAACTTCATACTTAGACAGAGGGAGACATCAGCTTGCTTACCCTCACTTCTTCCAGCACTATGGAAACTACTGAGAGACCCCTACAGGGTAATGTATGGGATAAATTAATCAGTCATCTATACGGAATCCTACGGGAGGCACTGGGGGATTCTTCTCTATCAATACTGGAAGCCTGGAATAAAGACCTGCAAACAGATGTTTCTTTTTAGACATGGCAGGGGCAACTTCAAAAGCCATCAAGATAACTGCCTCAAATGTGCGGAGGGAATTTCTGTGGAAGTCCCGATCTCGGTACTTCCGATCTCCGGTGATACTTACTAAATATCTCCCTGCCTCCTATGGCTTCTGTTGGAGAGGCTGTAACTGCAGACTAACAGACTTGGGTCACATTTTTTGGTTCTGCCCTAAGCTGACACCCTTTTCATGAGCATTGCAAGTAGAGTTGGCAGGATGTTTGGGAGAAGACATCGAACTAACTGTGGAGAACGTACTTTTGTCAATGTATCCCCCTCATAGTCCCCGCTGGGACAGGACCTTACTTCCCTTTTCATTCTAGTAGCTAAGAAAACTATTACCCGATGGTGGATGACACCTCAGATATCTTCAACAAGTGATTGGCGTAATATTATAAAGGAAATTTACCAAAATGAACAACTCATAGCCAAATTTCAGGATAGACTCCCTCAATCTGACATAAAATGGCGCAAATGGGTGTTCTACCAGTCTGGGTTGGACCCAGATATTGTCCCCTAGGGAGCTGAGCCCATTAGGAAAGTTCTTGGGGGGGCTTCCCCTCCCTTTCCTAACTCGAGTGTTGTCTGGCGGCCTGCCTCTTGGAGGGGGGAAGAAAAGAAAAAAGGGAAGAAAATGGAAAGAAGAAATGAAAAGAGAAAAAAGCAAATAACACAGGTGGACAGGACTGGAGGGGGAAAGAAAACAAACTGAAAAGAGTTAATATATGATGCTTGTGTGGATATCTTTACAATAAGTAAAATTACCATGTAATCAATCAAATTATGATAAAACCTGGATATGTGGAAATGTTGATGGTAAGTATTAACATGTAACATCATGTCTCACTTCTCAATAAAAATAAAATTATAAAACAACAAACGTAGCAAACACCATGGTGCTACCTCCCTATGATTACGGTGACTTGTTTTTTCCGGGCAAAGCTTGATGTTTGTTTGTTTGTTTGTTCATTCAAGGTTGAAACCATTGAGTATAAAACTCATTCACAATGGTGACCTTACATAAATACATACATGACAAAATAAATACATCATTTTTAAACACAGTTAAACATAATTTGCTCAGTTACTGAAAACAGGTACAAGACTTCTGGGACGAATACAGATATTTTCTCAATTTAGAAATGGAAGGGGGCTTACTTGTCTGTTTTCTAAATTCTAAAGGCAGACTATTCCAGCAATGTGGTACGTAGTAACTAAAGAGGGATCAGGAGTGCCTGGTTTTTAGTAAAGGGACTACCATTTCTTTAACTCCTGATTTTCTCAAAGAAGGTTCTAGGTTTCTAAAAGATATTCATTCCCCTAAATATGTTGGGACAAGTCCCAAATCACATTTATATGCAAATAATCGCTTATGGACACCTCTTCTATTACGTAGAGGCAACCACCCTAACTCTTATACATGTCACAATGGTGCGTAAGTTTAGGACATTTTAAAACTAGTCTAGCTAACCTATGATAAAGAATGTCAAGTCTAGATGGACGTTCACATGTTACACCATCATATAAGATATCGCCATAGTCCATAAGAGGCAAAATCTGAACCTTAATAATAAGATTCAAGGTTTCAGGTACAAAACAATTCTTGTTTCTATATAAGAAGCCCACCTGCTTACTAACCTGTGAAATTAAATTATCCACATGTGTGTTCCCGGAACCTAATCTATCCAGCCAAAAATCCAGGTATTTATAATGTTTGGCAGATTCCAGAATTGTGCCCTGACTGCCCGAAATTACTAAATCAGGTGCCCCTTTTAATTTGAAGACTGACCTGAACAGCATACACTTCGTTTTGGAGGAGTTTAACTTCAATTTAGACCCAACAGAAAATGACTGAAGAAGGTCAAAACTAGCCTGGAACTTGTCTTGGACTTCCATAACTGATGGACCAGACTGATACAGAATTGTGTCATCAGCGTAAAGATGATAACGAGAGGCCCCTACATGTTGTTCATGATCTTTTAAACAGACCAAAAACAATAAAGGGCCCAAGACAGAGCCCTGAGGTACTCCTCTCAAAACCAAGAGTTGATCAGATTCGGTGCCATTTACTGCTGTTACCTGACGCCTGTCAGTGAGGTAAAAAAGGAATCACTTCAAAGTCAAATGGCTCATTCCCACCCCTCACAATCTTTGCAGTAACATTTGGTGGTCCACCGTGTCGAAGGCCTTGGAGAAATCGACCAGAATAGCATCAGTAAAACAGTGGGCATCACTACCTGTGCCGATCTCATCCAAGACCCCTGACACGGCCATCACAGTCCCATGCTGCTTCTGGAAACTGGATTGATACCGGTCCAGCACTTATTCCCTTCCAAATGTTCCATTAATTGTCTTACCAACAGTTTTTCAAAAACGTTGCTCACCATGGGCAAGAGAGAGAGAGGGGCCTGTAGTCTGATAGGTGGCCAGGGTTGCCCCTCCCCCTTTAAGATGGGGATCACCCGGGCTGACTTCCAACCCCCAGGCAAATAGCCCATCTCAATAGATAAATTAAACAAATAAGCTAATGGCCTGGCTATATGGGTTGCTGCAAGTTTTAGCATGGTTCCCAACAAGCCATCTGGTCTACAACTACCTTTAGTCTTCAGTTGTAAGAGGATTTCCTGAACTTCATGATAGCCTATTGCTTTAAATACAAACTGAGGCACCCCGGTACAACTGAAGTCTTGGGGTTTGGGCAAAGGCGTAGAGGGGGTATCAAAAAAGTTTCCCGAATCCACAAAATATTTATTAAATCCATCAGGAAGGGCTGATTCTTTTTCAAACATTTCCTCTTCAGATAAATGGTTTTGGATTTAACTTGACCATTTAAGTCACTGACTAACATCCAAAATTGTGTTGGGTTCACTATAGATTCCACAGTTTTAATTTTAAAATAATTATTTTTAATGTCACTAACGTTAAACACATATACGTTTCTTAATTTCCTATAATTTTGACAATCCCTCTGTTTACCCAATTTATGTGCCTTTTCCCAGGCTTTATTTTTCTCGTGTTTAATTTTCATTAGTTTTGATGTGTGCCATGGAGCCGAATTTATTTTGATTTTTCTACATTTAACTGGCATGTGATTATTACATACTGAAAGAAACTCTGCCAAAAAATAGCCCAACGCTAAATCAAGATTAGGGATAAATTCTAATCGGTCCCAATTAATGCTGTCTAATTAAGCTAAGAATCCAAAGTAATCAAATCATTAAAAGGACCTGAACTTCAATAATCTTGGTGGGCCCTTGACCTTTACTTTCCCCCTTATACAAAAAACAATAGTATGGTCACTAAAAATGTCACCAGCAACCCCAAAAGAAATATAATTATGTGGGCAATTTGTTAGAATTAGGTCAATCAAAGATGAATCATTAGGCCTATGTACATTAATGCGGGTGGGTTCTGTTATCAATTGAGCTAATCCAAGGCTCAAAGCTGTTGTTTCGGGTCTTTGTGATTTGGCAGGATGCAACCAATCCGCATTAAAATCACCAAGTATAAAAAATGCGTGGGAGAAAGTAAAGGGAACTAAGACATCATGGATAGTATCTAAAACCTCCACAGAAGAGTAGTGGGTCTATATCCTCCAAATATAAGAAGCGGTTTTCCCATTCTCAATTTAAATTCCAAGACCAAATATTCACATCTTGTAGGATCAATATTACAGGTTAAGTGAGTAGGCAGATATTTCTCCAAGTAGTAAATCATCATGCCACCTACCCGCTTGTTCCTTTCAGCCCTTATGAAATTATACCCCGATATTGTTAAAAGACTATCATCATGCTTTCTTCCTAACCAGGTTTCAGAGATTATCATACTCCTGGTCGATTGTGAACTCCCTTATTAAATCCAATTTTGGGATTATACTCCTAACATTTGAATGGATGATTACACGGCCATTTTGGTTCCTTAAATTATTAGTTAGGGGACGTGGATTTACTGCGATGTCCCCACTTTGAAGTAGTAGTAACAAAATGCATATCCTTGTCATAAAAGACCTCATTAGGACTTCAGTTTTTTTTTGGGACCCAGGCCGTCATAAATTCTTGGCCAACCCACATTCCCAACCCCGCCCTTAGACAATGCTTCCCCGTCATAGCCTGAATATGATTTGAAATCACACTCAGGCAATTGTTTGGCCATTCAACATATGGCTGATATCTTGGTCTGTTCAATTCAAGGCAGACCTGAGTCCCAGGGCGAGGAGTTAATACACGTCCAATAAGATGAGTTTCCCAAACAGGGTGAGACCCTCCCACTTCCCATTGCTGGAGACCAGTTATAACAGAGACAAGAATTAAATAAACAACTAACCCATGACTAACTTACTCTTACAAAGCCTAACTTACTTAATGCCTACTTACTTAATCAAAGATTTGCCTGCTTCATCCTTGACACCCCATGTAGGACACATAGTTGCAATTTATTAAACAAACTAGATTGGTTGAAACTAAAGGATTGGAGAAATTAAAACATGATTATGTTTATCTACAAATGACATAAAAATCTTGTGCCAGTTTATCAATTAAAAAAATGTTTCACGTAAGAAAATTAAATCAAGTCTATGGTCAGAATTGGATTAGAATTTGTCCTAAGAAAATCTATTCTTGAGACTGGAAGATCCCACTTTTTTTTTTTTACCATGAGCCATAACCTATGGAACAACTTGCCCTCTTACCTTAGACCAGCAGAGGGGGAAAAATCAGTAAAAAATAAAACTGGTAAGTGGTCGACTACTCAGGCATGTAGGAACACAGCTTGTTGTCCTAGCTGGGACACTGGTTAATGTGTGTTATGTCTTCTGCGTGTGAAATGTTTTGTAACTGCCAATGTAAAAATGTGCTATGTCCTTCACACGCGAAATGTTTTTGTAACTGCCAGTGTAAAGATGTGCAATTGTATATATGATCTTCTCATTAAAATATATTTTTTTTATTGCATTTGAATCTTAAATAATTGTACTTATTGCAGAAAGGACCTCACTGTAAATGAGCTTTGCTCAATTGAGTATCCTGTTCATATGAAATATGAATACAATTTTACCATACCATAACATGTTAAACACTGCTTACTGGATTGTTTCAGTTATACAATCGAGATCTGTTTCTCTGGTATCACATGGGTTACCAAGGATCACACAACTGACACGTAACCTTGACTGCCATATCAAAACGTCTAATTGTATGTTTTCTGTCAGACTACTGTATCATCTCAGCAAACAAAAGCAGCAGGAATCATCCCCAGGCTCAGGTGCTTGCTGTATGCTCCTACTGATGCTGCAAGCTCTCAGTCCCAGATTTCTTGAATCTGCCCAGTGTGCTCAGACTCGGGTTTGCTTTATGTGAGGCCGGGGTGGGGTGGGGGCCAAAATAAATTTCTGTGGGGTGGCTGCTGGTCAACATTCACACAGCTCATTTCACTGATCACAGAGCACAATTTTCACCCACAGTATTTTTTTTTTTTTAATATAGCTTTTAGGTTCCCGTCACCTCCTCCCGCCAACTGGCGATGGGGACACATGCATTTTTTTTTTTTTTTAATACAGGTTTGCTCCTGACACCCCCGCCACGTCCCGGCATATGGCTGTGTGAGCATGTGGAGGCACACTTCACACCCCGTGGCGCCAGCTCAGTCCCTTCCATCTCCTGATACTTTGCCACCCCCTCTCTGCCTATGCCACCCATCAGACCTCCGCCTGGTGGGAGTGGAATTACGAGGGAGAGGGGCAACCCACCCTCATCAACCTCAGGAGAGGAGAGGAGAGCAGCTCGCCGGCATGCTCAATCCTGTTCCACCCTCCCTTCCCATGCCAGCACCCTGATGGCCCAAGGTCATTCCCGAACCCGGGTCACCGGCGTAGCGTGAAGTAAGACGCCCAGCACCTCAACCCTCTGTGCCACTGGGCTGGCTTCACCCACAGTTTTGAAGAAAGACATGCCACATTAGTGGGTGTTGAAAGCATGACATAGATACACAGATGCTGTCAGCAGATAAGGACCACTAGGCCCATCCAGTCTGCCTAACGAAGCATCCGGTTACTCTATCTGGTCATTGGCTTTAGTTTTTTCTTCCTATCTCTATTATTCCTTTGTTTCTGTCCCATGCATGTTTGAAGCCCGCCACTGTACGGGCTGCCACCACCTCCTGGGGCAGGCTATTCAATGCATCCACCACCCTTTCTGTAAAAAAGAACTTCCTGACAGTTCCCCTTATGCAGCCACCCTTCAGTCTCATGTCCTCTTGTCCTGGCACTACTATTAATCTGGAATATGTTGTTCCCTTCCACCTTGTTAATGCTTCTGAGGTACTTAAATGTTTCAATCACGTCACCTCTCTCCTTGCTTTGTTCCAGCATGTACAAATTGAGGCTCCCTCATTCTCTCCTCGTAAGGTTTGTAATGTAATCCCTTCGCCATTTTGGTCGCCCTCTTCTGCACCATCTCTATTTTGTTAATGTCCTTTTGAAGGTGTGGTCTCCAGAACTGTACACAGTATTCAAGGTGAGGCCTCATCAAGGTCTTGTACCTCCATCCTTCAGCTTGTGAGTCCCCTTCCAATACACCCCAACATCCCACTGGCCTTTCCCACCGCCTTTACCATCTGCCTAGCGGCCATCAAGTCATCTGTGATTATGACCCTCAAGTCCCTCTCCTCCTTAGTTACTGTCAACAGCCCTCCCAACCTTTAACGCGCCCCAGGGTTCCTGCTCCCCACATGCATGATTGTGCACTTCTTTGCGTTAAACCTTAGCTGCCATGCCCCTGACCATCTCTCCAGCATTTCCAGGTCTTTTCATATCCTTTCCACCCCCTCTAGAGTATCCAACCAGTTGCAGATCTTGGTGTCATCTGCAAACAGGCAAACCTTTCCCTCAAGCCCATCTGCAATGTCACTGATGAAGACACTGAAGAGGACTGACCCCTGAGGTAGCCCACTGGTCACCTACCTTTCATCTGATTGGGTTCCATTCACCACTACCTTCTGTTTTTTTGTCCCTTAACCAGTTTCCAGTCCAGTTCATCACCCTACGTCTCAACCCCAGGCTGCCTAGCTTGTTGACCAGTCTCCTATGTGGAACCGTATCAAAAGCTTTGCTGAAACTGAGGTAGGCAATATCTATCGCCTCCCCCCCCCAGTCTACTGCCTTTGTCACCTGGTCAAAGAAATCTATCAGATTAGTTTGACAGGATCATCCTGCAGAGAACCCATGTTGCCTGGGATCCACCAGTCCATTGGCTCCCAGGTGTTCCACTTTTCTTTCCTTAAGGAGTGCCTCCATTATCTTCCCGACTACTGAGGTTAGACTAACTGGCCTGTAGTTCCCTGCTTCCTCGTTACTAATGCACTTGTGAAGAGGGACAACATATTCCTCTGGAATTATTAGAATATTCGGAGTACGCCTTTGCACAGAGCTCATTTACAAAGGTTCCATGTCAGAGGTACAGGTAGTGAACAGATGCAGTTCAATGAAAGCACGCATGAAAGGACCACGCAAGATCCAAGAACATTTACAAAATTTACAATATTCAACAGATCAGTCATAACTAGTTCCTAAGCTCAGTAGTGGTACAAGGTGCAGCAGCAGGCAATGCACTGTCTAAGGTTAGGGCAGTTGCAGAGAAACAACTTTGTCTACAGCAGGGGTTCTCAAATGGTGAGGCCAGCCTCCCTGGGAGGCCCCAACCTGTTTCATGGGAGGCTCAAGCAAGTCTGAAAGGGCACTGTATTTAAATTTTGGGTTTTATATGTTTTGTGTGAAGAGATGAAGCAAACTGAAAGAGGATAATAGTAGGTGAATTTTATGTATGTATTTACTAATAGGTGACAAGGGAGGGTGAATGAGCCAATGCTCATTTCAGGTGTACCCGGGGAAGGGTAGGGAGTGAATACATTTCAAAAGTTAACTGCAAAACAATAAAGAAATATACAATGAGTAATAGTGCAACAAATATGAACAATAAATTAATAAAGAATGGTGGTAATTGATCAATTTATAAACTGATGGCAGAACAGCCCAAATACAAGGGTTGAGCATAGAAGTGCTAAGAGCAATAGCAGAAAGGAGAAAAGTAATCCCCGAGATGTTGCTTAGGAGCAGAGAAGGAGGGTAGTGGCAAAGTATGTAGGAAGGTTATTTCATATAGGAGGAAACAGAGGAAGTAGTCAGTTTTTTGGGGAGGCTCAAAATCTTTTCCACGGATTTGAGGAGGCTCACTGTGACAAAGTCTAAGAACTATTGGTCTACAGTATTACAGGCATCCCAAGTAGCACAGTCAGGGAAGGCGTTGTTAGAAGGACCTGTCTAGTGATTGCACAGGCATACGTATTGATGAGCAAGGTGTTTTCTCAGGGATGATTTAAACTGGTTCGATTTGGGTATCTCCAGAAGTGAGGTGGGGAGTTCATTTAATCAGGCTGCCGCTTGGTAAGGGAAAGATCTCATGAATTGACTGGTACTACACTGTGGGACGTACAAAATATTTCTTGCAACTCTCCTAGTAGAGTGGTGGTTAAAGGAGGTATGTCGCAGGGATTGGAGGTGGGGGCGTGAGCCTTAGTAGGGCTTTCTTCTCAATTAGGCAAGTTTGTAATTTTATTCTGAGGTGTAGTGTAAGCCAATTTGTGCTCAGAGGTTGCATTTGTGTGTGAGCCTGTCCGCATCAAGGCCGAGGAGGAAAGCCTTATTTAAGAGGGCCCTGATTCCACTGAGGTTGGTGTCTGTTGCAGCTCCACAGATTACCAGTCCATAATCCAAGGAGGAGAGAACCGAGGAGGCTACAGCAAGTTTCCTAGTCTCTAGTGTCAAAGTACTTGTGTCTATAAAGAACCTCCAGTTTTTTGTTTACTGTACTGACAACATGGTCAATATGCCTGGTGTATGTTAGTGCGCTATCAAAGTGTATACGAAGATATTTGAAGGAGTTTACTTTTTATAATATCTCACCATCTTGGTTATGGATAGAAAGGGGTAGAAGTTTATTCTTTCTCTGTTGGTTGGCGAATATCATTGTTTTTGTTTTTTATAGTTTAAGAGCAACTTGTTCTGTAAGAACCAGCGCTCAAGGGAGCTGAAGTTGTGCTGCAGGGGGCTCCATGCCGTAATGGCGATCACAAACAGCGACTGCTATTATGGCGCAACCGTATCGTCAAAAGCAAATCGGGTGATATGCACAATGGGGGTACTAATAACAACAAAAAATAGAAAGGGACCTGAGGGTAGTCATATCAGATGACCTAAACGTAAGCAAGAAATGTGAGAAGGCAGTAAGGAGGGCTGGGGGGATACTGGGATGTATAGGGGGAGAGACATCGCCAGTAGAAATCAGAAAGTTGTTATCCCTCTGTACAGACAGTTGGTGAGACCCCAACTGGAGTACTGCATGCAGTTCTGGAGACTCCATCTCCGCAAGGACATAGGACAGGGGCAGTCCAGAGGAGGGCAACTATAATGGTGCAGGGTCTTCACCAAGCGCCATATGAAGAGACTAAAGCAGCTTAATATGTATACCCTCGAGGAAAGGAGAGAGAGGGGGGACATGTTGGAAACTTTGAAGTACCTCAAGGGAATCAACAAAGTCCAAGAGGGTAGCATCATTCAGAAAGAGATGTACAAGAACAAAAGGGCACAATTTGAAGATAAAGGGGGGACAGCTAAGGGGCAATATGAGGGAGCATTTTTCCACGGAGAGGATGGTTGACGTATGGAACAGCCTTCCTGAGGAGGTCAAGGGGTCAAAAACAGTGGGGGAATTCGAGAATGTATGGGACAGATATAAGGAAATTCTGGTGGGGAGGTAGGAAGAAGTAGGCTGCTGGTTAACTAAGATCTGCAGCTTATCTAATAGGTAGGGAAACGGGCAGACTGGGTGGGCCAAGCGGTCCTTATCTGCCATCAAAGTCTATGTTCTATGTTTATGTTTCTCGAGGACCATACTTCTGGAAAAACATAGCGCTTTTGCTGGGGGGTGGGAGGTTGCCTCCCGTACTCTCTGATTTTATATTACCAACCCAAAGGGGTGCATGTTGAGGAGGGGCAACACTCCGTGTGGAAATATAAAAAAAGGCAATCGCAAGCAGCGGCAAAATTCTCTCACCTGCTCCGTCCCCGCTTCCTGTGCCCTCTGCACCGGAGCCAAACACCCTCACCATCACACCACAGGGCTGGCTCAGCTGCAGGAGGCACACCACCATATCTAAACCCTCTTCTGTATCCCTCCCCTCCTCCTCCCTATCCCTCCCCTTCCGGTCGCTGTCCTCACTATTGCATCGTTACCCTTGCAGGGTAGCCCAAAATGATAGTGCTAAAAATGAGTCGCTGTTTTTGTAGTCGCTCATTTTCAGTCGCTATCATCACTGGATACCACTGCAGGGTATGGCTGGCAGCCTGTTGCTTAGTGCGGCTGGTGAAGACAACTGCATCATCTGCGTAGAGCAGGATGCAGGCTCCACCACAAGCATTCAGCACGTCAATGTACAGTCTAAACAAGTCAGTAGTGGGCCCAGTACTGATCCCTGGGGGACACCTACCGACACTGCCTTAGAGTCAGAGAGAACTCCATTTGATTTTCACTTTTTGGGAGCAGTCCATTAGACAGTTCCTAAACCACCTCAAATTTTCCTTAGATAGGCCAATCCCTTCAAGTTTTTCTGTTAGCATCGTGTGGTTCATGAGGTCGAAAAGCCTTGGTTAGAACCAGGTCAATGAAGACAGACCCAACCATTTTGCCCTCGTCAAGTGATTCATATAGTGAGATGGTGAATTCAAGGAAAGCTGAGATGGTGTTGTGCTGCCGTTAAAGCCATGTTGTTGAGGGCACAGCAGGTTGTAGCTACTGAGGTAATCCACCAGCTGTTCTGTGATTATTTGTTCAAGTGCCTTGGAAAGGGGAGAAGAGTATGGAAACTGGTCGATAGTTTGTGATGCATGCTTTATCTCCTCCCTTGTGTACGGGAGTGATGATCGCGGATTTCCGGAGGGTGGGGACTCAAAAGAGTATCAGAGAGAAAGGTTGTACAGTTTGGTACTTGGGGTAACCAGGATGTCGAGTGCTGAGGCGAGGAACTTCATTGTCTATTGTGACTCCCAACTGATGAATTAGTTGGGCTTCACACAGGTTGTTACCTCTGCGACCCATATCCATGGTCAATCTCTGGACTTGGTCTTCCTTCTGGGGATGGAGACCTCTGACTTGGTGGTGGAACCGGTTGGATGGTCAGACCATCATACTATAAGGTTCAATTTCCAGGCCCCCCCCCCCAACAGAAACATAGAAACTGTTGGCAGATATGGACCGTTAGGCCCATCCGGTCTGCCCCAAAGTCCTGTACTTGAGTACAGCTTTTGACACTCTCCCTGCTTAACCTCTATGGTTCCCCATGCCTGTCCCATGCATGTTTAAATCCAATCACAGTGCTTACTCCCACCACCTCCTGTGGCAGACCATTCCATGCGTCCACCACCCTCTCTGTGAAGAAAACCTTCCTCACATTTCCTCTTAACCTGCCACCTTCCAATTTCATTTCAATAATAAGGCTGTGATGGAGTCTCTGGACTCTGTTGCTACTGTCCGTGTTTGTCCACTCACTGTTCGCCCCTTGGTTTGATGGGACCTTGAGGGAGTTGAGACGAGTGGGACGAAGGCTGGAAAGGTGCTAGCAGAAATCTGGCTTGGATGCCGACAGGCTTAGATTGATGACCTATTATAAGGATTATCAATCGGCTATCTCCTGTAAGAAGGCAAAGTTCCTGTCCAGGGAGATAGCTGCCGCACAGAATCAACCAGCTCAGCTCTTCCGAACTGTCGAACAGACTGTGCAATCCAGCCTGTCTTCAGTCGCGGAGAGCATTGTCACAAGAGAAGTGTGACACGTTTGCTCGATTCTTCGCTGATAAGGTTGTTGACATCAGGTCTGAAATCTGTGCGGTCTGTTCCAATGGGTGGGGTGATGGTCGGTGGGAGGTTGTGGCCCCTAGGTTTGCTTTCATCAACTTTGACCAGTTGACGATCGAGGATGTCGTGTGGATCATCCAAAGTATGCAGCTGACCTACTGTAGTTTGGACCCGGACCCAACCTACCTCCTAGTGTGGTGTGTTGAGGTCATCGGCCAGGTCCTAGCCAAGATAGTCCAGTGTTCATTAGAGACAGGTGTGTTTCCGGATACCCTGAAGGAGGCCGCGGGAACGCCCCTCCTTAAGAAATCTTCTCCTGATCCAGACTGTCTGGCTAACTATAGCCCTGTCTCTAACTTTCCCTTTGTGGTTAAGGTTATTGAGAAGTCAGTCGCGCTGCAGCTGTAGGTCCATTTAACCACCCACGATATCTACGATCCTCTCCAGTCAGGATTTCAGAAGAGCCATAGCATCAAGGCGGCCCTTGTTCAGGTTCTCAATGATCTCCCGATAGTGAGAGATTAGATAACTCGTTCCATCTTGGTCCTCCTTAATCTCTCTCTGCAGCATTTGACACCGTGGACCATGGTGTGTTGCTAGAGTGCCTGCGGTTCATCTGTGGACTATCAGGTGTGGTCTTCAGATAGTTCCTTTCTTTCCTTTCAGGCAGGTCCCAGAGAGTGGTGTCCAGGATTTTTCCTTTGGACCCGGTCTCCCTGCCTTATGGGGTACCGCAGGGCTCTGTGCTTTCACCCATGCTGTTCGTGGTGTGCATGCTGCCGTTAGGAGACATTGTTAAGTGGTATGGGCTGAGTTTTCACTGCTATGCTGATATACTCAGCTCTACATATGTCCTTTGTGCCCGAACAGGGTGATGCTATCTCAGTGTTTAACTGCTGCCTAGCTGAGATCCAGGGCTGGATGAATGCCAACTGGTTGAGGCTGAACCCTGGTAAGACCAAGGTGTTGGTGGTGGACCTGGGTCGTTGGGCAGAGGGGTTTCTGGCGAGGCAGTCCTCTAGGCTTTGGCTTGGGGCTAACCAGCTGGGGTCCTCTGATCGGGTGCGAAATCTCGGCATTATTTTTGATGATGAACTGACGCTTAAGCCTCAGGTGTCATCAGTCGTCAAGTCCTCATTTAATCACCTGAGGAATATCACCCAGATTAAGCACCTGGTCCCGCCTGATTACCTTCCAGCGTTGGTCCATGCCTTCGTGACTTCTCACCTGGACTACTGTAACTTCCTATACCTAGGGCTACAGGGTATTGATATTCACTGCTTGCAGCTAGAGCAGAATGCGGCTGCCAGGTTGCTGATTAGCTTAGCCCGATATTGCCATGTCACGCCTGTTCTCTGCAGCCTGCACTGGCTGCCTATTCAGTGGCATATCACCTTCAAGTTCAGGTTGCTGACCTATAAAGCCCTACATGGGCAGGGACAGGGTGTCATCGAGGCACAGGTCAAGAAGCTTAGGAAAACCAGGAGCAGTTGTAAAATTCGCAACAAGTCATTTATTATTAATTAAAAGTAAAATAAAAAAATTAAATTGTTTAGTATAACTATTTACAAAGGCAGCACAAACAGAGAAAGCCCATCTGGGTTTCTTCTCAATTTCCAATCTCAGTCTCTCTGTGTTTTCTCTTGCAAGAAATTGTAGCTCTGTTTTTATAAGTCTTTGCAACCCCCTCTCGTTAAGGAAACAGCATGCTTCTCAGAGTGTTCCTGTAAGTTTCAACAAGTGCATCAAAAAGAACACTGTGATCCAGAATTGACCTCTTGCTTACAGCTTCTCAGAGAGTTTGCCAACAGGTTAACCTCTTGAGTTCAAATAGCTTTGCAATCATTTCAACAGAATAACTATATACAGTTTTAGCTTTGCAATTATTTCAACAGTATAACTATATACAGTTTTAAACAAAGGGATCCCAGTATCAATTACATTTCCACAAAATGATTCACATATATTTTTATACCAGCAGATATGCAAAGGGGGAGAAAAGCCAGAACTAGCAAGAGAAGGTAGAGAGATAGCGAGATGCAGAGAACTGCAAGACCATCAGGGTGATCAAGTCCCAGGTCTCACGAGAAAATGTGGTCGCGTAACCAGACAGACACGAGACAGAAAAGAAGAGAATAGAACAGATCCCTGCATTTAAACTCTCTCTCTCCAGAACAACTGGGAAAGGGCCCTATTCAACCTTGTCACATCAGGTTAACTGCAAGATCTTCTGCGCCCCGGTCACCCCCTCTGCTCCTCCGACGAGGGATTGCTAGAAGTTCCCAGGATTTGTTTAAAGACATCAGGTGATGCCAGTCCGTCAGCGCAGTGGTTGGATTTCCGCTTGCGACGCCAGCGACCTGGGTTCGGGAACAGACCCGGGTCACCAGAGGGCCAGCTGGGGGGAGAAGGATTGAGTATCCCTTGGACAGCTCTCCTTCTCGGGGGGGGGAAGGCAGGACTGCAGTTGGTGTACGAGCGGCACCTAGCAGAGGCTGGGTAGCTGCACCACATCGGCACTCAATAGAATGTCAGGACGGGGCAGACGCAGGTCATCATTGCATACCCCTGTCCTGCTTATAGGGTGGATAAAATCCCGAACCTCGCCATCCATATGATGCTCTGCCCCTGTGTGCCTCGATCAGCCTCTGGAAGCCGATCCCCCGACCAGATATAAGTACTGCGGCCCCGATACAGGGGGTCGGTGCCGCAGCCCTACTCTCTGGGGGGGGAAGCCAGGGATAACTGAGGGGATGCAGGCATAATCCGGAGGAGGAGGTGACGAGGGTCTGTGACCAGAGCGGAAAATACTGACGGGAGTAGGAGGGGCAAAAAGTGATAAAAAAAAAAAAAAAGACATCGGGTGCTCGGTCATTTATGTTCATGGCCCCGACCCTGTGGAATTCTCTACCTCATCGGATAAGGGAGTGCCTGACCATGGAGAACTTTAAATTTGCATTGAAATATTAGTTTTTTAGTCTTGCCTATCTAGAATACGAATGAATTGTTGGTTTTTTGATTAATTACTGACTTTTAATTGTTCTTAACTTTTGTATAATCGCTTGGATACATGGTGACTTGCACTTTTTAAAAAAATAAAAGAGTTGAGAGTTGAGTGTCACTACCTGCCCTGGTTTTGTTTATAACTCGTTTTATATCATTAGCAGTTTCTGACTCAGTTATTGTTCTAAAGTAAAACTTGGGGTGACTGGAATGTGTAGAGCTGGCAGGTGGGGTAAGTGGGGCATGCGGTGGGGTGTTGAAGGAGGCATGCTGTGGGGTAGTGTCATGGTAGGAGCTATGGTTGGTGAAGGAGGTGTTAAGAATGTCTGCAATTTCCTTGGGGTCAGAGATAAACAGGTTACTCACCTGTAACAGTAGTTCTAGGAGTGGTACATGTTGTTCATCCACACTGTCTGGCATTGTCCCTTTCCTCTTTAAATCTTGCTGGAAGTCTTCAAGCTGGCTCCTCCCACCCACCCGGATGGTAAATACCTCAGCTCCGCCCCATGATGCCAGATCTAGCCCACTGGAAGCAAGGTTGTGCGTCTTAAGCCGGGGAGGTCGGTGGGTGTGTGTGGATGAACAACATAAACCACTCCTAGAACTACTGATAAAGGTGAGTAACCTGTTTTTCTAGGAGCGTGGATATGTTGCTCGTCCACACTGTCTGGCACACTCCTAGCAGTTCTCCGGGAGGAAGGAGGCCAGGCGCACACCCCCTACTTAGGAAAAAGAAATTGGAGAACCGAGGCCCCAAAACCGGCTTCTCGGCGTGACTCAAGGTCGATGTGGTAATGGGTAATGAAGGTGTTTTCTGACTTCCAGGTAGCAGCCCGACAGATTTCCAGGATAGGGATGTCCCCTAGAAGCAGCCACCGATGCAGCAGTATGGAGGGTAGAATGAGCTCTTATCCCTCGGGGAGGCTGCTTGCCTGCCAACTCATAACACAGACTTATGCATGATGTGATCCATCTTGCAGTAGTCCGCTTGGCTGCAGGTCTGCCAGAAATGGCTTCAGCGTAGGTGACAAACAGCTGGCGAACCTCTCCCCTAATTTCTGCCGTCCTCTCCTTATAGTAGGAGAGAGCACGTCTGAGGTCCAGAGTATGGAGCCTGTACTCGGCGTCTGAGGTGTAGTTAGGGTAATATACCGGCAGAGTCAACACCTGGTTAAGGTGAAACTGTGACACCACCTTCGGAAGGAATTTCGGGTGGGGCGCAGGACAACTTTGTCCCTGTGAAAGACCAGATAAGGGGAGTCCACTGAAAGCGCCTGGAGCTCCCCTGTCCTTCTGGCTGACGTGATAGCCACCAGGAAGGCAGTCTTCCATGACAAGTGCAAGAGCTCACACTTGTACATGGGTTCGAATGACTTGCCCATGAGCTTTGCCAAAACCAGCAAGAGATCCCATGGAGGTGGAGGTTCACGCACCGGAGGGGATATGTGATCCAGGCCTTTGAAAAAGCACCCGACCACTGTCTCCTGTGCCAATGTCGGCTGACCGGCCCGCGCCTGGTAAGCAGAGATGGCTGCCAGGTGCACCCTAAGGGTCGATGACCGAAGACCCCCTTTGGAGAGGGACCAAAGGTAGTCTAGAATGTTAGCCACAGAACGGGATAAGGGGTCCAGGCTCTTTCCCTGACACCAAATGGAAAACCTTTTCCATTTGAAGGCATAACATTTCCTGGTCGATTCATTTCAAGATGCTTCCACCACAGTGTAGACATCCTCGGAAAGACCCATAGCCTGGAACTCTAGCCACTCAGGAACCAGGCTGTGAGGTGCAGGGATTGAAGGTCTGAGTGGAAGACCTTCCCCTGGTTCAATATCATCAGGTCTAGGCGTGTACAAAGCCGCTCCGGGGTCCTGCAGCTGAGGCTGAAGAGATCTGGATACCAGAACTGGTGTGGCCAATCTGGGGCTACCAGGATCACCTTCGCCTTGAGTAACACCTTGTGGATCAAGGGAAATGGAGGGAAGGCGTAAAGGAGGCCTGGGGTCCACAGCCTCGAGAAGGCATCCCCCTGCAGCGAGCCCTGCTGAGGGGGGGCCGGCATGGTACAGCTGCAGCTTGGTGTTTTCCCTGGAGGCGAACAGGTCCACCAATGGTTTGCCCCAACGGGAGAACAGATTGCAAGCTACCTCTGGATGGAGAGACCACTCGTGGGACGTCTGGCCTATGCAGCTGAGAGTATCTGCCAGTTGGTTCGAGACTCCTGCCACATGGATGGCCAGGAGATCCGCCTACAGCCGGCTGACGAGGGTCCAGATCCGGAACACCTCCCTGCATAGCAGACGGGAGTGCGTGCCACCCTGTTTGTTGAGGTAGTACATGGTTGTGGTATTGTCCATCTGGACTTGAACCACTTGACCCCGGAGCTGAGGAGCGAAAGCTGACAGTGCCAGTCTGACTGCTCTGAGCTCCAACAGGTGGATGTGGCATTAGGACTCCTCGGGGTTCCAGAACCCGTGAGCTCTGTTGTCCCCCGTGTGGGCTCCCCAGCCCATGAGAAAGGCATCGGTCGTAGGGACGACCATCGGCTCAGGGCGGATGAACAGGATCCCTTCCCACAAATGACTCGGGACAGTCTACCACTGGAGAGCGTCCCACATCCTCTGGGTGACAGTGACCAGCTGGTCGAAGAGACCCTAACGCTAAGACCACTGGGCGGCCAGCTCCCATTGAAGGGGGTGCATGTGCAATCTGGCCCAACGGACCACTGAGGTGCACGCCGCCATGTAACCCAGGAGGCGCAGGAAGTCCCGGGCAGGACGCAAGTGCCCAACCAGAAATGAAGGGCAAAGGAGGAAAGAACCTCCGCCCTGTCCGCCGGAAGCCGAGCTCTGGCCTGATGAGAGTCGAGCTCTGCCCCTATAAAGCCCATCACCTGAGAGGGCACGAGTTCTGACTTGGCCTCGTTGATTACGAGGCCCAGGTGGGAGCAGGTTCAGAGGGTCAGGTCCCTGGACCTCTCCACCTCCTGTAGGGAGGAACCCGCCAGGAGCCCGAGTGGCCGATGACAGGCTGAACGGCATGGCTCTGAACTCGTACAGGGTCCCTTCGACCCTGAAGCGGAGGAACCGCTGATGGGATGGACGGATTGGGACGTGGTAGAATGCGTCCTGAAGATCCAGTGAACAGAACCACATGTTTCGCTCCAGAGGTGGTATGATCTGGTTCAGAGTTACCATCTGGAAGGTGCGAGACCTAAGATATCGATTCAAGTCATAGAGATCTAGGATGGGGCACCAACCCCCGTCCGCTTGGGCAACAGGAAATACCTGGACACGAAGCCTGGGTCTGTAGGAGGATCCGGCACTGGAGCTACCGCCTCCTTGTGGAGGAGCTGAGTAGTGTCGTCCCGAAGGGCCGACTGAGCACTGAGATACTTTCCTCCCGTGGGGCACGGGCCCAGCTGGGGGTACTGCTCGAACTCTAGAGGCAGTCCCTGCCCGACCACTTCCAGAACCCACCTGTCCGAAATGATACCGGACCAGGTGGAAAGAAGTGGCGGAGCCAGCCCCCCGTGGGAGAACCAGAACTGGCGTGACGGGTGTAGGGGAGGCCACCCCCGACCCGTCACTGTGCAGGCTTGGAGGAGGCACCACGACCAGCACCTCAGCCTCCTTTGTGGGGCTGTTGGGGACCTTGCTTGGGCCTAAGGTGCCAAGCTTGAGCCTGCTGCTGTTGCTGACCTCCCTGGAAGGAGGGCTGTCTAACCACAGGGGAAGAATGCCAAAAGGACTTCTTCTTGCGCTTCTGCTGGTTCTTGCCCAAAGAACCTTTAGCAGAGGTGGCATCTAAGGTGGTATTAGACTGCTCAATGTGCTGTAGATGACCTGACGCTCCCGGACCGAAGAGGTCGGTGCCAAGGAAGGGCACGTCAGCTAGCTTGTGCTGAGTATCCGCGGGAAAAGAGGATAACCTCAGCCAAGCTCTGCGGGTAGGCTACTGCAGCAGCAGTGAACGGCACAGGAATTTCCAATGTCCAGAGCCGTCTGGAGCTGCTGTTTAGCAACAGCATGGCCCTGGTCCCGGACCTGCTTGACCGTGGTCTGCATGTCTACTGGGAGATGAGGGAGGACTTCATCAAGTGACCCCAGAAGGGCATGAGAGAAGTGTGCCATAATCACTGCTGAGCTAGCCTGACGAAGGTGTAGGGATGATGCCGCACAAACTTTCTGGGCCAAGTGGTCCATATTTTAGGACTCCTTGTCCGGAGGGCAGTCAGTACCCGCAGAGCTGCCCTTGCGCCTAAACACTGAGGCAGTCACAAGGCTCTCGGCCAAGGGATGCTCAGTGAAGCCCGCCAAGGACCCCATGGGCACCGCGTACTTGCGGTCCATATGGGCAGACTGAGCCGGGCAAGAGGCAGGGCGCTGCCAAAGCTCCAGTGCTGGGCCAACTATGGCTTCGGCCACTGGGAAGGCCTCCGTTGGGGTATCCCCCCTCTTAAGAATATCCGTGAGAGGATATTCCCCCTTTTGTATGGGCTGCAAAGGCATACCTGTGGACTCCGAAATGAGTCGAAGGATGCCCTGGAAGGAAGAAGGACCTTCCTCCAGGCCTGTCACTGACAGCTCATGTGAGTGAAGGCCAGTAGTATCCAAATCCGAGGAATCCGAATACAGGGGTCTCCCACCTAAGTCCCCCTCGATGCGCCTACGGCAATCAGGAGTGACTGTAATGGACAACCTATAAGGTAAGCCCACAGTTGGCCGATCCTCCTTAGAGGGAGCCCCTCCCTGAGGCTATTTGGGTGGTGGTTCCACCAAAATTTGTGGGGAGCCTGTAACAGGCCAACCAGAAATACGTACCGGTCCCACCGGAGGGAGAACTGGAATCCTCAGAACCGAGGGAGTCAGTGTCGGTCAAACAGGCTGGGGCCAAGTAATGGCCGGTACAGCTGGAGTAGACAGCGCTTGACCAGTCAAAAGGAGTTGCTGCCACATGAGGTCCTCATAACGTCGACGGAGTTTCCATCTAAGGCTCTCCTCGTCCAAGGAGGATGAGGAACGATGGCAGCACCTCTTCCGGAGTGTTTGTGACCCTTTCTCGGTTTTCCGACAGACGGGGTCCTACTCCTCGATCGAGACCGGCAGCGTCGGCTCTGTCAGTCGGAAGAAGCCAGATTCGGTGAAAACTGAGATTCCGGTTCTTGTCCCTCGATCGGGATGCCCAAAGGACGGGTCTCCTCGTCGAGGAAGGAGAGAATGGGAGTCCACTCCAAGGAGTCGGTGACAACAGCTCGATTGGGTCGAGAGAAATCTCAGCTGGTTCTGCCGTATCCTTGGCTTCAGAGCCCCGGCCTAACGGAAGGTCTGAAAAGCCGGCAGCCGAGGAAGCAATCTCGACCGTGGCAGAGACCGCCTGCTCCTGAGTGTCGGACTGCTCTGGGTCCCAGGAACGTCTTCTGCGGCTAGAAGATGATGATTTGGGGTCCTTATCCTTTTTCTTGGATGGGGAGGAGTGCGAGCCTATAGGCGCCTCACCCTTGGTAGGGAGAGACTGGCACAACTCCCTGAAGGATCCCGTGAAGGTGGAGCCCAGGTTGAGCGGGACGAAGAAACTTCGGTTGGCCGAAGCTTGGGCAGCTTCCTCTTCGAAGGCCGCCATCTGTTTGAGCTGCTTGATGGATCCGCGGCCGCGAAACCGCCCACCTGGCCTCCTTGATTTCACCGGTGGATTGCGAAGCTCCGGTCTCCCCCAGCAAGGCGCGCGGTCCTCCAGAGCAGTGGGATGGAAGGCGAACAGGTGGTGCAAGCTTGAAGCATCGTGCACGGCGCCTGGGCAATAAGCGCATGAGAGGTGGGGATCGGTGCGAGACATTTTTTGTCCACAAGGAAACCAGCGAAACCCGGGAGACGACTTGTCCTCCATATCCAAAGCGTTCGGATCCGAATCGTAAACTCGGACGAGTTTTAAAGCGAGTAAATGCGGCTAAAACCATCTATTTGAATCCAGGGCCTACGGTACTTGCAAAGTAGCACGAGGGAACCTGTTTCTTCCAGCGGAAAGGAAGATCTGGCGTCATGGGGCGGAGCAGAGGTATTTACTACCCGGGGGGTGGGAGGAGCCAGCTTGAAGACTTCCGGCAAGATTTAAAGGGGAAAGGGACAATGCCAGACAGTGTGGATTAACAACATATCCACGCTCCTAGAAGTAGGAATTACCTTGTGTGATCAGTTCAGGTGCACCCTTGTTGGTGCACCCAAGGAGTTCCTTTAGGTATCCCCAGAACTTGTTGCCATCCCCCCAGAGCTCGTTTATGTCCACGGGGCTTCCAGATGCTCTAGCTCAGGCCCATGCATTGTCTCAGAGGTGCATTAGTCCAAGCAGATCAGGAGTCAGCCATTCTGTCGAGCTACCTTGGATGATACGCCTTTTGATGGGGGTAAGTTTGTCTGCTGCCTGTGTGAACTCCTTTATAAGAAATTCCAGTGCCTGGTCAACATCATTAGTTCAGTCCATATGGTTCCAGTCATCTTTAGCCAAGTGCTGCCTAAAGGCTTCTAATGAACTGCCATGCATTACCCTGCATGCAATGAGTTTTGGCAGCTGTCTCTTGGTTCTGGAGGTCCATTAAACTAGGACTGGGGAGTGATCACTAAGTGTGTCGGCCAGAATCTGTTCTTGGGAATCCTCTTTCACTTTGTTGTCAGTGTCTAGTCTCAATGAGTGTGTCCTTACCAGTTCAGTAGTTGTACCTGGTACTTACACCTACCACCTGCATGAGATACAAGGTATTTACTGTGTCCCTAAATTGGTTTTTGCAGCTAGAGGCCCAGTTAATGTTGAAGTCCCCAGTCACCAGAGTCTCGTGGTTGGTGCCAACTTCTTGGTAGTATTGGGAGAAAACCTCTAACCCTGCTTGAGGCATTCTAATTGGGATGCAGATAGCCATTATTGTTAGTGTTTTAGGACCCCCACGCATGTGTAGCCTAGTTGCAAGCCCCTCACATTCGGTTGTGGGGTGTGCCAGCGTCACCTTTTCCACCTCTAGATCTGTGCAAATGTATTGCAAACAGCCTCCTCCCTGCTTCCCAGCCCTGTCCTGCCTGAATATAGAGTAGCCCTGCAGTGTCATTTCAGTGTCCATGATTTTAGGGGTTTGCCAGGTCTCAATCAGGGATAAGATATCTGGTTGGATCAGGCTTCCAGCTGGTGAATTTTGAGAGCAGACTACAGACTTTTAGGGACACCATTCTTACCTGTCTGCTGGGGGGGGGGGTGACTGTTTGTGTGAGCAGGAGCCAGGGTTAGGCGGATATTGCCTGACATAAGCAGTAGCAGCAGTATTACTGCTTTCGAGATCTCTGGTCATAGTCTTCCTTCGGGTATACTAGTGAAGTGCCTGTGTGGGTGTAGGGGATGTAGCCACCATCTTTAGGCACACCATCCAGTAAGTGGCGGCAAGGGGAGTGTAGAATGGGTGTGACAGCCAGGGGAGAGGGGGGAGTCACTGCAACTGCCTAGATCTGGTGTGTTGGTTAGGCTGTACTTAAAGTGGCTATAATGTGTTTGAGGGCCACCGCTGTGTGAACTCTGTGTTGGCAGCTTGTTTAACTGGATAAACTGTGGTGACATAGTGCCCAGTAGTGGGAGTAGTATGGCTAGGAAGAGAAAAGGTTTTGAGTGAGGTAGCATGCTAGAAAGTGTCAGGATTGCTATAGCCTTATTCTAACAGTGATGACTAGGGAGAACTGTTTCCAGGTGACCTCTGGTGGTGGGATGAGTTACCATGGGCAGGGATACAAATAAGGGGTGATAATACACTTCCTCACCAGTAAACTCCTGTTGGCAGAATAGCCCAGAGGCTAGAGCAGCGGGCTACGTGCATGTGAGGTAGGTGCAGTCTTAGGTTTAAATCCCACAACCTCCATTCAGTGCCATAGGGATCCGTACCTAGAGAGAAACCTCCTGGCCAACCGGTGTAGACTGGATAGCTAGTCAAATAACAATGGGTGTGTCACCTGTGATGAGGGTAATAGAATGGGGCCTCCCTAAGTACATATAGTTGGGGGAGGTAGGTCCAACTATTTAAGCTACAATATCCAAGGGGGGGCTGTGGTGGAGTCCAACTATGTTACTGTGGTGTAGGAGTGGGAAAATCCAACTCAGGCTGTGGTAGTTTGTGGGGGCAGAAGTGGGCTGACTGCTATGCCCTGCAGCAGCGCTACGGGAAGGCAAGTATCAAAGCAAAGGATCCCCTTGCAAAAGCCTCTGTTAACCTGCACAAAACTGTTCCACACTGTAAACATACAAGCACCTAGTAAATCACATCCCAAAATAGAAAGGCATTTAATGTAGGTTTCCACTAATAAAAAGACACAGAAATGGCTGTAAAAGTACAAATTAAAGTAACAGTAAAACAGCTTTAAAGTACCGCTTTCAAGCCTAGCACAAAAGTACAGTTACGTAAGAACTTACCGTAACAGTAGATCTTCGAGAGAGGCTCTTGCAGTAGGTAATTACATATAGGACTGACGCCGGCCGGCGGCAGGACCCCACGGAAAAATTTCTAGCTAGCAGTCCCTGGTGGGGACCGCCTATACGTCAGGTGACCGGCGTAATGCAACGTCGGTATAAAGGGGCGGTCCCGGACGCCCGCCTTCCAGTTCTTTCCCGCCACAGGCCCGGAAGACCCAGACGAGAGAGAAGCAGATATTTTCCTCAATGGAAAAGGAGCTGAAAAAGCCTAGGGGGATGGAGGCCGGGAAGGTATTACCTACTGCAAGAGCCTCTCTCGAAGATCTACTGTTACAGTAAGTTCTTACGTAACTGTACTATCTTACTTCGAGAGGGCTCTTGCAGTAGGTAATTACATATAGGACAGAATCCCAAGCAGTCTGGAACAAATGAAAGGCACCGGGAGGAGGAACTACTCCAAAAAGAAGAAAATAATCTAGCAGGTCCAAAGAAAGGAGGCCTTGCAAGACACCTAACCCAAAGCCTGCTCTACGGCGAGAGGCAATGTCCAAACTGTAATGTTTAGTAAAGGTATGGACAGAAGTCCAAGTGGCGGCAGCGCAGATGTCTGCCACAGACACATTCTTGAAACAAGCCGCAGAGGCTGCAACTTCACGAGTGGAGTGACCTCTGACTTGACCTGGGAGGGTCTTGTTGTACTTGTCATAACAGCAAGTGATGCAATGGGCCAACCATTTTGATAGGCATTGCTTAGAGACAGCATTGCCTTCTCTTTTGTGAGCAAAAGAGATGAACAACTTATCAGTCTTTCTGAGATCCTTCGTCCTATCGGTGTAGTATCTCAGAATCCTGTGAACATCCATGGTATGGAGCAGGTATTCTCCTTGATTGGAGTACTGCGTGAAGAAAGCAGGTAATTCAATAGACTGATTTAAGGTAGATTCCGCTACCGCCTTCGGGAGAAACTTAGGATTCGTGCTAAGAGCTACTCGTTCTTTGTGAAAAATCAGATAAGGGATTTTGCACATCAGGGCCTGGAGTTTGGAAATTCTGCGAGCAGAAGTAATGGCCACCTAGAAGAGCGTCTTCCATGATAAAAACTTCAAGTCTGCGGAAGCCGCAGGCTCAAAGGGAGGAAGGGTAAGTTTCTCAAGGACAAAGTTTAAGTCCCAAGGGGGAGCTGGAGTCCGGACAGGGGGCCTGAGATGAAGGACCCCTCTGAGGAAAGTTTTGGATACCTCCAGCTGGGCAAATGCCTTATCAGTGAAAGGGACATGGTAGGCTGAAATAGCCGCCATATGGACTTTCAAAGAGGAGTGACTGAGACCCAGGTCGAAAACATGACGCATGTACTCAAGTAGAATGGTCACAGGACAGGAAAAGGGCTCCATGTTCCTGGACGCAGCCCAGATGGAAAATCTTTTCCACTTCATGGCGTAGGTGGACCTAGTGGAGGGTTTTCTAGCCTTCACTAGAATCTCGGCCACCTTGGGAGAAACGCCAAAATGAGATTGAGCTAGGTCTGCAGGAGCCATGCATGAAGTTTAAGGGACTTGAGTCCCAGATGGACCAGAGTCCCCCTGATCCTGGGTCAGCAATCCTGGAGATAAAGGAAGAGGAAGAGGAGGAACCTCTCAGTATTGTTGTAGAAGAGAGAACCAGATTTGCCTGGGCCAGAAAGGAGCAATCAGAATCATTCTCGCTCCTTCCAAAGCAAGCTTCTGCAGCACACGAGGGACCAGAGGAATTGGGGGAAAAGCATAGACGAATCTGTCCCTCCAGCTTAGAGATAGAGCGTCGCTCCAGAAAGCGCCTCGCTCTGGAGCGAGCGAGCAAAAGATTGGAAGCTTTGAGTTTTGGGAGGAGGCAAACAGGTCTATCTGAGGAATCCCCCAAATCTGGAAGATGCTTTTTAAAACTTTTTCGTCCAATTCCCACTCGTGTGGTAGAGCCGACAAGCGACTTAGTTAGTCTGCCAGGACATTGTCGACTCCTGGAACATGGATAGCCGTGAGGTGAAGGTTGTGAAGCGCGTTGCCCATTCCCAAACCCTCATCGCTTCCCTACACAGCGGGTAGGATCGAGTCCCTCCCTGCTTGTCGATGTACCACACCACGCACATATTGTCCGTTTGGACAGCTAGGTGACCAGGAAGGATGTATTGGTGAAGGGCCTGGAGGGCATACAGCACTGCTCGAAGCTCGAGCACGTTGATGTGGAGAACTACCTCCAACTTTGACCATAGGCCCTGGGTTCGGTGAGGACCCAAATGGGATCCCCAACCTTCGCCCGAAGTGTCCGTGGTCAGAGTCTGATAGGGGGGAGGAAGAAAAAAGGGGACCCCCCCCGGAATAGGTTCTCTCGAACCATCCACCATTGTAAGTCTCTTATCATCGGCGAGGAGATCAGGACCAGATGAACTAGGTCGTCTACCCGTTGATCCCACTGAGATCGAAGAGTCCACTGAGAGATTCTCATGTGGAGGCGAGTGCGCGGAACCGTCGGTATGGCCGCCGCCATAAGCCCCAGCAGACGGAGCACCGACCTCACCGGAATCCTCCTGTGTTCCGACAGGAAGGAAATCTGGGACTGGAGGGAGGCCCCCCTGTCCGGAGGCTGGAAGACCTTGCACATTGTCGTGTCAAGGATTGTCCCGATGAACTGGAGCCTCTGTGAAGGATCCAGGTGAGACTTGGAATGGTTGATGGTAATAGCCAGGCGAGTGAAAACCTGCTGGTTGAGGAAGAGAAAATGCAGGAGTTCCTCCCTGGACGGGGCCACCAGGAGCCAGTCGTCCAGGTAGGGAAAAACCTGAGCTTCCAAAGAACGCAGGTGGGCCGCTACCACCGCCAGACATGTGGTAAACACTCGGGAAGCCGAGGAAAGACCAAATGGGAGCGCCCGGAATTGGTAGTGGTCCCCCTGGAATGCAAACCTGAGGTACTTTCAGTGCGAAGGGCAAATGGGGATGTGCAGGTACGCATCCTGCATATCCAGAGCACAAAGCCATTGGCCCGGCCAAAGCAGGAGCAAGAGGGTTTGAAGGGAGAGCATCCTGAACCTCTTGTATTCCACATATAGGTTCAGGGAGCTGAGATCGAGAATGGGTCCGAGATCTCCCGTCTTCTTTGGTACGAGGAAGAAATGGGAATAGTAACCCGTCCCGTGGAGGTGAGGGGGGACGGGCTCTATAGCCTGTTTCACAAGGAGAGCAGAGATTTCTTCCCTGACCAAAGGAAGATGGTCTCTTGAGTAAGAGGAGTTCAGAGGGGGGTGATGTGGAGGTTTCTGTAGAAACTCTATGGAGTGCCCCTCTGCTATGATCAGAAGCACCCATGAATCTGTTGTTATCCTCTCCCAAGCCGGAAGGTAGAGGGAGAACCTCCCTCCTACCGGTTCCTCCAGGGTGTCTGGAGGTGGTGGGAGAGAGAAGGAGTCAGGTGGTGTGAGGCAGCACCGCAACTGGGGCACCCGTTGCTTTTTTGGGTGGCGGGGACCTGGCAGCTGTGGGGGCCCGACGTTTAGTGGCCCGCCTTCCCTGAGGTTTCGCTTGAGGCCGGCTGCGTCTGCGAAAGGGACGGCACTGTGGGGGATGGGAATGGTACATTGAATCAACAGATTTAAGGGCCGTCCCCTTCTCCTGCAAATCAGTGATGATGTCCTTGACATCACCACTGAAAAGCACAGAACCCCTGAAAGGTGCTTCTTGGATCGCTGACTGCACCTCCGGGACCACACACGGAGCCATGCATGATGCCGAAGACTTACAGAGAATGCAGAGCTCCGTCCTGCAGTGTCCACTGCATCGTAGATCGTCCTCAAAACATGACGAGTGGCCAAATGAGCAGAATGGACCAGGTCGGCTAACTCCTGCTTGACTTGGGAGTCAGGCAAGGAGTCAATCTTACATTCCGCCTAGGTAAGGACAGCCTTCTGGTAATCCCCCATATGTGCTACATAATTCAGGGCCCTAAACCCCAGTGTGGAAGAAGTGTAGGTCTTCCTTCCATACTGATCCAGAAGGCGGGATTCCTTATCCAGGGGAGACGAGCTCAAGTGTTTCGGGTGTGCTGACCGGCCGTGAGCAGCGCTAATCACAACAGAGTCTGCACGGGGGTGAGAGTCTAAGAAGTCTACACCCTCCGGAGCCTGGTATAGCCTGTTCGACTTCCTGGGAAGTGGGGCTGAAGCCGACGGTTGCTTCCAAATAGTGGAAACAAGGTGGGCGTGAGGCTCCATCCAGGGTGGCACTAGAGTAGGGATCGTAAGGGGCAAGTCCAGATGTTCGGCGAGTTTAACTCGTTGAGGATCTGGCTCTAAGGAATGCCACTGGTGGACTTCCTGGATCTTCCTGAGCAACTCCGTGAAGGAAGGATCCTCCGGAGGAGACTTCGGAGGAGTCCTCGGACGGGGCTTGGACGGAGAGCGTGGCTCGTCGTCTTTCCCGGAACATCCATCAGAAGCCTCCAAGGAGTCCAAGAGAGAAGAGGAAGAAGAATCTGAAGCAGAGTAAGACTCCCTAGCTCATCTAGGGAGAGGAACGGGTTCCTTAGGGGTAATCCCAGAATGTGTGTCCTGCCCCTCTCTGGATCCCGAGGGCAAAGCCTGGGAATTCGGAGGTGGAGAGGGAGTGTGCCGTCTGGGGCGTACGGGAGCCGAGGGGTGGCACCATCGCCATAAGATGGCTCTTGACTTCCTTGGTGAGCTGAGCCTTGGCCTCAGCCCACCAGGAGGCAAGAGTCTCCTGAAGATCCACCGGCGGCCTAGGGGGCGGTGGAGGAGGGGGATAGTTGTATGGAGGAGAAATCCGTAGGGAGAGTATCCGTTACCCGGCTGCAGGTATACCACAGCCGGGTACTGCAGCGTCGAAGGAGTCGGCGCCGGGTACTGTGGCGCAGGATACTGCAGACCTGGGAAAACCGGCGTCGGATAGGACGGCGGATACTCAGGCACTGGAGGAGCTGCCGGAGCAGACGGCCCAGCCGGGTACTCCACGGGCGGATCAGCCGGGATAGGCCCGTGGGGTGGAGGGCCCGATGGAAGAGGAATATCCCCCGACAGCGTCGGAGGGGCAGGTGTCGGAACTGGCGTCGGCGGGGCCAGTGTCGGAGGAGCCGGTGCCGGTGTCAGGGGAGCCGACGCCAGATCCGGCTCTGCAGGAAGAGGATCGGACGGTAGCCCAGGATCCCGAGCCTCATCTGGGGACGGAGGGGAAAAATCCCCGGGGCCGGGCAGGGGGGACTGGGGCTCCCCTGACGGCAGTGAAGGCTGTGGGGAGCCTGGTATGACAGACGAAGCAGGGTCTGCCGTAGGCTCCGAGGCCCGGCGCACGTCGGAGAAGCCAACGTGTGGCTTGGGGGCCGAATCCCGGCGTACGCCAGAGGAGCCGGCGTCCGACTTCGGGGGTCCCTCGCCGGAGACAGGCCGAGGATGAGAGGATGCCGGTCCGAGGGGACACCGTGTGCCGCCCAGAAGGTGTCGAGCGTCATGGCGGCCTTCTCCAGCGTCGTCGGAGGGCCGACATCCGGCTTAAGGAGGTGCCCGCACCAGTGGGCCGCGAAGCCTGCGGCGGTACTGGGGCTGGAGCCTCCTTGCGCCGTGGAGGCACCAGCGGCTCGGAACCAAAACCCGACGGGCGGACGCGCCTCCTCCAAAGCCTTGGAGGCTGCCATCAGGCTATCACCAGGAGGAATGTTACCTTGCCCGCGACTCCGGCCGGAGTCGCGGAGGAGGCGGCCTTCTCCCGGTGCCTTTCCTTGTCCTGCTTCTTGTGCCCTTCAGGGGAGGTTGACGCCTGCTGAAGTTTTTTCAACTCCTTCTCCATCACGGACATCTTTTAGAGGAGATGGGCTTCGAGGGACTGCTGGCGTCGTCTGCGGGTGGCCGCGTTGAAACAAAGGCAGTGAGGACACTTGTTGACCACGTGGTCGGGGCCTAAGCAGAAAAGGCAGAGGGAGTGACCGTCTTTGTGAGGCAGTTGGGCGCCGTACGAGTCACACTTATTCTTTGAAGAGGATGACATATAGCGACGTTCACCTGACGATAGAAATATAAAATACAATACTGAAAACTTTCTTGGAAAAACCGACGAAGTAACAGGACTGAGCGATAGGAACTTAACCGAAAGGCGCTGCACGAGCTGACGGCGGGAAAGAACTGGAAGAAGCGGGTGTCCGGGACCACCCCTTTATACCGACGTCGCATGATGCCGGTCACTCTGGATTGGAAGGTCTCTCGCCAGGGACCAAGTAGCTAGAAATTTTTCCATGGGGTCCTGTCGCCAGTCGGCGTCAGTCCTATATGTAATTACCTACTGCAAGAGCCCTCTCGAAGTAAGATCTGTGGTTAACCATCAGCTCTGTTTGGCAGTTAATTAATGTTAGTCAGCTACAGTCAGTTAATGTCCCTAGACAGCCGTGCGTGCAGGCTTCAAAATGGCGCTGGATGCCAAGTTTAGTAACTCCCACCTGCACTGTTGTCCCTGTTCATCTGGTGGGCTGGAGGGGTAAACCTTGACCTTCGCTAATGCTGTGCGTCTCCAGAGGGTCTGCCCTGTTGTCCCTGTTCGTCCGGTAGGTTGGAGGGGTAGACCTTGACCTTTGCTAATGCTGTGCATCTCCGGAGGGTCTGCCCTGTTGTCCCTGTTCGTCCGGTGGGCTGGAAGGGTAAACTTTGACCCTTGCTAATGCTGTGTATCTCTGGAGCACCTACACTGTTGTTCCTGTTCGTCCGGTGGGCTGGATGGAATGCTATGAAACAGGGCATGCTTATAAAAATATGTTCTATAATCTTACTTGACTCATCTTCAAAAGCTGTTATCTTGAAAGATTATAGATGTGTACCACAGGAACATTAAATGTTAGAAAAAAAAGAATTGTCTGCATAAAAGACTGCTTGGCCCAACCAGCATGCCTAAATGGTCCTTGCCCAGTGTGTCTCTGCAGACACTGACTGGTCTCCAGCAACCCTCTCTCTTCCCAACCCATTTTCTAATATTCCCCCTAAGTCTATCCCATGTATGCTTGAATCTCCTTGCTGTTTTTGCCTTAACCACTTCGGCTAGCAGTCTATTCCAGGCATCCACCACTCTTTCAGTGAAGTAGCACTTCGTCACATCCCTCCTAACCCCTTCCCAGCTTCATCGCATGCCCATTGGTTCTGGTGCCTTTCCTCATTTGAAAGAGACTCTCCTCCTGCACCCTGTCCTCCTCATGAGGCACTTGTAGCTCTCTATCATGTCCTCTCTCGCTCTCCTGTCTTCCAGGATGTACATGTTGAGATCTCTCCTTATAGGGCTTTTGGTGCAATCTCTGCACCATTTTAGGTGTTCTCCTGCAGCGCTTCCACCCTGTCTATGCCCTTTCTGAGGTGTGTCCTCTAGAACTGGACACAATATTCTAGGTAGGGTCTCACCAGCGAGCAATATAGTGGCAACACCACCTCCCTCCTCCTGCTGGAGAGATCTTTCACTATACATCCCACTGGCCCTACCTAGTGCTTTGTATGAACGTATAAAAATTGCCAGCAGAAGAAGGACAACTGATCTATCAAATCTAATTGTGTTGAGGGGCACTGTATCAGTGACTACTGAGGTCTCCACCCCCTCCCCATCCAACCTGTCCCCTTCACCTGTCTCACCCCTCTTGAATCCATCCACTGTTTCTAGGGAGGCAATTTCTTCTGGGACTTCATTCCACCCTGTCACCACTGTTTTTGTGAAGAAATACCTTATGATCTACCTCCTGAACCTTCCCTCTGCAGCTTAAAGCAATGTCCCCTTGTTATTTTGTTCCCACTAAAACTAAAGGGGCTCTCAGTATTCACCTTACTGATACCTTTGACATCTTTCATGTACTTGAATGTCTCAGTCATGTCATCCCTTTCCCTCCTCTCTTCATGCGAGTACATACTGAGGTACCTTAGCCTCTCCTTATATGACTTTAACCCAGGCAAGTATGGAACCACGACTCTAGCAGTGCAGGGCCAATGCAGATAACAGAGGTGACTAGCATCCACATGTAGCTATAAAACTCACAAAGTTATCACACTCCAGGAACACACAAACGCACCAGTAGTCGGAAAGGTATGTGTTTACTTTATTGCAGGAGCCAGCCCAAATGCAGTGGCACACTCTGTTCAATGTCCAACACCAGATGTAGTGAACAAACAATTTAACTGATAATCCAGAATGGGCAGTAGCTCTACACTGTGTTGAGCTGACTAAGGGGGAACACTGTTGGAATTACTATATTTACCTGTAATTTACCTTCTGGATTATTAGATGAATTGCTTGTTCACTACATCTGGTGTTGGGCATTGAACAGAGTTTGCCACTTCATTTGGGCTGGCTCCTGCAACAAAAGAAACACCATGTGTGTGTCCCTACAGGGTCATAACCTTGAATGACTTGCCCTGCTGATCTAGAATCATTTTTGTTGCCCATCTCTGAACTGTCTTTACAAAGTTAATGTCCTTTTTAGGTAGGGTTGCCACTACCGTATGCTATACTCCAGGTGTAGCCGTACCAAGGCTCTGTAGAGCGGCAATATGACTTCCTGCTTGTGATTCCCCTAGCAATACAACCCGGCATTTTGCTGGCTTTGTCTGCCGCCTTCCTATACTGTGTCAAATGCTGCAAGTCACTGGTGACTGGTGATGACCAACCCCAATTCCTTCTGTTCCTCTGATTTAACTACCAGGACACCCCCTAGGCTGTATCTGGTCCTCAGGTTCCTTCTTCCTATGTGTATATGAAACACAGGAAAACTTGCCAGCAGAAACAGGCCTCACAGTCTATCAAGTCTGCTTGTATGCGCAGCTAGCACCCTTATATTGCAGCTGCCCCTTCCCAACCCTTTATTATCCTCCTTAAACTATTCAGTGTATTTTACACAGCCCCTCCTCCTTGCCCTGTCCCATAACCTTTTGAAATTCCCCACCGTCCTGCATGCCACCACCACCTCTGGCAGAGCGTTCCATTTCGCCACCACCCTCTCAGTGAAATAATGCCTCATCTCCCTCCTGAACCTACCTCCCTCCAATCCTAGCCCATGCCCACTCATGTCCCTTCCCTTTCTCAGCTTAAACAGCCCCTCTGTGTCCGATCTGTTGATCCTCCGCAAGTATCTGAAGGTTTCAGTCATGTCCCCCCAATCCCTTCTCTCCTCCAGGGTGAACAGACTCAACTGACTCAGCCTTTCTTCGTTGGTTCTGCTTTTCATCCCCGGTAACATTTATGTTGCCCTATGCTGCACTGCCTCGAGCAGCCTGATATCCCTCCTCAGATATGGATGCCAATATTGCACACAGTACTCCAACTGCGGCCTGACCAAGGACCTGTACAGGGGCATGATCACCACCTTGGTCCTGGATGAGAATCCCCATGCAGTGCATTCCAGCATCCTATTGGCTCTAGCCACAGCCCTCCCGCATTGAGCAGAGTTGTTCATGCTCCCTGTTACTCCGACCCCCAGATCCATCTCCTCCTCAGCGACCCCTAACTGTACTACACCCAACCAATATCTCCTCCTCGGCTTCTTTGCCCCGAAGTGCATAACTTTGCACTTCTTTGCATTAAAACCCAATTGCCACCTCACTGACTACTCCTCAGGTCTGGTTAGATCCCCTTGAAGCTACTGCCACCCCTCTATGTCATCCACCACAGCTCCCATTTTGGTGTTATCCGTGAATAAACTGATCCTGCTCCTACACTGTTGTGCAATATCCGATATGAACAGTCCAAACAACACCGGCCCCAGCACAGAGCCCTGCGGCACACCGCTAGTCACTGGTTTGGGAGGTGAGAGTACCCTCCCCCTCCCTCACACAATCATCCACTACAGACCATCTACTAGCCAATTCCTGATCCAGTTATCCATCTTAGCCCCCATCCCTACATGTTTCAGCTTTGCCCCCAGTCACCCATGAGGAACCGAATCAAAGGTCTTGCTGAAATCTAAATACAGGACTTCCACCACATGGCCCCTGTCCAATTCTCTTGTGACCCAGTCGTAGTATTCTGTTAGGTTGACCTGGCATGATCTCCCCGAGACGAACCCATGCTGTTGCCCATCCTGGAGATCACTGACCTCCAGGAAGGTTACCAGTCACTATGGAAGTGAGACCGACAGGTCTGTAGATACCTGGCTCATCCTTTGGGCCACTCTTGTAGATAGGCACCACATGAGCCAATCTCTAGTCCAGCGGTATGCATCCCGTGTCCAGGAAGGTGTTGAACAGGTCTGTCAGTGGCTCGGCCAAAACCTCCGCCATCTCCCTCAACACCCTAGGGAGAATGCCATTAGGACCCAGTGCCTTATCCACCCTAAGTGCCTTCAAACCATCCTGTACCCTGCTTTCTAGAATTACTGTATCAGTCATCTCCTCCCCCTTCATCCTCACCCTTCCAGTCCATGGGGGGTAGCAGACCTCCTCCCTCCCTCGTGAACACCGAGCAGAAGTAGTCATTAAGTACTTCTGCCTGGTCTTCCTCCTTCTCCACCCAACCCTCGTCCTTCCTGATCTGAACTATCCAGTCTCTACAGTTCCTTTTTTCCCCTCACGACCTTGCACTTATACCGTGGTTTATACTGTGGATTTAGGACAGTAGAAAGCAAACCCCAAAACTGTCCCCAGTACTCAGTGGTTGTAGCTGCCAGAGTCACAACCATGTAAAAAAGAATCTAGCCTGTTTTTAAAATCTAAGAGACCTGTTGATTGTACTACACCCCCAGGAAGACGATGCCACATTCTGATGGATATAGGTACAAAAGCATACTTCCTTAAATCGGTTCTGGGTATATTTTCCAGTAATTGTCGCCCATGCCCTCTCAAGTCATACAAGCAACGCTTATATCTAAGACCCAAATCAATCATTAGATCCTTATATCATCCAACTATTTACAAAGAGAGCAAGTCTCCCCTATCTCTTCACAATTTTAGTGTCCATAAACTAATATCTTGTAATCTATCATTATATGTTTTGGAATTCAACCTCGGAATTAGCTTAGTGAACCTATGTTGTACTCTCACTCTCTCTCTCTCTCTCTAAGAGTTCAACATCCTTCCTGAATGTTATTTTATTTATTTATTTCGGTTTTGTTGACTGGGTAAGTGCACTAGACAAATCCTGCCTATTTTCAGGCACGACCCGGGGGAAGGGGGATACAGATGAATGCCAACTGACCTTGAACCAGATTAAGCTGTTGGTGGTAATTTTAGTGAATGAGGGACATTTGGCCAGGACACCAGGGAAATTCCCCTACTCTTTTTGATAAGTGTCATGGGCTCTTTAACATCCACCTGAACTACCACCAATCCAGGCAGATGGGACCTCGGTTTAACGTCTCATCTGAAAGATGGCACCTCAGAAGTGCTGCACCCCTCTCATGCTGCACTACAGTGTCAGTACTGGGATATTAACTCTAGTGCCAGATGTGGGAACTGAACCCACAGCCCTCTGAACTCCCAGCCTCAGAGGTGAGTGTGCTACCTACTGAGCCACTGACACTGCTTAATTAATTAGGGGCTCCACGACTGGAAACAGTAGTCCAGATGTGGTCTTATGTAAGATTTGTATAATGGCATGAGTACTGTTTCAGATTTACTGAAAAAAGGATATCCTAACACAATTTGTGAGATGGTTGGTTCAGCTGGACACTGGATTACAATGGGTACCACTCTTAAAATTGGAGCTGATTGATACTCCTAGATCTTTCATTGTGTCAGCTACCAGTAACTTGGTACCATTAATATAACAGTCTTGCTTGGGATTCGTTTTTCCAAAATGCATTACTACACACTTAGCTATATTAAACTGCATTTGATTTCTGCAAGCCCATTCACAAATACAGAGGAGATCATTTGTCACACTGGACTGGTTAACTAACCTGCCCAATTTAGTATCATCTGCAATTTTGCAATCTTAATTTATATATTATCACTGTGGCTCTTAAGGTCACAAATATAAATGTTGAATAGTAAGAGGCCCAGAACTGAGCCCTGCGGGACCCTGCTAGTCACATTCCGCTCAGATGATAAACAACCATTTATTCTTACTTGCTGTTTTCTATCAGCCATCTGTGTGCCCACCTAATGATAGCTGAATTAATGTTCTTGCTTGTTAATTTAGATATCATTCCATATGGCAGTGTATCAAAAGCTTTCCTGAAGTTGAAAAAGATTATCACGGAAGCTTCATTATTATCCAAATTGCAGCTAATAAAGTCAAAGAAGCTAATCAAATTTTTATTACAGTTTCTGCTCTTAACAAAATCATGGGTTTTATCGACCAGTTCTCTTGCGATTAGTTTGTCAGATATTTCATCTCTCATAATAGGTTCAACTAATTTACCAACTACTGACATTAAGCTAATCAGCCTGTAATTATCTGGCATAGATTTATTACCCTTCTTAAATATTGGGATGACCACTGCCCTTTTCCAGTCTTGTGGCACCGCACCCTCTGATATAGATTTGTTACCAATGGCTGAAATTACAGGGGCCAGTTCCTTAGCTAGTGCCTTCAACAATCTGGGATGGAGACCATCAGGCCCTGTTGATTTGCTAACACCTAGTGATGACAGATATTTGTAGACTAGCCCAGGGTTACATATGACAGTATCATGCCTGTGGCCACTATATGGGTAGACTATCGGAAGTATTAACGGGGGATGTAAACAGAGCAAAAATAATCGTTAAGTATTCTGGCCATTTCCTCTGGATTACTATGAGTAACCCCATCTTGGATTAGTGGGCCTATAACCCTAGAAGTACCCCTGGAGCCATTAATATAGGAATAGAATACTTTAGGGTCCGATTTAGTATTTGATAATCAAAATGCTAACCCCATACTAGCCTTTTTTTATTGCTGCTTTTAATTTCTTCAAGGCTACCTTATAGGTATAAATGTGGGAGGGAGTCTGATGTTTTTTTCACAGCTACATGGCAATGCTTTTTTTGAGTGATTAACCTTTTGATGTTAGACTTAAACCACAAGGGCTTTTTCCCTCTATGTTATACCAAGGTCTAATCAGAACATATTTATCCTCTAACGACTTTATAACTCTGGTAAGCAAATTCCAGGAGGCTTCGGTATTCAAATTGGCGATTTTGTCCATGAGATCAAGTTGTACTAGTTCATCCTTCATGGCCTCAAAATTAGCCCTGTGATAGTTTTTATATACGGTCACCCCCTTGGTAAATGTGTTACTTTGGTTAATTTCAAAATGAAGGATATTGTGGTCACTAGTGGATAAGGGAGGATCAAAGTTAATACCATTTATAAATGGAGGAATGTTAGTTAAAACCTCATCCAATAAGCTTTCTCCGCTGGTTGGTCCAGACACAAGTTGCTTGAGATCTAAGAATGCAAGCACCGACATGAACTTTTATTCCTGACTACCCAGTACTTTCTCTACCTCCCAGTCGGGTATGTTAAGATCACTCATTAATAGGACATCACAATCTCCCACCATTTCATCAATGTGATCACTCAACCAATCAATCAGGGATTTTATTTTTAAAAAGTGCTATTCACACAGATCATAGTACCTGCAGAATTAAAACACCAGAATAAAATTCATAAAATTATACAGTTCAGACAGCAAACAATTCATTCGAATTCTGGAAAGGCAAGATTGAATAGATAAGTTTTTAATGCAGTTTTAAAGCTCTCCACAGTCTGGCACTCTCTTATCTGACAAAGTAGAGAGTTCCACAGGGTGGCAGCTGCAAACGTAAATGCCCGGGCCCCAACCGTCTTCAAACGAACCCTGGGAACCTCTAGCAATATCTTGTCGCCAGAGTGTTACGTAAGGGCAGTAGGGATGAAGAAGCTCTTGCAGGTAACTAGATCCCTGACCATGTAGGACTTTATAGGTCAGCAAACTGACCTTAAAGGTGATCCGCCACTGAACAGTCAGTGCAGTCCGCGCAGCACAGGCATGATGTGGCAAGATTAAGACAGCCCAGTCAACAGCCTGCACCAGCTGCAAGCAGCAGATATCATCCCTTGGTAGCCCTAGGTACAGGGAGTTACAGCAGTCAAGGCAGGAGGTCAAAAAGGTGTAAACCAAAGTTGGAAGAGTGTCAGGCAGAACCAAGTGCTTAATCCGGGCGATATTCCTCAGATGGTAAAAAGAGGTCTTGACGATGGCCAACACCTGAGAACGAAGAGTCAGCCCTTCGTCAAAAATAACAACCAAATTCTGTGCCCGCTCAGAGGTCATCAACTGGCTACCCCGAGCCAAAGCTCAGAAGGCTGGCCAGCCAACAGCACCTCTACCCGACGACCCGGGACCACAACCAGAACCTCAGTGCTGTCCGGATTCAACCTCAACCAGTTGGCAGTCCTTCAGTCTTGGATCTCAGAGAGGCAGTTGTTAAATACCAAGACCGCTCTATCCTGCTCTAGTACAGAGGACATGTATAGCTGAGTATCACCTGAAGAGCAGTGAAAACTTGGCCCATACCACCTTACAACGGCAGCATATACACCGCAAACAACATGGGTGACAGCAGAGAACCCTGCGGGACCCCCACACTGCAGGGAGAATTCGTCAGAGGAATAAATCCCTGTCACTACCCTCTAAAACCTGAAGGTGAGAAAAGAATGGAACCATCTGAGGACTGTACCAGACAGTCCACAGACCAACCGCAGATGCTCCAGCAACACACTATGGTCCACGGTGTCAAACGCTGCAGAGAGATCAAGAAAAACCAAGATGGAATGGCTCTTCCAATCTCTTGCTATCAAGAGGTCACTGAGCACCCGAACAAGGGCAGTCTCGGTGTTGTGCCTCTTCCGAAATCCACACTGGAGAGAGTCATAGATGTCATAGATGGTAAGATGATTCTCCAGCTGCAGCGCGACCACCTTCTCAATAACCTTACTCACAAAGAGAAGGCTAGAGACAGGTCTGTAGTTAGCAAGACAATCCGGGTCGAGAGAGGATTTCTTAAGGAGAGGCGTCACCACTGCCACCTTCAGAGAGTCCAGAAACTCATCTGACTCTAATGAACACCAGACTATCTCTGCTAGGACCAGGCCAATGACCTCAACACACCCCACTAGGAGGTGAGCTGGGCCTGGGTCCAAACTACAGCAGGTCGGCTGCATACTCTGGATAATCTGCACGACATCCATGAAATCCAACCGGTCGAAGTCGGACAAACCAGATAGAGGAGCCATAACCTCGCACTAACCACCACAACCACACCCACTGGAATGAGCTGAACAGATCTCAGATCTGATGTCAGCCACCTTATCAGCAAAGAAGCGAGCAAACTCGTCATACTTCTGTGAAAAGGCTCTCCGAGACTGCAGACAGGCTGGATTGTACAATCTGTCCATGGTTCGGAAGAGCTGAGCTGGTCGATTCTGTGCTATGGCAATCTCCCTGAAAAAGAACTCTGCCTTCTTACAAAAGGTTGCCTATTGACAGTCCTTGTAATGGGCCATCAATCTAGGTTTGTCGTCATCAAGGCCCGCTTTCCGCCAGCGACGTTCCATCCTTCGTCCCTCTCTCCTCCTCTTCCTCAAGGTTCCATCAAATCAAGGATACCAAGGGTAAAAGATGAGGGAGCGAACACAGACAGGAGCTATGGAATCCAGAGCCACTGTCATAGCCTTATTACAAGCCTGCAGCAGACTATATGGATCCAAGCTTGCACTTGGGAATCCCAATAGGTCCAGCACTGCCATCAGGCCTTCTGGGGTCAAACCTCTCAAAGGGCGGTACCAGACCATCTCCACATGGGCAGGCCTATAGGGGAGAGCCTGGAAATTGAACCTTATAGTGTGATGGTCAGACCATCTGACTGGCTCCACCACCAAATCAGAGGTCTCCATACCCAGTAGGAAGACCAGGTTCAATGACTGACCGAAATTATGGGTTGCAGAGGTAATCACCTGTGTGAAGCCCAACAAATTCATAAGATGAAGGAAGTCCTGTCCAAATTGCGAGAGTTCATCGTCGACCCAAGTACTGAAGTCACTCAGAACCATCAATCTGGGAGACTCCAACACCGTGTCAAAGACGAAGTCCGTGACTTCCTGCAGGAATTGCTTCTCGCCCCTGGGTGGGCAGTAGACAAGAAGGATCCTGCACCCCATACCTGCGCCAATGATACATTCAAAGGATTGGGTCTCCCCAACTGCCACCTCTACAAGGCCCAATTCCATTCTAAAACAGATGGCTATACCCCCGCCCCTACGATCCAGCCTCGGGGGTGCATCACAGAGAACCCGGCTGGAATGGCTGACCCCAAAACTGGGCCAGAATTTTCATCCGGCCAGGTCTTGGTGGTGCAAGATGCAAGCCAGATCCAATGACCCAGCAAGATCAGTAATTACTGTAGTCTTGTTTTTAATAGACCTGGCACTGCACAACACTACCCGAGTAGAATGGGACAAAGAGGCCAGCCTAGTCACCTGCCCACTCAAGGTGAAGCCCTTGGGTAGGGGTACCAGACCTCTCTCCAGCACTCATTACGCCCCAAGGTGTCTCCTAATCCCCGCAACCACAATCCGCCCGCCCAGCTCCCCTCTCCCTCCAGGTCCAGGGCCCCCCCTTTCACCTCCTCCCTACAATCCCCAGAGCCCGACAACACCCACAGACATCAGCGGGCACTGGCAGACAATTAAAGGGGTGGAGGCCCTGGAGCTCAGAGAGAGAGAGTAGTGCCTGACCAGGAGAGCCCAATGCTAACACGTCTGCAGCAACCAGAAGCAACAGTCACCCAAACAATAAACAGACTATAATAACAAATTAAGCACCCAAATAAAAATAACTAATACAACAAAAGTTGAGAAAGATAAGACCGACCCCCCGTCCCACTAGAAACAACCCTAACTAACACAACACAAGTTCCACTCCCCAATCCCCTTTAAAAACAGCAGTTGATAAAGGTCCTTCAAAGTCCGGTTCACCAGTAATACACAGATAAAATATACCAAGGCTTATCAATAAATGTCAGGGATAGAAGGGGATCTCATCCCCACCCAGCCAACAAACTTATGAAATCCAGTGCTGCTGCACTCTCACTCCAGCAGACAACAGAAGTACTAAAGTAATGAACAGTTTATGGAGGTACTCTCACCACCTCCCCAGTCCCACTGAAGAATCCAGCAAAGTGCACCACAGCTGCAGTATCACCTGGGAAGCCGTCATAGCACAGTAGCTCAAAAGCCACTCCACTCTCCAGGCCCATAAATAAGCCCCTCCCCCATCCCGAGACAGCAGCACAAGAAAAGACAACCTCCCAGGATATTAGGGGCCCGGAGAAGGCCCTTCAGCCTCTGCCTCAGTGAACTGGGATCCTGCCACCCTCCAGCTAGCATTTCCAAGTGCCCCTCCAAAGGTCGTCCAACCAGACAAGCACCCCCAGTTTAGCAATACTAGCCACGGATAAGTGAGCCAACAATTCTATAGTCCCCTCTGTCAGCAAAAACAGGCACCTCAGAGTCCCCGGTTAAGAGTGGCAAGTAGGCAAACCAGCCACAGAGACCCGATGCACCGGAGCTCCAGTAACACCAGCAGTCTTCCGGCAGCCAAATAACTGCAGCCCTCCCCCCCTCAGCCGCAGGAACCCCATGCCCACTGGCGGGTATTCCTGCTGCCGCTCCATGGGCCTCCACGGACCGGATCACACCCACCACCAAGGGCCCCATGTGACATGATGTTCAATCCTGCAGGCTATTCAGCAGATGTTTACAAGCTTGTCGGCAGAGGAAACCACACAGTGAACGGTCAATGTCTGTTGGCTCCTGGCACGACTCGCACCTCTCGGACCTCCAGTTGCAACAATCCTGTTGAACACGTTCACCTCTTCCAGCTGCAGGTGGGCTTCCCCAAATTATTTGCAGGTAGTAAAACAACTGAGCGATTGAGGCTCCGCACCAACTTCCTCCAATCACTCTGTGCGACTTAGTGCGGTGAACTTTGCAAAGAAAAAACAGCCACAATGTAAAAAATGAAGACCAAATACGAAATACTGATCAGTCGGGCTACCTGATCAGATAAATCTGAGGATTATAAAATAAAATCTACTGGTGATGCAAACGCCAATAACTTGGCATCCCAACTATTGAACAGTAGCCAGTCCACAACTGTGTGGGAACAAATGCTCTGGCCGGGGAGCAAACTTCAATAAAAAGCCCTGAAAAAAATACACATATCCTAGCTAAGCTACTTCAATAGGAGGACCCATAAACTACTATTGTCCCACTAGGTTTCAGTTGCACAAATAATATCTGGATTCTTCATGCTTATAAAGCATGCCAGTTCAGATATTTTATCTTTATTTATACTTCTTGAGTTAAAATAGATGACTGTGACAGTCTTTTTGCATTTCTTTGCATTGAACCCAAGTTGCCATGCTACTGACCACTTCTCTAGCTTTACTAGATCTTAATGAAGGTCCTGTACCTCCTCCACTGTATCTATCTTGCTAGAGTTTGGTGCCAACAACAAAAAAAAAAAAAAAAGACAGATTTTGGCATTTATGCCATCTCCAATGTTGTTTATGACTGTTTGATCAACACTGGGCCAAGCGCCAAGCCCTGTGGTACTTCGCTGGTGACTACCCTCGAGTGTAAAAGCTCCTCCCCACTACCCGGAGTCCTACCCTTCAGCCAGTTTGTTATCCATCTTGTAAGTTTCTTCTTCACCTCTAGATCCTCTAGCATCCTGATCCACCTCCTATGGGATACCTAGTCAAAGGCCTTGCTGAAGTTCAAGTACAGGATGCCGACCGCTTGGCCTTTGTCTACTGTTTTTGTTACCCAGTCAAAGAAGTCGATCAGGTTAGTTTGGCAGGATCTTCCTGCCATGAACCCATGTTGTCGCCCATCCTGGAGACCATTTGCCTCCAGGAAACCCACCAGGCTTTTCTTAAGTACTGTCTCCATAAGCTTACCTCCAAATGAGGAGAGGCTGACTGGTTTGTTGTTGTCTGGATCATCTCTGGGCCCACTCTTGCGGAGCTGCACTATGTGCGCGGTCCTCCATTCCTGTGGCACCTCCCCTGATTCCAGTGAACTGTTGAATAGTTCCGCCATAGGGCTGCCAGGTCCCTGCCAGCTCCCTCAGCACCCTCGGATGGATACCCTCTATACTTAGGAACTTGTCAACCTTGATGAGTGCCATGAGCCCTTTTCTTATGCTGTCCTCTGTGATTCTTTCTTCCAGTCCTCCCCCACCTCCTCCCTTGTGGTACCAGGCCATCCTTTTATTTCTTAAAGATGGAGCCAGAAACTTCTGTTCAATACTTCTGCCTTCTCTGTGCTACTTTCCAACTCCACCTTTTTCTAGTCTCACAGTATCATTGTTTTGTCCCTTTTTTCCCTGATGTATTAGAGGAAGACTTTCTCCCCTTTTCTGATTCCTTCTGCTAACTGCAGTTCCTTTCTGACCTTGGCAAGCTGGACTGTCCTAAATGCCCCCCTTGCTTCTCACAGGCATTCCTCTCCATTGTCACTGGTCCTCTTGAACTTTCTATATGTAGTCCTGACTTTATCAGAAAATGAGCTAATTGATGTATTTAGTTAATGTATCTATTATTTATGCAATTAACTGTTCTCTTTGTAATGGAGCCCTAAGCCTCTAAGGAATGGTGCCAGAAAGAAATAAAGCCACTACTCCTCCACATCCTCCTCTCTTCCCAGACTGCTTGGGCTACTTCCGTACTAAACCAACATGGTACTTTGATTCTAGAGTTTTTCCCTTTCAGTCTGACACACTCATTTGTGGCAGCTGCTATTCCATTCTTGGTGATTAAACACTTCTGATCCACCCCATCTCCTCCCTGAGGCTAGCCAGGTGTCCCCTTAACATTTCACCCATCTTCCTGAAGTCTGCCTTTTTGAAATCTTTCCCTGCCCATGCCCACACTGAACCAGACTGTACAATGGTCACTGTCTCCCAGGGGCTCCTCCAGCTTAATGTCCAGAATATGCTCCCTGTTTGCTAGCGCAGTACAAGGTCCAGGACAGCATCCTCCCTTGTGGACTCAGTGACATCCTGAAAAAAAGAACCTGCTCTGAACCACATCCAGGATCAACTGGCTCCTAGTGCAGGTTGTGAATGGGACTCTCCAGTCCACATTTGACAGACTGAAGTCTCCCACTATCAACACCACCACCCTGCCAACAGCAGTCCTGATTATGGACCCCAACTCTGTGTCCCGTTCCTCATCCTGGTTAGGTGGTCTATATACTACCACATCCTCATTCTTCTTTTCTTAGAAGTTTCTAACTGTACCTACAGTACCTCTGCCTTCCCCTCCTCCCTTGTGCTAATTATGCCCTCTGTTATACAGATCGCTATGCCTCACCCTCCCTACTTCTCTATGCCTTCTGTATAACCTATACCCAGGAATGGAGAGGCCCCAGTCGTGGTTAGATGTAGCACAGGTTTCTGTGACTGCTGCTATGTCCACCTTCCCCTTTGCCATCAATGCCTGCAGGTCATGTATTTTGTTCCCTAGTCTTCATGCATTTAGGGACAGCACATGCAACCACAATTCCATGCCTCTCTTCTCCTCAGCCCATTTGCCCTCCCCCTCAACTGCCCTACCACCTCCTGGCTCCCCCTCCGGTCCCACTGATTACCTCCCCCATTTGAAGCCGGCATGTGACTGACCCTATCACCCTCACCCTTGTTATCCCGTCCCTTCCACTTCCTGTCACTGTCTGCATGATTCAGATGTCAATTTAACCTGTTGTTCAACCTAGGGTGAAGGCCTAAAGGCCCACTCCTCCCAGAGATTCTGGGTGCCTCGACCCATTCTGCTGCACCCCCCCATTTAAATTTAGGTTCCTGATTATGTACTCCCCCAGCTTTTCCTTACGTACCCCGGATTCCTCTCTACTATGATGTTGCCTTGCATAAGTCGGCCTATCCTTCGGCACACTCACTCTGCCATCATTCCCAGCATAAACACTACCTTCCTGCTTCTGTGCCTTTCCCCCTTCCCCTCCCAGCCAACCCCTTAAGAACTGAGTTTTTAGGACTATGACCCTTCATCCTCCATCCCCACACCCCTTCTTTTTTTTAATTTAGTATGCTTTTATTTCCTGTCCGGCCGGCCCCCACTGGTTACGACTACCATCACTTAGCCCCACCACACACCCCGGACTTACCTCCACTCCCTTGCCCCCCCAGAGCGGGGCTGCCGAGGAGGCCCTACCCCTGACAGAGACTGAACGGTATGATGGGAGCGAGATCCCGGTCGGTAATGTGGGGATGGACATCACTGTGTGCAGTTAGAAAGTACAGTTAGGCAAGAACTTACCATAATAGTATATCTTTGAGAGAGGCTTTTGCAGTAGGTATAAACCATTAGGACTGTGCCCCCCTGGCATCAGGATCGCACATAAAACTTTAGCTAGCAGTGTCTGGTGGGGGATCGCCCACTGACATCATGTGATGGGCATCAGTGTGACCCTATACAGTGGACGGTCCCCAGCCTGCCCTCCAGTTCTCCTGCCGGAGACCTCAGAAAGAGCAATAGGAGAAAGGAGTGGGCTCCTTGAGCTTAAGAAAGCTAGAAGAAGCAGTACTGAAAGGTGGGAGGGAAAGTTACCTACTGCAAGAGTCTCTCTCGAAGAGCTACTGTTATGATAAGTTCTTACGTAACTGTTCTACCTTACTTTGAGAGAGCTCTTGCAATAGGTATAAACCATTAGGAGGGAGGCAGGAAAGATCTGCAGTGATGCAGGAAAATTATGAAAGGAGGCCCTGAAGGACAGCTAATCCAAAGCCAGCCCTGCGCCTAGAGATAATGTCCAGACTGAAGTGTTATGTGAAAAGTGAGGATGAGCTCCAAGTGGCTGCTGCACAAATGTCGGCAGCAGACACATTCTTGAAGCAAGCTGCAGATACAGCCATGCCCCTGGCAGAATGCCCTTTGATTTTCCCTGGCAAAGGTTTGTTGTACTTCTGGTAACGGAACAAAATGCAGTTTGCCAACCATTTGGAAAAACATTGCTTAGAAACAGCAGCGCCCTCTCTCTTGGGCGCAAAGGAAATGAAAAGTTGATCCATTTTGCGGACTGACTTCATCCGGTTAGTACTGTAATGCAAAATTCTGCGAAAATCTAGTGTGTGCAGAATTGCCTCCCCCTGATTAGAGTGCTCAGGATAATACAGTGGTAGCTGAATAGTACAAATCAACATAAACTCAGAAACAACTTTTGGTAGGAACTTAGGATTTGTACGTAGAGCCACTCAGTTTCTGTGAAAAATTAAGTAAGGCTCTTTTGCACGTCAGGGCCTGAAGCTTGGAAATCCTTCGAGCAGAAGTGACTGCAACTAAAAAGAACGCTTTCCAAGACAGGTAGCGCATGCTGCAACTTGAGGCCGGTTCAAAAGGAAGCAAAGCGAGTTTCTCTAAAATAAAATATAAATCCCACGGTGGGACAGGGTTATGCACCAGGGGTTTCAAGTGGAGGATTCCTTTCAGAAAAGTTTTGGAAACCTCCAGCAGATCAACTGATCCCCCTCTCTATCATACCCAGGACCTCGATGATGCCCTGAATTACTTCATTGACACCTTCAATGATGCCTGTAACAGGTTTGCCCCCCCTTACCAAGAAGGTGGTAAAAGGTCATGACACCCCATGGATCTCCTCGTCCCTAATGGACCTCATGCGTCGTTGGGATGACTTGTGGAAAAAGGCCCTCAACTCTCATAGCCCAACTGCTAGACAGCTCTACTGAGCTGCACGCAACAGGTGCACCTGGGCTCTCCGGAAAGCAAACCTGAACACTTCAAAGCTGCCCTGACCTCAGCCTGGGGCACAGGATGCAAATTTTGGGACAATATAAAATCCCAAAATGGCAAAACCATCTCCCCCCAGCCCAACTCAATGTAAATGGGCCCATCACTAACAACCCTTAGCTGGTTGCTGACACACTTAACACCTCCTTGTCTGACCTTAGCTCTATTCTCCCCTCCCCCGACTTCTTTAACCCATCACCTCCCCCCATTGTCTCACCCACTGTTCCGCTTCCACGTCCTCTTCCCACTGGAGATCAAACCCTACCTCCTTAAAGCCCTTAGTAGCTCCCAACACAGCAGCGACTCGCTTGATCTCTGGATCCTGGACTTGAGCCTAGACAAAGTCCTCTCCAGCCTCCTAAACTTCTCACTCCGTCTTGGTACATTCCCTACCATGTGGAAAATGGCTCTTATTACCCCATTTACAAATCTGGTGATGGCCTGTCCCCTTGCAACTACCGTCCCATATCAATCCTTCCCCCCCCTCTCTCTAAGGCTCTCGAATGCACTGTCATGGACCAACTCAGGGAGTACCTCTCTAAATATAACCTCTTACCCGCTGAGCAACATGGTTTCAGACAAGGCCACAGCACATGTACTGCCCTTCTTGAGTTCTCCAATTACATCCACTCTGCCCTGGACAATGGCAGACTAGCTGGCATGGTCTTCCTGGATTTATCAAAGGCATTCGACATGGTAAACCACTCCCTCCTTCTCTCCACCTTGTCGTGCCTTGGCCTTACCCAGGAAGCCATGGCCTGGTTTACCGACTACCTGTCGAGCCGCTCCCAGAGGGTAAAAATCTGTACAACCCTCTCAAAACCCCTCCCTGTTCTCTCAGGTGTCCCTCAGGGATCCATCCTCGGACCCCTCCTGTTCAGTCTTTACCTTAACTCTTTACCCAAGGCATGTTCTGGGAAGATCCTACTCTGCGCAGATGATGCTGTCCTCTATGACTCCCACTCAGAACCCACCCACTTAGAACTCTCCCTCCAAAACACATTCACTGAAGCAGAGTCCTGGTTCACCAACTATAAGCTTGTATTGAACCAAAAAATATCCAAGGTCATGCTTTTCGTCCACCATCAAAACAAACTCAAGCACTCCTCCCTTTGCATTCAGTACATCCCACTCACTTCCTCTGGAACAAGTAAATGTCTTCAAGTACCTAGGAATCACCTACGACCCTGCCCTTACCTTCCATGACTACATCGACCTTTTATGCACCTCTGTCAACTCCCGTATTGGCTTATGCTACCATCATAGGAACTGCCTCTCTCCTGAAGCCCTCCAACTCGCCATCACATCCTCAATATTATTAATCCTAGACTACAGCATCCCGATCTACGGTGTTGCTGATAATACTGCCCTTCAAAGCGTAAAAGTTGCCCTGAACAAGGCCTGCTGCCTTGCCCTGGGCTGCCCAAAATCCACCTACACCTACTCCCTTTACAGTCAAACCAACTGGCTCGACTTAGATGGCAGGCTTCAATACCAAACATGCCTTTTAGCTCGAAAGATATCCTCTGGACTTATGGGCCCTAGCCTTGCTCACCTCCTACCAGCTCCTTCAACCAGGGCCACCCAGAGCTCACTCAAACCTACCCTCCTTGTGCCACAGCAAAAAAAAAACCTCCCTTGACCAACGCTCTTTCTGCTACAATGCTCCCACATGGCTCATCTCCCTTCCCCCTCACATAACCCTTGAAACTAAGCTTGGACGGTTTAAATCCCTGCTCACCTCATATCTCCTATCCTCTCACACCTGCAACTGCCCCTAACCCCCTCCCACCCAACAATGGACTTCATCCTGCCTGCACTGTATTAACTTATTTCTTTTCTCATATCCTTCTAGCCCTCTTCCTACTCCCACAACTAACCCATCCTGCCAAACTCCTACCTCGTTCTCCCCCTATATCCCAGTCCCCTGTGACCCCACCTAGGCAACAGCAACTATGTGGTGCTTTAGCCACTTTCTCTTGCTACCACATCTGCACCCTGTGCTACCACTTCTGCACCCTGTACTTCTTCCCGAATGTAAGTAAATTGTATATATCCGCAATGTACCCTTCCCAATACTTTGCCTTGCTACCTTGCTTGTACATAATGTCTTATTCACCTATGTATTATTACTCCACCTATGTATTATTCTCAAAATGTATATACTCAAGTTGTTACCCAGTTCCCCTCTCCTCTTTACTTACTTATTTATTTATTTAGTTTTTGTTGACTGGGTAAGTGCACTAGACAAATCCTGCCTATTTTCAGGCATGATCCGGGGGTAGGGGGATACAGATGAATGCCAACTGACCTTGAACCAGATTAAGCTGTTGGTGGTATTTTCAGTGAATGAGGGAAATTTGGCCAGGACACCGGGGAAATTCCCCTACTCTTTCCGATAAGTGCCATGGGATCTTTAACATCCACCTGAACTACCACCAATCCAAGCAGATGGGACCTCGGTTTAACGTCTCATCCGAAAGACGGCACATCAGAAGTACAGCACCCCTCCCATGCTGCACTACAGTGTCAGTATTGGGATATTAACCCAAGTGCCAGATGTGGGAACTGAACCCACAGCCCTCTGATCTCCCGGCCTCAAAGGCGAGTGTGCTACCTACTGAGCCACTGACACTGCTTATTGCTGGAATGCTTCTTATATGTATTTTTTCTATATATGCTACATCAATTTGTTGTATGTATGATGTGGAGCCTTTGAAAAGGAGTCTTTGACTCAAAGGATTGTAATTCCGATATCTTTCAATAAATAAATAAATAAATAAAGATAGTTTTGCCCTCCATTGGAATGTGGTAGGTGGAAATGGCTGAAAGGTAGACCTTCAATAAGGAGTAACTCAGACCCAGGTCAGATAGATGCAGCAAGTACTCCATGACCTGAGAAGTAGGGCACGAAAAAGGGTCCCAACCATTTGAAGTGGCCCAAATGGAAAATCTCTTCTATTTCATGGCATAAGTGGTCTTCGTAGAAGACTTTCTGGCCTCTACGAGGACTTGGGCCACCCTAGAAGAAACCCTATAGTGTGAAGTATCTATGTCAGAAGGAGCCATGCATGAAGGGACTTGAGTCCTGGATGAACCAGAGTGCCCCCTCCTGGATCAGGAGGTTGTGACAGATGGGTAGGGGAACCAGGGGCACCACCGCTAGCAGCTGTGGAAGTGAAAACCATACTTGGCGCAGCCAAAGCGGGGCAATCGGGATCATGTGGGCACCTTCCACTTGCAACTTTAGCAGCACCCGTTGCAGGATCGGAAAGGGAGGAAAGGCATACAAGAACCTCCCTGTCCAGCAAAGAGATAGTACGTCCCGCCAAAAAGCACCAGGCCCTGGAATGAGTGAGCAAAACTTGAGAAGTTTCGTGTTGGATAGGGAGGCGAACAGATCAAGACCTGGATGACCCCACAGGTCAAAAATGGCCTTGACCACCAACTGGCTTAGTTCCCACCCATGAGCCTTGGCCTGGGTGCGGTTGAAACTATCTGCCAGGACGTTCTGTATGCCTGGGACATAAACTGTAACAAGGGAGATCTGATGCAGAATCGCCCAGTTCCAGACTTGCATCGCTTCCCTGCAGAGACGGTAGGAGTGAGTGCCTCCTTCTTTGTTCAGATACCAGATCACGCACATATTCTCCATTTGGACCAGCAGTGGACCTGGACTGAGGAGGTGCTGAAAGGCCTGCAGCACATACAACACTGCCTGCATCTCCAACACACTTATGTGAAGAGACAGTTCTGACTGAGACCACAGCCCTTGTGTCCTGTGGGTCTCCAGATGAGCCCCACAACCCAGCCCTGAAGCATCTGTGGTCAGGCTCTGGATAGGAGAAGGGGACTGAAATGGAACTCTCTTGCACATATTATTGAGATCCTGCCACCACAGGAGATCCTGACACATGATGCGGAGACCAAGACTTTGTGGTCGCAGTCGTCCGATCTCAGGTCCTACTGAACTCTGAGCGTCCACTGCAAAATCTGCATGTGGAGCCTGGCCAGAGGAACAGTCAGGATGGCTGTTGCCATAAGGCCCAGAAGACGCAGTACTGACATGGCCAAAATCCAATGGCTGGAAGCCACCAGCCATGCCTGCTGTTGCAAGGTTTCCGCCCTGTCCAAAGCGAGAAAAGCCTGACCCTGGGCCGTTATCCAGCACTGCTCCAATAAACTGCAGGCACTGGGAGGAGATAAGGTGAGACTTGGGGTAGTTTACTGTAACCCCCACTCGGTCAAACATGTCCAGAGTTGCCGAAAGGGAAACCTCAAGCCACACCCTCGACGGGGCCGAGATCAAACAATTGCTGAGGTACGGGAAGATACAGTGACCCTGGCACCTCAAGGCCACTGCCACTACCTCCAGGCACTTGGTAAAAACCTTGGGTGCAGAGGGCAGGCCGAAGGGGAGGGCCCTGAACTGGTAGTGGTCCCCCTGAAAGGAGAATCTGAGGTAGCAGCAGCGGCTTGAAAGACTGGTATGTGCAGGTATGCATCCTGCATGTCCAAGGCACAGAGCCACTGTTCCTTGTGCAGCATGGGCAGCAGGCCTGGAAATGTCAGCAATCGAAATCTTTTGTACTCTATGTACAGATTTAGAGTGCTGAGGTCTAGTATCGGGTACAGGTCTCCCTTCTTTTTGGGAACCAGGAAGAAGTCAGAGTAATGCCCTCTTCCTATCTGGTTTAGAGGGACGGGCTCTAAGGCTACCTTTCGTAGAAGGGTCTGTGTCTCTTTTTTGATGATGGGAATGTGCATCATTGGGTAGAAGGGTGGACCCAGGGGTTGTCTGGGGGGTCTTTCCAGAAACTCTAACATGTGGCCCTGAGAGATTAATTGAAGGACCCACGAATACGCAGAAATCTCCTCCTACCCTGCCAGATGACTGGCGAATCTTCTGCCCACCAGTTCCTCTGACTGAAGGAGGAGGAGGGAAGGCGGACCGTGAGTTAAGAGGCAGAAGGAGAATTGGGAAGGCCCGCCCCTGAAACCCTCAGATTCTTGGCTGGGGGAGTGGCCGCAGCTGAGGGGGGCCCAACATTTGGGCTGCTGTCTGGCCTGCTTTTGTTGGTTCATCTGCCGTCTTTGTTGGTGATGAAAAGGCTTTCTCGGTTAGTGGCCTGCCCGGTACATAGTTTGCAATGAACGCAGTACTTGCCCCTTTTTCTGGAGACTGGTGATAATATCCTGAGCATCTCCTCCGAAGAGGATAGAACCCTGGAAGGGTGCATCCTGGATGGCAGCCTGAACGTCAGGTGCCAGTTCAGAGATCCAAAGCCAAGAATATCTCCTGAGACAGACCGCTGTAGTTGCGCCCCTGACTGAAGAGTCAACAGCGTCATAAGTTGCCCTCAAAGAGTAGCAACAAATGACTTTAGCTGACCTAATGGTGTCAGAAAGTGTTTCCTTCACCTCAGAGTCCAGCATGGCCTCAATGACAGGCTCTAGCTTGCGAAAGAGGGATTTTTGGTACACCAGCATGAGCGCCACATAGTTTAGGGTGTGAACTGCTAGGGTGGATGATAAATAAAACTTATATCCAAAATTATCTAGCTGCCTCGACTCCTTATCAGAATGGGAGGTGCTCATATGCTTAGGTTTAGCAGACCTATCATGTGCTGTGTTAATAACCACTGAGTCTGCCCTGGGGTGGATGCTAAGGTGATCCTTACCCTATGGTGTAATTTACAGTAAATCCTGTCTGCCTTCTTGGCCACGGCTGGAATGGAAGAAGTACTTGACCGAATAGCACAGGCTAAGTCCTCAAGTTGCTCCAAACCAGGGAGGCGTGAGGACTGGGGAGAAGTCCGTTATGTTCAAATGCTCGGCCAGCCTCTTTCATTTGCAGTCTTGTCAGTTTTCCATTCACAGGCCTCAGCAATTTATTTAAGGAGTTCTGTGAAGGAGGGCTCCTCCAGAAGAGACTCTGGGGACTCCTTAGTCCTAGGTTCTTCCAGTGGAGGCATCTCAATATTGGAGAGGGAGGAAGATGAGTTGGACTCCAAATCTGACGAATGGGTCGGAACTGAAGACATGACTCCTGTGTGAGAGACCTCCTGGACAAGAACAGGGGGTCTGCCCTTGTCAATGCTGGCAGCCGAGCCCTTCATCAGACCCGACGTGGAAGGATGGGACCCTACCGGCGATGGGGATCCATGCGTCATGACTGGGTGCACCGAGGTAGAGGCCGCTACCGGATGACAGCTGTCCAATTTGGAGACTGAGACTTAATCTCCTTCCCCCAAGACTGGAGGATTGTCCTGAAGTCCACCTGAGGTTGAGCAGATGGAGGTTGGGGCAGTGGAGGCTGGTATACCAGCTGAAAACCACAGCCATAGCCTGGCACCTGGTAGCCTGACGTCTGGTACCTGGATGGTGGGTAATGTGACATGTGGTACCCGGAGGCAGATACCCTGTCAAAGGGTGTCCTGGTGCCTGGTACCCCAGTGGAAGGTACCCGGGGGTATGCTATCACGGTGTATGGTAGCTGTGCATCAGAGGATCAGCCGGTGGCCCTAATAGAGGAGTCATGGGCCCAGATGGAGGACCCAGAGAAGGCCTGAAAGGTGGGAACTGAGAGCCTGCGGATGAGCCTTATGTCAGCCCGGAAGAACCCTCCGGTGTAGGCAGAGGGGTGGAAGGCCCTGCTGTGACAGCCAGTGGCGAAGGGTTCTGAGGATTGGTCGGAAGATCCATGAAGAGGCCCGGATATGACCTGGGAATGGAATCAACAGGCTGACGCCCTCCTAACTTCCGCTCCTGGTGATCTGGGGAAGATGGCAAGGTTGGAGGAATGGTCAGACGTATGGCAGCTAGGATTCAATGCAAAAAAGTGCAAAATAATGCACCTGGGAAACAAGAACCCAGGGGAAGAATACACAATGGGTGGGGAGGTAGTAACAACAACAAAACAGGAAAGGGACCTGGGGGTAATCATATCAGATGACCTTAAGGTTAGCAAGCAATGTGAGAAGGCAGTAGGGAGGGCCGGGGTATACTGGGATGTATAGGGAGAGGCATCAGCAGCAGAAAACAGGAAGTTGTTATCCTCTGTACAGACAGTTGGTGAGACCCCATCTGGAATACTGTGTCCAGTTCTGGAGACCCCATCTCCACAAGGACATAGACAGGATAGAGGCAGTCCAGAGGAGGGCAACTAAAATGGTGCAGGGTCTGCAAGAGAAGCCGTATGAGGAGAGACTAAAGGAGCTTAATATGTATACCCTTGAGGAAAGAAAGGAGAGGGGGACATGATAGAAACTTTCAAGTACCTCAAGGGAATCAACAAAGTCCAAGAGGGTAGCATCTTTCAGAAAAAGAGACTTGCAAGAACAAGGGGACACAATTTAAAGATAGAAGGAGGGCGTTCAGGGGCAATGTGAGGAAGTATTATTTCACAGACAGGGTAGTGGATGCATGGAACAGCCTTCCTGAGGAAATTGTGGGGTCTAAAACTGGGAGAATTCAAGAATGCATGGGACAGACATAAGGCAATTCTTGTCGGGGCAGGAAGATATAGGCTGTTGGTTAACTACGATCTGCGGCCTATCCTGTAGGTAGGGAAATGGGCAGACTAGATGGGCCTAGCGGTCCTTATCTGCCGTCAAAGTCTATGTTTCTATGTTTCTATGGAGAGGGAGAGAAATTACCCGGGAGGGGCGAACCCTTTGAGATGGGCTGTGGCCTTAGCAGCAGCGGGTGCTGAAGGTCAACATCGGACCCCTCTTCAGGGCCCGACAGAAGCGCCTGGGCTAACTGGGTGTTGGAAGATCCGACGGCCAGCTTTTCAGCCATGGCTGGGCAGTAACCAGAGTCCCCGGCAGCCGACTTATCAGCCTGAGCTGGGCACTCATCAGGGACTCCGATGAGCGACTTATCAGCTCCTTCCGCTGGCTTTGACCCTTTAGTCTTCAGGGGCCTAAGAGCATCTGGAGGCTCCGACTTAGCCGAGGCCACCGCCTCCACCGTGATCAGTGGCAGTGGGGGGACCAAGGTCTGCTCTCAGGAAGTGGAAGCAGTCTTGTCCGCTGAGGCACTTTTCTAGGAGGAAGAAGGCTGGTGGTCATCCGCAGTCCCCGGAGGGAGTCGTGGATAGGAAGGGGATCTATCCAGGCCCCAGTGCTTCTCCTTATCCTTCTTTTTCTTGTATCTGTGCAATTCCAATGATGAGGAGGAAGAAGCACTTTGTAGCTTCTGCAACTCCTTCTCCATCAATGCCATTTTCAATTCCAAAATATGGGCCTCGAGGGCTTTCTGCCTGCGTTTCCGTGTGGCCTGGCTGAAACTCAGGCAGGCCACACAGTCCTCGGTCTTGTGTTGTGGCCCAGGCAGAAGAGGCAGAGGGAGTGCTCATCCTTATGCGGGAGTTGTGTGCTGCAGGAATTGCACTTATTCTTATGCGACTCCAAAAGAGTTCGAGAAGACATGCATAAAATACAATTTTACAGGTAACAGTAAAATAAAAGTAAATTTAATAGAGAAATACTCAACCAAAAAGGCGGTCGAACTGTAGCAGTGCTCTCCGCAAGGTCCGATGTGCACAGGTCAACAGAAAAGAACTGGAGGGCGGGCTGGGGACCGCCCACTATATACAGTCACGTTGACACCCATCACAGGATGCCCTGCTAGCTAAAGTTTTCCGTGTGGTCCTGATGCCAGCGGGTGCAGTCCTAATGGTTTACACCTATTACAAGAGCCCTCTTTAAGTAAGATCCCCTTTTTCCTCATTTCTCCCCTAGGGGAGGCATGGCATCAATTATAGTTGAGGCATACACACCGAGCATCTGACATGCCTCCCGGTTGTAACTAGTCCCTCCTCTGAATTTAACAATGGATCATTCAAGCACCGGTGACCCCCCTCCCCCGTGGAGGACAGCGGTCCGTAGGACACTCGAGCCTCCTCACCCCGGGCATCCCTTCAACTTTCCAGGCTCGACCCTTACCCCTTCCCTGTACCATTCCTCCTGAATACTGTGTTTATCCCCTTCCGCCCCCTCCTGATCTTTCCTTCTGCCCTACTGTTCTTAGCTGCATGTTCTCCCCCTAGATTTCTTAGCTGCCCCACCTGTCATCCCTCCCTGGATACACTGTGTCCTCCTGCTCTTCCTTCTTTCCCACCACTCTCTTATCCTCCTGACTTCCACTTCTAACCCTGCCTCTTCTGCCACCATCCCTTCTGCACTACCTCTACCCATGCAACCTCCCTTGTTCTCCTCCCTGAGATGACTCCCTCATCCCTACCATCCTCCCTCCCTATTCAGTGGGAGAAACCTATTCTACACTGGCATCCCTGTAGGTGCTCCTACTCATCTTCTCCAGTCTAACTCCACCACCCCCCTCTCACCACACTCCACATCTCCTCCCTTGGCTTTCTCACACTTTGAGGTAGAGGGATCCAAGGCATCAAGGCCCACCTCTCCTCTGCCCTCCCAGAAATGGAAATTATGTACCTATCGGAATTCTTGATCATCTTGGACGAAGTCTCCACCACTCATTCACACTAATGGGATCTACGCCGGAGGTGCTAGGACCCAGTGGGAGCAAGCTTTTTTGCAGGAGGGCCGGCGCCAGAGATGGAGCCGTGAGGAGCGGCGCCGTGAGCCTCTGCTCATGCGACCATGACTATCTCTGCGTCGACCCTCCAACCGCCTCAGTATCTTTTTTCCCCCAAGGTGGTGCAGCGTAACTAACCTAGAAGGACAGCCTAACCAAAAACTGGACATAAGATAGTCTGGAAGACCCGTATAAGAAGGGTCAAGAAAGAAGTCTTCACAGCCTAAAGATTGAGGGAGCGAAGACCAACAAGAGAGGTGAGCTCGGGGGATGGTGGGTGGGCGTGAGGAATAGGGTGGAGACTTGCAGTCCAAGAAGATCAAGAATTACAGTAGATACGTAATTTCCATATCTTCCTGGACATAAAGTCTCCACCACTCATTCACACTAATGGGAGAGTACCGAACTAATGATCCCTCGATAGGGCGGCAGGAGAGACCAAGAGCTCACAGATTTAGGACAGAAGTCCATTAAGGATGGTTCTGCCAAATGAAACATGTAGTCTGGCATGGACTTCCAGGGCACAGTGTTTGATGAAAGTATGCACTGAGCTCCAGGTGGCCGGATTGCAAATATCTGTTGCAAATGTTGTGGATTTCCGCCAGGGATGCCTCGACCACTCTAGTAGAGTGAGCATACACTCTGCCTTCCAGCTTAACCTGCGCTATGGAATAACAGTGGCGAAGGCATGCCACCAGCCATGCTGAAATGCATCTGATAGTGACAGGCTGACCCAGCCGGGTCTCGCTGAAGGAAACAAACAGTTGTTGAGCTTTGCAAAAATCTTTTGTCCTATCTAAATAGAAACGAAAAGCTCTTTTGACATCCAAAGAATGAAAAGAACACTCCCCTTCATTTTGGAAGTTCACAAAGTAAGTAGGAAGGATCAAAGGTTGGTTCAGATGGAATTCGGAAACAGCCTTAGGGAGAAACTTAGGATGGGTCCTAAGAACTACTTTGTCTTTATAAAACACAGTATATGGAGGGTCTGTGACCAAGGCATGTATCTCCGAGACCCTGCAGGCCGAGGTAATGGCCACCAGGAAGACCGTTTTCCAAGTGAGGAATTTCAACTCACAGGTAGCTAGAGGCTCGAAAGGTTTCCGAGCGAGCATGTCTAGCACAAGATTAATGTCCCAGGCTGCGACTGGACATCTGATAGGAGGTCTGGTATGCAGAATTCTCTTAAGAAACCTCTTAACCATGGGAAACTGAGCCAGTGACAAGGAAAGTACCAGCTCATGATAAGATGAAATGGCACAAAGGTTAACCTTGACTGAAGAGTATTGCAGACCTGAATTTGAGAGGTCCAAAAGGTACTCTAGAACTTTATTTGGTGGGCAGAAAAAAGGACTCAAAGAGGATTTTGCACACCAGAGCAAAAAACGCTTCCATTTGGCTGTGTATGTTTTCCTAGTGGCTGGCTTGTGCGCAGCCAGAAGAATATCTGAAACTCTGCGGGAGATACTGAACCTGTTCACTTCTATCTCTTCAGAAGCCAAGCGTGAAGGTGAAGCGACATTAGATTGGGATGGACCACAGGCCCGAGTCACAAGGTTCGTCTGAAGGGGAAAAAAGCAGTTTCGACGGAGTTTTCGACATACTGTTGAGTAATGGAAACCATATCTGCCAAGGCCAGAAGGGAGCAATGAGAATCATTTTGCTCCCCTGGGACTCGAACTTGAGAAGTACCCTCTGAATTAGAGGAAGAGGTGGAAAGGTGTACAGAAAGCGTCTTGTCCACTGCAGCCTGAATGCATCCTGACAGAAAATGCCAGGCCCTGGATTTCTGGAGCAGAAGAGAGGCAGTTTTGTGTTAAGTGGGGGATGCAAAAAGGTCCAGGTCTGGAGTTCCGCACTCTGCGAATGGTGACTGAACTACGGTTGAGTCGAGAGACCATTCGTGAGGATCTGTCTCTGTTCTGTTGAGACGGTCTGCCAGTTCGCTCTGCACTCCCGGCAGGTAGGTCACCTGAATTAGAGCCTTGTGCTCCAAGCACCATTCCCACACTCTCATCGCTTCCCTGCATAAGGGGTAAGAGTGAGCCCCACCTTGTTTGTTGATGTAATACATCACTGCTTTGTTGTCTGTTTGAAGGAGAATGTTCTTGTGACGGAGAATGTTCTTGTGACAGAGAATGTCCTTCACAGCCTGGACTGCATAAAGGACGGCTCTCATTTCTAAGACATTTATGTGAAGCTGGGACTCGTCCTGGAGTCCATATACCATGAGTGTGGAGAGTCTGACAGTAAGCTCCCCACCCCATCAGGGACGCGTCGGTGGTAATGGAAATCTGATGATCCAAAGGAGCAAAGGGATACCCTTCCAGAAGATAGTCCTCTTGCAACCACCAGGTGAGTGACTTCTTCAGAGGTTCTGTCACCTTGATGAGAAAGGACTGAGGGTGAGTGGTTGGGGACCACTGAGTACTGAGCATCCACTGAGAGGTTCTCATGTGAAGGCGTCCTAGGGGTACAGTGAACACCGAGGATGCCATGAGACCTAGCATCCGTTGCATCGAGATAGCACAAACCGAGCTGTTCTGTTTGATGTATCGGGCCTACTTTCCCCTCCCCAGCAGTGTCCCCAGCTCCCACTTGGGCTTTCGAACCTCCACCATCAAGTAGCTCAACTTCCATACTGGGCACTCCCATCTCCCACAGTGTCCCCATGTGAACCGCAGTCCCGCATCCCTTACAGCTCCCCCTGCCCCCACCATCTGGCTTTCTGTACATGTTCCCTCCCCACTTAATGATTCCTAGTCTAGACCCTGTTGTGCCTTGCATTAGTTTGGTAGTCACTGTCACAAGTACATTCAGCAGGTCAGGCCCTCTGCTCCCACAGTGCCATCCTCAGAACACAATAGTGTGAACAGGTAACAGACTGGGTAACCCTCCTGTCTGCTTTTTGGATCCGAATCACCTTAAGTCTCAAGTTCTGGGGGGAGTCAAACTGTGAACCTTATGCTAGCGTACCCAATGTACAGGCTCAGATACGTACCCTTTTCGGGGACTGCGGTACAATTTTACGCTAGGGGCACCCAGCCAGGCTTCCAAAATGAACCCTAAAAACTCTATAAGAGACCTTAGGTATATACTTACCTTTCCCAGTTTAGTAACACCATCAAGTTGTTGAACAGTTTTGTCAGACTTAACCCTCTATATGTCACATGCGAAAAGAACTGGCAGACACCCAGGCATTCTTTTAAATAAAAGATTATTTACTTAAAGATGATAAAAATATGAAAAAATGTAAACACAGAACACTATATCAAAGAGCATCACAATCGCCATAAAAGCAAAACAAGGAAAACTACAGAACAAACTCCTACCAACATACAGTTAGATCTTTTCTATCTAATGTATCACCTCTGTAAGTGCAGTTAAATTAAATCAGAGAGCTGTGTCTTTAGGTTCATAGATTCATAGGTTGTATCGGAGCGCAGAAGACACATGTCCATATAGCTCGCCAATTTCTTAAGAATATCCATATATTCCTTTATCTATCAAATAGAAATCCAGCCTAATTTTAAAAATGTTCATAGTTGGACTTGTCACTACTTCACTAGGAAGTGTATTCCAAATTCCTGTAGTTATCACACTAAACCAATTTTCCCTCCTTTTAGTGTTGTGTTTATCCTTACGTAATTGGTAACAATATGCTCTAGGGTCATACAGTTGTTTTCTTAACTCCAAGCCTAATTGGTCCCTTAATTTGTCATCTTTGAGTGACCTAAATATTTGGCACATGACCCTACGTAATCCACGAAATTCCAGTGAATACAATCCGAGATGCTCTAATCTTTGCTCATAACTCAAACCCTGAACTTCCCTTATGCCTTTGGTAGCTCTTCTCTGCACCTTCTCCAAGGCTTTAATATCCTTCCTGTATCCCGGTGCCCAAAACTGTGCACAATATTCTGCATGCGGGCGTACCAGTGAGGTATACAAGGGCAATAATACTACTTTATTTCAACTTTTGATATGTTTACATATACAGTGCTGTATTCCATTTGCTTTCTTCACCACCTGGTTACAATGTAACCCAAATTTTAATTCATTATCAACTCTTATTCCCAGATCTTTCTCATCTTGTACTGTCCTCAACTCCCTACCTCCCAGTTTGTATTTATACTGCATATTATTCTTGCCCATGTGCATAACAACACATTTATCAGTGTTGAATGTAGATCTCTTAACTTTTGCCCATTCTTCCAAACTTGTTAATGCTGCCTGTAAAGTAGTAGTCTCTTTAATATTGTTGACAGAGTATCCCAGACGTGTATCATCCGTGAATTTTGACAGCCACACCCCATCATTAACGCTCACAGTAGAAATATATAAATTAAAGAGGCAAGGGCCCAAAACCGATCCCTGAGGTATCCCACTAGACACCTCGACCCACTCCGAACATTCTCCTCTCACACACACTCTCTGCCACCTATCCCTCAGCCAGGCCTCCACCCAACAAGATCATTTTTCATGGACCCCCATTTCCCTGAGTGCTCCAATTAGTTCTTCATGTGGCACTTTATCAAATGGCTTTGCAAAGTCAAGGAAAACAACATCCACTGAGTTGCCCATATCCAAGGCCTTGTTGACCCTACCATAAAACTCTAGAAGGTTGGTCTGACAAGACCTACCCCTAGTAAACCCGTGTTGTGTATAATCAATAATACCTTTACTACATAAGGGGTCAAGGATTTGATCCTTAATTATACTCTCCAAGATCTTACCCAAGAAGGAGGTCAGGCTAATGGGTTGATAGTTTACTACCTCCTGTTTTGAGCCCTTTTTATGTATAGATATAACCATTGCCTGCCTCCAGTCATCAGGCACCTCAGCCACATCCAGAGACTTCTGAAAGATGTGAGTAACGGGACCAGTCAATTCATGTGCTAATTCCTTGATAACTCTTGGATGCTGTCCATCTGGTCCCTGTGCCTTATTTGGATTTACGTCCTCCCGTAGTCTTTGAGCTATATCAAGGGTATTTAACCTAATACTTGAGCCCAGTGGTATACTTCTTTCCTTTGTTGGTGTACACTGCCCTTTGTTAAACACTGAAGCAAAGCATGCATTACATAAATCAGCTATTTCCCAATTATCCAAGGTCAGTTTGCCATCTGGATCTTTCAGGGAGGTAATACTTCCATTATTTCCCCTTACAGAGTTGATGTATGAATAAAAAGATTTATAATTATTTTGTACTTTTAGTTGCTAGCTTATAGTCATACTTCCTTTTTACTAAAGTTATTGCCTTTTTTGTATTTCCTAATTTTTCCTTATATAGCTCCCAGCAAATACTACTATTGCTCTTTTTTGCTTTCAGATAAGCTTTATTTTTTTTGTTTGATTAATTTTCTAACGGGGGAGTCAACCATGGGGGAAGCGATTTTTGAATTCCATTATATTTCTTTTTTATTGGTACATACCTATGAACCACTGAGCCTACTATATTACTCAATTTTCTCCACATTTCAGCTAGTGTTAGGTCTGCAAATTCACTTTGCCAATTCCATACTGCCAACTCATACCTCAGTAAATCAAAATTAGCTTTGTCATACATGTGGATGATTGTGCTACCTGAATAATTTCCCAAATTACCCGAATACTCAAATCTAATCATGGCATGATTGCTTGATCCCAGTTGGGGCAATGTTGTACAATTATAGATATTACTACTCATATTACTTAATACCAGATCTAATGTGTGTTCACCCCTGGTACTATCTACTTTCTAGAGTCCCAAGATGGTATAGCTGTCATTGTAAATTGTGTTATTTTTGCAATGCTGTACTAGGAAAACATTGCCAGTACAATCTGAAACCAAGCTGGGTTCCCACTGAAATGGAGTACAGTTCCCATTCATGCAAATGGAGCAAGGCCTGATGCTAGTGCCACAAAGTAATTTTGGGATCCTATCACAGTACTGCAGGACTGAGATACCTATGTTTCCGAGGACACTGACTGCTTCCCTCCGAGAGAGTGGTAAAAGAAGGGAAGAATCCCACAAAAAGGTAATGGTTTGGCCAACAGCCATTTAAATATGCATGGACAACATATAAAGGCTCATCTGTACACATATGTGCATGGCACCCATCTGTACAGGGAACTCGTGGCTTCAGAATACACTAGGTCCCGTAATGCCAGCTTTTCATTATCACTGCCTCAAGATCCCACAAACCACACCAATGTTTGAGCATTGAGGTGTAGAAATAAAATAAATGAAACAGCCACTTATTTTTTTTATTCTTTGGTAGCCGGGTAAGGCGCACTAAGAACAAGTCCTTGCTTTCAGGGGTGATCTGAGAGTACTGGGGGAGGTTAACTGACTTGCTCAGGGTCACACAGTATGCAAGGGGAGGTTGTGGGAATCAAACCCAGGTCTGCTAGATGTACCAGGCTAAGTCACAGCTCATAACTCTAACTTCTAGGCTATACTTATATTTTTTTAAACATATAGCAGTATCTGTTACGTAGCTACAACCTTCTGTAAGCATCACTAATGTTACTCCCAGCTGCAGTCTTTCTGAATTCTGAAAGTAGTTTACTAGTACACAACGGTGACAGACTATAGTTATGAGAAAAGCAGTATGCAGTTATCTGTAGACAGGCAATACTGATCATGTTCCACAGTTTCTGAATCCTTAACCCACAACAACCACTGAAGCATGTAAGCTAATCAAACAAGCTTGAAATTTGGAAATAGAATCCAGGCAGAACTAACTAATCAAGTGGCATCATTAACATTTAACTTTTATTTCAATAATTACATTTTAATGGTGTTGCTACTGGTAGAAACAATAAATTGTTTGCTTTAATAAACGGTCTGTTTTAATGTTCATTTATTATTGTAGTGAGCTTTAGTATAGGGTTCCACTGACAGCACTGGAGATTGAGCCCCTCCTTTTATGCACCTGACAGGACTGCACAGAAGCTGCAGTGTATGCTTCTCCATACCACCTAATCAGTGTGCCTCAGCACTGTCTTGGGAGAACCATTCATCTTTGACCTCCCTTTCGAGATTGCCAACAGCAGGCCCAATAATAATTTGATGTAAAGAAATGGACTCTGACTACCACCAAAAATCATGTCACAAAGGTCAATGAACAGCCACCAGACATTGGCTTTCAAAGCTACTGTGATACCAGGGAAGTCTCTCCCCCCCCCCCCCCAAAGCACCTGGGTTTGAGTAAAACTCTGCCAGCCATGCATTTTAGGAGCAAGCTAAATGGAAAATTACAGGTGTTGGTAAGTTATAAAAATATATAGACATACAAACTGCAAAACAACTACAGACAATTTAGCTACGAACAAGCAGCAATTTTTATTATTCATCTTTTAGCAGACAAAAGTAGTTACTTACCTTTTGACCTTTCGCAAGTTCCTACTTGGCGCCCACCTTCTGGCAGCCATGAAACTGTTACCGTCCATAAAGTAACTACTTAGTCTTTACCGATCCCAATTTTTATCTGGATCAATTCCAGTTTTTATTTGGTCCAACAACCATGTGATTCCTGTTACTTTCTTTTTTCATACAAATTTTTATTTGGGTCAGTACCACTTTTTGGATGGTCCAATAAAATAAAAACCCAAGACTTTTGACAATCAGTTGGGAGGATGGCAAGGGGCAAACTTGTGGGAAGACAGATGCTTGTTGCCAGTCTTAGTGGGCATTGGCTGCAGCCTGCTGAAAGGACCACAGTGGGATAAGAATATGCTCAGCTCTTGCTTTATGCATTGATAGCTTCTTAGGCAACATTTTAGTAGCCAAGACTACAGTTTGGGAGGATGGCAAAGGCTACTGGGTTAGGCAGTGACTGCTTTATAATATATATATTTTTTTAATCTCTTTTTCTGTCTCCGCTGAGCCCCGGAGAACTCTCTTGGGCATCCACTCTCCCCAGCTCTATCTCCGGACCTGAAACTCTCCAGCTTCCCGGCACCAGCCCGGCTATCCTCTTGGCTCTGAGCCCTCCTGAGGTAGGGCCTTCCTATCCTCCCAGGGTGCTTTATCTGGAAATTTGGGCTGGGCTGGACTCGGCCCAGGAGCTGGATGAGTCCGGCCAGTGGAGTGTGGCTGCAGGGGTGGTGCCATCGCCTATCTCCGGGAGCGGGCATTTTTCTTGGTTTCGGTTCCCCCCTCCACCCTCTAAAGCCTCCCTGGTGAAACTCGGACATGCAATGGCGCCAGGAAAGCCCGCCGCAGTTCCGCATCCCTCCAGCGTGCCCTGTGCATTGCAGTGCCTCCGGTAGCCACTGGGGGCCGCTGCTGTGCCGGGCAGAGCCTATCCCCCGAGAGAGAGGCAGTCCTCGGATGTTCAATCCTCTCTCTCTCTCTCCCCGACCCCCAGCGGCCCAGGCTCATTTCTGAACCCGGGTCGCCGGTGTGGCGCGAGGTGTGGCGTCCAGCGCCTCAACCTTCAGCACCACTGCTTTATAATATGAATGCAAATATTATTGCACAGCTTAGCTAGGTTAGATGGCTTTTGTAACTCAGATTGAAAGTCAGGGCTATTAGCCCTAAGACTGCTGGGCTTAAGGAAATAGTAATTTGGGGATACTGCTTTTGCTGAATTGAGAAATAAAGCTTTTGTCATATATTTATTTATTTATTGGAATTTCGGAAACAACCTTTGAGTAAGAACTCTGTTACAAAGGATCCACGTCCGTTAAACAGTACAAATACAGACATAATTGAATTCACAGTACAAATACAGACATAGCTGAATTATCAGTATAGGAAGTAGCAAAAACATAGAAAACAGCTAAGAGTTTCATTAAGGGTTAAATACTAAGTGCTGTATAGCATAAGGAAGTATATGAGAGAAAGGAAAATGTAGGCTAGGGAGAGAGTGGTTAGTGAACGGAGCGTTGGGATAGAGCAGCCCAGGAGGAGCTTTGTCACACTGCATTATAGCTTTGGAGCTGAGAAGCCATGGATGGTGCATGTGAGAGTGTGTGGTAAGGTGGGAGAAGGTGGTGTGTGAGAGAGAGAGAGAGAGAGAAGGGAGGAAGAGGGGAAGAGCGGGCAGGGAAGGAGAGACCAAGCTGAGGAGGGGACGTACCATGAGAATGGAGACTGACTGAGAAAAGGGGGGAGAAAGTAAGAGAGAGGGGCGATGAGGTGAGAGACAAACAAGAGAGCACAACCACTAGCAGAATAAGAGCTACGAAGCATGAGGTGCCAGAGTCTGGGGAGCAGGGGTAAGGAGTGGGGAGGGGTGGACCATGTGAGTGAGTCCATGAGTAGTTGCTGGTAGGCAGGGTTGGTGCAGGTTCTGGAGACCCACTCACAACAGTTTAGCACTCACAGACATTCTTTTGCAATAAAAACTGCTTAAGTTCGACCTTAAAGGTACTAGGGTTAGCAGCATTTAGAGTGTTAGCTGGGCTGGGATTTCTGGTAAACCTTTTTATTGTACTCTTATTTAGTTCAGTGATAAGAACATACAATAGCAATATTAAAAAAAAAAAAAAAACACAAACTATGCCAGTATGGTCCAGGTGCCTTCTACACCTATAAAATACAAAACACAGTACTCACACTTCTCCGTTCAAACCCACGACAAATCACTGAGGCTGGATTTCAACCACCCAACGAATGTTGTCTTTCAAAAAATTATTTTGAAAATTTAAATATACTAACATTATCTGAGAATCAGTTGCCTTGAAGAAGCCAAGCCGTCTGGTGAAACACTGGCACAGTTCCACAGGTCTAATACTCTTATCTAATTATATATATTATACATTATTCCTACTCTGGATATACAGAACTGGATGTTTTAGGAAATGGACTCCTTGTAGTCATTTTACTTTTCAGGTTCTGAAGCTAGAAGGGTTGTATTAACTGTTCCAATCCACCCAATATACCCGTCATTTATTTCTGACAATCTAGAGGAGAAAAGCTTCATACCCCATTGAACTATCCACTCTTCTGAGTAAAGATACCTTACTGAAATATCAGAACAGATTTGTGAAAGCACTAACCAACAACTATTTTATAAAAGGCCTATCCAGTGACAGCAAGCTTTTTTTTGTGAAAGTAGTAATCAGCAGACATGATGTCAGGCTGGCCCGTTGGTGAAGCAGTAGTGCTACCATTCGAAACGCTGATGACCTGGGATTGGGAATGAGCCCAGGTCATCGGGGGCTGAATGGGGGGGTTGGGCGACAACTGAGTGTCCCAGAGGATGATTTCCTTCCCCAGGGAGGGAGGGTCCCATTTGCCACTACCAGTGGGAGGAGCAGTGCTGGCTGCGGATGACAACGTCATGCTTGTGGGCATACATCCCTCCAGCCCGTACACGTGTACCTTCTGTGGGGTTGGGACAAGAAAACAGAGAGAAAAGAAAAGCAGTTGCCCTGTGCCCAACAACAAGGGGTTTCTGGCAACACTGTATCCACCTACCTGGCCAGAAAGAGGCTGCCTCCTGATAAGACAAAAAGACATCTGGGGTACAGCCCATCCACCTCATCTCCGGCTGGGGAGTAAGCTGTGGCTCTGTGGAGGATGGTGCCGCAGGTAGGACGAGGATCAGTGGTCAGCCTTGGGGGACTGGAGGGAGTTTAGGAGAAGAGTAAGACAGTGGCAGAAACAGAAATTAAAAAAAAAAAGTCATGATGTTAGCTTGATTTCAGTGTGGCTCAGTCGGTAGCACATCTGCTTTTGGGTCAGAAGGGTGTGTGTAAGTGACACCCTATCTAGGGTAGGGTAAATAAGTTTCAGACAAGCAAAAGAGTTCAGTAAAAAATAAAGTTCAGGCATGTGATAAAGAGTAGTAGTCACCAGAGCAAGTTAGGTACAAGTAGGTGGGTTAGATAGTCACCAAGGCAAGTCAATTACAAGTAGGTGGGATAGAAAAGGAAAAATAAGAGACACCCTGTCTTGAACAGAGTAACAAATAGGTTTTGGGCAAGCAAAAGGGAGAGGTAGGAATACAACAGGACAGAGAAGGTGAAAGGTACAGAGAAATTTCAATAGACACTTAAGTAGAGAAAGGAAAGATCATGGGAGTAGTACAGTGTAAGAGGTGTGAGGCCATAGTCTTTAGGGACACCTTCTGGAGACTTAGGTGCAGCCCCATTTGTACTCACCTATCTGGGTTAAGGGCAGAGGCTGCTGGACTCTTGACCTAGCAATGGCGCAGAGAATCTTCTGCCCTATCCAGGGGGTCACCAGGTCTGCCACCACTCCCCTAGAGGATGCCAAGGCAGAGCGGTTGGATCTTGGTGGGCTCTGGGAGGGTGGCGGGAAGGGTGGACACTCCTCAGGCTGTACCGCTGCAGAATTCCTTCACTGTATTGGTGAGCCGGGGCAGCCAAGAGGAAGCACCAGGAGCAGTGTGGAGGGAGGAAGTGGGGATCCTCAGACGGGGAGGCACCACAGAGGGAGGAAGAGGTCCCTGGCCAAGGAGGAAGCTGCTGCTGCTGGTGGGGGACTCTATTGTTAGGGGGGACAGACTTGGAAGCTGCAGGAAGGAAGAGAGGGAGGTAAAGTGCTTAAGAGGTGCTTCAGCTTGGAGGGATGGACAGAGTATCCAGATCATTACAGCAGCAGGAGATGGGAAGGTGATAGACATCACTATCCACCTGGGGATAAATGACCTAGCAAAGGACAGGGCACGGGTAGTGCAGGATAATTTCAGGGAACTGAGGAGAGGCCTCAAGCAGGTGGCATGCATTGTGGCTTTTGCCAAGGTGTTATCTGTATATGGCCGGGGAGAGGAAAGGGCACCCCACACCAGGGCATGTAACAACTAGTTGAAGCATGGTGCATTGGGGTTAGTTACACTGAGGACTGGGTGCCAACCTGGGAGCATACAGACTTCTATTGGGAAGACAATCTGCATCCTTCCAGGAAGGGGACCACAGCCATTAGTGTGAGATTCAAATGCTACTTAGATGAGCATTTAGACAAGCCAGAGGAGGGGGAGACTGTAACCCGAGCAAGGCAACAATTCCCACCTCCCCTGATGATGGTGCATTAGGGAGGAAGGTCTCGAGAGGAGTAGATTCACCTAAGGTAGGGGTGCAAAAAGAAAGGGGTGGGAGCAAGGCAGAGGAAATGGGGGGTATAAATCAGGTAAGCAAGAATAAAGGAGTAAAGGAGATAAGGAATGGAAAGAGTTGAGTCAGGTGGAGCTTCAGGGTGACAGCACAGACCAGCAGGGGTGGGGAGCAGGCAGGAAGGGAGTAAGGGATGGAGAACCATGTGTGCCAACATATACAATCATACATACGAACATACAAATCTTCCAGCAGAAACAGGCCTTACGGTCTATCAAGTTAGTCTGCTTAAATACGCAGCCAACACCTTATACTGCAGCTGCCCCATCCTCCTCTCCCCCCTCACACCCTGTCCCATGCCCTTTTAAAACTGCCCACTGTGCTACAAGACACCACCTCCTTGGGAAGAGTGTTCCATTTCTCCACCACCTTCTCTGTGAACAAATGCCTCCTCAGCTCTCTCCAATATCTTCCACCCGCCAACCTGAGACCATGCCCTCTGGTATCCCTTCCTCTCCTCAGCTTAAATATCCCTTATGTGCCCATTTTGTTAATCCCCTTTATATATTTGAAGGTCTCAATCATACACCCCCGATCCCTCCTCTCCTCCAGGGTGTACATATTCAAGTTAGTCAGCCTGTCCTCACAGGATTTGCCTTCCATCTCCTGGATCATCTCAGCTGCCCTGTGCTGCATCCCCTCCAGCAATCTCATATCCTTCTTCAGAAAGGGATGCCAGAACTGCACGCAGTACTCCAAATGTGGACTGACTAGTGACCTGTATAGCAGCAGGATCACATCCCTATTTCTGGATGAGATTCCTCTCACAATACACCCCAGCATCTTGTTGGCGTTAGCTGCTACCTTCCTGCACTGAGTTGAGTTGTTCATGTTACCCGTTATCACCCCTAGGTCCTTCTCCTCCTCTGTGACCTCTATCTGAACCCCTCCCAACTGGTTGCTCCTCCCTGAGTTCCTTGCTCTAAAGTGCATAACCTTGCACTTCTTTGCATTGAAGCTCAAGTGCCACTTTTCCGACCACTTTTCCAGTTTGAGCAGGTCCTATTGTAGTCCCTGCCACCCCTCTATGTCGTTCACCACCGCCCCTATTGTGGTATCATCTGTGAACAGACTGATCTTGCTCCTAATGTACGTGAGATATCCAATATGAATAACCCAAACAACACTGGACCCAGGACTGAGCCCTGTGGCACCCCACTTGTCACCGCCCTTGGGGAAGAGAGTACCCCCCCACTGTTGTTGTTGAGTCTGGGAAATAAAATTCCAGACCTGGAAGCCATCACGGCATAAGTTAGCTTGGATTTGGTGTCTATAATGGAGTCACAGTGCACTGAGCACCACAGCTGGGACATGGCCATACCTGGCTACTCTCTGTTCACGAGAGACAGTGCAGGAAGGTGGAGTGGCACTATATGTGAGGGAGGGAATCAAGGCCACGGAGGTACAAGGTCACCTGGAGGAAAAGGAAGGGCTGAGAAACTGTGAGTCATCCTGGAGACAGGTTCTTGGGCCGCTATCCGTACCGGGGTAGTGTACAGACCTCAGCCCAGGGGGAGAAGTTGGATAAGGCACTTGGGGAAGCTAACATCAGAACGGCAAGTAAGGGGGACAGTGCCGCTAATCGGTGACTTCAAACTGCCAGATATGAAGTGGAGCCTTCTAAAGCCGGTTCCAACAAGGAGCAGGGCAATTCAAACTCCCTACAAGAGGTTTTTCTCAGGCAGCTAGTCAAAGAACCCACTAGAGATGGGACAGTACTGATCTGGTGCTCATAAATAGGGACAGCATTGCAGATGTCATGGTGGGCAGTCCCCTTGGTACTAGTGATCACCATACAGTGTGATTTAATATAATGACAGAGCGGTGGCAAACTACTCAAGGATAAGGGTCCTGGACTTTAGGGAGTGGATTTTAAAGAAATGGGAGACTGCCTCAGAAACCGCTTCGTAGGTGGGATTACCAGTTTTTGGGGGTAGAAGAACAGTGGAGTGGGGAACAGTAAGGGAGGGCATAATTAAGGCAACCAGCCTCCATGTGAAGGAAGTGAGTAAAAGCAGAAGAAAAAAGATGGCTATGGTTCTCTTGGGAAGTGGGCAAGGTGGTGAAGCAGGGTTTTATTTAACTCTAAAAATAGATTAGTGTTTTGCTCATCAAAGTGCTAAAACATTGTGAGAATGCATAGCATCTGCCTCACTGTGTTTAACAAACGTAACACTTCAAGAAAACCTATATAAATACTTTCTAAATAGTTAGTATTGTCCCAAGAAAAAAACTGCTAATCAATTATTTAAAACCCAGTGAAGGAAAAAAAAGGATGGCATTCAGGAGGTATAAGGAAACACACAGGGATGAAGACAGGGAGGTATACCAAATGAAACAGAAGGAAGCAGATAAGGCAGTGAGGTGAGAAAAAGCGCAGACAGACAAAAGGATAGCCAAAGGGACTGCTATAGGAGAAAAGACTTTCTCCAGATATAGAAGTGAGAAAAGGAAGGCAAGTAGAGGGACAGTGAGTAGTAGGTGGGTGGCCGAGTGAGACGGTACAGAAAAGGAACAAAAAAAGCTGCCATCTTGAACAAGTACTTCTGCTCTGTCTCCATAGTGGAGAAAGAGGGGACCAACCACAAGAGAGTAACAGGAACAAAGGGAGGGGGTGAAGCAGACACAAGTTTATTTTCAAAGGAAAGAGTCCTGAAGAGGGACTTGCAGCTCTAAAGCTGGACAAGACTATGGGATTGTTGATACACCCAAGGGTACTAAAAGAACTCCGGGAGGTGCCAGCTGCCTCACTGATGGCCTTATTCAACAGTTCACTGGAAACAGGCATGCTTCCGGAGAACTGGAGAAGAACAGATATAGACCCTCTACGTTAAGAGTGGCAGCAGTGAGGAGGCTAGCAACTACAGGCCAATCAGCTTCACTTCAGTGGTGGGAAATTAATTTAAATCCTGCTTAAGGAAAGGCTGGTAGAGTATCTTGAATTCAATGGCTTGCACGACCACAAGCAGCATGGATTCATGTGTGTGTGTGTGTTTTCATGATAGACGAATCTGATGGATTTCTTTGACTGGGTGACCAGAGAAACAGATCAGGAGAAGGCAGTGGATGTGGCCTATCTAGACTTCAGACAGGGCTTCAACATTACGCTGCACAGAAGACTGACAAAGAAATTAAGCAGCCTAGGGGTGGGATCCAAAGAGGTGAACTGGATTAGAAATTGGTTAATTTATAGGCAAGAGAGGGTGGTGGTTAACGGTACTCACTCTGTTGATGGAGTGACCAGCAGGGTGCTGCAGGTCTCAGTAATGGGACTGGGACTCTTCAAAGTGTTCATAAGTGACACTGCAGAAGAACTGGAACAGAAGATATGCCTTACTGCAGATGATACCAAAATCTGTAATAAGGTGGACATTCATGAGGGTGCAGAAAGAATGCACAGGATCTTATCTTGGAAAACTCGAGGCATGGTCAAGAGCATGGCAGTTGAGGTTCAATGAAAAAAAGTGCAAAATCTTGCACCTGGGGCATTGGAACCCAGGATAGTAGTACAGGATGGGGGTACTGACAGTCACTAGCCAGTGGTGTCACCACGTTGATTTGGGGGAGGCTACAGCCCCCCAATCTAAGATAAAGCCCCCCCCCCAATCATTTTGGCTGTTTCAATCAATCTGCAACTTAGCTGAGCAACTTAATGTAGCCACTAGTCAGATATATATATATTTTTTTTTCACGGAGCGCTTTCACATTGTGACCGCTTGGAGCACACTTTCGTTTTTCTCCGTTGAACTTTGCAAGTGCTCCCGAGGGTTCACCGAAATCTAACGTAAAAAAACAAAAGGACTGAGTCAGCCAGATAATTAGCAAGCCGATCAGCTATTCAGCATGAGCAGCAATGTTTTAAATATGAACGCGCGTGCAGCCTGGGCAGTGGGCTGGGAACTGGAGGCAGAGCGGAGACACTAGACAGGAAGAGACTCAGAGAGAAACAAACAGAAGAAGATGTGGACTGGACTTGTCTTTGTCAGAACCCACCCAGAGACACCGGAAGACACAGAAGAGAGAGAGAGAGAGAGAGAGCAGCTCAGCTTTGGGGTGGGGATTTCAAGTTGACTTGTGATGGTAGGCAGCAGCTACTGAGACAGGTACTGGGGAGGGGGGAGTCGTCGGGGGACAATCATCTGACTAAGTCCGTCACTGGTTTACTTTGTTCGTTGTGTTACTAAAAGCCTAGAGAAAAATGCTTAAAATAAATAGACACACATGGTAGTAGGCAGCATGCTAAATTTCACTAAAATGAGGGAATCCCAGAGTGCGAAAACAACGCATCTGAGCCAACACAAAATTGAATATTACGACTGATACTGGGAATTCGTTCACATTCACTCTTTTTCATAGCATTTTCTAGTTCTGACATGAGTCATGTCAGAAATAGGAAATGCCATGAAGAACGAAGTGTGAAGTTTGTGAAGGAGCAGTAGCACTGACTCACTGCAGGGAGCGGGTTCTTCGTGGGTACTTAGTGCAGCGGGCACTCATGTCAGCGCGAGGTGTATGGTCAGTGTGGGGGCAGGGGCAGCAATGGCATCTACCCTTGTGGAGGGCCGAGGGTTTGGGGAGGGGACTCAACAACAACATAAACGGCTCTGACTGGAGAACTGGGAGTGATAGGAGTATGAGGGAGGGTTCTATTTCTGTGACTGGCACCCGCCTAATACCCTTCCTACCAACATCATAGCAGCTTGTAGCTCAGCTGGGCCAATCAGTGCACAAATACGTGGTGTGTTTTTCCAACACACACTAGTCTCGACTCCTGCTGTGCGCAGCAAGGAATAGTAGTGACACAGTTTCTGTTGGTAAAGCGAGCAGCAGAGAGCAGAGTCTCAGAGATTCATTTGGATCTCATCTTTTTCTTTAAGTTAACAACAACACAATATATATATTACTCAGTTATTTTTATTCATTAAAAATTAATCAAAGCTTTCACCATACCTCTGAACTGTCCCTGATTTTCAGGGATGTCCCTGATTTTGCCTCAAAATTTTACTCTGTCCCTCCTAAAAATTGTTTCCATGACCAAATAGCACGGGTTATAAGCACAAAATAATGTCAAACATTAAAGTTACGGACTTCCGGTGACGTCAGCAACCGAATGGCAGCCTGAATAAGTGAGCTCCCTAGCCCAAAAAGAAATCGATAGGCATCTATAATCTCTAAATATGCAGTCGCCAGCAAAAATAACCCGCTCGAAAGTGGGAACATCCAAGAATGCACAGACCCCGGTTCAGAGGCTGCAGCTTCTGATACAAGAGGAAAAAATATCAAAAAACTCAGGGCCTACTGAGGACGCAGAGACGGTGACGGAAGACGGACCAGAGGAGGAAAACACTCAACTGATAGCCTCAATAATGCAAACAGCTAAAACAGTACAAAAAATAGATGCCTCTCTGACGGAGCTGAGAGCAGACATCGGTACTATCCAGCGCAGAACGGACAAAATAGAGCTGGGCCTGACCTCGGTCTCGGAGCAGTCTGAGCGCCACGACCGTCTCTTGCTGTTTCTGATGGCGAGGGAAAGGGAGCTAAGGGCCAAAATAGACGACATGGAGGGAAGGAGCAGACGACAAAACATTAGGATTTATGGCGTTCCGGAGGGTGCGGAGGAAGGCTCCAAGGATGTTATCATCTACATTCAAGGCATTCTAAAAGACCTACTGAAGCTGCCACCGAATTAGACATCTCCATGGACAGAGCGCCATCGTCTCTCAGACAGCCTCGAAGTCCTGGCTCTCATGCCTAGGTCATTTGTGGTACCTAATGACAAGTTATACCTCTAAAGAAGAGACTGGAGGGCATGGAGAATGAAGAAAATCATGCTAGGTCGCATCGATAACGATTGATAACGACTACACCATTGGAGTCCAGGAGGCTGCCGCACCATGTGGCCGATCATAAAGCAGCTAAGAGCCAGAAGTTTAAAAGTGCAGATGCTCTTCCCGGCACGCATGAGGGTGGAAACCAAACAGGGACCCAAAGTTTTTGAAGATCTGCTGGCAGCTAAAAAATATCTGGAGGACATTGGAATCCAAGTTCCTGCCCTAGAGAAAGAACGGCTAGAAAAGGAGCTCCAGAGGTCGGCCTGGATGGTAGCACGGAAGGGCTGGGCGCGACCAAATCAAACACGCTCAAACAATCTGCGAGCGGACATTGCAGACCTACTAAGGCCTTATGCCCCTGCGACACACCTAACTGACCTATCCTTACAAGAAGATGGAACTATGGAGGCGCAGGAGCAGGCGACAGCTCTCTGGAGGGAAAGGGTTTTAGCAGACTGACAAGGGACAATAAACTGAACTATAGGGATAAGTATATAATGAATCCGTTTGCCGGACTGAAAGTATACAATTGAATTCAATACATGCCCCAAACTGAAACAGTTTTATTGGGAGAGGTTAAAAGGGGACTGCAGAGAAGGTTGAAAAGGTGGGGAATACTGGTACAAATGGTTGAAGGAAGGGGGCTGCTGGTGAGACTCCGACCCTAGCGGGGAACCGGATGACATACTCGAGGGATCCCTCTGGGTTCTCTACTGATTCCCGCAGAGGAAGGAAAATGCTCTAAATAAATGAAGAGCGAGGACAAAATACTCGAGACCCAAATACAGTGGGCCTAGGGAGGGGTTGGACGTTTTTTAAAAATGAAATCTGAGAAGGCCCTCATCTGCCTTCTGGCTCTGCTGATGTTAGTAGTACCTGGGAGCTTGGGGTCACAACCCAGAAAAGGCGCTCCGGGAAGGTTGAGCCCACAACATCATAAAGGGCACGGTGTCCCAGATGAGACACTACCAAGCTCATTCGCAAAGGCTTGGATTGACCTAGGAAGTTGCAGTTTGTAGACCTGTCTGCCTCATATCCTATGCAATATATATATTATAAACAGGAAACAAACTTAAGTAGGATGTTGGAGCAGGGGAAGCTCATGTTTCTTTAGTTCTGCATTGTCACAAATTTTAACAGTTGCAGTGAGTTTGTATATGAGACAATGGTTAAACTTTGTTATAGATATGTTATCTCCACTAGAGGAGACAGGTTACCAAATGTTTTATATGTTCAAGCTGGACAGTGGTTGAGATCCAGCACAATGCTAAGTTTTATAAGATATTTTGAGGCGCACAATGAGAGGTTTAGACAGGTGCATGCATACATCAGAGATAAGAAAAGTACTCAGACACAGAGGCTGAGGGAGAATACTGAGTCTGAGAAGACGAAAACTGACTGCTCTGGAGTCAGGAAAAGGGAAAGGAATAATGACAATGAACTAAAGTTTGCAATATGGCCAGGGTAAATTCTAAAATAATTTCTTACAACATTAACGCATAAGCCACCCTATTAAAAGAAAACAGCTCCAAAATTTCTCAAGAACCAAAACTGTGAGATACATTTCTTACAAGAGACACACTTGTCTCCCAAAGAAGCCCTGAAACTTAAGACGAAGGACTTCCCAACTGTTTATCATGCCTCCTTAAGAGGGGAGGAAGAGGCGTCTATGGTGCTGTTGTCGGCCTCTCTCCCATTCGAGGAGGAAGAGGTGATAGTAGATGCAGGGGCTAGATATGTAATGGTGGTGGGGCGGATACAGGAACTGCGGGTGACCTTGCTGAATGTCTATGCGCCCCCAGGTTCAGCGATAACCTTCTATGCAGATTTGTTTAAACTAGTGGCAGATAGAGCAAGGGGACTAGTGATTGCAGGAGGAGACTGGAATGTGGTTATGGATAGATCCCTAGACACCACCTCACGGATTCCGGCGCCTAACAGCAGAATCTCTAAACCATTGAAAAGGCTCATGGGAGATATAGGTTTGATTGATATATGGAGAGAGAAATATCCGCAGGCCCGAGACTATTCATATTACTCCCCACGATACAACATTTTCTCACGATTGGATATGTTTTTTACATATAGTCGAGACCTCTCAGCGATTGAGTCAATGTGGGTGGGGTCGGGGAGTCTGTCAGATCATAAACCTGTTTATTTGGAGGTTGATCTGCAGCTGCCTAAAAAGCCAACACAATGGAGATTAAATACAAGCCTGCTCAGAGATGAAAGGGTAAAAGAGGAAATCAGGGAAGTAATAAAACAGGCTATCCAGTTAAATGAAGGACCTGACACCTCACCCCAAATACTATGGGACACGGTAAAGACTATGCTCAGAGGGAGGCTGATTTCGATAGCCACGTATAAAAAAAAGGAGAGAGCTAAACAAAAGGAGCATCTAAGTCATGAACTTAAAAACCTGGAAGAACAACAAAAACTAAGGTTTTGTGGAGAGAGGGAGGCTCAAATAAAGGGATTAAAAGCTAGATTGCAGAGACTGATGCTGCTAGAGACTGAGAAAGCCTTACTTTACACAAAACAGGCTTATTATGAAGGAGGCCCAAGAGCCACCCGCCTGTTAGCGTACAGGCTAAAGCAACAGGCCGCAAGAACCCATGTTGCTAGTCTTCGACACCCAATTACGGGGCAGAGCTCAAGTAAATGGGAGCAAATAGCAGACGCACTAGTAACGTACTATAAGCAATTATATCAACCCCAACTAGAAACGTCCCCTGGGGCTGCCAGGGAATTCCTGAAATGTTTGAGCCTATCACAGCTCACGGAGGCCCAGAGACAAAATCTGGTGCACCCAATTACCCAGCAGGAGATCCTGAACATTATTGGGGACCTTAAAGTAGGGAAATCCCCAGGCCCAGATGGGTTTGGAGGAGAACTATATAAAGCATTTATGGGTGACATAACTCCTATATTAAAAACAGTCTATAATCAAATCTGGCTGGAGGGCGAGGCTGTCCCTCCGTCATGGAATTATACCACCATAACGGTGATCCCGAAGGAGGGGAAGGACTTGAAGGACTGTGGTTCATACAGACCAATTTCACTCCTTAATGTAGACTATAAAATTTTCACAGCCATAATAGCTAAGAGGCTGCAGCCCTTCCTTGCAAGTCTAATACATCCAGACCAGACTGGCTTTATAGAGGGAAGACAGGCCGCTGAGGGGTTAGACAGAACCATAAATATAATTGATACCATCAATAAACAACATACGCCTGCCCTTATGAGCCTTGATGCTGAAAAAGCATTCGATAAGGTGGACTGGAATTTTATTCCTAGTCTTAGAAAGAATGGGCTTCCCACTGCCATTTCTGGAGGCACTTAAGGCCTTATACGCTCTCCACAGGCCTTTGTTAGGGTAAACGGGGCATCTCAAGAGATTCAATCTGGGAGGGTACTAGACAAGGATGCCCGCTGTCTCCACTCCTCTTGACATATATATAGAACCTTTGGCTCAGGCGATACGGAGGAAAAAGAGGTCGGGGTGGGGATAGGCAGAGGAGACCATAAAATCTCCCTATATGCAGATGATGTTCTCCTATACATAACCAATCCAAGCAGCTCCATCCCTAAGATCTGGTCGATAATTGACAAATTTAGTCATTTTTCAGGATATACCCTGAACAAAAACAAAACTGAAATTTTAAAATTTCATTATAATCCTACATCCAGCATTAAACAACTATTGGACACAAACTGGAACAGAGGGAAAATAAAATACCTTGGCACCCAAATCACAAAAAACCTGACAATGCTTTACACACACAACTTTGATCCAATAATAACCCAGGTAAGGTTGGACATTAAAAGATGGGGCCCTAAATCTACCCTATACTCTAGGATACAAGTAGTGTCAATGAACATCCTTCCCAAATATCTATACCTTTTCCAATGTCTCCCAATAAAATACATAAGAACCAATTTCAAATATGGCAGAGGATGCTCACAAAGTTTATTTGGAACAATATGAGACCTAGGATAAAGAACATAATACTACAGACAGGCAGACAATATGGGGCAGAAATGTTCCATGTCTGGAGGATTATTACTTGCCAACTAGTTAAAATGGGCCCTCCTATGGATGGCGAGAACCTACTATGCCCGATGGAAGGAGATTGAGGAGGTCTCAACAGAGGAATGCCCTGGGGCTCGAGCCCTGACACCAGGCTTACAGTCCATGGATGGAGGGATAGTTCTTGTATCAGTGAAAACACATGGGCGATTAAACGCTCTGGGCCAAACATGGGCTGGACATGGTGGCATGGCCTCTCCTTGGTTCGCATGGGACCCGCAGTTCCTCCCTCCCAAGCAAGATCTTACCTTTAGAAGGTGGGGAAGAATGGGGTTGTACTCCTAGACCAGTTTTAGAAGGAGACACTGTCATGGAATTTAATCAGATTAAGGAAAAATTCTCCTTGAGACGGGAGGACTACTTCAGGTACCTCCAGATCAGAGCTTATATACACAAACTACAATCTCATCACAAAAGACCAACCCTTAGGGGTTAATAACTATAATGACAGAAATAATAAAACAGACAAAAGTTAAGGGCAAATATCAGCCATCTATGCAGCATTGAGGGATGGGAGTGGAAGCAAGACCTCCCAAATTAGAAATAGATGGAGCTGGAGCTGGGAGAAAACTTAGTAGAGGAGGAGTGGGTTAAGGCTCTTGCACAGACCTCTAAGACCACATCATCCCCACTCTGGAAAGAGTATGAATGGAAAGTAAGAATGAGGTTTTTTCTCACACCGGCAACTCAGAGTAAATGGGACAGGAGCTGTAAGGGGAGTTGCTGGAGGGAATGTGGGGCAGTTGTGGCGAACTATCTCCATGTCTTCTGGTCATGCCCGGCACTTGAGAAGTGCTGGGCAGACATCAGCCAAGAGATAAAACAGATGTTTTCACTGGAGACTGCCCTGGGGCCCAGACAACTGATATTGGGAATAAAACCAGATGAAATAAGGGGTTCGGACAAGACCTACATGTGGAACATTCTTCTCACGGCGGCTCACAAAGCTCTAACGAAAAAGTGGCTAATACCATATACTCCGACTCATCTGGACTGGGTTGCTACTGTGGGTGAGATAAGAGAAATGGAGGAAGTCACATATAGAATAAACTTGAGAATGCAAATTTATGTGAGAAGATGGACTCCTTGGCTGCTGTCTCTGGAGATGGGGCAGCAGAGAAGGAAGAAAGGAGGTTGGGAGAAAGACATGGAGATGGGAGAGCCTAGCGGAAAATACCCAAGGGTTCTGAGTAAAATATATACCACTGTCACTGTTGAATCAGAGTCACAGAGAAGAGAAAGAGCCAGCTGACAAAATATAAATATGTATAAGGATGCCTCTGATGTAAAATGTATGTAACACCGCAAACAGATATGCTGAAAACATCTCTGAACCAATGTGCAATTGTGCCGGAATATGCAATAAACATGAATTTAAAAAAACAAAAACATTAAAGTTACAAACTTGTTCTTCCTTTGAAAATGCATTTCACACTAAGCCCTTTATTCTACCAGCTTCTCGAGTATATACCTCCAATTTTGAAGAAGTGTCCCTGATTTTGGTCCTTTGTCCCTGATTTTTTTAAGCCTTGTCCCCGATTTATGAGGCAGGAGGTTGAGAGGTATGGCTTTCACACTTGTTGAGCTGAGAGCTTTAGTGTTCATTTTTACCTTGTTTTCTGTGTGAGAGACTAAGTGAAACTGGGGGTTGCGTGGGTTAATTGAAAAGCTCACAGACAATCTGTGAGTGCCACAACTTTACTAATTGCAATCTGCATTGTTTTGTTTTTTCTTAATTTTCCTCATTTACTGTCAGTTGAGCAGTGAAGAGCTGACAGCACTTTTCTTTTCTAAATTGCCTTACTCTCACACTCACCTGACCCTCAGCGATGTGTACTGTGGCAAGCTAGCTTAACAAGCAAGGGGTTAGCCAGGTTATTAGCCAGTGCAGACACTGCAGCCTGGGATACAAACTCCTGCCCAAGTATAATAACCTGTCCTGTAACCTTCCCAGCAGATCTGCTGTGATAATGGTGTCTGGCTGGTCTCTTACTTGCTCTGGGGACTGTAACCTTCCCAGCAGATCTGCTGGGATATGGTGTCTCTCTTTCCGTTGTCCTTGGTGGTCCAGTAACCAAATTTTTCCACATGTACTGTTAAATAGATGTTATGATAACCAGGCTTTTCAAACATATATTTCACTATTAAAATGCAGGAAAAGCCACCATTTGAAGCTAAAATTTTCAACATTTTCCAGGGGGGGCATGCCCCCGGACCCCCCCTAACTTTATATATCTGGTGACGCCCCTGCTAAGCAGAAAAGGGACCTTGGGGTTATAATAGCTGACAACCTCAAAGTGACAGGGCAGTGTGTGAGTAGGCAGTGGATAAGGTTAGTGGGTTGCTGGGGTGCACAGGGAGGAGTATGACCAGAAAGAGGCAGAAGGGAGGTGGTGTTGTCACTATATCACTCACTGGTGAGATCCCAGCTAGAGTACTGTGTTCACTTTTGGAGGCTGTACCTCAGGAAGGACACAGATAAGGGGCAGGCAAGTCTGGAGGAGGGCAACAAAAATGGTGCAGAGGTTGCACGAGAAGCCCTATGGGGAGAGACTCAGGGAATCCAACAGGTACACTCTGGAAGAAGAGTGAATGGGGACATGATAGAGACCTGCAAGTACCTCACAAATATTTCTGTTCAGTCTTCACTGTGGAAGCGCATGGGCAGGGCCCACAGCTAGGATTTAAAGCAATAGAGGAAAAGGAGGTAACCACCAGTCCGTTCACAGAGGAAGGGGTCCTAGAAGAGTATGCAAAGCTGAAGGTGGACAAAGCCATGGGTCCAGATGGCATACATCCCAGGGTCTTAAGGGAACTGAGAATTGAACTGGTAGCCCCTTTGGCAGCCCTATTCAGTGAGTCTCTAAACACTGGAGTGATCCCAGAGGACTGGAGAAGGGCAAATGTTGTCCCTCTTCACAAGAGCGTGAGTAAAGAAGATGCACGGAACTACAGACCAGTTAGTCTAACCTCTGTAGTAGGAAAGCTAATGGAGACTCTCCTCAAGGAAAGAATAGTGGAGCACCTAGAAGTCATGGGGATGTTGGATGCCAGGCAACATGGGTTCACCGCAGGATGGTCCTGTCAAACTAATCTAACAGATTTCTTTGGGTGACAAAGGCAGTAGACTTGGGGTGGGGGGGGGAGGCTGTAGACATTGGCTACCAAGATTTCAGCAAAGCCTTTGATACCGTCCCACATAGAAGATTGGTCAATAAGCTAGGAAGCCTGGGGATGGGACACAAGGTGGTAAACTGGATTGAAAACTGGTTAAAGGACCGTCGATAGAGGTAAACGGAATCCAATCAGAGGAAAGGGAGGTGACTGGTGGGGTATCTCAAAGGTCAGTTCTGGGGCCAGTCCTCTTCAATGTCTTCATCAGTGACATTGCATATGGGTTGGAAAGAAAGGTTTGCCTATTTGGGGATGACACCAAGATCTGCAACAGGGTGGATACCCCGGAGGGGATGGAAAGGATGACAAAGGACCTGAAAGGGTTGAAGAGATGGTAGGATGCGTGGCAACTAAGGTTTACTGCAAAGAAATGCAAAATCGTACACGTGGGGAGCAGGAACCCTGAAGCAAGCTACAGGTTGGGGGGAGAGCTATTAGCAATTACTAAGAAAGAGAGGGACTTGGGAGTCAATCACAGATGACCTGAAGGCCACAAGCCAGATGGCCAAGGCGATGGGGAAGGCCACTGGGATGTTGGGATGTATTGGAAGGGGAGAGGAGGGTGACCAAAATGGTGACGAGTCTGCATTACAAGCCTTACGAGGAAAGAGTCAGAGATCTCAATTTGTACACACTGAAGCAAAGGAGGGAGAGAGGTGACATGATGGAAATGTTCAAATACCTCAAGGGCATGAACAATGTGGAAGGGAACACAATATTCCAGTTTAAAAGAATTGCCAGAACAAGAGGGCATGATATGAGACCGATGGCAGCTGCATAAGGTGTAATGTCAGGAAGTTATTTTTTTTACAGAGAGGATGGTGGATGCATGGAATAGCCTGCCCCAGGAAGTGGTGGCTGCCTGTACAGTGGCAGGCTTCAAACATACATGGGACAGGTATAAAGGAATATTAGAGATGGGAAGAAAAAGCTAAAGCCAATGACCAGATAGGGTCACTGGCCGCTTCGTCAGGTAGCATAAATGGGTGGACTGGATGGGCCTGGTGGCCCTTGTCTGCCAAAAGTATCTATGCATCACAGGTGTTAACAGGGTGCAGGAGTGACTTCGGGACCAGAGGGCATGAGATGAAGTTGTGGAGGGGGGTCAGGGTCTGCGGAGATAGATTAGGCAGGGAACATCTAGATGGGCCAAGTGGTCCTTTTCAGCCAACAAATTCAATGTTTCATAATTTAAAAACACTGGCATCTGAGTGCAGTACCAGTAGGATGCTGTACTGCTGGGGTGTTCTGTCCTTTGGATTAGACATTAAACCGAGGTCCCGTCTGCCTGTTCTGGTGGTTGTTCAGGTGGGAATTAAAAGTTCCCCTGGCACTTCTTGAAAAGAGTAGCGGAATTTCTCTGCTATCCTGTCCAAGTTTCCTTGCAAACCACACAACTGTGCCCTACAAGAGCGCCAGAAGCCAAGGGTGTGCAGGTGTAAAACAGGGCTAAAAGTCCAAACATACACAAAAGAAAACAGCGCTCACCATGGCAAAATAATGCTTTAGAGTGTTTAGTTAAAAAGCCATTCACCAGCAAGAAGTCTCCCTGGTGCTCAAGGACTCTGCCTCTTCATCAGAGGTCAGAGTTTATACAATTACTACTTGCATATTTATAGTACGAGTTCTCTAGAACATGTAGCACTGGGGGAACTTCTTGCTGGTGAATGGCTTTTTAATTAGACACTCTGAACTAAGTATTATTTTGTCGTGGTGAGTGCTATTTTCTTTTGTGTATGTCTGGCCAAATTTCCCACAGTAACTAAAAATGCCATTAACAGCTTAGCCTGATTAAATTTCAGTTGGTTTATATATGTGTCCTTCCCACCCCATCCCTACCCCCAAGAAAAAGCTGAAAATAGGCAGTATTGTCCAGCCCTCCTTACCTGGACAACAACAATTAAAGTGATTAAAAAAAAAAATTACAGTATAACATTTTTACAGAATAGGGATGAGATTAACTCATTATGCAAGTAACCAAAGTTTATCATATCCAGGGGGCAGAAACGTAGTATTTTTTAAGTCGGATATTATCTAGACAGTTATTACAGGATGTTAACATATTGATCTAGTAAGTAAAGATTGAATGCATTAACATATAGACAGATAGGAGTAAAGCAAAGTAGCCAATTTGTTAACCTCAAGACTGAAGTAGTAGTAGATATTTACCAGAGTAGAAATGCCACCAGCTGCTGTGTAGGGTGATATTAGCAGACAACAGGTTCATGATTTACTGCAATCTGACTGCTTGTCTGGAAATACTCAGACGAGGCAGATGCAACCTTACGGTGGACTAAAAAACAGGAAAGAAAAGAAAGGAAAGAATACGAAAGAAATTAAGAAAGATGCAAAGCCAAGGAGAGTAAAAGCAGAAAGAGTGCGAACAAATCAGTGGAGGGGTAATATGCAAAAGAAAATATTATTTTAAAAAACAATCCAGACATTTTTTTTTCTCAGAGTTTTTTGCCCTTACTGTCGCCACCTTGAGCCTTTCATTGGGCCATCGTCCTGAGGTCCACTAGTCCCATCATCCACTCCCCCAGCTAGTCCAGCTAACCAAGATCTGCACAGTGTGAGACCCAAGAGTCCCAAGGGACCATCATTTACGGTGACGGAGGACATGTTTTTTCTGTTTTTCTCCCTAACTCCCCAGGGCCTCAGTGACGCAGAAACACTTGTGCCTGGAGGCGTAGAGGAGATCTGGAACCGGCAACCCCGCTCCACCAACCCAGCCTTATGCCAACCCCACACTGGCTTGGCGATACAACCAAGCCTCCAGTCGGTGGCAGCCAACTGCTGGGAAGGCTTACCTCCCCCCAATCGGGGAGAGGAGAGCTGCCTGTCGGCCATTCAGTCCTCTCCCAGCCCCCCACCTCACCCTGGTTGACTTAGCAACCCAAGCTCGCTTTCTGAACTTGGGTTGCCAGCATGGTAAGAGGTGGGCGTCCAGCGCCCAGCCCCTACACCACCGGGCCAGCTCTAGAAATTGTTTTATGGGCATTAGAAGATGTTAAAGAATATGTAAAACAGAAACGAAAATGTAGTAATGAAAACTGGAAATAATTAATAATGGAAGGGGGAAGAAAAGAAAAACTGTCATTTAGCATATAAAGCAGCAATAATACCAAGCCACTGGCAAGAGATTCAGCTAAGGCCTGCACATACATATCACACTTAAGCAGAATGATACAAGACAGACACAAATGATTACACCATGGACCTTTGGTCACAAGATCTGGCCAGCTGCATGAATTTGTATTTTTTGGGGTAGACAGGGGACTCGGAGTCACTTTTTTTCACAGTTAAGGGAACAGTTAACCCTTAAAAGGGTAATTATTTTTAATCAAACATTCACACTGAATTAATTTCTTAGGAAAGTCAATTTTATTAATTAACAGCAAAGCAGACAACCTAGTAAACCAGGACTTGATATGCGGTCATTTTTCTTTATAACGGTTTCCATTTTATAATTTTTATCGAATTTCTGAATTTTTAACAAAAAGTAATGACAAATACATGAACACATACTGACTTACATAAATTACATATTCTCCTGTAAACATATGTTAAATATTGTCTCATTTACTCTCTAGTTCAAGTGGTCTCTCTAAAATGTTATAAGAGTCTGTCACTAGCAGATTATAAAATCATATCATATTATTTTACAATAATTTACTGCCACTTGATCTGTCCTGTATGAGACCATCCCAGTCTAGGGATGAACTCCAGATGTCTCCAAACAGATCAAGTTTATTTAGTAGCATATAATGGGATCTCTCATTAGCAGCTAGTTAACTCAGAAGTTAGCCATTTTTGAAATCTTGGAGTTTGAGGATTCCATCACTTAGGTAAGGTTCATCTTTAAAAACCCAAAGGTGAGTGTGAGGGTACTCAGTGACAGACAGTGTATCATAGTGTCCGGGACTCTTACAAGAATAGTATCACAGGAGCGAGGACAATGTAGTCCTAACATTTTAACACAAATCTCCACTTGCCATTACATTGCAATTTTATAGTATATATGAGTTGTTGTCCCTCAACTGGTGGTATTTGGTTGCTCACCACCACCACGTTGAGACTGTACAAATCAAATCATCATTGGTTTGTAGTCTAGATTGCTTGTAAATGTTTTCTACCTTCCCCCTCCTCCGGGTTGCACCTGGAAACGAGCTCTGACTTAGTGTGCCTTTCCTGGTCACCAATTTTCAAATAAATACATAGCCAGAGTGGCCCTATCTTTCAAATAAAAAATATGGGTTTGGTAACACCAGTAAGAAGTTGCTTTTTGGTTATGACTCAGGGGGAGGGAATGGACAAGAAAATGATAGAAGGCTTCCTTAGAATGGCGGAAAAAGGGGAGATATTGTTGATGGGGGACCTGAATATGCCAGATGTTAACTGGAGCACCTTTGCTGCAGGCACATCCAAGAGCAGGGTCATTCTTGATGCCCTACAGGGGGCATGCCTCAGACAGATAGTATTGGAACCCACTCAGGAGGGAGCAATCTTAGACCTGGTACTTTCAAATGGGGACAGAGAAAGAATCTCAGATTTAGAAGTGGGGAGCCATCTGGGAACAAGCGACCACCAAACAGTGTGGTTCACGATAAACACAGCCATACAATCAAGCCATACAAAAGCAAGAGTACTGGACTTTAGGAGGGCTGACTTTGGGAAAATGAGAGAGTGCCTCAGAAAAGCACTAGCAAACAGGCAAGAAGGAGGGGTGGAGGAACAATGGAGAGTAATCAAAACAGCCATCACAGAGGCAACAAGCCTTTGTGTAAAGAAAATCAATAAAACACCATGAAGGAAAAAAATGCTATGGTTCTCAAAAGAGGTGGCAGGGAAGGTTAAGGAGAAAAGGATAGCATTCAGGAAATATAAGGAAACACAGAAGGAGAGGGACAGAGAACTTTATCAGTTAAAGCAGAAAGAGGCTGGGAAGGCAGTCAGACTAGCAAAGGATCAAACCGAGGAAAGGATAGCCAGTTTTGTTAAGAAGGGGTATAAGACCTTTTATAGGTACATTAGAGAGCGAAGAAAGACCAAAGGAGGGATACTGAGGCTTAATAAAGGGGAAGGAATGTGGGTAGAGGGTGACAGTGAAAAAGCAGGGATACTGAACGAATATTTCTGCTCAGTATTCACAAAGGAAGAGGCAGGGGAGGTACCTAAACCAAACAAGAAAAACACTCTGAAGACGGGGGTCGATACCAGTACATTTACAGAAGAATGGGTCCTGAAAGAACTAATAAAATTAAATGTGGATAAAGCAATGGGGCCTGATGGGATTCACCCAAGAATTCTAAAAGAACTAAGGGTAGAACTAGTGACACCGCTGACTACTCCCTTTAACAAATCATGGGAGGATGGGGTGGTACCCGAGGACTGGAGGAGGGCAGGTGTGATTCCTCTTCACAAAAGTGGGAGCAGGACAGAGGCAGGAAACTACAGACCAGTTAGTTTGACCTCAGTGGTAGGGAAAATGATGGAATCACTTCTGAAGGAAAGAACTGTTGAGTACCTAGAGGCCAGTGGGGCACAGGACCCAAGGCAGCATGGATTCACGAGCAAGGTCGGTCAGACTAATCTAATAGATTTCTTTGACTGGGTGACCAAAGTAGTAGACCAGGAGGGCTGTGGACAGGCTTCCTAGATTTTAGCAAGGCATTTGATACAGTCCCACACAAAAGATTAATACAAAAGTTAGCCAGCCTTGGAGTGGGTCCCAAGGTGGTAGCCTGGATAAAAAATTGGCTAGACAACAGGAAGCAAAGGGTAGTAGTAAATGGAGTACACAGTGAAGAAAGGAGGGTTACTAGCGGGGTACCACAGGGTTCAGTACTGGGACCGGTCCTTTTTAATGTCTTTATAAGTGACATTGCAGAGGAACTGGAAGGAAAAGTATGTCTCTTTGCAGACGACACAAATATCTGCAACAGGTTTGATACACAAGATGGAGTGGAAAGGATGAGAAGGGACTTGGCAAGGTTGGAGAACTGGTCAAATGTATGGCAGCTCAGATTCAATGCAAAGAAGTGCAAGGTAATGCACATGGGACACAAAAACCCAGGGGAAGCGTACACAATGGGGGTGAGATATTGACAACAGTAAAAATGGAAAGAGACCTGGGGGTAATTATATCAGATGACCTAAAGGTGGGCAAGCAATGTGAGAAGGCAGTAAGGAAGGCTGGGGGGATGCTGGGATGCATAAGAAGAGGTATCACCAGTAGAAAACAGGAAGTTGTTATCCCTCTGTACAGACAGTTGGTGAGACCCCATCTAGAGTACTGTGTGCAGTTCTGGAGACCCCATCTCCACAAAGACATAGACAGAATGGAGGCTGTCCAGACGAGGGCAACCAAAATGGTGCAGGGTCTGCACCAGAAGACATACGAAGAAAGACTAAAGGAGCTTAATATGTATACCCTTGAGGAAAGAAGGGAGAGAGGGGACATGATAGAAACTTTCAAGTACCTCAAGGGAATCAACAAAGTCCAAGAGGGTAGCATCTTTCAGAAAAAGAGATGTGCAAGAACAAGGGGGCACAATTTGAAGATAGAGGGGGGATGGCTCAGAGGTAATGTGAGGAAGTATTTTTCTGAGAGAGGTTGTGGATGCAAACAGCCTCCCTGAGGAGGTCGTGGAGTCAAGAACAGTGGGGGAATTCAAGAATGCATGGGACAGACATAAGGCAGTCCTAGTGGGGGTAGGAGAAAGTAAGCTGTTGGTTAACTAGGATCTGCAGCTTATCTGTTAGGTAGGAAGATGGGCAGACTAGGTGGGCCAAGCGGTCCTTATCTGCCGTCAAATTCTATGTTTCTATGACTTCCAGCTGGCCTGTATTTAAACTGAACCTTTCCTGCATTTTCTTTCTGCTAAAAAGCAGTAACATGGAGCTTCCTTACCTCAATGGCAGCTTCACCACAATGTTTAAAATTTTTTTTATTAGCCCCAAAAGAAGGGATTATAATTTGCCACTGAGGGGCTGGCAGCACGATCCCTTTCCACTTCTTGATTCTGTGATCCACACCCATGCTTTGAAGTTTTGTGATGTCTCTATGGGGAAAATGCAGGGATGTGCTCCATTCACTTGAATGTAGCAACTCTTTCAATCTGATCTTCCAATTTGAAATTGGATTTTGGCACCGACTGATACCAGGGTTCAACTAACAAGGTTCTTGTTAGCCGAACCCTGGCATCAATCAGAACCAAAACCCAATATGAAACCAGGAAATCAGTTTTGAAAAAGACCCTCAATTCAAGTGAACGGAGCATGCCCCCGCACTCTCCCTATAGAGATGTCACAAAACATTAGAGCGCTGGGGTGGATCATAGAATCAGGAAGTGGAAAGGGATCATGCTGCCAGACCCTTGTGGGGCAAATTATGGTCCCTTCCCTTCCTTTTGGGGAGGAAATAATTTTGTTTTTAAACATCATGGTGGAGTTTCCATTGAGGTACTTTTGAGCACCAAGAAAGGTACACTTTAATCTTTGAATTAATACTTACCTGTTTCTTTTGTTTTACATACTATTGGGTGACTCCTGTTTTCAAGGACCAATATGGCTAAATTCTCTTTTTACTTTTATTTTACATGAAATGCCTTGTGCAATATATTGGCATTAGCTTTAGTAGGTGTGTGTCAAGTGTGTCATCAATAGAAGTCTTATTTTAAAAAAAAAAAGGCATAACCCAAAGTGGCATCAGAAACCCTGTGCTGTTGATGGCCTGTTATAAATGTCAATGCAGGGATGTCACCTAGAATAAAAAATTCTGGGGTCTTCTGTTATTTGGGCTTTAAGGACTAATGAAATTACTTTAATAACCTTTCTCCATATATCTTTCACTTTAGGACATGACCACGTTTAACTTAACTCAATCTTTTCCTCCATGCATCTTCAGCAAGCTCCATCAGCCACGTAGCCTAACTCAAATAAGCTGTGTGGTGTTTGGTACCACTGGTGCATTATTTTAAATTGAATCAGTCTACCCAGTTTGTCTCCAATACTTTTCTATGCCCATTCCTAGGTCATACATTAAATCTCAATCTCATTCCTTCCCCATTTTTGGCTTGCCTTATCTGTATGACCAATTTACTTTCTAATATTTAATCAGAAAACACGATTGAAAACCCTAGCTTAAAAAAGGTCTGGCAGTATTCAAAGACTTAAACCACAACACATTTTTTTAATCAGCTTTGCTGGTCTGGTAGACAGAAAATATTTAACATCACAAAACGGCCACACACTGGGATGGGTTTTCATGGACCTCTATAACCCACAAGCTCTAACTGACGGGAACACTTTTGCGGACACTTTGTGCACACAAGGCTTTCCTGCATGCAGCTGATTTTAGTGAAATCTTTTAAACTGCAACAATTTCAGCCATTTTCTGACTTTTTGGAGAAAGATATTTTTGCAACATACCCAAAACTGAAGCAGGATATAGATGTTACAGAATGCCACCTAAATATTGCGGATTTTTAAAAATAACATGTTACTTGTAGCAATAAAAACTAAAAAAAAAGCCTATGTAAACTGTTGCAATAACAGGAGAGTTGGCCCCACTAGGTCTCTTAGCAGTCAGCTTTGAAATTCTTATGATAGAAAAATAGATGCCATTGAATTAGGGCTTTATCAATCTTATGACCCACAGAAATGGGCTTTGTAATTCCTATGATTCTGCTGAAAGGAATCTTCCTTGCTATTAACTCTTGATCTGCTCGAGTATATCTTCCACAGAGCTACAGTCTTTGGTCACAGGATTCGAGGTGTTAGGACTCTGTGGGAGTTAGAACTTTTGAGGCTGACGGTGCTGATGTACAGCTTCATGCTGCGACATCCCACAAGCCGACCCTCTATAAATGGCCCTGCCAGTCCCAAACACTTCTAAGAATAATGGGAAAGAAAGTAAAACAAACAAAAAAAAGAGCAAAAGTGACTTTTAGCTAACAGAAATTTTTTTTTTTTTAACAACAATAGGAGTAATACTGATAGCTTATATATATATATATATATATAAACCTACAAATGGGGGTTACCGAAAGTCTTCCTTGGGTGAGCCTAAATGCCCACTGCCAGGATGGTGTTCTGTGTCTTAGCAGATTTAAATGTCTTTGCATGTAAGTGCCCAGTTGGCCTCTGTGCCTGTCTCTTTAACAGCTGCCCATTTTGCGGTTTATAATTAATCTGGGTAGGGATCAAGTGTTTCTAGGCTTGAGTCCCACCTGGGCTGCATTACAGCCACTTCTTTCTGCCGTCAACAAATGTGCAGAGGGAGACCCGTGGAACTGTGGTTGTTTGCTGATCACCTGTACTAAATGGAAATTATATTGTGGTTTGTCTAATCTGCTTTGCTTCACAGCACAGACATTTTTGTTATGTGCTACCATCTTGGTTCTGGACTGCCTATCTGCACCAATCAGCACCGTTAGGGGCTTAAAATGGAGCCTGCCCAAGGGGGGCCTTGTAGCAATAAAATTCTGTAGGAACTGTAGTTTTTACAGTTTGGCGCCTAAATGGATTGAGAGGGGGAGCTCTAGCTGTGACAGACAGGTGGATCGGTGAATCGAACCTTTTGGATCCGAGGGACAGTTCCATGCTGCCAGCCGCAGAGAAGGAGAAGAGAGTTGGAGTTGAAAGAGTGAACAGCTCGAGAGATTTGGGCAGCTGCTCCTGCGTAGTGCACAGGGGAAATCGGTGGAAAGGTTGTGTCTGGCCTACCTGCTACCATGTTCCCTAGTGAGGGAACTTTAGCCTTCAATAGTTCAGACTGCTCCAAAAAGTATTGCGATGGAATCGCTGAACTGTGACTACATTTTGCCTGAAGAGGACCGAAGACTTGCGTCTATGTGATCGCCCTGTCAGGACTTCCAAAATGACTGCAGAGCGTACGGTTTGCCGAGAGACACTGTAAATTGCAACCGGACTGTCATCTGAATCTGTGGTAATTCCCTACCTTTACTATAAGTGTGTTGATTGTGGAGTGTGGGTTGCAATTTGGTTCCCCACCTTGCCTAATGCATCATGCTTGCTGAAAGCTGTATCCAGCATGTAAACGGACTGTATTTGAATTGTTCACCCAGTCTGGGCCTTGCCAACCTGGCCCAGACAATCGCTCACACCGCAGAGAAACAACCAACGAGAGACCCGCCAGGGATTCGGCTCTCTGCACAAAAACAACAGACAGGAATGACACCACGGTGCTTTGTGTGGGCCCTGCTTCTCCTGGCCATCCAGCTCTTCATCCGGAGGTCTCCATTTCATCCATCCTGTATTCTGTACTAGGTAGTGTGAGTAAACACCAGGGTAGCTCCCTGCAACAAAGCTCAAATCAAAGTGTGTCAACTGATTTAATAATTGTTGCTAATCTTTTCGGACTGAGCCATCTAGCTCTGGATTACAAATTAAGGGTTAAAGTGCATGTTGTGTTTTCTTCTTTCCAAAAGGCCCCGACCAGCTGCAATGCCGGCCTACCCCAGGCAATGCTTCAGGCTAGCCTGTAATTCCAACTGGGTACCAACAGTTTGTGTGTGTGACTGTATCACAGGGACCTTTGAGTATATGCCTTATAACCTGAATCAATCAGATCTAGAATCAACCTCTAGATTACTGCCCATCCCATGTTCACGTCCCCCAAATAAATCAGACCTAAATCTTTGTGCATCTAAACTGGTGGTGGTGTACCTCTGTACTGAAAGTTCTGCGATATTGCCGTTTACTGTTACAGGCCTTGTTTTACAGGGGGTCTCCAGGGCGTTCCTGTCAATCCAGCCCTGGTGGTAAGTGGTTATCAGGGGAAATTCACTGTATATTGCAAAGTGTATTGGTGTGGAGCAGCTGCAAGCATAGTCAGACCACCAGGGGAGCCAGAGGGGGGTATCAGTGTCCCGGAGGGCTGTACCCAAGGCAGTCACGTGGCCAACAACCCTGTCCTCCGGGTGGAGGCACCCGTTCAGAGAGCCCAGGTCCCTCAACCTGCAGGCCTCAGTGGAGGCAGGGATAATATCCCTTGGGATAGCGCCACCTAGGGGTTACATATATATGGTCAGTTCCAGACCCTATGGGTGGCCCGCCCAACTGTACAGTATTTAAAAGCTGAAATTGGTCTGTTAAAGAAGGGCATAGGACTGTTAAGAGCATAGCCCCACAATTATGGCAGGGGAAGAAGTAACTAATGTTAAAGGGCTAGTGTACAGTATGAAATTAATATTAACTTTAAAAGTAGTCAACTGTTACTTTTTAAATCTCAGGTATGTTTTCTTTTCCCTTTGGCTAATTAGAAGATTTTTCTACCTGACAGTACTAGGTGTGATGTGAGGAACATCACTTTGCCTGGAAGCTGACATATCTTGTTGCATTCCTTTTCATGCTTCATCAGCCTTGTGCTCTCACTGACTGTGCCATCACAGCTGCTCGGGAACAGCCAATTAACAGCTCCCAGACTGGTTACTACTGATGTCACAATGAGTGAGGTCATAAGGCTGATGAGGTATGCAGAGGAATAGAACTAGATAGGTCAGCTGCCAAGTAAAGCACTGCTCCTTTCATCACACCTACTGCTATCAGATGGAAAACGTTTCTCATGGGCAAAAGGACAAAATAAATCAGAAATAAAAAGAACTGCTTTCCTGTAGGAAATTAACACTTTCCATCTGCTATTTCTGGTGCTACTAGCTCTTTAAGGGCACAGCAGAATGATTCAGTACACTGTAAATATACAGCATAAAAATGTGGAAAGGAAAGGAACCTTATTTACAACTGTAGGGGTTAAAAAAGTATACCACAACTGGGAGTACACCAGTCATTCACCATGGGCATATGCCCACATTATCAAAATTCAAACAGTAAAAACCCCTAAGAAAAATGGGCACCGACAGCCCCAAAATGCAGCTGTATGGACTCACCAGGTCAGACAAACAGGAGAGGAAGTCCAAGAGGTGACTATACAACAGAAAATAAAATCACCCCACAGGAAAACCCGCTGGGAGGGTGAGTTAACTGTGGCTCTATGGAGGAGATACGCCAGAAGGTCAAGAGTTACTGATATGTAACTTTCATATCTTCTTAGGGTCTATTCTCCATAGAGCCATGCTTTTTGGTCAAGAGTCTCGTGGTAACTCAGATGCCTGGCACAGAGCCCCAAACGGGAATAAAACTGAAAGCATAGGGCTGATGGGGCAGATGGACAGAAGATACAGTACAGCCTACAAATGCAGAACCAGACATCTGTCTAATTAACATTGTCCAGGTAGAGGTCCTTGACATACCTTAAGGGCAGTTCATTAAACATCCTGAGCTGAACGTACCTACTGTAAATAAACACTCAGGATCCTTGACAGCACATGGACTAGATCGTTCCTCTGTGGGCAGGGATGATCTCTGAAAGCAGGACTTAGCATGGGAGCAGGCCAAACTCCTCACAAGGGAAATCCTGTGTAACTTTGCATCTGACTCTGGAGAAGGGTTCCTAAGCAGAGACAGCAGCCCTAATGTTGTACAGCAGAGGGCTCTTGAAAGAAGTGTTAAGAATATTTCATCTGGAAATGGAGTCCAGCTTAGTCAACAGAACCTAGCAATGTCTCTGAAGACAAGCAGTGGTAACTGCAGATCTGGAAGCAAATTTTGAGGCATCACATACCACTCGCACTTAATGTCTATTAGCTTCAGCACCATTGTAGCCAACGCGAGGAGAAATGGCTGTTTCTCATCACTGTGCATAATAAGCACAGTGGCACAGACCTGTTTCCATAAGTGAAGTTGGTAGCTGGCTACGTCTGTTTGATAATACGTAATAAAAAGACCAGCAGGGGAAGAGGCAAAATATTTCTTGCCTAAGACACTGTCCCTTGGATTCCAGAGCAGGAGGTAAGAGAGATGTTTTAGGGCCACCGTTCATGCTGGCTGTGGTGGGCACACAGATGCTGTATGCCAGATCATTGCTAAAACTGGTGACCATCGCAAATCTTGCCTCGACCATAGACGGGACAGGCAAAATAATGAATGGTCAGCACATGACTGGTGTAGCTGATGTGAATGCTCGATAGTCAGTGCAATATGTAAGGGGAATATCGGTGCTGACAATAGAATCCATGTTAGTACCATAGTTTAAAAATATTTCTGTACAGAGTACCATGGTGACAGCAACTCAAAAGTCCCTGATTACCCATGGAAAGGGGGGCCATGCTTGACTGCGACACTGGCCCTGAGAGGGCCCATGGTACAAGCAATACGCATCCTAGGACCTGGGTTTGGTGACAATTGCCTGAAGTAGTCAAGGTCCAAGGGAAAAAAGCCAAATGAGGCTCCTTCATCAATCCTGGAAGTGAGAAGGGAGGGCACTTCAAGTCCCACACCCACATGGACTACATGATGGAATCTTGACTACTGACAGGATGCAATGAAGCTGCTAGCAGCATGGAGAGGGCAACAGGTGTTGCAAGGACCATTTTTATGGCACATGGCAAGGTAAGAGGCATTCCTTGCCCCATCCATGTACTCTGTTTATCAGCATATAAGGTGTTAGGTGACAACAATACCTGCACGATTGGATGTCATGATCTGGCCTAGGTACCTGATGCAGAAAAGGCAAGCATCTGAACAAGCACTTTTGTTCTTGCACCAGCAGAAACAAAACAGAAGACATATGGATATTGAGAGAAAAAAAATAGATCAGAAAACAAATAAAAAACTGCTGATGAGGCCAATACTGTCAAATCCTAAAGGACAAGCTCACATTATGGTGATGTGTGCTGCAACGGCAGCAAAAAAGTAACTGAGGTGGTTGGGGTGGAGGCACCATTTAAAGAGTGTTGGTGCCATACATCCACATCGGTGCCATACATCAGAGTTGCCACTCCCAAAAGTTCTAACTCCAGTGGGGTTCTAGTGCCTCCACTCCTAGGACCAAAGAGTGTGGCTCTACTGAAAAGACGAACAAGATCTGGGGTTTTGTAATTCCTATGATCCTGCTGAAATTGGGCTTTGCATCGCTCCATGATGCTATTGAAATGGGACTTTGCATTCTCCATGATCCTACTGAAATGGGGCTTTGTAATTCCTATGATACTGCCGAAATCAGGCTTTGTGACCTATATGATCCTGCTGAAATGTTGCAATGTAATCCCCACAATTCTGGTGAGATTGTATCAGCGGTTATACAAAATCCAATTTGCTGAGTTCACATACCTGTGTCTGGGTATGAGGAAGATCGATAGCCAGGATCCCTCTGTAACTGAATCTCTTTGATAGAAAATATTGAGGCAGCTGAAATAAAACAAAACTCAAAATTAGTTAAAAGAAAGTTTGTAGTATTCAGTTGTATTAGGCCTATTTCAGCTGCTTTCCCCACCCACAGTCCATCAGTAAAGCACAAAAAAACCTAGTTAGCTTTTTACCTCCCTTACTCCTCTAAATCAAAGCTTTGGAGTTCAAAGGTTAACAGTCAGTACTAACAGCCCCACACCCAAGAAAGGGGCTGGTCCCAACTTGCACTCTGCGTGAGAAAACTTTTTTTTTTTTCTACTTCAGCGTAGCAGATTGTATCAGACCGAAACATCTGATCGGAGCTTATGAAAGCTCTAACATGTACTGCAGGCTTCTGAATCTCACACTGGTGCAACCCTCCTCTGATGTCATCTGCAGTGGAATCTGGGATTTGTAGTTACAGAAAATGTCAGCTTGCAAGTCAACAGAATCAGCTTGATACAATCTACTACACTGCAGTAAGCAGTAAGTACAAAGTGGGACCAGACCCACACTTGAATGTGAGGCTCTCAGCGCTGACTGTTCCCCTTTATGTTGTTTCAGTACAAAATTATGTTTTGAGCTGTTCACTTACATACTGAGCTCATCTGAGCTAACTATATTTCAGGAAACTTTGGACAGAGTTATGAGTGACTTGATGAGCTAACAATATCCCAGGAAACTTTGGACAGAGTTATGTGAATAACTGTTACTCGCCTGTAACCATAGTTCTAGGAGTGGCATATGGTTCACACCCACACTCTGGCAGTTCCACTGGAACAGTCTGATGTGCTGGACATCTGTAAGGTGAGTTCTTCCCACTATCGAGATGGTGTATTCCCTCCCGGCTTTGCCCCATGACATCAGATCTTGCATGCTAGAAGCAGGGATCCATGTGCCACTTGCCAGGGGAGGCCGGGTGGGTTCTGTGGATGTAAATCATATACCACTCCTAGAACTACTGTTACAGGTGAGTTGAGTAACCTATTTTTCTAGGGGTGTGGGCATCCTAGAAGTTCTCTAGGAAGAGGGGGCAAGACATGAACCCTTAGTTGGTGAACAGAACCTGGAGAATCGAGGTACCAAAAACAGCATCCCAGCGTGACTCAAGGTCGATGCGGTAGTGGGAAATGAAGGTGTGTGCTGACATCCAGGTAGCAGCCTGCAGATTTTCTGGATAGGGATGTCCCTGGAAGCAGTCACCAAGGCAGTGGTATGTATGGTGGAATGAGCCCCAAGTCCTACAGGAGGGTCCCTAACAGCCAACCTAGAGCAGAGGTCGATGCAGGTGTGGTCCGCCTGCCAATCATCCGCTTTGCTGCTAGTCTGCAAGGTGTAGCTTCAACTTAAGTGGAAAACAGCTGACAAGCCTCTCCACAAACTCCAGCCATCCACTCTACATAATAAGAGAGCGCCCTCTCAGTTCCAGGGTATAAAGTCTGCAGTCAGCCCCCGAAGATAGGTAAGTAATGTACACCAGTAAGTTATATCGAGTGGTTAAGGTGAAACTCCGTGATGACCTACGGAAGGAACTTTGGGTTGGGGCGAAAGATGACTTTGTCCCTGTGGAAGACCACACAGGGAGACTCCACCAAGAGCACCTGGAGCTCCCCAATCCTTCTGGCTGACATGATGGCCACCAGGAAGACCGTCTTCCACAACAAGTGGGACAGCTCGAAAGGGTTGCCCATAAGCACAGCCAACACCAGCAGTAGGTCCCACGGTAAAGACAGTACACACATTGGAGGCAACAGGTGGTACAAGCCTTTGAAAAAGGGCCTGAACACCTTCTCCTGGGCCACCATCAGCTTACCTGACCACACCCGGTAAGCAAAAATGGTTGCCAGGTGCACCTTAAGAGTCATAGCCTGCAGTTTCAACTGAGAGGAGCACCAGAGATAGTCCAGGATGCTAGCCACAGGGCAGACAAGGGGATCAAGCTCCTTGCCCTGACATCAAATGGAAAATCTCTTCCATTTAAAGGCATAGCATCTGCGAGTTGACTCTTTTGGGGAGGCCTCCATAACATGGAGCACATCATTCAAGAGACCCAAGGCCTAGAACCTTACCCGCTCAGGAGGCAGGCTGTGGGGTACAGGGACTGCAGGTCTGGGTGCAGGACCATTCCTTGAAGTCTGGTCAGCAGATCTGCTGGAGAGGCAGCCACCATGGAAGTCTACAGCTGAAGCCGAGGAGATGTGGGTACCAGAACTGCCTTGGCCAGTGTGGAGCTATCAGGATTATCTGTATCTTGTCCTTCCGGGCCTTGACCACTACCTTGTGAATCAAGGGGAAGGGAAAGAAGGCATACATAAGGCCTGAGGTCCAAAGTCTCACAAAGGTATCCCCCAACAGTGTCCCAGATTGTGGAAGGTGAGCACAAAACAGCCTCTGTTTTGCATTCTCCTATGAGGCAAAGAGGACCCCCAGAGTAGTGCCCCAGTGGGAAAACAGGTGGCTCACCACTTTCCGATTTAGGGACCAAGTGTCTGATGTCTTCCTATCGGGCTGAGGGTATCTGCCAGTCGACTGTTCTTTCCTGCAAGATGAATCACCAGGAGATCTGCACCTAGGCTGTGCATGGGAGTCCAGGTGCGCAGGGCCTCCTGATACAAAGGAAGAAAGTGAATTCCACCCTGCGGTTCATGTAGAACGTGGTCATGGTATTGTCCATCTAAACCTGCATGTCCTGACCCCTGACTAGAGGAATGAATTCCAGAGCAGCCTCAGGAAATCCCAGGCAGGGCGTGACAGCGCAACCTGAAATGATTGAGTGAAGGATGTAAGATCCAGTGCTCAGTCCATGGGGAGGTGCGCCTTGGCCTGCAGGGAGTCTAGTTCTATCCTGATGAACTTAATAACTTGCATGGGTACCAGTTAGGACTTGTCTGGGTTGACCAACAGGCCCAAGTCTCGGCAAGTCTGCAGAACCAATCTCTGGACCTCTCCACAGCTTTCTGAATGGACCTGCTAACAGTCAGTCTTCCACACGGGTACACCCTAACCCCTAGGCGCCACAGATAGGCTGCCATCACTGCCATACACTTGGTGAAAAACCTAGGTGCTGAGGAGAGGCCGAAGGACATGACCTGGAACTGGTACAGGATTCCTTCCACATGGCACCAGAGGTACCGGTGGTAGAACTGACGGACTGGGATGTGGAAAATCACATCCTGAAGGTCTATGGAGTAGAACCGCATGTTCTGCTCCAACGACAGAATGATCTTATTTAAAGTGACTATCTGGAACTTGGGTTTATGCATGAACTGGTTCCGATCATGCAGATCCAGTATGGGGTGCAAGCCCCCCCTCTTTGTTTCAGGACCAGAAAGCACCTGGACATGTAACCCTGATTAACCAGGGCCTCTGGGACACAGGCTATAGCCCCTTTTGCAAGGAGCTGAGCCATGTCCTCCCAAAGGGCAGACAGCATGTCCTGCGACACCCTGGACTCTTGAGGCATGTGGAGGTGGTAAGGTATGACAGCCTCGAAATCCAGAGGCAACCCTCAGTCCATTACATTCAACACCCACTTGTCCATTGTGATAGTGGATCAACATGGCAAGAAGTGATGTAGTTGACCTCTGACGGGGACTGCAGATGGGGACAGGATGGGTGGAGGGATGACAGTGGGTGGGGGCAGTATAGCGCAGTGATTTAAGGCTCTGAGCTGTAAACCTGGAGAATGGGTTTGAATCTCATAGCCCCCACTTGCATACTGTGTGACCCTGAGCAAGTTACTTAACTTCCTTGTGCTTCCAGGGTGCACCAGTAAACGAGCTTTCAGCTTAGTGTGTCTCCTGGTAAAACAAAGCTTAAAAAAAAAAAAAAAAAATTCCCGACCTGTCACTGGGCAACTTTTGTAAGGGCACTGGTGGCGGTGGCTGGGGCATCACTACCCCTGCCCCCTTTCCTGAGGATCCTGGCCCCTGAACTTGGGTGTGTGACAGGTTTGGGTGTCCCATTTGTTATGTAGAGAGAGGTGAAAGCAAGGATGTATTCTGTCCTCTCCTATTCAGCCACTTGTCTGTCTCTTGCCTGTCTGACTGCACAATCACATTTTTCTTGTGGCACCTAGGAACTGACCACTCTGATGGGCCCACAATTTTCTGTTATCTCTCTTCCTTTACTTGCTGTTTCAATTCTTTCTTTCTCCCCTTGCTTCTCTGTGGTTAAAAAATATATATGGGAATCTTTATGTGAAACTGGGATCCCTTAGTTTATAAAAATGAAACAACTGCAGAATGCTATTCAGGTTTAATGGAAAGTATAACAATCTGGAACACAAGCTTGTTCACAGAATTGTCAACAGGAAACCAGCTCTGGGACAAAATGCATTATTTTGTTGAACCTGTTAAAAAAATCAATGTGTTCATCAGGCTGGCCTCAGGAAGGAAAATGAATTTTTGATACATTTTGTGAAAAAAGGAGCTGTAACTTACAACAACAGAATGCAGAGTTTGAACTGCCAGGGCAAAAACATATTATATACTCAGAGCAAGGTTTTTCGAGGAAGAGAGTCAGATGGAGGATTTTTATGTACTGCCTTTATGAAGAGTTATCCTGTACAATTGTTTTTGTATTTTATTGGTACTGATGATAATAAAATGCTACTTGAAAATGTTACAGCTTCTCCTGGACTGCCCATGCTTCCTGACCAATGCCTCTACAACAGGGTGCCAGGCATGATACTGCCCATACTGGCACTGCTGCCGAGGAGGTTGTGGCTTAAAGGACTGGTACTGGATGACTGTTTCTTAGGCTTCTTTTTCAGCTAACACACCGAAACCTGACCAATGGAAAATCATGTACACAAATGCTCACAGTCTGGGAAACAAGATCCCAGACGTGCAGGCAATAATGACAGAGGCTAAACTGGAAATAGTAGCCATTAGCGAGACATGGTTTACCAGTAACCACACTTAGGAGACTTCAGTACTTGGCTATGTACTGTTCAGAAGAGACCGAGGTGCAAAAGAGGTGGGGGGGTGGAGTGGCTCTTTATGTCACTGAAAATATCAAAGCTATAGAAATTCAGAGTACACATAAGGAGTCAGAAGAACTGTGGGTCACCCTGGAAACAGGAAATGGGACAGCCATACAAACTGGGGTTGTGTACAGGCCTCCAGACCAGGGGGAGGACACAGACACGTTACGGTTAGAAGATATAAAAAAACATGACAGCTAAAGGGGAGGTTCTGATAATGGGAGACTTCAACATGCCAGATACAGATTGGTCAATAGCAGCAGGGACATCTGCCAGAACCAGACACATGGTGGATTCCCTGCAGGAGGAGGACCTCAAACAACTAGTACAACAGCCCACTAGAAACACGGCTATCCTAGATCTAGTACTGACTAACAGGGAAAGGATCACAGATCTCCAGGTAGAAAGTCACGTGGGGGCCAGTGACCATCATATGGTATGGTTCAATTTGGCCACTAGAACAAAATCATCCCATTCCAAGGCAAAAATATAGGACCTCAGAGGAGCTGACTTTGATAAGATGGCCAACAGAGTTAAGCTTGCCCTGGCAAAAAGAAATACAGGTGAGGGGGTACAGGCAAAGTGGACAAGCAGTAAAGATGCAATACTTGAAGCAACATCCCACTGTGTTAGTGAGAAAAGGAAGTGCAAAAGAAGAAGGAAACCACTTTGGTTCTCAAACACAGTAGCAGAAAAGGTCAGGATGAAGACAGGGACGCACACCAAACTTCCCTAAGGGAAGGAGGGACAGTAGTAAGGCAGGCAAAGGCCCAAACTGAGGAAACACTAGCATGTTAGTTCTCACACTTTGTGATAGTGAGCCTCCCTCAAGCCATGGAACAGATTTCAAGCCTCCCTCAAATTTGGAAAAAATCCTGGGCCTCCCGATAGGAAAAAAAAATATGATACTTTTGCACAGTACACCAAGAATCAAGCAAGACTAATAATGCTGATGGAGTATATTCTCTTTTTATTTGTCTTACTGTTCTCCATCCCCAACCCCACAACCCAGGTTATCCTTGTTACTCCACTATTCTGACTCTTGGACCCTTATAACTCTACTTCCTCTCCATCTGGAACAACTAACCTAGCCACATCATCTCTCCCCCTCTTATGCTGTTAAGCAACTTCTTGCATCATTGCCAAGGTCACACCTAAAACATGCATTGGCTCAGTGTGCCTTTCCCAGACACCAATTTACATATAAATAAATACCTACTGTAGAAACAAGCCTCAACTCAGTGTGCCTTTCCCAGTCACTAATCTGCATATAAACACCTACTGTAGAAAGCAATCTTGATTCAGTGTGCCTTTCCCAGTCATTAATATGCATATAAACACCTACTTTAGAAACAAACCTTGATTCAGTGTGCCTTTCCCAGTCATTACGTTGCATATAAACACCTCACACAGAGCCCTGAAGCTTTCTAGAGTTCCTCCCTCGTACAGTTGACTGACTGCAACCAACCCCAATCTTCTCCAGGCCCATATATGCTGTATAACTATACGGGAGAGGTGGGCTCTGTACCGCATAATATTCAACAAGCTCATGAGGGGGATCTTATACACCTATACCCGATACTCTGATGTGCTCTCGCACAGATTTGCAATGAGATATTCGTTAAGGGGTTGGATACTAGGCATCTGCCCGAATTGGTCAATACACTTGCCAGGGTGTCATTTCTGAGGTTCCCTTTTAACATGTCCTCTTCTAACCCCAACCATGAGCAGCTCGCATCCATTGCCCCGAGGGTAAATAGGCAAGCTGTGCCGCTCAATAGTAATTTTTAAAATTTGGAAAGCCCATACCACCTTCGCGAGGGGGAAGCTGGAGGGTTGTGTGCTTGATTTTAACTCTTCCCCTCCCCGAATAAACTTAGTCATGAGGGCATCTACTTGTTTAAAGTGTTTCTGGGGGATTCTGATAAGGACTGACTGGTATAAATAGAGTACTCTTGGCAGAATGGTAATCTTGACCACTCCCACTCTGCCCATTATAGACAGGGGAAGGGCTGTCCAGCACTCACAGTCCTCCATGAGTTTCACTAAGAGTGGAGTAAAACTTAGGGCATACAGCTGACTCACTGACGCCGAGATCTGTATACCTAAATATGTAAGACTTGAGATTGTTTGTAACCCACCAAGGTTTGCAATCAGTTGGGCTTTATCCTGTAGGCCCACCGGGAGCAACTCACTTTTGGTCCAGTTGACTCGATGCCCTGATAGCTGACCAAGGGTCCACATAAGGTCATGGACCACTGGTAGATCCTGGGCAGGATTCTGCAAGTATAGGAGTTGATCATCTGCATACATAGCTATTTTGTGTTGTCTGCCACTCCCTACAAATCCCCTGATACCTGGAAGTGATCTCAAGGCTACTCCCAAGGGTTCCAGGGAAAGAACATAAAGGAGAGGAGACAACAGGCAACCCTGTCGTGTGCCCCTACCCAGACAGAATGGGGCTGTGAGCATGCCATCGGCCAGAATGTGGGCTTGTGGGTGGGTGTAAAGTGCTTTTATCCAGGCACGGAAAACTGGGCCTACCCCAATTCTATTTAGAGCTTCAAACAGGTACCCCCATTCCATGCAGTCAAATGCCTTCTCAGCATCCAGCGCTACCACAGCCTCTCCATGCGCTCATTTAGTTCCCCCCCCTATAAATGATATTCAGAGTGCGTCTGATGTTACGTTTCCCCATCCTGCCTTTAACAAAGCCGGACTGGTCCTGATGGATCACTTCGGGCAACACAGGCTCTAATAGAGTAGCTAGGCCTTTGACCACTATTTTGTAGTCAGCTGTAGGCAGTGAAATTGGCCTGTCTGAGGCACATTTAGTAGGGTCCTTGCCCGGCCTCAGCAGCACTGTGATTACCCCAGACCGTGTGGATGGGGTAGCTCATCTTTACTTAAGCCTTCTAGGATCATATCAAACAGAGGGTCTAAAAGGTAGGCTTGGAATGTTTTAAAAAAGTCAACTGGCAACCCATCTGGGCAATTCCTTCTGAGCCCCCTGGGTGCACCACAGCAAACCAGACAACTCCTTTCCCCTGAGAACCCCCTCTCCCTGTTGAACATAGTCCACCCCATCCCACCAGGAAACATCCTGGATTTTCATCCAACATATCCAGCATGGATAACATGCCCCCCTCCCCTTGGCTAGGCCTAAGCCCACCAGAACTCCCACTGCAATTAGCAGGCAGTAGTGGTTTAATGTACTCACCATAAACAGATGGACAGTGGGACACCAAATGGTGTATAAATCTAAATATTATAACAGCTACATGATGATGAATTAGGTTTAGAACAGCATGTAATGCTGGAAACTCCAAATGAAGTGACTATTAAAGCAGGTTAAGTGGCTTCAGCAGCAATCACTCATAAACAACCAATAACAGTAACAATAGGTCCAGTCGCCACACAGCATGCAGGGTGTAAGCACTAATTTATAAGAAGGTAGTGTCAACCGGTGTGATGGAGTACAGTAATCTCAGGGCCACAAACATTTGCTCAAACGATGCACCGATACACCAGAAGACTGTAACAAAGCCCAGTGCAATCAAGTCTGCAACTCGGTGGTAACAAAACTGGGGCTCTGGTGTTCCAGATATACTCTTGACTCTTCCCTGCTGATACCCATACCCTAGGTATGGTCGGGTGTCGACTCCTCTATAATAATAAAATTTATTTAATTAAGCTCCTTTCAAATTTTCAAGGCGCTATACAAAAAGCATAAAACACCAAACATCAAAAATACAATAAAACAGTGCAACAATTTTAACAGATAAAAAGCCGATAACAATGTAGCAGGAAAAGCCGTATCCCATAAAAAGGACTTTAAGGCCTTTTTAAAACTATCCACTGTTGTACTTTCTCAGAGCGGACAGGGTAGAGAATTCTAGAGGGATGGAGCCGCGAAACCAAAGGCACGGGCTCCAGAAGACTTCAAATTAACCCTCGGAATCTCCAGCAACCCCTCGTCAGCCGAGTGAAGCTGTCTCAAAGGGGTGTAAGGTAACAGAAGCTCTTTCAAGTAGTCAGGACCATACCCATGTAGGACTTTGTAGGTCAAAAGACCCACTTTGAAGGTGATCCGCCACTGTATTGGCAGCCAGTGTAGAAAGCGCAACACTGGGGTAATATGAGATCTTCTTGAAACCCCAGTCAACAAACGTGCTGCTGCATTCTGCACTAGCTGCAAGCGGTGGATATCAACCCCAGCAAGCCCTAGGTACAGGGAGTTACAGTAATCCAAGCGAGATGTCACAAAGGCGTGGACCAAAACCGGCAAATCACCAGGAGGAACCAGGTGCCTAATCCTGGCGATGTTTCTAAGATGGAAAAATGCAGTCTTGACAACAGCAGACACCTGATAACAGAGGGTCAAATCAGTGTCAAGCTCTACACCCAGGTTACGCACCCGTTCAGAAATGGGGATCTGGGCCACCCCCCAGAATTATTCCGGAGGGGGACCCCACCCCCAAACCCCCAACCCTGCGGCCGGGGTCCACTACCATAACCTTAGTCTTTCCCGGATTCAACTTTAAACCGTTGGTATTCATCCAGTCTTGGATATCTACGAGGCAATTATTCAGCACCGAGACAGCACTAACCTGGTCAGGTGCAAAAGACAGGTAGAGCTGGGTATCATTAGTGTAGCAGTGAAACCTCAGCTCATACCATCTTACAATGTCTCCGAGGGGTAGCATGTATACTGCGAATAACATGGGGGAAAGCACCGAACCCTGTGGTACCCCGCAGGGCAGGGAGAAAGCCCCGGAAGAATGTAATCCCGAGACCACTCTCTGTGTTCTCCCCTCGAGATGGAAACCATCTGAGGACCATACCTGAAAGTCCACAAATGGACTTCAGACGTTCGAGCAAAACCCCATGATCCACAGTATCAAAGCTGATGACAGATCAAGGAGAACCAGAATAGAGCGGTGTCTCCGATCTCTGCGCCATCAGAGCACCAGACCAGAGCAGTCTGGTGCTATGCCTTTTTGAAAACCAGACTGGAGGTTCGTATAAACTATGGATGGTCAAATGGTTATCCAATTGGGCCAAAACTTTTCAAAACCTTCCCCACAAAGGAAGGTTAGAGATCGGGCAGTAGTTAGCTAGGTCATCCGGGTCCAAGAAGCTTTCTTCAGAAGGGAGTCACCACCCCTTCCTTCAGAGAGCTAGGAAACTCCGCCTCTAAAGAACACCGGATAATCCGAGCAAGGACCGGGCCGATAGACTCACTATCCCATAATCAGGGAAGTAGGACCCGGATCCAAACTACAGCATGTTGGGCGCATCTCGCGGACAATCCTCATAGTGTCTACGAAATCCGACAGATCAAAGGAACTCCAGGAAATTCCAGGCTCTGTGACAAAACACTGATCCACTGCATCAACCTTAGAGTGGGGTCGGGGCCACTGCCTCCGAATGTCTTCCACCTTATTCGCAAAGAATCGAATGATGATCTCACAGTCATTCTGCGTAAAAACTCGACGGATCTGCCGACAGACTGGGTTGCACAGTCTGTCGACAGTTCTGAAGAGCTGAGCCGGTCTATTCCAAGCGACAGAAATTTCCCTGGACAGGAATTCTGCCTTCTTATGGGAAATTTCTGTTTGATAGAGCTTATAATGTTCTAGCAAAATGAGATGGTCGGCCTCAGAGGCAGTCTTTCTCCAACAGCGCTCCAACTTACGCCCCAACCTCCGCAGCCCTCTCAATGCCTCGTCAAACCAAGGAGCAACGGGACAGCGCAGGAGGGGGCGAACACGGGTTGGTGCAATCTGATCAAGAGCAGCTGAAATGGTCTCATTATAGGCCACCACTAGCTGCTCAGGATCAGAGCACAAATCGTCAAACAACGAGAAGTCAATAACCGCCATCAGGTCTTCAGGGACAACGTCCCACAATGGCTGTAGTACTGACCACCACAGGGTCGACTCACCCAGGGGGTCAAAATTGAACCCAACTGAGTAATGATCAGACTAACCGACTGGTTCCACCACCAAATCGGGCCTCAATCCCCAGGAGAAAAACCAGATCAAAGAGTGACCACCTTTATGGGTAGCTGTGGAAACAACCTGTGTGAAGCCCAGCGATGTCATCACCTGGAGGAAATGTTGACCAAAAAGCGAAGATTCATCGTCGACCCACACACTGAAATCGCCCAGCACCATCAATCTGGGCGATTCCAAGGCCATGTCGGCGGCAAAATCTGCTATTTCCTGCAGGAAAAGCTTCTCATCACCTGGTGGACGGTAAATGAGAGCAATCCTGCAGCCCACACCAGCTACCACAGTACACTCAAATGATCTTGCCTCCTCAACTGGAACACCAGTTAGGCCCAATCCGGTCTTAAAACAGATCGCCACCTCTCCCCCCCCCACCGCGATCCAATCTCGGCCGGTGTATAACCAAGAACCCGGTAGGAACAGCGGCCTCTAAAAATGTGGCCACATTCCCATCCAACCAGGTCTCGGTAATGCATGCCAGATCTAGGCCAATATGACTGAGATAAGGTAAGTTCCCATAACGGCAATGCTTCACTTTCAAAAAGCTCTGACCAGGATGAGGGGATAATAAGTTATAGCCGCAGGCCCCCCATCAGAAGCAAGATTTTGGCTGAGTAGGCACATGTTCTCCTGCTGACACCAGAGTCCCCAGACACGGTCAGGAGAATAAAACCATACTGTGGAGCCAGTGTTTAAGTGCCCTGCAGGTTACTGTAAAGTATCAGGTCTTCCAGCCCACACCTCTGGCCCCTTTTCACCAACAACTGTAAAGCTCCCATCCACTGTCCAGAAGACATAAGAGCTCCAGGGAAAAGTGTCAATCATAATGCTTCAGCACTTACTTTTTGGCGTTGTTTAGGCTTAAGCGATCAGTTATCTGACACACCATCTCCCCTGGTCTCCACCTCATCTGTAAGCCATTTCTCCGCAGCTTTAGGGCAGGCAAAGTAGCGAGAGCTCTGACCGGGCCTGTCCACTCACAACTTAGCCGGGTAAAGAAAAGCAAACGACTAGCCAAGTTGACACAGCCTGCTTTTAACTGTATTGAAACGCTGCCGCCGGCTCTGCAAATCCCAGCTATAATCTTGATAAATATGCACTTTTGCATTTCCAAACTGAATGGGACCTGATTGTTTAGCTTTCTGTAGCATTTTCTCCTTGTTGGTGTACCGCAGGTATTTGACTAGGCAGTGACGTGGTCTATCTCCGGCTCGGTGGGGGTCCTACTCGTCATGCGCTGTTCAGTTCCGAAGGCGGAGTACTCCTCTGGCAGGCCCATTTGTGTCACTAGCCATTGATGCAGGCCTTGGTTAGGGTTTCGGCCTTTAGTCCCTTCCAGAAGTTCTATTATATGCAGATTTGATCTCCTGGATGGGTTTTCTTGGTCGTCAATGCGTTGCTTGAATGCAGACAGGGTGGACAGTAGTCCGTTTCACTCGGCTGAGACCCGAGTAGGGGGTCACATGGGCTACTGATGTCTCAGAAAGGCTGGTTGCTACGGACTGAAGGTGAGTCAATTGAGAGGTTCTATTAACAAATCCTGCCTTCATCTCCTGCTGCATTGTTAGGAGTGTAGTTGGAACTCCAGCGAGTGTCTTGGTGAGCGATTCCATTTCATGGGCCTGATGATCGCTAGCCCCTTCCACCTCGTGGTCCCGCTGCCTGCTACTAGGCGATTCCGCCACACTCGAGCTGGAGGAATTACAGGCATTAAAAGGAAGTTTTGCTTTCTTGTTTTTCTGTTTACCTGACGCCATGAGGGTAAATCAATGTAGACACGCTGTTCTAATATATTAGAAAGGCACAAGGTAGCTGTTTAGTCAGTTTTATCGCTGGTGTCCTGAGGAGCTACACTAGCAAGCATCTGCCATCTATGCCCGCTAGCCATGCCCCCTCAAAATGCTTATTGCATGGGCAAGATTATGATAAGGCAGGTTTGGCTTTTAAGGTAAACTCCCTCCAGTTCTAAATAACCAGCCAGGCAAAAGAAAAAAGCAAACAAAAATACAAACAAGTAACTGATATGGGAGGAAATTTTAAGATAAGAAAAACGTTCCTGAACAAGTAACCTAACTTTACTGTGATTCAAATTTTCTAATGAAATAACTTCTGCTGAAGAGTGTCTACTGTACAAAGAGACAATGCAGTACATTAATTCAATGTCAAACATCTCAGAATCAGTGTTCCACATCAGCAGCACAGCAGATTGGCATGAAAAGGGCTTTCATTTCAGGGATCTCGAAGCTAAAAGAGTAACTGAAAAGCAGTAGCTGACAGCTCAGATTTATTAAATTTGACATGTGATGCTTCAGCATCGCAAAATAAGTGAAAGGGTAAGTTTGTGATATGTAAAATAACAGCCCCACCCCCGGCTAATGAGGTTGATAGCTTGCTGATTACAGCAATAGGCTGCAAGGGATAATCCTAACAAGAATTAATTTAACAAGGTTAATTATGGGCACCGACATCCCACAGATGGCTGCTCCGGCAGCTCAAATCAATTCTTTTTTTGTAAGCTACAAACCCCAATGGGCATCCTTTCATGAAGAACGAAGAAGGACATAAATACTAATTCTGAATCAATTCTTACTATCATGGATGATGCTTGCGGGCTGGCCAGATTGGGTGGCAGCTTGGGAGCCACTTGTCATGGCCATGTCATTGCTTCAGGTAGGCTGAGGTAGCTAGGACATCCCAGGAGACGCTCTCCACCTCTGGTAAAGAACAGTCATGCCCAAGAGCACCAATTCTGTAGTCAGGAACATATTTAACTACGCAGAGCTACAAAGCTGGTGTTGCTGCATCTATGGGCAGCCTTACACATCTGGGAGGGACAGCTGGGGGAAGGAATATGTCAGCAGGGTCAGGTAGATTAAGTGATCCCCCTCGTCATACCATATATGGTTGCTTTTGACATTAATCTCGCCTTTTAGCTTTAAGGAGCTCACGGAATCATATAAATCTGATGGCAGAAAAGGACCCTCTGGCCCACTGAGTCTGCCCCTTCCCCCCCTTAATCATTACCTATGTCATAGGACCTCCCCTTCCCCCCCACTTGCCAACCACTTACTGTACGTCTGTCCCATGTTCTCTTGAATCCCTCCACCACTTTTTTTAAATTTATGTTTCTGTGCGGTTTTCCCCTGGTTTTTGCGCTTGCTTCCCCCTCAGTCACGCGCTTGTGTGTGGAGGCATGTGCATGCTGCGGCTCCAGGGTACCCTCCTGATACTTTGCCACCCCTGCTACCTGTCGGGCCTCCATTCCACCCAATGGGAGCAGAACTATTGGGGGGAGTGATGGAGATCCTCCCCAGGAGAGAAGAGCTGCCAGTATGGTTGCTCAATCCTGCTCCTCCCCCCCATGACCCGTTTCCAAACCCAGGTCACCAGCGCAGCGCGTGGTATGGTATGCAGCACCTCAGCACCACTGGGCCGCCCTACCTCCACCATTTCTACCCCCACCACTTCCTCAGGTAGTTTATTCCGGGCTGCCACCACCCTCTCCAAGAAGTAACGCCCCCTCACATTGCCCCTAAATCTTCCTCCCTCCAATCTTAGACTATGCCCTCTAGTTTTAACCCCCACCTTCCCTTAAATAAGCAATCCTCCCTTACCTTATTGATCCCCTTTACATACGTAAATGTTTCTATCATGTCCCTCCTCTCCCTTCTAGTCTCCAATGTGACAGATCCAATTCCCTCCACCTCTCCTCATATGACTTCCCCTGCATACCGTGCACCATCTTGGTTACCCTCCTCTGTACCCTCTCAATCCCATCTATGTCCTTGCGTAGGTATGGTCTCCAGGACTGGACTCCGTACTCCAGGTGAGGCCTCACCAAGACTTTATAAAGAGGCATCAGTACCTCCCTCCTTCTGCTTGTTATGCCTCTCCCAATGCACGCCAACATTCTATGTGCCTTTCACACCGTTTTGCTGCATTCATGACCTACCTTAAGATTGCTTGATACTAAGATCCCCAGATTCCTCTCTCGCTCAGTTGGTTTAATTACCCACCGCCCAGAGTGTAAGCTGCTTGCAGGTTCTTACGTCCCACGTGCATCACTGAGTAAGTAGTAGCAGTAAAAATATTTATACATAAAATTTCTTTTTATGAATTAGGATAAAACTTAATGGGTCACAGACTCATTTACAACGAGGTCCACTAGCAGCGTTACAAAAAAGCAAGAAGCAAAAATTCAAATATATATACATACAGCACATTTTTTGGCATTGAATTCCAGCTGCCAAATTTCCAGCCACCATTCCAGAATCTTCAGGTCCTTCCTGATGGCTTTCCCCCCGGTGTCCACCCTATTGCAGATCTTCGTATCGTCTGCAAATAGGCACATCCTCCCCTCCAGCCCGTCCATTACATCACTGATATAGATATTAACAAGCATTTGTCAATGCCGAATGTTTGCTTTCTGGTATTGGCACTGAATGAGTTGGTGAGAGATGCATAATAGGAATGGCAGTTAAGTATTGAACTAACGCCAACCCCCACCCTGCAGAGACTGACAGGCATTGGGGTGTGCCTTTGGGTCATCGGCCATAACGTTCACACCATTCCACCTCACCCTACCCAGCAGACACTGCCAGGTGTTACGGTGTGCCTTGGGGTCTTCGGCCCTTACGCTCACCCCATTCCATAAGGAAATAAGCTGAGATGGGTGCAGTATAGGAGACTGGGTGAATGTTAGGGCCAAAGACACCAAGGCACAACTTAATGCCTGTCATTGGCTGCAGGATGTGGGTGGAATGGCGTGAGCATTACGGACGATGACCCCAAGCCCTACCCCTGATGCATGTCAGTCTGTACAAGGTGGGGTGTTACGGATGGAAACCCTAACACCCCATGCGTTTGTTGGTATTTTCGCTCCATATTTTCCACATGGGCTTTTTGGGACCCCACCTCATGAACAGTGGCACTATAATTTCGTTACTCAATCCCGAAACATGATTTCGCACGGCGAATGCGCCATTAGGGGCAACAGCTACGAAACGACATTTTGGGCAGGATGTGAAAAATGGCAATGTTGAAAATCTGGAGTGAAAATATGAAAAAGTGGTGAAATTATGAGCATGTGTAGAAACTGCGTAACGCAGTCATTTTTTTGAATTGCTTCACCAAATTTTCAGTACAGCCTTTTTGGGACATCCCCTCATGAACAGTCACACTGTGATTTCGTTAATCTGTCCCAAAAGTTTATTTCACAAAGTGACTGCGCCATTGTGTGCCACAGGTGCGAAAACACATTTTTGGCAGAATGCAAAAAAAAGAAAACTGTACTGTTCATTAGGAGGTGTGAAAAAATGGCAGTGTTGGAAATCTGGAGTGAAAATATTGAAAACTGGCAAAGTTACGAGCGAAGATAGAAACTGCGTAACACAGTCATTTTTTGGAATTTATTCACCAAATTTTCAACATGGCCTTTTTGGGACCTTTCCTTATGAACAGTGGCACTATGATTTCATTAATTTGTCCCAAAAGCTGATTTCGCACAGCGACTGTGTCATTCTGCGCCATAGGTGCGAAAAATGAAAATTATGTACCTACTGTAATTCTTGATCTTCTCTTGTATCTTCACCATTCATTACTGCTGGGTATAAGCCGGAGGCGCACACCTACCACGGGATTTTTTTTCCCCAGAGGGGGCAGCGCCATCAAGTGACGCATTGCGTGATGCATGAGGGGCTGCCGTTAGGTGCTGCAGACTCCTCCTCCATCCCAGTTCTGTTAGCCGGAGAGGCGAAATAAGGATAAGAAAAAGAGCGAGGCAAGAGAGCCGAGGGATAGAAAAAAAGGAAAGGATATAAACTGAAAAAGAAATAAGCCGGTAGAGGACAGAAAAAAGAAGGCAATGCCTACCCCTAAGGGACCACAGGGCCTCACTTCTGGGGCGGCTCCAAGGGAGGAACAGATAGAAGAGAGAAAGAAGAAGGGAAAGGGAAGAGAAAGAGGGATGTTGGGAGGTGAAAACTCTGCCCATTGAGAGATTGGTTTAAGGGTTATAAGCTCGTAACCAAAAACAAGGGAGCAAGGATCCCATTTGATAAAACTGGAGAGAAGGTTCAACTGAACCGCTTGTACAGCTTGGACACAAAAGGCAGATTCTCTACACCTCCCGCCAGCCCTAACCCTTTAAACTCTAGCTGAGAGCTCACAGACCGCCAAGGCAGAAATTCTGTTCCGAAAGGACAGCACCCAACTAGGAAGGGAAAAGAAGCCCACTAGCACCTTGTTAAGTGCTAACACATAAGTGTGTGTGTGGGGACCTACAGAGGGCACCCCTTTACATAACGGATAGAGTGCGAACTCAATCAGACTACCAGAAGCTGACACAATAGGAGATTAAGACCTGCCAGAGGGGACATGGAAAAAGGGGACCGAGCCATTTAAGGGATGGTCTCTTTAACTGTGAATTGAACAACATGGCTAAGAATGAGTCAAGAGGTCGCCCCTAAGGGAAATCAGAAAGAGTTCCCTCAGGATAGACAAATTCCGCTCGTTCCTCCTTTTCCCAGAGGGAAGGGATCCGTTCAGAAGAATGAAGAAAAAACAAGATATTTTTTTTTTTTGGCTTAAAGGCCAATGGAGAAGGGGAGGAACAGGCAGGGAGGGGGAGACGCCGAAGAAGAAGGCCCATGAGGGGATGGTGGGTGGGAATCAGTAATGAATGGTCAACATACAAGAGAAGATCAAGAATTACGGTAGGTACATAATTTTAATATCTTCCCTTGTCAGTCTTCACCATTCATTACTGCTGGGTGAGTACCAAGCCCCCCCGAAGGGGCCTGAATAGACCCTGAGGGAACAGGACCCTCAGCCTCCTACTGTTGGAAAGTAGGAAGGGGAGACCCTAACCAACAGACTGGAACAGTCCAAGGTTGATAAGGTCAAGGAGGTGTCCCCCATTGGCTAGGGGAAGGAGGTTGCCCTTGAAGAAGCCTCCTCACCCTACGGGAGAACAGGCGGGTCCCCCGGAAGGCAGAGCTAGTCACCCTATTCCGGGCAATGGGTGATGGTCTGAAGAGACGAAGCCATGCTGTCCGCCTGATGCAGAACGCTGTCCCTGCTAGTCTGGACGCTACCTTGTTGGCGTCGTAGGATGCCCTCGCTTGGTGCCTTGCAAGCTCCAAACCTTGTGCAAAGAGGGCAATGGCTTGTCTAGACTGCTTTGAGTCACGCAAAGATGCTAGGGCCTGTGATAGCATCGACCACAGATGTCTGTTATAAGCAGCGTGGTGTGCCTGATGAGAACTGATACACATCAACACTCGACTTGAAGAGAAAACCCTTAGTCCCCACCGGTTGAATTCAGCAGAGTCTGGATCTCGGGGTCTGTCGTGTGCCAGGCGCCGAGGCCCAGAAGGTGTGTCCAGGGACGTCAAGCACAAAGGTGGGTGAGGCAGAGAACCTAGAGACTCATGGGGGGCACAATACCGTCTCCTAGAGTCTGCCGGGGCTGGAGAAGGAGTGACTGGAGACTGCCAGGTGCGGACAGACGCTTCCTGGAAAGAGATCGGCCAGGAAGGCACCACTAGGTGGCGAGCTCTAAATTCGCCAAGGAATGCAGGCTTCTACCGCTCAGTATTGTCCCTAAGAATGTAGGAGATGCGAAGCTCCGAAACCAACCTCGAAAGGAACCGCTGATATTCAGTGAAATCAGCGTCAGAGGAAAGGTGGACGGAAAATTCCTCTTCCTCAGATGAGGAAGTCGAGGAGGAAGTGGAGCTTGAATGCTCAGAGGACTCCTGTGGCAGAGGGAACAGGCAGAAAACCTGTTTGTCCATGGCCTTGATGTAAGATGGGAACGCCGCCGCAGTAGTTCTGAACGTCTCCCAAGATAACGGTCCCATGGGGCCCACATGGCCTGGGAGAGAGGGTGGTGGTTGCAGAGGGATGGGCGAAGGGCACCTAATAGCACATGCCTGGCCTCTGCCAGGGCTCTGAGATCCAGGTAGCGATGGTGCCAGACTTGGGGACCCTGAGATCATACTGGGTTGCAAAGAGACAAGAGGAGGAGGCAACTCCGTAAAGAGCCCTGAAGGGGATCTCCCCTGTGATGTGCCTGGGATTGCATGAGTCCAGAAGGGCAACCCTCAGAACCGCCACTAGAAGGCGCTCTAGAGACCTTGAGAGAAAGGCGGGGATCAGCGCTGCGACTCCTCCCTGTGCCCTGCAGGGCGGTGGGGGCTCACTGCTGCTCTTCACCCTGACCTCTGAATCCCTCAGACTCCGAAGCAGCACTCTTCCTCGATACCAGTGTGGGAGGTTCCTGCTGAACGGACCCCCGAAGAGAACTCACTGTGACAGGATTCTCCACCCTCCCTTGAAGGACTCCAGCAGCACCAGTGATGGCAGCTGCCTGAGACCTCCAGAAAGAGGGCATCCTCTCCGGGCCTCCTGAAGGGTCCACCACAGAAGACTCCAGGCCACCCCGAACTATGGAATCATCCAAGCTAACCAGCTCCGGGGACTCGGGGAGAGGAATACTGGATCGCCTAGTGCTGCGGCCCACCGGAGGTTCCAAGTCAGGAGACTCGGGTAGCTGGACAGGGCCCTCCCCGAGTCATCCTCCTCCAAAGAGGGGTCAACCAGAGCAGACTCCATTGGAGCAACTGGAGGAACCTCCTTCAAAATGGCACCAGGCCTGGCATCGAAGACCGCAACACCAACAGTGCCAGAGGAGCCAGACGCACCTCCGTCGGCACCGTGAACAGCGCCACCCGAGTTACCAGCACTGTGGACGGTGCCGAGAACCAAAATGGCACCACCAATGGCGCTGCCCGAGTCCCCGGCACTGCCAACAGCGCTGGAACCCTAAGTGGCAACGTGAGCAATGCCATCTGAGTCCTCAGCGCCAAGAAAGGTGCCCTAACCCAAAGCAGCGCCCCCGAGTTGCCAGTGCCGTGAAAGGCGCAGAGACCCACGCCAGAGTCCCTGGTACAACAGATGGCACCAGACTCCACAGCAAGGTCGGGCGAGAGCAAGGGTCCACCAGCGCCAGGCCCTGCCACTCGGGGACGCGACATGGGGGGGGGGGAGCCTGCACCTCTGTGGAGGTGACTGCCAGAACGGCGCCAACAGAGTGACCCTGGGAGGAATTACCCCGTTCCTCCAGCGCCGAAGAAGAAACCTCCTCCTCAGCAAGACTAGAAGTGGAGGAGGTTCCCCCTCGCCGGGCCGTACAGACCCAGGAGGGGACCCGGAGGAAGGATCAAGAGATCTGGCCTGGGAGGCCCTCAGCTGATGCCGTCGGCGGAGCTCTTCCGACTTTAAATGTGCGGATTTCTAACAAGCGGCGATCCATGGAGAAACAGGCATCACAATTATTCACATCATGGTAGGGTCCCAGGCACCGAAGGCAAACATCATGACGGTCCGTGACGGAAAACTGCTGGCCACAGGGGCACCGACGCATAGGGGCACGGTATGCCTTAGTCTTGGATTTTGCCCCTGAACCTGACATGATGCAAAATTAATACAATAAACAGTAAAGCTCCCAGCATAGTCAAAATATCAAAGGAACAATCTCACCAGTCGACTACGTCGGGAACAAACCGGGATGAAGGAGCGGCGTCGGAAAACACTATGCGGCCTATGACGCAGAAACAATTCAGCGACTCTGCACAGCAGGTGCAGCCTCGATGGCGGGAGAAAGAGAACTGGGATGGAGGAGGAGTCTGCGGCACCTAATGGCTGCCCCTTGCACATCTCGCAATGCATCACTCTCGGGGGCGATGCCATTGGCGCCGACTCCTCTAGAAAAACAAAACTCCTGTGGCGGGTGCACGCCTCTGGCTTACAACCAGCAGTAATGAATGGTGAAGATCACGTTTCGGGCAGGATGCAAAAAATGACAGCTGTACTGGTCATAAGGAGGTGTGAAAAAATGGCAATGTTGGAAATTTGGAGTGAAAATATTAAATACTGGCGAAGTTACGAGTGTGCGTACAAACTGCACAATGCACCCTTGTAACGCAGTCATTTGTTTTGATTTTTTTCACCAAAACTTGCAACATAGGCTTTTTGGGACCCCACCTCATGAACAGTGGCACTGTGTATCGTTAATTGGCCTGGAAGGTGATTCTGCACGCAACTGCAAAATCACCTTTTGGGACAAGCGAAATGACAGGCGCTAGTGGTCAGTGAGGTGGGCCTAAGAACTTGCATGTTGAAAATTTGGGGCCAAAATTCCAAAACGCATAAGAGATATCAACCTAAGTTGAACCCCAACTATCTGTATTATAGAGCTCACCATGATTGTCTTCAGTTCCCAGTTGGTCTTTGAAGAGTGCAACGTGTTCCTGCACCACAGTTGATCGTGCTCCCGACCTCCAGAGTGAAGTATGGGTGGGGGGTGCAGGGAGTTGGGGTGCACAGAGGAGGGTGAGGGTTTGGGAAGTGGGCCAGTGGAAATGATGAGGGACCTTTTTTTTTTTCAGGTTAAAAAAAATATTGTGGGACTGTTTTTTTTTTACAGGTGAAAAAAAATTGATCGACACACTGGGGTGGGCTCCCAGTGTGCCAGACTACTAGGGGGATCAATGCTGACAAGGGATTAGGCACCCAGAAGTTGGCTGAAAAAAGCGGTGTGGGTGCATCCGACACTGGGAGTGGGCATCCCGGTGTCGCAAAGAACAATTACTTCGACACACTGGGGGCGAGCTCCCAGGGTGCCACAATGGCTTTGGGGGGGGCATGCCGACACAAGGATTGGGCACCCCGTAGTTGGCAAAATATGTGTCCGGGCTGGGGGGAGCATGCCGACACGGGACTGGGCACCCTGATGTTGGCTTTGGAGGGAGTATGTGGTGGGAGGCAGGAGCCCCAATTATGGTGGCGGGCTCACCGGGAAAGACACAGAGCAAGCAAGTTGCATTTCATAATTCTAGCCATGCACATTACCGTGCACTGTAATGCACATGGCTGGAATTTGCCTAGTTGGGGTGGGGGAGAGATCTGCCACTGCAATGACGAAACTGTCCATGATTGGAGCGACAAATTTCTTTCATGTCCAGCGCTCGCTCTGAAACTGCCATCATCAGCAGCTTCTCTGTTGATTTGTGGCCGCAGAACAAGCCCCTGAAAGCATGGGCTGCATTGGCCAAATACTGCCACACCTCTGCACTGCTCTTCTTACCTCAATATGTTTCTTGTGCGCTGTGCGCATAAGCAAACATAAAAAGGAGGGGTCCCAGTACCGACCCCTTGGGCACCCCACTAGTCACCCCCATCTCCTTGGAATGTACCCATTAACTACCACCCTCTGGCTTCTGTCCTTCAACTGGTTTTCAACCCACCTAGTTATTTTCTGTCCCACCCCTATGCTTTCCAGCTTATTTACCAGTCTTCTGTGAGGGACAGAGTAGAAGGCCTTCCTGAAGTCTAGATAAGCCACGTCCACTGCCCCTCCCTGATCACCCACCTTCGCCATCCAATCAGAGAACTCTATTAGGTTCATCTGACACGACCTCCCAGTTGTGAAGCCATGCTGCCTATCATGCAGTACTCCGTTATCTGTCAGGCAGTTCACCACTCTTTCCTTTAATAGCACCTCCATTACCCTCCCCACCACTGAGGTAAGACTGACCAGGCAATAGTTTCCCATCTCCTCCCTGCTGCCTTCCTTATGCAGTGGCATCATGTCTGCCTTCTTCCAGTCATTTGGCACCCATTCTGTATCTAGGGATAAGTTAAACAGTCTTGCCAGAGGTGCCGCCAGCTCCTCCCTCAGTTCAGTTCATCTCATAGGTTCCTGAATTATCTAGGGAGGAGCTCAACCTGGTCCTTAGATCAGGGAAGGAAATAAATCCCCAAAAGGTGCAGACTTCACTCAGCAATTATAGCAACAGCAGAGAGCGGGAACAACACAGCCTTCAGAAGTATTCTTTTTATCTACATACTGTAGCTTTCTATCCTCACCACCCCACATCTCAGTCCTCTTCTGTTCCTCAGCAACCCAGCCCCCTCCCCAGCACTAACCATATCACTGCTGCTCATTCACAGTTCCTCAACCCCCATGGCGGTCCAAGGAGACCTGGACCATCCCAGATGTATCCTGACCCAGCAGCTCCACTGAACTTAAGGTTCACTCAACGGTGTCCGCCTGGTTAAACAAAGATTTTGATTGATTGATAAGGTATGTGGAAGCAGAAGTTTTGGCCATAGAGGGGAAGGTGTAGGGGCCACCAGGAGGATGCAGGAACCCTAGGGGTTAATCACTCAAGGGATATTCACTGATAGCCTTAGGGCCTGAGGTGGGCTCCCCCACAGAGGTTGCAGAGGGCATCTGAGATAGGTGGGGGGTGGCCCGCGGAATGGTGTAAAGATGACCATCAGAGCCACAGAAGGGTGAAGGTAATGGCATCACCAGAAGACATTATGATAAGGTAGGAGAGTGGGGAAGGTATAATTCCCTGAAGGTAACCTGGGTGCTTCTGCTGATACACTGGGATGTTCCTCACAGTATGAACTGCAAGTTGCCACAGTAAGCGGAGCTCAGATGATGTGTGCCTGACTATGTATGGGAGCACTGAGAATTCCATAGGGCACTAGGGCATGGGTCAAGGAGTGCCAGTCCAGTAGTCCTGAATGAATATCCTTTTCAATATATTTATTACGGACACAGGAGAAATAATTCAGAGCAAGATGAGTCTCTTCGCAGATGTCACTAAGCTCTCTATAAATGATACTGAGCTCTGTGGTAGGGTAGACAGTGAGGAGAGGATAAAAGAGTTATAGAGGAGCCTGCAAAGGTTGAAGAGGTGCAATCAATCATCTTTATTTCTAAAGCGCCTTTCAAAACCAAGGCGCTGTACAAAGAGATCATACATACATATAAATTTTAAAAGCAGACATAAATTAACTCAACCATAACTAGGATATGCTAAACTAAATAAATATGTCTTTAGCTCCATTTTGAATCTCTCGATGGTTGGACATTCGCTTAACCAACGAGGCAGAAATTTCTACAGGGTTGGTGCTGAGAAAGCAAAAGCACGAGATCCTGATGTTTTTAATCGAACCCTTGAAATCTCCAACAATCCCTCGTTGGCAGAGCGGAGAGGACGGAGGGGGCAATAGGGTACCAAGAGATCTTTCAGGTAGCTGGGTCCCTGATGATGTACGGCTTTAAAGGTTAGTAAACCAACCTTATAGGTGATCCACCACCCAACAGGCAACCAGTGCAGTTCGTGGAGCACAGGCGTAATATGGCTGGATCTGGAAGTCCCAGTCAAAAGCCTGGCTGCCACATTCTGCACCAGATGCAGGCGGCGGATATTGACCCCAAGTAGCCCTAGGTAGAGGGAGTTGCAGTAATCAAGACAGGTAGTGATAAAGGCATGGACCAATGTTGGTAGATCACCCGGTGGGACCAGGTGTTTCACCCGGGCGATATTCCTCAGATGATAACAAGAGATTTGACTAGCTGATACCGAGATTTTAAAGTCAGGCCATTGTCAAAAATAACACCCAGGTTTCGTACCCGATCAGAGGTAGCGAGCGACATACCACCGAGCGGTAAGCCCGATGGTTGTCCAGCCCCCAAACCCACCACCAGATGACCTGGGTCCACTACCAACACCTCAGTCTTATCCGGATTCAGTCTCAGCCAACTAGAACTCATCCATAATCTGATTTCAGCAAGGCAATTATTTAGCATGGAGAGAGCATCATCTTGCCTGGGCGGAAAAGATAAATACAGCTGAGTACCATCTGCATAGCAGTGAAAGCCCAGACTGTATCGCCTGATGATATCTCCCAATGGCAGCATATACACTGCCAACAACATGGGTGCTGGAATGGAACCCTGTGGAACCCCACAAGGCAGGGAGTGAGCGCCAGAGGAATAAATTCCAGTGGCAACTCTCTGAGACCTGTCTGTGAGGTAAGACTGGAACCATCTGAGGACTGTTCCAGACAGCCCACAATAAATCTGCGGGTGCTCCAACAGCACACCATGGTCTACAGTGTCAAATGCCGCAGAGAGATTCAGAAGGACCAGAATGGCACGTGCTTTTCGATCTCTAGCCATTAGGAGATCACTCAACACCCGGACAAGGGCAGTCTCCATGCTATGCTTCTTCCTAATGCCAGATTGGAGAGTATCATAGACATTGTGAGTTGTAAGATGATCATCCAATTGTAACACAGACGCCTTTTCAATAACCTTATCAACAAAAGGCAGGTTAGAGATAGGCCGGTAGTTAGCTAGACAATCTGGATCCAAGGAGGGTTTTTTAAGGAGTGGTTGAACTACCACCTCCTTGAGGGGTCAGGAAAGACCCCCTCTCCAAGGATTTCCAGACAATGTCAGCAAGGATCGGGCAGATAACTTCTACACATCCTACTAAAGGGGTGTAGGACCTGGATCAAACTACAACTGGTTGGTCGCAATGTTTGGATGATCTTCACAATGTCAGTGAACTCCAGCCGTGAAAATCTGACCAGACAGACCCGTGTGCATGCACTTCCGTCGACCACTGCAATCCCTCAAAGGAGAGTCGGACCGAGGCCAAACCTGATGCGACAACCTTATCTGCAAAAAATCGAGCGAACTCTTCGCATCTTAGCTGAGAAAAAGCTTCTCTGGGCCGGAGACAGATTGGATTGCATAATCTGTCAACAGTCCGGAAAAGCTGAGCCGGTCGATTCTGTGCAGCAGAAATCTCGCTGGATAGGAATTCTGCCTTCTTACGGGTGATTTCTGATTGATAGCCATCATAATGTGCTATCAACCTAAGCCTGTCAGCATCACTGCCGGACTTCTGCCAGGCTCTCTCCAACCTTCGGCCAACTCTCCTTAACTCCCTTAAGGAGCCATCAAACCAAGGGCTCCTTGAATGTAGGGTGAGAGGCTAAACACGAACAGGAGCAATCGTGTCCACAGCATCTCCCACAGCCTTATTATAGGCTAACACGAGATCATCTGGACTCATGCATTCACCAGACAAGCTTGATAGATCCAGTACCGCCATTAGGTCACTGGGATTAATACCCCCTAAAGGGCAGTACTGAACCATCTCCGTAGGGGCAGACCTATTGGGGGAGCCCTGAAACTGAACCTTATGGTGTGATGGTCAGATCAGCTGACTGGTTCCACCCCCAAATCAGCAATCTCCATACCTAGAAGAAAGATCAGATCCAATGAATGACCCTTTATGTGGGTTGAGGAGGTAACTACCTGTGTTAGGCCCAGTGACGTCATCAACTGGAGGAGATTTTGCCCTAAATGCGAGAGTTCATCGTCGACCCAGGTATTGAAGTCCCCCAAAATTATCAATCTGGGGGACCACAACACCATGTCGATGATGAAGTCTGCTATCTCCTGCAGGAATTCTCCACCATCTCCTGGTGGACGGTAGACTAGGAGAATTCCACAACCTACACCCTCACCCAGGATATATTCAAAGGATCTGGTACTTCCCAATGGCATATCCACAAGGCCCAGGTGGTTAAAGGTTTAGTAGTTGAAGGTCTGTACCAAAAAATGCAACGTGATGCACATTAGGAACATCAACCCCAGGACACAGTATTGGATAGGAGGGGTTAAGCTGGACACATTACTGCTGAGGTAAGGGACCGAGAAGTTATCATAAGTAACTCTCAAACAAACCAGCCAATGTAACAAGTCCTACAGCAATGCAGTTGGGATGCACTGGGAGAGGATCTGATAGCAGAAGAAAGTAGGTACAGTCAATTCCACTTGTATGCCGCTGCCGCAGACAGCTGAAAAATGGGCATATATCCGAAATGGCATACAAGCAGGAGAACGAATTTCGAATACCCTGTAGCTGCTATTATGCACGAGAATCAGCAGCACACTGTTTTAATCATTAATTTTGTTTATTTATGCAGAAGCCAACCTTGATAGATGACATGAATAAAAATAGAACTGCAATAATTAAGTACAGTGCAGTAGTTAAAGTAATTTAAAAAAAAAGATCACAAGTCAATGCAGTTTGTGCTTTCAGCAGTGTCATTTTCCGCGACAGCATCTGCTTCTGTGCAATGCTTGAGCCACTTATCTATTGATTGCTGTTTGGCTCCACGACTTGCTAACATTTCAAGTCGTTTTTCCAAAGTGTAAAACCAGTCACACTCCTTAATTTCCCTCACAGCAACACCGTGCCGGATTGCTCGTACCATCTGCCATACCTCTCTCGTGATGGCCACTGGCTCCTGCTCCTCCTCCTCATCTTCCTCCTCTGCTGCGTGTGCGTTTTGTGTCAGTATTTCATTGCAGATTTCCTCATCTGTCACAACACCAGAAGTCGGCTCCTCTACGTCCATGGTCACGTAATCCACAAAGTCAGACTCCTGCATTCCGGTTGGTGGATCAATTTCGTCTGTATCCTGGGTCTCTCCGTGAATGACCTCGGCTTTAATAAAGCAGTTCTGGATAGTTTGGGGTTTAACTTCTTTCCACGCATAGTGGATAAAGCGTATTGCATTGAGAATTTGCATTTTTCTTGCTTTGTCGTTAAACATGTCCATGGATCCATCAATATCATCCAGCAGACAATTAATCAATTTTCGGTAATGGACCTTTAGGTTGTGTATCACCCCGATCCATAGGTTGGATCAGGGCAGTGCAGTTAGGAGGAAGGAAAATTAAATTGATATGGGACAGGTTAATTGCTTTATGGGCAGGACAGTTGTCAACTAGCATAGTGATTTTTCTTTTTCTAATACTCATTGTTTTGTTAAGGTCTTTTAGCCATTCATGGAAAATATCAGCCGTCACGCAGGCATTTGAGTTAGTACGATAGTGAACTGGTAGTGCCTCTACATTTATGCTTTTAAAACATCTGGGTTTTTTAGAGCGTCCGATTACAAGGAGTGGGAGCTTTTCTGTCCCAGTGCAGTTTGAACACACCATTATGGAGACATGGTCCTTTGCTTTCTTATAACCAGCTGGTGTTTGTGTACGACAGGACAGTGTGCCATCAGGAGTCGCTCTGAAAAATAAGGCTGTCTCACTGCCGTTAAAAATGTCAGTAGAGGCGTATTCCTGTAGTAGGGTGGGCAGAACAGTACGGATCCACTCCTCGGCAGCTGGGGTGTCATTCTCAGCCTTTTCGCCGTGGATCCGTCTGTAACAGATGTTGTTATGCTCTTTCCATCTGGAGAGCCAGCCTGTAGTTGGCTCGAACTGTACACCCAGTGTTAGTGACATGATGCGGGCTTTTTCCATCAACATTATGCCAGACACAGGAACACCACGGTCGCGGGAGGCAGTAAACCACCTGAGGAGCGCCTCTTCCACCACAGGATCTTTGCCGTGTTTTTTTCTTTTTCGGTTTGTGTTGCCACTTCGACTCCACTCATGCAGGATCTGATCTCGGTACCGCATAAAACGACCAACACTGGAAATGTCAACGCCAATTCGGCTGCTAAATCCTTTCTTTTAACACCAGGCAATTCAGATTTTTCAAGAAGCACAGCTTTACGAGCAAGAGATAGCACATTTCTTTTGTTCTTCTCCATTGCTGCATGAGGTGCTAGTGGTAAGCTGCTGTATTTAACATGAAACCGCTAACGGCAATTACCCGTAATTAACTAATTAACAGATACTTAGGTAATCTGGAGCTTCATTTAGACACAGCTGCAGTAAATAAAACAAGCATACAACCGAAATTGTCAAGGCATACATCAGGACACTTTTATATTGCGGGAATAGGAAGGAGATTGGGACTTTGATAAAACGGACATATAATCGAAAAAGGCATATGACTGAAAGGCATACAAGTGGAATTGACTGTATTACTACCTCTCTACAGATCATTGGTAAGGCCGCACTTGGTGTACTGCACCCAGTTCTCACCTGTAACTGTAGTTTTAGGGGTGGTATCCAGTTCACATTCACACTCTGGAAGTTCCCTGGAACACGAAGATCTGTCGGATGTCTTCAAGCTAAGCTCTTCCCATAACCCGGGCAGAATATCCTCTGGCTCAGCCCCATGACATCAGACCTTGCATACTGGAAGGCGGGATCCGTGTGCCACTTGCCAGGGAAGGACGGGTGGGTTGTGTGGATGTGAACTGTATACCACCTCTAGAACTATGGTTACAGATGAGTAACTTACATTTCTAAGGGTGTGGATACAGTTCATTATCCACATTCTGGCAGACTCCAAGCAGTTTTCTGTGAGAAGGGGGTCAGGTGAACACCCTATTTGGCAAACAGAGACTGGAGGACAGAGGACCCAAAAGCAGCTCCCTGATGGATCATGATGTCAAAGTTATAATGGGATATGAAGGTGTGTGTTTTATTCTAGATAGCAGACATACAGAACTCCTGTATGGGGATGTCCCTGGAAGCAGCCACCGAGGCAGTGGTATGTCTGGTGGAATGAGCCCTGAGCCTCTTGGAAGGCTCTCTACCAGCTAACCTATAGCAGAGATCAATGCAGGATGTGATCCGCCTGGCAATCATCTTCTCAGCTGCTGGTCTGCCAGGATAGTTTTAGTGTACTTAACAAAAAGCAGGCGATCCTCACCCTGAATTCCAGTCGTGCAGTCTTTGTAGTAAAGAGTGCTCTTCATAGGTTCAGCGTATGGAACCTACAGTCGGTCTCCAAAGTAGAGCTGGTAGAGTATAATATACCGGAAAGTTAATCACCTGGTTAACGTGAAACTCTGATATGAGCATTGGGAGGAACTTCAGGGTGGGGCAAAGGACAACCTTGTCCTTATGAAAGACCAAGTAGGCCAGAGACACGTAGGGAAAGTAAATCTTTCAACACAGAAATCACAGGATACGTATAAGGGTCCATATTCTGGAAAGCAGCCCACAGAGTTAAGCATTTCCATTTCAAGGAGTAAGTATGTCTAGTAGAAGGCTTCCTAGCCACAAATAGGACATCAGCAACCTTAAGGGATACCCAAAATGTGCAAACTGCTGTATTTTCAGGGCCATGCATGCAGGTGTAGGAACTTCAGGTCTGGATGGACCAGGGACCCCTCATCCTGTGGCAACAGACCCCGACAAAGGGATAGGAACAGGATGCTCCACCGCCGAATGTTGAAGGTTAAGAAACCACACCTGTTGAGGCCAGAATGAAGCAATGAGAATGAGAGTGGTACTCTCCACCCGTAACTTAAGCAGAACGCTCTGTATTAGAAGAATGGGGGGAATCATATAGAAATTTCTCATTCCAAGAGAGGAACAACATGCCTCTCTGAAAAATCCCAGGCCCTGAAGTGAGTGAGCAGAAACGTAGGAGTTTGGCATTGTGTAGTGATGCAAAAAGATCCAGCTCTGAATTACCCGATCTTATGAAGAGACTGTTTACCATGGAGGTCAGCGGTTCCCATTCATAAACCACTGACTGGACCTGCTTAACCTATCTGCCAAGATGGTTTGGAGACCTGAAAGAAACATGGCCGACAGCTGAAGGTTGTGAGACAGAGCCCAGTACCATACTCTCATCGCTTCCCTGCACAGGGGATAGGAGTGAGTGTCCCATTGTTTGTTGATGTAATACATCACACTGACATTTTCCATCTGGATTACCAGAGAACCGAGGCAAAGATGATTCTGAAAAGCCTGGAGGCCGTACAAGACAGTCTCATCTCCAGGACATTTATGTGCTGCTCAACCTCCACCTTGGTTCATGACCTTTGTGTCTATGCCGAGGTGAGCACCCCAGTCGGAGCCCAAGGCATCCACGGTGAGTATCTGTACAGGAGCTGGTACAAGGAATGGAATGTCCTAGAGTAAATTCTCACAGTCCATCCACCATAACAACGCTCTGCATATCGGAGACGTGATGAGAACCATTTGCTCCAACTTGACCCTGATTGTCCACTATGGTATCCTCATATGACATCAGGCTAATGGCATAATCAATATGGCTGCAGCCATGAGGCCCAGGAGAAAGAATATTGCTTGTGAAGAGACAGAGTGGCTGCTGTGCACCAAGTGTGCTTCAGCAATCAAGAGTGTCCGCCCTGTCCTGCGGCAGGAAGGCACATCTCTTTTCTGTGTCCAAGCCCACCCCTATGTACTGCAGTCTCTGGCACAGAGTCAACACAGACTCTAGCACATTCACTGTGACCACCAAGTCGTCAAACAACTTATGAGTTCAGGAGAGGGTATGAAGTACAGCTTTCCTGGAGCTGGCCTTCAACAGCCAGTTGTCCAGATAAGGGAAAACATACAGGGCTTCCTTGCGAAGGGCTGCTGCAACTACTGCCAAGCATTCTGTAAAGACCCATGGTGCTGAGGCTAAGGCAAAGGGCAATACTTTGAACTGATAGTTTCTGCTCTCCAGCATAAAGTGGAGGCACTGTCTGTGGGACTTCCTGATCTTTATAAGAAGGCATACATCCTTCATGTCCAAGGAACAAAGCCAGGTCCCTGTTTGTAATAGAGGAATCAGGGCTTGCAGGGACACCATTTGAAACTTTTTTTGTATTGGATGTACAGGTTGAAGTCTCCGAGATCTAGTACAGAAGAGAGATGTCTCACCCATTTTGGGACTAGGAAGTACCTAGAATAGAACCCTTTGTTCCTTTCTTGGGGAGGAACGGACATGCTTCTGAAATAGGATCTGAATCTCCTCCTTTAGAAGGGGGCAAGTGGCCTGGTGAATAAAAGAAAGGAAGCAGAGGATGATCTGGAGCGGTTTCTATCAAATCCAGAGCAGGTACTGTACACTTGCAATTATCTCTAGAGCTCACTTATATGTGGTGATCTCCTATCATTGTTTTAGAAGCAATTTATTTTTATGTCTTGCGCGTGTGCAAGCAACATCTTGCGGTAGTAGCACATTCAGAGGTGTGTCAGTGTTGGTGAATGCAGGGAACGCTTCAGTGGGTGTGTCCCTCAGCCACCAATTAGCAAGCATGCTAGCAATGACAGCAGTTTCAAAGAGAGCCACGGAGCTGAAAGAAATCTGCCGCTCCAATGAGATGTAATTTCCTCACTGGAGCATCAGATGACAAGGCTCTTTTACGTGCCTTTCCTGGTGAAACATTCCAATAAATATGGCGGCTCCTGCCACCCACCACACAACCCCCACAAAGCCAGCAGGATGCCCAATCCCCATGTCGGCATGTCTCCCCCCCCACCCAGTTCAATTTGTTTGCTGACGGGTGCCCAATCCCCGTCGGCATCATGTTCCTCCCCCCCACACACACACTTTCTTTGCTGATGGGGGGTGCCCAATCCCCATCGGCATCATGTCCCCCACACTTGTGGCACACTGGGAGCCCACCCCAGTGTGCCCCAAATAATTTTTTTATCTGTAAATAAAGAAAACCGTCCTGAAGTCCAGTTTCTTTATTTTTTTCCTGTAAAGGTCCCTCGTCGTCTACCGCACCCTCCCCAATGGCACACTTCTCTCCGCGCACCCCCTCACCCCATACATACCTCTGGAGGGCCGGTGCTGTGATCTTCTGTGGGCGGGAACACATCTGAACTCTTCAAAAGTCAACTGGGAACTGAACAAAATGCGGTATGCTTTCTAATGGCAGGCAATAGGGGATTTCAACTTAGGTGGATATCTCAGCCATTTTGGAGAATTTTGGTACCAGATTTTCAACATGGGGTTCTTGGGACCCCACCTCATAAACACATGCACTGTCATCTTGTTACTTGGTCCCGAAAGGTGATTTCGCGATCACTGCGCGGAATCACCTTTTGGGACTGATTAACGAAATGACAGTGCCACTGTTCATGAGGTGGGGTTCCAAAAAGCCCATGTTGCAAATCTGCTGAAAAAATTCCAAAAAATGACTGTGTTACGAGCGTGCGTTGCGCAGCTTCCACACATGCTCGTAACTTGGACAATTTTTAATATTTTCACTTCAGATTTTCAACACTGCCATTTTTTCACACCTCCTTATGAACAGTATAGCTGTCATTTTTCATATCTTGCCTGAAACGTGTTTTCGCACTTGTTGCACACAATGGTGCGGTCGCTGTGGGAAATCAACTTTTGGGACAGATCAACAAAATCACAGTGCCACTGTTCATGAGGGGAGGTTCCAAAATGCCTATGTTGAAAATGTGGTTAAAAAAATCCCCAAAATAATTATGTTACGGGTGTGCGTTGCGTAGTTTCTATGCACGCTCGTGACTTCACCAATTTTTTATATTTTCACTCCAGATTTTCAACACTGCCATTTTTTTAAACCTCTTCATGAACAGTATATCTGTCATTTTTCACATCCTGCCCGAAATGTGTTTTCGTGCCTGTGGCGCCAAATGACGCAGTCACTGTGCAAAATCACTTTTTGGCTAACAAACTGATAGTGTCACTGTTCATGAGGTGGGGTCACAAAAAGCCCATGTTGAAACTCTGGAGTGAAAATACCAACAAACGCCCAGGGCATTAGGGATTCCAACCATAACACCCCACCCTGTAGAGAATGACAGGCGTCAGGGGTGTGACATGGGATCGTCGGCTGTAATGCTCACACCATTCCACCCCCACACTGCAGCTAGTGACAGGCATCGAGGTGTGCCTTACAGTCTTCTGCCCCAAAGTTCACCCCATTCTCCTATACTGCACCCATCTCGGCATATTACCTTATGAAAAGGGGTGAGCGTAAGGCCCAAAGACCCCAAGGCACACCGGGACACTTGTCAGTGTCTCCAGGGTAGGGTGAGGTGAAATGGCGTGAGCGTTATGGCTGATGACCCCAAGGCACACCCCAATGTCTGTCAGTCTCTGCACGGTGGGGTTGGCGTCAGTTCAATACTTCTCTGCCATTCCTATTATGCTTCTCTCTAACTCCTGCACTACTAATGCCAGCAAGACAACATTCAGCATCGACAAATTCTTGTATTTATTTGTAAATTGGTGACCCAGAAAGGTACACTGAGCCAAGGCTCATTTCCATGTGCGACCTGGGGAAGAGAAACAAAGGCTAAAACCAGTACATAGCTTAGATAAATACATTATTACAAGAAGGGTGCAAAATTATAACACACAATGGCAAAGGAGAATGCAAACTTGATGAAACAAAAAGTAGCAGTTATTCATTACACCAGGTTTAAGGAGACTGTTAAGAGGAAGGAAAACAGGAGCAAGGGGGGAAAGGGAAGGAGTCTCGGTGTTTGAGGGAGGCAGGAGAGACAGTGAAACGAAGGGAAGAAGGAAGGAAGTTGGTTCCACAGTGAGGGGAGATGACAGGCAAAGGTTGACTGGTTAGATGAAGTACAGGGACGTGGCAAGGCAAAGACACGATGGTCCCTGGAGTGGAGGAAGCAAGAGACAGAAGGAACAATGGAGAGGAGTGATGAGAGGTCAGAGGTAGGAGGGAAGGGATTCAAACCAGTATTTAGATATAAAGGAGACACAGTGCATCTGGTGATGGGTGGAAAGAAAGAATGGATAGAGATGAGTAAAATCAATAGTGAAGCGTTTGAGAGGGTGAGTTGTTGCAAAGCAACACAAGGAGTTACAGAGAGAATCTTGTCTGGCCATGGAAGTGAAGAGGGAGGACCCATAGAACACATTCACATAATCAAAGACAGGGGAGCACCACTTTGATGACAAGCTCATGGTAAACCTGTAGGAAAAGATAATCTTTATTTCTGTACAAGGCACCCAGATGAGGACGGAGCTTGTCACGGATGGCATCTATGTGGACAGAGAAGTCAAGCTCACTATTAAGTCACCTGTCAAGGTACTTGAAGGACGGAACCACTTCAAGTGGGGAGCCATCCAAGGTGGAAAAAGTGGGCACTGAGGTGAGTTTGGCCAGGTTTTGGCTGGTGCCGGAGGTCATGGATACTGTTTTTTTTAGTACTGACCCAAAGCTGGTTAGACTGGAACCACTGTAAGATGCTGTGGAAGTCTACCTCTAACAGACCTTCAACATCAGTGGTGGAGGGGACAGAAGTGTAAATAACTGTGTCATCTACATAAATGTGAATATGTGAGTTGACACATGCTGAAGGGATGTTATTGAAGAAGATGGAGAAGAGTATAGGGCACAGGATAGAGCCCTGTGGGACCCCCACCTGGATGGGAAGTGGAGGTGACAAGGCACTACTTACTTGTGCAGCCTGTAGTTGGCCTGTGAGATAAGAACAGAACCAATCAATGACAGCAGCTAAGAGGCCAGCCATATTCAACTTATTCAGAAGGAGAGGTGTGAGTCATCATGTCAAAGGCCTTAGCCAGATCGATGAAGAATAGCTGCCATGATGTGACCTTAATCCATCCCTGAGAGGACGCAATCAGGTATATACAGCAGGGAGGAGACAGTGAGTGATCTTTCCTGAAACCAGACTGGTAAGGGGGAGAGGAAATCAGAGGAGGAGAGGAAGTTGAAGAGTCTACAGTAGACAAGCTTTTCTTGCAACCTGGGTAGACAAGAGGAGGAGATAAACAGGGCTGTATTTACTAGAGGAAGAAGGGCCCCCCACTTTGTGTAGAGGTATAACTTTGGCCAGCGTCCAGGTCTGTGGGGCTATACTGAGGGAGGAGGAGAGGTTGAAAAGATGAGTCAAAGGAAATACAATGACAGGAGCAGATATATGCAGATATCTAGGATCATGTCCGACTTGGCTTGACTTGCTCAAATTCAGGAAGTATAGGGTAGTCTGTATCTCTTGGGTGGTAACAGTGGAGAAAAGGAAGCCCTAGGAGGGGAAGGGAGGTAGTATGAAGTATGGTATGAAGGAGTTGAGGGAGGCAGGCGAGAAGAAGGGAGAGCACAAGTGGTGAAGAACTCATTTATGTATGCGGCAACAGGGAAAGGATCAGATACAGGTGAACCATTAATAAGCAGAACTGAGCGCCGACTGTGTAGTGTGGGGATGGGGTCAAAAAGGGAATGAATTACCTTCCAGAATTTTGATGCATTGTTAAGATTAGTCTGGAAGTTGGAAGTGGGAATAGAATACCCTGTCTTTCTGAGCCTCGGGAACAGGTTCTATGGTTCTTTTTTGCAGCAATGAGTGAATTTACCCCCAGAGCACAGGAAGGTGTCTTTTTGTGTGTGTTGGGGGGCGATATTAACTGGACAAAACTAGAGGTTGCTCTGGAAGCCACTTCAGAATTTCCAGAGTGTGGCCATGTTCTGTAAGTGCAGAACCCAAATATTTGTGGTGCGCTTTCACCACCTCTCGATGTGAAGGGAGAAACAAGCCCTACTGCTGCCTCCTGCAGCATTGGGGGTTGGGTAAGGAGTCAGGCTGCCATAGCACCTGCGGCCAGAGCTGCTCCTCTTCCTCTGGGGGCCTTCCCAGAGGTGGAAGAAGGAATAGGCAGGGCAGAAGCAGCTCTGTTTGCGCTCTGAGGCTTAGGTCCAGGCTTGGGCCTGTGGGTGGCACAACGAAAGACACCCTCTGTCCACCTTTCAGATGAGTGTGATACATTGAATGAACTGACCTCAGGGTCTGGCTGGAGGGCTGCAGGTCCAAAAGTATGTCCTGTACATCCCTCCCCCCAAAGAGTCTGTAGCCTCTAAAGGGGACATTAAGAATGGACTGTTGCACGTCCTGAACAAAGCCTGACACTCAGAGCCAAGAATGCCTCCTAAGGCAAATGCCAGCTGCAGTAACCCGAGCTGAGGCATCCATAGCGTCGTAAGCGGATCTCAGCAGGTGCTTACTGATGCCGGCCCTGGACTGAAGAACCTGCAACAACGCCAGTGTCAGAGTCCTCTGGGACAGCCTTAGCTGCCTCTTTGGCCTGTCTCCAGAGCTGGTTTTGAAATTTGAAGAATATAGTTTAATATTTTAATGGTCACAGTAGATGAGGCATAGGTCCTTTTCCCAATCAAGTCCAGCTTTCTGGACTTCTTGTCCGTGGGAAGAGAGGTGAGATGTTTAGGCTTCCTGGTACGATCATGGGCAGCATTAATGACCACAGAGCTGGCCTGGGGTTCTGCAGCAAAAAATGGTTTCCTGGCAGAGGCCTGGTACAACTTTTCTGCCTTCCTGGGCATGGCAGGGACCAGGTTAGGTCTATATCAGGCAGCCATGGTGGTATCCTTGAAGGGCTCCCATTGGGGGGTTGATGAGAGGAGGAGAGTCAGGCAACTTCAGGTAGTGGGACAGATGGCAAATGGTAGGGTCCTGTTCCTTTGCCAGGAACCCCATAGCGGCCAGCAACTGCCGCATAACTGAAACAAAAGAAGGGTCATCGGGGAGAGACCAAGGGATATACCTTGGGGTCTCCTCGCCCCTGGAAGACATCATGGACATAGAATGAGAGGGGCTAGCATCCCCATCCTTCCTGTCGAAACCTTTGTCGTTGTCAGGAGAGAGACAATCCGGGTGATACTCGTCATCGTCCCCCTGCCCAGGTTGAGGCAGCACGGGGGTCGGGGTATGAGGGCCAGGGTGATGGCCAGGAGGGTGAGAAGGCACGGAGTAGGCGCAGAAGGCCCCTGTTGTGCCAGGTCTTGTGGAGGAGCAGAATGAAATCCCACACAGAGTAGAGCATTGACTGTGAGGCCACCGAAATCAGCGTTGGGATGCCAAATGGCGCTCGCTGTGGAGGCAGAGGAGCTGGTGTCAAAGGTGGAGCTTGGGAGGGCAATGGTACAGGCAGAGGCACTGGTGTCAGCGCAACGGCCTGGGTCATCATCACATTTCTGGAAGGGGTGGATGATGCCGAAACAGCCTGGGGTAACGCCAGTGGAGACTTGAGACCCCAAGGTAGAACCAGCACTTGATGGCGTCGGGGGAGCTGGGTGAACCCCAGAGAATGATGAGCCAACACTGGCAAGGCCATACCAGCAGCACCACCTGACTGATGGCTCGAAGAGAACAAGAGCATGTAGCTGGGGTTGAAAAGTCAGTGGGACTGAGGAAGTGCCCAATGCCGACGAACCCACACCCACCAGAGTAAGACTGGCGGGGGGGGGTGCCACAGTGAGCCCAGTGGAAAATAGGGCATTGGTGGCTCAGGGAGCTGCTCCTGAGGTGGAAGATGACCCTGCTGTGGTCAACACATTGAATGGGAACAGTCCAAGAAAGACCGTTCTTTAGCCCGGTCCCTATCCCGGTGCTTGTGCTCCCTGGCAGACTTGTCCCAGGCTTTGGATGAATGGGAACCCAAGGATAAGGCCATCGAAATGGAGGACGCTCCTTCTCCATGCTGGCAACCTTTTGTTGAAGCAGGAAGGTCTCCAATATCTTCTGGTGGTGCCTCCTGGTAGCAGACATCATGGCTGTCCTTATTGAGGATCTTCTCCCCACAGGCACAAATTCCTCTTGGGGATGGAGATTGCCATAATATAAAATAAAGTGATGACAAGAGCTAGGGAGAGAGAAAATAAAAATAATAAAACAGAAACAAGGCAGCTAACTGAACCTGGTGGTATCTTCCGTGAAGTCCGATGTGCGATGGTTGACAGTGGGAAAAGAACTGAGGAGGGCACGAGGCCGCCCATGCTTATATGGGAAAGATGTCGTCAACGTGGCATCGGCATGGGTGGACCCCTTGGTAGACAGCTAGATAGAAAAGTTTCTGTGTGGTCCTAGTGCCTGGTGGCTGTAGTTCTATAGGTGTGGCCTGCTGCAAGAGATACGCTCGATGAAGATCTCTCATTATTGTGTTTTGAGCCCTGTATTTTGTTAGCTTGCTTAAGTGCAACTTTCTTTATTTTCATATTTCTGACTGGGCTGGCTGCCCTCTGCACTGACCCTTCTACTCCAGGACATGCTGTTTTCTTTGTTTTCTGCCTCTAGAGGCACCTGATAGTATCGTAATTTACTATAAGGTGAGAGATATTTTGGAACCCTGAACTGGTTTCACCGAACTGTACCAGATGACTTATGACCAATGCCACAGACAAGAGAGACACGTATTTGAGATCTTTTGTGTCAGTGTGCAGTTTCTACTCATGTTAAAGAGCTACTGACGCCAAAAAGAATTCTTTGAAAACATAATAATTAGGTACAATTCAGCTTGCATTCCATATGGATTCTATATATTTCTCTTTCTTGTTATTTATAAGGGAGTAAATTTGCATGAGTACATGATTTTTATCCCTTAGATTTCCCTCAGAGTTTATCTGCCTCTGGAGCTTACTCCCTACACTTCAAGTCATAAAGCTCTGTTGTGACATCACAGTCTGCTGCCATGGGAGTAACTGTGATGTCACAAGCAGTGCATTATGACCTCAGGCAGGGAGAAAGCAACAGGAATAGATAAACTCTTCAGGAGCAAAGAAACTGTTTTCATGCAAATAATCTCAGTAATAAATAATGGGGAAAAGAAATAACAGAATTAATGTGAAATACAAGCTGAACTGCGTCTGAATATTATGTTTTGTTAAAGTTCTCCTGAAGGCGTCAGCTGCTCTTTAAGGTGTCCAGTCCAGCATCTTCTGCAGGAGGATATTAGAACCTGAAATGCTGAGTGCAAGGGGCTCCTGGGAGAGTGTAACATCCATACCTGTAGACAAGGGAGCACACTGGGCTATGCCCTCCTCCATCAGAAACATCAATGCAGGTTGGTCAACATACTGCCTGAAGCGGGAAGGGTTGCATAATGTTCCCACTATCTTGTCCCCACCTCAGTTTTAAGTGCATACCATCTAGGTCTACTAGCCCTTACCAGCTCACACATCTTTGTATACTTCAACATATCCATGCTTTTAGTATTTGGAACACTGTGATCATGTCCCCTTCCAGCCTTCCCTTCTCTAGGCTGAATAGTTTGAGTTATGTCCAATCTCTCCTCACAGCTCTTTCCCTCTAAGCTACAAATCCGCTTGATGGCCCTGTGCCAGACCCTCTCAATTTCTTCAATGTTATTTCTGTACTGCAATGACCAGAATTGGTCACAGTATTGAAAGTGCAGTGTAACCAAGGCCTCATACAATGGGTGGCTGCCCTCTCTTGACTTGCTCCTTATACCCCTACCCCCCCACCAAATCCTCCCAACATCGTGTTTGCTCTCTCGACTACAGCAGAACATTGCCTACCTTACTGTAGTTTATGGTCCACAGTTCCCCCTAAATCACTTTCTTCAGTTGTGCTATCCAAGGCTGCACCCTTCTACGCCACGATTCCTAATGCATAAGCCTCTCATTCAACACTACTTTACTTTCTTTACTAAACTCCCTGTATCTGCTCTCTACTGCCTCCTTGATAGTCACATTTTTAAAGGACTCTAACCAGTTAGTCTGACAAGACTTACCAGTACCGAATCCATACTGACTCTCATATACGCTTGTATTTATAAAACAAACATTATGATTTTGGTTTTGGTAAGGGACTCCATCATCATTTTTAACCATTTATTTCCTCTTTCTTTCCTCTTTCTCCAACTTACCTCCCTCTGCCTGACTGACACACCAGGGCTGTCGCATGTTCTCCTCTGCCTAACTGACACTCTAGGGCTGTTGTATGTCTCTGGTGTCTCAGCCCTACTACTCTCCAACTGCTTCTCCCTGCTGCTGCCCACAGCTTGCTGCCCTACCCAGCTAAAACTTCCGTAAATCCTTGAAATCACTACAGGGAAGGGCCAGGAATGCACCAGCCATTACTGTCGATGTGCATGCTGGCTGGCACATCCCTCCTCTGTTCATGGAGGAAGAGGGTCAATCAAATCCATAATCATGTGCCCCAAGGCATACTGGGGCTGGGATTTCTGTACTGTACCTATGAAAGTTACATGAGAGTATGTACTGGTTTAGTGAACTGCTAATAAAAGGATTACTCCTAAACATTAATAAATACATACATACATAATATGCAGCATCTGGCCTGGGAGCAGCACTTGGAGAGGGTTGTATGCTGCACCCTCCCACAAAAGGGCACTCTATAGGCCCACGTCAGATTTAGGAGGAGAGGCAAGGGTGTGTCTAATGGGTAATGCTGCGCGCCCCCCCCGTATATGCCTTACAACTGATAAAGAGCCCATAGTATTTATTTAGTTTACCAGATGACACAGAAACAAAGAAATATAGAATTTGCCTGCAGATAAAGGGCTGTTTGGCCCACCCAGTCTGCCTACTTTTCCCTACCTACAGTATCACCACAGACCCTACTTATTTCCATCTTTTTCTCCCTCCCCCTTTCCTTTCCACTAAGATTCCATTATGCCTGTCCCATGCATTCATGAACCCCACCACTGTTTCCACCCCTACCATCTTGGCGGGTAGGATGTTCCAGCAAGCCACCACTCTTTCTGTGAAGAAGTACTTCCTCACATCTCTCCAGAATCGACCCCCTCCAACTTCATAACACGTCTCCTTGTCCTCGTGCCTGTTTTTTTCTGAAAAATACTTGCCTCCTGTACCTTGTTTACCCTATGAGGTATTTAAAGGTCTCTATCATATCTTACCCCCTACCCGGTGTACATATTGAGTTCCTCTAGTCCCTCCTCATAAGGGTTTTTGATGCGGACCTCGCACCATTTTAGTTGGCTTCCTCCAGACTGCCTCCATTCTATGTCCTTCTGGCGATGTGGCCTCCAGAACTGTACACAGTTCTCTAGGTGAGATCTTAGCAACGATCTATACAGAGGCAGCACCACCTCCACTTCCCTCCTTCTGCTGGTGATACCTCTTCCTATGCACCCCAGCACCCCACTAGCCCTCCCAACTGCCTTGTCACACTGCCTGGCCACCTTTAAGTCATCAGAGATTATTGCCCCCCAAGCTTCTTCCTTGTTTGATGGTCGTCAATAACACTCCCCCCCCATTCTGTACTCTGCCTCTGGGTTTCTGTGACGACCCAAGTGCATTATTTTGCACATTTTTGCACTAAAAACCAGCTGCCATACTCTTGACTACTCCTCGAGTTCTCAGGTCTCTGCTCATCCTCCTCCCCACCCCCACTGGAATGTCCATCCTACTGCAGATTCTGATGTCATCCAGAAAGAGACAGATCTTCCCTTCCAGCTGCCCTGCAATGTCAACTATAAAGACATTAAAGAGGACTGGTCCCAGCACTGACGCCTGAGGCACCCCACTGGTCACCCTCCTCTCCTCTGAGTGAATGCCACTTACCACCACCCTCTGTCTTCTATCTCCTAATTTTTTTTTTTTTTTTTTTAGTTGTTTAACCAGGTATAGCACACTAAGCTGGAAGCTTTTTTACAGGAGCGACCTGGGAACACAAGGAGGTTAAGTGACTTGCTCAGGGTCACACAGTATGCAAGTGGAAGCTGTGGGATTCAAACCCAGGTCTGGTCTGCTGGATGTCACCAGATTTGCAGCTCAGAGCCTTAGACCACTGCGCTATACTGCCTCCTGTCTATCTCCTAATCTTACCCAGCTTACCATCTTCTGACCCACTCCAAATGCCTTACTGAAATGTAGGTAGGTCACATCCACCGCTCCACCCTGACCTAATTCCATGGTCACCCAAGGAACTCTATCAGATTCGTCTGACATGACCCCAAACCCCTGAACCCATGCTGTCTCAGGGCTTGTAACCCATTAGACACGAGATATTCCACTATCCTCTCCTTCAACAGTGATTCCATTAACCTTCCACCACCAATGTCAGGCTGACTGATCTGTAATAGCCAGCCTCCTCCCTGCAACCACTTTTGTGAAGTGGACTACATTTGCCCTCTTCCAGTCCTCTGGGACCACTCTTGACTCCTGTTCCCAGAAAGCTGTTAAAAGGGACCATCAGAGGTCCAGCCTGTGTGCAGATCAGATGTGGCCTCCAGAACTGTACACAGTATTTCAGATGAGGTCTTACCAGCGATCTATACAGAGGCAGCACCACCTCCCTCCTTCTCCTGGTGATACATCTTCCTATGCACCCCGGCATCCCACTAGCCCTACCAACTGCCTTATCGCACTACCTGGCCACCTTTAAATCATCAGAGATTATTACCCAAGTCTCTCTCCTGTTTGGTACTTGTTGATAATACTGCCCCCATTTTGTACTCTGCCCATGGGTTTCTGTGCCCCAAGTACATTATTTTGCACTGAAAACCAGCTGCCATACTCCTGACTATTCCTCGAGTTCTCTCAAGTCTTTGCCCATCACCCCCCCAAGTGTCTATCCTACTGCAGATTCTGGTGTCATCTGCAAAGAGACAGATCTTCCCTTCCAGCTCCTCTGCAATGTCACCTATAAAGACATTAAAGAGGACTGGTCCCAGCACTGATCCCTGAGGCACCCCACTGGTCACCCTCCTCTCCTCTGAGTGAACCACACTTACCAACACCCTCTGTCATCTATTCCCTAATCTTAGCATCTTCTGACCCATTCCTAAACTACCCAGCTGGCTTAATAGTCTATATGGAACAATAATGAATGCCTTACTGAAATGTAGGCAGGTCACATCCACTGCTCCACCCTGACCTAATTCCTTGGTCACTCAAAGAACTCCTATCAGATTCATGAGCCCCACTGCTGAATCCATGCTATCTCGGGTCTTGTAACCACTTAGATCGAAGATATTCCACTATTCTCTCCTTCAGCACTGATTTCATAAACCTTCCCACCACCAATGTCAGGCTGACTGGTCTGTAATTTGCCAGCCTCCTCCCTTCCTACTACCACTTTTGTGAAGTGGGGCTACATCTGCCCTTCTCTAGTCCCCTGGAACCACTCTGGACTCCTGTTTCCAGAAAGCTGTTAAAGGGGACTATCAGAGGTGCAGCCTGTACTTTCTGAACTCTCTCACTACCCTAGGATGAAAAAAGATTAGTGTCTACCTCCCTCCCATCAGAGCTCCAGTTACTTTTTTGTGGCCCCTCTGCTTCTTTCACTGTGAACACCAAACTAAATTTTTTGTTCAGGAAGTCTACCTTTTCCTGGTCCCCCATTGCACTGTCCTCACCATCCCTCCTCTTTTCACCTATATACAAAAAAATGTCTTGTCCCCTTTCGATTTCGCTTGGGCTAGTCTCTCTTCAGTTTCTGCCTTCGCACTCCTTACTTCTTTCTCTGCTTGAACAGTTTATTAAGAATTTTTTCCAGCAGTTACAAAGACTTATACATTAATTACCAAGCAGGTAGTAACAGAAAAGTATATAGCCAGATACATACACAGCAATATTAGCTCCATATGTAAATAGTTTATCACCTTGTGAACTAGTGGTTCTTTACTGCTCCAATATTTGGGGGGTAAGGGTTCCTGTGCCCCAAGGGCCAGCTCTGTCTCAAGACTTAAGGAACAAAGTCTGGATCTTCCTGCTCTCTCTATTTCTAACCAGTGGTGCAAGTGGTAGACAAGAAGTACAGGAACTCATTATTGGCAAATATGAAATGCAGAATGAAGATCTTCAATATGAAGGATAGCTGTGTCAAGGCACATTTGTCTGTTTTGACACTAGTAGATTTAGTTAGAGTTAAGTATTTCTAGGTAAATAGCATTGTTGTACAAGTCAAATGTTGTTATGGAAACCTTGATTTCAGGTCACAGGCCCAGAAACTGTCATTATGTTGCTGGTTTAAGAATTTCAGTTCCACTGTCAGTGGGAAGAAGTACAGGAACTCCATTCCTGCTGCAGAAAAGGTACAGGAACTGAGTTCCTGTGCGTTCCTGTTCACTTTCATCACTGTTTCTAACTACATTAGGCATACAGATGCCTTTTTTAGGTATGACTTGGGAGAGTTAAAGAAACACTCGTGGATATCGAATGCATACGTCAAGTAAGCCAGAGCTTACAAGTTGACTGGCGAGGGGGCAGCATTCTGGACCCTGACCCTTGATTTTGTTTACTCCTACCATATGATAGCCACCCTTACTGGTGTTATAATATGAATCTTTGGGCGTGGAGCTAGCAGCCCAGCATGGAAATCGACCTTCAGTGAGCTCCTCCATAGAGAATATTGAACTTGAGAATTTAACTTCTCCAAGTGGCGTTATCGCTCTCGTTTTGAAATCAGCATCTGACTAAAAGTATAAGGCAGTGATACTCAGTCCTGACTGACTTGGGAGCCACATGAGTTTACATCCTTTGCCAAGTAGCCACAACAGTCCTACAGGTTACATGTGATAAGACACACACACTTTAAAAGTATAATTTAAAACATATTTTACTGCACTTGCTTAAAAAAAACTTTTCAAATCACACAGTTTATTAATAATAGTATTTAGAAAAAAGTACATATTAAACCAAGTTACACACACACACACAGCCATTCCTACAGCAGTTTACCACACACAGAACAGCATGCCAGCTACCATAAAAAAGTCTCGAAGTAAGATCTAAGCTAGCTAGTATATGTGCGTTGCCAATTACGGTACATGTGTAGAACTCATAACAAACATATTAAAAAATTAAGTTCCACACACAGCCCAGCTTAACAGCAGTTTATCACAAACAGCACAGCACTGCTCGCTGTCATGCTGATTTATGTTCATTTCTACCTTCCGACTTGCCATTGTAACATCTGCTCTCTGGTGAGGTTCTGCTCCAACAAACATGCTACAGTACCTCTCCAATGCATACTTCACTGTGGCTCACCGACACACACCTCTTCTAACCCACTGCAATGCCACATGGAGAGAGACAGACACAGGGAGGACAGTGCACAATTTAAAATTCAAATTTCCACTCTCTCTCTCTCTCTGTCCTTTCCATCTCTGATCGAGATGTTACATCTGCTGTCCAGTGAGGTTCTGCACTACAAGAGCGGTGCAGGGGATCTAGCCACATCGGCAAGGGAGGAGGGCATTGCACTTGCATCCGAGGGCTACAGTATGGCTCAGTGTCGCTGACGCGACTGCTACTTCCAGACAGTCCTACACAAGCTGAGAGAGAGCAAGACTGAGAAAAAGAATGCACCTCACTGCGTTACTGCACTCAGGACCACTACCTGCTGATGCTGTCCACCCGCTGGCACAGTCACTGGGTCTCTCTCACCCTGCTTGCTGTGTCTCTCTGTCTATCAGCATATAAAGAGCCGCATTTACACTTTAGCAGTTGGAGGTGTTAATGAGCCGCAATCTGAACTCTAAAGAGCTGCATGTGGCTTGCAGGCCGCGGAATGAATCTCACTGGTATAAGGTATCGGAAAGTACAGGTCTGAAGATGACGGGATGTACTACGAACACACAAAAGCAAGATCTAGTCGTAGCAGGCACATTGCACACTCTGGGGCCTGTACTGCTGCTGTAAGCAGCAGGAGTCTTTCCAAGTGTCCTTAAATGCCCTGATCAATTCCATCAGAATGCTAAACAAAAAATGTGACGCCTATACAGAGCGACTAGTGAAAGCAGAGTCGTTAGTGGAGGCGATGGGTCCTCTGGTTGAAGAAACTACCTGAATATCAGGGAAAGCCCTGTTGGCGGTCACAGACTCTTTAAAAGAACAAAGTATGCTCAGAGCAAGAATAGAGCAGCCAGAAAACTCTGCCAGGGCACCAAACATACATGTACTGGGCATCCTGGAAAGAACGGAAGGGGATGACCCCATCAGCTTCTTGGACAGGTGGATGCCAGAGTCTTTGGGCCTGGGGTTCGCTCCGGTGATTCTGAAGGAGTACCAGATGACCCCAAGAAGAGCATGCAATGCCAAGGAGGGCCTGCGCACCATACTGATGATCACTCAATCATCCAGCATGAGGGACAGAATCCTGAAAGCGAGTAGAGAACAAAGGAGAATAGAGCTGGAGGAGGCTAGAATTCTACTTTTTCCTGATTATTTGCTCGCTACAAGAAACCAGAGAAAAGCCTTTGATGGGGTGACCCAAAAATTGAGAGACTTAGACATTCCATACAGATTGGGTTTCCCTGCAAGGCTACAATTTACCCAGCGAGAGAAAATAAGTGTTAAGTGATCCCAAGGCTGCAGGTGCTTGTATTACCGAAGTTCAAGCCTGAACAGAAGACCACAATTGGGAGAGCTCCAACTCTGGTGAAGAAGCGGTACGTGCCTGGGACTGAGCAGTAAGTATGAGGGGTACTACCACAGAATAAGAGTCGGAGCTCATGAGTCGAGGAACAGTGCTGATCTTAATATTAATAATTACCATTTGAAAGTTCTATCTTGCACATTCTGTAGAAAAAGCTCAGCAGGTGCTAAATAGCATTATATTAAATGCCCTTAACACCCATGCCCCAATCTCTAGTATCCGAATAAAAAACAAATCCTGTCGCTGGTTTTCAGCTGACCTCAAAGCTGCACTGCTGGAGAGAGATAAACTTTGGAAAGTAGCAAGAAAAACTTAAGAATATCATGGACTGGATGATCTTTAGGAAAGCCAGGAATAAATGCACTAGGAAAGTTAGGGATGCAAAGGCTGCCTACTACCTGGCCCAGCTCGACTCCTCCTACCATAATACTGCTAGATTTTGAGGGCACCATCAGGGTATGATGGGCCAGGATGTTAACAACCCCCTTCCAACCCATTTACACAGTAACTATGGCCCCATTACTGGCATTGGAAATCCTGGATGCATTCAACAACCACTTCACAACAGCTGGCCTTGCCTTTGACTCCTCCCCAGCTAACCTATTAAGGGATCATTTAAGCTCCCACTATACTGGTGAACAAAGAGTTGACTCCTCCTTTAGCTTCAAACCTATACTGTTGAAACAAGTTGAGGATCTATTATGGCATCTAGATACCACAAAAAGTGCAGGAGCAGATCTTCTGGACCCATTCTTTCTAAAGATTGCGTGTCATGTGCTTGCAGTCCCCCTAACTCACCTCTTTAACCTTTCCCTAAACTCTGGCTCTATTCCCACGCTGCTGAAGACAGCCCAAGTGGTCCCCCTTCTAAAATCAGGGGACCCTATGGATCTTAATAACTACAGGCCCATTTCCATCCTACCTGTGTTATCCAAGATGCTGGAGAAATTAGTGAGTATTCAGTTAAGGGAATATCTGGACAATGCTAATCTATTAAATCCAGCTCAATCTGGATTCAGGGCCAAACATAGCACTGTCACTGCATTAGCCAAGGTCACCAATGACTGGCAAACCGAACTGGATTAAAAGAACAATGTCTGTGCAGTATTCCTGGACCTGAGCAAAGCATTCAACACTGTGGACCATGAACTGCTACTCTCATCCCTACACTCCATTGGCCTAGATCCATCCTCCCTTAAGTGGTTCAGATGCTACCTCTCCGGTAGATCACATAGAAACACAGAATTTGATGGCAGATAAGGACCGCTTGGCCCACCCAGTCTGCCCATTTCCCTACCTACTGGATAAGCTGCAGATCCTAGTTAACCAGCAGCCTACTTCTTCCTACCCCCACCCCCCAGAACTGCCTTATGACTATCACATGCATGCTTGAATTCCACCACTGATTTTGACTCCACAACCTCCTCCGGAAGGCCGTTCCATGCATCCACAACTCTCTGTGAAAAAATACTTCTTAAATTACCTCTGAGCCACCCCCTCTATCTTCAAATTGTGCCCTCTTGTTCTTGCACACCTCTTTTTTGAAAGATGCTACCCTCTTGGACTTTGTTGATTCCCTTAAGGTACTTGAAAGTTTCTATCATGTCCCCCCTCTTCCTCCTTTCCTCGAGGCTATACATATTAAGCTCCTTAAGTCTCTCTTCATATGTCTTCCGGTGCAGACCCTGCACCATTTTAGTTGCCCTCCTCTGGACAGCTTCCATCCTGTCTATGTCTTTGCGGAGATTGGGTCTCCAGAACTGCATAGCAGGTAAAAGCTGAAGGTGACCTCTCCCTATTAAGACCACTGTCAAGACGAGTCCCCCAAGGCTCTATTCTGGGTCCTATCCTTTTTGCCATTTATATAAATAAAATTGATTCAACCCTTACCAAGTCCTCAGTACATCTCTTTGCTGATGACACTGTACTGTATGTCAGCAACCCTTCACCTAAAGTCACTCATGAAATCCTACAAGCAGAATTCTCCTGTTACAACATCAGCTTCTGAGAAAAGCTTCTGCTAAATGCAAAGAAAACCAAAGCAATGATGTTCACAACCCAAAACTCCACCAACACATCCTCTTCAATCAGTCTCCCCAGATATGCACTATACTTGAAAAATCTGGAGTATGTTGAAAATTTCAAATACCTAGGTGTGTGGATTGACAACAGACTTGACTTTACTCAGCATCTAGAACTGCTGAAAAAGCTTAGCCTAGGCTTGGCCTCCTCTACAGATTAAAACCCTTCCTTAATAGAGATTCAAAGATGAGATTAGTCCATGCCATCTTCTATCAGTCATTGACTACGCAGACTTCCCATAGTCACTGCTCCACTCCCTACCTTCAAAAGTTGGATACCTTATACCATAGAGCAATAAGGTTCATTACAGACCTGCCATATAATACTCACCATTGTTCTCTCTATGATTCAGTTGGATGGGTTTCCCTTCATGTCAGGAGGAGCAGAAATGCAGCTCTATGGATCTACAGAGCTTTATCAAAAAACTCCCAAGCTATATCCTGGACTGCTTCAACCTGACCACTCCCAGCTCCTATGCCCTAAGAAGCAACAATATCATCCTGCTCAAATTGCCCAAAGTCAACACCAAAATAGGGAGGGCAGCAATCAGCTACTCCTAGCCATAGCATGGAACACCCTACAAAAATCCCTAAAACTGTCCATTATCATTCCATTTACATCCTTCAAGCAGCACTGTACAGCCTTCTTCACAGAGAAATGCAGTTGCTACCGCTAGAGATAGAATAGTCATCCCACAAAACCTTATTCCAATCACATATGGCATATTCCTTCCAGCCAGTCACCGCCAGTATATGGCACCCAATATTCCCTTCACCATCCTTGTACTCATTATGTGAGTGACTGTCAGGGCCCTCATTGTGATATATATGTATTGTACATATTGTAGATGTTAGTTTAACTTTCTCTTGCCAAGCTTTAACATGTGAATTCTCTGTATATTATTGTGTTATAAATAACATTTTCTTGTTTCTGTATGTATAACTGTCTCATAAGTATGTGATGTAATTGCTGTGCACCAACTCGAACCTTGACCTTATCAGGTCCATCTTGTAAATGAGCCTTGCTCAATGATGATCGCCTGAATAAATAAAGATTTGATTGACTGATTGAAAGGTTCCTTGACTATGTTTAAAATACCAGTCTACTCAATTTCACTTTGCCTCGTGGCGCTCAGGACTTCCCATTTAATCAAAGTCTAGTTCTGGTTTTAAAAAAAATATTTGATGATGCTTGGAAGCTGCCAACCTAGCTAAGTCAATGGCAGATTAACTGTTTAAAGTTAACATATGGCTAGTCAAGTTATCATGATATGGTATAGTTGCTGACATAGGGTAATTAGGGGCTGCGTCACAAAATGGCATTCACTTAGTAAGCTCTGTGATGTTTCCTTCTTGTTGGTGGTCTGGTGAGATTAGATGGTGTAAATTCAGTGAATGTGGGTGTCTGATTTACATGCCTTGTGTCATGGTATCGACTCCGCTTTGGTGATATAGTCTGTCTGTATGGATTTCTACTGTAGTTAGGGAGTAGCAGGCTTTCTACACTATGCATTTTTACTCTGTAGGTGATGATCCCAGTGAAGTTTCTTAAAGATTTAGAGTGCATGTCCTGAAATGTAACTGCCAATGCTGTGTTGCTGGACAGCTGCTGAAAGGTTACAACACACTCTGTGCTTTATATGCTCATATTATACGACAGGCCCAGGTGAGCCTGGTAAATGAATCCTGCTTAACACTTAATCTAGTAAACATGGAGCAAAAGCTGCGTTTATGCTTCATAAAGTGTTAAAGTTTGTGTAAAATCTGAGGTGTATAACCTCGAGTGGGGTTAAATGAAGAATAGTGTAACAACCCTCCTATAGTAATATTATATATGCTGCACTGTTTCACAGTGACACTGCCTATTCTTGGTAGAATTTTGTTTGTAAAATGGATGACAACTCAATAAAATAAAGTTTAAAATAAAATACAGTGGAGCTCACATCGCATCACATAAGTGCACATTTTTTCCAAATCACAATTTTTTCATATTCATCCACTGTTAAATTTACCTCTTAAGTGCACTACATAAAAGTGCACATTTCGGTTAAATGCACACTATTTTTCACTTTTCCTATTGATTTTCAGTCCAACTCAGCTTTTTTCCATACAGTTGTTTATGCTTCCCGAGCTCAATAGGTGGCTCAGCCACCCCCCAAAGGACTCGGTCTCTGGTTGCACCATTTTCCCAGATTGACCTCCCTAGGGTCCCCACAGGTTCCCCCATATGACAGGGCCGGGTGAAAGTGCCTGGCCTTACCCCACCCCAAATTGAAATCCAGACGCTGGGGTGTTGAAAGCACATCATGGAGCCTACTGGCTCAAATCCAATTTCTGTTTTGCTCTCGCCCCTTCCCTATCGATGTGATGACATCGGTGCCTGCTCTTCCGGATCTGCATTGCCCCTCCGCCACCGCCAGAGGGCAGTCCGCGAGTGGGAAGACCAACTTCCCTTCCCTCCCCAAGAGAGGAGAGCAGTCCTCCAGATGCTCGATCCTCCCTCACCCTTGCCGACCCCCGGTGTCCCGGGCCTGTTCCCGAACCCGGGTCACTGGCATGGCACTGTAGCGACCAGCGCCTCAACCTCCAGCGTCACTGGGCCTGCTCAACTCAGCTTTTAAGGGCACATTTTGCACAGTACATGTACCACCTTAAACAGTCCACCTTAACATCTTTATTGGCCATGGTACTGTACTTTATATTGAAGTTGGGTTCACATTGTCCCTGATGTCAAGCGAGAGAACTGTGGACCTGGAAGCAGAGATTAGCCATATGCCGCCAAGTCCCGATCTGCCAGCTTGCATGCCCATGCAGGAGTTTATTAACTACACAGAGATGGATGCCACTTTGCCACAGGAAATATGTGGAGATATCTGTGGGGGCTCACAGGAGAATGAACAAGAGGACGAGGATGAGAGGAGCCAGGAGGAGGAAGCTGGTACAGTAACTGCAGACGCAGTGCTGTCTAGCATGGCCACAATAAGAACATTTGTTTTGTCAAATGAAAAAAATGATTTTAGCCTTCTGTTTAATTTTGAATCCTACGCTGAAGTACACAAAGCAGAAGGTTACTGATTTTTTTTTTTTTTTTTTAGTAGTACTGTGCCATATTACTGTGTAGTAATGTCATTTTAACTTGAGCTCCCAGTGTTTAATAAAATGCATTACAGAAACTGTGAAACGTGCCTGGAAGTGATTTTCTGGTTAAATGCACAGCCCGCTTAAGTGAACAAAAAATGTTTATCCGGAGGGGTGTGCACTTAAGAGGGTTCCACTGTAATGTGAATCTTGTGCTCTGTTTGAATAAACCATACTGATCAAGGCATAAAACAAAACATTGTCACGTGTATTCTTTTTTTTTTGCTCTCACTATGCAGTTCCTGAAGTATATAATATGAAGGAGCAGAAGGGGGCTGGGCAACAGATACAAGCATGTATACAATGGGGTGGCAAAGAAGCACCTAAAGGTTCTGGCTTACAAATGTTATTTTCCTAGCTTCAACACTCCAAACACTACAGCATTAGCAGCAACAGAGGCAGAAACATATTAGGGCAACCAATGGTAAAAGTGGCAGTTTCAAAACTGGGTAATCTTGAAAGCTTGCAGGCTTATATTATTCATTAGCCTAATAAAGGTATCATCTGCCGAACAAAAATTATTTTACTGGTTCTGCGTACTTTGTTGGCTAACAAGGCACCCTCCAAATAGTGACAACTAACATGACGTGGTAGAATTACTAACAAGTCACACTTACTGTCAGGCAATCTGAGAACTTGTTCCCCAAAACTCCTAAAATACGGCTGTTTCATTGCTTCTTCCGCAGTCAGTCTCTTCTTGGCTTCAAACTGCAGGGTGAAAATTAAAGCAGAGAACTTGGTTTGTTCCTCTGAATACCCAGCAGTACTACCACAGCAACAACGTATGTTGAAAAGAAGTAGAACAGGAGATAGAACTGCCATGAGCCCCCAACAATTTAGATGTCAGTCAAGTCTGGCCCAGCGCTAACACAAACTTGCGAAATTTCCCAGGTGGGGGAAGGAAACATTCTCTCTGCTGTGTGTGTTTGGTGGGGGGTGTTGCTGCTTCTTTCCTGCTAGGTATCCATAAACCTACAGTGTCCGTATCAATTCAGAACGGAACCCACCTGCTGCAGTGCCAAGAGATGAACTCATGACCTCTGGATACAGACTGAGTTACTGTGATATAAAGCTGAGCTTTCTACATCTCCTTCATCCAGGAACAGATTTAAAGAAGGCATGACCCCGACAGTAAACTGCTGGTATGCTGGGAAGGGGTGTAGCACTTGATTATCAAGAACAACATGCATGGAGGACCTTGGACACACTAGCTCACAAGCAGGAACCAATGTGTGCCTTGGCTGGGTTAGGGGACATCAATGGTAGTAGGGCCATGTCACCAGGGTGCTGTTCGTGGCACAGCATCATGCAACTGTTGCTGTGCCATGCAAAGCCCCATCTGCAGCCACTGACCCGAATGGCAATGTGACCAAATTTGGGGGGGGGGGGGGAGGAATAACTTACCGTAGTAATCTTGTTTCTTACAAGGTATTCTTCAATATCATTAACTCTAGCAGTCAGCCTCCTGGATTGCACTGCCCCGGAGATGAATGGAACATCATGCTAATAGTGGAACCTATTGGCATGTGCCATCAGTCAAACCTGCTGCCCTCTTAACTGTTGTGTTCTAAGACACTCAGATTCCATAGAAGCCTGCAATTAAGCCCTTTGACTATACTATCCTAATAGTTGAAAACAATATTAAAAATAATTGATTCTATTATACCTCCTTTTTAACCCATGCCAATGGCAATGCCCAAAAAGGCTAAAGTACAGTTACGCAAGAACTTACCGTAACAGTAGATCTTTGAGAGAGGCTCTTGCAGTAGGTAATTACATATAGGACTGATGCCGGCCGGCGGCAGGACCCCACGGAAAAATTTCTAGCTAGCAGTACCTGGCGATGGACCACTTCATGAACAGGACCACGCCATACCATCGCCAGCAAAGGATGTCCCGGACGCCCACCTCCAGTTCTTTCCTCGCCACAGGCCCGAAGGCCGGACGAGAGAGAAGCAGATATTTCCCTCAATGGAAAAGTAGCTGAAAAAGCCTAGGGGGATGGAGGGCGGGAAGGTATTACCTACTGCAAGAGCCTCTCTCGAAGATCTACTGTTACGGTAAGTTCTTACGTAACTGTACTATCTTACTTCGAGAGGGCTCTTGCAGTAGGTAATTACATACAGGACAGAATCCCAAGCAGTCTGGAACAAGAGAAAAGGCACCGGGAGGAGGAACTACTCCAAAAAGTAGCAGATAATCTAGCAGGTCTCAAGAGGAGGCCTTGCAAGACAGCTAACCCGAAGCCTGCTCTACGGCGAGAGGCAATGTCCAAACTGTAATGCTTAGTGTGTATGGACTGAAGTCCAAGTGGCGGCAGCACAGATGTCTGCCGCAGACACGTTCTTGAAACAAGCCGCAGAGGCAGCAACTCCACGAGTGGAGTGATCTCTGACTTGACCCGGGAGGGTCTTCTTGTACTTGTCATAACAGAAAGTGATGCAATGGGCCAACCATTTTGATAGGCATTGCTTAGAAACAGTATTGCCTTCTCTTTTGTGAGCAAAGGAGATGAACAACTGATCAGTCTTTCTGAGATCCTTCGTCCTATCGGTGTAGTATCTCAGAATCCTGTGAACATCCATGGTATGGAGCAGGTACTCTCCTTGATTGGAGTACTGAGTGAAGAAAGCAGGCAATTCAATAGACTGATTCAAGGCGGATTCTGCTACCACCTTCGGAAGAAACTTAGGATTCGTGCGAAGAGCTACTCGTTCTTTGTGAAAAATCAAATAAGGGATTTTGCACATCAGGGCCTGGAGTTCGGAAATTCTGCAAGCAGAAGTAATGGCCACCAAGAAGAGCGTCTTCCACGACAAAAACTTCAAGTCTGCGGAAGCCGCAGGCTCAAAGGGGGGGGAAGGGTAAGTTTCACGAGGACAAAGTTTAAGTCCCAGGGCAGAGCTGGGGTCCGGATAGGGGGCCTGAGATGAAGGACCCCTCTAAGGAAAGTTTTGGAGACCTCCAGCTGGGCAAATGCCTTATCCGCGAAAGGGACATGGTAGGCTGAAATAGCTGCCATATGGACTTTCAAAGAGGAGTGACTGAGACCCAGGTCGAAAAGATGATGCATGTACTCAAGCAGAATGGTCACAGGACAAGAAAAGGGCTCCACGTTCCTGGACGCAGCCCAGATGGAAAATCTTTTCCATTTCATGGCGTAGGTGGACATAGTGGAGGGTTTTCTAGCCTCCACCAGAATCTCGGCCACCTTAGGAGAAACGCCAAAGCGAGATTGAGCTAGGTCTGCAGGAGCCATGCATGAAGTTGAAGGGACTTGAGTCCTGGATGGACCAGGGTCCCCTGATCCTGGGTCAGCAATCCTCGAGATAAAGGAAGAGGAAGAGGAGGAACCTCTGAGTATTGTTGTAGAAGAGAGAACCAGATTTGCCTGAGCCAAAAAGGAGCGATCAGAATCATTCTCGCTCCTTCCAAAGCAAGCTTCTTCAGCACACGAGGTACCAGGGGAATTGGGGGAAAAGCATAGACGAATCTGTCCTTCCAGCTTAGAGATAGAGTGTCGCTCCAGAAAGCGTCTCGCTCTGGAGCGAGCGAGCAAAAGATTGGAAGATTTGCGTTTTGGGAGGAAGCGAACAGATCTATCTGAGGAGTCCCCCAAATCTGGAAAATGCTTTTTAGAACTTTTTCGTCCAATTCCCACTCATGTGGTAGAGCCAACGAGCGACTTAGTCCGTCTGCCAGGACATTATCAACTCCCGGAATGTGGATCGCCGTGAGGTGAAGGTTGTGAAGCGTTGCCCAATCCCAGACCCTCATCGCTTCCCTGCACAGCGGGTAGGACCGAGTTCCTCCCTGCTTGTTGATGTACCACACCACGCACATGTTGTCCATTTGGACAGCAAGGTGACCGGGAAGGATGTAATGGTGAAGGGCCTGGAGAGCATACAGCACTGCTCGAAGCTCGAGCACACTGATGTGGAGAACGGTTTCCAACTTTGACCATAGGCCCTGGGTTCGGTGAGGACCTAAATGGGCTCCCCAACCTTCACCTGAAGCGTCCGTGGTCAGAGTCTGATCGGTGGAAGGATGAAAAAATGGGACCCCCCGGAATAGGTTCTCTCGAACCATCCACCATTGTAAGTCTCTTACCATCGGCGAGGAGATCAGGACCAGATGATCTACGTCGTCTACTCGTTGATCCCACTGAGATCGGAGAGTCCACTGAGAGATTCTCATGTGGAGGCGTATGCGCAGAACCGTCGGGATGGCCGCTGCCATAAGCCCCAGCAGACGGAGCACTGACCTCGCCGGAACCCTCCTGTGTTCCGACAGGAGGGAAATCTGGGACTGGAGGGAGGCCCCCCTGTCCGGAGGCAGAAAGGCCTTGCACATTGTTGTGTCGAGGATTGCCCCGATGAACTGGAGCCTCTGTGAAGGATCCAGGTGAGACTTGGAATGGTTGATGGTAATACCCAGGCCAGTGAAAACCTGCTGGGTGAGGGAGAGAAAATGCAGGAGTTCCTCCATGGATGGGGCCGCCAGGAGCCAGTCGTCCAGGTAGGGAAAAACCTGAGCTCCCAAAGAACGCAGGTGGGCCACTACCACCGCCAGGCATTTGGTAAAGACTCGGGGAGCTGAGGAAAGACCAAATGGGAGCACCCGGAATTGGTAGTGGTCCCCCTGGAACGCAAACCTGAGGTACTTTTGGTGTGAAGGGCGAATGGGGATGTGCAGGTACGCATCCTGCATATCCAGTGCACAAAGCCATTGGCCCAGCCGAAGCAGGGACAAGAGGGTTTGAAGGGAGAGCATCCTGAACCTCTTGTATTCCACATATAGGTTCAGAGAGCTGAGATCGAGAATGGGTCTGAGATTTCCCGGCTTCTTTGGTACATAGAAGAAGTGGGAATAGTAACCCGTCCCGTGGAGGTGAGGGGGGACGGGCTCTATAGCCTGTTTCGCAAGGAGAGCAGAGATTTCTTCCCTGACCAAAGGAAGATGGTCCCTTGAGTAAGAGGAGTTCAGAGGGGGGTGATATGGAGGTTTCTGTAGAAACTCTATGGAGTGCCCCTCTGCTATGATCTGAAGCACCCATGAATCCGTCGTTATCCTCTCCCAACCCAGAAGATGGAGGGAGAACCTCCCTCCTACTGGTTCCTCTGGGGCGTCCGGAGGCGGTGGGAGAGGGAAAGAGTCAGGTGGTGTGAGGCAGCGCCGCAGCTGGGGCACCCGCTGCTTTTTTGGGCGGCCGGGGCCTGGCAGCTGTGGGGGCCCGACGTTTAGTGGCCCGCCTTCCCTGAGGTTTCGCTTGAGGCCGGCTGCGTCTGCCAAAGGGACGGCGCTGTGGGGGATGGGGATGGTACACTGAATCAACAGATTTAAGGGCCGTCCCTTTCTCCTGCAAATCAGTGATGATGTCCTTGACATCACCACCGAAAAGCACAGAACCCCTGAAAGGTGCTTCTTGGATCGCTGACTGCACCTCCGGGACCAGACCTGACACACGGAGCCATGCATGACGCCGAAGGCTGATGGCGAACTCAGAGCTCCGTCCTGCGGTGTCCACTGCATCGTAGGTCATCCTCAAAATATGACGACTGGCCGAACGAGCAGAACGGACCAGGTCGGTTAACTCCTGCTTGACTTGGGAGTCAGGCAAAGAGTCAATCTTAGATTCCACTTGGGTAAGGACAGCTTTCTGGTAATCCCCCATATGTGCTACATAGTTCAGGGCCCTAATCCCCAGTGTGGAAGAAGCGTAGATCTTCCTTCCATACTGATCCAGAAGGCAAGATTCCTTATCCGGGGGAGACGAGCTCAGGTGTTTCGGGTGTGCTGACTGGCCGTGAGCGGCACTAATAACAACCGAGTCTGCACAGGGGTGAGAGTCTAAAATGTCTACACCCTCCGGAGCCTGGTATAGCCTGCACCGGCGTCAGGGGAGCCAGCCTCAGATCCAGCTCTTCAGGAAGAGGATCGGACGGTAGCCCAGGGTCCCGAGCCTCATCCAGGGACGGAGGGGAAAAATCCCTGGGTCGGGCGGGGGACTGGGGTTTCTGATGGCAGCGAGGCTGCGGGGCCTGGTACGACAGGAGCAGGGTCTGCTGTGAGGCGCCTGAGAGCCCCGCGCACGGAGGAGCCGACGCGGTGGCTTAGGGGCCGAATCCCGGCGGACGCCAGAGGAGCCGGCGTCTGACTTTGGGGGTCCCTCGTCGGAGACGGGCCAGGGATGAGAGAAGGCCCGGTCCGAGAGGGACACTGCCATGTGCCGACCTGAAGGGTCGAGCATCTTAGCGGCCTTCTCCCGGCGTATGTCGGAGGAGCCGACGTCCAGCTTAAGGGAGGTGCCCGCACCAGTAGACCGCAAGCCTGCGGTGGTACTGGGGGTTGGAGCCTCCTTTTGCTCGGAAGCACCCGGCAGGCTCGAACACGAACCCGACGGGTGGGCCGACGCCTCCTCCAAAGCCTTGGAGGCTGCCGCCGGGTGATCCCCGGAGGGATGTACCTTGCCCGCCACTCCGGCCGGAGTCGCGGAGGAGGAGGCCTTCTCCCGGTGCCTTTCCTTGTCCCACTTCTTGTGCCCTTCAGGGGTGATCGACGCCTGCCGAAGTTTCTTCAACTCCTTCTCCCTCGCGGACATCTTCTTTTTGAGGAGACGGGCTTCGAGGGACTGCTGGCGTCGTCTGCAGGTGGCCACGCCGAAATGGAGGCAGTGCAGACACTTGTCGACTGCGTGGTCGGGGCCTAAGCAGAAAAGGCAGAGGGAGTGACCATCTTTGTGAGGCAGTTGGGCGCCGCACGAGTTGCACTTATTCTTTGAAGGGGATGACATATACCGACGTTCACCTGACGATAGAAGTATAAAATACAATATTGAAAACAGGACTGAGCGAAAAGAACTTAACCGCGAGCCGCTGTACGAGCTGACGGTGGGAAAGAACTGGAAGGCGGGCGTCCGGGACCACCACTATACCGGCGTCGTATGGCGCCGGTCACCTGATTCGGAAGGTCCCGCCAGGGACTGCTAGCTAGAAATTTTTCCGTGGGGGTCCTGCCGCCTGCCGGCGTCAGTCCTATATGTAATTACCTACTGTAAGAGCCCTCTCGAAGTAAGATCAACAAGAACAACTGGATCATCTGCTTTAAACTGAACTGTACTAGCGTAAGGTCAATAGATTAGAAAGGGTATGACACTTGGACAGCTGGTTCTGTTTACTGTATCATTTTTTTTTTTGTAACATAAAAATGTGTCATGAGAGATGCTGAAACAGTATGTGAGATCACACACACACAGGTTTTAGATACTAGGTGTTACCTGGAAGGCCAGAAGGTAATTACAGGATAGAAGATACCTAACTGCCAAGATAGATCATAAACTTTTATAACACTTAGAGGAAGAAGAGCAGGTTTTGACGTTTTAGTGTGAAGTCATAAAAGATGCTTTGATGTCCTGGGAAGGGGAAGTGGATCAAAAGATCAAAGAAATGTCATTTGAAAAAAAAATGAGTTGTGCTGAGATCACAGAATATTAATTCACCTTCTGGGAAAAAGGCATCCTGCTTTTGTATAGATACATATTTTTTATATATTCTGACAGGGGGAGCTAGGTGACCTCATGCAAAGAGGTGGGCAAAGCCAGCTTTTAAATAATATTCTGTTTTCCTACAGTGGACACACTTTTATCTACACTCTGACAAAGAAATATCTTTGAGCACTTTAAGCAGGTATTTAGAGAAAGACAAATCTAAGTAGTGTAGTAGGAACTGCACTGTTAAAACCTTGTTCTTTTTAAAAGATTTGTGTGTTCGTGTTTATGTTTTACATATTCCTTTCTTCAGTTTTAGTAAAACTCTATTTTTAGAGCCTACTTGGTCTGTCTTTGATTTCTTTCCTTTACAAGTGGAGTATATATGGTTAAAGCAGACACTGTACATAAGCCTGAATGGTGATACCAAACTGGAAAAAGGTAAGCGTTTTAATCTGAGGCTTTTTATTACAGTTTTTAAGGGTCCATTTCTGTACACCTGGTTAGGTGCCCGCAGGCAAAAATATCTGGCCCCCACGAAGACAGAATTATCTGCGCCTGTGCATTGGGTACACTAGCAAGAGGTTCACAGTTTGAATCCGTCCAAGGCTTGAGACCAAAGGTTGATTCAAACCCACAAAAACAGACAGGAGGGTTACCCTGTTTCTGTTAACTGTTCACAAGACTGCGCTTGGAGGTTGGCACTTTGGGAATAGAGGGCTGACCTACTGAGTGGGTTTGTGACAAAGGGTACCAGCTGTATTGTAGAGGCTGACTGGTTCTGGAAGGGGAGGTAGGACTGGAGAGTTAATGATATTGAAGAACACCTTGGAAGAAATGAAATTACTGTAGTGAGTAATCTTTTATTCTAACTCTACGGATTCTTCAATATCATTAACTCTGTCTCTAGCAGACTATGAAGCAATGCCTTTGGAGGTGGGCCCAGAACCCTATTTAGGGAACAGGTTAAACCTGGCATCATCCCTGGACTAAGTGTCCAGACTATAGCGCTTTGTAAAAGTGTGCACTGTTCTCCATGTGGCTGCTCTGCAGATTCCCAACGGGGGATATACCTGGCTGCTGCTACTGCATCCGCTGTATCCCACGCGGAGTGTGCCCTCAGGCCTACTGGGGGCTCCTTGTCAGCTTTACTGTAACAGAACTGGATTCAAGCTACTATCCAGCATGCAATTGTCCTTTCTGAAGCTTGCTTTCCTTTTCCCACATCACCATAGGTCAGGAACAACTGCTGTTTGTCCGGCCTATGTGCCTCAGTATGCTCGATATAATATTTGAGATCTCTCTTCATGTCAAGGCTATGTTTACTCGGTTTACTTGGTCTGACAAGACATAAGTAGGTTTGCACCCATCTAGAATGTCTCCCACAACATCGTGGGTATATCGTTTTTCATTTCATGTCCATCCATGGGATGAATTCAATCTTGACTTGAAAATGTTAAATGTAGTGGCATCCACAATGTGTTGTGGTAAGCTATTCCAAGCCTTAACTACATGTACCGTGTAACAGTTGTCACATTTGGTGATATTAGCCCTGGAACAAAAAGCTGCTTATTATGGCTTCTCAAATTTGGTGGACAGTTGTTAAAGTTAAATCCACATTCTACTTTTAGTATAGGATTATTTAGGTATTTGTATAGTTCCAGTAAATCACCCCTTTTCTTTCTTTCTTCTAAACTGACAAGTCCTATGTGAGCTAGTCTTTGTTCGTAACCTAAGTTTTTTAAACTTGGAATTAGTTTTGCGGTCCTTCGCTGCACCTTTTCCAATAATTCTATATCATGTCTCAAATACAGACTCCAAAAAGCTGAACCCGTGTCAAGGTGTAGCCAAATGTATGCTCTATATAGTGGTAGGATAAAATGTTCATTTCTAGTTGTAAAAGAACGCTTGACACATTTCAGCAGTCTGTTAGCAGATAAGGCTATTTTTTTGCAGTGGTCTTTGGATGATAAGTTTGTTGTTTACCAGTATACTAAGGTCACGTTCTTTTTCTACGATTGTCAGGGGTTTTTTGTTCAAAGTATAATGGTATTGAGGGTTGTTCCTTCCAAAATGTAGTACCACGCATCTGTTTGAATTAAAAGTCATTTTGTTATTACTTAAGTTTCTATTTTCTTCAAGTCCTCAGTCACAGTTATGTAGTTTTGGTAAGTATTAACTCCCCCCCCCCCCAATTTGGTATCTTCTGCAAATTTCGTGAGGGTGTTGGTAATATTCAGGTTTATATCGGATATGAATAAATTAAATAGGGTTGGTCCGAGGACCGATCCCTTGGGGACACCACTGGTAACTATACCTGGTATGGACAATGTTCCATTCCATTTATACGTACTGACTGAGTACAGTCTAGCAGCCAGTTATTTATCCATTTAACTGTATTATTATTAAACCCTATATTCAACAGTTTAGAAACTAACTTGTGGTGGGGAATCTTATGAGTTAGTTTCCAAACTATTGAATATGGGGTTTAATAATGACATAATTAAATGGATAAATAACTGCCTGCTAGACCGTAGTCACTCAGTGGCCCAGATATTCAAAAGGGTTGCGCATGGCGCAACACTGTTGCGCCATGAGCAACCCACTGATGCGCCCCGGCGCGATATTCAAACGGGGATTGTGCCTGGCACAAATCCCGATGCGCCAGAGCGCATCAGTAATGTATGCAGCGCAGGTGATGGTGGGGCATGCCCATGCATACTTTGCATATCCCGATATTCAGCCCGGGATGTGCTGAGTCCATGTATGCGTAACCCCTACTTGCGCCACACACAGGTGAGCCAAAAGAAAAAGGAACAATGGCTGGCCACCCACAGGTGAGCTGCCGTACTGCAGGGTGCAACACAGCAGCTGCCACCTATGGGTGGCCACCCGAGCTCCGGCTGCACCTGGGGCACCCCCCCATGCCCGATCGCGGGCATACATACAAAAATGATCCTTCAAAATCCCTGGTAGTCCAGTGGACTGTTTGCAGCCCGATCGCGGGCTGCAGTTAAAATAAAACAGGTCCTATATCCCTGGTGGTCCAGCGGAACGCTGTCAGCCCGATCGCGGGCATTTGTAAAATAAAATAAATTCCTATATCCCTGGTGGTCCAGTGGACCGCTCGCAGCCTGATCGCAGGCATTTGTAAAATAAAATAAGATCCTATATCCCTGGTGGTCCAGTGGACCGCTGTCAGCTCAATCGCGGGCAATTGTAAAATAAAATAAATTCCTATATCCCTGGTGGTCCAGTGGACCGCTGTCAGCCCGATCGTGGGCATTTGTAAAATAAAATAAAATCAGATATCCCTGGTGGTCCACTGGACCGCTCGCAGCCCGATCGCGGGCTTAAGTATAAATAAAATAGTCAAATATCCCTGATGTTCCAGTGGACCGTTCGCAGCCCAATCGTGGGCATCTGTATTAAAAACAAATGGGCGTACAGCCCTACACCTACGGTGTCAGTCGGCGAGTGGGATGCTGGCGCCCGCCACTGACCGGGGAGGCGGGGCAGTGGGACTCAGTGGGGAAGAGGGGTACCGCTGGACCACCAGGGATATTGGACGTCATTTGGTTTTAATACAAATGCCTGCGATCGGGCTGCAAGTGGTCCACTGGCCCACCAGGGATATCTGACTTTATTTTCTTTATACTTAAGCCCGCAATCGGGCTGCGAACGGTCCACTGGACCACCAGGGATATAGGAATTTATTTTATTTTACAAATGCTCGCGATTGGGCTGACAGCGTCCACTGACCACCGGGACATAGGATGCGACGGTATTTATGAAGCCCGCGATCGGGCTGTGGGGCATATTGCCGGCTAGGTAGGGCGCTGTCCTCGACGGCTGCTGCCTGGCAGGGCACCAGGTGCAAGTTGCCGGGGATTGGCACACCTGCATGCAAATGGGGCCATAATTACATGCAAATAGCCCCATTTGCGCCTTGCATACATTATGGCCACATTTGCATGTGCACTTTTGAATATCGCAGTTGCTGTGCATGGCGCAGCGAACTTGCACTAGCGCATCCCCCTACTCCACTCTGGCCACTTGCGCTGGCGCAGTGCCACTGCGCCATGCACACTGCGGGTGGCCAGGGTGCGATATTCAACTATGCTGTGCCATGGCGCAGCTCCATTGAATATTGCCCAGTCAACACCCCTGCGCAGCCAAGTTGCGCTGCACCCAGGCATGCGCCACAGCCTGGCGCAGTTTGAATATCCAAGCCAGTATGTATAAATGGAACATTGTCCATACCAGGTATAGTCACCAGTGGTGTCCCCCAGGAATCTACATTACCCTGAACTAGAATGCTCAGTGAAGAAGACTGCCAAAGTAATGGATTGGTTAAGGTAGAAATCAGAATACTTCTGGAAGGAATTTCCTATTAGTCCTGAGCACCACCCTGTCCCTGTTGAAGGAAATGTAATCTTGTTCCACGCACAGGGCCTGTAACTCACTTATCCGTCTTGGTGATGTAACGGCTACTAAGAAGATAACCTTCCAAGTGACAATTTTTAAGTGAGCTGTGGCCAAGGGCTCGAATGGAGGTTCCATGAGCTTGGCAATACAGACATTTAGATTCCAGGAAGGCACCGATTCCCTGTGAGGGGAGTGCAGACAGGCCAGTCCTTTTTTTTGCATTACTTAGTTACCTCTCCCACCAGAGGCCATCCAAGTCGACCTCTCCTTTGGGTGGTCAGTCTTCTCGCTTCCGCCCTGATCCTCCAATCCTGACAACTGCTGCCTCCTCATCGTGCTGCCCCGGTTGTCCCGCCATATCCCTTCGACGGGGGGCCCTACCCCATGGGGGGCTACCGGTGATGGGAGACTACAGCGCCCAGAGGCAACATCTTGCATCTGCGCCAGGGTAGTGAGGAGCACAGCACACGGGGGCTATCCTGGCTATTGCAGCATCAGAGGATAGGGCCTCCATCATCCGGCGGCAAGGCAGCCATTCTTACTGGTTTTCTCCCTCCCCACACATTGGACACATGCCGTGGCATCCTGGCTGCTTATGCAGGCGTCGTGAGGTCACCCACAATGCACTGCATGGTGCCAGCCGCCAGAGCCACCAGACAGCAACGCGATCCGACCCCCCGGAAGGAGAGCAGCTAATCCTTTAAATACTTTTTAAAAATAGGATCAGCTGCCAAAGAGACCCCTTACCGCTGGAGAGGTAAGCAGAGACAGATGCCAAATGCACCTTAACAGTAGTGGGCTGCAGTCCTATTGAATGCAGGTGAGTCAGATAGTCTAATAAGACTGGTATCCCCACCTCGGATGGTAACACATCTTTTGTGCCACATCATATGGAAAACCTCTTCCATTTTGAGACATAGGTCCTTTTTGTGTAGAGGGTTTCCTAGAGCCCCTCAAAACCTTTAGCACACTCTCTGAGAGGTGTAAGTCAGCATACTCTAAGTCCTCAAGGACCATGCTTTGAATCTGAGTGACCTGAGGTTCAGATACAGAATCCTTCCCTGGGAGGATGTCAAAAATTGTGTCTGTGTGGGAGGTTTATTGGCTGAGCCACAGACAGACAGAGCAGCAGTGAGTACCACAGCTGCCTGGCCCAATCTGGAGCTATCAGAATAATTGTAGCTGACTGGGACCTGAGCTTGATTAGAACCCTGAACAATAAGGGAAATGGGGAAAAGGCATACAGAATTTTCCCTGTACATTCTAACACCATGGCATCCACTGGCACAGACCCCCTGGCTGGAGGCTTGCAGCAGAACTTGGGCAACTGGTGAGTCTCTTCTGAGGTGAAGAGGTCTATCTCTGTTGTGCCCCACCTCCGAAACAGCACTTCCAGTACCTGTGTGTTGAGGCACCAGTCGTGGTGATTTTGGTTGATTCTGCTGAGTGCATCTGCCAGGGTGTTGTCCTTTCCTGGGAGGTGAACAGCCAGCAGGGAAACCTGCAAGGAGTATGCTAGATTCCAAATTTTCATTGCTTCTGTACACAGCAGGTCGGACCTTGTCCCGCCTTGCTTGTTGATATAATACATTGTGGTGGTATTGTCTGTCCTGACTTGTACCACTTTATCTCTTATCAGAGATGCAAAGGGATTGCAGTACTAGAAGCACTGCCCTAAGCGCCAGGAGATGTATATGCAGTAGTGACTCTGTGGGGGACCAAGTGCCATGCACTGTGTGTTCCTCCAGATGTGCCCCCCACCCAAGTAGAGAGGCATCTGTAGTGAGCACCATGGTAGGAGATTCCTTTTTGAATGGGACTCCTTCCCTTAGGCTGGCCCAGTCCTGACACCACTGCAGGGCCTGTAACAGTGTCCTTGATACAGGCACCATCTTTGAAAGGGAGTCCTTTCTTTGGCACCAATGTGCCCTGAGGTGAAACTGAATGTCCCTCATCTGGAATCTGCAGCCCTGCATTGTACCTGTGGCTGCAGCCATGTGCCCCAGCAACTCCAGAAAATGCTCTGCTGGCCTTGGTTTGTTTAGGGTGAAAGATCCTGCGATGTGGAGGATGTTGTCCACCCTGTCCTGAGGGAGAAAAGCTCTTCCTTACAGGGTATCCAATTCTGCTCCTATAAAGTGCAGAACCTGGACAGGTTGTAACACAGATTTGTGAACATTTATGAGGAATCCTAGAGACTCCAGTGTCTCCTGTGTGATCCTCAAAGATTCTCTTACCTGTTTTGGGAGGGGGAATTACCTGATGACTAACCAGTTGTCCAGGTATGGGAACACTGATATGCCCTGCCTTCTTAGGTGGGCCACCACTACGGCCAAGCACTTTGTGAATGCCCTGGGGGCAGAAGTTAGGCCGAAGGGCAGAACTGTGAACTGGTAGTGACCGGAAGGTAGTCTGAACCTTAGGCACTTTCTGTGAGATTCCCTTATGGGAATGTGGAAATAGGCATCCTTTAAATTTAGTAATGTCAGCCAGTCTCCGTGCTGTGGAAGAATCATTGCCGAGGTTACCATTTGAACTTTGGCTTTATGAGGTACTTGTTTAAAGCTCTCAGATCTAAGATGGGTCGCAACTCCCCATTCTTCTTTGAGGTTAGGAAGCATCTGGAGTAGAAACCTCTTCCTCTTTGAGAGGAAGGGACTGGTTCTACTGCTTTTGATTCCAGCAGGGTGGACACCTCTTTTTCTAGTAGTGTCCTCTCAGCTGGGTTTGGAAAGCTGAAATACCTTGGCCTCAACCTGGGGAAGGTTTTGAAGCTGAGGGATAGTCCCTGACCCACTACCTCGAACACCCACTTGTCTGTGGTGATGGTTTTCTAGTTTTGGAAGTAGTATGTCAGTCTGCCCCAACTGGGATAGAGGAGGTGACCCTGACTGTCGCATCAAGGGTTCTGCTTTTCTTGCGTAGCAGTTTGTGGGGATTGGTCCCTTCTTTTGAAGCCCCTGCGGTTTCTAGCCCTGTAGTAACCCCACTGTGGATAGCTAGAGGTAGCCTGCACCTGATAGAAGGGTCTATTATAACCCCTGCTTCTACCTCCCCTTCCATATGGCCTGTAGGAAGTCTAGGCCTTGTCTTTTGCGAAATTACTCTTGTAAGTGGCCTTGTACTTGTCTACTTTTTTCATAAATTCCTCTGTTTCACTGCCAAAACAGGAACGGTTTTCCACAGGGAAATCCATGGCTTTATTCTGGGTATCCTGAGTGAGACTGGTTGTCCTGAGCCAGGCAAACCTCCTGAAGGATATGGACAGGGCCATCCATCTAGCTGCATTATCATTTGCATCCACAGCCAAGTGGAACTGATATTTTGTGGCCTCTAAGCCGCAACTAACCATTTCCATAAGGTCATCTGCAAGCCCTGGTGGAGCCTTTTCAGCCATGGCCATAACTGAAGTCCACAGACTCTTCTGATACTGTGCAGGAAGCCCATATAATTAGCTTCCCTAATGCCCAAAGAAGCAGCCAGATACCCTTTCTTAGCCATCCCATCCAACTTCCTAGAATCCTTCTCAGGATGATGGGTGGCCTTCTGGATCTGGGTGGGACAGTAAAAACTCAGCACCCATGGGATCTAGCTGATACTTTTTGTCAGCTTTTTTTATTTACAGGTGGTATGGAGTTTGGGGTCTCTAACACCTTTACCACCTGCTTCTTAAAGAACGTAATAATGGGTAACAAGATCTTTTTTGTGTGTGTTAACCTCATCATGTCTAGGTACTGTAATTCCTCATATCATTCAGGCTCATATGGTGTAAGATCCAGTGCTTCCACCAGTTGTCTCACAAAAGTAAAATGTGAGAAGTAATCCTCAGGTGGGGATTCAAACCTGTGCTCTGGTGAAATCTCCAGCTCAATCACCTCTTCGTCCTCATCATCCTCTCCATACTCCTCCAGAGAGGGATCAAACATTAACGTACTTTGAGAAGAGGAACCCAATCCTGAAACCGAAGGACTGGCTGCTGTGGAACTGGTGCTAACTCTGTCTGAAAGGCTTTTAAAATCAGTAGAGCCTGTGCAACTTGGTCAGTCGCTGGCTATTTGTTTGTGATACTGGGAACTCCACTGCTTTTCCAGCCACGGAACCAATACTCTTCTTTTTGTCCAACTTTTTTAAAGGAACTGAATCTTTTACCAGTTCACCAGGTCTTTTCAGTCTGGATGTCTCACCATTTTCAGGGGTGTTTGCATCAGCATCCTTAGACTTATCTTTCGATTCCACAGTCGGATCTGGAACCAAGGTTGTAGACATTTTTTCTTTAAAACGCTTGAAGCGTTTTTCAACAGTCTTTTCAGGAAAAAAGATTTACAAATTTCACTACTGGACTCGAAGTGTTCAGCCCCAAGGCAGAATAAACATAAGTCATCTTTATCCGTTTTTGCAAAAACTTCCTGACACTTATGACAGTTTTTAAATCCGATCAGCCCAGTTTTTTTTAGGCTTTTTGGACATTACTGCTGTAAAGCACAACACCAAAAACAAATAAAAGATTAGTTTCTAAACCGAGTTACCCACCGGCGAGATACCACAAAGTAGTACAAGAATTGCTTGCGGTTGGTCCCCAACTGAGGAAAAACCGTGATTTAACAAATAATAAACTGGAGTAACCCAGCAACAGAAACAGAGCTTTAACAAAGTAAGATACAAAAAGTAAAGTGATTTAATGCTAAAATAGACTAACTAATCAGTTCCCCAACTGTTACAAGGAACTGGTGAGGAACCGAAAAACTAGCCTAAAACTAACTAAAACTTCGCTAAAACTAAGTTGGGCAGCAGAAATGAAATAATAAAATAATATTTATATATATATATATATATATATATATTTTTTTTTTTTTAAGTTAAAGTTTTTTTCAGTGAGGCTGAGGAGCAGTGTCTGACGCATCCAACAAGGCAGGCGAAGAAAGAAATCTGAGCATCTTAGAATGCAACAGTTAGGAGGGCAGCAGGTTTGAATGGTGGCACGTGCCAATAGGTTCCACTATTAGCATAAAGTTCCATTCATCTCCAGAGCAGTGCAATCTAGGAGGCCAACTGCTAGAGTTAATGATACAGCAAAATCCCTGGGGTTAGAGCATCTTGCTCTGTACATGACTGTACATTTAGCACTGATTGCCACCGCCACAGGGGCGACTCTGCCCCCAATGACAGCACTCCCATTCTATGCAAGGCAAAAACAAAAAGTGTGGTGCTGTTACTTGGGAATGTATGCTCTGTTTAGCACCCCCTTACTTCATGCAACTGTATAAGGGGACTGCTAAATGAGCTTATCGTAGCGGTAAACAAATGCTATCATCTGAAAACTGGCTTACTGCATAGGGATTTGTATACCCCTTTCTTAAAGTGATGCACACTTCACAACCTGGCAACAAGAGCACTTATACTTTGGCCCTCAATAAGACTTTCGTGCTCCATTCTTTATGAAATTAAAATTACTGATCACGATGTTAGAACGTCAGTTGCCTGGTGCAAGAGAGCAAGCTACCAAAATTACCTGAAGTGGGCTGGCCTGATGGCACACCTGTAGCGCTACCGCTTGCTATGCTGGTGATCCAAAGTCGGGAACAGACTTGGGTAGCTTGGAAGTCTGCCGGATAGGGAAGACTGTGCTTTCTTAGGACAGCTCTCCTCCACTGGGAAGGGAGTTTTCACATCCCGGTTTTTCTGACACCAGCAAAGGCTGGATGTTGACACAGTTTGGACTCACAGTCTCATTGAGGCCATGCAATTGGTGCTGATGCATGCATGACTCTGCGTGCGCACCACTGCATGCCTGGCAGCCCTCATGGAAAACAAAACTAACCTATGATGGAAAACCCCCAACTGTGGCAGGATGATGTTTCAAGTCCCTCACACCAAGCACCACGGACTAGGCCATTCCCATTTGGATTATGCTCCATATGGGATTTGCCTCCTCCTTCAATCCCATCATGGGGGAATCTGCGGATGCAAGTCCTAGATAAGGTAAGTGATAGGGCTGGGGGGACCAGGAAAGAAAGTTGCAGGTCAGTGTCAAAGAGTAAATTCTTTATGGAAAATAAATTACCTGAAGTAACTTCGACAACAGATCAAGGCCATCATTGTCTACCCTGCAAATAACAACAACAACAGTTATTATTTGAAGACTTCACCCTCCTCTGCTTTGTTTCTTGAGAATTGTTATCTTTTCCTTCAGCAAAACATACAGATGGCATGCAATGCCACAGCATAATATCGTAACAGGTTTATTTTTGCAAGTCTGGACTCAAAAGGATTATCATGAAGGAGTATAGTAATTAGAAAAAAGGATGTTACTTACCTTAACTATAGATCTTCAAAAATATTGTCTTCATAGAGACACACACACTTTGGTCTTAGGTCTGGAGGCACTAGGATCCCACGAGAGCAAAACATTCAGACAGGACAGCAGCGATGACACCAGAGCACATACGACACTAGACACCAGAGTCAATAACTGTTGACCATGTCCTAACTGCCTTAGTTCTGTTAGCAAGGACTGTTCCGTTACCAAGCACCATACTTGCAAGGACGACGAAGAGAAAAAACATCCAACAGAAAAGAAATAAAAAATGGGAGTGCCAGAGAACCATAGGACGCAACTTCCACGAGCTTCACTTCCACATGCTGTATTTTAAGAGAAAACTTAACTTTTAGCACAACTTAGCTGCCTAACCCGTCTCATTGTGTTCCTGAACTGTTTTGGAGTTGGAAGATACCACATTTAGCCATGGTCTGGAAAACTCAGCTGTCCATGCCGCAGGAAGGGCCCCTCAATCAGGAAGCAAGGTCAGAGAAGCAACGGGCAGCACCGAAGCTAGCAGCCTGTCTTCTATTACAGAACCACTGTGGCAAATAATGCTAGATCCGACAGGGTCACGGACTCCAAAATAGAATTTACGCTAGCAATGCTGGAATCCCAGCCATAAATAAAACTGGCAGGCTCTGTGGCTGAGGTGGACAAAAGGTGAACCGCTACACAGGCCCTGGCTGCCTTACTTGCACAAGAAAACACACAGCTGCGTGGCCACCTAAAAAATCTTAAAACTGAAATTGGGTCTGGGAACCTCCATTCCCAGAGTGAACAGTGGGGACTGACCTCTTGGACTTCTTTTACTTTGGCTGCAATCCTCTTTTACCTTCTCAGTGGACTTTAACTGGACATCACTGAGGACAACCTACCAGGTGAACCCATGAATGAAGCCTGCATCACCCACCCAGCCACACACAGTCCTCCTGTGCACAGTCAGATTGGAATCACAGTATCTAACACTGTTCCCTCTGGGAATTTACAGCTCTGATATCTCAGTATTTCCAGACCTATCGTTTGAAATAAGTGACAGATGGAAGTGGTCTGGTATGATGCGCCAACGTATTCGAGCCTTAGGAATAATACATTCCTTTTCTTTACTTGCCTGGCTCTGCATCAGTTACATGGGAAAACATAGTAGTTCTACGTTCCACGGGATGCCGGCAGGTTGTTAGAGAAAAGAGAAAGGGAATCTGCTACCATGGCCACTGAGGACACTGTTCATGATGGAGAAGAATCCCAGAAGGACTAATGGTGACTTTTACCCTTTAAGGGAATTTTCTTGCTGTTTGGGAACTCTTTTCATGACTGTTCTCTGCCTTACCCTATGTGGGGGGGGGGGAGAGATATTTTCCTTTTCATCAGTATTGTTTCTGTTAAATTCCTTCTCAAAAATCTAATCGTAGGCTGGCCCGGTGGCACAGAGGGTCGAGGTGCTGGACGCCACACCTCATGCCACACAGGCGACCCAGGTTCGGGAACTAGCCTGGGTGGTCGGCAAGGGAAGGAGAAGATCGAGCATTCAGAGGACTAATCTCTTCTCCTAGGGTGGGGGGATTTCCTCACTCGGTGGTGGCTCCTGGCAGAGGCTAGAGGGCAAAACACCTATGGTGGGGACAGCTCATGGGGTCTGGTGTCGGCGGGCATCTGTGGGAGTGGACGGGCTTGCTCACTCAGTGCGCCAATGAAATTGTACAACCGCACCAGGGGGTGGAACAAGGAAAATGGCCTTGCCTCCCGGTGGGTGAAGGGGGGGTACAGGGGCCGGACAACCACGCTAAGTGCCGGGTCTCTCCGTTCACGCTTCCGGCTCTCTTCCCTGCCTGGTCGCTCTGCTAGATTACAGACAGCGCACCAGGAAGGAGTAGGTGGTCCTACCTCAGGGGACTCAGAGCTGGGGAACTGGGTGGCCAGGTACCGGATGGAGAGGAAGCTGATGGAGGAGGAGGAGCGGAGGACTTCAGGCGGGCGGGATCATGGCCAAAGCTGAGCTACCTCCTGGAGAGTGTCTGGGTAAGGCAGTGTAAGAGCATAAACAGAACTGAAAAAAATATCCAATCATGTCCTACATACATTGTGCATTGTATGATGTAATATTTAATATAATAAATAATTTGTAATATTTTGGTTTTGCTACTTTTTTCTCTCCCTTTCCCCCTCAGGTCACATCTGTAAATGAGATTGTTTGTAATTCTCTGTATGTCAACCTAGTGAGACACTTGTTAAATGAATCAATAAATAAACAATATCTTATGTTGTTTGAGTTGATCCCTGGAAAAGCTGCAGGGCAATCCGGTAATATTTTGGGTGGAAGTGCTACACAGACTGTATGCTCTATGGCGATCATACCACCATTTTACCAACCTACCCACTTTGTAAGGTGAAGCATGTCATGGGGGGGGGGTCTCTTAGATAGCAGAAAGTGATGTACCTTAAATGTGCTCTACGGTTTCTACCATTACTCTGTTTAAAATCTGCTTTTTTTTTCACATAAGCAGCAATGCATGACAGGGGGTGCATTATGGTGGGATAACAGTCCACCTTAGACAGGATAAAGCACCTCATGAAGTGTCTTACTGTAATTATAAAATTGATCCTTTTTAGTAAATTGGATGTATTTTTAAACATATTTTTGTGAGCTACTTTCAGCTGGGCTGTTATACTGAAGTAATAGCCCTACTAGAAGTACGTATTTGCCAGTCAGGAGCCATTGTCTCATAATTCAACTACAGCTTTATTACCGATGCTAATGTGGCTAAGGCCTCTTTTACAAAATGGGATTTAGCATATAGTAACGTCTGTAGGTTTGCTCAATCAACTGTCCGTCTTGCACATCGCTGAGAACTTTACAAGAAACTGGGATAGTTATCCCCTGCAAACAGTCCGTTCTTTTTCCTTGGGCTGTTTTGTAGATAAGACTCTTAGAACTGCTACTCTACCTATCCTGGCAGGTCAGCTAAATATGGGTATCCTGATCTACTAACTCAGGTGCACTGACCAGTCCCTGTTGGTGGCTCCAAAGACGTGTACTGCCTCAAGGAACCAGACTTTCGCAACCTAGGCTCCAAGGCTCTGGAACTCCTTCCTGTCCCTAGCTCATAGGGCTGCCTCCCACTTGCTTTTCAAAAAGCTACACTGGGACTCTCTCAAGGCCAGCTCAGCCTGTTTGTGCACTTAACTGTGCAGTATTTTATCCTAGTGGACCAGCGTTTTCTATGTTTCTGCTTCCTAGTTTGTAGTATGACTTAGGTTAGTTATCTTGTACAACTTCAAACTGTTTCTGTGATCGGTACCCACCTCATGTTTGTAACTGTTTTTTTGTTTACTGGCACGTGTTATTTACAATTTTTCTTCTTCCTGCCTATGTATTTTCCGATCTGTCATCCTACTGCTCATACATATTCACTGTGCTGTTGTTTTTGTATGGTTTTTAAATGACTTTTAACTTTTCTGGGTCGTACCTGAAAACAGACACTGTGTTTGTCTAGTGTGCTTACCCTAGCAACAAAAGCTAAATAAATAAATAAAATAATATTCATCATTGTTGAGATAGGGAGGCAGCATAGCGTAGTGGCTCAGCTACAAACCTGGAGAACTGGGTTTAAATTCCAAAGCCACAACCTGCATACATACTGTGTGACCATGAGCAAGTCACTTAAATTCCCTTTGCTCTCAGGACACATCTGGAAACGAGCTCTGGCTTAGTGTTCCTGGCCAAAAACTGTGAAACAAAAATAAAGATAAGATGGATTGCATACTGAAAGTTTAAATTGGAGGTGTGGGACTCTAGTTGGAGGGTCTCATCTTCCTTTTATATGTAACCGGCCAGTTTCTGAGATTACTAGAATCCCATCAGTTTCAGATCAGGCAGATAGCTTGGGCAGTGTTAGAGGGCTTAACTGCTCTCTGAAAAAAACATTACATCACCATTTACTCAGCTATGCTGGACAGGGGGATGATGTAATGCTGCTCGAAACTCTTGCAGCAGTACAAGCCACACTTGGCCGGCAGCTGTTGCTTGAGCTGTCAGTAGTCTGAAGTCAGTGTTCCATGAGAGTTCTGAGAACTAGAGCTGCCTGCTGGCACTCTTGTCAAGAGGGAAGGACCCTCGTTTGTCATTTTTCTGCCATAGTTCAGCAACCAGCGGCTGGTTTCCTGGGAAGTGGTGGCTACCAGATTCCGTAAAGCCCCAAGGGGGGTGAAGATTTTTCACAGAAAAGAGGAATGGGACTAAAGGTTCAGTGAGTACTTCCGGGCAGCCCCCAAAAGACTAAGAGCTATCAGCATTGCCTAAAATGTAGAGACTGTGTGTGTACAATTTAAAGATATGGATTTGTGTGAGATCTGAGGCTTTCAAATTCTTTTCAAGTGTTCTGAGGGGAACAGAATGTGTGCAAGTAAAATGTTCAAGTAGGGTTGGCTGGTGCCTTGTCAGATATAAGTACTCAGGACCTTGGCACAACATTTGTGCAGTAGGATGTCTCTTGTAGTCCCTGTGTGGCAGAAAAATCCTGTATCCTAAAGTAATGGCAGTCTAGCTTGTGACCAGAGTGAGCGACCCCATCATTCCAGGTTCAAGTAGATCTAACTGGTTACCCAGAGGAATGTTTTAGGTGTCAACTACAGTCACCTAGTGATGCTTTAAATAGTCCAAGTACCCTGCATAGGGCTGGCAGCTGTTAAGTCCATGACTCTTTAAACAGGGCTGGACATGAGTGGAAAATGTTCTCTTCGTTAAGTCCATGACTCCTGCATAGGGCTGGACATGTGTGGAAAATGTGCTTTCGTAAGTCCATGCCTCCTGAAATAGGGCTGGACATCTGGGGAAAGGTCCGTGGAAGAAGTCAGTTTGCCTGCAAGAAAGTTGGAAATGTTTTTGCCTGCTACAGAAAGTGTCATCTGTAATTTACAGTTACAAGTCCTGGGGGCACCACCTTTATTCGCTGTTAACACTGTCAGGAATAAAAAGCCATATAGTAATATCCCAGTTCCTGTTTGCAGACCATCCATCTCTGAGTGACTTGTGTGATGTTTCTGAGGCCCCACTGATAGGAGACACAACACAGCCCTGGCACCTCTCCCCCAACCCCCGACCTGGGTAAAATAGAAATATTGCTTTGTAGTATACCCAACCTCTGAGATGCCCAAGCCAGATTTTGCCCTAATGCCAGGGGTGAGGGTGATTCATATTTTCCGCCAACTTGTGGTTTGTTGCCTTGTCTCACTAACAAGTAGGGGGGTTAGCCTTATGTATATTATGCTGTTTACCTGCTTTAAAAGTAATCTATATGGCTATGGCTTACAATCCCTGTTTATTGTTCCTGTGGGCTGTGCTAGTGCGGGGTCGAGAAAAACAGGTTACTCACCTGTAACAGCAGTTTTAGGAGTGGTATATGTTGTTCATTCACACTTGCTGGCATGTCCCTTTCCCCTTTAAATCTTGCCGGAAGGTCTTCAAGCTGGCTCCTCCCACCCACCCGGGTGGTATAACCCTCGGCTCCGCCCCATGACACCAGATCTTAGCCCGCTGGAAGCCAGGTTGTGCATCGCAGCCAGGGAGGTCGGGTGGGTCAGTGTGGATGAACAACATACACAACTCCTAGAACTACTGTTACAGGTGAGTAACCCGTTTTTCTAGGGATGTGGATATGTTTTTCTTATCCACACTTGTTGGCAGACTCCTAGCAGTTCTCCAGAAGGAGGGAGACAAGGTGCACACCCCCTACTTAGGGAACAGAGACTGGAGAACTGAGGCCCCCAAATCAGCATCCTGGTGTGACTCAAGGTCGATGTGGTAATGGGTGATGAAGGTGTTTGCTGTCTTCCAGGTAGCAGCCCTGCAGATTTCCTGGATAGGGATATCCCTGGAAGCAGCCACTGATGCAGTGGTATGGCGGGTAGATGAGCTCTTATCCCTCTGGGAGGCTCCTTGCCCGCCAACCTATAGCAGAGATCAATGCATGATGTAATCCATCTGCCAATCATCCACTTTGCTGCAGGCCTGCCAGGTGCAGCTTCAGCGTAGCTGACAAACAGGTGGCAAACCTCTCCCTGAACTTCTGCCATCCTCTCCTTATAGTAGGAGAGAGCATGTCTTAGGTCCAGAGTATGGAGCCTGCACTCAGCATTCGAGGTGTAGTTCGGGTAGAACACAGGCAGTGTCATCACCTGATTAAGGTGAAACTCTTGACACCACCTTTGGGAGGAATTTTGGGTGACGACACAGGACAACCCTGTCCCTGTGGAAGACCAGATAAGGAGACTCCACCGAAAGTGCCTGGAGCTCCCCAGTCCTTCTGGCAGACATGATAGCCACCAGCAAGGCCGTCTTCCATGACAAGTGTGACATCTCACACTTGTGCACTGGTTTGAATGGCTTGCCCATGAGCTTTGCCAAAACCAGCAGTAAATCCCATGGAGGTGGAGGTTCATGCACCAGAGGGGATATGTGATCAAGGCCTTTAAAAAAAGCGCCAGACCACCTTCTCCTGTGCCACCGTCTGCTGACCGGCCCGCGACTAGTAAGCAGAGATGGCTGCCAGGTGTACCTTAAGGGTCAAAGACTGAAGACCCCCTTTGGACATAGACCAAAGATAGTCTAAAATGCTCGCCACAGGACAGAACAGAGGGTCCAGGCCCTTGCCCAGACATCACATGGAAAACCTTTCCCATTTGAAGGCACAGAACTTTCTGGTCAACTCCGTTCTTGATGCTTCCACTACAATGAGTACATCCTCAGAGAGACCCAAAGCCTGGAACTCTAGCTGCTCAGGTACCAGGCTGTCAGATGCAGGGATTGAAAGTCAGGATGGAGTACCTTCCCCTGACTGACTGATATCAGGTCTGGGCATGCTGGAAGATGCCTCGGGAGCCTGTTTACTGAGTCTGAGGAGATCTGGATACCAGAACTGGCGGGACCAGTCTTGGGCTACCAGAAGCACCTGCACCTTGTCCCTCCTCCCTTTGAGAAGCACCCTGTGGATCAAGGGAAAGGGAAGAAAGGTGAAGAAGAGGCCTGGTGTCCACAGCCTTGAGAAGGCATACCCCTGCAGCGATCCACGCTGAGGGGGGGCAGGCATGAAACAGCCTCAGCTTGGTCTTTTCCTTGCAGGCAGACAGGTCCACCATCAGTTTGCCACAGTGGGAGAACAGGCTGTGAGCTACTTCTGGATGGAGAGACCACTCGTGGGATGTCTCGCCTATGCGGCTGAGAGCATCTGCCAGTTAATTTGAGGCTCCTGCCACATGGATGGCTAGGAGATCCACCTCCAATCGGCCTACAGCATCCGGGAGTGCATGCTGCCCTACTTATTGAGGTAGTACATGGTCGTGGTATTGTCTGTCTGGACTTGAACCACTTGAGCCTGAACCTGCTAAGTGAATGCTGACAAAGCCAGTCTGACCGCTCTGAGCTCCAACAGGCTGATATGATATTGGGATTCCTCAGGGTCCAGAACCTGTTGGTCCTGTTGTTCCCCATGCGGGCTCCCCAGCCCGTGAGAGAGGCACTGGTCGTGAGGACGACCGTCTGTTCGTGGTGGACAAACGGGATCCCTTCCTGCAACTGGTCTAGGACAGTCCACCACTGGAGGATGTCCCATATCCTCTGGGTCACAATGATCAGCCTGGTTGAAATGACCTAGGCGCTGAGTCCACTGGGCAGCCAGCTCCCTCTGAAAGGGGTGCATGTGCCACCGGGCCCATCGGACCATGGTGGTACAGGCTGCCATGTAACCCAGAAGGCACAGAAAGTCCCAGGCAAGGGGGTAAAGTTTTACTGATTACTCCTCATATCAATGTGAAGGACAATTGTCTGTTAGTTTGATATTCCCTGACTAAATTGATTAAAGGGACCATATAATAGCTTAAGGATTACGATGCTTAAAGTGCCAACTGTGTTATTTGCATTTATAGATTTAGTTGGATGTGTGAATGTGGGGTTTTGCTTTCCTAGACACTGTGATATTATAAGGTATAGCACTACTGGATTAGTGCAGTTTTTTCCTTCCTCGACATATCACTATGGACACTACCTTTGCCGTTGGGGCGGCTGGCATATCCTGGGACACATTGGACTTTGGGCATAGTAAGCCTAGTACCTTTGTTATACCCCCACTTCCTAATATAAAAGATTGTAAGGCTACATTTGTGTTACTCCAACTATGTCTATTATTGTACATGTGAAAGTTCTTGCATGAGAATGACTACTATATTGTTTTCCTTTATGAAAAGCAATAAACAGAAAGTTTAAAAAAAAGAAAGGCCCGGGCAGGGTGCAAGTGCCTAACCAGAAATGACTGGGCAAAGAAGGAGAGAACCTCTGCCCTGTCCGCTGGGAGCCATGCTCTGTCTCAGCAAGAGTCGTACTCTGCCTCGATGAAGCATATCACCTGAGAAGGCACGAGCTCCGACCTGGCCTCGTTGATCAGGAGGCCAAATTGAGAGCAGATCTGGAGGGCCATGTCCCTGGACCTCTCCACCTCTTGCTGAGTGGAACCTGCCAAGAGCCAATCATCGAGGCAAGGGTACACTCTGACCCTCAATGCCTGAGATGAACTGCCACCACTGCCATGCATTTGGTGAAGACCCATGGGGCCGATGACTGGCCAAATGGCATGGCTCGGAACTTGTATAGGGTTCCCTCTGCCCTAAAGCAGAGGAATCACTGGTGGGACGGACGGATTGGGATGTGAAAGAATGCGTCCTGGAGATCCACTGAGCAGAAAAACAGGTTATTCACCTGTAACAGAAGTTCTAGGAGTGGAATATGTTTTTCATCCACACTTCATGGCAGGTACCTTGCCGCTTTAAGATGTGCCGGAAAGTCTTCAAGCTGGCTCCTCCCACCCACCCGGGTGGTACAGTCCTCGGCTCTGTCCCATAATGCCAGATCTTAGCCCACTGGAAGCCAGGTTTGTGCGTCAAAGTCGGGGCGGTCGGGTGGGTCAGTGTGGATGAACAACATATACCACTCCTAGAAAGTACAGTTGCGTAAGAACTTACCATAACAGTAGATCTTTGAGAGACGCTCTTGCAGTAGGTAATTACATATAGGACTGTCGTCGGCAGGCGGCAGGACCACACGGAAAAATTTCTAGCTAGCAGTCCCTGGCGAGGGACCGCCCCCACGTCAGGTGACTGGCACCAGGAGACGTCGGTATAAAGAGGCGGTCCCTGGCGCTCACCTTCCAGTTCTTTCCTGCCACAGGCCAGAAAAGGCCGGACAAGAGAGGAGCGGATACTTCCTCAATGGAAAAGGAGCTGAAAAGCTTAGGGGATGGAGGGAGGAGAGACATTATATTGCAAGAGCCTCTCTCGAAGATCTACTGTTATGGTAAGTTCTTACGTAACTGTATTATCTTACTTCGAGAGGGCTCGTGCAGTAGGTAATTACATATAGGACTGAGTTCCAAACAGTCTGGAACAAGGAGAAGCACATGGGAGGAGGAAATCTACTCCCAAGTAGAATCTCTAGCTGTGCAAGTCTTAAGAAAGAAGGCCTTGCAGGACAGCCAACCCGAAGCCTGCTCTACAGCGAGAGGCGATATCCAAACTGTAGTGTTTTGTAAAGGTATGGACGGAGGTCCAAGTAGCGGCAGCACAGATGTCTGCCGCTGACACATTCTTGAAACAAGCCGCTGAGGCAGCGACTCCCCTGGTGGAGTGGCCTCTTACTTGACCTGGCAGGGTCTTCTTGTACTTGTTATAATAGAAAGTGATGCAATGAGCCAACCATTTGGATAGGCATTGCTTAGACACAGCATTGCCCTCTCTTTTGGGAGCAAAAGAGACAAACAGTTGATCGGTCTTCCTGATATCTTTTGTCCAGTCAGTGTAGTATCTCAGAATCCGATGAACGTCCCTATTATGGAGTAAGTACTCCCCTTGATTGTAGTACTGCATAAAGAAGGTGGGTAACTCTATGGATTGGTTCAGAGTAGACTCCGCTACAATCTTAGGGAGACACTTGGGGTTAGTGCGCAGAGCCACATGTTCCTTGTGAAAAATCAAGTATGGAATTTAACACATCAAGGCCTGGAGCTCAGAAATTCTGCGAGAGGAAGTAATGGCCACCAGAAGGAAGGTCTTCCATGAAAGGAACTTCAATTCTGAGGAAGCTGCTGGTTCAAAAGGAGGCAGAGTAAGTTTCTCGAGAACAAAGTTCAAATCCCAAGGGGGGGCAGGAGTACATATGGGAGGTCTCAGATGGAGGACCCCTCTAAGGAAAGTCTTAGAGACCTCCAGTTGAGCAAATGTCTGGTTTGCAAAGGGGACATGACAGGCCGAGATGGCTGCCATGTGAACTTTCAGAGAAGAGTGACTAAGACCCAGGTCAAAAAGATGGCGTAGGGACTCCAGCAGAAGCCCCCGCGAACAGGAAAAGGGTTCCACGTCCTTAAAGGCAGCCTAGATGGTGAGCCTTTTTCACTTCATGGCGTAAGTAGATCTAGTAGAGGGTTTTCTAGCCTCCAACAAAATCTCAGCCACCTGGGGAGAAACCCCAAAGCAGGACTGAGCTAAGTCTGCAGAAGCCATGCATGCAGCTAAAGAGACTTGAGACCTGGAAGGACCAGGGTCCCCCGATCCTGGGTCGGCAAACCTCGTGATAGAGGAAGAGGAAAAGGATGATCCTCTGAGTATTGTTGTAAAAGAGAGAACCAAACTTGCATGGGTCAGAAAGGAGCAATCAGAATCATTCGTGCTCCTTCTGAAGCTAGTTTCTGTAAGACTCGTGGGATAAGAGGAATTGGGGGGAAAGGCACAGACAAATCTGTCCTTCCAGTCTAGAGACAGAGCGTCTCTCCAGAAAATGCCTCACTCTGGAACAAGCCAGTAGAAGATGGGAAGCTTTGCGTTTAGAGGAGATGCGAACAGGTTGACCTGTGGTGTTCCCCAGTGTCGGAAGATACCTTCTAGGACCCCCTGGTCCAGTTCCCACTCGTGAGCCAGAGTGGATGAGTGACTTAGCTTGTCTGCCAAAGTGTTGTCGACTCCCGGAACATGAACTGCCATGAGGTGAAGGTCGTGTTGTGTTGCCTAATCCCAAACCCTCACTGCTTCCCTGCAAAGAGGGTAGGACAGAGTCCCCCATTGTTTGTTGATGTACCAAACCACGCACATATTGTCCATCTGGATGGCTAGGTGGCCGGGAAGAATGTAGGGGTGAAGGGCTTGGAGAGCGTACAACACTGCCCGAAGCTCAAGCACATTGATGTGGAGTGTCAGTTCGAGCTTGGACCAAGAGCCCTGGGTACGATGGGGATCAAGATGGGCTCCCCTACCTTCGCCCGAGGCGTCTGTGGTTAGAGTCTGGGAGGGGGGAGCAAGAAAGAAGGGAACTCCCCAAAGCAAGTTCTCTCGAACCATCCACCACTGCAAGTCCTGAAGCACTGGCGAGGAGACTAGAACTGGGTGATCTAAGTCATCCACTAACTGATCCCAATGGGAGCGGAGTGTCCACTGAGAAACTCTCATGTGAAGCCGAGCACGAGGGACTGTCGGGATAGTAGCCGCCACGAGCCTGAGAAGGCAAAGGACCGATCTTGCACTGACCTGCCTGCGGCCGGACAACAGACTTATCTGATCCTGGAGGGTTAACACCCGGTCCAGTGGCAGGAAGGCCCTGCCAATGGTCATGTCTAGAATCGCCCCTATAAACTGTAGTCTCTGAGATGGGATCAAGTGAGACTTGGAATGGTTGATGGTAATACCCAGGCAGGCAAAAACCTGCTGGGTAAGAGCGAGACAGTGCAGGAATTCCTCCCTGGATGAGGCTGCCAAAAGCCAATCGTCCAGGTATGAGAAAACCTGCCCCCCTCCCGTGTACACAGGTAGGCCGCCACCACCGCAAGGCATCTGGTAAATACTCAGGGAGCCGAGGACAGACCAAACGGGAGTGCCTTGAACTGGTAGTGGTCCCCCGGAAAGCAAAATGAAGATATCTGCGGTGAGAGGGACGAATGGAAATGTGCAGGTAGGCATCCTGCTTATCCAGAGCACACAGCCATTGACCCGAATGAAGGAGGGGCAAAAGGCTCTGCAAAGAGAGCATTCTGAACCTTTTGTATTCCACAAAAAGATTCAGGGAACTGAGATCTAGAATGGGTCTTAGATCTCCTGTCTTTTTTGGGACCAGGAAGAAGGGGGAATAGTAACCTGTCCCTTGAAGATGAAGAGGGACGGGTTCTATTGCTTCTTTCAGTAGCAGAGCTGAAATCTCTTCCTGAACCAAGAGAAGATGTTCCCGTGAATATGACAACTTTGGTGGGGGGGGGGTGGCGAGGCGGTTTCTGTAGAAACTCTATTGTGTGTCCTTCTGCGATCAGCTGGAGCACCCAAGAATCTGATGTTATCCTCTCCTAGCCCGGAAGGTGAGGGGAAAAACCTCCCTCCTACCGGTTCCTCTGGGGAGTCCGGAGGCTGTGGGAGAGGAGAGGAGTCAGGTGGTGTGGGCAGCACCACAGCTGAAGCACCCGCTGCTTTTTGGGCGGGGGCTTAGCTGCTGTGGGTGCCTGACGCTTTGTGCCCGCTTCCTGGGGTTTCCCGCTATCGATTCCGCATTTACGAAAGGGACGGCGCTGCAGCTGGTGGGGATGGTACACGGAGTCAACGGACCTTAGTGCCATCCCCTTCTCCTGCAAATCGGTGATGACGTCCTTGACATCACCATCGAAAAGCACCGACCCCCGGAAGGGCGCTTCCTGGATAGCGGACTGCACTTCCGGGACCAACCCTGACACACAGAGCCAAGCGTGACGCCGTAAGCCTATGGTGAAAGCTGAGCTCCATCCAGCATTGTCCACTGCATCATAAGTTGCACAAAGCATATGTTGACTGGCCAAACGTGCAGAGTGGACAAGATCAGCCAACTCTTGCTTGACCAGAGAGTCCGGCAGGGAGTCTAATTTGGCTTCCACCAAAGTAAGAATGGCCTTCTGGTAATCCCCCATATGACCAATATAGTTCAGGGCCCTGATCCCCAGTGCGGAAGAAGCAAAAATCTTCTTACCATACTGGTCCAGAAGGCAGGAATCTTTGTCAGGTGGCGACGAGCTAAGGTGTTTTGGGTTAGCCGACTGGTCGTGAGCGGCGCTAATCACTACCGAGTCAGCAAAAGGGTGAGAATCTAAGAAGTCAACACCCTCGGGAGCTTGGTATAGCCTGTTTGACTTCCTGGGAAGTGGGGCTAGAGCTGACAGCTGTTTCCAAATGGTGGTAACAAGATCGGCATGAGGCTCTATCCAGGGTGGCACCAAAGTGGGAGCTGTCACGGGCAGATCCAGATGCTCGGCAAGTTTCAACTGCTGAGGGTCTGGTTCCAAAGATTGCCACTGATGAACCTCCTTGATTTTGTGTAGCAACTCCGTAAAGGAAGGATCTTCCGGAGGAGATTTCGGAGGAGTCTTTGGCCTGGGCTTCGAAGGAGAGCGTGGCTCGTTGTTCCTTTCGAAGCAACCGTCAGAGGAGTCTGAGGGGGACGAGGAAGAAGAAGTGGAAAAGGACTCCCTTTCCTGACCCGGGGGAGGAATGGACCCCTTGGGAAGCACCTGAGGAAGCGTATCCTGCCCCTCTCTGGACCCAGAGGGAATAGTCCTGGTGTCCGGAGGTGGTGAGGGAATGTGCCGCCTGGGTTGGCACCGTCATCGGAAGGCGGCGCTCCACCTCTCTGGTGAGCTGAGCCTTGGCCTCAGCCCACCCTGAGGCCAGAGTCTCCTGCAAATCTACCGGCGGCTGAGGGGGCGGTGGTGGAGGAAGAGGGGGGATAAGGGTATGGATTATATCCATACGGAGAGTATATGAAACCTGGCGGCGGAAAACCTGGCGTCAGGTATTGTGGCGCCGGGTACTGCGGTGTCGGAAAGCCCGGCGTCTGGTACTGTGGCGCCGGATACTGTGGTCCCGGATACGATGGTGTCAGATTAGGACGGAGGGTATCCGGGAGCCGGAGGAGCTGCCAGAGCAGGCAGTCCAGCTGGCAGACTCACGGGTGGGTCCAGGTTGGAGGGCCCGGCGTCAGGGTGACATCTGGGAGAGGGATGTCAGCCGGAGTCGGTAGAACCGGCGTCGGAGGCCCCGGCATCAGAGTCGGCGTCCGGGGAACCGATGTCAGATCCGGCAGACCTAAAGGTGGACGGTCTGATGGAGGAGGAATCCCAGCGTCGCCCAGGGATGGAGGCTGCTCCACCCGAGGTGGTGACGTAGCCAGCTTTGGTTGAGCCAGCAGGGGTCCTGAACTGGCACCTCGGTGATGGTGGCCATGGCAGAAGTCGGTCATTCTGGCGAAAACCATTTAACGGACAGAGTCAAAACTGGGAGCGATTCGGACCCGGATAAGACCAACTGCTGCCACATGAGGTCTTCACAGCGTTGACACAACCTGCACCGAAGCCTCTCCTCACCCGAAGAGGATGGAGATGAGGAGCGGCAGCGCTGCTTACTATGACAGCGGGAATGAGATTTCCGGTCGGAGCGAGTCTTGTCCGACGTCGAAGTTGAGGAGTGGGACCAAGACCTTGACTGTCGGCGGGGCCGATGGGGGAACTCGACAGGAGTCAGGGAAACCCTCGACTCCTTGTCTGGTTCCTTGGTGGGTGGGTCTGGGCCAGCGGGTTGGACCAACCCATCTGAGGACACCAGGAACATCAGTGTCTGAAAAAGAGAACTGTTGGCTGGATCAGGTGATAACCCACCGATCGGCTTGAGAAAGATCTCAGCTGTGTCGACAGGCGTCTCAGCCGACTGGTCTGAAAGGGGTGCCATGAAACCAGCGGCCTCAACCTTGAATTCGACCAAAGTCGAGACAGGAGATTCCTTTGAGCAGGACTGCTCTTGGTCCCAAGAACACTGACGTGTCGACTTTTCTTTTTCCTTTTTCGAGTCCTCCTTCTTCTTGGAGCACGAAGCATGTGACCCTGAAGGGCCCTCGCCCTTGGTAGAGGAGAGACTGGCACAACTCCTTGAAGAAAGTCAAACAGGAGGATCCCAGATGCAGCGGAATGAAGGCCGAAGCTGAAGAGGAGCCTGCAGTGGCCTGAACTGCCTCCTCCTTGAAGGCCTTGAGCTGTTCCAACTGCTCAGCAGACCCCGCAGCAACGGAGACCACCCAACGGGCATCCTTTGATTTGACTGGTGGGTAACGCTTCTCCAGTTGACCCAAATGAAGTCTGAAAGCGCAATCTTCAAGCACATTCGGAGAAAACGACTGACAGTAATCACAGGCCTGCAGATCATGGTCCAGTCCTAGGCAATACACGCAAATGACATGAGGATCCGTCCGAGACAACTTCTGCCCACAGGGGCACCGACGAAACCTGGGGATTAACTTTTCCTCCATCGTGGGAGCAAGGGAAGATGAAGACTGAACTAGAGAGAGTTTTAGAATCAGTTTTGGAAGCGAATCTGTAGATTCAAAAGCCAGGGCCTACTACCCATGGAAGCGCTAAGGAGGGAACCTGAATCTTCCAGTGGAAAGAAAGATCTGGCGTCATGGGGCAGAACCAAGGACTATACCACCCAGGTGGGTGGGAGGAGCCAACTTAAAGACATTCGGGCACATCTTAAAGTGGCAAGGTACCTGCCATGGAGTGTGGATAGAACAACATATCCACAATCCTAGAACCATATGTTTTGCTCCAGGGATGGTATGATCTGGGATAGAGTTACTGTACCATCCTGAAGCTACATGGCCTGAGATACTGATTCAGGTCATACAGATCTAGAATGGGGCGCCAGCCCCTCCTCTGCTTTGGGACAAGGAAATACCTGGAAATGAACCCTGGGTTGACTGGAGGAGCTGCCACTCGAACCACTGCCTCTCTGAGGAGGAGCTGGGCTATGTCGTCTCTCAGAGCCAACCGAGTGTGTGCTAATACTCTCTCCTCCCATGGGGCTTGGCTGGGAGAGTACTGCTCAAATTCCAGAGGCAGACCCTGACCGACCACTTCTAAGACCCATCTGTCTGTGGTAACAGACGTAAAGAAAGTGGCAGAGCCAGCCCACCACTGGAGGACTCAGAGCTGGCGTGAAGGGGATAGGGGTGGCAACCCCTATCCCATAACTGGGCAGGCTTGCAGGAAGAGGGTCCAGGGCGTGAACCCCGACTTCCTTGTATGTGGGCCACTGGAGGCCCGGACTTGGGCAGAGGGCGCCAAGCCTGTGCCTGCTGTTGCTGCCCACCATGAAAGGAGGGCTGCTAGGCTGCAGGAGCAGGGTGCTGAAAAGCCTTTTTCTTTTTCTGCTGCTTCTTGGCACCAGGAGCACTTTGGGTAAAAGTGGCTGAGTCCAAGGTGGCACTGGACTCCTCGATTCGCTAAAGGTGACCATCCACACCTGGGCAGAAGAGATCGGTGCCCAGGAAAGGAACATCAGTGAGTTTGTGCTGGGTATCCGCCGTAAAGGTGGAAAGCCTCAGCCAAGTCCCATTGCATGAGGCAACCACGGCTGCCACTGAATGGGCGCAAGAGTCCCCAAGGTACAAAGCCATCTGAAGTTGCTGCTTTCCAACGGCACCACCCGGGTCCCGGACCTGCTTGACTGTGGTCTGAAGTTCTGCAGGGAGGTGCGGGAGAACTTCATCCAAGGACCCCAGAAGGGCATGGGAGAACTGCACCATGATGACAGCCGAGCTTGCCTGATGGAGGCCTAGAGAGGAGGCTGCACAGACCTTCCTGGCAGAGTGGTCCAGTTTTTCAGACTCCTTGTCTGGAGGTCTGTTGGTGTCAGCAGAGCTGCCTGTACGTCTGAACACAGAGGCGGTCACTAACCCCTTAGCTGAGGGATGTTCTGTGAACCCAAAGAGGGACCCGATGGGCACCACATACTTGCGGGTCATCCAGTCAGAAGGCGCTGGGCAGAAGGCAGGATGCTGCAAAAGCTCCAAGGCCGGGCCAACAATGGCTTCGGCCATAGGAAAGGCTTCCGTAGGAGTATCCCTCTTTTGAGAATCTCAGTAAGAGAGTACTCCACCCATTTCTGGACAGGTTTCAGGGGCATCCCCATGGAATCGGAGATAAGGCGGAGAATCCCTTGAAAAGACGAAGGTCCCTCCTCCGTCGACAGACTACCGACCGACTCATCATCCAGCGGGTGAGTGAAGGTCGATGTCGTCAGAATCCGAGGTATCCGGATAAATCAGTTGACCATCAAGATCCCCCTGAACACACCTGGGATGATCAGGCATAACGGTGACCAATATCCTACGAGGAAGACCTGGGACTGTTCAGGAATCCTTCGTAGGAACCCCTCCTGAGGGCTGTTTTGATGGTGGCTCCACCACTATCGGTGGAGAGACTGGTTTTGGACAAACTGGGGCAGGTATTACCAACTCCACAGGCAGGGGAACAGATTTTATCAGTTCCAAGGGAGTCAGCTTTGGCCTAGGAGGTGAGAGTCACGTAATGGCCATGGTAGATACCGAGGAAGGCTTCTGCCCGGACAGAATGAGCTGTTGGGATATCAAATCTTTGTAGCATATACAGAGTTTTCGCTGAAGCCTCCCCTCATCCGAGGAGGATGAAGATGAGCAGTGACATCACCTCTTTTTGGTGCGTTTATGTGCCTTCCTCAGCCTGTCGGTTGAGGGAGTCAGAGATGTTGACCTTTATCAGACTAACTGACTGGGTCGCTCACGAACTGGTGATTTTCCTGGATCTCGGACTGGCTTCTCGATAGGACTCCCAGCAAGCTGGGTCTCCTCATTGGGGATAAACAAGACCAGAGTCTTGTTAAGAGAGTCGTCAACCTCCTCGGCCGACAGCTGATCGACAGAGTTGAGAGTAAGTTCAACTACGTCTTCGATCAAGACTTCAGCCGGGAGGCCCAACGACAGGACCAAGAAGCCAGTGGCCGAAGCCGCAATCTCGACCGAGGGTGGAGATTCCTGGGACCGAGATAGCTCTCAATCCCAAGAACGTCTCTGTCGAGATGAAGAATCTCTCTGTTCCTTGTCCTTTTTATGGGACTGGGAGGGATGCGAGCCCACAGGTCCCTTGTCCTTAGTGTGGAGTGAAAGGCACATCTCCCGAAAGGAGCCCAAGAAAGTGAAGCCCAGGGGCTGGAACGAATAGCAGCTGAGAGAAACGCTCTGTGGCATGCGCCGCCTAGTCCTCAAAGGCCTGCATCTGTTCCAATTGCTCGGCAGACCCCGCAGCCGCAGAGACCACCCAATGAGCCTCTTTGGATTTCACCAGCGGATTCCATTTTTCGAGCCTGCCCAGCTTGAAGTGTGTGAGATGATCGTTGGGGACGTTCGGTTGAAACACAAGGCAAAACTCGCAAGCCTGGGTGTGATGGCCAACACCTAAGCAGTAAATGCATGCAGAGTGTGGGTTTGTGAGCAACATTTTCTGTCTGTACAGACTTCGGTGTAAACCCGGGGAAGATTTATCTTCCATTATTGAGAAGCAGCTACTACAATCGCTAACCCGAAGGAGTGTAATCTTCAGCGGGTCTGAAGTTTTTTGAGCCAGGGTCTACAACGCGCAGTAGCAGAGAGGAGGCAACCTGCTGCATCTTCCAGCAGAAAGGAAGATCTGGTGTTATGGGGTGGAGCAGAGGGTTATACCACCAGGTGGGTGGGAGAAGCCAGCTTGAAGACCTTCCAGCAAGATTTAAAGGGGAAAGGGACATGCCAACAAGTGTGGATAAGAACAACACATCCATATCCCTAGAAATGAGCTTACGGGAATGCCCTGAATGGTGAATGAAGACACGGAGATGTACTCTACTGAAAATGTACCTCACAGACCTGAGCAAAAAAAGGGATATACCCCTTTGGGTCACAGAAGAGATCAGGGTAGGGAACACTGGCAACTGGATTGCATTTATTCTGTGAAAATGTTCTGTGCACTCACCGGGGAAAAAAAATAAAGTTTTTTTTTGGTTTGTTTTCGTTACCTTGGCTTGGTATAGGAACAAGACCGTGCCCAATATGGAAGAGTCAATAAAATTAAAATCAGCCTGTGGGAAAAGGCAGTTTGACAATCACACGGCACCCCTGTCAAACAAGGTGAGCCCTAGGAGCTAGAGACTTGGCTCTAGGTCCCCAAGAAGAACACAGTGGGTGAGTGAATGTGGCTCTGTGGTTAAGATATTCTTAAACATCTAGTGTTATGGTAAGTAACTCCCCAATTTTCCAAAAACACATTTTTCTCCTTAGAGACCTACTTTTTGGTCAAGTTACAAGCTTCCTATCAATTAGGGAGGTGCTGGGTCAGCCGTAGAGGCATGCATGCCTCAGTCTTCAGCAAGGAAAATCTGAGGAAGGAGGCCACTATGGTCATCTTTGCTCATGGACAGCATGGGTGTGGCTGGTTGGGGAGGGGGAAACAAATAGCATGCTTTAACAGCTGCTGCACCACTCACAGGGAAAAAAAGGAATTTCTCCCAGAATGGACCATTTAGGGCTCTGTGGCAAATAACCGGGCTTACTGAGAACGCACGCAGCTATGTCATCCATCATGCGGCAAAGGTGGAGACCATCTCCGAGGTGACGTACCAGACCCTGGTCTGGTGCCAAGTTGTCTCTACATCCTTTGCAACTATACCATGGCAGGCCCTCAGCTTGTCACCGGCAGGCATCTCAGTTAACAAAGCGCGCATCTGAGACCACAAACATCTTTGGTAAGTTGACATGTGCACTTGGTGTGACACCAAGGGACAGGGAAGATTTGGGCAAAGAAAATGCTTTTCTCCACAGAGCGTCTATCTGCAGAGACTTGGATGATGGGGTACAGGCCTGGTCTTAAAAATGGCAATGCTAACCGCTGGAGTCAGGAGGGAAGTCAACCCAACCACAGGGTGACTGATTTCTCTGGGAGTCCCAAGCAGTGCTAAATACCTCATCTGGAGACCATTGGAGCAGGGGTGGAACAGCAAATGGATGTATCCAGACCACCAATGTAGCCTCTCCCAGGTCTGTATGACAGGGAGGGATCATCATGGTGTCCTGACTGGGCAGTATCAAGAAACTATGTGGCACAGTATTAGGATTTTCACCACCAGACTGGCCCTGTGTATAGCATCCTTCATTATGAGAATATCTTCAGCAGCAGAGGGGACATGGGTAGAGGGTTTGCTGTCCTAAGAGGAGCACAATAAGGGAAAGGGGGTTGAAACCCCACCAGAGGATAGAACTGGGGGAGGTTGGTTTCCTAAACAGGCTTTGTACATTCTCCATCCACTGATGGAATTACTGGTGGGATAGTTGAACTGAAGGCCTGAGGGTCTCATCTGAGTTACCAAAAACAGACCGAGCCACAGGAGGGGGTAGTCTAAAAGGGACACTGCTAGCAAAGGAATCCGCTGTACCCATGCTCAGTCCTGGAACCTTGTGGTTAACTTGGTGTCCTCCTCCGTGTGGAGGAGTGATCAGAACTTTTCTTTTTTTTTTTTTTTTTTTTGGGGGGCAGAATCCTGTTTCAACATAGTATTTAAGGAACCAAGCCTAGTGGTCTCTTTCCGAAACAAGGTTTTCATCATGACCCATGCTAAGGCTTGACCGGGGAAAGAAGTAGCAAAGAGAGAAAAAGAAAGAAGGAGGAAAAAAAAAAAAGAAGAGAGAAAAAAAAGAGCAACTTCAAAAACTTTGTATCTTTTTCAGCACAGCCAGGAAGGGGACATAAAGTATTTCAAATGTATTCACTTCCCTAATCCCAGCATAGTGCAGCCTTTCTGATTTAGCACAATCGATCATAAGCTTTAGAAACTCTGTGAAGGATGGAGATTTTATGTCCTTCCAGTGCTAGTTTTTTTAAGCATTAATTAAAAATAATTTAAGCCGGACTTAATGTTGCTGGGAGATCTTAAGCTTGTCAGAGATATGAAGGAGAATAATTCCTTGATCAAATGGGACATGTACCCCAATGATTTGCTGCAGCAGACCCAATATTTTTTGCAAGAAATCCTTAAAGTTCTGGGTGTGTTATAAACACATGTAATAGTGTGCCTTAATTTGTTCTGCACTTTTGGCATTTATCTGATATACTTTCATTAAATTTGTTAAACTTCCTTGGTGTATAATAAGTTTCTTCAAACACATTAATCTGAATTTGCCTCAGCTTAATATTCTGAGAAACGGCTATATGTGATGTTTTAATATTCTTCCATTGATCTATAGCAATGAGACTTATTAAATCTTGTTTCCAGACTCTTTTCAGGGAACCAAGATCCTCATTGGACCCTGCTAATAAATAGGAATATATATTTTACTATCATTTCTCTTCTGCATTTAATGTTGTACGTACTAACATACGAAGAAGCCAGCAGAAGAAGGCCATTTGGTCCACCAAGTCTGCTCGTGTTGCAGGGTCCACAGCTTGAGCTACTGTCCCTGCCCCCTCTCCCATCCTCCCTACCCATGATCCTTACCCTCCCCCTACACATGTCCCAGCCTCTCTTAAAGCTGCCCACTGTCTTCAATGAGATTACATCTTCTGGCAGCGCATTCCAAGTGTCCACCACCCTCTCTGTGAAGAAGTGCTTCCTGACCTCCCTCCTAAACCTCCCACCCTCCAGTTTAAGACTGTGCCCCCTCGTGATATGGTTGCCACTCAGCTTAAAGAGACTCTCCTTAATAATCTTATTTATCCCTTTCAAGTATTTGAAGGTCCCAATCATGTTTGTTTTCTCTCTCTCTCTCTCTTTTCCAGGGAGTACATGTTCAGTGCCCTCAACCTCTCCCTGTATGCCTTACCCTGCTGACCAGCTATCATCTTTGTAGCCCTCCTCTGGACCTTCTCCAGCAGGTTAATGTCCTTTTTGAGGTGTGGGCACCAGTACTGAACTTCATACTCTAGATGTGGCCTTACCAGTGACCTGCACAAGCGCAGTATAACCTCTTCTCTCCTACTACTGATCCTCCTAGATATGTAGCCCAGCATCTTGTTCGCCTTTGCTGCTGCTTTCTAGCACTGCGTGGAGTGCTTCAGGTCACTAGTGATCATCACTCCCAGGTCTTTTTCCTCCTCTGATGCAGATACTCAAGACTATACCCATGTAGTGCTCTGTCCTAGGATTCTTGGCTCCAATATGCATAACTTTGCATTTCTTGGCATTGAAGCCAAGCTGCCAGATCCTGGACCACCTCCCCAGCTTTTCCAGATCTTCCTGTAGGTCCTGTATCCCTTCAGCTGTGTCCACTCTCCCACTGAGTTTGATGTCATCTACAAATAGGCACATTTTGCCCTTAATGCCATCTCCAATGTCACTGATGAAGACACTGAACAACACTGGCCCGAGCACCGAGCCCTGTGGGACCCCACTGGTAACCTGTCTTGTGCCAGATAACTCTCCCCCTACCACCACCCTCTAGGTTCTGTCCCTCAGCCAGTTTTCCACCCATCTAGCCATCTTTTCTGCCAGCCCTGAGAACCACCAACTTCCTGATCAACCTTTTGTGGGGCAGAGTCAAAGGCCTTGCTGAAATCAAGCTACAGGATGTCTACCACTTAGCCCCTGTCTACTGTCTTAGTGACACAGTCAAAGAAGTCAATCAGATTTGTTTGACACCATCTCCCCCCCATAAACCCATGCTGCCTCGCATCCTGGAGACCATGCTCCTCTAGATATTCCACCAGGCCTTCCTTAAGAATGGTCTCCATGAGCTTGCCCACAATGGAGGGCAGACTGACTGGTCTGTAATTCCCTGGGTCATCCTTTGGACCACTTTTTGTGGAGTGGCACTACATGTGCTGTTCTCCAGTCCTGTGGTACTATGTCTGTCTCTAGTGAACTATTAAATAGGTCTGTCAGTGGCCCTGCCAGCTCCTCAGACAATTCCTTTAATACCCTTGGATGTACTCTGTCTAGGCCTGGTGATTTGTCCACCTTCAATGCCAACAGCCCCTCCCTCACTCTATCCTGCTCTATCACTACATCTGTGTTCCCCTCCCCCCTGCTCCTCTTTTCCCTCCTGAAGGTACTGGTCCGTCCTTCTCCCTGGTGAAGACGGAACAGAAGTATTCATTTAATGTCTCTGCTTTTCCCCCATTATCCTTCACCCACTCCACCCCTTTTCCCTCATTATCCTTCACCCACTCCACCCCTTTCTTAAGCCTAACAATCCCTTCCTTCTTGTCCCTTTTCTCACTTACATAGCGAAAGAAAGCATTCTCCCCCTTCTTAATTCCTTCAGCTAGCTGCAGCTCCTTCTGAGCCTTTGCTCGCCACCCTTAGGTAATGTGCCCTATCCACCTCTCTCTCTTGGTCTTCCTGCATTTTCTATAGGCCAACCTCTTTTACCTTACTGCCTAGGCAACCCCAGAACTGAACCAGCTTACCCCTGAGTCTAATGCACTCATTTGTGAAAAATAATTGTAATTGTAATATTGTAAAAAATAATTGTAAAGGTGAAGTTAAGGGCAACCCCAGATTCCCCATACAGTTCTTCCGAATTTCCCTGACATGCAAATACTGTATATCAAAAAATATCCTGGCTGTAGTTTTAATTTCCCAACCAACTCTTCGTGAGAAAGAAACCGTGAAGTCGAGGATGAGAAAAGTTCCTTAAGAAATAAAAAATCCTTCCGAAGCCATGTATTGGGAATATAAGGTAGTGGCAAGCGGGTATTAAAAAATAACACAGAGCTGCATAATCTTATTTTGAAAACCTAAGAATTTATTTGCCTTTTGCCATGCCTCAGCCGTTGCCTTTGTGCATAAAGAGAGACGTGCATTTTTTTATATCTAGGTCTAACGCCATCATAATCTCCTTCCAGGGAGCCTATAGGCCTCCAAGGCTAGCCATGAAGGAGAGTTACCCTGTGGTTTAAACCAAGGTGTTACTGCTTCTAATTGAGCAGCCAAACAATATAGGTACATATTTGGTAGGCCTAATACCCCTGCTTCCGTAGATAATGTTTTTCCATTCTGAGCCTAGGCCTTTTATTGGCCCATACAAACTTTCTGACGTGTTTCTCAAGTTCATTAAAAAATATATTCCAAGTCTAATTGGCAATGCTTGGAACAGAAATAAAAGGGGCAAAACACTCATTTTTATTATATTGGTTCTTCCCATAATAGATAGCGGCAATAATATCCATCTATCCAGGTCAGAGTGCATGCGTTTTAACAAGGGAGGGAAATTTAGTTCAAATTATTTATTTTGATTTTTATGAAGTTGCACCCCCAGATATTTTATGCTCTCTTTACACAACCCTACTCCAGTTGGGATATTTTGCTGTAATGAATTAGAGCCTAGCAAACATAATCTCAGATTTCTGGATATTAACTCTATACCCGGACACCTTACTAAATTTTTCAGTTAGATTTAATATAACAGAAGCTGATTTCTGAATATTTTTCACATATAAGGTAACATTGTCAGCATATAACACAACTGTTTGCCATTTCCCATCTATTTTTATACCTACCTCGGGGCCAAGATTTCTTTTTGCAATGGCAAAAGGCTCAATAAATATCAAAAATAGCTGGGGTGACAGGGGACAGTCTTGTTTTGTGCCTCTTAAGAGTTTTATTGATTTAGAAAAAAACTATTTAGTTTTTACCTTTATTATTGGTGACTTATAAATATGTTTGACCCAGGATAAGAACTGACCTGAGATCCCAAATTTTTTCAAAGCTTTCTTTAAAAAATTCCAGCTCACCCTATCAAATGCCTTCTCAGAGTCCGGCACAAGCAGAGTTGCACCCTTCTGAGGCGCCTATTCGACGATATTCATAGTGCGTCTGACATTATTCGACAGCCTTCTACCTTTTATAAAACCTGTCTGATCATCATGAATTATTTGTGTATAACACAATTTAATCTTTTTTCTAATATTTTTGTAAATATTTTATAATCTGAGTTAAGGAGTGAAATGGGATGGTAAGAACCACGATTTTCAGGATCCTTATCTTTTTTTAAGCAGTAGGGTTATTATAGCCTCATTAAAGGAACAGGGGAGGATATGGCTCTACTCAAGCTGGCAGAAGACCTCACACAAAACTGGTGCTGCATCCTCTAAGAATTTTTTTTATAAAATTCATTCCCAAAACTATCAGGGACTGGGAATTTACTGTTTGGAAAATCTGTTATTGTGTCCCTAATCTCGTCCAACAATACATGTCTGTTTAAAGCAGCTGCATCCTCTCTTGACAAAACTGGGTGTTGTAAGTTTTCCAAAAATAAATATATGTTCCACTCTGATGTTTCTTCTTCTGGAGTATATTATTTTTGGTAATACTCATGAAATATGTTATTGATTGCTTCTGGGTCCCTTATCATATTTCCTTGAGTATCTTTTACACTATGGATCTATTTTGCACCTGTTCACATTTTAGTTGATATGCCAGTAGCTTATCCAGCTTATCACTAAAAACGTAATAGTTTGACCTCCACTGGGGTAGTGGATAAAGCAGTTTCCTTGTTAACTAGAGGTTGTGGTATCAAATTCTCAATGTGCCAGTTCTAACACAAGGGAGGCCATGTCAGACAGACCTGATCAGAGTTCTTCAACTGGGTGATGAGGGTGGTTGATTGGGGGAGGGCAGTGGACGTGGCCTATCTGGACTTCAGGAAGGCCTTCAACACTGTCCCCCACAGAAGACTGGTAAATAAACTAGAGTTTCAGGGTGGGACAGAAAATAAGGTGGGTGGAGAACTGGCTGATGGGTAGAAGCCAGAGGGTGGTGGTAAATGGGGTACATTCCAGGGAGGGAGGGGTGATGAGCGGCGTTCCCCAGGGGTCGGTGCTGGGGCTCATCCTGTTTAACATCTATATCAGCGACATAGGGGAAGATCTGCCTGTTTGCAGATGATACGAAGATCTGCAATAGGGTAGACACCCCAGAGGGAGTGGAGGCTATGAGGAAGCATCTAAGGTTGCTTGAGGGGTGGTCGGAAACATGGCAGCTGAAATTCAATGCCACAAAATGCACAGTGATGCACATGGGACGGAATAACTCACAAGCAAATTACACACTGGGGGGGGGGGAATGAAAGTAACTGAGCAGGAGAAGGCTCTGGGGATCATAATTTCAGACAACCTTAAGGCAGGGACCCAATGCAGCAAGGCGGTGGGTAAAGTGAATGGAATGCTGGCGTGCACAGGGAGAGGTATAACAAGCAGAAGGAGGGAGGTGCTGATGCCACTCTACAAATCCATGGTGAGGCCTCCCCTGGAGTATAGAGTTCAGTTCTGGAGACCTCAACAGTGCAAGGACATAGATGGGATAGAAAATGAGTTCAGAGAAGGGCCACTAAGATGGTGCACAGGTTGAATTGGAAGTCCTACAAAGAGAGGTTGAAGGTGTTGGATTTGTACCCCCTGGAGACCAGAAGTGAGAGAGCGGACATGATAGAAACATTTAAGTACGTACAGGGGATTAACAAAGTAGGGGGGAGCTTATTCACAGGAAGGGTAGGTGCTAGAACTAGGGGTCATGGACTGAGAATGAGAGGGGAAGGTTTAGGGGAAATGTGAGGCGGCATTACTTAACTGAGAGGACTGTGGCACCCTGATACAGTCTGCCAGAGGAGGTGGTGGGGGCTGAAACAGTGGAGGGATTCAAGAGGGCATGGGACAGACACAAGGGGTTGTCCAGGGAGTGGACAGGGGATCTCTGGGCGAGGGGGGCAAGTGGGGGGGGGGAATGGGCAGACTCGATGGGCCAAGAGGGTCCTTTTCTGCCATCACATTTCTATGAATCTATGAATCCATCTATGACCTTACTCTTGCCATAGTATATTCTACACTTTCATTAGCTTCTTTATTGTAGAGCTCTCTTAGCATGAGAGCTTCTCTTAAATCTTCCTCTAAGCCTGTAGTAGCATGCTTTAATTGTGCTATATTTAATTTATTTTCTAGCTCCTGTACCTTGTTCTTATATATTTTTTTCCTGTAACTACTGCAAATCATTAAATAGCCCCTTATATAGGCTTTTAGGGAGTCCCAAACTATGTTCAAAGGTATTCCATCCCGGGTATTAAGTTTCCAGAGGAGTTTGATTCCTTCCGATAGTCTGGTTCTCTGAACTTCATCTTTTAAAAGTGGGTGATTCAACTTCCACAGATTTTCTCTTCTCACTCCCTTAAATGCAACATGTGTGTATATCGGCGCATGATCAGATTTTTATGGGACCATACTTAATGCTAACCACTGAATGCAGAAGAGACTTGACTATTATCATGTAATCAATTCTCAAATAAGAACTGAATACTGGAGAATAGAAAGAAAAGTTTTTAAAATCTGGGTATAGTTTCCTAAATGGGTGTGTTAAAGCTAATTCTTCCATAAAGCCCTTAACTGCAGAAACTGCTCTGATTTTTTTCAGCTCTATGGGACCTATCTATGTCATGTAATGCCAAATTTAAATCACCCCCAATAATTATAGGAGATAGATAATGAGATATTTTTAAAAAGAATTCTGCAAAAAAAATGTTCTGCGTCTTCCTCATTTGGGGTGTACACACTAGCCAAGATAAACTCAGATCCATCCTTTCGAAGTTTAACTATGGCGTATCTGCCATTGATGTCTATGGGCTGGATTTTCAAAGGCCCCAGACAGGCGCAAGATGCTTGCGTCGATCAGGTCTGATGCAAGAGGAACCTTGTGCCAAGGGTTGCACCAAGTGGTATTTTCAAGGCAGTGCCTCGATCGAGGTGTTAGCGCCCACCTTGCACCACGAAGTGGCTACGGCATGGAGCTAGGGGGCTTGCAGCAGATCCAGAATGCTGCAGCCCTTGGATCCGGAATTTCAAAGACACCCCCACCCCAAAGGAACTAAGTGCCAAGTACCCTTAGACCAGCAAAGGGCTTGTCTAATGGTACTTAGACAGCTCTTGGGAGGGTCGTCCAGTAAGTGCCACCGTGTAACCTGCCCCGATCCATCCCCAATGGGCGATTCTTGGTGGTCCAGTGGTCCCCCCCCTCATCCCGTCACGATCCCAGACACCCACTGCATTGCATATTGATATCTCCCTGGTGGTCTAGTGCCCTCCCAGAGGTAGTGCCCATCTCTGCACTCCCACCCCTCTCCCATACCCCCGATCTGGCGACTGGCATAGCCTCCACACCGCCATGGCCGGCCATCGAATGAGCTGTCAGTGCACGTACTGTAACTGAAAACTGCAAGCAGCCCGGGACTCCCCCAAGATCCAAAAGATTTGGTTGGCTGATTTGGCTATCAGTCAAAGCAAGAGCTCCCCCTTCAGTTGCAAAAAAGGTGCAAAAAGTTCAAACTACAGTTCCTACAGATTTTGAATTCAGACAGCTCCTGTAGTCTGGCTACATTTTAGGCCCCACCAGTACTGTTTGGTCCAATTTGCAGTCCAGGACCAAGATAGTGGAGACAAACAAAACAGTCCTTGCTACAAAGAAAGCAGGTTAGACAAACTACATTATCATTATCACTCTAAATGATTTTCAGTAAATAGTTACATCTTTCAACAGAGCTCCCTCTCAGATTACTTAAAGCTGCAATCACGCAGCTCTTAAAGAGACAGTACAAAGAGGCTATACAGGCTCTGGTAATCACAATCAAACTGCTAAAATGCAGGACACCAGCCTGGCAGTGAGCATTTAGGCAAGCTCAAAGAAGACTTTTTGGGAACCCCCATTTGTAGGGGAGTTATAGCTATGTAACTATTCCAGGTTGCCCTGAAAAAAGGGACCTTCAGGGCTCAGTAGGCCTACCCGGTTAACAAAACTGAAATAAAACAAACTCTGGCATTGCTTGCGGATGGAAGCCCTTGGTTGGATGGGTGCTACTTCAACTAGCCAGAAGGGGTCTGAGGTCTGCCCAATGTCACAACCTGACACTCTGTCACGAACCCAGCAGGGAAAGCTCGGACCCTTAACCATCTCCGAAGGAAGGGTGAAGAGATATTTGGGGAGACAAACAATCCAGTGACCTATCTTGAGATGGCCTGCTTTGACGCCTGCCCTGAAATATGGGACCAGGCGTCTCAGTCTTAGGGCTCACAGCTCTAGCGTACGGTAGTCAAATATAGAACAGGCCTCCATCTTGTGAGTAAGTTTGAGGCAGGAGAAATAAACCAAGTGCTGGTCAGTGTCGGCAACTTTGTTTCTGTACCTGCAATGCCAGAAAAGCTGCACAGAAGATTTAAATTTACACTTGCGTGAAGCAGACAAACTTTCAAAAAAAAAACATACCGATAAACATGAAGAGATGAGGAACAGAGGATCGGTGGTTCATCTCCCACGGTGCATACTCCATGGCACAAAGAAAGAGAACTGAGGCAGTTAAGGCATGGTTAGCGGTTACTGGCGCTGGCAAGAGATGTCTTACATGTGCCAGTGCCATTACTGCTGCCGATGCACTAAAAGGTTTTGTTCCTGTGGAGTTCTAGCACCTTTGACCCAAAGACCAAAAAGTGGGGCTCTGTGGAGGATATGAATTCGTTTAAGATCTGGCTATTATAAACACAACTGTGCTGACAATTCAGAGTAAGCATGCCAGTTTATCATTTTAACACCTTTCAAAAGAAGCCAGCAGGATCACATTCTTTAGTGGGAACACCACTGAAGGTTATACTATACATCTTTTTTTTTTTAACTTCAGATTTTATTGAATATCCATTGTATCACTTTACATAACATTACATAGTTCCATTGATGGGAATTTTCTTAATGGGTTGTCTCCATACATGAAAAAGCACCCATGTCAGTAAATTCATCGGGGAGATGTTACGTCAAAAAAAAATTTCTATCAATCTTACAAACATTTTACCAAGACATAAACCCTAGTTGTTTTTCACCTCCTCCTTTTACCTTATCTTTAATTTATTTGTCCCTTATCTTCTTCCCAGACAGGGGGTTTTACCTGTTGCCCCTAATCTGGGCGGACTTGTAAAGTTAACAAAGTTCGGAACTGTACTGACAAATGGACTTTACATCTGGATAACTAATCCAACAATCTATAACTCAACTTTGGCATCCTGATACTTCCTTCAGGTTTTAGCTAGCTTTAATACATTGGCTCCTTAAGAGCTCTTACTGTTTAAAAGAACAGATCTTCTAGGCATCACTTTCTTTTCTTAAAAGAAATAAAATGAAACTTGTGATGGAATGTCCGAGGCTTCCTAGTCAGGATTAGAAATTTGCCAGGGGGACCAGATGGTGCTGAACCTCTCTCCACCTTGTCTTAGATTATAAGTAATTTGTTCCATGGATTCCAATTGTCTCATTCCAACCTTCCATTCTTCTATCATTGGGGGGTGAGGGGAAAGCCATCTAGATGTGATAGACTTCAATGCTGCCACTCTCATAATCTGTGGTAGTAGCCTTTCTTGTCTAGGTCCTGTGATCAAGTAGGGAAGCCCCAGTACCATCTCCTCCCCTCTAAATGGGATCTGTAGGCCAGTTACTCTTTGCATGTACCAGTATACCTCTTTCCAAAATGAGGTAATTCTGGAGCATCCCCAAAATATATATGCTGGGGACCCCTTGGCTTTATCACATCTCCAGCAGACATCCGAACTTCCCGCTTTAAAATGTTTTGTCTTGGAGGGTGTGAGAAAATATCTAAGGAGGACCTTCCAATGAAATTCTCAACAGGAAGGAGAGCTTGTCACCTGCCAACCCCTGTTCAGTCTACTGTCCCAGATTTGTTGTAGGATCGAAATCCTAGCTCTTTTTCCCATCTCTGTTTAATTATTTCTAGGCCTGGATTGTTTAGATTAATTAAAATATCATACAGCTGGCAGAGAGAGTGTGAGACATCCTTGATCACACTATTACAGTAAAAAAAACTCTTCCAAGGAGGTCTTTCCTCTATTTTTTGTAGCCTGTTTTCAGAGGTGATATAGTGTCGGACTTGTAAATATCTAAAGTGATCTTCACGGCGGAGGTGAAATTTGTCTCTTAATTGGGTAAAAGAGTGACAATTGTTCCTCTCAACACATTGGGAGAAGGTGGAGAGTTGATGTGCAGACCAATATTGATAGCCTGGGTCCCCTCTCGGGGGGATAAATGAGGCTTCAAATCTAATTAAGGAGAGCGGACCAGGTCCATCTGGGGTGCCAGTGATCCTTCTCAACTTTTTAAGAATCCACAAGGAGTGAAGGATCCATGGGTTGGTGATCTCTCTGATCATGAATAAAGGCATATTGCCAGTAGGAACAGCCCACAAGGCCCATTTTCGGACTGCGGCTTCCTCTAGATGATACCAACCGGAGTCAACCCGGCGTTTTATCCAGGAACACATCTGTGCACCTTGTGCTGCCAGAAAATAAAAATAAAAGTTTGGGAGAGCCAAACCTCCCCTGTCCCTATGGGTTTGCAATAACTTCCTGGCCAGGCTTGGTTTTTTCCTGCTCCAAATAAAAGTCTTGGACCTCTTTCTGTAGGTTAGCTCAGAACTGTCTAGGGGTTGAATTGGAAGGGTTTGGAATAAAAGTCTAGGTAAGGCATTCATTTTGAGAGTTTGTGATCTACCATATAGGGACAAGAGAAGTAGTCGCCACCTGGCTATGTCAGCCTGTAGGGTCTGAAATAGTTTAGCATAATTGTTTTTTATATAGGAGGGAAAGATCAATTGAAATATATATGCCTAGGTATTTGACTGCATTTCTCTTGGCCCACGCGAAAGGGAAGGATTCTTTGAAGGCCTCTGAGGGGGTCCCACTCAGGATCATTGTTTCGGATTTTAAAAGGTTAATTTTATAACCTGCTAATGTACCATATTCCTCCAGGCAGTGAATTAGGGCAGGGACTGAGGTTTCTGGATGAGACAAAAACAAGAGAGTCATCTGCATACAATGCCATTTTCTGGGTGTGGCCCTCTACTTCCACACCTTAGATCAAGGGGTTAGTTCTAACTTCTATAGCAAGAGGTTCGAGTGACAAGGCAAAAAGGAGTGGGGAGAGGGGGCAACCCTGTCTTGTACCCCTCAATACTATACATCTTGAGTAGGGGAAGCAATATGGCTGAGAAGTTGGGTGTGTTTCCACAGTCAAATTTGGTTTATGCTGCTGCCCTGATGGCCCAGCAGTGACAGCAGCGTGTTGCGCTCCTGTGCAGGCAATCTGGATTTGGGGCTGAACTTGGGTAACAACATTGGGAGGCAGCCCAGAGCACAGCAACTACTGCTTTGCAGTGCACTGCTGTCAGAAGGGAAAACATTGGGAATCTAGTACTGCGGCAACTCGTGTGGTGGGGCCATGGGAGCTTGCTCCCTCCCCAGGAAGTCAGTGCATGTGTCTGAAACCATCAAACAGACTCCGCCCACATCAGGGAAGGAGGGAGGGCAAGGGAGAGAATGGGATAAAAAAATCCCACATACTGTCTGAATGATGGTCAACGTTTTTGGCTCCCCTGTGTTCTAGCAAACCTGATACCGGATCCTATCCACCTGATAGACTGCCACGGAGAAGAGGACGGCCCTCCCCTAGAGCCCCATCCATGGCAGGTAAGCCATGGGAGCTGTCAGGCATCAGTTAGATCTAGCAGTGGGTGAGCACCAGGTCTAAAAATATAGGTTACTCACCTGTAACAGGAGTTCTAGGAATGGTATATGTTGTTCATCCACACTTATTGGCAGGTGTCCTTGCCACTTTAAATCTTGCCGGAAGGTCTTCAAGCTGGCTCCTCCCACCCACCCGGGTGGTAAAACTCTCGGCTCCGCCCCATGACGCCAGATCTGGCCCGCTGGAAGCTCAGGTTGTGCGTCGAAGCTGGGGAGGTCGGGTGGCTCGTGTGGATGAACAACATATACCATTCCTAGAACTCCTGTTACAGGCGAGTAACCTGTATTTCTAGGGACATGGATATTTTGTTCATCCACACTTATTGGCAGACTCCTAGCAGTTCTCCGGGAGGAGACGGGCAAGACGCACACCCCCTACTTAGGGAAAAGAGACTGGAGAACCAAGGCCCCAAAACCAGCATCCCGTGTGACTCAAGGTCGATGTGGTAATGGTGATGAAGGTGTGTGCTGACTTCAGGTAGCAGCCCTGCAGATTTCCTGGATAGGGACGCCCTGGAAGCAGCCACCGATGCAGCAGTATGGCGGTAGAATGAGCTCTTATCCCTCTGGGAGGCTCCATGCCCGCCAACTTATAGCGAGATCTATGCAGGAGGTGACCCACCTGCTTATCGTCCGCTTGGCTGCAGGTCTCCCAGGTGCTGGCTTCAGCGTAGGTGACAAACAAAGCTGGCAAACCTCTCCCGATTCTGCCGCATGCCTTAGTAAGTGAGCTCTTCTATGGTCCAAAGTATGGAGCCCATATCTCGGCCTCCGGTGTGATTGGGGTAGAACACCGCAGAGACAACACCTGGTTAAGGTGAAACTCCGACACCACCTTCGGAAGGAATTTCGTGGGGGGCAAGGACAACCTTGTCCCTGTGGAAGACCAGGTAAGGAGACTACGGAAAGCGCCTGGAGCTCTCCCATCCTTCTGGCTGACGTGATAGCCACCAAGAAGGCGGTCTTCCACGACAGCTGAGAGAGATCACACCTGTGCATTGGTTCGAATGGCTTGCCCATGAGCTTTGTCAGTACCAGCAGTAGATCCCACGGAGGTGGAGATTCTCGCACTGGAGGGGAAATGTGATCAAGGCCTTTGAAAAAGCGCCCAGACCACCTTCTCCTGCGCCACCGACTGCTTCCCGGCCCGTGCTCGGTAAGCAGAGATGGCTGCCAGGTGCACCCTTAGGCTCACCGACCTAAGCCCTTGCTGAGAAAGGGACCATAAATAGTCCAAGATGCTTGCCAAGGAACAGGAGGAAAGGTCCAAGCCCTTGCCCTGGCACCAAATGGAAAACCTCTTCCATTTGAAGGCATAGCATTTCCTGGTCGACTCCTTACGGGACACCTCAACAACACTGAGGACCTTGTCGGAAAGATCCAAGGCCTGGAACTCTAGCCGCTCAGGAACCAGGCCATCAGGTGCAGGGATTGAAGGTCCGTATGGAACACCTTCCCCTGATTGACTGAAAGCAGGTCCAGGCGAGCTGGAAGCTGTCTCGGGAGCCTGGAGCTGAGGCTGAGGAGATCTGGGTACCAGAACTGGCGAGGCCAGTCTGAGGCTACCAGAATCACCTGCGCCTTGTCCCTTCTTGCTTTGAGAAGCACCTTGTGAATCAAGGGAAATGGGGGAAGGCGTAGAAGAGGCCCGGGGTCCACGGCCTCGAGAAGGCATCCCCCTGCAGCGAGCCCTGCTGAGGGGGGCGGGCATGGAACAGCCTCAGCTTCGCATTCTCCCTGGAGGCAAACCAGTCCACCTGAGGTGTGCCCCAATGGGAGAACAGATCTTGTACTACCTCCGGCAGGAGAGACCACTCGTGGGACGCAGCCCCTATCCGGCTGAGGGCATCGGCCAGGGTGTTGGAGGCTCCTGCCACATGAATGGCTAGGAGATCTGCCTCAGGCTGCACGAGTGACCAAATGCGGAGAGCTTCCTTGCATAGAAGCATGGACGCTGCCCCGCCCTGGCGGTTTAGATAGTACATGGTCGTGGTATTGTCCGCCTGGACTGGACCACTTGACCCCGGAGAAACGGAGCAAAGGTGGTGAGAGCTAGGCGGACCGCTTCTAGCCCAGCAGGTTGATGTGGCATCTGGACTCAGCGGGACCAGGAGGCCGTGGAGCCCGTGTTCCCCAGATGGGCACCCCAACCCATCAGAGAGGCATCTGTCGATAGAGAGACCGCTCGCTCGAGGTGGAAAACGGGATGCCCTCCTGCAAGTGAACTGGAATGATCCACCACCGAGAGCTGCCTCCACATCCCCTGGGTCACCGTCACTAGCTGGTCCAAAGGATCGCAGCGTTGTGACCACTGGCTGGCCAGTCCCCACTGAAGAGGACGCATGTGCCATCGGGCCCAACAGACCACGCTGGTGCAGGCCTCCATGAGACCCAGGAGGCGCAGGAAGTCCCGGGCAAGGCGCGATTGCCCAACCAGAAATGATTGGGCAAAGGAGGAAAGAACCTTGGCCCTGTCTGCAGGGAGCTATGTTCTGGCTCGAAGAGAGTAGAGCTCTGCCCCGATGAAAAGAATCACCTGCTTCGGCTCGAGTTCCGACTTGGCCTCGTTGATGAGGAGGCCGACTTGAGAGCAGACCTGGAGGGCCAGATCTCTGGACTGCTCCACCTCCTGCCTGGAGGGGCCTGCTATCAGCCAGTCATCCAGGTAAGGGTACACCCGGACCCCTCGGCGCCGCAGGAATGCTGTCACCACTGCCATGCATTTGGTGAAAACCCTGGGAGCTGGAGACAGGCCGAAGGGCATGGCTCGGAACTCGAAAAGGGATCCCTCCGCTCGAAAGCGAAGGAATCTCTGGTGTGACGGATGGATAGGGACGTGAAAGAACGCTGGCCCTGCAAGTCCAGAGAGCAGAACCACATGCCGCGTTCCAAGGATGGTATTATCTGAGCCAGAGTGGCCATCCTGAAGGTTCGAGACCCTAGGAACTTGTTCAGGTCGTGCAGGTCGAGAATGGGGTGCCAGCCCCCCGTCCGTTTCGGGACCAGGAAGTACCTGGACACAAACCCCGGGTCTGAGGGAGGGTCCGCCACCTCCCTGATCACCTCCTTCTGGAGGAGGAGAGCGGTGTCGACTCGGCGAGCCGACAGGGAGGCTGCGGACACCGAGGCCCCCCGAGGAGCGACGGCTCTGAAGGGCGGGGCCTGCTCGAACTCCAGAGGCAGGCCTCTTCCCACCACCTCCAATACCCATCAGTCTGTGGTAATAACGGACTAGGCGGAAAGGAAGTGACAGAGCCATCCCCCTAAGGGGGGAACCTGGGGTGAGGCGACGGGATTGGGAGCGACACCCCTCAACCCGTCACTGGGCAGGCTTGGAGGAGGGACTGGCCGAGGGACCTCCTGGGCCTTTTCCTCCCTACTTCCTGTTGGAGGAAGCCCTGGGCTTGGGTTTGGGATGCCAAGCTCGCGCCTGCTGGCCCTGACGTTGCTGGGCCGGACATGCGGGCGCAGAGGGACTAAAGGGCTTAGGCTGTGGTCTTTGTCCTTCTGTGCGGATGAGACCGAGTCCAAGGTAGCATTGGACTTCTCGATCCTCTGTAGGTGACCTTCCACCCCAGGGACGAAGAGGTCGGTCCCCAGGAAGGGGACATCTGCCAACTTGTGCTGGGTATCCGAAGTAAAGGTGGATATCCTCAGCCAAGCCCGACGGCACATAGCCACTGTGGCCGCTACCGACCTGGCACAAGAGTCTCCAATGTCCAGAGCAGTCTGGAGCTGCTGTTTGGCCACCGCCCTGCCCCCGCACCTGCCTGACCGTGGTCTGCAGGTCCGCCGGAAGATGAGGGACTATCTCGTCCAGGGAGCCCAACAGGGCATGAGAGAAATGTGCCATGAGGATGGCCGAACTGGCCTGGCGAAGGCCGAGGGAGGACGCAGCGTAGACTTTGCTCCCAGCATAGTCCAATTTCTTGGACTCCTTGTCGGGCGGTTTGTCCACGTCCCTAGTGTTCCGGGCACGCCGGAAAACGCTGTCGGTAACTAACCCCTCGGCTGAGGGGTGTTCCGAAAAACCAGACAAGGAACCGGTAGGGACTGCATACATCCTGGCCGAGGGCGCAGAACAGGAAGCAGGGCACTGCCAGAGCTCCAAGGCCGGGCCCACTATGGCCTCGGCCACCAGAAAGGCCTCCGTAGGGGAATCCCCTCGGTCCAGAATCTCCGTGAGGGGGTACCTGGCCCGCTTAGAGACAGGTTCGAGCTTCATCCCGGTGGACTCCGAGATGAGCCGAAGCAATCCCAGATAGGACGAAGGGCTATCGTCCATCGACTGACCCCCAGAGGACTCCAAGTCTACTCGCCTGGAGAACAGAGAGGAGTCGCCATCGGACTCGGAAGAGTCCGCAAAGAGCTGCCTCCGGCCTGAGCCACCCTCCACCTGCTGAGGTCGGTCGGGAGTGAGGGTAACAGACAGCCTATGGGGCAGACCCTGAGCCGACCAAGAATCCTTGGTCGGAGCCCCAAATAGCGGCTGTGGAGGCGGAGGTTCCACTGAAATCGGTGGAGCAGCTGGTTTTGGCCGAACAACTGGCCTGGGAACAGGCTCCTCGTTGAGTCGAGGGTTGTTTCGCCGCCCGTGACAGCCACTTAATGGTCGTGGGGAAGGCGATGGCGCTGCATATTCCCGGTCAGAAGGAGCTGTTGCCACATGAGATCCTCGATCGCCACCGTGAATCTACGCTGAAGCCTCCCCTCGTCCAAGGAGGAGGACGAGGATGAGCGGCGACACCGCTTACCGCAGTGCCGAGACCAAGACCGCCTATGACGGCGGGATCGGCTGGACCACGAAGAAGTCTGAGACCAAGAACCTTGGCTTTTCCAAGGGCGGTGCAAGGAAGTGTCGGCCGGAACTGGCACTTCCCTCGGCTCGGAGGGTTCACCCGAGGGCTCCGGAACCGGAGGCACTGGCAAGCCCGCGGGATCCTCAACTCCCACCGGGGAAACCGAGGAGAGAGGATTCTCGGCTTCTGCTGACGACAACCTGTCTAACGGGTCGAGAAAATCTCGACTGAGTCGACAGGAGCCTCGGTCAACTGACCTAGCCCAGGTTTACCGTGGTACACTGGTGGCGGCTTGAAGCGATCGACCAAGTCGGCGACTCGGGAGAGAGGACCTTCCCGCCTCCTAAGAGCGACGACGGAGGGATTTACCCTTGTCCTTCTTTTTGGACCGAGAAAAGGGTCCAGCAGACGTTGGTCCCTCTCCCTTAGTGGAGAGGGACAGACAAAGCTCCTTAAAGGAAGCTGCATAAGAGGAACCCAGAGAGAGCGGGATAAATGCCGCGGCCGAGGAAGATGCGGCCCGCGCCGCCTCCTCTTCGATGGCGATCATCTGCTCGAGCTGATCCGCCAAGCCCGCCGCCGTGGAGACCACCGACCGGGCCTCTTTTGACTTCACCAGAGGAAAATGTTTCTCGGGACACCCCAGTTGTAACCGGGCAGCACGGTCTTCGAGGACGTAGGCCGAGAAGGAAGAGCACAAGTCGCAAGCCTGCGGGTCGTGTTCAAGGCCTAAACAGTAGACACACGTGGAATGCGGATCCGCCAGAGACATCTTCTGCCCGCAAGGGCATCTCCGAAAACCGGGAGTCGATTTGTCCATCGCAGCCGTGAGGGATAGAAGACCAAAGTCTCAATTAGCAAAAACTTTTAAATTCGCAAAACCGAAGATTTAGGAACCAGTCTCAAACGCAGAGCGTTAAGGAGGGAACCTGAGCTTCCAAGTGGTAAGGAAGATCTGGCGTCCTGGGGTGGAGCTGAGAGTTTTACCACCCGGGTGGGTGGGAGGAGCCAGCTTGAAGACCTTCCGGCAAGATTTAAAGCGGCAAGGATACCTGCCAATAAGTGTGGATGAACAACATATCCATGTCCCTAGAACAGGGTATATCCTGGGACCAGGGTGGGTATAACTGATTACATGGCTGATGGGAAAAAGCTCTATGGAGAGGAATATTTATAAAATGGATCAATATGGCCACTGCAAATGCTGCTGACTGGATGAACCAGGTCAACAGCGTGACAATGAATTCACATATGCATGGTGCTGTATTTTGTTTTTTGTTGTTTTTCTCTTTCTCTCCTCTTATCTTCTGCCATGCCCCCTTCTGTGAATCTTCCCAATCCCATCACCCAGCTTCTCTGGACTTGCCCTTCTACTCCTGTCTCTGCACGGTTTACACCCCCAACCCCCCACCTGAGGCAGGGACTGTGGGACTCCCCAAATCCAGCTGCAGATTGGATCCAATGGGAGATGTGCCCGAGTCCACAGTACGGGCCTTGCAAGAAGCCAGTGTTATCTTTCCTGCCCAAATAATTTTTTCCTTATTATGGACCCATCTCTCTGGACAATGCCAGCAAGGGTATACAAGCGGGCGCTGCATGGCACCAATCAGCATCCTCTCTCCCTCTAACTGCTCCAACTGCACTGCCGCCTGTCATCCAAGTGGAGCCAGCTATCCTCCCTCCCTGGAACAGTAGAGCATCTTCTGGGATGCGCAACTTATGCTCGCTCCAGAATCTGGGTACCAGCATGATGAACTGAGGCCCTGTCACTATGCCTGAGGACTGTACTTTCTCAGCCAAACTGTTTAGGCAAGGAAGTTCTATTTCTATAGCACATTTCAAACAATAATTAAGACAACAAACAAATGATGTTATTTCAATACAACAAGAAATAAATATGCTAAATGGCACTTGTCTCAAGAGGGGAAGGTGACAAGTGGTGTGCTGCAGAGGTCAGTACTAGGCCCCAACCATTTCAACATATTCATCAGCGACACCGCTGAAGAACTGAAAGAGAAAGTCTGCCTCTTCGCAGATGATACGAAGCTCTGCAACAGGGTGGACACACAGGAAGGGATCACAGAAATGGATGCGGATCTCAGGATGCTAGAGGAATGGTCCAAGAACTGGCAGCTGAGAGTCAACGCCAAAAAATAGAAAGTCATGCACTTGGGCAGAAGGAACCCATGCATGAAGTATGTTCGGCAGGGGCATCTACTAGAAGAAACAAAGCTGGAAAGGGATCTTGGTGTCATGACCTCAAACTATTTAAAGGTAGGGAAGTAATGTGAAAAAGCATCACTAAAGGCAAGCAGCATCCTCGGATGTATTGGTAGAGGTATTACCAGTAGAAAGCATGATGCAATCCTCCCACTGTACAGGTCCCTGGTGAGATCTCACTTGGAGTACTGTGTGCAGTTCTGGAGACCTCACCTGAAAAGGACACGGGCCGTCTGGAAACCGTGCAGAGACGTGCCACCAAAATGGTGCTGGGCCTGCAACACAAAATGTACGAGGCTAGGCTAAGCCAGCTAAATTTATTCTCCTTCGAGCACAGGATGAACACAGGAGACATGACTGAGACATTTAAATGTGTTAAAGGGATCAACATAGTACAAACCAGGAACCTCTTTCAGGAAAACAGGGCTGCACGTACTAGTGGACACAACATGTGCCTGGTGGGAGGTAAATTCAAAACAAATGTTAGGAAGTACTTTTTCATGGACAGGGTGGTGGACCTATGGAACAGCCTGCCACTGGAGGTAGTAGCAGCCAAGATGGTCAGTGAATTCAGATAGTCATGTGATAGACAGTACAGTCACCTTAGCCAGACAAATTGATAGTGGGGGAGGGTAGGAAACCCGGGCAGACTAGATATACCACACAGTCTCCATCCGCCAGCAAATGTTTATGTTCTCATAAATACTGCAATGATGTATACATAATATACAGTAAAATAATCAAATTAATAGCAAGCCATTTAACTGACCTGCTGGTGCAGTGGTTAGATTTCCACTTGCAACGTTGATGACCCGGTTTGGGAACAGACCCGGGAGTCAAGAGGGCCGGCCGGGGAAGGAAGCATGCCGCCCAGCGACTGCTCTCTTGGGGAGATAAGAGGCTCAGCATTTGCTGGCCCCCAGCGGAGGCTGGAGGCACAGCAACATGTTGGGCGTCACTGTGGGAGAAGGCGTGGTGGACGTCGGCTCCAGCCTTGACGTTACATGGCACATCATGCCTGAGAAAACAGAAAAATGGCTCCAGCCTCGCCAGATGACGGTCGCTCCACCTCCCACCACAGTATTCCCCCCGAGCGCATCTCCCCCTCCATCTCATAGAAACATAGACGTTGATAGCAGATAAGGACCGTAAGGCACATCCAGTCTGCCCATTTCTTTTTCTATCTTATGAATGTGCCATCAGCCTTTGCTCTGTCAATGGCCTATCTTTTCATACTCATCTGTATTGATCCCTTATGCCTATCCCATGCCTGTTTGAAGCCCTGCACTGTATTCATATCCACCACTTACTGAGGTAGGCCGTTCTATGCATCCACCACCCTTTCTGTGAAAAAGAACTTCCTCACATTACCCCTTAATCTGCCTCCCTCTAATCTCATGCTGTGTCCTCTTGTCCTGCTATTTCTCTTATACTGAAACATGTTAGACTCTTTCACCTTGTTAATGCCCTTAAGGTGTTAGAATGTTTTGATCATATCACCTCTCTCCCTCCTTTGCTCTAGGGTATACATATTGAGCTCCATTAATCTGTCCTCATATGTTTTCTGATGCAGTCCCTGCACCATTTTGGTTGCCCTTCTCTGAACTGCCTCAATTTGGTTAAAGTCCTTGAGAAGGTGCGGCCTCCAGTACCACACGCAGTACTCCAAATGGGGTCTAACCAGTGTCTTGTAAAGAGGGATTATTACATCCCTCTTATGACTTGTGATACCCCTATTAATACACCCAACATCCCACTGGCCTTACCTACTGCTTTAGAGGTCTGCTTGGATGATTTCAGGTCATCTGTGATGATGATGCCCAAGTCTCTTTCTTCCTTTGTGACTGCTAGCAACTCCACTCCCAGACTATAGGTGGCTTCAGGGTTTCTCTTCCCTATGTGCATGATCTTGCATTTCTTTGCGTTAAACCCTAGTTGTCACTCTTCTGATCATTTTGCCAGTTTATCCAGATCTCTTCTCATTCTGCCCACCCCATCTGGATCATCTACTCTGTTGCAGATATTTGTGTCATCTGCAAACAGACAAACCTTACCCACCAGTTCATCTGCAATGTCACTGATGAAGATATTGAAGAGGACAGGCCTCAGGACTGATCCCTGAGGTATCCCACTTGTGATGTGCATCTCTTCTGACTGTATACCGTTTACCACCACTCTGTTTCCTGCCCGTCAACCAGTTTGCCACCCTGCTGACCAACTTCAGACCCACCCCAAGCCTACCCAGCTTATTAATCAATCTTCTATGTGGAACAGTATTGAAAGCTTTGCTGAAGGTCAAGGTAGGTGACATCAACTGCTCCCCCTTGGTCCACCACTCTGGTTACCCAGTGAAAGAAATCTATGAGATTAGTTTGACAGGACCTTCCTGTTGTAAACCCATGCTGTCTTGGATCCTGTGCTCCTATGGATTCCAGGTGTTGCACTATCCTTTCCATAAGGAGTGCCTCCATAATCTTGCCCACTACTGAGGTAAGACTGACTGGTCTGTAGTTCCCTACCTCCTCCCTGCTACCACTCTTGTGGAGTGGGATCACATGAGCCCTTCTCCAGTCTTCTGTGCTCAAAGACTCACTAAACAGTTCTGATAATGGCTCTGCTAGTTCCACCCTTAGCTCCTTTAGTACCCTGGCATGTATGCCATCCGGTCCCATTGCCTTGTCCACCCTGAGCTTACTGAGCTCCGGTAGGACCCTTTCTTTTGTGAAGGGACTAGTGCACACCTCCCCTCCCCACTGTGTCCATGGTGCTGAGCTGTGGACCGTACCCTACCTTCTCTTCAGTAAATAAAGAGCAGAAGTATCTATCTAGGATAGATGCTTTTACATGGTCCTCCTCCTCACATACCCCCTTATCCCCTTTGATCTTAGCAATACCCCTTCTGGACTTTCTCCTTTCACTAATGTATCTATAGAAAGTCTTGTCACCTTCTTTTACTGTTTGTGCTAGTGTTTCCTTGGTTTGGGCCTTTGCCTGCCTTACTGCCTTCCCTTCTTCCCTTAGGGAAGTTTGGTATGCCTCCCTATCTTCATCCCGCTGTGTTCTCTTATATTTCCTGAAGGCCAGCCTTTTGGCTCTGACCTTTTCTACTACTGTTTTTGAGAACTAAAGTGGTTTCCTTCTTCTTTTGCACTTCTTCTCTCTAACACAATGGGATGTTGTTTCAAGTATTGTATCCTTAATGCTTGCCCACTTTGCCTGTACCCCCTCACCTGTATTTATTTTTGCCAGGGTTAGCTTAACTCTGTTGGCCATCTTATCAAAGTCAGCTCCTCTGAAGTCCCATATTTTTGCCTTGGAATGCGATGATTTAGTTCTAGGGGCAAACTTGAACCATACCATGTGATGGTCACTGGCCCCCAGGTGACCTTCTACCTGGAGATCTGTGATCCTTTCCCTGTTAGTCAGTACTAGATCTAGGATAGCCCTGTCTCTTGTGGGTTGTTGTACCAGTTGTTTGAGGCCCTCCCCCTGCAGGGAATCCACTATGTATCTAGTTCTGGCAGATGTTCCTGCTGATATTGACCAATCTGTATCAGGCATGTTGAAGTTTCCCATTATCAGAACCTCCCCTTTAGCTGTCATGTTTTGTGCATCTTCTAACAGTAATGTGTCTATGTCCTCCCCCTGGTCTGGACGCCTGTAGACAACCCCAGTTTGTATGGCTTCCCAATTCCTGTTTCCAGGGTGACCCACAGTTCTTCTGGCTCCTTATGTGTATTCTGAATTTTTGTAGCTTTGATATTTTCACTGACATAAAGGGCCAATCCACCCCCCCTTTTTTGCACTTCGGTCTCTTCTGAACAGTACACAGCCAAGTACTGAAGTCCCCCAAGTGTGGTTACCGGTAAACCATGTCTCGCTAATGGCTACTATGTCCAGTTTAGCCTCTGTCATTATTGCCTGCAGGTCTGGGATCTTGTTTCCCAGACTGCATGCATCTGTGTACATGATTTTCCATTGGCCATTTCCTGTGTGTGTCTGCCCTAGGGGCACCATATCCCCGAATTTTCCTCCCTTCCCACCAGGGAGGGGCCCTTCTGGTAGGATTAGTGCCACCCCACCCCCAGGTGCAGGGCACATGGGACCGTGATCGATGGAGGAGAGGCAGCGGAGTTGAGACGGCGGGCAAAGGGAGCTAAGCGAGCCTGAAGGAGGGGCAGGGCTGGGACCCACGGGAGCAAAAAAATAAACTAGCATGCCATTTGATTAGTGGTGTGCATTTGTTGGGAGATATAAGCTCTCATCTAATGTATGCAGGAGAACTCGCCTTATGGTTTTGTTTCTCAGCACACACTGGACGAGTGCTAGCTCTTCATACGCACACGCAACCTGCTGTGTGTTTTTGCTATACGGTCCCTGCCATAACCAGTTTACTACTAGACTATTTCATATATTAAACTATTTCACCAGAGAACAGTACGCTGACAGTACAAATTCTCATTTCCATGTATGTCCTAGAACAGAGAAGCAAGATCAGCGACAGCAAACAAGACATATCATACAGCTGACCATAATATTTGGTACATCACTGTGCCACTGCAGTCCAGTTTGCCCACACACTAGTGTCATGCATAAGGACCTCGTGTTCTATATATGACAGCCTTACCTGGGGGCGTGGTTGACGAGTGGCTCGGCCTTGTACCTGGGGAAATTATAGGCTTTGAATTCTTCGTTTGAGCACACTGCTGGCCACGTCTCTTCTGTAGGGGTTCCTGGCAGTCGCAAACAAAGTACATTAACTGTGTCATATTCTCAAAGTATATACATAGAATATGCAACAGCCTGACTCAAAATATGCAATTCACCTTCCTGAGAGTGTGTGTGTGTGTGTGTGTCTGTCTGTGGGTGGGGGGGGGGAGACCACAACTAAAGAGTGGCCGATCCATGGATCAGTTATGAAAGTCTTGCCTCCTCAGAAAAGTGATGATCAACTGCATATTTTGAGTCACACTATTATATATAGAATAAATTATAGAACACTGCTGTATACATTGAGGGGCTTTAGAGCTCATAAACCACGAGCCCGAGGGGCAAGTGACTTTGTGAGCTCTTCAACCCACTAGATGGTGTTATTTCCCTAGTAAACAGTACTTTTCCATTGTTTGCTTTATAGACGGCATTAGGTTAGCTGAAAATAGCTTGAATGGCTGGCCCAGTGTCACGGTGGGTTGATGCGCAGGACGTCTTGCCACCAGCCACACAGGCAACCTGGGCTGGGTTGCTAGGGGCCGGCCAAGGAGAGGACTTAGTATCCATCAGACAGCTCCCATGTCCCAGGGAGGGGGATATGTCACATTGCTCCTACAATACCACCATCTAGAGGCATGGCGGTAGGGCAGTAGAGGTGTCTAGATAGTGGGCGGCTGGTGGCTGATGATTGATGAGTACGTACCTCTATGCACACGTACATGCCTCTACATAGGGGGAGACATCAGAAGGTCATAGTAAGCCATGTTAAATCCGGAAAGAGAGAGGTCATAAGTGGTATGCCACAGGACTCAGTCTTGGGTCCAGTCCTTTTTTTTTTTTTTTTTTTTTGACTATTTTCTCTCCGGCATCGATATACAGGATCTCTCTCTCAGGCACTCTGCCTACTCCTGCCCTGCCTAAAGTCCTCCGACCTGAGAACCCTTTCTCCTCCCCTCAGCCCACAGTCGGCGCCCCCAGCTTAACCCCTCTGGGGTGGGGCTGCCCCTCCTCTTTGGGTGCTCTTGCACACACAGACTCCAACTGTGGGTGAGGCCTCCGGATGGAGGAACCTGGAAGACCAGGCCGGATGGACCCGGCCATGGGCATAGGGGCAGGTGCCATCGCCTGCCCCACAGACCGGGCTTTTTCCTTGTTCTGGTGCTCGCGCCCCCCCCCCCCCAAGCATGGCACACACCTTGACACAAATGACACATGGCAACCCGTCTCTCCATCAGCCACGCTGAGTACGGCTGCAGTTCCCCACAGTCTCCACCGGGAGCCGCTGGCATGCAGGGCAGTCCCCAGCCCCCGGGAGGACAGCAGCCCGCAGGTGCTCACTCCTCGATCCACCCCTGCCGACCCCCGAGCTCGCTCCTAAACTCGGGTCACTGGCGTCCAGCGCCTCAACCCTCAGCGTCACTGGGCCGGTTTAGTCCTTTTTTTAATATGTTCATCAGGAATATAGAAGCAGAAAATCAGGGTAAGATGTGTCTCTGTGCAGATGACACTAAGCTCTGTGGTAGGATAGACAGTGAGGAGAGGGTAAGAGAGTTGCAGAGTGAGCTGCAAAGACTGCAGAGGTGGTCCAAGGTTTGGAAGTTGAAGACTGATGCCAAAAAATGCAAGGTCATGCACATGGGGAACATGAACCCCAGGATACATATTAGATGGAAGGGGTTAAACTGGAACATACTACTGAGGAAAGGGACCTGGAAGTCATCATAAGCAACTTCCTAAAACAATCTAGCCAATGTAACAAAGCCTACAGCAAGGCAACCAGGATGTTGGGGTGCACTAGGAAGGGATCTGATAGTAGGACAAAGGAGGTATTACTAATAGTCTATAGATCACTGGTAAGGCCACACCTGGAGTAGTGTGCCCAGTACTGGAGCCCTCACTTGAGGAAAGACAGGGACAGGCTAGAGACTACAGCACAGAGTAACAAAAATATTTAATCTCTTGCAGAACAGATCCTATGCGGATCGGCTTAGAGCGCTGAACATTTACTTGCTGGAGGCCAGAAGGGCAATATGCCCCCAGCCGCAGTAAAGACTGCAGAATGGGTGAGGGAAAATTATAAGGCCTTCTTAAAGTATGTCAGGGAAAGGAGAAAGAACAAGGGTGGAAGAGAGAGACTGAGAAAGCACGAGGCACTGGTGAAAGGGGACAGTCAGAATCTGTTATTCTGAATGAATATTTCTGCTTGGTTTTCACAGTTGAGAAAAGGTTGCCACTGCCAGAATGCAGCATCCAGGTAGGGTGGAGAACAAATATGAAAACAGGTGGTATCACAGAGGAAAGGGTGCTTAAGAGGCTGAAGGGATTGCATATCGCTAAGTTCCCAGGACTAGATGGTTTGCATCCATGGGTACTCAGGAAGCTGGGCAGACTCTGGCAGCACACGTGGCAGACCTATTCCAATACTCGAGTGAGACAGGCATAGCCCCAGGTACTGGAGGGTAGCATATGTCATCCCCCTGCACAAGAAGGGGAACCAGCCACAAAGGGAATTATAGACTGGTTAGCCTGACTTCCATTGTTGGAAAGCTCCCTGAGGCCATAATCAAGGAGCAGCTGGTCAACTTCCTAGAGTCCATGGACTTGGACAGCAAGCAGCATGGCTTTGTGCAAGGGAGATCCTGTCAGACTAACCTCAAGGATTTCTTCAATGCCATGCTGCTAATGTTAGATAAGGACCACACAGTGGACATCCTTTACTTGGACGTTAGCAAGTATCATGACTCTGTACCCCGCAAGAGGCTAGTAAAGACATTGAGGGACATAGGATTTGGGAAGAAAACCACTAGATGGGTGAGGAATTAGGGGGAAGAACCCAAAGTGTAGTACTAAACGGTACATACTCAGAGGTCAGGTGGGTAACGAGTGGAGCTCTATAGGGTCGTCCTGGGCCCGGTGCTCTTTAGTGTGTTCATTTGTAACAATGGAGAATGGATACAGAGCAAGATGCATCTACATACACAAAACATAATGATATGTGACAGAGTGCAAAGTGAGGAAGGCTGAAGGGAACTGAAAAGAGACTTGGGCAAATTGGAAAGGTGGTCCAAGGTTTGGCAACTGAAATTCAACGCCAAAAAGTGCACGGTTACGCACATGGGGAGGAGTAATCAAAAGACTGAATAATAGATGGAGCTGGTACGACTGGAGCAGACCTCAGTACAGAAGGATCTAGGGGTTATAATTAGTGACAGCCTAAAGACCTCAGCCCAGTGTAATAACAGGGTTTTAAATAATTGATTAGCAGTTTTTTCTTGGGACAATACTAACCGAACAGAAATAATTTATATAGGTTTTCTAGGAGTGTTATGTTTGTTAAACACATTGAGGCAAGTGCTATGCATTTTCACAATGTTTTAACACTTTTATGAGCAAAATGCTAATCAATTTTTAGAGTTAAATAAAACCCTGTAATAATGCCTATGGAAAAACCAGCAGGATGGTGGGGTGCATAGGTAGGGCCTTGTCATGCAAACAGAAGGAGGTGATCCTATCTCTGTAGGGTTTTGGTGAAGTTGTACCTGGAGAACTGCTCAGTTTTGGAACCCTCACCTCAAAAAAAGGACAAGGACCTAGGACTGCCTAGAGTCAATCCAAAGACAAGTGACTAAAATGATTCACAGCCAGCAGGGGAGGACTTCTGAGGAAAGACTGACTGACCTCAGTATCCACTCACTGGAGGGCAGAAGGGAAGACATGATCCAGACCTTCAAGTACCTGAAGGGTATAAAGAAGCTAAATAGTGAGCAAATGATTAAGCTTCGCGAGGGGACTATCACAAGAGGCCACAACTATAAGCTGGCAGGAGGGAAATTTAGAAGGGATGTGAGGAAAAACCTTCTCATGGAGAAGGTGGTGAAATGTGAAACCATCTGCCAATGGAGCTAGTCAACATTAACATGGTGGCAAACATTAACAGGGGGTGAGACAGACATGTGGGACTGGTGAGATTAACAGGAGGATGGGTTGAAGTAAATGGGGAATGGGGGTTAGTCTGAGTAGAACTAAAAGATGATTGATCTGCTAGAGGCCAAGCCAGTACTAGACTGTTGATGGCCTTGGTAGGAACCAGGCAGACTGGATGGACCACAAGTCTTTTTCTGTCTCAGTATCACACCACATACCTCGCAGCCTAAGTATGAGTGGGAAGTGGTGGGATCTTAGAGGGAACTACTAGCCCATAACCCTCATGGCCAAGATATGAGCAGGTCTTGAGCAGACGCCTGCAAGTTGTTTTTAGGATTTCTTGCAGAGGAGGGTCAACTGCACTTACTGTTAAAGATATGAGCAGGATATGGTGGGATTATGGAGGGAAGTACCAGCTGACATACCTTGTGGTTGAGGTAGAACTAGGACAGGACAGGTTCTTGGAGGGGACCACCAGCCCATATCCCTTTTGACTGACATACAAAAGGATATGGCAGGATCTTGGAGGGGGGCCATAAGCCGACATCCCTCATTGCTGAGGTACGAGCTGGTCATGGTGGGATCTTGGAAAAGACCACCAACCCGCATCCCTCTCTGCTGATGTATTGTCAGAACCTTGGAGGGGGCCACTAGCCCATATTACTTCAGACCGATGTACGATCAGGATTTGAAGGCATCTTGGAGGGTACCACCAGACCACATACCTCGCTGCTGAGGTACGAGTGGGATGTGGTGGAACCACGGAGGGGACCACCAGCCTATATACCTCATGGCCGACGTAAGACCAGAATGTGTTGTTATCTTTGAGAGGACCACCAGCCTACACACTTTGCAGCTAAGGTATGAGCAGGATGTGGTGTAATTTGGAAGGAGATCACCAGCCCACATCCCTTGCTGCTTAGACATGAGCAGGATATAGCAGAACTTGTAGGCGACCACCAGCCCACTTCGTTCACTGCTGTGGTATGAGCAGGATTAGTCCTAGATACTGTACTAGCCCCTCTCATCAACCTTTTAAACCAGTCTCTATGTCTTGGTCAATTTCCCAGTGCCTGGAAAACTGCAGAAATCACCCCTATCCATAAGAGTGGAGATAGAACCTCCCCTAACAATTTCTGGTCCATCTCCATTCTCCCTCCTCTCTACAAAGCACTAGAAAAAATAGTGGCCATTCAGCTCTCCGAGTATCCGGCCAAATATGACCTGCTGTGTCCGGAACAACATGGACTCCACCCTGGACACAGCACCACTACAGCCTTCCTGGAGTTCTCCCAGCACCTCTACTCTGCTCTCGACTCTGGTCCTGTTGAGGGTGCAGTGTTCATTGACCTCTCCAAGGCCTTTGACACTGTCTGTCACCCCCTCCTACTTGACTCACTCCACCAACTTGGCTTCTCCCCTGACCCACTGGCTTGGTTCACCAGTTACCTCTCTACCAGATCACAAAACGTGAAGGTAAACGGCACCCTGTCTAATACCCTACCCGTTCGCTCGGGGGTCCCCCAGGGTTCCATCCTGGGCCCCGTTCTGTTCAGCCTATTTCTCAACACCCTTCCCAGTTCCTGCTCTGGCAATATGCTACTTTATGCCGATGATATAGTTCTCCTTGCCTCCCACCCTGACCCCGCATCTCTACAGGAATCCCTGCAGCACACATTCAACCAAGCCAAAAAGTGGTTCCTTGACCACTGGCTGGTCATTAATCTAAAAAAAAAAAAAAAATCTATGCTTTTTTCGCATCACCAGAATAAGGCCAAAAATGCCCCCCTCTACATTCTCCCCAGTAATGGTCACCCTCTTGAGTAGGTGTCGTCCTACAAGTACCTGGGCATCTTCTTTGACTCAGCTCTTACATTCCACACCCACATCAATACCCTGTCCTCAGCCATAAACTCTCGGATTGGCCTTCTCTATTGCCACAGAGATTGCCTCCCCCAAACTGCCCTCCGAGTGGCCATCAACTCCTCCATCCTGTCCCTAGTGGACTACGGCCTACCTACCTATCTACACTGCAGCCGACAATACCGCCCTCATCAGAATCCAGACCTTGATAAACAAGGCACGCAGGCTCCTGACCAGCACATCCCTCCACACCCATACTTGCCTGCTCTATTTCACCACCAACCTGCTCACCTTGGAGGAGCGCCTATGTTACCAAACCAGCTTACTTGCCAAAAAATCCCTGCTAGAACTCCCCAGGGGTCAGCTTGCATCCCCATCTGTTGCCACCCATAGCTCAGTTAAGGCCACCTTTCTGGTGCCCTGTACCAAGACCTCCCTAGCCCAAAGGTCCTTCCACTACCATGCCCCCACATGGTGCAACTCCCTCCCGCCCTCTGTCACTAAGTCTACCAAAATTGGTCCCTTTAAAGTCGCTCTCCGTAACTACCTCTTTGGCACCCGAAGCTGTAGTTGCCCTTAATCAACCTAATGTTGGGGTCCCTCCCTGTTTCTGGCTCACAGCCTTGACAATGTCTGTTGGACTGCTTCCCCCCCCCTCCACCCTTCCTCATAGGTATTTCCCTGGTATGACCAGGGCTGTGACTTCTACTATTGTTATACTTTATACGATTGCTATTTACTGCATGTAACTTTATTTCGTAAACCACCGTTATATTGTGTTCTTTTGTTATCTGTATTGCACTTGTATGTTACCACTATTGTATCTCACACTGTAACCATGTCTACCCTCCCTGCGATGAGGTGCCTCTGTAAATGAGTTCCTGACTCACAGGTTGTAAATCTGACTTTCAAAATAAATAAATAAAGATGTGGCGAACCTTGAAAGTATGTACCTGGTCCCAGGGGAAAACACAGCCATTCATGCCCCTCAGAATCCAGGCCTTTTTCTATAAGGATTATCCATATTTAAATTTTCCATTTAAAATAGATCCTTACCTAAAATCTTAAATATTAAGTGTAACTGGTCTTCTACAGTTGAACCAGGAAAGAGCGGCCGTCCTGTCGCCATTTCAAAAAATATACAACCTACACCCCTGTGGGGAAAAAAGACGGAAAGCACTGTTACAATTAAGACTATATTAGACTAAATATTAATATTTGTACATATGCAATACTCATTAAATATTTTCTTTCAGTGGACCAGGCTGACAGATATCCTCTTTGCCAGCTGGAACTCCAAAATTCCTGCACAGCTTAAAAATCCATGGGCAAAACATACAACTTATGCCTGAGAGCAAATATGCAAAAAAAATTGGGATTGAACACAGCTGCCAGTAGACTGACTCTACACCAAGCATGTCAGGACTTTCCCCCGTTTGCCTTGATATGGGGTACAAAAGGTAGGCATGATCAAGTTTGTGTATACTAGGTCAATTTCTGCAGGGACAAACAGTAAAACTGTTCCAACAGATATGTACTGAGTTTGGCTTTACAAGACAAGACCTGTACAGATGTATGCAGGTGAGGCATTATCTCACTTCGGAACCTCTAGTGTATAAGCTAAAGAGAAGCAAACCCAGTTAGAAAAATTGTACACATTTTTGCACAGCAAATCCAGCCCAATAAATTAATCTCTAGCCTTTATCTAACTTTGAAGGAGCTGGAGGAAGACATGGCAGCCCAGATCAAGAAGAGATGGCGGGCAGAGATTGATGAAAATGTTATGGACCAGGAGTGGGCACTAATCTGACACCAATCTCACAAAAACACAGCTTCCCCCAACTGGAAGGAGTTCAGGTGGAGAACCATTATCCGATTCTTTAAAGCACCAGTAATCTTAAAACACTATGGTGCACATCAGTCTGACCAGTGCTGGAAAGGCTGTGGAAATATGGGGTCATACATGCGTATCTTCTGGGGCTGCCAAATCTTGAAAGACTACTAGCAGGAGCTTAGAGATACAGTGAGCCAAATTCTAGACATATCCCACCTAGACTGCTCAGCCTGGTACTAGGGTTTATCCTGAGGGAAATCGAGGACAAAAATAAGAAGTATCTGTACAATTTTATTGTAGCAGCAGTAGTGTCCGAATCTATTACACAAAAAATGGCAGCTGGCTACCCATCAAACATAGAAGGATGGTCACAAAATTATAAAAACATACAGGAAATGCACATTTATAGATACAAACAAGACAAACATACAGGCTAGTGACTCCCATTTATGGACTATATAGCTAATATGGAAGGAACTGACATCCTAGATGCCCTTACTAACATTGGATCAATACTGTCTCCTAGATCGCAAAGCTCTTTGTATGTGAGTTGCATGTCAGGCCCATCACTGTGAAAGCTAGGAACCTTTTAATCATTCCGGTTATGAACTGTGCTGAAACCAAAACAGCGCCCATTGTAATGGAACTAACTGATGGATTGATATGTTCTGTCATGTCAAAACTGGAAACAATGTACTGGACCATTTGTTTGTATTTTATTTTTGAACTCAGTTCTGTTTGTGATTCTGATTATTTTGTTTTTTGTCATTCTTATATGTAAAAACTTTGAATAGGATTTAAAAAAAAATATGTTTTCTATTTCAAAATTCTATTTGAACATCCATTTGAACATTAACAAGTCATTTTAGTCCCTCCTTCCCTTTGGCTTCCTGTTTGTTGCTGCTAGCATGCAAAACAAAGCCTGCAACTTGACTCACAACAGCACCCGCTGTTGCAGTGCCGGGATGCTTAACTTGCACCTAATTACCCACCTTCCAATCTACCACACCAGAAGAAATCTTTCTGAATCACATATTGAGGCACCTGACCCCCTTACACCTCAGCTCAGGGGACCTCCACACTGGTGTCAGTGTTTTCTCCAGTACTTCAGAAATTCAAAAAGCACTCTTAATGCAAGTGGACAAGCCCATAAAACAGTACCTATCTATCTACCTGTCTGTCTATCTACCAATACGTAAAGGCTTGCATATATCAGAGCATGACCACATACCCTGTAGTGGATTATCTATCTCACAAAATGGCTAGAATTGTTTTGGAGGGAGGTGGAAAATAACAAAGAAGTCCCAGTGTGCAGTCATTGTAGGATAATGTATGGTCATGTGGTGTGTTTCATCGAATAAGGAGACAGCATTTTCACTGATTTTTTTCACCCATTTTATAAATATATTTGCCCCAGCTCATTGCCGCTACAGGAGATCCACAATAAATATTCTGAATAAACAAAATGTAGCCATTGAAATGGTCCCCAATTTCAAGTACCTGGGGCTCACCTTAGACAACTCCCTCTCCTTCGCCTCCCACATCAATCATGTCGCCACATCAGCCAACAGGAAGCTCGACCTGCTATATAAACACCAAAACTGCCTCACTGAAAAAGCCCTCTAGCTCACCATCACCAGCTCAGTCTTCTCAACTATCGATTATGGTCTTATCATCTACAGTGCGGCCCCAGACAGCACCCTCAGGCAGCTCGCCATTACACTTAATAAAGCCTGCAGATTAGCACTAGGAGACCCACGTCTAACTCATACCTGCCACCTCTACTAGAAACGGGGTGGCTAAATCTGAGTGACAGGGCCCGCTATCAAGTCTGTCTTCTTGCCAAAAAGGCAGTCCTGGGCCTACTGTCTCCTGGACCCAGCTCCCTCCTACATCAGGCTGTACCAGCAAGGACTACTAGGGCATCAAACAATCTCTCCATCAAGGTTCTCTTCAGGCACACTTCTCAAGGTCAGCAATCTTTTGAATACCGAGTTCCACTTTAGCTTACCTCGCTCCTACCTGAACTAGCCTCTATCACTAAAATCGGCCTGTTCAAATCCGCACTCAGATCCCACCTGTCTAGCCAAGTGTTATGCTTCTACTACCCCGACCACCTTCTCCTGTAATCAAATACTGGCTACCCCCAACTTATGCACTTCTAAACTGCCCAACCTGCTACTTACCCTCCCATTTACCTTCCCCCAGTCCCCCCCCACCTCCGCTTCTCCTCGCTCTATTTCATCTAAGTTCATAGCCCTCCCCTTCTGCCACTTCCCCTACCCTCTGTCCTACCTCTCTCCCCTCCACTCCCCTCCCGACAAGGTGACTCTGAGCCTGAGGTTGCTGCTAGCTCTCACCTTAAGCCCCTCCCCCACCCTCCTTTCTTACAACCCGGTACAACTGGGCCACCTCCTGCTCTTTATATTCCTCTAATAATCTATGTTAGCATCAGCTTAGCCCTGATTCTGTATCAAGTGTCAATACCATGTAATTTTTATCCCTACTATTGTCTCCGTTGCTGTACCAGTAATTGTATGTTTTCCTGTTGTTCCCCATTTATTCCTGATGTGGAACCTTTGTAAATGAGCTTGCAGCTCAAAGGTTGTAATCTGAGAATTCAATAAATAAGATAAATAAAAACAACATACATTACCATTTTTTGTAAGAAACAAAAAAGGTACACACATAACATAACACCAACTAGCTAGATAAAACCAATTAGCTAGATAGATTTTTTATCTTCACAGTAGGGTACATCACAAAATGTATCTAGCCAGTTGGGTATGTGTAGGTGTCCTTAAAATAATTTATTTTTGACTGCAAGATGTTCTATGGAGAAATTTAAAAAGAAAATAATATCTAGTTTTTAGAGCATCCTATTTTAAGAAATGTGTAACGTTCTATTTTTATTTATTTATTTTCCTAAAGCACAGTTACGCAAGAACTTAACGTAACAGTAGATCTTTGAGAACAATTCTTGCAGCAGGTTAAACCATTAGGACTGAAGCCGGCAGGTGCCAGGACCCCACGGAAATTTTCTAGCTTGCAGTATCCAGTAGGGACCGCCCCCGACATCAGGCATCATATAAAACGGGGCGGTCCCCCAGAATCCCCAGTTCTCCCGCCACAGACTCCTGGCTGCTAGATGACATCAAAAAGGTATTCAAAGCGGTGTTAGAAGCACCTAATCCTAGGTAAAAAGATAACGGAACAACTCTACCTCTAGAGGGGATGGTGAGAGGGAAATTACCTGCTGCAAGAGCTGTTCTCAAAGATCTACTGTTACGGTAAGTTCTTATGTAACTGTACTGTCTTACTTAGAGAAACAGCTCTTGCAGCAGGTTACACCATTAGGACTGATTCCCAAGCAATACTGGAACTCCCTCACAGGTGGGAGGAGGCTTGGTAGAGATTGTGAGTTGGACAAAAGCCTAGGATAGGAGTCCCAGAAGGACTGCTAGACCAGAACCAGCTCTTCGCCTTGATGCAACGTCCAGGCTATAATGCCTGATAAAGGTGTGCACGGTGCTCCAAGTAGCTGCTGCGCAGATGGCTGAAGTGGACACGTTCCTCATAGCCACAAAGGAGGTAGTCACCCCCCTTGTGGAACATCCCTTAATCGAGCCCAGTAGGGGTTTGTTACGTTTCTGGTAACAGAACGTGATACAATGGATGAGCCACCTAGACAGCGATTGTTTAGAAACCGGAGCTCCCACCATCCTATGGGCGAAGGAGACGAAAAGCTGATCAGATTTACGGTGGTGCCTGGTTCTGGTCAGGTAGTTTCTTAGACACCTATGCACATCTAGAGTGTGCAGCACGGCCTCTCCTCTATTTGAGTATTTAGTAAAATACACTGGCAGGTCGATGTCCTGATTGAGGGTGAGAGCTGAGACCACCTTAGGTAGAAACTTTGAATCTGTCCTCAGGGACACCCTGTCCTGGTGAAAAACTAAATAAGGTTCTTTGCACATAAGTGCGTGAAGCTCAGAAATCCTTCTGGCTGCAGTAACAGCAACTTAAAATAATGTCTTCCATGTCAGGAGACGTAGCTCTCAATCCGCAGCTGGTTCAAAAGGTGGCAGCATGAGCTGCTACAGGACAAAGGGTAAATCCCATGGAGGAATATGATCCTTAATCGGAGGTCTAAGGTGGAGAATGCCTCTCAGAAAAGCTTGTGCGGTGTCCAACTGAGCTATGGGCCATAGGCCTATAGGTGTATGACAGGCTGAGATGGCACAGAGGTGTACTTTAATAGAGGAGTAGGCCAAGCCTGCCTGGAAAAGAAAAAGAAGGTAGTCTAGAACCGACCTTTCTGGACAATCCATCGGGAAAAGCCCTTGTGCTTGAGCGCAGAGGCAAAATCTGCGCCATTTCATGGCGTATGTGGCAAGAGTGGCCGGTTTTCTAGCAGCCGCTAGAACATCTGCTATCTCTTGCAAGACCCTGTACCGCATGATAGCTATGTCTCTAGGAGCCAGAAGTGCAGGTTCAGAGAGCGAAGGTCCGGATGGACCAAAGAACCTGTCTCCTGGGACAATAAGTGAGAGCTGATTGGCAGAGGCACTGGAGGTTCCCGGGACAGCTGGTGTAGCAGAGGGAACCAAATCTGTCCGGGCCAAAAGGGCGCGATTAGTATCAGCGTTGCCTGCTCTCTTCAGAGTTTCAAAAGGACCCTCTGGATCAACGGGAAGGGAGGAAATGTGTAGAGGAATCTGCCCATCCAGGAGAGGGACAACGTGTCTCGCCAGAAAACACCAGGCCCTGGATCTAGCGAGCAGAAATTGGGCAGTTTTGCGTTGGATGGGGACCTGAAAAGGTCCAGCTCTGGTGTACCCCATCTGTGAAACAGATCCTCTACCACCTCCTGGAGTAGTTCCCAACTCATGGACTCTGGTCTGAGAGTGACTCAGACTGTCTACGATGATGTAGTCCACTCCTAGGACATGAACAGCAATGAGGTTTGTGCCATGTTGCAGAACCCAATCCCACACCCTCATGGCCTCCCTGCAAAGTGGGTAGGAATGGGGGCCTCCTTGTTTGTTAAGGTAATACATCACCGCGGTATTGTCTGTTTATAACAGCAGAGTACCTGGCGGGATCTCCGACTGGAAGGCCTGCAAGGCATAAAGAACTGCTCTCATTTCCAAAATATTTATGTGGAGATGAGCTTCCTGGGGCATCCATCAGCCCTGAGACCTGACCCCATCGAGGTGTGCTCCCCAACCAAACCCTGAGTCATCCGTGGAGAGTGTCACAATCGGAGACGGCACAATGAAGGGGACCCCCGCTGACAGATGCTTTGAATTGAGCCACCATTGCCAATCCCAGATGATGGCATTCGTGATCCAAATTGGAAGCTACAAATGGTCTTGCTTCTGATCCCATTGTACCTGTAACATCCACTGGGTCACCCGCATGTGGAGATGGGCTAGCAGGACTGTTGTGATGGCCGGAGCCATGTGTCCGAGCAGGCAAAGGACCAGTCTGGCTGGGACTGTCTTCTTTGCCAAGATGTCCCTGACGAGGGATCTGATGTGTTCTACTCTGTCCTGGGGCAGAAAGGCACTCCCCTGGACGGTGTCCAGAACTGCACCTATGAACTGCAGATTCTGTGACGGAACCAGGTGTGACTTCTCCTGACTAATGATGATGCCCAATGCCCCGAACAGGGACCGAGTACAGTGGATTGCGGACATCAGAGCCTCCTGAGAGGGGGCCATGAGGAGCCAGCCATCTAGGTATGGGAACACGTAGTGGCCTTGTCTCCTTAGAGCCGCTGCTACGACTGCCATGCACTTCGTAAATGCCCGCGGTGCTGAGGACAGTCCAAAGGGGAGAGCTCGGAACTGATAATGGCGACCGAGAAATTTGAAGCGTAAGAACTTCCTGTGCGCTTGGGCTATGGGTATGTGCAGGTAGGCATCCTGCATGTCCAAAGACGCTAGGAAGGCACCCTGCTTGAGCATGGGTATCAAACCGGGAAGGGTCACCATGTGGAAGCGTCTGTAAAGGACCGAAACGTTGAGATCGCTGAGATCCGGAATTGGATGGAGGTCCCCTGTCTTTTTGGGAACCAGAAAGAAGTGGGAATAGTAGCCTGCACCTCTCTGGCTCCTTGGTACGTGTTCTATAGCCTCCTTTCTCAGAAGTGCGAGCACTTCCTGCTGTATGAGCAGTGCTTGCTAACCCGAATAACGGGAAAGAAGGGGAGGTCTTGACGGTGGGTGGTTGAGGAATTCTATAAAATGTCCTCTCTTGCCCGGTGGGTCCTTCAAACTGGTCAAGAGAGGACATTTATCAGAAACAAGCTAGAAGGGGTCTGTGCGCGCCTTATCAAATAATGTCGGGGAACACCCTACTCTCCTTTGAAGCAATCCAAGAAAAATATGGCCTGAAGCAGACAGATAAAATCAGGTATTACCAATTGAGAGACTATTTGAATATACAAATTAACAAGATAATGCTGGAGGAGCCAGTGTTGGAAGAGAGAGGGGCTATTTCAAAGAGTGTGAGGGGCAAGGGGGTGCTAACCACGCCATTTTGTTGCTGTGTAATAATTATGTGGCAGATATGGCCAACACGTCCCAGCACATAAAGAAAAAATGGGAACAGGACTTAGTAATTCACATAACAGATAAATACTGGTCTCTGATGTGGAGAAGTGCATGGTCAACTTCTAGTTCTTTGGTGTGGAGGGACTTCTGTTGGAAGTTGAGAACCAGACACTTCTTAATACCAACACAAATGGTTCATGTGAAGGGAGGGGCCACGGCTGGGTGTTGGAGGGCTTGTGGAGAACAACATGCCTCACAGGCACATGTCTTTTGGTCATGTCCAGGTATCACTGTTTATTGGAGGGAGGTTACGAAACATCTAGAACAGATATTTGCAATCGAGACGCAGTTAGGACCTGAACACTTGGTTTTGGGACTAATCACAGGGGAAGTTAAAGATAAGGATGCCAGATACCTATGGAAGACCCTAGTTGCGGCAGCCCTAAAAATTATTACAAAGAATTGGTTGCAGCCGAGGGCCCCAGGGGTAGGGGAATGGAAGGATATGGTTGAATCCATACACTTGATGGAAAGGTTAACGATCAGTCTTAAGCAAAAGCCACAGATATATCAACAGAAATGGACCAGATGCTTACTTCATGACAGTGGTTAAGAGTGAGATGCCTGAACTGTACTAAAGAGATATTTATCTTTTACACCGGAGATAGAGAATGTCCCCCCCCCGATAGACTCCTGCTATTGGTATTCTCTGGATGGCAGACAACTAGTTATAGATACTGAAAGGATGGAACACACCCCAGACAGTAGCACCTACTGTTACTGTTCTAGTTAGAGTGTAGTAAAGTTGACTACTATGAACCAGAAGTGCTGTAATATATCTGCAATGTTGTCAGTGCTAGGGGTTTTTACCCCAAAGAACAATATGTGATTCATGAAAAAGATGTAACAAATGCTGACAAATGAAAGATAATAAACTAAGTATAAAAAAAAAAAAGAGAGAGGACGCTTATCAGGATGGCAGTCGATAGTGATGCGACCCCCGACCTTTTCTGCCCGTTGATCCAGAGAAGGGGTGGGGGCCGGGTAGGAGTTATGCTGTGGCGGCATTACTTCCCCCCCGCAGGCTGGGTTGGTTTGGTATACCTCTGACCTCGGCCTGGGGAAGACTTAGATTGGGCCTTACGGTGGAAGGTGCCCCTTTGCTGCTGGCTGGAACGTGGCTGCTGCCATTGTTGTCGGCTGTGAAAACGGTTCTGGTTCCTACAAAATGAACCAGATTTGGGTCTGTACATGGCCTGTACAGTCCTTACTGCCTTCCCGGCGTCCTGTAATTTGGTGATCACCTTTTCAGAGTCTTCACCAAATAGGACTTCGCCGTTATTAGGAACGTCCAAGATGTTTTTCTGGACGTCTGAGGTAAATCTGGAGACACGAAGCCATGAATGTCTCTGGAAACAGACACCTGAGGCTGCTACCCTTGCTACGGAGTCTGCCGAGTCGTAGGCGGCTCTCAAAACCTGGGTCCCCACGTTTGACCCAGTGCAGAGGAGGCTGAGAAGCTCCTCCTCCTGTTCGCCATCTGGAAGTATTTTAACTAGGTTTTGACCCTGTTCCCATAGGGCATTCTGATAGGTCTCAACGACTCAACATTTTACAACCTCCAGACTAGAGTTCAGCACTGACCTCAGGCGCAGGCTGGTTAAATACATGCCCATTACGCCACCGAACCATGTGTGTCAGATAGTTCAGTGACCTAATGGAGCATGTGGCAGCCACATACATGCGCCTACCCAGGGAGTCCAATTGCTTGGACTCCTGATCTGGAGGTTGTATACTCAAATGTTGAGGTCGTTGAGACCTATCATGGGAGGCCATAATGACCAGGAATCAGCCAGGGGTTGTTGCGCTAAGTACGGGGCCTCTGCAGGGGCCCTGTACAGGTGACCAGCCTTCTTCGGCACTGTGGCAGTGGAGTGCAGACGTTTCTACGCTGCCTTGGTGACGTCCACAAAGGTGTCCACCAAGGGTGTGACCACCATAGGCTTAGGGTCCTTCTGACGAAGATAACGGGCTAGGCGCTGTCGTCAGGGTCTAAATCTTCCGTTTCCCATCCAATGTTCTCCTGGATGTGCCTCATGATTTCAGAGAAATACGGATCATTCGGAGGTGACCTGGGGAGGTCTCGTGGGTCAGGCAATGGGATGCTGATCGGAGAAGGAGACCTGGAAGTATTCGAGGTGTCCGGTCTAGAGTCGTCCCCCTGCGGAGTGGACCGTCGACGTCTGGGTCACTTGGGACTGGGAGACCCTGAGGGAGATCTTGAAGGGGGCCTTCTCCTTTCTTTAGACCTGCCCCTAGGAGGCGGGGTAGGCTCCTTGGGGGTCGGTGGTCTTCCTACTGGCCCCTGCGGTGGAGGAGGAGGAGCAGGCGGAGAAGTTTTTACTGGGACCACGTTCCTCTTGATTGTGTCCCACCAAAAAGTGAAGAGGTCTTTAACTTCCTGAAAATTCATGCTGGACTACAGTCCAGGCGCGCCTGTATCGCGCCGTGTCCCCGGCCGGTCAGGGACGTGGTGCCCCATGGAAGCCCGCATCCTCGTTGTGACCTGCCTGTTCATCAGGCAATGTTGTATCTTCCTCCGCAGACTCCTGGCGACCGGTGTCCACCGGTGACAGAGAGGCAGTCGTCGGCTCCTTAGAACGTGAGACCGACGTTGGGTGTTTGCCCGGCGTCTGGCCCGATAGGCACTTAACCGAGGACGGATAGGCAGCCCGTTTTGGGTCAGTCATCCGCTTAAGGGACATCAGGTCCTTAGTCTTCCTGGGAGGGGGGTCTGGTCTGGTCCCCTAGGAGGCTGGGATGCAGGTCTGGCATCGGGCTCCTGGCATTTATCTGAGGCAGAATGGGTGACTCTGAAAGAGGACTTGGACCGATGACGGTCAGTAGACTTCATGGAAGCCCGGGAGGGCGCTGGAGAAGGGTCCGAGGTTCTGGAAGTCTTAATCGGATATAAGGAACCCGAAGAGCTGCCAGAAGTCCTAACCTTCATGGAAGGAGGCTGAGAACGAGCCCTGGAGGGAGATCGGTCTGAACGCGTAGAGCCAGAGCTAGCACGCAAGTCCGAGGCCCGGTTCGGGGATCTGGACCAGGCCTTCTCCCAGTGCTTATGGGTCTTAGAGGTGGACTCACCTCTGGAGGCAGGGTCTTTTTCCATAAGTTTTAACTGTTCTTCCAATAGGAACCCTTGAAGTGCCTTCTGGCAGTGGATCCTCGTGAGACTGGTGAACCGCTGGCAAAAGGGGCAGGCCTTGGTATCGTGTTCTGGGCCTAGGCACCGCAAACAGGACAAGTGCAGATCCTTAAAAGGAATCTGTTTGCCGCAGGCACACTTGGAGGGGTGTCCTTCTGAGGAAGGAGTAGGAGATGCCGACATTTACAGTAAAAGCTGGAAGCTCTGGTCGTCGTTCGCTGGAGCGGGACCGTGAGGCCGATGCTGACGAGTCAACGGCGGGAAAAGAACTGGGGATTCTGGGGGACCACCCCCTTTTGTATGACGCCTGATGGGGGCGGGGCCGACGTCAGGTGCAGTCCCCACTGGATATTGTTAGCTACAAAATTTCCGTGGGGTCCTGGCGCCTGCCAGCTTCAGTCCTAATGGTGTAACCTGCTCCAAGAGCGAAGTAAGATCTAGTATTATTTGAGATTATTGATTATGACTAGAGGCGCAGTATGTGTATATACATAAATAAGTTTTATATAACCCCCCTTCACTGTTGTACCCCCCCACACACACACACACACACACAAGTTCCATCTTTATTGCTTTTGCTTTGCTGTAAGCTGCGGATCCTGTAAATAGATAGATATAATAGAACGAAGGAAAAAATGTCCTATTACAGGATTTTGTGTGTATTTATTCTGTCCTTCTTTTCCCCCCCAACAGGAGACTTCTTATATTGCAATATTCATTATGTGAAGAAAAGTTTAAATGAGGAATCGTCACTGACGTTAAATACTGATATCTTCTCCTTTTTTTTTTTTAAAATGATATGCTAAAGGCAATGTTAAATGAGAAGTGAATGGATAAATTAAATGAAATTGACAAGCTCTCTATTCCACAAGTTATTTAACACATTAAAGCTGCATCTCAAAATGAGTAATTGATTATTGAAAGTTTTTTTAATTGGAAAAGCACTTTAAGCATGAAATTTGACTAGATGTGTAATTAAATAGATAACATGATTGGTGGAGTTCTTTATAACTATGTATATATTTTTTTTGCATTATAGGTTTATTGGATTTTCCAACCATAACAAAAGTAAACACAGAGTTACACCTACAAAAACATATTTATACATGAAAATACATAAAAACCTGTCACCACTTGAATTTTAGTACATTATTATTATTATTATTATTATATCAGTCCCCTTTACATATCTCCTTCTCAGACCAATTTATTAAGTTGCCCCCCATCCCTACCCTATTATTACCCCCAGCGGTACCCCCACTGAACCCACCACCCTGCTCCCCTGGTCAGCGGCGGGCGGCTTCCCACCTGCAAGCCGCCTGCCGCTAATTCAATTGATTGCTTACAGTACAGTTGTATGCCTATTGGTGGGCTAATGGGCATGCAGATTATATTGTATTACACAGTCCAGATATGCATATCTGGACTGTGTAGTACGGTATTGGCACCAGTATCGCCCACTGGCCCACTTGTGGACTAATGGGCGACAGCTGTACTGTGTATGCAGTCAGTCGGGCGGGCGTTTGGCGGGTGGGGAGCTGCCCCACCACTGAAGGGGGGGAGCGGGTGGCGGGCTCAGTGGGAGGGTGGGGTACCGCTGGACCACCAGGGATGGGGTTTAATACTTTTTTGTATAACTCTGCCCGTGATCGGGCTGCGAGCAGTCCACTGGACCACCAGGGATGGGATTTAATCCCTTTAATCATACTTCTGCCCTCGATCGGGCTGCCAGCGGTCCAGTGGACCACCAGGAATGGGATTTAATCCCTTTAATCATACTTCTGCCCGCGATAGGGCTGCGAGCGGTCCACTGGACCACCAGGGATTTTGGACTGTTTATTGTACTATGTCTGCCCCGATCGGGCATGGAGGGGGTGCTACCCGATGGACGGTCCAGCTGGGGCACGGGTGGCCACCCACAGCTGGCAGCTGCCGTGTTGCGCCCTGCAATACGGCAGCTCACCTGTGGGTGGCCAGCTGTTGCCCCTTTATTTTTTGGAATAACTGTATGCAGTGCATGTAGGGGTTGCGCCTGCATGAGCTCCGCACATCTCGGGCAGAATATCGGGATGTGCGGGGTATGCATCGGCACACCCCCTACTTGCACCGCATACATTACTGATGCGCCGCCAAGATTGGGATTTGTGCCACTCACCTTCCCTTGAATATCGCGCCGGGGCGATCAGTGGGTTGTGCATTGCACCATGCGCAACCCTTCTGAATATCCTACCCGGTATGTATAAAGGCCCCCCCACCCAGCTCCTATCTAAACTAAAGCAGCAAATTGTGATAGCTTTAAAAATAAATCCTTTTTAAACCAATACAACTCAAATGCATGTCTGAGAGTAACCTTCGCTACCAAGAAATTTTAATTTCTCCAATTCTACCTTTAAATTAAAAAAAATAATTAAATCATAGCGCTTTAAGACTGAATTTGAAAAATCTACCTGCTCACAGGTCGCCTTGCAGCAGCACTAACCTAACAAGTCCTGCTCTCCAACCACGCTACTGTTGCCATTCCTCCAGGAAAATAAAACTCTTCCCCTGGCTGAAGGTTTCCCCTTAGTCCCAGTCCTGCAAGCCTTGTACTCTTCCCTATCGATGTCCTGGCTGAAACTAAATTTGCGCATCTGCACTGAGGATCAGAAACCCCCGTTTTAGTACCCGTCACATTACAGTTCCCATGCTACAGTGTCCAGCGGGAACAGCCTAACAACTATTTCATAGACACCTGTTTCCATGGGCACAATAACTTGCGGAATTTATCAATCGCGGCTTCCATGACACTCTGATTCTAAAAATAACTGTGAGGACAAAACAAAAAACGAAATGGGAAACTAACTTTTTAATAAATCAAGACTAACTTACCACTATTTTAAAAATGGTAATGTATATGGTAAAAACCACACACGTGATGGTCGCTTATGAGTGGAAAATCTGATTCTGGTAGGTTTACCTTGCCACAGGAATTAAGGCCCATATGGTTCCATGCTAACCATATGGCTGCTGGGGTGGTAACAGCTAGGGACTGGAAAAGATACATGAATTTGGGCAGTATCATTTTCAGGGCGGCTACAAGTCGCTCCAAGGAAAGAGGTAGCAGGTTCCATCTCACCAGCTCCTATTGGACCTTGGTTTGCAGCGGGAGGAAATTAGCATCAGACAAGAAGGTAAGGTAGTAAGCTGGACACCCAGGTAGTTCATAATGTGACACTCAGACAGCTGGTTCTGATTAATCTATGATTTTTGTAATATAAAAATGTGTTATTGTCTCTCACAATACACGCTGAATCAGCCTGTGGAATGACACCCCCCCTTCCCAGGTTTTAGCTACAACGTGTTACCTGGAAGGCCAAGAGATAATTACAGGCTAGAAGAGACTAAACAAAGTATCTCTAGCATATTTGCAGCTTGCCAAGTGCCAATATAGGTCATAAATTTTTATGACGTTCAGAGGAAACACAGTTAATATTCACATGGTGATACAACGCATGTTGCACCTCTGTGAGATCTGGCAGAGAGACATAACAAGTCCTTTGATGTCCTGGAAAGGGGAAGCTGCTCATAAGATCAAAGAAAGTCATATGAGAAAATAAGTTGTGCTGAGGTCACAGAATTTAATACTTTGCTAAGACATCCTGTTTTGCACAGATATATTTTTTTATATTCTGACAGGAAGGAGCTAGGTGACTGCACGCAAAGAGGTTGGCAAAGCCAGTTTTTAAACAGTATTCTGTTTTCCATTTAATGAAAAATGTTTGGACTCTGAAAAAGAAACATCTACAGCACTGTGACATAAGAATACCTTAGAACAGACAAGTCAAAGTGTATTAGTGGTAGGAATCTACACTTTAAAATTTTTTTTTTTTTAGTGATTGTATGTTTTTGTGATATATGGTTCTGTATTTACATTTTAATTTTTTTAATCTATTTTGAAGTAAACCTCTACTTTAGAGACTACCTGGTGTGCCTTTGAAATTCTTTTTCTTGACAAGGGATGCATACATGGTTAAAGTTGACACAGTACAAAGCTTACTGGTTTTATCAAACTGGGAAAAGGTAAGAATTTATTCTGATGTCTTTAATAGAGTTTTAAGAGTTCATTTTGTATGCCTGGTTAGATGCCCGTAGGCAAAAGATATCTGCCCCCCCCCGAAGAGCAGAATTATCCGAGCCTGTACATTGGGTACGCTAACAAGAGGTTCACAGTTTGAATCCCTCCAAGTCTTGAGACCAGAGTTTGATTCGAACCCACAAAACAGACAGGAGGGTTACCGTGTTTCTGTCAACTGTTCACAAGACTGCACTTGGAGGTTGGCACTGTGGGAGCAGAGGGCCTGACCTGCTGAGTGGGTTTGTGACAGATTGGTTGACAGCGGTGCGAAAAAGTTTGGTATTATAAGCTTTTATTGTTCAGTGTATCAGCTTGAGACCGTCAGCTCACTTGCAAAGAAAGAAAAAGGCAGTGATTTATTTTTTTAAAAAGGAGACAGAACTATATCACTTGGCGTACCTGGAACTCTTGTGGGGGATGGGAAAAGAGTGGGCAGATAGGGACTGTTAGAACCAGGAAGCACCCTGGGGCGAAATGGATACAGGAGCGAGGTCCATCATGTCTTGTACCCATACCCAAGGGCACCGACTTGGTCAGGCAGGAGGTGGAGTCATTCTTGGAGTCTCATCCCTTTCAGGCGGTGTTAAGCAATGCTAGGTCCATCAGAAACGAGACTGCTTTAGTGGCAGATCTTGTTATATCTGTGGACTTAGCTTGCATCACCGAGACCTGGCTTGATGAAAATGTGGGCCCCATTTTGGAGTCCACGGTTCCGGCTGGGTTCTTGGTGATTCACCGCCTGAGAGTGGACCGCAGGGGTTGGGTAGTTGCCGTCTGTTTTAGACAGGAACTGGACCTCAGAGAGATACCAGTTGGATGTACCAACTCCTTTGAGTGTATTGTGGGTGCAGGTGCAGGCTTCAGGATACTTCTCATTTATCGTCCACCAGGTGATGGGAGGGAATTCCTGAGGGAGGTTGCAGATTTAATCGCCGAGAGGGTATTGGAATCCCCCCGATGGTTAATTCTGGGGGATTTCAATGCCTGGGTCGACGATGAACTCGCGCCTTTTGGTCAAAACCTCCTCCAATTGATGGATTCATTGGGCCTGACATGGGTTATTACCTCTGCAACCCATCAGGGGGACACTCACTGGATTTGATATTCCATCTGGGGATGGAAGTCTCTGGTGTGGAGGTGGAGCCCATCAGTTGGACTGACCATCATGCCCTGAGGTTCAGTTTCCCAGGCCCCCAAAAGAGGCCTGCCCCTAAGGAGATAGTACAGTTCCGTCCTTTGGGAGGAGTTACCTCAGAAGGCCTAACGACGGAGCTGGACTTTTCGGGATTTCCAATGGATAGCACTGACCTAGAGTCCTTAGTGCTAGCCTATAATAGGGCACTTGTGAGGGCCCTGGATGTCACTGCTCCAGTCCGTGTACATCCCTGTACTCTCCACCCTGGGGCCCCGTGGTTTACCACGGAAATCCGTGGGTTGAAGAGACAGGGCCAAAGATTGGAGAGACTCTGGCAGAAAACTCACCTGGAAGTGGACAGGCTTAGACTGTTAGATCATTATAAGATCTATCAGTTAGCAATTTCCCATAAGAAGGCAGAGTTCCTGTCCAGGGAAATTGCTAACAGCGAGGAATAGACTGGCCCAACTCTTCCGGACTGTGGACAGATTGTGCAATCCAGTCTGTCTTCAAGCTGGTCGAGCGTTGTCACAGTTATAGTGTGAGGAATTTGTGATGTTTTTCGCTGATAAGGTGTCCACCATCAGAGATGAGATCAGCCAGCGCCTCCCCATTGGGTCTTGCAGTGATCAACCGAGGGACACAAATACCCAACTAACTTGGTTCGGCTTCAGTCAACCGGCAGTCAAGGATATAGTGAGGACCAACAAGACTTTGTGGCCAACCTGCTGTAGATTGGATCCGGGCCCTACTCACCTATTTGGGGGGGGGTGTGTAGAGGTTATTGGCCCAATCCTTACTGGGATAGTTGAGGTGTCCTTGGGGAGAGGGATCTTTCCTGATCCCTTGAAGGAGGAAATAGTACGCCCCCTTTTGAAAAAACCCTCCCTTGATGCCGACTGCCCAGAAAACCACAGACCGGTTTCGAATCTTCCCTTTTTGGGAAAGATTGTCGAGAAGATGGTCGCCTTGCAGCAGGAGGAACCATTTAACCATCCACAGTATCTATGACCCTCTCCAATCTGGCTTCAGGAAAAGGCATATAACTGAGACGGCTCTTGTTCGGGTACTAAATGATCTCCTGATAGCGAGAGATTGGAGAACTCCTTCTATCTTGGTTCTCCTTGATCTCTCAGCAGCATCTGCCACCGTGGATCATGGGGTGCTGCTCGAACGCCTGTGGTTTCTTTGTGGACTAAAGGGGGGGGTCCACAGCTGGTTTAAATCTTTCCTGCAGGGTAGGACTCAGAGAGTAGTGTCGGGGATTTATTCTTCGGCCTCTCACTGTCTATGCTGGGGGTACCACAGGGTTCGGTGCTATCCCCCATGTTATCTGCGGTGTACATGCTTCCATTGGGAGACATTATAAGAAAATATGGGTTGAAGTTTCATTGCTATGCCGATGATTCTCAACTCTGTATGTCTTTGAGCATGGGCAGGAGTCTGAGTCAAGTACATTGTTTAACAACTGCCTCCTGGAGATACAGAATTGAATGAGTACCAATTGGCTGAAGTTGAATCCGTGAAAAACAGAGGTATTGGTGGTGAAACCGGGGGGTGAGGATGTCAAGTTCATGGGCGGGAAAACCCTCAGGTTTATTTCTGGGGGAGACCTGGCTGAGGGCGCAGGTGTCGGCCGTGGTCAAATCATCCTTTTTCCATCTAAGGAATATAGCACGGGTGAAACACCTGGTTCCATCAGAGGATCTTCCTACCCTGGTCCACGCCTTTGTTGCCAGTCATCTTGATTACTGCAACGCCCTTTATTTAGGGTTGCTGGGAGTGGATATTCGTCGCTTGTAGCTGGTGCAAAATGCGGCGACTAGGTTGTTGACTGGAAGCCCAAGGTTCAACCATATAACACCTGTGCTTCACGAGTTGCACTGGCTGCCTGTACAGTGGCGGATCACTTTCAAGGTTATGTTGATGACCTATAAAGCCCTACATGGGTTGGGACCCCACTACCTGGAAGAACTCCTGACTTCTTACTGCCCCTCCTGCTTCCTCCGATCCTCTGGCGAGGGATTGCTAGAGATTCCCAGGGTAACCTTAAAAACATCTGGTGGAAAAACGTTTGCCTTTATGGCCCCTACCGTGTAGAATTCTCTACCTTGCCAGATACAAAATAGCCTGACTGTGGAGGGTTTTAAAAAAGCCCTAAAGACCTTCCTTTTTAATCAAGGTGAAGCTGCCTTTGTACTAATTCAGAACTGTGAGTACTACTTTTGTGTAAGCCTAGGAGGGGCACCTGCAATACCTATGGTGAATTTCTCTGACAAAGGGACCCTGTCACCTAGACTGTTTCTGTTTTAAAAGTGTCTGCCTATGTTTGGAGACTAGTGAAACTGTCCAAGTACAGAACTTTCAACTTTCGGACACCTTAGAAGTGTGACGTAGTATGTTAAGTGTGGAAAACATTTCAAGATAGCATCTACAAGTTTCTGTGAGGGTGTTATTAACCAGATGAATGGCCGAGTATAAACTTGGAAGCAAAAGGTGGGAGACCCTCCATCTGGAGTAACCAGTTTACCTCTCTGGGTTCGGTTTGGGCACCAGTTCAATTTTCAGTCAATGCATTTGGCCAGTGCCTGATGGAAATAGTTACCCAAACATGGGTTTTGGATTCTCTGTTTTCAGTTCACCTCAGTATAGTGGGTGCTGGAAGATTTTGAGCCTGGATGTGCTCTTCTGTGGTCGTGTGTACCACCTTCATTCCTCATGAAATATGGGAAAGTGTCCTAGTACTGGCCGTGTGTGCCTATTCGATGGCAAATGTACCAGCAATTGGCCATGTGTGCCAATCTCCATTTTCAGAACCAGTGTGTTCGCTGTTTTGTGTCTTTACCCTATGCTAGATGGGAATGTCCGGGAATTTCTGTACTCTGGAGAATCTGCAATGCCAGTATGTGTAGCCCTGTGGGGGTCCATCTTCGCTTTGTGACTATTCCTACTCTGTTACTGGAATAAAAGCCACACTCTAGAATCCCAACCTGGTTTGGACAGTATTGTTATTGCTTCCATTATGTCTGGATTTACTTGGGTGACCCGACCAGAAGAGCAAACCTAGCACAATTGTGAGTAGCCGTTTTCTCCCAGGGACCTGGGTTGCTGACTGTGGTAAATGGTCCCACCAGGCGTGTGCCAGGTAGTTGCCACACTTGGTTGCCTGTCTATGACAGTAAGCTTAGAAAAGAAATGTGTGTACTTGTTATGTAAACCCCCATCCCTCTCTTTTGTCCCTAGACGCTATGCGGTGAGAGGAGCAGCTCTGCAAGTTAAACAAGGGGGGCCGGTGGGGGGAGCGTTATATATACCTTACCCAGATAGTAACAGAACACACCAGAATGAACTATAAGAGTGGTAATAGTACTCTCCTTGACTGGATACTTACCAGCTGTCCCTCCAGGATCACTAATGTTGTGGCACTCCTCAGACTCCCTTAGTGACCATTCCCTGGTATTATGTAGATGGTCTAACAAACTTAAAAGGGATCTTGTACCTACCATTGCAAGCAGAGTAATTAAGAGAGGGCACCTTACCGCTTTTAAAGCAGCCTTAGCTCAGGCTGATTGGTCACCTCTTGACGAGCAACAGGACTTAGACCTTGCCATGAAATACTTCTCAGATAAATTTAATGACATTTGTAACATCTACGCCCCATTTAGGAAAAGAAAAGTCAGATGATCTTCCAATGGGTGGATTACTCGAGATCTTCTTGATCTGATGAGGGAAAGGGACAATTTATGGTGCAAGGCAAGGATCTCGGACAAGCATGTTGACTACCAGAACTACAGGGCAGCAAGAAATAGGTACACACACCAAACCAGGCCTGCTAAAGCGAAATACTATAAAGAACAGATGGACAGGAACTGGGGAAATGGAAAGAGATCCTGGGAAAACATTAACGACCTGCTCGATAAGGAAGACAGGAAATAACCTACGATGCTAAACATCTCTGGTACCTCCATAGTTTATCCTCTTGCCATCGTGGAATTGTTGCAATTCAGCTTTCACGGATCTAAGTTCCGTCCCCCCCCCACCTCAACCCCACTGTCCCTTCCCTGAAAACATCTGATCCCGACTCCAACCACCCAAACTTCTATTTCAAACGTGTTACTCTCAAGGAAACCAGGACTTATATACAAAAGGTCTTAGACAAGGCTTGGCTGTGATAAATTTGACATGAAGCTTGTGGCATTAGCTCTTGACGAACTCCTGATCCCCATCAACAAAATCTTCAATTAATCTCTTGTCTTGGCAAAATTCCCATTTGTTTGGAAAATGGCACTGGTGACCCCTGTATTCAAAAGGGGGGGATCGATCCAGCCCTGCAAACTTCCGGCCCATCTCAGTACTATCCCCCTCTCAAAAGCGCTTGAGAGGATTGTAGCCGATCAGCTCATGGACTACCTCCAGAAGTATCATCTACAATGTCCCCAGCAGCACGGCTTCTGGAAGAGCAACAGCACAGAAGCTGCCTTAGTTGAATTTTCTGACTACGTCCATAAGGTTTTGTATGGTGGCAAATTAGTGGGATCTGTATTTATAGATCTCACTAAAGCCTTTGACACAGTCAACCACCCTATCCTGACAGAGGAGTTGTTTTTTTGGGGTCTGGCTCCTGAGACAGGCCAATGGTTACAGGATCACCTATCCCTCAGGACCCAAAGTCTCAAAATAGGGACAGCAACTTCCTCCGCTAAGGAAGTCAAATTCAGGGTTCCGCAAGGACCAATGCTGGGTCCTTTACTTTTTAGCTTATTTCTGAATAACCTTCCAACTGTGTGCAGGGGTAAATTAATTCTGTATGCTGATGATGCTGTCATTCTTGGCAGTAGCTCCCAGCCTTACCTACTTCAAAAAGAACTACAGTTCACCTTCTTCCAGCTTGAGCATTGGTTCAGCTTTCAGAAACTGCTACTCAACTACAAGAAGACAAAAACTACGCTGATAAACTGCCAGCATAAGAAAAAGTACCCATTACTGACCATTGTCAACAATAAGGCAGCTCCATTTGAACAGGTACACTCATTCAAGTACCTTGGGGTCACGATCGAGGATACCCTCTCTTTCACACAGCATATCGACCAGGTGGTAAAAGCCATTAACTCCTAATTGGCTGTACTCAATAGACACAAACAATACCTAACACCCTCTGCTCTCTATCAGTCTCTAGCTCAATGTTGTCAATTATTGATTATGGTCTGATCGTCTGCGGTGCAGCCTCGGACACATCATTCAAGCGGATAGTCACTGCTCTCAACAAGGCCTGCAGACTCACCCTGGGAGACGATAATCTAATGCACTCGTTCGCTTTATGAACAAACCAATTGGCTAAGCCCGAGTACTAGGATAACATTTCAGACATGTCTCTTGGGCAAAAAAACACTCCTAGGAAAAATTCCTCCTTGCATCAGAGACATTCTACATGCAAGTCGGTCTAACTATCAGACTAGAGGTATGGCATGGTGTCCTCTGGATGTCCCCTTCTGAAGAACCTCTTTTGGACAGTGGTCTTTTGAATATAGGGCTCCACTTTGGTTGAACGAGATCCTCTTGCAGATACTTAACCTCGTGAGCCTCCCTACCTTCAAAGCCAAACTGAAACGCCACCTTACCTAAACTGGACTCTGTGTTTGCAGACCGGAAACCTGATCTACGTTCCCTACTGCAGACTACTCTTCTCAACTCTCTCTATCCGACTCGTTTGCTAGATGTCGGAACTGCCTATCCCCTCCTCTGACTTATGAGTCCCCCTTAGTCTTTATTGCATTTAATCACCTCTGACTGCCCACACTCTTCCATCTGCCCCTCCTTCATATCCTTGATACAACCACTCTCTCCCTCTCTCTCCAAGTACCCCCCCAACCCCAACTCTACATCCTTGTGGTCCACCACCTCAGCCTTTGCTTTCACTCCTTTCTACCCCAGCATGGTTTCCTACCCTCTATGTTCCTTCACAGGTCCCTTTCTCCCACCCCTCTTCTTCCTTCCCTATACTTATTGATACCCACACAATACCTATTTACTGGCTGCTTTCCAAAGCTACAGTACAAGTCTGCACTCTCTGTAAACTTACCCTAGTATTGTAATCTGGGTCCAAAATGGTCCTTGTTATGCCTAAGTATATATTAACCCACAATTATCACCGTCTGCTTTGTACTGTATTGTTTTCTGTTGACGTGGAACATTCGAAAAAAAGCATCTTGCTCAAAGGTTATTTTTGAATAATAAATAAATAAGCAGGGGAGGTAGAAAGAGTTGCCTGGAGAATTTTCGGGAGGCCACTTGAGGACTTCCAGAGTGTGGCCGTGCTCTACGAGCTGTAGCACCGAACTGTCCAAGATGATTCCTCGTCACTCTTCAAGGTGGAGGAAGAAGCAACCCCTGCCCCAGAGTCTCTACTGGGGGTCTGGCAAGAAGTCGCGAAGTAGGGGCAGGTGTCAGGAGGGCTGGGGCGGCAGCCCAAGTAGCCCTGGTGGTGGTTGTGGCAGGGGCTGATGCTGGCTTGCACTTGCCCTGACTTTTGGCAGGAGGGCAAGTCCTGTCTGCGAGAACAGCGGCGGAAGGGTGGCCACTGGCCAGACTTAGGTTGTGTATGGTATAAGAAGTGAATGGATCTGAGAGCTCAACCTGACTCCTGAAGGGAAGAGATCAAGTCTTGAACATCATCTCCAAAAAGGACAGAACCCCAAAAAGGGGCATCCAAAATGCTGGACTGCACATCAGAAGCAAATCCAGGCACTCAGAGCAAAGAGTGTCGCCAGAGACAGATACCTGCGGCCGCCCCTCTGCCCGAGGTATCAACCACATCATAGGCAGCCCGAACAATATGGGTCCCTACGTTCCAGCCCGCACTGAGAACCAGGGTCAGCTGCTTTTTAGATGGGTCATCCAGCAAAGCCTGAGCCAGCTCCCTGGCCTCAGAGGACATTCTGGTACTGAACCATGTGGGGCAAACAGTTAATGGCCCGGATGGCCAGGGTAGAAGAGGCAAAGACCCGCTTGCCCAAGTGATCCAGCTGTCTGAACTCCCTGTCGGGGGGGGGAAGAGAGTTGAGGTGCTTAGGTTTTTTGGTGCGGTCGTACGCTGCATTAATGACCACTGAGTCGGCCTTAGGTAAGCCCCCAAAAAGGGTTTACTTGCAGGGGCACAGTAAAGGCAATCAGCCTTCTTGGGTACTGCCAGAGTGGAAGAAGGATGATTCCAGGATGCCATGGTGACATCCTCATAGGAGTCAGTGGGGGGGGTACCATCAAGGGGACAGCATCAGACTGGCACAGATAAACAGCCAACTGACGTTGCTTTGGGTCCTGTTCCTCAGTCTCTCAGCCCATGTTGGCCTGAATGTGCCTCATGATGTCCATGAAAGAAGGGTCACCAGGAGGGGACTTGAGGACCACCTTAGGGGGCTCTTTGCCCTCAGAAGAGACCCCTGCCAGGGAGAAGGACTCACAGTAGCCAGAGTCCTCTTCATCCTCCTTTTTTGGCTCAATTTCAGGAGGCGGCTATCAGCCAGAGCCAGCATCGGGCTTGTTACCTGATGTATGAGGGTCACTAGGACTAGGTCGGAAGACAGTGACCCCCAGGAGGATGCTGGTGGTGGGCCCAAAAGGGTAGGAGTCTGTTTCTTCATGAGAGTCCACCAAGCAGTAAACATGGCATTATAATCCACCGGTGGAGGGAAATTATATACTAAAGGATAGAGATAGGCCGGTGTCAGTCCGGGCGGAGCCAGCATTGGGTATCCCAGCGGAGATCCAGCAGGTGTCAGCAAAGCGTCACATCTGCTGGAGGTGGCTGGGGCCGAGAGAGAAACTGGTGCCAGGGGGGGGGGTAGGGACCTCCCGACAATGGCTAAAGTGAAACCAGACTTGTAGAAATGCCAGTAGCCTGCAGCTGGTGCCACCTGGAATGACTGATGCAGAAAGCGCCTTGGCCGGGGGGGGGGTTGGTAGTAGAGGAGCTGGCGCCCGATATGCTAACACTGGCAGTGTGGAGGTCAGGGGCCTGAGCATCAGGGGCTGGGGAGCAGGATACAGAGTCCCATGCCCTGAGGAACTGCCATCCACCACCGAGATAAGAGCAGGCGGTGGGGCCACCAGTAGCCCAGCAGGAGTAAGAAGACCCAGTCACAGTGGACGGTTTGTGAAGAGACTGCGAGCGGAAAGCAGACCAGGCCCAGTCCCAGTCCTTATCTTGGCATTTGTGCTTCCTGCTAGATTTTTTCCCAAGCTGTGAAGAAGCAGCAGCCCCGAAGGACCAGGCTGGTGAAGCCGAAGAGCTCCTGACCTGCAGCTCCTGCTCCACTGCGACAAGCTCTGCTTAAGGAGATGGCTCTCCAGACTTTTCAGGCAATGTCTCCGTGTGGCCTGGTTACATTAATGGCAAAACTGGCAAGCTTTGGTGTTGTGGCTGGGGTCTAGGCACAGAATGTAAGCAGAATGTCCGTCCTTTTCTGTAATCCGTTTGCCGCAGGCACACTTCATGGAACAGTCAGAAGATGAGGCAGATTGAGAAGAAATAAACCTGTAATGTGGTAACACCAAAAACTCGATGTTAATATTAAACAAAAAGGAAAAATAAAAAAAGCATGAAAGTGCAGGAAATGGAGGTCAGCTGTAGCTGTGGCAATATCAGTGGTTCAACACGCGCAGGTTGTCAGCGGGAAAGAATTGAGGAGGGTGTTGGGGACTGTCTGACTTTATAGGATAGGTCGACGACAGAGGAGTGGCATCGGTGGTGGGCAGTCCCCAGTGGTACACTATCTAGAAAGGTTTCTGTGTGGTCCTGGTGCCCGATGGCTTAGTCCTAACAGTGTTGGCCTGCTGCAAGAGCCTACTTCAAAGTAAGATCATCCATTTTACACACCAGAACAGACAAACAGTTTATAATCAGTGATGAGCACTGATACTGACTGGTATTATTCACAGAAGTCGGTGGGGTTTCCGGGTTTTGGGATTATTGAGACAACTGCAAAGTCCCAGGAAGGGGCATTCCCATCCAGCAAGGAGTTCGACAGCTGCAAGAAGAGGAAGGAGAGTCCCAGACACTTGTCCTGTGTGACATGGTTAAGGGCTCCTTGGATCTCTGCTATTGTGACAGGCACCTGCAGTGCGGCAGGAGATGTCTGTGTTAGTGCAGGAAGATCCAGGGAATTCAGAAACTCCTGGATAGACTCAAGTGAAGCCATACCATCTTGGGCATACAGTCCAGTGTAATATGAGACAAAGGCATCTAAAATAGTGCCTACATCCTGAACCAAATGTCCAGTGACAGGATAACAGAATTTCAGAATGAAGGTCATATGCCTGTACCTGTGGACCCTATGCATCAAAAGGCGAACCTTCCCGGGACAAACATCAATATTTTTGGCGTAAGCAGCAGAGGGTCCCTTCCGTTTGTTGGCTTGCCAAATCACACTCAGGAAGATTTTAAGCAAAGTATCCCCATTTAAGGATGGGACTGGGAACTGATCTGCCACTATGGTAGATCTCATGCAAACTGTCTCCCTCTAATGACAGGGACCAGGAGCCACTCCACGCTCTAGCGGCAGTGTTAACTGTCACCCTCTGATGAAGGGGACCAGGAGCTGATTTACTGCTCTGGCAGCTCTTAAGTATAATGTTCCCCTCTAATAAGGGACACCAGGAGCTAATCTGCTGCTTCGGCAGCCCTTCAGTAAAGTATCCCCCTCAGACCTTGTAGTTAGAACTACTCGCTGTAGCTTCCAGGATTTTTTAGTGACCCCTCAATCTAACCTTAAAACTATGGATGACAGAGTGCTTTCCCTATATGGTCTCAAACTCTGAAATACTGTATAATTTGAAGTTCACGCTGCATCTACCGTGACCTCATTTAAGCCTAAATTTAAGACTTAGTTATTCGAACAGGCTTCTCCCCCAGGATGACTGCATGCTCTGTTACTGTTGGGTAATCCTTCAACAATGTGTTCTCAGATTGTAAGGTTGTCATGTAAAACTTGCACTATAATTTTCTTGCTGCTTATTTAACCAGAGCTGCCGTATACTGATACACGGAAACTGTACATTTTGAGGTTTATGCTTTATTGTCCTATTACTGTATTGCATGATGCTTCATACTTGTTTATTGTGAAGCCCTTAGTTGTGGTATATAAAAAGAAAATTGATTGAACTGAGCTATCTAACTGCAAAGCTGAAGTACTTCTGTGAATACAACGCTCAAACATATAGCCTGTGCATAACGCTAATGGATTAAAAACCATTTCAGTTTTTAAAGATAATTAGGCCAATTAAGATTCTTCCATGGATTTAGAAACAATTTCTGTGTCATTAAATGGTGTATTTTTTTTAAGTTTATTTTTATTCATGTCTTTTTTTTTGCCCTACACTGGGGTAAGGCAGACAAAAATTGTTTAATAAAAAGTGTGACTCAGTGGAGAATATACTCTTGTTGCTGCTGGACGAAAATATAGGTTAACAACATCAACTGCACAACAATTGATACCTTATGACAAATAATCCACATAAGAACCGTTACTAGCAGACAAACTGGTCTGTTAGTGGCGGATAACTGGTAGGTTTATTACTGCCTGTTTCCATCTGTAACTTTCTATGTTCCTATAATCAAGAGGGGTATAAAAGGATACTACCGCCATTAGTGGGAAGCAAACTGGTAGGGTCATAATTGGCCCGATGTTCTCAGAATCAATCTTCTCCACTGATTTCCACTTACTGGTCCAGACAGGAGGTACTAGGACCTCACAAGAGCAAACCTTTGGACAGGGAAGGGAGCCGGCAACAGCTACTGGGCACGGTGCTTGTGCACCCCCACATGGTGCCACATGCTGGCCAAAAACTGTTGACGGCTCCTTCATCAACCTCAGTTCTGTTCTTCCAGCCATAAAAGCACACCGTAGGACTGCTCCATGTTTTGCCTCACTGCCCTCAATGTTTTTTCAACCACATTACCGTACTTGTTCTGTTTTATGGTGCCATAGTTGGTTTTGTTATTTTCCGCAACAATACCAAAAGCTAAGTTGGCATGGGCCATGTAAAAAAAAAGTTGGAAAGCTGCATATCATGCATCAGTGTCCCATGGGAAGAAGATGGCTTCCACTGACCGACATCACTTCAGCATGGCCTGCCTTGGATCTGAGCACGATATGGATGCATGTGACATCTGCATCTCTATGGACCGCAGCACCCCAGAGAACCATGCACTGAAGTGGGTTGACTGATCCCCACCTTCAGAGGCAGGAGTCACCCATATGTGTCCAAGGTAAAGTCACTAGGCCCATCCTCTGGGTCTATTTCTGGGACCTCTGGTTCCAAGGAAACACAGGGTTCTCCTCAACCTCACTGTGCTGAAGCATAGAAAAGCCTGGTGGTTGGTTATGGTGGACAGCTGGCTCCTTCTAGGCGGCTGGCTGAGAAACCTCCACAATCTGTCTGCCTTGAGCAGGAGATGTCCCCGGTAGCAAGGCTGCAGCTATATGCTTGGTCTTTACCTGTGGACACCTTGATGTGATCTTCGGGTGTCGTCCAGGCTGTCATGACCATTTGTGATGACAAAGCAGAGGGCGATGCCCAGGATGATGTCCAGACTCCCCCCCGACAATGTTCACAGTGTCAAGGAAGGGATTGGCACCAAGCCCCATGCTGGCACCAGAGCCAGCTTACAGCCTATTCCTGATTATGGTGTTGACACCGAAGAATGGGACGGCACACAGTCTGGTGCCGATGCCAGTGATGGCCAATGTGTCGGACCTATGCTTTGAGCATGGAGCCAACAGAGATGTCAACTCAATGCCTGTCCCCAACTCAGGTGTCGTTTGCAACAGCAGGGAGGATGGCTATATCTAGCCCAAGGCTGGCACCAAGTACAGTGTTGAGGACAATGTCAACCATGATGACAGGACAAGTTCCGTTTCTGAGAATGTTGCCAAACCTGAGTTTGGTGCCAGAGGCATCACCAACTCAAGAGTCAGGCAATGACCCAGAGCAGGGTTTCTCTTTGGAGCCGCAGGTTGGCACGGTCACTGGTGAAGACCAGGGTTGTCCTGTGGGACCTGTATGGCTCCAGTCTCCACACCTGGGGACTTCTCCCCAAGGGCACTGATCGGGTCACTCGTCAGATGTAGAAGCACACCCTCTGGGTGACTCTACTAGGTCCTCCCCTCAGGCAAGGCCCCCTATTCAGTTCCACAGCCCAGGCCAAGGACCTTAAAACCAGGAGACTCATCCCCCTCTAGAAGTGCCTCGCAATTTCCCAGAAAGGATGCCCTTGTTATTAGGCCCTATGGGGCTGCTAATGTGGGAACAACACCCTGTGTGGGTCAGTGCCATACAGGACCGGCACAGGGAATCTGACAGGGCCCAGTTTAGGCCCTTCTCCCTCGTACCAACCCTGCCTGGAGGCAGTGCCTTGTCTCCATCCACATCCTCCTCAGACAATGAATCATCTGTCCATCTGGCCTCTTCTGCTGAGTATGCACTGTATCAGAGATTGCTGCTCGAGATGTTCCAGGTGATTGACCTTCAGGCCTATACCAGCTCTGATCTAGCAGCCTTGCTGTTTGAGTCGCCTTGGCGTTCCCAAGACCGACACTGTAATCATTCCTCCATGGCCCACAGCTATGCAGGAGGCATCCAGGGCCTTCTGGAAGCACTCTCTGCAGGTGATGTACCTCACCACATGTCTGAGCTTCAGACGCTGCAGACCTCATCAGGGACATGAAGCCTCTCATGTGACTAACCCCCAGATGCAGATTCTGCACATAGGTACACTAGGTAGAAGGGTTTTTACCTTGGAATGTGCCCTTAAGTGTGTGTCCACATATCAGGCCCATATCATGACCTTCAGTCATCGCCTAAGATTGCAGCTTCACAACTTGCTGGCTGCACTGCCTCAAAGCAAGGAAGTAAGGCAGGCCACTGCCTTTCAACCTGGGATCTGGAGGTAGCACGATACCAGGTAAGGGCATCTTAGGATGCCAACGAGGTGCCTCCAGACTGCTGGGAACAGCAGTCTGAGTCTGACGGTCGGCATGGTTTCGTCTATCCAGACTGATACCTCTCACCTGGCATAAGGTGCTAGACTCACATTTCTAGGGGGCTCATTTCTTCTCCCCTAGGGTCAGGAGGGAACTCTCAGGGAACCCTTCTGCTCCTGTGCCACAAGAGGCCCCCTCCTGGTCCTGACCAGTCTTGGGTCTTGTCAGACTTGTGAAGAGCCTCTGCCCTCAGGTGTTCACCACCACACAGAGGACTGAGGGTATATCTTTATCCTCAGAGTGAGCCAGTTTGTCCCTCTGAAAACAGAATCGTCAGCAGAAAAGGGCCGCTTGGTCCACCCAGTGTGCCCAGATGTTTCCTGCCTAGTCTGTCTCCACATGCCTTAACTGGTCTCCGGCAACTCTCCCTCACTGCCTATTTACTAATATTCCCCTATGACTATCCCACGCATGCTTGAAGCCCTCCACTGTTTTCGCCTCCACCACTTCTGCTAGCAGTCTGTTCCAGGCATCTACCAACAATTCAGTGAAGCAGTACTTCCTCACTGTCATTAAGGCACAGGTCAGGAAGCACAGGAAGACCAGAAGCAGGTATAAAATTCGCAAGTAGCGTTTTACTTTTTCCAACAACAGTAAAATAAAAAAATGAAAACATTTTTCAGTATAACGATTTACGAAAGTAGTACAAACACCGAAAACAAAGTCCTTCATCTGAGAATATCTCTAATTCCAAGTTTCAGTCTCGCTCTCTCTTTCTCTCTCTCTCTCTCTCTAGCAAAAGCACTGCTGCTCTTTTCATAAGTCTCGGTCTGGGAACTCATTAAGAAGGCAACCTGCTTTTCAGAAAATGTTCTTGTCAGTTTCCTTCCTTGCTGGTACAACACAGTACATGGTTACATTACCAGTGCAAACGTTAGGTTGTACTGGTGGCTGAGGATTTATTTAATTTTACTCCCTGGGTTCAAGGGATTGATTTGTATATTCACCCCAGACAGACTGAAGAGGTTCAAACTGGTCTGTCTTCACAGCAAAGCCTGCTTACATCACAGGTGTTGCCAATCAATGATTTTGGGTGGAGTTTTCCAGAACTGAGCTATCTATAGAGGTCACACAAGCAGAATTCCAACAGATAGGCCCTAACTGCTGTAAAGTGAAGGCTGTTGGAGTTTGCTAAACTGCTGGGAAGAAAACATACCCATATTTTGGAACTGGGAGCCCAGAAAAAGGCACAATATTACTTGGAACTTGTGAGGAAGGTTTACCATACCTTTCTTGGGAACTGGGAGCCTGGAAAAAAAGCATAATTTTGCTTGGGACCTGTGAAAAATGTGAGGAAGGATTGCCATACTTTTATATTGTCCCTTATATTTTTGCTTGTTTGAATCAAGAATTACTGCATATTCATTTGCTTTTTTATATCCAGAGGGAGTGAAATACTATTGAAATTGCTTTTTCCTGTGAACAGCTGACAGGTGTAGTGAGCTAGGATTTTTACTGACAATTTGCAACAAACATTTAGGTTGTACTGGTGGCTGAGGATCGATTTAAAGGAAAATGTCCATGTCCCATCGGGCCCCACCTCCGTGTGAAGCGGGGCCCGATTAGCAGATGTAAAAAATTTATTAAATGTGCCACTTACTGATTATTATTTTATTTCGATTCATATCTGGTTGATCCTGTGCCCTTCCTGCCATCATTCTACGTTCTAACACCTTTCCCAATGTGCCCACAAGCACCCATGGCTGTCCCTGTGATGACGTGGCAGGCGGGGAGCAGCCAGGGTGTCTCCACTGACTTGTTACAGTCCAGAAGTTTTAAACTGCTCCAGTTTGGAGCTGATGTACTGCCGAGACATATGGAGACCAGGTACAGACAGCTAGTGTCCCTGTTAGTCTATACCTGGTTGCGGTAGCTTCAAATAGCCCCAGTTTGGAGTCTATCGGTGTCCTTGCAATACCAAGACCAGGTACAGACTAACAGGCACACTAGCTGTCTGTACCTGGTCTCCATATGTCTTGGCAGTACACCAGCTCCAAACTGGAGCTGTTTAAAACTTCTGGACTATTACAAGTCAATAGAGACATCCTGGCTGCTCCCCGCCTGCCACATCATCACGGGGACAGCCATGGGCACTTGTGGGCGCAATGAGAAAGGTGTTAGACTGTAGAATGCTGGCAGGGGTGGCGCAGGATCAACCAGATATGGATTAAAATAATAATCAGTAACTGGCACATTTATTACCTTTTTTACATCTGCTAATTGGGCCCCGCTTCACATGGAGGTGGGGCCCCATGGGACATGGACATTTCCCTTTAATTTTAATTCCTGGGTTCAGCGGAGTGTTTGGTGTCAGTGGAGCAGTCTGTTAAACTGTTGTGCTGGTTGTCTCACTGAAAGGAAGGGCATCACTCACTGGGGTGGTGGGTCACAGGTGTAGATGATTGTTTTCTGAAGGTCACGGGCTTGGTGCCACCCCCTGCCCCACACCCCACCCACCCCAGGCATGTCATTTCCTGTGTACCAAAGATTCTAACATCAATTCCCTAAGAGGGCACAGGGCATACTTCTGTCATACCTTACTAACCTAGCACAGTGCATAGAGGGCAAGTGGAAGTACACACTAACAAAAAAGACAAACAACAAAAATATGTTCCATATAATATATATATATATATATTTTTTTTTTTTAATCAGAAAGGGAGAGAGACATGTGGAGAGTGGTGGAATGCACTGGCTGTGGGGTAGCAGTATTCTGGGAGACATTCTGGAAGCTGCGTTGCTACCCTATTTGCAGGCAACTGTCTACTCTGAGGGAGGAAGTTACCTGTCTCCAGGCCGAAATGGCAAGTAGTAGGGAAGCCTCCCACACCCAAGGAACACCAGTGCAGCCACTGCTGCCTCAGAGATTGCCAAGAAAGAGTAGTGGTTGGACCACAGTGGGCTCAGGGAGAGTGAGGGTGGTGGAACAGAGGCGCAACCCTCCAGTTGTATCACTCCACAATTCATATGCAATTCTGGCACAGCTTGGTTCCTCTATGGAGGCACCCACAGTGGAGTCCAAGGAGGATGCTGGGAACCTTCACAAGGGAGACCCACAAGAGGGAGGCGTTTGACACCACAGGGGAAAGAAGCGGCTCCTGGTGGGGGACTCTACTGTTAGGGGGGGTAAAACTGGGGGAAGGAGGGGAGAGGGAGGTAAGATGCCTGCCTGACGTCATGGCTTGAAGGGACAGAAAACAAATCCTCGGTTGTATACAGACCCCCATCTTGGGGGGAGGAAATGGACAAGGAAATTACAAAAGGCATCCTCAGAATGGCAGAAAACAGGGAGATATTGTTGATGGGGGACCTGAACATGCTGGATGTTAACTGGAGCACATTTACTGTAACCACATCCAAGAGTAGGGTCATCCTCGATGCCCTACAGGTGGCACGCCTCAGACAGGTAGTGCTGGAGCCATGTGAGAGGGAGCACTCTCGGACCTGGTACTCTCAAATGGGAACGGAGAGAGGATCTCAGTTTTGGAAGTGGGTAGCCATCTGGGAACAAGTGACCACCACACAGCGTGGTTCACGATACACACAACCGTGGAGTTAAGCCATACAAAGGCGAGGGTACTGGACTTTAGCAGGGTGGACTTTGGCAAAATGGGGGGATGTCTAGGGAATGCACTAGCAAATGGGCAAGGAAGAGAGGTGGAAGAACAATGGGAAAAAATTAAAACTGCCATCATAGAGGCAACAAGCCTTTGTGTGAAACAAATATAGAAAACAAAACAAAGTAGGAAACACTATGGTTCTCAAAAGAGGCGGCAAGGAAGGTTAAGGAGAAAAAGATAGCATTCAGGAAGTATAAGGAATCACAGAAGGAGCAGGGCAGAGATCTATATCAGTTAATGCAGAGGGAAGCGGGAAAGGTAGTCAGGAGAGCAAATGCCCAAACCGAGGAAAAGATAGCCAGCTCAGTTAAGAACGGGGATAAAACCTTTTATAGATACATTAGGGAGCGAAGAAAGACCAAGGGAAGGGATAGTGAGACTTAATAAAGGGAAAAGGGTGGGCAGAGAGTGCCAGTGAGAAGGCAGAGATACTGAACACATACTTTTGCTTAGTATTCACTAAAGAAGAGGGGGAGGTACCTAAACCTAACAAGAGAAGCACTCTGGGCAGGAGGGTCGATACCAGTCCATTCACAGAAGAAAGGGTCCTGAATGAACTCTCAAAACTTAAGGTGGATAAGGCAATGAGACCTGATGGGATTTACACCAGAATTCTAAAAGAACTAAAGGGAGAGCTAGTGGCACCACTGACTTCCCTTTTTAATAAATCATGGGAGGATGGTGTGGTACCCGAGGACTGGAAGAAGGCAGATGTGATCCCCCTTCACAAGAGTGGGAGCAAGGCAGAGGCATGAAACTACAGACCTGTTAGTTTGACCTCAGTAGTAGGGAAAATGATGGAATCATTTCTGAAAGAAAGAACTGTAGAGTACCTAGAGGCCAGTGGGGCACAGGACCCAAGGCAGCAAGGATTCACAGTGGGAAGGTCATGTCAGACGAATCTAATAGACTTCTTTGATTGGGTGACCAAAGTAGTAGACCAGGGAGGGGCTGTAGATATGGTCCACTTAGAATTTAGCAAGGCATTTGACACTGTACCACACTAAAGATTAATAAACAAGTTAGCCAGCCTGGGAGTGGGTCCCAGAGTGGTAGCCTGGGTAACAAATTGACTGGACAACAGGACACAGGGTAACAGTAAATGGAGCACATTCAGGAGAAAGGGCAGTTACAAGTGGAGTACCGCAGGGTTCAGTACTGGGACCGGTACTCCTCAATGTCTTTATAAGTGACATTGCAGAGGGGCTGGAAGGAAAAGTGTGCCTCTTTGTATACGATACAAAGATTTGCAACAGGGTTGATACACAAAGGGGGGGTGGAAAGGATGAGAAGAGATTTGGCAAGGTTGGAGCAATGGTCAAGAGTATGGCAGCTTAGTTTCAATGCAAAGAAGTGCAAAGTAATGCACCTGGGAAATAAAAACCCAGGGGAAGAGTACACAATGGGGGGTGAGGTACTTAACAACAACAAAAATGGAAAGAGACCTGGGGGTAGTACTCATATCAGATGACCTTAAGGTAGGCAAACAACATGAGAAGGCAGTAAGGAAGGCTGGGGGGATTCGGGGATGCATAGGGAGAGGCATCACCAGTAGAAAGCAGGAAGTTGTTAACCCTCTGTACAGGCAGTTGGTGAGACCCCATCTGGAGTACTGCATGCAGTTCTGGAGACCCCATCTCCGCAAGGACATAGACAGGATGGAGGCAGTACAGAGGTGGGCAACCAAAATGGTGCAGGGTCTGCACCAGAAGCCATATGAAAAGATACTAAAAGAGCTTAATATTTATACCCTTCAGGAAAGAAGGGAGAGGGGGGACATGACAGAAACTTTTAAGTACCTCAAGGGAATCAACAAAGCCCAAGAGGGTAGCATATTTCAGAAAGAGACATACAATAACAAGGGGCACAATTTGAAAATAGAAGGGGTACGGCTCAGGGGCAACGTGAGAAAGTATTTTTTCATGGGGAGAGTGGTGAATGCGTGGAATAACCTTCCTGAGGAGGTCGTGGGTTCAAAAACAGTGGGGGAATTCAAGAAAGTACGGGACTGACACAAGGCAATTACAGTGGAGGGCAGGAGGAAGTAGGCTACTGGTTATCTAGGATCTGCAGCTTAACCAATAGGTAGGGAAATGGGCAGACTAGGTGGGCCAAGCGGTCCTTATCTACTGACAAAGTCTATGTTTCTATGGTGTCCCAGAACTGACCTCCTGTTAGCCGCTCTGCAAAGAGTTTGCAAACCCGCATCTCAGGTTAATCCCTTGAGCTCCAAATAGCTTTTTGCAATAATTTCAACAATATAACTATATACATTTTCAAACCAAGGGATCCCAGTTTCACATAAAGATTCACACATATTTTATAACTTCAGATACGCAAGGGGGAAGAAAAGATAGAAACAGCAAGTGAAGACAGAGAGAGATAGTGGGGAGATAGCGAGACCGTCGGAAGTAGCCAGTTCCTAGGTCTCACAAGAAACTCTGACTGCGCAGTCAGACAGACAAGAGACAGAACAGAAGAAGTTACAACAGATACATAGATACATAGACAGTGTCGGCAGATAAGGGCCTATGGCCCACCTAGTCTGCCCATTTGAGCTTGTAAGTTCAGTTTGTTTTCCTAGAAGTCTATTTCCCCTTACCCCTGACCTCTAGAATTCCTTTATGTCTATCCCATGCATTCTTAAATCCCGTGATTGTTTCAGCCCCCACCACTTCCTCTGGCAGGGTGTTCCACTTGTCCACCACCCGCTCTGTGAAGAAATTCTTTCTCATGTTTCCTCTGAATCGTCCTCCTCCAACTTCATCCCATGCCTCTAGTCCTGAAACATCTTTTTTGGCTTAAAATAGTGTTTTCCTGCACCCTGTTCCTCCCTGTAAGATACTTGTATGTCTCTATCATATCCCTCTCTCCTCCTCTCCTCCAGGGAGTACATGTTCAGTTCCTTCAACCTGTCTTCATAGGACTTGTGATGCAACTCATGCACCATCTTTGTTGCCCTCCTCTGAACCTTCTCTACCCTGTCTATGTCCTTACATAGGTATGGTCTCCAGAACTGTACACTGTACTCAGGTGGGGCCTCACTAGTGTCTTGTATAGCGGAATTATGACCTCCTTTTCCTACTGGTGATGCCCCTGCCTATACATCCCAGCATCCTATTTGCTTTACCTGATGCCTTGTCACACTGTTTCCTCATTTGAGGTCATCAGAGATGACAACCCCAAGATCCCTTCCTGCTTGGTGCATGCTATATCCTCACCCCCAACTGATATATTGTGCCAGGGTTTTTGTGCCCCATATGCATTATCTTGCACTTCTTTGCATTGAATTTCAACTGCCAAACCCTTGACCATTCTTCAAGTTTCTGCAGGTCCCTTCTCATTCTGTCTACACCTCTGGTGTGTCTACTCTGTTACAGAGCTTTGTGTCATCAGCGAACAGTGAAATTCTGCCTTCTATATCCTGTGCAATGTCACTGATGAAGATGTTGAATAGGACCGTCCCAGCACTGATCCCTGTGGTACCCCACTGGTCACTCTTCCTCTGTGGAGTGACAGCCATTTACCACCACCCTCTGTGTCCTGCCACCCAGCCAGTTACCTACCCACCACACTACTGTCCTGCCCACACCCATATTCCCCAGTTTGTGTAATAGTCTCTATGTGGCACAGTGTCAAAGGCCTTGCTGAAGTCCAGATAGGCCATGTCCACTGCCCTCCCGATCCACCTCCTAGTCACCCAGTCAAAAATTCAATGAGGTTGGTCTGACATGACCTCCCCTGGTGAAACCATGCTGCCTTGGGTCCTGTAGTCCACTGACAACCAGATGTTCCACCAATCTCCTTCAGTAGTGCTTCCATGATCTTTCCCACTACCGAGGTGAGGCTGACTGGTCTGTAGTTCCCTGCTTCCTCTTTGTTCCCACTTTTGTATAAAGGGGACTACATCTGCTGTCCTCCAGTCTTTGGGTACCTCCCTGTTTCCAGTGATTGGCTGAACAGGATAGCCAGAGGTTCAGCCACCACCTCTCTTAGTTCTTTAAGGACCCTGGGTGCACCCATCTGGCCCCATTGCTTTATCAGCTCTTATTACTTCCAGTTCCTTCAGGACCCTTTCTCGTGTAAAGGGACTTGTGTCCATTTCTGTACCATTCTCAACCCTTGTACTCCTTCAGACCCATTACTCCCCTCTTCCTTAGTAAAGACTGAGCAGAAATACCTGTTCAATATGTCAGCTTTACTGTTGTCATCCTCCACGGATCCCATCCTCCCTTCAGTCTCACTATCCTCCCTTTGTCCTTCTTTTTTCACTTATGTACCTGTAAAAGGTTTTGTCCCTTTAACCACTGATTTTGCAATGTGTTCTTCTGTCTGAGCTTTGGCTTCCTTTACTGACTTCCCTGCCTCCTTTGTTTCTCCTGGTACTTCTCCCTATCCCCTTCTGCCTGTGTCTTTTGTATTGCCTGAATGCAATCTTTTGGCTTTCACTTTTTGCTACCTCTTTGAAAACCATAATGGTCTCCTCTTTCTTTTCCTGCTAACCTGCTTAATGCATAATTCTGTTGTTCTTATAATCCCCATTTTAAATACTGCCCACTGTTCCTCAATCCCTGATTCCTGTCTCATTCCCCTTAATGCCTCTTTCAAGCATCTCCCATTTTCCCAAAGTCTGCCCCTAAATCCAGGATCGTGTTTTTGTGTGGTTTGCTTCTGCTCTTTCTGTGATTTCAAACCACAATGACTGGTGGTCACTGTTACCCAGGTGCTCCCCACTGTTACCCCATCACACTGTCCCTGTTTGTGAGCACAAGGTCCAGTATTGCCTTCTGCCGGTTGGTTCCATGACCAGTTGCTTGAGGAAGGCACCTGAAGGAGTCCAGGATAAATCTGCTCTAGTTGATGCTGCTGGGATGCTCCAGTCCACGTCCTGGTATATTGAAGTCTCCAACCAGTACTACCTCACTCTTGTCTGCCATCCTTTGGATGGCTAGCATCAGCTCCCTATCTGTTTCTTCCTCCTGGGCTGGTGGTCTATAGACCACACCTGTGCGGATGGCTGGCCCTATTTTCCTTTCCAGCTAACCCAAGGTATCTCCCCCATTTTGTTCCTCCTGGATCTGTGTGGCCCTCATGTCATTTTTCACATACAGTGCCACTCCTCCTCCCTTCCTGCCTGCTCTGTCTCTTCTGAATATGTTGTAGCCAGGTATGGCCATCTCCAGTCATGGTTATCATTACACCAGGTTTCAGTGATGGCCACAATGTCCAGGTCTGACTGTACCATGACAGCCTCCAGATCTTCCATCTTGTTGCTAAGGCTCCTGGCATTTGCACACATGGCTTTCCATGATTTGACCTCCTTAGACTGCTTCACTGTTCTACTCCAGCCCCTTCCTTGGTTGTCATTTATCCCTGGTTCTCCTTGCTGTCTGCCCTTCTGCTGAATTTTGCCCCTTTTCTGCTTAGCCACCTTTTGGACACTAATCTCCAACTTTTGCACACTGCTTTGCAGAGATAGCCACTCCTCTGGTTCACTGGTTCCATTACTAGCTGTGGGGGGTGAGCAAGTAGGTACCATCCTTGCTGGCCTGCCACCCCCCTTTGCTAGTTTAAATGCTTGTCAATGTAGCATTTAAACTTATCATTGAGTGCTTGGATTCCCCTCCAGGATGGATGCAGGCCGTCAGGCTTGAACAAACCTCCATCCCTCCAGATGGGTCCCCAGTCACCAATGAATCCAAACCCTTCCTCACAGCACCAGTTCTTCAACCATGAGTTAAAGTTCCTAGTGCATGCACTCCTATACTCTCCCTTGCCTCTCACAGGTAGTACTTTGAGAAAGTGACAGAAGTAGCTACTTGCTTGAGACCCTCCCAGTTTCCTAAACTCTTCCTGAACTTCCTTTGGCTCCCATTTGCCAAGTCATTAGTACCTAGGTGGATAATGACATCCAGCTCACCCTCCTGTCTTGCCTTCCCAGTGATCCCCAGTATCTTCCTTCCATCCCTCCATGCCGTGGCACCTGGTAGGCACCTCACCTCCCTGTCCTCCCCCTCCTGTGTTCCTAGCTGGATCCCTCTTATGATGGAGTCCCCCACCAGGATTCGCTTCCTCCTCCTCTGGGGTCCACTGCTTTCCCCACTGAGGTCACCTCCTTGCCTAACCTCCACATCCTTTCCTTCCACTTCCCTGGGTACCTCTATTTGGTTGTCCTCATTTGCCAGTGTGGCATATGAATTCTTGAGTGGAATAGGATCTGGGATGTGCCTCTGCCTGACTGCTCTAACCCTCCCTGAGCCCACTGTCATCCAAGTGCTCCTCGTTCTCGGCATCCTTTGAGGCAGCTGCTTTGGACTGGGTGGTTCCTGGACAGGGGTGATGGTACTCCTGACCCAGTTTACTTCCGCTCTGAGTCTGGCTACCTCATCCCGCAGTCCCGAGAGATGCATGCGTTTAACTCTTTCTACATAACAAATGGGACATGGTCTTACTCAACCCTGTCACACTCATATCCCTCTTAAACTCCTCCCCCAATCCCCAGCTTCATCGCATGTCCCTTGGTCCTGGTGCTCTTTCTTATTTGAAAGAGACTACCTCCTGCACTCTGTTCAACCATTAGGCACTTGTAGGTCTCTATCGTGTACCCTCTTGCTTTCCTCTCTTCTAGGGCATACAAGATGGGTTCTAGGGAAGCTTGGTACTCTAACCCTTAAGTGGGAATCAGTGGAAAGAACCGATTCTGGAAAGATTGTTATTTTTTGGTTGACATGGGGACCCTAGTAACAGTCCTCACCCCAGTTTTATTTATTTATTTTCTGGTTAGACTGGAAGCCCTAGAGTTGGTCCAACCCCATTTTGTTTTTTGGAAATCAGGCCCCACATAGAGGATTGGGAAACAGCTGGAAACAGAAGCACCAGAGGTGCCCACTGCAGGTGAGTTATCCAGAGGCCTTGGCTCTGCTAGAGCGGGGGATGGTGGGCGGGTGTAATAATCAGTAGAGAAGATATTCTGTAAGATCGCCAATTACTGTAAGTACGTAACTTTCCTTTTTCGTCTGGACCTTTCCATGTTCCTATAATTGAGAGAGGTATAAAAGCATACTACCATTGTTAGTGGCAGACGTACTGCTAGGGTCATTAGTGGCCTGTTTCATCCGTAACTTCGTATTGTCCTATATCCTCTCCTTGATCACAAATACACAGTACATGTGTCATATTTTGCTACATCATTGGGGGGGAAGGGGGGTAAAAATGTGGGTTACTCTCCTGTAACCGTAGTTCTAGGAATGATGTACGGTGCATATCCACATTTAGGCAGCCTTCCCTTTCCTTTAATTCCAGCCAGAATTTCTTCAAGATAAGCTCCTCCCACCCACACGGGTAATATCCTCCTCGGCTCCACCCTGTGACATCAGATCTTGCATGCTGGAAGCAGGGATCCATGTGCCTCTTGCCAGGGGAGGTCGGGTGGGCTGTGTGGATGTGCACAATGTACCACTCCTAGAGCTACAGTTACAGGTGAGCAACCCTCATTTCTAGGGGTGTGGATATGGTGCACTAGCCACACTAAGCAGATTCCTAGCAGTTCTCCTGGAGAAGGGAGCAAGGCACACACACACCTTAGGAAACAGGGAGCAGAGAACTGAGGCCCCAAACCCTGCATCCTGGTGTGACTCAAGGTTGATGTGGTAATGGGAAATGAAGGTGTGTGCTGACTTCCAGGTAGCAACCCTGCAGATTTCCTGGATAGGGATGTCACTGGAAGCAGCTACCGAGGCAGCGGTACGTCTGGTGTAATGAGCCCTAAGCCCTATGGGAGGCTCCCTACCAGCCAACCTATAGCAGAGGTCGATGCAGGAGACAATCAATTGCCAATTGTCCACTTAGCTGCCGGTTTGCCAGGTGCAGCTTCAGTGTAGGTGACAAAGAGCTGGCGAACCTCTCCCCAAACTCCAGCCATGTACTTCATGTAATAAGCAAGCACTTGCCTCACGTCCAACATAAGGAGCCTGTGCTTGACCTCCTTGGTTGGACTGATGAAGTATACCAGAAGATTTATCACCTGGTTAAGGTGAAACTCCGAAACAACCTTCGGGAGGGATTTTGGGTTGAGGTAGAGAACAATCTTGTCCCTTTGGAACATCAAACACAGAGACTCCACCAAGAGCATCTGGAGCTCAGTGATCATTCTGGCGAAGGTGATGGTCGCCAAGAAGGCGATCTTCCATGACAGGTGAGAGATGTCACACCTGTGCGCTGGTTTGAATGGCTTACCCTTGAGCACTGCCAAGACCAACAACAAGTTCCAAGGTGGTGGTGGTTCACACCAGTGGGGACAGGTGATCAATGCCTTTAAAGAAGCACCCTACCACCTTCTGTGTCACCATCGGCATACAAGCCCGTGCCCAGTATGCTGAGATGGCTGTCAGGTGCACCTTAAGGGTTGTCGAACTTAGGCCCGACAGGGAGAGGGACCACAAGAAGTCCAGAATGCTAGCCAGGGAGCAGGACAAGGGTGTAGCTCTCCGCCCTCATACCAAATAGAAAAGCACTTCCATTTGAAGGTGTAGCACTGGTGGATCGACCCCTTTCAGAAGGCTTCCACAACCTGGAGAACCCCTTCAGGGAGACCCAAAGAAAACAGGAGCTGATCTGTTGGCACCAGTTATTACTTACTTGTTTAATTGGAGCATTAACAGTTTAGAAGTCCCCGAAATCTGGAAAGTAGGGAAGATAATACCAATTTTCACAGGGGGTGATAGATTTGTGCCTACAAATTACAGACCAATAACTTTACTTCCGGTGTTCTCCAAAGTATTGGAAAAAAGAATCCACTAACAGTTAGCTCAGTATTTAGAACAAAACGGGCTTCAGATAGAAAATCAACATGGATTCAGAGCTGGAAGGTTCACAAACACTGCCCTGGTGGATTTTAACAACTTAGTGACTTCCTCTCTTAATTTAGGGAGGAGCACCAGGGCGATGTTCGTGGACCTCAGTAAGTCATTTGATCTGGTATGATACCAAGAGCAATTGGTGAGGTTAGAGGAGCTGGAAGTTCAGGAAGAACCACTTAGTTGGTTTAGGTTGGTTTAGTCTTACCTGTCAAATCGAATGCAGTGTGTTTATGGTGGGACGTCATTTCATATTTCACTGAAGTAAAAAGAGGAGTACCACAGAGTTCAATTCTTGGCCCCCTATGCTGCAGATGTTGAAGTACTGAAAGACGCGACTGTACGCAGATGACACTATGTTGGTGGCTTCTGCGGACAGTATGGAAGATCTGGAAGGGTGGCTCCAGAAAGATTTACTGTCATTAGAAAAATGGATAAGAGATTCAGGTCTGCTAATGAATACAAAAAAAACACCAAGTACGGTATTCTCATTGAGACAGATAGGAACAGAAAAGAATTGCAGTTGAATTTACAAAATGGGTCATTAATTCAGAATACACACTCCTACAGATATTTAGGTATACAGGTAGAGTATAGGTTGACATATACAGACCATATACAATTACAAATTCAAAAAGTTAATCAGAGATTAGGAGTTATGAGAAGGGTATCTGGCTCACTTACTATGGAAGTGAGGAAAAAAATTGGCAAAACAGTTGTTGATTCCTGTTCTTGAGTATGGTTCGTTATTATACTGTACATACACTCTGTACAAAATACGTTAATGAAACTGGATCATGTTTATTATAGATTAGGAAGATTTATTGTTAATAACGCCTATGGCACTTATTGCTTAGTTTTTTCTAGCCTAGGCTGGTTAACACCTGGAAACCAGAGAGAATATGCATGGCTAGTTTTCTGTCATCAGATTATGTTTTCAATTAATAGTCATCCCTTAGCTAAATTTGTAGAAGTTCAGGCAAAAAGTTGCCAAACAGTTAGACTGGGGTGAACATCGCAAAGGAAATCTCTGCAGAGAATTAACAGATTTGGAGATTACATTCTGCAGAATAGTATGGTAAAATACTGGAATAAACATCCACACAAGTTAAAATTGGTTAGCAATAAGAACACGTTTAAAAAACAGTTTGATGCACATTTGAGTACAAACTGCTGCTGTTTCAGATAGTTTTTTATGGAACAATTCTATGTATTATGTCTGTATTTTGTATGTTCTTACTTGTAACACAGGATATTGTTGTAAATGGGCAAATTAGCCTGACAGTTCCCTGTATAAAAATAAAATTTTTTAACAAAGAAACAAACAAAGCCTGGAACTCTAGCCACTCAGGAACCAGGCTGTCAGCTGCAAGTACTGAAGGTCTGGGTGTAAGACCTTTCCCGTGTGACAGGAAAGCAGATCTGGGCATAGAGGCAAGTGCCACAAAGGCCTGCTGCTGCTTAGGCTGAGGAGATCTGGGTACCAGAACTGGTGCGGCCAGTCTGGTGCTACCTGGATAATCTGCACCTTGCCCGGCACCCTGTGGATCAGGGGAAGGAAGGAAGGGAACCTGTAAAAGAGGCTTGGGGTCCAGGGCCTTGCAAAGGCATCCTCATCTGAGTCCTGCACTGAGGGAGGTGGGCACAGAACAGCCTCAGCTTTGTGTTCTCTCAGGTGGAGAACAGGTCGACCAGGGGACTGCCCCACTGGAAGAACTGGTGGTCCACCACCTCCTGAAGAAGGGATCACTCGTGAGGCACCTCACCCACTCTGCTGAGGGCATACGCCAGTTGGCTGGAGGCTCTGGCCACATGAATTGCCAGATCATCGGCATTCAAGCTGTGCACAAGAGTCCAGGTGCAGAGGGCTTCCTGACAACACCAGAGGGAATGTGTCCTGCCCTGACTGTTGAGGTAATACATGGTCATGGCAAAGTCCGTCTGGACCTGCATGACCCAACCCTAAATCCACAAACCAAATGCCACCAGTGCTAGATGCACTGGCTGGCCTGCCGGCACAGTGGCAGTGCTACCGCTTGCAATGCCAGTGACCCGGGTTTGGTAGTGAGCCTGGGTCAGAGGGACGGCCGGGGGGAGAAGGACTGAGCACCCAATGGGCCGCTCTCCTTCTCTGGGAGGAGCGAGTTGCTCTCCTTGCTGCAATACCGCCACCACCTGGATGACCACGGGTGGTGCTGGTGCAGCTGAGGAGGCAGACTAGAAGGGAGGGGCAGGCGTTGGCCGAGGACAGGAGCGGAGGTGCATCTCCATGCGCCTCAGTCTCATTTGTCCTCCCAGAGTGTGAACGTCGGCAGGAGGCAGGGACTAGAACAAGGAAAGAAACACCCCACATCTGGTCCAGGCGACGGGCTCCCACACTGAATGACCTGGGAGGACTCCAGCTGTACGCTCCCCTAAAAGTTCTGGAGGAGATAAGAGGGCACCTCACACCCGAGAAGTTAACCAGGTCTCTCTAGAAGTTACAGGAGTGGGCAATTATCGAGCAATCCCCGGTCCTCTCAGCGGCGAGGTCTGGTGGTGCACTGAAGCCCTGGAGAGAGGGACCAGTCGTGGTGACAGGGGGCATAAAAACAGATAGCAAAAAAAACAAAAAAAAGAACTAGACTCACTGCACGGAGCTCTAGCAGGTTTGCACAGTGCTCCAGCACGTTGATGTGGTATTGGGATTGCAACTCCTTGGGTGTCCAGAGCCCATGAGCCCTGCGGTCCCCCAAGTGGACTTCTCAACCCACCAGACAAGCGTCAGTCATCAGAATGGCCGCTGGCTCTGGAAGTATGAACTGGATTCCTTCCTGCAGGTGTTTCATGACAAGCCACCACTGAATGGCACCCCACATTAACTGCATCACCATGACCGACTGGTCCAGGTGACCGAGGTGTTAAGACCACTGGAGGGCCAGCTCCCTCTGCAGGGGGTGCATCCACCAGCTGGCCCACGAGACCACATTGATGCAGGATGCCATGTACCCAAGCAGCCGCAAGAAGTCTCAGGCAGGGCGCGACTGCCCAACCTTAAATGATTGGGGAATGGAGGTAAGGTCCACTGCCTGGTTCACTGGGAGTTGGGCCTTGGCCCGGAGGGAGTTGAGCTCTGCCACGATGAAGTGGATGACCTGTGAGGGGTCGAGTTCTGACTTGGCCAGGTTGGTGAGCAGACCCAAAGCCAAGCAAGTGTGGAGGGCCAGATCCCTGAGGGTCAAGTCCCTGAACCGTTCCACTGCCTCCTGGAATGGACCGGCATCCAGGTATGGACATATCTGGACCGTGTGGTGCCTCAGGAAAGATGCCACCACAATGATGCACTTGGTGAAGACCATGGGGCTGAGAAGAGGCTTAAAGACATGACCCAGAACTCATACAGAGGAACTTCTGCCTCCTCAGAAACTCGTTCAGATCATGCAAATACAGTATGGGGCACCAACATCCCCCCCCCCTTGGCTTGGGGACCAGGAAGTACCTGGACAAAAGAAAAAAAAACTTGGCCAGCCACATGCCCAAAACACAGACTACATCATCTTTCTCAATGAGCTGAGCCGATGTCCTCCGTAAGGGTGGACAGCATGTATACAGAAGCCATGGACTCCCATGAGGCATGGGCCCAGTAGGGCAGGACAGCCTTGAAGTTGAGATGCTAACCTTGACACACCACTTCCAACATCCATTTGTTCGTAGTGATTGCATATGAGTCGTACCAGAAATAGTGAAGTCGACCTCCCATGGGGAGCTGAGGCAGGGACATAATGGCTGGGAGGCAAACGCCCCCGACCCATCGCTAGAGAGCTTTGGACGAGACCCTGGCACCGGCTGCCAGGGGAGTGCCATAGCCCCAAATTCTGGGTTTCTTGGAGCCCTAGTTGACTGACTTGGATTTAGGCTGCTAGACCTGGGACTACCCCGACTGAGGCTGCTGCAGTTTAGGCTGCTGTGATGGAAAGGGCTGAAATGAAAACAGCTTCTATCCCTTTGGGTTCTACTGCAAGGTTGTGACCAAGTCCAGGGTGGCATTGGACTTCTCAGTTTTGGTGAGGTGTCCCTCCACACCTGGCCTGAAAATGTCGGTGCCCAAGAAGGTGGAATCTGCCAGCTTGTGCTGGGTGTCTACAGTAAAGGTAGAGATTCTAAGCCAGACTATGTGGCACACTGCCACCACTGCTGCCAGAGAAAAGGCACAAGAGTTGCCTATGTCCAAAGCTGCCTGAAGCTGATGCTTGGCAAGGGCATGACCCTGGTCTCAGGCCACTTCAACTGCTGACTGTATGTCTGCTGTAAGGTGGAGAAGGACATGGTCCAGGACCCCTAGAAGGGCGTGGCCAAATTTGGCCATCATAATGGTGAAGCTTGCCTGCCAGAAACCCAGGGAGGATGCAGCATAAACTTTTTCTGTTGTGTGGCCCAGCTTCTTAGATTCCTTGTTTGGGGTTCAATGTCCCTGACATTGCCCATCTTATGGAAAATGGAATCCACCACTAACCCCTCGACTGAGGAGTGATCAGAGAAACTGGGGAGAGATCCAGTTGGAACTGCTTACCTGCGGACCATACAGGGAGAAGGAGCAGAAAAGTAAGCTGGATGTTACAACTCCAGAGCGGGACCTAGCATACCGTCCACCACTGAAAAGGCAAAACCTAGGGAATCATCCCGGTTGAGGATTTCTGTCAAGGGGTACTTGACCCGCTTTTGAATTGACTCCAGAAGAATCTCCATTAACTTGGGAGATGAGACAGAGCAAGGCCCCGATGGAAACAGGATCGTGGTCGGACGTGGGCTCCTTGGTGGACTCTCGATCAAAGCCCAGGGTCATAGAGGAATGCATGAAGGAGCCATCAGTGTCCGAGGAATCCTTCAACACCACCCTCAGGCCCTTTGCCACATGGTCTACCCTGGATTCATCACAGTGGGTGATCTGGACATAGAGATGTCCTGAAAGGCTATTTACCAGGAGGAGCAGCCTTTGACGGTGCTCTGTGCAAGGGCTGCTTGTGTGGAGGCTCCACCAAGATCAGTGGAGAGGTTGGTGCTGGCTCAACCAGACAGAGTAGAACCAGGGCAGGACTCACCAGAGGTGATTGGGCCTGCGGGAGAGATCAATCTTGTCCAAGGACCTACTGCTGCCTCATCAGCTCCTTGTAGCGCTGCTGCAGCTTGTGGCAGAGCCTCTCATTGTCTGAGGACGAGGAGGAAGGGAAGTGTCGACGGTGCTTCCTGGAATAGGGTCGAGCATGGGAATGCCTGGAGTCCTGAGACACAAGAGGGTGTGGAAAGGATGAGAAGGGACTTGGCAAGGTTGGAGGAATGGCCAAAAGTATGGCAGCTTAGATTCCGTGCAAAGAAGTGTACCTGGGAAACAAAAACCCAGGAGAAGAGTACACAACTGGGGGGGGGTTACTAACAACAATAAAAAAGACCGGGGGATAGTCATATCAGATGTCCTAAAGGTAGGCAGGCAATGTGAGATCGCAGAACAGAGGGCTGGGGGGATACTGGGATGCATACAGAGAGGCATCACTAGTAGAAATCAGGAGGTAGTTATCCCTCTGTACAGACAGTTGGTGAGACCCCATCTGGAGTACTTCGTGCAGTTCTGGAGACCCCATCTCTGCAAGGACATAGACAGGATGAAGGCAGTCCAGAGGAGGGCAACTAAAATTGTGCAGGGTCTGCACCAGAAGCCATATGAAGAGAGAGAGACTAAAGGAGCTTAATATGTATTCCCTCAAGGAAATTGGGCCAGAGGCGTATGACAGAAACTTTCAAGTACCTCAAGGAATCAACAAAGTCCAAGAGGGATATATTTCAGAAAGAGATGTGCAAGAACAAGGGGCACAATTTGAAGAAAGAGGGGGTACTGCTCAGGGGTAACATAAGTATTTTTTCACAGATATGGTGGTGGATGCATGGAACAGCCTTCCTGAGGAGGTCGTGAGGTCAAAAACAGTGGAGGAATTCAAGAATGCATTACACAGACATAAGGCAATTCTGGTGGGGGGTACGAGGATGTAGGCTGTTGGTTAACTAGGATCTGCAGCTTATCCAATAGGTAGGAAAATGGGCAGACTGGGTGGGCCAAGAGGTCCTCATCTGCCATCAAAGTCTATGTTTTGATGTTTCCTCTCATCTCACAGAATTATTAGTGCTCAAATTGTGTTAGGGGCATTTCCAAGTCCAGGAAAGCTGCAGTGGAAGTTAATCAAAGAATGTAAACAAACACTTTTTTTGTGTGGCAACACCAGTATGGTAGGCAGTCTGTTTTGTATTTTTTTTTAAAAAGAAAAAAAGAATCAGAATCAAACTACCAGCTACATCAGAAACCTCTACACAATGTAAGCAATCATAGCATGTGTTTTGAAACAGGATATTATTTATTTATTTGCTTTTGTTAACCAGGTAAGCACACTAGACAGCCAAGTGCCTATTTTCAGGAGCAACCCGGGAGGTTACAAAGGTAACAGATATAAGCAGTACAGGGAATAGTAACATCAGCCTTTGACATAGCCAGAGGTAAACATACATCATCATCATCAAGCAATTGACAGAGTCATAGATAGATAAATAACAACAAATATGCAGTCAGTAACTTACAATCAGGGGTTCAGCCCTTAGTCCTAGGGGAGGCGAGAGGATAGGAGGTTTAGGAGGAGTGAGGAGCAAAGTAAACCCTCAGAGAGCAAACAGGGCAAAGAATGGGCCCGGCATTCAGGGATAAGTTAGCACAGCTAATTGATTTTAAGATCATCAGCAGAGGAAGTGCAGTTTGATAGAGCAGGCCATCTCGCCCCCCAGCAGGTAAGGCAGAGAAAAGAGGAGCCTTTGCCCTGAGTCTAGTTTGCACAGAGACAGTCAGAGACCAATTTAAGGAAGCTCCACAGTGAGGCTTTAAAATCAGGATGTGAGTAGCGGAGCCGGAGTGATAGCAGGAAGGAGTTCCGCATTCTGGAATGAAGTAAGCGAAAGCCCGGTCTGCCTGCAAGGCTGCCAGTTTTAGGGACCAGTAGGGCCTGTGAGTCTCTGAATCTCAAGTGGTAGGAGGAGGTTCCCTGAAGAAGGCATTTCGCGAGAGCAGAAGGGGTGACGGTTTGGGCAATGTTGTCAATAAAGTTGCCAATGATAAATGTGCAGTGCTTATCAGGAGGAGCCATTCCAGCCGTGAATACAGCTCACAGTGGTATGTGACCGGGGGGCAGAGCATGCAAATCGACATACATTGTTATATGCAGTGTCCCATTTTGTGAGATTGGATTTCGGGACAGAGGCAAAGGTAACAAGGCCATAACAGAGTGTGGGAAGAAGGACACCCCCCTAGCTACTGCAAGTCGTGCAGCCTGGGTGAGACAGCTTTGAGCTCTATAAGCCAGTCCCAGTTTTCTGTTTGATGCCTTTCATATGTTCTGAATATGCAGGGAGAGGTCAAGTTGAGGGTCAAGCGTGACGCCCAGGTACTTGACAGAGCTAACGGCCCATAAGAGGGAGCCATCAGCAGGATATTTAGGGGAGCTGGGCAGGATGAGGTCTTGGCTCTAGAACCAAAGAGCATTACCTGGGTCTTATTTAGGTTGATGGTCAGCTTGTGGTCCACAAGCCAGTTCTGAATGAGGCTGAAGTCCGAATTTAGCCTAGCATTAATGGTGGAGATGTCCTGAGAGCTGGCTAGGATGACAAGGTCATCTGCGTATAGGGTGGAACACCCGTAGGCAGCGACAGCGGGCAGCTCATTTATAAACAGGGAAAACAGGAGGGGTCTGAAGGGTTGACAGTGTCCCTTTAAGCACAAGCAGCTGTAATGAACATGGGTGCTTCCTGCAGGCGCAAGCTATTTCTCGCATGTGCGGAAGAACTGTAATTTGTTTCTGCAGTTCAGCACTTTTTATAAGTGTACTCAGTTGGGACGCTCATACTTTTCCCGGGATCCCCATTTTTTTTCCCCACCAGGGAGTGCAGGACATTATAAATAAAAATCCTACAGAGAACCCATAAAATGGAAATGTATATATGGTAACACGTGAATTTGGTTTAAGATGTTGTAGAACATATATATCCAAAATAAATGAATTAACCTTTTAGCAAGCTGTTGATCGCCAAAGGCAAAGACATCCAATATAGGATCTCTAAAGCTACCCACGTGAAGGACCCTGTTGAAAGGGAATCACATGACGTTTTTACAGGACAAGGTCTGGTTATGGGCTGATGGATGGGACAAAGTGAGTTACAGGTAGTCTTTTGTTTTTTCACTTTGAAGCAAGGGTGCAAAGCATCCAGACTTTTTAACAGAGAGCCAACATACCCAAAATGGCCCTTTATAGTTCTAATCTGTAAAGTTGTACTTCAGATAGCCAAAGAACCACCAAATAAGGCAGTTTAGAAACCTGGAAGGACCAAATATAGTGTACTGCACATAGGAGTGGCCAAATGCTTTCACTGGCAATTTAAAATTATTTAGGGAGCTCTGTTCCCAAACATCCTACCCTACGGCTGTGTAGATTCCAATTGAAAACAAAAGCTAAAACCAGCAAGACCATTAATAAAGTTGCTAAAAAGCAGTAAAAAGACAAAATCGGATTTATCTGATCTATGTTTTGTTTTGTAACATAGTGGTTTGGCCCTGAAGCTACCACCTGGTCTTGTCTTTCAGGCCAACACCTGCCACCCTCTGTACAGTCATTCGCCCCCCCCCCCTTCCTCCACACTGTACTGGTGGAATCCACATAGAGCAGGGCCCCAAGGGAGCCATGGGCTGTTATTTACATGGCTCAAGGCATATGTTTTTCCTCCCTTCCCTTCCAAGTCCGTCCCACCTCCTCTGACATCAGGCCATGCTTCTGGTGGTCTCAGACAGAGCAGCACCACAGGCTGATGCCACCCCTTGGAAGAGGCAGGCTCCCTGGCTCACCACGAGGGGCTGCTGCTATGCCAGAACCTGGGCATCTGGCTTCCTGGGCTGGCTTATGCTGCACTTGCAGCACATTCCAGCCCCAGGTTGCTCCAATCTCAGCTCTCCGAATCTGCTGCTGAACCCAGAAGGAAGTGCTGCACACTTCCACCGAGTCATCAGGGGCCCCTGAAACTTTGTTGTTCTTTTTAATGGTACAATACAGTAAGCAAAGTCTCCAAATAGATACACATAAATGTGACACAGAGTAAGAGTATCCACATCCAGTTCCACACAGATTCACCAGTCCCCCTTCAGTCATTACAGCCAGCTCTGAACAGATTTCACACTAAGATCATTTTTTCAATGGATGACCTCCTCTAGCAGGAGGTCATGATTTATACAGCACTCTTAAAAGGGACACATCCTAAATCTAGTGCAAAACAGGCATAAATAAAGAAATAACAACATATTAACAGGGCTCCTCATCTCCTTCTGGCTGTGTAAATTCCCACAGCTCAGGACTACCCTGGAGCCATCTGATTTACTTCATGGCTTACCACATGTCTATCGGCGTTGAGTATTCTGTTGAACCCAATAATACATCTGGGGGTCGGTACCACAGAGTTACTACTTCATTAGAGTATGTTTTCGTAGGCACGGACTTCGCTCTGGCCAACCCTAAAGACCGAAAAAAAAACCACACAATATAACTTGATGGGCAATTTAGCAACTTTCATCCTTAAAGTCTCCTTTTGATGCCAAGAGCACTAAGGTACAAGCCAAACTATGTTAGAACCATACATAGCACCGACGGCTCCAACCATCTCTACACCTTGTTTTTACCAAAGAGGAATGAATGGACAAATGAGAAAATAGAAAATGGAAAAAAAAAAAAAAAAGAATAAACACAACAGAAAATATTCCTTTACAAGAGTAACAACTGGAATAATACTGAAACAAGCATTTGTCAATGCCAAATATTTGCTTGTTTGTATTTGCTCTGTAGGTGTTTGGCATTGATACTGCTGAGGCTAAAATTAACACAGTAATAACATGAGTTATAATAATGAAATTGTCATGACTGGGAAAATAAAGAGGTTCACACATAATGTTGTTTTGTTAGATTGTGACCTTGAATTTTCAAAATATTAGTTTTTATTGCCCCAGCATATGAACACAATGGGTGTCATTTATGGAATGCAACCCAAAACTGTTTTGTGAAACAACAGCAAAACTGGTTTTGGAAGGGAATTTGATAATGACTCCTACCATGTTCATTTGATGGGGGTAAAAAAACATGAGTATGTTGAAAATGTGGGTTCAAAAATTAATACTATTGCAACGCTATCAGTAAACACTGAAAAATGTCAATGTTTGTGTTTTTTTTTTAATTTTGACCAAAAATAATAAAGTCTTTTATTAGACCACCTTATGAACATAACAAGCCTCATTTATGAAATCCTGTCCAAAATGTCATTTTGCTACACAAGCCTGTAAAAAGATGTTTTGGGCAGGATTTGAAAAATGACACATCTTGTTCATGTGGTAGTGTACAAAATATGGCTATGCTGAAAATGTAAGGTCAAAATCTGGTAAAATAACAAAGCTAGGAGTAAACACTGAAGAATGTCAACATTTCTTTGTAACTTTGTCAGTTTGTTTTGAGAGTCTAACTCCAAATTTTCAAATTAGTCTGTTTCGTACCACACCATATGATCAAGACAAGTGTAAATAGTCGGCCCGGTGGTGCTGAGGGTTGAGGCACTGGACGCCACACCTCGCGCCACGCCAGCGACCAGAGTTCGGGAGCGAGCTCGGAGCGCTGCGGACGGCAGGGTGGGAGAGGATTGAGCGCCCGCTGGGGCAGCTCTCCTTCCTGGGAGGGATGTTGGGGATTGCTCAGCACATCAGTGACTCCTGGTAGAGACCAGGAGTGCTGCAGCTCACTGAGCAGCACATAGCTGCCATGCCAGACGCAGGCAGGGGTTGCTGTGCACCGGGATGTGCACACGCATGGGATGAAGGGGGAGAAGAGCTCTCCAGAACAGGGAAAACACTGGTCTATGAGGTAGGCGACGGTATCTGCCCCCATGCCCACAGCCGGGTCCTTCCTGCCTGGCCTTCCAGGTTCCTCCGCCCGGGTCCTCTTCCCCATCGGAGCTGACTGTTGAGAGCGCCCAACAGGAGGGGCAGCCCCACCCCAGAGAGGTTAAGCTGGGGGTACCGATCATGGCTAGAGGAGGGGGAGAGAGGAGGCACAGGTAGAAGGACTTCAGGTGGGGCAGGAGTACGCAGGATGCCTAAGAGAGGCTCCGCAGACCACGACGGGAAGGAAAAAGATTCTTAAAAAAAAAAAAAAAAAAAAGAAAAAAAGACAGGTGTAAATTTTTAAATCCCATCCAAAATGTTATTTTGCAAAGCGACTTCAAAAAACACGTTTGGGGTGATTTGGAAAGTGTCACCTACCTGGTTCATGAGGTGGGGTTAAAAAAAAAAAAGAAAGAAATTATATCAAACTTACTGTAATTTCTTCTTCTGTTAGCTTCAGTGTTGTCAATGGGATTCATTACATGCACATAATAATGCACCCCGACTAGGGATCATTGACGCAGCTAAAGCTTTAAAAAGCTGTGAATGCAGCTGAGAACATTGGTGAAGTCTGTGTTCTCAGGCTGCCAGTTCCCCAGTCAAACATCTACTGCAATGCATTAAAACTTTCCGCCACCCCCTGAACACAGAAACATAATAGCCACTAACTGCTGCCTTCCAAAACTCTGAATATGAGCAACTAGGAATAAATGACTGTCCTATGCAGCTGGAGAGTGAACACCCTTCAGGGCCTCGAATGAGACTTCTCGTCTTGTAAAAATCCTTCTTACTACGTGTTCCCTCTGTTTCTGAATACTTGAAGCACAGATAACCTATAGCAGCTCTTCATAAGGGAAAAAAACAGGTTACATACCTGTAACAGTAGTTCTAGGAGTGGTATGTTATTCATCCACACTCATTGGCATGTCCCCTACCACTTTAAGTTGGACTAAAGACTTCACGCTGGCTTCTCCCACCCACCTGGGTGGTATATACCTCGGCTCCACCCCATGACGCCAGATCTTAGCCCACTGGAAGCCAGGTGTTGTGCATCCACAGCCGGGGAGGTCAGGTGGGTTCGTGTGGATGAACAACATATACCACTCCTAAAAACTACTGTTACAGGTGAGTAACCTGATTTTTAGGAGCGTGGATGTGTTGTTCATCCACACTCACTGGCAGACTCCAACAGTTCTCCAGGAGGAGGGAGGCAAGATGCACACCCTCTACTTAGGGAACAGAGGTTGGAGAACTGAGGCCCCAAAACCAGCATCCCGGCGTGACTCAAGGTCGATGTGATAATGGGTGATGAAGGTGTTTGCCGATTTCCAGGTAGCAACCCGGCAGATTTCCTGGATAGGGATGTCCCTGGAAGCAGCCACTGATGCAGCAGTATGGTAGGTAGAATGAGCTCTTATCCCTCTGGGAGGCTCCTTGCCCACCAACTCGTAGTACAGACCTATGCATGATGTAATCCACCCTGTAATGGTCCACTTTGCCGCAGGTCTGCCAGAAGCGGCTTCAGCGTAGGTGACAAACAGCTGGCAAACCTTTCCCCGAATTTCCACCGTCCTCTCCTCATAGTAGGAGACAGCACATCTCGGGTCCAAAGTGTGGAGCCTATACTCGGCCTACCAGATGTAATTAGGGTAGTATACCGGCAGAGTTAACACCTGGTTAAGGTGAAACTCTGACACCACCTTCAGAAGGAATTTTGAGTGGGGACACAGGACAACCTTGTCCCTGTGGAAGACCAGCTAAGGGGAGTCCACCGAAAGCGCCTGGAGCTCACGTCCTTCTGGCAAATGTAACAGCCACCAGGAAGGCTGTCTTTCACAAGTGTGACAACTCACGCTTGTGCATTGGTCCGAATGGCTTGCCCAAGAGCTTTGTCAGTACCAGCAATAGATCCCATGGAGGTGGAGGCTCATGCACTGGAGGGGATATGTGATCCAGACCTTTGAAAATGTGCCCAACCACTGTCTCCTGCGTCAATGTCGGCTGACCGTCCACTCCCGGTAAGCAGAGATGGCTGATCAAAGGTAGTCGAAAATGTTAGCCACCAGACAGGACTGAAGGTCCAGACCCTTGCCCTGACACCAAATGGAAAACCGTTTCTATTTGAAAGCATAACATTTCCTGGTCGATTCCTTTCTGGATGCCTCCATAACGGTGTAGACATCTTCGGTAAGACCCAGAGCCTGGAACTCTAGCCGCTCAGATACCAGGCTGTGAGGTGCAGGGATTGAAGATCTGGATGGAATACCTTCCCCTGGTTGAGAGAGATCAGGTCCGGATGTGTGCAAAGCTGCTCCGGGGGCCTGAGGCTGAGGAGATCTGGATACCAGAACTGGCACAGCCAGTCTGGGGCTACCAGGATCACCTTTGCCTTGTTCCTCCTCACCTTGAGAAGCACCTTGTGGATCAAGGGAAATGGAGGGAAGGCGTAGGGGAGGCCAGGGGTCCACGGCCTTGAGATAGCATCCCCATGCAGCGAGCCCTGCTGAGAGGGGTGGGCATGAAACAGCCTCATCTTGGTGTTTTCCCCGGAGGCAAACAGGTCCCCCACTGGTTTGCCCCAACGGGAGAACAGGCTGTAATCTACCTCTGGATGGAGAGACCACTCGTGGGATGTCTGGCCTAAGTGGCTGACAGCATCCGCCAGATGGTTTGAGGCTCCTGCCACATGGATGGCTAGGAGATCTGCCTCAAACCGGCTTCCGAGGGTCCAGATGCGGAGCGCCTCCTTACACAGCAGATGGGAGTGTGTGCCGCCCTGTTTGTTGAGGTAGTACATGGTTGTGGTATTGTCCGTCTGGACACGAACCACTTGACCCCGGAGCAGAGGAGCGAAAGCTGATAATGCCAGTCTGACTGCTCTGAGCTCCAACTGGTTGATGTGGCATCAGGACTACTCGGGGTCCAGAGCTCATGGGCCCTTTTGTCCCCCAAGTGGGCTCCCCAGCCCATGAGAGAGGCATCGGTTGTGAGGACGACCATCGGCTCGGGGCGGACAAACGGGATTCCTTCCTGCAACCGGTCTGGGGCGGTCCACCATTGGAGAGCGTCCCACATCCTCTGGGTTACAGTGATCAGCTGGTCGAAATGACTATGGCACCGAGTCCACTGGGTGGCCAGCTCCCATTAGAGGGGAAGCATGTGCAACCGGGCCCAATGGACCACTGAGGTGCATGCCGCCATGTAACCCAGAAGGAGCAGAAAGTCCTGGGCAGGGTGCAATTGCTCAGCCAGAAATGATTTGGCAAAGGAGGAAAGAACCTCTGCCCTGTCTGCCGGGAGCCGAGCTCTGGCTTGACAAAGAGTCGAGCTCTGCCCCGATGAAGCCCATCACCTGAGAAGGCACGAGTTCCGACTTTGCCTCGTTGATCAGGAGGCCGAGTTGGGAGCAGGTCTGGAGGGCCAGATCCCTGGACCGCTCCACCTCCTGTTGGATTGAACCTTCTAGGAGCCAAACATCGAGGTAAGGATAAATCTTGACACCCCCCTTCCCGTAGGGCCAATGACAGGCCGAACAGTACGGCTCAGAACTAGTACAGGGTCCCCTCGACCCTGAAGCGGAGGAACCACTGATGGGATGGATGGATTGGGACGTGAAAGAACGCGTCCTGCAGACCCAGTGAACAGAACCACATGTTTCACTCCAAGGATGGTATGATCTGGGACAAAGTGACCATCCGAAAGGTGCATGACCTGAGATATTGATTCAGGTCGTGCAGACCTAGAATGGGTCACCAGCCCCCCATCCGCTTGGGCACCAGGAAGTACCTGGAGACAAAGCCTGGGTCTCCTGGAGGATCTGCCACTTGAGCTACTGCCTCCTTGAGGAGGAGCTGAGCGATGTTGTCTCGGAGAGACAACTGGGTCTGAGCGGATACTTTCCTCCCGAGGGGCACGGGCTCAGCTTTTGGGGTACTGCTTGAATTCCAGAGGCAGTCCCCGACCGACCACTTCGGGAACCCACCTGTTCGGAGTGACAACGGACCAGGCAGAAAGGAAGTGGTGGAGCCGGACCCCCATGGGAGGACCCAGAGCTGAGGTGATGGGAGAGGGGTTGACATCCCCCGCCCTGTCACTGAGCAAGCTTGGAGGAAGAGGCTCCAGGACTTGAACTTTGGCCTCCCTTACGGGCCTGTTGGGGTCTGGGCTTGGGCCAGGGGTGCCAAGCCTAAGCATACTGCTGTTGCTGGTGCTGCTGTCTGTCACAAACCCACTCAGCATGTCAGGCCTTCTACTCCCAAAGTACCAACCTCTGAGCGCAGTCTTGTAAACAGTGTAACAGACAAGGTAACCCTCTTGTCTGTTTTGTGAGTTCAGATCAACCTTTGGTCTCAAGTTCTGGAGGGATTCAAACTGTTAACCTCTTGTTAGCATACCCAATGCACAGGCTCAGATGTATCCGTCTTCAGGGGGGCAGATATATTTGCCTATGGGCACCTAACCAGGTATACAGAGATGAACCCTTTAAAACTTTAATAAAGACCTCAGATTTTAAAACACTTCTCTTTCCAGTTTGGTATCACCATTCAAGCTTATGTTTATTTTCTGTTATAACCATGTACTTTTCTTACAAATAAAAAGTCAAAGACAGACCAAGTAAGTTCTAAAAATTTTTTTACTATAATAGATAAGAATATGTAAAACACAACAGTACAGAACTATTATATCAGAAGACTTTTTTAAAATAAGGTTTAAAACAGTGCAATTCCTACTACAGTACTTAGTCTCTAAATACTTGCTTAAAAATGCTCCCAAGATGTTTTGTGGTCAGAGTCTAGGTAAAAATGTGTATGTGAAGTAAAACAGACTAAATTAAATGCTGGCTTTTATCCCACCTCTTTTCAGGAGGTCACCTAGCTCCTTCCTGCCAGGATATATGAAAATATATACCTTACACAAAAGTATTACATTCTGCAACTTCAGCATAATTCATGTCCTTCAAATGACACTTCTTTTGATCTCATATTAAGCTTCCCACTTCCGGGACAGGAAAACATAGAAACACAGAATTTGATGGCAGATAAGGACCGCATGGCCCACCCAGTCTGCCCATTTCCCTACCTGATGGATAAGCTGCAGATTCTAGTTAATCAACAGCTTACTTCCTCCTGCCCCCCCCCACTAGAATTGCCTTATGCCTGTCCCATGCATTCCTGAATTCTCCCACTGTTCCTGACTCAACAGCCTCCTCAGGAAGGCTGTTCCATGCATCGACAACTCTCTCTGTGAAAAAATACTTTCTAACATTACCTCTGAGCCGTTCCCCCTCTATCTTCAAATTGTGCTCCCTTGTTCTTGCACATTTCTTCTTCTGAAAGATACTACCCTCTTGTACCTTGTTAATTCCCTTGAGATACTTCAAACTTTCTATCACGTCCCCCCTCTCCCTCCTTTCCTCAAGGGTATACATATTAAGCTACTTTAGTTTCTCCTCGTATGTCTTCTGGTGCAGACCTTGCACCATTTTGGTTGCCCTCCTCTGAACAGCCTCCACTCTATGTCTTTGTGGAGATGGGGTCTCCAAAATTGCACGCAGTACTCCAGATGGGGTCTCATTATCTGTAGAGAGGGATAACAACTTCCTGTTTTCTACTGTTGATGCCTCTCCCTATGCACCCCAGTTTCCCCCCAGCCCTCCTTACTGCCTTCTCACATTGCTTGCCCATCTTTAAGTCATCTGATATAATTACTCCTAGGTCTCTTTCGATTTTTGTTGGTATTAACTCATCCCCCATTGTGTACTCTTCCCCTGGGTTTTTCTTTCCCAGATGCATTATCTTGCACTTCTTTGCACTGAATCTGAGCTGCCATATTTGACCATTCCTCCAACCTTGCCAAGTCCTTTTCATTCTTTCCACCCACCTTGTGTATCAACCTGTTGCAGATCTTTGTCTCATCTGCAAAGGGCATACCTTTCCTTCCAGGTGCTCTCCAATGTCACTTATAAAGATGTTAAGGGACGGTCCCAGTACTACCCCTGCAGTACCCGCTAGTTACCTCCTTTCTTCACTGTGGACTCTGTTTACTATTACCTTTTGCATCCTGTTGTCCAGCCAGTTTTTTATCCAGGCTACCACCTTGGGACCCACTCCAAGGCTGACTAACTTGTATATTAATCTTTTGTGTGAGACTGTGTCGAATGCCTTGCTAAAATCTAGGTAGGCCATATCCATAGCCCCTCCCTGGTCTACTACTTTGGTCACCCAGTCAAAGAAATCTATTAGGTTCGTCTGACATGACCTTCCTGCTGTTAAACCATTCTGCCTTGGGTCCTGTGCCCCACTGGCCTCTAGGTACTCAACAATTCTTTTCTTCAGAAGTGATTCCATCATTTTCCCTAAAACTGAAGTCAAACTAACTGGTCTGTAGTTTCCTGCCTCTGCCCTGCTCCCACTTTTGTGAAGTGGAATCACATTTGCTCTACTCCCGTACTCAGGTACCACTCCATCCTCCCATGATTTGTCAGAGAGAGTAGTCAGTGGTGTTACTAGTTCTACCCTTAGTTCTTTTAGTATTCTTGGGTGAATCCCATCAGGCCTCATTGCTTTGTCCACCCTCAGGTTCAAGAGTTCTTTCGAAACCCTTTCTTCTGTGAATGGACTGGTATCGACCCCCCCATTCAGAGTTTCTCCCTTGTTTGGTTTAGGCACCTCCCCCTCCTAATCTGTTGTGAATACTGAGCAGAAATATTAATTCAGTATCACTGTCACCCTCTGCCCACATTCCCTCCCCTTTATTAAGTCTCTGTATCCCTCCCTTGGTCTTTCTTCGCTCCCTAATGTAACTATAAAAGGTTTTATCACCCTTCTTAACAGAGTTGGCTATCTTTTCCTCAGTTTGTGCCTTTGCTATTCTGACTGCCTTCCCTGCCTCCTTCTGCTTTAACTGATAAAGTTCTCCGTCCTGCTCCTTCTGTGTTTCCTTATATTTCCTGAATGTTATCCTTTTCTCCTTAACCGTCCCTGCCACCTCTTTTGAGAACCATAGTGTTTTCTTCCTTCGTTTTGTTTTATTGATTTGCTTCGCACAAAGGCTTGTTGCCTCTGTGATGGCTGATTTGATTATTCCCCATTGTTCCTCCACCCCCCCTTCTTGCCCATTTGCTAGTGCTTTTCTAAGGCACTCTCTCATTTTCCCAAAGTCAGCCTTCCTAAAGTCCAATACTCTTGTTTTTTTAAGGCTTGACTCTATGGCTGTGTTTTTGTGAACCACACTGTTTGGTGGTCACTTGTTCCCAGATGGCTACCCACTTCTAAATCTGAGATCCTTTCTCCTTCCCCATTTGGGAGTACCAGGTCTAAGACTGCTCCCTCCCAATGGATTACAACACTAGCTGTCTGAGGCATGCCCCTGTAGGGCATCAAGAATGGCCCTGCTCTTGGATGTGCCTGCAGCAAAGGTACTCCAGTTAACATCTGGCATATTCAGGTCCCCATCCACAATATCTCCCTTTTTCTGCCATTTTAAGGATGCCTTCTATCATTTCCTTGTCCATTTCACTCCGAGATGAGGGGTCTATCACACAACCCCCATGCGATTGTGTCCCATTTCCTGTCTCAGGGTGACTCATAGTGACTCATCAACTTCCTGTTTACTCTTTAGTTCTGTTGCCTTAATCCCTTCCCTAATATATAGAGCTACTCCTCCTCCTCTTTTACCCACCCTGTCCCTCCTGTAGACTGTGTATCCTGGTATGTTGACTTCCCACTCATGGTTCTCTGTGTACCATGTTTTAGTATTTACCACAATATCCAGGCATCCTTCTTCCATTAAGGCCACTAGTTCAGGAGCTTGCTGTACAGACTACGGGCATTGGTACTCATCACCTTCCACTTATTTTTTATGGCCTTACCCCTTTTAGCCCCATCCCTGTCCTTAACACCTTTTTCTGCATTTAACCCTGTCCTGCTCCCTACTGACTTCTCTGCCTTGGTGTTTACCTCTCTAACTACTGTGCTTTGTGGGGGAAGGTTGGGAAAGCATCTTTATGATTTCGCACTTCTGTGTAATAACCTGGGTTTTCCTTCCAACGTCATAAAATAGATATGTTATAGCAACCACGTTTGTAATTAACTCAGACCAACAGGATCCTTAATTATGGCCTTACATGTAACACATGGTCTCTAAAAACTGTGTGTGTGTGTGTGAACTCACGTGCTGTCAGCATTTTTCTTATGGCTTTCATCTTTTAGCTAAAATCTATTGGGGGGGATGAGTGAGGTCATTCTAAGAGCATCAGAGTTTCAAGAGAGATAGTCAGTAATACATTTTGTATTAATAAAAATGACACTGCACTCAGAACTGGCTGCCTACGTCACACTGTCCACCTTGAAAGGAGGACTGCTGAGCCGCAGGGGAAGAATGCCGAAAAGACTTCTGCTGGTTTTTGCCCAAAGAACCCTTGGCAGAAGTGGCGTCCAAGGTGGCACTGGACTGCTCAATGCGCTGGAGGTGACTGGCCACTCCTGGGCCGAACAAGTTGGTCCCAAGGAAGGACACACATCAGCTAGTTTGTGCTAGGTATCCGCCGGAATGGAGGAGAGTGTCAGCCAAGCCCTGCGATAAGAGGCAACCGTGGCAGCCATTGAGCGGGCACAAGAATCCCCAATGTCCAGGCCATCTGAAGCTGCTGTTTGGCAAGTGCTTGGCCCTGATCTCGGACCTGCTTGGTCATGGTCTGCATGTCCCCAGAGAGATGTGGGAGGACTTCATCCAGTGACTCTAAAAGGGTGTGAGAGAAGTGTGCCATGATGACTGCTGAACTTGCCTGACGAAGGCCCAAGGAGGAAGCTGCATAGACCTTCCTGGCTGAATGGTCCAAAATCTTGGACTCTTTATCAGGAGGTCGATCAATGTTGGCAGGACTGCCAATACGCCTGAACACAGAGGCAGTCACCAGGCTCTCGGCTGAAGGGTGCTCTGTGAACCCTGCAAGGGACCCCATGGGTACTGCATACTTGCGGGCAGGCAGCTAGACAACAGGCGAAGCTGCGCGAGTTCTAGGGCGGGCCCACAATAGCCTCAGCCACAGGAAAGGCCTTCGTCGGAGTATCCCTTTTCTTAAGGATGTGCGCAAGAGGGTACTCCACCTTTTTCTGGATGGGCTCCAGGGGCATCCCTGTGGATTCAGAGATGAGGCAAAGAATCCCTTGGAAAGACGAGGGAGCTTCCTCCGTCTCTAAGACAATGGTTGATTCACCATCCCCTGGATGAGAATGCAAGCCAGTGATGTTTGAATCTGAGGAATCTGGGTATAACAGCTGATCACCATGGTCACCTTCGACCCACCAAGGGTGGTCTGGGGTTAGCGTGACCAGACAACCACCTGTGGAAGCCTGGTGTCCAGTCTATCTTCCTTGGAAGGAGCCCCTCCCACAGGCTGTTTGGGCGGTGGTTCCACCACAATTAGTGGAGAGACCGTTTTGGGCCAAGCTGGTGGTTTTGCCGCCTCCGCTAGTTGAGGAACCGAGTTGATCAGCTCCGAAGGAGTCAGCTTTGGCCTAGGAGGCGAAAGCCAGGTAATGACCAGTGTAGAAGCCAGAGCTGGCTTGTGCCCAGACAAAATTAGCTGTTGCCACATGAGGTCCTCGTAGCACTGGAGTTTCTGCCGGAGCCTCTCCTCATCCGACGAGGACAACCGATGGCGTTGCCTCTTTTTAGAGTGTTTAGGGGGTCTGAGACATCGATCGAGATCAGACAGGCCGACTCAGTTGCTCGGAAGACACCAGTGGGGCTGGCGATTTCCCAGGATCAGGGACCATTTCTTCAATGGGAGTCCCAGCAGGCAGGGTGTTGTCATCTGGAAAAACCAGATCAGGGGTTCGGTCGAGGGATTCATCTACCGAAGTCAGTGAAATCGGATCAATAACGATTTCAACATCGTTGATCGATAATTCGGTTGACTGACCTGACGGCAGTGCCGAAAAGCCAGCGGCAGAAGAAGCAATCTCGACCGAGGTCGAGACGCATGTCCCTGGGATCAAGATCTCTCACGCTCCCAAGAACGTCTCCGTCGAGATGAAAATGATCCCGTCTCCTTCTCCTGCTTATGGGACTGAGAGGAGTGCAAGCCCGCACGTGCCTCTCCCTTAGTCGGGAGAGACTGGCACGGCTCTTGAAAGGAACCTGAGAAGGTGGAGCCCAGGTTGAGTGGAATGAAGAAGCTCCGAGAAGTCTCTGCAGCATGAGCCGCTTCCTCCCTGAACGCTTGCATGCGTTCCAATTGCTCAGCAGATCCTGCAGCCGCAGAAACCACCCACCAAACCTCCTTGGATTTCACTGGAGGGTTCCTCTTCTCCGGCCTCCCCAGTTTCAGGCGTGCGAGATGTTCGTTGAGGACGCTGGGAAGAAAGGAGAGATACATATCACATTTCGAGGTATCATGGTCAACACCGAGGCAAATAGACGACGTACAAGGGATTGCGCGATATTTCTCGCGCTGCAAGGGCACCAATGAAATCTGGGGGAAGACTGGTCTTCCATAATCGAGGCAGCGAACTTGCAATCGCTAACATGAACAATGTGAATTTTTTGAATAACTGAAGGTTTGAAAGCCAGGGCCTTCAAGATGCGAGAGCACGATGGAGGCAACCTGAATCTTCCAGCGGAAAGGAAAATCTGGTGTCAAGGGGCGGAGCCGAAGTATATACCACCCAGGTGGGTGGGAGGAGCCAGCTTGAAGACTTCCGGTCCAACCTAAAGTGGAAGGGGACATGCCAATGAGTGTGGATGAACAACATATCCACGCTCCTAGAATATATCTTTTTTTAAACTAAGAAGAAACAACAAAATGCTTCTACAGGGCAACCTAAAACACTGTTTGAGGTGCCTGAGAAAAGTCCACCCCCCCCGCTCAATTCAACCAGGGTTAATCCTCTGAAATCTACCCATCTTTAACAGCCAGTGTTCTCCAGAGAAATAACAATGACTCTCAGGTACAGCCCATTTACAACATTGGAGCCAACAGAAAAATAAATTACGGTAAGCCTGACAGAATTTCTTCTTTCTGTGTCACTCCATGTTGTTAAAGGTATTCATTACATGTGGGGGTTGTAAAAAACAATACCCATTCTGAACTGGGAGGGGGAGAATACTGGCTAGTATACGGTCCAGTGCACCAAACTTTAGATCACCTTTTGACGACTGCCTACAGCTGCCAAAGCTGCATCAGCCAAACTCTGTATGTCTAGTCTGTACACTGCTTTGTGAAAGTGTTCCGGGGAAGCCCAAGCAAGATGGCAGCCTTCTCTTAGAGCTCTGCATACATAGCTAGCTATAAAACGCATTAAAGTGCTTTTCCTGGCATCTAAATAGAAGCAAAATTAGAGAAGTTGGTGGCTAACAAACCAATAATTGAAATGGGTAATCCTCGCAAAGATAAGAGCTCAGGCGAGGGAGCACGACTGAAATCTTCTGCTTTGTCAGTATGCCACGAGGACTCTTCAAGTCCAGCCCAGAGAACAAGGGAAGACAACCATTGAACAACCACTCCAAACTTTGGGAGCTAAACTAAATACAATAATGGCATCAGCTGACAGCCTTTCAGAAAAGTTTGATGCTCTAAATAATCGAATGGCAGGAATGGAGGCAACGATAGAATCTGTCCAAGAAGCCTTGGCTGAAGCATCTAAATGGGCAGACGCAGCGATGGGTACAGTATCCACATAAATAAAGGAGAATACCCACCTCAAGTCGCATTTAGAGACATTGGAGAATCAGGCAAGGGTCTCTAATATACGAATACTGGGCCTAATGGAAGGATGCGAGGGGGACCTGAGATTGGCTGATACAACTATTGGGAGAGGGGTCTACTGAATGAGCTCACTGACTTCAAAAGTCCTACTGGGTGACTCCTAGGGGCAGACCAGATAATCTACAGGCTCCTCGCACAGTGGTGGCCGTAACCAATGGCATTGGTTCCCAGGACTACCTTCTGGCACTTGCAAAACAAAATGTGTGCCTTCTATAGGATGGAGAGCAGATTCGGATGTTTCCTGATATTGGATACACGACATGTCAGTGGAGAAAGAAATTCGATGGGACCCAGGGCTCACTTAGGGGGAGGCAGGCATAAAGCACGGTTTAATATTCCCTGCTAGACTCAGAATCACTCATCAGGGCAAGGTGTTTATATTCGCAGAACCGGCTGAAGCGCTGAAGTGGGCGCAGCGCCATGCAGTTTCTAGACCCAGACCAGTAGAGAGGGGTCTCCCTCATCTGAAGACGACGATGAAGCCTAAGGATTTCAAAGTTTGTTTAAGTCCTTTGATATGGTCAGTTGGGATGGTGTGCCATGTCGGGGCAAAATTCTGGACTAGAGACACTGAACTGATATTTGAGTTAAACTGATTTCCCTGGAATAAGTTTAACACCACATAACTATTTTAGGCTCATGGCTGAAATAAGTTAGAGATACTACCTGTTTAACCCTATTAAGGGTTGTAGTTTACCTACTTCAAACTTAAAAACTTAAAGAGTTTGTAGTTGTCATACCAGGAAGGTACATATGTGCTAACCAAGAAAACGCTTATATACGTCAGAACAAGTGAGCATACTGCTGTGCTGTTGCCTTAAAGTACATTCATAGAACAACGTAACAGTAGATCTTCGAGAGGCCATTACGGCAGGATTCAGTGCAGGCGTCAGGACAATAGAAAAAAGTTCCTAGCAGTCTCTGGCAGAGGACCGCCCCGTCAAATTGACCGAGGTCATCGGCATCAGTATGAGTCCCCCACGCCTTCCCAGTTCTTTGCCAAAGGCCAAAGGCAAGACGAGAGAAGCGGATATTTCCTCTGGAAAAAGCTGAAAAAGCTTGGGGATGGAGGTATTACTGCCAGAAGACTCTCTCTCAAGCTCTACTGTTCACGGTAAGTTCTTATGTAACTGTACCATCTTACTCGGAGGGTTCTTGCAGTAGGTAATTACATATAGGACTGAGTCCCAAGCAGTCTAGAACAAGGAGAAGCAAGCGAGAGGAGAAAAACTACTCATAAGTAGACCCTCTGGTTGTGAAGGCCGTAGGAAAGGAGGCCTTGCAAAACAGTCAGCCCGAAGCCTGCTCTACGGCGAGAGGCAATGCCCAAACTGTAATGTTTCATAAAGGTATGGGCAGAAATCCAAGTGGCAGCTGCACAAATGTCAGCCACTGACACATTCTCGAAACAAGCCGCAGAGGCAGTGGCCCCTCTGGTGGAGTGGCCTCTAACTTGACCCGACAGGGTCTTGTTGTACTTGTCATAACAAAAAGTGATACATGAGCCAACCATTTCGATAGGCACTGCTTAAAAATGGCATTGCCTTCTCTTTTATGAGCAAAAGAGACAAAGAGTTGATGTAGTATCTCAGAATTCGGTAAACATTCAAAGTATGCAGGAGGTACTCTCCATGATTAGAGTGCTGTGTGAAAAAGGCAGTCAACTCTATGGACTGATTCAGCATCAATTCCGCTACCACCTTAGGGAGAAACTTGGGGTTGGTACACAGAGCCACACGTTCCTTGTGAAAAATCAAATACAGGATCAGGGCCTGGAGCTCGGAAATCCGTCGAGCAGAAGTAATGGCCACTAGGAAGAGAGTCTTCCAAGAAAGGAACTTTAGGTCCACTGAGGCTGCCGGCTCAAAAGGAGGCGGAGTAAACTTCTCTGAAATAAAATTCAGATACCAAGGAGGGCCAGGAACCCGAATAGGGAATCGTAAGCGAAGGACCCCTCTTAAAAAGGTCTTACGAGACCTCCAGCCGAGTAAACGTTCTGTCTGCAAAGGGGACATGATAGGCCAAAATGGCCGCCATGTGAACCTTTAAGGATGAATGGCTCAGACCCAGATCAAAGAGGTGTCTCAGGTAATCCAGAAGTCGGCTGACAGAGCATGAGAAGGGCTCGACATCACTGGAGGCAGCCCAAATAGAGAACCGCTTCCATTCCATGGCATAAGTAGATCTGGTTGAGGGTTTCCTGGCCTCCACCAGAATATCAGCTATTTGGGGGGGGGAATCCCGAATCGGGCCTGGGCTACGTCTGCAGGAGCCACGTGTGCAACTGAAGGGACTTGAGGCCTGGATGGACCAGGGTCCCCTGATCCTGGGTCAGCAAAAATAGCGACAGAGGAAGAGGAGGTTCCTCTGAGTACTGTTGCAGAAGAGAGAACCAAACTTGCCTGGGCCAGAAAGGAGTGATCAGAATCATTCGAGCTCCTTCCGAATCGAGTTTCTGCAAGACCCTCGTAATCAATGGAATCAGGGGGAAGGCATAGGCGAAATCTGCCCTTCCAGTCTACAGACAGAGCCTCTCTCCAAAAAATGCCGCACCCTGCAGCGAGCAAGCAGAAGATGGGAAGTTCTGTGTTTTGAGGGGATGCAAACAGGTCTACCTGTGGAGTTCCCCAGTGCAGGAAGATGTCGTCTACGACCCCCTGATCCAGTTCCCATTCGTGAGATAGAGCAGATGACCGGCTGAGCCTGTCTGCCAGCCTGTTCTCGACCCCCGGGATGTGAGATGCCGTGAGGTGAAGGTTGTGCTGCACTGCCCAATCCCAGACTCGCATCACCTCTCTGCAAAGGGGGAAGGAACGAGGTCCTCCCTGTTTGTCAACGTACCAGACCACACACATATTGTCCGTCTGTACAGCTAGGTGACCGGGAGACAGATACAGATGCAGAGCCTGAAGAGCATACAGCACTGCCCTTAGTTCGAGCACACTGATGTGAAGGGACTTCTCGAGCTTGGACCAGGAGCCCTGGGTCCTGTGAGGACCGAGATAGGCTCCCCAACCCTCGTCGGAGGCGTCCGTAGTCAACGTCTGCGAAGGGGGAGGAAGACCGAAGGGAACTCCCGGCAGACGTTCTCCTGAACCATCCACCACTGCAAGTCCCGAGCCATGGGAGTGGAGACCAGGACAAGTTGATCTAGGTCGTCCACTAACTGATCCCATTGAGACCGAAGCATCCACTGAGAGATTCTCATGTGGAGCCGAGCGCGAGAGACTGTCGGAATCGCAGCCGCCATTAGCCCGAGGAGGTGAAGGACAGACCTGGCACTGACCCGCCTGCGGCTGGACAACAGGCTGACCTGGGCCTGGAGAGTGGCCACCCTGTCCTGTGGCAGGAAGGCCATGCCAGAGGTCGTGTCCAGGATCGCCCCAATAAATTGGAGCCTCAGGGATGGGATCCGATGAGACTTGGCCTGGTTGATGGTAATACCCAGGCAGGCAAAGACCTGCTGGGTAAGGCAGAGGAAGCACAGGAGTTCCTCCCTGGATGGGGCCACTGGGAGCCAATCGTCCAAGTATGGGAAAACCTGCACCCCCTGGGTACGCATGTAGGCCACTACCACCGAAAGGCATTTGGTGAACACCCGGGGCGCAGAGGAAAGACCAAATGGGAGGGCCCTGAACTGGTAGTGGTCCCTCTGGAATGTGAAACGCAGGTATCTGCGGTGGGAAGGGCGGGTAGGGATATGCAGGTAGGCATCATGCATATTCAAAATGCACAGCCGATGTCACGGCCAGAGAAGGGGCAGGAGGCTCTGCAGCGAGAGCATCCTGAACCACTTGTACTCCACGAACAAGTTCAGGGAGCGGAGGTCGAGAATCTGCCTCATGTCCCCTGTTTTCTTCGGGACCAGGAAGAAATGTTAATAGTACCCCGTTCCCTGAAGAGGAATGGGGACGGGTTCTATCGCCTCCTTCAAGAGAAGGGAGGACATTTCTTCCTGGACCAGAAGATGATGCTCCTGTGAGTACGACGACCTTGGGGGAGGGTGTCGAGAGGGTTTCTGAAGAAACTCTATCGTGTGTCCCTCTGCGATGAGTTGGAGCACCCAGGAATCTGACGTTATCCTCTCCCAACTTGGGAGGTGGAGGGAAAACCTCCCTCCTACTGGTTCCTCTGGAAATGCCAGAGGCTGTGGGAGAGGAAAGGAGTCAGGTGGTGTGGGGAAGCGTCGCAGCAGAAGCTACCGATGCTTTTTTGGTCGGTGGGGGCTTGGCAGCCGGAGGGGCTCGACGTTTATTGGCCCGCTTTCCCTGTGGTTTCGCCCTTTGCCGAGTCTGCCTGCAAAAGGGATGACGCTGCGCTGGAGGGGGATTGTACATGGAGTCCACAGACTTCAGTGCAGTCCCCTACTCCTGCAGATCGGTGATAATGTCCTTGACACCTCCACCGAACAGCAACGAACCCCAGAAGGGCGCTTCCTGAATAGTGGACTGCACTTCCGGGACCAAACCTGACACACGGAGCCAGGCATGACACCGTAAGCCTACAGCAGTGTCCTTTGCATCGTATGTGGCACGAAGCATGTGCCGACTGGCCGAACGAGCAGAACAGACAAGGTCAGCCACTTCCTGTTTAACCTGAGAGTCAGGAAGGGAGACCAACTTGGATTCCACCTCACTAAGAATCACCTTCTGGTAATCCCCCATGTGACCAACATAGTTCAGGGCCCTAATACCCAGACAGGAAGCTGCACAGATCTTCTTGCATACTGGTCCAGAAGACGGGATTCTTTGTCAGCTGGAGACGAGCCCAAATGCTTCGGATTAGCTGACCGGCCGTGAGCGGCGCTAATCAACACTAAGTCAGCTCGAGGGTGAGAATCAAGGAAGTCAACACCCTCGGAAGCCTGGTATAGCCTATTAAGATGATGAAGAGGGGCTAATGCCAACGGTTGCTTCCAAATGGTGGAAACAAGGTCGGAATGAGGTTCAATCCAGGGTGGCACCAAGGCTGGAGCAGTCTCAGGCAGATCCAGGTGCTCAGCGAGTTTCTTATGCTGTCGGTCCGGCTCCAAATAGCGCCACTTATGAACCTCCTGGATTTTGCCCTGCAACTCCGAAAAAGAAGGATCCTCCGGAGGAGACTTTGGAGGAGTCCTAGGCCTGGGTTTGGTCGGAGAGCATGGCTCGTTGTCCGGGTCGGAACAACTGTCGGAGTCATCCGAGGAGGAAGAGGAAGGCTATTCCCTCTCCTGGCGTAAGGGAGGAACGGACTCCTTAGGAAGCCCTCAGGGAAGCGTGTCCTGCCGAGCCCTGGAACCAGAAGGCTTGCCCCTGGTATCTGGAGGTGGGGAGGGAGTCTGTCGCCTGGGGCACATGGGAACTGGAACCGTCGCTGGGAGACAACTCTCCACCTCTCTGGTGAGCTGAGCCTTGGCCTCAGTCGACCAGGAGGTCAGTCTCTTCAAGTCACGCGGCTGAGGGGGTGGAGGAGGAGGGGATACGGATACTGAGTGTACCTATCCCGGCGTGCGGTAACCTGGTGTCGGGTACTGGGGCGCCTGATACGGTGGAGCCAGGTAAGACGGCTTCTCGATAAGACTGGGCCGCGATACCTGGGGCCGGGCCGGACGGAGCAGACGACCCATCTGGAAGCCCAGCGGGCGGGCCTGGAGCAGAAGGCCTGGCAGGCTGAGGGCCCAGCGTTGGAGTGGCATCCAGGAGAAGGATGTCGCTGGGGTCGGTATGACCGGCGTCGGAGTTGGCGTCCGGGAACCAACGCCAGGTCGCCCAGCCCAGCAGGAGGGAGGCCTGACGGAGGCGCAGCAGGAAACTCTGCATCGCCTGGGATGGTGCAGGGGAAAATCCCCGGGTCAGGGCTGGAGACCCAGGTCCCCCGGAGGGCACAAAGGCTGCGGGAAGCTGGGATGGCAGACGTAAGAGGGTCCGATGTTGGGTCGGCCGATGTCAGACTTACCAGCGGAGTCCGGGTGGACATCGGAGGAGCCGGCGTCCGACTTAGCGGACCTATCGTCCGAGGCAGGTCACAAAGGAGGGACGGCCTGGTCGGGAAGAAAAATTACTCACCATAGTAATGTTGTTTCTTCTAATGGAGTCTTGCTGTATTCAGACATAATGCAGTTAGCCCCAGCACTTGAACTGCCCGGAGAGGAAAGAGTTAACTCTATGCAGAAGCATAGAACGTTGAGCTCAAGCTCGGTTTTCAAACCTCTGTCTGTGGTACTTCCCAGTGTAACGACAGATTCTTATGAAAGCTAACTAACTAGTAACTAAAGTATGAAATTGTTCAAATATAGCCAAAGGGAAAAATATATCTTCTTGGGCCCCAAAAAACTCAAGTCGAGAACCCATGAAGGAAAGGTAGTGAAAATATTTAGTAAAACACCGGGAAAAATAATAACAACAACATCTACCCCACCCAAGAGGGAGGGTACAAGGAACACCCCTGAGGTGCAACACTGTATCTGCCAGCCCACTTCCCAAAACCAGGTTCTGAGAGAGGAGGTCTGAATACAGCAAGACTCCATTAGAATTAACATTATTAAGGTGAGTAATTTTTTCTTCAAACAACATGAAGTCTTGCTGTATTCAGACATAATGCAGACTACCAAGCAGTTCCCTATGGAGGAGAGAATGCAGAACCTACTTTGGGAAGAGGCTCTGCAGTACTGCTGTACCAAACCTAGCATCACTCCTAGCCTGGACGTCCAGGGAGTAATGCGTGGTGAAAGTATGTCCTGTTTTCCAGATGGCTGCTACAGATCTCTAACAAAGGTGTATCTCTGGCTGTAGCTAGAGAAGCAGCTGTACCCCTGGTCGACTGAACCCCTCAGGCCTGAAGCATGCGTCCTACCCATCTTGTCATAATAAAATTGTATACAAGAAACAATCCACCTGGCAATAGTTCTCTTAGTGGCAGGCTTACCTTCCCCACTTCATCATAAGTGAGAAACAATTGAAGACAGTCATTTCTATTACCTTAGTATGCTCACTGTAGTAGCTAAGGGCCCTCTTAACGTCCAGACTATGTAACCTTCTTTCACCTGAAGAAGAATGGTCAGTGAAAAACACAGGGAGATATATGGACTGGTTCAGATGAAAATCTGAAACCACTTTGGGCAAGAACCTCCTACTGGTTCTGAGGATTACTTTGTCCCTATGGAAGGAGATAGAAACATAGACTTTGACGGCAGATAAGGACCACTTGGCCCACCCAGTCTGCCCATTTCCCTACTTACTGGATAAGCTGCAGATTCTAGTTAACCAACAGCCTACTTCCTGCCACCCCCCACTACAATTGCCTTGTGTCTGTCCCATGCATGTTTGAATTCCCCCACTGTTTTAGCCCCAACAGTCTCCCCAGGAAGGCATCCACCACTCTCTCCGTGAAAAAAGATTTCCTCACATTACCCCTGAGCCATCCCCCTCTATCTATAAATTGTGTTCCCTTGTTCTTACACATCTCTTTTTCTGAAAGATGCTACCCTCTTGGACTTTGTTGATTCCCCTGAGGTACTTGAACGTTTCTATCATGTCCCCCCCGGCCCTCCTTTCATCAAGGGTATACATATTAAGCTTTCTCAGTCTCTCTTCATATGATTTCTGATGCAGACCCTGCACCATTTTAGTTGCCCTCCTCTGGACTGCTTCCATCCTGTCTATGTCCTTGCGTCTCCAAAACTGCACACAGTATTCCCGATGGGGTCTCACCAACTGTCTGTACAGAGGGATAACCACTTCCCTTTTTCTACTTGTGATGCCCCTTCCTATGCATCCCCCTGGCTCTCCTCACTGACTTCTCACACTGCTTACCAACCGTTAGATCATCTGATATGACTACCCCCAAGTCCCGTTCCATTTTTGTTGTTGTTAGTACCTCCCCTGCTATTGTGTACTCTTCTCCTGGGTTTTTGTTTCCCAGGTGCATTACTTTGCACTTCTTTGCATTGAATCTAAGTTGCCATATGTCTGGCCATTCCTCCAAACTTGCCAAGTCCCTTCTCATCCTTTCTACCCCCTTGTATCAACTCTGTTACAGATCTTGTATCATCTGCAAAGAGGCATACCTTTCCCTCCAGATCCTCTGCAATGTCACCTATAAAGATGTTAAAGAGGACTGGACCCAGTACTGAGCCCTGAGGTACTCCACTAGTGACCCCCCTTTCCTCGGAATGTGTTCCACTCACTATTACCTTCTGTGTCCTGTTGTGCAGCTAGTTTGTAACCCAGGCTACCACCCTTGGACCCACTCCCAGGCTTGCTAACTTGATTATTAATCTTTTGTGCAGAACTGTGTCAAATGCCTTGCTAAAGTCTAGGTAGTCCATATTCACAGCCTCTCCCTGGTCTATTACTTTGGTCACCTAGTCAAAGAAATCTATTAGATTCGTCTGACATGACCTTCCTGCTGTAAATCCACGCTGCTTTGGGTCCTGTGCCCCGCTGGCCTCTAGGTACTCAGCAATTCTTTCTTTCAGAAGTGATTCCATCATTTTCCCTACCACTGAGGTCAAACTTGCAGGTCTGTAGTTTCCTGCTTCTGCCTTGCTCCCACTTTTGTGAAGGGGAATCACATATGCCCTCCTCCAGTCCTCATGTACCACCCCATCCTCCCATGATCTGTTAAAAAGTGTGGTCAGTGGTGCCACTAAGTCCTCCCTTAGTTCTTTTAGGATTCTGGGGTGAATCCCATCAGGCCCCATTGCTTTGTCCACCTTGAGTTTTAGGAGTTCTTTCAGGACTCTTTCTTCTGTAAATGGACTGGTGTCAACCCCCCTACCAGGGCTTAAACAAATCCTATAGCCGGCGTCCCGGTACCACCATTTTTATGTAGGGACAAGCAGATGCAGAGTTCTGCTTGTCCCAGTTCATGCTGCAGTTTAAAATCTGCAGGTTTTTCCTGCTTTTCTCTCGCTGGCCACTAGATGGAGTCTTTGTGCGCATTGCTGAATCGCGGCGCACCGCGCCCACAACCAGCGCCACAGCGCCCCATGTCCGACTCCAGATTAACTGTGCAATCGGGCACCAGCAGACACTTGGGGAGGCGAGGCGGCGCCAAGAAGAAACGCTGCATCTGGTAAATAGCCAGACTGACAGGGCTAGGCAGCCACAGCGATGGTACATTCCGTCAGTCCTGGCTACAGATCACGTTTAGGGTTGGACTGGAGCTCTCAGAGTGGCAGTAGCACTAGCTCCGTGTACGTTGGCAAGCCGCCATTTCGCTGCTTCGGAGAGAGGCAGAGAACACATCGTTTCTGTTTGGAGCACAGTCAAACTGTGTATTTGGGGCTGATTGCTGCGAGTCACTAGCAAATCAGTAATAGGAGAGAGAAGTTAGAATATAATACAAATATATATTGGGAATTTTGGAGCAGGAGAGTAGGAGGATCTGTAGTTTGGGGGAGGGGATGTGAGAGGAGAGGAGTTTGCTTAGAGTGGAAAGTCTGATTAAACAATCTGCTGATTTTATATATATATATGTAACCCCTGCAAATGGGGGTTCCAAAAGACTTCAGGAGCTTGCTTGAATGCTCCAAGCCTGAATGGTGTTTGGCATTTAAGCCATTTATCAGTGAGTGTTTTTAGAGCCTCTGGTACTGTCTCTTTAAGAGCTGTCTGCTTGCAGACATAATTAGTTTGTATGGGGGGACTGTGTGCTTCTCTGAGTACCACTCGAGCTGCTGCCAATTCACTTAATTTTTGCAGTCACTAGGAGTGCAAAGGGAACCTATCTGAAAGATGTAACTGTTTACCAGAAATTATTTAGAGTAATAATGAAATTACAGTTTGTCTAACCTGCTTTCTTTGCAGTCAGAACTGTCTGCCTAGTTCCCCATTCTGGTTTTGAACTGCTGAACTGGACCAATCAGTGTGGGGTAAACTAGCTCTAAAATGATGCCTTGGACGAATCAGAACTTGGGACTCATAATCTGAGCCAGCCACAAGAGGATTGTATGGGCAGTGACTCTGGGAGATGTAGTTTAGACTTGGTGCCTTTTTGGACCAACAGCAGCAGTCTTTGTGAGTGACAGCCAATCCAGTCAAGAACTGGGAGGAACTCAAAGGAAGTGCCAGTTTTTGTCTGTTGGGAGTTTCAGTTTGAGATCTGAAAGTGAAGGGAAAGAAACCTGTGCTCCTTTCAGTGCACAGTTTCAGTCAAAAACGTGTGCAAGGCCCAGAGTTCGGGTCTACAACTTGTAACTGCTTGTTAGGACTGAATCTGTCCTGTGAAAAGAATCAAAGGATCTCTGAAGAGTAGAAACCAGGCTCACCCTGTAGAAGACTGAAGAAATTGTTGAATTACACTCGGTCTGTCAGGAACTGAATCTGCTGTGTGTTCTCCTGGTTATTGTGCAGTAATTGCGATTGGGATACAGATGCAGCCTGCCTGGTATAGTGCTTTCTTTTTTACCATATAAATGTGTGAGGAGTCTCTGGAGATCAAAAGTAGCCTGCTGACATTGAAGGACCATATCTTCTTTGGAGGTCGTGGAGTACTAATTGGGTCGCTCCCTGTTGAATGCCACATTAAATCCAAATGGAATTACTGTACTGCTGACTGTTTAATTTTCCTTTTCTCTGTGTGAAAGGGCCCCTACCAGCTGCCACGGTTTGGACTAAGCCACTAGGGCCTGGGTACCCAGGGACAGTAACTGGTAGGGATAGGCCTGTGCACAGAGCCATAGAATAGATAGTAAAGTGATAAGCTAATTAACCTGATTTCCCCTGTCCTTGTTATATCCCCTAAATAAATCAGAGCTGTTTGTTTCAACAAAGTTATACTGCCTGAGGTATTTGTCTATGTTAAAGTACTGTACTGTGATTGTTGCACTGTATCTTATTTACAGGATGTCCGGTGCCTGAACCAGCCTTGGGGTAAGTGTATACTGTGAAGTAATCTGCTATATGTGTGGGCCACTAGTGGGAAGCAAGGAAGCCCAGAGGGCTGTGACCAAGTAAGTTTAACTATTGCAAACCCTGACCTCTGGGTGGAGGCACCCGCCATTGGATCCAGGCCCCTCAACCTGTTAGTAGCAAATCAGGCAGGGGTAGTAGCCCCTGGGATAGCGCCATCTAGGGTTACATTTGGAGGCTCACCGCTGGGATTGTGTGTCCTCTAGTGGCCATATTTACAAACCACTGTTAAGGGAAAATAAATAAATAAATAAATAAATGGGTACCCCGACAGAAGTGGCTGTGCACCGGCTGGTGGAGTGGTGTACTGGGGAGGAGATCGACCCCCAAAATGCTATGCTTATCCTGGACATCCCCCTGGGTATCAATACGGACACTGTGCAGGGAGTACTTTCCAAGGTGGAAGGTTTACAAAATCCTGTGGTGGTGGGTCGGCACGCTAATCTGCTCACCCACACTTTCCTGGCCCTAGTAGAGTTTAAGGATCCCATAGATAGCTCCAAAGTACCACAGACCATTACCCCAGAGGGAGCCCTCACTGCTTGGAGAGTGATAACTAAGGACAGTAAAGACCCGGGGGGGAATGAGCCCCCACCACTATCTGAAACTTTTGAGGAGAAATTTGCTAAATGGTTGCTGGGAGAAGGGAAAACTGTGGAGGACTTGAAGAAACTATTCTTGCCACCTGGGGGTGTTCCTCCCCCAACACCCTCTCCTGCTCCAGTACCCGTAATGGTGGCTGAACCAATGCAGACTCCTATTTCTGCACCTGCCATTAGTCACGACTCTTACCGAAGGTTGAGGATCTTCTCTGGCACCCTCCCCACCCCCAAGGGAGGATGACTGGGAGACCTGGATGAACTATGTTGCCCCAAGTGCTAGAATGGCAATGCTCGGGCCGGGAGTTTAAAGAGGTTAGTGAGAGCCTCCGAGGTCCTGCCCTGGCTACCATCCTGCTAAACGGGCCAGTAACCCTGAAGCGACTGCACAAGCCTATCTTGAGGCCTTGAGAATGTGTATGGGAGCCCAGATTCTGATGAGGACCTATGGTGGAGAGTAAGAAATGCACAACAGTACCAAGGGGAGTTGTTGTCTGTGTATGTCTCTCGCTGAGAAAAATTGTTGCAAGAATGCCTCAGAAAGGGTAGTTTGCCAGCGATTGAACTGGACCGAACCAGACTGGACAGAATCCTTAAGTCTGCCCCTTCTCAGAACTGCTGTTGCTTCAGTAATGCACTTGGCAAATCGACTGGAATCCCCACCCTCCTATGATGAGTTAATGAGAGAAATTGAGGAGTTGAGAAAAGGCGACCTCGGAGGGACCTGCACCAATAGCTGTGGCTATGACCCGAGTGACTGAGGGTGGCCCATCAAGTGAAGTTCAGGGCAGAGGTTGGCAGTCAATGAGTGCTCTGATAAGGAAAAGATATGCCACAATGGGGTGAACTGTTGAGAGAGATCCGGGAATTCAAAAACAGTCCTTTATGAAGGCCACGCCTGCGAAGTCACGGGCCCCGACCTATATCCGACTGCATTCGCTATGGGGGTGGGGATACCCACCATGTATCTCCTGCTGATAACAGCTCCAACTCGATTCCCTTGACCATGGAAGTGGAGAAACTGACGAGATGTCTCCAAATGCTTATCACGCCGAAGACAGAGATGGCACCAAGGTTTCCAGTTAGTAATACCCCGCCCTGGCTCCCAGTGTGGCACCTCGGCCAGCTCAAACTCCAAAAAGTATGTTTTGCTATAATTGTGGGAAGGATGGCACATGAAAAGGAATGCCAATCCCAAAGACACTGACAAAGGTTGCATATAGGCTACAAGGAGAGCTGGAGAACAAATCAGTGGTTAAGAGGTGCACGAAATGATCCCAGTGAGGGCACCAAAATGCTAGTCCACGTCCTTTTGATGGCAAGGTCAGTTGCCCAGGCCCCCTACCGCCTCTCCAGACTGGTCCAGAATAGTGGGTCCCTCCATGGAGACCACTGTAAAGGTAAATGGAGTGTCTACAAGAGCTGTATTAGACAGTGGCTCCCAAGTGACAATTATGTTTCAAGATTGGTATCAGAAGCATTTGTCAGACGGACCACTTACAACCATTAGAAGGACTGCATGTATGGGGGTTAAGTGAGAAGGCTTCACCCCTATTCTGGTATATCCGACTTGATTGTCTTTCCCACCTCCGCGGGCTGGAGGAGTAACAAGTAGAGACCCTAGCCTTAGTGTGTCCCCCCCACTGGACTGTATGATGGTGTCCTTTGTTGATTGGAACAAATGCTCATATGTTCAGAAGGCTGACACATTTGTGTTATGAAAACAGGGGTCAAAGACTAGTAGAGCTTTAAGAGTTCGCTTTAATTAAGAAGGCCTATGAGAGGGCTAGAGAGATGCCCGAAATGATATAGAACCAGGGAACAGGTTGGAATTGTATGGAAGAAGGATCCTGAGTCTCTGATCCCAAGCACCAAATGCCCAGTGTATCTTACAGGAGAGGTCCGTATCAGAAAGGATGTTAAGAATAAAATATTAATGTTGGATGCACCAGGCGATGGAAATACTGGCAGAGGGACTGCTGGTCAAGCCTAGTATTTTGCCCGGCTAGAGCCCATGCTATGCCAGAAGGGTAATGGTCCAAGTTCATAATGTCTGAAAGAGACATTCGAGTAAATAGAGGTTGCATCCTGGCTAATGTGTCATTGTGCAGACACTGCAGTGCTACCCAGCAGCAAGAGTTCAAGGAAGAATGACAGAGCAACGCCTGACTTGTTTGATTTCGCAACCCCCGCCAGCTGGAATGGAAAGTGAGGATCAGTGAGAAGCTTCGCCCAGAGAGACCAGGTGTTTTCTTTAAAGGAATGGGACGTGAGGATGCGTGCAAGGAGCTGAGCACAATATCCGCTGCATGACGAAAGACCATTTCGTGAGAGGTCTCGACGCCTGGCACCTGCTGATATAGATGATGTGAGACGGCATCTGCAAGAGATGTGTTGGCTGGTGTAATACAAGAATCCAGAAGCCTTATGCTTCCCCATTGTGGTAGTGAGGAAAAGAATGGGACAGTAAGGATGCGCGTGATTATCGCATCTTAAACCGCGGATTATCCTGATCAGTACACAATGCCCCGCATTCAGGATGCTTTGACTGCCTAAACGGGAGCAAGTGGTTCTCTGTGCTGGATCTCCGCAGTGGGTACCACCAGATCCCGATGGCCCCAGAGGACCGTGAGAAGACAGCCTTTATCTGTCCGCTTGGTTTCTATGAATTCATGAGGATGCCTCAAGGATTTCAGGTGCCCCAGCCACTTTTCAACGATTGATGGAGCTGCAGTGGGGACAGAACACTAGAGTGCCTGGTATACCTAGATGATGTTATTGTGTTTGTGCAGCTCACTCTGAGGAACAGAGAGAGCAGATTATTTAAGGTATTGATCGACTGGAGGACTTTGGCCTTAAACTGTCCATTGATAAGTGTCAATTCTTTCAAACATCAGTAAGTATGTGGGACACATAGTATCCACCGAGGAATAGAGACCACCCAAGTAAAGTTGAGGCCTTGACCACCTGGCCACGCCCAAAATCTGAAAAGAACTGCAAAGATTCCTGGGATTCTGTGGTTATTATCGGCGTTTCATCAAGGACTATTCAAGAGTGATCCGCCTTTACTTAACCTTACTCAAGGGTATCCCCAACCCACAAAAATACCAAAAGTCAAGCGTCCTCAAGACTGAAAGGTGTATTTTCATCTGAGTGAAATATTGGGGCCCGCTGGACTCCTGATTGTGAGACTGCTTGCAGTGATCATATATCAACTTACCCATGCTCCAGTGCTGGCCTATGCCGATCCAAGAAAACCTTACGTCCTGCACTGATGCTAGCTTGCAAGGGTTGGGGGCTGTGTTGTACCAAGAGCACGAGAATGGCCTGAGAACCAGTGGCCTTTGCCAGTAGAAGCCTGACCCCATCCGAAAAGAACTATCCTGTACATAAGTTAGAGTTCCTAGCTTTGAAGTGGGCTATGTTGACCAATTCCATGAGTACTTGTATGGGCTAAATACTAGTAAAAACTGACAATAATCCTTTGACCTATGTGCAGACCTCAGCTAGTTGGATCCCACTGGCCACAGGTGGCTTTTCTGCATTATCTACATATGACTATGTCTCAATACCGAGCAGGTCTGAACCACATAGATGCTGATGCTCTCTCCCGGAGGCCTGTTCCCCAGAATGATTGGGTCCGATTAGCAGAACCACACTATCCGGGCACTCTGCCGGAGACTGACAGGAGGAACAAATGTCCACGGACGCAGTGGACTGCATAGGTGGATTGCTTGGGACCCTCTGAGAATTGCATGCTACCTGCTGCTTATTGCCACTTTTCTGCAATAGACATTGGTGCACTGCCTCAGCTGGACAATGACAGTATTCAGGCTCAATCCACGATCCTATGATCAAATCAGCTCAGAAGCCCTCTATGCAGGAAAAGATGTGTCCAAATTACGCCCACTGATTTGAGAACCGCACTGTTATACAAAGAAGGTCCTAAGTTGAAACTGATCAATAAACTGTTATATAGAGAAACAGTAGACAGGGGGGACAAGTAGACAAACAACAACTGGTGCTGCCCACTGCCTTCGAGACTCAGTATTGAGGTCCTTGCACAACCACATGGGGCACCTTGGTGTAGACAGAACACTTGACTTGGTGAGATCCAGATTCTATTGGCCTAAGATGGGGGCTGATGTGGAGCAACACATACGAACTTGTAGTCGCTGCTTACAGAGAAAGCTTTGCCCCAGAGGGCTGCCCCTTGTTAACATAACCACCAGTGCACCCATGGAGCTGGTCTGTATTGATTTTCTGAGTTTGAGTCAGATCAAAGAAATATCAGTAATGTGCTGGTGGTCACTGACCATTTCACGAGATATGCCCAAGCTTTCCCCACCAAAGACCAGAAAGCATCCACTGTAGCCAAAGTACTCGTGAAAACTTTTTGTTCACTATGGGGCTCCACAAAGAATCCATTCTGATCAAGGGAGAGACTTTGAGGTCGTCTGATCAAAGAGATGCTTTCTCTGTGGGAGTGAGAAAGTCAGAACCACTCCTTACCACCCCAGGGGACCCACAGCCTGAACGTTTCAACCGCACTTTGCTAGATATGCTAGGCACCCTGCACCTAAAGGACAAGCCTAGATGGAGCCAACAAATTAGCACCCTGGTACATGCTTATAACTGCACCAAAAGTGATGCCACTGGTTCTCCCCTACCGCCTTGATGTTTGGAAGAAGCTCGACTACCGGTAGATGTGTGTTTGGGTCTCTCTGATGGGGTTCAAGCTGACAACTATTTACAGTATGTGCAAAAGTTAAAGGCCCAGCTAACTCATGCGTACTAACTGGCTCAAACCATGGCTGCCAAAAGAAATCTGGCCAACAAAGAAGGTATGATAAAAGGTGAAAGCACAGGAACTCCAGGAGGAGATCGGGTATTAAGAAATCTGGGACTGCATGGCAACACAAGATTGCTGACAGATGGCACCATCTCCCTCACATTGTAGTGGGCAAACCAGATGATCTGCCAGTGTACAAAGTAAGGCCTAAGAACAATTCAAAAGATGTAAAAACAATGCATAGAAACATTTACTACCCATTGGACAAATCCTGATTGAGTCTGAGCCCCAGAAGATGCCCCCTCTGGACCAGTGACTAGAGCTGCTGCTAGAAAAGATCAAGGAAGTCTGCACTACAGAAGCAGAGTTAAAGTGTTCCCCCGCACAAGTCCCAGTTGAGCATGACTGTCAGTCCATATCAGAAGAAAGTGAGAGTGACTTTGAATACTATCCTTCTTACGAACTGAGTCAATTGTTTTGGGCAATCCCTAGTCAATACTGGAGACAAAGCTGGGCCTTCTGGACTGTCTATGCCCCAGCTTCATCCTGGAGCCAATGCTCCCAGAAAGTGAAGTGCAAAGCATCAGATCAGATGAAATGGAATCATTGTGCATGGTTGAACTGTTTGAGCTTTCAGGGAGGAAATGATAGATTGGGGCAGACTGGTGATACACCTGAACAAGAAGAGTATTTTGAGTGCCCTGACAGTCCACTGCCAGTGTCTGAAAGCTCTCCATGCGAGCCAAATGTTGTGGACTCAGAACTGTAACTCCTGAGCTGAAAGTGCCCCAAGTTCTAGCCTCTCTACCCCATGGAGACTCCCCTGACAAGTGAGAACAATGCTGAAAATGAGGCTCAGAGTGCAGAGACTGTAACAGCTCCCCCTAGAAAGACTGGTCGAGCTGTAAAGCCTGTGGTGCACCTCAGTTATGATTCCCTGGGCCGGCCAGTGGACCTGCCTCTCAATGTTGTCCATAAAGGAGTGTATGTGTCCCCGAGCTCATTGCCCAAACTGAGCATCAGTGCTAACTCCAAGTTACTTGTGTTGCCCTCTAAGTATGGTGCCCTTGCCCCATCCAGCCCCAAGGTAACTGATAGGAAGGCCCCTCTTCAGGTTTCATGTACAAGAGGTAATAACTTGAGTTATGGTACAAATTGTATGTAATACTGTGTAAAGGTGACGTACTGCAATGTTTCAGAAATGTGTTCTTGGTAAAATGATATATTGACTGATGATTACATATGCGAGCCTAATGCAAATGTATATGGTTGCAGTTGAAACTTATGGGGTACTTGCTTGCGGACGATCAAGCTTTCCCAGGCCAGGAAGGGTGTAACCCTGCAAATGGGGTTCCCAAAGACTTCCAGGAGCTTGCTTGAATGTCCAAGCCTGAATGGTGTTTGGCATTTAAGCCATTTATCAGTGAGTGTTTTTAGAGCCTCTGGTACTGCTCTTTAAGAGCTGTCTGCTTGCAGACATAATTAGTTTGTATGGGGGACTGTGTGCTTCTCTGAGTACCACTCGAGCTGCTGCACAATTCACTTAATTTTTGCAGTCACTAGGAGTGCAAAGGAACCTATCTGAAAGATGTAACTGTTTACCAGAAATTATTTAGAGTAATAATGAAATTACAGTTTGTCTAACCTGCTTTCTTTGCAGTCAGAACTGTCTGCCTAGTTCCCCATTCTGGTTTTGAACTGCTGGAACTGGACCAATCAGTGTGGGGTAAACTGACTCTAAAAATGATGCCTTGGGCGAATCAGAACTTGGGACTCATAATCTGAGCCAGCCACAAGAGGATTGTATGGGCAGTGACTCTGGGAGATGTAGTTTAGACTTCGGTGCTTTTTGGACCAACAGCAGCAGTCTATTGTGAGTGACAGCCAATCCAGTCAAGAACTGGGAGGAACTCAAAGGAAGGCCGGTTTTGTCTGTTGGGAGTTTCAGTTTGAGATCTGAAAGTGAGGAAAGAAACCCTGTGCTCCTTCAGTGCACAGTTTCAGTCAAAAAAGCGTGTGCAAGGCCCAGAGTTCCGGTCTACAACTTGTGTAACTGCTTGTTAGGACTGAATCAGTCCTGTGAAAAGAATCAAAGGATCTCTGAAGAGTAGAAACCAGGCTCACCCTGTAGAAGACTGAAGAAATTGTTGAATTACACTCGGTCTGTCAGGAACTGAATCTGCTGTGTGTTCTCCTGGTTATTGTGCAGTAATTGCGATTGGGATACAGATGCAGCCTGCCTGGTATAGTGCTTTCTTTTTTTTTACCATATAAATGTGTGAGGAGTCTCTTGGAGATCAAAAGTAGCCCTGCTGACATTGAAGGACCATATCTTCTTTGGAGGTCGGAGTACTAATTGGGTCGCTCCCTGTTGAATTGCCATTAAATCCAAATGGAATTACTGTACTGCTGACTGTTTAATTTTCCTTTCTCTGTGTGAAAGGGCCCCTACCAGCTGCCACGGTTTGGACTAGCCACTCAGGGCCTGGGTACCCAGGGACAGTAACTGGTAGGGATAGGCCTGTGCACAGAGCCATAAGAGATAGTAAAGTGATAAGCTAATTAACCTGATTTCCCCTGTCCTTGTTATATCCCCTAAATAAATCAGAGCTGTTTGTTTCAACAAAGTTATACTGCCTGAGGTATTTGTCTATGTTAAAGTACTGTACTGTGATTGTTGCACTGTATCTTATTTTACAGGATGTCCGGTGCCTGAACCAGCCTTGGGGGTAAGTGTATACTGTGAAGGTAATTCTGCTATATTGTGGGCCACTAGTGGAAGAAAGGGGGTTGCAGTGTCCCAGAGGGCTGTGACCAAGTAAGTTTAACTATTGCAACCCTGACCTCTGGGTGGAGGCACTCACCATTGGATCCAGGCCTCAACCTGTTAGTGGCAAATCAGGCAGGGTAGTAGCCCCTGGGATAGCGCCATCTAGGGGTTACATATATAAAAAAAGAAGGAGAACTAAGCAAAAACACTGCACACTGAATTCAGGGAGCTGTGTGTGTTGTTTGGACACGTGAAGGAAGAAAATAAAAGGATACACAGCTCTTAAATAAATAAAAAGGCAAAAAACATGAGACTCTAAGTGGGGGAAGTGATTGTGTGTTGAATTTAAGTTGTGGAATTACTAAACATTTCAATAATAATCGTGTGATAAGGGTTGGTGTGTGTGTGTGTGTGGGTGTGTTTGTGAGACAAGCCTGCCCTCTGAGAGAGCAGAGATCAGGGACTTGGACCTGACTGATGATGTGTCTCCTGCAAGACCACGAACCTGCCCTGAGAGCCTAAGGGTAGAGTAGAGGAAATTGTGGAAGGGAAAGAACTGAATACTTAATAAAGTAAATAGTCCTATATATAAAGAGATTGATACCAAAAAAAAAGATAGCTACCTTAAATAAACTTATTAGCTAGTACTTTGTTTGTCCTACCAAGTACTTGGTGGAGGTGTGTGTGGCAGTGGGCTGTGAGTGAGACCTAACCTGCCCTGAGAGGAGAGGGTACAGGAATTTGGGAACAACTGCTGGACTTCTTTCTTAGAAATATACTATAGGAAGGGAAAGGAAAAAACATTTTTGTGTGAAACCTCCTGCCTCACAAATCAGGGACAAGGCTTAAAAATCAGGGACAAAGGACCAAAATCAGGGACACTTCTTCAAAATTGGAGTTATCCACTCAGGAAGCTGGTAGAATAAAGGGCTTAGTGTAAAATGCATTATCTAAAGAAGAACAAGTCTGTAACTTAAATGTTTGACATTAGTTTATGCTTATAACCACCACTGTTTGGTCACGGAAACACAATTTTTAGGAGGGACAGAGTAAAATTTTGAGGCAAAATCAGGGACGTCCCTGAAAATCAGGGACAGTTGAGAGGCATGAGTGATGGTGCCACTACAGAAGAAAATAATAAACCCTAGCTAGTACTTTTGGTGGAGGTGTATGTGTAAAAGTGGCTGTGAGGCCAAACCTGACCTGAGAAGGGAAAAGGCATTTTGGGGACACGAAAAAATAAATAAACCTACCAGTACTAGCTACACTGGTGGAAGTGTTTGTTTGTGTGTGTGGCTGTGAGACCGAACCTGCCCTGAGAAGGAAAAAGCAATTTCCTGCTAGTACTCCGTCCGGCTCTGGACCCAGCCCCCTCCCACCTACCCACCTATAGGAAGGGGAAAGGGAAAAACATTTTTTGTGTGAAAAGTGACAGTGACACTACACAGAAGAAAATAATAAAGACTAGCTAGTACTTTTGGTGGAGGTGTATATGTGTGTGCGGCTGTGAGGCCAAACCTGACCTGAGAAGGGAAAAGGCATTTTTGGGGACACCGAAAAAATAAAATAAACCTACCAGTACTAGCTACACTGGTGGAAGTGTTTGTTTGTGTGTGGCTGTGAGACCGAACCTGCCCTGAGAAGGGAAAAAGCAATTTCCTGCTAGTACTCCGTCCGGCTCTGGACCCAGCCCTCCCACCTATAGGAAGGGAAAAAGAAAAACATTTTTTGTGTGAAAAGTGACAGTGACACTACACAGAAGAAAATAATAAACCCTAGCTAGTACTTTTGGTGGAGGTGTATGTGTGTGCGGCTGTGAGGCCAAACCTGACCTGAGAAGGGAAAAGGCATTTTTGGGGACACCGAAAAAATAAAATAAACCTACCAGTACTAGCTACACTGGTGGAAGTGTTTGTTTGTGTGTGGCTGTGAGACCCGAACCTGACCTAAGAAGGAAAAAGCAATTTCCTGCTAGTACTACCAGTCCGGCTCTGGACTCAGCCCCCTCCCACCTACCCACCTCTGTCCTGCCCTCTTGTAGTGCTGCATAAGCACAACAGCTTAAGGTAAAAAAATTACAGTAACACAACACACACAAAGATAACACAAAATAGAATTTTATTGTGTACAATAATACAACAATCTTTATTAGTTTATTTCACAATTGCAGCATAGAAGACAGTTAAAATAATGCAACAAAATAAGCCAAAGCAAGCTACTCTATTTTCCCTTTGGACAGGGAAAAATCTTCTTCGGAAACAAAAGTAAAGAGCCTGACCCTGAGCCTTCTTCACAGTCTGAAGCCAGCCCCAACCAGCCCCCGCCCTACTAGTGGTCAGGAAAAAAGCGACCAAGGTTCTCGGTCTGGGTCTGTGTTTGTAGACATAACAAGGCGATCAGTCTAACTTGCCCGTACCAGTTTCTAAACGAGTGAGCATAACAGTAGCAGCAGTTCAGTGCCATCACAGTCTGGTTCAGTGCAGGTAAGCGACCTTTCATTTTAGATGAGAGAAATAAACACTGAGAAAAGAAGCAAAGATAAAAAATATGATGTTGAAAAAGGGCTCGAACATTTCAGCATCACTGGCTAAATCAGTTTACCTGGTTAGGTATGATGACCAAAAATACATCATGTACTGCTCTGCCTGTGAAATATCCCACTCTTCGCGACTCCCTGCTTATTCAAAAAACCCTAACGTGTTTGCCACTGGTTCAAATAATTTCAGAATTGAGTCCGTGAGCCCATGAGAAATCGAATCCACATATAATTTGTGCAAACCACCATAGTCAAGAAACTGGTCAACATGCAGTCAATTTTAACATATCTGAAACTGCAATATATCATGCATTTTCTCAGATGGAGAAGTCACCAAAATAAAATGAGGCATTTATTTAACACCACATATTCCTTGGCTAAAATACGTCCTTTCTCAGATATGGAGTGGCTTTGCACATTGCAAGAAAAAAATGGGGTTAAACTCGGCAGCAATTACGCAAATGGTAAACGGGCCAGAGATTTCTGTAACGCAATATCAGCTGTCATGTCTACAACACAGATCCAGACTATCAAAAATACAAAATTCGTTACCGTTCTTGCAGATGGCAGTACAGATGCAAGCATTGTAGAGTGGGAAAATGTCTTCCTTCGTTTTGTTGATGGCGCAGAAAAAAAAGTTACAACTGTGTTAATTAAAGCTGTACCTCTTGAACATTCTCACGCAGATGGAGTTTTAAAGCAATAACCTCTGCACTTGAGTCTGTTGATCTTTCTTTACGGACCTTAACGATGTGAGCAGACCTGGACCAGTTCTCATATGTGCCAACTTTGATGGTGCCAGTGTGATGATGGGCCATACAGGTGGCACCATAGCAAAAATCCGAGAACATGTCCCCACTGTAATACCCATGCATTGCGTAGCCCACAAACTGGAGTTAGCAGTTCTCGACGTCATGAAAAAAATCCCTTTGTTCAAAAAGTAGAAAACACCTTGAAAGGAATTTTTAAATTTTACCACTACAGCCCCAAGAAACTTCGGGAACTGCAGGAAATAGCAGATGTCATACACACCGAGGTTGGCTCATTTCAGTGCAATAAAGCAAGTCGTTGGCTTGCAAGTAAGAACACGTTCAGGTCATGCTGTTCAAGTCAACCTGCCTACAGTAATTCAGCATCTTGAACATGTGTCAAACTCTGCTGGTGATGATGGGGCCAAAGCAAAGGCACTTCTAAGAGATGACGCAGTACAGTTTGTAAAATCACTGTTTATTCTTCAAGATTTTCTGCCAATATTGAAAAATTTATCACTTGAATTTCAGAAAGATGACCTACTAATATTAGAAGTCCCCAACTCGTTGAGACATGCTTACTTCAGTTGACTGAGCTAAAACAAGACCTGGAAAGTTTATGACATCATTTCTGAACCAATATAATCCTGCAGAGAAATGCATGAACTACCTCATTTCAAAACGTGGCAGTGAGGACAAGATTGTTCCTTTCACTTTCAAAAGGAACTGCCCAGAAGTAAATTTACGACTGATACACAGCTGCACAGTTTAATAGATGCAGCAGTATCTTACATTGATCAGCGTTTTCGGAATTTCTCGGAAGAACCTCTGAAATGGTTCAGTTGCTTGGATTCAAAAATTTTGATCTGTCACGAGAAGAACTTGCACAATTTGGCACAACTGATTTAAGTAATTTATTAGACTACTTTCACAACTTTTTTCTGAAGATCATGTAACCAGTATAAAAGGAGTATTGTGCATTAAAAGCAATGCTTAAGTCTGCAGTTGACAAGCCATATCTGCAAGTGTATTCACGACTACTACTGAGAGAAACCTGCCCAGCTTGCTCACATCCTTAACCTAATAGAAATGTTACTGGCTATGAGTGTGTCTACTGCTAAATGTGAGAGAGTATTCTCCATTCAGAATCTTATAAAAACAAAAATAAGAACAAGTTTGGCTGATGACACGCTCCATTCACTTCTGCATATAGCAGTTGAAGGCCCTGCATTAGACAGCTTTGATCGGATCAAGCTATCAACCACTGGCTACTATCTGGTCCTGGCGACGCCACATTCATGGTCATCATGGTCATGCTAGTTCAACTACTAGTTCTGCTGATTCACGCGAAAATGTCCTGAGGCGGTCACTAGTCTTGATGACGACATGACTGAATATGATGCTCTGGCTGGAGCAAGCTCAGGCTTCCTGTAACTTTTCCCAATGCTGATGCTGTACTGTCTGCTACTCTGCTGTAATGATGTTCTCACTGTGCTGCAGGCTGGCACTCTGTGCTGCTGCTGCAACCACACTTGCTATATCAGTTCCTCGCTGCTAATGCTAATTCTGTCTATGCTTGCAGCCTCGCCATGCTGCTGACAAAATAAAATCATATTATTTATTCTCCTTATTGTCTATTTCAACACTAAATAACTACTACAATAAATCCATTGAGTTTTCTGTAGTTTGATACTTTCCATTAAAATATGCCATCTTATGCGGACTACCAACTCAAGCACTGGGACAACTACTTTGGACAAGCCACTTGTCCGTGGACAAGTACCTAATTTTAAAATTTGTCAAGCCTGCCCCCTACCCAGTGCTTCTATTATCTGGTTTAGGTAACTCCTCCTCATCTTCTTTTGTGAATACTGAGCAAAAGTATTCATTCAGTATCTCTGCCTTTTCACTGTCTCCCTCTGCCCACCTCCCCTCTCCCTTATTAATCTTCACTATTCCTCCCTTAACCTTTCTATGCTCCCTAATGTACCTATAAAAGATTTTATCACCCTTCTTAACTGAATTGGCTATTTTTTCCTCAGTTTGGGCTTTGCTAGGATCTGTCAGGTTCTACTGACAGAGCCTGTAACTCACTAATCCGCCTAGCAGAAGTAATAGCTACCAGGAACACAGTTTTCCAGGTCAGGTACTTCAATTCAGCCGAAGCCAGAGGTTCAAAGGGTGGCTGCATTAGCTGAGCTATGCAGACATTAACATCCCAAGGCAGAGTGGGTTCTCTAAAGGGAGGGTTAATGTGAACCAAGCCCTTAAAAAACTTTATGAAAACAGGATGAGATGACAGGGAAAAGCCCTTCCCTGCTGAGAGGAATGCAGAGACAGCTGCTAGATGAACCTTCAGAGTGGCAGTCCTAAGGCCTAAACCATTGAGATGAACGAGATAGTCTAAGGTTGTGGAAATGTCTGCAGAATCAGGCAGGATGCCCTTCTGAGAGCACCAAATACTGAACCTTTTCCATTTGGAGTTGCAAGTTTTTCTAGTGGAAGGATATCCAGAACTCCCTGAGAAAGATGTAGAGCTGCATATTCTAACTCTTCAAGAGCCAGGCCTTGAGATGGAGAGACTGGAGATTGGGGTACCAGGTCTGACCCTGGGAGAAGGACAGGAGATTTTATGTCCTGGGCAGAGACAGGAGACATGACACTGACAAGGACAGCAGTAGAGGATACCAAGGCTGTCTGGCCCAATCTGGAGCCACCAGTATCACTGTGCGGGGTTCAGTCCTGATCTTGATCAGAACTCTGAACAGCAGAGGGAAGGCATAGAGAAACCTGCCCTTCCAGTCCAAAAAAGAGAGCATCCTGTGTAACCGTCTCCAGAACTGGAGGTCTGCAACAAAACAGAGGAAGTTGATTGTCCGGTGCTGCAAAGAGATCTATCTCTGGAGTGCTGCACCTGGAGAAGATGACCTTCAGTATGTGAGGATCCAGGGACCATTCATAGTATCGCTGTGAAATTCTGCTCAGAACATCTGCTAGTATGTTGTCCTTCCCAGGAAGGTGAACTGCTACCAGAAAAGTCTGAAGAGAATAGGCCAGAGACCACAGCTTCATGGCTTCTGTGCACAAGGCCGAGGACAGAGTGCCTCCCTGCTTGTTGATGTACCACACTGTGGTGGTGGTGTCCATTCTGACTTGGACCACCTTGCCCCTGACTGAATCCGAGAAGCTCTGCAGGGCTAGGAAAACTGCCCTGAGTTCCAGGAGGTTGATATGAAGGAGAGACTCCTGTAGAGACCAGAGCCCTTGAGCTGTCAGGGCTCCCAGGTGGGCTCCCCACCCTAGGAGAGAAGCATCCGTAGTTAAAACTACTAATGGGACTTGAGGGAGAAATGGAACCCCTTGTCTGAGGTTGTCCTGGTCCAGCCACCACTGGAGAGCTTGGACCAAAGTCTGAGTCACTGGAATCAGTTTGGTAAGTGAATCTTTCTTTTGAGACCAGAAAGACCTCAGATGAAACTGAATGTCCCTCATCTGGAACCTTACTCCCTGCACCACTGCCACTGAAGCTGCCATGTGGCCCAGGAGCTGGAGGAACTGTCTTGCTGGGCGGGAGACCGGAAGTTGAAAGGAGGAAGCAAGATCCACTAGGGCCTTTACCCTTGCCAGGGGAAGGAAGGCTTTTGCTTGTACAGTGTCCAACTCCAAGCCTATAAAAGTGAGAAGTTGAACTGGTTTGAGTACAGACTTTGGAAGACTGAGAAGAAAACCCAAGGAGCTCAGTAGGTCCTGGGTAGTTTGAAGAGCTGACTTGACCTGTAAATGAGACTGATCCACTAACAGCCAGTCGTCCAGATACGGAAAGATGGTGATACCCTGTCTTCTGAGGTAAGCCACCACTACTGCAAGGCACTTTGTGAACACCCTTGGAGCTGATGTTAGACCGAATGGCATGGCTCTGAATTGGTAATGGCCTGAAGGCAACTCGAACCTGAGGTATTTTCTGTGGGAGCACCTGATAGGAATATGGAAGTAGGCACCCTTGAGGTCCAGAGATGCTAGCCAATCCCCTGGCCTTAGAGAGGGAAGGATTATTCCCAGAGTTACCATTTTGAATGTGGGCTTTGAAATATGTTTGTTCAGATACCTTAGGTCTAGTACTATTAGCCACTACCCTGTTTTCTTTGGGGTAAAGAAGTACCTGGAATACAGTCCTTTTCCCTTGTGCTGAGTAGGAACCTTCTCTATAGCTCTGAGAGCTAGAAGAGAGGAAACCTCTGCCTCTAGGGCAAGGGTTTCTGAGACTGATGCAGGTGGAAAAGACTTGGCCCTTCTTTTTGGAAATTTTTTGAAGTTGAGAGCCAGTCTCTGGCTTACTACTTCCAGGACCCACTTGTCTGAGGTCACAGACTTCCAGACCTGGAAGTAGTAAGCCAGCCTGCCTCCTACTGGAAATGGGGAGTCGACCTGGGCTGACACATCAGGGTGTCTGCATGGCAGGAGCCTTAGACTGAGAGGAGGAGGGAGCAGCCCTGCTCATCCCCCTCCCTCTGAAGAACCCCCTCTGTGGGAAGGGAGAGGAGGCCTGGGCTTGGTAAAAAGGCCTTTGAAAGGTTCTGCCCCTGCCCCTAGACTGCTGCTTGTGCGGAGTGGCCTTCCTTTCCGTGGCATGTGCACTCCTGCATGTGGTCCTATATTCATCCATTTTCTTCATGTAAGCCTCTGTCTGCTCCCCCAACAGAGTTACCTACTACAGGAAAATACATGGCCTTAGTCTGGGTATCCTGTGAAAGGCTAGTACATCTGAGCCAAGTATGTCTTCTGAGAGACACAGATGTAGCCATGACTCTACATGCCACATCACTGGAGTCCACAGCAGCATGGAACTGCATTTTGGATGCCTCAGTTCCATCAGCAGCCACCATTTCCAGCTCCTTGGCTAGCTGGGGAGAGGCCTGTTTAGCCAGTTCCAGAACCGTGTCCCATCTGGATTTCTGGTACCTGGCTGTGTAGGCTATATAAGTAGCCTGCCTGAGTCCCAAAGAGGATGCCAAATACTGTTTTTTGGCCATGGCATCCACTTTCCTGGAGTCCTTATCCCGGGGTGTGTGTGTGTGTGTGTGTGTGAAGCCAAAGGAATGTTAGTCCTGTCACAGGCTGCAGCCTGCACTACCGCAACATGGCTGCAATGACTATAAAGGAACTCCGCACCTGAGCCCAATAATGAATACCTCCTGTCCAGTCTGTTATCCACAGGTGGTACTGAATTAGGGGTTTGTAAAATTTTGTGTGTCTGTTTCCCCAAAGATTTATGAAGAGGGACAGACAGCTTTTTGGACTCTGAGATGTCCATCATTTCCACAAAATCAGGCTCTTCTTCCTCCTCTGCTGCTTCAACCAAGGGAAGCTGCCGGGTTTCTGCCACCTTTTTGTAGAACAAAGAGTGTGAAGGGGGCTCAGAGAGCCTGGGAGGAGAAACACCTGAGGGCCTGTCTAGGGAGATGTCCGGTTCAATGGGCACATCCAGACCCCCTTCATTGTCATCATCATCATCATCACTGGGATAGTCTTCGTCTCCCTCCCACTCCTCATAATAAGCATCTGAGTCATAATCCGCAGGAGACGGATCTGACTGAACAGAGCGCCGAACCGGCGGTATCGGTTCAAACGGAACTGGTCTAAGCGATTGGACAATACTAATCGCTTTGGCTATTTCGTCCGCGGTTGGGGAGTGGAATACAGGATCCGAACCAGCAGACTTGCTCTTTTTCTTTGATGGAACTGACCCCTCGGGGTCGGCTCTCCTTTTGCCTGAGGTGGTATCGCCTAGGTCAGTAGGCACCTCCTCAGGTTCGGCTGCAACCAAACCGGGCCGGCCATCTGCATCTATGGACTTCTTGGCCTCTCTTTCCTTCAGCCTACTCAGTCTTTTATCTAGAGTGGTTTTAGGAAAGTTCTTACAGATTTGGCAGTCTGACTTGAGGTGGTCAAACCCCAGACAATAAACACAGATGAGGTGGGGTCGGCCTTAGCAAAGGCCTCCCCACACTCAGTACCTCCCCACACTCAATACAGTGTTGAAACCCAGTGAAACAGTTTTTCTTCTTGGGTTTCTTAGACATGGCCAACCTAACAAATTACCCTATAGAAGCTTTCAAGCCAGGTAATAAAGCAACCAATTGGTTACAAACCGTGTCACGGGCTTTTTAAAAGAACCAGCAGAACACAGAAACATAGAATTTGACGGCAGATAAGGACTGCTTGGCCCACCCAGTCTGCCCATTTCCCTACCTTGATGGATAAGCTGCAGATCCTAGTTAACCAGCAGCCTACTTCTTCCTACCCCCACCCCCTAGAATTGCCTTATGACTGTCCCATGCATGCTTGAATTCCACCACTGTTTGTGACTCCACAACCTCCTCTGGAAGGCCGTTCCATACATCCACCACCCTCTCTGTGAAAAAATACTTCCTTAAATTACCTCTGAGCCGCCCCCTTCTATCTTCAAATTGTGCCCCCTTGTTCTTGCACACCTCTTTTTTTTGAAAGATGCTACCCTCTTGGACTTTGTTGATTCCCTTGAGGTACTTGAAAGTTTCTATCATGTCCCCCCTCTCCCTCCTTTCCTCGAGGCTATACATATTAAGCTCCTTAAGTCTCTCTTCATATGTCTTCCGGTGCAGACCCTGCACCATTTAGTGCCCTCCTCTGGACAGCTTCCATCCTGTCTATGTCTTTCGGAGATTGGGTCTCCAGAACCGCACGTAGTACTCCAGATGGGGTCTCACTAGCTGTCTGTACAGAGGGATAACAACTTCCTGTTTTCTACTGGTGATGCCTCTCCCTATGCATCCCAGTATCCCCCCAGCCCTCCTTGTTGCCCTCTCACATTGCTTGCCCACCTTTAGGTCATCTGATATGACTACCCCCAGGTCCCTTTCCTTTTTCTTTTTGAAGTCCAGCTCTTTTGAAACCGATCGGAACCAGAACACCACACTAATCCCAGAAAGAGAGAAAAAATGTTCAAAGTCAGTTCCAAACCGCACCGACCGGAAAGAAACCGAAGAAAGACAATTTCCACTCTTTTTAGCAAAATAAAACATAGTCACTACATATCTACATACTACCTGTACCGTAGACAGAGGCTGGAAATCCAAAAATAACAAAAAATATGCAGTTTAAACTGAACGCTTTATTTTTCTTTTACCGAACCGAGCAGAGGAAATCTCCGGAGCGACTTCACTGTTAGGCGGAGTAAAGAATCTGACGGTTACACTGGGAAGTACCACAGAAGAGGTTTGAAAAAGAGCTCAAACTCAACGTTCTATGCTTCTGCACAGAGTTAACTCTTTCCTCTCCGGGGCAGTTCAAGTGCTGGGGATAACTGCATTATGTCTGAATACAGCAAGACTTCATGTTGTTTGAAAGTGGCCGTGCGCCGCCACATAGGGTCGAGCGACTTATCGATCATCTCCGTGCAGGTGTCAGAGGGGCTGACGTCCGGTTTACCGGAGCCCTCGAACCAGTAAGCTGACAGTGGCGGCTTTACGGGAGCGGAGGCCTCCAACTGCGGAGGTGCCCGAAGGGCCAAAGCGCGAGCCAGGCAGACGGCCCAGCACCACCTCGGAAACTTCCAAAGGCGGCCATCGCGGAGCAGTCCCCCAGAGGGGACATTACCTGAAGCACAGCGACTCCAGCCGGAGTCACGGTGGAAGAGGAGACCCTGTCCCGATGCTTCTCCTTGTCCTTCTTCTTACGATGGCCTTCGGGAGAAGTGAACACCTGCCGGAGCTTTTTCAACTCCTTCTCCATGAAGGACCTCTTCTTCTTGAGGATACAGGCCTCCAGGGACTGGTGCCTCCGTCTGCGGGTTGCGGCGTTAAATTTAAGGCAGTGCTGGCAGTTCTCCACCTGATGGTCATAATTGTCATAATTTCACTATACAAGACACTAGTGAGGCCCCACCTGGAGTACAGTGTACAGTTCTGGAGACCTTACCTACGTAGGGACATAGACAGTGTAGAGAAGGTTCAGAGGAGGGCAACAAAGACGGTACATGGATTGCATCACAAGTCCTATGAGGACAGGTTGAAGGAACTGAATATGTACTCCGGAGAGAGGGATATGATAGAGACATACAAGTATCTTACAGGGAGGAACAGGGTGCAGGAATACACTATTTTTAAGCGAAAAGATGTTCCAAGACTAGAGGAATGGGATGAAGTTGGAGGGAGGACGATTCAGAGGAAACGTGAGGAAGAATTTCTTCACAGAACAGGTGGTGGACAAGTGGAACACCCTGCCAGAGGAAGTGGTGGGGGCTGAAACAATCACGGGATTTAAGAATGCATGGGATAGACATAAAGGAATTCTGGAAGTCAGGGGTAAGGGGCAACAGACTTCTAGGAAAACGTAAACTGAACTTACAAGCTCAAATGGGCAGACTGGGTGGGCCATAGGCCTTTATCTGCAGACACTGTCTATGTATCTATGTATTGTCCGGGCCCAGACAGAAGAGGCACTGGGAATGGCCATTCTTGTGCGGAAGTTGGGCGCTGCACGAGTCGCACTTATTTTTGTGCTCGGAGGGTGTAGGGAACGACATACACCAACGAAAGGCTGACGATTAAGTCGAATAATTCGAAAAAATGACGGTAAATACTACCGGCGACAGAGCTGACGAATGTTGAACTTTACCACGAGGCGCTGACATGAGCCAACGGTGGGAAAGAACTGGAAGGCGGGCATGGGGGACCGCCCCTTTATACTGATGCCGCATGACGTCGGTCACCTGACGTGGGGGTGGTCCCCTGCCAGAGACTGCTAACTAGAAATTTTTCCATTGGGTCCCGACGCCGGCCGGCATCAATCCTATATGTAATTACCTACTGCAAGAGCCCTCTCGAAGTAAGATCTATTGTTTTGGGCATGGTGGATTCCTCCCTCCCTAGTGGAGGAAAAGGGCTGGGGTGAATTCTTTTTTTTTTTTCACCAGTTAACATTGGAGTTAAAACCACGCAGCTCATGGGCTTTTATTGCAGCTAAAATGGATGTTTAAATGTAGAAATGCCTATTATCCTCCCCAAATGATGCATCTTAAAGCACTGATGGTCTTTAATGTTGTGTATACAGAGAGGAGTGGCGTCCTCATGGTTTTTAATTCATCTATTTCTGTAATGCAATGCTTGCGTACAGACTGTATGTTTGTTTTAAACTAATAAACATAAAGTTAAAAAAATGAAAGTGTGCAAGGAAGACCAGGTGACTGCCCTGCAAAGCTCCACCACAGAAGCTTCTGCCTTTTCGGCACAAGACATTGCAATCACCCTAGTGGAATGCACTCTGATCAAGGCTGGTGGAGACTTTTTGGTAGCCACATTAGCCTTCACTATGCAAGATCTGATCCACCTTGTAAAGGCAGCCTTGGAAGCTTTCTGGCCTTTGTCACCCCGAAGAGAACAACCAGGTTATCTGATCTCCAGAACCCCACCGACCTCTTGAGATACATTTTCACCGTGCTACACATGTCTAATTTATACAAACATATGACTTTGCCAGCAGAAATATTCCACCTGGTCTATCAAGTCTGCTCGAGTGTGCAGCTAGCACCCTCACCTTGCAGCTGCCATGCCCTTCCCCTTCCCAATTACCCCCGCTCACCTTATCCCATCCCCTTTTGAAACAGCCCACTGTCTTACAGGCTACCACCTCCTCCAGTAGAGCATTCCATTCTGCCATGACCCTCTCCATGAAAAACTGTGTCTTCATTTCCGTCCTAACCCCCCCCCCCCCAGTCTAAGGCTGTGCCATCTAGTAGCCCTCCCCTACTCAGCCTGAGTATCCCTTCAGTGCCTGCCTTGTTTGTGGTAGAGTGGGACCTCCCCAGGACAAACCTCTGCTGTTCTCTATTCTGTTATTTTCTTTTAACTCTACTGCAGTAGTACTAGTTTATTTCTATATTTATGTTTTTCTTACTCTATCCTTTATTTGCTACTGTAATAGGGTTGGCCTCCTATTATAGTGCATTTCCACCTGTTTTCTCTTTAGGATTTGTTCAGGAGGTGGAAAGTTCCCACATATCACCAAATGAATGTCAGACTGTAAAAGGTAGACACTCGATTTATATACCCCCCACCCCCAACCCCCACTGAACTCGGTATGTAGAGGTTAAAAGCTGGTCATCAGCTGTTTGGACCAGGATTAAAGCCAATAAGGCTAAAAATATTGACTAAATGTAGCTGTGTTGGAATTATTGCTCATTAGAGCAAGGAGAGTGTTGCCTGACTCGCCCTGTTTCCCTGCAGCCTCACTGTCATTGGGCTGTGAGCGTCTTACAGAGACAACTAGGCAGGTACAAGCAGGAAGTGAATAAAAACAAAACAAGAAATGACTCATAGCAGGCTCTTTCTACAGTTATCGTTTTTCCCCTTTTCTTGTTCCAACCTGCACACAAGGACTGTGCCTGCCTGTTCTTTCAATGACCCAGTCCAGATAAAATAGAGCACGTCAGAAAGGGAACAAGAACATAATTAAGTTTATAAGTTACCTGACAGAGGTGCTTAGGAAGGAACCCCTTCAGCTAGACTTCAGAGCAGCCTAAACAAAGCTAATAATTAAAGTGACAGTAGCAATTTAGGTCTAGTATTTATAATCACTGTTAGTGAAGGCGTTTTATTTTATAATGGAGACTTTTTATTTTATTTTTGGGTTAAAGGCTAAACCTTACCTGCCTAACACTCCACGCATAGTTCCTACCTGTAGGAAGGCACTTATAGGGCTGAACGCTCCTCTCTGCCCTGCTTTTATAGCAACATTCAGAAGGAGGTACTACATCAGAGGGAGGAGTCAGGGTGTTAAGGTGTCCCATTAGTATGTAGTTAAAATTGTTATGATTTATACAAAATTTATAAAACTTTATTTGATTCAGCCAATCTAATGGACTTATAAATACGATACAATGCAACTAAAGACCTCAGTTACTGCCCAAATGCATGTATTAGTGTAGATTAATTCCTTGTATTAGTATTAGGGGCGGAGTTAGTGTAACACGATGTCATCAAGTAAATACTATATAAAGACTTCAATTGAAGCCTGATTCAGATGGATGTTGGACACAGAGGATGGCGGTCCTGTTAGTCTTTTTTTTTTTTTTTTCTTTTTACTCCCCGGGCTACCTGCCTTACTATCACGCCGGTCACGGGCAACCGCCCGGCCCTCTGCACCCAAATCAGCCACAGCCCCTGATACCCGTGGCTTGCCTCCCACGGTGGGGCCTGCGGCACTCCGGCATATGCCGCAGGCACTGGGATTAGGTCAGGGGCCTCGCCTGGGGAGCACATTGAGGCCGCGGCGAGCTTCATTCACGGCGGAAGGCAGCTCCTCCATTTTCCACTTTTCTGGGGAGGCGGGGTCGTGCCATGATGTCACCATCCGCCCCGCCTCCTATGAGTTGTCAGCGTCGGCTTGCGTGGAACTCCGGCCTCTGCCAGGGTCCCAACGCACCGATCACCACCCACACCCTCCCGGAGGAGGCTGCCCAGCGGGCGCTCAATCCTACTCCCCAGCCGACCCTCCGACGACCGGATTCGTTCCGAACCCGGGTCGCCGGCGTCGCAAGCGGAAATCCCACCGCTGCGCCGGCGGGCCGGCCTCCGGTCCTGTTAGTCTGATGGGATCACCCTGTGTGAATTTTGTTGATTTAAACTATGAAAGTTATTTTCCTTTCGTTGCTTCAGTGGATGAATTTGATTTGTAACAGAAATAAATCCTTTTAACACACTAAGCCAATGTGTTTTCTACAACTCAGAACTGTCTTGTGTTGTCACTTAACCCACACTTCCACATTGTTTATCCCCTTTATGTACTTAAAGGTCTCAATCATATCCCCCTGTTTCCTTCTCTCCTACAAGGAGTACATGTTCAGCTCTCTCAGCCTCTCCTCGTATGGTCTGTCCTCCAATCCCTGGATCATCCTTGTTGTCCTGCGTTGTACCCCTTCCAGCAATTTCACATCCTTCTTCAGCTATGGGCACCAGAATTTATTCCAGGTGCAGCCTGACCAGTGCCGTATAGAGAGGCAGGATCACCCCCCTGTTCCTGGAGGAGAGCCCTCTTGCGATACGACCCAGCAACCTGTTGGCTTTCACTGCCGCCCTCCTACACTGCTCTGTATTGTTCATCTTCCCTGTTACAACTACCCCTAGATCCTTCACCTCTTTGGTGGAACCTAGCTGCACTCCTCCCAGCAGGTAACCCCTCCCTGGGTTCTCTGCTCCAAAGTGCAGGACTTTACACTTTTTCGCACTCAACCTCAACTGCCACGCTTCCAACCACTCCACCAGTTTGGTCAGATTGTCCTGCAGCCCCTGCCAACCTGCTCTATCGTCCACCAACACCCCCAATTTGGTATAGTCAGCGAATAGATTGATCTTATTCCTGATGTTAAACGAGATGTCCACTATGAATATTCCAAACAGCACTGGCCCCAGTGCCGTTCCCTGCAGCACCCCGCTTGTCGCAGCCCTTGGAGAAGAGAGTGCCCCTCCCACCTATAACCCCTGCTGTCTCCCCTGCAGCCAATTCTCAGTCTATTTGACCATCTCAGTCCCCACCCTCACGTATCCTAACTTACCTCCCATGTGGCACCAAATCGAAGGCCTTACTGAAGTTCAAGTCTATGACATCCACCACATGACCCTTGTCCAATACCCTCATGACCCAGTCACAATACTTAACTAGGTTAGTCTGGCAGATTTTTCCAGAGACAAACCCATGCTGGTGACTGTCCTGGAGCCCACTGTCTTCTATAAAGGTCACAGCCTTTCCTTAAGTAATGTATCCACCAGCTTCCGCATGATGGAAGTTAAGCTTACTGGCCTGTAATTACCTGGCTCATCCTTTAGGCCACTTTTATGGATGGGTACCAGGTGGGCCATCCTCCCAGGCATGCAGTACGCATCCTGTGTTCAGGGAGGTACTGAATAGTTCCGCCAGTGGCCCAGCCACAATCTTGGCCATTTCCTTCAACACCTTGGGGTGTTGCAGTTTTTTTCTCTTTGGGGTTGGTGGAATTAGGGCAAAATAAGGAAAGACAAGACTTCATGATTAAAATAGAAAGAAGTCGGTACCTTTGGATGAAAGGCAGGGACTGTTTTTAAGACTCCTTGCCGTTATGCATCACGAGACATGGCACCTTGTAGGACAGGTCCTGAAGCTCATCAGTTCTTCTAGCTGAACACATGGCTACCACAAAATACACCCTGTAAGACAAAATATCCTCTGGGATACAGAACAAAGGTTCAAAAGGCGACCTATAAAAGAGCATTGAGCACCAATGCCAGATCCAAGGTAGGACTGGAGAATAATAAGAGGGGCTAGAGTGGCTAAGGGCCCTCAAGAACCCAACCTTCTCCTGATGAATGCCTAGCAGAGCACCATCCAAGGGCCCAGTACAGCCCCTATAGCGGAGACCTGACTGTACAAGAGTGCTGTGTGTGAAACCCTTGTCTACCCCAGACCGAAGAAAACCCAGGATTTGTGGCACCAAAGCTTTAGTGGGCTTGATGTGTCTTTTTGTAGCCCAGGAAGCAAATACAGTTCAGGTTCATAGAAACATAGAATTTGATGGCAGATAAGGACCACTTGGCCCATCCAGTCTGCCCATTTCCCTACCTAATGGATAAGCTACAGATCCTAGTTAACCAGCAGCCTACTTTTTCCTACCCCCACCCCCTAGAACTGCCTTATGACTGTCCCATGCATGCTTGAATTCCACCACTGTTTTTGACTCCACAACCTCCTCCAGAAGGCCGTTCCATGTATCCACAACCCTCTCTGTGAAAAAATACTTCCTTACATTACCTCTGAGCCTCCCCATCTTCAAATTGCTGCCCTTGCACACCTCTTTTCTGAAAGATGCTACCCTCTTGGACTTTGTTGATTCCCTTGAGGTACTTGAAAGTTTCTATCATGTCCCCCTCTCCCTCCTTTCCTCGAGGCTATACATATTAAGCTCCTTTAGTCTCTCTTCATATGTCTTCCGGTGCAGACCCTGCACCATTTTAGTTGCCCTCCTCTGGACAGCTTCCATCCTGTCTATGTCTTTGCGGAGATTGGGTCTCCAGAACTGCACACAGTACTCCAGATGGGGTCTCACTAGCTGTCTGTACAGAGGGATAACAACTTCCTGTTTTCTACTGGTGATGCCTCTCTCTATGCATTCCAGTATCCCCCCCAGCCCTCCTTACTGCCCTCTCACATTGCTTGCCCATCTTTAGGTAATCTGAGATGACCACCCCCAGGTCCCTTTCCATTTCTGTTGTTGTTGGTATCTCACCCCCCATTGTGTACTCTTCCCCTGGGTTTTTGTTTCCCAGGTGCATTACCTTGCACTTCTTAGCACTGAATCTAAGCTGCCATACATTTGACCATTCCTCTAACTTTGCCAAGTCCCTTCTCATCCTTTCCACCCCACCTTCTGCATCAACTCTGTTGCAGATCTTTGTGTCATCTGCAAAGAGATGTACCTTTCCTTCCAGTCCCTCTGCAATGTCGCTTATAAAGACACTGAAGAGGACCGGTCCTAATACTGAACCCTGCGGTACCCCACTAGTAACCCCCCCTTTCTTCAGAGTGGACTCCATTTACTATTACCCTCTGTGTCCTGTTCTCCAGCCAATTCTTTAGCCAGGCTATCATCTCGGGACCCACTCCCAGGCTGGCTAACTTGTATATTAATCTTTTGTGTGAGACTGTGTCAAATGCCTTGCTAAAGTCTAGGTAGGCCATGTCCACAGCCCCTCCTTGATCTACTACTTTGGTCACCCAGTCAAGAAATCTATTAGATTCGTCTGGCATGACCTTCCAGCTGTGAATCCATGCTACCTTGGGTCCTGTGCCCCTCTGGCCTCTAGGTACTCGACAATTCTGTCCTTCAGAAGTGACTCCATCATTTTCCCTATCACTGAAGTTAAATTAACAGGTCTGTAGTTTCCCACTTCTGCCCTGCTCCCACTTTTGTGAAGTGGAATCACATCTGCCCTCCTCCAGTCCTCAGGTACAACCTCATCCTCCCATGATTTATTAAAGAGATTAGTCAGTGGTGTCACTAGTTCTACCCTTAGTTCTTTTAAAAATCAGGCCCCATTGCTTTGTCCACTTTCAGTTTTAAGAGTTCTTTCAGAACTCTTTCTTCTGTAAATGGGCTGGTATCAACTTCTGTATCCAGAGTGTTTATATTGTTTGGTTTAGGTACCTCCCCCTTTTTATTTGTAAATACTGAGCAAAATTTTTGTTTAGTATCTCTGCCTTTCATCGTCACCTTCTGCCCACCCCCTCCCCCTTTATTAAGCCTCACTATTCCTCCTTGGTCTTCCCTCGCTCCCTGGCGGTACCTATAAAAGGTTTATCTCCCTTCTTAACTGAGTTGGCTATCTTTTCCTCGGTTTGGGCCTTTGCTTTTCTGACTGCTTTCAGCTTCTTTTTGCTTTAACTGATACAATTCTCTGTCCTGCTCCTTCTGTGATTCCTTGTACTTCCTGAATGCTTTCTTTTTCTCTTGAACCTTCACTGCCACCTCCTTTGAGAACCATAGTGGTATCTTACATCGTTTTGTTTTGTTTATTTGCTTCACACAAAGGCTTGTTACCTCTGTGATGGCAGTTTTTATTACTCCCCATTGTTCTTCCACCCCTCCTTCCTGCCCATTTGCTCGTGCATTCCTTAGGCACTCACCCATTTTGGCAAAGTCAGCCCTCCTCAAGTCCTAAAATTGTAAACTGTGGAAGCTGAATTCTTTCTAGAAGATATAAGGGAGTCCATGCCCTTGGATGAGAAACCCTGCTTTAACAAACATATCCTCTCAGAAGCCAGCCGAAGGGAGTCTGGGTTTTGATGAAACACAGGTCTCTGGCTCTGCCGCTGGCCTGGTGGTGATGAGGCTTGAGGCTGAGGACGCCACACCTCGTGCTGCGCCAGCAACCCGGGTTCAGGAACGAGCCTGGGTTGTCAGGGGTCGGCCGGGAGGGAGAGCAAGGAGCTAGATCGAGCCACCACAAGGCAGCTCTTTCCTCTTGAGAGGGACTTGGGGCTCCCCGACCATTGGCCACCACCTGGTGGAGGACAGATGGCAATGCCGACTGGAGGGCGCTCTGGTGCTAACCACGGGGAGGGGCGGAAGGGGCTCAGCCAGTGTCACGGGGCTTGCGTGCACCTCCAAGCATGCACGGCGCCTGTGTGCTGGGGTCCCAGGAATAAGGGAGAAAAAAGGGGGAAAATCGATAAAGTACTAATTAAAAAAAAAAAGATCTCTGCCAAAGGAGAAAGGAAGGGTTCCCCTATTGCCAGGTTTATCAGATCCAAGAACCATGGTCTCCTTGGCCACCCCGGAGCTATCAGCAAGAAGCTTCCTCTTGCCTGCCTGATCTTTTGCAGTACACTTTTAATTAGTGGTAAAGGCGGAAACAGATATGCTGTTCTGAAGTTCCATTTCTGCAATGGTGCGTCTACAACTTCTGCCTGTGGACATCAAAAGAGACTGAAAAATCTGAAACCTCAGCATTTTCCCTCAACACAAATAGATCTATCTGAAGAATCCCAAACTGGCAGCACAGCATTCCGAATATTTCTGGGTGCAGGGACCATTCCTCTGGGTGGAAGATATTTTGACTTAGTCCATCTGAATGTTTATTTCCCCTGGTAGGTAAATGGCTGATAGAGAAGATTCTCCTCTGCCCAGTGTAGCACCTTTTGTGCTTCTGGAAGCATGCTTCTGTTTTTTGTTTCTCTTTGACCGTTTATATAGGCCATCATCACAGCGTTGTCCGACTGTACCTTTACCACTTGAGACCTGACCTGATCCTGAAAGTGAGGAAGGGCCTGGAAAACTGCCCTCATTTCCCAAACACAGATCTGAAGGCTTCACTCCTCTGGACTCTACATTCCCTGAACTGAGATCTGATCCAGGACCACCCCTCCGCCCTGTAGACTGGCATCTGTCATTAACACTCTCTCCTGTGGAGATGACAGTGGAAATCTTTCTATCAGCTTTTCTGGCTGTTCCTACGGACTAGAGATCTCTGACGAGAGGGAAGAATCCAAATTGGAACCTGAAACAGCTCTGACACTGGTGACCATGAGGTCAGAAGCTGAGACTGGAGCAGTCACATGTGAAGCTGTGTCAACGGCACCAACTCAATCACTGCCATCATTAGAGACAGGGTTTGCAGACACCTATGGACCAAAACAACACTCTGGGACTGTAGGAATCAAATTTCTCACTGGAGGACCTCCACCCTGGGCTGAGACAGGAGAACGCTGTCCTGATCTGTTTGGAAGTAGGCCTCCAAGTGTTCCAGTCTCTGAGATGGAATCAACAAACTCTTCTCCTTGCTGATTATTTATCTGTGTGGCTCTGGGTTCCGTAGAGTCATTGTTACCGATCATCTTTCAGCTTGCTATGAGGGGCTCTGAAGAGGAGACTGTCCAGGTAGGGATAAACAGGGTTCCTCTCCTATCTGAGCAAGGTCACCACCACTATCAACACCTTGGAGAAAACCCTCATTGCTGATGCCAGGCCGAAGAAGAGAGACTAATACTGAAAATGTTGATTCCGAATAGGAAACCTCAGGAACCTGTGGTGGCCTTTGTGTATCAGAATGTGGCGACACGCATCCAAAGAGATCTATGGGGGCCAAATAATCCCCAGGTTGGACTGCTCTTGTGATGGACATGAGGGATTCCATCTTGAATTTCATCTTCCAAGTGAACCTGTTCAAGATCTGAGCACCTCCCCCCCAGATTTCTTTTAGACCACAAAGTAAATAGAGTAGAATCCTTGTTCTCTCTCAGGAAGAGGGACTGCAGCAATTGCCTCTATCTGGAACAGATGGGCCAGAGTTTGTTCCACCCCATTCCTTTTCACTGGCTCCTTTGGAAATGGGGATCAGAAGAACCACCCTCTTGAGGGCATGGTAGAGAATTCTAGTGCATCACCTCAAGACACAATTTCCAGAACCTAGGAATCTGATGTAGTCAGGGCCCATCTTTCTACAAAGAACTGTAGGCATTCCCAGAGGGCCAGAGGGACAAGATGGGCCTGCAAACCATCATGCTGAGAATCCAACCTTCTTGCCAGCTCCTTCTGTGCACCTACAGGAGAAGGAGCTGCGGTTCTGAATATAACAGGAACAGGAGAAGGAGTCTCTTCCTTTTATCTGGTCCCATAACCTCGAAAGGAGCGAAAACTGCCCTTTTGTGATTTGGACCACCTAAATCCTCTACCCCGAAAGGATCAAGAGTGCTCCATCACCCTTTGGAAACTGACAACTGGCCTTTCTTATCCTTAATCTTGTTCAGCACCTTCTCTAACTTAGGTCCAAACAGTAATTGCCAGAAAAGGGTATTCTCAGCAAATGTGACTTAGAGGTATGTTCAGTGTACCAGTGCCACAGTCAAACTCCTCTCGTAACAAACACCAGCAACCAAGCATCTAGCCATGAGCTACATGTTGTCTAGTGCTATGTCTCCCAAAAAGGAAGTCACCAGCTCAATGAGGGGTAGTAATTTTGTCTCCAGAGAGTCATCAGGCATACTCTCAGAGAGTGGTACCACCCATTCGTGGATTGTCCTGGAAACTAAGATGGCAATGTAATTTACCCTGTTGCCTGCCCCTGCCACCATGAAACCCCAGCAACATACGGCATCTGTTCATTTTTCATTCGCATCAGAGTGTACCGAAGATAACTCAAGTGGGATTGTTGTGTTTTTGATTATATTTGCTATAGAGGCCTCTGTGTTCGGTAGACACTCGAATCTTTTTAGCATACCTTCCTGGAAGGGATACTGTCTCGATATGTTCATGCTGAAAGATCTCTTCTTGTCCAACTTAGACCATTCCTGGTCGATAATTTGGTCACAATGTTGAAAACTCAGGAAGCATTTCTGAGCACTTCCTGAAATTGACAGGACTAGTTTCACTTGAAGGGGGTCATCGACTGGATGTCAACAAGGTCCAGAGCTCTACAAGTCTCCGTATCAGTCTACAGTACTCTGATTACTTTTCCCACAACAACTTGATGTATTATGACATAAACTACATTACATGACAAATAGATGCTAAGCAAGTACTTTTATCTATTTTGCAAAAAACTGTATTAATGTAGCGGTTAGGGTAACTTCACGCCACAAAAGAAGGGAAATGTATCATTAGTGTTTCCCACCCTAAGGCCCCCCTTCCCTCCCCAAAGCAGCAAAAGGAAAAAAACATTAGGGTTTTGGGTCTCCGAAGTTTTGGCGAATCAGTGGTGAGGTCCTCCTTGGAGGTTGTCAACACAAATGCCCACCCCACTCCGTAAGCAAACGTCACATATGATCTCCTTTCTTCATGCAGGGCCCATGGGGGGAGCATCAGAGTTAACAACCTCCAAGGAAGATCCCACCACTGATTCGCCAAGACTCTGGAGATCCAAAACCTTAACATTTTCTCCTTTTGCTGCTTGGGGTGGGTGGGAGGAAACCCTAATACCACATTTCCCTACTTTTGTGGCATTAAGTTACTCTAACTGGTGTAGTAACACAGTTTTTTGCAAATAATTTCCTTATTTTTTTTAGACAGCATAATTGAATCCTCATTTGCCTATGGGAGTGCAGGGCCCTCTGGGCCCTGCGCTTGCAATTCAGCCAAAACAGCAGCCTAATTGTCAGCATAGCCTTGTTATTATTCCACCTCATGAATGTTATGCTACGAATTCTCAAATTCCTGCTGAAACGTCATTCAGTGCCATAGGTGCGAAAACATATTTATCCAGGATTTGAAAAATGAAAGCTGTCACATTCATGAGGTGGTGTGAAAAATGGCAATGTTGAAAATCTGGGGTCAAAATATTTAAAATTACCAAAGTTACAAGCGAGCATAGTAAAATTTCAACGTACACACATAACTTTGCCATTTTTACATATTCTGACCCCAATTTTTCAATATAGCCTTCTTATGACCCCACCTCATAGACAAGGTGGGTGAATATTTTCAAATCCTGCCCAAAAGGCGATTTCGTCAAGCAACTGCGAAATCACTTTTAGGGCTGTATCTGTGGAATTCCACCACCACTGTGCATGAAGTGGGGTCCCCAAAAGGCCATGTTGAAAATTTGGTGTCAAAATATGCAAAAATTGCAAGTTATACATTAAAGCTGACAACCCCATTGAAATACACTGAACCGCACTTATCTTAGTTTCTCATATTGCAGTCCAGTTCAGTGCAGTTCCAGCAGCAAGATGCGTCTTTGATCAGAGAGAGGATTTTCACCCTGTGACCTGTTCAGGTGAGTGAGGGAGTGTGGGATTGTACTGGGTGTTGGTGAGTGCTGAGTAGGAGATGGGGGTGGGGGGGTAGATTGGTGAGGGATAGTTTTCTTTTTTGCAGGTTTACAAAAAAAAAAAAATGACAACAACAAACATCGAGGGACAGTTTTCTTTAGTTTAGATAGAGATGTCGATCGGAGGGTGGGGGTGCCACCAGACACCAGGGAAAGACAACAAAACAACGCCGGCGATTGAAGGGTGAGGGTGCCATTACGCACCACAGAAAGATGACAGAACAACAGGGACAGTGATTGGAGAGTGGCGGTGCCACTAGACACCAGGGAAAGATGACAAAACAACAGGGATGGTGACTGGAGGGGCGTGGGTTCCACTAGACACCAAGGGAAGATGACAAAACAAGAGGGATGGTGATCAGAAGGTGAGGGGTGCCACTAGACACCAGGGAAAGATGACAAAACAATGGGGACGGCAACTGGAGGGCGGGGGTGCCAGTAGACACCAAGAAAAGATGATAAAACGGGGATGGCGATCGGAAGGTGGGGGGGGTGCCACTGTACACCAAGGATAGATGACAAAACAACAGGGATGGTGACCAGAAGGTAGGGGGTGCCACTAGACACTAGGAAAAGACAACAAAACAACACCCAATTTTTCATTTTGCGCCAGAACGTTAACTCAAAAACCCTACAAATGCACAGAACAGGAAAATGCAAAACTTTAAAGCCTCATAACTAAACTTTTTTATATATTTCCACCAGACCTTTCAAAGGCATAACCTTAGGACACGCCACATGTGCCCTGCAGGTTTGGGGAAAAATGCCATTTCATATAGGCTATAGGTGAGAGCAAAAAAAAAAAAAAGTGAAGTATAGGAAAAAATTTGACATTTTCAGAAGATGACATATGTGGATCTCAGAAACCACACAAGCTGCCATCATAAAACTTTCCACAGATTAAGACATCGCTGACAAGACAACACATACAAAATGTCAGCTGATTTAGACAAAAGGTGCCAAAGTTATTAATTTGCAAAGTTAGGGATTTAATAGTGAACAGGCTACTCAATCCTAATTAAAGGGGTGCAACGTGCCCCTGTAAAAAAAAAAAAATATATATATATACACACACATATACATATATACACATACACACACATATATATATTTTGACACAATGAACTGTTGTTGTGTATGTATTTTTAAATCGAGTCTTTCTGTACTTTTGTTTCATAAAACTTAATAAAAATACTTTAAAAAGCCATAGCTGTGCCACTGTGCCCCAGTCAGGGTGCATTATTACCCACATGCAATGAATCCCACTCACAACGTGGAGTGACAGAATGTCTATGTCATAAATATGGAGTCAAAATCTGGAGATATAACAGTTATGGGTAAGCACTGAAGAATTTCCATGTTTCTTCAGAACATAGAAACATAGAATTTGATGGCAAATAAGGACCGCTTGGCCCACCTAGTCTGCCCATTTCCCTACCTGATGGATAAGTTGCAGATTCTAGTTAACCAAAAGCTTACTTCCTCCTACCCCCCAATAGAACTGCTTTATGTCTGTCCCACGCATTCTTGAATTCCACCACTGTTCTTGACTCCACAACCTCCTCAGGAAGGCTGTTCCATGCATCTACAACCCTCTCCGTAAAAAAATACTTTCTAACATCACCTCTGAGCCGTCCCCCCTCTATCTTCAAATTGTGCCCCCTTGTTCTTGCACATCTCTTTTTCTGAAAGATGCTACCCCCTTGGACTTTGTTAATTCCCTTGAGATACCTGAAAGTTTCTATCATGTCCCCCTTCTCCCTCCTTTCCTCGAGGGTATGTATATTAAGTTGCTTTAGACATATTAAGTCTGTTTTAGAACTTTGTTGTCTTTTTGAGATTCTGACCCCAAATTTTCAACACAGCCTTTTTGTTAACACACCTTATAATCAAAACAGGTGGAAATTTTTAAATCCTGTCCGACGCGTGATTTCGCAGAGTGAATGTGAAAACACATAGGAGGGAATTTTAAAAATACCACCTACCTGGCTCATGAGGTGGGGTAAAAAAAAGCATTATGTTGTACATGTGGGGTTAAAAATCTGGAAAAATAGCAAAGTTATGAGTAAATGAAGAATTTTAATATTTCTTCATAACTGATTTTTTTTGGATTTTGACCCTTAAATTTTCAACATAATCTTTTTTATTACTTCAACCTATGATCAAGACAGGTGGAATTTTTTAATATCCCATGCAAAACATGATTTTGCAGAGCGATTGTGAAAACACATTGGTGGTGTTCAGCATGACTCACATGGACGTCAGGAATTGACAGGCAGTGGCCACTGTCTGCTCTGTCTCCTATCTGGGTGGGCTTGCTAAGGGCCTGTCTTCCACGTACATGAAAATGTGCAGTCCAAGCTTTCTGTGGTGTGCTGCAAGTACTTTGTAAAGACCTGTGGTGCTGAGGAAACCCGAAAGTGTAGGACTCTGAAGTGGTAATGTTGTCCCTCCAGCATGCACCGATATGCACCTTGCATTTACAGAGATACAAGCCAATCCTCTTGCCGCAGGTAGGGTAGCAAGGACCCCAGAGAAACCATCTTGAATTTTTCTTGTTCAATGCACTTGTTCAGTTTTTCTGAGCTTGAGAATGGAATGCATGCCCCCTGATTTCTTTGGTACCAGGAAGTAGTGGGAACAGAATCCTGTGTTCTCTTCTGACACTGTCATTATTTCCACTGCCCTGTTTCTCAGTAGGCCCATGATCTCCTGTGCCAGTACCTCTGACATGTGAGCTGACAATGGAATTGTCTTCTGGGCAGATTGTCCAAGGGGGTTCCAACAACTCCAACTGGATGATCCTTAAAACCCATTTATCCATCAAGATGGATTCCCACTGATGGTAAAACTTGGAGAGCCCCCCCCCCAAAGTGGGGAGGACTGAGTTACCTTGGGCAGCTGAAGCAGACCTGGGGCTGAAGCTTCAGATCGTGGCAGCAAGTGGTTTTGATGCCTATGCCTTTGGCTGTGCCTTTTTTTAGGCTTGAGGAGGCAGAGATCCATTGTAGTGGCCTCCTTTGCTCTTGCCATGAAAGGACTACTGCAGCTATCTGTGGTTTGCAGTTATAGGAGTTGTTCTTCTTTTGTTAGACTCCTTGAGAGACTGATCCACTTGTTGTTCAAACAGATAAATGCTATCGAATGGCACTTGCATGTTGCTGGACATCTAGGGTGAAGCCAGAAGTCTGCATCCAGGAGTGCCACCTGATGCAAATACCTGCAGCCACAGCGTAAGCTGCTGTATCAAAGGCATCCATAAAGGCCTTAAGCTGGTGGCTGTTAGATTCAGTACCTTGCTTAGCAGCAGAAGCATTTCCTGTTTAGCCTCTGTGTCTGGCACAGACTCTGCCAGAGATTTTAGCTTGCACCAGTGGGAATACTTAAGAAGTGGCCCTGGTAGCTAGCTATCCTCATGCTAAGGGCAGCCAAGACATAGACCCACTTACCCAGGGTGTCTACCTTGCATAACTCAGTGAGGTGCACAGTGACCTCCTTGGGTACTATGGCTTTGTCATCTTCAGGAAAAATGTCAATGGCATCCACTACTGGCTAAGTAAAATACGTGGACTTGGACTTAGAAGCTGCACATTTTCTGTTCACCTGTTTGGGGATAGCTGCCACAGTAGCACACAGTAGCAAGCCTCTTCCAGGTCTCCTCCGACTGTGTCTCCAAGGTTGGCTGGATGGGAGGAACTAGAGACTGCAATATTAGACACATTTTGAAACTCCAGTTGGAGGTGCCTAGCATGGTCTATGGCTGCTGGCTCAAAATTTAAGGTGAAATGCAAGTTTTGGAGCAGAACCTGACAGGAGAGAGATCCTCCTGAGGCACAGTTACAGGAACAGTTCAGGGTTCTCTGGACTGCAGCTTAAGTCTTCATTCTCCAGATCCAACTGATCTCCCACTGCTCCTAGGAGGAAAAGAGAAGGGGACCCTAAAGGGCAGCAGTGCCAGCCACAGCCTCAAAAACACAGGCAACATCAGCCCCAGCCCTGGATAGGGTCTCAGGAACAGCAACATCAGTGGTACAGAGAATGGGCCTGGAGGGAGCCCTGCTGACCCCTGGGGCTAACCGTGGCACTGAGGTAGGTCATGACAGGCCTTGCCTCAGCGCTGGATGCAGCATCAACAACGGTGTCAAGGGTGCTGTTGGTTCTGAAGGAACCGGCAGAGGCACGGTGGCTTGCCCAGCCCCCAGAGGGGATGGAGACAACACCCCAAATGGAACGGGCATCTACGGCACCGACAACTTCCCCTTGTTTTTTTGTGGGAAGAGGGTAAGGTTGAATGGTGCAAAGACCCTGATGCCAAGCGTGTGCAGAATCTGAACTGTTTCTTTTCACTACTCTGGGAGGACTGTCTACCCTCCTGAGAGCTGGACTGCCCACTGCCAGGGCTCCTGCCAAGAGAGAGAGAGAAGGAGACTGGTGGCCAGACACAGCCTGGTTGCTGAAGCAACTTGCCTTTTCAGGCTGCCTGCCTTTCACGGTTGTCGACTGTCTGCAAGGGGTAGGGATGAGAGAAAACTGTAGTCTTTTGTATAATTTTACACTGACACAAAAATAAGAAACATGAAGTATTTTAATCTAAAAACAAAGGACAGAGGGCTGTCGTCATACAGATGGTGAAGTTCTGGTCCAGACAAGCGCAGCAACGTTGCTGTGCACTCAATGGCAGGAAAAAAGGAACCAAGTCAGTCGAAGGCTGGTGTCACTGTATACCACTGGGTGTGTGCGATAATGCATGCATGGAGGCTACTCACATCACCAGCCCCCTCCAGAAATGTTCCGGTTCCCGTGGGGTCCCAGCACCTCTGGCTCAGACTCACCAGTGTGAATCTATGGAGAAGACCGATTCTTGGAGGATAATGAGCTTCCATATAATTCTATAATCACTTTCCTGTTAGTAAAAGTGTTGAAGACAGCTAACAGTCTAGTTTTACATGCACTGTTTGGAGGCTCGTTTACCTATGCAATTAGAACAAATGCCGCAAACCACTGGAATGATTTAGTCTGCTTGATGTATAAGGCGACAAGTCTTCTGACATCAACAGAACATATTAGGACCTCCTTGGGCTTTTTCTGCCAGAAGAGAGTGTTTATGTCACTGATAAGCTGGAACACCAGCACCAGTTTCAGCAGACATGTGACTTGTGCATGAAGCATACTTTGCTTTAATTGATATGTGGAAATTCCATCACTAGGCTCTGCAGTTCAAAACTATAAGAAACTGAATATGAGCACCCGCACAACACAATAAAAGCGACTTATAGGCAGAAATAAAAATCCAAATTGTATTGCAGACCAGCACCGTACACAACAATACAAAGGACTAACGTTTCACCTGGCCGGCTGCCAGGCTTCCTCAGAGTAAATGACACCATTAAAATGCTTTGCTTAAATACAATGTTAAATATGTCATGCGATTTAGATCCACCAATGTAAATAAAGGACAGACCATTAATTAACATACCATTTGAATCTTAAAGACACACATGATTTATCCACTACTCCCATACTATTACTAAGAATCAGCCTAAATATATAGACCAATACACATGGTAACCTCCAATAAAATATTACATGAATACCTACATATAAATGTGTATCAATTATTCATGTAGCTAAAAATAAAAAGAGGTATAACTGGATAAATGAATAACTGGTACCAACACATCTGAAAAACTTTTATCCTTCTGACACTGATGATTCGGATACCCATTTAGAAGGTTTGATGGGGGAATTCCGCCCCCCCCCACAACATCAAGGGACTCGACGCAGTTGGTGACAACGGCGTACATGTTTTCAGAACGTACACTTTCAACAAAGAGGACGAGGGGGGGCCAGCATGGAAGGAAAAAAACAGGACAAATTACTAGTTGATAGCATTTTACATAATACACGTAGTAAAAATGATTTCTGTGATGAAATGCATGACATTGAGCCATCAAATATACATGATTCACAGGGAGAAGCCCGAGATTGTTAATTGACTTTTGCACTTTCTCCAGATACCTCGGGAAATTTGGATTTAAGCTGTGCTAACCATTTTAATAGGCAGCAAAATGCGATTGGTAGTCATTCTGATAGTGGTATACTGGAGTTTGATTATGGTCTTGTGGCCAGTAATAAGACCCAATTTCGAGAACAGGTATTGTTAAGCAAACCTTCTAATCCTATAAAAAATGTATTAATATTGGATAAAAGTTTTCTAGATGTGTTGGTACCAGTTATTAATTTATCCAGTTGTACGCTAACACAGTATGAACTCTCAATTTTAAGTAAGGGTTTATCTTTTTGTCCTGAGAAAGGGGTTGATTTTTTTCAATACATTTGTTGATCTACATAAACTTGGTAGAAATTTAACCCTGAAATGCATTACTAATCAAGGTGATGACAATTATAGTGTTAACATTTCAAGACTGCAACCAAGATCAGAATATTGTCCACCGATAAATCCCACTGTTGCAGTGATTATTAAAAAATGTGAACTGGACCTAAAACATGTGCAGGAAAATAGCAAAATGTTGAATTTTGGCAATTGTAGTAAGGAAGAAAGGGAGGCTTTAAGAAATTTAAAAGCTAATGCATCATTGACTATTAAGCCAGCAGACAAAGGTGGGGCCATTGTGATACTTAACACTACAGATTATGTAGGTGAGGTGAAAAGACTTATCAGTGACGAAACCTTCTATGTCAGAACCACACATAAAATCATAGACACTTTTAAACAAAAAATAGATAAGTATCTGAATGTGGGTTTTTTGAAAGGGAACATCTCTGAGGTCGAGTATAGAACATTAACAGTTACATATCCAGTCATTCCCACCATTTATGCACTACCCAAGATTCACAAAAGTTTGGAACATCCCCCTGGGAGACCAATTGTTTCGGGGAATGGGTGGCTAACTGAACCCATTTCCATGTATCTTGATGGTTTTTTGCAACCATTGGTACAAAATTTGAGATCATATTTGAGAGATTCCACCCAGGTGGTACAAATTATTGAAGACTTATGTGTTGAACAGTCATGGTATTTTTCAGTAGTTGATGTTAATTCTTTATATACGGTGATACCGCATGATAAGGGGCTTGAAGCTTTAAGTTATTTTTTAAACACTAGAACCGAGGAAAGTATAGTAAAAACTCCTACACATTTCTTGGTACAGTTGGCTGAATTAGTTCTAACGATGAACATATTCATGTTTGATGGATTATTGTACCACTAGGTTCGAGGTACAGCTATGGGCGACACAATGGCCCCTAGCTATGCCAATCAATGGAGAAATGGGAAATTGATTGTCTGTATGACTTCGCCACAAACCCATACCTTAATAAGGTGGATTTGTGGCGTCGTTTTATAGATGACAAATTAATTATTTGGAAGGGCACTGTAGAAGAGTTTGGACTATTTATCCAATGGATGGAATCCACTAGTAGTGGCCTTACGTACAAATATATTCATCAAGCCACTATTACATTTTTGGATTTAAAAATCTATAAGGATGGCAAAGGTGGAGCATGCACCGCCCTGTTTCAGAAAGATACTGATAGGAACACTATATTAAGATTTGATAGCTGCCATCCCTTTCACACCAGATTCAACATACCTAAGAGTCAATTGATAAGAACCTTACAAAACTGTACTGAATATTCGGAATATGAAACAAAACGCAGTGAACAGATACAACGTTTTAAAAACAGAGGGTACAGCAATAGCAGTATAGCATGTGCCATTAGGAAAGCAGATGAGTTGGATAGAAAAGAAATTCTGGTTTACAAACAATGTGTTAAACCCAAGATCGAGTGTCCTTTTGTTACCAGTTTCTCTAGCCAAGCACATGAAGTAAAACAAATTGGCCCATTTTAGAATTAGAACCAGAATTGAAAGAGGTAATTAAAAATGGACCTAATGTTGTATATCGCAGATGTAGAAGTGTAAAGGATTACGTTGTGTCTAACATAGTAGGGTCCAACATTAATGACAAACAAAGATTAACATCAAAACCAAAGGGGACATATAGATGTGGCAAATGTTTGTACTGTAAATACATTAATTGCTGTAAAAATTTCAAACATCCGGTTACAGGGAACAGTGTAGAATTGAAAGACTTTATTACATGTAACAGTACTGGAGTAATATACTTATTAACTTGTGAAAATGGAGCCTATTATGTTGGACGCACTATACGAAAATTGAAAGTTAGAATAGGTGAGCATGTAAGGGCAGTGGGAAAACTTGATGTGTCATATGCTATAGTCAAACACATCTTGAAATATGGTCCAACCAAACATAATTTCAAATTTTTAGGTCTGGAATTGGTCTCTCTGGGTCCAAGAGGGGGTGATCTTAATAAAAAAATAGGGCAGAGGGAGATTTTTTGGATCTACACCTTAGGAGCTTGCTCTGACAAGGGTCTTAATGAGAATATTGAACTTGCAGCATTTAAAAAAAAAAAATACAAATGATCTGTGAGTATTACTAGTAGGGGCCCTGTAAAATGAAGTATAGTTACACATCTAAAAGAAAATAATAGATTACAGTGACAAGATATTGAAACAGATTGTGAACATAGTTCCCAAATATGACAAAACAATTACAGTCATCATGAGTTTTCTCCCACAGGTATTATCAAAAGGTTGTGCCTGGTTACCTCTTTTTATTTTTAGCTACATGAATAATTGATACACATTTATATGTAGGTATTCATGTAATAATTTATTGGAGGTTACCATGTGTATTGGTATATATATTAAGGGTGATTCTTAGTAATAGTATGGGAGTAGTGGATAAATCATGTGTGTCTTTAAGATTCAAATGGTATGTTAATTAATGGTCTGTCCTTTATTTACATTGGTGGATCTAAATCACATGACATATTTTAACATTGTATTTAAGCAAAGCATTTTAATGGTGTCATTTACTCTGAGGAAGCCTGGCAGCCGGCCAGGTGAAACGTTAGTCCTTTGTATTGTTGTGTACGGTGCTGGTCTGCAATACAATTTGGAATTTTATTTCCGCCTATAAGTCGCTTTTATTGTGCTGTGCGGGTGCTCATATTCAGTTTCTTATCGTTTGGTTCATATGTAGCACCGCACTACTCCTGGGGCTCCTTGTTTTTCTTTTTTCTAGTTCAAAACTATGTACTGAGAATGGAATTACCAGAAGCATGTCCTCACATGAGGTAGCTTAGCTTGTACATGGTTGATAGCCCAAGAGTTGGGCAAGGCACTTTATTCCACTCTTGTCCAAGGTCTCAGGTCATTCTTTATCTTTTTGTCAGATGTCTTTAATGTAGATCAGGGGTTCTCAAATGGTGAGGCCAGCCTCCCTGAGGAGGACCCAACCTGTTCCAGGGGAGGCTCAAGCAAGTCTGAAAACGTACTGTATTTAAATTTTGAGTTTTATATATTTTGTGTGAAGAGATAAAACAAACTGAAAGAGGATAGTAGTAGGTGAATTTTATGTATTTATTTACTAATAGGTGACAAGAAAACGTGAAAGAGCCACAGCTCATTTCAGGTGAACCCGGCAAAGAGTAGGGAGTGAATACATTTCAAAAGATAACTGCAAAACAATCAAAAAATACACAATGAACAATAGTGTAAACACATATGAACAATAAACTAATAATGAGTGGTGGTAATTGATTAATTTGTAGACTGATGGCAGAACAGCCCAAATATAAGGGTTGAGCATTGAAGTGCTAAGAGCAACAGCAAGAAGGAGCAAAGTAATCCCCGAGGAGTTGCTTAGGAGCAGGGAAGAAGGGGAGAGGCAAAGTATATAGGAAGGTTATTTCATATAGAGAGGAAACAGAGAAAGTAGTCTGACCCATGAAGGCACTGCAACAAGGGGTAATAATGGTTCAAGAATGAAAATGGGCGGGGTTACAATAAGTTGAATAATAATATTTGTTTATTTTATTTATTTTTTTTCAGATAATACCTCTGAGCACAAGCTCTTTTTCAAAGGTTCCATGTCAGTATAAGACAAAGAACTGAATGTGAGCTAAGTACTCAAGGGGGTTTCAATTTATTCATGGTGTACTGTGCAAAGTACAGTATGTTATTTTTCTTTGGGGAGGCCCAAGATTATTTCAGTTTTTGGGGGAGGCTCAAAATCTTTTCCATGGCTTTGGAGAGGCTCACTGTGACAAAGTCTGAGAACTCTTGGTGTAGATCATCTCTAAGGAATCCTAGTAACTACCCCATGATCAGTTGGGTTAGCCAGCAGATGCATGTTCGCCACTGGTAATGGAATTCCTGACTCAGAGATGCTCAGGAGCTATTCCACAGTTTCTTCGAAAAGATAAAGGATCCCAAGAATTTGGTCCCACCCCACAGAGAAGAAAATTCTTTTTACTAAAAACCACAGCTTTTATGGGGAACAGCCATCTGAATGGCTACAGGATCTGGGCGAAACCCATCGACCATTACTGTCTTACTTGGTAAGTATAGGCAAAAGGAGGCCATATGTCCCCATGAAGATTGCCTCCCTACAACTGTGGGGTAATCAAAAAGACCCATTATTTGACAATAAAAAGTTATCCAGTCCCTTTTTAAAGCCAAGAAAAGAAGTTGCATTTACCAGATCATCAGGCAGTTTATTCCAAAGGACAGCGGAATGAACAGAGTAAAACATTTCCCTCGTTTGTGTTTACATTTGGTATTTTTAACTATTTTATTATAGGATCGCAGATTTTTATTTCTTAAGTTGAATTCCAATCCACATTGTGTCATAAGTTCAGAATTTTTAAGGGTGTTATATAGCAATAGTAGGTCACCTCTTCTTGTTTCAAGGCTAAAGAAGTTTAGTGACTCCAGTTTACCTTCATAATCTGTATGCCCCAATCCCCTAATCATTTTAGTTGTTCTTTATTGCGTTTTTTTTCTATGAGATTTGTGTCTCTTTTTAAATGCATGTTCCAAAAAGGTGATCCAGGCCGACCCGCCGACACAGCGGTTGTGCTGCCGCCTCTGCGGCGTAGCCTGCCGAATTCAGGAATGAGCCCGGGAGCTGGAGGGCCAGCCGGGAGGGTAGGCCAAGAATCGAGAACTGCTTGTTTCCCTGGGAAGTAGGGAGGGGTTTGGCCCGATGCTGGACCAACCTCTGGCGGAGGCTGTGGGCACGGCAGTTTGGTGCTGCAGTAGCAGGTGAAGAGCGTGGTCGATGTTGGCATATGCCTTAACATCATGGCACAACCACGTCTCCAAGGAAAATGGAAAAAGCCTCGAGTCTGCACCAGGAGACGGGCCCTGGTATCTCAGTGGGGAAGAATGGGCCACCCGACATGTTGGATATTGGCTGGGGGAGTTGGGTGTCCTTCTCCTACCCCACCCAGGAGGGGTTATCCATGGGTGGGGTGAGCCCCCGTGACACTGCCGAGAACACCTTGGGCCCCCGAGGACGGATGCAGATTTGGAGATGAAGGGGACTTAAAATAGCAAGTAAAAAAAAAAGGTGATCCAAAGTCTAAATGGGGAATACCACAAGTTTTGTATATTGGTAATAGGCAGTGTTTACTATGAGAAATAAATGTCTGTTTGATTGGCCTTAGTAGAGAGTTTGTTTTTATTGAAACATGAGTGCAGTGATCTGCGGATGTTAATTTGTTGTTTGTTATGATGCCAAGATCCCTCTTCTTAGTAACAGCATGCAATTTAACACTGCCCATATAGTAGGAATAGTTTTTACTGTTTTTTTCCAAGATGGAGGGCACTACATTTATCTGGGTTAAACTTCATTTTATTGGTGATGGCCCAGTTTTCTATGGATTTTATATCATTTACTAATGAAATATGTTTTGAAATAGAATCTACTTCACCCCCAAGCTTAGTGTCATCAGCAAATGTTGTTATAATATTTGTTAGTCCTTAGTTTAGATAGATCGTTTATGAAAACGGTAAATAGGGAAGGTCCCAAGACAAATCCCTGCGGAACATCACTCCTTACATGAACTGTCCCGGACACTTTTCCATTTAATCTTACCCTTTGGGAACGATCATGCAATCACAGGTAACTCCATCGTACAATATCATGACTAAAACCCATGTTTAATTATTTTATGATCAAAATGTCATGAGGAACTGTATCGAAGGCCTTTCCTAGGTCTAGCAGAATTACATCAACTGTAAAAATAGACATGCACAATAATTTGCATGTCTCTGCGCTCACCCCGCTTGCTCAGGGCTACAGAGATACAGAATGAGACCCGGAAGTAAGACCCAGATCTTGAGACCTCCCGCCTCCCACAAACGATGCTCTACTGAATTTCAAAAGTAAAACTGCACCCAACACCCTACAAAGGGCTGCAGTAACACACAATAAGTGTTAAAATAGGGAATAAAAAGGCTATTCAGCGACAAATGGAACAGTAGTTCTGCTGGGCAGTGCTTAGAACTACAGCCCCCAGAGCGCTACCTGTCTCTAGCACTCATTGCTATGAGACATCCTATATACATCCTTTCAGGAACTGAACTTCTTAAAATTATATTAAACAAAACACACATCAGCCTCACCAGAACTGTCACACCACCAAAAGTACAGTTACGTAAGACCTTCCCATAACAGTAGGTCTTCGAGAGGAGCTCTTGCAACAGGTAATACCATTAGGACTAATGCCGCCAGGCATTTGGACCCCGTGTAAATCTTGCAGCTAGCAGTCTGTAGCGGGGGACTGTCCCTGATGTGGCTCCGCCCGATGTCAGACATAGTATAAAGGGAGTGATCCCCCGGTGCCATCTCAGTTCTCCCACCAGAGACCAAGCTGAAAAGTACTGAAGAATCGGATAGGAACTCCCCAACCCTACATAAGAGTAACAACACAGATTCCTGAGGGATGGAGGGTGGGAAAGCCACCTGCTGCAAGAGCTCCTCTCGAAGATCTACTGTTACGGTAAGTTCTTACATAACTGTACTATCTGACTTCGAGGGAGAACTCTTGCAGCAGGTAATACCATTAGGACTGTGTCCCAAGCAGTACCCAAAGATAGGCTCAGGACTGACAGGAAGGTGGAGAGAAATAGGAAAACTGAACAGCCTCAAGAGAGTAGGCCTTGCAGGATGGCCAGTCCGAAACCCGCTCTCCTCCTAGAAGCAATGTCTACGCTGTAATGCCTGATGAAGGTGTGGAACATGATCCATGTTGCAGCAGCACAAATATCTGCCGACGACACATTATTTAGGAGGCAAAACAGGTAGCCACAGCCCTGGTGAAGTGACCCTTCATGGGTCCTGGCAGGGGCTTATCATGATGCTGGTAACAAAAGGAGATGCAATGCACCAGCCAACGGGCTAGTGACTGCTTGGAAACAGGAGCCCCTGTCATCCTTTTCACGAAGGAGACGAACGACTGGTCCATCTTTCTAGAATTTCTAGTCCTATGGTGATAACACCTCAGGATTCTGTGGACATCCAGGGTATTCAACACTGCTTCTCCTTGATTCTCAAACTCAGGATAGTAAACCAGAAGGCTGATGTCCTGGTTTAGAGTCAGTACTAATACCACCTTCAGTAAGAACTTAGGGTTCATGTGCAGGGTCACCTGGTCCCTGTGAAAAACAATATAAGGCTCCTTACACATCAGGGCCTGAAGCTCGGAAATCCTTCGAGCGGAAGTAATAGCAACTAAAAGGAGCGCTTTCCAAGAAAGAAAGTGTAGCTCGCATGACGTGGCAGGTTCGAAGGGAGGCAGGGTGAGCTTTTCTAGAACAAAAAGTAAATCCCAAGGAAGGACAGGATCTCTCCTGGGAGGTCTGATGTGTAGGATCCCTCTGAGGAAAGTCTTGCAGATGTTAAGTTGTGCTAGGTGTATGGTATGTAAAAACCGCACACATGTGCACCATGATGGATGAGTAGCTTAGCCCCAGGTCCAGGAGGTGGAGGAGACAGTCTAACATGTGTGCACCTAACCGGACAATCCAGGGCATGAGCTGTTGACCAAAGACAGAAACACTTCCATTTCATTGCATAAGTAGCTCTAGTGGAAGGCTTCCTCGCCGACACCAAATCTTCTGCCACCCTGCTTGACACTCCTAATCTCTCTTCTGCTAAGACTGCAGGAACCAGGCATGCAGGTGAAGAGAACACAAAGCAGGATGGACGCATGTCCCCTGTTCTTGTGAGAGCAAGTGGGCGGACAGAGGCAACTGTACTGGGGGCTCCAAAGACAGTTGTTGAAGCAGCGGACACCAAATCTGACGAGGCCACATAGGAGCTACCAGGATCATCCTGGCTCCTTCTAACTGCAATCTGAGCAGTACTCTCTGAATGAGAGGGAAAGGAGGGAAAACGTACAGGAACCTCCCTGTCCAGGGGAGGAACAATGCACCTCGCCAAAAAACATCAGGCCCTGGAGCAAGCGAGCAAAAATTTTGCAGTTTGGCATTGCACAGGGACGCAAAGAGGTCCAATTCTGGATGGCCCCAGTGACCGAAGAGGTCGTCTGTGACTTCCTGAAGCAAATTCCTATTTATGAGTCAGAGAGTGAGAGCAGCTAAGACTGTCGGCGAAAATGTTCTGGACGCCTAGCAGATGTATTGCTGTGAGGTCTAGAAGGTGTTCTACTGCCCAGTCCCACACTCCCATGGCCTCCCTGCAAAAGAGAGAAGAGAGAGTGACCCCTTGCTTGATGTAGAAGACAACGAGTGTGTTGTCTGTCTGCACCAGGAGAGGACCCGGAGAGAGTTGGTCTCGGAATGCCTGGAAGTGCACTTAGTACTGCTCTCATTTCCAAAACACTGATATGCAGAGAGCTTTCTATGGGAGACCAAGACCCTTGAGTTTTGTGGTCCCCTAGGTGAGCCCCCCAACCTGTCAATGAGGCGTCCGTCGTCAAAACTTGAGATGGGGGCAGTCTCTGAAAAGAGATTCCTCCCTCTAAGATTGGGCGGCAGAGCCACCAGTCGAGGGAGTGACAGACCGCCAGAGAAACCCGGACCTGTTGATCCAGGTCATCCACCACCTGGTCCCACTGGACCCTGAGGTACCACTGAAGGACCCTCATATGCAATCTGGCGAATGGGACCGTAGCTATGGCAGCTACCATATGTCCCAGAAGCTGAAGGGTGACTCGTGCAGGGATAGAGGAGGCTGCTTGAACTCTGTTTGCCAGAGCCCACAGGTGATCTGCCCGGTCCAAGGGCAGGAAAGTTCTTCCCTGTATGGTATCCAGGATCGCCCCTATGTATTGCAACCACTAGGATGGCCAGGGTTGCGACTCTGGCCAATTTATTGTTCTCCCCAGGGAGCAGAAGAGCTCTTCTGTCTCTTTTAGGGTGACTCAAAGGTGCTCCTTGGAAGGAGCGGAGATGAATCAGTTGTCCAGATAGGGGTAAATAAACAGGCCTCTCCTTTGGTGGGCCGCTGCTACCACTGCCAGAGATTTCGTGAAAACTCTGGGGGCAGACGACAGACCGAGGTGCAGGACGTGTAACTGGTAATGCTGCTCCTGAAACGAGAACTGAAGAAACCTCCTGTCAGATCTCAAAACTCTGATATGCATATAGGCGTCCTGCATATCTAGGGAGCATGACCAGTCCCCTCGATGAAGCAAGGGAAACAGACTTGCCAGAGTTACCATCCCAAATCTCTGGTACTTGACCGACAGATTGAGCTGCCTTAAATGCAGAATGGGGTGAAGGTCCCCTGTTTTCTTTGGAACCAGAAAAAAACGGGAGTAATAACCCTTGCCCCTCTGGGCCGAAGGCATTGGCTGGATGGCATTTTTCTAAGAAGCTGTTGGATTTCTTCCGCCAGAAGCTGGGCATGGATCGGTGGACAATGGACGGGGGGGAAGGAACTGTCCAGTGGTTAGACAGAAACTCTATTGTGTACCCTTTTCGAATAATGTCCAACATCCACTGGTCTGAGGTGATGGAGAGAGAGAGAGAGGAGGGAAGAGGCAGTGAGACAGGCAGTGGGAGTAACAAGGCCCTGTGCCCTGGGAGCTTTGGGCTGCTTGGGGCCTTGGGAGGGCAGGTTGACCCCACCTCTTGAATCCCTTGCCCTGGGGATTTTTACCTCCCTGCCCCTGTCCTTTGTGAAAGGGACGGCGATGGGGTCCTTGAGGCTCGGATTTGTACATGTGGTGAACATCCGCCACAGCCTTCCCTGACTCCTGGAGTTGTTTGACCAGAGTTTCTACTTCTTGGCCAAACAGCACTGGACCTTGGAAGGGGAAGTCCAGAATCGAATCCTGGAGATCAGGAAGAAAGCCTGTCAGCCTCAGCCAGGACTGCCTCCTCAGACACATTCTTGAGGCGTCGGCTCGGGAAGCCATGTCCACAGTGTCGTACGAGCACCGTAGGACATGTTTATTCATGTCCAGACCTGACTGGGTGCATGCTAAAACCTCTTCCTTAGCATCTGAGTCTGGCATTGCTTTGACCAACTCCATGGTCTTTTGCCATAGGGACTGTTGGTAAGATACCATATGAGCCGTAAAATTCAAGGACCTAATGGAGCCTGTAGCCAAGGAATACACTTTCTGACCCCAGCTATCCAGTTTCTTGGATTTGGGGTCCAGAGGTTGGAAGCTCAAATGTTTAAGCTGGGTGCCACGGCCATCAGCGGATGTGAGCACCAACAAATTAGCCCAGGGCTGCTCCCCAAAAAGGGTTCTGCCTTGGGGGTTTTATAAAGCCTATCGGCCTTCTTTGGGATGGCCAATATAGAAGAAGGCTTACGCTATGTGAGTCGAGTCGCGTCTTGGAAGGGTTCGACTAAGGGCGGAATTACCAAGGGCTTTGGCTCCTTAGGCCCTAAGAATCTGGCCAGGTGTCTGTGCTCTGGGTCTAATTCTTCGGTATCCCACTCGTAAATGGATTGGATGTATCTCATAATATCTAAGAATAAGGGGTCAGCCGGCAGGGACCTTGGTGAGTTCTTGGGTCCCGGAGAAGGTGGGATGAACTCCTCCTCTTCAGAGGAATCAGGAGAAGAAGGGCCGGCATCCCCTTCATCCGAGGAGGACAGGCGTCCATTGGAAGAAGGAACTGGTGAAGAACACCTCCTCCTTCTTTTGCCCTTAGGGTCTAGGCGGGAACCCTCATCCCCCACTGGAATAGGTGGAGTGGGACAAGGTCCCATGGGTGGCGAAGTTGGGGTGGGTACTGGAGGTCTGTAGCGGAGATCCTCCTTCACTGTGTTCCACCATGTATTGAACAAAGACCCGATGTCTGTCACAGGGACGTCCACTGGGCCAGGCGTTGGGTTTGCGGGACCGGGGATCCTTTACCCATGTCCGGACGTTCGGCCTGCCTTCGCCAGGGAAGCCGTGCCTGGGATGGGCGGAGGCCCGACAGGCGACCCACCCTCCAAGGGAGGAGGGCATTCGATCCTCCACCGCGATCGCCCTTCATCAGGCGTCGGTACGGATACCGTGAAGTCAACCATCTAGGTAGGCACTTGTCAGTGGGGGGGGGGGCATACTCTGGCCGGCGGAGGTGGCGTCCAATGGTGGATGACCTTCTGCTGTCCTTAAGGTTCGTCTGAGCGTTTACGTTTCTCTGACGAACCGGGTTTTTCCTTAGTTTTCCGTGAGGAATAGTTTTCTGTGAGGAATAGTCTTCCTAGGTCGACCCTGAAGCAGGCTTGTGGGGTCGGTGGGCCAGAGAAGACTAATGTCCAGAAGAGGCTGACTCCCAGTGTTTGCCCTGGGATGAGGTGGGAGCAGGCTTACTCTTGTGGGAGGACTCGGAGGCCTGGGCCGGAACTGAGCCTGACCTCCGGCCAGAGTAGAAGAAGAAAAAGGTTTTGAGGGTGACTTTGGGTGTAACTCAGACCTGGCCCTATCTTTATCCAGATGGTGGTGCTTCCCCCTGATGATTTATCCTTGGGTGGGGAGTCCCTGGTGGGAGAAGAAGAGCTGGCCTCAGAACCACCCTGCATAGCTGCCACTTTTTTTTCCAGGAGGTAGGCTTTGAGTGTGTTGGCTCTCCTGGTTCTTGTTTTCTGGCTGAATTTTCTGCAGTGCGGGCAGGTGTTGGGCAGATGGTCGGTGGCTGAAGCAGATCAGGCAGGCCGCATGGCCGCCTTCACCAGAATCTGCTTCCCACACTTGGACTTTTGTCGCGGTGGAGAGGGCGACAACAAACACAGAGTGGAGATATACGTTGAAAACAAATGGTAGAACGAACTTTAGAAGAACTTTTCTCAAATAGCGGTAGACTGTGAAAGAAGGCATCCATGGAGCCGAACTAAGCGGGTCGACAGCGGTAAAAGAACTGAGATGGCGCCGGGGGACTGCCCCTTCATACCATGTCTGACGTTGGGCGGAGCAGACGTTGGGTGCAGTCCCCCACTTCAGACTGCCAGTTACAAGATTTCCGTGGGGTCCTAACGCCTGGTGGCATTAGTCCTAACGGTATTGCCTGCTGCAAGAGCTCCCCCTCAAAGTCAGATCGGTAGTTGCACAACATGTGACAAGTGCAATCAAACGCTCGCTCGGGCTACAGAGATAGAGCGTGAACCAGAAGTAAGACATAGAAACACAGACTTTGACAGCCGATAAGGACCACTTGGCCAACCCTGTCTGCCCATTTCCCTACCTATTGGATAAGCTGCAGATTGTAGTTAACCAACTACCTACTTCTTCCTACCCAACACCAGAACTGCCATAAGTCTGTCCCATGCATTCTTGAATTCCACCACTGTTTTAGACCCCACAACCTCCTCAGAAAGGCCTTTACATGTGTCCACCACCCTCTCCATGAAAAAATACTTCCTCCCATGGCCCCTGAACCATCCCCCCCATCTTCAAATTGTGCCCCCTTGTTCTAGCACATCTCTTTTTCTGAAAGATGCTACTGTCTTGGACTTTGTTGATTCCCTTGAGGTAACTGAAGGTTTCTATCATGTCTCCCCTTCTAGAGGATATACATATTAGGTTTCCTTTAGTGTCTCTTCGCATGGCTTCTGGTGGAGACTCTGCACCATTTTAGTTGCCCTCCTCTGGACTGCCTCATCCTGTCTTTGTCCTTGCGGATATGGGGTCTCCAGAACTGCACGCAGTACTCCAGATGGGGTCTCACCAATTATCTGTACAGAGAGATAACAAACTTCCTGTTTTCTACTGGTGATGCCTTCCCCTTTGGCTCCCTAAGACCCAGGTCAAGTGGATCTCAGTTTTGGCAGCACTCTTAAAGAGAGAACAGAAAGTTGTAGAGAAAAACAACCTATCTGCGGTGCCAGTGACCACTCATGTGGATCCTTCACTGTGCGTCTTAGGCACAACACAACTCCCATTTTAAACATGGCAACATGGAGATGTCCCCACTAAATGGGCCCAACAACACTGGTTATGTGTTCTTCAGACAGAATGTGGCAGTCTTACTGATACCTACAGCAAAGGGAATGGAGTCCTCAAGGCATGTTTCTCAAGCCTGCCTACCATGGTCGTGACTGTCAGAGGGAGGCTACCCCACCAGGATAAGCCTAGAGTGGGTATGTTCAAGAGTGACAGTGCCACACAAGTAATGCATGGTGTGAGACATAACCTGATTGCTCAGATACAACGGCCTACCTGAAACGGGCCCTTCCATGTCCTCTGATAAGACAGTTTTTTAGGTGTCCAGCAAGCTCCTAACCATTGGAACCTCTGCTGCAAAACTAAAGATATCATAACAGCCCACAGATTTCAAGAGATGGTAGGCCATCGGACTACTGGAGCCAGGCATGTAAGGATATGAACCTGTATCTATCATGTGTCTGTGAGTACAAAGTAGTGTGTGGAAGAGTACCCAATGACCTTCAGACTGTGGGAATATTATTTCAGAAGCGTTATTAATAGTTGTAGTGAATACCCCCATTGCATAATATTTATGGTGACAATTCCAACTGCCCAGATACTGGAAGAGATAGGGCCTCTTCTGGAAGTTAAGGGAGATCTAGTTCTAACCACCACTTTCTAAGTACTCTCACTCAGAGGGTCATCTCTGATTAAAGAGAGATACCCAATGAATGGAAAGCGGTCACCCTTGATACCACCACGAGGGAGGGTGCTGTGATGTAGTCAGCACCTGGTGCTATCTCATGAATATAGTTATCACAAGCTTTGGAGGCATTAGTACTTTAAAGATGCAAGAAATCTGAGCAAAACTGGGTGAACATCAGCCGAAACTGCATGAATATCAGTGCTCAGTGTCAATGCAACAGATGCCAATGTGAATAACCTCAGCACGTAAGTGAAAATCACACAAAAATGCAATAGCATTGTGTGAACATCACTGGAACCAATGTGTGCACCTTGATGGCACTGACTGTGCACATTCATGGGACAGAAGCATGGATGTGAATGACAAATGTCAAAGGTCTCTGACACTGGCTCTAACCTGGCACTGAGATGTGCCCTACTGACATTGATGTCGGTACCACTTTCATTACTGATGTCCAAGACAAGGATATGGAGACGCATCCAAAAGGGTCTCTGTACTTGAGAAGCCTCAAACAAGACCTCAACGGAGACTTCCTCTCTGCGGTTCTAAAAGGCTCTACCCTAAACCCCACCATAACGCATCCTCCAGGGCATAGTCTGACAGCCAGAGCAACGTCAGACTTCAAGACACGCTTGAAACACTGGGGCTTAGAGTAGAAGTTCAGTGCCAAAGATGGTAATGTCAAAGAGCTGCTAAAAACAGCAATGATGAAGCCAAGTGAAATAACAATACAATATAATGATCACAGACTGCAACACGAGGAAAGCTGCAGCTGAACCAAGCGATTGCCTGGCACCATATAACTGAGTACAATTAGCAAAAAAGGATTAAGTACTAACTACAGATAAACAAAACAAATGGACAAAAACTACAACAAACTAGACAGGAAATCTATTAAGAGCAACGATAGTGTACTCTACGAGAGCGTGGAAAAAAGAAACTAAGGTGGTTAGCGTCGGCGATGCTATTTATAGATTGATATCCTGTCAGTGCTATTATTTGCTTTACTCCCATTTTTCTCACCTACTCATCTACCTTCCCCCTTTCTCAGGTTGCACCTATAAACAAAACTGTTGTTCTCTGTATTGCTTACCTGCTAAAACAAATTTTAAATACATAAAATAAATATTTGGTGCTCACATGTGCATGGCATCGTACATCAGTGCTGTACGTCACTGCCAGTGGCCCCTAAAGTTCTGGTTCCTGTGGTGTCATAGTGCCTCTGGCCCAAGACCAAAGAAAGTGGTTAGGATAATTTGCACATCACAGAATGCTTCTGGCTGCTGGACTCTAGTGCCTGTTGAAGGCCCGTGTCTGTATAAGTGGTTGCATTTGACAAGCTATTAATACTATGTAACCCCCGTTACCCGAGGTTACTAGAATCCCAGTAAGACCTAGTGGTAGGCAGGGAAGGCGGCTTGTGAAACTCCAGTTAAATGAATATCACACTGTCTCACTCTGTTCTCAGTCTCAGCCGAGACTAAGGGATGACATCACCATAGAACTCTCACAGCTGCATGAGCCACACTGGATTCTGCAGTTGAAAGTTAGGATAGAATGTTGGGGATTTTTTGAACAGGGCCTGTGTGGAGTCTTGAAGGGAGAAGCAGCACAGCAGTCGGTGGGCAGGCTCTCAGAGCCTAAAGCTCTGTCATAGAGCTACTGTAAGGGAGGTGTGTGTTTCCACCAAGAGGAACACAGTAAGCTGTTTGTGAAGTGGTGGAGACCGCTGTTACTGGTCCATGTGCCCCATCCCTGAGGGGATGGGGGTGGAAAGGTTTGCCTGTCTTCCAGGGGCAACCCTCCTGGTTCCGGCTAAGGAAGAAGCTGCCTTATTTCAAGTTGTGCTGCGGCACCAGAAGCCGTGGGAGAGAAATTCCTGAGAGGAATCGCCTGTGGGGCACCTGCAACCAAAGGGTGAGTTCGCTCTGACAGAGGGCCTATGTTTTCACCTGAACTGTTGGAACATGGGGATTGGACTACTTAGTTTGTAGGAGGTCTAGTGTAATAGACATTGCCGGTTAATTCAAGTAGGTTCAAGTCCAGCACAAAGAGTAAAGTAAAATAGGGACTGGACTACTTAATCAGTGGGAGGCCTAGAGCAATGGGCTAAGCCAAGTAAAAGTATGTTCAAGTCCAGCACAATGGGAAAGCAAGACAAGTAGAGGAAATGTGACATACATTTAGCCTTATTCTACATTGCCAAGCTTTACAGAATGAGATGTTTAATGTCCAGAAAAATGCCCGGGTATGAACCGTGGAAGCGAGAGGTGGGAGACCCCCCCCCCAATCAGTACTAACCAAATTCACCTCTACGGATTTGTTTTGTAACTTTACTTTCTCCTTGTACTGCCAGTGCCTGAGGAAAGTACCCAGATGTGGGATTAAAAGGAAGTTTCCCTGATAGAGCTGAGGTGCTCTTAGGTGGTTTAGGGAGCCACCAGAAAATGTTTCCATGACATATGGAAGGTGTCCGAGTGGCTGGCAAGGGAGCCGAGCCTGGGAATCCCAGATAGTGTACAAGTTCTGGCTGTGCACCCAAAGCAGCGTGCAAGTCCGGGCTGTGTGCCCGGTGGGTTCAGAGCCTGAGGGCTGAAGTGTTGAATAAGTGTTTTTGATTCTTTTTAATCTGCATTACCAGAAGTGCAGCCTCATGGGGTCCGTCTATGCTTTGTTTGTTCTACTTGGGGATGTGAATAAAAGCCACACTTTAGAATCCCATTCCTGGTATTGGACATTACAGTTATTACTTCCTCTGTTCGGAATTACTTGGGTGGCCCTGTGCAGAGTAGCCAAACCTAGCCTTTGTGCCGAGCAACCTATTCCTCCCCGAACCCAGTCACCACCTGGTACTGCTGTCAGATTTAAACAGCATACCACCTGTCATTTGCAAAATGATGGGGGTTGCAACTACTACTCAGATTCACCCTTGGAATAACTTGGTAATGAAGAGTATTAGCAATGATTCGAGGAAAGAAACTTGGAAACAAAGGTAGCATTTACATTTCATTGGATGTGCTTGAATGGCAAACTTGTCAGGCCTAACGTGCTTTACCTGACAAGAGATGCTTACCGAAGTCAGCCAGTTTCAGCTCGCCTTTCTCATTTATTAAAAGGTTCTGTGGTTTAAGGTCCCTGTGTAAAACCTTCCGTCTGTGACAATATGCCAAACCCCGTAACAACTGGAACAGGAAGATCTACACAAAAATAAAACAAATAATTTAGGGAAAATTTGTGTAGAACAGTAAAAAAAATCTATTAAAAAAAAAAAACAAGCTGTTCAAAACATACAAACACAGAAACATAGACAATGACGGCAGAGAAAGACAGCGATCCAGCCACTCTGCCCGACTACACATTTATTCATTTACACTTGCATCATATGTTTATTCAAAGTTACTACCTTAGGATACATGATGATAACATTTTCTATGAACTGCCAATTATAGTTATCTTAAAATATACACACATGCCAGCCTGTCAGCACAGCAGTAGGGCTGCCGTGCACTACACAGGTGACCCGGCTTCGAGAATGAGCCTGGGTTATCAGATGCCTCCCTGGAGGAGGATCAAGCACCCCAAAGGACACTCTTCTCCTCCAGGGAGAGATGGCAACATCCTCTGCTGTCATACTACCACCTGGGTGACCACAGGTGGTAGTGCAGTCAGAGGGCTGAGGAAAGGGTGGAACATTGCAGACATCATCACATAGGCATGGTCTGCACATGCGTGCCCTTGATATCGGTACATGCGACAGGCATCCCAAGGGGTACATGCAACAGGCATCCCAAGGGAAGGACCAAAGATGAAATCGGCCCTAGCTCTAATGACGACGGACCCAGATACATCCGGGAACTGCACCACTGCCTGAGATGCCATCTGACAGTGTTACAAGACTGAGGGTTACATCCCCTTACCCTGTCAATACCTGGGAGGCATAACCAAGGTTCTGTGGAAGTTGGAAATCAAGGTAGGGGCACATGGGGATCAGGTACACCATGGGTGTTCCCGAGAGAGACTGGAGCTAGAGACAGGACAGGAGCATGAAGAGAAAGTTAAAAAACAAACAAAAAAAAACACACACACACACACACACACATACACTAGGAAAATACCTCACAGCTGTAGCCTATGACTGAGACTGTGTGTCAGAGTCTTAGACATATTACAAGTAACTTCCTTCTTTCCAAATACAGGTGAAGGTAACGGGTATGATCGATCGATCACACACACACACACACACACACACACACACACACACTCACACACATTTAAAGAGACACTGTTAAACCTTCTATGCCTGAAAGGACAATATTAATAAAAACAGATTTGAACCTCCCAGTGAACATAGCACAGACTGCAATGGTTGTTTTTCTGACAACAATATTTCTTATACTAAAGTTTATGGAATACTCAACAATAATCCATGTTTGTGGACCCCACAAAAGACGTAAACTGTGACATGTAAACAATGCCAGCTAATAATGTTCATAATTATATTTTGATGTACAATTTGGATGCTTTACAAGGCCCTGGTCAGGCCCTATGGCCACCTAGAGTACTGCGAGCAGTTCTGGGCTCCCCAATACAGATCAGAAACTGCGGCACTCGAAAGGGTGCAACACAGGGCCACCACATGATCAGTGGCATCAGGGTTAAAAGCTGTGAGCTATGACTGGAGGCCCTTAACATGTTCACCTTAGAGAACAAGAGACGGGGGGATGTGACATGATGTCATTGTTCCTCATACTGTAGGGTATCACAGATAGAGATGTTTGATTTGGTAAGCTCCAGCAGGTCGCGGAGACATTCCCTGAGTGCCGTGGGGTAAATTTAAAGGTAAAGTTCAGACGAACTCCTCCCACAGGGTGGTGAACTTATGGAACAGCCTACCAGCAGAGACAGAGGACATGGAGACAGTACAGGCTCTCAAAGTAAGCATGGACAAATTTCTGCTAATCAAGTGCATCACAGGGTACCCTGTGTAATAAAGTGTGTAGGGAAGCCCAATACATTAGTACATGATTGTACAGCATATTTGCTGGTCTCTGTTTAAGACGTGCTGTAGATATGATGAACCTAGAGTCCTTTCTGACTATAAACTACTATGTATGTATGTATGCATAATATTTTGTTAAAAATACTCAGATGGTTATACAAACAACAAAGATAAGACTGCAAGTATGGTACAATTTCTTTTGCTGCAACTGAAGAAAATTTCCAGCCAGAGAACTGTCAAATATATGAAAGGCATAACACTGTCCTGCTGAAAAAAGGAGTGAGCTGAGGTTACCAAGAAGTTGCCATGCATGTTGAAGGCAGTGAGGCATGATGAACAGCTGCTCATGATTATGTAAAAGATGTTACAGTTCACTGGGCTTTGATTCCATGGGGTGCATTACCTTCCAGCTAAGAAATTCCATTTCTGCTTTTACTGTTCTAACTCCCATCTGTCTGACACAAGAAAGTGTTTAGAAGGTAAGAGACTGTGTCAGACTTTAAGATTAGGAGTGTCTTCAGAGTCCACATCTCACATCTGCCCCATTTGTCCCCACCCCAGTGCTTTTAAAGAATGCCAAAGCACCTAACCAGAGCCACAATAGGGTGCTAGTAAGTGGCCCACTCCAGCCCCCATACTTTGCGATCTCCGTGGTTGCCGAGTGCCCCAAATATGTGGAGCCCACAGCAAGAACCAGTGCACCTCTCTGGTTCCTAAATGTTTTCCTCCAATTATTGTCTCATTAAACTGCAATAAAGGACATCACCATGGTGGCACTGCAGAGTTTTCTGATGTGGCATCATAATGCTATGACATTACTAAGCAATGTAGGGTGTGGCCAATCAGAGGCAGCTGGACAGAAATGGACCATGTGGGTTGAGGGTCAAAGGATGAACACTGATGCCCTGTAAAGTGCTGTATAACAGATATCACCTGCACTTTTGAAAATAAAATGGTGTAGCCAAGATGGGTTGGAGGAGGGGCCATGGCTAATCTCCCTGGTAGCCTCCAAATCTTACTCAGGGGTTCTGAGAGGCTTTATGCTGCCACTGAATGCCCCCTTCCCCCAGCCCGATGGCTAGTCTTGTTGGCTAAATGTATTCCTTGCCTTTAAAAAACATGTTTTGTGTCTTTAAAATTTACTTTTTTTCCAGAAAGTTGGAAGCAGCATTATTAACGATCCAGTAATGTGAACTAAAGGGTGTCCTTTTAAACTGTTATGTTGAACAAATCTAAATACGGAATTCCTCACTAGAAGACAATAGAAGACAAACCAATCCCCAATCTGATTACCACTAGCCTAACTCTGCCTTCAGTTACAATTACACTTATACTAGCCTAAATCTGCCCTCAATTACAATGTCTTGGATTTAGAAGTGGGTAGCCATCTGGGAACAAGCGACCACCAGACAGTGTGGTCCACAATAAACACAGCCATAGAGTCAAGCCATACAAATGCAAGGGTACAGGACTTTCAGAGGGCTGACTTTGGCAGAATGGGACAGAGTGCCTAAGGAATGCACTAGCAAAAGGGCAGGAAGGAGGGGTGGAGGAACAATAGGGAAAATCAAAACTGCCATCACAGAGGCAAAAAGTCTGTGTGTGAAGCAAATAAAACAAAATGAAGGGAAAAAACACTGGTTCTCAAAAGAGGTAGCAGGGAAGGTTAGAGAGAAAAAGACAGCATTCAGAAAGTATAAGGAATCACAGAAGAAGCAGGACAGAGAACTGTACCAGTTAAAGCAGAAGGAAGTGAGGAAGGCAGGCAGAACAGCAAAGGCCCAAACCAAGGAAAAGATATCCAACTCAATTAAGAAGGGGGATAAAATATTTTATAGGTACATTAGTGAGCAAAGAAAGATCAAGGAAGGGATAGTGAGGCTTAATAAAGGGAGTGTGGGTGGGCAGAGGGTGCCAGTGAAAAAACAGGGATACTGAACGAATACTTCTGCTCAGTATTCACAAAAGAAGAGGAGGGGGAGGTACCTAATCCAGTCAACAGAAGCACTCTGGATCGAGGGTTGATATCAGTCCATTCACAGAAGAAAGGATTCTGAAATAACTCCTGAAACTGAAGGTGGACAAAGTGATGGGACCTGACGGGATTCACCCCAGAATTCTAAAAGAACTAAGGGGAGAACTAACAACACCAGTGACTATCCTTTTTAACAAATCATGGGAGGATGGTGTGGTACCAGAGGACTGGAGGAGGGCGGATGCGATTCCCCTTCACAAATGTGGGAGCAAGGCAGAGGCAGGAAACTACAGACCTGTTAGTTTGACCTCAGTGGTAGAAAAATGATGGAATCACTTCTGAAAGAAAGAACTGTTGAGTACCTAGAGGCCAGCGAGGCACAGGACCCAAGGCAGCATGGATTCACAGTGGGAAGGTCATGTCAGACAAATCTAATAGATTTCTTTGACTGGGTGACCAAAGTAGTAGACCAGCAAGGGACTGTGGACATGGCCTACCTAAGCTTTAGCAAGACATCTGACACAGTCACACACAAAAGATTAATAAACAAGCTAGCTAGCTTGGAAGTGGGTCCCAGGATGGTAGCCTGGGTAAAAAAATGGCTGGAGAGCAGGACACAGAGGGTAATAGTAAACGGAGTCCACTCCGAAGAAAGGGGGGCTACTAGTGGGGTACCACAGGGTTCAGTACTGGGACTGGTCCTTGTTAATGTCTTTATAAGTGACATTACAGATAGACTGGAAGAAAAGGTATGCCTCTTTGCAGACAACACAAAGATCTGCAACTGGGGTTGATAAACGGGGGGGGGGGTTTGGAAAGGATGAGAAGGGACTTGGCGAGGTTGGAGAAATAGTCAAAAATATGGCAGCTTAAATTCAACGGAAAGAAGTACAAAGTAATGCACATGGGAAACGAAAACCCAGGAGAAAGAGTACATGATATTTGGGGGTGGGGAGATATTAACAACAACAAAAATGGAAAGGGACCTGGGGGTAGTCATATCAGATGACCAAAAGGTAAGCAAGCAATGTGAGAAGGCAGTAAGAAGGGCTAGGGGTAGAGGCATCACCAGTAGAAAACAGGAAGTTATCCCTCTTTACAGACAGTTGGAGAGACCCAATTTGGAGTACTGCGTGCAGTTCTGGAGACCCCATCTCCGCAAGGACATAGACAGGATGGAGGCAGTCCAGAGGGCAACTAAAATGGTGCAGTGTCTACACCAGAAGCCATACTAAGAGAGACTAAAGGAGCTTAATATGTATACCCTTGAGGAAGGGGGAGACATGATAGAAACTTTCAAGTACCTCAAGGAATCAACAAAGTCCAAGAGGGTAGCATCTTGCAGAAAAAGAGATATGCAAGAACAAGGGGCACAATTTTAAGAGAGAAGGGGAATGACTCAGGGGCAACATGAGGAAGTATTTTTTCATGGAGAGGGTGGTGGACACATGGAACAGCCTTCTTGAGGAGGTCATGGGGTCAAAAACAGTGAGGGAATTCAAGAATGCATGGGGCAGACATAAGACAATTCTGGTGGGGGTTAGAAAGAAGTAGGCTGTTGGTTAACTAGGATCTGCAGCTTATCCAATAGCTGGGGAAATGGGCAGACTAGGTGGGCCGAGCGGTCCTTATCTGCCGTCAAAGTCTATGCTTCTATGTTTCTGTTAATACCCCAAAACCTCAGAGTTGGATAGTATTAATCAAGTGTATAGATCTCTTAAAAACCTACTGTATGTAATGATAGAAGGAATATCCCTCCCGGTGTACTGCATCTGAATGGTGTAATATGTCTGTATGGAGTAGTACAGTTGGTAGAACCTTGTATAGATGACCCTGTCTATGATGGTGAAGGTTGACTGTAATGTGCTGTAATGTTATTGCTACAATAAACAAATTTTACCCCCCCCCCAAAAAAAAAGGAGAGTCTACTTAAGTTAGCAGGGGGCAGTACAGAGGGGAGGCGAGGAGGCATTATTTCACTGAGAGGGTGTGGCACCCTGAAATGCACTGCCGGATGATCTGGTGAAACTGGGAACTGTGGGAGGTTTCAAGAAGCGGCGTGACAGGCACAGGGGCCAGTACGGGGCGAGGGTATGATGACTGCCAGAAGTGTACAAAATTATACAAAAGTGGGAACAAAGAGGAAGCGGGGAACTACAGACCAGTCAGCCTCACCTCGGTAGTGGGGAAGATCATGGAAGCACTACTGAAGGAGAGATTGGTGGAACATCTGGTTGTCAATGGACTACAGGACCCAAGGCAGCATGGTTTCACAAGGGGAAGGTCATGTCAGACCAACCTCATTGAATTTTGACTGGGTGACTAGGGAGGTGGATCAGGGGAGGGCAGTGGACATGGCCTATCTGGACTTCAGCAAGGCCTTTGACACTGTGCCACATAGAAGACCATTGCACAAACTGGGGAATATGGGTGTGGGCAGGACGGTAGTGCGGTGGGTAGGTAACTGGCTGGGCAGCAGGACACAGAGGGTGGTGGTACATGGCTGTCACTCCACAGAGGGAAGAGTGACCAGTGGGGTACCACAGGGATCAGTGCTGGGACCGGTACTATTCAATATCTTCATCAGTGACATTGCGCAGGACCTAGAAGGCAGAATTTCACTGTTCGCTGATGACACAAAGCTCTGTAACAGAGTAGACACACCAGAGGGTGTAGACAGAATGAGAAGGACCTGCAGAAACTTGAAGAATGGTCAGGGGTTTGGCAGTTGAAATTCAATGCAAGGAAGTGCAAGATAATGCATATGGGGCACAAAACCCTGGCACAATATATCAGTTGGGGGTGAGGATATAGCATGCACCAAGCAGGAAAGGGATCTTGGAGTTATCATCTCTGATGACCTCAAGGCAGGAAACAGTGTGACAAGGCAGCAGGTAAAGCAAATAGGATGCTGGGATGCATGGGCAGGGGCATCACCAGCAGGAAAAGTGAGGTCATAATTCCACATACAAGACACTAGTGAGGCCGCACCTGGGTACACTGTGCAGTTCTGGAGACCCTACCTACGTAAGGACATAGACAGGGTAGAGAAGGTTCAGAGGAGGGCAACCAAAGATGGTGCATGGATTGCATCACAAGTCCTATGAGGACAGGTTGAAGGCACTGAACATGTACTCCCTGGAGGAGAGGAGGGAGAGAGGGGATATGATAGAGACATACAAGTATCTTACAGGGAGGAACAGGGTGCAGGAATGCACTATTTTTAAGCGAAAAAGATGTTCCAGGACTAGAGGGCATGGGATGAAGTTGGAGGGAGGACAATTCAGAGGAAGCGTGAGGAAGAATTTCTTCACAGAACGGATGGTGGACAAGTGAACACCCTGCCAGAGGAAGTGGTGGGGGCTGAAACAATCACGGATTTAAGAATGCATGGGATAGACATAAAGGAATTCTGGAGGTCAGGGTAAGGGCAACAGACTTCCTGGAAAACATAAACTGAACTTACAAACTTAAATGGGCAGACTGGGTGGGACATAGGCCCTTATCTGCCGACACTGTCTATGTATCTATGTATGTATCTATGTACAGGGAGGGGAAGTGGGTGGGAGGGGGGAATTAATGGGGGAGGTAGAGCAGTTAATGACAAATGTACACTACCAGTGAGCTGTGTTGGGCAGACGGGCTAGACCGTTAGGCCTAATCTGCTGGCAACTATGTATGTATCTATGTATGTAACAGGGTATATCCACAGATCACTCCTGCAGCACCTAGTTCACACACCTCTCTTGAGCATATTTTCCAGTATCCTTCTGCATGGTATACAGCAAGTCTGATAAGGTGCCAGAATTACTTTGCCGACTAGTTGCAAACATCTGCATATAAACTTTGACAAATTTTTAAAATCTGAGTTCAAGAGGTTAATTGGCTTCCAGTTTTTAATGACAAGCTTGACCCCTTTCTTTCAGAGGAAAAACCATCTGAGCTGTACCAAATGTTTTAAGTGCAATTACTGAGGTTAAAATATAACTGAAAACTAGAGCAAGAAACACAATGACTCATGTAAAAAGGTTTTATCAAATTTATGTGGTATTCCATCCAGTGCCAGGGAGAAGCCATTACCCAATCTTTTTTTTGTAAACTTTACTTAGCAGTTTTGGTGGTAGCAATCAGTGCAATAAAACTACAAACTAAGACAAGCATATGCAATTACAATGAAAGGAATCAACTCAGAACACATTACAGTACAGCACTGCACACACTGGCATGCACTATCATTGATGAGATATTAATACAGCATAGTCAACCATCCAATCCAGTGTTCCTGATTCAATCAATGGCCAAAGAAAGATCACTGTGCTTGAAAGACATTAAAACCTGGGAGACCTAGCCCGCCAGTGCAGTGGTAGGGCTATCGCTTGTGGTGCCGATGACTGGAGGTCAGGAGCGACCTCGAGAGTCGGAGGGTCAGCCAAGGCAGGGGAGGAGGATCGAATGTCCCAAAGACTGCTGTCCTCCGGGGAGGGAGGGGATCAGTGATTGGTATAAGCCTAGCCCCTAGAGGAGGCTGGGGGCTGGCACAGACTGCACAATGGGGGTAGAGGTGGGGCAGATGCCCAGCGTGAGCGCATGCGCGGCACCTCCACTGGCATCTCTGCACTCCACCTCCTCAGCGCCAGGGAGGAAACAGGCTGCCAGCCAGTAGGATGAAACTGGTCCTCTGCTGGCTCCACACCCGGGCCAGCTGGGCATGTATGGTGAACTGGATCCTGTCTCGGTGGGGTTATGGGGAGCCCCGTGAGGTGGCAAGCCCTGGAGGAAGAGCTGGATGCGGTAAGTCCCAGTGGATGCCGGGGTGACAGAGCTGGGGGGACCAGTCAGCAAAGGAGTAGAAATAAAAATAAAAAAAAAACTGGGAGAACCCCCCCAAAACCCACTTACACCTATCTACCTTGAAATGATCCCACTATGGTTTCCAATAAGGGCTGCCACAATTAATTAAATTTGTCCCCCTTCCCTTTAGCCATTATTTGGGCTTTCTCTAGCTTCATGCAGTCTGTTAACGTTACTATCCAGTGGGTTATGGGTGGTGTACACGTACCTGTCCCCAATTCTGCGCCAACATTTTTAGCATTTATCAGTGCCAACTGCTAGAGAACATCCTTCTACTTACCCCTATCTAGCGGGTCAGCTCCTAGCACCTATTCCACTAGGTTGTCTGACAGTGACTTCTTCAGAATGCACTCCATAATTGTGTGAATTTCACCCCAGAATGGGAGGATTCTATTGCATGCCAAAATCCAATTTCCAAGTGTCCCAATAGTACTTTTGCATTTGGGACAGTCTTCACTAACTTCTGAGTTCATTTTCTGCAGTTTAGCCAGAGGGAGAGAAGACCTGTAAAATATCGTACTGAATCTGCCTCTGCCTATTAAAGTGGGCTCCCTGGGCAGCATGTTTAATACTAGCCAATCTTTTATTAGTTTCTGAAATTACCCTTAATAAAATAGGTGTCTGGAGTGTTTCTTTCAAATTATCAGGTACTGTAGGAACGATGTCGTGGGTTAAGAGATTCAAGGCCGCACCTGAGATACAGTCCTTTACACTGGTAGTTTTAATGAAGTCTTCCACTATCTGGCTATGTTCAGAATCATTCTTAATTAGACTTCCATGTCTATCCTTCAAGTGACCTAATCCAAGATTGTCTATTTCTGCTTTGCAGGCTACGAACAGGACACCAGAAGGGGATTTCTGTATTCCAAACTGTTGTGCAGCTGCAAGAGACTTGACCTGATCATACTGCAACTTAAACATTTATTGCTTTAAACTGTTAATCTGCACTGCATAATCTTCCTTAACTCCCTCCCAGTGCTTTAGTCATTATTTTATATAACTGATTTCTCAATGTTGAGTACTGGATATATTTGCATTGTTGTAAACCTTTCCTATACTGCACGAACAGCTGCTTAATGTCCGGTTTTGTGTCTTCCCACTACTGTATGGGATAATCATAGAAACAGAACACCGTAGTTCTAGTCTGTTATAATTGTATGATTTGTCTCTGGACTACTGGTGTTTCCAGTAAAGAAGTATTCAACCTCCATCTGCCTCTAGTTTTGCTCTGTGATCCTGATTCTGCGAAAATGGTATAATCCAACAACCAATTGTCTGAAAAGTCTACTGGAGATAATGTAAAATTAGTGGATCGAATACCATCAGACACACATACAAAAAATCTGTTCTAGTGGAGAGCCAATTTCTATACCAAAAGCAGAACCAAAAGAAAATCCTGTCCCTGGTTCACGGATGACCTAAAGACTGCCTAATGGCATAGTGATGCTCTTTGGAAAAGGGCCAGAAAGTCTAAATTGGCCACAGACTGGTCTGCTTTCTGAACTGCAAGAATTTCTGCACAAAAACTATCAGAGCTGCAAAGTCTAGTTATTTCCGCTCTGAGTTTAATGCATCCACTAACTCTGCTACTAAGCCAAGAAAAACTTTAAGGGAGGTAGAAGGCCATAACAGCGCTGGCACACTTCCCCACAAAGTTTTGACTGGTGGTACCCACACTACAGATAAAAATGAGATCCCTGACCTCCTTAACAATCACTTTGCCACAGCAGGGATGGCTTTTGATACCTCCCCAGCAAATGCCATCAGGGCACAGTTCCTTAGTCAGTCATCTGATTCCCATGATCTGGAATCCATTGACCCTTACCACTCTTTCTCCTTCTGCCCGGTCACCGTCAAACAGGTTGTGGATCTCCTTCTTCAACTTGATACCAAGAAATGCACGGGTGCGGATATGACTGAGCCTTTCTTCTTAAAGTTGGCCTACTATATCATCCCTCTATTCAAATCAGGGGACACCTGCAACTTAAATAATTATCGCCCAATCTTCTTGCTCCTGGCCTTGTCAAAATTATTGGAGAGGGTAGTAAATGAACAGCTCAGATCTCATCTGAAAAGTTTTAGTCTACTAAAACCAATTCAATCTAGTTTCCATCCAATGCATAGTACCGCCACTGCCCTTGCCAAGGTTATAAATGACTGGCAGGCCGCACTTGATAACAAGCAATATATATGCGCCTTATTCATGGACCTTAGCAAGGCTTTCGACATGGTGGATCACGATTTACTCCTAGTGACCCTGAAGAAAGTTGGGGTGGACAACCTGGCCCTAAGTTGGTTTACAAACTATCTTGTGGACAGAAAGCAGCAGGTCAAGACTGAAGGAGACCTATCGCCAAATAAAATACTCCTTAGAGGTGTCCCCCAAGGATCCATACTTGGTCCACTTTTGTTTGCCATTTATATTAATCAAATCAACACTTGCCTAAAGTCATCTAGTATCCATCTATTTGCTCATGATACAGTGATCTACATTGACAGATCAACTCCAGATCAAGCCATTTTGGACATCTGGAACAATTTTGACATCCTCCAAAAAATCTACTCAACTTGAAACTCCTGTTCAATGCCAAAAAAAAACTAAGGCCATAATTTTCTCTTCACTAGCCCCTCATCTCAAAAAAAAAAAAAAAAAACAGATAAGGTTCCTCACATAAATACCTTTTTGGGAGAAGCCCTGGAGTTCGTGGGACAATTCAAATACTTGGGGGTCAGGACTGACTACAAATTGTCCTTCACTGATCACACTGAAGAACTCACTAAGAAACTGCGTCAAAGGCTCAGTATTTTCTTCAGGATCAAGCACTCACTAACCTAGGAGGCTAGAAAATTCTTAGTCCAAGCTACCTTCTTGCCTCTCCTAGACTATGCAGACTTCCTATATGGCTATAGTACTAACACAGCTCTTTCCAAGCTTGGTACCCTATACCACAGAGCCCTTAGGTTAATTTTGGATTCCCCTTATGACACGCACCATTGCATCTTCTAGTCTTCCATAGACTGGAGCTCCCTTAGCTTCAGGAGGCAAAAGAATGCTATTCTATGGACATATAAGGCAGTCACACATAAATTACCTCAGTACCTCATAAGCTGCTAACTCCCTGCATCCCTAGTGCCTATTCTCTCAGAGGTCTTACCACCTTATCTCTGACTATCCCTAAAGTTAAAACGCGCTTTGGTAGAGCTCCAATAAGCTTCACTCTTCCTACGCTCTGGAATAGGATGGAGAAAACCTTAAGGCTAGCTTCCCCTATCACGTTCTACCTCTTGAAATCCTTGTTCCTGAGGACCTTCTCTGAGGCCTGTCAAGTTTCAAGTCAAGGTCTTAACATCATGATTTGTTACTGCTTTAAATTCTGGACTTAAACCCCAACCATTGCCTGTGACATCTGCTGTGTTCTCCCTTCGAACAGTCCTTCCTCCCTAGGCCATCATGTCCAACCCTCTTCTATCTTGTCTGACCTTCCCTCCCCACTCCCCATACCCCTTTCCCACCCCACTTGCCAGGATATGGCTACAGTACTTATCAAAGGACTCTTCCATCTCAATCTTCTTCGTACTTTGACGCTAGAGGAACTGCCACGCCTGCTCACTATGGCTCCTCCAATGATGTTTACAGTATAAACTTTAGCTCATTACCTTACATCCATATATCTGTATCCATGCAATTGTATTTAAATGGTACTACCTCCTGTTAAACCTATTGCTATGTTTGTGTGCAAGTATCTTGTCACATGTGATAGTTATATGTTATTATTATTACTATGTAATTGTTATGTACGTTCACTCAACCTGTTATGTCTTAACCCTGTTGGCAATTGTTTTGCCCCAGGTCCATCGTGTAAATGAGCTTGTCTCAAAGATGTTCCACCTGGCAAAATAAAGATTTCGATTGACTGACTGATTGATTGATTTGATTGATTAATATAGTAAGGGTTACACCCCATGGGATGGATGGAATAATATGCATAAACAAGGCACATTTTTTTTTTTTTGATGCATCATTTCTTCCAGAGCTCCCAGCTTGCAAGCCTGCCTTCAGTTGTCCCCCAGTGCAGCCCCAAAGGTTAGACCCCCCCTCCCTTGTGCACCCCGTGACTTACCCTTCATGGCAGGGTGGTGGGGAGTGACTCAACCCACCCCAAACGGATCCATGCCAGGGAGGTGCCTTCTCAGAGGGGGGTGCTGCGGGGACCACTTCATTCTGCTGGAACTGTTTTTTCCACTTTTCTCCCCTTGTGTGGAGGCGGGGCGTGCAATGACACCTGCGGTGTGAGCGCGCACACTTCCACATGCGCTCTCATCAAGCATCTGCCCAGTCTCCTCCCCTTCGGCTGTAACGTCAGTGTGCTGCCCCCCAGCAGCCGCTAGGGGGCCAATGGAGTGCCGACAGCTAATATCCCCCCCAACCCGGAGAAGGAGAGCAGTTCAACGGACGCTCGATCCTTCTTGAGGTAAGGCGTCCAGCGCCTCAGCCCTCAATGCCACCGGGCCGGCTACAAGGCACATTTTTTTAAGTAAACTACATCACAGTAGATTTCTTTATTTTTGGACCCCCCTCATATTTGTATCTATGCCGCAACTAAAATGACCTCCACATATCATATAATATGACATGCAATATGTATACTGTATATGGGCGATTTTTTTCAAAAAGAGTAATTCTATCAGGATTCCACTAATTTCCAGAGATGTTAATAATTTTTAAAAGGAATATCATTATACATCATATCCAACAACAATGCCCATCCAGGACAAATGTCCACCAATCAAGACATTTTAAAACCAGAACCTCAAAACAGTATTCCTAGTCCATATACTTTATTGTCTCCAATGGATGAGTATGATAGAACCAGACCAAGCTCCTTTGAACTTGCTATACATCAAAAAGTGATGCCAATCTCATTTCCTGTAGTAGAATTAATCAAAGTTAAGAGTTCTGAAGGAAAAAAAAGATGTCAGTGCTACCTCTTTTCTTAAAATTCTTCACACTACAGGTGTTCAGAGGTGCAATGTGGAGCTGGATCATGATAATAGTTTAGACAGTATCTCATATTACCTTGGATGAGGTGGATGTTTGCCTCTTATGTCTGTGCTTTGGGCTGTCTGGGTACTGGACTCCCCTTTTCTACCTGTTTCAGATGTTGGTTGTGACTATGCCCAGGAAATATCCAACTCAATTTCTGAGTAACCCCATTCTTTCCGTTTTTTGTAAAATGTCATATTTGTTCTTTAAGGTCGGGGGGGGGGTTGCAATTTCTTGTTAACGGTAGGTCTAGTCCCTCTCCTGTGTACCATTATCATTCCCTCAAGCAGAGATGGCACGATTACCATCTATTCCGACAGGTCTCCTGGTTCACCCAATAAACAAAGGGTCTCTTCCTGTTGGTCTGGTTACAACGTCCGGGATGGTAGCCTTCACAGGCACTGCAGGTCTCTGTTCCGTGGTGGTGGTGGGTGGTCTTTAGTCAGGTTCTGCGTGGTGGAATGCCCTGGACATGAGAGACAGCCAGAACATGAGAAACAGCTGTTGCCCCATGGCAGTCACGTCAGAGTTCTTGATGTGCCATATCTTGGTCTACAGTCTTACTGGAAGTTTGGGCTTTTCTGACCAGCTGCTTCTGGTAAAATCCACTGTCCCTGTTCCTTGCTGCCAATGTGCATTTCTGGTAGGTATGGCCACGTTACTCACAAAGGTTACATCTATGCTGATTGTGACAGGTAAACCCTATACATACATATATATATATATATATATATATATATATATATATATAACATATATATACACATATATACACACACACATATACATACATAAACATATACATACACACAATATCTCCGCATAGCCCACAACATACCTGTTCACATGTACTACTTAAGCGTGTCCTGGACCCCACTTGTACTTGTAGCATGCCTTGGGTAGTTCCAAAGCAAAAAATTACCCATCATAGTAATGCTGTTTCTTTTTAAGGAATCCATCAGTAGTATTCACAAAGTGCAATCATTCCCCAGGAACGAGCAGCTCCGGCATGGAACTTATGCTAGTTATGGAACATCAAATTAGAATCAAGCTCAAACTCTGCTCGGTGGCCTTGCCCCACCAAGCCTCCTAATGTCAGATTTATTTCTAAAGCTAGAGTGAGCTGTGACCACTAAAACTAGCTAAATGGCTACAAAAAATGTTTTAAAATTTGTATAAAATTTTGAAAAATGTGAAAGAAAAAAAAAAACCAAGGCAGAGCAACAAACATATATTGAAAATTATTGGTAACTAGACTACTGAGCAACAACTGTAAAGGCACTATAACATGTAATGCTCAAACCAATAGAAACAAACTGATTCTTGTGTGAACCTGTTTCCAAGTTCTGGAAGGGGAGACGGTAAAGGACTGCAAATACCACTGGTGGATCCCTTAAAGGGGAACAGTCAGCACAAAGGGCACCCATACTCAAGTGCTGGGCTGGTCCCAATGTGCACTCTATATGCAAAAAAAAAACATTTTGGTTTACTTACTGATAACTGGAGTATAGTAGATCGCATCCGACTAATTTTGCTTAGTTGTAGGCTGATATTTTCTGTTGCTACAAATCCTCAAATCCCTTGTAGATGACATCAGAATAGGAGCAACAACCACACGACGGAAGCGTGCTCCTCCCCTCTTCATCTGTCAGAGGTTCCGGTATAAAGCAGTGGGGAAAAGGCAGGACATATCCCATGGTGCGCTTGAGAGCCAGAGAGGAAAGCCAGGGTTTAATTTCTATGTATAAGTGCCCTCCGCTAAAACAGTATGTTGGCCTCTCTGTTGCTGTATCCCCGCCATGGCCTGAGAACAACAGTAAGGAATACAATCCTAGAAGCATTTGACAGGCTCACAAAATAAAAGCCCCTGTTTTAAGTCAGTCTACTGTTCCGTGAACCCACGTACAGTCTATTTAGTCCTCCAGATGTATCTGGCTTGAAATGGGACTTGCTGAATTATCCAGCATGACATCTATAACTGGAGTAATAGCAAACAATTCACAGTCACTGCACAAGAGTAAGTCAAAGCTCCCACAAAGAGAAAAGGTACATAAAGCTAGGGCCCTACCCCATAAGTGTAGTGGGAAGTAAATGTGGTCTGATATGCAGTGCAAATATAGTTTACTCTATAGCCATGAGTAGAAATACCACGCTGCCTTGCTCAGGGTGCCAAAGTGGTGCAGTGGTAGGTTAGTCACCCCAAGAGGTTCCTCAGTACCCAATTTATAAACAAGAAAGTAAAGTAGGGGGAAGAGGGTCCTATAGCCCCCACCCTCCAGGGGTTACATGCTGCCTTTGAATGTACCGAAGCATGTTAGATGACTGGTACATAGAAAAGTGAGCAATGCTGCAAACAAAAGAATAAAGTATGAGACCAGCTCCTGAACTTGGTAGGAAACCTAGTTCCGTGGCTCTAATGGCGTGTCCCTGCAGCTCCACCAGTGAAGTTCGGAGGTGTCTCCGGTTGGCATCCTCTATAGACCTTTAAATGTGTAATTGCTAGCTGCACTACCCGGCCCTCAAGGGTGGCAGGTGTCCAGGTCGATTCCCCCTCTACTTCTCGAGCAAATGTGATGCAGCGCCTCCTGGTCTCTCGCAGCTGTCCACTCTTCTCGGGCAAAGATGTCTATTGTAGGTACTCTCAGACACAGGAGGGGTTGAAAAGCAGACCACAGCCCGAAGTGATCCGAGTAAGAAGTTCCATCTGAAAAACTAAAGGGTAAGTTACCCACAGTTCCAAGTACAGGCTAAGTGAGACAAAAAGGAAGATTTAACTGTTTAAGAAAGTTTGGAGTAGGTCCTGGATATCCTTATTGGTTGCAGCAGACTGAAATCACCAGTCCTGTATTACCTGCAGGTTGAGGGGGTGATGGCTCTTCATTGGTTCCTGCTGCGCTTTGGTTCTTTGGGGCTGTGAAGGAGCCATGCCATGTTTTTTCAGGTCAGCAAATGCTTCCTCCAATGTCTTGTATACTACTGGGGAATCAGGGAACAACACAGTGGGGTATGGAAACAGCTGTTTTTCCCACAGTAAAGCTAACAGTAGGTGAGTTTTTCTCTACTCCATAACCAGAGTGAATAGTCATTGCCTGCAGGACAGAAGTCAGAGGGTGGTGGTCAAGGCGTGTGTGTGTGTGGGGGGGGGACTTCACAGAGGCTAAGTCAGTCACTAATGGGGTCCCATGGGGCTCGATGCTCAGTCTGGTGTTTAACATCTTCATCAGCGATACTGCAGATGAGATGCAGTAAAATATGCCTGTTTGCAGATGACACAAAGGTCTATGGGAGAGCAGACATGACGGAGGGAAGACGGGACCTCAGGAAGGATCTGGCTAAGCTAGAGAAATGGTCATGTACTCGGCAACAGGGATTTAATGCCAAAAAGTGCCAGGTAATGCATCTGAGGGCTAAGAACCTGGAGACCAAGTACTGGCTGGGTGGTGTGCAGGCTACCAGGTCACGAGGAGGAGAAGGACTTGAGAGTGATCATCAAGAATAACCTGAAGCACTCAGAACACTGCAAGAAAGCAAACTGGATGCTGGACTACATAGCCAGGGGAATAACCAACAGGAAAGCAGAGATCATTCTGCCACTGTACAGACCCACAGTTTGGCCACACCTAGAGTACAGTGTACAGTACTGGTGCCCATAGCTAAAGGAGAACATCAACCTGCTGGAAATGGTCAAGAGAAGGGCAACCAAAATGATACAGGGAAAGCAAGGCAGCATGTACAAGGAGAGACTCATAGATCTCACATGTTCATCCTGGAGGATAAAAGGGAGAGGGGCAACATGACTGAAACAGTACAGTTACGTAAGAACTTACCGTAACAGTAGATCTTCGAGAACAGCTCTTGCAGCAGGTTACACCATTACGACTGAAGGCGGCAGGTGCCAGGACCCCATGGAAAATTTTATAGCTAGCAGTCTTCAGTGGGGACTGCCTCTGACGCTGGTCCCGCCCCCGACATCGGGCGTAGTACATAAGGAGGCGGTCCCCCCATATTCCTCAGTTCTCCCGCCGGAGACTCCCGGCCGCTGGATGACATCAGAAGAGGAGACCGAGGATCCGCCATCAGATGGCGAAGACTAAAGAATAGGAATGTCCCATCCCGTAAGATGGGTGCTTGACTACGACCTACCTCCAAAAAAGGGGATGGTGGGCGGGAAGGTACTTGCTGCAAGAGCTGTTCTCGAAGATCTACTGTTACAGTAAGTTCTACGTAACTGTACTATCTTACTTTGAGATACAGCTCTGCAGCAGGTTACACCATTAGGACTGATTTCCAAACAATAGTGGCACACATGCACCACTGGGAGGAGAAAAGGTAGAGATCTCGATATTACTCGAGCCTAGGACAGAAGTCCCTGAAGGACGGCTAGACCGAACCCCGCTCTTCGCCTCGATGCAATGTCCAGGCTGTAATGCCTGATAAAGGTATGCACAGAGCTCCAAGTATCTGCAGCGCAAATAGCTGAGGTGGAGACGTTCTTTAACGCTGCAAATGAAGTAGCCACCACTCTTGTAGAATGACCCTTGACCACGCCCGGTAAGGGTTTATTGCTCTTGTTATAACAGAAGGTAATGCACTGGATGAGTCACCTAGAGAGTGACTGTTTAGAGACAGGAGCTTCTATCATTCTGTGAGCGAAGGAGACAAAAAGTTGGTCCGACTTCCGGAGCTGTTTGGTTCTGGTCAGGTAATATCTGAGGCACCGATGTACATCAAGGGTGTGCAGAAGGGCTTCTCCTCAATTACAGTACCTTGGGAAATACACTGGTAGATCAATATCCTGATTAAGGGTGAGAGCTGAAACCACCTTAGGCAAAAACTCTGGGTTTGTCCTTAGGGATACCCTGTCCTGGTGGAAAACCAAATAAGGCTTTTTGCACATAAGAGCATGCAATTCCGAGATCCTTCTAGCAGAAGTAACAGCAACTAAAAATAACGTTTTCCAAGAGAGCAAACATAGCTCGCAATCTGCGGCTGGTTCAAAGGGTGGCAGAGTGAGCTGCTCCAGGACAAAGGGTAAGTCCCAAGAAGGGACTGGATCCTTGATGGAAGGCCTAAGGTGGAGGACACCCCTTAAGGAGGCACAAGTAGTGTACAACTGGGCCACCGTCCGATGGCCTATGGAGGACATGGTAAGCAGAAATTGCATAAAGGTACACTTTAATCCAGGAGTAAGCCAGTCCGGAGTGGAAGAGGGAAAGCAGGTAGTCCAGAACCAGCTTTTCAGGGCAGTCTAATGGCAGAAAGCCACGCACTTGAGCCCACAAACAGAATCTACGCCATTTCATGGCATACGCTGCGTGCGTTGCCGGTTTTCTAGTGGCAGAGAGTACATCTGCCACTTCTTGCGAGACCCCGTATCACATCATGGCTATGTCTCTAGGAGCCAAGCGTGCAGGTTCAATGAGCATAAGTCTGGTTGGACCAATGAACCCGCCTCCTGAGACAATAGATGGGAGCTGATTGGCAAAGGAACTGGAGGTTCCCGGGATAGCTGGTGCAGAAGAGGGAACCAAATCTGTCTGGGCCAGAAGGGTGCGATCAAAATGAGCATCACTTGCTCCCTGCGAAGTTTTAAGAGAACTCAGAACTCTCTGGATCAACAGGAAAGGAGGGAAGGCATAGAGGAATCTGCCCGCCCAGAAGAGGGACAACGCGTCTCGCCAGAAAACACCAGGCCCTGGATCTAGCAAGCAAAAATTGGGCAGTTTTGCGTTGGACGGGGATGCGAAAAGGTCTAACTCTGGAGTACCCCATCTGTGAAACAGATGCTCTGCCACCCCCTGCAGAAGTTACCACTCGTGGACTCTGGCCTGAGAGCGGCTCAGACTGTCTGCGATGGTGTTGTCCACTCCTGGAACATGTACTGCAATTAGGTTTGTGCCGTGTTGCAATACCCACTACCACACTCTCATGGCCTCCCTGCAAAGCAGGTAGGAGTGAGTGCCTCCTTGTTTGTTGAGGTAATACATCACTGCGGTATTGTCTGTTTGTAACAGAAGTGTGCCTGGCGGAATCTCCGACTGGAAGGCTTGCAGAGCGTAAAGGACTGCCCTCATTTCCAGAATGTTGATGTGGAGATGAGACTCCTGGGCTGTCCACAGGCCCTGAGACCAAACACCGTCCAGGTATGCTCCCCACCCGAGCCCTGAGGCGTCTGTGGAGAGGGTCACAGTCAGAGACAGCGCTGTGAAGGGAACCCCCGCAGAAAGGTTCCCTGGGTTTAGCCACCATTGCCAATCCCGAATTACGGCATTCGTGATTCGGATTGGATGCTGCAGATGGTCTTGCCTTTGGTCCCACTGCACCCGTAACATCCACTGGGTTACTTGCATGTGGAGATGTGCCAGCGGGACTGTCGCAATGGCCACAGCCATGTGTCCGAACAGGCGTAGGACCAGCCTGGCTGGGATGGTCTTCTTCACTGACAAGTCCCTGATGAGAGATCTGATGAGTTCTGCTCTGTCTGAGGGAAGAAAAGCTTTTCCTCTGATGCTGTCCAAAACTGCTCCTATAAACTGCAGTTTCTGGGACAGCACCAGGAGTGACTTCTCAGTTGATGAGAATATCCAGTGATTGAAAAAGGGACTGGATGCAGTGAATAGCCATCATCAGTGCCTCCCTGGAGGGCGCCATGAGAAGCCAGTCATCCAGGTATGGGAACATGTAGTGGCCTTGTCTCCTTAGAGACGCCGCTACAACCACCATGCACTTCATGAATACACGAGGTGCCGATGACAGCCCGAAGGGAAGAGCTCGGAACTGATAATGGCGGCTCTGAAACTCGAAGCGCAGGAACCTCCGGTGCACTTGAGCAATGGAATATGCAGGTAGGCATCCTGCATGTCCAAAGACGCCAGAAAGGCGTCCTGCTTCAGCATGGGAATTAGGCCCGGAAGGGTCACCATGCAGAAGTGTTTGTAAACAACTGAGAGGTTGAGGTCGCTGAGGTCCAGTATTGGACGGAGTTCCCCTGTTTTCTTTGGAACCAGGAAGAAACGAGAATAGTACCCTAGTCCTCTCTGGTTCTCTGGGACATGCTCTAAGGCTTCCTTTTCCAGAAGCACGAGCACTTCCTGCTGTATGAGCAGGGCATGCTGACCCGAATATCGGGAGAGCAGGGGAGGTCTTGTAGGTGGCCTGCCCACAAATTCTATATTGTGGCCTTTTTTTTTACCAGCTGCAGAACCCATCTGTCAGTGGTGATCGATTGCCACCCTGGCAAGTGGCAAGCGATGCGAACCCCGACTTTCTTTTCCTGTTGATCCTGAGAAGGGGCCGGGGCCGGGAAGGAGTCATGCTGTGGCAGCGTTTGATCCGGCAGGCTGGACTGACTTTGCAAATTGTTGGCCTCTGCCTGGGGATGACTTGGCCTGGGTCTTGCGGGTGAAAATGCCCCTCTGCTGTTGGCTGGAACGTTGCTGTTACCTTTGTAGCCAGCCATGGAAACGGCTCTGGTTCCTATGAAAGGAACTAGGCCGAGACCTGTACATAGCTTGTACAGATCGGACTGCCTTCCCTGCGTCCTAAAGTTTGGTGGTTACTCTCTCGAAGGCTTCACCAAATAGGACTTCACCATTATAAGGGACGTCTGAGATGTTCTTCTGGACATCCGGGGTAAAGCCGGAGACACGGAGCCAAGAGTGTCTCCGGAGACACACGCCTGAGGCTGCAGCTCTGGCTGAAGAGTCCGCAGAATTATATGTGGCTCTGAGCACCTGGGTCCCCACATCCAAACCCGTACAGAGGAGGTTCAAGAGCTCCTCCTTGTGTTCGCCATTGGGCATCTTCTCAACCAGGTCCTGTCCCTGTTCCCACAGTGCGTTCTGGAATTGAACCATGTGGATGAGGTAATTAAGTGACCTGATGGCGCAAGTCGTGGCCGCGTACTTGCGCCTACCCAGGACATCCAATTGCTTAGATTCCTGGTACGGTGGCTGTGTGCTCAAATGCTGAGGTCTCTGAGAACAGTCATGCAAAGCGGGTGATGACCAGGGAGTCAGCCAGAGGATGGATTGCCAGATACTGGTCCTTCCTAGGGGCCTTGTATAGGCGGTCAGCCTTCTTCGGCACTGCGGGAGTGGAGTATGGATGTTTCCAGGCAGTCTTGGTGACGTCCACAAAGGTATCCACCAAGGGCGGCACTACCACGGGCTTTGGATCTTTCTGCCTAAGGTAGTGAGCAAGGCATTGTCTCTCTGGGTCAAGTTCTTCAGCATCCCACCCCATATTCTCCTGGATGTGCCTCATGATCTCCGCGAAAGAGGGATCATCCGGAGGAGACCTGGGTAGGTCGTGTGGGTCCAGAGAGGGGAATGCTGATAGGAGGAGGAGATCTGGAGCACCCTGAGATGTCAGATGTGGAATCCTGCCCAGACGGAGTGTACCAGCGTCGTCTGGGTCTCTTGGGACTGGGTGACCCTGAGGAGGATCTAGAGGGAGGTCTTCTCCTTTCTGAAGATCTGCCCCAAGGAGGTGGTGTCTGCTCCTTGGGGGTTGGCGACCATCCTACGGGCCCCTTGGGTGGAGGAGGGGGTGTAGGTGGTGAAGGAGTAGGTGGAGCCGGAGCCAGAGTAGGAGGAGGACATGTGGTGACCACATCTTTTTTGATGGTGTCCCACCAGAAGGTAAAAAGTTCCTTTACCTCTGCCAGATTCATACCCGAAGGGCCTAGCACCGGGGTCGGGCGTCGGGTCCCCGGGGGTCTCCCGTTCCGGGGAAGGTTCCCGTGGGAGCCTGGCATCTCCGGTGTCGCCCGCCTGGTCCTCGGACTGTGTGGCATCCTCCGACTCCGACTCCTTCTGACCGGCGTCCGCCAGCGACGGTGGTACAGTCCTCTTCTCTGGAGTAGCCAACGTTGGTCCCCTGGCCGACGCCCTCAGAGGCGAATGCCTGGCCGGTGACGGGTGTTTAGGTGTTGCCGGCTCCTGGGAGCGCCGGTGATGCTTGGCCGACGTCAGGTCGGACATCCGTTTGAGGGACGTCAGGTCCTTGGTCTTACAAGGAACTGGATCCGATCCACGCGGAGGCTGGGAAACTGACCTGGTGTCAGTGTCCCACCGGTAAGAAGAAGATTTATGGTGCTCCCCAGACTTCGACGAGGCCTTAAATGGAGTGGAAGAGGCCGACAGCCTGGAAGTCTTCAGGGGCTGTAGAGAAGAGAAGCCGCTGGAAGATCTGACCTGAACCGGAGGAGGTTGCGACCGAGCCCTGGAGGAAGAGCGGTCCGATCTCGAGCTGGAGCTTCAGGAGTCTGAGGCCCTAGCAGGGGACCTGGACCTTTCCTTTTTCCGGTATTTGTCCCGGTGCTTGTGGGCTTTACCAGACGAGTCCCCCCGGGAGGAAGGTTCTTTATCCACAATTTTCAGTTTCTCCTCCAAGAGAAACGCTTGAAGGGCCTTCTGGCGGTGGATCCTGATGCGACTGTTGAAGCCCTGGCAGAAGGAGCAGGCCTTGGTGTCGTGTTCCGGACCTAGGCAGAGCACGCAGGCCAAATGTGGATCCTTGAAGGGGATCTGTTTGCTGCAGGCACAGTTCGAATGGTGACCCTCAATAGAAGTTGCTGGAGAGGACATCAGTTGATCCAAAGTCGAAAGACAGACGAAAATCGTCGTAGTTCTAAAGGTCGTTGCACGCTAGAAAAGGAGACCGAGAGGCTGATACTGGCAATGTCGATGGTGGGAAAAGAACTGGGGATTATGGGGGGACCGCCTCCTTATGTACTGCGCCCGACGTCGGAGGCGGGACCAGCGTCGGAGGTGGTCCCCGCTGAAGACTACTAGCTAGAAAATTTTCTGTGGGGTCCTGGCACCTGCCGGCTTCAGTCCTAATGGTGTAACCTGCTGCAAGAGCTGTATCTCAAAGTAAGATCTTCAAGTACAATAATGGTTTCAACAGGGTGAGCTCTGAGGGTCTCTTCAGCCTTAGTGGGGAAAAAGGCCACTAAGGAGCATTACCTCAAGCTGGTGGATGGAAAACTCAGGAGAGAAATGAGGAGGCACTTGATCGTGGAGAGGGTAGTAGCTAAGTGGAATGAGTTGCCAGTGGAAGTAGTTTCCCTAAAGACAATGGACAGTTTCAGGACAGGTTGGGACAGAGCAAAGGGGAAAGCTGCCTGTAGGGGGGGAGGAGGAGTGGGAAGGAGGGAGGAACAGATAACGGAGGGGTGGATCCTCAGTAGACACTGAGGGATCTTGAGCCAGGGACTCTTTTACAAAGGTTCCACGTCAGGAGTGAACAAATAGTTACAACAAAAGGACATTTGCAAAGTGCAGTGACGATACTGAGACAGTTACATACGTAAGATTTTAACAAGAGTAAGAAATGGTTACAGTTTGTACAATCAAAAGGTAAAATAAACAGGTGCCGTCAGTAGGATGACTGTCATTAACAAGGAAGCAGGCAGCAATAACTGCAGATGGGCACATAGTAATATTTGAAGATAAGATTGAGAAAAAAATACAAAGGGTTACAGGTAGGTAACATGATTTAATGCAATATCAATGCAGTCAGAAATTGACTAAGTATGTATTAGAGTAGAGAATAGGGGGGAGGGATGGTGGTGGCAAAACCTGAGGCAACAAAGACCAGGGTTGACTAATAACTAGGCGGTTGGTAGGCAGGTGAGAGGCTGAAAACATAGATACATAGATACATAGACAGTGTCAGCAGATAAGGGCCTATGGCCCACCCAGTCTGCCCATTTGAGCTTGTAAGTTCAGTTTGTTTTCCTAGAAGTCTGTTTCCCCTTACCCCTGACCTCTAGAATTCCTTTATGTCTATCCCAGGCATTCTTAAATCCCATGATTGTTTCAGCCCCCACCACTTCCTCTGGCAGGGTGTTCCACTTGTCCACCACCCGTTCTGTGAAGAAATTCTTTCTCACGTTTCCTCTGAATCGTCCCTCCTCCAACTTCATCCCATGCCCTCTAGTCCTGGAACATCTTTTTCGCTTAAAATAGTGTTTTCCTGCACCCTGTTCCTCCCCTGTAAGAACTTGTATGTCTCTATCATATCCCCTCTCCTCCTCTCCTCCAGGGAGTACATGTTCAGTTCCTTCAACCTGTCCTCATAGGACTTGTGATGCAATCCATGCACCATCTTTGTTGCCTCCTCTGAACCTTCTCTACCTGTCCATGTCCTTACGTAGGTATGGTCTCCAGAACTGTACACTGTACTCCAGGTGGGGCCTCACTAGTGTCTTGTATAGCGGAATTATGACCTCCTTTCCTGCTGGTGATGCCCCTGCCCTATACATCCCAGCATCCTATTTGCTTTACCTGCTGCCTTGTCACACTGTTTCCTACCTTGAGGTCATCAGAGATGATAACCCCAAGATCCCTTTCCTGCTTGGTGCATGCTATATCCTCACCTCCAACTGATATATTGTGCCAGGGTTTTGTGCCCCATATGCATTATCTTGCACTTCTTTGCATTGAATTTTAACTGCCAAACCCTGACCATTCTTCAAGTTTCTGCAGTCGCTTCTCATTCTGTCTACACCCTCTGGTGTGTCTACTCTGTTACAGAGCTTTTGTGTCATCAGCGAACAGTGAAATTCTGCCTCTAGATCCTGCAAGCAATGTCACTGATGAAGATGTTGAATAGGACCGGTCCCAGCACTGATCCCTGTGGTACCCACTGGTCACTCTTCCCTCAGTGGAGTGACAGCCATTTACCACCACCCTCTGTGTCCTGCCACCCAGCCAGTTACCTACCCACCACACTACTGTCCTGCCCACACCCATATTCCCCAGTTTGTGTAATAGTTTTCTATGTGGCACAGTGTCAAAGGCCTTGCTGAAGTCCAGATAGGCCATGTCCACTGCCCTCCCCTGATCCACCTCCCTAGTCACCCAGTCAAAAATTCAACGAGGTTGGTCTGACATGACCTCCCCCTGGTGAAACCATGCTGCCTTGGGTCCTGTAGTCCATTGACAACCAGATGTTCCACCAATCTCTCCTTCAGTAGTGCTTCCATGATCTTCCCCACTACCGAGGTGAGGCTGACTGGTCTGTAGTTCCCTGCTTCCTCTTTGTTCCCACTTTTGTAAAGGGACTACATCTGCTGTCCTCCAGTCTTTGGGTACCTCCCTGTTTCCAGTGATCGGCTAAACAGGATAGCCAGAGGTTCAGCCACCACCTCTCTTAGTTCTTTAGAACCCTGGGGTGCACCCAGCCTGGCCCCATTGCTTTATCAGCTCTTGGCACTTCCAGTTCCTTCAGGACCCTTTCTCATGTAAAGGGACTTGTGTCCATTTCTGCACCATTCTCACCCCTTGTACTCCCTTCAGACCTATTACCCCCTCTTCCTCAGTAAAGACTGAGCAGAAATACCTGTTCAATATGTCAGCTTTACTGTTGTCATCCTCCACGTGGCTCCCATCCTCCCCCTTCAGTCTCACTATCCCTCCCTTTGTCTTTCTTTTTTCACTTATGTACCTGTAAAAGGTTTTGTCCCCTTTACCCACTGATTTTGCAATGTATTCTTCTGTCTGAGCTTTGGCTTCCCTTACTGACTTCCTGCCTCCCTTTGCTTCTCCTGGTACTTCTCCCTATCCCCTTCTGCCTGTGTCTTTTTGTATTGCCTGAATGCAATCTTTTTGGCTTTCACTTTCTTTGCTACCTCTTTGGAAAACCATAATGGTCTCCTCTTCCTTTTCCTCTTGCTAACCTGCTTAATGCATAATTCTGTTATTCTTATAATCCCCATTTTAAATACTGCCCACTGTTCCTCAACCCCTGATTCCTGTCCCATTCCCCTTAATGCCTCTTTCAAGTATCTCCCCATTTTCCCAAAGTCTGCCCCCCTAAAATCCAGGATACGTGTTTTTGTGTGGTTTGGTTCTGCTCTTTCTGTGATTTCAAACCACAATGACTGGTGGTCACTGTTACCCAGGTGCTCCCCCACTGTTACCCCCATCACACTGTCCCTGTTTGTGAGCACAAGGTCCAGTATTGTCTTCTGCCGAGTTGGTTCCATGACCAGTTGCTTGAGGAAGGCACCCTGAAGGAGTCCAGGATAAATCTGCTCCTAGTTGACACTGCTGCTGGGATGCTCCAGTCCACATCTGGAATATTGAAGTCTCCAACCAGTACTACCTACCTTGTCTGCCATCCTTTGGATGGCTAGCATCAGCTCCCTATCTGTTTCTTCCTCCTGGGCTGGTGGTCTATAGACCACACCTGTGCGGATGGCTGTCCCCATTTTCCTTTCCAGCTTAACCCACAGTATCTCTCCCCCATTTTGTTCCTCCTGGATCTCTGTGGCCCTTATGTCATTTTTCACATACAGTGCCACTCCTCCTCCTTTCCTGCCTACTCTGTCTCTTCTGAATATGTTGTAGCCAGGTATGGCCATGTCCCAGTCATGGTTATCATTACACCAGGTTTCAGTGATGGCCACAATGTCCAGGTCTGACTGTACCATGACAGCCTCCAGATCTTCCATCTTGTTGCTAAGGCTCCTGGCATTTGCACACATGGCTTTCCATGATTTGACCTCCCTAGACTGCTTCACTGTTCTACTCCAGCCCCTTCCTTGGTTGTCATTTATCCCTGGTTCTCCTTGCTGTCTGCCCTTCTGCTGAATTTTGCCCCTTTTCTGCTTATCCACCTCTTGGGCACTAATCTCCATCTTTTGCATACTGCCTTGCAGAGATAGCCACTCCTCTGGTTCACTGGTTCCACTGCTAGCTGTGGGGGGTGAGCAAGTAGGTACCCTCCTTGCTGGCCTGCCACCCCCTTTGCTAGTTTAAATGCTTGTCAATGTAGCATTTAAACTTATCATTGAGTGCTTGGATTCCCCTCCAGGATGGATGCAGGCCGTCAGGCTTGAACAAACCTCCATCCCTCCAGGTGGGTCCCCAGTCACCAATGAACCCAAACCCTTTCTCACAGCACCAGTTCTTCAACCATGAGTTAAAGTTCCTGGTGCATGCACTCCTATGCTCTCCTTGCCTCTCACAGGTAGTACTTCTGAGAAAGTGACAGAAGTAGCTACTTGCTTGAGACCCCTCCCCAGTTTCCTAAACTCTTCCTGAACTTCCTTTGGCTCCCCATTTGCCAAGTCATTAGTACCTAGGTGGATAATGACATCCAGCTCACCCTCCCGTCTTGCCTTCCCAGTGATCCCCAGGATCTTCCTTCCATCCCTCCATGCCGTGGCACCGGTAGCACCTCACCTCCTGTCCTCCCCTCCTGTGTTCCTAGCTGGATCCCTCTTCGATGGAGTCCCCCACCAGGATTCGCTTCCTCCTCCTCTGGGGTCCACTGCTTTCCCACTGAGGTCACCTCCTTGGCTAACCTCCACATCCTTTCCTTCCACTTCTCTGGGTACCTCTATTTGGTTGTCCTCGTTTGCCAGTGTGGCATATGGGTTCTTGAGTGGAATAGGATCTGGGATGTGCCTCTGCCTGACTGCTCTAACCCTCCCTGAGCCACTGTCATCCAAGTGCTCCTTGTTCTGGCATCCTTTGAGGCAGCTGCCTTGGACTGGTGGTCCCTGGATAGGGGTGATGGTACTCCTGACCCAGTTTACTTCCGCCTGAGTCTGGCTACCTCATCCCGCAGTCCAGAGAGATGCATGCAGATGGGCAGCACCTCAGTGTCCAGAAGGTCTGCCTGAATATGGCTGCCCCACAGCCACTGCATTGCACCACTCCCACATTATACTGCAATTCCACAACTTGTCTGCTACTGAAGCTCTCCTAGTTCTCTTTTTATTAATTTACTGTACTAAAATCCTGTCACTGATCCTCAGATAATTTTTTTTTAGGAAAAAGAAACCAATAAATAAATAAATGAGTCAAAACACTTGTGCTGAGGGTGGGCTTCTTCCCCCTTATGCCCCTCCTACTTCACACCTCTTACTATACCCTGTGTTTAGCTCCTGTCAATCAGATTTATCAGGGCATATAATTAAGTGTTGGGGAAGGGAGGGAGGAGCGAAAATTTGCAGCAATTAAAGACAGCACAGAATTACACCACCACTATGTTTTAAATTTTCAACAGCCCAAAAACAATTATAAGTAAAGACAACAAAGAAAGTATAGTGTCACTAAAAGCCCACAATCTAAGTTTAAAAGAAAAATAGCAATTACCAGTTACTCTAAAGCACTGAATTGAATATGTTTCCTTCCTTCCCTTCTGGCTTCTTCTGAGAAAATAAACCTCTGCTTGCTACTTTAATTCTGAGTAAGCCCCACCTCCAGTTATCACGTAGCTGAGGTCAGAGGTCAGACAATTAACACCCTTCACCCAACTACAGGACAGTCAGACAAGCCAAGATAAAATCTGCAGCAATTAAAGACAGCACAGAATTACACCACCACTATGTTTTAAATTTTCAACAGCCCAAAAACAATTATAAGTAAAGACAACAAAGAAAGTATAGCGTCACTATAAGCCCACAATCTAAGTTTAGGAAAAAAATAGCAATTACCAGTTACTCTAAAGCACTGAATTGAATATGTTTCCTTCCTTCCCCTTCTGGCTAGTAGACAGGATGAGGAGTAGACAACAGAAAGGGTGGGAAAGGAGCTAGTAGGGACGGATGGTTGGGATGAGGGTGTGACACAATGGAGGTTAGTCTAAGCATAATAGACCACAAGGCCTTTTTCTGCCGGCTTAATCATATGTTCATATGTAAATCCCTTTGCTTTTAAGGAAGACTTCCTTCTTTTGCCATTGTCCAGTCAAGATCTGCTGTTTTTGTGGCATAGCTCACAAATTATAACATTAGAGAACCGGGTCACTGTTGTTCACATGCTGACATTTGACCCAAAAATCAAGCTTCTGCCTAAAAAACGATTCCAAGTAGCCAGTTAAGTCTAAGCCCTCCGCTGTCTCTCTAAAGTCGTATAGGCATGTTATTTAGGTGAGACCTGCCTTCCAAGCAACAATCTCTGTGGTTGGCTCAGGAGTCCAATTCTGAGAGCAGTTTCATGTTCTCCAGTAGTGTGTTGGAACTGCAATCTCAGCATGTACTTTTGTGCAGTCGTTTTTGGTTTCAGAGCGAAATGTCCTTAATTTTGATAGGATTGGGCCCAGCTTCTTCTAAAATTTCCTGCCAGTTGAGTGGATGGGACAGAAGCCAACGTGCTTGAAATGGGTGAGATCTCACTAGCAGAAATGGCTGAGTCACATCCGTCAGCATCCACAAGTGTTTCTTCAACTTTTTTGTCCAATCTCTTCCCCATTAATATAACACAGCTTTTGCGTTATAACAAAAAAACAAAACAATTTTTGCATGAAATTGGTTCGGTTTAATGCTGTTACTGGAGCTAGTGAGGGAGCGATCAAGATTCACCCAACCATCACCAGACTGGAAGTCACACAACACTTTTTCTGAGGGAAGTCAGATTTGACAGAAATACTGTAAAATTACTGTTCAATAACTTATGTAGCAAAAGGCAGACCTCCATTTGATACAAATTTTACACAGGTAACCTCTTCAAGGACAGAACTGTGATGGGTCACATTAGGGGCCGACAACTGCTCCCTCCCTATTTTTCAGATCCGCCAATCACCTCGCCATTTATCCTTGACTGACATATAAAACTGTAGATATGTGTATATTGTAAATGTTGTAACCAATTACCTTCTATTTATTAACCGCATGTAAAGCTAGTCTTGTAATGGTTAGGGATGTCTGCTGCTGTATCTATCCCTCTGGGACCCTCTTGAAAACTTGACTTGCATCAAAATGGGGATATCCCAGTGCACAAAATCTTAAACAGATTAATATTTTACATGTGCCCCTTGCTGCTGAGGGGTGGTATGTAGTAAGGCAAGGCAATTTTATTTATTTTACACCATATGCTAATGGGGTCAGGATGTTTTTTTTTTTTTTACAATATACTGCATGCAGACCTATATACTATATGGGGTAGTAATGATGGTGGCTGTCATGGAGATGTAAAGGGGAGGTCCTGTCAGATGAATCTCATAAAATTCTTCAATACCATGTCCTAGTCGATGGACAAGTACCAAGTGCTGGACTTCTTGTACTTGGACTTCAGTAAGGCATTGAAGTATATGCCCCACAAAAGGCTAATGGTGAAACTGGGAGACGCGGGCATGGCAGAGGAAAGATACAAGGTGGGTACAGAGCTCGCTGAGGGACAGCCCAAAGGGTGGTACTACATGCTTTGTACTGCAAGGTCAGGGGATATTTTTTTTTTCCAATTGTTTAACCAGGGGAGACACGCTAAGCTGAAAGCTTGTTTACAGGTGCAACCTGGGAGCATAGGGAAGTTAAGTGACTTGTTCAGGGTCACACAGTATGCAAGTGGGTGCTGTGGGATTCATCAATTAGCTGGGTGCCACAGAGGTTGGTCCAAGGATCAGTACTTTTCAATGTGTTCATTGCTGACACTGGAGAAAGGATCCAGGGCAAGGCGTTTTACTCACTGTGTAGCAGCCAGTGGTTGCAAGGGTCCAGCTTGCAATCAGACACTCTCCCCCTGCACCACAGTGCCTCAGAGAGAAACCACCACAGAGACTGGCCATTTTCAGTGCCGCTTCCTCCAGCTTACTGTGCACCAATTTAAGCTGCAGAAACATGAAGCCGGGCCTCCGACTCCCCTGAGCTGCCAATCCTGGGTCACCAGTATTGTTTTCCTTAGCCAGCTACAGTGTGTGGGCTCAGATTTAAAAGGACTGATGCAGCTCATCAAAAACAGCTGTTTTGTTCACCGCCCAGCTACCCAGGGTCATGAGGTTCCAGCTTGCTATTGGACACCCTCACTCTGCACCAAGCCGCCTCAGAGAGAAATTGTTGCAGAGACCAGCCATTTTCAGCGCCGCAGCTTTCTCCAATTTACTATGCATCGATCTGAGCTGCAGAATCATAAAGCTGCACCTCCCACTCCCCTGAACCGCCAATCCTGGGTGTTTGTATTTTTCCCCAAACCAGCTAAAATGCATGGGCTTTGATTTAAATGAACTACTGCTGATCATCAAAACAGTTGTTTTATTCACCGTCAAGCCGCCTGGGGTCACGAGGGTCCATGCCATCGGACACGCTCCTCCTGCACTACACCACTTCAGAGGGAAACAGCCACAGAAATCTCTGCAGAGACCAGCCATTATCAGTACCACTCCTTCCAGCTTCCTCCAGCTAACTGTGCACCAATCTGAACAGCAGAAACCTGAAGCTGCGCCTCATATTCCCTTGAGCCACCAATCCTGGGTCGCCTGTATTGTTTCGTTAGCCAGCTACTCCTCCCTTGAATGACAGACCTCCCAAGCGGTCCTTCCACGCTGTGGACCTCGTGCTAAGGGACAAGTGCAAGGGGCCGAGGAGTCAGTCATCAGCTGGACATTCCGCCTGTTCTGGTATGAACTCCTGAATCAGTAAGTACTGCCATGCCTGCACTGCAGCACTATCTGATAATATAGTGATATGCTATTCTTTATCTGCTGCTGGCCTGGAAGTGTGCTCTAAACGCAGGCATCTGTTCTTTGATACTGATAGTTGTACATGTGCTGCCTATGTACCGCTTGTGTTGTATTAATTAGTGGCTTTATCCTAATTAATCTTTTTGTACTTTGCAAACACCCTATCTGGGTGGCTCTTTTATTGCAGTTTATTCTGTTACTTGCTGGGGGTTATCTGCAGTCATTGCCCTGTAATGCACTGTGCTGCTGGTAATACAAATGCTGCCTATGTGGCTAACTCATTGATGGTACTACTTCATGTAAAAGTTAACCCTAAACAGTCCTGTGTAGGTGAGCTTGTTAATACTGCTTTTGCTGTGACTCTGCCCAGAGGTACTGGTGTCATATCCCAATACTTTGTGTGTTTTTGCCTACATTTGAAGTTTCTGCTAGTTGCTCTACTGCCCTCTGGCTTAGAAAACCTAGTGACCCTCAAAGATGGGATTGAAAGGTACATCTATTGCAATGATGTGTATTCTGTTCTTTGTCTGGGCTGACTCCCTGATTGCACACCAATCTCCCCAAATCATCTCAGCAGTCTATTTCCATCTAGCCTAACTCAATACTTGGCAGCTTACTCCACTCTTCTGCTGTCTAGTACAGGATTTATCATAAAGGGTACATTCACTTGCTCTTGTACTCTCACCTCAGTCCCCTGTGGTGTCAAACCCTCCCTCTGTCAGCTACTGCTTTCCCAGAGGTTTGGTTACGTCCCTCCTCTCTCTGCTACAGATGTAAAGTCTAACCTAGGCCCCCGCTAGTGTCTCGCACACTGACCCTTTCTGGTATGGTACCAGGGGACTTAAACTGGATGTCTAAATACGAACAGCCTCAGACCCAGGTTATCTGATCTGGAAGCATGGTCAGCCCTTTGTTTTTGTTTTTTTGTTTTTTTCATTTATTGAAAAGTTTCACCAGAAAGGCACACTGAACAACAAGTTGCTCCTCTCCCAGTGCATTGTTTGTTTGTTGTTTGTTTATTTGCTTAACGAGTTAGCACTCTGGAACAAAAGTTCCGTTTACAGTTGTGACTCACAGTAAAAACATAACAGCAAAAACAAAATACAAGACATAGTAAAAAACATGTCCACATTAAACAAAACCATAATAACAATAGGTCTAAAACAAATGGGCAGACTAGACGGATCTAGCAGTCTACTTCTGCCGTCAACTTCTATCTTTCTATTGGAATAAACCTGTAAAATGCTCCAGCAACATATTTACAAAGATAGAGATGGATGTTACTTTTCTTAAGGCAAGTGGGAGATTATTTTTTTCGGCCCTGCATAAGCAAAAGCCCTTTGACCACTAGTAGCTCTCATAAAAGGTAATTTCAAGACTCTGTTGTCAGCCCTATTGCTTGAAGAAAGACCCAGATTGAAACATTGAAAATGTCTGGACAAACTTAAGAGATCACGGTCCACTAGATCAAATGCCTTGGTCAAGTCTATGAACGTGGCCCTGGTAAGGTAACCCTTATCCCCCTTTATAACCCAGATGCCCTAGCCATGTATGAAACATGGCCTAAACCCTCCATTCTCTCCCACGAAGTAGCCATTCCTGGGTATTCTATTTTCAGGAAGGAAAGGTATGGCAAAAAAGGAGGCAAAGTCCTCCTGTATGTTAAGGACACCATCAGGGCAACAGAAATTCCCTTGCCTGCACTGAATCAGTCTCACTATGAATATCTGGTTGTGAAAAGTACAGTTACGTAAGGATTTACCATAACAGTAGATCTTCAAGAGAGGCTCTCGCAGTAGGTAATTACATATAGGACTGACGTCAGCAGGCCCCCACGGAAAAATTTCTGGCTAGCAGTCCCTGGCAGGGACTGCCCCCATGTCAGGTGACCGGCGTCAGACGACGTCGGTATAAAGGGGCGGTCCCAGATGCTTGCCTTCCAGTTCTTTCCTGCCACAGGCCCAGAAGGCCCGGACGAGAGAGAGAAGCAGATATTTCCCTCAGTGGAAAAAGAGCTGAAAAAGCCTAGGGGGATGGAGGTGGAAGGATATTATTGCAAGAGCCTCTCAAAGATCTACTGTTACGGTAAGTTCTTACGTAACTGTACTATCTTACTTCGAGAGGGCTCTTGCAGTACGTAATTACATATAGGACAGAATCCCAAGCAGTCTGGAACAAATGAAGGGCACTGGGAGGAGGACCTACTCCAAGAAGTAGCAAATAACCTTGCAAACCTCAAGATAGGAGGCCTTGCAAGACCGCTAACCCAAAGCCTGCTCTACGGTGAGAGGCAATGTCCAAACTGTAATGTTTAGTAAATGTATGGACGGAAGTCCAAGTGGCGGCAGCACAGTTGTCTGCCGCAGACACATTCTTAAAACAAGCCGCAGAGGCTGCTACTCCTCAAGTAGAGTGGCCTCCAACCACTTTGATAGGCATTGCTTGGAGACAGCATTGCCTTCCCTTTTGTGAGCAAAAGAGACGAACAACTGATCAGTCTTCCTGAGATCCTTCGTCCTATCAGTGTAGTATCTCAGAATCCTGTGGACATCCATGGTATGGAGCAAGTATTCTCCATGGTTGGAGTACTGCGTGAAAAAGGTAGGTAATTCAATACACTGATTTAAGGTAGACTCTGCTACCACTTTGGGGAGAAACTTAGGATTCGTGCGAAGAGTTACTCTTTCTTTATGAAAAATCAGATAAGGGATTTTGCACATAAGGGCCTGGAGCTCTGAAATTCTGTGAGCAGAAGTAATGGCCACCAAGAAGAGTGTCTTCCACGATAAAAACTTCAAGTCTGCGGAAGCCGCGGGCTCAAAAGGAGGAAGGGTAAGTTTCTCGAGGACAAAGTTCAAGTTCCAGGGGAGCTGGAGTCTGAACAGGGGGTCTGAGATGAAGGATCCCTCTGAGAAAAGTCTTGGATACCTCCAATTGGGCAAAAGCCTCATCAGCAAAAGGTACATGGTAGGCTGAAATAGCCGCCATGTGGACTTTCAAAGAGGAGTGACTGAGACCCAGGTCGAAAAGATGATGCAGATAATCAAGCAGAACGGCCACAGGACAGGAGAAAGGCTCCACGTTCCTGGAGGCAGCCCAGATGGAAAATATTTTCCATTTCATGGCGTAGGTGGACCTAGTGGAGGGTTTTCTAGCCTCCACCAGAATCTCAGCCACCTTAGGAGAGACGCCAAAGCGAGATTGGGCTAGGTCTGCAGGAGCCATGCATGAAGTTGAAGGGACTTGAGTCCCGGATGGACCAGGGTCCCCTGATCCTGGGTCAGCAATCCTTGAGATAAAGGCAGAGGAAGAGGAGGAACCTTTGTGTATTGTAGAAGAGAGAACCAAATTTGCCTGGGCCAGAAAGGAGCTATCAGAATCATTCTTGCTCCTTTCAATGCCAGTTTCTGCAACACATGAGGGACCAGAGGAATTGGGGGAAAAGCATAGACGAATCTGTCCTTCCAGTTTAGAGATAGAGCGTCGCTCCAGAAAGTGCCTCACTCTGGAACGAGTGAGCAAAAAATTGGAAGCTTTGTGTTTTGGGAGGAGGTGAACAGGTCTATCTGTGGAGTCCCCCAAGCCTGGAAGATGCTTTTTAGAACTTTTTGGTCTAGTTCCCACTCGTGTAGCAGAGCCGAAGAATGACTTAGCTTGTCTGCCAAGACACTGTCGATTCCCGGAACATGGATCGCCGTGAGGTGAAGGTTGTGAAGAGTTGCCCATTCCCAAACCCTCACTGCTTCCCCGCACAGCGGGTAGGACCAAGTCCCTCCCTGCTTGTTGATGTACCACACCACGCACATGTTGTCTGTTTGGACGGGTAGGTGACCGGGAAGGATGTATTGGTGAAGGGCCTGGAGAGCATACAGCACTGCTCGAAGCTCGAGCACATTGATGTGGAGAGCTAACTCCAATTTTGACCATAAGCCCTGGGTTCAGTGAGGACCCAGATGGGCTCCCCAACCTTTGCCTGATGCGTCCGTGGTCAGAGTCTGAACGGGGGGAAGATGAAAAAAGGGGACCCCCGGAATAGGTTCTCTTGAACCATCCACCATTGCAAGTCTCTTATCATCGGCGAGGAGATCAGTACCAGATGATCTAGGTCATCTACTAGTTGATCCCACTGAGAGCGGAGAGTCCACTGAGAGATCCTCATGTGGAGGCGCGCGCGTGGAACCATCGGAATGGCAGCCGCCATAAGCCCCAGGAGATGGAGAACCAACCTCGCCGGAACCCTCCTGCGTTCCGACAGGAGGGAAATCTGGGACTGGAGGGAGGCCCCTCTGTCCAGAGGCAGGAAGGCCCTGCAGACTGTCGTATCGAGGATTGCCCCGATGAACTGGAGTCTCTGGGAAGGATCCAGGTGAGACTTGGAATGGCTAATGGTGATACCCAGGCCAGTGAAAACCTGCTGGGTGAGGGAGAGAAAATGCAGGAGTTCCTCCCTGAACAGGGCTGCCAGGAGCCAGTTGTCCAGGTAGGGAAAAACCTGAACTCCCAAAGTACGCAGGTGGGCCGCTACCACCACCAGGCATTTGGTAAAGACTCGGGGAGCCAAGGAAAGACCAAAAGGGAGTGCCTGGAATTGGTAGTGGTCCTCGAACGCAAACCTGAGGTACTTTCGGTGTGAAGGGCGAATGGGGATGTGTAGGTATGCATCCTGCATGTCCAGTGCACAAAGTCATTGGCCCAGCCGAAGCAGGGGCAAGAGGGTTTGAAGGGAGAGCATCCTGAACCTCTTGTATTCCACATATAGGTTCAGGGAGCTGAGATCGAGGATAGGTCTGAGATCTCCGGTCTTCTTTGGTACAAGGAAGAAATGGGAATAGTAACCCGTCCCGTGAAGGTGAGGGGGGACGGGTTCTATGGCCTGCTTCGCGAGGAGAGCAGAAATTTCTTCCTTGACCAAAGGAAGATGGTCCCTTGAGTAAGAGGAGTTTAGAGGGGGGTGACGTGGAGGTTTCTGCAGAAACTCTATGGAGTGCCCCTCTGCAATGATCTGAAGCACCCATGAATCCGATGTTATCCTCTCCCAACCCGGAAGGTGGAGGGAGAATCTCCCTCCTACCGGTTCCTCCGGGGCGTCCGGAGGTGGTGGGAGAGGGAAGGAGTCATGTGGTGTGAGGCAGCGCCGCAGCTGGGGCACCCGCTGTTTTGGGCGGCGGGGGCCTGGCAGCTGTGGGGGCCCGACGTTTTGTGGCCCGCCTTCCCTGAGGTTTCGCTTGAGGCCGGCTGCGTCTGTGAAAAGGGCGGCGCTGCGGGGATGGGGACGGTACATTAAATCAACAGATTTAAGGGCCGTCCCCTTCTCCTGCATGTCAGTGATGATGTCCTTGACATCACCACTGAAAAGCACAGAACCTCTGACAGGTGCTTCTTGGATTGCTGACTGCACCTCCGGGACCAGACCTGACACACAGAGCCATGTGTGACGCTGAAGACTTACGGTGAATGCAGAGCTCCGTTCTGCGGTGTCCACTGCGTCGTAGGTCGTTCTCAGAATGTGACGACTGGCCAAACGAGCAGAACGGACCAGGTCGGCTAACTCCTGCTTGACCTGGGAGTCAGGCAAGGAGTCAATCTTGGATTCCGCCTGGGTAAGGCCAGCCTTCTGGTAATCCCCCATATGTGCTACATAATTTAGGGCCCTAATCCCCAGTGTGGAAGAAGTATACATCTTCCTTCCATACTGATCCAGAAGGCGAGATTCCTTATCCGGGGGACGAGCTCAAATGTTTCGGGTGTGCTGACCGGCCATAAGCGGCGCTAATCACAACCGAGTCTGCACGGGGGTGAGAGTCTAAAAAGTCTACACCCTCCGGAGCCTGGTACAGCCTGTTAGACTTCCGAGGAAGTGGGGCTAAAGCCGACGGTTGTTTCCAAATGGTGGAAACAAGGTCGGCATGAGGCTCGATCCAGGGTGGCACTAGAGTAGGGGCCGTAAGGGGCAGGTCCAGATGTTCGGTGAGTTTGACCCGCTGAGGATCTGGCTCTAAGGAACGCCACTGATGGACTTCCTGGATCTTCTTGGGCAACTCCGTGAAGGAAGGATCTTCCGGAGGGGACTTCGGAGGAGTCCTTGGCCGGGGCTTGGACGGAGAGCGAGGCTCGTCTTTCTCGGAGCAACCAACGGAGGAATCCGAGGAGTCCGAGAGAGAAGAAGAAGAAGAGGAATTTGAAGCAGAGTAAGACTCCCTGGCTCGTCTAGGGGGAGGAACGGGTTCCTTAGGGGGGGATCCCTGGACACGTGTCCTGCCCCTCTCTGGATCCCAAAGGCAGAGCCCGGGAATCTGGAGGCGGAGAGGGAGTGTGCCGTCTGGGGCGTACGGGGGCCGGTACCGTCGCCGCAAGACGGCTCTCGACTTCCTTGGTGAGCTGAGCCTTGGCCTCAGCCCACCAGGAGGCCAGAGTCTCCTGAAGATCCACCGGCAGCCTAGGGGACAGTGAAGGAGGAGGGGGGGATAGTTGTACGGATGAAATCCGTAAGGAGGGTATCCATAACCCGGCTGCGGGAATACCGGAGCTGGGTACTGCGGCTTCGGTGGAGTTGGCGCCAGGTACTGCGGTGCAGGATACTGTGGACCTGGGTAAACCGTCATCGGATAAGATGGCGGGTACCCAGGTACCGGAGGAGCTGCCGGAGCAGACGGCCCAGTAGGGAACTCCATGGGCGGATCGACCGTGATAGGCCCATGGGGTGGAGGGGCCGATGGGAGAGGAATATCCCCCGTCGGCGTCGGAGGGTCCAGCGTTGGAACCGGCGTCGGTGGGGCCAGTGTCGGGGCCAGCGGAGCCAGCGTCGGGGCCGGCATCGGAGCCGGCGTCTGGGGAGCCAGCGTCAGATCCGGCTCTGTAGGAAGGGGATCAGATGGCGGACCTGCATCCCGAGCCTCTCCTGGGGACGGAGGGGAAAAGTCCCCGGGGTCAGGCAGGGGGGAATCGGGCTCCCCGGCTGGCAGCGAAGGCTGTGGGGAGCCTCGGATGACAGGCGAACCTGGTCTGTCATAGACTCGAGGCCAGGCGTCGTCGGAGACCCAACGTCGCGACTTAGGGGCGAGTCAGCGGACGCCAGAGGGCAGCATCCGACCCGTGGGTCCCTCTGAGACGGGCGAGGGTGGAGAGGCCGGTCCGGCGGACATTGCTATGCGCCGCTCCGAAGGTCGGGCATCTAGCGACCTTCTCCCGGCGATCGCCGGAGGAGCCGGCGTCCGGCTTATGGGGCACCTGCACCAGTGAGCCGCAGGCCTGCAAGCGGTACTGAGGGCTGAAGCCTCCTTTGCGGGCGCCCGGCCCGGGCCGACGCGAACCCGGCGGGCGGGCCGACACCTCCTCAAAGCTCCGAGGTGGCGTCGGGCGATCCCGGAGTCGCGGAGGAGGAGGCCTTCTCCCGGTGCCTTTCTTTGTCCCGCTTCTTGTGTCCTTCAGGGGAGGTCGATGCCTGCCGAAGCTTCTTCAACTCCTTCTCCATTGCGGACATCTTCTTTTTGAGGAGATGGGCTTCAAGAGACTGCTGGCGTCATCTGTGGGTGGCCTCGTTAAAATGTAGGCAGCGCGGACACTTGTCGACCGCGTGGTCGGGGCCTAAGCAGAAAAGGCAGAGGAAGTGACCGTCCTTGTGAGGCAGTTGGGTGCCGCATGAGTCGCACTTATTTTTAGAAGGGGACGACATATACCGACGTTCACCTGATGAAGAAAATGCAAAATACTGTACTTTTCGGGAAAAAATGACGAAGCAACAGGGCTGAGCTTTATGAACTTCACCGCGAGGCGCTGCAAGAGCTGACGGCGGGAAAGAAATGGAAGGCGGGCATCCGGGACTGCCCCTTTATACCGACGTCGTATGACGCCAGTCACCTGACGTGGGGGCAGTTCCCGCCAGGGACTGCTAGCTAGAAATTTTTCCGTGGGGTCCTGCCGCCTGCCGACGTCAGTCCTATATGTAATTACCTACTGCAAGAGCCCTCTCGAAGTAAGATCTTATGTTAGGGGATGCTAAGCCCTTGTACACTGGCTATGTACACCACCGTCCCTCTGTGACTAGGCCAGCCTTCGAAGACGTTTTTACCTGCTTGGGGTCCCTTCTCACTTAGTGAGGTAATAATCTTTGTTGTTTTTTTGTTGTTGTTAATTTACTGTATTTTTCGCCCCTACGTCCCAACTGTACCCCATCAGGCCAGCTGCCCTGCTCAGCCCCATCACCTGCCTTCTCCATGACTCACTTTCGCCCCACTTGTTCCTCCCATAGATTACCCCGCCATGAGAAGGGCTGCTGGCGACTGGACCCTTAATCCCTGACACAGTTTAAGTGTAGGCTGCAAGGCAGAGTCCAGAAGGTGGTGCAGGGCCTGCCGTGGTTGGCGGATGGCATCCTGCATTCAGTCAAGAGGTTCTTCCATGTTTTTCTGTCCAACCCAGATGCCAGGAAAGCCTTGCAGATGCAATGTGTCATGCTGCCAATGTCTCTCTGCCTTGATCCATGGATCTACCTGCACCACCACCTGTGATCACCCAGGTGGCGGTATTGCAGCGGAAACCATTCTCTCTCTCTCCCCCAACCCCGGAGGAGGCAAGTGTCCCTGGGATGCTCAACCATCCTCCCCCAATCACACAGCCTCATTACCGAACACAGGTCATTTGCTTCGCAACTGGCAGTATCTTTGATGATTTCAGCCTCAGCTGGATTACTGATGGCCCCTGCAGCTTCAAGGCACCCCTGCATGACTTGTACATCAGTCAAACCACTACTGAACCTGCTCACCACAATGCTAAATCAGGTAACCACTCCCTCACGGATTGGCTCCTGGTCAGCAGAGTAGCCTGAGTCAGAACATCTGGAATTCTAGTGGACTCATTCAATTCCCCAACTTTTTGAATTTCGAGTAATAGCTTCACTAAACCTCCTCCAAGAACCATAACAGTAAGAGACTCTTCCCCACTTAATGAAAGTGCCTTCCTGGAGGACCTCATTGATGTTAACTGGGAGACTCAAAAATGTCAATACCGCACTTGACTATCTAGTGAATAGTCTCCTTGGCGTAGTTAACAGACATGCTCCTAAGATTCAAAGAAAAGTCAAGCGGTTGTGCACAAAATGTCTTACATCTGATCTTCGCAAGCCAGTGAAAAAAATGGGACAAAGCCTGGGACACATTTAGAAAGTCAGGCCTGTATTCTGAGTAGCAAAACTACATAACTTTATGAAATCTCTTTAAGGCCAGTTTTGAGAAAGCTAGAGCATTGTATTTAAAAATACAGCAGCCCAAAAAACCTGCAAAACCCAAGCAGTTTTGGTCTCATAATAATAGCCTTCTCATAGGCACAGTGAGTACCCCCAACCAGGACATACTGTACAAAGCACCCTCGTTGGCCCTGCCTTATATCCTTCTCCATCAGGCCCCGTCACCCCCAACACACACACACACACACACACACTATTCCAGCCTGGATTCCACTTTAAGCTCTTCTCTCAACAGGAAATGCTAGTCCAGCTTTAGTTGCATCATAAAGGGGGAGTAGTTATATTTATAATAGCTTGACCCTTCCCGAGGTATATATATATATATATATATATATATATATATACCTAGGTATTTTAGTTTTGCCAGGTTCCATCTACTGGGCAGAATATCCATGACTCTCTGCGTGGGGGCATAATTGAATGTGAGTATTTCAGTTTAGTCAGGTTAAGTTTATAGCCGGATACCATTCCGTAGACATCTAAAATTTGGCGAATCGCTGGTATAGATTGTTCAGGATTTTGGAGATATAGGAGTATGTCATCTGCATATAAGGCAACTCGGTGTTCCGTGTCCTCACAGCGAACTCCCTGTACTTGAGGGGAATCTTGGATTTGTTGTGCTAGGGGTTCTATAATTGCTGCGAATAATAACGGGGATAGCGGGCAGCCCTGACGGGTGCCTCTTTCAAGTTGAAAGTGTTCAGAATGATGCCCGTTCACTCTTACGCAGGCCTGGGGGGGGGAATACATATTTTGTAGGAGTTGAATGAGGCCGGGGAGAAACCGAATCTGTCCAGAACCGAATACAGAAAAGGCCATGCAACTCTGTCAAAAGGCCTTCTCGGCGTCAAGACTAATTAGTACTGCTGGTGTCTCCGTACCACACATTCGATTCACAAGATAGAGAGAACGCTTGATATTATCAGTGGTAGTACGAGCCCTCACAAAACCCGTTTGGTCTTTGTGTATTAAGACAGGGAGGACTTGGTCCATGCGATGGGCCAGTATACTCATGAACAATTTATAGTCCTGATTTAATACCGAGATTGGCCTGTATGATGCGCATTCTTGGGGATTTTTCCCTGGTTTAGGGATCACCGATATAGTTGCATAGGACCATGGCTCGGGAGGGGGGTTACCCTCCAATATAGAATTAAAAACACGGAGGAGGGTGGGCAAGATCTGAGCTCTTGCAGATTTGTAGAACTCCGCTCCATATCCATCAGGTCCTGGTGCTTTCTGGGACTTGGAGTTGGCCATGACCTGAGCTATCTTGGCCATTATTATAGGTTTTATGAGGGAGTCTCTATGTTCCTCTGTAAGAGTTGGTAGAGCGAGTGTCCCAATGTATGACGTCAGGGTATCTAGGGAGGGAGTAGACTCTGGGGTATACAGGTTCCTGTAGTATGCCAAGAAGGCTCCGGCAATGTCATGTGTCTTAGAGAGAGGTTGACCCTCAACTAAATGTCTTATAGTCACTATCGTTGTACCTTTCCTCTGTCTACGGATTTGGTATGCAAGCAATCGTGTAGCCCTTGGACCAACCTCGTAATATCTTTGTTTCAGGAAAGCAAGTGCTATTTCGGTTTGTTGTAGCGCAAGTTTATCTAGTGCTTGTTTGGTTTGTTGTATCTGGGGGAGGAGGGATTCATTGATCTGTTTATGTGCCTGTTGTAAAAAATGGAGCGTTTCTTCAAGCTTAGCTCTATACTTTCCACGCTGTCTCTTCTTCTGCGACACGTACTTAATTATGTGTCCCCTCAGGACTGCTTTAATTGTGTCCCAGTGGACCGAAGGGGTGGTGTCAGAGGCTGGGTTATCAGCCATAATCTCAGATAGCTTGTCCGAGATGAATTCCTTAAATTCTTTGGACCGTAGATAGAATGGGTTTAATCTCCATTGAGTGGTTCTAGGTTGGACCCCCAGATCCCACTGCATAATCACGGGTGCGTGATCTGAAATGGAGATATCTCCCAGTTGCGCATCGCACACTGCATGCAGCTTTTCAACTTGGGTGAAGGCATAGTCTATGCAGGAGTATGTGCGGTGAACCGAAGAGTAATATGAGTAATTTCTTGACTGTGGGTGTAATTTCCGCCATATATCGCACCACCCCATCTCTGAGACGAATTTATTAAAGAATTTTTGAGTTTTGTTAGTTTCTGTGGCCTTCCACTTGAGGAGTCTAGGTTTGGGTCCGCCGTCAGATTAAAGTCCCCAGCCATCAAAAGGGTGCCCTTGGTGAAGTTCACCACCTTGTCTAGTAGAGGCATCAGTTGTGAAACAGTAATGCCCGGTGGGAGGTACACATTAGCTAGGGTAATTTCCTCATTGTTAAGCTTTCCTCGGGTTAGGACCAGCCGGCCTTCCGGGTCTGACCAAGTCAGTTCTGATCGATATGGTCTATATGGTGGAATTATTATAGCTACCCCTCTACTTCTGCCACCCTTGTAGGAGGCGTAAAATGCCTGCCCTTTACTTAATTAGCAAGTTTAGCATGCTCCACTGAATTCATATGGGTCTCCTGGAAGAAGACTATGTCTGCCTTAGTTCTTCGGAGATATGCCAATGTCTTAGGCCTTTTAATGGGAGAAGCTAGGCCATTTATGTTTAAAGAGAGCAATTTTAACTTTGGTGAGTGCATCACGTCCTATAGTTGTGACGCTGGTACACTTGCGGCCCCCCCCCCCACCACAGGGTGCCCAAGAAACCCATATAATTTGTAACAGCAATGACCAGGATAAGTTCGATGACCTGTTTACAAACCCAACAACAAAGACTATACAACCATTTATATGAACATATGACACAGACCCAAGACAAAACCAACTGGCCAACATGGCCGTAGGAACAAACACAGAACAGTTGGTACTTCCACAGATCTGGGCGATGCCCTGATCCTTGGTAGGAGCCGAGGGTCCTACCCTTATGGCCCTCTTTCTGTCTGAGGGCCTTAGGTACCAAAGTACCTAAAGGGAAAGGGGTAGTTGGGGTTGGTGACTAAAACCACGAGGCGTTAACTCCTCAGGGGTCAGTCATGTAAGAGGAGCACACACTGCATGATGGGAGACAAAGACCTCCGCATGTTGTGTGGGAGTTTTAACCGTCCTCTACTGGCTTCTCATTATTGTAGAGGGCCCAGTGGAGCCATTTAAGGGAACCACCCCACTACTGGGGCGTGTTCCCTAGTCTCAGCTGCTCAATGTGAAATCCCGAGGCAAAGGTCTTGTCACATAATCAGGGATCAACCACCCTGACAATTGGGCTCCCGTCAGATGAAATAACTTTTTGCTCTCCCCAAGGAGTGTTCTGGAGTCACCAGGATCCAGTCCAAGGGTATGCATGCCAACCTGAGCCTCGGTGGATCCAGTAGACAAAACTGAATATGACCACAGACTGGGCCTGGTCACCAGACCAGGCTTAGTCGGGAGGTGACGGGAACCAACACTCCCAGCCAGTCCTCAATCCCCAAACGGGCTTCGCGGAGTATAAAGAATCCTTCATTTATATATTGTTTCACTGCTGTTATCCCTCCCTCCCTTCCCTTCCCATGGTCCCTCATCCCTCCTTCCCAGGAGTTCCTGGAATCACTTAGATTTAGTTATTTTAAACTGGGACTTTGATTCCCCCCACACCACAATTTTAATTTTCCTCCCTCCCCACCGCTTTCATTTAATAAGTCCCCTATCATGTAGGTGACACACATGGATCCAGAGGCCACAACCATCCCGCCCATCCAAGAGAGGGGTTCACCATGTGTGAACAATTCCCGGGCTTCACACCCTGCACCCCTGAATAGCCGGGGAAAGTCACCATCCAGATCTCCTTTCCTCTATTAATATCAGGACCACCACCTGGGGGGGGGGGGCCACCTAAGCGGCCAGCAGACCGCCTGTGCTCACCAGGGTACGCCCTCCCCAGCCACGTAGAGAGTCTGTAGTGAAATGTCCGCTGAAACGAGCAGCTAAACCATCCAGACGCAGGGGTGCTCATATTACCAAAGCCCAGGCTGTCTAACGGTGCAGCCCCCCCGCCTAAGCGGGAAAATGCAGTGTCTCCCCAGAGTTCCCCCTGTTCCTGCCTGTCTCCAGGAGAGGACCGTGTCGCCTCTAGCTCCCCAGGCCGGTCCAACCAGCAAGTGGCCTTCTCAGCCTGAGAGTCCCAACCATGCATGACAGGTGAAAGTTAGGCTTGTCATTACCCCTCCCTTCCGATCCCCATTCCCCTGCCTGTCCCCGATTGCTACTTCCCCTCCTCCAGTGCCTTATGTTTACAGCATGGGTGGGTGGCCCCCGCTATTTCTCTTTACCCCCCCTTTACAGCTCACCTGATAACTTCGATATTGTAATCAAGCCCCGAAACTGACATTCTCCTCCACAGCAAGATGTATTCAGAGGTGTCGATCAGGCATCTCGTTCAGCTTTATTTAAACCAGAGCTCAAGGTACGACGAGGAGAACGAGGCTCATAGCAGACCGCGTCATACCCATCTGCCCCAGCCAGATCCATGCGGCCTATCTAATGGTTGAGATCGGCAGGGAAAACTGGACAAGAATACAATATATGCTGCGGCGCTAATCAAACGGTCCACATCTAGAGGAGAGAGCTAACCCAGCCAGCGAAGGCAGGAAAGGTAGATTGCAGGAACGAAAAGCAACCAAGCCCAGGGTAGCCACGAGTTCCACCAGAATTGAGCTGTTCAGCTCTCCCCACCGAACAGCCACCACAAGTATCCGGGCCATACCCACAAGCTCTTCCCTTAGTTCCACGACAGTGCCTCAACCAGCACCCCCACACCCCGCGGTGGTCCAGTTAGCATTCCGGGTTGATCACCTGCCTCCATCCCCAAATCGGTGCACAGCCTTGTGGCCAGGTCAAACAGAGCCGCAAGTCCGATGGCAGTCTGTCTGATCTGACGGTGTTAGGAGCGAGCCATTTCGCTACTATCCCTCGTGGCAGTCGAAAGCCGCCCCCCCCCCCAACCAGGCCGAGATCTATTTAGCGGTCTACTTGGAAGGTCGAGGAGGCCAAGGCTTGCTACGAATCCACCATCGCTGTGGCCATCCCAGCACTTAGGATCACAAATAGCTTCCCATTCAATACTAGGAACTTCTGGCTGCTGACATGTATCAAGAGGCAGGCAGTCATCCAAGGTGGCAGTAGTTTACAGACCTTCCCCCCCCCTCTGCACATCCCTTCCGCAACTCCACAACCCTTTTTCGGATTCCCCCAATCCCAATTCCACCCCTCCGTAGCTTTCCCCGCACCACACTCGGCGACTATATATAACAGGTTGGTCCATAGGGTGCTTGAGTTTCATCAGTAACTCTCCCTCATACTCCCCCCTTTCAAGCAGGCAGCTCCTTGCCCTGGGCACAACAGGCCTGAATTCCAGCCTTCAAGCTTTCTGGTCTGGAGGAGGCAAAAGCCAGATCCCCACGCGGCAGCCTGTTGCACGACCATCGAGCCGTCCCCCCACCCAGGCCGAGACCTATTTACTGGCATTTCGGCCCACTGCAGGGGAAGGGCCAGCAACAACCTCGTGAGCTAAACAGTCGACCAGCAACAGTGGAATAAACTTTGTTTATCGACTTGTGTTAGGGGAAGCTGGCTAGCCCACATGTGCCCAAAGCAAGGAGATGAATTCTAACTCAAAGCTTTACAGAAAAACCCTTCCCCTCCCAGTACCCTCCCGAACCCCCCCAGACTTTCTCTGGTTAATCCCCTCTCTTATTCCCCCCAACAGTATAAATTTCAGCAGAATTAAACAGTTCTTAGATGGTTATTGTATAATGGTAACCAAGTCCTGTGGGGCTTCCCAGACTAACACAAAAGCCCTCTGCTAATACTTGCGGTTCGGTACTCAGGTTGCTGCTCCCTGGGCACTCAGTTCATGCCCTGAATGTTCTTGAGAGCTGGTCTTCAAAGCACTAACGATGGTCTGGATGGCTTCAGCACCTTGTCTTCTCCGTGCCTTACGCTGCCCGACAGTCTATGCTTTCTGGGCCAGTTTTGCTGCAATTGGGACTGCATCAGTGGCATCTTGCTGTGGGACATCTATTTTCCTGACTCATAGCTCCACTGTTGCTGTGGCTGCAGATTCAAACAGGATAGGTCCCTCCTTAAAGTGGAACATAAACTTCGCTGGATACAAGGTTCGAAACCGGACTCCTGCCCCTTTAAGGGCCTTCATCACCGGGAAATACAGCTTTCGTCGCGCCATGACCTCAGGAGCAAAATCATTTTTGAAGTAGAGCCGATGATTCCTGAAGTGCACCTTGCCCTGTTTCCATGCGGTGTGCAGCACAGTTTGTTTCTCCTGATGCTGGAGAAACTTAATGAGGACCGTTCGCGGGCGGGCTCCTGCAGGGGGTTTAGGCCCCAACGTACGGTGGATTCGCTCCATCTCCAAGGTAATGTTTTCAGGCAGGGAGAGGGTTTCTCTTAGTAGATTCTGCATAAAAGGGATGAATTCAGCGTTTTCAGTGCCCTCCGGCAGCCCTGACAAACGGATGTTGTTTCGGCGGCTTCTGCATTCCGCATTTTCGGGACGCTCTTGCAGGGCCTTGACTTGAGTGTATAGCTGAGTGACGGCTCGCTCCACGTCGTCAACCCTCCTGTCAGTTATTGTTAACTGCTCCTCCGCTCCCTCCCGTCTTTTTTCCAGCTTGTTTAAATCGGTTCTTAGTGCTGCCACCGTTGATCTCATTTCCTTCCTGAATTCGCATACTTCGGAGACCATTTGGGTCATTTGTCTCTGCAGGATTGTATGGGGAATATGATCAGCCTGGGATGTACTATGGCGGGAGGCCGATAAGGCCTGCGAGTCTCCGCTGTCAGAGTCTTCAGCCTGAGATCTGTTGCCATCCATATGACTCGAGGACCCGGTTTTGTCCGCTCATCGCTTCCTAGGCATCGTGAACCTCTGGCAGGTTTCAGAAGCGCTGTTTTAAAGAGTTTAACTGTTATTAATGAGGTTATTTAATTAAATCCGCGGGGAAGCCTCGCGTTCTGAGCAGCTCATCCACTCATGACGTCACCGGAAGTCAGTACCAGCCAATCTAATCTTTGCACCCTATCCAAAGATCTAGAAAGACTGGTCTATAACCAGCTCCAGCCTTACTTTGAAACCCACTCTCTGGTCACTGATGCTCAACACAGCTTTCAAAAAACTACGGAACAGACATAGCCCTAGTATGGCTCATGAGGGAGGCTTCCTGAAGCCCAGAAAACCAGCAAATCCACTGGTGCTATAATTACAGACCTGACTATGGCGTTTGACCTAGCCAATCATGAATTGCTTCCGTATACCCTTGAGGAGCTAGGTCTCAATAATTTGCCCTGCTCCTCATTTTGGTAACTACCTAGCTGTCTGTAAGCAGCTGGTTAAATGGGGGAGGTAACCACTCCACCCTGAGAGATATTATGGATGGAATTCCCTGGTGTTCTATCCTGGGCTCGTTGTTGTTCTCTCTTTTTATTAATGACTTACCAAAGTACTGTGGCAGTACCAAGGCTCTGTTCTCTTCAGACAATGTGGTGCTATACAGAAGCCACTCAGACACTGACTCAGTTGAGCCAGGTCTCAAAGCTGACTTCCATAGACTGGAAATGTGGTTTAAGGCAAATAAGCTACTGTTAAATGCCAGAAAGTCAAAGCCTATCCTCTTTAGCACTGACAAAAGTGAATTGCTAAAAATGTGCTCACTGAATGCTGACCTCAAAGACTGTAAATTCTATCGAGTATCTGGGAATTATACTGGATCAGAAAATTTCCTTCAACCCTCATGTTGACTAGATAACCAAACTGTTAAACCAAAAATTAGGACTCCTATGCTAGTTAAACCACTATATCATGTTTGAAGCAAGAGTAACAGCATCCATGGCTCAGCAGGATGTAAAGTCGCCTCTGAGGCCGGAAGATCGAAAGGTTGTAGGTTCTAGCCCCACACCCGGCACTTGGGGTAAATCCCAATACTGACACTGTAGTGCATCTTGAGGGGGATGCTTCACTCCTAAGGTGCTGTCTTTCAGAAGTGACATTAAACTAAGGTCCTGTCTGCTTGTTCAGGTGAAGTTAAAGATCCCATGGCACTTCTCGAAAAAGAGTAGGGGAATTTGTTTTACTGAAATTCATACAGTCAACATACAGAAAAAAGAAAAAATATACAGTAATCATCACAAACACAGATACCAAAACTAATACAAAGTCATACAGATGAAACCTGACGTGGTACTCGTGTACCTATATTATGACTACTGTGATCTACCTATTACCAATCGTGTACCACCAGTCAATTCCTGTAACACTGGTTGCTTTTTTAATCTAAGCGTTATGTACTGTATGTTTTGTTTGCTGTGATGTATTGCTCTTTTGACGAGGTGCCTTTGTAAATCAGTCTTTGACTCAAAGGTCTGTAAACCGATGATGTAATAAATAAATATATAAAATAAACAGGTAATGCTGGGGAAAAAAATAAACAAGAGCAAAAGCTATACTTCATGTAATTGGAGCATCACTATCTGTAATCAAAGGTAAGTTCCTCCAGACAGCATCTAAATCCTGCCTGTTGAAAGACTTCATTTCACCCAAATAAAGCTGCTGGAGTTCTTTAGTGATCTTAATTACCAGTTCTAATGTAAAAGTCTTTTTTTGCTGCTGAGTAAAGATACACCGTGCATGCCATATAAACCACTTAACAGCAAAAATCTAATTTAAAGTACCCCATCCCATTTACTCCAGACCCCCCATAGTGTCCATCTATAAGCATCTTAAAAGTTACTCTGGGAAACATCCCCTCTTCCCATTCTGTGGCTAATAAAGACCAGAAACCTGTGATATAAGGACAACGAAAAAATAAATGCTCCATAGTCTCCAAAACCTATACACAACACAATCTGGAACAAATACGTTCGTCCTGCTTCTTATGTTTCTGGTTTGCCTTTACATTTAAACGCTCATGGCAGCACAATCAAAAAACATCTTGATATTTAGCAGGGATCCTAGAATCCTGAACTAAAAGACGCACAGCAGGAACACATATTGGTGGGGGGGCACTTCGGAAATGTCTCAGGCTCCGTAAAATGGGTAGAAATAACTTGTCCATAAATTTGTGTTAATTTCTAAACTAACTCTAGTAATACTCCATATTTTTAATTGAACAAAAACATCTCTAAGACAGTCGGGGGGTACGTGCATCCTATTTTATAAGGCTGAGAGATCCAGTTTTCCAGGCCGTGAACCAGTTTGGCATCAAGCAGAACAGATAATCAGACCATATTTTATGGACTCCCAGCAATTACGGGTGGAAATTCCCATACAGAAATTAGCAGGAAAAAAACAAGAGGATTGACCATATTTTGACCTCCACTTTTACGGGGAAGTTATAAAACATTTCTCTTAGTCGGGTTGAGTCGACTCCCCCAAAAACCCTGGGGAAAAAATGCTTCATAGTCGTGTCTCTCTGGTTCGGGGTGAAGGAAATATATTACTAATATACAGGAATCTGGGCAATAAAAATGTTTGAATCAGAAATACCTGCTTACTCTTGCTAAAATTCCATCCTTGCCACTTTTGAACTAACTGACTCCCCTCATCCAATTTTCTATCCCAATTTAGCAAATCTAAAGGGCCCTGCCCAAAATCTAGACCTAAAATCTGAATACTGTCCCGAGTAAAGGAAATTTCTGCTATCTGCTGAAAAACAGTCATCTGACGTCCCAACTCCCATCCTAAACACTTACCGATATTAAGCACAGCCCCAGACACTGCACTATATGAATGACATACCTGTACTGCCATGGTGAACAGATGTGTCATCTTTAACTAAAAGACATATGTCATCCACATAAGCCAGCGCCGTAAAAGACAAAACATGCAGATGGACATGAATAGGGAGAATCTCAGTGGTTCTATTTAGTGCTCGTAACAAGGGGTCGATCGCAAAAACGTACAACAGGGGGCTTATAGGGCACCTCTGTCGCACGCCCTGCTTTATCGACACCAGGGGGCCAATGAATCCATTTACTTGTCGTACCACCATAGCATTACTATAAAGCGTTTGTAGCCATGCAACAAACAGCTGTGGAATCGCATACTTTTGCAAGGTGAACCACAAAAAATAATTTTCCACAGCGTCAAACATCTGCTTTTGATCCAAGGAGACCACCATGCCGGTTACTCCGGAGAGGGCGTCCATCTGAAAAATATCCCTCTGCAAGATCAGCTGATCTGAGATAGATCTACTGGGTACAGCACAAGATTGCGTTGTGGAAAGCAGCTCCAGAGCAACCTTCGACAACCTTCCATTTAAAATGTTAGCCAAAATTTTAAAATCACAATTAAGGAGGCTAAAAGGGCTCCAATTTGTAATCTGTCTGTTATCCCCCTTTTTATGAAGCAAAGTGAGCACCCCCACTGACATATGAAAAGGAACTTCAGTGTTATTTAATAGATGATTAAAAGTGTCTGCCAATTCCTGTGAAATCTCAGGTCCCAAAAATCTATATCGCTCGTCCGTAAGGCCATCTCTTCCCTGTGCTTTCCCAGTATCCAAAGTATGAATAGCCACCTCCACCTCTCCTGCTGTAACAGGTCGTACCATCTCCAGTGCTGCCTCTGCAGCACATGTTGGCACATCTAGACGGGCAAAAAAGTCAGTGGTTCTGTGGTCATCAAAGGGTGCTGCCTGAAACAAAGACATTGCATGTTCACACACTATATTTAAAATCCCCTCAGTGGTATTATGAATCTGATTAGTTTTATCATATAATTCCTTAATTCTCGTTTTCTTTACCCATCTCTTACAGCTGAGGAATGGACAAACGTCATCCCATTTCCCCTGCGTTCCGGAAGTTTGCTGCATATGCAGAGTAGCAATCTGTTTAGAATGGAAGGCTTGCAAATTTTCTCTGACTTTCTGGATTTGAGAGGTGTAATCACGTCTAGTAGAGTGAGCAAGACTCATAAGAGTTTGTAATCGGCTCCTGTTATTTTGATAGGTCAAACTGTCAATATCCCTATGACCCCTGCTGACAGAAATGAGCAGAGACCTTAATTCTGTCTTAGTACCCTCCTACCAGGCTACGGGGTTCTCAAAGAGAAGAAAATACAGGTTACTCACCTGTAACAGGAGTTCTAGGAATGGTATATGTTGTTCATCCACACTCATTGGCAGTATCCTTGCCGCTTTAAATCTTGCCGGAAGGTCTTCAAGCTTGCTCCTCCCACCCACCCGGGTGGTATAACTCTCGCTCCGCCCATGGCGCCAGATCTGGCCGCTGGAAGCTCAGGTTGTGCGTCGAGCCGGGAGGTCGGGTGGAGTGTGGATGAACAACATATACCATTCCCTAGAACTCCTGTTACAGGTGAGTAACCTGTATTTCTAGGGACATGGATATGTTGTTCATCCACACTCATTGGCAGACTCCTAGCAGTTCTCCGGGAGGAGGAGGCAAGACACACCCCCATATACTTACTTGGGAAGAGAGACTGGAGAAGCAGGGCCCCAAAACCAGCATCCCGGCGTGACTCAAGGTCGATGTGGTAGTGGGTAATGAAGGTGTTTGCTGACTTCCAGGTAGCAGCCCTGCAGATTTCCTGGATAGGGAGTCCCTGGAAGCAGCCACCGCTGCAGCAGTATGGCGGGTAGAATGAGCTCTTATCCTCTGGGAGGCTCCATGCCCGCTAACTTATAGCAGAGATCTATGCAGAGGTTACCCACCTGCTTATCGTCCGCTTGGCTGCAGGTCTGCCAGATGCGGCTTCAGCGTAGGTGACAAACAGCTGGCAACCTCTCCCAATTTCAGCCGTGCGCTCCTTATAATAAGCGAGCCCCTTCTAGGATCCAGAGTATGGAGCCTATATTCGACCTCCGAGTGTGATTGGGGTAGAACACCGCAGAGTCAACACCTGGTTAAGGTGAAACTCCGACACCACCTTCGGAAGGAATTTCGGTGGGGAGAGGACAACCTTGTCCCTGTGGAAGACCAGGTAAGGAGACTCGATGGAAAGCCTGGAGCTCTCCCATCCTTCTGGCTGACGTGATAGCCACCAAGAAGGCGGTCTTCCACGACAGGTGAGAGAGAGCACACCTGTGCATAGGTTCGAATGGCTTGCCCATGAGCTTTGCAGGTACCAGCAGTAGATCCCACGGAGGTGGGGGTTCCCGCACTGGAGGAAATGTGATCAAGGCCTTGAAAGCGCCAGACCACCTTTCTCCTGCGCCATCGACTGCTTCCCGCCCGCGCCTGCAAGCAGAGATGGCTGCCAGTGCACCCTTAGGTCGTCGACCTAAGCCCTTGACTAGAAAGGACCATAAATAGTCCAAGATGCTTGCCAAGGAACAGGAGGAAGGGTCCAAGCCCTTGCCCTGACACCAAATGGAAAACCTTTTCCATTTGAAGGCATAGCATTTTCTGGTCGACTTCACGGGACGCCTCAACTACATTGAGGACCTCGCCGGAAAGACCCAAAGCCTGGAACTCTAGCCGCTCAGGAACCAGGCCGTCAGGTGCAGGGATTGAAGGTCCGGATGGAACACCTTCCCTGATTGACTGAGAGCAGGTCCGGCGAGCTGGAAGCTGCGCGGAGTCCTGGAGCTGAGACTGAGGAGATCTGGTACCAGAACTGGCGAGGCCAGTCTGGGGCTATCAGAATCACCTGCGCCTTGTCCCTCCTCGCTTGAGAAGCACCTTGTGGATCAAGGAAATGGGGGGAAAGGCGAAAAGAGGCCCGGGGTCCATTGCCTCGAGAAGGCATCCCCTGCAGCGAGCCCTGCTGAGGGGCGGGCATGGAACAGACTCAGCTTCGCTCCATGGAGGCAAACAGGTCCACCTGAGGTGTGCCCCAAAGGGAGAACAGATGCTGTACTACCTCCGGCAGGAGAGACCACTCGGGGATGCAGCCCCTATCCGGCTCAGGGCATCGGCCAGGGTGTTGGAGGCTCCTGCCACGTGAATGGCTAGGAGATCCGCCTCCAGGCTGCGCACGGTGACCAAATGGAGAGCTTCCTTGCATAGAAGCATGGAGCGTCCCCGCCCTGGCGGTTTAGATAGTACATGGTCGTGGTATTGTCCGTCTGGACTCGGACCACTTGACCCCGGAGGAACGGAGCAAAGGCGGTGAGAGCTAGGCGGACCGCTCGGAGCTCCAGCAGGTTGATGTGGCATCGGGACTCCCGCGGGGACCAGAGGCCATGAGCCCGGTGTTCCCCCAGATGGGCACCCCAACCCATCAGAGAGGCATCGGTCGACAGAGAGACCGTCGGCTCTGGGCGGACGAACGGGATGCCCTCCTGCAAATGATCTGGAACGGTCCACCACTGGAGAGCATTCCACATCCCCTGTGTCACCGACACAAGCTGGTCCAAGGGATCGCAGCGTCGTGACCACTGGCTGGCCAGTCCCCACTGAAGGGGACGATGTTCCAGCGGGCCCAACGGACCACGCTGGTACAGGCCGCCATGAGACCCAGGAGGCGAGGAAGTCCCGGCAGAGGCGAATTGCCCAACCAGAAATGATCGGGCAAAGGAGGAAAGAAACTCGGCCCTGTCCGGCGGGAGCCGCGCCTGCTCAAGAGAGTCGAGCTGCGCCCGATGAATAAAATCACCTGCTTGGCTCGAGTTCGACTTGGCCTCGTTGATAAGGAGGCCCAGTTGAGCCTGACCGAGGCCAGATCTCTGGACCACTCCGCCTCCTTCCTGGAGGGGCTGCTATCAGCCAGTCGCCCAGGTAAGGGTACACCTGACCCCTCGGCGCCAAGAGGGAATGCTGTCACCACTGCCATGCATTTGGTGAAGACCCTGGGAGCTGGAGACAAGTCAAGGGCATGGCTTGAACTCGAAGAGAGATCCTTCCGCCGGAAGCGAAGGAATCTCTGGTGAGACGGACGGATAGGGACGTGAAAAACGCGCCCTGCAAGTCCAGAGAGCAGAACCACACGCTGCTCCAAGGATGGTATTATCTCGAGCCAGAGTGACCATCCTGAAGGTTCGAGACCTCAGGAACTTGTTTAGGTCGTAGGTCGAGAATGGGGCGCCTAGCCCCCGTCCCGCTGAACCAGGAAGTACCTGGACACAAACCCTGGGTCTGAAGGAGGGTCCACCACCTCTCTTACCACCTCCTTCTGGAGGAGGAGAGTGATGTCGGCTCGACGAGCCGCCAGTGAGGCTGGGGATCCCAGCTCCGAGGGCGACGGCCTCAGAGGGTGGTGCCTGCTCGAATTCCAGAGGCAGGCCTCTTCCCACCACCTCAAGACCCACCTGTCCGTGGTAACAGCGACCAGGCGGAACGGAAGTGCTGGAGCCGTCCTTCACGGGGACCCAGGGGTAAGGTGACGGGATGGGGCGACACCCCTCAGCCCGTCACTGGGCAGGCTTGAGGAGGGACCGGCCAGGACCTCCTGGGCCCTTCTCCCTGCCTCCTGTTAGAGGAAGCCGGCGGCTTGGGTTTGGGATGCCAAGGCCGAGCCTGCTGGCCCTGACGTTGCTGGGTCAGGGCGCTGGGGCACAGAAGGACCGAAAGGGCTTAGGCTGTGGTTTATGTGCCTTTGTCCTTCTGAGCGAAGAGACCGAGTCCAAGGTGGCATTGGACTTCTCGATCCTCTGCAGGTGACCTTCCACCCCAGGGTCAAGAGGTCAGTCCCCAAAGGGAACATCCGCCAACTTGTGCTGGGTATCCAAGTAAAGGTGGATATCCTCAGCCAAGCCACGGACGATAGCCACTCGGCCGCCACCGATCTGGCACATGAGTCCCCTACATCCAAAGCAGTCTGGAGCTGCTGTTTGGCCACTGCCCTGCCCTGGTCCCGCACCTGCTTAACCGTAGTCTGCAGATCGGGCGGAAGATGAGGGATGACCTCATCCAGGGAGCCCAACAGGGCATGAGAAAATGGCCATGAGGACGGCCGAACTGGCCTGACGGCGGCCGAGAGGACGCAGCGTAGACTTTTCGCCCGACATAGTCCAATTCTTGACTCCTTGTCAGGAGGTTGTCCATATCCCTGGCGCTGCGCGCCGAAACGCTGTCGGTAACCAACCCCCAGCAGAGGGTGTTCAAAACCGACAAGGAACCGGTAGGGACCGTGATATTCCTGGCCATCCTGGCCGAGGCGAGGGCAGGAAGCAGGGCGCTGCCAAAGTTCCAGTGCTGACCCACTATGGCCTCGCCACTGGAAAGGCCTCCGCTGAGAATCCCTCGGTCCAGAATCTCCGTGAGGGGATACCTGGCCCGCTTTGAAACGGGTTCGAGCTCCATCCCGTAGACTCCGAGATGAGCTGACAGTCCTAGGAAGGACGACGGGCTATCGTCCATTGGCTGACCTCTCTGAAGACTCCAAGTCCAGTCGCTTGGAGAAGAAGGAGGAATCATCTTCGACTCGGAAGAGTCCTCGAAGAGCTGCCTCTGGCCTGAGCCACCTTCACCTGCCGAGGTCGGTCGGGAGTGAGGGTAACTGACAGCCGATGGGGTAAACCTTAGCCGACCGAGAATCCTTGGTCGGAGCCCCAATTGGTGGCTTGGAGGCGGAGGTCCACCGCAATCGGTGGAGCAGCTGGTTTTGGGCCGAACAACCGCCTGGGTATAGGCCTCGGCAAGTCGAGGGGTTGTGTCGGCTGCCCGTGACAGCCACTAATGGCCGGGAAGGCGCCGGAGTCGGCTTATTCCCGCCAGGAGGAGTTGTTGCAACATAAGGTCTCGTACCGCCGACGACTTACGCGCAAGCCTCCCTCATCCGAGGAGGAGGCGAGACGAGGATCGATACGCCGCTTATCATGTGCCGAGATCGAGACCGCCTATGACGGTGGGAACGGCTGGACCGCTAAGAGGGTCCGAGACCGAGACCGAGAGTCCCGGAATTTCCGGTCGGTGCAGGGAGGTGTCGGCCGAACCGACACTCCTTCGGCCTCGAAGGTCCATCCGAGGGGCTCGGAACCGGAGGCACAGGCGAGCCCACGGATCTCAACCCTCCCTGGGAACCGGGAGAGGGAATCGGCTGCTAAAGGCGACAGCTCGTTCAATGGGTCGAGAAAATCTCGACTTCATCAGTGGGAGTCTCAGTCAACTGACCTGATGGGACACCGTGAGGCCAGTGGTCTGGCCGAGCGGTCGACCAAGCCGATTGTCCGACGGCCCGGGAGAGGGACCTTCCCGCCTCCCAAGAGCGCGACGGAGGGACTTACCCTTGTCCTCTTTTGGACCGAGAAAGGTCCAGCAGACGAGGCCCTTCTCCTTTAGTGGAGAGGGACAGACAAAGCTCCTTAAAGGAAGCCGATGGGAAGAACCCAGAGGCGGGATAAATGCCGCGGCCGAGGAAGATACTGCCCGCGCGCCTCCTCTTGAGGCGACCATCCGCTCGAGCTGATCCGCCAAGCCCGCCGCGACACCGCCAACCTGGCCTCCTTGGACTTCACCGAGGGAACGCTGGGACGGCCCAGTTGCAATCGGCAGCACGGCCTCGAGGACGAGGCCGGAAAGATGAGCACAGGTCCAAGCCCGCGGGTCGTGCTCAAGGCCTAAGCAGACACACGGGAGTGTGGATCCGCCTCGAGACATCTTCTCCCCGCATGGGCATCTCCGAAATCCGAGTCGATTTATCCATCGCAGTCAAGGAGGGATCAAGACTGAAGTCTTTGCAAAATATTATTTTTAAACCGCAAACGGAGAAATAGGAACTAGTCACAAACGCAGAGCGTTATGAGGGAACCTGAGCTTCCAAGCGTAAGGAAGATCTAGGCGCTGGGGCGGAGTCGAGTTATACCACCCGGTGGGTGGAGCAAGTTTGAAGACCTTCCGCAAGATTTAAAGCGCAAGGATACTGCCAATGAGTGTGGATGAACAACATATCCATGTCCCTAGAACTGATTTTTTTGTTGATAATAAAATATAAAAGTCATTGCTTAACCTGCTCTAACAGGATAAGTGAGGAGTTTAACCTCCACACCCCAGGGCCAAATTTTTGTCTGCCAATACCCATGGTAATGGATAGTTCCTTATTGTCAGAGTACTCTACTGATTCCACCATGGCTGACTGAATAATCAAGGATTTATTTATAAAGAAGAAATCAATCCTTGTTGTATTACTACCACTTAGAAAGGTCAGGTCCGATCTACTATGTTTGGAAAAATATGCATCTACCAGCGTAGCCATCCTAATGGCAGTCCGTAAATAGGACATGTCACAAAACACCTTCTGAGTGGTAGTCGCCCTTCCTTTATCATTTTTTGACAAGCCACAGTTAAAATCCCCACCCCAGATTATATTCTGCAATGTATGTAAATATGGCCTTATTTGTGTAAAGACTGCAATTCTGTCGGCTTTCATTTGGGATGCATATACATTGATTAATCTGTAATACGCAACATGGATTTTGACATCTAAGAAAAGTACTCTCCCCAGAACCAGATCAATGTTTAATTACGGAGACTTCAACATTGTGAAACAAAATACCCACCCCAGAGCAGGAGTCAAGACCAAGAGACCAAAAGGAACCCCCGCATACCATTCTTGTACTGCTTTAGACAATTCAGAAATTGTATGTAGTCTGGTATCCTGTAAAAAATAAACATTCGCTGTATTTTACCATAGGTATGAAAAAACCCAGCACCGTTTAAAGTGGTTCTTAATACTGTTAACATTAAAAGTAAGAACAGTTAAAGGATCAGCCATACTAAGAGTAGGTAAAGATTGCGCAGTTTAAACCCCCCCCCAAAAAAAAAGAGGGAAAAAATCATTCACGGGGGATTCCCTTTCTTCTTGGCCTTGACTCCTAAGGAACGTTTAGCTACAACAGTTTTATGTACTGCAGTACTGTCCTGATGGAATTCTGAATCACTCAATTCTGCCCCTGATGTCCCTTCCATGACCACCGAGTCAATGGAGGAACTATCTGAATCAATGTCTCCCTATCCTGCTGTTCAGAAAAGGCTTGACATCCATTGGAGATGGAGGTTTCAGTTATTTGGGGCATTTTGGAAGCTGACTGCATCCTTCTAGATCGCATCCTAGGCATGTTTTTTTTTCAGGCTCTCCTGCTGTACTTCTGGTGGTGGTGGGGGGGGAGACATTGTGACTGTGTCCATGTCTTGCACAGGTAGGGGTACATCAGGAACATTTTGTATCAAGGGGTATTCTCCTCCATCCATGGAACCTCCTAACCCACTAGCAGGAACTGGCTTAACCTGCAGGGGGAGAGCCACAGGCTCTGTGCTGGGACCTAACTCTGGAATACAAGTACGTCGTGTAGCTTTAACCCTTCATGCTAGTGATGTGTCCTCTGCGGGTTTGGGATCAGTCAAACCCCGTTGGTCCGTGGTGTGGTTTCTCTGTGCTAGAGAGACCAGAAATCTCTGTTCCTCACAGTCTGCTGCCCCCGTTGCGCAGTGCGCAGCTTTCCGACATTTTGTATAAGCGTGACCTCGAGTCCCACAAAGATTGCAAGTTGTCACCTCTTTACACTGCCCACTAGTATGCCCCAAGGAGTTGCATAAAGTGCAGTGAAGCCGATCACAGTTGCTGATTATGTGCCCCAGAGACCCTCACTTGTAACAGGTTCGGGGCTGTCCCTGATAAAACAACACTCCCCTGTCTCTCCCTAAAAAAAATTATTTGGCAGGTGCCTCAATCCCTGGTCCTGCGACCATAAAATAACTCTTATTCTCCAGCCACCAGTCCATATACTCTCCGAATCGAATATGGCCTCGGGGTTCCCCACTACAGTGCATTGCTGCTTTTACCAAAATACCACGTCTGTGACACTCACACCCTCATTGTGCAATAATATCATGACCATCCCATAAGCCAGGTGAGTCAAAGGTATTACCTCAAAAGGCGTCCACAATGGGGTGTTTTTTTTACTTTTTGATGTCTTTCCCCAAATTTTTCCAAGTCCACATCCAAATTTGAAACTAATATCAAAAGTGGACTCTCCCGAAACATGTATTACAGCATACAATTCAGATATTTGAAACTGTAAACATTCATTCAATAGCGTTTTCCCCACAAAGACCCTATCAGGAAATTGCTCCAAACCCCCTTTATGTACAAGGCAGACAGCATTATGTCGTCGTGCTGCATAGACTGGTTATCGAAAAAAAGAAGCAGATTGTCTTGGTGTCCTTCCATCAGTATCCCCTTGGGGTGCCTTGTTGTCTGAGGCCTTTGAGGTTTTAGGCCCAGTACTGACCTGTACTAAATTAGTAGCCAAGTCAGAAGAGTCAGACGCAATCGGTCTCTCAATGTCAGTTTGAACAGGTAAATTCTCTCTCTCATTTCCCAGTTACCTCTGTCGGCAGATGCAAGGTGGGATGCCGTGTTAATTCTAATTCCGGAGGCAGGTCTAATACCTCCTGTCCCTGTGTTGTATCTAGGGCCAAGTCCACACCCTGTATACTTTCAGATGTACTTTTCACATCCTTTTCTTTTCTGGAAAAAATCAGGGGCAGAGTCAAAAGAACCCCTGGAATCTTAAGAGGCGAAAACCCCGAAATCCAACATCCCTTATTGGGCTCTTTAACCCATCCGGCTGCTTTAAGAGAATGCTCTACAGACCAAGGGCCCTGATCAGGTTCTGAGAAATCAGCCCAGGAGTTTTGTGTGAGGCTAGGTTTCTTCACCACTCTTCCCTCCCGTGCTGCAAAAAAGAATACTGTGGCACTTTTGTGAGCTTGTCCTGTAGTCACAAACACTGTCGCAGGGTTATCCTGTTGAGGCATAGCAAAATTAAAATCCTGCACATCCTTACTAACATACTAAAATGCCAGCAGAATAGTCCTAATGGTCTTTCGTGTCTGCTCGTTTGGTCAGCCCCCAACCTGGGTGCTGACCTTGCTGTCCCCCTCGCCTTCTCTGGCTTCTCTCTTCCCAGTTCCGGATATTCTTGCTGCATTGATTTGCTTCCAGAACCCTTCCTGTACCTGTCCCACCCTCTTGAACCCTCCACTGTCTCTGCCTCCACCAGCCCCTAGGCAGTGCATTCCATGGCTCCACCACCCTCTCAGTGAAGTAGCACCTCCTCCTTTCTCCCTGAATCTTCCCTCCAGCTTCCACCCATGCCCCTAGTGGCCCCCCTCCTCCTTCCTAAGCACCCTGACTGTTCCTCCCCTATTTACCCTCTTCATGTACCTGAAGACCTCTATCATGTCCCCGGTCCTTCTCTCTTCCAATGTGTACATATTTAGCTCTTCAAGCCTCTCCTCATAGGTCCTGTCCCACAAGCCCCAAATCATTTTGGTTGCCCTCCTCTGACCCTCTCCAGGAGGTTAATGTCCCTCTTTAAGTGTGGCCTCCAAAACTGCACGTAGTACTCAAGGTGCGGCCTCACCAAGCAGTTGTACAGAGGAGTATCACTTCTCCTCTGAGGTGATCCCCAGCGATGCATCCCAGCATCCTGTTGGCCTTGGCTGCTGCCTCCCTACAAGTCTCAGAGTTGTTCATCTTGACATCCACCACCACCCCCAGGTCTCTCTCAGCCATCGAGACTGCAGATTCCCAGGGTGCACACTTGGCCTGGGTTTCTGGCCCTCAGGTGGAGTACCTTGCATTTCCATGCATTGAGCCTCAGCTTCCACTTTCTAGACCATCTTTCCAGAGCTCCAGGTCCCCTGTAGGCCACCCTCCCTCCCCTCCTCCCCATCCACCCGCCTTTAGTTTGAGTCATCCGAAAGAGACTCATCTCACTCCTGATTCCTGTCCTTATGTCAGAGATGTAGGCGTTGAACAGAAGGGCCATGAGGACTGATCCTGTGGGACCCCACTAATGACCCTCCTGGGATGAGAGACTATCCCGCTAACTACTACCCTCTGGGTCTGGTCCTGGAGCCAATTGCCTATCCATCTGATCATCTGGTTCCCCACCCCCATTTCTCCCAGCTTATCCAACAGGCCCACGTGAGGAACAGAGTCAAATGCCTTGCTGAAGTCTAGAAAGAGGACGTCCACTGGTCTACCCAGGTCCAAGGCACTAGTCACCCAGTCCTAGAACTCCACCAGGTTTGTCTGACACGATTTCCCCGGGATGAATCCATGCTGTCTATCGTCCAGGCACCCTGACTTATCCAGGACCCCTAGCCTCTCCTTGACAATGCCCTCCATCACCTTGCCCACCACCGATGTCAGGCTGACAGGCCTGTAGTTCCCTGCCACCTCCCTTGATCCCCCCTTGTGGATAGGCACTATATGCGCCACCTTCCAGTCTTGGGGCACCCACCCTGTCCTCAAAGAGATGGTGAAAAGCTCCGCCAGGGGTTTCGCCAGGACATCCGCAAGTTCCTTCAGCACTCTGGGATGTAATTTATCCGGCCCCGGTGCTTTCTCAGTCTTAAGGGAGCAGAGGGCTTCCCTCACTCTCTCTGCTGTGATTTCACTTCGGTCCCTCTTCTCCCTGTAGCCCTTCCCCACCTGCCAGGATGCCTCCCCCTCTCCCAGACCCGCCCGATCGGTGAGGGTCCCCCCTCCTCAGTATCTCTGTCTCCTCCCATGTATGATGCAGCATCCCCATTTTCCTTGGTGAAACTAAGGTGAAGTACTCATTTAGTACCTCAGCCTGCTCCCCGGGTCTTGTGCCCATCTCCCTGATTTAATCCTGCTAATCTGCCCCTTCACCCTTCGTTTTTCCCAATGTATCTAAAGAACCCCTTGTTCCTCTCCTAATTTCCCTGGCCAGGTTCTGCTCCTTCCTTGCCTTAGCCGCCCTCACCACTCTAGTGGCCCTTCTAGCCATCAGCACCATACTCCTCGATCCCTTTCCTCCTTGAGCACTTGAATTGCTTATAGGCTACCTTCTTTCCCTACCACCTCCTGGACCTCCCTGGTCCACCAGCAGGCTTTTTGGCCCCACCACATTTTCTCGCCTTACTTTGCACAGGTGCTGGTAGCATCCTGCACCCCTCTCCTGATGATTTCACCTACTATCAGCGTCCATGTCTGACCCAATCCTATCCAAATGCTCCTTAAGGATCCTCCTTCCCATTTCCTTAAAATCCCCCCCCCTGAAGTCGGTTACTTCCACCTTTGTGCAGCCTTCTACCCCTCCTAGGTCCAGGCAGAACCAGACCGTGCCATGGTCACTCCCCGTCAATGGGTCCCTTACCTCCAGGCCCCCAATCTGGTCACTGTCTGCCAGGACCACATCCAGTACCCGCGCCTCCTGGTCGGGTTCCTCACCTGCTGAGTTAGGAACGCGTCTTGAAAGACATCCAACAACCTCTGTTCCCTGGTCACAGAGGATGTCATAGTCTCCCAGTCTGTTCCTGGCATGTTTAAGTCCCCCAACACCACCACGCTTCCTCTGCCTAGTCTGCAGTGTCTCCCAACATCTGCCACCAGACTGTCCTCCAGCTCCTCCGCCAGGGCAGGGGTCTATACACCACTCCTATTTTTACTCTCTTGCCCCTGTTATCAAGGTGACCCAAATCGCCTCCACGGTTCCTCCGGCCCTCTACTCCCCTATGCCAATGCAGTTTTGACTATCATTGCTACCCTCCTCCTTCCCTCCCCGTCCTTCCTTGAACATAGTGTAACCTCCAGGTTCAGGTCCCAGTCATGTCCTGCAGTGGCCCAAGTCTCAGTGACCGCTGCCACATCCACTGCTCCTCAGTTAGCATCGCCTGAGCTCAGGCATTTTATTGCCCAAGCTCCTGGCATTTAGCAGGACCACCTTCCACCCTTTCCCTATAGTTCCATTTCCTGCTTGTGTTCCCATGGGGATTCTGTTTCTCCTGGTCTGCACTTTGCCAGTCGGCCTTTTCCTGCAATCCTCCTGGTCCCCAGGGGTGGAGACAGAGTCCCTCCTTTATCGGCACCCCTTTGACAGCCTTTTCTCCCATCCCTCCCCCCTTCACAAGTTTAAACCCCACTTTTCACCAATGAACCCCTCTATTTTCAACTTAAGGATTCCCCTTCCCTCCAAATTGAGATGGAGTCTATCTCTAGCATACAGCTCCTTATCCTCCCAGGTCTCCCCCCAATCCCCCATCAACCCATACCTCTGGCCTCACACCACCCTGAGCCACTGGTTTATCTCCCCAATCTTCCTTTTGTGCTCCCCACCAGCTCTTGGCACCGCAGGATTTCTGAGAAGGAACTCAGCATCCTATGTCATGACAGACCCTGGCAAGCTCCTGAATCTTGCCTGTATCTCTAGCTCGCCATTTCCCTCAATGTCATTTTATCCAGGTGGACCAGTATGTCCGGGAACCCCCAATCTTTGCCAGCTGATATACCCGTGCTTAGCCCTGTGCACCGTTAGTCCAGAGGCAACATTCTCAACTGGCCAGGCTTCTCCTCCCTATCCATTTGATACCCTGATCGTAGAATCCCCAACAGGAGCACTCTGACAGCTCCTTTTCCTCCATTTCCCACCCTTCCATGTCCCTCATCCTTTCTACCGGCCCCTCCACCCAGCCGGCTCCTTGTTCCTCCCCCTATCTGGGTGCCACATGCCACCCCCTCCTTATTTACCATGGCCACCCCCTCCCCTCCAATCCTATGCCTCTCCTCCTCCTGAGTATCCTTCTGTACCTTGCTAATTCCCCCCTCACTGCTCGCAACTGGTCCTTCTCCCCATCTGCTAAACTAGCCTGGCTCGTCCTCCCTTCCTTCCTGTCTCCATTTAGTTCCTCCTTGCTCATCGTGCTCCCATGGCCTAAACCCTCAGCTCCCTTTACTGAATCCTCCTTGTACTTCTGGTCCTTCTCCTTTACCTTTCCTCCTAACTGGTCCTTCTCCTTGCGCTTTCCTCCCTCTTCCCCCTGCCCCTCCTGCTCTGATTCACTGCTCCCCATTTTCCTGCATTCCAGGTCCCCCGTTCTTCCTGCCATCTGCCCCTGCCTCCTGCCTCCCACTCCTTTCAGGTCTCTAACCACCCCTGTCGTGGCTACATCACCCCTCATCACCGAGCAGAAGAGAACTGGCGGTTATTGAGTGTAAGGTCTGATCCACCTCCCCACCTTGCTTCTTTCGTCCAGCCCTGCCATCTGCCTACTTCCTGAGAATGTTGTCCTCTGTCCCTCCTTTGTGAGGTCCCCAGTTACCTGCCTGCTTCCTTGGTAGTGTCCTTTTGGACCCCTCTGCCAGGGTCCCTATGTGACCCCTGAGTATTCTCCTGCACTCCTTTCCTATGCCCCACCCCAGTGCTTGGTGCAACCCTGTGGGAATTCCCAGCCCCCTTCCCCAACCATACCACCCCTTCCCCAGCTTTCTCCTAATCCCCGCAACCTCCTCCCTAAGCTGTGCCAGCTGGTAGCACTGGGCAACCACCGAACTTCCAAGCCCAGTCCAGTATCATGGCTGCTCCACACCCTGTGCACCCACCACCCTCCCAAAGATGCTGGCCCTAATGACGTGTGGTTCCATCCCCTTCCAAATAGGTTTCTTGGGTGAGCCCGCAGGTTCCCCCTAGTCCAAGATACACCCTACTGCCTAATCAGGTCACCCACTAATCTTAGAGACAGTCCCACTGTACACCAGTAACCCTGTTACTAGGTGCAGTACAACACATTAGACTTATAAGAAATGAACAACTCCTAGGCTCCTCTCTCCCAGCCTTTAAATCCAACCCCCAGTGGCTAGAACTACATGAGCTGCACCTGCAGCCTTTCCTCCAATTGCAGGGCAGGTGTTCCCCCATAATTAGCAGACTTCTGGGGGAGGGAGGGAGGTATTGGGCAGACACCTGACTCTGAGAGAGAGTATCAGCCCTGTGTCTCCCCTCCAAGCCCAGCAGCCAAAGAACCAGGCCCAAGCAAATCCCACCAAATAGGTTTTAAATCAGAAGAAATAGGCCTCTACCAGCGGAGCCTGTTACACAGTGAAACATCCACAGAATGAGCCCACTTACAGCCACCAAATCAGTTTTCAAACTTCCAGCATCCCCCAAAACAATACCCTGCTAGCCCCTTAGAAGTAAGAAAGAAAAGAACTAACCTATCAAGTAAAATCCACAAGAACCCTGTGAAAACAACAAGCAGCAGCTACTGTCCTGGAACACAACTGATCCTGTCCCCTTCCAGTTCTTTCTGCTAATACCTGCCTCAGTCAAAACAGTTTCTGATGCATATTGCAAACATAGTTCCTTTTTTTCTCTGTATATGCTTGTCCTCTTCTTCCACTAACAATTTAATCAGTAATTCTTTTTGTTTGTAACTCACTGTGTCCGTTTTGATTCCTGGTATCTCCCCCTTGTTCAGGTTGCTGAAATTCTTGCCATTTCTGAGCTTGCAGGTCCTGAGATATTAAGTCCATCTGTCTATCCAAGATTTTCTCCGGATTCCCAGCCGAAACAAAAAATTCCTCTGTTTCAACTGCAATATCAGTCGCAAGGGAGACCAGCTCCACAACCATCTGCACATCCTCCTTCTCCATCTGAGCTGCAAGTGGATCAGCCATCCTCTGACATAGTGCCCCCTACCAACGAGTAGGGGAATTTCCCTGGTGTCCTGGCCAAATTTCCTCCATTCAATAAAAATACCACCAACAGCTTAACCTGGTTCAATTTCAGTTGGTTACCATAAAGTCTTTGTGTGAAGCAAATAAAGAAAACAAAACAAAGACAAAAACATTACAGTTCTCAAAAGACATGGCGGGGAAGGTCAGGGAGAAAAAGATGGCATTCAGGAAGAATAAGGAATCACAGAAGGAGCAGGACAAATAACTGTATCAGTTAAAGCAGAAGGAAGTGGGGAAGGCAGTCAGAATAATGAAGGCCCAAATCAAGGAAAAGACAGCCAACTCAGTTAAGAAGGGGGATAAAACCTTTTACTGTATAGGTACATCAGGGAGCAAAGGAAGACAAAGGGAGGGATAGTGAGGCTTAATATAGGGGAGGGGAGGTGGGGTGACAGTGAAAAGTTAGATACACTGAACAAATACTTTTGCTCAGTAGTCACAAAAGAAGGGGTGAGGTATCTAAACCAAACAATAGAAGTAGTCTGGGCAGGGGGGTCAACACCAGTCCAATCACAGAAGATAGGGTCCTGAAAGAACTCCTAAAAGTCAAGGTGGACAATGCAATGGGGCCTGACAGGATTCATCCCAAAAATAAAACAAAATAAGGGAAGACCTAGTGACACCACTGACAACCCTTTTTAACAAATCATGGAAGGATGGTGTGGTACCTGAGGACTGGGGGAGGGCGGATGTGATTCCCCTTCAGAAAAGTGGGAGCAAGGCAAAGGCAGGAAACTACAGACCTGTTAGTATGGAAGGGGTTCGCCAGTCGGGCATGCATGCAAGGAGGAGCTGCGGAGGCGGATAGGCCAAGTTGGGAGAATTTTCTCCCTGCCACCCACCCCACACCACCACCAATTTTAAAAGGAGCTGATTCACTCCCACCAAGGAATATGGCCAATCAGGGGGACTGGAGGAGGGGCAATTGAAGATGAAAAGGCTATGGAGCAATGGGAACATGATAATGAGGAGTGAGAACCTGGGAGCAGACTGAGTCAACAGGGATCAGAACCAGAGGGAAGGTCAAAGACAGGACAATCAGCTGCTGGCTGGGAAAACACCACCTGTAAGGTACTGTTGACTGTGGGGAATCGGCTGCTGGTCAGGGACACACCAGCTGTAAGGTACTGTTGACTGTGGGGCTTGTGGCTGGGTCACACCACCATCAGTGAAGGCTGGGGCTTATTCAGTCAATCAGCAGCTGGTCAGGCACACACCAGCTAAAAAGGTACTGTTAACTGTGGGGCTGTGTGGTCGGGGTCACTCTGCAAAGGGTCTGCTAACGTGGGGATTAATCTTGAGTAGTAGGGGTGGAAGAAGTGGAAAAAGCCCCCAACAAGCCAGACGGGATATACTGGACCAAGCGGGAGGCTATGTGAAACAAGGGGCTGCCTGAAATGGCTTAAGAGTCTAATGCTTAATCTTTGCATTTTGCATCGGGGGAATCTCTGCATTTTCTGTTTTGAGTGTTAACCCTCCGAGAGGATGCATTTCTGATGTAAAACAGTTATGGTCTCACCCTAGTGACTAGGATGTGAAAGGGACCTATACACTGTCTGGTGCATACTGTACTTGTCATACTGGGCTACCCTGGTCGGGGCAAAGGGTACTAACATGGGGAGAACTGTGGGATGCAATGGATGTGGGGCAGCAGTATGGATGAATGTATTGTGGCAGCTGGGAGGATGTCCAATATGTCACAGGTTAAGCAGGCTGAAGGAGGAGGAGAAGGGAACTTGACGGGATGAGTGAAAGGAGGATAGAGTCAGAGGCAGGAGAATGAGAGCATGGAAGAAACGCACAGACAGGGCACGGGGGTGGAAATGGGTCAAGTGAAGGGGGGCGGGGTAGTGGGCATCAATGGGGACAGGCAATCCAGCAATGAAGAATGTACTAAGGTCAGGTCAACCAGGAGGGAGGGTCACAGGACAGGAGAGCACAGAGTTCGAGGCCAAAATAAAAGGGGGGAGAACAGGTTCAAGCACTGCTGACACTGGATGGGGAGGAGGAGATGCAGGGGAGGAGAGGGAGTATGAGATGCAGGGGAGGAGGGAGGAAGAGATGCAGGGGAGGCAGGTGTGCATGCACAAGGTGGAAGGGACATGGGGAGGCCATGGGGCTGAAGAACTGGGCAAGAGCAGGGGTAGGGCAGCAGGGGGGATGGGGGAGAGGGAGGGCAGCAGGAGGTGGAAGAATGCGGGGCAATGGAAGCAGTGAACCTAGGGAAAAGGAAGCCAGAAATGAGTACACAGGGGAAGGGGGGCTTAAGTGGTTCAAGGAAGGAAGGGGGTGTGTTAGTGGTGGGGGACTCCATACTTAAAGGGATCAGATGGGGCAGTAGAAGGGAATGGCATAGTCGCAAATGGGTGGAAGCTATACCAGGTCTAAGGGCACACAGAGCAGGGCAAGCAACTCCAAGATGCGTGAGGAGGGGAAGGGGGAGACGGCACATAGTGGTGCATGTGGGGACTAATGATCTGCCAAGGGAGACCATGGAGGTGAAGGGAAGGTTCGGAGAATTAGAGAAGCTATGTGAGGAAGTAGGGGAGACAGCTGCCTTTCCGGAGGTGCTCCCAGTACACCGAGCGAGCAGTGAGGATGGAGAGGAGTAGGAAATTCAATGTGTGGCTGGAGGAGTGGTGCAGGTCAATAGGGCATGGGTGGGTGGGGGATGGTGCATACCTGGGATAATAAACTATATGCAGGAGATAGGCTGCACCTTAGTAGTGAGGAAAGGGTTATTAAAACAGAAGCTACAGGAGTATATAACAACAAAGTGAATTTAAACTAGCTAGGGGTGGTGTGGGGGGCTCAGACTATAAGCAAGGTACCCAGGCACCGGATGAGCATACCTCCCAAGCTAGTAAGAAGGTACTTGGGGATTTAGTCCAGAAAGGGCAAGGTGGGGAAGGGATCTGAAAAAGGAGGAAAGGGTGATGGGGTGGAGGGTGGTCTCGGTGAATGTGAGGAGCCTTGGTAACAAGGTGGCGGAGCTAAGGGTGCTCTTGGCTGTAGGGAGGGTAGACATCGTGGCCATCACAGAAATGTGGGCTTCAGAGCACCAGGACTGGGACCTGGCAATCCCAGAGGTCTGACTGTACAGAAAGGACCATATGGAAGGGGGGGGTGGCTGTCTACGTGTGGGAGGGGATCAAATGTACAAGCGATGAAAAGGAAGAGAGGGATATGGAGGCAATGTGGTTACAGCTCCTGGACTCCAAGGGAAGGAAGCTGAGGTTTGGGGTGGTGTATAGGTCGCCATCCCAGAAAGTGGAAAGGGACAGGGAACTGGCAGAACGAATCAGTAGGGTATGTAGGAGGGGGAAGGTGGTCACAGTGGGGGATTTCAACCTGCCAGGGGTGAACTGGACCATGCCAGTCACCTCCAGTGCCAGGGAGAGGGTCCTCCTGGATGCATTCCAGGAAGGGTTCCTGACACAGCTGGTTGCCGGACCCACAAGACTGGGGAACACGCTGGACCTGGCACTATCTAACAGTGAGGGACATAAGGGTGGAGGATCTGTTAGCTGATAGCGATCATCAGATGGTGTGGTTTAACATCACAATGAGCAGAGAGCCGGAGGGATCCACAACAAAGGTGGTGGATTTCAGGAAGGCAGACTTTGGGAAAATGGGCGAATTGCTGAAGGGGAGACTCGAAATATTAAAGTGGGGGATGGGGACAGTGCAGAAGTGGGACATAATAAAGCAAGGAATATCAGAGGTGATGGAAACATGCACCAGGCTGCAAAGTAAGAATAACAGGGCAAAGAGACATGCTGGCTGAACAGGGAGGTGATAGAGGGGGTGAGAGCAAAAAGAGCACCGCATCGAAGGTTCAGAAGGACGGGGAAGGAGGAGTACAACAAATGGTCCAAAGAGGTGACCAAGAGGGTAAGGGGTGCGAAAGCCAATAGGGAACTCAGATTAGCACAGGGAATTAAAGGAGGAGAGAAAGGCTTTTTTAGATACATAAGGGAGAAAAGGAAGTGCTGGGAAAGTATAGTGAAGATAAAAAGGGGGAAGGAGTGGGTAGACAAGGGGAAGGAACAAGCGGAAGCACTGAATGAGTACTTCTGATCAGTGTTCACAAGGGATGAGGGGGGGATGGGGCGTGTGAGTTAACGGACGGTAGGATAGAGGGTAACAGAGTCTTGGAAGGGCTAAGGGCACTGAAGGTAAATAAAGCACCGGGGCCAGATGGTATTCACCTCAAGGTGCTGCAGGAGATGGCAGAGGTTCTAGCGGAACCACTGGCGGACCTGTTCAGCACCTCCCTTGAAATGGGGAGGTGCCTTAGGATTGGAGGATGGTCCATGTGGTACCATTACATAAAAGTGGTCCAAGGGACGAGCCAGGGAACTGTAGGCCAGTCAGTCTGACGTCCATAGTGGGAAAGCTCATGGAGACGATACTAAAGAGCAGGCTGGTGGCATTTCTGAAGGGCAACAACCTGCAGGATGGGAGGCAGCATGGGTTTCTTTCAGGGAGATCCTACCAGACCAATCTTATATAGTATTATGACTGGGTGATGAGGGAGTTAGATGGGGGCCATGCTGTGGATGTGCTATACTTGGATTTCAGCAAGGCCTTTGATTTGGTGCCCCATGGGAAACTAGGGGTGAAGTTATCTGGGGTGGGGACAAAGATGGCATGCTGGATCTCAAACTGGCTAAGGGGTAGGCTGCAGAGGGTGGTGGGGGAAGTCTCAGAGCCTAGATCTGCGATGAGCGGTATGCCGCATGGCTCGGTGCTGGGCCATGTGCTGTTCAGGTTATTCATCTCAGACACTGCGCAAGGGGGTGGTGAGCAGGATTAGCCTGTTCGCTGATGACACCAAAATGGGTGTAGTAGCAGACAACGAAAAGGAATGGGTGCAACTACAGAGGGGCTTGACAAAGTTGGAGGAATGGTGAGGGAAGTGGCAACTGGGGTTCAATGTAAAAAAATGCAAGGTGTTGCATTTTGGGGCAAGGAACCCAAGGAGAGAATACTGGCTGGGGGGGGTGTCAAGCTGGGGAGCACCGAGAAGGAAAAGGACCTGGGGGTATTTATAACAGCAAGCATGAACAATACTGCCCAATGTAGGAGGGCAGTGGCGAAAGCAAACAGGATGCTAGGGTGCACAGCACGCAGATTCATGTCCAGGCACAGGAAGGTGATTTTGCCCCTCTATAGGGCGCTAGTTAGGCCGCACTTGGAGTACTGTGTACAGTTCTGGGGGCCGTACCTCAGCCAGGATGTCAGGCTGCTGTAAGGAGTGCAGTGAAGGGCGATATTTGATTTTCCTTTGTGGCTAATTGGAGTGATTACTAGAATTCTGTGACAGTCTGCATCAATATATTTTGCAATATTTGGTGGTGGTTGTGTGATTTAAAATAGCAAAGGCTGCAGTTTGTAATTGGATGCCAGACATAGCCTGAGGTGGGGGAAATTGTCTTCACAAGTCAGAGAGGTCTGCATCACAGCCAGTTGTTCTAGCTTGACCATTTCAGCATTGATCAATTACTATAAACTACTGGTGTGATCCTGTTTCAGACAGAAGTCCATCTTCTTCCAAGTTGTGTACTAGGTGTGCTTTGAAACAACTGAGAAGCTGCGTGGGATATACTATATTGGACTAGATATCTGTAACTAATCTCTCTCTCTTGCTTACATCTGAGAGAAGTTTTCCTTACTTTTACATCGGTATTGCTTTGTGTTTAATTATTTTAGTTTTTAATTCAGGAAGGGGGTTTTCAAAACTGCTTATCTTGTCAGCATCTTCAGAATGGCTGAAATAACTGCATATTTGATTTTCCTTTGTGGCTGGAGAGGTTTATCTGTGTCTGACTTGGATGTCTGGATTTTTCTCTATTTGATTAGCAGGGTATTTTCTCTGTCAAATTGTTGTGTAGGGTATCTTGCTGACAGGAAGGCTCTCATCGCAGCGGTGGGTGAGAGCTTTTAGCTGATTGTTTTGTGAGGGCACAGTTTAGGCCCAACCCCTTCCCACCCTCACCCCACCCACCCCTGGAAATAGTTCCTTTATACCTGAGGTTCTGACATCATTTCCTCAAGAGTGCAAAGTGCATATCATGGTCATATCCTCTCTAGCACACTGCACTGACAATATAAGCATACACATTGTATAAGATATATATTTCTATATAACAAACCTATCACACGCGCGCGCGCGCACACACACACACACACAGAAAAACAAAAAAAAAAAGTAGATAAACGTGGGGAGTAGTGCAATGTAATGGCTGTGGGGCAGCAGTCTTCCGGGAGTCTTTCTGGAGGCTGAGATGCTGCCCTATTTGCAGACAACTCTCTGCCCTGAGGAGAAGTTGCTTGTCTTCAGGCGCACTGGACATTAGTAGAAACCTTCCCCAGGCCACACTGGACAGTAGGAAGGAACCTCCATCCAGGGAGCACTAGCGCCACCACCACTACCTCAGAGGTTAGCGAGCAAGCACAGCAGTTGGACCACAGTGGGCTCAGGGAGGGTGAGGAGGGTGGAACAGAGGACACCCAGTCAATTGTTCCACTCCACAATCCATACACCATTCTGGGGAGCATAGCTCCCCTATGGATGCACCATGAGAGCAGACTGATGACAACTGTCACAAGGGAGGCCCACAGGAAGGAAGCAGAGGACAACACAGGGAAAGGAAGCAGCTCCTGGTGGGGGACTCAATTATTAGGGGGATAGAACTGGGGGCAGCTGGGAAAACTGAAGTAAGGTGCCTGCCTGGTGCCATGGCTTGGAGGGACAGGAAGCGCATCCTCAGGATCACGAGAACAGCTGCAAGGGAGTCTGAGCTGGACGTAATTGTCCACCTAGGGACAAATGACTTGGCTCATCATGAGATTAGACCAGTGCAGGAGGACATTGCTGAGTTGGGGAGGGGCCTAAGACAAGTAGCGCACACAGTATCCTTCTCAGAGGTGCTGCCTGTCAATGGCATGGGGGAGGCGAGGGTAATTAGCACCATGCAGTTTAATGAATGGTTGAAAAATGGTGGAGCACAGGGTTTGGCTTCATTGGAGACTGGGGTTCCACCTGAGGGACACCAGCCTATACTGGCAGGATGGTCTGCATCTGTCCAGGAAGGAACAAGTCTTTGAGCAATCGGTTTAAATGCTTCATTGGCAAGCTTTTAAACTAGTCAAAGGGGAGGCACTGATAAGCAGCAGGAAAATCCCAGCCTCCCTACAAAACAGGGTACTAAATGAGAAAAGACCATGGTAGAAAGGTCAGTGGGGATGCTGCAAGAGAAGGTAAAGCCATCAAAAAATGGAGAGCAATGAGTACCAATGCCCATAGTCTGGGTAACAAGCTTCCTGAATTAGTGGCATTGATTGAGGAGGAACATCTGGATATCGTGGCAGTCACAGAAACATGGTACACACAAAACCATGACTGGGACATAAACATACCAGGATACACTATCTACAGGAGGGACAGGGAGGGTAAAAGAGGAGGAGGAGTAGCTCTTCACATAAGGGAAGGAACAAAAGCAACAGAACAAAAGTGTAAACAGGGAGGAGAAGAAGCACTGTGGGTAAATTTGGAGACAGGCAATGGCACCACAATCTGCACAGGGGTTGTATACAAACCCCCTTCTCAGGGGGAGGAAATGGACAAGGAAATGATAGAAAGTATACTTAGAATGGCAGAAAAAGGGGAGATATTGCTGATGGGTGATCCGAATATGCCAGATGTTAACTGGAGTGCAGTTGCAGCAGCCACTTCGAAGAGTGGAGTTATTCTAGATGCCCTCAAGGGCATGCCTTGAGACAACTAGTATTAGAGCCCACTCGAGAGGAGCAATATTAGACCTGATTCTCTCAAATGGAGATGGAGAGAGGATCACAGATGTAGAAGTGGGTAGCCATCTGGGAACTGGCGACCATCGAACAGTATGGTTCTAATAAACACAGCAATAGAGTCAAAGCCATACAAAGGCAAAGTACTGGACTTTAGGAGGGCTGACTGCCTAAAATGGGTGAGTGCCTAAGAATGCACTAGCAAATGGGCAGGAAGGAGGGTGGAAGAACAATGGGAATAATAAAACTGCCATCACAGAGGTAACGAGCCTTTGTGTGAAACAAATAAACAAAACAAACGGCGCAAGAAACCACTATGGTTCTCAAAGGAAGTGGCAGTGAAGGTTCAAGAGAAAGAAAGCATTCAGGAAGTACAAGGAATCACAGAAGGAGCAGGACAGAGAACTGTATCAGTTAAAGCAAAAGGAGGCTGGGAAGGCAGTCAGAACAGCAAAGGCCTAAACCAGGAAAAGATAGCCAACTCAGTTAAGAAGGGGATAAAACCTTTACAGGTACATCAGGAGCCAAGGAAGACCAAGGAGGGATAGTGAGGCTTAATAAAGGGAGGAGGGTGGCAGAGGAGACTGTGAAAAGGCAGAGATACTAAACAAATATTTTTGCTCAGTATTTACAAATGAAGAGGGCGAGGTACATAAAACAAACAGTAGAAACACTCTAGATACAGAAGTTGATACCAGCCCATTTACAGAAGAAAGGGTTCTGAAAGAACTCTTAAAACTGAAGGTGGACAAAGCAATGGGGTCTGATGGGATTCATCCCAGAATTCTAAAAGAACTAAGGTTAGAACTAGTGACAGCACTGACTACCCTTTTTAACAAATCATGGGAGGATGGGGTGGTACCTGAGGACTGGAGGAGGGCAGATGTGATTTCCCTTCACAAAAGTGGGAGCAAGACAGAAGCAGGAAACTACAGACCTGTTAGTTTAACCTCAGTGATAGGGAAAATGATGGAATCACTTCTGAAGGAAAGAATTGTCGAGTATCTAGAGGCCAGAGGGGCACAGGACCCTAGGCAGCATGGATTCACAGCGGGAAGGTCATGCCAGACGAATCTGATAGATTTCTTTGACTGGGTGACCAAAGTAGTAGATCAGGGAGGGGCTGTGGACATGGCCTACCTAGACTTTAGCAAGGCATTTGACACAGTCCCACACAAAAGATTAATATACAAGTTAGCCAGCCAGTTTCTATGATGAGAATTATTCAGGGGATGGAGGGAATGGATTACGAGATGAGGCTAAAGGAACTGAATATGTATGCACTGGCAGAGAGGCAAGAGACGGGGACATGATCGAGACACTCAAGTACCTGAAGGTGTCAACAAAGGGGGGGCGGAGGAGGTGTTGAAACAAAGGAGCAGGAGGGAAACTAGGGGGCATGGATTAAGAATAGAAGGGGGGAGACTCAGGAGGGAGATGAGGAGGCATTACGTCACAGAGAGAGAGAGAGAGTAGTTGCAAGGTGGAACGCACTACCAGAAGGGGTGATATCATACAAAAATGTGGCTGGCTTTAAGAATGCTTGGGACAGGGTACAGGAGCGGGCGAGAAGGACAACAATGGGAGGTTAAGGGGTGTTGGGGGAAGGGCAGCTGCACAATCGAGCAGACTTTGATAGAACGGTAGGTCTGTTCTGCTGGTATGTTCGTATGTCCGTATGGACCTCAGTGGTAGAGAAAATGATGAAATCACTTCTGAAAGAAAGAACTGTTGAGTACTTAAGAGGCCAGTGGGGACAGGACCCAAGGCAGTATGGGTTCATAGCGGAAGGTCATGTCAGACGAATCTAATTGATTTCTTTGACTGGGTGACCAAAGTAGTAGACCAGGGAGGGGCTGTGGATATAGCCTACCTACACTTTAGCAAGGCATTTGACACAGTCCCACAAAAAAGATTAATAAACAAGTTAGTCAGCCTGGGAGTGGGTCCCAGGGTGGTAGCCTGGGTAACAAATTGGCTGGATAACAAGGTGCAGAGGGTAACAGTAAATGGAGTACACTCTGAAGAAAGGGTGGTTGCTAGTGGAGTACCGCAGGGTTCAGTATTGGGACCGGTCCTCTTTAATGTCTTTATAGGAGACATTGCGGAGGGGCTGGAAGGAAAAGTATGCCTCTTTGAAGACAACACAAAGATCTGCAACAGGGCTGATACACAAGGAGGGTGGTGGAAAGTATGAGAAGGGACTTGGCAAGGCTGGATGAATTGTCAAAAGCATGGCAGCTTAGATTCAATGCAAAGATGTGCAAAGTAATGCACATGGGAAGCAGACACCCGGGGAAGAGTACACAATTTGGGTGGGGGGAAGGGGTACTAACAACAACAAAAATGGAAAGCGACCTGGGGATAGTCATATCAGACAACCTTAAGGTAGGCAGGCAATGTGAGAAGGCAGTAAGGAGGGCTGGGGGGATACTGGGATGCATAGGGAGAGGAATCACTGGTAGAAAACAGGAAGTTGTTATCCCTCTGTACAGACAGTTGGTGAGACCCCATCTGGAGTACTGCATGAAGTTCTGAAGACCCCATCTCCACAAGGACATAGGTAGAGGCGGGCTAGAGGAGGGCAACTAAAATGGTGCAGGGTCTGCAACAGAAGCCATACGAAGAGAGACTAAAAGAGCTTAATATGTACACCCTTGAGGAAAGGAGGGAGAGGGGGAACATTATAGAAACTTTCAAGTACCTCAAGGGAATCAACAGTCCAAGAGGGTAGCATCTTTCAGAAAAAGAGATGTGGAAGAGTGCACTTTGGAGTGGGTCCCAAGGTGGTAGCCTGGATAAAAAAACTGGCTAGACAACAGGACACAAAGGGTAGTAGTAAATGGAGTCCACCGTGAAGAAAGGAGGGTTACTAGCGGGGTACCACAGGGTTCAGTACTGGGACCGGTCCTTTTTAATGTCTTTATAAGTGACATTGCAGAGGAACTGGAAGAAAAAGTATGTCTCTGTGCAGATGACACAAAGATCTGCAACAGGATTGATACACAAGATGGAGTGGAAAGGATGAGAAGGGACTTGGCAAGGTTGGAGGAATGGTCAAATGTATGGCAGCTCAGATTCAATGCAAAGAAGTGCAAGGTAATGCACCTGGGAAACAAAAACCCAGGGAAGAGTACACAATGGGGGGTGAGATACTGACAACAGTAAAAATAGAAAGGGACCTGGGGGTAATTATATCAGATGACCTAAAGGTGGGCAAGCAATGTGAGAAGGCAGTAAGAAAGGCTGGGGGGATACTGGGATGCATAGGGAGAGGCATCAATAGTAGAAAACAGGAAGTTGTTATCCCTCTGTACAGACAGTTGGTGAGACCCCATCTGGAGTACTGTGTGCAGTTCTGGAGACCCCATCTCTGCAAAGACATAGACAGAGTGGAGGCTGTCCAGAGGAGGGCAACCAAAATGGTGCAGGGTCTGCACCAGAAGACATATGAAGAAGGCTAAAGGAGCTTAATATGTATACCCTTGAGGAAAGGAGGGAGAGGGGACATGATAGAAACGTTTAAGCACCTCAAGGGAATCAACAAAGTCCAAGAAGGTGGCATCTTTCAGAAAAGAGATTGCAAGAACAAGGGCACAATTTGAAGATAGAGGGGAACAGCTCAGAGGTAATGTGAAAGTAATTTTTCACAGAGAAGGTTGTGGATGCATGGAACAGCTTCCCTGAGGAGGTCGGAGTCAAGAACAGTGGGGAATTCAAGAATGCATGGTACAGACATAAGGCAGTCCTAGTGGGGGTAGGAGGAAGTAAGCTGTTGGTTAACTAGGATCTGCAGCTTATCTGTTAGGTAGGAAAATGGGCAGACTAGGTGGGCCAAGCGGTCGTTATCTGCCATCAAATTCTATGTTTCTATGTAAGAACAAGGGGGCACAATGTGAAGATAGAGGCGTAACGGCTCAGGGGCAATGTGAGGAAATATTTTTTCACGGAGAGGGTGGTGGACACATGGAACCGCCTTCCTGAGGAGATCGTGGGGTCAAAAACAGTGGGGGAATTCAAGAATGTATGGGACAAACATAAGGTAATTACAGTGTGGGGATAGGAGGAAGTAGGCCATTGGTTAACTAGAATCTGCAACTTATCCAATAGGTAGGGAAATCAGGGCAGACTAGGTGGGCCAAGCAGTCCTTATCTGCCATCGAAGTCTATGTTTCTATGTGTATCCCCCCAACCCCCAGTTGCCCCTGAAAAAGGGACTTCTAGTCTCAGTGGACCTACCAGGTCAAATAAAATTCAATAAATAACCGTAAGTAACAGTATTTTACTGCCTGCCACCCTGTATGGTGCCCCCATCCTCTCTTCTCGAAGACAGCACACTCACTAAGCTTAAAACCTTATAACACTATGTGTCTCATTTTGCTGTGGGTGCAAGTGAAAGAGAGCACCAGTGCAAGGCTCTATCCATGCTAGATTGCGCCTGCCCCCGGCAAGTAGAGTTCGCTATTCTACACCATGCCTGCATAAGATTGTACACTCCCTCCTCATAATCCTACCTCCATCCTGGAACTTCACAGAGGAACCCTCTGGCCCACCTCCCAATTGCTCCTCACTATCCCAAGAACTGCTACAGCTGCTGACAAAAGGTCCTTTGCCTCTGTGGCACCTAGGCTTTGGAACGACCTCCCGGATGATGACCAGGCTTGCACCAATCTCAAGTCCTTCAAATCCTTCCTTAGGGGTATACTTCTTATATGCAGCCTGTGTACTTGTCCTGAGATGACCCCCCAGTTACCTCTGTGAGGTCACTGGTCTAACCTATGTCTGTCTCAAGCTACTGGTTGTTGCTGTTTACCTTACTGCTATACTTTCTCAGTTTCAAGTCTGTATAGTGTAAACCTGTCAATGCGCTTCAACTCTGTAAGGACTGTAAATTGTCTGCTAATACTACTCTATTTTATGTTGCTGTCAATATCTTGTTACCATGTACTGTTACCTGTATTCATATATGACTGTTGAATGTAATTAATTCTGGACTGTTCCTGAAAAAGGGACTTTTAGTCTCAGTGAGAATATCCAGTTAACAAAATCCAACTGAATGAATGAACGAATGAATAAATAAATGTGTCTGTTTGCAGATGCCAAAAAGACAGTTAACTGGGTGGATAGTAATGAGAGCATAAGGGTTTTAAAAAGGGATCTGGATAAACTGGAAAGATGGTCCAAGATTTGGCAACTGAAATGTAACACCAAAAAATACAAGGCTATGCATTTGAGAAAGAGGAATACAAGAATTAAATATTGAAGGAAGGGTAAGGATAGAACAGATCACAGTGCAGAGGGAGCTGGGAGTTGTATCATGCGATAGCCTCAAGACCTCGGCCCAATGTAATAAGTCATATAGGAAAGATAGCAGGAAGCTGAGGTGCATAGGGACGTCCCCTTCAAGTAGAAGGAAGGAAGGAAGTAATTCTACCCCTGTATAGTTCCTTGGCGAGGACACACTTGGAATACTTTGTTCAGTTCTGGACCCATCGTCTAAAACAGGAGAAGGACCACCTGGAGACCTTCCAAAGGATAGCGACCAAAATGATTTGCAGCCAGCAGGGGAACAAATATGAAGAAAGTTTGGATGACCTCAACATGCACTCCCTAGTGGCCAACAGAAGTGAGGAAGGATTGCAAATCTTCAAGTACAGTATCTGAGTGGTATAAACAGGGTAGAAAATTAGCAACTCTTTAGGCTTAGTAAGGGGTCCATTACAAGGGGCCACAACTATAAATTGATGGGGAAATTTAGGAAGGACATGAGGAGGAACTTCTTCACAGCGAGTGTGGTGGGAAAGTGGAACTGCTTACTAGAGGACCTGGTCAATATTAAGTTGGTTGCCAGTTTCAAGACAGAGGTGGATAGGCACATGGGACTGATGAAAATGACTTGGGGAAGGGATGATTTTAATGAGGCAATGGGATTGGCCATGCAGAACTGTAGGAAGAGGGCTCTGCATAAGGACCTGCAAGTGCTAGACAGGTGGCAACTTATTTAGGTACCACCAAACAGATTTGATAGGCCATGAGTCTTCTTCTCTTCATAAGCTCCTCTGTTTCGATGAGATGAGAGGAAAAGGAGAGCACACACCTCAGAATGAAGCACTAAAGTCTGCCAGCCGCGATGCTGGAAGAAGAGGATCACATATTAAATTGGAGCTCTGGGTTGGGTATAAAAGCCATTCTGTAGTGAAAGCTGTGAACAGAAACCAGCCATTCTGTAGTGAAAGTTGGCAACAGAAACAAGCCAAGCCTCAGGTCTTTAGCACTGTGTATGTGAAACTTGCAAAACAGTCATGCAGACAAATACACAGCAAGCTCCCTGGCTGTGGAGGGAGACGGTTGTTGGACTGTCATACAGTAGTAATTTTATTTTTTCAATTGATCATAATTCATCTATGGTATTTGGCCACAAATGTGCATGACTTTATCAACAGGCAGCACAGCTTAATTTTTACCCATCGCAAAAACTCTCTCTTTTTGTCATTCACAAGTGAGAAGCAACTGGCTACAGATGAACTCCCATTATATAATGCCAGCTCTTACTTGTAGAACTGTTAATATCTGTAGCCAAGGATGGCTCCTGTTGATCTGCCTTTGACTGGTTTTTATTTTAAAATTCTGAATGAAATTCAAGTCTCTCCCTCTTACCTTTACATTTTGCATGCTCATGATATTCCCACAGGCATCCATGTACTGCTTTAAATCTTGATCCTGCAGAAGAAAGAAGCGAGTGTCAGTATATTGTGTGAGCATGTTTGTGTGAGCATTTACATGACACTACCAAGTCGTGTTAGGCTTTAAATGCCCCTACCTAACAATTAATATTTCCCTCTCGCTCAGATCTGATTTCAGAGATTGCTGAAGTAAAATGATGATGAAGAGAATACCAACATGAAAAACCTAAAACTGCAAAATATCATACAAAACCAGTGACACAAGCACAGTTCCTTTGCCAAGGATAGCATGACAGAGATTGCTTTATTATCAGCACACAGCTAAATCTCACAGCACTATGATCGTAAAATCATACTCTTACAGGATAAAAAGAGGGTACACAATCGTCTTACTCGAAATAATTCAAGAATGCATGGGATAGACATAAGGGAACCTTAGTGGCAAGGAAAAGGGGGGGGGAGGGTAAAGCCGGAGATCAAGTAAGGTCTGCGGTATTGCAGTAGGTAGGGAAAATCAGCAGACTAGGTAGACATGCTGTCAAATTCTATGTTTCTATGTAAAATATGCAACTTATTTCCAAGTATGACGGCTAAAGAGCACAACTCACCAACCGCAAGGCTCAGAGTGAGTTATGAAATCCTGCCCCCAAAAGAATGGTGATAAACTGTGCATTTATGTTAGCTCAAGCCACTGTGTTTGATTTATACAACAGTTTAAGTTATAATAAACTTTTAAATTAGGTGTGCATATATAGATTTAACTGTTTTTCTTTGAGTTCAGTTGCTGGCTTTGGGGCAGAACAGAATTACTATTTTGGGTGGAAATGTAGGGCAACTAAGTTACGCTGATCCTAACTGTGATTTCTCGGGTGATGGCCAGACACTCCCCCTCCCCCCTTCTTTTAAATTTCCGATTCTGAGCAATATAAACTCACAGATGGTATTAACAGGACTCAGTTACACAAATTTCTTTATAGATACGAATTTCCAGAGCTTCCATTTTGTATTACCAATGAATTTTCATTAAACCTGTTGAGGGGGCTTGGCCACACGTTAGATTGTGTAGACACACCTGAAGAGAGCGCCTGCTCTGTACTGAGATAAAAGTAATTTTTAACATTATTATTCTTTCTGATTTCTCTCAAACTTCATATCAAGTGGTGGTATAATACTCAGTCCAGATGAAGAAACCGAAAAATCAGCAGAATACCTCTGCAGACTTTTTTTTAAGCCTAAACAAGGCACACTGCAGAGAGAAAAGGGGCATGGCCACCCGTCGGATGGTGCAGATGCACTTGAATAGAACTTCTGCTTTGAACTGTGCTAAAAGTAATTTTTGGCATTATTCTCTTTAATTTCTTCCAAACTTCATATCGAGTGGTGACATAGTACCCAGTGCAGATGGAGAAACCAAAAGAATCAGCAGAATACCTCTGCATAAGTTTTTAAACCTTAGCAAGGCACAGGAGGGCACAGAAAAAGCAGATGCTCTCCCGGTCACAAACTTTCAAATAAATAACAAAATAAATAAGATGCACCATGAAAGGAGCAGGACCCAGCATCAGAAACTGCAGAGATGAAGCACTCCCTCCAGACAATGAGTAAATCTATGCACATTTAGGCAAGGCATCGAAAAGACAATCAAATTACATCGACAAAAGTAAGAAAACCCTAACTCTGCATCCCCCCCCCCAAACACATACATATGCAAGCAAGGTAAGGGGCAAGGCAATCAATACAACCAGAGACAGCCATTATCAGGTACAAAAACTGTGATAATCATGATGGCAGCCACGTTTATTTCTGTGCATGGATTTTAATGACTCAGTATTTGCTGAGTGAAATGTTTTCATTATTTCTCTAAGTCGTCCCTGGTCAATTCTAGCATGAGTAAGGTTCTCTTCCTACCTGGCCAAATGGTTTGATGGTCAATGTGGTCGATACAGGGAGAAGGAAAGGAGGAGGTTCGGAGTGCCTAGAGGGAGTCAGGAGTCCATGAATCATCTTCTTTGCGGGAACCATTGTGGCGAGGATCCTGCAAGCCGGAGGCTGAGTGAGGAAGTCAGACTGTGACCGGAATTCTCTATTGGTCCTTTTTCGTGAAGGGATTGAGCAACACAAGGAGTTCCTGAGATCTGGGAACTTATTGGATTTGTTCCAGGGGTTACCGGAGTTGTATGTGGGAGTCCCTTATGTTGCCTGGGTGTGGCTGCTGGGGCTGGGGCTGCACAGGAGGCCGGATACACAGTCTATTGGAGAGTGGGCGGTAGTGTGCCATAGTAGTAGCCACAGAGACCTGGCGGTGATCTCCAGGGTGTATACAGTAGGGGCTTTCCTGCTCACCCCGTCTGGAGTTCCTAGTGTATGATCCAGAGATGGATGAGCATTCGGCCATCCTGAGGGGCTTGACAAAGTGAATTTTCATTCATCCAGACTAGACCATTTCTTTGTGAACTGAAGGTGGACAGTGAAGTTAGTCCTCTGTGTATCCATCTAGCTGGTCAGATTTCCTTTCCTTTCTTTTGGGACCATGTTTGATCTTTGGGAGCAGTGAAAGTGCCTTAAACTGTGACTTCTATTTGAATATTTGTTGATTTTTCCTACATACGTGAGAGGTAGAGCTGGGGGGAAAAAAAACACTTTGGCTATTCCAGAAGAAGTGGGAGTTTGTCAGGTTCAAAACTATATTAAGAGATTTTAAGTGACTGCTTTTGGACAGTACTCTATTTCACGCTGCCATAAAATATTGTTAAATATTTCATTATTATTTTGGGTTTGTGGAGGGGATTGTTTTGCTCGGGGCAGCTGAATTGGTTGGGGAGTTGGTGTGGGTTTTTTGCATGTATGGTGTATGTGACTGAGGTGGTTTGATTAGTTGTAGTAAGTGTTTGTAGTGTGTGTGAAATTTTGGAGTGTTTGTTGGGTTGTGGATTTGTTTGTTGACTTCTGCTGCTGAGATGTGTTGGGAGGATAATAAGACAGTCAGGCACTATTCCCCCTCCAGGCTCAGGAACTTCTGCCCTTTTGACTGTCCCCCTTTACCAGCTGTGACACACAGGAGATGTTGTGCTTTGGGAGTAGTCAGGAGAGGGAGGGGGGAGGACTAGGCCTGGCGGGGGAATGTAGAGGGGTGGCTGGACTGTGGTAGTGGGGACAAGGAGACGCCCTGGGGAGAAATGGGACCAGGACAGGAGGCATCCCTGCCTGGTTCCCATACCCAATGTCTCTGCTGTGTGCAGGCAGGTGGTGCGTTCTTCCCTGACTGCTCATCCTACTTGGGCAGTGCTGTGTAATGCCAGGTCTATTAAAATCAAGACTGCTATAATTGCAGATCTTGTTGGTACATCTGACCTGGTGTGCATCACTGGGACCTGGCTGGATGATAATGAGGGCCCAGTATTGACCTCAGCAATTCCAGCCAGATACTCAGTCATACACTGCCCAAGGGCGGATTGTAGGGGCAGAGGTGTAGCCATCTGTTTTAGAGTGGAACTGGGCCTTGTGGAGGTTCCAATGGGGCCTACCAGATCCTTTGAGTGTACTGTGGGTGCGGATGTTGGGTGCAGGATACTGCTCATCTACCATCCACCCGGTGATGGAAAAGGATTCTTGCAGGAAATCACGGACTTCATTGTCAACGTGGTATTGGGATCCCCCAGATGGTTAATTCTGGGGGATTTCAATGCCTGGGTCGACCATGAACTCTCACATTTTGGTTGAAACTTACTCCAACTTATGACTTTGTTGGACCTCACACAAGTAGTTACCTCCGATACCCACATTTTTGGTCACTCATCGGACCTGGAGACCTCCTGTGTAGTGGTGGAACCAGTCAGTTGGTCTGACCATAACATCATAGGGTTCAGCTTTGCGGTTCCCCCCAATAGGCCTGCCCCTATGAAGATGGTTTGGTACCGCCCTTTGAGGGGAGTGACCCCCTGATGGCCTAATGGCGGTACTGTACCTATCGATTTTGTCAAGTGAATGCTTAGATCTGGGGGATCTGGTACTCACCTATAATAAGGCGGTGACAGGGGCCCTGGATTCCATTGCTCCTGTTCGTGTTCAACCCCTCACTCTTCGCTCAAGGTCCCCATGGTTTGATGGGACCTTGAAGGAGTTGAGGAGAGTGGGCCAAAGGTTACAGAGGACCTGACGGAAATCTGGCTTGGTTGTTAACAGGCTTAGATTGATGGACCATTATACAGTTTATCAATCGACGAGCACCCGTAAGAAGGCAGAATTCCCGTCCAGGAAGACTGCTGCTGCGCAAAATCGACCAGCTCAGCTCTTCCGGACTGTCGACAGATTTTGCAATCCAATCGGTCTTCAGTCTGGTGAAGCCTTGTCACAAGAGAGGTGTGATGAGTTTGCTCAGTTTTTCGCATATAAGGTCACCACCATAAGGTCTGGGATCTGCACGGCCCCCTCTAATGGGTGTGGTGGTGGGAGGTTGTGAGCACCCGGTGTACCTGGTCTGACTTCGGCCAGCTAGACCTCATGGACATCATGAGGATTATCCAGACTTTGTGGACAACCAGCTGTAGTTTGGATCCAGGCCCAACACGACTCCTTGTGGGGTATGCTGACGTGATCGGCCCGGTCCTGGCCGAGATAGTCTGGAGGTCATTTGGGGTCTTCCCCGACGCCTTATTTTTTTTTTTTTACTTTATTTTTATTCAGTTTTCCACTGTGCAATTCAGACAATTAAAATACATTTGAGTAATAGCAATCTCAAGTAACATGAGTATTAGCAATACAAATATAGGATTCATGTACTATCGCTGTGGTGACCTCATATGGTGGTGTCTCAATTTTCCACACTTAAGTAAATATCAAATTAAGCTCAAGAAGAGACCATTGCATCACGCTCATGGACTAGAATCAATAATGGATATCTAATAATCACCTAGATGTAAAACACCCTCTAACACAAGTGTTTTATGAGACCATGTAAGCCCGAAGATTGTTGCATCTTGTAAATATCTGACTGCATTAAGACAGGAGTAACTCCTAACAGACCCTTAAAAACTAGTATATATCCAAAAGGCATCCCTTCTTAAAATTATATAAACAAAAGCTACTAATTAATAATTAGCTTGCAATTATTGTAATGAGGCTCTAACTTTTTTAAGCAAATTATAATCCTCAATGGCCTAATAAGCCAAGATAGCCTCTCTAATGTACATTCAAGTAGCTAACATTGAGCAAACTGTTACAGAACTCAAACATGTGAGAACTGGTGGACAAAAAGAATGCAAGACATTTTATCCCAAGGATTACCATGCCTCCCAACCCTACAACAACTGAATTTTAAACTTTTCAGCTAAAAGAAACATCTAGCTTCAACAATGTCCACTTAGATAATGGTATTAATGCACAGCATAGAGATTAAGAGACCTTCAATCCTCTTCATTTTCGTCCTCAGAAGACCTAGGACGATGTACAAAATCTTGCTTAATTATCTCTAGTCTCTTACCCGCTTCTACCGGGTCCACAAAAATATAGGTCTTACTGGCATAGAAAAGTCTCAGTCGGGCCGGTAGCTATAATGAATGATTAATCCCCAATGTTCAAAGTCCTGCACAAACCGCATCAAAGCTTTTGCACCTCTGCCTCGTGGCGTAGCTTAAATCCAGAAAGAAAGAAATTTGCTCTCCTGCCTCAAGTTTCAAAGGCCCCAAGGATTTGGCTGCCTCCAAGACAGTGTCCCGAATGTGAGCGCCTGCTGTAACAATCACAATGGTTCGGGGTGTCTCAACAGCTGGTTTCCTCGATGGGTTCATGTGATAGGTTTTAACAAGATGCCCATGTAAGTCCAAGTTTAATTGTTTCAATAATAGATCCTTGACAAATTCCTGCAGTACTTTACCCTCATGAGCTTCCAGGACCCCTAACAGTCGCAAGTTGCCAGCCCGCTTATTGTTCTCCAGCATTTCTAGCCGGAGTCGCATGATCTTATTTTCGGCCAGGATCCCAGCCACTGCTACTGCTGACGACTTAGCTGAGCCTACCACAGTCTTGGCGTCCGCAGCCACCGGATTCATATGGGATTCCATCGCAGTGAATTTGGTGCCCAAGCCTTCTACTTTCCTATCCAAGTCTCCGATTGCTTGCAATACTGCAGCAATGGAAGGCTCCGGGGGGGCCTTGTCTGCCTTAGCTGCTAGGCCACTGCCATGTGGCGTCTCTGTCTGCACTCTTGTCTTATTCGGATCATGCTGGGTTATCTGATGGGTTTTACCCATTCTAGCTGGCAGAAGTTCTTTCTCAGTCATGCTACAGGTATCAGTTTCTCACTTTACCAGAAAAAATAACATTTTCCTGTTTAAAATTGCCTTTTTTGTTGTCGTTTAGAGGAGCTCCTGTTTAATGCGTCTGCCCTGTCTGGTTGCTGGCCACACCCCCCCCTTCTCTGATACCTTAAGAAGGCAGTTGTATGACTGCTCCCAAAAAAAACCTCCCTTGACCCGGACTGTCTGACCAACTACAGGCCTGTCTCTAACTTGCTCTTTGTGGGTAAGGTTATAGAGAAGGCAATTGGGCAGCAGCTGGATGATTAGTTATCTACCCACGGCATCTATGATTCTCTCCAGTCTGGATTTAGGAAGAGGCATAGCACTGAGATGGCCCTTGTTCGGGTGCTAAATGATCTTCTAATAGCAAGAGATCAGAGGTCTCATTCCATCTTGGTCCTCCTTGATCTCTCAGCGGCATTTGACACTTTGGACCATGAGGTGATATTGGAGCACCTGCGGTTCGTCTGTGGACTGTCTGGTACAATTCTCAGATGGTTTTGATCTTTCCTCGAGGGTAGGCCTCAGAGAGTGGTCCCTGGAATTTACTCCTCCGACCCTCACCCCATATCCTGTGGGGTACCGCAGGACTCCATTTTGTCACCCATGTTGCTTGCAGTGTATATGCTGCCATTAGGTGACATTATTAGGCAGTATGGCTTGAGTTTTCACTGTGGTGCAGATGATACTCAGCTGTACATGTCCTTCGTACCCAAGCGAGGAGACGTTCTCTTGTTTAACAACTGTCTCTCCGAGCTCCAGGACTGGATGAGTGCTAGCTGGCTGCGGTTGAACCCAGCAAAAACCAACGTGTTGGTGGTGGACCCAGATCATCGGGAGGTAGGTCTGTCAGTGGGATAACCCTTTGGGCTTTGGCTTGGGAATGTTTAGCTGTCTACCTTAGATCGGGTGCATAACCTGAGAGTTATTGACGAAGGTCTGACCCTAAGATCACAGGTGTCAGTTGTAGTCAAGACCTCATTCTTCCATCTGAAGAATATCACCCGGGTGAAGCACCTGGTCCCATCTGATGATCTTTCAACACTGGTAAACACCTTCGTGATCACTCGCCTTGACTACTGCAACGCCCTGTACCTAGGGATATCAGGGATTCATATTCGCTGCCTGCAGCTGGTGCAGAATGTGGCAGCCAGACTTGTGATTGGGACATCTAGGACCGGTCATATTGCGCCTGTGCTTCGCGAACTGCACTGGCTGCCAGTGCAATGGTATATCACCTTCAAGGTTGGCTTGCTGACCTATAAAGCCCTACATGAACAGGGACCCCGCTAACTGAAAGATCTCCTTCACCCCCACTGCCCCTCCCAACCACTCCGATCCACCGACGAGAGATTGCTAGAGATTCCCAGGGTGCGACTGAAGACATCTGGGGCCCGATCATTTGCATTTGCGTCCTCTAACCCATGGAATTCTCTACCTCGCTGGGTAAGAGAGTGCCTGACCAACCAGAGTTTTAAAACTGCACTCAAAACTCAACTTTTTAGCCTGGTGTTTCCAGATAACCTTGGTTAATCAGAATATTTTAAGAACATTGCTGCTTTTAAGTACATTGGTTATACTGTATTTTGAGGAGTTCGTAATGTTATGTATTTGGAAATATGTTTTAATTTTGTATATGTATGTTTTATAACGTACAGGTGCCTTGGTTTTAGAAAGCCACCTTTTATAAATAAAAACTGATTGACTGAGGTAAGAGAAAGAAAGCACAGTTATGTTAGAACTTACCGTAACAGTAGATCTTTGAGAGAGGCTCTTGCAGTAGGCATTCACATATAGGACTGACCCGCCAGGTGTCAGGACCCCTCGGAAAAATTTCTAGCTAGCAGTCTCTGGCGGGGGACCGTCCCCACGTCAGGTGACCGGCGTCATGCGACGGTATAAAGGGGCAGTCCCCCACGCTGGCCTTCCAGTTCTTTCCCGCCAAAGGCCAAAAAGAAGCAAGATGAGAGAGAAGAGGATATTTCCCCTCATGGAAATGGAGCCAAAGAAGCTTAGAGGGATGGAGGACGGGAAGGCAATACCTACTGCAAGAGCCTCTCTCGAAGATCTACTGTTACAGTAACATCTTACATAACTGTACTATCTTACATTTCGAGTGGGCTCTTGCAGAAGGTATTCACATATAGGACTGAGTCCCAAGCAGTCTGGAATAAGGAAAAGCACTTGGGAGGAGGATAACTATCCAAAAACATGGAACATCCGGCTGAACGGGTCTTAAGAAAGAAGACCTTGAAGCACAGCCAACCCGAAGCCTGCTCTATGGCGAGAGGCAATATCCAAACTGTAGTGTTTCATAAAGGTATGGACATTGGTCCAAGTCGCGGATGCACAGATGTCTGCCACTGACACATTCTTGAAACAAACCACAGAGGCTGCTACTCCTCTAGTGGGGTGACCTCTGATTTGACCTGGAAAGATCTTGTTGTACTTGTCATAACAGAAAGTGATACAATGAGCCAATCATTTCGACAGGCATTGCTTAGAAGCAGTGTTGCCTTCCCTTTTGTAATGAAAAGGGACAAAAAGCTGATCAGTTTTCCTGAGATTCTTAGTCCGAGTGGTGTAGTATCTCAGTATTCTGTGAACATCCAAAGTATGCAAGAGGTATTCCCCTTGATTAGAGTGTTGCGTAAAGAAAGCAAGTAGCTCAATGGATTGATTCGGCGTAGATTCAGTCACCATCTTAGGGAGAAACTTAGGGTTGGTGCGTAAAGCCACATGTTCCTTGTGGAAAATCAAGCACGGGATTTTGCATATCAAGGCCTGGAGCGCAGAAATGCGCCAAGCCGAAGTAATGGCCACCAGGAAGAGAGTCTTCCAAGAAAGGAACTTTAAATCTGCTGTGGCTGCCGACACGAAGGGAGGTAGGGTAAGATTCTCTAGAATAAAATTCAAGTCCCATGGAGGAGCAGGAATGCGGATGGGGGATCTCAAATGGAGGACCCCTCTGAGGAAAGTCTTAGAGACTTCCAACTGAGCAAAAGTCCTGTCTCCGAAGGGAACATGGCAGGCTGAAATCGCTGTCATGTGGACCGTCAAAGAGGAATGACTGAGACCCAGATCGAAGAGGTGACGCACGTAATCCAGGACTTTAATGGCTGGGCATGAGAAAGGTTCAAAATCCTTCGAAATGGCCCAAATTGAAAAGCGTTTCCACTTCATGGTGTAGATGGATGTGGTGGAAGGCTTTCTGGCCTCTACCAAGATGTCCGCTATGAGCAGAGAAACTACGAAGCAGGCCTTTGCTACAACTGCAAGAGCCACGCATGCAAATGTAGGGATTTGAGGCCTGGGTGAACAAGGGTCCCCTGATCCTGGGTCAATAAGTGTTGCGACAGAGGAAGAGGAAGTGGAGGTTCCTCTGAAAACTGTTGCAGAAGAGAGAACCAAACTTGCCTGGGCCAGAAGGGAGCGATGAGAATCATTCAAGCTCCCTCCAATCTGAGCTTGTTCAGGACCCTTGGAATTAAGGGAATCGGAGGGAAGGCATAAACGAATCTGTTCCTCCAAGTGAGAGACAGAGCATCCCGCCAAAAAATGCCTCGTCCTGGAGCGAGCGTGAAGTAGGCAGGAAGTTTTGGGGAGATGCGAAGAAGTCTATCTGAGGCATTCCCCATTGCTAAAAAATCTTGTTTACGACTTCTTGATCCAGTTCCCATTCACAGGCCCTGGCTGAGGACCGACTTGAGTTGGTCTGCCAGCTTGTTTTCCACTCCCGGAACGTGGACTGCAGTCAGGTGAAGGACATGCTGGGTTGCCCAAAGCCAGACCCTCATTGCTTCTCGACACAGAGTGTAGGAACATGTTCCTCCCTGCTTGTCGAGATACCAGGCTACGCACATGTTGTCTGTTTGAATCGGAAGATGACCGGGAAGGATAAGGGAGTAAAGAACCTGAAGGGCGTAAAGAACTGCGCTTAGTTTGAGCACATTTATGTGCAGGTTTTGTTCAGACTTTGACCAGCTGCCCTGAGTCCTGTGAAACCCAAGATGGGCTCCCCAGCCTTCCCCTGACACATCTGTTGTCAACATCTGGGAAGGAGGTTCGATACTGAAGTGAACTCTCAGGTATAGGTTCTCCTGCACCATCCACCATTGTAAGTCCCTGATCATGGGGTTGGAAACTAGCACCTCTTGGTCTAGTTCGTCCAGGGTTTGGTCCCACTGAGACCAAAGCGTCCATTGGGAGATTCTCACATGGAGCCGAGCGCGTGGAACTGTTGGAATGGCAGCCGCCATTAGCCCGAGAAGGCGAAGGACTGACCTGGCGTCGATCCTCCTGCGACCAGACAGAAGATGAGCCTGAGTCTGGAGGGTGTCCACCCTGTCCAGAGGCAAAAAGGCTTTGCTGATGGTCATGTCCAGAATCGCCTTTATAAACTGGAGGCACTGGGAAGGGACCAAATGGGACTTTGCCTGGCTGATGGTGACACCCAGGCTGGTGAAAAGCTGCAGGGTAAGGGAAAAAGAGTGCAGGAGTTCCTCCCTGGATGAGGCCGCCAGGAGCCAATCATCCAGATACGGGAATACCTGTACTCCCTTGGGCCGCTACCACGACAGGCATTTGGTAAAAACTTGGGGAGCCGAGGAAAGACCAAACAGGAGGGTCATGAACTGGTTGTGGTCCCCCTGAAAGCAGAAACGGAGGAATCTGTGGTGGAAAGGGCATATGGGGGTATGCAGGTAGGCATCCTGCATGCCCAAAGCGTACAGCCACTGTCCCTGCCGAAGGAGAGGTAGAAGGCTCTGTAAAGAGAGTATTCTGAATCATTTATACTCCACGAACATGTTCAGGGAGCTGAGGTCTAGAATAGGCCTCACATCTCCCATCTTCTTTGGGACTAGGAAGAAATATGAGTAGTAGCCTGTGCCCCAAAGATGGTCAGGGACTGGTTTTATTGCCGCCTTCGACAGAAGGGAGGTGATTTCGTCTAGTACAGAGGAAGACGTTGCGGGGAGTAAGATGACCGGGGAGGTGGCCTTCGAGGTGCTTTCTGAAGAAACTCGATTGAATGTCCTGCTGAAATCAACTGCAGCACCCAAGCATCTGACGTTATCCTCTCCCAGCCCGGCAGATGGAAGGAGAATCTCCTCCCTACTGGTTCCTCTGGAGCCTCCAGAGGCAGTGGGAAAGGTGGGGTGTCAGGAGGTGTGGGCAGCACAGCAGCCGAGGCTCCCACCGCCTTTTTGCTAGGGGGAGACTTGGTTGCTGGAGGAGCCAGACGCTTGTTGGGCCGTTGCCCTGTGGTTTTGGATGGCTGCGTCTAGGAAAGGGATGCTGCTGCCCTTGAGGGGGCCTGTACATGGAATCTACAGACTTGAGTGCAGTGCCCTTCTCTTGCAGGTCGGTGGTGTACAGCACTGTACCCCTGAAGGGAGCATCCTGGATAGCAGATTGCACTTCACGGACCAATCCTGACACACAGAGCCCAAGCATGACGCCGTAAGACTATGGCGAAAGCTGAGCTCCTTCCAGCAGAGTCTACTGCGTCGTAAGTGGCATGGAGTATGTGCTTACTGGCCAAACAAGCGGAATGGACAAGATCTGCCACTTCCTGCTATTCTGAGACTCAGTAAGGGAGTCCAATTTTGATTCCACCTGACTAAGGATGGTCTTCTGAAAGTCACCCATATGTGCCACATAGTTCTAATACCCAGGGTAGAAGAGGAAAAAATCTTCTTCCTGTATTGGTCCAGAAGCCGTGATTCCTTGTCAGGTGGGGATGAGCTGAGGTGTTTTGGATTAGCGGAACAGCCGTGAGCGGCACTAATAACGTCTGAATCCGCCTTGGGGTGTAGATTAAAAAAAAAAAAATCTATACTCTCTCTCGGGAGCCTGATATAGCCAGTCTGCCTTCCTCGGAAGGGGGGCTAATGTGGAAGGTTGTTTCCAAATAGTGGAAATAAGGTCTGCATGAGGCTCTATCCAGGGTGCAATCAGTGTAAGAGCAGTATTGGGTAGATCCACGTGAGCAGCAAACTTTTTACGCTGTGGGTCTGGCTCCAGGGATTACCACTGACAGACTTCCTGGATTTTCCTCAGGAACTCCAGAAATGACGGATCCTCCGGAGGAGACTCCGGAGGGGTCCTTGGCCTGGGGCGAGCTGGAGTACATGGCTCGTCATCAGGATCAGAGCGTCCCTCTGACTCAGAGTCAGACATATCTGACGAAGAAGAGGAAGACTCCTCCCTGCGTGGGGGAGGGACGGCCCCTTTGGGGAGTTCCCTGGGATGTGTGTGTCCTCCCCACCCCAGGCGCCACATGGCTCTCCTCTGGCGTTGGGTAAGGGGGAGGGAGTCTCCAGTCTCTACAAGTAGGGATCCTGCAAAGGGTCCAGAATTGGTAGACGACTCTCTACCTCTCTGGTGAGTTGATCCTTGGCATCAGCCCACCAGGAGGTCAGAGTCTCCTTCAAGTCCGCCGGTGGCTGGGGCATGGGTGGCGGAGGAGGAGGATACGGATACTGAGGATATCCGTAAAAGGAGTATCCATAACCCGACGGCGGGAAACCCGGAGTCAGGTATTGAGGCGCTGGGTACTGCAACACCAGATATTGTGGCGTTGGGTACTGAGGTGACAGATACTGCGGAGGCGGGTATTGAGGTGCCGGATACCCGGGAGCCAGGGGCTCTGGGGGAACAGAGGGACCTGGCAGAGGTCCAGCTGGCGGGCCAGGCAAAGGAAAGGCTGGCCCTGCGAGCGTCAGGCCCGGCATAGGAACACTGTCTGGTAAGGGGACGTCGGCCGGCGTCTGGGCTGGTGTCAGGGTGTCTGGTCCCGAAGGAGGGGACCCTGACGGCAGCGTGTCGAGATCCTCTGTGACGACCGGGGAGGGAGGATTAGAGTCCCCAGGGTCAGCAGAGGACGCCAACGCAATGCACTGCAGAGAACCTGGAGCATCGGATTGGTCGCGAGGGTCCAGCATAGGTCCTTTAGCCAGGCGGGTGTCAGTAGGGCCGACGCTCTTGATCGGCCGGATCCTGGCGGGTGTTGAGGAGCCGATTTCCACTTATCAGATCCTTTGCCAGAAGAAGGTCGCGGTGAGATGCGGCCTTGTCGGGCGAAAGTTTGGCTGTGAGCCTCCTAAGGAGCTGAGCGGCTTAGCAGCCTTGTCTGGGTGGATGTCGGTGGCACCGGCATCCGACTTAGTGGACTCGCCAAACCCAAGGACCGCAGGGAAGCAGCCCCTCCTGGAATGCAGGCCTCCTTTCCTGGAGGCTCCTGGAAGGCCCGAGCGTGAGCCTGATAGGAGGGGCGACATCCTTCTTGAACACCACCAAGACGGTCGTCGTGAGCTATCTCCCGGAGGGGACATTACCTTCAATGCCGCAATTCTGGCTGGAGCAGCGGAAGAAGATTCCCGCTCCCGATGCTTCTCCTTGTCCAGTTTCTTCTTGTGACCTTCGAGGGAAGTGGACGCCTGCCTTAATTTCTTTAGCTCCTTCTCCATGGATGCCATTTTTTTCTTTAGTGTATCAGCTTCCAAGGACTGCTGCCTTCTTTTCCGGGTAGTGGAGTTAAATTGTTGGCAGTTTGGGCACTTCTCCATGGGGTGGTCTGGGCCCAGACAGAAGAGGCACAAGGATTGGTCATCCTTGTGTGGCAGTTGAGAGCCGCTCGAGTCGCACTTATGTTTACGCGATTCGGAGGGCGTCGGGGACGACAAACACGGTGAATCGATCAATTAATAGAAAAAGTGGGGAAAAAAAACGAGGTAGAAAAGTCTGAAAAGTAGACCGATGAATGACTGATGAGCGTTGAACTCTACTGCAAGGAACTTTCACAAGCCATGGCAGGAAAGAACTGGAAGGCAGGCATGGGGGACCGCCCCTTTATACCGACATCGCATGATGCCGGTCACCTGACGTGGGGGTGGTCCCCCGCCAGAGACTGCTAGCTAGAAATTTTTCCGTGAGGTCCTGACGCCTGGCAGGTCAGTCCTATACATGAATACAGTACCTACTGCAAGAGCCCTCTCGAAGTAAGATCATACAATTCTCTGAACATAACACTCCCACTCCCTACAGTCCACAAGCGTATCCATATGTCCACATGCATGCATATTGTAATTGTTCTTCACTTACGTGTGGGAGAGCAGAGCCCTCTGGGCCCTGTGCGCCCATTAGTCCGTACTGGTATCCTTATGTCCATTTGTGAGCACAAGGCCCTATGCTTCCACTCCCATCAGTCCATAACGGCATGTATATATCCATGTGGGGGCACAGGGCCATCCGGGCCAGGTGCTCCCATGCATTCATACTGTAACTGTTCCTCATTTACATATGGGAGCAGAGATACTGGTATCCATATATCCAGATGGCTGTCTCTGATTGGTTGGGTTACCTTGCCCCTTATCCTGCTTGCGTGCATGTTTGTGTATGCACATGTGTTGTTGGGGGGGGGGGGATGCAGAGTTAGGGTTGGAAACTCTAACATCACATTTTCATACTTTTCTTGCTGTAATATGAACCCTAACTGCTGCATTAAAAAAGTTGTTTGCAATAAATTTCCTTTCTTTTTGAGATGGTGTAATTATAACATTATTCAAATGTCAGAGTGCAGGTCTTGCATGTAATTAACCATGTTTTATATCCTGGCCCTATAATTGTGCCTCATTTATGTGTAGGAGCGCAAGGCTCTCTGGGCTGTGCACTCCCATCAGTCCGTAATGGTATTCATATGTCCCTGTGTGAGCCCAGGGACCCATGGGTCCTGTGCTCCCACTCCCAGCAGTCCATAATGGTATGCATGCATACTGTAAATGTTCCCCATTTACATGTGGAAGTCATATGTCCATGTGTGAGCACAGGGCCATATGGGCCCTGTGCTCCCACTCCCAGCAGTCCATAACCCTATACATATGTCAATGGGGGAGCTCCCATTCCATGCATGTTGTAACTGTTCCTCATTTATGTGTGAGAGCGCAGGGCCCCCTTCCATCAGTCCATAATGGCATCCATATGTCCATGTGTGAGCACTGGGCCCCCGGGTCCCCACTCCCATCAGTCCATAGTGTCATGCATATGTCCATGTAGAAGGGCTCTGTGCTCCCATGCATGCATACCGAAATTGCTGCTCATTGCCAATGGCACTGAGGGCTGAAGCATCCTGCCTTACCTCACGTTATGCCGGCAACGCAGGTTCTGGAACTACCTTGGGTTGCCGGGGTACCGGAACTGGGGAGGGGAGGGTGGAAGCAGGATCGAGCGTTGACTCTCTTCTCCTGGGAGGGAGGGTTGCCTTCCACAGACCCAACATCACCAGATGGAGGTCCAGTGGCAGACGTAGGCTGTAACAGGGCGACTGGTAGGGTGGAGTGTACTGTAGTGCGCACCTCCTTGGGGACGCAAGGGAACCAGGATTGGAGAGAAAACAGATATGTAACTAAAATATCTATAGAAAAAAAAGAAATTGTTGCTAATTTACATGTGGGAGTGCAGGGCCCAGAGGTCCTTGTGTTCCCATCATTCCATTATAGTATCCATATTATTGAGTGGCAGCAGCACAGGGCCCACCAAAGCAGTACTACTAACACACTGAGAATGCATACCACAGTATTAATCACCTTTGCCCCATTCATGATAACTCACCAACAGTTTAAAACAAGACCAAGAAACATGCAAAACAGTTAAGTACACCAAGGTGTACTATGCTGCGAGTCTGTATCTTGAAGCGTTTTTGAGATATAGCTGCCCAAAGGTACCCCGACCATTACAATGTAAACCTATGGGAAATCACTAAAGTTCAAAATGTTGTAATTATGGAACAGATGTAAATGTTCTCAGCAAACCAGCAAAATGCACATCTGTGAGGCAAGCCCTTTCTACCCTGCAAATTTCATCCCATACATCCAAACTGTTTATTAGCAATGCAGTGATAAAGAAACTGAGAGTTTTAAAAAAGTAGTGCCGTAAACTGTGGCACAACCCCAGTAGTTTCGCGAAACAGTGTCGCAATTTGCTGTACTTTCGCAAACTTGCACTGCTGCAATTTGTGGCATTAAAAATGGGCCGATTAAAATAAACATATTTCTGGACAATATTTTCAAAAACTAACCACAGAATTGTGTTCCTCGGGCCCCAATTAGGTAAATGCAAGTATTGGTGTTTTCCAAGGGGCAGTATTTTTTAAGTTACTTAGTTTTTTCTGTGTCGCTAACCGAAAAAAGAATATGGAATCTCGACACTACTTTCCGCATTTGCAAAAGCAAAACCCATTTTTGCGGCCGCAAAACAGTACTTTCGTATGGCACATCTAATTTTTCCCATAGGAAATGGGAAAGCTAGAATTTTAATAACTTTTGAACACATTAATATTTTTTCACCAAACCTTCAGAAGGTACACCTGTGACCCAAATATATCCTGAACGTTTCAGACCAAACCCCCAAGCCATTTCGGAGAAACTGCGTGAAAAGTATTTGGATAAAAATGTTAATTTTCATATTTTTTGACATTCCGTATCTCTGCACCCGTACAACAGATGAACAAAACCTTGCCAAATCCAGAGATCTATGGTTCCTGATGCGAATCAGTCAAATGGTTGCAAAGTTATTAAAGTGCAAAATTTTGGGCTTAACATAGGTGTAACCGTTGAGCCCTAACTATAGTGGCACTACCATGCCACTTTAATATATGTATTTGGATGTTTCTAAATTTAAAGCAGCAGCCTGACGTCACAATGATTCTGGACTTTTATATCTCAAGTTCACTGCACAACCGTTATAGATGTAGTTACCACTTATATTCCACCTGTGTATTGCTTAAGGGGAAAAAGTCTGCACTAAAAGCCTCCCCCCATGTGTTGGGTTGGGTCCCAATTTGCAAGTGCAAAAATCTTTTTTTTTTTAATTGCTGTTTACTACAGTATAGTAGACTGTATCAAACTGATTTTACTGACTTACAAGCTGACATTTTCCGTAACTACAAATTCTAGAATCTCCTGCAGTTTACATCAAAGGAGGGCAGTAGCAGTGTAAGATTCAATAGCTTGCAGTAAATGGTACAACTAGTGTAAGGTCCAATCAGATATTTTGCTGGTCCCACTATTTGCCCGGGGGTAGGATTTTGTGTCCTGTGCTCTAAGATTATGGAACTCGCTTCCAATCCATGTCCGATCCTCCCCCTACCAGGTATGCTTACAGATCTCCCTGTGGACACACTTGAAGCTCTCCTCGGTACGTGATTGTCTTAAACCCCCGATTACCCTGGTTACCTGCACTGTGCTTGAGCATATCATCTCCTGTACCTGGCTCCGGTTCTGCTGTGGTTGCTCGCCTGGGTGTAGCCCTGTGTAAAGTGTGTACATTTTGTATATATCTGTTTATACTGCTGAGCATTGTCTTCGTGACTCAGTATTGATTTTATACTTGACTGTGCCACTGTTGAAACTTGAGTTATCTTGCCATGTATGCCATGCGTTTTCTGATTTCAGTGTATCTGCCTTACTTGCTTTAAGTTGTACTCTGTATGTACTTGTTTGTGTATGCACTTTCAATTCTTGTACTCTCCCGGGTCGTACTTGAAAATAGGCATATGTTTTGTCTAGAGTACTTACCTGGTTAACAAAAGCTAAATAAATAAGTACAGCCCAAACAAAGAGTAGAGTGCAAGAAATAAGTAAGTTAGCTGGAATTTGAACCCAGGCTGCCCAGAATTCTGTTCCGGTTACGCTACCAGCTACGCCACCAAGGCAGACTTGGACTCCCAGAACCACCTAAGTCTAATGCACAACCTGCTGCTGCACATATAATTACATTTTCATACACAAGGGTGCAGTGTGCACATATATGGAACCCAAACAAGCAAAAGAGAGAAAGAACAAAGTGCCTCTGGGATTGTACTTAGCCCAGGTCTGTAGTTTAGTTGGAAATCAGTCCTTTTTTTTAGTGGGCCAAAATGTAGAATGACTTACCACTTAATTTGCATCTAGAATGCGGGTCTTCCGTTTCCTTGAATTCCCTAAAAAAATGGTATTATGCAAATAACCCAGTATACTGTGATTATTGTCATACACTCAAACAGCCTGCTAATTATTTTGTTATGCATCTAGTATGTCTTTATTATTTTCTTTTTAAACTAATTGTGTACAGATCATCACTGTAAATGAGCCAAAACTCGGTTGCATGACATCTTTTCTGGTTTTTAAAATAAAAATCTAAACTGGATGGTGTCCTATAGCAATGCAATTGTATGCTATGTAAGCATTTTCTGATTCAGTTTATGCATGCAGCATTCTTCTTGTATGTTTTATTCTTTTAAATAAAGAATGCATGTTGTTGTATTTCTATTCCTGCCCATAAAGAGCAACTGCACTTCAGCATGTACTTTCATAAACATGAGGTTTCAGTTATTATAATTTACTAAAGAATAAGTTTTTCATTTTCGATGTTCGATGTTCTTTTCCAAGGTTTACAGCACACCATGGTAGTCTGACCAGAAAGTCTGTATAAAAGCATTTGCCTCTCCTCTGTTACCCTCTCTGTGCTTTTACGAACAGATACACAGATAATAATGACAAAAAAGACCCACAGACCTATCCAGTCTACCCACCCAACCTAACTAATTTGCACTGGCCTTAGTGGCTACTTCCCCCTTTGTTTCTGACTCCCCTTTCTAACTAATCCCACCTCACTATCCTATCCCTGTTTGAAGCTTTGAATGAGTTGGCCTGTACCGCTTCCTCTGGCACATTGTTCCACTTGTCCACCACTCTTTCAGCAAAAAAGTGCTTGAGGACATCCCTTCTGAATCTCCCCCCTGCAAGTTTAAGTGGCGTCCCCCTTGTTCATGTATTTTCACTCATGGGAAAAAAACACTTTGGCATTCACCCTATTTATCCTATGCAGGTACTTGTATGTTTCATCATTTTACCCTATTCCCTCCTTTTTTCAAGGGTGTACATGTTCTGCTGCAGCCTCTCCTCATAGGTCTTGCCTCCTTGGTTGCCCTGCACTGTACTGCTTCCACCTTGTTGCATTATTTCCTCAGGTGTGGATTCCAGTACCTCGAATGGTACTCCAGATGCAGTCACACTAGTGACCTGTACAATGGAAAGATTTATGTCTTGGCTTCTCTTGCGTATCCCCATCCCTATGCATCCCGATGTCTGGTTTTGCCTTACCTACAGCTCTGTTATAGTGTGCTATTATTTTTAGGCTCTGCGATATCATGACACCTAGGTTATTTTCTTTTGTGGTGCTTTCCAGCACCCCCCCAACCCAATTTCATACTGCATTCTTGGTTTTCTTATCCCAATGGGCATCCTCCTGCATTTTGCACTGAAGCCCAGCTGCCACACCTTTGTGTAGCTCTCAAACCCACCCAGAACCTTCCAGAGTTCCTTTATCCCTTCCTCTATGTCCACCCTTGTGAAGATCTTCAGGTCATCTACAAAGAGTGCTTGCTTGCCCTTGATGCACACTGAAAAGGACTGGGCCCAGTACTGACCCCCAGAGGTCTTCCACTTGTTGTGTCCCTTACCTCTGAAAACTCCCCATTTACTACTACCCTCTGTTTTCTTCCCTTCAGCCAGTTCTCTATCTAAGAAGTCAATTACTCTTCCACCCCTAGTCCCCTAACTTTCTGACCAGTCTCCTGTGGGGGACAGAGTATTCTTAATTTTTATTTATCGGTTTTACCACGAGAAGACTCCATTGAGCCGTGCCCCTTTACAAGGAGGTCCTGGTAGGACAACAAAACATTGTAAATTCAGAAGGATATATGTATACATACAAAACAGTAAGCCAACACAATCTTGAAAATTCAGAGAGCATACAGGGTACAATAAGAGTAATGCAGGGTCTTGAATAGGACATAAGCTTTGCAAAGGAATGAATACAGACGTAATACTTAACTAATATAAGGTAGTACATGCAGATTTTTCAAAAGAAATACAGTCTTGCACAATATCATGGTAACAGATCTTGTGTAAATCCACATACAAAATATCAAATGCCTGCCTCTTACGTCTGGCAAGATCTTTCTGTTGTGAACACATGTCTGGGGTTCTGTAGCCCATTTCCGGGCCGCCAGGAAGTCCACTGGTTCCTCCCTTAATAAAGAGTCCATAATCTTTCTCACTATAGGTGTCAAGCTGACCGGTCTTTAATTCAACAGCTCATCCTTTCTTCCACTCTTGTTTTGTTTATGACATCATAGTGCTCACCATAACAACAAACTGTATTGCTACAAACAACTGTGAGATCAGCAGAGAAGAGTGAGATACATTTTGACAGACTCAGTGAAATAAGTACTGCATCAATTGCAGTATTTTCTGTGTTACTAATCCTTTTAGCCTCCAATACTAGGTTCATTTACATCGAAACAGAATCTGAGCCCCCTAAAGTTTCAGTGGCTCAGTAGGAAGCCAGCTTGCCTATGAGGCAGAAAGATTGGAAGGTCATGGGTTCTAGCCTCACACCATTTGAGGTAATACCCTTAACTGACACTGCAGTTTAGTATGAGGGGTGTGCTGCACTGCTGATATGTCACTCTTTGGATGATACATTAAACCAAGGTCCCTTCTGCCCATCCATAGTTGCTGTCCAGGTGGAAGCTCATTGGAGAAGAGCAGGGGAGTTTCCCCTGGTGTCATGGACAACATTCGCCTGGTAATAAAGCAGCTCCTTCTAACAACAGAAGTTCAACAGTGATGTCATACCAGTGACATCATATCCAGCCTGAGACACTGCCTCAGCAATATAATGGAATTTTGAATGTAATCCCTCATGCCCAAGGCAGCACCTGGAAAAAAGCTATCACAGCTTGGCATCTTTCCTGGTCAAAATTACAAAAAGTACATCCACTCCTGCTGATTAATCCTTTGCTGAAGTCACAATCCTCATTTGTGACTTCATAATCCTTTCTGCAGCAACAAACTGTGATGTAACAAACAGAAGATTATGATTTAAACCAAGGATTAATCATCAGAAGCAGATGAACTCTAGGGGACAAGGGTCCTATTTCCAGGAAAAGATGAAGCTGGTAACGCAGAAGAAATAAAAGACCAATGTAGACAATCTATAAAATGTGAAATGAATTGTGCTTAAATATTATGTTTTTAAAGTCAACCCAAAAGTAGCAAACTCTTTTTAAACAGTTTGTTAATAGACCCATCAAACAAACCTTGGATAAGAATTTGAGTTTGAACAGTTTGATAATCTCAATGCAAGCAAAAGCATTTCAGAACCCTCCAGGGACTATAATGTTTTTGCAAGTTCTACTGACTTCAAGGAGTTTGATCTGTGGTATAACTGGGCCCTCAGCAATGTATTGGGAAAACCAGTCACTCTGCCAGAGACAGAGTCCATGCAAATACGAGCTCACCAATGTACAGGAACAATGTGTCACCCTCCGCTAAAGACTGATAGTACTTAAAAAATGAATAGGAACAACATGCTAGCCACCACTGAAGACCGAGAGAATCCTGGTGGACACTACCTTGGCAATGTATAGGAACAGTCTATCACCCTGCGCTGAAGATGAAACAAAAAGAAAGGCTTGCTGCAACAGGTAAATCTGGGTGCTCACCAGTCACCAACCCAATATCCGACAGAAAATGTACAGAGAAAGGAAACACTAAACCACATAAATGCAGGACACAAGTCCACTTTAATTCATCAATTCAAGAGATACCGAAAATAGCTGTACTGTTGGAGCAATGGCAGTGCTTCTGCCAAGATGCCGAAGACATGGGTTAGGGAATGAGCCTGGGACATCAGGGGATGGCCAGGGGGAGGAGGATTGAGAGTCCCAGTAGATGCTCTCCTGGGGAAGGGAGGGTGCAATCCTCACTGCGATACTGACATCTGGCACTTTAGCTGGAGGATGCTGAGTGGGAGAGGATGATGTAGACCAAAGACCCGTGCTAAGTATGTATAGTGTATGCATGTGAATTGGTCCCCTGTGTGTGTCTACATCCTCAGAGTAGATGAAAAACAGGCACAAAAGCTCAGCCCCAGCATCAGCTCCTATGGGACGCTGGTATATCTGGGATGGTACCAGCTACCTCTTCCATCGCCCGACGTGACACAAGATTGAGCTGTATCCCCCCACCTCAGTGCCTTGCCTGGGAGTAAAGTGAAGCTACAGGGGAGGAGGTAAGCTGGAGACTAGTGAGAAGTGCTGGTGGGAGGCTGGGGGAGCCAGCCAGAGGTACTGGGACATAAACAATAAATTAAAAAACCAGTTACTGCAGATATACTTTAGAAACAACTGATGCTAAAGGCTGAGTGAGATTCCAGATGGACCCTTCCTCAGCAATAAATAGAACAACCGTTCAACCTCAGCTGAAGACTGATGCAGAGTCCAGGTGGACACCTTCTCATTAATGTACAAAGATAACCTGTCGTCCCCCCTCCCCGCGCTGTAGACTGAGTGGGTCTAGGGGGACACTACCACAACAATATTATAGGAACAACCTGTCACTGTCTACTGAGACTGGGTGAGTCCATGCCGGCACTACCTCAATAATGTATACATATAAAGCAAAGCAAATTGGGAGAAAAATGAATCAATAGAAGTCCTACTTATTTGTTTGGTCCCCCCCCCCCATACTTGAATATTTATTATTCCTATAGCCTTTTTAAAATTAATAAACCCATTAGTATATAATAAAGGCTCCTCATGGGACTTGTATGTATTGGTACACAGTGGATATACTGTAGAGCTGATAGTAATCGCAGCAGAGAGTTTTCGCAGTTTGAGAAGCTTCAGTGTAATCATGGCGCATAGAATTAGCGCGTTAGCGGTACACGGTAATACAGTTCACTGTGACCACTTGCTGCACTAAATTTCAGGTAATTGAAAGAGCAGGGTACAATCAATTAACTGTACTTAACTGACTGACACTCACTGTAGTTACCATATAGTCAGTCAGTCAGTACCCATTTTCAGCCCTTTAGTTTCTTGCTCCAGCATCGCTCACCATGTCCCTCCTGAAATGGCCGAAGCCTTCGCAGCAAAAGTGCAAATACCCCCTGGACACTACAGACCTTGACTCCGACAAGCTGGCTGGTATCTCTGGTGTTGATCCTCATGTGGCAGACTCCATTGTTCGGAAAATGGCAGCAGCTCCACCGTGTAGCAGACTGGCCACAAACTGCATTGCTATAACCAGTGCCCAGGAGCTAATACTGACTCAGCTTGTTATTAACATGAGACAGGCATAAACATAGTGCCTGTCTCAGAGTGGACAATGGAGGCCACAAGGGTCATGGCAGGTTTCAGTGACTGGTCTGGGGGACAAGCGTCAAGTGTCCCTTGTCCTAGCGTGTTCACTTGCAGGTGAAATGCTGCCCCCACAAGTCATCTAAAAGGGGAAAACAGCTGCTTGCAATCCTTTGCATAAGTTCCCCTCTGCCTGGAACATCACTTAGTCAATAAATCATTGGGCAAATGAGGAAACCACAGTAGCTTTCCTGGAAAATATTTTAGTGCCTCACTGTGAAAAAGTAAAAACAATGCTCGCTTTGCCTAAGGAACAGAAGGCACTCCTCATACTTTGACCTGTACCGAGCCTATACTACTGAATCCGTGTTAACTAAGCTGGAAGAGATTGGTGTGATCCCAGTTTATGTACCAGCTTCATGCATGAATTCCCTTCAGCCCCTGGACATTTCTGTCAATAAGGTTTTTAAGGGTTTACTCAAGGGGCATTTCACATCCTGGTACCTACCAGGTGCCACGGCATGGAGGGATGGAAGGAAGATCCTGGGGATCACTGGGAAGGCAAGACGGGAGGGTGAGCTGGATGTCATTATCCACCTAGGTACTAATGACCTGGCAAATGGGGAGCCCAAGGAAGTTCAGGAAGAGTTTAGGAAACTGGGGAGGGGTCTCAAGCAAGTAGCTACTTCTGTCACTTTCTCAGAAGTACACCTGTGAGAGGCGAGGGAGAGCATAGGAGTGCATGCACCGGAACTTTAACTCATGGTTGAAGAACTGGTGCTGTGAGGAAGGTTTTGATTCATTGGTGACTGGGGACCCACCTGGAGGATGAGGTTTGTTCAAGCCTGACGGCCTGCATCCATCCTGGAGGAATCCAAGCACTCAATGATAAGTTTAAATGCCGTTGACAAGCATTTAAAATAGCAAGGGGGTGGCAGGCCAGCAAGGAGGGTACCTACTTGCTCACCCCCACAGCTAGCAGTGGAACCAGTGAACCAGAGGAGGCTATCTCTGCAAAGCAGTGTGCAAAAGATGGAGATTAGTGCCCAAGAGGGGATAAGCAGAAAGGGGCAAAATTCAGCAGAGGGGCAGACAGCAAGGAGAACCAGGGATAATGACAGCAAGGAAGGGCTGGAGTAGAACAGTGAAAGCAGTCTAGGGAGGTCAAATCATGGAAAGCCATGTGCAAATGCCAGGAGCCTTAGCAACAAGATGGAAAATCTGGAGGCTGTCATGGTACTGAGTCAGACCTGGACATTGTGGCCATCACTGAAACCTGGTGTAATGATGACCATGACTGGGAGATGGCCATACCTGGCTATAAACATATTCAGAAGAGACAGAGAGGCAGGGAAGGAGGAGTGGCACTGTATGTGAAAAATGACATAAGAGCCACAGAGATCCAGGAGGAACAAAATGGGGGAGAGATACTGTGGGCTAAGCTGGAAAGGAAATGGGACAGCCATCCGGCACAGGTGTGGTCTATGGACCCACTAGCCCAGGAGGAAGGAAACAGATAGGGCTGATGCTAGCCATCAAGGATGGCAGACAAGAGTGAGGTGGTACTGGTTGGAGACTTCAATATTCCAGATGTGGACTGGAGCATCCCAGCAGCAGCATCAAACTAGGAGCAGATTTATCCTGGACTCTCTTCAGGGTGCCTTCCTCAAGCAACTGGTCATGGAAACCAACTTAGCAGAATGCAATACTGGACCTTGTGCTCACAAACAGGGACAGTGTGATGGGGGGTAACAGTGGGGAGCACCTGGGAAACAGTGACCACCAGTCATTGTGGTTTGAAATCACAGAAAGAGCAGAACCAAACCACACAAAACACGATCCTGGATTTTAGGGGGCTGACTTTGGGAAAACGGGAAATACTTGAAAGAGGCATTAAGGGAATGGGACAGGAATCGGGTTGTGGAACAGTGGGCAGTATTTAAAATGGGGATTACAAGAACAACAGAATTATGCATTAACAGGTTAGCAAGAGGAAAAGGAAGAGGAGACCATTATGGTTTCCAAGAGGTATCAAGAAAGTGAATGCCAAAAGATTGCATTTAGGCAATACAAAAAGACACAGGCAGAAGGGGATGAGAGAAGTACCAGGAGAAGCAAAGGGAGGCAGGGAGGTCAGTAAGGAAGCCAAAGCTCAGACAGAAGAACACATTGCAAAATCAGTGGGTAGATGGGACAAAACCTTTACAGGTGCATAAGTGAAAAAGAAAAGACAAAGGGAGGGATAGTGAGACTGAAGGGGAGGATGGGAGCGGGGTGGAGGATGACAACAGTAAAGCTGACATATTGAACAGGTATTTCTGCTCAGTCTTTACTGAGGAAGAGGAGAGCAATGGGTCTGAAGGAGTACAAGGGGTGAGAATGGTGCAGAAATGGACTAGAGTCCCTTTGCGAGAAAGAGGTCCTGAAGGAACTGAGTAATAACAGTTGATAAAGCAATGGGGCCAGACAGAAGTTCTTAGGGTCCTTAAAAGACTAAGAGGTGGTGGCTGAACCTGGGCTATCCTGTTTAGCCAAATCACTGGAAACAGGGAGGTACCCAAAGACTGGAGGACAGCAGATGTAGTCTCTTTACATAAAAGTGGGGAAACAAAGAGGAAGCAGGGAACTACAGACCAGTCAGCCTCACCCCTCGGTAGTGGGGAAGATCATGAAGCACTACTGAAGGAGAGATTGGTGGAACATCTGGTTATCCAATGGACTACAGGACCATAAAGCATGGTTTCACCAGGGGGAGGTCATGTCAGACCAACCTCGTTGAATTTTTTGACTGGGTGACTAGGGAGGTGGATCAGGGGAGGCAGTGGACATGGCCTATCTGTACTTCAGCAAAGGCTTTTGACACTGTGCCACATAGAGGACTATTACTGAAACTGGGGAATATGGGTGTGGGCAGGACAGTAGTGTGGTAGGTAGGTAACTGGCTGGGTGGCAGGACACAGAGGGTGGTGGTAAGTGGCTGCCTCCACAGAGAGAGTGTGACCAGTGGGGTACCACAGGATCAGTGCTGGGACCGGTACTATTCAACGTCTTCATCAGTGACATTCATGCAGGATCTAGAAGGCAGAATTTCACTGTCTCGCTGATGACACAAAGCTCTGTAATAGAGTAGTCACACCAGGGTGTAGACAGAATGAGAAGCGTACCTTCAGAAACTTGAAGAATGGTCAGGGGTTTGGCAGTTGAAATTCAATGCAAAGAAGTGCAAGACAATGCATATGGGGCACAAAACCCTGGCACAATATATCAGTTGGGGTTGAGGATATAGCACCAAGCAGGAAAGGGATCTTGGGGTTGTCATCTCTGATGACCTCAAGGTAGGGAACAGTGTGACAAGGCACCAGGTAAAGCAAATAGGATGCTGGGATGTATAGGCAGGGGCATCACCAGCAGGAAAAGGGAGGTCATAATTCCGCTATACAAGACACTAGTGAGGCCCCACCTGGAGTACAGTGTACAGTTCTGGAGACCATACCTACGTAAGGACATAAACAGGGTAGAGAATGTTCAGAGGAGGGCAACAAAGATGGTGCATAGATTGCATCACAAGTCCTATGAAGACAGGTTGAAGGAAAGTACAGTTACGCAAGAACTTACCGTAACAGTAGACCTTCGAGAACAGCTCTTGCAGCAGGTTACACCATTAGGACTGAAGCCGGCAGGCGTCAGGACCCCACGGAAAAATTCTAGCTAGCTATCTTCAGCGGGGACCACCCCCGGCGTCGGTCCCGTCTCGGCGTCAGGCGTGGTACATAAGGGCGGTCCCACCAGATTCCCCAGATTCTCCCGTCCGGAGACTCTGGTTTAGGATGACATCAGAATGGGGAGCCTGAGGATCCACCGTCAGAGGAAAATAGGAATGAAATCCCAACATGTTGAGGTAAAGCCATACCTCCTCCAGGGGAAGGTGGGCGGGAAGGTACCACTGCAAGAGCTGTTCTGAGATCTGTTCATTTAAGTTCTTGGCGTAACTGTACTATCTTACTTCGAGACAGCTCTTGCAGCATAACCCATCGTAGGACTGATTCCCCAAGCAGTAGCTGCTGAAATTCGGGAGGAGGGAAAATGGGAAAAAACGTTCCAGGGTCCTGAACCTAGGACAGGAAGACCCTGCAGCACTGCAAGGCAGAGAAACCAGCCCTCGTGGAGGCGATGTCCGAGCTATAATGCCTGATAAAGGTATACAGAGCTTCATGGCTGCAGCAATAAATAGCAGAGAGATGGACACGTTTAAGTGCTGCAAAGGATGTGGCCACACCGGTGAGAATGACCCCGATAGAACCCGGAGGGGCTGTTTTGAATCATAACAGTAGGAAATACACTGGACAACCCAGCGAGACAAAAGTCTGTTTGGATACTGATTGGCCCATCATTCTCTCTGAGAAGGAACAAAAGCTGATCAGAACTACGAGAGGGTTTAGTTCTGTGAGGTAATACCTCAGGCTGCGGTGAACATCCAGGGTGTGGAGCAAAGCCTCTCTTTTGAATAACTTGGGAAATAGACCGGAAGGTCAATATCTTGGTTTAGAGTGAGTGAAGAGACCACCTTAGGCCAAAACTTGAGGGTTCGTCCTCAGGGATACTCTGTCCGGTGGAAAACTAAATAAGGCTCTTTGCAATGAGAGCGTGAAGCTCAGAAATTCTTCTTGCTGAAGTAACAGCAACTAAAATAACGTCTTCCACGACAAGAAAGCGTGGCTCATAATCCAGCGGCAGGTTCAAGGGAGGCAGAGGCTGTTCCAGGACAAGGCAGATCCCATGGGCACAGGGTACCAATGGGAGGCCTAGATGTAACACTCCAAGAAATTCCGGGCGTCCAATTAAGCTGCTAAAGAATACCCCACACAGAAGTGATGAGCAGAAATGGCAGAGTGTACCGTAATAGAGGGTAAACAGGCCTGAATGAAAAAGGGAGGAGATAATCAAAACTACTCCTACAGGACAACCTAAAAGGGAAAAATCAGTGCGTGACCATAAACAAAAAGCATTCCATTTCATGGCGTCACGATAAATAAATTCTGTGGGGCTTTCTGGCTGCAGAAGAACCTCTGCAACCTCTTGCGAGACCCATGACACCGACGGCTATGTCTAGGAGCCAAGCATGCAGGTTCGAAGCGTAGATCCGGATGGACCAATAAACCTTTCTCCTGAGACAGTAGGTGGGAGCTGGCGGCAGCAGGAGGCGGAGTTCCAGATATTAATAACAAAGAGAACCAGATCTGTCTGGGCAGAATGGGCGCAGAGATCCTGTGTGGCATGCTCCTCTCGCGGTTTGAGAACTCTCTGGGATCACAGGAGGAGGAGGAAAGTGTGAAGAATCTGTTTGCCCAGGAGAGGATATGTCTCGCGCCAGAAAAGACCAGGCCCTGGATCTAGCAAGCAAAAGTGGGCAGTTTGCATTGGATGGGGATCTGAACAAGTCTGGTTCTGGAATTCCCCATCGAAGAAACCAGATCCTCTGCTACCTCTTGAAGAAATTCCCACTATGGACTCTGGCCTGGGATCAACTCAGGCCGTCTGCGATCATGTTGTCACCCGGGGCGTGCACAATGATCAGATTTGCGCGTGTCCGATTGCCAATCCACACCATCATGGCCTCCTGCAAAGGGGTAAGGTGTCGCCTCGCATGTTTGTTAGAGGTAATACATCACCACCTTGTTGTCACTGTCTGAACAGGGAGACTACAGTGGGATTACTGACTGAAAGCCTGCAGGGCATAGAGAACCGCCCTCAGCTCTAGGACACTGATATGGAGATGAGCTTCCAATGGGGTCCACAGCCCTGGGACTTTACCCCATCAGGTGTGCCCCATCCAAGACCGCAGGGGCATCCGTGGTGAGGTGACCTCCGAGGGGCAGGCGCCAGGCGGGCACGCTTGGGCGACCGGGGACTATCCACCACTGCCAGTCTCCGGATCACTGGTGTTGATGATCCTGACCGGATGCTGCAAGTGGTCTTGCCTTTGGTCCCATGCACCTTGAGCATCCACAGGGTTACCGCATGTGGAGCCTGAGGGACAGGCGGAATAACCCCGCAGCCATCGTCAGAGCAAGCAGGACCGAGCACTTGCAGTATGATCTTGTTCGACAATAAAATCCCATATGAGGGATCTGATGCGTTCGCTCTGTCGTCCAGAAGAAAAGCTCTTCCCTGAACAGTGTCCAGTACTAAGCCTACCAAACTGCAGTTTTCTGCGATGGTACCAGGAGAGACTTCTTGTAATTTATGAGAATGCCCAGAGATTGGAACAAATTCTGGGTGCTCTGGACCATAGTAACAACGCCTCTCTGGAGGCGGCCATGAGAAGCCAGTCGGTAGAAGTGCAGGGAACACATAGTGGCCCTGTCTCCTCAGAGATGCACGCACGACTGCCATGCACTTGGTAAAGAGACCCCAGGATGCGGATGACAGTCGAGCGGAAAACTTAGAACTGAAAGTGGTGGGAGAGAAGCGGCGAGGAACCTCTGGTGTGAGCTAGCAGGGATAATGCACGGGTATCGTCCTGCTTGTCTAGAGATGCTAAAAGGCGTCTTGTTTCTAGCATGGGAATAAGGCCGGAAGAGTCACCATCAGGAATCTTTGTGTAGGCGACCGACACATTAAGGTCGCTGAGGTCCAGAATAGGACGGAGGTCCCCTGATTTCTTGGGAACCAGGAAGAGTGGGAATAATATCCTCATCCCTCTCTGGTTCTCGGGGCCTGCTCTATAAGCTCCTTTTCTTGGGGAGTAGCGGAGTGCCTCTTGCCAGATCAAATTTTTGCTGACCTGGATACCGGGAGAGCAAAGGAGCCTCGGGGTGGCTTTCTGCGAACTCTATAAAGTGGCCTAGACTGACCAACTGCAGAACCCACCTGTGGTGGTGATGGCCTGCCATCCCGGCAGGAAGTTCGCATCATGCGACCCGACCCACGATTTCCCGTTGATCCTGAGGGGCAGGGGCGAGAAGGAGTCAGGCTGTGGCGGCAGATGGGCCGCAGGCTGGGTCGGCCCTAGAGAGCGTGACCTCGGCTGGCGGGCTGTTTTCCTGGGTTCTCACGAAAACGGAGCCCCTCTGATGTGTAGCGGCAACGCCGCTGCCTGTGTCCCCACTAACGGCTTTGTTCCTACGGCGAATCAGCTTGGAGTCGTACATGGCTTGAACCGACCACGCCTTCCGGCCTCTTGAAGTTTGGTAATGATCTTCTCAGAAGGATTACCAAATAAAACTTCTCCCTCGGCAGGCATCCATAATGTTTTTCTGGACATCAGGGGTGAAGCCCGAGACACGTAACCAGGACTGTCTCCGGGAGGCAACGCCAGAAGCTGCTGCTCGGGCTGATGAGTCCGCTGGAGTCGCACGCGCTGCTCAAGCATCTGGGTCCCCACATCTGAACCCGTACGGAGGAGCTGGAGCATCTCCTCCTTCTGCTCACCTTCGAGCAGCTTTTCAGCCGCCTCCAGACCCTGTTCCCACAAAGCGTTCTGGAATTGAACCATGTGGGTTAGGTAGTTCAAGGATCTGATGGCGCAGGTAGCAGAAGCGTACATGCGCCTGCCCAGAGCTTCCAACTGTTTGGACTCTGGGTCCGGTGGCAGGGTGCTCAGATGTTGCGGCCTCTGTGACCGGTCATTTGAGGCTGTGATGACCAGAGAGTCGGCCTGAGGCTGCTGTGTCAGGTACTGGTCCTCCTTAGGAGCCTTGTACAGACGATCAGCTTTCTTCGGCACCGAGGAAGCCCGATGGACGCTTCCACATGCTGCCTTAGTGACGTCCATGAGAAGTGCCCACAAGGGTGGTACCACCGCAGCTTGGGGTCCTTTGCGAAGATATCTGGCAAGGCGTAACCTTCCGGGGTCTAGTTCTACTGCATCCCATCCCATATTCTCCTGGATATGCGCGCAATATCCATGAGCGAAGGGTCATCGGAGGAGATCTCGGCGTCTCCGTGGGTCGGAGAAGGGATGGAGAGGAGATGGGGATCTAGAGGAGGTGTAGACTGATCCCGTGTCCTCTGTCGACGGCGAACGTCGGTGTCTCCTGGACCTCTTGGGGCTGGGTGATCCAGAAGAGGATTTCGACGGAGGTCTCCGTTTTTCTGATCTTCCCCTGGGAGATGATCTAGGCTCCCAGGGGGTAATGCCTGCCAACCCGAAGGTGAAGGGGGCGGCACAGGAGGAGGGAGGAGGAGGAAGGAAGAGTGGTGGGGCCATGTCCCTCTTAATGGTATCCACCAATAAGTGAAGAGATCCTTCACTTCCGCTAAGAAAGTCTGGCGAGGGCCCAGGCGCGGAGGGCGGTCGTCGGGTCAGCGTCCAGCTCCACAGGGGCCTCGGGTAAAGGCGGGGCCTGGGAGTTTCGCGAGGCGAGATCGCCCGTCTGGTCCTCGGGGCTGCGTTAAATCCTCCTCAGTCAGCGTCTCCTGACCCGGCGTTGGTGCGGGAAGCGAAGGAGCCTCTTCTCAGGAAGAGCGGGCGTCGGTCCCCAACCCGGCGTCCGCTGGGACTTCAACTTGGCCACGGCGGCCGTCCAGCCGCGACAGCTCCAGGGAGGAACCGGCGTGCGGCCGATGACGGTCGAGCCGGTCAGATCCACGGGCTCTCTTCAGCGGTGTGAGCTCCAACGTTTTGCGGGGAGGCTGAAGGCAAGGCGTCGGTGCGGGCGGGAACCCGACTTATGATGATGGTGATGGCGCTCCCGGACTTCGCCAAGGCCTTAGGAAGAAGAGGAGACGGCGGCGGCCTGGCGGACTTGGCTGAGAAGAAGGAGGCTTAGTACCGCAGCGGGGAGGCTGAGAGCTGCCCTGGAAGGAGAGCGGTCGGACCTAGAACCGGAGCTGCGGACTCCGAAGCCCTGGACGGGGACCTGGAAGGGGCCTTCTCCCTCCTTTTCTCCGCGTGCTTGTGGGATTTGGATGACGATTCCCCCTTGGAGGACATGGTTTTAATTTCTCCTCCAACAAAAAAGCCTGAAGAGCCTTCTGACGTCGGATCCTGGTTCGGCTGTTGAACCCCTGGCAGAACGAACAGGCCCGGGTATCGTAGTCTGGGCCCAGGCACCTGACGCAGGCCGTGTGGGGGTCCTTGAAAGGGATCTGTTTCCCGCAAGCACACTTGAAGGGATGACCAGAGCTCGGAGAGGACATCAGTAACAATCTTGCTTGAAGAAAAAGGAATTCCCGGAGGAAAGCTCTGTAACCACGCGTCGCACGCTAGACTGGAAACCGAAGGGTCGAGACATGCAAGTCGACGGCGGGACCGATGTCGGGGGCGGTCCCCGCTGAAGATAGCTAGCTAGAATTTTTCCGTGGGGTCCTGCCGCCTGCCGGCTTCAGTCCTAATGGTGTAACCTGCTGCAAGAGCTGTGTCTCGAAGTAAGATCTGAACATGTACTCCCTGGAGGAGAGGTGGGAGAGAAGGGATATGATAGAGTCATACAAGTACCTTACAGGGAGGAACAGGGTGCAGGAAAACACTATTTTTAAGCGAAAAAGATGTTCCAGGACTAGAGGGCATGGGATGAAGTTGGAGGGAGGACGATTCAGAGGAAACATGAGAAAGAATTCTTCACAGAACAGGTGGTGGACAAGTGGAACACCCTGCCAGAGGAAGTGGTGGGGGCTGAAACAATCACGGGATTTACGAATGCATGGGATAGACATAAAGGAATTCTGGAGGTCAGGGGTAAGGGGCAACAGACTTCTAGGAAAACAAACTGAACTTACAAGCTCAAATGGGCAGACTGGGTAGGCCATAGGCCCTTATCTGCCGACACTGTCTATGTATCTATGTATCTATGGTACGCTGCACTTGTGTCAGTTAAACTTGTTGCTGGTGCTTGCAAAGAAGAGCTAAACATTGACCAGAGACTCCCGGCACTAAAGGAACATCATGCTCGGTGGGTGCAGCCCAGCTGTGAAGCCCTCAAAGCTCTCCCTGATGACGTTATTCGTGGCTTCTGTCAATCTGGGATCCTGGACGCTCACCTCAATTGTCTAAACCCGGTATGTTAACCTTTATGTGCTTCTGTTACCCCGATATCCAAACTGCACACTGATAGCCCTCAAAGTTTCCCCCAGCAGCTCTAATGTTAATACCTGTCCCCTTCTTTTGTATTGCAGCCTACACAGCAATCCGAATAGGAAAGGGAACAAGTTGCATAGTCTTTTTTTTTTTTATTTAATCACACTGCGGCAGACAGAAGTTAGAGTAGCCTATTTTTGATGCAGGTCTCTCTGTCTGTTATGTCGTACAAGCCACAGAGAAAAGAAGGGGATTACTGTAGTGCAGACATCCTCACAGAATGAACTACTTCACTTGCACCACTACTACCTCAGAGGTTGCTAAGAGAGCACAGCAGTTGGACCACAGCGGGCTTAGAGAGGGTAAGGGTGGTGGAACAGAGGCACACCCAGTCAGTTGTCACACGCCACAATCCATACACCATTCTGGGGGAGCATAGTTCCCCTATGGATGCACCCGCAGAGAAGACTAAGGAGATTGCAGACAACTGTCACAAGGGAGGCCCTCAGGAAGGAGGCAGAGGACACCACAGGGAAAGGAAGCAGCTCCTGGTGGGGGACTCATTTATTAGGGGGACAGAACTGGGGGGAGCAGGGAAAACTGAAGTAAGGTGCCTGCCTGGCGCCACGGCTTGGAGGGACAGGAAGCGCATCCTTAGGATCATGAGAACAGTTGCACAGGAGTCTGAGTTGGATGTCATTGTCCACCTAGGGACAAATGACTTGGCTCATCATGAGATTAGAGCAGTGCAGAAGGACTTTGTAGAGTTGGGGAGGGGCCTAAGACAAGTAGCACACACAGCATCCTTCTCAGAAGTGCTGCCTGTCAGTGGCATGGGTGAGGCGAGGGTACTTTGCACCATGCAGTTTAACGAATGGTTGAAAAAGTGGTGTGGAGCTCAGGGGTTTGGCTTCATTGGGGACTGTGGTTCCACCTGGAGGGACACCAGCCTATACTGGCAAGATGGTCTGCATCTGTTCAGGAAGGGAACAAGTCTTTTGGGCAATCGGTTTACATGCTTCATTGGCAAGCTTTTAAACTAGTCAAGGGGAGAGGCACTGATAAGCAGCAGGAAAATCCCAGCCTCCCCTACAAAACAGGGTACTAAATGAGAAAAAGACCGCGGTAGGAAGGTCAGTAGGGGATGCTGCTACAGAAGTTAACGCCATCAGAAAATGGAGAGCAATGAGTACCAATGCCTGTAGTCTGGGCAACAAGCTTCCTGAATTAGTGGCCCTGATGGAGGAGGAAGATCTGGATATCGTGGCAGTCACAGAAACATGGTACACACAGAACCATGACTGGGACGTAAACATACCAGGATACACTATCTACAGGAGGGACAGGGAGGAGGTAAAAAGGAGGAGGAGGAGAGTAGTCTCTCACATAAGGGAAGGAATCAAAGCAACAGAACAAAAAGGGTAAACAGGAGGAGAAGAAGCACTGTGGGTCAATTTGGAGACAGGCAATGGCACCACAATCCGCATAGGGTTATATCAGACCTTCCTGTCAGGGGAGAAATGGACAAGAATGATAGAAAGTATACTTAGAATGGCAGAAAAAGGAGATATTGCTGATGGGTGATCTGAATATGCCAGATGTTAACTGAGTGCAGTTGCAGCAGCCACTTCGAAGAGTGGGTTATTCTAGATGCCCTACAGGGGCATGCCTTAGACAACTAGTATTGGAGCCCACTCGAGAGGGAGCAATCTTAGACCTGGTTCTCTCAAATGGAGATGAAGAGAGGATCACAGATGTAGAAGTGGGTAGCCATCTGGGAACTAACGACCATCGAACAGTATGGTTCACAATAAACACAGCAATACAGCCAAGCCATACAAAGGCAAAAGTACTGGACTTCAGGAGGGCTGACTTTGCCAAAATGGGTGAGTGCCTAAGGAATGCACTAGCAAATGGGCAGGAAGGAGGGGTGGAAGAACAATGGGGAAAAATTAAAACTGCCATCACAGAGGTAACAAGCCTTTGTGTGAAGCAAATAAACAAAACAAAACGATGTAAGAAACCACTATGGTTCTCAAAGGAGGTGGCAGAAGGTTCAAGAGAAAAGCAAGCATTCAGGAAGTACAAGGAATCACAGAAGAGCAGGACAGAAATTGTATCAGTTAAAGCAAAAGGAAGCTGGGAAGGCAGTCAGAACAGCAAAGGCCCGAACCGAGGAAAAGATAGCCAACTCAGTTAAGAAGGGATAAAACCTTTTTAGGTACATCAGGAGGCGAAGGAAGACCAAGGAAGGAATAGTGAGGCTTAACGGGAACATTCCAGTGTCTATTAACATTCCCCTTCCCATAAACCGTTCATGCAATTATCCAGGCTGTGTGTGGGTGATGATAAATAGAGGCCACCACCACAGATTCAGTCGCTTCACTACCAGTCTAGAATTGCTTGTAAAACGCTTTGGGATACTGTGTGAAGAGCTATATAAATGCTGATTCTTCTTCTTCTTAATAAAGGGAGGGGTGGGCAGAGGGTGGCAGCAAAAGGCAGAGATACTAAACAAATATTTTTGCTCAGTATTTTACAAATGAAGGGGGGTACCTAAACAAACAATAGAAACACTCTGGATACAGAAGTTGATACCAGCCCATTTACAGAAGAAAGGGTTCTGAAAGAACTCTTAAAACTGAAGGTGGACAAAGCAATGGGGCCTGATGGGATTCATCCCAGAATTCTAAAAGAACTAAGGGTAGAACAAGTGACACCACTGAGTACCCTCTTTAACAAATCATGGGAGGATGGGGTGGTACCTGAGGACTGGAGGAGGGCAGATGTGATTCCACTTCACAAAAGTGGGAGCAGGGCAGAAGCAGGAAACTACTGACCTGTTAGTTTAACCTCAGTGATAGGGAAAATTATGGAATCACTTCTGAAGGAAAGAACTGTCGAGTACCTAGAGGCCAAAGGGGCACAGGACCCAAGGCAGCATGGATTCACAGCAGGACGGTCATGCCAGACGAATCTAATAGATTTCTTTGACTGGGTGACCAAAGTAGTAGATCAGGGAGGGGCTGTGGACATGGCCTACCTAGACTTTAGCAAGGCATCTGACACAGTCCCACACAAAAGATTAATATACAAGTTAGCCAGCCTGGGAGTGGGTCCCAAGATGATAGCCTGGGTAAAGAATTAGCTGGAGAATAGGACACAGAGGGTAATAGTAAAGGGGGTCTACTCAGAAGAAAGGGGGTTACTAGTGGGGTACCGCAAGGTTCAGTATTACGACCGGTCCTCTTCAATGTCTTTATATGCGACATTGCAGAGGGACTGGAAGGAAAAGTAAGTCTCTTTGCAGATGACACAAAGATCTGCTACAGAGTTGATGCACAAGATGGGGTGGAAAAGATGAGAAGGGACTTGGCAAGGTTAGAGGAATGGTCAAATGTAAGGCAGCTTAGATTCAATACTAAGAAGTGCAAGGTAATGCACCTGGGAAACAAAACCCAGGGTAAGAGTACACCTTCGGGGATGAGATACTAACAACAACAAAAATGGAAAGGAACCTGGGGGTAGTCATTTCAGATGACTTAAAGGTGGGCAAGCAATGTGAGAGGGCAGTAAGGAGGGCTGGGGGGATACTGGGATGCATAGGAAGAGGCATCACCAGTAGAAAACAGGAAGTCGTTATCCCTCTGTACAGACAGCTGGTGAGACCCCATCTGGAGTACTGTGTGCAGTTCTGGAGACCCAATCTCCAAAAGAACATAGACAGGATGGAAGCTGTCCAGAGGAGGGCAACTAAAATGGTGCAGGGTCTACACCGGAAGACATATGAAGAGAAACTAAAGGAGCTTAATATGTATAGCCTCGAGGAAAGAGGGAGAGGGGGACATGATAGAAACTTTCAAGTACCTCAAGGGAATCAACAAAGTCCAAGAAGGTAGCATCTTTCAAAAAAGGGTGTGCAAGAACAAGGCACAATTTGAAGATGGGCTGGCGGCGGCTCAGAGAGTAATGTAAGGAAGTATTTTTTCACAGAGAGAGTTGTGCATGCATGGAGCAGCCTTCGGAGGAGGTTGTGGAGTCAAAAACAGTGGTTGAATTCAAGCATGCATGGGACAGTCATTAGGCAATTCTAGGGGGAAGGGGGTAGAAAGAAGTAGGCTGCTGGTTAACTAGGATCTGCAGCTTATCCATTAGGTAGGGAAATGGGCAGACTGGGTGGGCTAAGCAGTCCTTATCTGCTGTCAAATTCTATGTTTCTATGCAGAACAGGACACAATTAACATGCAGAACAGAACACAATTTGTCTTCTTTAATTTCTTTACCTATTTTTTTATGTATTGAAATAAAATTTACATTTTAACGTCTGCTTGAATTGAATTAAGCCATAAAGACCACTATGAGGCAGCATTTTTTCTATACTACCCCCGCCATGTTGTGCTATATACTGCTTACACTTAACACCAGCTTAGCTCACACATAAACAGCACAGTGTACTATGGAGTTCTTTTGTTAGGTGCGATTAACTGGTACTTGTGATAATTACAGGTAATGGGCTGCTAACAGCACCAATGGTTGAAATCGTGGGAACCATGGTAACATAAAGCATTGCATTATAGCGCTCCGTTTATTTTTGCTGGTTTTTCACACTAGTGAATATAGCGAAAATAAACAGAGTGCCGTTATAGGCAGTTCTACAGTAATATTCAGCAACTAAACAGAAATAACTCAGTAAAGGAAACTAGCTCAGGGAAAGTCTGAGGGTATCCTAAGTCTATTTAAACCTCCATTTCTATGGAGCTGTAATGTTCTAAATGTATGTATTTCAATATACTTGTTTAGCAATGGCAAAAACGTGTTCAAATAAGCTTGACTTGAGCTTCAGTAGGTGAGAGGGTAGTTGAGACCATTCCGCCCCCACCCCACCACTGTCAAGTGGCCACCTGAACTACTACTACTAGACTGAGGGGGCCACAACTCATTTCACATGACAGTCCACCAAACAGCCAATGGATAATACTGGGTTTTGGCCATGCCCACCTTAGCTTGAACCTGAATGAGTAATCAAGATGGGAAAGGCTCCACAACCCACTGAAAATCGAATGAGCCATGGAGTCCCCTACAGTGCTAACCCTGGGCCATAGTGTCACTGGCAAGAAGCAGCAGCAACTGATCTAAACTATGTGGCACTAGTCACTGCCTCTGCATTCAGTACTCAAGTAAAGCTTTCAGAACAGAACTGCATAATGCATCGCTTCGAGCCACTTCAAGAAATAAAGAGCTGTTCCTAGCGCCATTAGTAATTCAATCAATTACGAAGGAAGGAAGCCAGCATGGGAACATCACCCAACCTTATTTTTTTTTAATTTATATTTTATTGTTTTTTTATAAGAAATACTTACAAATTGATCCACAATGAAAGAATATGATGGTTACAGCATACTTCTTACATTGGAAAAGGATGATGTGATCATCCCATCCAGTTTGTCACAGCACAGATGGTTAGCAATACATACATTTTGACAGTGGCGCAGGAACCAGGGAGTGACAGCCCACCACTTTGTGCAGTCTAAGGTGCCTATCTGTGAAGGGTAGTAGCAGAACCGACTGGTAAGTCCCCTCCCCAATTTGCTTTTCCCGTGCGTTTATTCTCATCTCCAGCCACAGATGGGGGTGGGGTCTAAATATATGACGTGCCCCAGCCAGCGGACCTGATTGAGATGACAAACATATCTCTCAATCAGGTCCGCTTTAACAAGTAAAGGAGTGTCTTCAGTTGGGGGCGGATCGCGCAGGCTCTTTAAATGCCCAGGGATTTTTACGGAGCTTCTTATCTCATCGGGAGCAGCAACTTCTTTGAGTCAGTGAGAGTGAGTCCCAGAGAGTCGAGACTACTACTACTGAAGCAGCGATCTGGTGGATTTTCCAAGTGTGAGCACTGAGTCTGAGAGTGGGTTGCACCACTCATGCGGCGGCGGTGCGCGGTTAGTTACTCTGTCTGGTCTGGAGAGGATACTGGCCGGTCGGTCGTGTGGTGGAGCCGGAGCGTAACCAGAGGGCAGCAGCTGCCAGTGAGGACTCAGAGGGACTACAAGCGGCGTCGCGACGGTCACGGTATCCGCATCCTGGACAGCCATCACCATCACCTGGCTGGAGGATTTCTTAGCTGCAGCAGCAAGCAACACTAAGTTGGCGCCATGGGCCGGGTGAAGCTCGGTAACGTGAGGGATGGCTGCCGACATTTTATCGACTTCTGCTAGTAGCGACGAGCATACAGGAGCGCCCCCCCGAAGTTCCTCAGCCGAGGAGCAGGAGCCAGGAGGAAGCTAGTCGGGACTCTCTGTAGTCCTGTAGCTCTGTAGCCGCCCTATGCCTGTTGTGCCTGAAAAGAGGTAGCTCCTACTGTGCCTGGGAACTTGGAGAGGAAAAGGAGAAAGGAATCGACTGTACAGTCTGCACCAGAAAAGATACCACTTCCAAAAGTAAGTCATTCACTGTTTATTCTATTTTCTGGGTAGCATCTGTTATATGATGGCATTGGCAGAGATGGCTGGGCTGCTGGCTGTTACTAACTTAGTCTGAGCCACTTACTGTTTAACTTGATGGGGAGGGAGTGGTGCAATAAGGGCTTCAGAACAATAAAAAATGGCAACAGGTCTGTCTCAGTTGTTGAACTACATCCTCCCCAACATGGCAAGAATTTACATGAAATTTGGATTAGATACGTTCTCACCCCAGCCAGGCAATTTAGAATGGGATTGTTTACACAAAGCATGTGCTGGAGAGGATGTACTTGCACACAAGCAGACCTAGCTCATATTTTATGGCAGTGCCAGTGTCCTAGACTGGTTAATTTCTGGCAGAAAATACAACATCATTTGGTGGAACTCTTTGGACTATATACAAAAATAGGTCCAGACAATTTATTACTGGGAATTACTCCCCATGAAATTAAGGGGAAGGAGGGGCATTACCTATGGCTTATATTGACAACAGCAGCTTTGAAGACTCTCACCAAAAGGTGGCTCCAGATAGCTCCTCCAGACATAACGGAACTGGCTGAACTGATAGGGAAAATACAAGTGATGGAGAGAGTCAATTTTGTAGCGAACCACAGAAGGGAGCAATAGATGGAATAGGTGGGAACTTTACAAAGAAAAAATAAAATGCCCCCCACTTCCCCTCTTTTCTGCTATATGTGTAAAGCATTGCACACAGATGAAATGTTTCTCCTCTAACTTTAGTACATGGCTTGGCTTTATTATTTGTCTCAGATTTCAATTGATATAATAATTTTCATTAATTGATTAGTTTGTTGGGTTATTTTAAGTTTTTAAATTGTTGGAAAGCTGTCCAATAGTAATAGAATTGTCTACAAAGATTTCTACTAATTGAAAAAAGGACTTTATATGAAACGATGAGTTCTAAGACAGCTACATTGAAGTTTTTTCTTTTGAAGTTATTCAGAAATGTACTGGACACTGCCAGTACACAGCAAACTGGGCTAATAACTTTAAGGTTCATCTATCCTGAGTTTGGTTTGGTTACATTATACAGTAACTGTCTTGGGTTATTTGTTTGCTTTTTTTTTTTTGTGGAGGTTGCTACCATCGTGCCCTCTACTTCAGATTGGTTGAGCTGTACCTGCTGTTTCTGGAAGTTTTTCCCAGTCCAGTGGGGCCCCCTGTATGCTGTTTCAACAAGTAGTATGTGAAATGAACAGTTTAATAGTGCTAACTAAGAGTAGCTCTGACTTGAACCATCTTGTGAGCAGGGGGTCCAAGTGACTGTCGGGACTGAGCGTGCCTAAGCCAGGCTTTACAGTCATGCCCAGCTTTGTGAAAGACTAACTGCTTGCAGCCAGTTGTCGGAGATGTTGTTTGAGTAGTTGTCCATTACTGATGTTTCATGAAATGATTTCTGATTTGTCCTGTGCTCTGGCCATATTGAAGCTACGTTACTTCAGTGATCATGAGCAATGTCAGTGGCTCAGCAGGTTGTGCACACTCATCGAGGCTGGAAGATTGGAAGGTTGTGGGTTCTAGCCCCACACCAGGAACTTGATAGAATCCAGTACTGACACGCAGCGCGCATGAGGGGTGCAGCACATTAAACAACTGGGCGATTATTTATATTGAGGGACACATAGTGCTCTGGATCTGGAATTCTCGGATTACAGTACTTCGTCCCTTCAAGCGGCGGCAAATAGCCAGCCCCTTTTCCAACGTAAGTTCTCCCGCCCCAAACACACCGCTTTGGATATCTCCACGCCCATGTTACTGAACTGTACTGTCTCCCGGAACAAATAGGTAACATCATTACAACATCACACAGCATGAGGCCTTTTATTCTTACACTTGTGCCTTTTTTTTTTTTTTTTTTTATTTGGTTTAACACTGAAAGCAAGAATATACAACTGGCTGAGGTTGACCATTTTAGGCACTGGAACCCTGCACATTGAATAAGTGAAAATGTGTGTTTATCGTTAGGAATGCAGCGTAAGCAACTGGTAACAGGATGTGCATCGCTAACAAGATAAAACTGTAATTAAACTGTGATTATTTATGTTTGTTTGTTCTGTGGGCGCTCCCCCCCCCCTGGGTCCAGGAATATGTCGCTATGTTTAAATATTGCAAAAACTACACATTTTAGTAGTTTGTTTCTTCCGGGGGGCGTGACATCTCAGTGACTGCAAAGCGCATGCGGCCGTATTTCTCACTAGGAGCACTCACTTCCAAGGTGTGTCCCCTAAAGTAAATATATGCCAACAACTGCCCTGTCTGCTGTACTGATGTTAAAGCTCCTATGGTACTTACTGAAAATTGTATGGCAGTTTCCCTTGTGTCCTGGGTGGATCTGATTCTGATTCTGGTTCAGTTTCAGTTGGTTTCCCTCCATATCCCCCTCCCCTGGGTTGAAAATATGCAGAAGTGCCTAGTTCTCCTCTCAGTCAATAAAAACTACATAAAGATTAGTGTGACTTTTTTTTCTTTATACCCCCGTCGTGCTCTGGAGCTGACTCTAATTCGGGCTGCCATGACCCTCAGACATCTCCCTACTATCTCCCCCAAGCCACCATACCTCAGATCTGCAGCCATTCTCGATAGCCCGGTGTAACCCTGTACCGGGTGGGTCCCTCTCTTCCGAGGGGGGAGGTACCGGCAGGGAGGAGACCAGCACACTATTTTTTTCCTCTGTCCCGGGCGCTGCTGAGGCTTTCCGTGGCTTCTTGGGAGTCTTCTGAAGTGTCCAGGGCAAATCCCCATAGCGGTATTTCCGTTTCTCCTGGTGTTCCCCATAATGTGATCACTCTACTGTGCCCCCGTCTCAACCGGGGGCCGCTGCAGAGCGATCATGCATCCCTAACCCACCCCAGAGTAGGGCAGTCCTAAGGACACCCCATCCCACCCCTTCCCCTGCCGACCCCCAGCTGGTTCAGACTGAGCTGTACTGGCTATATGGGTGCTTAGCTTGGTACTCCTACCGTTTGTGGTGATTACGCTTCTACATCATTAACACAATACATAAGTTGACTGAGAAATAGTTTAGCTCCACCTTCACATTTCGATGTCCTGCATGGCCGAAAATGGTTGGCCACATTAACAAAGTTTTGCCAGGAAAGATAACTAAGCTAACAGCTTGTTTCCAAGTGCGTCCTGGGGGGAAGAGGAAAGAGGAGTACAGTACAACTGTGACATTAAGGTGTTATACACTGTATTTATAAACCATTTTATATGGTGCTGTAACAATTATATGATTACGCATATTTTTGACCTTTCAATTACCTCTCAGCAGGAAGCAATTATATAACAAAATGGCCAGTGTTCTGGTACTTCAGTCTGTTTAAAGCAGTGAACTTGGGGAATAGGCATCAAATCAGTGGAGGGGATCGATACAGGTGCTTCAAGAAGCTAGCAGCAGACTGGGGCACAGGGCTGTAATAACCTCAGTTGCCTTCTGCTGAATGGCTATGCCAATGCCACTATGTATGTTGATACAGAGTGACATACACATTATACAGAGCGGCATGGTCTACTGGAAAGCAGCAGTCAGTGTGTGAGCAAAGAATAAAAAAAAGATAACTGCTGGACAGGGCACAATTATGTATAACACTTAACAGTGTGGGAAGCAGAGGGGAGTAAGATCCCAAGACAGGTTACAACAGGGTGAAGAAAACCTAGGGGAAAAAGGCAAGTTAGTGAAAGGAGACTAAAGACAAAGCATGGTTTATTCCATTTATTTATAAATTAAGTCTCTTGAGCAAAATCTCTTGAAGGTAGACATCACCAAAATAGTCAAGGCATAATGGTCTGAAAGCATAAACAGTTTTTGTAACATCTGTGTTGGTCCAATAAAAGGTATCGCACTACCATTTACTTCCGGATCTACCTCAAAGTAAACAACTTAAATCCTTTATTGGTCAATGATGTACTCGATATGAAATACAGAGCATGGGTGCCATTTGTATTCAGCTATACAAAAATGAGGACAGCTTGTTTTATGGTGTCCTGGGGGTGCAGTTAGATGCATATTTCACAAAACTGCAGTGTATGGTTTTTAACCCGATTTCTTGCGTAACATGAGTTGTGGTTTAGTTTGCTGGATAAAATGCAAGTCAGTTATAACTATTCCCACGGACTGGTCTATTTCTGTTAAATACAGCCATACCTGTGGATCTGCCATCTGGGAGCACTATTAGGTACTGACCAATATAGCATTTTCATTCTAGCACCATTTGTGTGTTTTTTTTGCTTGTTTGTTTTACTTAACGGATCCACCACATTAGGCTGAAGACCTATTGACGTGTGCCACACAGCTTATAAATACTGCCAGTTCATGTTCAGATATGTACAAATGTTTGCATGGATGAAACTGATTACAATCTTCCAGTTAAAAACAAAGCATAGCATTGACTAAGATTGTGCAAGTAACCGTGTAATTGTTCTCATAGCTTGGATTGTCAGGACTGACATCTCAAATCTAGGGAGCATTTGCATTACAAAATAGTGATTTACAAATGTGTCTAAAGTGAGCTGGGGGTGGAGGAGGCAGCTGTAAGAGTGCTTAGAATGATCAATGATGCATGTTTTACGTAGTGTGGCACTTGTTTGTGGTGGCACTGGCAGACAATGGCATGCATCTGCCTTGCATGTTGGATTAAGTATGGCACTGTTGTGTTCAGGGGTGGTAAATGAAGTTGGCACTTGGCATGACTTGTGTGAGAAACCACTGAGTGGTATAGGGAGCGTTAAAAAGCAATACCACTATGTCAAAGTTCTCCCTGTGGGCACTGTTTATAAAACAACTGAGGTTTGATGTGATTCTCGTATAAAAAAACAATTCAATGTTGGATGAATAGCGTATAGTGCTTGCATGCACTGAACTTTGGCCTCTCTCTATTCCCACCCTTGGTTGAAGACCAAGGCAGTAATAGGGTATGGAATTGCTTACTCCCCTTGCTGCTGGGTCATCTCGGAGAAGGAAGAGTTTGGGAAGTTGGGGGCATTTGAAAATTCTGAGTTGCAGCTGCTGGGAGAGGTTGGCTCATATGTGACGTAGGGGGAGGAGGTAAATTTCACAATACCGAAGTCATGGACATAACAAAAGCCCTGCCATTGTAACAGTTGGGCAGCTGAGTAACAGTGTTGGTGGCAGACAAAAAAGTTTCATTGTCAGTACCAGCATCACACTCATGAGTCCACCTAGTTCCAAAAGGTTAACCTGGTTAGTAAAAAATCTGGTTTTGATCTCTACGAGAATCCAGTTGACTGGTGGCTGGACATGAAATCAGACCTCTGATACCTTCTTATTAGAACTGGTAGATGTGTCCATTCTGAGGAGTATGTAGCTTATTTGAATGTGCGTAAACAAGTGCAACATTTTATACTCCCTCTCGTCTTACTACCCATCGCTTTACTGACCAGATCTCCCTTATTAAGCAGAATACGTCTTTTTTTTTTTCTTTTTCCTCTCCTGCGCTGCCAGCTTGTCTTCAGGAGGGCCCCAGTCCCATTCCCCAGCGTCTACAAGCCAAAGCCCCTAATAAATTGTATTGGACTCTTGTCTTGTACACTAGTGGTGCAGTACACAAGCATTTTGCTGCATGGATCACTAGCAGAGAATATCTAAAGTAGGCCCAGTAGTCTTGGATTGATAACTATTGACAAACATTGGTGGGGGGTGAGGAAGGGCAAGATATAAAATGTTTGTCATATAAATTCTATTGTTTGCATGCTTAATGTTCATGCTGCAGTACCTTATCAGAAGATGGTAATCGGATGGGTTCACTAAACTGTATACGCAATTCTTTCTCAGAGCCTGCACAGACTCACTGCATTCAAATATGCCACGGTCTGATAGACGAAAACGACAGATGGAAAACAACTGGCTGATATTGCTGCCAAGATGCCAAGAAAACTAAATTACTGGTTTGGGAGTGCCCAGATACCAACAGCTTCAGAGCATGCAAGGGACATCGCTGCCAAGAATACCACTGACACTGTCACAAGCACTACAGCTGTCAGCTATACCGGTATTGTAAGTGCCAATGTAACTATGTATACTGCTTCGCTGCCAATGGTTACAATAGAGTCAAAGGCAGCCATGTTTGTTTCAAATGTTGCATCAGTGCTAGAACTAACATGTTCCTTGCCTGATTGTCCTGCAGCTGCTATTCCAGTGCCCCTGGACGGTAAGGCCTGCTCTTTCTCTGATACAGAAAACAGAGCTGCAGAGCTGTTCCCCATGAACAGCAACAGTGATGGCAACATCGTGCATGTCTCTGAGAATATCCAGCTCACAGCAGTTGAACCAGTGCCTGAATCTGCTGTCTCTCTGTCTCTCCCTTCCTGTTCTGAGAGAACCTGGGTAACTGCAGTTGACCCAACCATGTCTGAATCTGCTGTCTCTTTGTCTCTCCCCTCCTGTTCTGAGAGAACCTGGGTAACTGCAGTTGAACCAACCGAGTCTGAATCTGCTCTTTGTCTCCCCCCTCCTGCTCTTCTGTTTGTTGCCACAATATTAACAGTGTTTTTCAACCAAGTAGTGTTATAGACACTTCCATCAAACAAGTCATTCTGTGAACCAATGGGAGAAGTGAAACAAGAACTTGTCAAACATGGTGGTTTTCATCTTTCAACTGGCTAACATACTGTGTTTCAAAAGGATGTGTGTTCTGCTACTACTGTCAGGCAGCAGTGGAAAGAAAACTAATCACAGGCAGTCGTTGCGGTGAAACTACCTTCATTTCAGCAGGATTTAGTGATTGGAAGAAAGCAACTGACAAATTCAAGAAACATCAGACATCATTATTCCACCATGAAGCTGTTGAGAAGTATACTGCGTTCAACAACACAAGGATGAATGTTGGTGCTCAGCTCAGCCAGCATCTTGCACAGGAACAGGCGAGAAACAGAGACCGGTTCCTGAAACAGGTAAATGCAATACAGCTTCTAGTTCGGCAAGGACTAGCAATTCGTGGCCACGAAGAACAGGAAAGCAACCTGAGGCGGGAAATGCTGAGTAGGGCAGTTGACATGCAGAACTACGGGATGGATCCAGGAAGGAAGTATCAGAGTTCAGATGTTGTGAATGAAGTCATGGAAATCATGGCACATCAGCTGCTCAGGAACCTTCTGGAAGAGATACACACTGAATCAAAGCTGTATGCTATCATCGCAGATGAATCACGGGATATTAGCCAACATGAACAGATGACAATATGTATACGATGGGTTTCCCTGCCCCATTTTGTTATACATGAAGATTTTATTGGGATGTATGAAATGGCAAAGACTGATGCAGAATCCATCACCAGTGCCATTAAGGATGTTCTAGAAAGATGCAACTTACCAATCAACAACTTGAGGGTACAGGCGTATGATGGAGCAGCAAATATGAGTGGATGCATTTCTGGAACTGCAACAAGAATTAAGAGAAAGAATCCATTAGCATTGAATGTCCATTGTGTAAGTCATTGCTTGGACCTGGTGTTGCAAAACTATAGCAAAACGAGTGATGCCATTGACGATGCCCTCAGCTTTGTCCAGAATTTAAGTGTGTTGATTCGGGGATCCCCACAGAGACTGGCTCTTTATGAAAATATTGCAGTGAATGACAGTGATGACCCTTACATGATGATAGAAGGCCTGCACTTACTTTGTCCAACAAGATGGACAGCAAGAACAAAGAGTATTAAGTCGGTTCTCAAAAATTATGGAGCACTCCATGACACCTTAGAGGAGCTGAAACGAGACAAAACTACAGATGTACGAACTAAGGTCAAAGGCCTGATGTCGGTGATGAAAAAGTTTCGGACCTATTTTGGACTGGTTGTATCATACAACATATTCAGCGTATCAGAACAAGTGGTGTCAATCCTGCAAACAAAAACACTGACAGCAGAAACTACAATGATGAGCATAAACTCCCTGAAGAATTTACAACACCAGAGCTATGACTGACCAGGTCTATGAAGGCATCAACGAGAGAGCGCAACTACTGAGAAAAGTGAAGGGGCCAAAACTTCCAAGACAGCACTGTGTGCCAGCAAGGCTGCAACATGGTAGTGCACCGCATCACCATCCTGAATCTGCTAAGGACTGGTATCGACAGATGTACTATGAAGCCATTGATGCTTGTCTTGTTGAACTAGACCGACATTTTGATCAAGAAACCTACACTTTGCTGTCATCCATGGAGAATTTGTTGCTTCAAGCAGCCAATGCAAAGACGTTTTCAGTTCCTCCTCAGATCACACAGTTGTATGGACATGGACTTGGACATTGACATTCTGAATGCACAACTGAACTTACTCCCAGGGCTTGTGCAGCAGGTTTTGCCAGAGGTGAGGACAGTAACTTCAATCAACACCATTATTGATGCCTTAGTGGGAAAAGACTGCCAGCAGCAGATACTGTATTCAGAAGTAGTGAAGATCATTCAAATTTACCTCCTCGTCCCAATGAGTACAGCAACTGGGGAGAGATCTTTTTCAACACAGCGGAGGATAAAGTCTTACTTAAGAAGCACCATGACAGAGAAGAGGTACAATCACCTAATGCTGTTGAACATTCACAAAGAGAGAACAGACAACTTGGATCGGACACGAATTGTTCGGGAGTTTGTGCAACGAAATGAGAGACAACTTAACTTTTTTGGAAAAATCTGATACAGAAATTCTGTACTTTACAGAGAAATTCATATAGTGGTAAATTTGTTGCCTTGGTTGTGCTGGCCACCAGGGCTTGGAGGCTTGCAAGGCTTACAAGCCTGAAGTGGTGACCAGAGCATTCATGGGATGATTTGGTGGCCACCAGGGCTTGGTGAAGGCTTGTAAGGCTTACCATCCTGAAGTGGTGACCAGAGCATTCATGGGATGATTTGGTGGCCACCAGGGCTTGGTGGAGGCTTGCACAGGCTTACCATCCTGAAGTGGTGACCAGAGCATCAAGGATTACTTCATGGCAGAAGTGTAGATGTGATGGTAAATTGGTTGATTTTGGTGGCCACCAAGGCTTGGTGGAGGCTTGCAAGGCTTACCAGCCTGAAGTGGTGACCAGAGCATTCATGGGATGATTTGGTGGCCACCAGGGCTTGGTGGAGGCTTGCAAGGCTTACCATCCTGAAGTGGTGACCAGAGCATTCATGGGATGATTTGGTGGCCACCAGGGCTTGGTGGAGGCTTGCACAGGCTTACCATCCTGAAGTGGTGACCAGAGCATCAAGGATTACTTCATGGCAGAAGTGTAGATGTGATGGTAAATTGGTTGATTTTGGTGGCCACCAGGGCCTGGTGGAGGCTTGCACAGGCTTACCATCCTGAAGTGGTGACCAGAGCATCAAGGATTGCTTCATGGCAGAAGTGTAGATGTGATGGTAAATTGGTCTGGCTTAAGTCTGTGGTATGCAGTAGCAACAGTACAGGAATGAATGAGCAGATGTCTTTCCTCTGTTGAATTCTTAGGAACAGTGGCCCATTTCCAAATGTATCACTCCTCCATACATCCATCCATCCATCCAGACTTTGCTGTAAAATCTGTTTATACCCTATGGACTTGTACAATATTTACTGTCATTGTATACTATGATTCCTTAATAAATAAACTTTCTGATGTACACTGTGATTCATTAATAAATAAGCTGTGTAAACATAATGGCTCTGTCATTATTTCTCCAGCCTCAGGAGTTTACCTTGTCACTAGTGGTTGGGCTTCACTGCTAACTTAATGCATGGCAGAAGTATAGATGTGATGGTAAATTGGTTGCTTTTGGTAGCCACCAGGGCTTGGTGGAGGCTTGCAAAGCTTACCAGCCTGAGGTGGTGACCAGAGCATTCATGGGATGATTTGGTGGCCACTAGGGCTTGGTGGAGGCTTGCAAGGGTTACCAGCCTGAAGTGGTGACCAGAGCATTCATGGGATGATTTGGTGGCCACCAGGGCTTGGTGGAGGCTTGCAAGGCTTACCAGCCTGAAGTGGTGACCAGAGCATCAAGGATTACTTCATGGCAGAAGTGTAGATGTGATGGTAAATTGGTTCGTTGGGTGAGTCTGTGGTATGCAGTAGCAACAGTACAGGAATGAATAAGCAGATGTCTTTCCTCTATTGAATTCTTAGGAACAGTGGCCCATTTCCAAATGTATCCCACTCCTCCATACATCCATCCAGACTTTGCTGTAAAAATCTGTTTATACCCCTGTCGTTGAACAATATTTACTGTTGTATACTATGATTCATTAATAAATACACTTTATGATGTACACTGTGATTCATTAATAAATAAGCTGTGTAAACATAATGGCTCTGTGTCTATTTCCCCAGCCTCAGGAGTTTACCTTGTCGCTGGTGGTTGGGCTTAACCGCTAACTTCTATCTTGAAGTTAGTGGAACCAAAAACTCCTAAGTCATTAGTGTGAAGACGGCATGCTTGGGACTGGTGGTGCACATGCACAGGAATGTGTGGTTTAAACGTCATGTGGAGCTACTGGAGGGAATGGGTCGACAGCTGCTTTCTTAATATAGCTGTACACTTGAGCAGACTTAGACTGGGTGGTCTCTTTTTGCTGGCACCTTCGTATGTCGTTGCATAATTATTCCTAAATGGGACTGCATTCTTAACGTCATGATGTGTGTACATGATTTATTTAGTTTTTGTATGGCAAAAACTAGTGTCGAGAAAGTGCCCTTTTGACACTCACAAGTGCCCCTCTGATCCTCCGCCCCCTCAGTTTTTACCATCTTCCGGCACCTACGCATTCTGAACCTCGTAATGATTCACAGGAGCTAGTACTAGATAACTAGTAATTCACCACCAGGCAAAGGACCTATGTATAAAATCTTATTGCCACAACTGTTAATGAATGAGCCATTATTGCTGCTAAAGGTCCTGGTACAATATATTGCAAAAACTTAAAAGTAGTTTGTCATGTGCTTCTCAAACTCGGACCCAACTTACAGCATACAAACTATCTGCTATAAACTTAAAAAAAACAACATAGAAACTACAATGCATTAATTTCAGTATTCTGAGCTCTACTGCACATATACAGTATGTGCTAGGGGCAAAGCCATTAATAGCATACTAATAGTGGAAGCAAATTGCTTACATGGTATACAGTGATGTGGTCTGACAGGCTAGGGCCAACAAAGGAAATAAAAATTCTGTACCAAGGCAGACATGGTGTGCTCCCAAGATGTCTCATGCTGTTGATGCATTCGTGCACCCTCAGCTGTACCAGCTACCCTGCACCCCAAGAGGAAGTACAAAGTACAGTTATGTAAGAACTTACCGTAACAATAGATCTTCGAAAGAGGCTCTTGCAGTAGGTAATAACCATTAGGAATAGAGCTGTCCGGCACTAGGACTACATGGAAAACTTTGGCTAGCAGTGTCTGGCAGGGGACTGCCCACCCGATGTCATGTGACAGACGTCAGCATGACACTTAATAGTGAGCGGTCCTCATGTCTGCCCTCCAGTTCTCAATCAATCAAGTCTTTATTTAACCAGGCGTTCATCGTTGAGCAGAATCTCATTTGCAAGATGGACCTGGGTGGAGCATGAACACAGGTATTTACAAGGCAATACAGATAATACTGTTTACAGAGAGGAAGAAAAAGAAGTTCATGTGTACATAGAATTACACAGATATTGTAGAGATTACAGGGTATTTAAATACATAGAAGTGTCTATAGGAAGATAAAGCAGGTTATCTAAGGTTGCAGGAGGAAGTAACAGAAGAAAAAAAAATAAAATAAAAATATACACCAGGTGAAGGTGGGGGGGGGAAGGGAGGTAGGGGGAGAAAGGCTAGGAGGGCACGGTGCACAGAGAGGAGTTGGTGAAACAGGATGTAGAGAAGGTGGATGGAGAGAAGGAGTATGTGTGAGGCCTGGGATTGAATGCTATAAAGTACGGGGCATGGTAGGATGTCATAACCCAGGGGTAGTGAGCTCCTATCCGAGGTTGGGAAAGGAAGGATAAGAGGAAGGACAGGCTAGTGTTGATAAGACAGGGGATGAGAGACAGAGAGAGAGAAGAATTGGGCTTGTGAGGGTAAGCTGGGGGGGACAGTACCAAATTGGGTCTAGGCGTGGCTATATACCAGTGCAGACACGGTACTGGGTCTGAGTGGGTGAAACAGTTACATACTTCTCTGACTGTACAGAAATAAAGCATCTTAGAGGCATTTATACAGATTAGAGTGCTTAATTTGAGGGTTTTGTAGATCGTTTCTATAAGGTAGGTAGCACTGAAACTTATGGCTGCCCTACAAGCGGATTTTTGCTTTGGGTACTTTAAGTAAATAGCTGGAGTAACTTAACGTGTATTTCCCAATTATACTCAGGGAAGACAGCAGGAGATAGTAAGGCAGCTTATTAGAGATGGCTCTATAGGTCCAGAGAGCGGTGTTTCTGTGGTGCCTGAACTTCAGTGATGTCCACCCCTCTGCTGCATATAGGGTGCAGTGATGCGTGTCGAAGGGACGTCCCATTATTAACCTCAGTGCTCAATGGTAGTGTGTGTCCAGTTTAGCCATGTAAGAGCTGGGGCATTGGCTGTAGAGGAAATCAGCGTAATCAACCAGTGATAGGAAAATGGATTGGACCAGTTGTTTCTTGGCATCTCTGGTGAGAAATTGGTTGATTCTAAAAAACAGGCCAAGCCTTTGCTGAAGTCATTTTAGCAAGTCCTCGTTATGTTCAATGAAGGAGAGCCTTTGGTCTATCCAAACTCCCAGATACTTGAATTTTGTAACAAATTCTAGTTTTTCACCTAGAACTGTGGTAATTTGGGGAACTGTCCCACTGGACACAGGGTTAGCTGTACGGATGAAAGGGGAGAGGACCATCGCTTTAGTTTTTTTGGCATTAAGGAGTAGCTTTTTTTGGAGGAGCTGGCTTTGCAAAAGGTTGAATTGGGACACTGGCTATACACAAATTAAAGACAAATTCACAGCTCTTGACCTATCCCAATTAGTGACTCAACCCACCAGATTTAACCAATCAAGTGGGACTAGCACGCTACTAGACATCGTGCTCTCTAACCGCCCTCACAAAGTAAAGGATGTTAATGTCTTAGCCAACTCCCTCAGTGACCACTCGCCAATTCTCTGCCACTGGTCCTCCCCAACGCTCAAAACTGCACACCACGCCACCCACCGTCCCCATTTTCACCCCGGAGGACTACACAAACTTAAGCGGCACCTTGCCCAGCTTGATTGGTCCCCAAACTCCCTCGCAGCAGATACAGACATCGCCCTTGCTTTCCTCACCAATGCCTTCTGCAAGGCCTGTGATGTTTTCACCTCTGTCACCAACATCTGTACTAAGAGACACTCAGCTGCCTGGATATCTCCCCGATCCAACAACTGAAGCAACGTGATAACCTATGGCACATTGCTGTCGAGACTAGCAAACTAGCAGACAGGCAAGCTTATAACACAGCTCGCAACCAGTGCACATGGGCCATAAGACAAGCCAAAGCCAGCCACTACCAATCCACCTTGACCTCCTCCTGGGGCAATGCCCGTACCTTCTGGGATAACGTGAAGGAGTTAAACGGGACAACCTGCTCCTCTCCTCCCCTCCCTCTCAGATGGTCATAAATGGCGCTATTAACGCAGACCCTTCCTGTATTGCCGACTGCCTTAACAAAACTTTCTCTGATCTAAGCTCAGTCCTTCCGGCCCACTTCTTTGACCCCATCTCAGTAAACCACAACCCAGCTGTCACTTACCCCCATCTTCTCTTTAGGACTATCTCTCCACAGGACGTGAAGCCAATCCTCCAAAATGCTCTCTCCTCCCGCAACCCGAGCTGTGACCCCCTCAACTCCTGGATACTCTGCCTAACACTGGATGTCATGCTAGTTCCCCTCACAGACCTCCTTAATCGATCCCTGTGCCTCGGCCAATTCCTGAGGGCATGAAAACAGGCTGAAATCATCCCTATACATAAAAATGGAGACCGCATTGAACCAAACAACTACAGACCTATCTCCATCTCCCCCACCCAAAGCCCTGGAAAAAATAGTAGCCCGCATGACATGCAGCTTATCTATCCAGCCACAACATTCTGTGCCCTGAACAGCAATGGCTTCTGCCCAGGTCACAGCACCACCACAGCTCTGCTGGAGTTCTCCCACCATATCACTCCGCTGATTAGATACCAGGAGATGGCTGGGGCAGTGTTCATGACTGTCCAAGGCCTTCGACACTGTGAACCACCCATTAATGCTAAACCCTCTGTAAAATGGGACTCTCATCCAGCCCTTTGGCCTGGTTCTCCAGCTACCTCTGTGATAGATCCCAGCGTGTCCAAGTTGAATGGTAGCCTATCCTCGGCACTGCCTGTATGTTCAGTCCCCACAAAGGCTCCATTCTGGAGCCCCACATTGTTCAGTCTCTTCTTGAACAACCTTCCCAGCTCTTGCTCAGGACAGCTGCCATTATATGCCAATGATGCAGTCCTACTCGACTCACACCCCTACCCGGTCACTCTCCAGAGCAACTTGTGATCCTCCTTCAGCCAAGCTGAAAATGGTTCCTCACCATTGCCTGGTCCTGAACCTCAAGAAACAAAATCAATGATCTTTGCACACCGCCAAAGTAACTCCAAAATGCTCCCCTTTCCATCCTTCCCAACACCCTCCACCCCCTTGAGCAGGTATCAACATACAAATATCTGGGCATCTCCTTTGATTCGGCTTTCTCCTTCCATGCCCATGTCAGTGCTTTATCCTCTGCCATGAACACCCGGACTGGATTCCTCTATCGCCACAAAGACTGCCTCCCTGAGTTCGCCCTACGGCTGGCTATCACTTCCTCCATCCTGTCATTAGTTGACTATGGCCTCCCCATCTATGCAGCCACTGCCCTCACCAAAATTCAGACCGCCATCAACAAAGCCTGCAGGCTCCTGACCAGTACCCCAAGCAGAACCCACACATGCCAACTCTATTCCACCTCGAACATACTCAATCTGGAAGAATGCCTGCAATATCACACCGGCATACTGGCTAAAAAGGCTCTACTTGGACTGTGTCCCCCAGGTGTCACTGCACAGCTTCAGCGTGCTTCTCGCTTGGTCGCCACCCGTAGCGCCAACACAGCCACCTTCCAGGTACCTAGAGCCAGGACCTCACTTGCCCAAAGATCCTTTTATCACAGAGCTCTGTCCTGGTATAACTCCCTCCCCACGCACATCTCAAACAACCCTAAAATTAGTCAATTCAAAACTGCCCTATGTAAGCACCTACTTAGCACTCGAAAATGTATGTGCCCACTGTAGGGCCTGCCGTGTACCCCAAAACTGATCCAGGCCCAACAGTTCGCTCGATAGCCTACCCCAGGCTATTTCCCACTGGCTATTGCCTGCATGACCTGCTGGGACCCCCCCAATGAATTACTGTTATGTGCTTCAGTAAACTGCCAATGTTTATTTTGCTGAATTTTCTGCTATGTATGCTGTATGTATCTCACCTGTGTTGTTCCACGCTGTCTTGTCTCACAAGTTGGTTGTTTCGACCTCCCTGCGACGAGGTGCCTTTGTAAATGAGTCTTTGACTCAAAGGTTGTAAATCCGATATTTGAATTAAATAAAATAAAATAAATTCTGACTGTAGGTCATTGCAGGCAGCTTCAGGTGTTGAGCGACTCACGTAGAGAACTGTATCATCTGCAAACAGATGGATGTTGGCTTCTTTTATACAGTAGTCGATGTTATTAATGTAGATTGCAAAAAGTAAGGGCCCTAATACAGAACCTTGAGGTACCCCTCTTTGCAGAGTTTTTAAGGAGGAGAGGCCTCCTTCGGCTTTAACTTGTTGATGGCGCCCTGTAAGATAGTCTGTAAACCAGCGCAGAGAGGAGGGGTCCACACCTATGGTTTGAAGGGAGGAGAGGAGCAGACTATGGTCGACGGTGTCGAAAGCCTTGCTTAGATCAAGGAAAACAGCACAAATGAAGTTTTTGCTCTCAAGATTACGCTGCCAGTCATTAGTAACTTTGGCGAGGGCTGAGATAGTGCTATGTTTATCTCTGAATTCGGACTGCATAGGGTTTAGCAGTTCCCTAGACTCAAAGTGAGTCCTCAGCTGTGCATTTACAATTTTCTCTAGGAACTTGGACAGGACCGGAAGGAAAGAAATTGGCCTGTAGTTATTGAGATCGCCAGGGTCACCTGATTTGAACAGTGGTATGACGTGCTGTCTTCCATTTAGGTGGTAAGGTGCCCTGAGACAGGGATAAGTTAAAAAGGTGGGTGACAGGTATTGCTAGTACGTGGTAGGCAATTTTTAGGAAGTAAGGTTCAGGGGTGTCAGCCCCAGCACTTTTTCTAGTATCCAACTGAAGTAAGAGGTCCTCTACCTCTTTCAGTGAGGCAGGTTGAAGCGAGAAGGGTGGCGAAGCTATCGGAGTTTCAGACAGTTGGCTGGCAGTCTGGGAGTGAAGTATGTTTGCAGGGGAGTTATCAAATGCCATGCCTGCAGTAGCAAAGTGGTTATTGAATGCGTCAAGTATATCCATCTTTTCGGTTATAGTCGAGTTGCCAGAGGTAATCTTGGTCGGGAGTGAATTTCCTGGGGAGTGGCCGAGCAGATCACTGATTGTGTTCCAGAGCTTGACTGGGCTCTTTGTGGCAGAGTCGAGTTTGGATTTGAAGAAGGTGGCCTTTGATTCTCTGATTGTTTTGGTACATAAATTTCGTAGTCTCCTGAACTGGTTCCAGTCCTCCGCAGTGTTCAGTCTGTGCGCTTTTTTCCAGAGCTTATCTCTTTCTAGAAGCAAAGACTTGATCTGAGGGGTGAACCATTTACAGGTTTTGGTCCTGGTTCGAACTTTAATCAGGGGAGCATACTTATTAAGGGCCCTTGATAGAATGCCGTGGAAGATATTGTAAGCCGACGTAATCGTTTTGGCCAGGTAGAAATCTTGCCACTGAGGGGAGTACTTACGCTCATTTAGGTAGGCATGTTCATTGAAGTTGTACCTGGATATCTTCATAGAGAACTTGCTGATGGGTGCTGGGTTGTTGGTGGATCTTACTCCTGAAATAAAACAATGACCGCTGGCGTCTGAGAAGAAGACATCAGCGTGGGTGAAGAGATGAGGTTTGCTCACCATTAGCACATCCAAAAGTGTACTTTTACTGGGGTTCTTCACGTTTGGGCGTGTTGGTTCAGTAATAAGTTGCGTCAGCCCATGTTCATCACAGAAGGATGCAAGGGGGGGCAGCTGTGTTTCGAGAGCCAGTCAAAGTTGAGGTCTCCAAAATAATAGTTTCTGGCAGCCCCTGTCCCAACTTGTCACTTGGATATGACACAAGCTGTAGGCCAGCAGGACGGTGGTCTGGTAGCATCCTACTACATGAGTGCAGTAGTCTGTGTAATTTCCACTTTGAGAATTAAGCATTCGAATCGCTGGTGACAGATGCAGAGGATAAGCAGAAGGCAGAAAATTTGTCTTAACGTAGATACTACCCCCTCCTCTGGCATGCCTATCAGCTCTGAACAAGGCATAGTTGGGGATGTTTACTTCTCTATCAGTGGTGCTGGGTCTAAGCCAAGTTGGGAAATCACAAGTATGTCAGGAGAGGTATGATTTACCTAGGTTTGTATTAAGGTTATCTTTTTAAGGAGGCTACATACGTTAATACGCAAGAAGCTTATTCCTTTTAAATTTGCTAGTTCTGCTGGCGAAGCAATAGCTTCTGGGGGGCCAGGGTTGAGTTCTACGTTGCCTGAACATAGCAGGAGGATAAGTAGGATTTTTCTAAGAGCGCTAATTATATGCTTGTAATTCCTGCCTTTCTCCCATCTAGTAGATCTGATGTTTTTAGGGACTGGAAAGTAACCACCACAGAAGAGCTGATCTGTTGTAGCAAGAGCTAGTACCCCTACCGCAATAGGCAGGGAGGAGACAGAAGTCTGCGTGGTGGAAGGTGGGCCTTGTGGTGGGGGAGTGTTATAAATACTACTGGTATGTGTGGTCCAAGAGCAGGGTTCGAGGTACTGGTACTTGGAATCATGGAGGCAATTAAAGGATAAGTTGCCATGTGGCATACAGCACAAGGTGCTGTTGTAGACCAAACATGATGGCAGTTCAGGTGTCCAATGCTGGGCAGCTGGTATCAGCAGAAGAAGGTGCAGTATAAGGAGCCATATAGGGCCTGACATGATGGTACTTCAAAAAAGGAGCCACTCAATTAGCCCAGGGGCCAGTGGGGTTGCTGGATTAATGCAGCTTATCAGTAGCTTTCTGATCCAGGTCGACCCGAATTTGATAGCATTAAAAATATTTAGTGGTGAAGGCGGTGGTGAAGTTCTCCCACCGGAGACCTAAGAAAGGTGCAACAGGAGAAAGGAGTGGGCTCCTGGAGCCAAAAGAAAGGCCAAAAAGAAGTAAAAAAAACTAAGGCAAAGGTTAGGACTTTTCTTTAGGATCAACCAGTGGCTGGTCCAATCAACATTTCTCTCACTGCTGGACTACGCAGACTTCCTTTTAGTCAGGGCCCGGCTTCTTCACCTGCAAAACTGGATACGCTTTATCACAGAGCTTTGAAGTTCATAACAGGCCTCCCCTTTAACACACACCATTGTTCCTTGTACGAGGCTGTGAGGTGGACCTCTCTTCAATTCAGACGGGACAGAAATGCCACTCTATGGACCCTCAGGGCTACTTCCAATAACCTCCTGCAACATATTAATGACGGTCTCCCTCTAAGCACTTTAGGTAATTATGCTCTGAGAAGCTACTCCTTTATTACCTTGAAAATTCCCAAAGTCAAATTGCGCTTTGGTAGAGCAGCCATAAGCTGCCTACTGCCCTCACTCTGGAATAAACTACAAAAAAAAAACTTGTGACTCAGTTGCCCTGTTAGCTTGTCTTCCTTCAGGACTCTATATTCCCACGACATTAAGGAACTCTGCAACTGTTTCCCTCGTCCCTAGGCAGACACAGTTTCCGTGACCCTTCAGAGACCTGTACCCATCATCCCGTTGGTCCTTTTTTCCTTTTCTTTCACTCTGTATGGGTGTCCAGTTCCATTACTCCTTGCATCTCTTCGCTCCCCTTAATTCACCCTCACCCCCCCACCCTATCACCTCCCCTAGACCGATAGGTAACCCCTGTCACTTCTCCCTCCCTGTTGTCCTAGTTTAATCGTATGAGGTGCATCTTTATATCCTGATTTTGTAAATTGTATCCTTTATCATGATTGTTATCGTTATTGAAAATTGTATTCATTGCAAAATACATATATATAACACTCATGAATACATTGTATTTGACCTTTACAACCAGGTCCATCTTGCAAATAAGCTTTGCTCAATGATGATCGCCTGGATAAATAAAGATTTTGACTGATTGATTGACTGAAGTAACCACAGAAGCAGGGGGGAAGGTGGGAGGGAAAAGGTACCTACTGCAAGAGCCTCTCTCAAAGATCTACTGTTACGGTAAGTTCTTACGCAACTGTACTATCTTACCTCAAGAGGGCTCTTGCAGTAGGTAATAACCATTAGGGCTGAGTCCAAAGCAGTGTAATTCAGAGAAAGACTGAAGCACAGGAAGCAGGAAAGATCTGCAGTAGGTACCAGATTATTGATAGGAGGCCCTGAAGGACTGCTACCCCGAAGCCTGCCTTGCACCTAGAGGCAATGTCCAGACTGCAGTGTTTGGTAAAGGGGTGGACAGAGCTCCAAGTGGCTGCCACACAAATGTCCACAGCAGAAATACTCTTGAAACAAGCAGTAGGGGCAGCCATGCCTCTGGCTGCATGCCCCTTAACTTCTCCTGGAAAGGGCTTGTTATATTCTGATAAAACAAAATGCAGTTTGCTAAACATTTGAACAAACATTGTTTAGGAACTGCAACCCCCTAGTCTTTTGGGTGCAAAGAAAATGAAAAGCTGATCCATCTTACGGACTGGTTTCATCCGGTTCATATAACAACGCAAAGTTCTATGCACATCGAGTGTGTGCAGAATGGCCTCCCCCTGATTAGAATGTTCAGGGTAATACACTGGCAAGTGTATGGTCTGATTCAAAGTAAAGTCAGGAACCACCTTTGGTAAAAACTTAGGATCTGTACGCAGAACCACCCGGTCTCTGTGGAAAATCAAATATGGCTCCTTACACATCAGGACCTGAAGCTCGTAAATCCTTCGAGCAGAAGTAATGGCAACTAAAAGAGCACTTTTCAGGAAAGGTAGCACAGGTCACAACTCACGGCCGGTCCAAAGGGAGGTAAAGTGAGTTTCACAAGAATGAAGTTCAGATCCCACAGAGGAACTGGGTTTCTGACCGGGGGCCGGGTTTAGATGGAAACCTCCAGCTGGGCCAAGGTTTTGCCATCCACCGGAGTGTGGTAGGCAGAAATGGCAGACAAGCGGACTTTCAGAGAAGAGTAACTAAGGCCAAAGTCAGAGAGATGCAGCAAGTATTCCATGACCTGTGGGACAGGGCAAGAGAAAGGTATTCCATGACCTATGGGACAAACAGGGCAAGTATTCATTGACTTGTGGGACAGGGCAAGAGAAAGGGTCCCAACACTTGGAGGATGCCCAAACGGAGAACCTCTTCCATTTCACAGCATATGTGGCTCTTGTGGATGGCTTCCGGGCCTCCACAAGGACTTGTGCCACTCAGCAGGTGCCACGCATTGAAGGTGAAGGCACTTGAGGAGCGGATGGACCAGCTTGCCTTGGTCCTGAGTCAGCAGGTTCTGGCAAAGGGGAAGAGGAATCGGAGGCTCCACCCTCAACTGCTAAAGCAGAGGGAACCACACTTGAGGCCAGTAGGGACTATGAGAATCATATAAGCCCCTTCTTGCTGTAGCTTCAGAAGCACCCTCTGCAAAGAGGGAAGGCGTACAAGAACCTCCCTGTCCAGCAAAAAGACAGCATGTCTCACCAGAACACACCATGCCTAGGAATGAACAAGCAGAAACTGGATAGTTTTGTGTTGGATGGGGAGGCAAACAGATCAAGATCTGGGCGACCCAACCAATCGAAGATATTTTCAACTAACGACTGCTTCAGTTCCCACTCATGTGCCCTTGCCTGAGTGCGGCTGACAGTGTCTGGCAGGACGTTCTGAATACCTAGGATGTGCACTGCCATGAGCTGTAGGCTGTACTGCATCACCCACTGCCACATGCACATCGCTTACCTGAACAGAAGATACGACCTCATGCCTCCCTGTTTGTTCAGGTTCCGGACCACACACATGTCTGTCTGTACCAGAAGAGGCCCAGGAAGGAGAGGAGGCTGACATGCCCGAAAGGCATACAGTACAGCCCACATCTCTTGCACATTGATGTGCAGAGACAGTTCCTGCTGAGACCAGGATCCCTGAGTCCTGTGGTCACCCAGATGAGTGCCCCAGCCCTGACCGGAAGTGTCTGCGGTCAGGGTCTGAGCCAGAGGGGGTGCCTGAAAAGGAACCCTCTGGTAAGGTTGGACAGATTCTGCCACCACAGGAGGTCCCAATGCATGGGGCCGGACACCAGGATCCTGCAATCCAAGTCATCTTATTTCTGGTCCCACTGGACCCTTAGGGTCCACTGCGTAATCCACATGTGAAGCCTGGCCAGGAGGACAGTGGGGATAGCCACTGCCATAAGACCCAGAAGGCATAAGACAGAACAGACCATGATCCATCGGCTGGTTGCAACTAGGATGGCCTGCTGACGCAAGGTTTCTGCCCAGTCTAACAGGAGAATGGCCTGGCCCTGAACAGTATCTAGCACCGCCCCAATAAATTGAAAGCATTGGGCTAGAACCAGGTGGGATTTGGGATGATTCACCATAATTCCCACTTGCCGGAAAAGGTCCAGAGTAGCAGTCAGGGAGGCCACCAGGCTGTCCCTCAATGATGCTGACAGGAGCCAGCCGTTGAGGTATGGGAACACATATATCCACCAGCTATGAATTCGATGGTGCGGCCTTGTGAGACGAGCTGAAGGACCCACGTGTCTGCAGTGATCACCTCCCACCCAGTCAGATGATTGGTGAATCTGCCCCCTACTGGTTCCTCTGGAGCTGGTGGAGGAGGCTGGGGGCCCTGCCATGAGTCAGGAGGCAGAGGGGGAGCGCCACTCTGGCAGGCCGCTGAGACTTGGCTGGAGAAGTGGCCACTGCCGAAGAGGTCAGACGTTTGTTCTGACATCTGGCTGGCTGTTGCCTATTCCGGTGCCTTTGCTGGCGATGAAATGGTTGTTTTGGCTTGGTGTTAGAGCACTACATAGACTAGACAGAGCAAAGTGCCTTGCCGCTTTCCTGAAGCTGAGAGATTTATGTCCTTGATGTCACACCGAAAAGGACAGGTCCTCTGAAAGGAGGCCAACTGGACGTCTGGGGCCAATCTGGATACCCGCAGCCAGGAGTACTGGCGCATGCTGACAGTCACGGTGATACTCAGAGTAGAGGAGTCTACCACATCGTATGTCGCTCTAAGGGAATGACGACAGGAGATTTTAGCAGTCCTGACCATCTGGGAGTTTCTGGTTTTAGCCTTAGAATCGGGCAAAGTCTCGGATTCTGATTTCAACTGTCCCAGTATAGATTTTTCATACACAATCATGTACAGTATGCCAGGTAATTCAGTGCTCTACGGGGCAGTGTGGAAGGCGAATAAACTTTGCGCCCAAACTAGTCTATCTGCCTCGACTCCTTGTCCAGAGGGGAGGTGCTCATATATTTCAGCTTAGCCGTACGGTCATGGGCTGCATTAATGACCACTGAGTCCGCTTTGGGATGGGAATTAAGGTGGTCTTTGCCCTCTGGGGCTCGATAAAGTCTGTCGGCCTTCTTGGCGCCCACAGCCACCGACAAAGGTTGCTGCTAGATCATGGAGGCCAGGTCCTCATGTGGACCAATCTACGGAGGGATGAGCAGAAGAGACAGCTCTGGCATATCTAGGTGTTCCGACAAACTCTTGCGTTGGGGATCCTGATACTCTGTCTTCCACCCCTTTGCCTCCTGAATCTTCCGGAGGATCTCAGTAAAGAAGAGGTCCTCCAGAGGAGACCTGAGAGAGTCTTTGGGTTTTGGATCCACTGGAGGGGGGGGGGGTCTCAAAGCCTGAAGCCGAGGAGTCGTCAGAGTCCGACGACGGGCTTCTGTTCGGAGACAAAGTCCGTAAGAGTGGGATCTCCTGCAGGGAGACTGCAAGACCCCTGCCATTACCAGCTACCGCAGTAGGACAGAGGTTGACGCCGGTCCAGCTCAGAGACCAACTGCGTCTTGGTTTCAGACCACCAAGACTGTAGTGCCTCCCCGAAGTCCACCTGAGACAGTGGAGGTGGAGGGGGCTGGTAGATGGGAGGGTAGCCTTGGAAAGGAAAACCCGGCATCATATAGCCCGGCATCGGGTAATGGTAGCCAGGTGCACCATAGGGAGAATAGCGCAGCGTTGGATACCCCAGCATGGGGAAACCTGGTGTCAGATACCCTGGCTGCAAATACCTTGGTGAAGGGTAGTGAGGCACAGGGAAGCCTGGAGTCGAGAGGCCCGGTGAAGGGAGAGACAGTGAAGCCAAGGGTCCTGCAGGAGGCCCTGATGGCAAGTAACCGGGCGTAGACCCCAAAGGAGGGGCCGAGGGACCTGACGAAGGGAATGAAGGGCCCGGTAACGTTAAGTCTGTCATCGGACTTTCTGGAGGAGGTGCCGGTGTTGGCCCCAAAGGGGCTAAGGGTCCCATCAGAGTCTGGGGCAGGAGAGCTGGCCCAGACAGGTGAGCTTGCGATGCAGTAGACACCAGCTCTTGAGCGAGGTCCAGTGGCGGGTGTTCTGGCCCCGGCACCATACTGGTGTCAGGCGGACACCCCTCTGACTCCAGCTTGGAATGTACTGGCAAGACAGGGGTCTCCATCAAGGGAGGTGGACAAGGAGGAGCCAGAGAGGGTGAACTCTCTGGGGAGGGCTGCGGCAGAAGTGGCAGCGTGCACTGATCCAGAGGATCAATGTCAGGCCTGTTATCGGGGCCCAACGGAAGCGCAGTGGATGGGCAGATGCCAGAGGAGCTGGCATGCGGCTTATCAGCCTTGGCTGGGCATTTGTCAGAGGAGCTGACAACCAACTTACTGGCCACGCCACCAGGCTTAGGCCCTGGAGTTCTGAGGGCCCTAAGAGTGACAGAGTTCTCTGGAACACTGGCGGGATCAGCTCAGGTGGGGGGGGACCAAGGGCTGCTCCAAGGAGGATGATGCAGGCTTGACCAGTGGAGTGGTACCCATGTCAATGAGAGGCCGCTTGTCGCCCGCGGCCCCTGAAGGAGGTTACGGGCAGGAGGGAGACCCATCATGATCCCAGTGCTTCTCCGTGTCCTCCTTCTTCTTCTTATGGGACTCTGAAGAACCCCCCCCCCCCAGAAAGGAGGACGATCCCACAGTTTCCACAGCTCCTTCTCAATGGAAGCCATCTTCAGTTCAAGAACTTGGACTTCCAAGGCCTGTTGGCAGGGTTTCCTTGTGGCCTGGTTGAAACTCTGGCAGGCCTCACAGTCCTCAGTCTTGTGCTCTGGGGCCAGGCAGAAGAGACAGAGGGGAATGGTCATCCTTGTGAGGGGCTGGGTGCTGCAGGAATCGCACTTGTTGTTATGCAACTCGGAAGGTGTTGGAGAAGACATGCAGGGAAAAGGAAGATACTTTCTACACTCTATAGAAAAATGAAACACTCATCCAAAAATGGCGGTCAACTGAAGCAGTGTTCTCTGCGAGGTCCAACGTGCGCAGGTCGAAAGCGGGAAAGAACTGGAGGGCAGGCATGGGCACCGCCCACTATACAGTGTCACGCTGACATCCATCACGTGATGTTGGCAGGCGGTCCTCCACCAGACACTGCTAGCTAAAGTTTTCCGTGTGGTGCTAGTGTCTGACAGCTCTAGTCCTAATGTTTATTACCTACTGCAAGATCCCCTCTTGAAGTAAGATCTGCGCCAACTCACCTCACACCTATGGTGCAGAAAATTAGCTATGAGAATGCCACCATGTTCATGAAACGTTTTATCCTATTTTGCCTCATTCCCCTCAGACCTACAACCTTGTATGTGGAAATGGCAAGAGAATTAAGCTATGGCACTTGAAACAGCAGATTTGAAAATCTTAATTTAAAACTTTCTCCATTACAAAACTGGAAAAATCTCTATCAGGTGCATGTCCCCTCTTCCCTTTACACAGTCCTGAACATACATTCAAACACTCTAAATAGGAAAAATATTTCCAAGAAAGGCAGTAGGCGAGTTAGTAGCAGTTCACAGTTGGGTTGAAGGAATGGGGGTGGGGGGGTGGCGACACGAGGTCGGTGCAAGTTTGACTAGAAGCAAACAAAAGCATCTGGAATAAACACTTGCAGAAAAGCAAAGAACATTTTAGGTAAACAATTCATTTAGGAAAACAAATGCATGTACATCTTTATTAAGATGCCGGCCCTAATGCCCTTCTTCCCCTTAGTCCAGTACTTGTAGAGTGCAGAGTATTACAAAACATAGGGAGACACAGGATCTCAGTCTTCTACATTATCTGAAGCTTCTGTCTGGGGTCCAAGGTCCTTTCACATTTTAAACAGCAGTGTTTCAGCCTCTTTCGCGCACTAAATATTTAAGTTCCTGGTGAGCCAGTTCTATATAAATTTAACGGACTCGTCACCTTGGGTGTTTTCAGGCATGTCCACCACCCTCAGATTTAGGGCTCTAATTTGGTTTTCAACATTTTCCAGTTAGTGCAGAAGTAGATTATGTTCTTTTATCAATCTTGCGGTGCCCAGCCAAGGCTTTTACCATCATACCAGATGCCTCCTCTGCCTCTGTAATAGCGAAATTAGCCTGCTGCTCAAAGTGGTTTGAATGTCTGCCACTTTTTTACTGAGGGCAATCGGTCAGCTGTCCATTGCCTTTACAGCCTAAAATACATCTTGTAGTATTGGTTCTATAGTTAATAGTATCCCGGACTTAAGTGCCTTTTATGCCACTTTCTGATGGCCCAGATTGCTGGCCTTTCTTGCTGCCACCATTCACAATTGATTTGCGTGGATTTCCCATTGTAAGCCCTACCAGTTTCAATTGCAAGTTGAAAGTACAAGTTCTAACTTACTAGTTTTTTTAAATAAAATAAGAAAGGACAAGAAAAATTTGTTTTAAATTCTGTTTTCTTTCTGGTTAGAGCGGAGCTCGAGTCACACATGTCCTGCCACACTGGTAGCTCCCCCCCCACCTCATTTTATTGTGAAAAGAGTTTGGAGAAGGTTCTTACCAGATACTCGAATACCAGTGTTAATGACTTTTCTGTGTGAACGATGTCATGTAGTGTAACTATGTTGGCGTGTTTCAGGTCCTTTAATAGGGAGACTGTAGACAAAACAGAGAGAAGTCACCATTACATCATTTCTGAACCAGAAACCCATTATTGGTTTTACAGTTTAAAGCAGCAGTATCTGTTAATCAACGTGTCATTTTCCGAAGTAATAGTGTATTTCTGGCAAAAAACACCACTATATCAATTTTTCTTTTAATTTTTCTTTCATTCCTGAACAGAGGCATGTAATTTAGAAGTTTTTAAAAGTTCTTGCTCCTTTGCAATGTCTGCCATGAAAAAAATGAAACATGTTGGGAAGGTACTGTGCTATTTACCATCAGAAACGTATGCTAGCGCCATCATAATACAGCCACACTATAAGAAAAAAATTACTCACCGTAGTAATATTGTTTCTTCCAAAGTGTCCTTTAGCATCAGTAACAGAATGCAGTAAGTTGGTTAGGGTTGAGCTGCCTCGGAGGTGGAGTTTATGCTAATGAATAAAATGAATTAGCTAATCAGAAGAGAGTTAGAGGGTGTACTGAGAGGAGCTTGCCTAGAGGGCACCAGAATTTTTTCCAAGTCAGAATGGGAACATGACCATGTTAAGTGTGAACTGACAGGATTTAAAAATCATGCAACAGCATGAACAGAGAACAATTGAAAAAACATGCAAACTTTGCTTTAAATGCAATTCAAAAGTTCAGGAACAAACTAGGCCATAATGAGGAAGCAGAGTCCTCTCCAGTTAGGTTACTTCGAGAGGAAGGGTGTGAGCTTAGTGATGCTAAAGGACACCCTGGAAGAAGCAATATTACTATGGTGAGTAATTTTTTCTTCTCACCTCAGGAGTCCTTTAGCATCAGTAACAGTATGCAGATTACAAAGCAGCGTAGTTGGGAGACGGGTACTGAACCTATTTAGGGAAGAGGCTCTGCAGGACCAAACTGACAAATATGGCATCAGATCTGGACTGTACATCCAGGCAATAATGCTTTGTGAATGTGTGCATAGTATTCCATGTGGCTGCTTTGCAGACGTCAAGTAAGGGAATATCCCTAGCAGCTGCCACTGTGGCAGCAGTGCCCCTGGTAGAAAGGGCTCGAGGTCTTCAGGGGGCTGTTTAACAGCCTTGTCATAACAAAAACTGAATACAAGAGACTATCCAGTGAGAGATAGTTCTCTTAGTGGCTGGCCTTCCTCCACCTGCCTCCCCATAGGTGAGAAATAGCTGGGGAACAGAGCCCCTAAACTGCTTGGTGTGTTCCAGGTAGTAAGAAAGGTCTCTTTTCACATCCAAACTATGGAGTTTCTGTTCTCCAGGAGTGGATTTTTCAGTGAAGAATATAGGAAGGGTATAGGACTGGTTCAGGTGGAATTCAGAGACCATCTCGGGCAGAAATTTCCTGTTTGTCCTGAGCTCTACCTTATCCTTGTGAGGGATTATGTAGTTTGACTCAGTACAGAGTGCCTGCAACTCTGAAATCCTCCTTGCAGAGGTGATGGCAACTAGAAAAGCTGTCTTCCACGTGACATACTTCAAACGTGCCATAGCCATGGGCTCGAAAGGTGGCTCTATGAGCTTGGCAATGCAGAGGCTGAGATCCCAAGGGGGAACAGGTTCCCTAATTGGGGGATGGAGGAGGCCTTTAAAGAATGTTTTGAAAACAGGCAATGCAATGACTGACTTGTCCTTACCCATGGAAAAGTAAGCAGAAATTGCAGCTAGGTAAAGTTTTAAGGATGAAGCCTTTAGGCCTGAGGCCTGTAAATGAACCAAATAATCCAGAAAACTAGGCACTGAGGCTTTGAGAGGATTTATGTGTTTGCTCTTTCACCAGAGAGAAAATATTTTCCATTTAGCCGCATAGGTTTTCTTGGTGCTAGTTTTTTTTTTTTTTTACCATCCTCAGGATTTTAAGGCCCTGTTCCAAATACTGGGTATCTGGGTACTCTAACTCCTCAAGAGCCAAGCTTTGAGGTGAAGAGATTGCAGATTTGGATAGGTCACTCCTAGCTGTGGTAGAGTTAGGAGAGAGTGACTGAGAGGAAGCCGAATAGGCTTGCTGTGTGACAGGGCTACTAAGAGAGGATACCAAGGTTACCTTGGCCAATCCGGTGCCACCAGGATCATTGTTGCTGACTGAGCCCTCAGCTTTAGCAACACTCTGTGAATCAGAAGAAATAGAGGGAAGCCATAAATACACTTGCCTGCCCAGTCCAGAGTTAAGGCATCTGCTGGGAGAGTCCCTAGTGCTGGGGGCATGCAGCAGTGCAGAGGAAGTTGATGGATGAGGTGATAGGCAAACAGATCTATTTCTGGTGTGCCCCACCTCCTGAAGACTGTGGCAAGGACTTGTTTGTTCAGAGTCCATTCATTGTGCCCTTGGCTGATGCGACTCAGAGCATCTGCCAGGGTATTGTCCTTGCCTGGAAAGTGTGTGGCTGAGGCTCTCATTGAGAGAGTAAGCCACAGACCAGATTCTCATTGCCTCTGTACAGATGACAATGGACTTTGTGCCACCCTGCTTATTTATGTAGAACATAGCAGTGGTGGTGTCTGTCCTGATTTACACTGAATGACCTTTTACCTGAGGGCAAAGATCTTTAGGGCAAGGTAGATGGCTCTGAGCTCCAGCAGGTTGATGTGGCTTGCAGATTCCCTGGGAGTCCAAGTGCAACTCACAGAGAGTGAGTTCCCAGATGAGCTCCCCATCCCAGTAGGGAGACATCTGTAGTAATGATTTTTGTGGGAGCCGAAAGCTGGAAGGGGATTCTCACTGACAGGTTGGCAGTTTCCATCCACCAGTCCAGAGCTCGGAGTAGGGGTTTCGTGACAGGAACCAGCTTGGACAAGGAAAGTCTCTTTTGGGACCAGTGTGCCTGCAGGTGGTACTGAATGTCCCTCATTTGGAATCTGACACCTGGGACAACTGCTGTCATGGAGGCCATATGTCCCAGGAGCTTTAGAAAATGTCTTGCTTGCCTGGGTTGGCCCAGGACAAAGGAGTTTACCACTGACAGGAAATTCTGGATCCTGTCTGCTGGAAGAAAGATCTTGCTCTGCTGTATATCCAGTTCTGCTTCCATAAAGGCGAGGAGCAGAGTCGGTTCCAAGTGGGATTTCTTTTCGTTGATAAGGAAGCCTAGAGACTGCAGAGTTTTCTTTGTGTAACTGAGAGCCTCTCTGACTTGATAAGGGGTCCTGCCCACTAGAAGCCAGTCATCCAAGTATAGGTAGACTGCAATGCCCTGTTTCCAGAGATAAGTTGCAACAACCGCTAGGCACTTGGTAAAAACTCTTGGGGCTGATGTTAGGCCAAAAGGCATGGCTGCAAACTGGTAATGCTCTGATGGCAGCTTGAACCTCAGAAACTTTCTGTTGGACCGCCTTATTGGAATGTGGAAATAGGCATCCGTTATGTCCAGGGAGGCTAGCCAGTCTCCCTGCTGCAGGGAATGAATCACCATTGTGAGCATGAACATTCTGAATCTTGGTTTCAGTAAGTGCCTGTTTAAGTACCTGAGGTAGAGAACAGGTCACCACTCCCCATTTTTCTTTTCTGTGAGGAAGTAGCTGGAGTAGAGGCCTTTTCCCATCTGGGAAGAGGGTACCCTCTCCACTACCTTTGCTGACAGCAAATTCTTTACCTCCAGCTCCAGTAAGAGTCTTTCTGTTGGAGTTAGGGGTTTTGATAACAAAGGACCCCTGAGAGGTGGAAATGTTTTGAAGGTGAGGGATAGGCCCTTTTCCACTACCTCCAAGACCCACTTGTCTGTGGTTATGTGGTTCCAAAATTGGAGGCAGTGGGACAGCCTGTCCCCTATTGGAGGAGGGGAGGAGACCTGGTTGCTGAAGTCAGGGCTTAGACTAGAACGAAGGTGCAGGAGTGGTGGTAGCTCTCCTCTGGCTCCTCCTGCTTCTTCCTCTGTAGAAGTCTCTTATTTGAGAGTAATCCATGGGCATTGGCATGGGGAAAAATGCCCTAGGATAGAATCCTCTGCCTCTATTTCCCATGTACTTGGTCTTTTGAGAAGTAGAGGCTTTTTCTTTAGCAGTGTTGCTCTCATAGGTGATCTTATACTCTTCCACCTTTTTCATATATGCTTCAGTTCTATCCCCAAAAAGGGAATTATTTTCACAGGGGAAGTCCATAGCTTTAGATTGGGTATCCTGCATTAAATCTGTGGTTCTTAACCAGGCCAGGCGTCTAAGAGAAATGGCTTGAGCCATGACTCTGGTAATTGCAACATTATTGGCCACAACCATGTAAAACTGGTACTTAGTGGCCTCTAATCCGGTGTTCACTGTTTCAGCAATGTCCTGTACCATCTTGTTTTATTTTTGGTTCAAGATGGCCAGAATGGAATTCCACACAGCTTTTTGGTATTTGGCAGAGAATGCCAAATAAGTGGAAAGGCGCAAAAGTAAAGAAGCTATGGTGTAAAATTTCTTAGCCAGAGAGTCCAGTTTTCTGGACTATTTCTCAGGAGGCTGAGAGGATAGTGGGACTTTAGCCTTGTCACACGCCGTAGACTGCACTACCCCCTTCATGGTTGGGGTGAACATACAGAAATTCAGCATCCTGTCTTGCAAGCTGGTATTTTCTGTCAATTTATCTTATCTACTCCAGGCATAGAAGTGGGGGTCTGGAGTAGCTTCATGGTTGTTTTTCTGAGTAATTTGTAAATAGGCAGAACTATCTTTTTTGGAGGTAGAAGACCCATCACCTCTCTGTAGTCTTCGTCATCCTCTTCATCTTCAATGGTCTCCAGTGTAAGGAGGTCCAGGGTGTCCACCATGTGTTGTAGAAAAGTAACATAGAAATATAGACGCTGACTGCAGATAAGGACTGCAAGGCCCATCCAGTCTGCCCATTTCTTTTCCTACCATATGAATGTGCCATCGGTCTTTGCTCTGTCAATGACCTATCTATTCATACTCATCTGCATTGCTCCCTTATGCCTATTCCATGCCTGTCTGAAGCCCTCCTCTTGGTCATTAGGAGAAGAACCAAACTCCTGGTCCAGTGAAATATCAGGTTCCAGGGGCTGACCTTCTGACTCATCATCATCTTCATCACCATCTCCTGTACCATAATAGTATTCTGGAGCAAAAGCTGAGACAGCAGTACTATGATGCACAGGAGTAGAGGGGGCAGAGAAAATATTGCCCATACTCTGTATAGTTTCGTAAAGGTGCCAAGCCTTGGCCATTTCTGCAACAGGGGGAAAATCTTTTTCTAAGTCAGAGACTTTTTCTTTCTCTTTGACTGACTCTTTTTGTTTTCCTTTTTCTTTATGTTTATGTGCCACTGGCGTTTCCCCATGCCTTGACGCAGGAGGGGCAGTGGTATGTTTTTCTTTAAATTTCTTTTTAGCAGGGACTGGCCCAGTGGCGTGGAGGGCTAAGGCATCATGCCTTACCTCCTGCCACACTGGTGACCCGTGTTCACGGTGCGAATGGGTCGTGGGGGGTCGGCAGGGGTGGGAGAGGACTGAGCATCTGGAAGATAGCTCTCCTCTCCCAGGGAGGGGTGGGATGGAGTCCGTTGCTGGACTGATCCCTAGCGGTGGCTGGGGGCCGGTGCAGCGGAACCATACATTGGGTTGGAGTTGAGCTCAACGCCCGGCGTGCCGCGTGCAGAAGCGCGCACAGCTCGGCCATTGGCATCACTGCACGCCCATGGCTCCACGCCTGGGGTGACAAAATGGAGGAGAAAAAGCACTGACCGGCAGGATAAAGCCGGTCTCCCCGCCACACCGGGTCAGCTGGTGCCTCAATTGGCAAAGGCTATGGCCAGTATAGGAGCCCGGTGATGGGGGTGGAGGAGGGGGGCCGATCAGCGGGGGGAAAAAGTATAAACATAAAAACAAACAAACAAAAATTATTTTTAGCAGGCACTGAACCAGTGACCTGCTCCCTCTGTTTCTTTTTAGGCTGATCACCATTATTATTGTGCTTATCTGACTTATTTTCAGAGGAGTCCCTAGGGGACTTTTCTCTTTTGTCTTAACCTGGGAAGTGGACCCCTCTTCAGAAGATGCAACAGAGGGGGAGGCAGACTGAGAGGCCACAATTTCCAATCTTTTGGCTCTCTTTCTTATTGTTTTTGAACAAAATTTAGAGCAAAGAGTACAATGAATGGTCTGGACCTAAATACTGTAAACACAAGTCATGGCTGTCTGCTTTAGCCACTATTTTGTAACACTTTAAGCAATTTTTAAAACCTATAGGTCCAGTCCTTTTCTTGGGTCTTTCTGACATGCCAATTGATCAGAAACAACAGAAAAATATGGTCCCAAGAGGGAAAAATGTAGCTTTGCAGTCGGTTCCCTTGTAGTAAAGAACCACGACTTTCTGAGGTAAAAAGTTGTTAAAAATGAAGAAAAACTATGGTTCCTCCTGAAAACCAGGAACAGCTAACTAAATAAAATAAAAAACGTTGAATATGAAAAGACGCTATTTATTTTACCTCAAAAATAGCTAAAAGGAACCACTCAGGAAATGCGATAAAGATAGGAAAGCATGGTTCCCGGGAACCAATGGGAACGGCTAAAAAACAAAGAAACTAAGTAAAAAACAGTAATATACTCACAAACTCAGCACTAAATCAAGAAAATCTAAGAACTTTAGGCAAATTATTCTCTCTGGCCAAAAGTGAGAGAGAGCACCCCAGAGGCAGTGTTAGTCAGGCAGAGAAACAATTCTGGTGCCCTCTGGGCAAGCTCCACGCAGTATATCCTCTCTCTTCTAATTAGCCAATTCATTTTATTCACTAGCATAAACTCCACCTCCTAGGCAACTCAACCTAGCCAGCTTACTGCATACTGTTACCGATGCTAAAGGACACCTGGGTTGAGAAATAATGCATTTACAGTCAATAACGCTGGCCTGTCACTGCAGCGGTAGTGCTACTGCTCGCAATGCAGATGATCAGTCTGGGAACGAGCTCAGGTCAGGCCAGCCCGGGGGGCAGGACTGATCATCCTAGGAAATGCCTCTTCCTCAGGGGTAGGAGGGTTGACATCCTCACTGCAATACTGTCACCTGGGTGACCACATGTGGCAATGCAGCTGAGGATGTCGTGGGAGGATGGGACGCAGGCCGAGGATCCGGTGTGGTAGCACACATCTGCATGCACATGAACCTTGAATCCCCCATTCATGCCTGCATCCTAGAGGTAGAGAAATACAGGAAAAAGCCCCTATGCCTGATTGACGATGGCCCTGGTGGACAAAAGATGTACCGACTCAGAAATCGACCTGACTAGGATCGTACAGGCATTTACTGCCTAGGGGGGGGGAAATCGGATACTGCGGCAGCATGGACACGGGTGCCTCTGCTGCTGCAAGCAGCCAGGTGGACCCCTTCTGTCCGCTGGCTGCCTTCCTCGCTGTATTGCCCGCTGATCACCAGACCGAAGGTATGCTGCAGAAACTGGACTGTCCAGAACCATCGACTCTGCCTGCTGACGGGCTGCTGCAGTTCTTTAATTCTTTGCTACTGCTGTTTCCTCTGGACTTTAAGCTAATGTTATATTCTGATTGTGGCACTTGTTAAGTCTCTCCAAATTGTCTTGTAAATCCTAACTTAAACGCGAACCTAAGCCTATTTACAGCAATTTTGCACTCCAAGGGTAGTTTGAAGTGCATGTTCATTTAGGCTGCAGGTTTGTAGATTGTAAAATATTACAGCACTCTTTGTTTTAAGGTCCAATGGTAAGCTACCCTGGATCAGAAACTAAGTTTAAAGTGATAAAGTTTTTTCTGTTTAGACCAGATTCCATTTGGGTCATAGTTGTAAGCTTTGCCCTGCAAATAATTCAATTTCTCTTTCACTTTCTGTCCTTCTGTCTCCTTGCTGCTTGAATTTTTGCGGCCACCCTCCCGCCTTTATTAAATACTCTCCCCTCCCCCCTCGGCACCGCCCCTAGCAATGTTCATCTTCCCCTCTCACTAATATTGTAACTCCTCTTAAAGATACAGAGTGCAGCTATTAGGCCTAACACTTGTCCTGTCTTCCCTTTAAAGACATATTCCTCTTTTCACCATCTGCTTGCCTATCAGCTTTGCTTAGCGCCTGCTCTGCTATCTACTGTGCAGTTCCATACCTGGACTTCCTCTCTTGCTACCCCGAGTAATTTTCAAGTTGCCTTGGTACACCCTGCCCTAGCTAATAACATCCTATCTTAACCTACATTTTATATCTTAAAATAGATCCACTGCGTCTGATCGTGCTCTCCGTGAGCGGCGCGGCTAATCCTGCCAGCTGCCCATACCTCCATCCTCCTGACGAACAGGACACCTTCAAATCTCGTTAAATGTCGGGGTAGCACTGTGCGGGTTTGATAGGTGGCCACCTGCTGCCACCCTCCTCTAATCGGACTGTTGCTCTCTGCTCAGCCACTGTTTGGCCCTGCCTTTTCTCTGTCGGATTATCAGTCTCTGGGCTTTGGCGCCCTCTGCTTTGCATCGACTTTTGCCGAACATTACTGCTGTCTAGTCTCCCATTGGTTCCTTATAAAATTCCACCACTAGGGGTGCCTTCTAACATATCTTGAATAGGTCTTTATTTCCTCACTGTAATCTTTACCACAAGCAGAGCCTCCGGCTGGTCTGCTTTCCAATTAACCTTGTGGGCTTTACTTCTGCTTCTCTGATCCACTTCTTCTAAATAATTTCTATGCTAGCAGGAAACACTTCGTTGTTTTTGCTCTATCTCTAATTTCGGCCAAGGGTTAAAACGATGTAACACGGCCACCCTTGGCAGTCTTAATTTTACACACACTATCTCTTTATCCCTAAGAGCTAATCCTCTGTCTCAGTATACCACTAGCCTTCCTACCCAAGTCAAATAGTAACACTACGGTGAAGTATAGTCTTGTCATTTGTCCTTTTACTCAGCCTAGACACTACCACATGGGCTCTCCCATGTAACCAAATGGCAAAGGACTCCTCAGAGGCTTACCGCAACTACAGTTTCTCTAACTTGATTGCAGAGACAAAGCCTGATCTTCAACCTAACCCTATCCTCCTTGTTAGAGGCAGCATCTATTACCCTCTACATGCCAGGAGGAAGCTGCCATGGAGATGCGCTTTCACCCTAACCTGCCACTGTGCAAGGCTTTGGTTCCTAGCCATGATCATTATTCTACTATCTGGGGACGTCAAACTAAATCCAGGTCCACCTACCTGTTTCTTTTCCCCAAATGAGTTATCCTGCATGTCCAAGAAAGGATTATTAATTGCCCATATCAATATCAGAAGTCTTACCTGTCACCATGCGGAACTCGAGGCCTGGGTGAAACTCTACAATCCTGATGTACTCTGTCTCGCAGAAACTTGGCTAAAACCTGGTATACCTGATGACGTATGCTCCTTGCCTAACTATTCCCTGTTCCGGCAGGACAGATCCTCATCCAAGCGTGGAGGTGGAGTTGCCCTATTCTTCAAAAACTACCTCAACATCTCTATTGTCCCGGCATCTGCCTCTCTCTCAGTGTGCGAATTCATACAGGCAACTACTGTATTGGGAGAAAAGAAGCTTCATATTATCTGTGCCTATAATCCCCCTGCTGGGGGAATAGTAGGTCTTCAAGAACTCCTTGACATCACCTCCCAGACTGTAAATCATAATGAGGCTGTCATCCTAGGTGATCATAACCTCAGTTGGTTAGGGTCATCTCAAATATTCTTGCAATCACTCACGCTTAGTCAGAATTTTCACCAGTTGATCTCTGAAGCAACTAGAGCCATGTCATCCCATCAAATGGGTACACGCCTAGACTGGGTGATGGCTAACCGTATGGAACATGTGTCGAAAGCAGGAATCCTTGCAGATGCACTAACAGACCACTCACCCACTTTTTGTATCCAATCTATGGTTGTGCCTCCATCTCCTCCATCAAGACTAATAACGTTTACGAATCTAGCTCATATTGACCAGGATGCATTTTCTATGATGTCTCCAATATCGACTGGGCAGGTATGTATCAAACAAAGGACGGAGGTTGTTCTACAGATATTCATAAATGAATTTCTTACCACTCAATATAAACATGCCCCAAGACTACTAGGAGGTCAGAGGAAAACAGGCGAGGTGGCTGCATAAAGACCTCCTTGCTAATCTGCGCAGAGGACAAGCTCTGGATTCGACAGCAAACTGGCCTACAGCCAGATCTTATTGTCTATCGTGAACTAAGGAACAGATGTAAGAGACAAGTTAGAGCTGCTAGAAGCAAATACTGCAAGGACCTTCTACAAAGCTCAGCCTGCGACCCGAGGAAATTCTGGGCCCATGTCAAAACATTTCTGGGTACCTCGCAGTCGGTCACTCTTGATGAAATTATCATAAATGGGGCACACTGTAATGACCCTAGGACCATCTCAAACAGTTTTAACAATCTTTTCTCTGATCTGTCACACTATACCTTGGCTTTACAACCTAGTGGATCGCACTCCAATCTACCTACCACACTACCATCAGACAACCATACTGCCCTATCGTATGATGCTCCTTCAGCACCACCATTCTATTTCAAGGCTATATCAAGAGCGGAAGTTCTGAAATTACTGAGATCCATATCTGCCAATACCAGCACTGGTTCTGACTCACTGGAACCTCGTCTTTTTAAGCTGGCTGCTCCACTCATTGCCTCTCCGATTGCCAGAATCTACACTTTATCCCTTATCCATAGCAGTGTGCTGGACCTATGGAAATCTTCAAGAGTAATGCCTGTCTAAAAAAGGCGACCCAAAGGACATGGCCAAATACAGACCTATAGCAATTATTTCTGTCCTTAGCAAGACCCTAGAGAAAATAGTTGCATCACAGACCATTAACCACCCTACATGCTACAATCTTAGCTCAGACACCCAGCTTGGTTTCAGAAAAGGTCATAGCACCATCACGGCTTTTCTTCAACTAACTACTGATATTCCGTCCAACATGGATTCTGTAAAACTCACAGGTGCCATCTTCATTGACCTCACTAAGGATTTCAACTTTGCAGACCATCCCCTACTTCTCTCCACTCTCCATAAATTCCATTTCTCTACCCCTGTTGTGGACTGGTTCTGTAGCTACCTGTCAAACAGGTCGAGCTAGTCAAATTTAATTCCTCCCGTCCCAACACATCTACTATCAACCTTGGGGTCCCCCAGGGCTCTATCCTTGGGCCCCTTCTGTTCTCAGTTTTTATCAACAATGCAGCTGAGGTCCTGGAATCCTGCGCAGCTATTCTCTACGCTGATGACCTGATCATCTATACTAGTTCTTCTAGTATTGCCTGCATAAACACATCACTTACTTCAGACTTCAATAAGGTCTTAGACTGGCTACTAGACAGTAAGCTTGTACTAAATTAAAAGAAAACTAAAGCCATGCTCCTAGGTTCCGCACCGAAGATTAAGGCCTGTTCTAGTTTGCTGGAGGTTCTTCACCCAGGAGGATTTCCACTTGAAAATGTTACTTCCTTCAAGTACCTTGGGATCCTGCTGGACCAGTCCCTGAATTTTAATCTTCACATTCAGTCTTCGTGCAAAGCTGTAAACTCAAAACTGGGAGTAGCTTACAAAACGAGCTACATGCTTACACCCTTGGCTGAATTAGCAATTGCCCGAGGCATTCTGCTCCCAACCCTTACTTATGGTGCCTCTATTCTTATCTCTGCCCATAAAACCTCCCTACTAAAATGGGACGTAACTTATAACAATATTTGCCAATTTGCCTCTTCATCGCCTCGACTCAAACATCACTGCCATCTTTATAAGGATCTGAATTGGCTCTTGCCCTCTGCCAGAAGACAATACTACCTTGGATCACTAATGGACTTGATCATCCGGGGAAAAAAAAACATCCCAGCTGGCGGCCTTGCTGGTCCCTCAACCATCCTCCCATGGCCTGCGATCAGTTGACAAATCCTTGCTCTATGTTCCGAGATGTCGGATGACTAAAGGCACAGGGGCCTTCCAATTCTCTGCTCCCAGGTTATGGAATGCTCTTCCACTCAACCTCCGGCTGTCTCAGTCTCACTTTGGATTTAAAAGTGAATATCGTCGTTATCTATCCTTAGCTGATGCTTTCACATGCTTTGACCCCACCTGAAGCTCCTGAGACTTACCAGTAATGTCACCCCTGCTCTAATCCAGCACCAAGACTGTCTCCTCTTCCCCTCCCCCATATTTTTCCTTCTCTTTGTAAATAACTTCTTGACTACTAGCTCTCTTCCTTCTTGAACCTTGTTGCCGACTGTCCACAATTGTTTTGCCAATTACCACTCTTGACCTTCCTTCTGTCAGTCTTTCTTGTTATGTTTGAACATTCCTCACATTTCTCTCTATATAACCTTACTATCTTATTAACCCTTTCACTCCACAGGTCGGGTCCGTGGTTTCTACACTTCTTATATATCTTACTGCCATTATCTGTATAGTGCTTGCCATTATTTTTTGTTGTTTCTACCCATTGTATTTTTGTAGCACTGCTGTACTGTTCCTTTATTTGTATTATTGTACCCATGTTGCTGTTGTTCAACTGTTCTTGTTGTACTCCCCCAGGTCGTGCTTGAAAATAGTCATTTTATGGCTAGTGCACTTACCCGGTTAACAAAAACTAAATAAATAAATAAATAAATGGAGGTGGGTGAGTGACTGGAGGGGATCAAAGACTGGCTAAATCAGGCACTTTGGGGACCCTGAGGGATAGCTGAGGCACTGGTGTAGAAGGGGGCATAAACATAGCATTAAAAAAGTACCCTTAACAAAAACAATTTTTTAAATTTTATTTTTATACATTTTTATAAAATAAACATAAATAATGTGAACAGCAGTCATCTTTATTGACATAAGTCACTACCGTAATTACAAAAACAGCTCTAAATGCTTTTTTTTTTTTTTTTAATTTCTGAAGAAAATAAAAATATACTGATTATGAACCTAAGGATGTCAGAAATACATTTTTGCCCAAAAACTATATGATAAAAATTTTTGCCAAAACTGCTGCCTTAAATGCTAAAACAAAGCCTGGTCAAGTAGTATAGAAACTGGGGGAAGAGGGCTCTATAAAACAGAAATGCTAAAACTAACCTGTCTGAAATAAATTTAATCTTAAATGCTTTACTGGATTCTGGTACATGTAAAAGGAGTAGCAGTGGGGACCCAAGTCCTTTATTTATACACCAGAAAGGTACAGCACGAGTGCAAGCATCCCCACACGAGCCCAGAAGCCTGCCATTGAGGATCCACGTCTAGTGGGAGACAGCATGATTCAAACACCAAGTGCCTTTGTGGGAAGCTGCCAGCAAACGTGCCAATTGCTGCCCAGTCGTGATGCTGGTTCTGTGACCCTGATACCTCTCCATTAGGAAAAGTGTGGCGAGAACCATAATTCTTTCCACATAAGCCACCTTAAGGCCATCTGACAGTGACTGTTGGCCACTGCCCACCTGGGCCAGATCTGAACCCATGACATACAGGAGAAAAGCTTTGTGTGACGTCGCTTCCCTGCACTTGGGCAGATGCTTCACCAGCATATGCTGGGAATCAAAGCAGGGGCTCTGAGTCCTGAAGGCAGCAGCTCAAACCAGTCAGCTAAAGAGACATTTCCCCCAAAAGCTAGGAGCGTTAGACTGCACTCCACTGACTTTCATACCTGCCATCACGTGAACCACCTCTAGAGGTCACTGCAACTCTTACACTTGTTAGGCAAGGCAAAGTCAAGCCAAATTCAAATTGGTATAGCGCTCTGTCCATACAGTTTTGTATGGGAGATTTTATTCTTTAAGGTAGCAAAACAGTACAGCATAAGAAAATATAGGTTACTCAACTGTAACCATGGTTCTAGGAGTAGTATACAGTTCACATCCACACTCTAGCAGTTCCACTGGAATGCTGATATCAGTCGGACATGTTTAAGCTAAGTTGCTCCCACCACCCAGGCAGTATATTCTTATTATTTAAAACGTTTTACCAGGCGGGACAAAATAAGCTGAGAACAGCTGGTTTCCAGATGCATCGGGGGGGGGGTGAGGGAAGAGGATGCAAAGTACAAAAATACAATAGGCAAGTATACATGAGCAATTTGAACAAAACATACAAGTAGAAGGGCTCGGTCATTATGGGTTATATACAGGTAATTTAAAGTGCAATAGTGCAATATACCCTATGTAAGGAGGTGGAGGGTAGTCTGAGAAAGGGAGAAGCAATCAATATTTGGAGATAGGGAGAAACATCAAAGGGTGAGAAGGAGGGAAGCAACTTAAGCGGGAGAATAGGTTTGGGCAGGCAGAGGGGAAGGTGGAGTAGAGGGGGTAAGGAGGGAGGAGGTAAAAATAGATCATAGGAATAATATCGAGTCTTCAAGCGTTAGCCATATTCAACCCATCAATTTTCATTGGATATTGCAACCACAAATGTACCTAGCAAGAGAAAATTTAAATATATTCATCATTTGACGCTACAATATATTCAGGTTGAGTTCCACATTGTTACCACCCTTTGATTTAAAGAGCAACTGACACCATCTGGCCAACGGAGCTACGCTGCAGAATTAGAATATGCATACCCCCAATAAATCTCATACCAAAAACTAGATTTCTGCGTTAATTCAAAACAGCCTGTATCAGTGAAGAGTTGCTGATGATGTCATCTCAGGACCTCACAGTCTAGTATTCTCTCTCAGCAAGCTTATAGGACCTGTTTCTCCAAAGTTGTAAAGATCATGTGCAATGGTTTTCACAAGTAAAACAGGCAGCAACAAACAGTAAACACTCTTTTAAAAACTGTGTGTTTCAGGTTTTGTAACAAAGCTGACAATATTTTGTTTATGTGCCTTTTTGTTGTGGTCCTTTTTTCCAGGGTTGCTGGATGCTGGGTCATAGCACACTGTTGTGAGGTTTGCACACTGAATAAGCTGCTGATGTGGTGAAAGGCTGAGATCATTCACACCTATTATTCAATTGAAGCAATTTCTATGAAAGGCACTTTAAAACAATTATTCCATCTTCTTGTCAATGGGGGTGGGAGAGGTAATGCTGTTTTGAAAACTTACTAGGAGTTTCTAATTTAGCCAGCACAATGTGTTCTCCCTGTTCAGGCTCATCTATGTTCTACTCTAAATTAAAAAGATCATTTTACCAGAGCCAACACTTCCACCCTAGTAGGAATTAACAAATGTAAGGCCCCTATTAAAACATATTGTAAAGCAGACAGTGACAAACAGCACTTAAGTTACCAATATTCTTCTTACCCTACCAGACTGACTTCAGGAAGTCCCACTCCACTGCTACTTCCCTTCTTAGGTTCACGGATTTCAGTCTGGCTGGTATGGATAAAGGCCATATCACCTCAGCTATTTTTGCCGACCTGGCTAAGGCATTCGATATGGTCTTCCATGCTCTCCTCCAGGACAAGCTCACTCTTACAGGGCTCTCTACCGTGGCCTCCAGCTGGTTCCACTCCTACCTGACAGGTAGGTCCCAATCTGTTAGAATTGGAAATTCCACCTCTACCTCCTTTCCAGTCACCACAGGAGTCCCCCAAGGCTCGGTCCTCGGACCACTACTATTTTCCATCTTCCTCAACGACCTGCCCATTGCCTGCCCACATATATCCATCCACATGTATGCGGATAATACGGTGCTGTATACATCAGGCCCTTGAACCATTGAGGTAGCGACCAGGCTACAGCAGGACTTCATTAAAGTCCAGCTCTGGTTTCAAGCAAATCAGCTTTTTCTTAGCGCCAAGTCTCAATAACCTTTGGCGTGAGACAGAGACTCTCCCGGCTACCCTCCGCCCCTCCTTCAACACCCTGGACGATGCTACTTTGGAAGTTTGCACCTCCTTTAGATCCTCGGGGTCTGGCCTGACCAACACCTCGACTTTTCTGCACATGTTGATGCCATCTAGAAAAAGCTCCACCCCAAGTTGGGTGCCCTATATCACAACTGTGGATGCATCCCGCTGCCAGCCTGTCGTGCACTTGTGCAGAAAATGATTCTCCCTGTTTTGACTACAGAAACATAGTCTACAGCACCGCTCTTAAGTCCACCCTGGCCAGACTGGACCCCGTCTTCCACTCCTTCCGTCGCTTCGCTCTCGACTGCCCACGCTCCACACACCATTGCATTCTCTATTGGACTCTTGACCTCACCTCGCTCCAGGATCGTACACTATCCCACTGCACGAGACTCACGGCTAAGTTCTGGTCCCAGTCCCTACTGCCGTACCTTGCCTCTGTCATCTCAACCCACACCCCTCCTGTGTACCCTCTCAGGAACTTCTACACCCAGCTCCTGGCTGTTCCGCCCATGACCTCCTCTGCTGGCCGGGCAGCCTTCAGGCATCGCATGCCTAAACTGTGGAACTCCCTCCCCGTGGACATCCGGCACACTCCTGCAACTCAAACTAAACTCCTCATCAAAGCACATTTCTTCCCCACCTGTGACTGCGGCCAAGTATAAGCTCACGCCAAGTTACTGTTCTGTGAATCCTAGTCTATGTCTAGGCTAGTGGGCCTAATCCATTTCTTGCGACCTCACTGATGTTGTTTTTGCAGACTGACTTTTGTCATACAATGCTACTGTACCAATTGTGTGTAATTGAATTTTAGCTGCTGGGTCCTTGTATTACTACCTATCTCACTTATATCATCGACTGTTCATATCCTAAATTACATATATATTTACTGTTCTTCATTCTGTATCATATCCTACATTTTGTATGTATATATTGTGTATTTTTTTTTTCTTCTCTGCTTCCCTTCCCCCAGGACGCACCTGGAATCGAGCAGTATTCTGCTCAGAGTGCCTTCCTGGTAAAACTCTTAACATTACAACACTAGCAGTACTGTACAACTTCCTAAGAGACACAGTACAGTAGCACTCCAAATGACTTCAGCAGCCTGGAGGCATGCTGACTCAGCATCCAGCAACCCTTGAGAAATGGACCACACCAAAAGACATTATAAAATACAATTTTGCCAACCTTGTTGCAAAACCTGAAACACATATAGTTTTTGTAGCAATGTTTTTTGAATGGTGCTGCCTGTTTTACTTTAGACAACTATTGCACATGTTCTTCAGTTCAGTTTATTAACAAGACATAACTGTCATTGCAAAATATTGTACAATACATTTTAGCACACATAAATATATATATAACATTCTACATTGTTAAAATCCATAGAGGTACAATTATCAATAAATATACAAGGAAACTGAGTAGTATAACTAAATTTGCATTTCTACCAGGAAACTCATTCAGATGTTTATAATTAAACTACTGCACATGTCTCTACATCTAAGATTTAGTAACAAATATAAGCGTCACCCTTATAGTAACCTATTCCTTATTTATAATATGCAGTTTCTTATGTTCTATCTTTTTACAGAACAACACAACACTTTCTAATATATCAGTATTTTTGGATTTCAATAATGCATTCACTTGATATGTAAGTTCCATGTCTAAAGTTGATAATACACTACCCAAGTACAGATTTCTTTCTTGAATATAAAGAGGACATAAAATCAATAGATGTAATAGGTTGTCTTCCCCAAGTTGGCACTTGTAAATTTGTGTAATATTTTTTTTTTTTTTTTATCATAGAACCCTCTCACATGATCTTTAAAACTTTGGAGAAACAGGTCCTATAAGCTTGCTGACAGGGAATACTAGACTGTAAGGTCCAGAGATGACATCAGCAGCAGCTCTTCACTGACACAGGCTGTTCTGAACAGGTACTGCAATCAGGGTTACAAAAAAAATTCATAACTTTAAACTGAAGTAATGTAGAAATCTAGTTCTTGGTATGAGATTTACTGGGGGTATGCTTATTCGGATTCTGCAGTGTTGAACTTTTCGCATCAGAGGCTCTTTAACCATCCTCTTTTAAGGGTTCTGAAATTCTCTCCTATGAGCTGGTACTCATGTGCCTTCTTAAATCTCTGTTATTATATTTATGCTGTAATCCTGTACATTCCATTAAATCCTCTTTTTTTATTTTGCTGTTATTTTTATGCTCCTGCTCCACAGCCCTCAATCGGAAGGGAGCCCCAGTGCTGTCCCCTGATGTTCACCAGCTGTCAACTGTTACCCCCAGGGCTTACCTCCCCATGGCAGGGCACCCCAAACCCTGCCGAGGACCGGATCCAGTGTGGTCAGCACCATGGCTATTCAGGGGCAGGACCTGCAAGCTCCCTCCGTCATCCAGCTGAGAGCTCTTTTCCTCCACTTTTTCACCCTTTCAGGGGTGGAGCGTGCAATGATGCTGGCGACAGTAGCGCGCACGCTCCCATGCGCGTCCCGTCAGGCGTCTGCCCCACATCTGACCCCAAGTCGGCACTGTCAGTGTGCTACTCCCAGCCTCTGCTAGGGGTCAGGCATTCACCAACAACTGATCACCCCCCTCTCCAGAGGAGAGCTGTCCCTAGGATGCTCGATCCTTCTCCTCCCCTGCTGACCTTGGGCAGCCCGTGCTCACTCCCAACATGGGTCCAGGTCACCGGTGTGGTGTCCAGCACCTCAACCCTCAATGCCACCGGGCCGGCTAAATCCTCATTTTTACAGGCCTTCTATAGCACCCCTAGTACGTTTGTACTCAAGCAAGTAAAGACCCAGTTCTCTTACGTCTTTCACCACATAACAAATGCTTCAGGTTAGTTATCTTTTTTATTTGTTCTATGTTGGACCACTTCCAAAAGGGAGACATCCCTTATTGTTTGTATGGTGCACAGAACTGGCTGCAATACTCCAGGTGGGGCGTGATAGGGTAGGGCAGAGGAGAAGTGTGCAGAGGGGAGTAGATGGGTTGGGAAAATCAGAGGAGAAGTGTGAGGGTCAGTTGCAGGTACAGGAGGGAGAGGTGAAGTTATGCAGAAGGGAGGACAGAAAGTGAAGGGATAATGCAGAATGCATGCGTAAGGGGAGGAAATTCCAGAGTTTAGGGAAGCAGTAAGATAAAGCAGCCTGGTCAACTGAGGAAGTTCGGGGGGGGGCAAAGTTGGAGCTACTAAGGGTGTAAGATGAAGGAGGAGGCTGGGAGAGGATAGTGCTGAGATAAGAAGGGCAACACCTAAGCCAGTATTTTGCTAAAAACAAGGGGCAGTGAGCTAGGTGTTTGGCTTCAAGGGAGGGAAAGGAGAGGGAGATGAAAAGAGAGAGCAGTGGTGGGTGTGAGCTGGGCAGTCCAAAGCAAAATGACAGAACAAGTGGAAGAGGGAGTCCAGTCTGGAGAGGGTGGATTTGGGAGCAGCGCTGTAGACTATGTCACAACAGTCAAATATAGGGACAATCATTAGCGCTCCTAATTTGGAGTACAGTTTTATACAAATGGCATCCACGTGTTCAGAAAAGCTGAAGTGACTGTCAAGCCAGACCCCAAGGTACTTAAAGGATGGTATATATTCAATGGTGGACCTATCTAGAGTATGGAAGGAGGGAAGGACAGCAATCCTACAGAGTTTTTGCCTTGTGCCAAAGGTCATGGAGACCATTTTCGCATTTAGAGCCAGCTGATTTGAGCAGAACCAGCATTGAATGTTATCAAAGTCTAGTTGGAGTCTGGTCATCAGATCAGCAGGGGTGGGACCAGAAGCAAAGAGGACTGTGTTCATCAGCGTAGATGTGAATGGACACTGAGGTGCAGGCAGCAGGGCGGTCATTAAGGAAGACTGAAAAGAGTATGGGACCAAGAACGGAGCCTTTGGGACACCGGTACAGATTGGGCGGGGGGGGTTGCCAAATCTAACTGACTGGGTCTACCCTATAAGTAGGAGCAGAACCAATTAGTGGCAGAGATGGAGAACCCTGCTGCTGCAAGCTTGCATTAAACTGCCCTGAGGCACTATTGCACTTATAAAATGGTGTATTAATGTTAAAATGAAAAATAAAATACACATAAAACATTAGTCTGATGCATAAAAACATTTATTTTGGGTAATAAATCCTTACACGAGCTTAGTGAGGAGAAGGTGGTGGGCTACAGTGTTGGGGGCTTTGACCATGTCAACAAAGATGTCAGCAGTGATTTGGTCCTGATCCATTACAGTGAGAATGGCGTCAGTAAGCCAGAGAAGGGAGGAAGAGGTGGAGTGGGATTTTCAGAACCCAGACTGGTAAGGGGCAAAGAAGGAGGTAGATTCAAGGAAGTGGGAGAGTTGCACTAACACCATATGCTCTTGGAGTCTGGTAATGGTAGGGAGTACAGAAATAGGGCGATAGTTGCCTGGGATTGAAGTGTCACAACCTGTAGGGAGTAGAATAACTGTGACATGTTTCCAGGCTTTAAGGACAGAGGCAAGTGAGAAGGAGAGGTTTAGAAGAGAGGAGATGGGGAGAGCGATGGCGGAGGCAGAAAGATGGAGAAGTTAGAGTGAAGTCCGTTGGGGCTCTTGCACTTGAGAGGGTTGAGTGTTAGTAGAGCTTTAAAGGCAACAAAGGAGAAGGAGGGAGTTGGAGAGGGAGGGTAGGGGGCAGGAGAAGATGGAGGGATCGGGGGAAGGAGGAGAGGAGGGAGGAGGCACAGGAGGTGAAGAAAGAATTTAATTAATTGGCCACGGGGGGGAGGGGGGCAGAGATGGTGGTATCATTCGCCTTGAGGACTGGCATGATGGAGTGAGCCTTGGGAGAGAATAAGGTGTGGACTACCTTCCACAACTTAAAAGGATGGTTGATGTTCTTCTGACAGGTAGTGGAAAAGTACTCAACTTTAGCCAACCTTGTGGCTCTGGTGCATGCATTACGAATGGCATGGTATTAGTGCAGGTCCTGGGCAGAGTATATCCACTGTCCTATGACATCAGACATTTGCACGCTGTAAGTGGGGATCCGTTTGCAACCTGTCAGGGGAGGCTGGGTGGGTTGTGTGAATGTGAACTATATACCACTCCTAGAACTACACTTACAGGTCAGTAGCCTATATTTCTAAGAGTATGGCTACAGTTCACTATCCACTCTCTGGCAGACTCCTAGCAGTCCTTCTGGAGATGTGAACAGAGTGTGCACCCCATTTGGTTTCTAGCAGTCTTCCTGGAGATGTGAACAGAGTGTGCACCCCATTTGGTTTACAGAGACTGAGGAACTGAGGTCTCAAAAGCAGTCTCCTAACATGACATAATGTCAATGGTATAATGGGATATGAAAGTGTGTGCTCTCCTCCAGGTACTGCTATTCCACTGTTTAAATGTTTTTTTTTGGGGGGGGGGGCCTCTCCCAATGTCCCCCACTCATCACCCAAATCTGTGTCACATCTGTGTTATTTTCAATAAGAAAAGAGCTCTTGAGAATGCTTTCTAGCTGGGCAGTGCTACTAGTTGTCACCCAAATAACATGAGTTCGTGCCCAGAGGATGTCTGCTGCTGACCAGGATGGCAGGATTCTGGTGTCCATCACGGACACCTCATCACTCTTTCTGCTATACAACTGCCCCCTGGTGGTCTGGGGGAGGATGTGTTGTGCAGGAAGGAATACGTGGTCCATTTGGAGCTACCTTATGTTGGTACCCACCAACTCATCTGGGCGAGTGGCACAGAGGCATCACATGCCCCGAGTGGGGCTGGATAGGGAATTTCAAAGGTGGGGTAGAACTCTCCCACCTTCTTTTTTTTTTTTTTTGTAATTATATTTTTTATTGAGTTAGGCAACAAGACAATAAGACACGACAGGGTGTGCGTGGAACACATTTTACCGCACGGCCAGGGGTGTAATAAGGCATTAGGCCACAGACCGAGTGACTAGCCACTGGCCATGCGGTACAATATGTGCCACGCATACCCCAGAATGTCTTATTGCACTTATAAAATGGTGTATTAATGTTAAAATGAAAAATAAAATACACATAAAACATTAGTTTGATGCATAAAAACATTTATTTTGAGTAATAAATCCTTACGCAGCATAAAGTAGTGCATATTTGTATGGGAAGGAAATTATAACTTGGAGGTTGGTTTACTATTTTAACAGTGTTAAACTCAATTTAAGTATTTAAACACTTCTGACAGGAATTTGATTCATTTCATTTATTTGCTGGGACTGAAAAAATGCAGTTCCATTGAAATTCATGGGTCCATTAAAAGTGAATGGACCACCGTTGAAAGATGTCATTCCTGGGGGTGGCATTGTTGTGTTTTGCTTCATTTCATTCTTCGGGTTGCTTTCTTCAGTTGTTGTTTTTTTTTTGGGGGGGGGGATGATTCTTTTATGTTCATGTCTTACTGCCTCAATATTGAGCTCCATCATTGTTGGTCGGTTGCAGAGGCAGACCAATACGATCTCAGGGTTGCCTCACAGCGGTGTCCTGTCACCGCCATCACTTCTCTACTCTGGAGACTTGCTTCAGATAGCAAGTGAATCGCTGTGGACCTGACAGAGTGGTTCGTGTTAATTTCACTCAATTTAGCTTCCTCCCTAACACTCACTACTAATGCAGGCTGCCTGACCATGCCCCCTCACACCCCCACCATTTTATTCTAGCATGTCCTCTCCGCTCAGCCTCCCCTCACCCCACCATTTCTCCCTATACCTTATTGCTCTTCTCCCCCCCCACCCTTCACCTCCACCGCAGTACATACCTCTCTCTTGTACCTTCTTTCTTCACCCCACTGCCAGCTATCCCTGTCCCTCTGAACTACTGACAAGGTACTTTGTGGCTGCTTATGCCCCCACCCTCATAAAGTGTTTTTCTTGTTATTTAACTTGTACTCTGTTCTGAGTTATTCTGTAAGCTCTGAATCCAAGCTGTATCGTTCATTGTAATGTACCTTTGCTTTCTCCTATTGTACTTTGTTTTGCAATCTAGGACGTGGAACCTTTGTAAAAGAGCTTGCACTCAAAGGTCTTTTCCGAATCACTAAATAAATAAATAAATTTTTGCCATTAGTGTTGACAGGAAATTTATACCCAACGGCTGTTGGGCATACCATGTTTCGGCACAATCTAGGAAATATTGGAGCAGATGGCACAGATGACAGAGCATCATCGCCTCAGGGCAGTTTACTTAAATATTTCTTTAAACTGCTGACAGGGCATAATGGGCAGCCGGGTTGGGAATACAAATAGCCTGGTGAGCCTGTTTGTTGCTTTCCATTGGGTCAAGATGGTTTTGTAGCCTCGTTAAAAGGTAGAGTGGCATATTTGGCACTGTTTTCATCATGTTTGAAAATGAAACTGCTTGGTGCTAGATTTCGCAGTCCCTCCCGACCACGCCTGGCCATATACAACTGAATGTCTAGCCAGACATTTCTGAGTAGGCCAGACGTGGTATTTGGGGGGGGTTAAAAGTTCAAGGTCAGGCTTGGAGATCGGCAGATGGTGCTTGTTGGTATCTTTTTGGGCCCTGAGGTATCGCTTTGTTACAGAAACAAACACATTATTGCTGCTCTGGAAGGTGGGATCTGTTATAATATTAATTTTTCGACCTACTGCCACAGAATTCAGATGCCTATTGAGAGATGAGCGTTGTGAGCAGTAGCTGCTGATCGAATATTCTTGCACATCTGTATTTCTCACTTCAGTGTAGAAGCGCCAAAAAGCTTTGTTCAGATCAGTTGGGGTTGCTGTCTTGAAATACAGATTTACTGCTTTTGCTCTTTGCCAATCGTTAAAAACTTTTATGGCCCATGAAGTTGCTTTTTTAGTGTGAGGCTCGTTCTTACTATCTTCTATTTCATTTAGGGCTTCCGACATGAGTAAGAGATAGCACGAGGTGGTTGGCATACTTTTATTTTTATTTGCCTTGGGATTGACGGTACTCACTGTGCCACTTGGTTGAATCAGGTTCACCGTGATGTACTGTTCTTCTGGTATACTGAAGATGCGCGCCAGCTCCTCGTTGGACATGTTGATGTTAAAATTTACTTTTTTTTTTTCTGCCATGGTACAATGTGTGTTGGTTTTCTTTCAGTGGGTAAAGAAAAGGATGGCTGGAGAGCACCAGAGAGCCAGCTTCCAGGCATGTTGTTTTTTTCTCTAGCTCCTTATCAGGGCTCCGTTAACTCCAGATTATTGTCTTCAAAACGCCAGCAAGCAGAAGATTTTCAATTCCACCGAATTCTCCACTACCTAAGCTTTCTTAAGATACCAAAATTAATATGAGGTGTACAAAAAACACTTAGCCTCATGCGTCGGGAACTTCAAGGCCTGCTGTTCCCCGGATGCCAGCGGGACCATCGGGAGATGTAGTAGAGTCTACCTCTAAAGAAACCTCACTGGAGCCCCCATGGCAGACCATCATTGAGTTGGTTAGGGCGATGGACATCAAAATCGAAAGAACCTTGCAGAAATTTGAGGTTCAGGACACTGCTTTGACGGCTCTTAAAAATACTGTGGCAGATGCTGACAAGCATTCCCTCTTGACTCAAGCTACCACAGCGCTACTCACTAAAGAAAATCCACAACTATGGAACAGATTGGAAACCGTTAAAAATGGCTTGAGAGCGGGGAACATCTGCATTGTGGATTTGCCTGAAGGGGAAGAAGGGGCACATCTTTTGGGGTATTTGAAGAACTGGACGGCGGAAGTATTACCCCTAACTGATGATTTTGAGTGGTCAGCTTTTCGACAGGCGTATCAGGTCAACTCAAGAGTAAGGCCTCTCGACTCCTCACAACCTAGGACTGTCCTGGTCAGAACTGTTGGGCTTGAGGTGTGAGATGTTGTGATATCTGCTGCGAGGTCAGTTTACCCTTTGGAAATCCAAGGACACGATCTAAAAATGTTTCCAGACTTATCGTATCAAACAAGAGCGTGGTGTAAGCAATTTGATGCCACCAGGCAAAAGCTTAAATCGCCGGGCATTATCCATTTCTTCCTTTTGTCAGCCCACCTTCACGTTATATATGGAGGCAAAAGCTGGCAGTTTAATGACCCTAAGGATGTGGGCAGTTTAATGACCCTAAGGATGTGGGAAGATGGTGTGAGAAAATTGAAGCTGAATTCCAAACTAAATCCACACAGGGAGCTGTATCAAATGAATCCGACTTTGATGCAGGCTGCATATTTACCTATGTTAATGAAGAAAGTACAGTTACGTAAGAACTTACTGTAACAGTAGATCTTTGTGAGAAGCTCTTGCAGCAGGTAACACATGTAGGACTGACGCCACCTGGCAGCAGAACTTGGCAATACATTTCTCTCGCAGTACCGACATGGGACCGCCCACCTGGCGTCGGCTCTGCCCCCGATGTCACCCTGTATAAAGGTAGTAGGCAATCCCCATGTGCTCCAGTTCTTGTACATCAATGTAAGGCCAAAACCAACATCTGTGGATAAAAACCAGTCCACAAAGAACTACGGGCAAAAACAAGGCAAGCAACAGAAGATTAAACCTTTGGCTCAAAGCAGAGAGGCTTACCCCTGGGTGAAGGAAGGAGGGAGAGAGGGAAAATCATACCTGCTGCTAGAGCTTCTCTCGAAGATCTACTGTTATGGTAAGTTCTTACGTAACTGTACTATCTTATTTCGAGAGGAAGCTCTTGCAGCAGGTTACAAATGTAGGACTGATTCCCAAGCAGTATAAAACTAAAGACAACCCTTGGGAAGGGGTGGGGGTTAAAATACAGAAACACAACCAAGTGGTATGAAACTTAAGACAACCCTTGGGAAGGGGAAGTCAACATACAGACACTCCCGACCGGTATAAATGTAAGACAACCGATGGGAGAAGGAAGAGAGATGCGGACACACAAGGGGAAGGAGACCTCTCAAGAAATAAGGCCCTGGAGAACTGCAAGGCCAAAACCTGCTTGACGCCTGGAAATAACATCCAGACTGTAGTGCCTGATGAAAGTGCGAACAGAGTGCCAAGTGGTGGCAGCACAAATGTCAGCCACCGACACTCTCTTGAGCGACGCAAAGGAAGTGGCGACCGCTCTGGTGGAGTGCACCATGATCGCACTAGGAAGGGTTTTACCACCCTTTTCATAACAAAAGGAAATGTAATGAACCAACCAACGTGAAAGCGTTTGTTTGGTGACAGGGCGCTCCCAGGACCTGTCCGCAAAGGACACAAAAAGCTGATCCGATTTCCTGACCTCCTTGGTTCTGGACAAGTAACAGCGCAAAGCACGATGCACATCTAAGGTGTGTAACAGCACCTCACCCGTTGGAATGTTCCGGGTACTAAACCGGAATTTGAACCGCCTGATTCAGAGTAAGCTCCGAAACAACCTTGGGAAGGAATTAAGGATTGGTGCGTAGATCCACCCTATCCTTATGAAAAATAAGATAAGGCTCTCTACACATCAAGGCATGAAGCTCAGAAATGCGTCTAGCAGAGGTGACTGCCACTAAGAGCAACATCTTCCAGGAGAGGTAGCAAAGCTCACAACTCATGGCCGGTTTAAAAGGGGGGGCGCGTAAATCTTTACAGAATTAACAATAAGCCCCTGGGAGGAACAGGGTCCCGGACAGACGGACGGAGATGCAGGATCCCCTTAAGAAAGGTTTTAACTACCTCCAATTGAGCCACCAACCTGTCCTGGATGCAGTGATGATAGGCAGAAACAGCAGCCAGGTGTACTTTAATGGAGGAGTAGCTGAGATCTGCCTCCGACAGGGTAGCAGGTATTGAAGGATAGAGTTGGCCAGACAGACCACAGGGTCCAATCTCCTGGCTGTGGCCCAAAGACAAAAACGCTTCCATTTCATGGCGTAAGTGGCCCTCATAGCAGGCTTCCGTGCCTCAACCAAGATTTGGGCTATTTCGTCAGATACTCCAACTCTAAGCTTAGCTAGGTCCAAAGGAGCCAAGCATGCAGGTGGAGAGAGCACAGATTGGGATGGACCAGAACTCCCTGTTGCTGAGAGAGAGTAACTGACCCTAAAGAGGAAGGGGCCATGGAAGCTCCACCGTCAGACGCCTGAGCAGTGGAAACCAAATCTGTCTGGGCCACAGAGAGGCTATCAGGATCATGATCCCCCTCTCTGATTGGGCTTTGAGGAGTACCCGCTGCAAGAGGGGAAAGGGAGGATATGCATAAAGGAACCTCCCGTTCCAGGATAGGGACAATGCGTCTTGCCAAAAAGTTCCAGGCTTGGGACCGAGTGAGCAGAAACTGGGCAGTTTTGCATTGAATTGAGTCACAAAGAGATCCAACTCTGGCATCCCCCATCTGGCGAACAGTGCATCTGCCACCGCCTGTAGCAGGGACCACTCATAAGAGAGCAGTGTAGCCTGGTTGAGAGTGTCTGCAACCATGTTCAGGGAACCTAGAACGTGAATCGCCAAAAGACTGATTTGATGCTCCATCGCCCAGTCCCACACCCTCATAGCTTCCCGACAGAGGGGATAAGAGTGCATGCCCTCTTGCTTGTTGACGCAGAACATCACCGAAGTGTTGTCCATTTGAATATGAAGGTGACAGCGCAGAAGGAATGGAGCCAAAGCCTGTAGAGCATACAGGACGGCACTGAGCTCAAGCACATTGTTATGCAGGTTCTCCTCCAAAGGGAACCACAGCCCTTGAGTCCTGTGGGTCCCCAGATGAGCCCCCCATCCCGTTCTGGACGCATCTGTAGTGAGAGTCTGGGCAGGAGTGTCTGGCTGGAAGGGGAGACCTCTGCAGAGATTCTGAGGGGAACCCCACCAGCAGAGTTCCTGACGGATTGGCTCAGAGATCTTGATAGGTAAATCCAAGTCATCCTTCATTTGGTCCCACTGGACGCGAAGCAACCACGGAAAAGTGCACATGCGCAACCTGGCGAATGGAACCGAAACTTTGGCAGCTGCCATGTGGCCCAGTATCCTGAGAATGGATCTAACAGGTACGACAGATGCTGAACAGATCTGGATTGTCAGTGCCCTCAGGCACTCCGCGCTCTGTTGGAAAGTAGAAAAGACTTCCCTAAGAAGTATCCAAACGAGCTCCTATGAATTGCAGATGTTGGGAAGGAAGGAGCTGAGATTTTTCTGGGTTCACTGTAATCCCCAGATGTCGACAGAGGGAGAGAGAGTGTACAGTATGGTCTCCCAGAGACGTGGCCTGGACGGGGCCAGAAGAAGCCAATTGTCTAAACAGGGGAACAGGAAGTGTCTGTCTCTGTGCAGAACTGCTGTGATGATGGCAAGACACTTTGTAAAGACCCTGGGGGCAGAGGAGAGGCCAAAAGGAAGGTCCTTGAACTGGTAGCACCGACCTTCGAACCTGAACCTCAGGAATCTCCGCAGGTTCTGGCATATGGGAATGTGAAGATATGCGTCCTGCATATCCAGTGATGCTAACCAATCCCCGACCGTCAAGAAGGGGAGGAGATTTGGGAGTGACACCATGCGGAATCTCCGACAGGAGACCCACCTGTTGAGGTCGCTGAGATCCAGGATAGAACTTGAGACCCCCGACTTCTTGGGAACCAAGAAGACGCGGGAGTAGAAACCAGAATCTACCTCTGTCTCCGGAATGCACTCTGTGGGATCCTTGTCTAGGAGAGACTGGATCTCCTGTCTGACAGGAGCCCTGTGGTCTCTTGGGTAATAAGACGGGGCGGTGGTCTGTCCAGTGGTAATGATTTGCACTCTATGGAGTGCTTGAACTCCACGAGGTCAAGGACGAACTGGTCGGAGGTCACTTCTTTCCAGGCTTGGGCATAAAGAGAAAAAAGACCTCCCACCGGCTCTCCCGACAACAGGTCTGGGAGAGGAGGACTGCCTGAATAGTCAGGTTGAAGGAGGGGGAGGGAGGGAGGACGGCGGCAGAAGGTTTAGCCTGTCTAGAGGGGGTAGAGGCAGCACCTCTGGCCCCCCCTCATCGACCAAAGCCTCCCCGCTGTGCGTGAGACTGAGCACGGACTGCTGAGGCTGATGTCCCCCTCTGCCACGAAAATACAGGTTACTCACCTGTAACAGGAGTTCTAGGAATGGTATATGTTGTTCATCCACACTTATTGGCAGGTTCCTTGCCGCTTTAAATCTTGCCGGAAGGTCTTCAAGCTGGCTCCTCCCACCCACCGGTGGTAAAACTCGGCTCCGCCCCATGGCGCCAGATCTAGCCGCTGGAAGCCAGGTTGTGCGTCGAAGCCGGGAGGCGAGCGGATCATGGATGAACAACATATACCATTCCTAGAACTCCTGTTACAGGTGAGTAACCTGTATTTAGGGACATGGATATGTTGTTCATCCACACTTATTGGCAGACTCCTAGCAGTTCTCCGGGAGGAGGAGGCACACGCACCCTCACGTGAGGTATAAAGACTGGAGAACAGAGGCCCGACCAACATCCCGGCGTGACCCAAGGTCGATGTGGAAGGGGAATCGGTATATGCCTGCTTCCAGGAAGGAGCCCTGCGGATATCCTAGACAGGGGTATCCTTGGAATCAGCCACCGATGCAGCGGAAGGGCAGGTAAAATGAGCACTTATTCCTCTGGGAGGCTCCATGCCCGCCCACCTATAGCGGAGATCAATGCAGGAGGTGACCCACCCGCTCGTCGTCCGCTTGGCTGCAGGTCTGCCAGGTGCGGCTTCAGCGTAGATGACAAACAGCTGGCGAACCTCTCCCGAACTTCAGCCCTACGCTCCCTGGGAAGGCAAGTGTTAAATAGGGTCCCAATGGATCCTACATACAACCTCCGAGGCGTGAACGGGGTTGAACCCCAGCAGAGACAATACCCGGTAGGGAAGAGACTCCGCCACCGCCTACGGAAGGAACTTCGGGTGGGGCGTGGTACAACCTTGTCCCTGTGGAAGACCAGATAGGGAGATTCAAAGGAGCGCCTGGAACTCCCGTCCTTCTGGTAGGCGTGTTAGCCCCAAGAAGTTGTTCTTCCACAACAGGTGGGGAACTCGCACCTGTGTGAAGGTTCGAACGGCTTGCCCATGAGCTAAGCCCATACCAGCGTAAGATCCCATGGAAAGGGGGATACTGTCCCCAGAGGGGAGGTGTGATCACCTTTCCTGCACCACCGACTACCTTCCGGCCCGCGCCCGGAAGACAGGAGTGGCTAACAGGAGCACCATGAGGGTCGTCGACCGAAGCCCTAGTTCAAGAAGAACGGACTGCAGATGGTCCGGAATGCTCGCTGAGGAACAGGAGAGGGGCCAGGCCCTATCCCAACACCAAATGGAGAACTCTTCCATTTGAAGGCGAGCGTATCTGGTCGACTCCTGGCAGAACACCTCGAAACGTCGAGGACTTTGCCGGAAGACCCAAGGCCTGGCCACTAGCCGCACAGGGACCAGGCCATCAGGTGTAGGGATTGAAGGACCGGAGGGAGTACCTTCGCCTAACAACAGAGATCAGGACCGGGCGGGCTGGAAGCCGCCTCGGGAGCTTGGGACTGAGACTGAGGACAGCTGGATACCAGAGCTGGCGAAACCAGTCTGGGGCTACCAGAATCACCTGCGCCTAGTCCCTCCTCGCCTTGCCTGAGGGTCAAGGGAAATGGGGGAGAGGCGTAGAAGAGGCCCAGGGTCCACGGCCTCAAGGGCATCCCCTACAGCAACCATGCTGAGGAGGCGGGCATGAGATAGTCTCGGCCTCGAATTCTCCCTGGAGGGAAAAACAAAGGTCCACCCGAGGCGTGACCTAGAGGGAAAAGATCTTGTGCTACCTCCGGCAGGAAAAACCACTCGTGAAGTGCAGCCCTTATCCGGCCTAAGGCAACAGCCAGGGTGATGGAGGCTCCTGCCATAGAAATGGCTAAGAAATTGCCTCCCGGCTGCGTGAAAGACCCAATGCGGAGAACCTCCTTACGCAGAGGCAAGGAGGTTATCCGGTCCTGGCGGGATAGGTAGCACATGGTCGTGGTGTTGTCCGCCTGGACCTAAACCACAAGACCCCGCACAAACGGAGCGAGCGGTGCAAGCTAAGCGGACTGCCTGGAGCTCCAGCAGGAAGGAAGACAACGGGCTTCCAGAGAGGACCAGAGGCAGTGCACTCTGTATTCCCCTTGATGGGCACCCCCACCCATCCGAGATGCTTCGGTCGGAGAAGACTGTTGACCCGGGGCGGACGAACGGGATGTTCTCCTGCAAAATAGCTGGAATGGTCTGAAGGAGAGCGTTCCCTAACCCCTGGGCTGTTGTCACGGACTGGTCCAAAGGAACGCAGCACTGTGACCGCTGGCTGGCCAGCCCCCATTAGGGGGACGCATGAACCGGCGGATCCAAACAGACCACGCTGGTGCAGGCCGCCGCAAGGCCCAGGAGATGCAGGAAGTCCTGGTCAGGGCGCAAACTGCCCAGTCAGACCTGACTAGGTAAGGGAGGAAGGACCTCAGCCCTGTCCGCCAGGGACCGAGCTCGGACTTAACAGTCGAGCCTCGTCCCGAAGAAGGATTACCCGCTAAGGCACGAGTTCCAACGTGGCTCCAAAAAAAAGGAGACCAGTCTGAGAGCAACCTAGAGGGCCAGAGCTCTGGACCGTCCCCCTACGCCTGGAGGGGTTGCCTTCAGACCGCCATCTGGGTGGGGTTACGCCCGGACCCATTAGTGCCGCAGGAATGCTGCTGAGCAGAGACTGAAGGGTCTGGCCTGGAACTCGTAACGGGATCCCCCGCTAAGAAACAGAGGATTCCCCCAAGAAACAGACGGAACGAAGCGTAAGTACATCCTGGAGAACCAGGAAGAGCCACACGCCCCGTACTGAGGATGGGATATCTGAGACAGAGAGACCATCCCGACGTGCAGAGCGAGAATGGGGCGCAACCCCCCCCGTCCGTTAGGGACCAGGAATACCTGGACACGAACCAGGGTCTGGAGGAGGGTCCGCAACCTTCCTGATCACCTCTAGATAGAGGGGCCACGCAAGTCGGCTCGGAAGGCCGACAACAAGGTTGCGGACCCCAAGGCCCAAGTGGGGCAACGGCTCGAAAGGGTGGGGCCTGCTAGCAATCCCAAGGCAGGACCTTCCCCTAGCACCTCCGACACCCAGAGGTCAGGGAAAGCGGACCAGGTGGAGAAGGGGCGAAGCCGTCTTCCCACGGAGGACCCCGGGTAGGGGTGACGGGCTGGGACAGCGCCTCAGCCCGTCCACTGAGCAGGCTTGGAGGAGGATTGGCCGAGGCTCCTGGGCCTTACCTCCGGCTTCCCTTTAGAGGAAGCCGCTGTTTGATACAGAACGCCCAGCTTGGGGTCGTTGGCCCTCATGTTGAGATGATGGGCCGGTCGAGTCACAGGGGGCCGAGGGGCAAAGGGCTTACGCAAAGGCTGCCGGAGCCCTTGTCCCTCCGGGCGGGGTGACCGTGTCCGGAGTGGTATCGGACTTCTCGGTCCCCTGGAGGTGTCCCTCCACTCCAGGGCCGAAAAGGTCAGTCCCCAAGAAGGGGATGTCCACCAACTTGTGCTGGGTTTCCGTTGAGAAAGAGGATAACCTCAGCCACGCCCTGCGGCGCATGGCCACTGCGGCCGCCACCGACCTGGCACAGGAATCACCTAAGTCCAGAGCAGTCTGAAGCTGCTGCTTTGCCACCGCCCTACCCGGGTCCCGCACCCGCCGGACCGTGGTCCGCAGGTCGGCCGGGAGATGAGGGAGCACCTCATCCAGGGAGCCCAAAAGGGCATGGGAGAAATGTGCCATCAGTGCAGCCGAGCTGGCCTGTCGGAGGCCTAGGGAGGATGCAGCGTAAACCTTGCGCCGACATAGTCCATCCTTTTGGACTCTTTGTCAGGGGGCCTATCCACATCCCGGGCGTTCCCAGAACACTGGAAAACATTATCGGTAACTAACCCCTCAGCTGAGGGGTGCTCCGAGAAACCGGGCAAAGAACTGACAGGGGCAGAGTACTTCCTGGCCATCCTGGCTGAGGGCGCAGGACAGGAAGTAGGCCGCCGCCAGAGCTCCAAGCCCGGGCCTACGATGGCCTCAGCCACTGGGAAGGCCTCCAAGGGTGAACCTCCTCGGTCTAGAATCTCTGTCGGGATAAGGGGCCCGTTTGGGCATGGGCTCAAGCTGCATCCCGGTGAACTCCAAGACGAGCTGAAGCAGACCTATAAAGGGCGAAGGGCTGTCATCCACAGATCGTTCTGGAGAGGACCCCGGGTCCTCCTGACTGGGGAACATAGAGAAGTCGACGTCGGACTCCAAGGGGTCTGCAAAGAGCTGCCTCAGGCCTGAGTCACTCTTTGTCCGCCGAGGGCCGGCGGGAGTGAGGGGGACAGACAACCTGCAGGACAGGTCGTGACCCGACCAAGGTTCCACCGAGGACGGGGGGGCAGCAAGGTTCAGATGAACAACCGGCCCCGGAGTGGGCACCTCGACTGCAGCGAGCGGTTGTGTCGGCCGATCGGGCGGCAGCTGCTTGCTGGATGGGGAATGAAATGGTGTCGATTGATTCCTGGACAACAACTGCTGCCACATGAACTCCTCGTAATGTCGACGCCATCTGCATCAAAGCCACTCCTCATCTGAGAAGGGAGACGAGGAAGAATGGTAATGCCACTTAACTCGGTGCCCCAACCGAGAACGCCAAAGTCGGTGTGAGCGGCTTGACTGAGAGGAGGACCGAGACGCAAATCCTCGGGGGAAACCGAGGGTGGGCCTGGGAAGGAGCAGGGAGCACCCGCTCTTCCCTCGGCTCGGACGAAAGGACCAAGGCCTGTCGACCCGAAGGTACAGGCAGAACCTCAGCCTCCGCCGGGGTAACTGGTGAAGGGATTGTGGCTCCAGCAGAAGACAGCCCGGATGACAGGTCGAGAGACTCGGCAACGTCGACGGGAGTCTTGGCCGGCTGACCTGATGGGGACACTGTGAAGCCAGCGGCCTGAGCCGCACTCTCGACCGAAGTCGAACGTCGGCTGGCAGGGGAGGGGGAACTCTCTCACTCCCGCCAGTGCGACACAATGGGACTTAACTGCGACTCCTTAGACTTGGGCGAGAGGCAGGTCCCGGAGGTCCCTCTCCCTTCGAGGAAAGGGACTGGCGAAGCTCCTTGAACAAAGCTGAATGAGGAGAACTCAAGGAGAGCGGGATAAGCACCGCGACCGAGGAGGAGGGAGCCGCCCCCTCCATGGAGGAAAGAAGATCGAGCTGCTCAGCCGAGACAGCCGACGTGGACACTGCCCGAAGAGTCTCCAATGATTTTTCCGGTGCAGAAAAAGTTTCAGGTCGCCCGAGCCCCGAACAGGCCGCACGATCCTCCAGTGCGCTGGTTGAAAGGGCACACCAAAAATCGCAAACTTGTGGATCATGATCCAAGTCGAGGCAGTAGACTCACGTGGAGTGCGGGTCTTTCCTGGAGGAATTAACCGGGCGCCTCCGGGAGCCGGAAAACGAATGATTCATCGCAGCAGCGAGGGAGAAGATTGAAGTTTAGAAAAACTTCCAACTAAATTCGGAGAGACCGAAAATTTCAGGAACCAGTCGAAAACGCAGAGCGCTAAGGAGGGAACCTGAGCTTCCAAGCGGTAAGGAAGATCTGGCGTCATGGGGTGGGGCCGAGAGTTTTACCACCCGGGTGGGTGGGAGGAGCCAGCTTGAAGACCTTCCACCAAGATTTAAAGCGGCAAGGAACCTGCCAATAAGTGTGGATGAACAACATATGCATGTCCCTAGAAATGGGGCTTGCAAAAACGCTCCTGTTTTGGGGGTACATGGACTGCACGGAACGGATGGCCTTTCCGGAGTCCTGTAGTTTGACAATAACTTTCTCTGAGTCTTCCCCGAAGAGCACAGAGTCTCTGAAAGGGGCATCCGGAAGGGTCGTTTGAACCTCTGGGTCAAACCCTGAGACCCAGAGCCAAGAGTGGCGCCGAAGGCAAATTCCAGTTGCAGCCGCCCTCACCGAGGAGTCCGCAGGGTCATACGCTGCTCGGAGGATGTGGGTACCCACATCCGAGCCAGTCTGTAAAAGCTTTGCAAGCTCCGCCTTTTGGGGGAAGTTGGGCACGCCTTACTGGATGTCCAGTCCTTGGTCCCAAAGGGCATTTTGGAACTGGACCATATGAGTAAAAAAATTGAGGCTCCGTATGCTGCAAGTGGCAGTCGAGTACACCCTGTGACCTAAGGAATCCAGCTACTAAAGACTCCCTGTCAGGCGGCTGGGTACTTAGGTGCTTCGGCCTCTGCGAACGATCATGCTCAGCCGAAATAACCACCGAATCAGCTGTAGTGTGTTCGGCTAGGTAAGAATGGTCCTTGGGGGCCTGGTACAAGCGATTGGCCTTTTTGGGCACCGCAGAGGAAGTTTGTGGGTGCCTCCAAGTTGCCAAAGTGACGTCTTGGAAAGTATCCACTAATGGGGGGATAACCACCAGCTTGGGGTCCTTCTGGCGTAGGTACTTTGCCAGATGCAAGCGTTTGGGGTCCAGGGCCTCTGTATCCCATCCCATATTCTTCTGTATGTGACGCATGACGACCTCCATAAAGCTGGGGTCATCAGGTGGAGATTTAGGCTGTTCCTCTGTGTCGCCAGGAAGTGAGCCAGGGTCAGAATTAGGAAGGGAAGGTTCTGATTCCCTGTAGGCATCGGAGGAAGAGGAGGAAGAAGAATGTTGTATCCTCTTTTTGTGTCTAGGCCTCCTGGGCAAAGGAGAGCGGGAAGAGGAAGGAGTTCTTGTCCTCTTGCACTTGTCCTTGTGTTTGCTGGGGTTAGCAGGAGTCTTATCCCCCTTGTTCCAGATGGGACAGGAGTAACCTGGGCATCTGGCTCAGGGACTGGAGGAGGCTGAGGAGCAGGATGGGAGACCAGGTCTTGTTTGACGGTTTCCCACCAATAAGTAGAGAGCTCCTTCACTTGAGACATACCCAACTTGGGGGACTCGGGCTTAGGAGGCAATGCTAGATGGCCGGGACCCGCACCAGCGTTGGTCGGATCCGGCGTAGGTGGAATGGGCAACATTGGTAATGCCTCTATAGCACCGTCGTTGGGTTCCGGCATCAGGTGGACCGGCCAATAGTCCCGAAGAGAGGTGTCAGGGGTGCCGACAGGCGATATCGGAGAGACAGACGACGGCTGAGGTACAGTGGTCTTAGCTGGCACCAGAAGAGGAGCCAAGGGCTTGTCCGGCGTCGGGGTAGAAGCATCATCCGATGGGCATCCCTTGGCTGGAGACGGGTGGGGATGGTCGGAACGAGAAGAGGCCTTAGACGGCCTGTCTGACGACTTGTGGGGCTTATCCAAGTGGCATCTGTCAGAGTCCGCAGACTGACGCCGGTTGGGCTTAGTCTTGGGTGGCAGGGAAGAAGCCCTGGAAGCAGAGTGCCCTGAAGCCTCTTTGGCCTCCTGGGGATTGACAAAGGATGATTTACTTTTTGCCGCTGTGGAACCGGTGTCGGAGGGCCTCTTGTGGGCTGAAGAGCCGGGGTTCGAGGGCTTTTTAGCAGCAGCACCAAAGTCCGAAGACCTATGAGCTGTTGCAGTGCCAGAGTCCGGGGCCCGGATCTTGATGAGTTGTAAGGTGGGCCCCTTGGAGAGAGAGGCTGAGGCAGGAGGCTTGAGGGAAGTAAGATGGGCCTCATGTCCAGAGGAGCCAGAGCGACCCGCGGACTGGGAGTTGGATGACCTGGGCCTGGAGGGCGAGCGGTCCCGATGATGGTGCTTCTCCTTCCGATGTTTCCTGGGTGGAGATGGTGAATGAGATTCCTGCCCGGAGGATGTCTCCTGCTACATCTGGGCCAAACGTTTTTCCTCCAAAAAAGCTTGGAGACTTTTGCCTGCGGATCCTGGTTTGGCTGTTGAAGGCCTAGCAATGGGTACAGGCGCTGGTGTCGTGGTCTGGGCCGAGGCACAAGAGGCAGGCCAAATGTCCATCCTTGGAAGGGATCTGCTTGCCACAAGAGCACTTATTACAGTGCCCAGTCAAAGTAGAGGACATACGTCGCACTTTCGCAGAGAAAAATGAAGAAGAAATAGCTGTTCTTAGCTGAGGAACCGATGGAGAATCGAAAGCTGATCTAACGTGTTGCTGCGGCGGGAAAGAACTGGAGCACATGGGGACCACCTACTACCTTTATACAGGGTGACGAGGGTGGAGCTGATGCCGGGTGGGTAGTCCCACGTCGGTACTGCTAGAGAAAAGAACTGCCGAGATCTGCCGCCAGGTGGCGTCAGTACTACATGTGTTACCTGCTGCTAGAGCTTCCTCTCGAAGTAAGAGTCACTAATTTCTTTTCGGCTGCATCCCAGGGGACAGTGTGTGAACTTGACTCTTCTTTTTATTAAATTAGGCTAGTGCAAACAAATATTAATAATGCTCAAATATGCATAATGTTTGTGCTGTTTAGATATCTGGTTTGCCTTTGTTAAACTTATGAGTCAGGATAACTACACTACTGTTTGGGGAATGGTTAATTGTTCAAGAAGTGCCATGCATAAGTTTGGGGCTTTCTTACTGTCAATTTTGTAGTTCATACGGAGTCATGGAAGGCTGGGGGAATTACTAATTACTGTGTATTACATTTACCTGACGTAAGGTCAATAGCACTACTGGTTTAGTGTGTACTTCTGTTTTGCGAAATGGCCCAACGACAGTTCACCTAAGCCACTGAAGCGGCTGGCAATTTCTTATGGACATTATTTTGGGACTTGAATATTATATGAATACCCCCCTTCCTACCGTAAAAGATTGTAAGAGGAAATGAGTGAACCCCAACACTATGTGTTATGGGTCAGGCATGTCTGACGTATTAAGTTATACATCTCTTGCATGATATGTACTGCTGTATTGTTTATCTTAACACACAGAAAGTACAAAAAAAAAAAAAAGGAAAGATGCCTGCCAGTAGGAATGCCAACATTCTAAAGCAGATGAATCTTGGCTTTTTTACTGCCAGCTCTTTTTGTTACCCTTGCATGGAACAGATTTTATGTATAGTGAGCTAGGATTCAGATTGGCTGATTTAGCCTACCCATTTTATAACAGCAGATACTTATAAGAGCAGTACAGGGCAACGGTATACACCCCACATTCTGCAGAAAACAAATTATGAACATGGCCATTCACAATAAATAGCCAGCACAGTCCTCAGAAAGTAAACCCTTGAGGTTGTACTGTATATGTAACCCAGATTTCCAATACCTTAATATAAGTAGAATACTACACACTTTAAAGAAGTAAGGGATTCAGAAATACACTACAACCCACTGATTAAATTCAGCGAATGAATGAGTCATCTACCAACACTGTATACAGGACCCAGCTTTGCCATTTGGTTAAGAATTGAGGTATTATGCCTCGCAGAGAGGCCGTAATATGTTCCATAGTATATATTTCCTGAAGGATTCCACTGTAGGGGACTGCTGTTGCAGCCATAGCCTCGTGATGGCCTTTGTAGCTGCCATGATATACAGGAAAATCATTAAACATGGGGCAATTCTGATGCCGTGCTCATCTGTATTGGAAATGGCAGTATGTTTGCACCTGTCCTGTGGCCCCCCCATTATGTCAGGCATGGTAGACAGCAGGCCTTCCACACCCCAAATGCCCATCCCCTCCATATACATGTACTCCCTGGTATCCAGTGGCACCCCCTGCCCTCCGGTCGCCTGTCGCCAGAAAATTCATACTGTCCCTGGTGTCTAGTGGCACCCCCTCAATCTCTATCCTTGTATGTATAATGTAGTCCCTGGTATCTAGTGGCACCCCGTCCTCTGTTCCCATAAGCATACTGTAGTTCTTGGTGTCTAGTGGCACTCACCGACTCTCCGAACACCCATCTCCTACCAACGGCAGCGGGTGCCACTAGAGACTTAGATACCAGGGACAATCTAACCACTTACAGGGATGGGAGATCGAAGGGTAGGGGTGCTACAGCGCCAGGGCCAATCTAACCACTTACAGAGACAGGTAATCGGAGGATGGGGGGGGTGCCACTAGACACCAAGGTATATCTAGACCAGCACAGAGACAGGCGATCGGAGGGTGGGGGTGACAATGGACACCAGGACATCCCATGTTTAAACAAGCCAGGGTTCGGTGGGTGGGGGTGGGGGTGGAGCACTGCAGTACCGCTGCCTTGCATCCTACTGAGTCAGGGTTTGCAAAGGTGGTAACATGCACCCATTCAGGTAGCATTTACCCTCTGTGCAAACCTCTTAATTTGCTGCTGCGCCCGTATGCAGGGGAGGACCCCCTCATTTGCATGGGCACAGTAGTAAATTAACACTTGGATGCTAACGATTTTTGCGCCACTGTGGGGGTGTCTGAATATAGATCACCATGTACAAATCAGGAGCAAAACCTGGTTAGCACAGGCAAACACCCCTTAGCACCTGGGCTAAGTTTTGAATATCTAGCCCCAGGCACCATGTTCAGATTATTGTTGTAGTAATGACCTTCACTGAATGAGTGGAACTGGATGCACCACTGTCACGAGACGGTAAGCAGTGTAGGTCAAATAAGAGCAATAAACTGTGGTAACATGGGAGACCCACAGAGGCCAAAGGTGCCAGTCAGTAGAGGCAAAACCATTGCATCCACTTGATGCAGACTGTGATTCATCCCAACGTGGAAGCCACCTCGTACCACCAACAGCTTAGTCTGGTTCAATTTCACTTGGTTACCATCTGTATCCACCCCCCTTCCCCGAGGTCTCCCCTGAAAAAGGGACTTCTAACCTCAGTGGGCCTGCCAGTCTACAAAATTCAGTAAATTCAAGAAATAAAATATGATGCCTTCAACTGGTGCCAAGCTACCTCCAGGCCCGGGCAGAAAGGTCAGTGGCCTGCCTGACTGCCATGCTTTGCAGAAATATAGCTAAGGGCGTGTTTAGCTGCAACCATGGATGATGGTTATAGGTCGCCGTATGTGCCTGGTGTGTAGAAATGCACATTAGGGCACATGCCAAGGAAAAAGTCTTTCTGCCAAGGGCATCCATCTCAGAGGAATTTGTCTCTGGAGGTCAGTCATGTGCATGGCATTGTGGCACTGACAGGGTCTGCAGTATTTCAAGCCCTGAGGAGGGGTCAAGTATCTCACCTGCAGACCATGAGGATGCACAATATCATGTTACAAAGTCCCTGGGGATGACTGGGTTGGAGAACGGATGCATCCACACTGACCTGGATGCTTCTTCAAAGGCTCTAGGACATGGAGGAATGACACACGTATTAAGACTGGCAACGCCAAGGAGTCCAGATGGCAGGGCTGCTGGATCGCGGCTTACAAAAGATATAGGCTGAGTACCTGGTGCATCACCACCAAGAATCACTGGTGCAGAGCATGCTCAGCAGCTGAACGAAGGGGGACAGATTTGCTGTCTTCTGAGGAGGATGTCGATGGAGATAAGGCGCCAACTCAGAGAACCGTTGGTGCCGGGAAGAAGGGCCTGTACTGGGCCATCAGACTCCCTATGCCAGTTCTTTAAGGTATCAATGAAATCCCAGTGTTACTTCCACATTAACGGCCCCTCAGGGACTATGAACGAGGGAAACCTCTCCAGGAAACGGTGAGACCCTGCTAAACGAGGTTGAGACCCCTGGTCTTGAGGGCCTTGGCCTGGGTTGCTAAACTGCGTAGGGGGCCTCGCCAAAGGGGAGGGCTTAGCAGATTCACCTAAAGGGTGTCTTCCTACATCCAAGGAGTGACCCGATTGGTACCCATGGGGCTAAACCTCCAAGTATGGACAGCGGAGCAATACAAGTCCCACAGGGCAACTCTGGTCCTCACCAACAGTGATGACGTTCAGCAGTTCTAGAGAAACCCATCACCAGGCCACCATCAAACCCCGGTAGGCACCGCCTCCAGCACCATGTTAAGAATTGGAAACAGTCCCAGAGACAGGGTAATCCCTGTCACCATGGCCGGCAATGCCCTCGACACCTTTCTTGGTGCAGTCTTTGGCATCGCCCCCAGTGCCATCACCTTCCTCAGTGTTGGGGACGAAACTGTTGTCAGCACCTTGCTTCGTGCTGGACCCAAGACCAATACCATGGCCACTGCCTTCTCCGTCACAAGTGTCCAGAGCCATCCCCTTCCTCGGTGTCACTAGTGACATCACGGACGGTGATAACCTCTGAACTGGTAAAATTGCAACCAAAGGCCTCAGTGACAGTCCCTCTCCAGAACCACAACAGTGTCAGGCTGGGGCCCAGCGTTGTCCTTGTTGCCACCCACCATGTCATCATTGCAAATAGTGACAACAGCACAGGCGATTACAGAGGATGACGTTGAGGTGTTCACTGCTGTAGACATAGCATACAGCTGTGGCCTCACCACTGGAGACATCTATTGCTCAGCGCAGGCTGACAGTGAAGGTTTCATAGTCAACCCTCCAGAAGGTGGGGATTAGCAACCTCACTTTAATGTACAGTTCTTAAGGGTACAGCAGCCCACAAAGAAGCAGGCACTGCACACATCCCTGCTGTATTTCAGTCCAAGACAAGCCACACAGACCTAATGCCAGTCCGGAACAGCGATCAGTTTCCCACAGGGGCAACAATACATAATGTGTGGCTGTTGGACTGTATTCGAATATTTTGCCCCTTTCTTCAGCATCATGGTAAAATAACAAATACAGGTGACACCCCAGTAAGGTACAAAATGCAGTGACACAGACAGAAAAGTGGTGACGAGTTCAAACTGAGGTGCTGAGCTTCTACAGTGTGCATTCAATGGTGGGAAGAACAGAATTGAGGTTAGTGAAGGAGATGGCACCAGTTATTGGCTAGCACACAGCACCAGGTGGGGGTGCACAGGTGCCATGCCCAATAGCTGTGGCTGCTCCCTGGCAAGAGTTTTACTCCCTCAGGGTCCAAGTGCCTCCGGCCCAGACTCCTAAGTGGGAATCAATGCTGATTATTGATTCTTGGAAGACCATCTCGTAAAGGTGAAACTCCAAGCCATCTTTGGCAGGCACTTCATATGGAGGTGAAGGTGACTTTGTCCTTGTGGAAAACCAGATATAGAGACTCCAGCGAAAGTGTCAGGAGCTCACTTACCCGTCTAAGGTGTTAGGAACAACAACAAAAATGCAGTCTTCCAGAAAAGGTGTAACATATCACGTTTTTCCGTCGACTCGAACTGTTCACCCATCAGTTTTGCAAGCAGCAGTGGGTCCCATGGTGGTGAATGCTCTCCCTCGGGAGGGAATAGGTGATCAAGGCCTTCGGAAAAGCACCTGACCACTTTCTCCTAGGCCACTGTCAGTATACAGGTTCATGCCTGGTATGCTGAGATGGTGGCCAGGTGCATTTTAAGGGCGCGTGTCTAGTAATCCCAACTGAAACAACAACCAATGATAGCTGAGGATGTATGCCACAAGGTAGATGAGGGGATCTTCCTCCTGCCCTGCACACCAGTGCGAAAACTTTCACGACTTTAAGGAGTATGTTTTAAGAGTCAAATCATTTTGAGACACCTCCAGAACATGGAGTACGTTTTCCAAAAAGCCCAGAGCTCTAACCGCTCAGGAACCAAGTGAATAAGTGCAGGGAGGATGGCAGGTCTGGATTACTGACTGTCCCTCTTGATCTAGTCAGCAGGTTCGGATGCAACTGATGCTGCCACAGGGGCCTGCTGCTGAGACTGAGAAGCTCCTGGTACCAGAACTTCCTAGGCCAGTCTAGCTGTCAGGATCAGGTTCACTTTGCTACTGCGGGCCTTAAGAACCATGCTGTGGACAAGGGGAACTGAGGGAAAGCATAAAGAAGACCCAAGGTTTAGGGACTGGAGAAGGTGTCCCCGATCAGTGTTCCCATCTGGGGGGCAAGCACAGCCTGTTCTCCTATGAGGCAAACAGACCCACCAGAGGTGTGCCCCTGTGAACGAACAGTTATGTCACCACATCCTGGTGCAAAGACTACTTGTGCAACATCACTCCCATGCAAATGGGAGCATCTGCAAGCTAGTTTTCTTCCCTCCGTGTGGACTGCAAGCAGGTTCGGCTGCAGGTTCCATACTAGGGACCAGTTTCTGAGCGCAACCCCAAAGGGAAAAAAGTGTGTCCCATCTTACTTGTTCAAACAGAACATGGTGGTCGTGTTGTCAGTATTAACTTTCACGACCAGATCCTGTATCAGTGGAACAAACTTCATCAGTACCAGCTGCACTACCCAGAGCTCCAGCGGGCTGATAGGTTCTCGGGTGTCTCTGTGACCAGAACCCAAGGGCTGCGCAGTTTGGCAGATGAGCACCCCATCCAACCAGTGATGTATTCATCGCTAATGTTAATGGCTGTGCCCGGACAAAGGGAATACCCTCTGAGAGGTTCTGGGGCAACAGCCACTACTCAACCGTGTCTCACATCAGTAGTCACTAAAACAGACCACTTCAGGTGGTCATGGGATCACTGATGTGCCATTTCATGCTGAAGGGGGCCCATCCGCTAGCAAGCTTAATGGACCACAGCTGTCATAGATTCCATAATCCCCTACAGCCACAAAAAATGTTGACTGGCCACAGCTACTCAACCTGAAAGGATCAGACAAAGGAGGTAAGATCCTCTACTCGGTCTCAGGGTATGTGAGCCCTGACTTGGAGAGTGTCCAATTCCACTCCAATGAACAGGCTTACCTGCTTGGCTACTAGCTCTGACTTGGTTAGTTTGAACATCAGGCACAGATCCTGGAATGTCTTGACAGCTAGATCCCTGGACCGCTCTATGTCCTCCCTGGACTTCCCGTGGTGGGCCAGTCATCCAGGTATTGGGAGACACTGATGCCTCTGCGCTGGGTGGCACTTAGTAAACACCATGACTACTGATGACAGGCTGAAGGACATCATCCTGACCCAGTACAAAACATGGTCCACCAGAAAGCAGAGGAACTGCTGATGGGATGGATGAACTGGAATGCGACAATACGTGTCCTGGAGGTCCTGGGAGCAAAACTCAGCCTTAGGTTCCAGAGATGGCATTATTTGGTTTATTGTGACCATGTGGTCACCATCTGGTTGATGGTGACCATACAGAATCTCCACCTGTACAGAAACTTATTCAAGACATGCAGATTGAGAATGAGGTGCCAACCATCATCCATTTCAGTACAAGAAGTAACAAGGCACAAACACTTGTGAGGCCAGGGTGTCCATGACAACACTTATAGCACTGCACTCTATGAGCTGAGACCTCACTCTGCAGTACAGCCAGTGTCTCCAGACACCACAGGCTCCAACAGCGCTCAGCATTGACAGAGAGGGAGAATCTTGAATTCAAGAGTCAACCCAAAAAACCAGGAGTTGTAGCAAGGTTAGTGCAGGTGGGGGAATGGCTCCCTGCAGACAGTCACTTCTTACCCATAGTGGAGGCTCCAGAGGACTGGCCACTGGAAATACCACCCCCCCCTTTTTTTTGTTTTGTTTCTCTTTACTGTCTGTGACCTCAGGGCTTGTTAGGCTGAGCTTGACAGCAGTGTTGGAAATGCTCCCTCTTCTAGTGAGGCTATTGCTGGTGGTGGTAGCCCAACCCATGAAACACGCTCGGAAAAGAGCCCTGCTGCTTCAGCTTCGATAGCTGCTCTGCCTCCTGAGTAGATGCCATCAAATCTAAGGTGCCAATGGACTTTCCAATCCAGGTAAGATGTTTTTCCACCCCAGGCTCAAAAGGTCAGTGCTCATAATTGGCACGCTGGCCAATTTGTGCTTGGTCTCCAAGGTAAATATAAAAACGCACAGCCAAGCACTCCTATGCAAAGAAAACATCGCTGTCCCTGAGCTGGCTGATGAACTTGCAGAGTCCAAAGCTGTCTGAAACCAGTGCTTGGATAAGTAGAGGCATAAAGCACCCATGCATTAGGTTGGACAATTGCTGGAAAAAGTGGGATCATATATGAGAGCTTGTCAAACAGCTTGTGATTGAATCTAGCCATTATTGCCGCATAACTGGCCTGCAGGAAGTCAGTCTCATATACCTTGTGGCCAAGGAAGTCCTGCTTCTTGGCCTCTTTGTCCTGCGGCTTGTCTGGTTTGCCCTGCATGTTCACCTTGCAGAAGACCGTGTCAGCCACAAGGCCCTCCAGAGTGCGATGCTCCTAGAACCAAAAGAGTCCTCCAACAGAGACCACATACTTGCAATCCAACAAGTGGGGAGGTGGTTGCCTGAGGTTGGGTGCTGCCAAATGCTAAACACAGGGCCTTGAGTAGCTTTGGCAACCAGGAATGCAACCCCAGGATACCCATTAAGGGGTAAGACTCTCACTTCTGGGCCTCCTTTAAGAAAATGTCCTGGGATGTAGATATGTGCAGTAAAAGTAATGCAAAGGGCCAGCCCAGTGGCACTGAGGGTTGAGGCACTGGACGCCATACCTTGCGCCACGCCAGCAACCCAGGTTCGGGAAATGAGCCTGGGTCGCAGTGTGATGGCAGGGGGGAGAGAGAGGATCGAGTGTCTGGAGGACAGCTCTCCTCTCTCTGGGGTGGGATCCAGGCTTTCCCGGCATTGCAGCAGCCCCCAGTGGAGACTGGAGGTACAGCGCATGCTACAGCAGCACGTAGTGGGACAGAGCTACGGCAGGCGTCACTAGATGCCATTGCACCTCCGAGCTCTAGGGGGGAAGGGGATCGAGGGTGTAACAAGCAGGAAAAAAAACCCTGTTGACCGGGTGAGGCGACGGCAAACTCCAGAGGCCAAGGCCCACACGCCCACTGCCGGCTGCTACCTCCGACTCTACCCTCTGGGGACCCTCAGCCTCTCCAAGGGGCCCGGGAGAGACGAGAGTCCTGATACCGATACAGTTGTCGGGGGAGTCGTGGTTCAGGTGGGGAGTCAGGAGCTGCAAGCTGCGAGAGGGAACCGAGAGATTCCCTGGAAGGTAGGATGAGAAAAAAAAAAGTGTTGCATAGGGTGGCGAGTCACTTGGAGAGGACAGACTGTCCAAGGAGTAAATATCCACAAGACTCTGAGATGATGCCTGAATGAGGCCTCAGACTCTTAAGTCTCAATTACAGAAGAGAGGCTCAGGATGCCCCTCAAGAATATGAACCATCAACTTTGTTGTGGTGACAACCATGGATAGAAGCTTATGTAAGCCAAACTTAGGCTTAGAGTCATTCCTCGGAGCACCCTAAAACAGCTTGGGGGGGGGTGGTGGTGGTGGTTACACAATAACTGGCCAGTGTGGTACTCTTGGAACCACTGAGGGGGTGACTGTTGGATGCCCACCAAGGGTTGCATCAAAAGAGGCAACCAAGAAGGTGTCAAGGTAGCTGGCAACATCCGTTAACCTTGACACTGGCCCATCGCCCCAAAGGACCAGTGTCGCCACACACTGTTTCTTCATTATTTTTGGTGTGGTCAACACCCCCCCCCCCAAAAAAAAAAGAGGACAAGCTGGACAATGACTGCTTACCATGATGGTAATGGCATCAACCTGAGCGAGATCTTGAGCAGGACATCGATCTAGGCCTATGGCACATTCATAAGCTAGGAAAAAATGGGCAGACTGGATGGGCCTTGTGGTCCTTATCTGCCATCAACTTCTATGTTTCTGTTTCCATCTTGAGCACGGATCCTAAGGTTGACAGTCCAATGAGGATAGAGTGGTATACACCACCTGCATCACTACAGGTTTGAATCAGAGTCTGCACTACTGTAGGGATCACCAGTGGAGGCAGCACAGGTGTGGGCTCGACTGGAGGAAACTCCAGCATTCGAGAGGAGGGCAAAGCCTCATTCCCTCTAACTCCAAGTCAATGACAACCTCAATCGGCTTATTGGTCAGGGTCGGCTCAGTTGTCAACCCTTCGGGGGTATTGCTGGAGCACAGACCAGGTTCCTGACCAGAACAAAGTGGACCAAAGTCAAGTGCTCTGGGGAACCCAAGGATCATGAAGAGTAGGATCATCCCCCACCCCACGATTGACAGCAATGGCATTTCTTACATTTCTTACCATGGAGGGGGACTACTGTTGAACACCTGCATCCACAAAAAAGAGCTCCCCAAATTCTGTGAGCTCCTAAAATGGCATCCATTTCATTCCTTTTCCCACCAGAACAAAGCCAAGGACTGATGAGCTCCCCGCTACTTCTTCCTCCATCCCCTGAAGCTGGGATACTGAAGATGCAGCTGCTAAGGCCTTCCTTACCTGGGAGGAAGCGCGTCTTGCGCTCATTGATGGATGAAGGATGCATAGCCTGGAAGCAAGGACAGTTTTCCACATTGTGTTGGACCCTAAAGCGATACATGCACATATCAAGAAGATCTGTGGCAGAGATTTTCTGTCTACACTGAACACACTGTTTAAAAATGGGTATCTTTCATTTCATGCGCAGTCATCAACCAAGCGGTAACTGAAAGCCAAGAGGCACACAATCAGTCAAAAACTGAAATGACTTATCTTTTTTTTGTATTATTTCTTTATGCTCCCCCAAACCCCAAGCCGACCACTCCTTCAGGCAGCCAAGGGCCCTGACGCCAGTCTCTGTCACCATTCAGCCACTCACATTACTGCCGCAGCCTGGTTGACTCGATGTATCCCTTCACCGGAGGGGGGGGGCCTTCCCAAGGCTGGGGAACTGGGAGAGGAGACTTGCCTGAAGGCCTCCTTCTACAGTGGACACACAGCATGGGGTCAGCACAGACACTTGTAGGCTTCGTGGTGAACGAGGACCGGCCGCTGTTGTCCGGTTGATGGAGTGGCTGTATTTTCCCAATTTTCTCCCCAAAACTCCCCCTTCTCATGTGTGTAGATCCAACCGTGGCAGCATCCGGGGGGAGGGGGCACATTTGGCAATGTATCGAGGCTTCATGCCGCCAGGAACACCAGCCTCAAACCACCACTAGGAGCCACCTAACAAGTGGTCTGGGACCATCCCACCCGCCCCCCGGGAGGGAAGTGTCCATAGGATGCTGATAACTCCTTCCCCGCGGGACTCCGCTCCTGACATCTGGGCTTGCAGTGCAAACCCAGGTTCCAGTGTACCAGGCAAACACCCATCGTTCAGCGCCATGGAGCAAAATAACTTTTCAAGAAAAAAGTAAATACACGCATCCAAACTTTTAAGAATCCTATCAGACTGCACAGAGCAGCAAAGGAGGAGTTGTTTCCCTTCCAGAGAAAGAAAGATCTGACGTCAGTTGAGGCAGAGATGCAAGACAACACCACGTAGTGGAAGGAGTCAAGCTTGAACACTGTTTCAGTGACCAAGCATGCTGAGTGGAATCTACGTGTACATAGTGAACTGAATCTAGGTACTCAGACCTCTGCAATGGGGTAACTGGGGGCCACCATACTTTGTAAGAGGCCCTTTGGGCTTTCAGTATGGTGACACCCATCAGTCTGGTAACCCCACTCCATTTCCCACACAGCTGCTACAAGTTTTACAACTACAGGGAAGGACTGCAACCCCTGTTCTGCATGGCACAAGGTAGTCAGTCACCAGTGTCCCAAAGTGCCTACTGCAATCACTTTTAATAAAGTGTATCGGCACCCTTGTTTCTAGGATAAGTACTTCATCACACTTCCTTTGGACACTGTACCAAGCCCCATGTTTCCAGGATGCCAATTAGTGATACTCCCTTAGAACAGTGCATGAGGCTCCACATTTCCAGGAAGACCTTTTAGTGACACTCCCTTGGGACAGTGCATAGGGTTCTATGCTTCCAGGAGGACTACTCAGTGATACTACCTTTGGACAGTATATTGAGCCCCATGTATCCGGGGTGACCAGTTAGTGACACTCTCTTGGGACAGTGTATTGGGCCCCATGTTTTCACGATGACAACCTAATGACACTCCCTTGGGAGAGTGTATTGGGAACCATATGTCCAGGATGACCATTTGGTGATACTCCCTTGGGGCAGTGTACCAGGCCATACGTTTTCAGAATGACCATTTAATGAAACTCCCTTGGGACAATGTATCGAACCCCATGTTTCCAGAATGTGCGCATCAATTACGAAGGGACTAAACTGTTGGATTAATGGTTTCATAATAGAGATAACTGTAGCGAGCTGCCTGGCTGCTAGCCCTTATTTGTAGATATTAGTCTGTTGTATATGTGATTTTTTTATGTAATTCTATGAACATGCCATGCCACGTAGAGAAAAGACTGGATTTTTTTTTAAAAAAGGGGTTTGACCTTCCTCTGACCTACAAGGCCAGCCTTACTTGCAGGAATCTGACAATTTCTTGTCAAAAAACTTGTGGATACATGATCAAAGAGTATTCCTCTAATGTTAACTGGCCAAGGGAAACAGAAGTAATAAAATCAGCTGGTATAATCATACAACTTACAGGATCTTCCTTATAACTAATTAAATTAAGCCAGTTCAAAATCCCAGGATGAGAGAAGCTATTTCCACTGTTGTAAACCCTTAAGATCAAAAGGGAAATGGTCTTAGACAAGAGGTGACGGAAAAGGTTCCCACAGTACACTGACATTTTTTTAATAAGTGCCAGGAAACATCCTTCTAACAGGCCTGTGTGAGATTGTAATGTCAGGTGACAGAAAAGGTTCCCACAGTACATTGACATTTTTTCTAAGTGCCAAGACTTTGGGAAAGCGCAAGAGTGACACCTGGTTGCCTAAAATGGAAGAGCCAGCCTTTATTTACAGATGGGCCAGTCTTTATTCACAGATTGGGGGGGGGGTAGTCTATATAAACTCTCCAGCACAGACACTAAGTGCCATTTTGCTTGGACTCTCCTGACCATAGAGGACACCAGTCAGCACACAGACTGCCTTAGAACAAACGGCTGCTACAGAAAGACTGAAGTAATTTGCAAACAAGCAATTCTCTGGACTCTGAAATTTTCATACCTCAGGTAGATTAGCTAAGAGTGTTATTGTATTTTCACTGTACATTTTTTTTGCCTGTATACTGCAACCCAAGTTAGTATTCTCTTTTAGGTGTAACCGTATTTATTTTAGTTAAAACTTGTTGCTTTTCTAAAGAAATTCTGCCTGTGTGAGAGTTCTTATATTGTATGAATGACTGTACGTGTATTATTAATTTGTGAAAACTGTTATTACCAGAGAGGCCACCATAAGCAACCAAATTGAGAAAAGGGTCTGGAAGGATGGGGAGAATACCAGAGTCTACAAAGATTTTGAACCAAGCTGTTGCATGTCCTGTAAGGAGAAGGCAAAATCAGTTTTTTACGCTGCTATCCTGAAGAGAATGTGATACCTGGGTCCTTCTCCTGTGTGTAATAGTCAAGGAAGGGTTCATATTTGGCTACATGACTCAAGACTGGTATTGTGCCCTTATCCAAAGCTAGAGGGACGCCTGGGATCCTCATGGCAGAGGTGCAGTCGTGACCTCGGCAAGCATTCTAAAAGATGAGGAGGGTATCCCTGTTTCCCTTCACAAATTGCACTTAAGGGTGGGCACTGTGAGCTCTGTGAACCTGACCCCCATGAGTGGGTTTGAGACAATAATGAGCTCACATAAACATGCACCAAACTGAAAATATTATTCATATCCCATGAGTCAGCAGCTATCACTTTATATTCCTGAAGTACTTTTTTTTTTTCTACACAACAATATAATGGAAACTGGTGTGCCTGGGGTTTTTCAGCTTCATACCTCATCAATATTGCAACTTACTGAGCGTGAAATACCAACAGACCAATCAGGTAGAAAGGTAAGTGACCCTTCTTAGTCAGGTATAATGGCACAGTCCATGAGATCAGGATGCTGATGACATATAAAGAAGAATACCACAAGAGATATGTCAACATCCAGGCTGAACACTTTCCTGTACATCATACTTTGTACTGCTAGGCAGAAATCTTCTAACTACAACCCCCTCTCCCCAACCCCGATCTTATTTATTATTTATTAGCTTTTGGTAACCGGGTAAGTGCGCTAGGCAACAGACCCGGGAGAGCACAGGACATTGGTTACAATATGTAGAAATGCACAGACATAATATAGGTGTACAGGAGCAAAACAAGATATACATTGGGTAGCACAGTAATAGTTACATAAGGGTACATTTTAGGCATAGATCATAATAAGGATGTAAAATAAAGCAATTAGGGTAACCATAAGACAGCTGAGCACAGTAAAGACATCAAGGTTCATAGCCACCTAGACAAACGTATTGCATGGGAGAACATTAGTGTAGTACTCGGGGTCAGACCCGACGGCCTGCAGTGGGACAAAGCAAATTTAAGAGCATTTGCATTGGCCAGAGGCTAGGAGGTTGGTGAACAGCGAGTTTTTGAATTCTCGATGGGAGGCTGAAGTTTTCACCATAAGGGGGAGTAAGTTCCAGAATTTGGGAACAAAATGGGCAAATGCCTGTTCACCCATTTTTGTCATGCAAGGTCTAGTGGAGAGCATGGGGACAGAGGAAGACCTGAGGGTACGGGTGTGTGAGGCAGGAGTCAGGAGGTTGGCAAGATAGACAGGGCAAAGAGGTCTAGACAGGGAGTCGATAAAGCAGCCCAGGGAGTAGGCTCGAATATCCTTAGGTGACAGCCAATTTAAGCCAGCGTAAAGGAGACAATGATGGGTAAGGCGTGGGGCAGTTAAGGCGATCCACAGATGTTGTTGTAGACAGTGTCCCATTTGTGGAGTGTAGCAGAGTTTGCAGCAAAGAGGAGGGGCAGAGCATATTGGAGCTGGGGTAAGAGAATACCTCTCGCAACAGAAAGTCTAGCGGAAGGAGTGAGGGAGTGGCGCACACGATAAGCTCCGCCAATTTTAGCATTGACGGCACGGCACACCATATTGACATGTTGAGACAGGTCAAGTGTGGGATCCAAAGTGACCCCAAGGTACTTGAAGGATTCAAGTGTTTGAGATGAGGGAGCCATCAAGGCATTGAACCCAGAGCCTGTTCGCAGGGGCAGACAGTTTCTTAGAGGATCCGAATAGCATAGCACAGGTTTTTTCTAGGTTCAGGACTTGGTGGTTGCTAGAGAGCCAGGTCTGCAGGAATTGAGAGTCATTAGTGAGAGTGGAGTTGATGGCAGCAACGATTTTGACCCAGAGTAGAGAACAAGGTCATCTGCGACATAAGAGTGCAGCTATGCCGGGACATGGTGGGAATATCATTTAGGAAGAGGAGAGAAGTAGAGGTCCAAGAGTGGATCCTGGGGAACTCCACGGGAGATGTTTAGGGGAGAAGGGCCTTGAAATGCTACCGCCTGAGTCCAATTGTCAAGATAGCTATGGAACCAGGAGAGGGCTTGGTCAGATGCTCCAATGGATTGGAGCTCTTTAGCATGAGAGGATGGTGTACCATGTCGAGAGCTTTAGACAGGTCGATAAAAAGACGGCCCCAGTGAGTAGGCCACAGTCCATATTATTTCTGATGTCATTTGTAAGTTGTATAAGTGCAGAGGTGGTACTGTGACCGGGCGGAAACCATGTTGGCCAGGGTTTGAAGATTAAACATGTCAAGGTGAGCAGCAAGCTGGTGGTGGACTATTTTTTCAAGCAGCTTACTGAGAGTGGGCAGAAGAGATATAGGCGGTAGTTGGACATATGAGTTTGACATCGCCCTTTTGTGTATAGGGATGGTTCTGGCAGTTTTCCAGGTGGATGGGACAGTAGACGTCAGAATCGAGAAGTTAAAAAGCCAGGTGATAGGTCTGGTCAGCCAAGGTGCATACTGTAAGTATGCAGATGGATACCCTCAGGCCCTTGACCCCAGCGTGCGGAAGGGTTAAGTAACTGCGAACTTCAAGGTATGTGGTTGGGCCAGAAACGAAAGGAGGAGGTGGGAGGGGCAGGAGGAGAAGAGGGACAGTCAGGTTGTGGGCTAGTTAGAGTAGCGACTGGTGGAGAAGAAAAAGGGCATTGAAGGCGTTGGCAATGGTGTCATGGCTGTGCAGTGAACACCTTGAATGTTCATGTCAGCTGGATTCTGTTGCTTGTCGCTGCCGAGAATGTCCTTAATTTTGGACCAGTACCTGCGTGATTTGTAGAGGATGCTATTAGTAGGTTCCTATATAGTAGGTCCTTTTGGCACTGAATTTGTCTTTGCAGTTGTTACGTAATGCACGATAGTCTTCAAAATCTGCAGGAGGTGGAGATCTTCCACCTGGACCAAAGTTGGTCCCTAGATTTGAGAAGTTGAAGCAGGGGCGTGTTAGCCACTTGGTTACTTTCCCTGCCATCCTACGTGTGGTGACCGGGATGTGAAGGTTTTGAAGAGAGAGGAGGACGGAGTTGAAATATTCTGTGGCTATGTTAATATCCTCCGTTTGGTAGAGAGGGGACCAGTCAACCTGGTTAAGGTCAGTTAAGAAGTCCTCATGATTTAGTAGGAGAGATTAGGAAAGGTTACAGTTTCAGCAGGAGGAGGAATGACAGTGTTCCAGACACAGTAGATGGGATAGTGGTCACTAATTGTGTCAGGTAGCACACCGGCTGAGAGCAACATATTCCGTCCTGTTAGTAAGTATCCAGTCAAGGAGGTGGCACAGTTTCCCACATTGAGACCCTTGTGGGTTCATGTATGAGCTGGGATAGTTTGCCTTGCTAACTAAGGAGGATAGGTTAGCTGAGTTTTTCTCGGACCAGTCAAGGTTAAAATCACCAAGGCAGATAATGTCATTCTTGCCTGTAACTGAAGGAAGAAACCTAGGAGTTCAGTGATGCCTTGTGTAGCATTTTGGGGATATAAGTACAAAAAATATGGAGTTTCTTACACCCCAAGAAGCAGTAGGAGTGTAGGATTTCACAGTTTGGTAGGAGGGGTCCTGCAGAAGGGTAATGTTTAGGTGAGTTTTGAAGTAGAGGAAAGGCCACTCCCTTTTAGTGCCAGGACGGTCGATACTGAAGCATGTTGTATCCAGGAAAGTGGCACTGAAGTCAGGCACTGTGGGCTTAATCCAGGTTTCTGTGATGGCGAGGGCGTCCGGGACGTTAGTATAGATCCAAGCCTGGAGGTCAGGGAGGTTGGCCATAAGGCTCTAGCATTCAGGTGGGGCGAAAGTTAGTCCATCGGTTTTAGGAGAGTGGTGGCGGGGGGCAAGGTTATGATGGGACTGGAGAGATGGACCAGGGTTGATCTCAATGTCGCGGATAGTATAAGAGATAGGGTTAGTAACCATAGCTGGGTGATGAGGTACGCCCTGATAGAGATGCAGGGTGGCGGCTTCAGATGAAGGTGAAGGTATCTGACTATTGGGCTAATACACTTGCTGATGAGAGCAAAGGGGGGTAGAGGTAGTGGAGTGGCAGTAGCAAGCATGTTGCAGTAGTAGAAGTCAAACTGAGTATAAGTGTTGGCAGAAGTTGTTGATGTGTTCAAGCAGTAAAGCTCAAAGAGGATAGGAAGGCAAAGTATTCCCATGAGGAGTGCTAGGAGGGGAGGAGGGGACATTTTTGACTAGAGAAAGGAGTGAGGTAGAGAGGAAAGAGACAGCAGAGGGCTCCTTAGTGCTATACACAATTAAAAAGTGATTAGTTGTAAAATTTCATTATATTTTCTACTTGCTACCAGAGGCTTGTGAGCTCTTGAAAGCAGCAACACCATCTAAAAAAAAAGATTCTGTAAAACACAGATTTCAAGATGCAGCAGCGGTGTGAACTTTTCATAAATTTTTAATACTGTCTGTATTTGAATCACTTGTTAGAGGCACAGTAATAAAAACATTTAATTTGAGAATGACTGTTCCTACCTTCCCTGATAGCTGTGCAGGGGGCTCCCTCTTCATGCTCTAATCGAATCTCCTTTAAAGCTACAAGGTTATCCGTCAGTTTACTTCTTCCCTTATACACAGTTGCATACGTGCCCTTGAAAACAAAGGTAATTAATAACAAAAGTGGTTATCAAGTGGAATGCCATAGTTCATTTTACTTCTGCAGGGGATCTTGTGCCCTATTTACTGTATTTCTTTATTTCAAATGCGTTACCAAGAAAGGCATACTGAGCAGGGAACACCTGGTTTCCAGAAGGGTTCTGGGGGAGGAGGGGGAGGAACAGTGCATGGCAACAACACAACCAACTAGTAATAAGATATGAAAGGTAGCAAGAACAACAGTGCAAGTCAATCTGTACAATCAGTTCAATAGTGGGTATCACTCGAGTGCAAAGAAACACGACAGCAATAGGGTAACATTCTAAAAGACGACGGACCTCAATACAAAAGCACTGAGCCAAGCCAGCCCGGTGGTGCTGAGGGTTACATAGAAACACAGACTTTGACGGCAGAAAAGGACCACTTGGCCCACCCAGTCTGCCCATTTCCCTACCTACTGGATAAGCTGCAGATTCTAGTTAACCAACAGCCTGCTTCCTGCAACCCCGCACTATAATTGCTTTGTGTCTGTCCCAAGCATGTTTGAATTCCCCCACTGTTTTAGACCCAATGACCTCCTCAGGAAGGCTGTTCCATGTATCCACCACTCTCTCCGTGAAAAAGAATTTCCTCACATTACCCCAGAGCCGTCCCCCCTCTATCTTTAAACTGTGCCCCCTTGTTCTTACACATCTCTTTTTCTGAAAGATGCTACCCTCCTGAACTTTGTTGATTCCCTTGAGGTACTTGAACGTTTCTATCATGTCCCCCAGTCCCTCCTTTCATCAAGGGTATACATATTAAGCTCTCTCAGTCTCTCTTCATATGGTTTCTGATGTAGACCCTGCACCATTTTAGTTGCCCTCCTCTGGACTGCTTCCATCCTGTCTATGTCCTTGCGTAGATGAGGTCTCCAAAACTGCACACAGTACTCCAGATGGGGTCTCACCAACTGTCTGTATAGAGGGATAATCACTTCCCTTTTTCTACTTGTGATGCCCCTTCCTATGCATCCCAGTATCCCCCTTGCTCTCCTTACTGACTTCTCACATTGCTTACCCACCTTTAGGTCATCTGATATGACTACTCCCAGGTCCCTTTCCATTTTTGTTGTTGTGAGTACCTCCCTTGCTATTGTGTACTCTTCTCCTGGGTTTTTGTTTCCCAGGTGCATTACTTTGCACTTCTTTGCATTGAATCTAAGTTGCCATATGTCTGACCATTCCTCCAACCTTGCCAAGTACCTTCTCATCTTTTCTACCCCCTCTTGTGTATCAACTCTGTTACAGATCTTTGTGTCATCTGCAAAGAGGCATACCTTTCCCTCCAGACCCTCTGCAATGTCACTTATAAAGATGTTAAAGAGGATTGGACCCAGTACTGAGCCCTGAGGTACTCACTAGTAACCCCTTTCTTGGAATGTGTTCCATTCACTATTACCTTCTGTGTCCTGTTGTGCAGCCAGTTCGCTACCCAGGCTACCACCCTGGGACCCACTCCCAGGCTGGCTAACTTGATTATTAATCTTTTGTGCGGGACTGTGTCAAATGCCTTGCTAAAGTCTAGGTAGGTCATATCCACAGCCCCTGCCTGGTCTATTACTTTGGTCACCCAGTCAAAGAAATCAATTAGATTAGTCTGACATGATCTTCCTGCTGTAAATCCATGTTGCTTTGGGTCCTGTGCCCTGCTGGCCTCTAGGTGCTCAACAATTCTTTCTTTCAGAAGTGATTCCATCATTTTCCCTACCACTGAGGTCAAACTTACAGGTCTGTAGTTTCCTGCTTCTGCCTTGCTCCCACTTTTGTAAAGGGGAATCACATCTGCCCTCCTCTAGTCCTCAGGTACCACCCCATCCTGCCATGATTTGTTAAAAAGTGTGGTCAGTGGTGTCACTAGGTCCCCCCTTAGTTCTTTTAGGATTCTGGGGTGAATCCCATCAGGCCCCATTGCTTTGTCCACCTTGAGTTTTAGGAGTTCTTTCAGGACTCTTTCTTCTGTGAATGGACTGGTATCAACCCCCCTACCCAGAGTGCTTCTACTGTCTGGTTTAGGTAACTGCTACTCATCTTCTTTTGTGAATACTGAGCAAAAGTATTCATTCAGTATCTCTGCCTTTTCACCGTCTCCCTCTGCCCACCTCCCCTCTCCTTTATTAATCTTCACTATCCCTCCCTTAACCTTTCTATGCTCCCTAATGTACCTATAAAAGGTTTTATCCCCCTTTTTGACCGAGTTGGCTATTTTTTCCTCGGTTTGTGCCTTTGCCATTCTGACTGCCTTTCCTACTTCTTTCTGCTTTAACTGATACAATTCCCTGTCGTGCTCCCTCTGTGATTCCTTATACTTTTTGAATGCAGCCTTTTTCTCCTTAAGCTTCCCTGCCACCTCTTTTGAGAACCATAGTGGTTTTTTACTCCGCTTTGTTTTCTTTATTTGTTTTACACAAAGACTTGTTGCCTCTATGATGGCAGTTTTGATTTTTCTCCATTGTTCTTCCACCCCTCCTATTTGGCCATTTGCTAGTGCATTCTTCAGGTGTTCACCCATTTTGCTAAAGTCAGCCCTTCTAAAGTCCAGTATCCTTGTTTTTGTATGGCTTATCTCCATGGTTGTGCTCATCGTGAAGCACACTGTGCTGTGGTCGCTTGTTCCCAGATGTCTACTGACTTCTAAATTTGTGATCCTCTCCCCATTTGAGAGTACCAGGTCTAGTATTGCTCCCTCCCGAGTGGGTTCCAGCACTAGCTGTCCAAGGTCTGCCCCCTGCAGGGCATCGAGAATGACCCTGCTCTTGGATGTGGCTGCAGTACATGTCCTCCAGTTGACATCTGGCATATTCAGGTGCTGGACGCCACACCTCTCGCCATGATGGCGACCTGGGTTCGGGAGCGGACTCTGGTCATCATGGGTCGGCAGGTCTGGAAGGGGATCGGGCATCCGATGGACTGCTCTCCTCTCTAGGGGGAGGGATCTAGGGATTTCCCGACACTGCAGTGGCCTCAGGTGGAGACCAGTGGCAATGGAAGCGTATGGGATGTAGGAGAAGGAAGGATGTCAGCAAGCTCCTGCGGCGAGCTAGTGCACACCGCATCCTAGGGAAACAAACATGGAAAAATATCCTACCATGCTGGTAGGCGACGGTGGGAGAAGTGGCTGGGCCCCATGCCCAGTGCCGCACTCTGTCGACATGTGTGTATCCGGTCCGTCTCCTCCTCGATGGCTACTCCACTAGATTCTAGATACAGCGCCAGAGGAGAAGGTGACCCCACCCCGGGGGGCTCAGAGCCGTGGGGTCGAGTGGCTGGAGGAGCGGGTCCAGACTGGAGAAAGCATGTCGAAGGGCTTCAGGCAGGCAGCAGAGCACCAAGTCGGGACTCCACACCTGAGACCAGCCGTTGATGATAGGTGAAGAAATAAAAGTGTTAAAAAAAAAAAAAAAAAAACCCACTGAGGCAAGGCTTACTTGGGAAGGGCAGTGGCAATAAAGCCAGGTTTCAAAGAACTACAACATTACACAGAACCCAATAATGCAAAGCATCATGGGAAGTATTTGCAAATCACCATGAATGAAATGAAATGGGATAAACATACTATCATACAGGTGCAGAGCAGGACTGTATATAAATACAAATAAGATAGTGAATTTACTGAGGAAGGTAGAGAGCAGTGGACTAGGAGAAGAGTTCAGAAAAATAGGTTACTCACCTGTAACAGTTGTTCTAGGAGTGGTATATGGTGTTCATCCACACTTCTGGCAGTGTCCTTTCCCTTTAAGGCTTGACAGAACATCTTCAAGCTGGCTTCTCCCAGTCACCTGGGTGGTAACTCCCTCAGAACTGTCATGTCAAGTCAGATATTGCCGGCTGGAAGCCAGACTAGTGTGCCACTTGCCAGGGGAGGCTGAGTGGGTCAGTGTGGATGAACACCATACATCACTCCTAGAAGAAAAAACTACTCACCTTAGTAATTATGTTTCTTCTGTTGGAGTCTTGCTGTATTCTGACTAATGCAGTTAGCCCCAGCCTTTAAACTGCCCCGGAGAACAAAGGGTTAACTTTCTATGCAGAGCATAGAAAGCTGAGCTCGAGTTCAGTTGATGTCTCTGTCAGTTTCCCTTTGAAATCTAACCGTCAGATTCTTACGAGCAAACTCACTAGCTATTCTATGTGGAAACTGTAAAATTTTTACTAGCCAACTGGCAACAAAAAGTTTTGGATTCCCGAGGGAAGACTCACGTCAGGAAACCCAAAACAAAAAAAAACCCTTCAAATAATAATAAGAGAAACACTCAAACAAAAAGAAAAGGGTGTAAAGGAGCACCCTTGAGGTGCAACACTGCACCTGCCCGCCCACTTCCCAAAAACTAGGTTCTGAGACGGGAGGCCAGAAGACAGCAAGATTCCAACAGAAGAAACATAATTACTAACGTGAGTAATTTTTTCTTCAAACAACATGAAGTCTTGCTGTATTCTGACTAATGCAGACTACCAAGCAGTACCTCCATGGAGGAGGGACAGAACCTACTTTGGGAATACACAGAAACATAAAATTTGACGGCAGATAAGGACCGCTTGGCCCACCCAGTCTGCCCATTTCCCTACCTAATGGATAAACTGCAGATCCTAGTTAACCAGCAGCCTACTTCTTTCTACCCCCACCCCCTAGAATTGCCTTATGCCTGTCCCATGCATGCTTGAATTCAACCACTGTTTTTGACTCCACAACCTCCTCCGGAAGGCCGTTCCATGCATCCACAACCCTCTCTGTGAAAAAATACTTCCTTACATTACCTCTGGGCCGCCACCCCCCCATCTTCAAATTGTGTCCCTTGTTCTTGCACACCTCTTTTTTTGAAAGATGCTACCCTCTTGGACTTTGTTGATTCCCTTGAGGTACTTGAAAGTTTCTATCATGTCCCCCCTCTCCCTCCTTTCCTTGAGGCTATACATATTAAGTTCCTTTAGTCTCTCTTCATGTGTCTTCCGGTGCAGACCCTGCACCATTTTAGTTGCCCTCCTCTGGACAGCTTCCATCTTGTCTATGTCCTTGCGGAGATTGGGTCTCCAGAACTGCAAAAAGTACTCCAGATGGGATCTCACCAGCTGTCTGTACAGAGGGATAACAACTTCCTGTTTTGTACTGGTGATGTCTCTCCCTATGCATCCCAGTATCCCCCAGCCCTCCTTTCTGCCCTCTCACATTGCTTGCCACCTTTAAGTCATCTGATATGACTACCCCCAGGTCCCTTTCCATTTTTGTTGTTGTTAGTATCTCACCCCCCCATTGTGTACTCTTCCTCTGGGTTTTTGTTTCCCAGGTGCATTACCTTGCACTTTTTAGCATTAAATCTAAGCTGCCATACATTTGACCATTCCTCTAACCTTGCCAAGCCCCTTCTCATCCTTTCCACCCCACCTTGTGCATCAACTCTGTTGCAGATCTTTGTGTCATCTGCAAAGAGACATACTTTTCCTTCCAGTCCCTCTGCAATGTCACTTACAAAGACATTGAAGAGGACCGGTTCTAATACTGAACCCTGCAGCACCCCACTAGTAACCCCCTTTCTTCAGAGTGGACTCCATTTACTATTACTCTGTGTCATATTCTCCAGCCAATTCTTTATCCAGGCTATTATCTTGGGACCCACTCCCAGGCTGGCTAACTTGTATATTAATCTTTTGAGTGGGACTGAGTCAAATGCCTTGCTAAAGTCTAGGTAGGCCATGTCCACAGCCCCTCCCTGATCTATTACTTTGGTCACCCAATCAAAGAAATCTATTAGATTCGTCTGGCATGACCTTCCTGCTGTGAATCCATGCTGCCTTGGGTCCTGTGCCCCTCTGGCCTCTAGGTACTCGACAATTCTTTCCTTTAGAAGTGATTCCATCATTTTCTCTGTCACTGAGGTTAAACTAACTGGTCTGTAGTTTCCTGCTTCTGCCCTGCTCCCACTTTTGTGAAGGGGAATCACATCTGCCCTCCTCCAGTCCTAGGGTACCACCCCATCCTCCAATGATTTGTTAAAGAGGGCAGTCAGTGGTGTCACTAGTTCTACCCTTAGTTCTTTTAGAATTCTGGGATGAATCCCATCAGGCCCCATTGCTTTGTCCACTTTCAATTTTATTAGTTCTTTCAGAACCCTTTCTTCTGTAAATGGACTGGTAACAACCCCCATCTTCAGAGTGTTTCTCTTGTTTGGTTTAGGTACCTCCCCCTCCTCTTCCTTTGTAAATACTGAGCAGAAATATTCGTTCAGTATCCCTGCTTTTTCACTGTCACCCTCGACCCACATTCCCTTCCCTTTATTATGCCTCAGTATCCCTCCTTTGGTCTTTCTTTGCTCCCTAATGTACCTATAAAAGGTCTTATCCCCCTTCTTAACAGAATTGGCTATCCTTTCCTCGGTTTGGGCCTTTGCTGTTCTGATTGCCTTCTCAGCCTCTTTCTGCTTTAACTGATGAAGTTCTCTGTCCTACTCCTTCTGTGTTTCCTTATATTTCTTAAATGTGATCCTTTTCTCTTTACCCTTCCCTGCCACCTCTTTTGAGAACCATAGCGTTTTTTTTTCCTTCGTTGTGTTTTATTGATTTGCTTTACACAAAGGCTTGTTGCCTCTGTGATGGCTGTTTTGATTACTCCCCATTGTTCCTCCACCCCTCCTTCTTGCCTGTTTGCTAGTGCTTTTCTAAGGCACACCCTCATTTTCCCCAAAGTCAGCCCTCCTAAAGTCCAATACTCTTGCTTTTGTATGGCTTGATTGTATGGCTGCGTTTATCGTGAACCACACTGTTTGGTGGTCGCTTGTTCCCAGATGGCTACCCACCTCTAAATCTGAGATTCTTTCTCCGTCCCCATTTGAGAGTACCAGGTCTAAGATTGCTCCCTCCCGAGTGGGTTCCAATACTAGCTGTCTGAGGCATGCCCCCTGTAGGGCATCAAGAATGACCCTGCTCTTGGATGTGCCTGCAGCAAAGGTGCTCCAGTTAACATCTGGCATATTCAGGTCCCCCATCAACAATATCTCCCCTTTTTCTGCCATCCTAAGGAAGCCTTCAATCATTTCCTTGTCCATTCCCTCCCCCTGAGATGGCGGTCTGTATACAACCCCCGTGCGGATTGTGGTGCCATTTCTTGTCTCCGGGTGACCTAGAGTGCCTCATCTGCTCCCTGTTTACTCTTTAGTTCTGTTGCTTTGATCCCTTCCTTTACATAGAGAGCTACTCCTCCTCCTCTTTTACCCTCCCTGTCCCTCCTGTAGATTGTGTATCCTGGTATGTTGACATCCCAGTCATGGTTCTCTGTGTACCATGTTTCTGTGACTGCCACAATATCCAGGCAGCCCTCTTCCATCAAGGCCACTAGTTCAGGGAGCTTGTTACACAGACTACAGGCGTTGGTACTCATCACCCTCCACTTTTTGATAGCCTTACCCCTTTTAGCCTCATTCCTGTCCTTACTGCCTTTGCCTTTTTTTTACATTTACCTCTGTCCTGCTCCCTAATAACTTCTCTACCTTGGTGTTTACCTCATTAATTACCATGTTTGGTGGGAGGAGGATGGGATTTCCCTGCTCCTTTTCAGTGCCTCCCCCCTTGGCTAGTTTAAATGCTTGTCAATTAAGCATTTAAACCTCTCACCTAGGATCCTGGTTCCCCACTGGACAGATGCAGACCATCGCACCAGTATAGGTCTGCATCCCTTCAGGTGACTCCCCAGTCCCCAGTGAAGCCAAAACCCTGAGCTCCACACCAGTTTTTCAACCACTCACTGAATTCCCTGGTGAGGAGTGCCCTAGCATCACCCTTGCCATAGACAGGCAGCACCTCTGAGAAGGTTACCGTATGCGCTACTTGTCTAAGGCCCCTCCCCAACTCTACAAACTCTTCTTGCACTGCTCTGATCCCATTCCTAGCCAGATCATTTGTCCCTAGGTGGACAATGACATCCAGCTCCCTCCCTCGTGCAGCTCCTCCCACGATCCTGAGGATTCGCTTCCTGTCCCTTCAAGCTGTGGCACCAGGAAGGCACCTTACCTCCCTCTCCCCTGCCTCCCCCATTTGTACCCCTAATGATTGCGTCCCCCACCATGAGTTGTTTCCTTCCCCTGTGGGGTTCCATGCCACCCTCCTGTGGGTCTCCTTTGTGAAGGTTCCCAGCATCCTCCTTGGTCTCCACTGCAGATGCCTCCATAGAGGAACCACTATCCAGCAGAAGAGCGAATGAATTTTGGAGAGGCACAGCTGGAGGGATACAACTGTGTTCCACCACCCTCTCCTTCCATGAGCCCACCCTGGTCCAGCCTCTCCTCTTTCTTGGCAACCTCTGAGGTAGTGGCATTGGCCCTGGTGGTCCCTGGGTGGGGAGGGAGGGTTCCGCGAATCCTAGCCAGGTCAGCCTGGAGGCGGGCAACCTCCTCTCTCAGACCAGAAGGTGCCTGCAAATGGGAAGCCGCAGCCTCCAGAATGTCTCCCGGAACACTGCCGCCCCACAGCCATTGCACTGCACCACTCCTATCATATCTTATTTTGTGTCCCCTCTCCTGTTTCTCTGTATGCTTACTCTCTCCTCTCCTTACAACTCTCACCCTTCCTGTTCTGGGACAGCAACTTCCTATCTTCTTTAGTAGCCTCCTTCTTTCTTGCTCAGTGTCAGACTACCAGCAGATGGTGGGGGGAGAGTGAGCTACTTTTTTCCTTTAGGGTTGACAAAACCAATGTTTCTCTATGATCCTTCCCTTCCTACTGCCAAACAGGAAGTTCCTGTTGACAGTCAGAACCAGTGGCTATAAAAGTAGTACTGGCTTAGGGTGGGATGGAGGGCAATTAGTAAGAAAAAAGGCTAGCAACAGGAAGTTGTAATTTGAGTCACCTGCTTTTATAGTGTCTAAGCCACTCCCCCAATTAAGCTCGCTCTCCTCCTACTGGTTTAGCAAAGTCAGCTGATACAATACCCTTCCCAGCACAGAACACACACTGACTTTCTTTCTTTTCTTTCTTTTTTAACACTAAATAAGACCTCTTCTACTTCTAATAAAGTATCTGTCTACTTAATCTCAAAAGACACTGACTCCTCCTGAGATACAAGTTTTAAATTAATAAGAAAATGTAGCTTTTTTAGTTAGCTGCTTTCTGCACTACAAGCAAGGCTAGCAACAGCTAGAAAACAGTATTCAGCCCCTGTGGGTTGAAACTCTTCCTGCACTGAAAATCTTAACAATTGTGACAAAAGTAAAGCAAGCTCCACCTCCCTCTGTTGATTGAAGGCCTGCCTTTTGTGATAATTCTAAGTTCCTTATTTCACCCTTCAGTTAGAAGTATCCTCCACCTGAAGAATATTAACTTTCCTAAGGAATCTGCTTCAAACCAAAGACAATTGTAAATTGTAAGGTTCACTTCCCTCTGTTGTGAGCACAACTCGCTTTCTTGCAAATCTCAAGTCCAGTGTTGCAGCTTCCAGCCAGAGGTAGCTTCACCTGAAGAATATTAGAAATAGGCTATGAAGTACTGCTGTGCCAAACCGAACATCACTCCTAGCCTGGATATCCAGAGAGTAATGTCTGGTAAAGGTATGGACTGTTTTCCAGGTGGCTGCTTGACAGACTTCTAAGAGAGGAATATCCCTGGCAGTAGCCAGGGAAGCAGCTGTACCTCTTGTAGAGTGAGCCCTCAGGCCTGAGGGTGGAATCTTTCCCAGTTTCTCATAGCAGAATTGTATACAAGACACAATCCACCTGGCAATAGTTCTCTTGGTGGCAGGTTTGCCCTTTCCCACTTCTCCGTAAGTGAGGAACAACTGGAGGGACTCAAACCTGTGACCCTTGGTATGCTCTATGAAATAGCTAAGGGCTCTTTTAACATCCAAGCTGTGTAGCCTCCTCTCTCCTGAGGAAGAATGATCAGTGAAGAAAACAGGAAGAGACATAGACTGATTCAAGTGGAAATCTGAAACCACTTTGGGCAAGAACCTTCTATTGGTTCTAATGACCACTTTATCTCTGTGAAAGGAGATAAAATCGGATTCCACTGACAGGGCTTGCAGTTCACTGATACGTCTGGCAGAGTTAATGGCTACCAAAAACACAGTTTTCCAAGTCAAGTACTTAAGCTCTGCTGAGCACATAGGCTCAAAAGGAGGTTGCATAAGTTGAGCAACGCAAACATTTAAATCCCAGGCAGGGTCTCTAAAGGGAGGATTGGTATGAAGCAATCCCTTAAAAAATTTACAGAATATAGGATGAGATGTTAGTGAGGAAGACTTCCCCAATGACAGAAAGGCAGAAACAGCTGACAAGTGTACCTTGAGAGTAGTTGGTCTGAGGCCTAGGACATTAAGATGGACCATATAGTCCAGAACTGTAGGCAATTCAGCAGTGTCTGGAGAAATATGCTTCTTAGAACACCAAATGCTGAATCTCTTCCATTTGGAGTTATAAGTCTTTCTGGTGGAGGGCTTTCGAGAAGCTTTGAGAATATCCAGAACACTCTCAGACAGATGCAAATCTGCAAACTCTAACTCTTCAAGAGCCATGCCTTGAGATTGAGAGACTGAAGATTGGGGTATTTTTTTTTTTTTTTAGTTGTTTAACCAGGTATAGCACACTAAGCTGGAAGCTTTTTTACAGGAGCGACCTGGGAGCACAAGGAGGTTAAGTGACTTGCTCAGGGTCACACAGTATGCAGGTGGAAGCTGTGGGATTCAAACCCAGGTCTGGTCTGCTGGATGTCACCAGATTTGCAGCTCAGAGCCTTAGACCACTGCGCTATACTGCTCAAATCCTCCCCTGAGAGGAGGTTAACAGGTTGTAATTCCTGGGAAGAGACAGGGGAAGATGGACTGCTAGGGACAGCAACAGGGGGTACCAGGGCTGTCTGGCCCAGTCTGGAGCAATCAGAATCACTTTGCAAGGTTGTGACCTTATCTTGGCTAAAACTCTGAACAGAAGGGGGAAGGAAGGGAAGGCATACAGAAATTTCCCTTCCCTGTTCAGAACCACAGCATCCAGGGGGGACTGAGCCCAAGACTGGGGGTCTGCAACAAAAGAGAGGAAGTTGGTGATTGTCTGGGGCTGCAAAAAGATCCATCTCTGGAGTGCTCCACCTTGAAAAAATCAACTTCAATACCAGAGGGTCCAGGGACCATTTGTGATGGCCCTGTGAGATCCTGCTCAGTGTATCTGCTAGCACATTGTCCTTCCCTGGAAGGTGAACTGCTATCAGAGGTTTTTAGGGAATACGCCAGGGACCACAACTTCATGGCTTCTGTGCACAAGGCTGTAGACCGAGTGCCTCCCTGCTTGCTTGATGCACCACATGGTGGTGGTGGTGTTGTCTGTCCTGACCTGAACCACCTTGTTCTGTACTGACTGAGAGAAAGCTTGCAGGGCCAGAAAAGATACCCTGAGTTCTAGGAGATTGATATGGAGAAGAGATTCCTGAGGGGACCACAGTCCCTGGGCAGTGAGGGCCCCCAGATGGGCTCCACAGCCCAGAAGAGAAGCATCCGTGGTAAGGACCACTGAATGAGACTGAGTGGCAAATGGAACCCCTTGCCTTAAATTGTCCTGATCCTGCCACCACTGAAGGGCTTGGATCAGGGTTCGAGTCACTGGAATCAGTTTGGTAAGGTGAATCCTTCTTTTGGGACCAAAAGGCCCTCAGATGGAACTGAATGTCCCTCATCTGGAATCTTGCCCTTTGGACCACTGCTGTAGAGGCTGCCATGTGGCCCAAGAGTTGAAGGAAATGCCTTGCTGGTCAGGACACCTGAAGGCTGAAGGAAGAAGCCAGCTCTATAAGAACTCTTGCCCTGTTCAGGGGAAGAAAGGCTCTTGCTTTGACCATATCCAGCTCTGCCCCTATAAAGGTAAGAAGCTGGACAGGCTCGAGAACAGACTTGGGAAGGTTGAGAAGAAATCCTAGAGAAGTGAGCACTTGCTGGGTCACTTGCAGGTCTGACTTGACTTGGTCTGGAGACTGACCCACTATTAGCCAGTCGTCCAGGTATGGAAAAATGGAAATATTTTGCCTCCATAAAAATGCAACTACTACTGCCAGGCACTTTGTGAAGACCCTTGGGGCTGAAGTTAGGCCAAAGGGCATTGCTCTGAACTGATAGTGGCCTGAGGGCAACTTGAACCTGAGGTACTTTCTGTGGGAGCACCTGATGGGAATGTGAAAACAGGCATCTTTGAGGTCCAAGGAGGCTAGCCAGTCCCCTGGCTTTAGAGAGGGAAGGATTATTCCCAGAGTTACCATCTTGAACTTTGGTTTTAAAAGAGGTTTGTTTAGGTATCTTAGGTCTAGGATGGGTCGCCACTCCCCTGTCTTTTTGGGGTAGGGAAGTACCTGGAGTACAGATCTTTGCCACAGTATAGGGTAGGTACTCTCTCTATGGCTGTCAAAGCCAGCAGAGATGAAACCTCTGCCTCTAGGGCAAGGGTTTCTGAGAGACCTGCAGGTGGGAAGGATCTGGCTCTCATCTTTGGAAATTTATTGAAGCTGAGAACCAGTCCCCGGCTTACTACTTCTAGGACCCACTTGTATGATGTAACAGACATCCAGTCCTGGACGAAGTAGGTCAGCCTGCTCCCTACTGGTATAGGAGAGTCGACCCGGGCAGGCCCATCAGGGTGTCTGCTTGGCAGGGGCCTTAGGCTGAGGAATGGATGTAGCCCTGCTCATCCCCCTTCTGCCTCTCCCTCTGAAGAACCCCCTCTGTGAAAAGGGAGAAGAGGCCTGTCCCTAGACTGCTGCTTTTGAGGAGCTGCCTGCCTTTCTTTGGCCTGAGCACTCCTGTAAGTGGTCCTGTACTCATCCATTTTCTTCATGTAATTCTCTGTCTGCTCCCCAAACAGAGAATTACCCACTACAGGAAAAATCCATTAGCCTGGGTATCCTGTGAGAGGCTAGTACATCTGAGCCAAGCCATTCTCCGAAGAGCCACAGATGTAGCCATGACTCTTGATGACACATCACTGGAGTCCACAGCAGCATGAAACTGAACTTTTGATGCCTCGATCCCATCTGCAGCCACCTCCTCCAGCTCCTTGTCTAGCTGGGGGGAGGCCTGTTTAGCCAGTGCCAGTACAGTGTCCCACCTGGACTTCTGGTACCTGGCTGTATAAGCCATATAATTCACCTGCCTGAGTCCCAAGGAAGATGCCATGTACTGTTTTTTTTTGCCATGGCATCAATCTTCCTGGAGTCTTTGTCTTGGGGGGAGGATGAAGCCAAGGGGATGTTTGCCTTGTCACAGGCAGCAGCCTACACAACTAACATGGCTGCATTGCTGATATAAAAACTCTGTATCTGAGCCTGAAAGTGTATACCTCTTGTCCATTCTTCTATCAACAGGAGGTATAGAATTGGGAGACTTCAAGATTTTTGTGTCTGCTTCCCAAAAGATTTGTGAAGGGGAGTACACAGTCTCCTGGACTCTGGGATGTCCATCATTTCCACAAAATCAGGCTCCTCTTGATCCTCCATTGCTTCCTCCATAGGAAGCTGGAGGGTCTCAGCCACCTTTCTGTAGAACATAAAGTGGGAAGGGGACTCAGAAAGCCTAGGAGGGGATACACCTGAAGGTCTGTCTGGGGAAGATATCCGGTTCAATAGGCACATCCAGACTTTCACCATCACCATCGTCATCCTCAAACTTCCCCTCCTCCTCCTCATACTCCGGTTCATAAAATTCTTCAAGGGTATAATCGTGAACCGGGGGAACCGACCGAACCAAGCCCCTGACAAAAGGTGCCAGAACGGTTGGAGCCGAGCGGAAACAATACCACAATCGAATCGCTCTGGCTATTTCCTCGGTGGTCGTAACATGGACTTCTGGATCCGAACTGGACGATTTTTCTTTGCTTTTTCTTTCTGTCGGAAGCGAACCCTCAAGATTGGCTCTCCTTTTGCCCGAAGAATTATCGCCCTGGTCAGAGGGCACTCCTTCTGGTTCGATCATAACCAAACCGGGCTGGCCATCCGGTCAGCGGACTTCTCGCCCTCCTTTCCCTCAGTCTACCTAATCTCTTCTCAAGGGTAGATTTGGGAAAGTTTTTACAAATTTGGCAGTCTGAATTGAGGTGTTCAAACCCCAGACAATAAACACAGGTAGTGTGGGATCGGCCTTAGCAAAGACCTCCCCACACTCACTGCAGTGTTGAAACCCAGTGGGCCCGTTGTTTTTCTTGGGTTTCTCAGACATAGCCAACCTAACCAACTTACCCTTTTTTCTGCAACCGCCAAGCAAGACTCCCTTATCGGTTCCTAACCATGTCACGAGTGTTGGAAAAAAACGTATCAAGCACATTTTCTTTTAGAACCGATAAGGACCGGTAACCACACACTAAATTAAGATACAAAATTTAACAACTGATCGGTTCAGACGAACCGATCCACACTTTTACAAGTTCCACACAGAAAAAACAGTACAAAACTTATCTAGTACTCACGGTACCACAGACAGAGACTGAACCAACTATGCAGAAAATAAATTTTGGTTAAAAAACTGACACTTCAACCAACTTTCGAACCGAGCTGCAGGAGAAATCTCCGGAGCGACTGTTCAGTGAGGCGGAATAAAGAATCTGACGGTTAGATTTCAAAGGGAAACAGACAGAGACACCAACCAAGCTCGAGCTCGGCATTTTATGCTCTGCATAGAAAGTTAACCCTTTGTTCTCCGGAAGAGTTTAAAGGCTGGGGCTAACTGCATTAGTCAGAATACAGCAAGACTTCATGTTGTTTGAAAGTACAGTTATGTAAAAACTTACCGTAACAGTATATCTTCAAGGAGTGTCTCTTGAAGTAGGTAGTATTTTTGGGTTACCAGCAGAGGTCGCCGTGGCACACTGCAGCTCTTCTAGCAGTTTACCACCAGGGATCGCCCACACATTACATCAGCTTCCTGTTTCCTATATAATTGTGGGTGGTCCCTGGTATCCTCAGTTCCCCCGACGGATTCAGCTCGCAAAGGGAGGACCAAGGGGAAGCCAAGGTACCAAAGGAGTCCCAACCCATAGTCACTGGACCAGAGGACCAGACGGAGGGTGGGAACAGACCTATTGCAAGAGACACTCCTCGAAGACGTACTGTTACAGTAAAATTCCTTTCTACAGTTATGGTAAGTTTTTACATAACTGTACTATCTTCCACGGACTGATCTCTTGCAGTAGATATTACTTTTGGGATGAATCCCAAGCAATAGTAGCCATGTGGGAGGATAATTATGATAGAAGGCTTTGTAGGACTGCACGGCCGAAGGCCGCCCTACGTCGTGAGGCAATATCCAGGTTGTAATGCCTTGTGAATTTATGGATCATGGACCACGTAGCCGCATTGCAGATATCTGAAATGGAGGCTCCATTAAAGCAAGCCGCCGTAGTGGCCATATCTCTAGTGGAATGGGCTTGGACAGGTCCAGGTAAAGGCTTGTTTTATTTTTTGTAACAAGATGTAATACAATTTGCCAACAAGGCTGAAAGAGTACATTTAGCAACCGGTAGGCAATCGCGGCCCTGGGCAAAAGAGACAAACAGTTAAGACGTCTTTCTAATCGACTGTGTCTGATTAGTATAGTAGCGTAGTATACAATGGCAATCTAAAGTATGTAATAGATGTTCACCCTGATTGGAGTAGTCAGGATAGTAGACCAGAAGTTCCAAGGACTGATTTAAAGTTTGTTCGGAGACTACTTTAGGAAGGAAGGGTTGGTACGAAGGACCACCCTGTTTTTTTGGAAAATTAAGTAAGGTTCCCTATACACGAGGGCATAAAGCTTGGAAATACGTCGAATGGAAGTGACAGCCACTAGAAATAGGGTTTTCCATGAAAGAAAACAAAGTTCACAAGTGTCCGCTGGCTCAAAAGGTTCAAGGGTCACTTTTTCTGTCATAACATTGATATCCCACAGACGAGTGGGTCTTCTAATAGATGGTTTAATATGTAACATTCCATCTTAGCTAGATGATGTTGGTACAGTAACCTGCCATCTAGAGATTCATGGAAAGCCGAGATGGCGGCCAAGTGGACTTTGATGGAATAGCAACTTAAACCGGACTCAGATAGTGACGTCAGGTAATCCAGAACCTTTGTCAGTTGACAAGAAAGGGTCCAAATATCGAGAGGCAGACCATATGAAAAAGTGTTTCCACCTGGAATTGTATGTTGCTGGCTTACGGGAGGCCAAGAGAATACTGGCAATAGGAGAGGACACTTGTAATCTAGTTACGAAAGTGTCCTCAGGAGCCATGCGTGAAGGTGTAAAGCCTTCAGGTTAGGATGTAGGAGAGACCCCTGACACTGAGTCAGAAGGTCTGGTCTGATTGGCAACGGAACGGGGTCCTGTACTGACAGTTGTAGGAGTAGGGGAACCATGTCTGACCATGCCACATTGGGGCTGTGAGTATCATTGTGGCTGGTTCTAGTTGTAGTTTCAGTAGAGTGCTGTGGAGTGCCCCATAGGTTGAAGATTTCTTGGAGTACATGCTCGTGAAGTGTCCATTCATGAGTGGAGGACTGATGACTCAGCCGGTCGGCTAACTGGTTGCAATGTCCTGGTAAGTGGACAGCTGTTAGCATCAATTGTTGCCGGATGGCTTCTTGCCAAACTGCACGAGTCTCCACGCATAGCATGTGGATTACGTACCCCCTTACTTGTCTGATTGGATTAGTAACGATCCTGGTGTGAGGTAGGGCCAGAACACCTGAAGGGCTAGACGGACCACTTTCATCTCTAGGAGATTGATATGAGAATGATGGGGAGAAGCGGGCCACCGGCCTTGTGTCTGAGAAGGACAGTGTACGCCCCATCCCTGCAGGAAGCATCCGTAGTTAACATTTGCACGGGGGACGGAAAAGGCATTCCTTGATCAGCCAGATTGATTCTGGTTGTCCACCACGTCAGGGTTGACTTTAGAGAGGGAGTGACCCTGATTTTGTCTTTGAACTGTCCTGTTTTTTGGGATCGTTGATTCTGGAGGGTCCATTGGACAGGTCTCATGTGGAGACAGGAGAATGCCACCATAGGGATGGCAGCGGACATTTATTAATTTATTTATTGAAATGTTTCACCAGGAAGGCACACTGAGCAACAAGTCGCTCGTCTCCCAGTGCAACCTGGGGGGGAAAGGGTGCAACTGGAATAAGACATTATACATTCAAGTTACAAGATCAACATTAACATACAGTTGTAAGGACATGTGACCCATAAGGTGCAGCATTTGTCTGGTTATGACTATTTTTTTTTTTCACATGCATTTTTCCACCTCAGCCCTGGCAGGTGCTTTGGTCCCTCCCAAAGGAGGAACTCTCTTTCTCTCTCTCATGTCCCACCACACCACAATTAGCCACCCCCCAGTATTTCCCCCGCGGATTGTCCCTCGCGGTGAGGCCAAGAAAGTGGCGCACCCTCCTCAGAGACCCAATCCAGAACCCCGGGGTCGGCCTGTGGCACAGCGGACTGTCATGGAGCCCTGCCAGGCTCTTTTCCTCCTGTTTTTCTCCCCGCCCCCTCCCCGCCAACGTAATCACGTCGGAGCACGCCTCCTAACCCGTACTGCCCTCCAGTCGGAGGGCAATCAGCGAGAGGGACAGCGTGTGCCCTTCCTCCAAGAGAGGAGAGCCGTCCTCCAGATGCTCAATCCTCCTCCCCCCCCAACGATCCCCAGCAGCCCAGGCTCATTCCTGAACGCGGGTTGCCGGCATGGCATGAGGTGTAGTGATCAGCGCCTCAACCTCCAGCGCCACTGGGCCGGCTTGACTGTGACTATTTTCTGAGTCTGTATGTGTGATGCCAGAGATATAAGTGTGTCCTGCCGGGCAGGTGGGAGGTAGGCTCTGGCTGTGACTGTATCTAGGACAGCTCCAATGTATTGGAGAGACTGTGTCGGATTTGGGCTGGACTTTGGCTAATTGACTGTGATCCCCAGATCTGCGAACACCTTCAGGGTAGCATCTAGGGAGGCAAGCAGAGCTACTCTGGAGTCTGCTTTGATTAGCCAATCATCTACATATGGAAAGATGAAGTGCCCTTTTCTTTGTAAGGCTGCTGCTAGCACCGCTAGGCACTTGGTGAACACTCTGAGGGCCGATGAGAGGTCAAAAGGGAGTGCTCGAAACTGGTAATTTTGACCCAGTAGGTGGAAGCACAGAAATTTTTGGTGGGCAGGGTGAATGGGGATATATAAGTAGGCATCCTTCATATCTAGGGTACAAAACCAATCGCCTTGTTTCAGGATCGGCAACATAGCAGGTAGGGTTATCATGCGAAAATGTTTGTACTGAATGTAAATATTCAGTTGTCTGAGGTCTCCCGTTCATTTGGGCACCAAAAAGAAGTGGGAGTAAAATCCTGTTTGATGTTGTAGAAGGGTACTGGTAAAACGGCCTTTTTGGTCAAAAGGGCCCTCAATTCTTCCTGCAAGATGGATATATGATCTGGAGAATAATTAATTTTTCGTGGAGGGCAAGGGTGTGGAGTGGAGAGGAACTCCAGAGTATGACTCTTTTGTATAATCTGAAGTACCCATTTGTCTCAAGTGATCATTTGCCAGGCCTCCAGATGGAGGGTAAAATGACCCCCCACAGCCTCCAGGACCCAGTCGAGGAGGCGGGGGAAAGCCCTAGTGGGTCACTGGGAGGCGGGCTGCCCAGTCCCTCTCGAAGGGTGGGAGCGGGCACCCCTGGCAGCAGAGGGGTTGTCTCTGGTGGATTGAGCACGACCTCTGCACCCGCCCTTAGTATTACCTCTGCATCTTCCACCTCTTTTGGAGTAAAAGGAGTATTGAGTACGGTAGGTTGTAGATGGCGTATGGTACATGTCATGGACTGTACAGAGTGTTCTGCCTGATGCCTGTAGGTCATCTAGTAAAGTTTGAGTACCTGACTCAAACAGCTTGGTCCCATTAAAGGGAGTATTAGCTACTTTATGTTGTACAGTATGTCAGGTGCAAAGTCTGAAATGCGAAGCCAGGCATGTTGACGCAAGGTGATACCAGTGGCTGATAGTCAGGATGAGGCATCTACAGCATCATATCCCGACCTAAGAAGGTGACGGGAGACAGAATTACTATTTGTCACTGTAGCCAATAATTTGTCCATTTCCTGTGAGGGAGGGAGTTTACTGATAAACTCAATGGCAGAGGACCCTAGTGTACACTGGTATTTAATCATACGACCCATATAGTTTAAGATTCTGATATTCACAGAATCTGAGGAATAGACCTTTTTCCCTCAGATAGTCAATTATTTGAGATTCCTTATCAGGAGGTAAGGAGCTCATGTGCTTGGGTTTTTTGGTACAGTCATGAGTGGCAGTAATGACCACAGAATCTGCCTCTGGAATGTTGGACAGAAAAGGATGGTCAAGAGGAGCTTGATATGGAAGATCTGCTTTGCAGGGAACAGCTGTAATAGCTGAAGGCTGATGCCAAGCAGCCAGTATGGCATTCTGGTAGGTTGGTATTAGTAGGGGAACCACTAAAACAGGCTCCTCAGGTAATTCAAGGTATTCTGCCATATCCTTACGTTGTTTGTCATGTTCAGTAGTTGAGAAACCCATGACCTTACGTATTTGAACCATTTCACTAAAGGTCGGGTCACAGTCTTTCGGATGAGACGTTAAACAGAGGTCCCATCTGCCTGGACTGGTGGTAGTTCAGGTGGATGTTAAAGATCCCATGGCACTTATTGAAAAGAGTAGGGGAAGTTTTTATTGAACATCAACTGAACAGAAACAGAAAAACAAAAATGATACAGAGAAAAATATGAAACACAAAATAATTAAGGAATACGAAAATCAGAATCAGTTATCCAAGGTAACAGTGTCCATAAGTCCAACAAGGAGTCAGGCGGCAAATGCTCTGCCTCTGAAAAATATATGGCCTTCAAATCATGTTCGATCCTTGAATAATGGTAAGAAGAGGCACATCCTGATTCTGTAAATTAAACAGACACGAAGCATTCCACACATGCCATTTGATTATTACAAAATCAAATTTAACGTATTAATATTCCAATGAGACCAAGTAAGGGAAAAACATACATCAAATTTTCATAAAGTAATGAGAGCAAACAAGGGTTCATGCCATCTGGCAGCTAATAGAGTCAAAAGAAACAATAAATGTACATGAAAAAAAAGTGTGAAATAGTTTCTTCTTGTTGCTGACATTCAGGTCTGGAACAAAATCTGTCCTGTAGTGATTTGTGTTTATGGTTACATTTGACATTGATACCTTCATGGCAGCTAAGCCAATTCAAGTCCCACATCTTTTGGGAACCCTAAATTGGCTGAAAAGTGAGCAAAGCAGGAGATGTTGTTAGTGACATTTGGGAAAACAACAATCCCCAAACATACACGGTCCACTAAATACTTACACAATGATTTTCTGGAGACAGTTATTAGCATGTGACTAGTAATCTGCCAGTATTTCAAACAAAAAACTATCCCTCACATAAGCAGAAGTCTGGGGAGCGTGTTAAACCGTCAATTTGTTAAGTTCCCATTTATGAAACCACGACCACAGGATCAAGAAACCAAGGTTCCCAACCTCGATCTTGGTTAACCAGCAGGGGTCTAATATTATAAAACAAGAAAAAACTAGTATAAAAAAAAAACAGGTTGGACCATAGCTAGGCCTCCATCCCGAATAGGGAGATAGGTGATCTGGCGTTTAATGGGGTTCAGGCGGCTACCCCATAGCGCTTGAAAAAAAAAGACTAAACAATCTGGTTTCAAATTGCCGGGGAGGGGGGGAAATATAAGCCAGAAAGAGAAAAAGGGGAAGCAGAAAGGTTTTAATCATGTAAATCCTTTTTTTCTTACTCATCTGCCATGAATTCCAACGTGCAACCATAATCTGAGTATAATCTAATTTGGGAGTCCAGTTAAGGACATCTAAAGGACCAATACCGTATAAAATGCCCAAAATCCTAATAGGGTCATCACAAAGTCTAATGTCAACAGAAGACTCATCTTCAAAAGGGGAACCTAATCTACAGCCTACACATTTATCAAGATTAAGGGGCATCAGAAACAGCCCAAACTTGGAACAATGCCATAATGCAAGAGCATGCAGGCAACATCAGCCACCATGAGACTCATATGTCTGCATAGCCAACAGTGGAATATGGGGCTGAGGAAGTGGCATAATTGTGAGGCCGAATTAAAAGAACGAGTGGATCCAAAAAAAAGAAACATATAAAGTGGACTAAGGGGACAGCCCTGTCTAACCCCTCTGTGTAGAGGAAGTATAGGGCCCTTCCATCCATTGACCAGTGGGACAACAGTTGCAGACTGATATAGCAACCGGAGTCTAGTCAGGGTATAATCAGGTACTTTATAATATCGAAGAGTAGACCATAAAAAATCATGATGTACAGAATCAAAAGCCTGCCGTTGGTTCAGTGAGAATATGAGACCATGTAAAACATTAGAATTTCCACGTTCAATCATTTCTCTAAGTAAAATTAGATGGTCCTGAATACATCTCCCAGGGACACTGCAAGATTGTGCGGTAGAAATCACATATAGGGCCAATTTAGAAAGTCTGAGGGACAAAATTTTGGTAAATATTTTAAAATCAGTATTTAAGAGGCATAAAGGTCTCCAATTGGAGAGCAATCTTCTATCCCCTTTTTTATGTAAGTAAAATAAACAACCCATGTTAAAGTCTAAAGGAAGATGTTCGCACTGTAGAATAGAATTATAAACTGTAGCCAATTCAGAACTCAGGTCAGCAGAAAACAATTTATACAGCTTACTGGAGAGACCATCCAGGCCCAGTGTCACTCTTGGACGTAAAGACTTGATTACTGCTTCAATTTCATGTGCTTGAATCTCAGTATCTAACATATCTACAACAGAAGAAGGTACATCAGGAAGCTGTAAAAGGAAAAGTAGTCCATTATGGATGCAGATGGGGGCATGGGACCAAACACTTTTGTGTATAACAGGTAACACGGTGCCTGATATCCAAAATATCAGTGGCTCGGTGAAACTGTCATCAAACAGCGTAGTAAAGGTTTACTCTCTTCTGTTCGCGAATAGAAGCATATGGACATACTAAATCACGGGTACCAGAGGTCCCAAAACGCTGTTGATGCTGAACAGAAGTAGCCTTCAGAAGGTGATAATCCATCATGCGCTCCTTAAGAGTACTTATATGGGTGGAAAAATCATGGCCAGTTTCATGAGATAAAGCAAGTAATTTTTGAAGTCATCGTCTGTTAGTGTGGTAAAGGAAATACAATGAATAATGATGATGTTTACTAAAATTTTTAAATAAAAGTTCGGAGTCCAGATTTCATATCCCGCCACCAATCCCAGGGGGCATCATATAAAAAAAATACAGTTCTTGAAGTATGAATATACTCCGTTAAGTGAACAAACGGGAATCAGATAACAGGGAAGCATCCAGTTTCCAAATGCCAGGGCCAAAACGAGATGTCAAGGACGGGCCTAAAGAAATAGATAATAAATTATGATCCGAAAATTCCACAACTGAATTACAGCATCAGAAAGTTGAAGGTGGGAAGAAAAATAAAAAAAAAAATCAATACAGGGTTGCAAGGGGCCTTTGTGAAAAGTAGGAGTATGCGATCCTGAAAGATAAATATGCATCCTGTAAACCTGTGGAATAGAGCAATTGTTTCAGAAAATTCGTGTCACAAAACAACTTAGTAATCTTTGAAGTAGAAGACTTATCTTTAGTGGATAACCCACAATTGAAATCACCCCAAAAATCACATGCATTGATGTGTATAAATAGGGTTGAATCAGTTTCAGTAGTTCAATTCTGTGGGATTTCAATTGAGGTGCGTTAATATTAATAACCCGGAAAGGGACAGAAGAAATCAAAATATCCAAAAACAGAAGTTGACCCGGGGAGACATCCAACAGTTTAAAAACAGTAACATCAGGTATACTAAATAAAATACCCAAACCAGAACAAGAGTCCTGTCCAAAGGACCAAAAAGAGAGCCCAGAGGTCCAGGCATGAGTGGCCCTGGAAATTTCTGGAAGAGCATGGAAACGTACATCTTGTAAAAAGATTAGACCAGCTGTCAAGCCAGATAAAAAGGAAAAAACTGCATCTCTCTTAGCATGCTTCTTTATACTGTTAACATTAACAGTATGCACTGAGAAAGCAGAAGACATGAAACGGGAAAGTGAAAACAAAAACATAAAAGTCACCTTAACCTACCTTTCCTAGGGGTACCTTCCCTATGTTTCAGTTTTGCCTTAGCTTTCCTTTTTTGAGAACCAATATTATCAATGGGTACTTCAGTGTCCGTAGTCACATCAGGGTGGGAGGAAAGAACAGAGGACGTCCTCAGAGTCTGTGTTGTCCTGAGGTGGCGTAAAACCTCAAATTTATTCATACGAGTCACAGTAGAGGATTTCAGGGCCTTAGAAGAGGAGAAATCCCTTCAGATCCTCGTGTAACTCTAACAAAAGGTTCGGGGTCCATGGAAGACCCAGAAACACTAGGCAAGACAGGAATAGGGACCTCTTCCAGGTAGAAATAGCAAGATCAGAGGAAGGGGAGGGAGAGCTGTAGTAAAGGTCTGTGGTTCCAAAACAGGAAGCAGACCGGTCGTGTAAAGTAGAAGAGGGTCAACAGCAGGTACAACAGGGTGAGGAGGGTACCGTTGAGGTCTAGAAAGAGTGTCAGATAAGCGAGAATGTTGTGCGACAGTAATAAGCAAAAGTTGTTCTTCCCCATCAGCAAGAGTCGGGGAGTTGTGAGCTGCCCAAGTACAAGTCTGGAAAGTGTGCCCCAATTCGTCACAAAGGACGCAAAGAGGTTCATCCACACATTGGGAACCTGCATGGCAAAGGTTATCACAAACAAAGCATTTAATCTTGTCACAGACACTACTGATATGATTCGGAGAGCCACATCTGTAGCAAGCTTTAGGCTGGCCGGGGTAAAAAAGAACTCCCCTGTCTTTCCCAAGCATAAAGCTGTTAGGAGATGCTGTATTCCAACCTCCAGTCGCTAAGCATAACCCTCGCTCTCCACCCACCCGTCCAGATATTCTCAGAATCAAAGATAGCCTCAGGGTCAGAAAGGACAGTACATCTTTGCTTTAACCAGACAGTAATATCATTAAGACTGACACCTTCATTACGAAACAATATAGTAACAGTTTTCTGAGTAGGTTTAGTTAAGGGAATGGCATTAAACGGTGACCATAAAGGAGGAGTTTTAAGCTCTTGATATTTTCTCCAAAACTTTTCTAAACCAGTGATAGTTTTAAAACTAATATCAAAATGAGACTCTGAAGAAACATGAATTAAGGCATGAATCTCAAAAGCAGCAAATTGCATAGAATCCTTCAAAAGAGTGCGACCTACAAAAAAAAAAACATCGGTCAGGAAAGTCAGGTAAGCCCCCCAAATAATGCAGCCGAACAGCATTGTGTCTTTTAGCTTGATGTACAGGGGTAGAAAGCATGCAGCATAAGTTTTGGGGGACGAAGCAGTAGAAGTAGCAGGAACAGGACGAGACACAGGGTCCCAAAGAGTCCGTTGTTCTTGAGGCGTCGAGGAAGCAGGACCAAATTGCAAAGTCGGGTTCTGAGTCAGAAGAAGTTCAGTTGGCAAAGAAAGATCAAGAAAAGCAGCAGAGTCTTTCAAAACAGGAGAGGCCAGCAGTTTGTCAGGTGGCCTAGTACAGATCGGGGAAGAACCAGAACGCCAAGTCCCAACAGTAGGATCCTTCTCCCACCCAGCCGCTTCCAGGGCCGACTCAACAGACCAGTCCGTCGTGTGCAAGGCATCAGGAGGAGCAGAAGCAGGCACCTGTACAGAAGAAATTTCTGGAGAAAGCTGAGCAAGAGGTGCAGTCGAGTACAGGCGGTAGGGAGTGAGGAGGTCCTGAGCAACAGGCAAAGGATGCAGAAGTGTCAGAATCGGTGAAGAGACAGTAAAACAATCTTTCCCAGATGGTGAGTCAGTAGGCAGGTACAAAACCAGTCTGAGGCTTAAGGCTAACAAACGCTGTCTGGCAGTGAAATAACGCTGTTCCTCGATTTTATGTGACACATCTACATCCATAGAAACAGGAGGAGAAGACTCACGTGTATCCATAGTAGCAGGGCTAGAAGACGTAAGCACAGTTTGAGGAATAAATGAAAGATCTACAGTGAGGACATCGTCAGAGAGACCCAAAGCCTGGAACTCTAGTTGCTCAGGAACCAGGCTGTCAGGTGCAGTGATTGAAGGTCCAGATGAAACACATTCCCCTAACTGTAGGAGAGCAGGTCCAGGTATAGAGATAGATGCCTCTGGGGCCTGCTGCTGAGGCTGAGGAGATCGTTCTTCCTGGAGGCAAACATGTCCATCAGAGGGGTGCCCCACTGGAAGAACAGGTTGTGTACAACCTCTGGGTGGAGAGACCACTCTTGAGATGCCTCTTACCCACATGGCTGAGAGCATCTGCCAGCTGGTTGGGGACACCAGCCACATGGATGGCCACGAGATCGGTCTCCAAGCTGTGCACAAGGGTTCACACATGGAGAGCTTCCATGCAGAGAGGAAGGGAGTGCGTCCCGCCCTGCTTGTTGAGGCAGTACATGGTCGTGGTGGTGTCCGTCTGGACCTGGACCACCTGACCCCAAATCTGTGGAGCAAAAGCAGTCAGCACCAGCCGAACTGCCCTGAGCTCCAGCAGGTTGATGTGGCACCAGGACTCCTCAGGGGTCCAGAGCCTGTGGACTCTTGTGTTCCCCCAGGTGGACACCCTAGCCCATGAGAGAGGTATCAGTCATCAGGATGACCATCGGCTCTTGGCGAACAAATGGGATACCTTCCTGCAGATGCCCTGGAACTAATTACCACTGAAGGGCGTCCCACATCAGCTGGGTCACAGTGACCAACTGGTTAAAGTGGTCCTTGCGTGGAGACCATTGGCGTTCCAGCTCCCATTGCAGAGAGCACATTCTCCAGCAGGCCCAACGGTCCATGCTGGTGCAACCTGGCATGTATCCCAGGAGGCACAGGAAGTCCCAAGCAGGGTGCAAGTGCCCAACCTGAAATAATCGGGCAAAGGAGGGGAAAGCCTCCACCCTGTCCACCGGGAGCCAAGTCAAGGCTCTGCAGTAGTTGAGCTCTGCCCCGATTAAATTGATCACTGGCGAGGGTACAAGTTCCAGTATGGCCTCCTTGACCAGGAGGCCAAGAGAAAAGCAGGTCTGAAGGGCCAGGTCCCTGGACTGCTCCACCTCCTGCCTGGAGGGACCCACAATCAGCCAGTCATCCAGGTACGGGTAAACTCGGGACTCCTCGGTGCCTCAGGTAAGCTATCACCACTGCAATGCACTTGGTAAAGACCCTGGGGGGCCGAGGACAGGCTGAACAGCATGGCCTGGAATTCATAGAGGATCCCCTCCACCCGCAACCACAGAAACCGGCAGTGGGATGAACAGAGTGGGACGTGAAAGAATGCGTCCTTAAGATCCAGGGAGCAAAACCACATGCTCTGCTCGAGAGATGGTATGACCTGAGGCAGAGTGACCATCCTAACGTGCGCAATCTGAGAATCTTGTTCAGGCTGTGCAGATCTAAGATGGGGTACCAGCCCCCCATCCATTTTGGCACCAGGAAATACCTGAAGACAAACCCTGCATGTTCCAAAAGGTCCGAGACAGGACCCATGACCTCCTTGCAGAGGAGCTGGGTGATGTTTTCCCAAAGGGCCAACAGAATGTCTACGGACACTATGCCCTCCCATGGGATGTGGGCTTGGCTGGGCAGGTACGCCTTGAACTTCAGAAGCAGAACCTGACTGACCACCTCCAGAACCCACCTGTCCGTGATAACAGCAGACCAGGTGGAAAGGAAGTGGCAGAACTGGCCCCCACAGGAGGACCCAGGGGAGTCATGACAGGCATGAGGGAGGCACCCCTCATCCCATCACTGGGCAGGCTTGGCGTCAAAGGAGGAACCGACTGAGGAGCCACCTAGACCTCAGCCTCCTGGCTTATGGGCGACCGTTGCCCCAGACTTCGGTTGTGGTCACCAGGCCTGCTCCTGCTGCCCAGCTTGTGGCTGGACTGGTTTGGCCACAGGGGCAGAGAGGGGCCAAAAGGGCTTTTTCTTTTGCTGCTTAGAGCCTTTGGATCCCTCTGGCGAATGTCACTGAATCCAAGGTGGCATTGGACTTTTTGATGCGGGTGAGGTACCCCTCAAACTCCAGGCCCATACAAGTCGGTATCCAGGAAGGGGACATCCGCCAGCTTGTGCTGAGTATCTGCCATGAAGGTCGAGATCTGCAGCCAAGTCATGCAGCACATGGCCACCGCAGCCACCACAGACTGGGCACATGAGTTGCCAACGTCCATGGTCATTGCTTGACTACTAAATGGCCTTGGTCCTGGACCTGCTTGACTGTAGTCTGTAGGTCCGCTGGGAGATGAGGAACAACCCAGTCAAGTGTACCCAAAAGAGCATGGGAGAGGTGGGCTATCAAAAGGGCCGAACTTGCTTGCCGAAGGCTGAGAGAGGAGGCAGCATAAACCTTCTTGGCCATATGGCTCAATTTCCCGAACTTATCGGGCAGATTGTCAACATCCCATACATTGCCCAAACACCTGAACACAGAGTCAAACACCTGAACACAGAGTCAACCACCAAACCCTTGGCCGAGGGATGCTCCGTGAACCCCGAAAGGGAGCAGACAGGGACTGCAGCGTGTATGGTCGATTGGTCCCCGGACAAAATGTCACAGTCAAAATAGTGCAGACATTTCGTCGTGGGGACAAATGAAAGCCGTACATTTTGTCGTCACCGTAAGTAGTAGATCGGTGAAGTTGTCACCGTAAAAAAATCTAGCTTGACAAATAGTCGCACTCCACAGTTTCACACTGTAATCCCCCAACACAGATTTTACAAATTAGTAGTACAGATTTTACAGCATTCACACACCCCGTCGCCACTAACTCATGCTGCAGGTACAAGTTTGGTGGAAAAGTAGTTTAAAAGGCGTTCGCACTCCACAATTTCGTAAAAGTAATAATCCCCACTAACTCATGCTGCAGGTACAAGTTTGGTGGAAAAGTAGTTTAATATTGCCCTGTTTTAAAATTGTCAGTACCTCTTCCACACACCCCTGCCAATACAGAACCGTCACAGCCATCCTCTTACCTACACGGCTATATTACAGCACTGTTTGTCTGCGCTACTATGAGAGGAGGGATATTCCGGCGGTGGAGCATGACATTATAGCACTAACGGAAAAGTAATAATCCCCCAATACAGATTTTGCAGCATCCACACACCCCTGCCGATACAGAACCATCACAGCCATCCTCTTACCTGCACGGCTACATTACAGCACTCAGTCATTGACGGAAAAGCATGACAGCTCAGTTCAGTAATGCTGGTGTGTTGGATTGCAGCTGCCGACTGAGCCTGAAGATTTTACTTGCTCAACAGACAAAGTACAGATTTTACAACATCCACACACCCCTGCCGATACAGAACCGTCGCCACTAACTCATGCTGCAGGTACAAGTTGGGTGGAAAAGTAGTTTAAAAGGCAGTTGTACGGCACTGACTTTCAACAAGGGAACAAATGGTCTTAAGTTGCACAGTAATGTAACACATTCATAATGTCGCCATACATCAGTGGACTGAATGTCGCGGGTATCTGGTTGCAGTGGCTACATTGTGCCCGCTACGTGTTGTACCGGCGACAACAGTACATTTCGATGAGATCGGCACTACGGTTTGACTGCGACTAATTTGACCACGACGAATCGACCGTATGCCGACTGCAGACTTGCGGGCCATCCGGGCCGATGCACAGGGCACGAGGTTGGATGCTGCCACAGCTCCAATGCAGGACCTAGAATGGCCTCTGCAAGCGGGAGTACTTCCCACGGGGGAATCACTCTGGTCCAGGATCTCGGTTAGCGGGTACCATGCCTGCTTCTGCACAGGCTCCATCTGAAGACCTGAAGACATGAGATAAAGTGGAGCAGGACATGAGATAAAGTGGAGCAGGCCCATAAAGGAGGTAGGGCCTTCCTCCAGTGAGAGATCCCCTGCTGACTCAACGTCCATGGGAGAAGAGCGCAAGAAGGAGCCCTCCAACTCCGAGGAGTCATAAAAAAAGGGGCCGACCACCAGAATCCCCGCTGACCCTCCAAGAACGATCAGGGGTGATGGTGACCGACAGCTGATGGGGAAGACCCAAGGCTAGGCGGGACTCCTCAGTCTTTGGCTGTTTCAGAGATGGCTCCACCCGAATCAGCAAAGAGGCCGGGGGAGGCCAAGCCGGAACCTGATGGGTCGGCTCTTGCCAAGGCAGAGAAGGGGTCGGCCTCTCTTGCGAAAGCCATGTGATGGCCAGGGTCGAAGCAGGAACAGGCTTCATCCCAGTGAACATGAGCTGCTGCCACATTAAGTTGTTGTAGTGCCGACGCAAATTGTGCCGGAGCCTCTCCTCACCCGAGGAGGACGAGGAAAGAGAATAGAGGCTATACCACGTCCCTGAGCGCCGAGAGCATGAGATCAGTTGCCGGTGAGGGCAGCTCAACTTGGGAGATAGAGAGCGAACCGCAACCTCTCACCATCGGGGGCGGGACCGACGCGGCCTCTAAGCGAGCCGGGCCGAAGTCTGCAAGTAAGAGGCAGTGTATCAGTTGACTTATCCGTCTCTCCCTGAGTCAGAGGCAGGACCAGAGTCCTGGATAAGGAGGCATTGGCCTCTTCGGGCAACAACGGGTCGACTGGCTTGAAAAAAATCTTGGCCGGAAGATCAACCTGCGTCCCAACCAACTAGCCAGAGAGACCACGGGGCCAGCAGCCTGGGCCGAGGATTCGACCAAAGCCAGAACCTTCGGAGAAGCACAGGAATTGGAGGCCTGAGAGCACTCTCGATCCCACGATCGACAGCGAGACCACTTCATGGTCTCTTTTTTAGACCTTGATCTGTGCTTAGTGCCCAAGGAACCCTGCCCATGGGTGGGAACGGCCTGGTAAAAATCCCTGAATGCCTCTGCAAATGAAACATCCAAAGAGAGTGTCAAAAAGGCTGAAGCCAAGGAGACCTGAGCTGCGGCCCGAGCCACGGCCTCCTCAAATGCCACAGTGGACCCTGCAGCCGATCATCCAGATGAACTATGAGCAGGAGGACATGATGATCCTCCAATGTGGATGAGTGGAAAGTGCAGCAAATGCCACAGGCCTGGGGATCATGCTCGTGGCCCAGGCAGTAAATGCACATGGCATGCGGATCCGTCCAGGACAACTTCTGCCTGCAGGCACATTTCTGGAATCCTGGAGTAGACTTTGCATCGTCCATATGGACAGCGAGAAGAAAAAGCCTGAAGACAAACTTTATTTGAAAAATCTGAAGATTTAAAAGCAAAGGGCCTTCTCAGTGTGAGAGCGGTAAGGAGGTAACCTTCTTCCAGTGAAAAGGAAGATCTGATGCCATGGGGTGGTGCCGAGGGAGTTACCATCTGGGTGGGTGGGAGGAGCCAGCTTGAAGATGTTCTGGCAAGCCTTAAAGGGAAAGGACACTGCCAGAAGTGTGGATAGAACACCATATCCACATCCCTAGAAATGTCAATTATTCAAAGCTGCAAACATGGGTTATGCAGTCATGGAGAAGAAGCACAAAGGATAAAAGGGGAAGGCTGGTCCTGAGTCTGGAGAACCTGAAAGCAAAAGCAAAGGACCTACAGATGTTTCATGCGGGGTGGAGACAGAAATGTCTGAGTTACTAAGGGAGTGTGCAGAGGCAGGTGGACAAGTGAGTAAGGAGCTGACATAGGTGGGAAGGGTTCCAAATCAGAACTTAAAGATAAATGAAGCACAATGGCTTTGAAGGGAGAAGGGTTATCCATGACCTGGCAGAGGGCTCAGATTTCTGTTCTGTTAGAACCTGATAACTGGTCCACTGTGAATCATACTGCCTCATCTCTCTCTAACAGTAGATGTAAAACATTTCACCTCTACACTGGCTTGGGGATTGCAAGGGGTGGTGGGAGGCCTAGTCCACCCGGATCAAACAGGGTCCATTACAGGGCAGAATTTACAAGTTAATAGTAGGCATTTCCTTAACATACTTTCATCACAGGAGGGCAACCCACAATTACAAATTGCATTTCAATGGATGTAGAAAAGGCCTTTGGTCAGATGGACTGGGCCTTCCTACAACATATCTTCTTGGCAATGGGCTTTGGGCCAGTGTTTCAGCAGTACACTGATCATTTGTACACAGACCCAGAGGTTGCAGTAACAGTCAAAGGTGTCAATTCCTCTTGTTTCCCTCTGCACTGCGGTACTAGGCAAGGGTGCCCTCTCTGCCCCCAATCTGAGTAGAACCTTTGGCGGTGGCAGTGCACCACAACTGAGAGATCAAGGGAATCTGGGTGGGGGAGGCACAGCAAAAACTGGCATTATATGCTGACAATTTAACCTTTTTCTTAAGGGACCCAACGTCTTCTACCCCATCCCTATGTGCAGAACTAGACACATTTTATACTATTTCAGGATTCAAAATAAATTATAGTAAATCAGAAGCCCTTCTGGTCTCGAGTCATTGACCAGTGCAGTTTAATGAATTGTTCCCTTTTAAGTGGCCTTCCCCAGAACCTGATCCAATATTTAGGAGTTATAATTACCCCCAACTCTCCAAATTGTATCATCTCAATCACCCTCACCTCCTCCAAGAAGTAGCGGAGGATTTAAATATATGGACTTTGCTCCTGCTTTCTCTGGGGAGCTGGGTAGCAACATAGAAAATTAATGTTCTCCCACATTTAGTCTTAACTTTCAAGCCCTTCCTATATAGATTCCTCAGCAGTTCTGGTTCAACCTCCAAAAATGGTCCTTACATTTTTATGGCAGGGACATATAAAGAGCATAGGTTACATACTAAATTGGCAGCAGATTAGGACTAGTGGTCCATCGAGTCTGCTCGAGTAGCAGCCCTACAGTCTACTCACTGTGGTTTTATGCTTCGGTTTCCTAGAGAGAAGAGGGGTTTAGGACTCCCAGATTTTGAAAGATATTATTTAGCTTCTTAATCACCACAATCTGTTGATATGGTGAAGCAAAATATTGAAACTGGCTAGTATGTGCTGGAGAACAGGAAGTCTCTTCCAGGCCCTCTTTATACCTTACCATTTATGACTTGGAAGGAAGCATGAGTACAAAACAAAACATAGCAGACCCCTAGACTAGAACCTCTAAGAGTCAACAAACTTAAGAAACAGAAACAGACTATGAATAGCCTGGTCTTATCTACTGGGATTACAATAAACCTCAGGTTTCCTCAGGGGCGCACAGACCCAGCCTACTAGAGATGGAATAGGCTTGGTCTCATCACCTTTGCACAGTTTTTCTCTGGAAGTGTGTGTGTGTGTGTGTGTGTGTGTGTCGTTTACGGATTGAAAGACTAGTTTTAATCTCCCTAAATACTGACCATTACTGTTTCCTACAAGTGAGACACTATGTGCTATCTGGGGACAATAAACAAAACTTTACCAGAGATTTGACTACATTAGAGGACTGCTTCTGTTGGGTAGTGCGCCTTAAAGATAAGCACAGGTCCATTTCCATTATGTACAAGGTACTTAGCCAATCTCAAGCTCATTCCCTGGACAGGATTAAATTGGAAGGGGAGCAGGAGTCTGGACCATCTATTCAAGAGCAAGCTGGAATATAATATTAGAATGAGGATGGAAGGCTACCTCTTCCTCCCAGTAGCAGGAATAGAGATGGAACATTTTAGTGCAATTTTTTCATACTTCAACAATCACTACTCACTTCGGATGGGGCCAAACAGACACATGCTGGAGGGGGTGTCAGGGTAGGGGTACGCATCACCATGTGTTCTGGGGTTGCACAAAAATTCAGTGTTTGGCAAACTTCATGCTGAATTGGAACAAATATGGGGATTCAGATACTTTTTACCTATGAAACATTGGTCTTAGGTCTTTCACCACCCCATCTAAAAAGACACAGGGACACTGGTTTACCGGGATTAAGAAAGGGCATATTCCATTTTGCACATTGTAAAACATGGTATTGTCACCGATGTCTGCAAAACCAAAATCCGGTTTTACCGGTGTTTGGTTTTGTGTACTTTATTTAACAATTTGTAACTCTGCTAACATGCATTTTAGCAATTTTGACCTCCACTATTACACATCTCCCTAAGGTGTGATGGAAGCAGCACTATGGCCCCATCCCTCAGGTGCGATGGCAGCACCGACAGCACTATGGCCCCCATCCTTCTGGTGTGATGGCAGCAGCAATAGCACTATGATCTCCCTCCCTCAGGTGCAACAGAAGCAGCAGCACTGTGGCCCCCATCCCTTAGGTGAGATGGCAGCAGTACTACGTTCACCATTTCACAGGTGTGATGGCAGTATCTGCACTATGGCCCCCATCCCTCATGTGGGACGGCAGCAGTACTACATTCCCCATCCACCAGTGGTTATGGTAGAAGCACTACAGCCCCCACCCCTTCGGAGTGATGGCAGTAGCAACAATACAGTCCACATCCCTCAGGGGTGATGGCAGTAGTGACAGCACTATGATCCCCTTTCCTCAACACCCACACCCCACATGTACAAGTTACAAATTACTTGGTATCTTTGCTTGTTAGAACTCAAATGTGAATTAATCTGAACCAACTCCACTAAGGTGGACTATCTTTGTTTTTTCCTACCTATAATTTAGCTACCTGAACTGGATTTCTGCCTGTGACACCACTGACCAGGGTTAGGGAAAAGACTTGGGTGTTGGAGGGCCAGCTGGTGGGTGAAAGCTTGAGTGTCCAATGACCACTTGCCTTCTCCTGGGAGGGAGGGCGGGTTCAGGGCTCAGCATTTGCTGGCCCTGGTGGAGGGCCAGAGGCACGACAACATGTCAGCCCTCACTGCAGGAGGGAGCGTGACGGACGTAGTCTTGTGCCTTGACATCATGTGGCCTGTCACACTCCCAAGAAAATGGTAAAACACCCACTGGCCAACCAAAGGACAGCTGTTGGTCCCTCCATAAGCCAGAAGCCCCAGACATGTGTCTGTTCTGACCCCTGCCATGCCCAGGATTCACAGGAAGCTCTTTGGGGCAATTCTACTCCCCTCGTTGCTTCCCATAGGGGTAGGGGTCCACTCAATGAAGGGTTACTTTGGGTTACCTGGTAGCACAGCAGTAAGGGGCAGTGGATGGTAGTCGGGACTCAGTAGAGGTGGTAGGGGGCCTTGGCAGGCCTGAAGGAGTGGATGGCCAGGGGGTAGGAGGAGCAAAAAAAAACTGCTTGAATTTGGTTCTCTGAAATAAAGTGTCTTCACCTAAAAAATCCACATGTGATTAGTGGAAGACCTTCAAATGGATTCATGCATCTCCCAGACTTGTGGATGCTTTTTTTTAATTGGTGTCCATGAAAAGGGTGTCTCCCAGTTTTCATGTCTTTGTTCAGATGTGAATTGAGCACCACTCTACCCATACATCCCCTGGGGCCTTATTGTCATTGGCTGTGCTTTCAAAATCCACTGGCCAAACATAAGTACACTTAAATACTTAACATTTGCTTTTTGTTGAAGCAGTCTATCAGAAAACTTTTTGTGTCACAGAGACAAAACAGCGGGTGGGAGAAAAGGTGCAAGTGATTCAGTTCACCTAAATGGGGTGCTAACTGTGAAATCTTTTCATAAGTAGTAAGGCAGTTTCTTCTTTGTGAACATACATTCATTCAGACTCATTTTCATTCCAACAGCTGAGGATTTTGGATGGCCCTACTGATTCTAAACTTGAATATGCTAGTTGGTAACAGTGATCCCGCATTTAGCAATCTACAACCTAGATGCTTATATGCAAAGAATGCAATAAAAATCTGACTAAAATCTAAAAACAAGCATAAAACACATAAAATGCATCTGAACATTTATCTTTACCTATGCAAAATCACTGCAGCCCAAGTAAAACTCAGGTAAATTACATGGTACCCTGACTACTATTCTGTGATGTAGTCAAGATATATTGGTATTTTTTATATTCTTTGTAAAGCAGGTAAGGCCTACTAGGCAGAACTGTCTGTTTTCTGAATGACCTAGAAGGCTAGAGGTTAAGGACTTGCTTGAAGTCACACAGTATGCAAGTGGAGGTTGTGGGAATCAAACCCAAGTCTGCTGGATGTACCCAGTTCAATCACTGTTTGTTACTCTAACCACTAGGCATGAGTGGTTAAAGTGAATGGCTGATTACAACAAAGCAGTAGGGTGATTTCCTTACTGACGCTATATGCAGCAAAGCAGAAAGAATGCAAAGCACAGCAACATTCATTTTAAGATGCTGAAATCTGGGTCAGCTCGCTGGTGCTGCGGTAGCACTATTGCTTGCAATGCTGGCAACCCAGGGTCAGAAGCGTACTCGGGTTGCTGGAGGTCAGGCCAGGGGAGTAGGATCGAGCACCTGGGGGACTGCTCTCGTCCTCTGGGGAGGGTGGACTGCAGCTCCTGCTGCTTTACCACCACCTGTGTGAACACGGTGGTGGTGCAATGGTGCTGCAGAGTGATCAGGAGGGGAGGACGCTAGCCAGGATCTGGAGCAGAGGCATGTCTCCATGTGACCTACCTCCTTGAGTCTCCTCTAGTTCTGGTGCCTTCAGGGACAGAGACCAGAAAACCAGGAACAATCACCCCACATCAGCCACTGGTACAAGGGGCCCAGCTGCCCCAGACTTCATAACCAGGCTCCATGAGGGACCTACTGAGCTGCCCAACACACACTAAGGGAGTGTAGAGGGCTGACCTGGGGTCCCCTCACTTCCCACTTGGGGGGTACAACCCAGGCAGGATAGGGGCAGACCCACAGAAGCTCTCAGGCATTACCTGGGGTGAAGCTAGGGGATACCCAGCTTAGGGATCTCTGAAAAGTGGAGACTGATGCTGTGAGAAGGGGACACAGAAAGAGAAAATAAAAAAAATTTAGAAAGATGCTGAAATCTTAGAGATTCTGTGCAGTGACGTGCAATTTCCGTGAGGCACCGGTACAAGAATTCAAAATCCGCAAACCAAGCAGGATTCCGAGGTAAAAATGGAAAACCAGGGTCCCTGAAAAGACAACAACAATGAAAATTGCTACATATTTTCTGTCTTATGGCAGTGAAGAGACTCACTTGTCATTGGCTTATCCTGGTGATCCTGACAATCAAAAGAGTGGAGGAAGAAAATTCAACACACTGCTGATATGGAAAAACTATAGCTGATCTGAGATTGATAAGGGAAAAGTGCATTACTAAGTGGGAAAAATGAGCCATCTATTTCACCCACCCATAGAACATTTTATACAGAGGTAACAGTAATTTGTACAGTAAGGACTTATTTTAGTGGAATCAAAGTACTTGGTATCAGGTGCATATTATGGCATCTTCTGTAGTGGTCCTATATTACCACCTCTCTAGAGGTTATCAGGGGCTAGATTTGCAAAAACTCACAAAGCACAGCGCAAAAGTTTGTGCTGCGATTTACGGTTGCGCAGGTGTGAAATCTTGCTATTCACAGTCGGATAGTGCATCGAATAGGGCTAGAATGGGGCAGCACTAACCCAGGAAAGCCACTGCTAACCTCAGTAGTGTTGCCCCGACAGCCAGGGAATCATTTTTATTATATGGGCTGGCGAAGTGGAACAAAGTCTTTCCTTTTGGGATGTTGGCAATTGAGTCATGCAGGTATAAAAAACTGAGGACAGTTAACTTCAGTTGTTTTTCATCACATGCTGTACTGCACTGTATTGAAGTGTTTGGGTGAAGAAGTCAAATTTTGGTATAGTAAGGTACTTTAAGACTCTCACGCCTATTTCTTTGGTAGTGCACACAGAAATAGTGCCTTGGACTCTGTGTTAAGGACTTTTTTATGCTGTTAAATCTCCCTGCTATTGCACACCCAAGACTATGTTCCTGAGGGATATTACAGAGTCCGTTATGAGCAAACATTTATTTTTTTTGTGTTAGGCAAATGTTATGTTATGATGCCATGCAATGCCCAGCTCGGTGGCGCCGAGGGTTGAGGCGCTGGATGCCACACCGGCAACCTGGGTTCGGGAACAAGCCCGATCCGCCGGGGGATTGGCAGGGGAGAGAGAGGATCGAGCGTCCGCAGGATTGCTCTCCTCTCTCGGGGATGGATCCAGGGGTAGCCCGGTGTGGCAGCAGCCCCCAGTGGAGACCGGCGGCACTGCTACGCACATGGGGCTTAGCGAAGGGGTAGACGTCGGGCGGCTGTCCTCCGGACGTGGTTGGGAGCACCCATGTCTCAGGCTGGGATGACACTGCACGTCCCGCGTCAGAGAGGTGTAAAAACACCACAAGAAAAACCCCTCTGGGCCAGATAGGCGACGGCTTGCCCCGAGCCACGCTGCCACACGTCCAATACTGGAGCCCCTCCACCGCCCCTTCAATCTCCTCAAGCCCTATGTCCTCTGGGGGGCTCGGGGAGGAACAGTAATGCCCTTGAGGATGGCGGGGCTCACAGTGGGCAGAAGAGCAGTATCGGCCAGAGGTGAGGCCCGAGAGAGTTCCGGCTCCAGAGGCGAGAAATAGAGTTGAAAAAAAAAAAAAGGATGCAATGTAATGTATTATTTGACTTGTACTGAATGTTATGCACTGATGGTCTTGTACTGGCTTCTCAATAAATTCAAGTTACCCAAAAAAAAAAAACACACAATGGGCAAGCTGTTTGCCCTCAAGGGATGGGAGAGGAAGTATGGTATAAAGGGAGCAGTGGTGAGCATGGGGGTAGGGGGACAGACATTACAATTAAGGGAACAGTGACATAAGGAGTGAACAAGAGGACCCAGTCTAGTGAGCATGGACTTTGATGCAGCCCTATACACTACATCCCCATAATATAGAAAAAATTGGAAGATTATTTTAGCAATGATCACATACTGGTGGAAGACTGGGAAGCAAGCTTTGTTCCTGAAGCGTGCCCCAGTCTGGGGCTGAGTTTCTAGTGGATGGCATCCACATGACAGGAAAAGTAGAGATGGCAATTCAATCAAACCCTGCGGTACTTGAAAGAGGTATTGTCCTCCAGTGCTACACCCTCAGGGTTATGAAGACAGCTGCTGACAGGGATTTGGCCAGAAGCTGACATTTTGAGGACCAGAGGAAATAGAGGGAAAGCATACAGGAGGGCCTGAGCCCAAACCAAAGAGAATGTGACCCTTAGCAGAGTGCCCTGCTTCAAGGGATGGGCACAGAAAGGTCTGAGCTTACTATTTTCCTAAGAAGCGAACAGATCCACTAGTGGTATCCTCCATTTTGAGAACACCTGTGATACCACCCATGGGTGTAAAGAACACTTATGGGACCCCTCCACCAGATAACTAAGAGGACTGCCAGCTGGCTGTTCACTCTCGTGACATGAACTGCCACTGGTATCCCCTCTTCATGGAAACATGCTGTGTTCCTCCCTCTACCCAAAGGGGGTGACCCTCATCCTCTGGCAAATATCGCCCCATTTCTCTCCTCCCTACCCTTGCCAAGCTTCAAGAACACATTGTCCTCTCCCACCTCACCTCTTTTCTATCTGACACATCCTTTTTCACCCCTTTCCAGCCTGGTTTCAGGAAAAAAAACACTCAACCACTACCTCTCTCCTGCAGCTCACAGACTCCATCCTAACCAGGATGGACAATGATGGCCAAATTACCTCTGCCATTTAGAAACATAGAATTTGACGGCAGATAAGGACCGCTTGGCCCACCCAGTCTGCCCATTTCCCTACCTACTGGATAAGCTGCAGATTCTAGTTAACCAGCAGCCTACTTCTTCCTACCCCCAACCCCATACCTCTCAACCTCCCTCATCACAAATCAGGGACAACGCTTAAAATGATCAGGGACAAATGACCAAAATCAGGGACACATCTGAAAAAATAGTAATATTAGTTCCAGAAGCTGTGTACAACATGCTTCTTAGTACGAATAGCATGTTCTTAATGAGAACTAGACTGTAGCACCAATGGCTAGCATTATTTTGTGATTCAGATCCCCCTTTTCAGTGACAGAAATGCCAAATTTAGGAGGGACAGAAGAAATTTCAGAGGCAAAATCAGGGACATCCCTGAAAATCAGGGACACTTGAGAGGTATGCCCACCCCCTAGAATTGCCTTATGACTGTCCCATGCATGCCTGAATTCCACCACTGTTTTTGACTCCACAACCTCCTCCGGAAGGCCGTTCCATACATCCAACCCTCTCTGTGAAAAATACTTCTTAAATTACCTCTGAGCCGCCCATCTTCAAATTGTGCCCTCTTGTTCTTGCACACCTCTTTTTTTGAAAGATGCTACCCTCTTGGACTTTGTTGATTCCTTGAGGTACTTGAAAGTTTCTAACTGTCCCCCTCTCCCTCCTTTCCTCGGGAGCGATACATATTAAGCTCCTTTAGTCTCTCTTCATATGTCTTCCGGTGCAGACCCTGCACCATTTAGTGCCCTCCTCTGGACAGCTTCCATCCTGTCTATGTCTTTGCGGAGACTGGGTCTCCAGAACTGCACACAGTACTCAGATGGGGTCCCACCAGCTGTCTGTACAGAGGGATAATAACTTCCTGTTTTCTACTGGTGATGCCTCTCCTATGCATCCCAGTATCCCCAGCCCTCCCTGCTGCCCTCCTCACATTGCTTGCCCACCTTTAGGTCATCTGATATGACTACCCCAGGTCCCTTTCATTTTGTTGTTGTTAGTATCTCACCCCCACTGTGTACTCTTCCCTGGGTTTTTGTTTCCCAGGTGCACTACCTTCACTTCTTAGGATTGAATCTAAGCTGCCATACATTTGACCATTCCTCTAACCTTGCCAAGTCCTTCTCATCCTTTCCACCCCACCTGTGCATCAACTCTGTTGCAGATCTTTGTGCCATTTGCAAAGGCGTACTTTTCCTTCCAGTCCTTCTGCAATGTAAGCTATAAAACATTGAAGAGGACTGGTCCTAATACTGAACCCTGCGGTACCCCACTAGTAACCCTCCTTTCTTCTGAGTGGACTCCATTTACTATTACTCTCAGTGTCCTATTCTCCAGCCAATTCTTTACCCAGGCTGTCATCTTGGGACCCACTCCCAGGCTGGCTAACTTGTATATTAATCTTTTGTGTGGGACTGTGTCAAATGCCTTGCTAAAGTCTGGTGAGGCCATGTCCACAGCCCTCCCTGATCTACTACTTTGGTCACCCAGTCAAAGAAATCTATCAGATTCGTCTGGCATGACCTTCCGCTGTGAATCCATGCTGCCTAGGGTCCTGTGCCCTCTGGCCTCTAGATACTCGACAATTCTTTCCTTCAGAAGTGATTCCATCATTTTCCCTATCACTGAGGTTAAACTAACAGGTCTGTAGTTTCCTGCTTCTGCCTTGCTCCCACTTTGTGAAGGAGAATCACATCTGCCCTCTCCCAGTCCCGGGTACCACCCCATCCTCCCATGATTTGTTAAAAGGGTAGTCAGTGGTGTCACTAGTTCTACCCTTAGCTCTTTTAGAATTCTGGGATGAACCCATCAGGCCCCATTGCTTTGTCCACCTTCAGTTTTAAAGTTCTTTCAGAACCCTTTCTTCTGTAAATGGGCTGGTATCAACTTCCGTATCCAGAGTGTTTCTACTGTTTGTTTTATGTACCTCCCCTCTTCATTTGTAAATACTGAGCAAAAATATTTGTTTAGTATCTCTGCCTTTTCACAGTCTCCCTCTGCCCACCCTCCCTCCCTCCCTTTTTAAGCCTCACTATCCGTCCCTTGGTCTTCCTTCGCTCCCTGATGTACCTATAAAAGGTTTTATCCCCCTTCTTAACTGAGTTGGCTATCTTTTCCTCGGTTTCTGTCGACCTGGCCAAGGCATTTGACACTGTCTCTCACTCCCTTCTCCTCAACTCACTCCTGGCAGCTAGCCTATCTCCCTCCACCACAAACTGGGTCAAGGCCTACCTTACTGGCAGGACCCAATCAGTTAAGATCTTGGATGCCACTTCCTCTCCCCTCCCAATTAGCAATGGAATTCCCCAGGGCTCTGTATTAGGGGCCCTCCTATTCTCCATCTTCTTAAATGACCTTCCCTCTGTTTGCTCCTCATCCTCCGCTATACATATGTATGCTGATGATACAGTCCTGTATGCATCTGGCTCCTGTCCTGATGAGGTTACAACCAGCTTACAGCAAGACTCTGACAAGGCTCACCTCTGGTCTAACCATCAATTCTTCCTCAATGCCAAGAAGACTGTCTCCATGACTTTTGGCACAAGGCAGAGACTCTCTAGGCTTCCCTCCCTACCCACGTTCCACACCCTTGATTGAACTTTACTTGAGGACACATCCTCCTTTAGGTACTTAGGTGTTTGGTTGGACCAACTCCTAACCTTCTCTGGACATATTGACGCCATCCAGAAAAAACTGTGTCCCAAGCTTGGTGCCCTGTTCAGGAACCGTAGTTGCATCCCTGCTACGGCTAGGCATAAACTGCCCATCTTCACCTACTGTGACATAGTCTATGGTGCTGCCACTAAGTCCTCCCTAGCCAGACTGGACACCCTCTTCAATTCCTTCTACTGCTTTGCCCTGGATGCCCTCCCTCGCACCCACCACTGCAATCTTTATTGTGCCCTATCCTTCCCCTCTCTTACAAATAGGTGACTCTCCCACTGTGCTAAATTCTCCTCCAAGCACTGGTTGGGTGAGCTCCCTTCCTACCTCACCTCCTCCTTTAGAACACCACCCCACTTCTCAGAACAACCGACTCCTGTACCATGGTTGTCCCCCGCAGATCCACCCAAATCGGCCAATCCGGTTACTCACACCACCTCCCAAAAATCTGGAATTCCCTCCCCCCTCAAATCCGGCACTCATTCTCCACCTACTCCATCAGTTCTGCCCTCAATAATTACCTTGCACCTAGCTGCTCCTGCCATGTCCCTCCCTAATTCCCTCCTCTAAGACCTGGACAAACCCTACCCATCTACTATCACCGTCATTTTACCCTGTGCACCCCTTGAATGTCTAGCTCTCCTCTCCTCTCCTTCCCCCAAATTGTTCCCCCTTGCCGGCCCGGTGGCACTGAGGGCTGAGGCGCTGGACGCCAGACCTCACATTACGCCGGCGACCCGGGTTCAGGAGCGAATGCGGGGCGCTGGCAGGGGTAGGGTCAAGGATCAGTGACCTTGTGGTGCTCTCCTCCCCAGGATGCAAGAGGGGGACGACCTGGCGTGCCAGTGACCCCCGGTGGAGACTGGGGGCATTGCAGCAAGCTGCGTGGCATGCAACAAGCGTGGCCGACGCAGGCAGGTTTGCTGTGCACCCGAACATCAGGGGTGTGCCATGTACGGGGGGAGAGCGCAGAACAGAGAAAAACACCAGCTCGTAGGACAGGCGACGGCGCCTGTACCCCCTGTCCACTGCCGAGCTCTCTCCGACTGGCTTTTCAGGTCCTCCACCCGGGCCCTTACATGCAAGCCGGAGTCTGACATGCAACAGCGCCCAAGAGGAGGGGCGACCCACCCCAGGCGGGTTAAACTGGGGGTGCTGGCTGCAGGAAGGGGGGGAGAGAGGAGGCACAATACTGAGGGGCCTCAGGCGGGCAGGAGCCGGACAGGATGCTTAAGAAGTGTTCCACGAGCCATGACCAGAGAGAAAAATTGTTAAAATAAATAAATAAATTGCTCCCCCTTACTGGTCTCCCTTGAGCTCTCACAGAATGTAAAGAACCCTGAATGCTCTCCATGGATCCCTCTCCTACCCCCCCCCCCCAAGAGGCTTGTATATCTCATCTGTTCCTTCCCCACCATCCTAATGGGGTAGCTCTGGGACACTCCCTTATCCCTTCTCTCTGGTCCCCCAGTCCTGTTGCAGGGTTCCTTGCATCCTGAGGGGTCCCAGGACATTACTCTTCCCCTCCCCCACCTCAACCTCCCACCCTTCCCCTTCTTTCAAGTAAGCACCTGCTTACTTATTAACCCAACCCTTATTATTGTCCACTCTTTCTACATATTATGCACAACACTGTTTGTAACACCTGCCTTACAACTGTATGTTAATGCTGATCTTGTAACTTGAATGTTTAATGTCTCACTCCTATTGTACCCCTTCACCCCCAGGTTGCACCGCGAGACGAGTGACTTATCACTCAGTGTGCCTTCCTGGTGAAACATTTAAATAAATAAATAAATAAAATATCACATGCAGAGGGCGAGCCACACAGATCATGCCTGCAGGGCCTCCTGACACAGGGGAAAGAAGTGCATGGTACTGTTTGATCATGCAGAACATGGGAGTCATATTGTCTGTGTTGACCTGGAACACGTGACCTTGGGCCAGCGGTGTGAACTCCACCAGTGCTAAGTGGACCATTCACAGTTTCAGCAGGATGATGTAAAGGCAAGTCTTGCTCAGCAACCAGAACCCATGTGATCTGTGATCTAGCAGATGTACAGTCCAGCCCAACAGCAAAGTGTAAGTCATCAGTTTGGCCAAGAGCTCCACCCAGATGGATGGGATGCCCAGTGAGAGGTTTGCAGTTTATAGCCATCAACAAATGGCATCCTGCATCACCTGGATCATCCAGATTGGTTGTTTCAGGGCTGTATGCGGTTAGGACCACTGGCACCCAACTTCCCACTAAATGGGTCACATGCGTTGGCAGGATCATTGCACTATGGCTGCGGTAGAGGACATGAAACAAAGAACCCTGAGGAAATCCCAGGCCCGATGTGATTGCCAAATTTGAAATAATCAAGCAGGGGACAGGTCCTTCACCTTGTTTGGGGCCAAAAATGCTATAGCTTGAAAGGAGTATAGCTCCACTCGAGGATCACCTGCTTCAGGGTGACCTCAGACATGGCTAGACTGACAAGAAGGCCGAGGCCCTGGAATGTCTGGATGACCAAATCCCTGCACTGTTCTTGCAATGTGCTTCCCGCGGTGAGCCAGTAGTCGGGGTATGGAAAGACATGGATGCCTCTGCAGCTGAGAAAGGCTGCCACGACCAACAGGCATTTTATGAACACGCAGAGTGCTGTTAACAGGCCAACTGGCACGGGTCTGAATGGATACAAGGTTCCATCTACCCAAAAGCGGAAGAATCATATGTGTGATGGACAGATGGAGAGGTGGAAGTACTCATTCTGGAGGTCTAGGGAACAAAACCAAGTTCCTGGCTTCAGTAAAAGAATGGTCTGGTGCAACGTTATCCTGTGAAACATCCAACTGAGAATTAGCTTGTCCAGGATTTACAGGACGAGAGTCATCTACCAGGTACCCCCTGTCCATTTTAGTACCAGAAAGTACCAAGGCATGCTGCTCAAGGAGTTGATGAGCGCTATTCCGTAGTGTAGTGAGACTCCAGTGAAAATGTGTCCTCCAGTGGTGTTGGGGACTAACAAGGGAGTAAGGTCTTGAATTCTAGCGATGATACCACCACTTCCAGAAAATACAAGTTACTCACCTCTAACAGGAGTTCTAGGAATGGTATATGTTGTTCATCCTCACTTATTGGCAGGTTCCTTGCCGCTTTAAATCTTGCCGGAAGGGCTTCAAGCTGGCTCCTCCCACCCACCCGGGTGGTAAAACTCTCGGCTCCGCCCCATGACGCCAGATTTAGCCCACTAGAAGCCAGGTTGTGCTTCGGAGCCAGGGAGGCCGGGTGGGTCGTGTGGATGAACATATACCATTCCTAGAACTCCTGTTACAGGTGAGTAACCTGTATTTCTAGGGACATGGATAGGTTGTTCATCCACACTTATTGGCAGACTCCTAGCAGTTCTCCGGGAGAAGGGAGGCAAGGCGCACACCCCCTACATAGGTAGAAAGACTGGAGAACCGAGGCCCCGACCAGCATCCCCGCGTGACCCCAGGGTCGATGTGGAAGGGGAAAAATGGTAAAGCCTGCTTTCAGGTAGAAGCCCTGCGGATATCCTGACCGGAGTATCCTCGGAAGCAGCCACCAATGCAGCGGAAGGGCGGGTAAAATGAGCACTTATCCCTCTGGGAGGCTCCATGCCCACCCACCTATAGCGGAGACCTATGCAGGAGGTGACCCACCCACTCGTCGTCCACTAGGCTGCAGGTCTGCCAGGTGTGACTTCAGCGTAGATGGCAAACAGCTGGCGAACCTCTCCCGAACTTCAGCCTAACACTCCCTGGGTAGGCGAGCGTATAAACAGGGTTCCCAAGGGAACCTATATACGGCCTCCGAGGTGTGAATGGGGGTGAACCACAGCAGAGGCAATACCCGGATAGGGAAAAAACTCCGCCACCGCCAAAGGAAGGAACTTCGGGTGGGGCGCAGGACAACCATGTCCCTGTGGAAGACCATATAGGGAGATTCAAAGGAGCGCCTGGAACTCTCCTCTTCTTCTGGATGGCAGAGTAGCCCCAAGAAGGTGTTCTTCCACAACAGGTGGGGAAACTCGCACCTGTGCAAAGGTTCGAACTGCTTGCCCGTGAGCTAAGCCCATACCAGCAAAGATCCCGCAGAACGGGGATACTCTCCCCGAAGGGGAGGTGTGATAGAGGCCTAGAAGCGCCAGACCACCTTTTCTGCGCCACCGACTGCCTTCCGGCCAGCGCCCAGAAGACAGGGGTGATCAATAGGAGCACCCAGAGGGTCGTCGGCCGAAGCCCTGGTACAAAAGAACAGACCGAAGATGATCCGGAATGCCCGCCGAGGGACAGGAGTGGGGCCCTTGGCCCTGTCCCAACATCAAATGGAGAACTCTTACCATTTGAGGGCGAGCATGTTTGGCCGCCTCCCGGCAGGACGCCTCGGAAACCTCGAGGACCTTGCTGAAAGACCCCAGGCCTGGCCCCTAGCCGCACAGGGACCAGGCCTTTAGGTGCAGGGATTGAAGGTCCAGATGGAAAACCTTCCCCTGAAAACAGAGATCAGGACTGGGCAGGCTGGAAGCCGCCTCAGGAGCCTGGGGCTCAGACTGAGAAGAGCTCGATACCAGAGCTGGCCAACCAGTCTGGGGCTACCAGCATCGCCTGCACCTAGTCCCTCCTCGCCTTGCCCGTGGGTCAAGGGAAATGGGGGAGAGGCGTGGAAGAGGCCCGGGGTCTGCGACCTCGATGGCATCCCCTACAGCAAACCTTGCTGAGGGGCGGGCATGAGACAGTCTCGGCCTCGTATTCTCCCTGGAGGGAAGGAGGGAGAAGATTCTGTGATACCTCCGGCAAGGAAGACCACTCGTGAGGCGCAGCCTATGCCTTAGGGCATCAGCCAGGGTGCTGGAGGCTCTTGCCGTCGAATGGCTAGGAAACCGCCTCCCAGCTGCGCGAAAGACCCAATACGGAGAACCTCCTTATGAAATGCAAGAGGCTCATCCAAGCCTGGCAGGGTAGGCAGCACATGGGCGTGGTGTTGTCCGCCTGGACTAAAACCACTGGACCCCGCACAAATGGAGTGAGTGGTGCAAGCAAGCGGACCGCCATGAGATCCAGCGGGTAGGAAAGACATCGGGACTCCCGAGAGGACCAGAGGCGGAGCACTCTGTATTCCCCTAGATGGGCACCCCAACCCATCCAAAAAGCATCGGTCGGAGCAGACCGTCGACTCGGGGCAGACGAACAGGATGTACTCCTGCAAGAGCTGGAACGGTCCAAAGGAGAGTGTTCCCTAACTCCCGGGCTGTAGTCACAAACTGGTCTGAAGGAACGCAGCACTGTGACTGCTGGCTGGTCAGTCCCTCCCAAGGGGAACGCATGAACCAGCGGGTCCAACAGACCACGCTGGAGCCGGCCGCCGCGAGTCCCAGGAGGTCCCGGTAGAGCGCAATTGCCCGGTCAGACCTGACCAGGTAAGGGAGGAAGAACCTCAGCCCTGTCCGCCGGGAGCCGAGCTCGGACTCTAGAGTCAAGCCTGGTCCCGAAGAAGGATCACCCGCTAAGGCACGAGTTCCAATGTGGCTCCGATAACATAGATACATAGACAGTGTCGGCAGATAAGGGCCTATGGCCCACCCAGTCTGCCCATTTGAGCTTGTAAGTTCAGTTTGTTTTCCTAGAAGTCTGTTGCCCCTTACCCCTGACCTCCAGAATTCCTTTATGTCTATCCCATGCATTCTTAAATCCCGTGATTGTTTCAGCCCCCACCACTTCCTCTGGCAGGGTGTTCCACTTGTCCACCACCCGTTCTGTGAAGAAATTCTTTCTCATGTTTCCTCTGAATCGTTCCTCCCTCCAACTTCATCCCATGCCCTCTAGTCCTGGAACATCTTCTTCGCTTAAAAATAGTGTTTTCCTGCACCCTGTTCCTCCCTGTAAGATACTTGTATGTCTCTATCATAACCCTCTCTCCCTCCTCTCCTCCAGGGAGTACATGTTCAGTTCCTTCAACCTATCTTCATAGGACTTGTGATGCAATCCATGCACCATCTTTGTTGCCCTCCTCTGAACCTTCGCTACCCTGTCTATGTCCTTACGTAGGTATGGTCTCCAGAACTGTACACTGTACTCCAGGTGGGGCCTCACTAGTGTCTTGTATAGCGGAATTATGACCTCCCTTTTCCTGCTGGTGATGCCCCTGCCTATACATCCCAGCATCCTATTTGCTTTACCTGCTGCCTTGTCACACTGTTTCCCTACCTTGAGGTCATCAGAGATGACAACCCCAAGATCCCTTTCCTGCTTGGTGCATGTTATATCCTCACCCCCAACTGATATATTGTGCCAGGGCTTTTGTCCCATATGCATTATCTTGCACTTCTTTGCACTGAATTTCAACTGCAAACCCCTGACCATTCTTCAAGTTTCTGTAGGTCTTCTCATTCTGTCTACACCCTCTGGTGCGTCTACTCTGTTACAGAGCTTTGTGTCATCAGCGAACAGTGAAATTCTGCCTTCTAGGTCCTGCGCAATGTCACTGATGAAGATGTTGAATAGGACCGGTCCCAGCACTGATCCCTGTGGTACCCCACTGGTCACTCTTCCCTCTGTGGAGTGACAGCCATTTACCACCACCCTCTGTGTCCTGCCACCCAGCCAGTTACCTACCCACCCACCACACTACTGTCCTGCCCACACCCATATTCCCCAGTTTGTGTAATAGTCTTCCATGTGGCATAGTGTCAAAGGCCTTGCTGAAGTCCAGATAGGCCATGTCCACTGCCCTCCCCTGATCCACCTCCCTAGTCACCCAGTCAAAAAAATTCAACGAGGTTGGTCTGACATGACCTCCCCCTGGTGAAACCATGCTGCCTTGGGTCCTGTAGTCCATTGACAACTAGATGTTCCACCAATGTCTCCTTCAGTAGTGCTTCCATGATCTTCCCCACTACCGAGGTGAGGCTGACTGGTCTGTAGTTCCCGCTTCCTCTTTGTTCCCACTTTTGTATAAGGGGACTACATCTGCTGTCCTCCAGTCTTTGGGTACCTCCTCTGTTTCCAGTGATCGGCTAAACAGGATAGCCAGAGGTTCAGCCACCACCTCTTAGTTCTTTAAGGACCCTGGGTGCACCCCATCTGGCCCCATTGCTTTATCAACTCTTATTACTTCCAGTTCCTTCAGGACCCTTTCTCGGTAAAGGGACTTGTGCCCATTTCTGCACCATTCTCACCCTTGTACTCCCTTCAGACCCATTACCCTCCTCTTCCTCAGTAAAGACTGAGCAGAAATACCTGTTCAATATGTCAGCTTTACTGTTGTCATCCTCCACGCTGGCCCCATCCTTCCCCTTCAGTCTCACTATCCTCCCTTTGTCTTTTTCTTTTCACTTATGTACCTGTAAAAGGTTTATCCTCTACCCACTGATTTTGCAATGTGTCTTCTGTCTGAGCTTTGGCTTCCCTTACTGACCTCCTTTGCTTCTCCTGGTACTTCTCCCTATCCCTTCTGCCTGTGTCTTTTGTATTGCCTGAACATAATCTTTTGGCTTTCACTTTCTTTGCTACCTCTTTGGGAAAACCATAATGGTCTCTCTTCCTTTTCCTCTTGCTAACCTGCTTAATGCATAATTCTGTTGTTCTTGTAATCCCCATTTTAAATACTGCCCACTGTTCCTCAACCCCTGATTCCTGTCCCATTCCCCTTAATGCCTCTTTCAAGTATCTCCGCATTTTCCCAAAGTCTGCCCCCCCTAAAATCCAGGATACGTGTTTTTGTGTGGTTTGGTTCTGCTCTTTCTGTGATTTCAAACCACAATGACTGATTGTCACTGTTTCCCAGGTGCTCCCCCACTGTTACCCCCATCACACTGTCCCTGTTTGTGAGCACAAGGTCCAGTATTGCCTTCTGCCAAGTTGGTTCCATGACCAGTTGCTTGAGGAAGGCACCCTGAAGGAGTCCAGGATAAATCTGCTCTAGTTGATGCTGCTGCTGGGATGCTCCAGTCCATGTCTGGAATATTGAAGTCTCCAACCAGTACTACCTCACCCTTGTCTGCCATCCTTTGGATGGCTAGCATCAACTCCTATCTGTTTCTTCCTCCTGGGCTGGTGGTCTATAGACCACACCTGTGCGGATGGCTGTCCCCATTTTCCTTTCCAGCTTAACCCACAGTATCTCTCCCCATTTGTTCCTCCTGGATCTCTGTGGCCCTTATGTCATTTTTCACATACAGTGCCACCCTCCTCCTTCCTGCCTGCTCTGTCTCTTCTGAATATGTTGTAGCCAGGTATGGTCATCTCCCAGTCGTGGTTATCATTACACCAGGTTTCAGTGATGGCCACAATGTCCAGGTCTGACTGTACCATGACAGCCTCAGATCTTCCATCTTGTTGCTAAGGCTCCTGGCATTTGCACACATGGCTTTCCATGATTGACCTCCCTAGACTGTTTCACTGTTCTACTCCAGCCCCTTCCTTGGTTGTCATTTATCCCTGGTTCTCCTTGCTGTCTGCCCTTCTGCTGAATTTTGCCCTTTTCTGCTTATCCACCTCTTGGGCACTAATCTCCATCTTTTGCACTGCTTTGCAGAGATAGCCACTACTCTGGTTCACTGGTTCCACTGCTAGCTGTGGGGGGTGAGCAAGAAATTGCCCTCCTTGCTGGCCTGTCACCCCTTTGCTAGTTTAAATGCTTGTCAATGTAGCATTTAAACTTATCATTGAGTGGTTGGATTCCCTCCAGGATGGATGTAGCCGTCAGGCCTTGAACAAACCTCCATCCCTCCAGGTGGGTCTCAGTCACCAATGAATCCAAACCCTTCCTCACAGCAACAGTTCTTCAACCATGAGTTAAAGTTCCTGGTGCATGCACCCCTATGCTCTCCCTTGCCTCTCACAGGTAGTACTTCAGAAAGTGACAGAAGTAGCTACTTGCTTGAGACCCTCCCAATTTCCTAAACTCTTCCTGAACTTCCTTTGGCTCCCCATTTGCCAGGTCATTAGTACCTAGGTGGATAATGACATCCAGCTCACCCTCCCGTCTTGCCTTCCCAGTGATCCCCAGGATCTTCCTTCCGTCCCTCCATGCCATGGCACCTGGTAGACACCTCACCTCCCTGTCCTCCCCCTCCTGTGTTCCTAGCTGGATCCCTCTTATGATGGAGTCCCCCACCAGGATTCGCTTCCTCCTCCTCTGGGGTACACTGCTTTCCCCGCTGAGGTCACCTCCTTGGCTAACCTCCACATCCTTTCCTTCCACTTTTCTGGGTACCTCTATTTGGTTATCCTCATTTGCCAGTGTGGCATATGAGTTATTGAGTGGAATAGGATCTGGGATGTGCCTCTGCCTGACTGCTCTAACCCTCCCTGAGCCCACTGTCATCCAAGTGCTCCTCGTTCTCAGCATCCTTTGAGGCAGTTGCATTGGACTGGTGGTCCCTGGATAGGGTGATGGTACTCTGACCCAGTTTACTCTGCTCTGAGTCTGGCTACCTCATCCCGCAGTCCAGAGAGATGCATGCAGATAGGGCAGCACCTCAGTGTCCAGAAGGTCTGCCTGAATATGGCTGCCCCACAGCCACTGCATTGCACCACTCCCCACATTATACTGCAATTCCACTACTTGTCTGCTACTGAAGCTCTCCTAGTTCCCTTTTTATTAATTTACTGTACTAAAAATCCTGCCACTGATCCTCAGATAATTTTTTTTTTAAAGAAAAAGAAACCAATAAATAAACAAATGAGTCAAAACACTTGTCGTGCTGAGGGTGGGCTTCTTCCCCCTTATGCCCCTCCTACTTCACACCACTTACTATACCCTGTGTTTTGCTCCTGTCAATCAGATTTAACAGGGAATATAATGAAGAGTTGAGGGAGGGGAGGCGAAAATTTGTAGCAATTAAAGACAGCACAGAATTACACCACCACTATGTTTTAAATTTTCAACAGCCCAAAAACAATTATAAGTAAAGACAACAAAGAAAGTATAGTGTCACTAAAAGCTCACAATCTAAGTTTAAAAGAAAAATAGCAATTACCAGTTACTCTAAAGCACTGAATTGCCTTCCTTCTTTCCCCTTCTGGCTTCTTCTGAGAAATTAAAACTCTGCTTGCTACTTTAACTCTGACTAAGCCCCTCCTCCAGTTGTCACGTAGCTGAGGTCAGAGGCCAGACAATTAACACCCTTCACCCAACTACAGGGCAGTCAGACAAGCCAAGATAAAATCTGCAGCAATTAAAGACAGCACAGAATTACACCACCACTATGTTTTAAATTTTCAACAGCCCAAAAACAATTATAAGTAAAGACAACAAAGAAAGTATAGTGTCACTAAAAGCCCACAATCTAAGTTTAAAAGAAAAATAGCAATTACCAGTTACTCTAAAACACTGAATTGAATATGTTTCCTTCCTTCCCCTTCTGGCTTCTTCTGAGAAAATAAAACTCTGCTTGCTACTTTAACTCTGACTAAGCCCCACCTCCAGTTATCACGTAGCTGAGGTCAGAGGCCAGACAATTAACACCCTTCACCCAACTACAGGGCAGTCAGACAAGCCAAGATAAAATCTGCAGCAATTAAAGGCAGCACAGAATTACACCACCACTATGTTTTAAATTTTCAACAGCCCAAAAACAATTATAAGTAAAGACAACAAAGAAAGTATAGTGTCACTAAAAGCCCACAATCTAAGTTTAAAAGAAAAATAGCAATTACCAGTTACTCTAAAGCACTGAATTGAATATGTTTCCTTCCTTCCCCTTCTGGCTTCTTCTCGGAACAGGAGACCCACCTGAGACCCAGAACTCTGGGTTGACCCCTTCCACCTGGAAAGGGTTGAAGTCAGGCTGCTATCCGGGTGGGGTTACGCCCGGGCCCCTCGATGCCGCAGAAAGCTGCTGGGCCGAGACCTAAGGGCCTGGCCTGGAACTTGTAAGGAGATCCCCCACTAGGAAAGGGAGGGGTCTCCCAGGAAACGGACAGAACGAGGAGTAAGTGCGTCCTGGAGGCCCAGGAGCGAAGCCACACACCCGTTCTGAGGATGGGATATCTAAGCCAGAGAGACCATCCAGGCGTGCACAAGAATGGGGCGTAAGCCCCCCGTCCGTTTGAGACCAGAGATACCTGGACACGAACCCAGGGTCAGAAGGAGGATCCGCAACCTTCCTGATTACCTCTATTTAGAGGGCCAGGCAAGTCGGCTCAGCGGGCCGACGAAGAGGCTGTGGACCCCAAGATCCCCGTGGGGCAACGGCTCGAGAGGGTGGGACCTGCTCACAAACCCGAGACAGGGCCCTCCCTTAGCACCTCTGACCCTTAGGGGTCCGGGAAAGCGGACCAAGTGGAAGAGGTGCAGAGCCGTCCCCCCATGGGGAACCCGGGTAGGGGCGACGGGGCCGGGGACAGTACCCCTAGCCCGTCACTGAGCCAGGCTTGGGAGGAAGAGGCGAGGAGCTCTTGGGCCACCCCGTTTCCTTTTAGAGGAAGACGCTGGTTTGGAGTCAGGACGCCCAGTGCATGCCTGCTGGCCCTCGTGCTGGGCCGATCAAGCCGCAGGAACCAGGGGGCAAAGGGGCTTACGCAAAGGCTGTCGGCTGCCCTTGTCCCTCCTGGCGGGAGTGACCGAGTTCGGAGTGGTATCGGACTTCTTGGACCCCTGGAGGTGTCCCTCCACTCCAGGGCCAAAAAGGTCAGTCCCCAGGAAGGGGATGTCCGCCAACTCGTGCTGGGTTTCCAAAGAGAAGGAGGATAACCTCAGCCATGCCCTGTGGCGCATGGCCACTGCGGCCGCCACCAATCTGGCACAGAAGTCGCCTAGATACAGAGCCGTCTGGAGCTGCTGCTTCGCCACCGCCCTACCCTGGTCCCGCACCCGCCGGACCGTGGTCCGCAGGTCGGCCGGGAGATGAGGGAGGACCTCGTCCAGGGAGCCCAAAAGGGCGTGGGAGAAATGTGCCATCAGTGCAGCCGAGCTGGCCTGACAGAGGCCTAGGGAGGACGCAGCGTAAACCTTGCGCCCACCATAGTCCATCCTTTTGGACTCCTTGTCAGGGGGCCTATCCACATCCCTAGCGTTTCCAGAACACTGGAAAACATTGTTGGTAACTAACCCCTCAGCCGAGGGGTGTTCCGAGAAACCAGGCAGAGAACCGACAGGGACAGAGTACTTCCTGGCCATCCTGGCCGAGGGCACAGGGCAAGAAGTAGGCCACCGCCAGAGCTCCAAGGCCGGCCCACATTGCCTCAGCCACGGGAAGGCCTCCGAGGTGAACCCCTTTGGTCTAGAATCTCCGTGGGGTAAGGCCCGTTTGGAACCGGGCTTGAGCTGCATCCCGTGAATTCGAGATGAGCTGGAGCAGACGCATAAAGGGCGATGGGCTATCGTCCACAGAATGTTCCGGAGAAGACCCTGGGTCCACCCGGCCAGGGAACATAGAGGAGTCAATTTCGGGCTCCGAGGGGTCTGCAAAAAGGTGCCTCAGGCCTGAGTCACTCTTCGTCCGTTGAGGGCAGGCGGGAGTGAGGGAGACAGATAACCTGCGGGACAGGTCATGACCCGGCCTGGGTTCCACCGAGGATGGTGGAGCAGCAGGGATCGGACGAGCAACCGGCCCCGGAGAGGGCACCTCGACTGCAGCGAGCGGTTGAGTCGGCCGATCGGGCGGCAGCTGCTTACTAGTTGGGAAATGAATTGGGGTCGATTGATTCCCGGACAACAATAGCTGCTGCCACATGAACTCCTCGTAACGTCGACGCCATCGGCATCGAAGCCACTCCTCATCCGAGGAGGGGGACGCAGAAGAACGGCACGCCACTTGACTCGGTGTCTCCGATCGAGAACGCCGAGGTCGGGCGTGAGCGGCAAGACCGAGAGGAGGACGAGACCGAATCCTCGGGGAACCGGGGGGCCTGGGAAGGAGTGGGGCGCGCCCGCTCCTCCCTCGGCCGAGGTCTGTGGACCCAAAGGTGCAGGCTGAACCTCAGCCTCCGCCGGGGGAACCAGCGAAGGGATGGCGGCTCTAGCAGAAGACAGCCCAAATGACAGGTCGAGAGCCTTGACAACGTCGACGGGAGTCCTGGCCGGCTGACCTGATGGGGACACCGTGAGGCCAGCAGCAAGAGCCGCATCCTCGACCGAAGTCGAACGTCAGCCGGCAGGGGAGGGGGAATTCTCCCGCTCCCTCCAGCGCCGACGAAGGGACTTAGCCTGTGACTCCATGGACTTGGGCCGAGAGGCAGGTCCCGAAGGTCCCTCTCCCTTCAAGGAAAGGGACTGGCGAAGCTCCTTGAACGAAGCTGCATGAGGAGAACTCAAGGAGAGCGGGATGAGCGCCGCGACCGAGGAAGAGGGAAGGGCAGCCTCCCCCTCCATGGAGGAAGGAAGATCGAGCTGCTCAGCCAAGACAGCTGACGCGGACACTGCCCGATGAGTCTCCAAGGAATTTTCCGGAGCGGGAAAAATTTCCGGTCACCCGAGCCCCGAACGGGCCGCACAATCCTCCAGAGAGCTGGCCAAAAGGGCACAGCAAAAATTGCAAAGTTGAGGATCATGATCCAAGTCAAGGCAGTAAACGCACGTGGAGTGCGGGTCTTTCCTGGAGGAATTAGCTGGGCGCCTCCGAGGGCCGTAAAATGAATGAGCCATCGCCGCAGCGAAGAAGAAGAAGATCGAAGTTTCAGAAAACTTCCAATTGATTTAGAACACCAAAAATTCCAGGAACCAGTCGAAAACGCAGAGTGTTAAGGAAGGAACCTGAGCTTCCAAGCGGTAAGGAAGATCTGGCGTCATGAGGCAGAGCCGAGAGTTTTACCACCCAGGTGGGTGGGAGATGCCAGCTTGAAAGACCTTCCGGCAAGACTTAAGGCGGCAAGGAACCTGCCAATAAGTGTGGATGAATAACATATCCATGTCCCAAGAACCACTTGTCCAAAGTAACAGTAAGCCACCATGTCAGGAAGTGGTACTGTCGGCCCTCAACTGGGAGCAGTAGCAGGGTTTGGGATGATAGAGGCCTCCCATGTGGCCTCCCATCCTGCCACTTTTTGTACTTGGAGGCACCACTGAGGACTGGACTCTACAGGAAATGCCCTCTCCACCCTAGCGCAGGCTTTGACCTCCTGATTTGTTGAAGGGCTTGGCCAGGAGGTGCTGCTGAACTGTTGCCTCTGTTTCTGAACTTGTGTGCCTCAATAGGGTCCATGAAAGGAAACCGAGACTTGTGCCTGGGCTTGGACTGCAGCTTGAGATTCGTGACTGATGTTACCAAATCCAAGGTCACACTGGACTTCTTGATATGTGAAAGATGGTCCTCATGAGTGAAAGGCAAAATCCACAACTAAGCACATTAGCAGATGGACACTGCCTCAGACACCTCTTGGACTGAAATGTTGACTAAGTCAATGGCAGCCTGTTGCTAGTTTTTGGTTATTCTCAGCTCAAGATAACCATTTCATGTAGATCTTGCTGACTCTCTTCAGGAAGCAGGTTGGTGAGGGGTCAAAGAGCCTCTCAAAGAGCTAATGACTAAAACGGGCCATCAAAGCTACATAGCTAGCCTGGCAAAATGCTCAGGGATGCAGACTTATAGACTGTGCAGCAAAAGTGGTCCTGCTTCTTGGACTCCTTGTCCCGTGGTTTGTCTGACTCACCCTCTACTTTTGCCTTGCAAAACACTTCATGTACCACTACCTCCTTTTGTGACAGATGTTCTAAAAAGTTGGGTAATCCACCCAGGGGGACTGCATATTTGAGGTCCATACAACACAGTGGAGCCTGACAAAAAGCCAGGAGATGTCAGATGCCGAGTGCCAGTGAAGAATGGCAGGGGGCGACAGGGAAGGCTAACCACAGGGAGAAGTCTTGTTCAAGAATGTCTAACAGTGGGTAGGTCTCCCTTTTTCAGAACATGCTGCAACAGAGTGTCCAGAGCCACAGACACTGACATGTAATTCCATGAGGGTGATAAAGGATGACTGGCCCCATGACGGAAGCCTGTCGATTTACTGGCTACTATCCAGTGCATGTCAAAGGGACAGATAATACATCCGAATCAGAGTCGGGATAAAGGTGCATTAATCACAGACACGGGTATGGGCAACCCTGTACGTTTGAAATAACCACTACTGAAAGGAGATGAGGGAGTCCTGACTCTGGCCTAGAGTCCCTGGTTGGACTGTCCTCTGCCAGCTGTAAAGGCAAGGCATCTATCTCTGTTGGTTGCTGTAGCATTGTTGGCAAAGCCAAAGGTGGATTCGCAAGGTAAATGACTGCAATTGGCACTAGGAGGGGCATCTAAAGCCAGGATGGATTCATCCACATCATGGGACAACCTCAAACTCAGGCAAATGCTCTCTACATCCAGTGCTGTCAGGCTGCTCTCTTCCATCTACGATAGGCTGAATGTCAGTGGCAGGAGTCAAATGATAAGGATGAACTCAATGTTGGCAGCAATGTCAAGACAGGATCAAGAGCATGACTGCAACCTTGATCTCAAACACTGACTCAAGGATCAACATGGTGCAGGGGTCTCTGAGTCTGGGTGCTCCTTCAGAGAGACCCTGTGCACTATCTGAGCAGGAGGTTGCCTGGCAGTTGGCATTGGAGGAACCAACCAAACATCCTCGCAGGCCCTCTTTGCCTCTTGTGGCTGCAACTGCCCTGGCGACTCCACAGCTGAGGATGGTACTCACAACTTAACTGGCTTGCCCTGTAGCACCACTCACAGCTGATGTGCATGGGGTTCTTGTATGCATACAGCCTGGCACTTGGTGCAGTGCTCCACATTGTAGGCAGTGCCCAAGCAGTACTCGCAGGCATCGTGTTTGTCTCAGAAAATGGGTACCTTTACAACACCCACCTCTTAGAATCCAGCTTCTTCTTTTCCATGGTACTGACCAATGATAGAGCAGAAAGCAAACTGAGATGAAAAGAATACCTTGAAAACTGCAGCAAAAACTTCTAAAAGACTGAAAGCCTGAAAACTATAGCGGAATTCTAATTTACTAGCAGGAGCTGTGGAGAAGGAAAACATTTCCTTTTAGAGTTAGAAAAGTGAGTGCAGCAGGGGTGGAGCCAGAGGACCACATGGTGAGTGATAGGAAGAATCAAGCTTGAAGACTGTTACAGTGACTGAGCATGACCAGTGGAAGACTGCCTTAGCCTGGATAGTGAACTGAATCTAGGAAGTTACAACTTTTATTCCTTCTGTAAATAAGTAATGGACAAACCCAAATGTTTTGCTTTCATGACTTCTTCAGAGCTTGTGATCACATTCATCATATTTGAAGCTGTAGAAGCAGAACATTAGCATTTGTTTTGGTGGCCACTACTTGTGTACAGAAGGAATAAAAGATTAGGGGTGGGGTGCAGCTTCTTGTTTTGTCTCTGTCTCTGTCTCTGTCTCTCTCTCTCTCTCTGCTACTGCAAGCATTTTGTTCTCTTCCCTCAGGACCTACTGGACTCCATGATGTGCTCAGCCCCTCCTGGCCCAGGACTTGAAACAAATCCAGGTTGCCAGGGCAGAGGACTACTGCTGCATCACCAGGCCAGTCAAACCCTGATACCAGTTTTGATGCAAAAAAGGATGGCAGAAACCTGGATTCGTGACTGGTTGAGAGCTTTCTAAGTCAAGAAAACATCCTAGCTTGCAACTAGTTCCCCTCTTGCAATTACAAAATTCCAGGGATCCATTTAATAATCACAGTACACTCTGGGGTATAGTCATTATGGGATATCAGAATTTCTCACGTGGCATAAAGAAACAGGCAAATCATGAGCCTGAGCAGAGAATATTACTCAATAACAGAGCCCTGTTGTGTTGTTGCCAACTGTCAATGGATGAAAAATATATTTAAGAATGGATATTACCCTGAAGTTATGGATGAAGTTCCCCCCAAAAAGTATTTAGATCTGATTCCAAAGGAAACTTAGCTTAGGGATTAGAGTGCTGCTATGGCCCTAGACACATGTTTGACTTTCACCAATGGCCAATGGTCATTACTTCCTGAGACAATGAGAAAGTAGTTTTGTCTTTTTCCTGCTTAAAGCAGAACTCGTCTAAATTCTTTCATGGTGATTGGCATATGCTCCCCACAATGCTTTGCATTATTGGGGTGTGTGAAATCTGGCTTTAATGCCAATTCCCTTTCCAAGAAATCCTTACCACAGTGCTTTTATAATGAGATTCCTTGTCTTTTAGATTCTATTTTGGGATCACCATAACCCAAACCTGTAACACTGTCATTGAGGCACAGGTCAGGAAAAATAGGAAGACCAGGAGCAGGTATAAAATTTGCAAGTAGCAGTATATTTTTTCCAATAACAGTAAAATAAAAAATAAAATTGTTCAGTAGAACTATTTACAAAGGTAATACAAATAGAGAAACAAATTGAGGAAGCAGTATAGCGCAGTGGTCTAAGGCTCTGAGCTGCAAATCTGGTGACATCCAGCAGACCAGACCTGGGGTTTGAATCCCACAGCTTCCACTTGCATACTGTGTGACCCTGAGCAAGTCACTTAACCTCCTTGTGCTCCCAGGTCACTCCTGTAAAAAAGCTTTCAGCTTAGTGTGCTATACCTGGTTAAACAGCGAAATAAAAAAAAAAAAAAAAAAGTCCTTCATCTGAGGGTATGCCTAATTTCAAGTTTCAGTCTTGTTCTTTCTCTCTAACAAAAGCATTGCTGCTCTTTTTATAAGTCTTGGTCTGGGAACTCGTTAAGAAGACATCCTGTTTTTCAGAAAATGTTTTTGTCAGTTTCCATCCTTGCAGTTGCAACAAAACAGTACATGGTGTCACAGAACTGTCCTCCTGTTCACAGCTCTGTTAAGAGTTTGCAAACCAGCATCTCAGATTAACCCCTTGAGCGCCAAATAGCTTTTTGCAATCATTTCAACAATATAACCATATACATTTTCAAACCATTTTCACATAAAGATTCACACATATTTTATAACTTCAGATACGCCAGGGGGAAGAAAAGATAGCAACAGCAAGTGAAAGCAGAGAGATGGGGGGGGCAGCAAGACTGTCACAGTGGTCAGTTCCTAGGTCTCACAAGAAAATTTGTCTACATAGTCAGAGAAGAGACAGAACAGAAGGGGATAAAACAGATCTTTGCGTTTAACTCTTTCTACATAAAAAAATGGGATATGGTCTTATTCAACCCTGTCACATACCCCCCCCCCCCCAAGAGGGAACCTGTTTTGGAAAGAAAAAAAAAATATTTCCAAAACTTTCTTTAAAGTCTCCTTTAACACTAGCTTATAATCTTTACAGTTATCAGGATATGCAGGCTCTCTTTTCTCCACAACAACCAGTATAGCAAACAGTGAAATTTAAACTCACACATTTTTTTTTCAACCTTTGGAATTCTCAATTCCTGATCCATATCTTGACAGAAAATCAGCACTGACATTCTCTTTTCCCGATTTGTACAATACTTTGAATTTAAATGGCTGTAGTGCCAGGTACCACCTGTGATTCTGGAATTTTTATCCTTCTTTGGTTAAGCCAACAGAGAACATTATGACTGGTTAGAAAGGAAGTATAAAGTCAGCTCCCTAACAAATAAATCTTAAAGAGCACCTTTCATGGCACTGGTGCTCACAGACAGAAAGAAAGCTTATCTGCCTCCAAGCTCGCCGTGGTATAAACGCATTTTAATATGGTGCCATTGTCGGGAATGAAAGGATCGTAATTTTGGCTCTGAGGAGCCGAGCCGCTGATCCCCTCCACTTCCCGGTTTGTAGATATGCTGTACCCTATTCTGACATCACACTGTGTAACGCGCAGACGCACTATGGCATGCCCCCGTGCTAGTACAGTGTTTTGTCAGAATAGGGTACAGCATGGGGGCGTATATACAAACTGGAAAGTGGATGGGATTGGCTGCTTGGCTCCTCAGAGCCAAAAATATGATCCCTCCATGCCCGACAATGGCACCGTATCAAAATGTGTTTTATCCCGTGACGAACTCAGAGGCAAGTAAGATTCCTTTCTGTCCGTGAGGGGGGCATATTGGAACTAAGCATGAAAGGTGCTTTTTAAAGGAAGCCTGTCATAAACTCCAGTTTTCTCCAAGACTCTACTCAGCTGTCAGCTTGCAGGGAGACAGTTGAATTTCTGTTGAAAGGCACTCTTTTTTCTATTAAATTGCTATTTTTATGTCCTGGAGTGAGTGGCGCCATTTCATTGACTGCAGCGGCCAGAGTCGCAACTTCTTTGCAAATTAGCATAGTATCTTTCCTATGATCTGCTGGAACACTCGTTCATGATGAGCCCGGTACATTTTCACGAAGGGAAAAGAAGTGAAGTGCCATGTAGTACTCGTTGAGCTGCACATTTAGAAGCAAACTAGACTGAAAACGGATCACTGTAACCTATTTTTTTTTTTTATTGAAACTTGAAGCTCTGAGTTCGGGCATGCGAAGTAGCACCTAGCGCTAATGCGCATGCCCGAACAACAGCGATCCGTTTTCAATCAGGTTTGCTTCTAAAAGTGCAGCTCAACAAGTACTACATGGCACATCGCTTCTTTTCCCTTCGTGAAAATGTACCCTGCTCGACATGAACGAGCGTTCCGGCAGATCACAGGAAGCAAAGTAATGAACACAGCTCACACAGTGTCTTCCGGTGCAGTCACACTCTTAAAATGGTGGCTTCAGCACAGACCTCGGTACCACTATCAAGGCACAGAAACAGAACACAGGTTAGTTGGTAAACTGTAAGCACCCAAAGGTTGTGCTAAATGGGCGTTTCTGCAGCCCTAGTAATGGCTAGTCTTTTGGACAGCCTTCCTTTAAAGAAGAACTGCACTGAATTTCTAAGACATTTTCCCTGTAGAAGTTGATTTTTAAGTACTAGTTCAAATTGTGTTACTGTTTTATCTCTTCAGGCGATTTTGTTACCCTAGTGGGTGTTTCTGATTTACACACAGATAGTGTCATTTTAAAATGGTATAATGTACTTTATGTCCCTTGGTCAGCTCTTCCTTTGTTGGAACAATGCATTCATGTTCTACTATAGAACTCTGTGGTTAGAGAGGGACATCAACTACATCATACAGTTCTAAAATGGCACTTAGCACCAGAGTGTAAATCGAAAACACCACTGAGGTTACTAATAGGCCACTACAGATGGAACAATAACAGAATTTGGACTAGGTTTTAGAAAACAGCTTCTAATGGGAAAATTTACCTTTACATTCAGCGCGCTCTCCTTTAAGGGATTCCATGGCCCACTCTGCTGCAAGGCATTCCTTTTTAATGGTGGAGTACCTTTTTTCTCTCTGTTGTACAACTTCCTACTGATATATAGAATGGGATGTTCCTGGACTTCTGATGACGTCACTGAGTTAATGGCGGACTAGTGGTGGAGCTCTCCCCCTTCTAACATCATAATTCTCCTCCACACATCGTAAAAGCATCCAATTTAGCAAAATATAGCATTGAAGAGCAGTGTAGGAGGCACAATAAAGAGATCCCAGACTAAACAAGATAAACGCAAGCCAGATGAACGAGGATTAAGCCCAGAAAGCTCAATTACTAGTGGCGCGGAGTCCTCAGCAAGCACGGCATACGGGGACACAGAAATTGAGACAGAATCTCTGTCCTGCTCGCGCCTTGAAATGCTAATGACCGAAATCAAGCAATTTAGGTCAGAAACAAAGCAAGAGTTTAACCGGCTGCATAGAGACCTCACAACACTGGAAAAGAGGGTCGCAGCCATCGAGGAGAGAATCTTGACCACTGAGGATGATCTCCAGCATTTATCACATGTGGTTAATTTCCTGGTGCGGCAGCAAGAGCAAACGGTAGCGAAGTGTCTTGACCTGGAGGCCCACTCTCGGTGATAGAATTTAAGAATATATGGTCTGCCCAAGGATGTGGAAACTGGAGAAATGTCAGATTTTATATCACATATACTTAGGCACATCTTAACTCTTCCACAAGCCTTTAGTTTTAAAACTGAAACAGCCCACCGGGTTTTAGTGCCTAAGCCGAATGGAACAAAAGTGAGATCCAGGTCTATTGTGGCGAAATTATCTAGTTTCAAAGACAAGAAGCAGATTCTAAGGGCAGCTTGGCAGCAAAGAAATGCTGAATATAATGGATCAAGGCTCCTGTTTGACCAGGACTACCCCGATCATTCAACAACAGCGCATGGCCTATGCTCCCCTTCTCCGAGTCCTACGAACATTGGGAGTGAAGTTCCAAACATCATACCCTGTCTGCTTAAGAGTATTCTGGAGCAAAGGAACAGAGATGTATTCAACAGTGGAGGACATAACTAAAGCATTACAGGAGAAGGGTCATAATATCCCACTCGGCGAGCGGCAAAATCTACAGGTCCTTAAGCTGCGTCCTCACTGGCAAACGGCAGCCCAGCTTAACCCTAGATCTGCAGGAAACGTTCAACCTCAGCAACACTAGCGGACATTAAAAATATGCTAAAAAAGCTAGCGCACACCAAGGACCCTGAAGACCAGGAGCCAGAACTGAGGGACATGGACACTTGAAATAAGAACAGTGAGTACTGTCCTGTTATTGTCCTTTTGCCTCCTTGTGGCTTTATCCTGAGGGGAACCTGTTCACTGGCCTGAAAGGGAGGTCCTTTATGAAGACTTCTCCATGATCGTCTGGGCCTTTTCAGACACCAACTAGACTCAGGGGAATCACTGTCTCAACGCTACCGCTTTCCAGTTGCTTGAACAGCTGGATTACTGGTGGAGAGAACAATTTACCTGGAAAATTAACCCACTTCTTGTTAAGACTTCTCAATTATAAAGCCACCATTGTTCTCATTTTTAAATAAAAGACAGCTAAAGTTTTGGTTTAATAGGTTTATAAGGAGTCTGCGGAGCTCACGTCCTGAGGATGAGTGGGAAATATGAGTTCACTTGTTTGGGTATATATAATATCTTTATAATTACAAAATATGTGAAAAGAAATCGCTCTATAGTTGAATATTAGTGGCATTAATAAACAAAACTCTAAATACTTTATATTTTTGGTGTGGGGGGAGTAGAAGCGTACACTGACTCTGCACTTATTCAGGCTTCTTCTGTTGTTATGAGTTGAGCTGATCACTCGACTGTCACACCATGACTAAGCTCCCCAATATTACTGATGGTGCATAATGGCCCGAACAACCGGCCAGGACTCACTTTTTCTAGAGTCCAGGGGGGCCGAGTTAGCAAGATGACGCATTCTCTTCCTTCCCGATCGGAGCGTTTTACATCTCAGCTCTCTCAGGCACAAAGGGAGCATACTGAAATGCTTCCCTACATTGAAGGTCACAATCTACATAGTTCCATCACCAGAGGGGGAATTCCTGTTCAGGGCTCCATCACTGGTGGTGTTTTGTTTATAAGAGATTACTGTTTATTGTTACACATTTTGTTAGTTGTCTGGTTAACTATTATAATAGTTCTGTACCAAAGGTGCTGGGGGAACCGATGTAAAGAAAAAGGTTACAAGAGCAGAAGGGACTACCCTACTGATAGGTATAAGATAAATGAAAGGAGACTTTGTCTCAACGCAACCCATGAGAGTGATGTGGAATTAAGGGAGAGCCTGACCCACATACATACATAGTTAGACTCCCTACCTAACTTTAAATGGGTGACAGACATAGCATCACTATTCTGTCGCACAATGTTAATGGCTTAAATAGCCCCATCAAAAGGCATAAGGTCCTCTCAGTTCTTAAAAACAGACAGCTTCTTTTGTTCTGTTGCAAGAGACACATCTCAATAAAACACAGCACCTCAGGCTAGGGAAATTCGGTTACTCTCAGGTAGTGGCCACCTCCTATGGGAAAGGGAAAAGGAGAGGGACTGCCATAATGGTCTCATGGAGTGTTTCTTTTTGCTCATCTTCCATATATATAGACCCAGACGATATTGGTGGACACCTTAGAAGGCGCACCGATCACACTTGCCTCTCTTTATATCCCACCGGGCTCCCTGGCTGCTATGATTCACGCCTTATTCCAGAAAGTAACAGAGTACCACTCTGGAAAATTAATAGTAGAAGGAGACCTTAACCAAACTTTGGAACAGATAGACACCTCTAACCCGAGACCATTACAAAGGACAGCAACTACCAAAGCTACCAGGGAATGCATGAAGAGGGCATTATGGGTGGATGCCTGGAGACAGCTCCACCCGGGGAGAAGAGAATTCACCCATTCCCCTCCCCCCCATGAATCTTATGCCCGTATCAATTACCTATTGGTATCTGGGGAGCACCAACATCAAATAAAAAGCTGCAACCATATCCCCTTGTCTCTGTCCGACCACTCACAACTTTCCCTGAAACTGGACTGGAGATTAGAAAAGGGTCAATCACTCTGGAAATGTAATAATTATTTGTTAAACCTGAAAGAATTCACAGATACAATTATACTAAGAATACCATAGATCATTCAAGAAAATGACCCCCCCCTCCGAGATCTCCAGGGCAACCCTATGGGATACGATAAAAACAGTCTTCAGGGGGGATGTTATTAAATTTGCAGTTCAGTTTAGAAAGCAGCAGAATATTTAAATGGAGAAACTCCAAAAACAACTGCATGAGCTGCAGACTCCCCATGTGAATGGAGACAACACAGTGCTTCCCCTAATGCAAACCACTAAACAACAAATTCAAAAACTTACTAACATCAAGACGGAGCAAGCCTTACAACGCCTTTGTCAAGAGTACTATGAAAGCGGTCTGAGACAAACCCGCTTATTAGCCCACCGGCTGAGGCAGCAGACTTCCCAGTCCACAATTACCCAAATCAGAGACCCTAAGAATGGTCAGTTGATGAGATCCCCTAAACAGATACTGGAAATCTTTAGGGAGTATTATCAAAGCCTCTATACTCCAGAACAAATGGCAAGTGAGCCACAGATTCGGGCATAGTTATCTACTGTAAATTGAAATTGCCAAAACTTACCCAGGACCTTCAGCAACATATATACAGTCCTATTACACCATCTGAACTAAAAACTGCAATTATTAACTTGAAACCTAATAAGTCCCCGGGCCCTGATGGTTACACACCTGAATTTTTTTTAAATTCTTTGGGAGGAAAATCGAAGGTCCCCCTGCATGCAAGATAGCCCAGTCTGGGGAGGCAATACCAGAGACATGGAATTGTAAAGTAATTTCTAGCATTTCGAAACCGGCCAGAAACACCACTCAATGTAATCGACCTATTTCGATACTTAACACTGATTATAAACTTTATACTACATTATTAGCAAAGCGTCTGGAGTTAGTCCTCCCCAGACTGATGGACTATGACCAGATGGGTTTCGTCTCGGGGAGACAAACTCAACATAACATTAAAAGAACTTTACATCTACTTCACCATGCTACCCGGTCGGGGTTCCCCTTCCTACTCTTGAGTTTGGATGCGGAGAAGGCCTTCGACTGGGTAGCATGGAATTTCCTGGGTTCAATATTCGGAAGCTTCGGATTTTCAGAAGCCTTTATCAAAATTATAAACAATATCTATATTAAGCCTAAGGCCTATGTTAAAATAAATGGGGGAGTTTCAGCTCTGATCTCCCTGCTAACGGGCACAAGACAGGGCTGCCCCCTTTCACCCCTCCTTTTCGCCTTATATCTGGAACCATTGGCCCAGGCTCTGAGGCAGGAGGAGGGAGTGGAGGGCTTGCTGGCAGGAGGTGGGAAAAAAAGAAAAAAACAGATTACTCACCTGTAAAAGTAGTTCTAGGAGTGGTATATGTTGTTCATCCTCACTTATTGGCATTATCCTCTTCCACTTTAAATCTGACGGAAGTCTTCAAGCTGGCTCCTCCCACCCACCTGGGTGGTATATACCTCGGTTCTGCCCCATGACGCCAGATCTTAGCCCGCTGGAAACCAGGTTGTGTGCATCCGCAGCCGGGGAGGTCGGGTGGGTCCGTGTGGATGAACAACATATACCACTCCTAGAACTACTGTTACAGGTGAGTAATCTGTTTTTCCAGGACCGTGGATATGTTGTTCATCCACACTTATTAGCAGACTCCTAACAGTTCTCTGGGAGGAGGGAGGCAAGGTGCACACCCCCGACTTTGGGAACACAGACTGGAGAACCAAGGCCCCAAAACCAGCATCCCGGCATGACACAAGGTTGATGTGGTAGTGGGTAATAAAGGTGTTTGCTTACTTCCAGGTAGCAGCCCAACAAATCTCCTGGATAGGGATGTCCCTGGAAGGAGCCACCAATACAGCAGTATGGCAGGTACAATGAGCTCTTATCCCTCTGGGAGGCTCCTTGCCCGCCAATTCATAGCACAGACCTATGCATGATGTAATCCATCTTGCAATAGTCTGCTTCGCTGCAGGCCTGCCAGAAGCGGCTTCAGCATAGGGGACAAACTCCTTATAGTAGGAGACAGCATGTCGCAGGTCCAAGGTATGGAGACTGTACTCGGCATCCGAGGTGTACTTAGGGTAGTCAACCGACAGAGTCAACACCTGATTAAGGTGAAACTCTGAAACCACCTTTGGAAGGAATTTTGGGTGGGGGCACAGGACAACTATGTCCCTGTGGAAGACCAGATAAGTGGAGTCCACCAAAAGTGCCTGGAGCTCCCCTGTCCTTCTGGCTGACATGATAGCCACCAGGAAGGCCGTCTTTCATGACAAGTGTGACAGCTCATACTTGTGCATGGGTTCGAATGGCTTGCCCATGAGCTCTGCCAAACCAGCAGCAGATCCCACGAAGGTGGAGGTTCACGCACCAGAGGGGATATGTAAGCCAGGCCTTTGAAAACTCGCCCGACTACTGTCTCCTGCGCCAATGTCGGCTGACCAGCCCACGCCCAATAAGCAGAAATGGCTGTCAGGTGCACCCTAAGGGTCGAAGACCATAGACCAAAGGTAGTCTAGAATGTCAGCCACGGAACAAGATAAGGGGTCCAGACCCCTACCCTGACACCAAATGGAAAATCTTTTCCATTTGAAGGCGTAACATTTCCTGGTTGATTCCTTTCTAGATGTCCCCACCATGGTGTAGACATCTTCGGACAGACCCAAAGCCTGGAACTCCAGCCGCTCAGGTACCAAGCTGTGAGGTGCAGGGATTGAAGGTCTGGATGGAAGACCTTCCCCTGGTTGAGAGATACCAGGTCCGGGCGTGTGCAAAGTCACTCTGGGGGCCTGCAGCTGAGGCTGAGGAGATCTGGATACTAGAACTAGCGTGGCTAGTCTGGGGCTACCAGAATCACCTTCGCCTTGTCCCTCCTCACCTTGAGTAACACCTTGTCGATCAGGGGAAATGGAGGGAAGGTGTAGAGGAGGCCTGGGGTCCATGGCCTCGAGAAGGCATCCCCCTGCAGCTAGCCCTGCTGAGGGAAGCGGGCATGATACAGCCTCAGCTTGGTGTTTTCCCTGGAGCTAAACAGGTCCACCATCAGTTTGCTCCAATGGGAGAACAGGCTGTAAGCTACCTCTGGATGAAGAGACCACTCGTGGGATGTCTGATCTATGCACCGGAGAGCATCCGCCAGCTGGTTCGAGGCTCCAGCCACATGGATGGCTAGGAGATCTGCCTCCAGCTGGCTTACAAAGGTCCAGATGCGGAGCATCTCCTTGCAAAGCAGATGGGAGTGCATGCCACCCTGTTTGTTGAGGTAGTACATGGTCGTGGTATTGTCTGTCTGGACTTGAACCACTTGACCTCGGAGCTGAGGAGCGAAAGCTGACAGTGCCAGTCTGATTGCCCTAAGCTCCAACAGACTGCCGTGGCATCGGGACTTCCTGGGGTCCAGAACCCATGGGACCTGTTGTCCCCCATGTGGGCTCCCCAGCCCATGACAGAGGCATTGGTAGTAAGTACGATCATCGGCTCGGGGCGGACAAACTGGATCCCTTCCTGCAACCAGTCTAGGGCAGTCCACCATTGGAGAGCATCCCACATCTTCTGGGTTACAGTAATCAGCTGGTCGAAATGACCATAACGCTGAGTCCACTGGGTGGCCAGCTCCCACTGGAGAGGGCGCATGTGCAACCAGGCCCAACAGACCACCGAGGTGCATGCTGTCATGTAACCCAAAAGGCGCAGAAAGTCCCGGGCAGGGTGCAAGTGCCCGACCAGAAATGATTGGGCAAAGGAGGAGAGAACCTCCACCCTGTCCACCGGGAGCCGAGCTCTGGCTTGATGAGAGTTGAGCTCTGCCCCAATGAAGCCCATCACCTGGGAAGGCATGAGTTCCGACTTGTCCTCGTTGATCACACCGCCAAGTTGGGAGCAGGTCTGGAGGGCCAGATCCCTGGACCTCTCCACCTCCTGTTGGGTGGAACCTGCCAGGAGCCAATCGTCGAGGTAAGGGCAGATTCTGACTCCTCGATGACGAAGATGGGCTGCCACCACTGCAATACATTTGGTCAAGACCCGTGGGGCCGGTGACAGGCCGAACATGGCTCGGAAATCATACAGGGTCCCCTTGATCCTGAAGCGGAGGAACCACTGATGGGATGGACGGACGGATTGGGATGTGAAAGAACGTGTCCTGCAGATCCAGTGAATAGAACCACGTTTCACTCCAAGGATGGTAAGATCTGGGACAGAGTGACCATCCGAAAGGTGCAAGACCTGAGAAACCGATTCAGGTCATGGAGATCTAGAATGGGGCACCAGGAAGTACTTGGAGACAAAGCCTGGGTCTGCTAGAGGATCTGCCACAGGAGCTACTGCCTCCTTGTGGAGTAGCTGAGCTATGTTTCGAAGAGCCGACTGGGTGCACGCGGAAATCCGTTCTTCCCAAGGGGCGTGGGCTCGGCTGGGAGGGTACTGCTCGAACTCTAGAGGCAGTCCCCAACCGACCACTTCAAGAAACCACCTGTCCGAAGTGATAGTGGACCAGGCGGAAAGGACGTGGCGGAGCCGAACCCCCACGGGAGGGCCCAGAGCTAGCGTGACGGAGATAGGGGTGGTAACCCCATACCATCACTGGGCAGGCTTAGAGGGGGAGGAGGCTCCAGGATCTGAGCCTCGGCCTCCTTTGTGGTCCTGCTGAGGTCCAGGCTTGGGCCAAGGGCGCCAAGCTTGAGCCTGCTGCTGATGCTGATGTCTTACTTGATAGGAGGGCTGCCGGAGCACAGGGGAAGAGTGCCGAAAGGGCTTCTTCTTCTTCTTTTGCTGGTTCTTGCCCGAAGAACCCTTGGCAGAAGTGGCATCCAAGGTGGTATTGGACTGCTCTATGCACTGTAGATGACCAACCACTCCTGAACCGAACAAGTCGGTCCCCAGGAAAGGCACATCAGCTAACCTGTGCAGAGTATCCATCAGGAAGGAGGAAAGCCTCAGCTGAGCCCTGTGGCGAGAGGCCACTGCGGCGGCCATCGAGCGGGCACAAGAATCCCCGATGTCCAAGGCCGTCTGGAGCTGCTGTTTAGCAAAAGCACAGCCTGGTCACGGACCTGTTAGACCGTGGTCTGCATGTCCGTGGGGAGATGAAGGAGGACTTCGTCTAGTGACGTGAGAAGGGCATGGGAGAAGTGTGCCATAATGACAGCCAAGCTGGCCTGAAGAAGGCCCAAAGAAGAGGCCGCATAGACCTTTCGGGCAGTGTGATCCACATTTTTGGACTCTTTGTCCAGAGGTCGGTCAGTGTCGGACGAACTACCAGCATGCCTGAACACAGAGGCGGTCACCAGGCTCTCGGCCGAAGGGTGCTCTGTGAACCCCATAAGGGACCCCATGGGCACCATGAGCCATGCAGGCAGACGGTGCTGGGCATGAGGCAGGGTGCTGCCAAAGTTCAAGGGCCGGGCCAACAATGGCTTCGACCACTAGAAAGGCCTCTGTCAGGGTATCCCCTCTCTTTAGAATATCAGTGAGAGGGTACGCCGCCTTTTTCTGGATAGGTTCCAGGGGCATTCCGGTGGAGTCGGAAATGAAACGGAGAATCCCTTGGAAGGAGGAAGGGCCTTCCTCCATCCCTGTGCTAACGGACGACTCATCATCCCCAGGATGAGAGTCATGATACAGCAGTCTGCCACCAAAATCACCCTCAATCTGCTGAGGGTGGTCTGGGGTGACTGTAACCAACAGACGTCGGGGAAGTCCGGTGCCTAGTCAGTCCTCTTTCGAGTGAACCCCTCCCGTAGGCTGCTTAGGTGGCGGTTCCACCTGAATAGGTGGAGAGACTGTAATAGGCCGAACCAGAGAACTGGCCAGCCCCACAATGGAAGGCCAAGCAAAAACTGCAAGATGAGGTGTCATGGCCAACACCTAGGCAGTAGACGCACGTGAGGTGGGGATCGATGCGCAACATCTTTTGGCTGCAGGGACACCAACAAAATCCCAAGGAAGATTTTTCCTCCATGATCGATGCTGCAAAAGTGCAACCGCTAACTTGAATGAGTTTCAATTTCGGTAAAACCGATGATTTGAAAGCCAGGGCCTACAAAATGAGAGAGCACAAGGGAGGCAACCTGTATCTTCCAGCGGAAAGGAAGATCTGGCGTCATGGGGCAGAGCCGAGGTATATACCACCCAGGTGGGTGGGAGGAGCCAGCTTGAAGACTTCTGGCAGATTTAAAGTGGAAGGGGATAATGCCAATAAGTGTGGATGAACAACATTTCCACAATCCTAGAACATAAACGTGCCCATTACGCAGATGATCTTCTGATCTAAACAATCCAGAGAAGGCCCTAACTCCACTATGGGAATGTTTAAAAGAATTTGGCCTCTTGGCAGGGTACAAAGTAATTACCTCCAAGACTAAAGTTTTACAAACACATTATACTCTCTCAGACAGAATAAAGAGAACCTTTCCCTTTAAATGGAATTTAAGCCACCTGAAATATTTTGAGTTCATTTGGGCCTAGACAGCTCCCAGATGTTCTCACTTAACTCTACCCCAGTCCTGGAAAAATTTAAACTGGAACTGGAAAGATGGGTACTTATCCCCATTCCGCTAGTGCAAAGAACAGAGGCAGTCAAAATGGTGCTGCTCCCCAGATTCTCATATCTATCACAATCAATACCCATGCACATACCAAACTCATGTTATAATGAGTCAACTAGGGGGATAGCTTGCTTCCTATGGGATCTTCAGAAACCTAGAATACCGCCTTCTGTGCTCCAAATTCCCAAATGGGAGGGAGGCCTTTCTCTCCCTAATCTGAAGTTACATCACCAAGCAGCCCAAATAAGAACAGCATTTTACAGGTTAAGTAGAGGGTACATTGCCAAGTGGAACGTTCTAGAGATTAGGGAAGGAAATATTACCAAAATGAATACAACTCTTCTCACGAAAAGGGAGGTTCACCTTCCTGGAAGAAACAGGAGCCCATACACAGAATTTACCATTCAGAATTGGTACGAGAACCTAGATGATAAGTCCTTTAGGACCTGGAGACCCTTCCTGACATCAATATCCTAATTGTTCATTCTGGCTAGATGGGATTTGGGATTCCACAGATGGGAGGAGGGGGCCTATTTCTGATTCAGTATATTTTAAGCAGAGATGAAATCTTACCCTTCCAGGATTTGGTGGCTAAATATGGAATACCATGGCAGGACAGATTTAAGTACTTTCAAATTAGAGACTATATTCGATCCCTCCAACCTAGACTTCTGGGTGCAGTCCCCCCAACCTGCTAAGAACAGCCATGGAGGGTAAAGCACCTAAAGTAATATTATATCGTATTTGTACAAAGCCCTACTTTCCTGAAAGGGGGATACGTTCCACACAATAAGAGCTTGGACACAAGACCTAGGAATACAAATCTCTGATGAGGTTTGCACTAAGGCTCAAGAAAGAATACACTGGGGAGTATCTGCAGTGGGTTGGCGAGAGTTTTCCTGGAAAATCTTCTCTCGATACTTCAGAACTCCTGCAGTACAAGCAAAATTTTAAACAGGAGGACCCTCAACCTGTTGGAGGGACTGTGGCCATTCCCCTAAGGCCTTGGTTCATATAATGTGGGAATGCCCAGCCCTGGCCCCCCTCCTCCAGAACTTGCATCGAGCCCGCCATGTTATTATTGGACCCAGCCTCTTATTAACTCCCACACTTTATTTTTTTCTGGATTTGCCGTTAGAATACAGAACCCTTCTACAGGAAAGCTGCTGAAAGTAATTATCCTGGCAGCCCAGAAAGTAATCATTAAAAATTGGCTCTCCAACAAAAAAATAATACTTGGTCAGTGGCATGACCAAATGTTCTCCATATATAGAATGGAAGCACTCACAGCAACCCTTAACAAAAGGCAAGCACAATTTAAGCTGGTATGGAGGAGGAGGAGGAGGTGGGTATTATACATTACCACACAAAGACCTGACTTTGTGCCTTAATTAGAAGATACAGAGCCAGATAAGCATTATCCTTTTAACACCAGATCTGACTCCTAAATATTCATAGTATGTAACAGAGAATCTTTACTGTGTATGGATTTCATTATCAGTATCATCAAATGGATTTAATTAGTGTCATTACTTATATTTTGATTGAAAACCCTTTTCTAGATTGCCCACTGTATTAAATTTAACCATACTACCTTACAGTTTTATTTTAAGTCCAACGCCCCCTTTTCCAGCACCTCTTAAGAATGATGAACTGTATTAACTGTATTAACCAGCATGTGATATGTTGTGATATACGTTTTTGTATTTTGTATGTGATGTATGGTTGCATTGATCCAAAAATCATAAAGCTTAAAAAAAAAAAAAAAATAGGATGTTCCATCCCATTTATATTTTGACTCAAGACTTCACCTAGGCCAGCCTCTGGTGCATCTATCTGTAACAAAAACTGTTTTCCAAAATCTGGGCTTCGAAAAGCAGGGGCTGAACATAATGCAGCCTTGATGGTTTGAAAAGCTTCAACACACTCTGCGGTCCACTTCACATTATTCTTTGTGAGTTCAGTGAGGGGAGTAGCTAACTGGGCAAAGTTGGGGACAAATCTCTGATAGTAACCAGTCAGCCCTAAAAATGACCTGACATGTTTGTTTTAGGGTCAGGACTGTTACCTATAGCTTCTGTCTTAGAAATCTCTGGCTTTACTTCTCCATTTCCCAAAACATTCCAAATGTCTAGTCTGCTGCATACCCAATGCACATTTGGTAGATCAATGGTCAGACCTGCATTTCTTCTTTCTCCACTGCTCCTCTTCTTTTCTCTGCTGCTCCTGTCGCTGCATCTGTTCTTTTATCTGCTTCACCGTCTCTGTTTGTTGTATAGCCCACCATTTGAAGAAAGCATACAGGCTTTCAGGTTCTGTCATTGCCTGTTCTTTTTTTTCCATCACTTGTGATGGCTGGACAGTCTCAGGTTAGACTTCTGTCTCTGCTAGGTTGGCTGCCACCTTTCTAGTACTGACTTCAGGGCTTGCTGCTGCAGAATCCATACCTTTCTTCTATGCTTCCCTGATACTGGGTCAAGTATCCATGCACAAAACTCCTGGCTTAGAGCATGCACAGCGTAAATCCCACTTCTCAAACCATCTGTCATCAACGCACAGGTCAGGAAGCATAGGAAGACCAGGAGCAGGTATAAAATTCGCAAGTAGCATTTTATTTTTTCCAATAAAAGGAAAATAAAATATAAAATTGTTCAGTATAACTATTTACAAAGGCAGTACAAACAAGAGAAAACAAAGTTCTTCATCTGAGGGTATTTCTAATTTCAAGCTTCAGTCTTGAGCTCTCTCGCTCTCCCTAGCAAAAGCATTGGTGCTCTTTTAATTTTTTACTTTTTATTATTGTTGAAAAAGGCATACAGTGCATTTACTTATGAGATTAACAGCAAACTAAGAGTTGATACACAACATCTCCCATACTTCCCATCTCAACACACAATGGGTTGTTGAAATACTTAGTTGTATACATTGTTTATTTCTAGCATTTTAGTTAGTTTACACTGTATAACTATATTTTCGATAGTGACTTCAACCCCTAGAACAACTTTACTAGGTTGATTTCTTAATTCATTAACATAACACCCAAGGGGGCATGAACCCATCTACTGTCCATCGCTGCTACTTAGCTTTGTTCAACTCGCATAGGTCTTCTTTGGTGTGCTTATTCAGGTGCTCTGTCACTTTCAGGCAGCCCTACCCTAACAGCCCGCAGATGGTGGCAAAATTCCTCGACTCTTCCTGCTGCTCTGTTATAAATCTGTGTCTGGGAACTTATTAAGATGACGTACTGTTTTTCAGAAAATGTTCTTGTCGGTTTCCTTTTATTTATTGAAATGTTTCACCAGGAAAGGCACACTGAACAACAAGTTGCTCATCTCATGACGCGTCCTCGGCGAGGGGAAACATGGGAATGAAATATACATGCATTCATACATGTATACATACATACATACCTACATAAGATAAACATATTACAATTTGTATAGAATGAATAAACAATACAATTCAAGAATTACATAAGGTAATGTACACAAGTACAATAGTGAGGTACATGTCAGCAATCTCAAGGGAACAGATAAGTGCAATCTTCTTGAGTGCCAGCTTTGACTGACGGGGGCCCAAAAGTAGCAGGTGGGTTTTGCTGAGTAAGGGTCAGGAGAGTTGGATTAGCTACAGGTACAGTTTACTGAGAGGAAATTATGTAGGCCAGAACTAACCTCCTGTTCACAGCTATGCTGTTAACCCCTTGAGCTCCAAATAGCTTTTTGTAATCATTTCAACAATATAACCCTATACATTTTCAAACTAAGGAATCCCACTTTCACATAAAGATTCACACATATTTTATAACTTCAGATACACAAGGGGGAAGAAAAGCTAGAAACAGCAAGTGAAGGCAAACAGATAGCATGAGGCGGATAGAGAGACTGTCAGAGTGGCCAGTTCCTAGGTCTCACAAGAAAATTTGACTGTGCAGTCAGACAGACAAGAGACAGAACAAAAGAGGATAAAACAGATCCTTGCATTTAACTCTTTTTACATAACAAATCTTTCTGCATAACAAATGGTACAATGTTTTATTCATCCCTGTCGCAAACACCGTCACAGGACTGGTTCTCCCTTCTGCAGAGATGAGACAGTGATATAGCACACTGCTCAGTCCAAAGAAGAACAAAACACGTGTCTTTATCTTCTGTTATTGCTTACTGTAGACTGGGTGGGAGGCTATTTGGCACCACACACACCTGCTTAAAGCAGAACCAATCTAAATTCCTTCTTGGTGATTTCTATACTTCTCATGATGCTTTGCTTAACCAGGGATATGCATAATTTTTTATCTGCTTGCCTTTTGCATGTACCACCTCCTTGAGCTTAACATATTGTAACATTTTGACAATATTAGTATCTTTAGCCTGTAGTACACCCCAGTCAATGCTGTTAATAGATTTAGCTGCATTAATACAATAAAAAGTCCCTTCAGACTCATAGGCTTCTTCTTGTTTGCTTGGAGTCTTCAACCCCAGCACAATATCACTAGGCACAGTCTTACCTGGGGTCTCGCATTCAAGTTCCATACTTGCATCTCCGACCTCCAACAGGTAATATCCTGGGAACACAAGCAACAAAGGAATATCCTGCTCAGTCAGGGGTTCTCTTCTAGCTGAGCCCATGAAAAATCCTCCTCAGATTCTTTATCCAAACTCTCTGGCACGGACCTCTCGAGCACCTGGCACCAGTGTTCCGCCTCTCTGCGTAGTCGGTCTGCCTCCAGCCATTGCTCAATCATCCACCATAATAGCCTCATCAGGTTTTCCATTATCGAGGTGTCGTCTTGCATCTCTGGTCTGCCTTGACCCCATGGTAGTTCCTCGTCCCCTTTGCATCTCTTCGTCGTCTTCAGGCTAGGCCGTCCTCCAAGCTCCCGGGTCCAGTCCAGGCAGCAGTTTCTCTTCCAGTCTGCTGCCCAAGGTTCTAGTCAGAACTTCACAGATTTTCTTCTCTGGAAACTTCTGGAGCATCAGTCCACCTGGGATATCTGGGCAATATCCACCAGAAAACGTCCCTCTTCAGCCAGTCCAGATGCTTCCAGCAAGTTATCCCACTGCTGACACCAAGTCTGTGGAGGGGTTGTGGGATAACGGATAGACCAGACACCGAACTTCAAGTTCAACACACAATCTGTGTGTGATGTTTATTCAATGTGGGACTCGTTTGCTTGGGTGGTGGGGGCTCAAATAAAAAAAAACAAAAAAAACAAGCTAAAGACAAAGAACCTCAGTGGAGAAGAACTGAAAAGTACAGTTACGTAGGAACTTACCGTAACAGTAGATCTTCGAGAGAGGTTCCTTCAGTAAGTCATCACAAGTAGGACTGATGTCAGGCCACACGGCAGACTTTTCTAGCAATCACTGATGGGACCACCACCCGGCCGTCAGTGACCTTGGTATAGTGGGGTCCCCACACCCGCCCTCAGTTCTCCCGCGAGCCAGGAAGAGGCCTAACAGCAGGAAGCGAACAAGATTGGAGACCCTGTAAAAATTAAAATGAGGGGAAGGAGGGAGGAAAAAATATGACCTACTGAAGAAACCTCTCTTGAAGATCTACTGTTATGGTAAGTTCCGAAGTAACTGTACTATCTTACTTCAAGAGGGTTCCTTCAGTAGGTCATCACAAGTAGGACTGAGTCCCAAGCAGTCCCTCTAAGGAGAGACCATGAGAAACTAGGCAGGAGGCAAAACAAAATCCACGGAAAAGACTGAGGTCCGAAAATAACCCAGCCTAGGACAACAGACCCTGCAGGACAGCTAGGCCAAAGCCAGCCCTCCACCTAGAAGCAATGTCCAAACTGTAATGCTTGGTAAAGGTATGGACAGAACTCCAAATAGCGGCAGCACAAATATCCGCTACAGAAACATTACAAAGGAAGGCTGCAGAAGTAGCCATGTCCCTAGTAGAATGACTCCTGATAACACCCAGGAGGGGTTTGTCATACTTTTGGTAACAGTATCTGATGCAGTTGCCCAACCATTTGGAAAGGCCCTGCTTGGAAACCAGTTAGCCTTGAGTTCGAGACGTGAAGGAGACAAACAATTGATACATGAAGCCGAGTCCTTCAGTTCGGTGTGTGTAACATGCGAGAATCCGTGCACATCCATCGTATGGAGGAGTGCCTCACCCCTGTCAGTGGGAGCCAGATAATATACCGGAAGCTCTACCAATTGGTTCAGAGTAGCTTCCAACACTACCTTTGGAAGGAACCTCGGATGGGTTCTGAGAACCGCCCTGTCCCAGTGAAAAATAAGGAAAGGCTCCTTACAAACCAATGCGTGAAGCTCCAAAATTCTTCAAGCTGAAGTAATGGCAACCAGAAACAACGCCTTCCAAGATAGGAAACATAGGTCACAGCTCATTGCTGGTTCGAATGGAGGCAGGGTGAGCTTTTCCAGGACGAAATTCAGGTTCCATGGTGGTGCTGGGCTGCAGATGGGGGGTTTCAGATAGAGAATCCCTTTCAAAAAAGTCTGAGATATCCAACTGAGCCACGGGTTTACCATCCACTAGCTCATGGTACGCCAAGATAGCTGAGAGGTGCACTTTCAGAGAGGTATTGGCTAGAAATGAGTCTGATAAGTGAAGGAGGTATTCCATGACTTGTGGGTCCGAGCAAGAAAAAGGGTTCCAGCCCTCCGTGGTCATCCAAATGGAACACCGCTTCCACTTCAATGCATAAATGGAATGGGTGGAAGGTTTTCTGGCTTCGACAAGGATCTGTGCCACTCTAGAGGATACCCCAAAATGAGAGATGGCTACGTCTGCAGGAGCCATGTGTGCAGATGCAGTGTCCTGAGCCCCAGATGAACCAGACGACCTTGATCCTGAGTAAGGAGGTCGTATGTAAATGGGAGTGGAACCGGTGGTTCCCTGGATAGCTGCTGAAGCAGCGGGAACCAAATCTGTCTTGGCCAAAGAGGAGCGATGAGAATCATCTTGGCCTTCTCCGTCTGTAGTTTGAGGAGGACCCTCTGCAGAATGGGAAATGGAGGGAAGGTGTACAAACATTGCCCTGTCCAGGATAGAGACAATGCGTTGCTCCAGAAAGCACCTGGCTCTGGAACGAGCAAGCAAAACTTGGGAAGTTTTGCGTTGAATTGGGAGGCGAATAGGTTGAGTTCCAGCCGCCCTCAATTTTGGAAGATGGATTCCGCCACTTCCTGATGAAGTTCCCACTCGTGAGCAGGGGTCCTTGATCTGCTGAGACTGTCCGCCAGTACGTTTAGAACGCCCGGTACATGTACGGCCACTAGGGACAAGTGATGCAGGACTGCCGAGTTCCACAACCTGGTCGCTTCCCTGCAAAGAGGGTACGACTGGGTTCCTCCTTGTTTGTTGATGTACCAAACCACCGACATATTGTCCGTTTTGATCAGCAGTGTTCCATTGGGCAGCAGGGGTTGAAGAGGCCTGTAAAGCATACAGGACCATCCTGAGCTCTAGAACAGTGATGTGAAGAGAAAGCCCCAAGCCAGACCAAAGCCCCTGGGCTTGGTGATCCCCCAGATGCACACCCCACCCCATGTTCGAGGCATCCATGGTGAGAGTGGCTACGGGCGCTGGTCTTCGAAACGGGAGACCCAAGTAAAGATTGTGTGGATTCATCCACCATAGAAGATCCTTCCGGACCGCTGAGGAGATGAGAACCAGATGGTCCAGATCGCCCAAAAGCTGGTCCCACTGCACCCTCAGGGACCACTGAGTGATCCTCATGTGGAACCTGGCTAGGGGAATGGTACAGATGGAAGCTGCCATGAGGCCTAACAGGCAAAGGACCTCCCTGGCCAGAATGGTCCGGCAAGATGCCACCTTGGTGGCCTGGTGGACCAGAGTCTCCACACTGTCCGGAGGAAAGAAAGCTCTGCACTGGACTGTGTTGAGGACAGCCCCAATAAATTTAAGTCTCTGGGTGGGAATGAGGTATGACTTGGGCACGCTGACAGTGATCCCAAGTCAACTGAACAGATCTAGGGTAAATGACAGAGCCCCCAGTAATGCATCCCTGGAAGGGGCCGCTAGTAGCCAATCGTCCAGGTAGGGAAACACTGCAATACCCCTGCAGTGTAAAAACGCCGCCATCACCGCAACACACTTGGTAAAAACCTGAGGTGCGAAGACAGGCCAAAGGGGAGTTCTTGGAACTGGACGTGCCTCCCCCCCCCGGGAACATGAACTGCAGGAACCGATGGAGGTTGGGGAAAATAGGGATATGTAGGTAGGCATCCTGCATATCCAGGGCACAGAGCCAGTGATTCTCAAACAGTAGTGGCAGAAGGCTCTGCAGTGTCAGCATGCAAAACTTCTTATACTCGACAAAATTATTCAGCTGACTGAGATCTAGAATGGGTCGGAAATCCCTGTTCTTTTTCAGAACCAGGAAAAAATGGGAGTAGAAGCCTTTCCCTGTTTGCCCTGGAGGGACTTGCTCGATCGCTTGTTTTAGAAAGAGCAAATTTATTTCCTCTTGGACGAGGAAAGCCTGGTCCCAAGAGTATAAGGACTTCACCGGAGGGTTTCCCGGAGGAATTTCCAGGAACTCTATAGTATGACCTGAGGCCACTATTTGCAGGACCCACTCGTTGGAGGTAATCGCCCTCCACTCCTGCACGTGGAGAGCGAACCTCCCCCACCTGCTCCTTGCAGAGAGGCTGAGGAGGCAGTGGGGCCAGGGAATCAAGAAGTGGCGGGTCTGTCAGGGGGAGGACCCCCTGACCGATGCAGATTCTTGGAGGCGGGGGTAACAGTACCCGTGGCCTTCCGCTTGCCTTGGCGATGCACCTGTGTGGATCTCCCCTGCCGCCAGGTCCTTTTCTGAAAGGGTTGCTGCTGTCTATGTTGAGGAGCACCCGATCGGTACATCGACCAAACAGATCTAAGGGCAACACCCTTGTCCTGTAGTTCTGTAATTATGTCTCTGGTGTCACCTCCGAAAAGTACCGCGCCCCGGAAAGGAGCATCCTGAATCGCTGACTGAACCTCGCTAGTGAGGCCAGAGAGGCGAAGCCAGGAGTGCCGTCTCAGGGCCACGGCAGTCGCCGAGGTACGGGCCACAGAATCAACTGAATCGTAAGTGGCCCGTAAAGCATGCCTACAAGAAATCTTGGAGAGATGAAGGTCCTTGGCAAGTTCTTCCTTGAGAGATGAAGGATCCATAGACTGGAACTTCACCTCCAACCTGGCCATGGTCGCTTTTTGGTGGGACACCATATGGGCCATGTAACTGAGGGAGCAGAGTGCGTATGTGGCCGAAGAATAGACTTGTTTGCCAAACTGGTCCATCTGCCTCGACTCCTTATCTGGAGGAGTAGTGCTCAAGTGCTTGGGCATAACGGAGTGACCATGAGCCGCTGAAATGACCACGGAGTCTGCCTTCGGATGGGTCTTCAAAAAAGGAGCATCCTTAGATGCCTGGTAAAGCCTGTCCGCCCACTTGGGGATAGCCAGGATAGAGTGAGGCATCTGCCAGATGGTGGTGGTGAGGTCTTGGTGGGGGGCCATCCACGGAGGAACTTGGACTGGAGACCGGGACTCCAAATCGAGGTGCTCCACGAGACGCTGTCTCATTGGGTCCTGTTCCTCTGACTCCCAATTGAAATAATCTCTGAGGGCCCTCAAGAGATCCAAGAAGGAAGGATCCCCAGGTGGTGATTTCGGTGACGTCTTGCCTCTCGGCTTGGGTTCCTCCACGATTGCCTCCTCTGAAGAGTCTTCTCTCCCATTAGAACTATCATTGGCCTCCTCCACTGGACGACGTTCAAAGCGAGAGAGGGGAACGTCCAGTCGAGTCTTCCCCGAGAGGTGGACAATCGGACCTGAACTGCTCAGGGAAGGGGACCTATGAAGCGGCGGAGGTGGGAGTCTTGCTTCTAGGTCCAAAACCAACTCCAACTCCGCTCCTGCCACCAAGACTGTAACAAAGACTTGAAATCCAGCGTGAGCGGAGGGGTGGAGGAGGAGTTGGTTGAGGCTTTGGGGGGAGAAGGAGGAGGTGGAGGGGGAACAGCAACTGGCAGAGGGTAATACTCATGCGGACCCATGTAATGGGTATATGGATGACAACCCTGATAAAACTGTCCCACTGGACTCCAACCAGGAGTGGGAACCTTTGGGTAAGGATCCCCAGGATACCTGTGTGGGTAATGGGGGACAGTGAGGGGACGGTTATAGTACCCCGTCGTCAGCCCTGATGTCGGGGAACCCATGTCGGATCCACTGTAGTATATATTAAATTAGGGTCCGGCGTCAGAACAGTCCATGTTATAAGGACTGATGTTGGCATCGGTGCCACCCAATCCGGTGCCGCAAAAGCATCTGGCGTTGGCACCAGACGAAGGGTCTCAGTGGTAGGAGTCAGGTCCGGCGTCGGAACGATGGAATAGGCTTGTCCACCGGGCCGGGCGTCAGGACTGTTGTAGGGACCGGCGGCGCTGGAGGTGCCGGCGGTCCCGGCGTCGGGACTGCTGTGGTAACGGGCGGCATTGGAGTTGCCAGCGGTCCTGGCGTCAGAACTGTAGTGACTGGCGGCACTGGAAGCACCTGTAATCCATCCTCGGGCTGAGGAGGGGCCTCCAAGGAAAGGCTGTCTGGCCGCGGAGGAGCCTCCTAACCCTGGTCCCCAGCTGGGGAGTGCGGGGAAGAACCCCCGAAATTGGCTGGTTCACCAGTGACTCCATCCGCCTCACTGGACGTGTCCAAAGTAGAATGAGAGGAGACGGGCGAGGGAACAGGAGGGAGTGGGGCTGTCTCCCTTCAGTCCCGCCGGACATCAGTAGTAGTGCCAGAAGGCCCAGACAGGGGAAGTGAGCCTGTGCGGTCGTCGGGAACAGCTGACTTTGTGGGCGTGGTCGGGCGGTTGGGGAGAGAACCCCAGGCCGACTTAACGACCGAGGCCAGGCAACTGCCCCCAGCCAGGGGAGTCGACTTAACGGCCACCGGGCGGTCTCAGGAGGAGCCAGAGGCCGACTTATCGGCTAGTACAGCGCAGTCGCCAGAGGAGCCAGCGGCCGACTTATCTGCATGAAGTTTCTCCTTACCTGGGTGCTTCAACGGTGGCTGGGCCTTGCTGGTAGAGGGCCTGATGTCGTCCGCGGAGCGAGCCCGCTCCCTCATCTTCTCCTTGTGTTTTTTATGGGAAGATTTGTCGGACAAGTCCCTAAGCTTGTCCATCTTCTTCTCAAGTGAAAGTAGATGGGCCTTGAGAAGATGGGCCTCCAACACCTGCTGTCTCCGCTTTTTGGTAGCCTGATTGAAGGAATGACAGTCGGGGCAGGAGGAGACTGGATGGTCTGGGCCTAGGCAGATGACGCCCTTGGAATGCCCGTCTTTGTGCGGTATCTGAGTGCCACACTTGGAGCACTTTTTCTTCGGAGAAGACACAAGCTATTTAATACCAAGATGAAATTGCGAGTTTTAGAAAAACATCGCTAAAACTACTTTCCGACGGTGGATGCTGAATGGAGTCTGCGAGTGACTGACACGAGGCGAGCGCATGAAAGAACTGGAGGGCGGGCGTAAGGACTGCCAACTATATACAGTCACGCTGACATCGGTCACATGACATCGGGTTGGCGGTCCCCCCGTCAGTGATTGCTAGAAAAGTCTGCCATGCGGCCAGACGTCAGTCCTACTTGTGATGACCTACTGAAGGAACCCTATCGAAGTAAGATCAAGGGTTACCCCAAAGGGCATTGACAATAAGCCAAGTTTCAAAGAAACACAATATCGCACATAATTCCATAATGCAAAGCATCATGGGATATATGCAAATCATAATGACATTTCAGACTTGTTCAACTTACAGCAATTTACATCCATTTTAAACAGCACAACTAACTTATTTTTTTAAATAAAGTCCCCTAGTAACTTTTTACCTTTATCAAAAACACTTAGTGCCATGGTATTTTCAACATTTACAGGTTTCATACACATAAGGTATATACATCAATTTATTTTATGACATAGTGCCACTGCATACTAAATCTAACAATGAGGAACACAGCCTGTTGTTTTACATCAGCTCGGAGGTCACAACAATAACCTCCCTGTACGAGGACCTGAGGGGGAAAATGAAAATTAAAGAGGACACTATAGCATAGTCAAGAAAGGGAAGGGTGTGCCCATAGGTGGCCAACCTTATGGACTAGAAATTGTAAAGAATAGAGTAGGCTAAGAAATATAAGAACTGTTGCAACAAATTTAAGAAAAGGTCAATCCTCAAGAGTGGCAAGAGCTCCCTGTCACACTAGGCAAGGAGAGAGTGGCGGCGACATCGACTGAGTGGCAAGGATATTTCCATTTGTTTTTATCCCCCCACCCCCAACCAAGATGGAGAGAGACACAAGATGGAAGATATTTCTTGCCAGTCAGAAGACGGCTAGGACCATGTCCAACTTGTTTATTGAAATTGTGTTGACCGGGTAGACCCACTGAGACAAGATGACCGTTTTCAGGGGTGACCTGGAATTAATTACACTTAATAACATAATTGTACATATAGAGTCAAATAAGATGTATAGGAGATGATCATGACATTACAAATGTTGTAATGCCAACTACCACACTCTGACTGAAATCCACCAGCATGGAGTAGGACATATGATGTTACCAGCATGTCATACACCAGTATCCTGCATCAAGACAGTGGAAGGCTCTCCTCCCCCCCCCATATGGAGCCCACATGACTCCCTCTGGGTCACCAGGAAGGAGCTGTGTAACAGCAAGTACCGCCTACCCTCCAGAGGTAGGAGGTATGCACAACCTCTGCCACCCAGCTTCTTGAGGTAGGAGAAATCAGAGACCAATGGTAAGTACTGCCTCTGCCATCCACCCTCCTAAAGCAGGAGATATCCAAAAGGAATGGTAAGCACTGACTCTGCCACCCACCCTCCCTAGGCAGGAGCTATCCCAGAAGGATAGACAGCATAGCCTCTGCCAGCCACTATCATGCGGCAGCAAGTATCCAAGAGGGATGGTCAAACACTTCCCCAAGGCAGAAGGTATCCAAGAGGTATGGTCAACCACCTTTCTAAGGCAGAAGGTATCCAAGAGGGATGGTCAGCACTGCCACCCACCCTCCCAAGACAAGAGATATCCAAGAGAGATGGTCAGCATTGCCTCTGACACCCACCCTCACAAGGCAGAGGATATTCAAGAGGGATGGTCAGCACTGCCGCTGACACACATCATCCTGGGGCAGGAGATATCTAAGAGGGATGGCATGCACTGCCTCTGCCACCCATCCTTCCAAGGCAGGAGATATCCAAGAGGGATAATCAGCACTGCCTCTGACACCCACCCACCCTCCCAGTGCACGAGATATCCATGAGCAATAATCAGCACTGCCTCTGACACCCACCCTCCCTAGGCAGGAGATATCCAAGAGGGATAATTAGCACTGCCTCTGACACCCACCATCCCGAGGCAGGAGATATCCAAGAGGGATAATCAGCACAGCCTCTGACACCCACCATCCCGAGGCAGGAGATATCCAAGAGGGATAAACAGCACTGCCTCTGACACCCACCCTCCCAATGCAGGAGATATCCATGAGGGATAATCAGCACTGCCTCTGACATCCACCCTCCCTAGGCAGGAGATATCCAAGAGGGATAATGAGCACTGCCTCTGACACCCACCATCCTGAGGCAGGAGATATCCAAGAGGGATAATGAGCACTGCCTCTGACACCCACCCTCCCAAGGCAGAAGATATCCAAGAGGGATGACTGCACTGCCTCTCCAGCCCACTCTCCCAAAGCAGGATGAATCCAACAGGGATGGTTAGCACCAGCCTCTGCCATCCACCCTCCTGAGGAATAGGGTGTGCAAGATGGATAAACAGCACTACTTCTGCCACCTACCCTCCTGAGGCAGGAGGAATCCAATAGGGATGGTTAGCACCACCTCTGCCATCTATGTGTAACTGCGTGGGTTCAGAACACAAACATAGTTTATTATTAGGCAGACAGCCTTAAACTATATGACTGCTGACGACTTGTGGTTCCACAACAGCCCAAACCACCAGGGACCAATCAAATTCCATTTAATTTACTAAAAAACAAAACAGTAATGGTTGTACAATAACAAAACAGGAACTATCCTCTTCAAACTATATGCTATAGAAATACAGACAAGCAGAACACAGTTCTGTTCATCGTTGGCCCTGGAACAGTAGCTGCTTAAAATATAGAGGTTACTTACCTTTAACTGTAATTCTACTACTGGTATTCAGTTCACATCCACACTTTGGCAATAATGCTTGGCATAGCTCCATCACCAGATGTATTCAGGTCAGGCTCCTCCCATCACCTGTGGTGTCATCCTCCAGCACCACCCCTTCTGATGTCAGATCTTGCAATCTAGAAGCAAGGATCCGTGCGCACTTGCCAGGGGATGTTGGGTGGGTTGAGTGGATGTGAATTGAATATTAGAAGATCATCTATGGTTAAGGGTAAGTAACCTCTATTGCTACCCACCCGGATTCAGTTCACTAGCCCCACTTTGGCAGACTCCTAGCAGTCTTTAAGAAGTAGGGAGCAATACGCACCCTTCTCATTTGGCAAACAGAGACTGAAGTACTGAGGCCACAAACGCAGCATCACCATGACTAAGCATATCAATGATGCAGTGGAAAATGAATGTATGTGCATGCTGGACCAGGTAGCAGCCCCGCAAATCTCCTCGATCTGGATGTACCTAGCAGCAGCCACAAAGGCAGCAGTATTTCTGTTGGAATGAGCCTTCAACCCCTTGGGCAGCTCCCTATCAGCCAACCTGTTGCAGAGACTGATGAAGGAAGTTAGCCATCTGCCAATCATCTGTGCCATTGCTGGTCTGTCAAAGGCAGCTTCAGTGTAGGTGACAAACAGCTGGTGAGCCACAACATGAACACCTGCCATGCGTTATTGAGAAAGACAGAATTCACTGGCAGAAAAGGACTGGTACGCCCATGTAGTCTGCCCTATTTTTCCCTGCCTACTACACACCTTGGACCCTATTTGATCACTGGTGTTCCTCCCTCCTCCTCTTCCTCTACTAATTATGCCCACGTGCCTATCCCACACATACTTGAAGCTCCAACTGTCTTCGCCCCCATCACCTCTTTTGGAAGGCAGTTAAAGGCCTCTACCACCCTTTCTGTGAAGAAGTATTTCCTCATCCCTCTTAACCCCCCAAGCTTCACTTTATGCCTTTGTGTTCTGGTGCTTTAAACCCCCAAGCTTCACTGCATGCTCCTGTGTTCTGGTGCTCCTCTTCTTCTGAAAACAGACTCCCCTCCTGCACCTTGTTCACCTTTATGAGGTACAGTTGCAGCCACTGACATGGTCTAAACAGAGTTTCTCCAGTGGTCCTAAAATGGTACTGCAGCCAGACAGGAATTTCTCTAGAGATATCACAGAAATTTTAGTAAGTATTTAACCATGGCAATGGCTGCAATTGTACTTGCAGGTTTCAATCATGTTCCCCCTTGCACTCGTAGGTTTCAATCATGTTCCCCCTCGCTCTCCTCCATGGAGTGTGTGTATATATATATATATATATATATATATATATATTTTTAATTTATGTTTCTTCAAGTATTAATTAAGCATAATACATGCATCTGTCATGGTTCAGAGCACAAAAATGCATTAAAACAGAAATATTACAACAGGATTTAAAACTCCTTGACCTATGTTACTACCCATTGAGGGCTCACTAAACTTAATACTTACTACATTTTTCAAAAAGAGCTTTATTGCAGCAACACTGCGGACAAAAGAAATCCATAAATCAGCTCCAAAAAGTCTACCAGGTGACAAGCACCTTAATGTCAAGCTAGTGATGTATATGTCCACAAACTATGAATGTTATTGGTAATCTTACCTAAATATGTAATGAGCCAAGCTTCAGACTGGTTCTCATGCAGGGAAACACTTTGTACAGAACACTTTTTTGAGAACATTGCTATAAAAACTATTACATACTGTTACATATACAGGAATAGCAGACCAGCACAATAAATAACTAAGAGCTGACTGATATTTCACCTTTCAGTTATCAGTTTATTATTTATTTACTTAAATTTTGGTGACTGGGTAGGCCCACTGAGACCATAACAGTCCCTTTTTCAGGGGCAACCTGGGATTAATTATATAAATCTATAGAACAATATCAAAAATAACATCTAATATCCATATCATACAGTAAAATCATTACAGACACATGGTACAAGTTAAAGGTACGGTGGGCAGGTTAAGCACAGCTAACACCAACATGAAGAGCATTACATATTACACAAAACAACAGAATTCAGATAAAAGATCAGAATATGGGTATATCAGTCTAGGAGAAACCAGCACAGCTGTCTGAGATTGTGACAGCTGCATCTCAGCGGCAGCAGGTACATTGGTTCAGCTCCAGTAGGGGAGTCTTAAGACCCTTCTTGAAGCCCCCAAGGGAGGTACATTCCTGGAGACTACTAGGGAGATTGTTCCAGATGGACAGGATGAAAGCAGCGAAGGACTGTAGTCCTTGGGAAATCCTTACCCTGGGGACTTGGAGAAGTGGCGCCCAGAGGTCTTTAGTGTTCTTCCATTCTGCTTGGCAGCTATCATATTAATTAGGCTAGGAGAAGCGCTGCTTTGTTGGAGTTTAAAGGCAAGGCAAGCTCGCTAGCCCCACCTTTAGGAATACGAGTAACCAGGGCAACTTTCTACATTGCAGGGACTTTACCTTTAAGCAGTGACCTATAGCCAAGTGATTGGGGAGGCAATGACATGGGCTGCGATTCTGAGAAGCCTGGGCTCCAATTTGTCATAACCAGCAGAACCTGTGGGTTTTTATTTTCCTTAGTAATTTTAGGACCTTGGATTTAGTTGCTAGTTTGAAATGAAAATTAGGACCTCCGGTGACGTCATGCGCCTGAGCACACGCTAGAAGGACAGCTCTCCCTGGGAACGGTCCAAAAAACCCACATAATTGCAGCCAAATAGGAAAACGAACTAACCCTCAATGCTGCAACCCGGAGGAAATGCCCCCCGATCTCCAGTGAGGTCCCGGGATGGCGATGGATTGTCGGAGGGTGGATCGGAAAGTAAGAGCTCCCAGGCCTCTCTCCCACCATGACACGGTCACGACAAAGCCAGCAAAGTAAGCAACTAATCCCTCCAGAAACAAATGATGCTTCTTCTGGTAGAACTGCGCGATTTTAGGAAGGAAATGCGCTCTACAACAACAGCTTTACGAACGGATATAAATAAACTCGAGAAATGCCAGGAGGGCCTGGAGGAGCAAGTCACTGCACCAGACCATCAACTGGACAACTCCGAAAGAGCGATCATGCACCTCCACAACACTGTAAGGAGCCTTCGGGACTGCGCCAAGGATGCCGAGAGCCATAACAGACGTAATAACATTCAGCTCTCAGGCATTCCAGAAGGCACGGAAGGGCCAAATATCATTACCTTCATAAAACAAACCCTCCGGTTCCGCTTAAAGTTGTCAGACAGCCTAACTTTGGAGACTGACCGGGCCCACCGCATATTCGGCCCAAGGTCGCCGCCTGGGGCCTGACCTCGCACTCTCCTCATTAAGTTTCTGCGGTTTCAAGAGAAGGAGACGATACTCCACACAGCATGGAAGCAGGGAACTGTTCACTACCAAAATCAATGAATTTACCTGAAAAATGACTACTCTCCAGAGATCATGGCTAGAAGGAATGCATATATCCCCCTGATGAAAGTGCTGTGAGAGGCCAACCTTCTGTTTCGTACTCTCTACCCAGCAAGGATGATTATCTTCTTTCCAAACGGCACTCTGCAGTTTGACTCACCTGAAGCGGCTTCCAAGGAATTGACCCAGAGGAAGACTGAAACCCCAAAGGCTCCATCCACGGCACCTCGATCCCTGTCTGCGAGGCTATCTCAACAACTGTGGCAGCATGGTCGTAGGGAGTCGCTCAGAAAGCCGGGCTCTAACTCCCTCCAGCAAATCACTGCGGGCCTCTAGAAACAACAGAACCTGCAAACCACTAGCGCTACCCCGGACTGAATGCCCTGGTAAGACTGTTCCATTGATAACTTTGAGTCTGCATGGAAATTAATGCACAGGCCTTTGCCAGGCCCTTCGCCTGACAATATCGACTTCACATGTGCTCTGTGGAGCTTGCCGGGACTGAAGGGGGGGAGAGGGAGAGTTCTTTTTTCCTTGTTTACTCCTGATTTCTTTGTTTCTCTTGAATCCCTATGCGATTCCTAAACCCAGAAAGTCCTGCTTTGCCTTCTTCTGTTGCCCGCCCCCCGGTTACTCCGGCGAGGTGAAGACATCTAATGCACCAGAAGAACACGGGACTGTAAATGGACAGACTCCACTAAGCTAAGCAGAATTTTTTTAATTTTGCTAAATAATAGGAATACTGCTATCAGAACTTCCTCCCTGTATGTTTCAATAATGATCTGCAACTGTACTGATGTTGGGCTTTCCACCCTTCTCTTACTCTCTCTCTCTTTTGTCCTGTGTGATAGTGTGGTCTCTGTCTCCATGAAACCCAGTCTGTACACTATGCGATGACTCAGCAGCAGGGGACTTTCAGACACTTCCTCCTTGTCTCATGGACCACTAGCTATAACCCTTAAAACTCATAGGTACCCCATCTTGCTGAATATATTATAGATTTGTTACTGCTTTGACAGAAATGTTAAAGTGATGTGCATTGTGGGGAGCTGTACCGGGGATGCTGTGTATAGTGAAGTTGGGCTACAGACTCCCTGGTGTCTGGTGGATATCCCTCTGACAGTTTTCTCCACCTGCCTACCGGGGGCTGAGAGGCCTGCTCGAGGAGCCCAATGATTAACTTACAATAGAAGGGGGGCCACTAGAGCACTATGCTGAGCCCTGGCCTGCAGGCTTTGGTCTCCCTTCAAAATTCCAAGGGCCCACGGTCTCCTCCCGGGCATGGGTCGGGCCCCCCCCCCTTCCTCCGCAGAGTGAATAGTGGGATCCTTGCAGAGGGGTGGTTCTCTTTTGGGGTTGTTAAGTAGTAACTCCATGATATGCTTCTCTGTCCCTTCCTCTGTCTGCTCTCCCCAGGTCTGAACTAATGTCAAAATCAGCCTCATGGATTACTTTTCAGATAAGCACCTGTTTTGTTTTGTTTTATCTCTCCCTTTTCTTTACAATCTACCCATTACTACTACTGGCATGCCCCAGTGTGAGCACAGTGTAATGTCAGAATAGGGTACAGTGTGGGGGCATATCTACAAACCGGGAAGTGGATGGGATTGGCAGTTCAGCTCCTCAGTGCCAAAAATACGATCCCTACATTCCAGACAATGGCACCGTATTAAAATGTGTTTTATTCCGTGATGAACTCAGAGGCAAGTAAGGTTCCTTTCTGTCTGTGAGGGGGGCATATTGTAACTGAGCATGAAAAGTGCTCTTTAAGAGTTGAAGCACACAACCCCAATTGAGACTGTGACCACAGGTAGTCAAAGATCTGCCCCACTGGACAGGCACGGGGATTAATTTCCTTGCCTACACACCACAGCAAGAATCCCTTCCACTTGAATGTGTATGCTCTACAAGTCATCTCCTTATGGGGCACTTCCAGAACCTAGAGAACAATTTCTGAAAGGCCCAAAGCTTGGAACTCTAGCTGCTCAAGTACCAGACTGAGAGGTGCAGGGCCTGAAGGTTAAGGTGCCGGACTGTTCGCCCTTGTCTTGTCAGTAGGTCCAGACAGAAGGGAACCAACCATAGGGACCTGTGCTGAAACTGAAAAGATCCAGGTAAGAGAACTGTCATGGCCAGTCTGAAGCAATCAGAATCATCTGTGCCTTTTCCTTCCAGGCCTTGAGCACCACCTTGTGAATCAAGAGGAAGGAAAGAAAGACAAATAGAAGATCCAGGGTCCACGGAAGGCATCCGCCATCACCATATTGTATGAGAGGTGCAGGCACAGAAGAGCCTCAGCTTCTTGTTCTCCCAGGAGGCAAACAGGTTCATCAGAAGAGTGCACCACTGGGTGAATAGTTGCGTCACCACATCCTGGTGCAAGAACCATGCATGAGATGTCTCTCCCACTCGAATGACAGGATCCGTCAAATGGCTGTCCTCCCCATGGCATACACTACAAGGAGATCTGCCAGCAAGTTGCATTCCAGGGACCAGGTGAGAAAGCCTCCTGACACAGAGGAAAGGAGTGCATCCTGCCTCGTTTGCTAAAGTAGAACATGGTGGTCGTGTTGTCGATGTTGAACTTCTCCACCTGACCCTGAATCAGTGAAGCAAAGTCCATCAGTGCCAGCTGCATTGCCCAGCAGGTTGATGTGCTGGCGGGTCTTGCTGGGTTACCAGAACCCACGGGCTCTGTGCCCAGACAGATGAGCACGCCCATTTCACCAGAGACTCATCTGTGGTCAAGGTTAAGGTCAGCTCTGGGAGCACAAACTGAATTTCTTCGCTAGGTTCTGGGGACACACCAACCACTCCATGGCAGCATGCTTTGCTGAGTCATGTGAACAAGCTGATTAAGGTTACCATGGGGCTGAGCCCACTGGAACCCCAGCCATCACTGAATGGGAAGAATACATGGGGGGGGGGGGGGCAATGGATCACACTGGTAATAGCCACCATGAACTCCAAAACCTGGAGGAATTCCTAGGTCCGGTGCAACTGCACAACCTCTAATGATCAGAAAATGGAGGCAAGATCCTCCACCCTGTCTGCAGATGAGTGAGGCCTGGCTTGGAGGGAGTCCAGTTCCGCTACAATTGTTTGCTGACGGTAGTGCTGGAACTGCTACCTTTGCTGCTGCCGGGGCTGAAAGCCTGGGCCACAAAAAGAGCTCTTTTTCAGAGTGGGAGGCCACTTAGCCTGCTGGGATGAAGCCACTGAATCTAGGGGTACACTGGACTTCTCACTCAGGGTGAGATAATCCTTCACCAGAGGCAAAAAGGTTGGTACCCAGAAAAGGCACATCTGCCAACTTGCTCTGGGTCTCTGGGGGTAAAAGTTGAGAGAAACAGCCAGGCCCTTCAGCACATGAACACTGAGATGGCCACTGTGTAGGTGCACGAGTTACCAGAGTCCAGAGCAATCTGCAACTGGTGCTTGGATGGAAAACATTCCAGGTCTTGCAAGGCCCTATTTTTTGCCTAGCTCTTCTTGGGAGCAAAGGGAGCAGGTCAGTGAGCTTATCCAAAAGTGGATGTCCAAACTGGGCCATCAGAGTTGCGTAACTAGCCTGACGTGTGCCCATGATTGCCACCACATACACCTGGCATGCTATAAAGTCCTGCTTCTTGAACTTCTTTTCCATGACTTGTCCGCATCTCCTTGGACTTTCTTTTTTCTGAGGGTAGAGTCAAAGGCCAAGCCCTCTGCCGAGGCATGCTCCAAAAACTCAAGACTCCCATAGGGATCACATACTGGCAGGAAGTAGGGTTCTTCCAGATCCCGAGTGCAGGGTCCAGGACAGCCTCTGTTACTGGGAATGCAACCCTTGGGGACTCATCCTGCTCCAAGAGGTCCATAAGGAGGTAGGTCTTACATTTCTGGACCTCCTCTTGGGACATTCAGGGTAGTGAACATAAGCTGCAGGAGCACAGCAATGGAAGGTGACTCGCCACAGGTGGACTTACCATCTGAGAAGTCAACATCTAGTCACCCCTGAGTAGGTCATGAAGGAGTCCTCCAAGTCAGAACTGAGATTCCCAAACAGGTGTGGAGGTCAATGTTTGGGAGTGTGGACTACCCACTTATCCAGCGAGACCACCGCTGATAGAATACAAGACAAACTGGTAACAGATCAAGATTCCTTGGTGGGGGCCCCCTCCCAAGGCTGCAGGGTCAGGGGCTCCACCATGAATGGTCGAGCAGGAGGGACCATTAGCAGCAGAACCTTTGGAAGCGGACCCAAAAGCTTTGAGGGTGTAAGCACCTAAGAGGGAGCCGAACGTGCTGGCAACAGGGGCCTACTCCTCTCTCGGCCTGACATAGCCCACCAGTGCCAAAGGATGTCCTCATATGTCCTCCGCAGTCTATACTGTCAACAGTTATCCAAGGAGGATGATAAACTCGATGGGCACCTATGGTGGCATCAACCAAACTGGGCTCAAAATCAGGACTTTGACCTGAATCTCAAACACTGACCACCTCATGGTCGATGACAATCTTGCAGCAGCACCATTTAGACCACATGCTGAGGCAGCTTAATCACAATGGAGGCACCATGGTTGACACCTGCAGAATGATCACCTGTGGAAGGTACACTGGAGTCAGCTCGACCTGGTCACTGGTTGAACCTCCTCCCCAGCCAGGGGGGAACCACACAAAATTGGTATTTTGAAGAGCAATGATACCTCATCCACTTCCGACTCGTGGGCGATAGACTCAACAACAATCTTGGCCAGCTCACTGACCGGATTGTCAACCAGTGTCAATGTTGACTGTTCCATCGGGAGAACCGTGCAAGTGCCAACCCCCAACCCCAACCAGTGGAAGCTCATTCACGGTCAACTGGTCAGAAGGAATCGAATAATCGGGAATGTTCCCCATTCCACGATCACCAGCGATGGCGTTTTTTTTCCGCACTTATGATAGAGGAGGTTCTCATCAAACGTTTGTAGAGCCAGGTACATATCCCTGAATTCAGGGTAATCAGTGAACAGAATGCCTATGGCCTGCCCTGCTGGGGCCAAGGCTGATGAAGGCCCTGCCGCTTCTTCCTCCATGGCCGCTAACTGGGCCACTGACCCCAAGCCATGCAAGCCTGTTGACAAACTGAAGGCGTACCTTGGAGGAACCATGTCTTGTGCTGCTCCAGTGCTTAAGGATGCACTGCCTTCGTTGCCCCAATGGCTCAATGGTAGAGTGTCGTTCTATCATGCAGGTGACCCGAGCTGAGAAGCAAACACAGGTCACTGCATCAGGACACAAGTCGAGCCAAGGAAGCTGCCAAATGGCAGGGCACTTCGGCCTGGTAGGATAAGTGGAAAGTGCCAGCGCCTCAGTGATCCCCGTGGCCAGGCCAGGGAGCTTGCTCCCACTGCAGGGTCAGCTGTCTGCAACTGAGGTCTAGGAGCTAGGCATGGGTTGGGGGAGGTGGGGGGCAGAGTAAAGGGAGAAAATCTGTACTTCCATCTACATGATGGCCTAAACACAGGGGACTCCCCTGGGTCCTTCTGCCTGCCAGCACAGGATCTGGGATGCCTTAGGGGAAGAGGGTGGCCCCTTCCCCCCTGAGTCCCTGCTAACGAGGACAAGCCGTGGAGGTAACCAGTGGGTTACTCAGGCCTAGGGGAGCCTGAGGTTCAGGACATGAAGGGATACATCTCTGGTATCAGGGTATATCCCTTGGGGATGGAGGTGGACTGGGAAGAAAAACCTCTATAGCAAAAAATGGATGCATTACCTGACAGCATGGACACTGCTAGAAATCATGGTCAGCCCCCAGGCAGTAAAAATAACCTATGAATCAAACCTGTACTGTATATTGTGTTTACTATTGTTACTTGTATCAAATCTGTTTCATGTGTACTATTGTTACCTTGTACTCCACTGTCACCCTTCGCCATGTGTTATGGCCTGGGTCGTGTTCAGCTGGTCCAGGATCAGTGCACTCACCCGGTTATCAAAGTCATAAATAAATAAAAAAGCAACTATCACAGCTATCCAAGGCAGCCATTTTCTGCCTGCACTGAACACACTGTTTGAAACCCAGTTTGTTGTATTCTGTCTTGAAATCATCAACTGAGGGGTAACTGGTCGATGTGGCGCACACATAATGAATACAAAAACAAAAGTGAAATATATTGCCAAAGCTGTAGCACTTGAAAACTGGATTTAATAATAATAATATTCTTTATTTAAAGAAAATACAAAATCACACATGCCCACACAATGCAAAGCATCATGGGCTTCATATGCAAATCACCACAGAATAATGCTGGTTCAACTTTAAGCAGAATTGCATGGTGCCGAAAGGCCTCTCACACAGTTTGCAAAGTGTGGGCATGTGTTATTTTGTATTTTCTTGAAACTTGGCTTCCCAGCCAAATGCCCTTTGGGGTAACCCTTGCCTCAGCATTTGCGCACAGAGGTTCTTTGTCTTCTTTATTTAAGTTATGTGCCTTTCGGAGTATCAAGGCGCTGTACAGTAGAATAGCAACACAGTAGTAAGATCACAATACAACAATAAAAAGTCTATAGGGATCCATTCAATCAATTAAATTAGGGTAAGCCGGATGCCACAAAAAAAGGTTTTAGTGCCTGTTTATCTTACGTGAGTAGGTACTGCGAAGGAAGAGATCTGTCCCTTCCAATGGAAAAGAAGATCTGATGTCTGACGGGACCAAGTGCAAGGATGACACCACGGGTAGTGTGAGAAGCCAAGCTTGAAGACATCCAGTGACTGAGCTACACCCAGCATTACTGCCACAATGTGAATAATGAACTGAATTTCAGGTTGGTAGGACAGTTATTTTTGCCTATTACTGCTGGAGAATGGTCTGTAAATACAGATTCCAACAATGCCTCAGGCTATGTCGTAACAATAAACAGTAATGCATGCAAAACTTTAGTAATCTGTCAAATAATGTAAGAGTGGCTTCAGCCTTACCTCTCCCAGTTTGTCCAATTTGATGTAGGTCTCCAATTTCCCGAACCCAATTTCTGACTGCAAAAGGGAAAAAAAGCAAATCTGTAATCACAGGCATTATCCTGAACACCTTGTTCATGTAGGTCAAGGATCACTTACATATCAGTTCCAGCAATCCAGGGGTATCACCAGCAGGCCTTAACTTTTTTCATTCTTGGGGTGTGAGAACCATGAATCAAAGCTGAGTTGTTCTAATACCCTAAGAATGTAAGACCACTCTAACAACTGTAAAAGTGGTCTCAGCAGTGGTATTAAAATACTATTGATCGCCGGCCCAGTGGCGCTGAGAGTTGAGGCGCTGGCCGCTGCACCTTGCGCCATGCCGGCAACCCGGGTTTAGGAACGAACTCGGGACACCAGGGATCGGCAGGTGTAGGAGAGGACTGAGCATCATGAGGACTGCTCTCCTTTCCTGGGGTGGGCTGTAGGGATTGCATCGTTCTATAGTGGCCCCCGGTGGAGATCAGCAGCACTACAAGAGCGGCACGGTAGAAGGGGCAGGAAAACATGAAAATGGCACCCACACCAGCTAGATGACAGTGGCTCTGCCTCCCTGCGATGCCAGGAAGCCCCTGAAGCTGTGCACCCTCGCATGGCAACAGCAAGGAGTGCCGAGGTGCACTCGGTCTCTCTCCGATGGCCCCTGGTGGGCCACTCCCAGGCAAAGGATACGTCCGGTCAGCCGGAGCGAGGTAGCAGCAGGACTGCAGAATGGAAGAGGCAGTGGCAGGCAAAGGCTGGTCGCCTGAAGGAGTGGCCAGCTGGATGCAGGTAAAGCAGGGATAAAAAGAATATGAAAAAAATATATTATCATCAAAATTAATTTATTATATATTACAATAACAAAAAAACTTCCTTGAATGTGCCAGCTTCAGGTACAGCTGCGCGTGAAACACTCTTTACAGAACAAGAGTGTTTCATGTGCAGCTGAAAGGAGTGCTCTGACTGGTCAGGTGTGCTCCCTTGATCTAGAAGAAAAAATTACTCACCACAGTAATGTTGTTTCTTCTCAGAGATCCCTCACTATTCCACACTTTAGCACCTCTTCCCAGCATAGAGATATACCCCGGAGATGATAGGTTCAAACTCTGCACTGGTGTCACGTGCCACTCTAATCAAGTACCTCAGACTTGTTTCCATAGCTAGAGGAGGGTGGAGAGCTGTGACTACTAAAACTAGCTAAATGGCGACCACATATTTCCCAAAAACATTTAAACAGAATTTTGAAAAACACCAAACAAAATTAAGACAGATATTGAAAATATTTAAGGACAGTGAACATATTTAAATTACATTTTTCAACTGTGAAGGAACTGCAACAGCAATACGTGCGTGAGCATGCTCAGGCAACTTCAATGAAACTAAATGTTCTTTTTTTTTTTTGCTTGGTAACCAGGTACGGCCCACTAGGCACAATACCTGTTTTCAGGGGCAAACCAGAAGCACTAGGAAGGTTGAGTGACTTGCTCAGTCACACAGTATGCAAGTGGAGGTTGTGGCAATCAAACTCAGGTCTGCAGGATGCACCAAGCTCATTCACAGCTCATTACTCTAACCTCTAGGCTGTACTGTTAGTCCAACTGTGAGAGCCTATTTTCAGGTTCTGGAAGGGGAGGCAGGGTTAGAGAGCATAAACAGAGTGAGGGATCCCTGAGAAGATGCAACATTACTACTGTGAGTAATTCTTCTTCTAAGCACAGGAATCCCTCATTTAGTGTTTACACTTCAGCAGACTCTACAGAAGTACCCTGTTTTAGGCTGGGTCCAACCCCTATTGAGGAAACAGGTTCTGCAAAGCAGTAGTTCCACAGCTGGCACCCATTCTGGACTATATGTCCAGACAATACTGCTTTGCAAAGGTGAGCAGTGCACTGTTTTCCAGGTAGCTGCTTTGCAAATGTCCGTTAATGGGATGGCCCTTGTGGATGCCACAGAGGCAGACGTACCTCCTGTAGAATGTGCCCTTAGACATCTGGGTGGTATTTTCCCAGCTTTTTCATAATAAAACTGTATGCAAGAGATTATCCAGTGAGAGACAGTCCTCCCGGTTGCTGCTTTACGTTTACCTTTTCCCACTTTACCATAGGTAACAAAAAGCTGAGTGATCTGAGAACCGCCATCTCTTGTCCAGTCCAGGTAGATGCCTGATACTTTAGATCAGGGCTGTGCAATTTTTGCTCACCTGGGTTGGACAGCTCAGGCTACAGCACACAAAGGGCAACTGACTGGTTCAGGTGGAATTTTGATACCACCTTAGGTGGGAACTTCCTATTGTTTCTAAGGACTACCTTGTCCATGTGGAAGCTTATGTAGTTTGGGTCTGTGCAGAGAGCTTGCACCGCACTTACCCTCCTAGCAGATGCCACGGCAATCTGGAAAATGTTTTTTTTATGTGATATATTTTAGGTCAGCAGTAGCCAACATTCAGGTCCCATGGGGAGGGGGCTGGATCCCTCACAGGTGGGTATAGGTGGCTGAGACCTTTGAAAATCTTTTAAATATAGGCTGAGAGGCCAGTGACTCGGCCTTGTATGTTGATGTGTAGACCAACACTGCTGCTACATGCATCTTTAATGCTGATGGCCTCAGACCTAAGGACTGCAAGTGCACTAGGTTGTCCAGGACTGTAGGCACTGGGATTATCTTTCTGGCAGCGCTCCGGTATGAGAATTTCTTCCACTGAGAGGAGTATGCTTTCCCGGTTGCTGGTTTCCTGAAAACTTTAAGCACCCTCATGACCTCCTCTAATAGATTCAATCCAGAGTTCTCCAGCTCCTCAAGAACCATGTCCTTAAGCGTGGGATCCTGGAGTCTGGGAATGCTATCATGCCTTGAGATAGGGTCAGCAGATTGTAACTCACTGGCTAGCTGATTAGGTTCTTGCTGGACAGGGTGAGGAGCACTGAGTACCAGGCCTGCCTGGCCCAGTTTAGGGCTATTAGGAGCATTGTTGAAAGTTCTCCCGAGCTTCAGGAGCACTCTCCTGTATGACTGGGAATAGTTGGAAGGCAAACAGTAACCTCCCTGTCCAGTCCAGAGCTAAGGCATCCTCTGGGACTGTGCCTTTGGCTGGTGGCGTGCAGTAAAACTTTGCGAGCTGTTTGTTATCTCTGGAGGCAAACAGGTCTATTTCTGGAATGCCCCATCTACTGAAAACCATGGCCAGAACCTACTAGTTCAGGGTCCATTTGGGTTTCCCTGACTGATTCTGCTTAGGAAGACTGCCAGGACAATGTCCTTGCCTGACCAAAGAAACATTTGCATCTAGGGAGCAAGCCAGGTCCCAGATCCTCATTGCCTCCGTGCAGTCTTGAGGATCTTGTATCTTCCTGCTTGTTTATGTAATACATTGTAGTGGTGTTTTCTGTTCTGATCTGGACAGGCTAACCCTGCAGTTGAGAGGAGAAAGCCTGAATTGCTATAAACACTGCCCAGAGTTCCATGAGATACAGATGCCACTTACTGTGAGGCCCTCCAGCTGGGCACCCCACCCTAAGAGTGAAGCATCTATTTTGAGGACGCTTGTTGGGGACTGCAGGAGGAAGGGAATGCCCTCTCTGAGGCTGCTTTCTTCCTGCCACCACTCTAGTGTCCGGTTTGAGAGGGAGTCCCATCTTTGTGACCAGTGGTCTCCTAGGTGGTACTGGATGTCCCCTCATTTGAAACCTAGCCCATGAGACCACAGCTGTGGAAATAGCCATGTGGCCCAGTAGTTGTAGGAAATCCCTTGCAGGTCTTGGTTGGTCCACAGTGAAAGATTTTGCTGTGACAATCAGAGCTGCTATCTTCCCCTGAGGGAAGAAGGCTTTCCTCGGAGGGTATTCAGTTCTGCACCTATGAAATCCAACACTTGAATAGGTTCAGTTTGTGATTTCTGCAGATTTCAGAAACCCCACTTTTTTACGGTGCTCTGTAGCTTCTGGATAAAGCACCTAGGAGCCGAATTCTAAAAGCCTAACATTTGACGAAAAGTGCCTGCGCCAAACAGATATGGTGCAAGGTGCACCTTGCATCCATGAATGCCCTCTGAGCGATTCACAAAGGCGGCCTACGTTAACCGCAGGCTGCCTGCCCCAAACAGGTCCTATGCCACCCTTGCTCCTAGTAATGGGCTGCAACAAGGTGCAATGGGACATGTGGCAGAAGCAAGCTGCCACAGCCCCAGAACAGCAATTCTCAAAGATCTCCCAAAGGGAGAAATTCTAAGTACCCTTAGACCAGCCAGGGCTGGTCTAAGGGGACTTAGACGATTCTCCCCTGGGTGAGATGCAGGACGCAATAGTGGCGCGGGTCCCCCCCAATCTCCGATGTGCCTCATACCCATAACATACTGTAGAACACCCCTATTCTCGACAACTCAGCATGTTAGCACTGTAGTTTTCCCTGCCCGGCCTCGATAAACTTCTCACATAATACAGCCCCACACTGCGGTCCATCACCACTATTTCAGTTGTTATGCCTCATCTCGAGACAGAGTTGACCGGCACAAGAGTTCGCTCATAGTTCACTGAATAATGCCTCGCATACCGTACACATTACAGTGTTTGTTATTAACTGTTCAGTCGGGACCGCCACGGAGGTGTGTGGATGGTTGCTGCCAGTCCCTAGCTCTGTCTGGGGATGGGGGGCACCTGGAGCTGGGTGGGGTGGTGGGCACAGGATCATCAATGCGGGGCTGTGTTATGTGTAGGAGACATTGGGGATCCGAGCTGGGGTATGCACATTTGTAACATATGGGGAAACTCATGGATCCAGGTGGGGGGGTATGGGACATGTACAGTACGAGGGAACAGGGAATCTGGTCGGGGGGACAGCTTGTCATTAATGCTAGGGGCTTGCAGCAACCCCTTCGTCGTGCCTTGTGTATGCTGCATGGGAGGGGTTGCCGCACCTGTGGGGACTTAGGCACCGGGACCCCTCCTGTACCTGAATTGGATGCAGGGTCGGTGGCGCATAGGGCTTCAGTGCAAGCTGCTGTTTGCCGCAGCTCACGCCGAACGTAGTCCCCTTTGTGAATCAGGCCCCTAGTCTCTTGTTCTGTTTTCCCTGAGACCAACCAGTCGTCCAGGTACGGAAAAACCACCACAACTTGCCTTCTCAGGTATGCTGCCACCATGGCGAAACACTTTGTGAAGACCCTTGGTGCTGAAGTGAGACCAAAGGGAAGGGCTACAAACTGGTACTGGCAGTTTCCTAGCCTGAGCCTGCGGTATTTTCTGTAAGTAGGCCAGACTGGAATGTGAAAGTAGGTGTCTTTCAGGACCAGTTACCTTAACCAAGGCTCTGACTGTAAGTATGGTCTCACTGTGCCCAGTGTCAGTATCTTGAACCTCTTTTTTATGTGTTTGTTCAGATATTTGAAGCCTAAAGTGGGTCACCGCTCCCCATTTTTCTTGCGGATCAGGAAGTATCCTAAAAACAGGTCCTTGCCCCATTCAAAGGCTGGGACCTTTCCCACTACTTTTGCTTGTAACAGTTTACTTCCAGTTCTAGCAGAATTCTTTCCATGGGACAGTGAGCTGGAAAACCTTTGTGTTTCTGCAGTTTTGGAAATTTTTTGAACTGCACGGATACCCCCTGGCCCACTACTTCCAGAACTCACTTTTCTGTAGTAATGTTTACCCACTCCTGGAAGTAGTGGGCCAGTCATACCCCTATTGGCTATGGTTGGGTGATCTGGACAGAACTGACAGGGGTACTGTTTTGGCTCAGGCTTGGGGGCTGGTACTTCAGCAGCATGCTTGAAGCCCCTCCTGCCTCTGCCATTAGTACTGTATCTAGAAGCCCCCACCCCATGTCAGGGCTGCACATCTGTGGCATCCTGGGAAGTACACACGGCAGCATGTGGTCGCCCATGCCGCCAACTGTGCCTCCGCCAGCCCACCAATAGGAGCCGCTTTAGGATGGCGCAAGTCATACCCACCCTCCCAGGGAGGAAAGCGTTCACACAGATGCTCTCCATGCTCCCGTCGGTGTCCACTCCAGTAGCCTTGGGTGTGGGTCACAAACCTGGGTCACCAGTGTAACGAGCAGGTGCCCCACCACTTGACGCCATGGAGCTGGCAAATTTTTAAAGCCTGTTGGTCCTGTTTTCTTTTTCCTAGGTGTATCAGAAATGCCAGTTACTGAAGACCTATGAGAAAACTGAGTTACTTCCTAAGAAAAAGAGTAAACCAGAACCTATATAGCTAAAGTTGGTTCTGGGTGTACAAAAAGTAGGAAAAAAACTCAAAATGCAGTTCCTTTTACCAGGAACCATTTAACCGACAATAAAAACGCTAAAGAAATGTAATCAGTGGTTGTGACTAAAAAGAGATCAGTTTTGCTGTCCAGTTCCCTAGGGTGGGAACCGCGATAAACAAAATTAAATTGCATGGTAAAAACCTTAAAAGCAGTTTCTAACAGAAATTTAAACAAATTAAGTAATTTAAATGCAGTTCCCTAAAGGCAGGAACTGCACTGCACTGAAGTATTATCCGATTCATGGGAACCGGCAGAGAAACTGCTAAAAAAGCACAAAATACACTATAACTTCCTAACTAACGCAGAGTTATCAAAGAATAATTAAATAATGAATAACACTTCAACTTTTAAAATAATTGTTTGGAGACCAGAAATACTGTGGGGTGACTGCTCTCTTCAGGTGGAGAAACAAATCTGAGGTAACTGCTTAAGAGTGGAACCTACATTCCATATTTTGTAATTTGCACAAGGTTCTATATCTCGGGCATTTCTTTGTGCTAGGAAGAGATGCTGAAGTGTAAACACTAAGTGAGGGATTCTGTTGGGGGCTTAGGCTTCAAATGACCGTGAATTATAAACATTTAAAATGCAGTTTGCCGACTTGTCCCTAGCTCACACTTAAATTGTAAAGTTCTGGTTTGTATTTTGTTTAAATGATCAGTACAATTGTCCAGTCCATCAATGTGCTCCTGAAGTCAGCATGTTATGTGTGGCCACAGGTTACAAAGGGGTAGTGGAACGAAGAAAGACTAGGTGGTCCAGAAAGTTCACCTCCTAGTTGATCTAAATTGCAATAACCTGAAGTGTTGCTCTCCTTCAGGTATCTAACCAAAGTAATCTGCAACTGTAGTAGGAGGCAGTATAGTGCAGTAATTAAGGACACTGAGTTGCAAACCTGAAGACCTGGGTTTGAATCCCATCAGCCCCCACTTGCATCACTGTGTGACCCTGAGCAAGTCAATTTCCATTTACTCCAGGTCGCACCTGGAAACAAGTTCTGGCTTAGTGTGCCTTTCCTGGTTAAACAATTTAGCTATTTTTTTTTAAATTTATTTAGTCATTCGGAAGACACCTTTGAGGACACGTGCATTTGCAAAGGCTCCGCATCAAGGATAATAAAAGGTATTAACACAGATTTAAACTATAGACACAACAAAGCCTGTAGCTCCAGTGGAGTATAGTCAGCACAGACAATACGAGTAAACTGGTAAAATCAAAGACAAATAACTGTGGCACCACGGAGTCTAGTCAACAGTAAGGAATGAAAGCCCTTTCCCCTTAACTTTGTACACCATCAACATGTATAACCCCCTCTGGTTATCTGGTTCACTACCCTATGGCTGACCAGGTGAAAAGATGATGATGTCGCTCCTGTCTCTCCACTTAGATTTTACTCATGTCCCCAGGTTCTACTACACACGTTACCTGGGTCTATTTTTGCATCCAAAACGGGGGGCAGGAGCCCCAGAGGACAAGACTTGCTAATGCATTACTAGTCTGGATTCTGTCCTGGATCTATTTTTGTATCCAATACAGACGCAGGAACCCTGGAGGAGAAGTTTCCTAATATATGCCCTGGGCTGTTGATTTACCCTTTTCTCCTCCCACCTAGCTGTACAAGGAGTTGCTTCTTACAGGCACTCCCCTCCACAACCCTAAGGCAGAATCCCAACTTTACACCTCTGGACCAACATGACCTGTGAGTACTGCTCCTTAAAGGGAGGGTGGCTGGGATGTCCATAATTTGATTAGATGAAAAAAGAAAGGGAGTGAAGCTGCCCTGTGACTGAGCTTTTATGCCAACTCCCCCCTCCTCAGATTGGTCCAATCCTTGCCTGGCCCATTTAGCCAGACCACTCTACCCATCCCCACCCCCCAGCCAAGGCTGCCTCAAGACTCCTCCGGGGGCGGGGGGGGGATGTTCAACTGTCTAGATGCCCAGCTGGGCTGGGGCATGGGGAGAGGAAGAAAGGAAAGGAGAGGAGAGGATCCTGCATCCAAATCCCCTTCCTGTAGCAACGCTCTGCTGAATGGCCATAGACTCAACTTGCAACCTACCTCGCAAAATATTCCCATTTATCCCCCCAAAAAAAACCCACAGAGAATTAAAAAATAAATAATGGGACTTGCATGAACCCATTAACAGCTGCCAAATGGGAATAAGGAATCACTCCTGTTTTAATGAGTTGGCAGAGTCCAAATACCAGGCTCTCTTAGCATTTTAAAAGCTGCCCTACAACCAATCAGTCCAGCAAAAGGTCACTGTGCTTTGATGGCCAATCAATCAACAGAACTACCAAGCCTCTTGTTGCCCAGTGACTGAGCACAGACATGCCTAGGCAGTGAATCTGGCTACAAAGGAAAGCAGCAGTACCAATATCAATGTAAACGGCACAGAACATGCTGTGTTTGTGTGATTGGGAAGCTTGGCAAGGCTGTGTAAACCTGCTTCCACTCATGCAAAACACATGCCAGCTGAGAAACTGCCCAGTGAGCAGTTCTGCAGTAAAATACTACAATATCCTATCTGCATTTGTCACTGTTCAAGCTATGCGTCACCAGCATTTTAGTTTTGTGATCCCCCCAAAAGGCTGATGTAATTGCTTCCCTCCAGCATCTTAGTTTTATGACTCGCCAGGCTGATGTAATTGCTCCTCCCCCAGCAGATTAGTTCTGTGCCCCCCACCCCACCCCCACACACCCGACAGGCTGTTGTAATTTTTTTCACTTTAGCTCCTTTTCTCCAGACTTGGTGGTGTTTGTTTACTTGTATGCTGTTCAGGGACAAAAGAAGAATATGACATAGTATTAACTTGGACACCCTTCCCGCACCTTCACTTTGTGCAGTCCCAGAGCATGCACCTTCACATATAAAGACTATGTTTGCTGGTATTCGCTTAGTATTGACAGCCTGCTCACACTAGCAGAGTTAAAAGAGCTCAGTTTTATATAACCAGATACAGTGCTCGTTTTGGGGGACTTGTAAGCTCCAGGTTTGAGTGTTGCTGTGCACCTTCCATTCATCACCTTATATGTATATGTTATAGAATATACCCAGAAAGCCTTCCATCAATGTTATAGTCCTAAACCCTCCATTGAACTCTGACACAATTCACTCTGCCTTCTTTCTTTAAGGAGCTAACTTACATATGGTCTCATCACACTGAATGAAAGAGATCGGTGACTCGGTACATGGTTGACCTCCTGTGGCTCCTGGGGAGTCCTGGCGTAATCATTTGGACATATGTGGGGGGGGGGGTGCAGAAGGCCTGGCAACGTCATATGATGTTCATACTGGCGCACTTCTGGTGTCCCTTGGGAACAGTGATACTGACAGAAGGAAGAATGAAAAAACAGGTGATTATGTACATGATACCAGGCTCCTTGCTATGACTACATGCCTGTTGGACACCAGAGACCCAAAGCAACTAAGAATGAAAAAAACATATAACCACAAGCCTATATCTGAGCATCAGCCCAACGGCCCAGCAGTGGCACACTGTGTTGCTGCGCAGGTAACTTGGGTTCGTGAGGGAACTTGAGCAGCCACACCAGAAGGCAGGCCAGGTTCAGGCAGCTGCAGCATGGCACTGAGCCTTGGCTGGGGAGGGTCGATGGCAAGCTCCGACACCACAGCGACTCCTGCAGCTGGGCCAGGGAACTTACTCATATTGCAGGGAAGTGCTATGTCCATGGGCACTAGGAAGGCTGCGCTTACACTGGGGGAGGTGAAAGGGACCAACAAGCAAGAAAAACCCAAGTTTATCTACATGACGGTCTGGATCTCCTAGTGGACTGCCTCACGGAAGGATGGCCCTCCTCTGGAGCCCCTGCCAAGGAAGGAAAGCTGTGGGGTAATTAAAGGGCATAGTAGACCTGAAAAAGTTATATCTCTGAAAAGACAAATGTGGTCGGGGAGAAAAGTCTCTAAAGTATGTATAGAATAAAGGTTTGAATTAGGTCGGGAGCATCTGGCGCATTTAATGCTTTTTGATCCTTGGCGCTAAACAGAGGTGCTGGCTTTACTATTTTTTGTAGAGTATTTTGGAGTGATTCGGCGTGGCTCGCTCTGGTTTTCTCCCCCTTCCCAGGAAGAGCTGAAGCGGCTTGGTGTGAGACAGACCTAGAAGAAGCAACTGACAGAAAGGTGGACAAAATGGGTTTCGGACCATGAGTAGGAAAGGTGATATCCTCCCCCAAAAAAAAAAAGGACCAAGGGATGAACAAACAAAAAACACAAGGGGATGGAAAGGTAGGAAGAGTAGCAATACACTCAGATGGCCAAACAGGAACTGGTGCCCCACCTCCAAAAGTACCCCCACCCACCCTCTACTCTCGAGAGAGAGAAAGAGAGAGAGAGAAACAAAGATCACCCGGGGTTCAGACGGCCTGCAGCACGGCTCACAGAGAAGTAGTAAAGTTGTAGTTACATAGACTTCAAGTAGAAAGAAATGTGGAAGAGAATGAGAAAGTGAAACAAGAATGCATACATATGAGAGCGTAATATTGAAAGATTAAAGACTGTTAGAATAAGACAGTAAAAGTTTTCAAAACGAAATACATTGCAGTATGAAACAGAGAGAAATGTAAATAACAACAGAAAGGTATATAGATGGAATGATGTGAATTGATTACATGTAATGCTGTTTTTGTTTTGTATTTTTTTTTACACTTTTTGAAAATAAATGTAAATATAAAAAAGAAAGAAGAAACTGACTTGACATCGAATGTGTTGATATGCTTTTTTTTTTTTTTTCACTTAAACAAAGGTACGCCACCACTGCCTGAGATTGGAGGGGACTCGTATTTCTACTGGTGCCAAACTTACTACGCTCAGTGCAGCGTTTATTTTCTCTCCATTTTTCATAGGTATCCTAACCTGACAAACACTCAAAGGACAAGGACCCACGCTGCAAAGATACTCAACAAGCATTTGTCAATGCCAAATGTTTGCTAACTGGCATTGGTAGTGCAGGAGTTAGAGAGATGCATAATAGGAATGGCAGTGAAATACTGAACTAACACCAATCCCCACCCCCACCCTGCAGAGACCGACAGGCGTTGGGGTGTGCCTTTGTGTCATCGGCCAAAACACTCATGCCATTCCACTTCAATCCACCCCACAGGTGTTGCGGTGTGCCTTGGGATCTTCGGCCCTTACGATAACCCCATTCCATAAGGAAACAAGTTGAGATGGGTGTAGTATAGAAGAATGGGGTGAACGTTCGGGCTGAAGACCCCAAGGTACACCTTGATGCCTGTTACTGGCTGCAGGGTGGGGGTGGCAGCGCATAAGCATGAGCATTACGGCCAACAACCCCAAGTCACACCCCCAATGCCTGTTAAGTCTCTACAGGGTGGGGCGTTACAGTTGGAAACCCTAACACCATGGCGTTTGTTGGCATCTTCGATCCAAATTTCAACATGGGCTTTTTGGGACCCCACCTCATGAACAGTGGCATTATCATTTCGTTACTCAATCCCGAAAGGTGATTTCACAAAGTAACTATGCCATTCTGCGCCACAGGCGGGAAAACACATTTCAGGCTGGAAGTGAAAATTGACAGCTGTACTGTTCATGACGAGATGTGAAAAAATGGCAATGTTGAAAATCTGGAGTGAAAATATGAAAAACTGGTGAAGTTACGAGCATGCGTAGAAACTGCGCAACGCACGACCGTAACGCAATAATTTTTTGGACTTTTTCGCCATATTTTCAATGTGGGCATTTTGGGACCTCCCCTCATGAACAGTGGCACTGTGATTTTGTTAATCTGTCCCAAAAGTCGATTTCCCACAGCTACTGTGCCATTCTGTGCCACAGGTGTGACAACACGTTTCAGGCAGGATGTGAAAAATGACAACTGTACTGTTCATAAGGAGGTGTGAAAAAATGGCAATGTTGTAAATCTGGAGTGAAAATATTAAAAATTGGTGAAGTTACAAGTGTGCGTAGAAACTGCGCAATGCAAGCTTGTACTGAAGTCACCAAATTTGCAACATGGGTTTTTTGGGACCCCATCTCATGAACAGTGGCACTGTCGTTTTCGTTAATCGGTCCTGAAAGGCGATTCCGCGCAGTGACCATGAAATCACCTTTTGGGAGACAGTAATGTTATCCCCTTTGCCTGCTACCCCCTTTCCTACCTCCAACCTTGACTGCTACCCCCCTTTCCTACCTCCAACCTTCTGTCTCTCCCTCCCTCCCTCCTGCTACCCACCCCTTACCCATCCCCTCTCCCCCACTCTATCTTTTGCCTTCTCTCTGCCCTCTGGCAGCATTCTCAGCATCCTGTGGGGCTCAGTCCCTGGTATGCCTCCCTCCAATCACTTCCTTCCCCTCCTCCACTGCACTCCTCAGCACTAGCTCCCTACTTACCCCCACCTATCTATTTCTTCTCTCCTCCACCTCTCTGTCTGGTTTCCACCCCCTAGCAAGGTTCTCAGTATCCTGCAGTGATCCGCTCTTGGCATGCCCTCCTCTGACTTTGCCTTGTTCTGCCCCGGCAGGGTTTGCAGCATTCTGAAAGGGTCCGTTCTCAGCATACTCACCTCTAATTTTCCCTTGTTTCGTCCCCTGGCAGGGTTCACAGCACAGCATCCTGAAGGGGTCCATTCTTGACGTGCTTCCCACCTCCCTTTCTCCTCCCTTCTCTCCCTTCTTCACCCCCACCTCACTTCTCCTTCACTGCACTCCTCTGCATATACCAGCTAGTCCCAAACCTACACTGCAACTGAATCTTTAATTTTAAATTTTAATCTGCACTTCTTTGAACCATAGCTTATTGTACTGTCGTGCTATTGTCTCCCGCTTGCCTAGACTAATCTGTTTGCACTCTATTTTTTTTGCACTGTCTGCTAGCTCTTTCTTCTTGTTCCCTTCCGCTTGAATGTCACTGTATAATCATGCTGTACTTAACTCTTAATTGTATGCCATTCCAATTGTGTATATTGTGTTTCTGTATTACTCTGTTCCGTCCCTATGTGACCCCCACCCACCAGGCTGCACTGTGAGATGAGCTACTTGTAGCTCAGTGTGCCCTCCTAGTGAAACAGTTCAATAAATAAAATAAATAAATAACGAGATGACAGTGACACTTTCACGAGGTGGGGTCCCAAGAACCCTATGTTGAAAATTTGAGGCCACAATTACTAAAAATGGCTGAGATATCAACCAAAGTTGAAACTCCCCACTGATTCTCATTATACAACGCTTACCCGATTCCTCATTCTGCAGTTCAGCTTTGAAGAGTGTAGATGTGTCCCGGACCAGAGAAGATCGCTGCTCTTGACCTCAGCGGAGGATGAAGTATGGGTTGAGAGAGGTGCTCAGTGAGAGGAAGGACTAGGAGACAACGGTGGTCATTTTTTTTGGTGGGACACATTTTCTTTTCTTTACAGGTTTAAAAAAATATTTCTACACACTGGGGTGGGCTCTCAGTGTGCCACAACAGTGGTGGTGGTGGTGGTGGGGGGGCATACTGACACAGAAGTTGGGCACCCGTTGTGGCAAATTACAGGCAGGTTTTGGGAAGGCGCATCCAACTGCAGGTGTGTGTTCGGTGTCTAAAACATTTGGCACACTGAGGTGAGCTCCCAGTATACCATATTAATGGAGGGAGAGGGATACATGCCGACACGGGGATTGGTCACCCCGATGTCGGCTTTCCTTGGAGTGTGTGGCAGACAGCAGGAGCCATGGCTCATTATTTGTTTCACCAGGAAAAGCACACAGAACAAACAAGCTGTTGGCGGAGCAAGGGCCAGGGACAGAGTGCTAGGCGGCAGGAGCTGACACGGTTGTGAGGGAGGGGGGAGGTGCCGCTGCAGTGACAAAACTGTTCACGATTGCAGCATTGCAAGGGAAGGGGGAGGTGCTGCTGCAGTGACGAAACTGTTCATGACTGCAGCGGCAGATTCATTTTAACTCCTTGGTTCTCTTTGAAGCTACTGTCATCGGCAGCTTCCCCCTTGATTGGTGGCTAAGGGACACACCCAGTAAAGCATCCGCTGCATTGGCTACGACACTGACATACCTCTTACATGTGGTACTGTCACAAGATGCTTCTTTCGCATGCATGCAGGCAAACATAACAAAATGAGTCTGAGAAATTGAGAGAGGTTCCCTTGGAGACTGGACTTCTGGACCCTCGGTTAAGTTTGCATTATGTTTGGTGCTTCTTTTGGGCAAAATGTTTACAAAGTCACTGGCACACCAACAGATGGAGGTTGGCCATGGGGAAATCTCCCTTACGAGGTATTAATCTATACACAGTGACAGTTGTTGATTACCCAGCTTGACGAATAAAGAGAGGTAACTGGGTTTTCATGTTACAGCCCTGCATTTTTGTTTATTACCAATTAGCCTAAACTCCTGCTGCACCTTTTCTTTTAAAATAAAAGGTGGAAGGTGGATTTTCTTATGTAGTAGACCCCTGATGCCAATTTCACATGAATGCTATTCTAGTGTAACGTCCAGAATTGGTCACAGTGTGAATTCTCCTCTATGGAGCTTTAACTCCTTTGATAAAGTCTGTATTTCTATTACATACTTTTTTTTTCCATAGAGGCTTTTCTGCACCTCGGAGCCTGGCGGGTGGGTTTGGCCTCCTCGGAGAGGCTCATCCACCAGCCCATTCAGCCAACCTCGGTAGTCGCCCCCGGTAGCAGGGCCAGGAGGAGAGCACTGGCTTTTCCCCCGAACACAAATCCAGAAGCCAGGGGTGGCATAGGGACATGGGTCCATCATAGAGCCCGCTTGCCCTTTTTCCTCTTTTCTCCTACCCCCCAACCGAAGTAAAGACATTGGTATGTGTCTCCCAACACGAACTGCCCTCCGGCTACCACTAGAGGGCAGTCAATGAGTGAGACAACAAGCCTCCCTCCCCCCAAGAGGAAGAGCAGTCCTCTGAACACTCGATCTTCTCTTGCCACTGCTGACCCCCAGTGACCCTGGCCCGTTTAAGAACGCAGGCGGCCGGCGTGGCATGAGGTGTAGTGACCAATGCCTCAACCTCCAGTGCCCAATTACATACATTTTTAAGTGGTTCCAGGAATCTACTTCAGCCAATAGCTCAGAAATGTATTTAAAATGGAATATCTGACTCGGTATGTCTTACTGGTTTCAGAACTCCTAATTATCGAAACCAACTTTAAAGCATATGTAAGAACTTTTTTGTTTTTGTGCCGCTATCCTATAAAGATGCTGGGGTTAAATGGACTGTCTGTCCACATTGCCACCCCAGTGGCCCACATCTTCAACCTATCCCTTACCCAGGGACAGATCCCAGATATCTGGAAGGTTGCCAAGGTCGTCCCTGTCCTAAAGCAGAGCAACCCCAAAATCCTGGACAACTACCGTCCTATAGCCATCCTCTCGGCTGTCAGTAAGCTCCTGGAAAAGGTTGTAGCCAAATAACTCTCGGAGTATATCCATACCACAGACTGCTGTCCCTGCCCAACATGGCTTTCTAAGGGCACAGTACTACCACGCACTTATCTCTGTCTCTTCCAGCATCAGAGCAGCAATGGATCTGGGGCAACTCTCAGGTGCTGTGTTCATTGATTTATCCAAGGCCTTCGACCTCGTGGATCATGACCTGCTCGTCTTGCAGATGAGGTCCCTTGGCCTGTCCCCCTCTGCTCTAAACTGGGTCTCAGACTACCTGCATGGCAGAGAACATCTAACTAAATTCAATAAAGTCCTCTCTGGCCCCCTGCCCGTAACCTCTGGAGTCCCACAGGGCTCAGTGCTGGGACCCCTACTCTTTTCACTGTTTATTAACAATCTCCCCGCTGTGGTCTCCAGATGCCGGGTTACCATGTACGTGGATGATCTGGTCCTCCTGGCCCACTCCAGAGATACAGCCACCCTAAACCGCCACCTATCAGAGGACTTCAGGAACATCCAGGTATGGCTCTCCAACCAGAAGCTGGTCCTCAACCAGAAAAAAACTCAGGCCATGTTATTCGGCTCATCAGCCAAAATTCGGACCTCCTCAGTTCCTCTGCAAATCTACTGTGAGGATGGTACCCCTCTTCTTACTGTGACCTCCCTCAAATATCTTGGTATGATGCTTGACCCCCAACTGGACCTGGGAAGTCACATCCACAACGCTTGTAGTGGGGTCAACCGCAAGCTGGGGCTGGCCTACAGGGCTAGGTACAACCATACCCCTGTGGCTCGTCTGGCTCTTGCCAGGGGAGTATTACTCCCTTCCCTCAGCTATGGTTCCCACCTATTTGCTCATACTTCTAAGGTCCTCCTTAACAAGTGGAGCACGACGTACAACAGCATCTGCCGGCTTGCTCTGGCTGCCCCCCGTCTTACCCATCACTGTGAACTCTATGATAAGCTAGGATGGCTATCCCCGGCAAATCACCTTAACTTTGGCACTGGGTGCCTAATGAGCAAAGTAATCAGCTCCGGCACCCCCCCTGGAACTGGCCCGGCTTCTCGTCCCAGCTGACCTCTCACCCTACCTTCTGAGGTCTCAGGGCCCCGGTCTACTAAATGTACCCGCCACCCGCACCCTCATGGGTGATAGGAGCTTCGCAGCTCATGCACCTAGGCTCTGGAACTCCCTCCCTGAAAGGGTCCACACTGCCCCTTCCCACAAGCTTTTCCGGACCTCCCTGTGGGAACACCTCAAGCTGGCCACTCGCTGTGTATGCCTAAAGCCACCCTAGCACATAGTTCCCGGTTGTCACTAGCCAGGTGGCTTCACCTCTCCCCGTGCTGCTACCTGATCTCACTCACTACCCTACTGTCTGTTGCTGTGGTGATCCTACACCCCTTATTCTTTGCTTGCCCTGCTGGCTATTGTATCCAATTCTCAACTGTATCTTGCCCTAGTCTTGTTAACTGTGTATACCTTCCAATCAAATGTAAAACTGTTTTTCTCTCCTGCTTTGTTATATTGATGTACCTGTTATACCCTGTTGTACTCTCCCAGGTCATTCCTGAAAATAGGCATAAAACTTGTCTAGTGTACCTACCCGGTTAACAAAAACTAAATAAATAAATTAGGAATATTATAGGCAGGTGCTGTACGTTAACCTTCAAAATGATCTCTGCTAAAAATTGCCTGAAATGCAGCTAATTCCTGAAAAGGGCTCCGGAATCCTTATGAAGGATCCTATTGAGGCTTCAGTGAGATATTCCATTTTACACTTTTCAGCACTCATTGTCCCAGCTCTTGATTTTAAAGTGTCACCAAACTCTTCTGAGCAGTATAGAACTGCCAGGGTTATGGTTAATTCTAAGGCAGCGGTAAATGAATAACTGATTGTTTATCCAAGAAGAATTGGAAAGTAGGTCTCTAATATTCTTTATGTATTTATAAGCACTGAGGCTGCAGATGAGTTTAATTCTGAATCTCTGGGCATGGTGGCATTTGGTGCAGAGTGGGGAGATAGCCCTGGAAGACTTTGGAGGGCTTAGACCAAACTGTCAATGCCAATGCTTCTGGGAAATGGATATCAGTAAGCTTACAGAAGTGAGGTGTGATTGAGTTATGATATGGAGCCCAGCATCAAACTCTGAGAATGGTCATGAAGCAAAATGTCTCAGTGTGTTAATTACAGATCCAGTTCTTTCACCCTACACTTGTGGCCTGAAGTACAGGCTGGCACAGTGTGGCTGGCTTTCGGGCCATTTGAATGAATATGGGGCAGCATGCACTGTGGGGTATTCCCATTAGGCTCCTTCAGTGCTAGGCCAAAGCCGGCAGTATGGGTTAGCCCATTTTGGGTCATATGTTACCTCATATAGAGTCTGAGTAGCTCTAAGTACCAATACTGGTTTTTGGTCAGGTGGGTACATTTCTACACTTGATATTGCCACCTGTTGGGGCTATCTGATACTCCACTGAATGAGGTATGTGGTAGTCGGAGCAGCAGGCTACTCCTTGGGGTCCCTGGGCAGGTCGTGCCTCAAGCAGCACTGAAATCAGCCATCTTAGCTCAGAGAATCTCTTGGATTACAGCTGTTGAAACTCCATTTCCTCTTATTTTAATCTTGCATAACTAAGATATTTATTAGCGATATCTTCCATGCCCTTGTATATACTGGATTTGAATCTTCATTTTCTGGTAAATAAGTTTGAACTACTGTTTTATAAAAATTGCATATTTTATTTTTGTGTTCAACATCCTGTATATATAGTTTATGGAATTTCTTATTTTTAGTACAGTGTAATGGCAACTGCCGTACAATAAACTCTACTTGACTTGACTATAGAGAAAAAGAATGGGAAAAACTACATGGCTGTATGGCTGTATGCAGGCTCCTTGTCCAGATCACAAGCCCGCTAGGTTTTGCCAGAGTCATAGAAAGGGCAATGCAAAAAACACAGCTGAACTCACAACACTGGGCTCCTCATCCTGACCACAAGCCCACTGAATGGCGGCAATGCCACACATGAGGAAAGAATGAAAAAAATACATGGCTGCACACTGAACTTTCCTTCGACTCGGTACCCTTAAGAGGTTGATCAGGCAGTTGGAGGACCTAGGGATGGAAAGCAGATTAACAAGGTAGGTGGCTAACTGGTTTAGTGGTAGGACACAAAGGGTGGTGCTGGTGGTGGGGGAGTTTTCAGGTATGAGGGAAATCATCAGTGGGGTTCTGCAGGGATCAGTGCTCAGCCTGGTGTCATTTAATGTGTTCAATAATGATCTTGGGGACAGCTTTAAAAGCAAAATTTGCCTCTCTGTGGGTGACACCAAGCTCTGTGGGAGAATGAACACAGATGAAGGGGTGCAAGACCTAGCTAAGCTGGAACGGTGGTGTGACATATTGTAGCTCTGGTTCAATGCAAAGTGGTGCAAGGTCACGAACGTAGGAGGACCAAGGGGGGGTCCAGGTCACAATCTGAGAAAGAAAATGATTTGGGGATTGCCATTACCAGCGACCTTGAGCAAACTACTCAGTGTAGTAAGGCAGAAGCCAAGGCAAACAGAAAGCTGGGATGTATTGTCAGAGGGTTCACGAACAGAAGGAGAGAGGTTATACTGCCGCTATACAGCTCTTTGAAGTGAACGCACCTGGATTAGGACATGCAGTACTGGAGCTGCTACCTTGAAAATTAATGCACTTTCAGGGTGCACTGAAAGGCGCTTCTCTGCTGGCCTTGTGCCTTCCACTTCACCTGGAGCATGCAATTATTCTCTATAAATGCACGCTCTGTCGTGGGTTACTGCTTACTTATCCTGCCTAGCTGTTGTGCTGCCATGCTTTCCTGTGTGATCTTTATATCCCAATACTCTTCAATTTTTTCTTCAAATTATCTCACCATGGCTGAACATTAGTCCCCTCTGCTGTGAATACTCAGGCGAAATTACCTGCTTTACTTTTCTGCAGTTACATCTTCAAGTGACAACCAAAAGGCATAGGTACAACACATAAAACGTACAGAGTCATATACTTTGATCCTCATTAGTAAATTCAAAATGTACAAATTTGTTATAGCTGCTGCATTGTAAGCCTCCTGTGTGTATAGACAAAAAACGGGATCAGTAAAGTCAAGTGAAATCACATTTAGAGCAAACCTCACCCAGACAGTAGCAAAGCCTTCTGTAACAGTCCAGTGTTAAAGGAAAGCTGTTCAAATACAGAGCGCCCCACCCCACAAAGGCTTACCACCCCCCGATTAAGCTTTTCACAAAGAAAAGTTTTTTTCCCTCCCACTGGAGCTTACTTTATTTTATTTTTCAGAGAGTCGGGAATATGGCTCAATGTGCGTCTCATTTAGTGTGGTGCACAGCGCCACACCACTTACTTCAATACATTTGTATTGAAGTGAGCAGTGCCCGCACTTTTACACTAAATGGAGCTGTGCAGCATCCACCATATTCTGACTCCCAGACTTTTGAAAATAAATAAAGTAAGTTCCACTGGGGAGCCTTTTCTTTGCAAAAGCTTAATTGGGGTAAGCCTGCTGGGGAGGGCGCTTGTATTTGGACAGCTTTTTAAGACAGAAACACTGTAACTGTTCTGCCCGAACAGCTAGAGCAGAAACCTTAATTCCAAGATCCAAACTGCCAAATCTGAATTTGTAACAAAAAAAAGTCCAAGTATTCATTTATAGCTCTGCTGTTCAACAGCACAAGAGTTAATGTTATCAAGTCAGTGAATCTTTATTCATTATGACAAACCTCCAGGGGCCTCATCTGTCATCTACCTCTGACCCACTTTACATCTATTCCATTCAGTGACTAAGGCATGAAAGCAGCTCCTACTTTTTAATGGATCCCTCATATGGACTCCCGCAGACTCAATCCCAATGGAAAGTTGAAAGATGGGGCCCACAGATGTTGCATGGCTTAATCGTGGGTGATCTGCATAATGTAAGCTATCATGGTCACAGAATGGGAGTCCAGCACTGTGGCACCCCATCACCTCTCATTACAATGGATGTTAACTTCATGACTAAGCTTTTATTCTGTTTTTCTTCGGGATGAATGCAATGTGGCATTAGACCCTTCTGTAAATCAAAAAACTTTTCTACACTGTTCAGCAAATGCACCACAGCCCCAGTGCAATCTGCCCAGTTGCTCAAAAGTGAGAGCAAAGCATCTACCACAATGTAGTTCATTCAGCCACTTTCGAGTGGTACCAAGTAAGCCATGCTGGTGCAGTTTATCCAGCCACTCTGAAATAAGAGCAAGCCAACCATGTCTCCCCTGGGAACTACAGCCCAATCTCTCTTCTTCCTACCCTGGCTAAACTACAGAAACATTTCATCTCCTAGTTATCATCTTTCCTGGATTCCTCTGGCTACCTCTCTCAGTTCCAGTCTGGCTTCCTGAAACATCACTCTATTGTCTTCTCCCTGCTCTAAGTCACTGACTCCATCCTCTCATGTATGGACCAGGGTGTTTTCACCTCAGCCATCTTTATTGACCTCGCCAAGGCCTTTAATTCTGTTGGCCACACCCCTACTGTTGGAGAGGTTGAGGCTTGCAGGCCTCTCTGTCCCAACAGTGAATTTTATTCTATGCCTATCTCTCTTGCCGTTACCAGTCAGTTCAGATAGGAGGCTCCGTTTCTCCCTCCCTCCCGATCTAGACTGGAGTTCCACAAGGCTCCAGTTATTTTCTCCCTCTTCCTTAATGACCTCCCTTTCATCTGTGTCAATACTATTAAACACATGTATGCTGATGACACTGTTCTCCATGACACTGGCCACTCTGCCTTGGAGCTTGAACCACTGCAATAACTGGACTTTGATAATGTCCAGCACTAGTTTCCTCAAACCGGCTTCTGCTTAATGCCAAAGTCTGTTTCCATGTGCTCTGGCACTAGACAAAAGCTAGTTAGGCTCCCCTCTTACCTCTCTTTCTCCACCCTCAATGACTCCCCACTGGAGAATGTCCCCTGCTTTAAAGTACTGTGTGGCTCAATCTGAATCTTGATTTCTCTTAGCATATCGATGTCATCCACAAAACGTTATACCCCCACACCTGGAGCGCTATGCTGCAATAAGAATCATCTCCTACCCCGGGGTCTCCCATAAGATGGTTCCTAAAAGGATTTTGAAACGTGAATGTGTTCCACGGGGGTTGCTCCCTAAACCCTCCTGGCCAGGCTGGATCCTATCTTCTGAACAACAGAACAGGCTTGCGCTCACTGAAATGGTCTGTAGCGCTTCCAGAGGGGTGAGCAGCCCCTACACACATCAACAGCAGCACAGTACAGCGCACTTGTGGAGACACAAAACTGAAGACAATGGTGAAAAATTAAGCAATAAGGCATGACCAGGGGTTATGTTAATTACCCTCTATGGGTGTAATGTTGCACGAGACGTAACTGAGGGCCGCATGCCCCTAGAGGGTGAATAAATGACCATTAAACCCTGGAAGTGCCTTATTGCTATCATAATAAAAAAAAGTTTGTTTTTTAAAAGTGTTAAACCTTGTTCAGCATATGATTAGCCTCCATATATATGTTAATAAAATATTAACGTGAGGCAGACAGAATGCTTACAGCTAATCAGACAGCTCTATTTCTCAGACCCTTTTTATAATTACAGTAGGACCTCAGAGTTACGAACGGATTGGAAATTCTACTGTTCATTACTTCAAAAAATTCATAAGTTTGAAATATTCCAGGAAGGCAAAAACAACACACAGTAAATGCATCTAAATTACTAAAAAAAAAAGACCTTTATTTATAAATATAGTGCAGTATTAAAATAGAGTCTATGTCTTTATTAAATAAGTCAGTGATGTCAGCTATGACACAAACCCAGAAAAGAAAGAGAGAGGACGAAGCAAATGGAAAGTCCCCCCCAAAAGGACCACAGACTCAGAAATGAGCAGCACAAAGGGGAAGGAGCAGAGACCAGGAGGTAAAGAAGGAAACATACATGGAAGTGTTGAACTGATGGAAAGGGGAAGGGAAGGCAGGCAAAAGCAAGCGGAGCAAGAATGCAGACAGGAGCAGCGGGGGGGGGGAAGGGGGAGGTGGAAACACCAAAAGAGATCAGCCGCAGCAGCAGAAAAGCCATTGCTACCACCTTTACATTCAAGTGGTGCTGATGAGTATCCTTTTAAATATGAGCATGCATTGTTATTTGCTGCCATTGGGGTCGGGACGGGTTCGGTTGACCGGTCAGTTCGGATAACTGGGGTTCGTAACTCTGAGGCTGTACTGTACTAATAACCACCTCTTGACAACAGCATGATGCAAAATATAATTTCTTCTTATTGAGGCAGGCTGGTTATAAACAACAACAGAATGCCGGCTCCATAACGCCAGGCGAAAGTGTTCACCTGGCACGCTGACAACCCGGGTTCGCCCCCGAGCCCGGGACGACAGGAGTGGAGGCTGGCGGGGAGGGCCTCAGAGTGTCCTTTGGACACTCCTCCCCGGGGGGGAGGGGTCAGACAGCATCGCACTCTGGCGGCTCTTGGCAGCCGGTATGGATGAGATGCACTTAGCGGCGTGGGTGACCACACGTCACTTATGTATGTCTACGTCAGGATGCCGTGGTGTGCCTCTGAGGGGGTGGGCATAGCCAAACAAGGAAAAAGGCCACCCAAGCCACCTAGATGACAGTGGCTCGCCCTCCTCGCCGCTCAGGCCAGTCATAGCCCCTACTGCTAACCTCCCGGCGACAACTGAACAATGGTGACGAAAGGCACCGGAGCAGTCTCCCGGTCTATTCACCCCTGCAGGCAATTGGGGAGCCCCCCTTGTGAAAGGATACACTGGGACAGTCAGGCTGGGGCTCAGCAGACGACAGCTGGGGGACAGAGCGAGGGAGGGGCTTAGCCACTTGAAGGAGTTTGTAGCTGGGCTGCATGGAAGGAGGCATAAAAAAGCAAAACAAACAAAAAAAACAACAGAGCTGTACAAACCACTAGCTAGGTGATCTGACGCTTCACTCACTAGAGCTTCTTCGGTACCAGTCCCTCTCCCTGACCTCTATGGATTCCCACTGTCTGCTTCACTGGGTTTCCTTTCTGTCTAAGTTCTGGTTCTCCTCTCTTCCACCCCTACCTCAGCCATTTCCTAGCTCCTCTACTTCCTTCAGCCTATTCCCTTTGCTCCTCTGACTCTGTTGCTTCTCTGTTCCTGTCTGCCGGACTTCCTCCAGTCAATGTTCCTTCTTGTTCTGGCTCTTAACAGTTTGGAACAAACTTCCTGCTTCCCTTAGTCTTCCCCCTCCTATATATCTCTCTCAAATCATCACTGCTCAACTTTAGTTCCCCCTCCTGCTCCTGCTCCTAGTCGCCCGCATCCATCTACTCTCCATCCTTCCCCTCCTTTTCGTGTCCATGGTCACCAGAATATTTGTGTACAACTAACCCAACATTCTGCCTTGCACTTTATGTCCAGTTCACAGACTGTGGCCCTTCCTATCCTCTGTATATACTTTGAATTGCCCCAGGGATGCACTTCTGTACAGTAGCATAGCAGGTGTGACGATAGCCATCTGGCTTATTATTTGTATTTGTATAGTTGGAGGGAGGACGATTCAGAGGAAACGTGAGGAAGAATTTCTTCACAGAATGGGTGGTGGACAAGTGGAACACCCTGCCAGAGGAAGTGGTGGGGGCTGAAACAATCACGGGATTTAGGAATGCATGGGATAGACATAAAGGAATTCTGGAGGTCAGGGGTAAGGGGCAACAGACTTGGAAAACAAACTGAACTTACAAACTTAAATGGGCAGACTGGGTGGGCCATAGGCCCTTATCTGCCGACACTGTCTATGTATTATACTTTTGATATAAATATATGTTTAGACTACTGCTTAGAAAAACAGCCCAAGCAGCAAAGCCTCATGGAACATGGGAGTTTAAAACAGAGGAAAGAGGGGTCTGCACTCTCACTGACCCCATGGCTAATCTAATTAAGAGCTTCCTTTTGACACCAAGTTGTAACAGGTTGTAAAACCAGCTACTACTTTGAGCCTAGGAAACCTGTTATAAAATATTGCATTTTACGACATCAGGAGGTAAGCCCGTTGACAGTTACCTGTGAAAATATTCACACAGGAAAGATAAGTGTCTTTCAGGATGTTCTTCTGAAGATCAAAGGGGTAATTCTGATCTGTCAAAGTATACTGCTCACTAATTAAAACAGTTTTTTTTTTTTTAAATTGGAATGTTTAGCAGTGGACAGGGGCATGTGGCTCATTCAGTATGCAGGAATGAGAGTAACCTTACAGCCAGCATCACTACAGAGCTATGACCTCAAAGCTGGGTGTGACCTTTTTCCCCTCATGATATTGTCACGTTGCTGAGAGAACAAGGCATATGGTTTGGAGATTAGAATGCTGCTGGCAGAAGTCCGGTCTGGAGGTGGACAAACTGGCCCTATGTACACACTATGGCGTGTATCAGGGGGCAGTCAACCATAAGAAGGAAGAATTCCTATCCAGGGAGATTGCTGCCGGGAAGAACTGACCAACTGTGCACTTTCGGACTGTGGACAGGCTTCTCCATCCTTCTTGTCTACAGCCAAAAAAAGCCTTTTCGAATGCTTTATGCGAAGAGTTTGCTCGGTTCTTCTCTGACAGGGTGTCCGCCATCCGGCAAAGAATTCTGCCAGTGAGTCATATTCCAGCTGACAGTGGTCGCCATGGGAGTCCAGAGAACACACCACCTGGTTGGGGCTAGTTTAGACTGGTGGAGGTCATTGAGGTTGCTTCCAAGCTATGGCACACCTTCTGTGAACTGGACCTGGTGCAGACTCGTTTCTTAATGGGATGTGTCGACTCCGTTGGCCCGGTGCTTGCCTTGATTGTCCGGTGCTTCTTGTTAGAGGGGGTCTTTCCTGATGTCTTGAAGGAGGCATTGGTGAGACCCCTTCTGAAGAAACCATCTTTGGACCCTAATGTCAAGGCTAATTCCCATCCCATCTCCAATCTTCTATTTTTGGGTAAGATTGTGGAGAAGGTGGTGGCGCTTCAGCTTGAGGAGCACCTCATGGCCCAAGAGCTATACAAGCCTCTCCAGTCTGGGTTTCGTGCGAGGCACAGAAACTGCGTTAGTTCCGGTGCATAATGACTTCCTTAGGGCGAGAGATCGAGGGGAGGAGACCATTCTTGTTCTCCTTGATCTCTCCTCAGCATCTGACACGGTGGACCATCGTGTGTTACTTGACCGCCTGAGGGAATTCTGCGGACTCGCCAGCACTGTCATCTGCTGGTTTGAGTCTTTCCTCCCCAACAGGAGGCAAAGGGTAGTGATGGGGAATTGCTCCTCCTCCCCTAGCCTCCTGTTATGCGGAGTTCCCCAGGGTTCTGTCACCGATGTTGTTTGCCGTGTACATGATGCCCCTGGGAGAGCTCATTAGGAAGTACAGTTTGGGTTTTCATTGCTATGTTGATGACACCCAGCTGTATCTTTCCTTTGCCCTTGGGACATCCAATGCAGTGGAAATGCTTAACATCTGCCTTGCTGAGATCAATGACTGGATGGCCTCCAGCTGGTTGCAACTGAACCCCAATAAGACAGAGGTACTAGTAATAATAATAATAAAATGTATTTAATTAAGTGCTTTTCAAAATTTCAAAGTGCTGTACAGCAAGAATACAAAACAAACATATATTCAAATACATAAGGTATAAAATCAAGCTAAAACAGGAAACGCCTTTGCCCATAAAAAAAGTCTTTAGTGCCTGCTTAAAACACCCCACCGTCCTGCACTCCTGGAGCTGACGGGGCAGAGAATTCCAGAGGGTAGGTGCCGCAAATCCAAAAGCACGAGCACCAGCTGACTTCAAGTTTGCCCTTGGAATCTCCAGCAACCCCTCGTCAGCCGAACGGAGCTGTTGCAGAGGGGTGTAAGGCACCAGGAGCTCTTTCAAGTAATCGGGACCCAGACCTTGTAGGGCTTTGTAGGTCAGAAGGCCTACCTTAAAGGTGATCCCCCACTGTATTGGCAGCCAGTGCAAAGCATGCAGCATCGGGGTGATGTGAGATCATCTTGATGCCCCAGTCAACAAACGTGCTGCCGTGTTCTGCACTAGCTGCAAGCGGCAGATATCAACCCCAGGAAGCCCTAGGTAAAGGGAGTTACAGTAATCAAGGCGCGATGATGGAGTCGAACAGAGGGCATGATAGGTTGGCCTCTGGTGCAGAAATGGGGCTTTTTCTTGTGTCTTTACCACTGAAGGCTTCCTCTAGGTTGCGTGATGTGGGCATTATTCTTGACAGCAGACTGATGCTTGAGTCTCAGGAGTCATCAGTTGTTTGTACCGTTTATCATCATCTGAGGAATATTGCCAGGATAAAGCCCTTAGTTCCGCCCATGGACCTCCCCACCTTGGTTCATACCTTTGTGATGTCTAGGCTTGACTACTGCAGTGCGCTCAATCTTGGAGTCTCTGGAGGTACCCCCAGCCAGCTGTAGCTGGTGCAGAACGCAGCTGTCAGGTTGTTGACGGGGCAGTCTAAGTACTGTCACACCACCTCGGTGCTGCGTGAATTGTACTGGCTGCCGGTCAGGTGGAGGGATCTCTTTAAGGTGGGCATGCTCACCTTTAAGGCTGTACATTGCCTGGGCCCTGATTACCTGAAGGACCTTCTTACAGCTGCTGTCTCAGTCCGCTCCCTCTGCTCCTCCTCTAGGGGCATCCTTGCGATTCCTAGGACGAGGCTTAAAATGGCAGGCGACAGAGGGTTTAGTGTCGCCGCACCCATCCTGTGGAATTTGCCATCTTCAGCCATAAGAGAGGCCCCTTCTGTTGAGGTTTTCAAAGCCTGCCTCAAGGCCTTCCTGTATAATCAGGCCTTCCCGGACTCTGATTTATAATTTTTCTCTAATCCCTGACTTTTGTGTTTAATTTTGTCCCTGGTTATATATTTAGCTTTTGTATCTACAGCTGATCATATTATTTATAAATTTTAGAATAGTGAGTTATAGTGTAGAATATTTATTAGGTTTTATATTGTGGTGTTATTTTGTATCTGTAATCATACTGTTGGTGTATTTGTATGTGATTCTAATTTGTTTGGCGCCCAGAGCCTCCGGGATGGGCGTCTCTTTTAAATAAAATGTGCCTTGCCTTGTGTTTGGACTTTCAAGAGACACTTGTGTTCTGGACTCTCAAGAAGCACTTCTACCAAAATTTGGTAATTTCAGTACCACTATTTACGAACTGAAACTGGAGTAGGATCAATTACTCAGTATAAGGCGGTTTGTTTATACTTGTCCATTTATTTTTATGACTGTACCATTGATGTTATATGTTCTGTGTTTTGTATTCTGTTTACTATTTTTAATTTTAATAAACTCGGCTTTCCTTGAAATCCTGCCTGAGCCATTTTCTCATTTTGAGTGTGAATGCTAGGACAGTGTTGCTAATTCTGACAGAACTGTTAAAATGCTTGTAGTGTTACCATATGCAGCAAGGTAAGAACACACCTAGGTCTCAGTTGAGTCAAAAGAGGGATTGTGAACCAGGTTTTGTGCCCGCTGGGTTAAGTACTGCACTGCTTTCCCCGAAGAGGGTGTAGTATTTGTACCTGTTATCTGAGCATGCTAGTGAAAAAGGGTTCATATTTGTCCCCAGGATTCGAGACTGGTAGTTGCTTGGACCCAAAACAGAGAGGAGGGTTACCCTGTTTGTCTCCTGTTCACATACTGCACTTCAAGGTTGGGTAATGTGGGAGCAGAGTGCCTGACCCCCAGAGTGCGTTTGTGACAGCATGCACACTGTTCCCTTTAATTTTTGTACCTGTATTCATGATTGCGTCATTGTCTTACATCACTGTATCTTGTCACTCACTCATTACTACTTTGTAACCACTTTTATCCTCCCGTGGGTCACACCTGCAAAGGAGCCTTGGCTCAGTGTACCTTTCCCCAGTTACCAATTTTCAAATGAAATAAAATAATGTTGCACAGTCTGCCCTGCCACTGTAGACTGAGAGCAAGTTAACCATCCTGACGTAGTCTGTCCAGCTGCTCTGGAGTGGCAGCAAGCTAGCCATCTTGACCAATCTGCTCAGTCACTCCAGAACAAGAGCAAGTCTGCCATCCTGATACAATCTGCCTCGTCACTTTTAAATGAGAGCACGTCAGCAATTTTGATGCAGTCTGTACAGCTGCACTGTAATGACAGCAAGTTAGCCATGATGCTCCTTAAACAAATACAGTCAACATCCTCCCAGCAAGGTCAGTTTTTGCTCTTTTAAACTTAAATGGGTGGGGGTGGGAGTGAAAGAGTTTTAATCAATTCAATCTATTCGGACCTTACTCTTCAAAAAGAAAGCTTATTTTTTTATATAAATTGGGTGGAAAAAGAAAAAGGTTACTACTTCACAGTAACAGTTTTTCTTCTAGTAGTATTCCCCCGTAGACTCAAACTTGTCGAATCCTGGTCCAAGGATTCAGCTCACAGAACTGCTCAACAGACTGGACTCTCACCGCTTTGCACTGCAACCATGCCATGCGCCTGTAAAAGCCCTCCCGCTACTAAAATTGATAGCTGAAGCTCCTTTCCGAAGGTCGATAACAGAGACAACATCATCATCCATAAAGCCCTACTATTCTTTGGCATCTGTAGCAAGTTGGTCCTGGAGCTAGGCGGCAGAGCCAGCCTCCCCTTAAGCACATGTGCCAGACAATCCTCTATCGATTAACTGTGGGTGTATGACAAGACACCAGTGGCGGGTACTCTGGCCATGAGCAGGGCATAGAGTGTGAACCAAAGAATCATACATATGACAGACATACGGAAATTACATATTATGCAACCTTTATAGTCTGACTTTCTCTTTTAGTCCATAACACCCCCAGAGTAACAAGGTGGCGATGCAATGCACAAAAAGAGTAAAAGATCAAAAGAAATTTCTGATGTAAAATGGACAAAATAACCTGAAAAACTGCAAAAACTAATTTTGCTAAAAGAAGCTGTGACAGAGCTTACTAGTCTTTTCCAGTGAGAGAAAGAACTAAGAGCAGCGGAGGCGAAGGTGGGGTGGACATGTGACTGGATTGTAGGAGTTGTCAAGCCTGAAGACTGTTCTGGTGACTAAGCATGCTTGGTGGATACTGCCCCAAGTGTGGGTAGTGAACTGAATCTAGGTAGTTTATAACAGATAAGTGTTAAGAATCATCACCAGAAATCACACAGCATGGGAAAATGGGCTCCTCCATTCCTTCACGTACAACACAGCCATGCTTTTGCCTATGTTGATCTGGACCTAGTACGTGGCGACCATCAAGGAGAAAGCCTGATGCGCTAAAGTGAATCACCCTCAGCTAAAGCACAGTGATAGGCTGCTGCCGTTTCTGCAGAGACACTGCATGTGTACCTGCAGGTCCACCACCCAAGAAGGAAGGTATCAGTGGAGAAAATCAGCACTGGAATCAACTGAAAAGAAAGTTACATGCTTAGAGGTACTTCCAACAAGCCACCAGGAGATTGCCTTAATCAGTCTGTGTGACCATGACCAGAATGGAGAGAGCTGCTGACCACTGGGAACTCTAAGCATTTAGCTCCCATTAAAGATGCTGCATCTGAAATCAGACCCACCGAATCACAAGTGTTGTTGACTCCTTTAGGCCTAGAAGCCGAAGGAAATCTCATGCCAGTGTCCAATGTTCATCCTGAAGGGAAAAGGAGCAGACACACTTTAAAAGATCCGTAGACTGCTGCGGCAGAAGGCAGGCTTGGGCCTCTTTAAAGTCAAGCTCAACCTCGATGAGTTCCATACACAATGTTTTTGGAAGAGCTGTGATTTCTCAAGGTTCAAAATGAATTCCAGACAGGAAAAGGTCTCCACAACCACCTGGAGAGTAGACTCAGCAAGGGATAAACCTCATAGCAGTCAATCATCCACATCCCTGCGAACACAGGCTTCCACCACTGTTAAATCCTTGGTGAAAATGTGGGGTGCTGAATGGAGATGGTATTACTCTGAACTTAGACATAGAAACATAGACTTTGACGGCAGATAAGGACCACTTGGCCCACCCAGTCTGCCCATTTCCCTACCTACTGGATAAGCTGCAGATTCTAGTTAACCAACAGCCTACTTCCTGCCATCCCCCACTACAATTGCCTTGTGTCTGTCCCATGCATGTTTGAATTCCCCCACTGTTTTAGCCCCAACAACCTCCCCAGGAAGGCAGTTCCACACATCCACCACTCTCTCCGTGAAAAAAGATTTCCTCACATTACCCCTGAGCCTCCCCCCTCTATCTTTAAATTGTGTCCCCTTGTTCTTACACATCTCTTTTTCTGAAAGATGCTACCCTCCTGGACTTTGTTGATTCCCTTCAGGTACTTGAACGTTTCTATCATGTCCCCCCGTCCCTCCTTCCATTAAGAGTATACATATTAAGCTCTCTCAGTCTCTCTTTATATGATTTCTGATGCAGACCCTGCACCATTTTAGTTGCCCTCCTCTGGACTGCTTCCGTCCTGTCTATGTCCTTGCGTTGGTGAGGTCTCCAAAACTGCACACAGTACTCCAGATGGGGTCTCATCAACTGTCTGTACAGAGGGATAACCACTTCCCTTTTTCTACTTGTGATGCCCCTTCCTATGCATCCCAGTATCCCCCTGGCTCTTCTTACTGACTTCTCACATTGCTTACCCACCTTTAGATCATCTGATATGACTACCCCCAAGAACTGGTTGAGGTATTCTCGATCCAAAAATGGAGGCAACAACAATGGGAACACCTGACTGGGATGTGAAAATACTTCAGGTCCAGGATGCAAAACCAATCTCCCTAATCCATTTAGGAAATTACTTATTCAATGTCACCATCCTGAACTTCTGCAGTCTGATGCACTACTTTAGACTGTAGATCAAAAATAAGACACCAACCACTCATCCTTCTTGTAACCAAACAAATATCAGGAACTCAGATGATGTTTAGTCCAATGAGCCAGGAAATCTCCTCCCTAAATACTGGTAGGTGATCAGAGGGATCTACTTTAGTTGGAAGTCATGTCAGCTGGGGTAGCCATGACACAAAGTCTGAGGACCATGGCTTATGGTCCCAATGACCCACTGATTGGTACTGATTTTCCACCACTAGGGCAGAAAATGCACCAAGCTGCCTCCAACCAGGAGGCTAGCGAAGGACAGACAAGGGTGACAGACAACAAAGAAAACTGGAAGGAACATAGGAAGGTGCACAGGAATGTTTTACTCACAAAATAGAGGCACTGAACTCAGCAGAAGCTGTCAAACTGAAGACAGTTTAGAAACATAGAAACATAGAATTTGACGGCAGATGAGGACCGCTTGGCCCACCCAGTCTGCCCAGTTCCCTACCTACTGGATAAGCTGCAGATCCTAGTTAACCAGCAGCCTACTTCTTCCTACCCCCACCCCCCAGAATTGCCTTATGACTATCCCATGCATGCTTGAATTCCACCACTGATTTTGACTCCACAACCTTCCTCCGGAAGGCCGCTCCATGCATCCACAACCTCTCTGTGAAAAATACTTCCTTAATTTACCTCTGAGCCGCCCATCTTCAAATTGTGCCTCTTGTTCTTGCACACCTCTTTTTTGAAAGATACTACCTCTTGGACTTTGTTGATTCCCTTGAGGTACTTGAAAGTTTCTATCATGTCCCCCTCTCCCTCCTTTCCTCGAGGCTATACATATTAAGCTCCTTAAGTCTCTCTTCATATGTCTTCGGTGCAGACCCTGCACCATTTTAGTTGCCCTCCTCTGGACAGCTTCCATCCTGTCTATGTCTTTGCGAGATTGGGTCTCAGAACTGCACACAGTACTCCAGATGGGGTCTCACCAGCTGTCTGTACATGGGGATAATAACTTCCTGTTTTCTACTGGTGATGCCTCTCCCTATGCATCCCAGTATCCCCCAGCCTCCTTGCTGCCCTCTCACATTGCTTGCCCATCTTTAGGTCATCTGATATGACTACCCCAGGTCCCTTTCCATTTTGTTGTTGTTAGTATCTCACCCCCACTGTGTACTCTTTCCCTGGGTTTTGTTTCCCAGGTGCATTACCTGCACTTCTTAGCACTGAATCTAAGCTGCCATACATTTGACCATTCCTCTAACTTGCCAAGTCCCTACTCATCCTTTCCACCCCACCCTGTGCATCAACTCTGTTGCAGATCTTAGTGTCATCTGCAAAGAGACATACTTTTCCTTCCAGTCCTTCTGCAATGTAAGCTATAAAGACATTGAAGAGGACCCGTCCTAATACTGAACCCTCAGTGTACCCTACTAGTAACCCTCCTTTCTTCTGAGTGGACTCCATTTACTATTACTCTCTGTGTCCTATTCTCCAGCCAATTCTTTGCCCAGGCTGTCATCTTAGGACCCACTCCCAGGCTGGCTAACTTGTATATTAATCTTTTTGTGTGGGACTGTGTCAAATGCCTTGCTAAAGTCTAGGTAGGCCATGTCCACAGCCCCTCCCTGATCTACTACTTTGGTCACCCAGTCAAAGAAATCTATCAGATCTCGTCTGGCATGACCTTCCTGCTGTGAATCCATGCTGCCTAGGGTCCCAGCCCTCTGGCCTCTAGATACTCGACAATTCTTTCCTTTAGAAGTGATTCCATCATTTTCCCTATCACTGAGGTTAAACTAACATGTCTATAGTTTCCTGCTTCTGCCTTGCTCCCACTTTTGTGAAGGGGAATCACATCTGCCCTCCTCCTGTCCTCGGGTACCACCCCATCCTCCCATGATTTGTTAAAAAGGGTAGTCAGTGGTGTCACTAGTTCTTGAACAACATGCAGTACAACCCTGGTGGTTCGAGCCTGCATCATGGCTCTTCATCTGGGGAGATGGCTGATGGCAACCTGCCTTGTCTCACTTTGAGGAATGACCAGGTTCGTGGCCATCTTTATTGGTACTGGAATTGCCATGATTACCTCCCTTGCCTTGGCTGTAGCAGCTGTAATGTGACTTGTTCATGATGTCTCCTATGATTTCTGCTAAGAAGATGAAGAGGTAGATGAGGAGGCAGACAATCTCTGCTATACAGGTGTCCTAGTATTGGCAGAGGTGGACCACAGACAGAATGGATTTCAGTCTTGGTAGAGGTTTCAACATCCTTCAGGAGTTCCTCCACTTGTGAGCAAAACAGACCCTTTGAAAGGGAAGCCTAAGATCTGGTGCTGGATCTATGGGGTAAAGTAGGAGAAGCAAAACCTGTGGTCACAGACCGAGATCCACTGGAGTTAATTAGGCACATACTGCAGAGCGTGAAATTAAATTTGCACAACTGCAGCCGATTAACGTTATGTGCTAAATATAACTTACACAAGAATAAACAGTTCTACAGTAACTTGAGAAAATGGGAGGTGGAAAGGGTAGTGAAGTATCATGGCACTATGTACCTCTCCATCTTGACCATGCTACGTCTGTTTTCAGCTGACTAAACATATACAGCATTACCAAACTGCCCATACTAACCCCTGCCCCAACCCCACAATACCAAAACATCTCTTACAAAACGTAGAACTCCTTTCCATAAAAGGAAACATTTCATGGGTCTTCACTGCCCGAAAGTCAGTCTTGGCATATAAAGTCTACAAGTGCTCTTAGTGAATATACCTTCGCAGCCACCCCCGAGTTGCACCTGGAAACTAGCCTTGATTCAGTATGTCTTTCCCAGTTATCAGATTTTTAATAAATAAATCAATACTGCCAGCTCCAACGCCGATATACCTTGCCTTCATATGGTATTTTCGAGTGCATGGGAAGCGGCAGTGCACAATTCCCAAAGCTCTCAACTACTCACCCAACATTGTTGAACTGTTTCCTGTGGAACCAGATTCACAAATCTGAGCTCAGGAAACAGTCTCATTTTTATCCTTCAGCTCCAATGGTTGGTGCCTTTTCGCTTCTTGTAGAAGTTTGTCTCATGTTGCCATGCTGTCTAAAACTATGATCACAGTCCAGGTAATTTTGCTGTGTTGACTTGGCTCTGGTGTTTACCTGATAAACTGATTTTGTGTCTGGTTCTATGTCCAACTGCAGCATCTGCACCAGACAGCCATGAATATAGGTTCTCAAGTCAGCATCCACCACACCCTCTGCCAGCCCTACAATCCGCATGTTTATGGGAACAAACCTGATTGTCCAGCCTATACGTCATGGCTTTTCTTTATCAAATATATTGTTGCTCCCAGTACTTTAATCACTTGACTTGCCACTTCTTCCACTTTCTCCTGAATCACATCCATTTGGGTGTTGTGGGTTTGGAGATAGAGTAGGATAGCTTCACCTTTTAGTTCCATGTCTTCAACCATCCACAAGACTGCCTTCAGAGAGGGTTCTCCTCCTGCGTCTGTCTGTTGCTGCACACCACTGCTGCTGGGGCCCTCATTTTGTTGTGATTGCTGTTTGAAGCCCAGTGCCAAAGCAAGACCTTTTGGCCGGCCTTTCTTCTCCAAAATCAGTCTGTGGACAGCTGAAATCTCGATCTGCCAAATAAGCCCCAAATGTCCAGGTCTGTGTGGAGTTAACTTAATATCTTGAACTCTATATTATTAAGTGTTGTGGAGCTCCCAAGAAAAGCTTCTTGTCTAAGCCATTGCTCTCTACTGCCCACCCCCTCCAAAGGCCAGTTTTTTAAAGGACAAGCTGCCTTTAACCTGCAAGTTTGTGTTTCAAATTCTAGTTCACATTCTATTATCATTCTGTTTTTAATGTATTTCAATTATACTGAAATCAAAATGAAACTAACATTTATTTTTCAGTTGGCTCAAAGGTTTCACCAGGAAAGACATACCGAGCTGCTAACAGCTCGTTTCCAGATGCATCCTTGGGAGTGGGGGATGTGAAAAATCTTATACAGCAATACAATATATCAAGGAACATAATCAAAAACTGAAGACTATTCAGAATAACATATGTACATGAAAAGTAATAATGAACATGTAATATGTACGTGTAATGTAACAATGGCATATGGACAGGTAACAAATTAAACAAATTGTCACAGCAGAACTAGTTTTTTTTTGGGGGGGGAGCGTCATGGGCAGCTGCAAGTAGGAGAAGAAAAGTCATGAAGGAGAAAGCCAAAGAGGCAGAATGAATAGCCAGGGGATGGGAGGACCAAAGTTTAGGAAAGCAGCAGGAGAAAGCAGACTGACCAGCAGAAGATTTTCTAGAAGGAATAGTAAGGGAATGATAAGCATTATTGCATGGAGGGTAATCTTTAATACTAAACATAAGTAACCACCATTTCTAGTCCTGTTATCTACATTAAGAAATGGGGTACATTTTCTGGCCATCTAATCCACATTTTTAGTTGAGCCGGGAGGGGGGTGTTCAATTGCCCCAGGGACCGTTTTCAGGCACAAGCCAAGCTATTAAGGTGGCACATAATAGTAACTTGTACTATTATGTACAATGTAATGCTTGCAGGTTGAGAGATTTGTTACATTTTAATTACCGTGGATAACCCAGCTGAGGTGAAATATCTTGTTTCCAGTGAGGTCCTGGATCTGCTACCCATTTCCACAGCTGGCAGAATGGAGCACTGGGTGCTTAAGTGACTTGCTCAAGGTCATATGGTATTTTACTACAGTGGGGGGTTTGAACCTGTGATCTCCTGGTTCCCAATCCAGTGCTCTAAACATCAGATCACACTGCCTATATCACATTAGGAACCAATAACAATCCCTAGAAGTCCCCCCGTGTCTCTACAGCAATGGGTAGCAATGCCTTCTGTGTCTCTGCCCCTCCCTCTGGAATCATCTTCCTGCATCTGTTCGTATAACCACATCCCATGCATCTTTTAAATCTAACCTAATGGCCTGGCTTTTGAAAGGCTCCACCTGTACACGCACACAGGGCAATGCAGGAGACCGAAAGCCACCATAATCCTACCACTGTCTGGTACCTTTCTGCCCACCCTCCCCCACCACATACCTAAAGCACAAACCCAGACGCATGTCTCTCATACTGCCTCCCAAATCATGCCTGGGAGACCTCCTCACACTCTACTGTACCAGGTTTCAGACCGTGGCTCAAGGATGCACCAGGACTTGGTAGCGCGCACATCACTAACTATCCTGCTCTCTCAGCCTATGCTCCCTCACTGTCTAACTCAGTGCACTGGCTGGTAGCCATGCTCTATTTTACCTCAAGCTTCTCGGGTAGGCCTACCCTCACCATGTGTCATGCATGTTACCTTGACTAGATATAGATAAGTTCATTTATTTTCAAATTGATGTTTGTCAACCTGTGTAATATTTCATAACTATCCCTCCATGTACTGCTGCCAGTATTCCTACGGTATTTCACTCACTGTGTTTGTATACCTTAAATATACATTGTCTGTTTCTTGCATATTGTTGCTTGTACTGTATAATTTCAAGGTGCAGGGTTTTATTTTAACTCTAAAAAATTGATTAGCGTTTTGCTCATAAAAGTTCTAAATCATTGTGAAAATGCATAGCACTTGCCTCACTGTGTTTAACAAACATAACACTTCTAGAAAACCTATATAAATGCTTTCTGTACAGTAAGTATTGTGCCAAGAAAAAAACTGCTAATCAATTATTTAAAACCCTGCGGTGTATATCATGTCTACTGCACCTATGTATGTATCGCCACCTTGTGGCCCAGGTTGTGACTGGAAATGGTCCTCTGGATCAGTGTACTTACTTGGTTACCAAAAATGTAAATAAACAAATACAATAAACAAGAAACAATGCCTTACAGGTTCAATGCTCTTCTCCTTTCCAACAACACTGAGCTGTATGGTTTTAGTTTCTGACCCATTTTATTTGCCTCTGCAGACAGTTTTGAAGTGCCGGAGTATGTGAAATGGTGCACCTCAATGGACCAAGCTATGTAAACAGTTTAAATAATTGATATTCCTTTTTTTTTTTAAACAACTGGTTGTTGTGCAGTCCTTTCACTTCAGTGATCTGTTTTTATTTGCAGTCTAGATGTATGGTGAAAGAAGCCAGCATTACAAGAACGTATGAATTCACTCTGCCAAAACAGCCCCAAACATATATCCATTATGAAACTCAGTCACACACAAACACGAGAAAAATGCAGGGATGACTCCAACCTATCATTACATGAGCTGTTCAGTCCCTATACAAAATGGAGAATCAGGATTTGGATTCATATTAGCACTGGTAGTAAACAGCTGCTGGCCTATTTTACAAAACCAACGCTTTTCCGTTTCCCACCATGAAATCTGCTTGAGGCCAGTTTTACAGAGGGATCTGGCATCATAAAACACAGGTGGTTCTTGACAAAGAATGTGCTTTGTAAATCCATGCTGCTTATTGTCATTTAGTTTGCTCCAAAAATGTACTAAGTCAGAAACAGTGGGGGAATTCAAGAATGAATGAGACAGACATAAAGCAATTCTTATGGGGGGTAGGAGGAAGTAGGCTGGTGGTTAACTAGGAACTGCAATGTAACCAACAGGTAGGGAAATGGGCAGACTGGGTGGGCCAGGTGGTCCTTATCTGCCATCAAAGTCTATGTTTCTATGTAAGGTCATCCTTTTTATGTAGCCTGTAGGTTTGTGTTGGATGCCGACTGCCTCACACATACTTGCGATTTATATATTATGACAAAATGGCTTCCTCTCCTGGATTGAATCAAGCACCTGTCCTTCCTGCTAGGGAAGAAGGCTCTCCAAGGACTTGCACCACCTTCCCTGCAAGCTTTGTTCCACCCTGCCCTAGTCAAACTTGCTGTGCCTTTCAGAAAAACTGCTCAGGGGAGGGGAGACGAGCCTTCACAGTTAGGGCACCCTCCTTGCTAAAAGAGCACCCCCACAAGCATTGCACTCCTCAGTCACCTCAAAACCGAACTTTGGAAATCCATCTCACTCCCTGAACACTGCAACTGCCTCTCCTCTTGCCCCTAGGTCACGTCCTGACTCCCCAGGTACCTTCCAGTTTGTTCCTGAGCTGATGAGATGCTCCCGCTGCTCCCCTTTCTTCCCTACCATTCTACTGACCCATGTCTCTCCCATACCCAACTCTCTCCCTTACTATTCTACCGAACCATGCCTCTCCCCTAACCATCTACTGACCCATGTACCCCCTCGCCCAACCTTCGCCACCTCCCCGCAGGTGTTCTTCTCTGTTATTACCTACAGCGGATCGCAACTCCACACCCCCTTAGACTGTGGCTCACCTCCACCCCAACTTCTGCACTGTCGATGACTGATGTATCTGCACTTCATACCCCTTTGGGACCGGAAAATGCCATATTGCTGCTACTTTGTTGCACACTCTAAGCTTGTACAGAGAAACTCTTTCCCTGAATTCTCTCTTCCTCTTTAATTATCTCATCCCACTCTGGTGACTGCCCCCTTCCCCCGTGTTTGTAATACCTGCGCTACGGATAAAGTGATATTATTGTTTGTTCTTACTTGTATGATCTATGCCCGTTACATGATGTTTTACAGACAATGCCTATTAGCTGCTATTGTTTTCCCCCTTACACATGTATTCTGATGTATCCCCTCGTATTGATGAAGATCCTTTGTAAATGAGCTTTTAGCTCAAAGGTTGTAATTCAGATTTTTTTCTTTTACTTTTTACAATAAATAAATAAATAAATATGCATTTCAGGAAGTTTTCCAAGACCAATGTTAAGATAACAGGACTATAGTGATTTATCCCCCCTTTCATATGTATGGGAATTACTATCAAAGTTATCCAGTCACTAGGTGCAAAAGTGAAAGCTACGTACTTACCATAACTCTTGATCTCCATAAATATCTTTTCCATGGATTACCAGTAATGAATCTGTGCTGGAGGTACTATGACCCCGGGGGAACCAGACCTTTTCTGGAGGACTGGCAGCGCCAATAGGCCACGCACACGCGTCACTGTACAAACCTGCTGGTATACAGCGGTACCAGTCCCCAAATGCTTTAGTACCGTATTTTTTTTTGTCTTGTTACCGAGAGGAAATGAGCAGCATGAACCTAATGAGCAATCTATATACTTAACCAAAGGGCATAAGAAAGCCCTGGTAGCCTGTGTAAGAAGGGCCACATACTCTAGCAACAGTGTCTTCAAAGCCCGAACTAAGTACAATGGGGTGAAGGTCAACACAACAATACTGGAGTAAGTCCGTGGGATGGTAGACAGGCGTGGTAATCTATGTTGAAGACATTCAGGAAGATCACCAGTTACAGCAAGTAAGTATCTTTCATATCTTCTGAGAATCTTGTGTGCAGAATACCCCTGAGGATACCTCTTAAAAAGTGGCAGCTGTACCAAACAGAGGATACCTATAAAGTTGTGGTATGCAGATATTGTACAGAGATGAACCTTAACTATGGAGTACTGCAGGTCAGCATCAGAAAAGTCCAACATGTACTCCAAAATCTTTTCAGGTGGACAGTTGAAAGAGTCCACAGGGGTTTTGGAACACCAGATGGAAAATCTTTTCCACTTGGCTGTGTGTGTCTTCCTGGTGGAAGATTTACATGCAGCCAAAAGTATTTCTGAGACCCTCTGAGATACTTCAGACCTGTTCACTTCTATCTCTATAGGAGCTAAGCCTAGGGTGAAGGGAGCACATGTTGGAGTGGACTAGCTGACCTTGGGTCAATATGTCCATCTGGAGTAGCAGAATCTCCGGTTTGCTGAATGACAGCCTATTCAACAGAGGAAACCATTTCTTCTGAGGAAAGCAAGTGACCACTAGGATCATCTTGCCCCCATGTGCCTCCAACTTGAACAGTACTCTTTGGATGAGAGGGGATGCGTACAGAAACAGATTTTGCCATGGCAGTCAAAATGCATCCTGAAGTAAAATGCCATGTCCTGGATTTCTGAAGCAGAATTAAGGCAGTTTGGCACTGAGTGGGGACACAAAAGGTCAACATCTGGGGTTCCCAACTCACTGAATAGCAATATCGTGTCGTCTGGTACTAGTGACCACTCATGGGGCTGTGTCTCTGTTCAACTTAACTCATCTGCCAGACTGTTCTGGACACCTGGGAGACAGATTGCCTAGGTAAGATTCCCTGCTTCAGACACCATTACACACTCTCACTGCCTCCCTGCAGAGAAGGTAACAGTGTGCTACTCCTTGCTTGTTGATACAGCATAGGATAGTCAAACCGTAGCACTTCATCCACCTCCCTACCCCCCGGCTCTGCCCTTTGCCCATGGACCTCTCCCTACCCTCCTGCCTCTCTGTCTTATGTGGTCAGCTCACCTAGCTCTCCCACTCCCATGTATCCTTCCCTATCCATGTCTGCTTATCTTCTTGACACGGGCATACCCTGTACAATGCCTCAGCATAGCTAGTGCTTTATGTTTGTTTTCTGAAACCTCTATGAACATTTTTCTCAGTATTTGTTTATCTGTGCACAGTATTGTACCTTGTTGTCTAATGTATCTGACGTGTAACCTTTCAACAAGCATCCTCTCGCAGGTATTATCCAAGAACTCAATAAATAAATAAAAATACAGTATATTACAGACTTCTGGTCTGGAGGGCCTGTAGATATAGCCTACTTAGACTTTAGCAAGGTATTTGACACAGTACCATACAAAAGATTAATAAACAAGTTAGTCAGCCTGGGAGTGGGCCCCAGGGTGGTAGTCTGGGTAACAAATTAGCTGGACAACAGGATGCAGAGGGTAATAGTAAATGGAGCACACTCTGGAGAAAGGGGAGTTACTAGTGGGGTACCACAGGGTTCAATACTGGGACCGGTACTCTTTAATGTCTTTATAGGTGACATTGCAGAGGGGCTGGAAGGAAAAGTATGCCTCTTTGCAGATGACACAAAGATCTGCAACAGGGTTGATACACAAGGAAGGGCAGAAAGGATGAAAATGGACTTGGCAAGGTTGGAGCAATGGTTAAGAGTATGGCAGCTTGGTTTCAATGCATAGAAGTGCAAACTAATGCACCTGGGAAACAAAAACCTAGGGGAAGAGTACACAATGGGGCGGGAGGTACTAACAACAACAAAAATGGAAAGGGACCTGGGGGTACTCATATCAGATGACAAAGATAGACAAGCAATGTGAGAAGGCAGTAAGGAGGGCTGGGGGGATTCTGGGATACAGAGGGATAGTCATTATCAGTAGAAAGTAGGAAGTTGTTATCCCTCTGTACAGACAGTTGGTGAGACCCCATCTGGAGAACTACATGCAGTGCTGAAGACCCCATCTCCACAAGGGCATAGACAGGATGGAGGCAGTCCACAGGAGGGCAACTAAAATGGTGCAGGGTCTGCACCAGAAGACATATGAAGAGAGACTAAAAGAGCTTAATATGTGTACCCTTGAGGAAAGGAAGGAGAGGAGGGACATGATAGAAACCTTCAAGTACCTCAAGGGAATCAACAAAGTCCAAGAGGGTAGCATTCAGAAAAAGCGATGCACAAGAACAAGGGGGCACAATTTGAAGATAGAGGGGGAAGGCTCTGGGGCAACGTGAGGACGTTTTTTTCACGGAGAGGGTAGTGGATTCATAGAACAACCTTCCTGCGGAGTTCGTGGGGTCAAAAACAGTGGGGGAATTCAAGAATGCATGGGACCGACATAAGGCAACTATAGTGGGGGGTAAGGAGGAAGTAAGCTGCTGGTTGACTAGGATCTGCAGCTGATCCAACAGGTAGGGAAATGGGCAGACTAGGTGGGCCAAGCAGTCCTTATCTGCCGTCAAAGTCTATGTTTCTACGTTTGGAGGAGAACTGTCTTTCAGCTGACCAAGTCCACTACGGCTTTCAGACCGCACAGAACTATATGCATTTCCAGCACATTTATGTGAAGAGGTGTTTCTGCTGAGTCCCAGACACCTTGTGTCTGGGGATCCTGACAGTGTTCTCCCCACCCCAGCTGGGAGGCATCCATGGTGAGAGTCATCTCTGTCTCCAGTGGGGAGAAGGGGAATTCTCCTCCACTGATCACCACAGCAGGGACCTCGCCTCGGTTTGGTCACTTGAATGGGATAGTTTCAGGTAAGGTAGCAAGGTTACCAAAGAAATCATTTAGAATTTTTCATATAGTTATTTAGGTTGCTGAGATAGAGAATGAGGTGGAAATCCTCTAATTTCTTTGGCACCAGTAAGTAGTGGTTACACAACCCTGGATTCTGTTCTGACTCTAGCACAATTCCACTGTCTTGTTTCTCAGAAGGCCCACAACCTCCTGTGCCAGAAGCTCTGGGGGGGTTCCAACAATTCTAAGGAGTACACCTCTTGAATGTTCCTTAGAACTCATTTGTTCATTGTGATAAGACTCCCACCAATAGTAAAATTGGGTGAGGTATTCCCTACTTAGGAGAAGGGGTCCACTTCTGGCACCTGAAGCAGACTTGGGGGGCTAGAGCTTCAGATGGTGTCACCGAATGCTTTTGACACCTGCACCTTTGGCTCTGCTTTCTTCTGGGCCTGGGGAGGCTGGGATTTATTTTTTTGGGACTCCCCTATCCCTATAATGAAAGGACTGCTTGTTTTAAAACAAGAGCCACATCTTCTACTGCTTTTTGGGTTATAGGGAGCTGGCCTGGAAGTCTTAGGAAGCCCAGCAAACTGACTGTAAACACACTCAAAAATACAGCAGGTTAAGTCAAAATGTCTGAATATAAAAAAAATAAAAATTATAGACAACTGATACTTGATTTTCTTTTTCATTAGTAGTTTTTGTGTTTTTTCCCCTTTTTTGCTCCCCAGACCCCCAGCAGACACACACACACCCCCACCCACCCCCACACAGGATACTGGCTCGGCTCTTTCCACCCCATCCCTGGCAATCGCTCCTGCCCTTCCCACCTACGCTTCCCATCGGACCTCCATCTGATGGGAGCAGAACTACCAGGTGGGGGGGCAGACAACCACCCCGGAAGGGGAGAGCCGCCTTTCAGTCGCTCAATCCTGTCCCCCCTGGACAACACAAGGTCATTCCCGAACCCAGGTTGCTGGCGCGGCGTGTGATATATGAATTTTAAAGTCACAAGTTTTTGTTGCCATCCAAATACTACACAAAAAAAATATATTGCACCTATGCAAAGATTCGAACACAGCAGACTTTGTTCTATCATGACCAGCTATGTTGGAGACAGCCACATGGCTGGTGGCCCAGTAGCCCAATGTGGCTATATTGCTCACTTCTTTTAGTGCAAAAATAGACATCACTAGGGGAGTGCAAATAAAATAATCAGTGCAAATCCAGTAATGAGGAAAAGTGAAAAAATATCTGATCCACAATGCTCTGTGACAGAAACAAGGCAATTCCCATGGAAACCTTGAGAGTCATTCGTTTCATTAGGCTTTTTAAGAGACAGTTCCACAAGCTGTCCCAGCAGATAAGTGTCACTGAAGGGCACATTCATGATCTGTTGCTGGATATCCAGGGTGAAGTCATCAATTCGCAGCCAGGAGTGCCACCTGATGCAAATATGTGCAGGCACGGAGTGGGCTGCTGCATCAAAGGCATCCAAAGAGACTAAGCTGGTGTCTATTAGATTCAATACCTTGTTTAACAGTGAGCAGCATCTCTTGTTTTGCCTCTGTGTTGGCAGGGCATCTGTCAAAGACTTAAGCTTGCACCAGAGGCAGTATTCATACTTAGAGAAGTGAGCCTGGTAGCTAGTTATCCTCATGCGAAGGGCAACCATAAAACCGACCTGCTTGCCCATGATGTCTACTTTACGCAACTCCTTGTTAGTGGGGTGCACGATAACCTCCATTGGGCACAAGGGCTTTGTCATTCCCAGCCAGAATAACAATGACATCCACCTCTAGCTGAGTGAAATACGTGGGCTTAGATGAAGGCACTGCACATTTCTTGTTCACCTGCTTGGGGACAGCTGCCACAGTAGCAAGCCTCCTCCAAGCACTTTAGAGAGTATCTTCAGCACCAGCTGGATGGGAGGAACGAGAGAGATTGGGATATTTGATATGTTTAGAAACTCCAGTTGGAGGTCTCTAACCTGGTCTATGGCTACTGGCTTGATAGGCAGTGCAGAATGCATATTTCTAAGCAGAGCTTGAAAAAATAGATCCTCCTAAGGTACGGTGATAGGAACCGGTTCCAGGTTTCTTGGGCCATAAGAGTTATCATGCTCACAATTAGAGATGATGAGGTCAATATCTGACTTGTTTCCTTCTACTCCCTCCACGCCTGGGGTGGGTAAGTAAAGAGGAGGGGGTCAAAAGAGAGACAGGGCAGGCCACAGCCTCGGCAACACCAACAGCTCTGATCTGGGTGAGGCCTCGGGAGCAATACTGTCCACGGTACCGAGGATAACCCAGAGAGACAGTCCTCACAGGCTCGTGTGACACCAACAATAGTATCAGCATCGGGGTAGGCCCTGATGGGCCCCACTACATTGCTGTGTGCAGCACTGCTAACACATCAATGATCCTGCAGACCCCGAAGGAACCAGCAGCAGCACCATGTCTGTCCCTGTTCAGAGAGGTTGGAGAGGACACCACAACTGGGGCAGATGTCCACAGCACCAACAGTGGTCCAGGCCTGGAGACTGCAGTCAGAGTCAGCTGCATGCCTAAGTCAAGTGGCACTGAGGACAGCGTCGACTCAACCGACCCCGAGGGCTTAGACCATGACACCAAAAATGGCACTGCTCTACTTATACACTGCACCCAGTGCTCCACAAGAGCTGTCCAATAGCTAAACTGCCCATCAGACCCCTCTCTATAGGTCAGAGAGGGACTGTGGGATGAAGACCTTGACCTTGCAGGCCCAGGCATCCCCAGTGTCATCAGTTATGACAATGGAGTACTCGGGCCCGCAGAAGTCAAATGTCTCACAGCAGAATGACCAGAGGATGACCTCAACCAAGAGATTGAGGCCGAGCACTGCAAAGATTCCAACACAGAGCGTGTGTGGGATCTGGACCATTTATTTTTGTGATGCCGAGAGGACTAGTCATTCTCCTAGGCACTGCACCGTCTATTGCCAGAGCACCCACCCAGAGAGCGGTGGCAGCCAGACACAGTCCCCTTGCTGGGGCAACTTGCTTTTTCAGGCTCCCTACCTTTTTCTATGGTCAGCTATTAGCACGAATTAGGGCTGAGAGAAAACTGTAGAGTTTTGTGTGTTAAAGTAACTAAACTGACCCAAAAGTATTACACTCCAGTGTATTTTAAACTAAAACTGAAGAATCGAATGTTGTCAGCATATAGATGGTGAAGTTCTGGCCCCAATGCAGAGAGTGGTGACACTGCTGCTGCACACCCAATGGAGGGGAAAAAAAGAAATTGAGCTGGATGGGGGCTGACACCACTGTATACCAGTGGGCACATGCGATGACGGGGGTCCGAGCACCTCCAGCAGAGACCCATTACTGGGACTTTATGGAAAAGGTTGATTCTTGAAAGATCTCTCATTTAGGGATTGATTAAATATACTGTGAACAGCGTCTGCAATTTCCTTCACCAAATCTTTTAAAAATTGGGGTGACAGGCCATTTGGACATTATAATTAAGTGAAATTACTTTGTTTTTAACCCCATCCAGATAGATTTTTGCTTTTTCTCCATAAATAAAAACTAAGAAATTTACTGCAAACAATATTAGTCCCCATATTCAGAGTCAGGCATGTGCACCGTGCAAACAGGAGCTCTATGCAGTAGGCAGCACATGGCCAACTCAGGGTATTATTCAGACAATTAGCACAAAATGCCTGAACATGGGGCGGTGCCAGCACAGTGCACAGTGACTATGTGCTGCACGGACTATGCCCACGACTGAATATGGCCCACAGGAGCTCAATGGAGATAGTACATCCCAAACAGGATAGCGTTAGGGCTCCTGTGGGCCATTTTCAGTCCTATCATGCTACTGAGTCCACTGGGCATGTAAGGCACTACAGGGTCCATTAGCATGCCCAATATAGGTTCATTAGCATACATCTGTAACCCCCGAATGCCCATCCTGGCCAAGTACCTCAGACTAGGTGGGCCAAGCGGTCCTTATCTGCCATCAAATTCTAAGAACAAGCATATCCCCCTATCTTGGTGGTCTAGTGGTCTCCACACCCCCGATTGCCCAATATATATCTACATCCCCTGTCCTGCTGGTCTTGTGGTCAACCACCCCCAACCCCCGACTGCAGTGGAGACGTACATACAGTATATAACAGTCCCATGGTGATCCAGTCACCCACTGCTCCCCCACATGACCCCCCTGCTCAAAATCTCCCCGCCTGGTTGCCAACGCATTGCAACTGACAGAGCCCTCACCTTACCACCTCGGCCATCCACTGTCTGATAGGTATTCGCGAATACATGTCCTCTAGAATCAGCTTTCTACAGTACACACAGTCACAAATGCCTATCAGATAGCATCCAGTCGAGGTGGTGAGTGGAGGCTATGACAGTCACTGTCTTGACTGTGACTGTGCGAAGGGTGCGGGGAGGAGGGTCCTGAGCAGGCATGTTAGGTGGTGGCTATTGACCTTTGAGGGGGTGGGCAACTGGACCACCAGAGGTGCACTACATATGTACACTTCCAATGCACCCTTGGGCAATCGAGGAGAGACCACCAGACCACCAGGATAGGGGGGGATGTAGATATACACTGGGCGATCGGGGGACCACTAGACCACCAAGATGGGGGGATGTACATATATACATTGGGCAATCATGAGGGAAACGTACCACTGCATGGGTTTCAGGGCAGGTTTTCAGCAGCATTAAACAGCATTGTGACAGTTGTTTAGCGTTGCTGAAACCAGATCCCTCATTTGCACAGGCACAGTGGTATGTTTTGCATGGTCATGTTACTGGGTCGGCGTGACCCACCAGGGACTTTTGAATATGGCTCTGCCTCGCCTGGCGTTATTCAACATTACCATAGTGCTAACCCAGTTAGTGCTGTGCTGTTTGAATATGGGGCCCTGGTGTGCACAGACTAAAAGGTATGAGGCCGCTGTGGACTGGATAGGTAAAATCCGGGACCTATCATGCTAGGGGACCACCAAAACCTAAATCCACAGTCCACGGAGTACTGAAAGGTCTAGATTCATTACAAATACAAAACTATTTCAGACCTAGTGAAGTTTCTTTATTCGGGTTAACATGTTCAGTCCCCAGCAGCCATTTTGAATAAGACTGAGCATAGAACATTTCAACTGGACCATGTCATCTTTCTGTGTTCTTAAATCAACAGTAATGTTGGTAAAACAATACTCTCCATCACTGCATGGAGTGAGGTGCTAAGACATACTACATTCACCAAGTGCTCTTGAGCTACAGTACATTTCCACTGAAAATGTTCTTTACAACCCATTTAGAATAAATATTCTGAGTAATGTAAGTATAAAGGTGTTGAGAAAGTCATATTATGATTGGCTGGCAGTACAGCCTACAAGTTAGAGTAACGAGCTGTGAACGAGCGTGGTACATCCAGCAGACCAGACCTGGGTTTGATACTCAACCTCCATTTGCATACTGTGTGACTCTGAGCAAGTCACTTAACCGCTCAGTGCTCCCAGGTTGCCCCTGAAAACAGGCACTTGTGCCTAGTGGGTCTTACCCAGTTACCAAAGACTAAAATAAAAAAAAAAAAATAATCAATATCATCGGTCAAGCACATTTTTATATCTTGTTAAGAAAGCATTATTGATTAACTTGCACTACATGGGGACCTTTTTGAGTTCACAGGAACTTCCACGGTGGTCCATGGCTAAAATGGCAAGAGATATATAATCTATTCTCCTTATTCGGCATTTGGCAAAAGAGCAGAAGGCCCTGCAACTGCTGCATAACCTAAAACATTTTCATTAATTCTTACAGGGGAAATCACGGTACAAAGGACTGATGGGAACTAAATTTCCATTGTTGTTGGTCCTATCCTCTGAAAGCATCTAGCCTTAAAAACCCACTCCAGTAGCCAAGCAAAATGAGAACCAAGGCCAACAGGCAAGATAGCAGAGACCTGTAGGTTCACATCCCGCTAGTGGGGACGACAAGGAAATGGCACACTGGGTTAAATACCATGCCAGGGTGCAACATTGTTAGTTTCAAGAAATGCAGACCTGCAATAAGGGAAAATATAAAAGGAGGGCACATGGAGAGGGAGGTGGAGCAGACAGCACCAGATAATGATCCATCAGACAGACACTGAAGGTTCAGAGTGAAAGGGGTTGCTGCAGCCTGGGGGAGTACTCTTCTCAAGGGGCCTATGGGGACCTTTCTCAGCCACAGAAGAACTGGGAGGGAAGACATGTCCCAAACAGATGAAATGGGGACTGTGAGGGGGAAGGGTTTGAATACAAGCTAACTGATTAACTCATTTAGTCTGCATAGTAGGTCAAGCCTGCATACATTAGAGGCACAGAGACACCTCCTCAGTAGGGTGTTACGACAGTTTGTAGTCTAGATCACCAGGGGAAGAGGAGCTAACAACTACAAATGTTTCTTAAATGTGGTCATGCTCAAGTTTGAATCTTAAATAGGGCTGTACAACAGCCATGGTGGGGAAGGGTAAGAACAGAAAACGGTGTCAGATATTGGTTCATAAAAGTTAATGATGTTATTGGCCCGGTGGCACTGAGGGTTGAGGCACTGGACGTCACACCTCAGCCACGCCGGCGACCAGGGTTCAGGAACGGACTCGGGCCGCCAGGGGTTGGCAAGGGAGGAGAGGGATTGAGTGTCCGAAGGACTGCTCTCCCTCTCCGTGGTGGGGGGGCATCAGTTTTCAGCATGTTTCTGGCCCCTAGCAGAGGCTGAGGGGCAGTGCGCCGACACTGCAAGCTGAAGGACGGAGATGGGGCAGACGCCAGGAGGAGTGCATGCGGACGCATGTGCGCTCCTCCGCTGGCATCACTGCACAACCTCCTCTCCGTAGGGGAGAAAACTATCAAAAATGGAGTCCGCCCAAGGATGAAGACTGTCCCCTTGCTGCACCGCCAGGGGGCACCTTCCCTGAACTGGATCCTGGTCGGTGGGTTGAGTCGTTCCCCACCCCCCACCACGAGGGGTAAGTTGTGGGGACTGAGGGGACCTAATACCCGGTGGCGCGGGTGGGGGAGACGTCCGATGGCAGGGGCAGACTCTGGAAAAACAATACCAAAAAAAAAAAAAATGTAATGATGTTATTGTTCTTGATGTTTACACTGTTAGCAGGATTGCAAAACAGGTTGTTCAGCAGAAGGGCGGGAGGGAGGTGAGGAGAAAGAGAGGTCATATACTGTATGGTGTTACTTTACATAGGGGAACATCTCAAGCTAAAGAAAGCCTAAATTTTGTATGGGTGGGGGGACTTAAAGTGATTTTCCAACCTTAAGGTACCACTTTGCAGGATATGGTACCTGAGGTCAGTGATGGTCCATTTCTGTCAGCTGTAATATTTGCCAGCCTACATGGAGCTGGAAGGGATCATATTGTGGCCCCAAAGAGGTGGCCAGCCAATACCTTCCACTTCCTTACTGACTTGCACCCCGCCGAGCTCAGGCACGTTATGATGTGCAGCAAGGGACAGCATGGGTGCACACCCCACTGACATGGGTGGGGGTCTTTTATTAGTATTTTATGCATTATCATGGCAAGTTAGCAATTAATGATGCCCACTAATCGACTAACAAGGGCCTTGTTAGTCGAGTGGTGGCCTTCATTGATCTCAAACGTGTACCCCCTTCATTTCAATGGGGCGCGCCCCCGCACCCTCCCTTGCTGTATGACATAATGTGAGGGAATAAAAAGCAATAAGGAAGTGGAAGGGATCGGTTGATCACCTTGTCAGGGCCAAACTACGTTCTCTTCTAGTTGCACATAGGCTACCAAGTAAATATTATACATGCCAGAAATGGACTATTGCCAACATAGGCTACCAAATACAGCAAGTCATACATTGGCAAAAGGAAGCTCAGAAAATCACTTTAAAAATTCTTACCTTTAATGTCAAAGGTCTAAATTCTGTAGTCATATGTACGAAGATATGAGGGTAACTTGGTAAATTAAAAGGATCATACCTGTAAATAGGCATTTGCTTGCCTAGTGTACTCTACCCTGTAAACAAAAAATACGTAAAATAAATAAATGAAATGTGACATTGACTTCCTTCAAGAAACCCACTCGTCAGAGGCAGAGTATGCCAAGCTCAAGAGATCATGGGCGGGAAAAGTTATTTCAGCATTGCACCTAACAGTGAAAAGGCAGGGTGGCTATTCTAACTAGAAGAAATTCCCCTTCACAAGTCACCTCCATGGAAATATCAGGAGATGGCCTATGGGTAACTATTACTGGTGAGGTCTGGTATTATAAATTTGTATGCTCTGAATCAAGATTCTCCATCCTTAATCTCACAAGTTTTTAAAAAGCTGACAGACGAACAAGAGGATGTTACGCTGGTGGTGGTGGTGGTGGGAAAATTCAACTGCACGACAGACCCCAATATAGATAGATTGATGGGGTATACACAACTGAACAGAAGGATGGAAAGGTCTCTACTGAATTACCTTTCTGAGACGGGCACGGTAGATGTCTGGTGGGACCAAAATGGGGGAACAAGAGATTCTACCTTTTATTCAGCAGTACATAAATCATAATCACATACAGACCTTATGCTGGTGAATAAAGGTGTGCTCTTTAGAATCACGGATCAATATTATACACTCAATAAACATGCAATTTGGTCAAACAGAGGGGAGAGATGCATGGCTTGGAGGTTTAACACCTCCCTGCTAAACAACACTGCTTTCAAAGATATGTTAAGGCAAGGAGAGTTGGATTTTTTCAGATTAGCACACACAGAGAACAAAACAGACCCTTAATGGATCTGGGATATCTTAAAGGCAACCCTCAAGAGACAATATCCCATATGCAGCAGGGAAAAAGAAGCCAGCTGCAGTTGCAAAAATGTCCAGAGCATCGTTTAACCCAACTACAATACTCCCATAAACAGCACCAATCTTAGATTTAGAAGAAGAAATTAAAAAAAACCTGCAAGAGCTTCTTGATTAAAAAAAGGAGGGAAAAACTGAGATACATAAATCAGCATGGGAACAGTGCAAGTAGGCTCTTGACTTTTCAGTTAAGTAAAGCAGTGGCTTCCAGCTGTGTCTAAAATTGAGAGGACGAGTCAACCTGAACCTAAGACACTTAGAACCCCTGTGGACATAACTGAGGAGTTCAAGAAACACTATTAGACACTGTATAAAGAGGAGGGACACTGGGGGAAAGCTGAGATGACATTAACAACTTTCCGGGCAGCATGGAACTGCCCAAATTATTAGAAGAGGAATAGTAAGGCAAGGCAAGTTTTATTTATATGGCACCCAATCCCGGAAGCTCTGGGTGTCTCCCAGAAACACGCAATACAAATATAAAGTTTCATTAATGCAGTTTACAATAACTAAGATGTAAAACAATTTAAGACTAATAAAATATCATAAACAGGGACTGAGCAACATGTTAACATTCAGTTTTCATTAAAAGCCAGGCCAAAGAGGTGTTCCTTCAACCTCCACTTAAAAACCTCTACCGAGGGGGCCTCCCGGACTACAGATGGAAGCACGTTCCACAGGGACAGTAGAACTCAGATCTGCAGATTTCCACTGAGGAGATCACACTGGCAATTAAAGAACTTAATACTGGACAAGCCCCAAGTCCAGACAGGTATAACATATATTTTTTTAGAAAACAGTTAATGAAGAGTCAGTGTCAGAACTGAAAAGTGTTTTTAATGTCGGGGGAAAGGCAGAGGAACTTCCCAGACTCCTGGAGATGGGCTCTGTCATTCACAAACCAGACAAAGAACCTAAGAACAGTGATCATATAGGCCTATTGCCCTACTTAACACAGGCATGAATACTTTCACCAAAATAATGGCCACCAGGGTGAAGAAAATTATCAAAAAGTTAATTCACTGTGAAGGGTGTTCTGTGGAGTGGCCATCAAAGCAGACACGCCTCAAGTGTGCTCAGTGGCGGTAAACTATTTTAAATCTTAAACTGACAATTGTAAGAGTTCAGTCATAACAATAAAGCAATCAGAGGTACAATCTGGAAGACATGGAGCAACATGGATCCAAAGAAGGGACTGCAGCAAGCCTAGCAGAGTGTCGAAAAGAACAGTAATGCACTCACTGTAACAGCAGATCAGCAGATCATCAGATCAAATCAAACTTTATTTCTATAGCGCCTTTCAGACACCAAGGCGCTGTACATCAAAACCAAATACAGATAAAACATTAAAACAAGAAGCTAAAATACATTAATCATTAGGGAAGGCTAAATTAAATAAATATGTTTTCAACTCATTCTTAAATCTGTCAACGGTCAGGAATTCTCTTGGCCGACGAGGTAAAGAATTCCACAGGGTCGGAGCCGAAAAAGCAAAAGCACGGGCACCTGATGTTTTTAAACGTACCCTGGGAATCTCTAGCAATCCCTCATCAGTGGATCGGAGAGGACGGGAGGGGCAGTAGGGTATCAAGGGGTCTTGCAGGTAACCGGGTCCCTGATCATGTAGGGCTTTGAAGGTTAACAAACCAACCTTAAAATGATCCAACACTGAATAGGCAGCCAGTGCAGTTCGCGGAGCACAGGAGTAATATGACTGGACCTGGAAGTCCCAGTCAAAAGCCTGGGTGCCACGTTCTGCACTAGCTGAAAGTGGCGGATATCAACCCCTGGAAGCCCTATGTAGATAGAGAGAATTGCAGTAATCGAGGCAGGTAGTGATGAAGGCATGGACCAATGTTGGAAGATCATCCGAAGGAACCAAGTATTTCCCCCGGGCGATATTTCTCAGATGATAGAAAGAGGATGTGACAACAGCCGACACCTGATACCATAGTGTCAGGCCATCATCAAAAATAACGCTGAGGTTATGCACTTGGTCTGAAGCAGCGAGCTGTATGCCATCAAGCAAAACACCTGATGCCTGACCAGCTCGCATACTCGCCCCCGGACGACCAGGGTCCACAACCAGCACTTCAGTCTTATCCGGATTCAGTCTCAGCCAGCTAGTACTCATCCAGGTTCTGATCTCGGTAAGGCAGTTGTTTAGCACAGAGAGTGCAACATCCTGTCTGGGCAGAAAAGACATATACAGTTGAGCATCATCTGCATAGCAGTGAAAACAAACTGTATCACCTGATGATATCTCCCAATGGTAGCATATACACTACAAACAAAATGGAGCCCTGTGGTACCCCGCAGGACAGAATAAGTGCCAGATGAGTAAATTCCGGTGGTAACTCTTGAAGCCTGTCTGCGAGGAAAGAGTCGAACCATTTGCGGACTGTACCAGACAGACCACAAAGCAGCCGCAGGCACTCCAACAGCACACCATGGTCTATAGTGTCAAATGCTGCAGAGAGATCAAAAAGGACCAGAATGGTATATGCCTTTCCATCTCGAGCCATCAGGAGGTCATTCAATACTCAGACCAGTGCAGTCTCCGTGCTATGATTCTTCCTAAATCCGGACTGGAGAGTATCATAGATCTTGTGAGTTGTAAGATGATCATCCAGTTACAGCACAACCACCTTTTCAATAACCTTACCAACAAATGGCAGGTTAGCGATAGGTTGGTAGTTGGCTGGGCAGTCTGGATCCAAGGAGGATTTCTTAAGGAGTGGTCGAATGACCGCCTCCTTTAGGGGTTCTTGGAAAGACACCAGTCTCCAAGGACCGCCAGACAATTTTAGCAAGGATCGGGCAGATAGTATCAACACATCCCAATAAGAGGGGTGTCGGGCCTGGATCCAGACTACAACTGGTTGGGCGCATTGTCTGGATGATCGTCACAATATCCGTGAATTCTGGCCAGCTGAAATCTGACCAGAGAGACCGAGGGCACACCACATCCCGTCGATCACCACAGCTCCTCATGGGAGAGACTATGCCAATACTAGACCTGATGCTGGCAACCGTATCTGCGAAGAATCGAGCAAACTCCTTGCATTTCTTTGAGAGAATCGCTTTTCATCAGGCCACACTTCTGCAACTACAAGCTGCCAGGCACTAGGACCACATGGAAACTTTTGCAAGTAGTCCACTAGGGGCCACCCATGATGACGTCAGACATCGACTCTCCCATATATAAATGTGGGTGGCCACTTCCCTCCTCTGTTCCCTGCTGGTGATCTTACTCAGAAGACCTCCCTTTAGGGAACCAGGGGGGAACCTAGTGCTCTGCCGATCATGCGAGGCAGAGAACAGCAGACAGACCCTTATGGAGGAGGCAGCACTCACCAGAGTCTCAGAATCCAACAGGAGGAAAGAGGGTGTTACGGTATGGCCCGATGAAAGAGATTCTCTCGAAGATCTACTGTTATGATTTGAGGACTGTACCAGACAGACCACAAAGCAGCCGCAGGCACTCCAACAGCACACCATGGTCTACAGTGTCAAATGCTGCAGAGAGATCAAAAAGGACAAGAATGGTATGTGCCTTTCGATCTCGAGCCATCAGGAGGTCATTCAATACCCGGACCAGTGCACAGACCCCCATGTCAGGGGGAGGGAATGGACAAGGATATGATAGAAGGCATTCTTAGAATGGCAGAGAAAGGGGAGATACTGTTGATGGGAGACCTGAATATGCCAGATGTTAACTGGAGCACATTTGCTGCAGCCACATCCAAGAGCAGGGCCATTCTTGATGCCCTACAGGTGGCAGGCCTCAGACAGCTAGTTTCGAGCCCAATCGTGAGGGAGCAATTTAGACCTCGTGACTCTCAAACGGGGGCAGTGAGAGGATCTCAGATCTAGAAGTGGGTTGCCATCTGGGAACAAGTGACCATCAAACAATGTGGTTCACGTTAAACTCAGCTACAGAGTCAAGCCATACAAAAGTGAGGGTACTGGACTTCAGGAGGGCTGACTTTGGCAAGATGGGAGAGTGCCTCAGAAAAGCACTAGCAAACAGGCTAGAAGGAGGTATGGAGCAACAATGGGGAATCATCAGAACTGCCATCACAGAGGCAACAAGCCTTTGTGTGAAGCACATTAACAAATCAAAACGAAAGAAAAAGCCACTATGGTTCTCAGAAGAGGTGGCTGTGAAAGTCAGTAAGAAAAAGATAGCATTCGGGAAGTATAAGGAAACACAGAAAGAGCAGGACAGAGAGCTGTACCAGTTAAGGCAGATGGAAGCAGGGAGGAAAGTCAGAACAGCAAAGGCCCAAACTGAGGAAAAGATAGCCAACTCGGTTAAGAAGGGGGATAAAACCTTTTATAGGTACATCAGCTTTGTGAAAAGACAAAGGAGGGATAGTGAGGCTGAACAGAATGAACGGTGGGTGACAGAGGGGACAGTGAAAAGCAGGATACTGAATGAATATTTCTGCTCAGTATTCACAAAAGAGGAGGGGGAAGTGCCTAATCCAATTAACAGAAGCACTCTTGATAGGGGGTCGATCCCAGTCCTTTCACAGAAGAAAGGGTTCTGCAAGAACTCCTAAAACTGAAGGTGGACAAAGCAATGGGGCCTGATGGAATTCACCCCAGAATTCTAAAATAATTAAGGGGGAACTAGTGAAACCACTGGCTACTCTTTTTAATAAATCATGGGAGGATGGTGTGGTAACTGAGGACTGGAGGAAGGCGGATGTGATTCCCCTTCAAACGTGGGACTACAGAGGCAGGAAACTACAGACCTGTCAGTCTGACCTCTGTGGTAGGGAAAGTGATGGAGTCACTTGAAGGAAAGAACAGTTGAGTACCTAGAGGCCAGTGGGCAAAGGACCCAAGGCAGCATGGGTTCACAGTAGGAAGGTCATGTCGACGAATCTAATAGATTTTTGACTGGGTGACCAAAGTAGTAGACCAGGAGGGGCTGTGACATGGCCTACCTAGACTTTAGCAAAGCATTTGACACAGTCCCACACAAAAGATTAATAGTCAAATTAACCAGCCTGGGAGGGGTCCCAGGGTGGTAGCCTGGGCAAAACATTGGCTGGACAACAGGACACAGAAGGTAACTGTAAATGGAGTCCACTCTGAAGAAAGAGGGGTTACTAGTGGGCAATTTAGGGTCTGTATTGGGTCCAGTCCTTTTAATGTCTTCATAAGTGACACTGCAGAGGACTGAAGGAAAAGTATGCCTCTTTGCAGATGACACAAAGATCTGCAACAGGGTTGATACACAAGGAGGCATGGAAAGGATGAGAAGGGACTTGGCAAGGTTGGAGGAATGGTCAGAAGTATGGCAGCTAGGATTCAATGCAAAGAAGTGCAAAATAATGCACCTGGGAAACAAGAACCCAGGGGAAGAATACACAATGGGGGTGGGGGTAGTAACAACAACAAAAAAGAAAGGGACCAGTAAGTAAACATATCAGATGACCTTAAGGTTAGCAAGCAATGTGAGAAGGCAGTAGGGAGGGCTGGGGGTATACTGGGATGCAGAGGGAGAGGCATCAGCAGCAGAAAACAGGAAGTTGTTATCCCTCTGTACAGACAGTTGGTGAGACCCCATCTGGAGTACTGTGTCCAGTTCTGGAGACCCCATCTCCGCAAGGACATAGACAGGATAGAGGCAGTCCAGAGGAGGGCAACTAAAATGGTACAGGGTCTGCAAGAGAAGCCGTATGAGGAGAGACTAAAGGAGCTTAATATGTATACCCTTGAGGAAAGAAGGGAGAGGGGGGACATGATAGAAACTTTCAAGTACCTCAAGGGAATCAACAAAGTCCAAGAGGGTAGCATCTTTCAGAAAAAGAGACTTGCAAGAACAAGGGGACACAATTTAAAGATAGAAGGAGGGGTCTAGGGCAATGTGAGGAAGTATTATTTCACAGAGAGGGTAGTGGATGCATGGAACAGCCTTCCTGAGGAGGTTGGGGTCTAAAACTGTGGGAGAATTCAAGAATGCATGGGACAGACATAAGGCAATTCTTGTGGGGGGGTAGGAAGAAATAGGCTGTTGGTTAACTAGGATCTGCGGCCTATCCTGTATGTAGGGAAATGGGCAGACTAGATGGGTCAAGCGGTCCTTATCTGCCATCAAAGTCTATGTTTCTATGATGCATGCGTAACTGTTCTATCTTCTTTGAGGATATCTCTTTCATCAGGCCACACCTATGGAAAGAGTACCAAGCAGTACTGACCATAAATAATCTGGGTGGCTGGAGCTTATAGGCCTAAGAAAGTAGGCCTTGAGGCACAGCTAGGGCAAAGACAGCCTTTTTTCCAGCGGCAATGTCCAGAATGTAGTGTTTAGTGAAAGTGTGGACAGTACTGCAGGTGGCAGCTGCACAGATTCCTGAAGCAGACATATTTTTGAAATGTGACCACAAACAACCTGAGGAAGTTCTTTACCATACTTCCTATAACAAAAAGTAATACAGTTTGCTAACCATTTGAACAGGCCATGTTTAGAAACAAGGGCACCCTCTTTCCCAGGGGCGAATAAAACCAAAAGCTGTGATGACTTCCTGCAGCCCTTTGTGTGTTGTATACAGTACCTGAGTATTCTAGGTCAATCTGGAGTATGGCGCAATGCATCCCTTGGAGTGGCATGCTCCGGAAAATAAACTGGCAGGTGTATGGTTCAATTCAAAATAAACTCAAGACACCACCTTCGGTAAAAACTTAGGATCAGTATGCAAAGACACCCTGCCTTTGTGCAAAATCAAGTAAGAAGGCCCACACATTATAGCTTGCAACTCTGAAATCCTTCTAACAGAAGTAATGGCAACCAAAAGTGCTTTCCAAGAAAGGAAGTGTAAGCTACAAGTCACGGCTAGCTCAAAAGGAGCCAAAGTAGGCTTTTCCAACACAAAATTCAGGTCTCAAGCTGGGACTAGATTATGGATAAGAGGCTTCGGATGTAGAATGCCTCTCAAGATCATATGGGCCACCTTCAGCTGGGCAACCAGACAACCCACAATAGGCACACGGGAAGCTGAAATAGCAACCAAGTGCACTGTGGTAGAAGAGTATTGCAGGCCTGCATCTGACAGGGACAGCAAATACTCCAGAATCAAATTTACTGGACAGATAAACAGATCCAAGCGATGAGAAGGTGCCCACAAAGCAAACTGCTTCCACTTCATAGAATAAGTGGCTCTGGTGGAAGGCTTTCTAGTGGCCACCAAGACCTCAGCCACGATGGCCATGTATTCCAAAGCCATGCAAAGAGGTGAAGCGATAGGGATCAGCACTGAGACCAGTCCTGTTTAACATTTTCATCGCAGACATAGCGGTTGGTATCAAGAATAAGATCAGCCTCTTCGCCAATGACACCAAGATCTGTGCTGAGGTGGATGGAGAGGAGGGTGGCAAATTACTGCAGGAGGACTTGGCAAGACTCGAGGAGTAGTCGCACACCTGGCAGCTTTGGTTTAACGCCATGAAGTGCAAGGTGATGCATTTCGGAGCAAAAAACCCAGGATACAGCTACTGGATGGATGGTATCAAACTGTCCACATCCAATGAGGAGAAGGATCTGGGCGAGCTGGTGACCGGGGAACTAAACCACTCGGCCCAGTGTAGGAAGGAAGAGGCTAAGGCTAACAGGATGCTAGGGTGCATAGGAAGGGGGATTACATCCAGATGTAGTGAAGTTATATTGCCCCTGTACAGGTTCCTGGTGAGGCCGCACTTTGAGTAATGCGTGCAGTTCTGGCGCCGTACTTGAAAAGGGATATCATACTGGAGGCAGTGCAGCGAAGAGCAACAAAGATGATCCTGGGGTTGGGGGATAGAACTTATGAGGAAAGACAAAAAGAGCTCAACATGTATAACCCGAAGAACAGAACGAGAGAGAGAGGGGACATGATAGAGACCTTCAAGTACCTGAAGCGGATGAACAGAGTAGGCTTCCGGGGTGGGTTCACTCTCCTGAATGGAAGAGATACTAGAGGGCACTCCCTGAAGTTAAAGAGGGGCAGATTCAGGAGGGAAAGGAGGAGGCACTACTTCACTGAAAGAGTGGTAACGGGGTGGAATGCACTGCCTGAGCAACTCTTATCAGTGCAGACTGTGGGGTGCTTCAAGAGGAGGTGGGACAAATTCAAGGGGAAAGTACATACCGGTGGGGCGAGAGAAGAGTTAATGGGGGGGCAGCTGCAGTCTAATGGACTGAAGTGCTGCACATTTGAATAGACTAGATAGACCATATGGCCTGTATTTGCTGGCAATTTTGCATGTTCGTAAGAGGTCTAGATGGGGCAAGGTTCCCTGCTCCAGTGACAGTAGGCTCTGGCATAAGGGCAGGGATATTGGTGGCTCCACTGTCAGTTGCTGCAGTAGGAGGAACCAAATCTGTCAAGGCCATAGGGATAAAATGAGTATAAGGGTGGTCCCCTCCTTCTGGAGCTTGAGTAGCACTGTCTGAATTAGAGGGCTGGCATACAGGAACCTCCCTTGCCAAGAGAGGGGGGCAATGCATCTTGCCAGAAAACTCCAGGCCCAGGAGTGAGCAAGGAATATAGCGGTAGTTTTGCTCTGTGTCGGGACACAAAATGGTCCAACTCCAGAGGACCCTAGCTGTCGAACGGATCCTCCACTACTAAGGTCAGCAGTTCCCATTCATGAATTCTAGACTGTGACCTGTTTAGCCTGTCTGCTACGAAGTTTTGGGTGCCTGTAACATGTACTGTTGACAGTTCTAGTCCATGTTCTAGGGTCCAATATCAGACTCGCAGTGCGTCCCTACACAGGGGGGTAAGAATGAGCAAGCCCTTGCTTACTGATGTACAGTCAAAGCCACTTGTAACGGGCGCATTCGTGTTTGTTCAATCTGCCCGCACTATGAAGTGGTCAGATTAACTGCAGTGTGAGAAAAGCAAGTCTGTAATCAGTTTAAAGAGACTGGCTACTACAAGTGAACTGGTAAATCTGGCAAGGAGGAGTACTGCACTAACCAGCAGGTGGTGAGAGAACTTGTTGACTCGAATCTGAGTTTATTTGTTGGGCACATTTCTTTAGCTAAGAGAGCGGGGGAAATCACAGTACTGTATAACAAAGCTGTGACCCTACAACAAGCAACACAGTGTCATTTGAAACAAAGGTGATGGAGGCTAAGTATGAAACAAGTGGAGGTACTGTAGCAGCACTTTCTCCTGAAACCTGCCTGAGTGACTGTGGGCTACAAAGTCCATGTATTCATCTGCCAGCCAGCAGAAATAATGGCTACTGATTCTGTGGATTACCTGCTAGAACAATATATTCTCTATGGACATTTTTGTTTATTTCCTCATTGAGTCTAGCACTTGCAAGTTAACTGTGGCACAAAGCAGGAGAAGAATGGGCAAGATTTGGGCGATATAGCAGGCGGACGTCGTCTGCTATAACCCTTGCATTTTACATTGAGTGGCAAATGGAAAGCATGTTTTGCCCGAACAAACCGACCACCTGCAATAGCCAGGAGCGCTATAAGTGGCGTGCACTGTAATGCATCATACTGATGTTGCTCATCTGTATTAACAGAGGGCGCGGGGACAGGTGGATCTGGAAGGTCTGTAGGCCACACAGAACCACATGCATTACTGGAACATTTATGTGGAGGCTGCTCTCCACAGTTCTCCATGTACCCCTAGCTGATGGAGCCCCAGGTGTGCCTCCCAACCCCTCCTTGTGGCATCTGTAGTCAGAATCTGGGGACGGGATCTGGAGAACACTTTGCAAACAGACAATGTAACTGCAACCATATGTTCTGGAACTTAAATGAACTAATGCCTGGGGTCTCAGAATAGCTAGAACCATCTGTTCTACAGCAAAAGTGAAGTGAGCCCAGAAGACTCTCAAGGTCCACTGGGGAACCTCATAGGGTTAGTTTGGTTATTATGTTGCTAACTGCACTTGAGTCACCCACCAGCCACCCCTGTCCGAAAAAAGAAAGGTCGAACACCACAGCGTGTCCAGAACTGCCTCTATGAACCACAGTCTCTGACAGGAGGCAAAACTTAGGTCAGTAGGGTGATTGTGACCTTCAGAGCATTTAACATTTTTCTGTTGCAAGCTACAGACTCCAGGAGTCAGTCCCTGGAGCCGACTAATAATGGCCTATTGACTGGGTAAGGAAACACATACAGGCCCACCCTGTGAAGGACTGCTTCCCGTACCGTCAAACACTGGATAAGAAATGTTCTCCTTCGGACTGAAACCTCCAGGTGAGGCTGCTGAAGTTTTATATCTATTGAATGTATCCAAATCCCTGTCTGCCACAGTGGGAGAAAGTCTAGCAGGGTGAACATGTGGAACTTCATGCCTTCTAGGGAGAAGTGGAGTGCCCTAGGATCCAGAATGGGCCTTTGGTGCCATGGTCCATATCTGAAGCAAAGTCAGTTATGCCTCCCAAAGCAGAGTTAGATGTGCAGGAGGTTAGTAAGTCAGAGACAGGAAGTAAGCTTAAGAGTTCCAGAACATGACAAGAACTGATCTATGAGGTCTAGAACCCAAATGGCAGTAGCCCCCCTTCCCCAGTCACCCCCAGAGGGAAAAAGTGTGGATGGGGGGGTAATGAGGGGAATCGGATAATACTGGGCACAGGCAAGGCTATGCATCCCTGGCCCCTACCCTGCTGGGTAGTTGGCAGCCATGGACAGGTACCAGCTAGACAAGAGGAACCCCTATTCCTACCTTAGTCGTCTGGATGTGGTAGGTGGGCCTGAAGAGTGAACAAAGTGTCCTGAACAGCAGGGCCAAACAACTAGTATATCATAGCAAAGCCTGCCACCCTAAACCAAGCACAGTTCCTAAGATAGATGCTGGAGGCCACATCCCTGTCAGAGGCAACTGAAATATCATATGCAGCTTTTAAAGAGTTCTCACCTAAGGGCACCCTCCAATAAGGCCTGAGTAGGTGCTCTGGCCATCGCCCAGAGAGAAGTAAAGTGTGTCACCATATGGGCCTAGTAGGTAGCTATACAAAGGCCCAAAGATGCTGAGGCAATAACTCTTTTTCCCATAACAACAAGCCTCCAGGATCTTTCATCAGGAGAGACGGGGCTAAGGTGCTCGGTGCCCTGGGCCTAACAAGGCAGCATCAAGCACCACTGTAGGAGTCTCAGGTTGGGTGGCACAAAGGACTTCCCAGTAGGAGGCAAAATACATTCTGTAGCCTTCTGGGGACAATAGGCATGTGGTTTGGGGTTTATACCAAACAGCAAAGGTAAGCATCCTCTAAGACAAGTAGCAGAGGTCGCACCACAACAGCTGGAGACCCTGTTAACTAAAGGATAAAGTTGGCACTGCAGTGCTGGTACCCCAAGGTATAAGGGCTCTCCACATGATCCTCAGGCTCCTCATCCTCACTCTGTGTGATTGAATGAGGATCATACTCAAACACGTTGTCAACCAGGTCAATGAAGAGGAAAGGCCGTGCCGGTGACATCGACTGCAGTGCCAGGGACTGTGGCGGCATGGCCGGACCGTGAGGCATCAATGGTGGTAGACACCAAGCCCCGTTAACAGGTCCCCTGGAATCAGGTAGTGAGGTAGAAGGCACCTTATCAAATCCGAAGAAGACAAGAGAAGACGGGCATGACAGTATGTCAACAGGGAAGGCCAAAGCGCCACCAGCAACATTAAGGTACCAGCCGAAGTAGGCTTCATAGTGTTGACCTCAGGCTCTGACCCGAGTATCTTGAAGACTGTCACGGAAGGGGGCAAGCGTTGCCATCACCAAAGCAAAAAACTATGAAGAGGTCAGACCCACAGAAGGAATGAGTGACCAGAGGCATCAACAAGGGAGGCAAAGGCGCCACTGTTGATGTCCATGTACCAACCCTGATCTGTCTGGTAGTATCTGCCCGGGACCCGACCGTGGTATCATATCAATGGTCGGGGGGGGGGGGATCGTCCCTGCAGCAAAGATGGTCACCTGGGACACACTTGGGGGGCTTAACTGTGTACCCATGCATGTTGTGTGACACCACCACTATTTGAAGCCTGGTCCCTGGATTTGGATGTCCACAAAGTGTTTGTCCCCCCCCCCCAATGGGGTTGGCGATGTGGCTCCCCAGTAGGGACTGTAGGCCTACACATTGTAGTTGAGACCCAAGCTGCAGTCCCCCCTCAGCTAGTGGTCAAACAGGGATTCAGCATGTTTGCAATTCATTTGCATCACCAGGTAAGAAAAAAGTTCTGTCTCCCCATACGACGCACAGGAGAAATGCCAAACCTCACCCAACAACTAACACACCAACGGAAAATCACGTACGCAAATGCTCACAGCCTGGGAAATAAGATCCCAGACCTGCAGGCAATAATATCAGAGGCTAAACTGGACATAGTAGCAATTAGTGAGATGTGGTTTACCAGTAACCACACTTGGGAGACTTCAGTACCTGGCTATGTACTGTTCAGAAGAGACCGAGGTGCAAAAAGGGGGTGTGGAGTGGGCCTGTATGTCAATGAAAATATCAGATCTACAGAAATTCAGAATACACATAAACACATATACAAGAAGAACTGTTGGTCACCCTGGAAACAAGAAATGGGACAGCCATAAGAACCGAGGTTGTCTACAGGCCCCCAGACCAGGGGGAGGACATAGACACATGACTGTTAGAAGATATACAAAACATGACTGCTAAAGGGGAGGTTCTGATAATGGGAGACTTCAACATGCTGGATACAGACTGGTCAATACCAGCAGGAACATCTGCCAGATCTAGACACATGGTGGATTCCCTGCAGGGGAGGGCCTCAAACAACTGGTACAATAACCCACAAGAGACAGGGCTATCCTAGATCTAGTACTGACCAACAGGGAAGGGATCACAGATCTCCAGGTAGAAGGTCACCTGGGGGCCAGTGACCATCACATGGTATGGTTCAATTTGGCCACTACATCTAAATCATCCCATTCCAAGGCAAAAATATGGGACTTCAGAGGAGCTGACTTTGATAAGATGGCCAACAGAGTTAAGCTAGTCCTGGTAAAAAGAAACACGGGAGGGGATGTGGGCAAGCATTATGGATGCAATACTTGAAGCAACATCCCACTGTGTTAGACAGAAAAGGAAGTGCAAAAGAAGAAGGAAACCACTTTGGTTCTCAAATACAGTAGTAGAAAAGGTCAGAGCCAAAAGTCTGGCCTTCAGGAAATATAAGGGAACACAGCGGGATGAAGATAGGGAGGCATGCCAAACTGCCCTAAGGGAAGCAGGGAAGGCAGTAAGGCAGGCAAAGTCCCAAACTGAGGAAACACTAGCATGAACAGTAAAAGATGGTTACAAGACTTTCTATAGATACATTAGTGAAAGGAGAAAGTCCAGAGGGGGTATTGCTAAGTTCAAAGGAGAAAAGGGGGCACGTGAGGAGGAGGACCCTGTAAAAGCATCTATCCTAAATAGATACTTCTGCTCAGTATTTACTGAAGAGAAGGTAGGGCAGGGCCCACAGCTCAGCACCATGGACACAGGGGTGAGGGAGGTGAGCACTACTCCCTTCACAAAAGAAAGGGTCCTACAAGAGCTCGCTAAGCTCAGGGTGGACAAGGCAATGGGACCTGATAGCATACATCACAGGGTACTTAAGGAGCTAAGGGAGGAACTAGCAGAAGCCATTAGCAGAACTGTTTAGTGCATCTCTGAGCTCAGGAGAGGTCCCAGAAGACTGGAGAAGGGCTCATGTGATCCCGCTCTACAAGAGTAGTAGCAGGGAGGAGGCAGGGAACTACAGTCCAGTCAGTCTTACCTCAGTAGTGGGCAAGATTATGGAGGCACTCCTTAAGGAAAGGATAGTGCAACACCTGGAATCCATAGGGGCACATCCAAGACAGCATGGGTTTACAAAAGGAAGGTCCTGTCAAACTAATCTCATAGATTTCTTTGACTGGGTAACCAGAGTGGTGGACCAAGGGGGAGCAGTTGATGTCTCCTACCTTGACTTCAGCAAAGCTTTCGACACTGTTCCACATACAAGATTGATAAGCTGGGTAGGCTCGGGGTTGGTCAGAAGTTGGTCAACTGGGTGGCAAACTGGTTGACGGGCAGAAAACAGAGAGTGGGGGTGAATGGTATACAGTCAGAAGAGATGCAAGTCACAAGTGGGGTACCTCAGGGATCAGTCCTGGGGCCAGTGCTCTTCAATATCTTCATTAGTGACATTGCAGATGGACTCGAGGGTAAGGCTTGTCTGTTTGCAGATGACACCAAGATCTGCAACAGAGTAGATGATCCAGATGGGGTGGGCAGAATGAGAAGAGATCTGGATAAACTAGTAAAATGGTCAGAAGAGTGGTAACTGGGATTTAATGCACAGAAGTGCAAGATCATGCACATAGGGAAGAGAAACCCTGAAGCCACCTATAGGCTGGGAGGGGAGTTGCTGGCAGTCACAAAGGAAGAAAGAGACTTGGGCATCATCATCACCGATGACCTGAAATCAGCCAAGCAGACCTCTAAAGCAGTAGGTAAGGCTAGGGGGATGTTAGGGTGTATTAGTAGGGGTATCACAAGTCATAAGAAGGAGGTAATAATCCCTCTTTACAACACACTGGTTAGGCCCCATCTGGAGTACTGCCTGCAGTACTGAAGGCCACACCTTCACAATGACATTAACAAAATTGAGGCAGTCCAGAGAAGGGCAACCAAAATGGCACAGGGACTGCATCAGAAGACATATGAGGACAGATTAACGGAGCTCAATATGTATACCCTTGAGCAAAGGAGGGAGAGAGGTGATATGATCGAAACATTCAAATACCTTAAGGGCGTTAACAAGGTGAAAAAGTCTAACATGTTTAAATATAAGAAAAATAGCAGGACAAGAGGACACAGCATGAGACTAGAGGGAAGCCGATTAAGGAGGAATGTGAGGAAATTCTTTTTCACAGAAAGGGTGGTGGATGCATGGAACAGCCTACCTCAGGAAGTGGTGGCTATGAATACAGTGCAGGGCTTCAAACAGGCATGGGATAGGCATAAGGAAGCAATTCAGATGAGTATGAATAGATAGACCACCGACAGAGCAAAGGCCAATGGCACATTTATAAGGTAGGAAAAAGAAATGGGCAGACTGGATGAACCTTGCGGTCCTTATCTGCTGTCACCTTCTATGTTTTTATGTTTCACCAACTGACAAGGGAGGTGCTGCTGTAATGGGTGATTTCCACCTTTAGAGCTACAGACTAGTGACGATGGGTCTGTTGGCTACATACTAGTCACCAAAAAATTACTATGAGAGTGATTCCTTTATTGAAAATAAAATAAAAGTGGCAACGTTTCACAGTGGTCCAACGAGTCCTGATCGATGGCGGGAAAAGAAATGATGAGAGAAAGGGCTGTCCAGTCAGCTCGACAGCACAGCGGTAGCACTACTGCTTGAGATGCCAATGACCCGAGTTTGGAAGCGAGCCTGGGGGTCAGAGGGCCAGCTGTGTGTGGGGGGACTGAGCATCGCATGGACTGCTCTCCTCTTGGGGAGGTGGGCAGCCTCGATGCATGCCCGACCTCGTGGGAGACCAGGGGTCTGGCAGCCAGTGCTACCACAAACTGGAGGCAGGGTAGACGCTGTGCTTGTGCCCTGTCATCACTGCACATCCTGCCTCCCAGACCAAAAAAAAAAAAAAAAAAAAAAAAACAGGAAAACCCTCCACCGTGCAGGATGAACTCTGACCGCTCATAGCAGGCTCCGAAGTGCTGACTGGGATCTCTACTGCCCCAGCTGACTACCCAAACTCCACCAGGGTTTGTGGAGCTTTCCCATGGGGGTCATCTGTGGGGGAATATGCAACGTACACGCAAGTCCCAGGGATGGAGGTTGACAGGGCTTGGTGAATGGTCGAACTGAAGGGGCCAGTGGAGGCACCAGGAAAGCAAATTTAAAAAAAAGAAGGGGCTGCCCACGTTTATATTAGGTGCGTTGACACCTGACATCGTCATGGGCGGCCCCTGGTGGACAGCTTGCAAAAGTTCCTGTGTGGTCCTAATGCCTGGCAGCTTATAGTTCCATACATGTGGCATGATGAAAGAGATGTCCTCAAAGAAGATCTAGTCCTTTTATACTGACTTTCCACATAGTCTTCAGTCTCCTCCTCATCATCCTGCATCATGAGATCAGGACTGTACTCAAAGTTGTCAGTATGGCTGACGGATCAGAAAGAGTGCGCTGGTGAGGTCACCGGCGCCTGAGGAGAGGGTTAAGACACAGCCCTAGGATGCATCAGCACGGGGTTTGAATTACAGGTCCAGTCGATGGACCTCCTGGTACAGGAGGAGAAGGTAACAGAGACTTAAGCAGGTCCATAAAGGACGAGAGCACCATCTGGATGTCAGCGCCTGTGTAATCGACGGGAACATCAACAGAGGTCAACGGAGGAGGCAAGGCCCCTGGCGTTGATTTTGACACATCAGCTGTACTAGGCCTGGTTGCTCCTATGGCCTGCCCTGACCTGAAATTGAGGTTGACTTTCAAGGCAGCAGGCAGTGTTGCCACTGGAGCAGTCGATGGCGCTAAAATGTTTGCACCTGCATGAAGGGGCGACCTGGAGCGAACCGGGGAAGTTTTCTCCTTTTCTTGTTCCCTCTCCCAGTGTTTATGCTTATGGGACCAAAACGATTTCTCCTGGGAATTTGAAGATTTGGACTCCAAGGAGTGAGCCAGCAATGCAGCACAACTCTCTTGCTGGAGCTCCTTCTCCATTCACGTTACCTGCTGTTTTAAGAGGTGCTTCTCCAAGGTCCCTTTTTGATGTCGTTGGGTGGCTGTGTTGAATCCTTTGCAAATCGGGCATGCCCTGCACGCTACGGTCTGGGCTGAGGCAACACATGCAGATGTCATGTGAATCTCTGGTGTATATCTTTTCACCACATTTGCAATAACAATAGTTTTGACAGCTTCTTAAGACGCCATACATGCTGTCAAAAATCACTTATGAATGTGACTGCTTAGTGCTGGCTCCGTGACGTTGAGTAATGGGTGTTTGCTTGGTATGCTGGCGACCTGGGTTTGCGCCCTGAGCCCAGACATCAGGAGCGGAGTCTGGCAAGGAGGGAGTTATAAGCATCCTATGAATGCTTCCCTCCGAGGGAGGGGGAGAGACAGTCCTAGACCGCTTGTTAGGTGGCTCCAGGTGGTGGTTTGTGGTTGGTGTTCATGGCGACGTGAGCCTTGACACGTTACCGAACACCCCTTCCCGGATGCCGCCACGGATGGACCAATACACGGGAGGTGGGTGGGTTGGGGAGGAAAATGGGAATATACAGCTGCTCGGCCGACCAGATGATGATAGCTGGTCCCTGCTCGCCACGAAGCCCAGAAGTGTCCACACTGACCCCATGTCATGTGTCCGGCATAGAAGGAAGCCTTCGGGCAAATCTCCTCTCACAGTTCCCCTGCCCTGGGAGGGGAGCCCCCCTGGCAAAGGGATATGTCGGGTTAATCGGGCCGCGGAAGTAATGTAGGCAGCGGGATTGTGATGGGGGACTGACGGTGGGACCCTAGGCTCCCCGAAGGAGTGGCTGGCCAAGGGCTTGGAGGAGCATAGCGAAACAACACACATACACAAAAAGAAAGTGATTGCTTACTATAGTGAGAGAAAGAGAAAATGATGATGGTAACAGCATTGTTTCTGTGCATGGTCCAATGAGTATAGTATCTGGCAGTATAGCCTAGAGGTTAAAGTAATGAGCTGTGAATGAGCTTGGTACATCCAGCAGACCTGGGTTTGATTCCCACATCCTCCATTTAATGGGCAGACTGAATGGGCCTTGCGGTCCTTATCTACTGTCATCCCCTATGTTTCTATGTAATGACTGGAAAAGAACTGAGGAGGGAAGGGGCTGCCCACGTTTATACAGGACAGCCGACATCTGAAGTCATCGTGGGCAGCCCCTAGTGGACTGCTTCAAAAGTTTCCGTGTGGTACTAGTGGCTGGTGGCATATAGTTCCATAGGTGTGGCCTGATGCAAAAGACTTCCTCAAAGATGATCTTACTTTTTGGCGCCTCGAGTAACAGTATCTGGGAAATCGGCTGGGCCTGGTCAGCATGGGGTTGGCGGCAGTGATCTTCCTACAGTGCAGATCATGACAATGCTTCAAAAATCCAAGCCACTGGAGACAAAACAAACACGCGTATAGCAGTGGAAGCAGAAACTAAGTGATTGATGGCCGTATCAGAGAATAAAAAAACAACAGGAGTACTTCAGATGGTGTCTACATGGATGTCAGAACTTAATGCGGGGACAGTGTATGATCTCAACATCCTCTGATCAAAAGCAGAGATGCTGGTGAATATAGTAAGACAGAGCAATGCAAGAGTTGTTGGTTCTCCATCGTGGCTTGCTGTTAGTACAGAACTGGAGTCAAGCTGGAAGCACCTTAATTTTGATGATCTTGAACTTCTAATCTCACCCATGGAGCTGATGTAATAATTTTAAAAATGTTTGCATTTCCCATGCAGTCCCAGCCATGGGAGGGGCTACTCCATGACCACTTATGGCAGCAGCTACATTGTCGAGCACAGAGGCTCTCCCCTTATTGCAAAACGCAAGCACTAAGGCCGACATCATGTGGGAAGGGAGCAAGCTGTTTTTTTCCTCTGACCTTTTTTCACAGACACAGGAGAAGAAACTCCACTTACAGGTACTAAAAAAAAGTCTCTTCTGGAAAAAGTCATAATGGCCCAACTTCTGATCAGACTCTATGTTTTGGGGAATTCTTTTTTTTTTTTTGTAACTCTGCATTATTAATCAAGCAAAATAATTAGCAGTTCCTACAGCTTTGACCATTACAGCTTAACAAATTCCACTCATATTAGTATGTACAGCTCATATGACTGTTAACGTGCAACACTTACTGCACTGACAGCAAGTGGGTGAAGCACAGTCATACAAGAAAAGAAAATATACAATGGGCATAAATAACGGGGTGGGGTGTCCATAGTTCTTTGGTTGTTTCCCCTTCAGTGCAGCGGGGGGGGGGCACCTTAGACACGAGTCCCATGGGTGCCAAAAGTCCAAGAACTGATATAGCTGCAGACTCACAGTGATCCTCTCCATTTCTTGCACTTTACGAACTTTGCTAATCCAAGTAAGCAACCTGCGGAGTTACATCAGACAGCCACAGCAGCGTAATACACTTCAGTGCTACTGTTAACAAGACACAGCATACTGTTTAACTTTAAATAGGAGATGGCAAAATGCCAAGGACCATACTGCAAAAAGTATGTGGTATTGTGGCCTGTATCACCTGCTGTACAACATTTTAACTGCCATCCAATAATAGATTAACCTCGGGCAGTCCCAAAAGATACGGAAGTGAGATCCCCTACCCCAACAAAATCTCCACTATGTATCCGAATTGGTTGTCTGGAAATGTTTAGTAACTGTAGGGGAACAGAAAAAGCAGACTAATACTTTTTACTTAAATTCTCTCTAACTTGGGGCAGATGTTACCTTCCAGCAGTCTGCTAAAGCATGGTCCCATACTGGTTAGGTGATTTATTTCCCCATTCTCCTCATCCCACCTGAATTTAAATCTGGTCTAATGGGGAAGTTATCTTTTCTGGAGGGTGGTATGCTTATCAGAGATATAGTGAAAACTTTGTTTTGAGAGTCGCTCCCCAACAGAAGAAGTCTTCCAAAGGAGTCAACTGTGTTGCTAAATCCAAACAGATGCCATTTGACTGAATGAAAAGTCTAACTTGCAGGAAGCGAAAAAATTTGGTTTGTGATAATTGAAATTGCTGGGCCAGTTCTTACCACCTGTTCCCATCATGTACTGTGTAAAACAGGTTAACCCTCTCTGTTCCCATAGTCGGTAGCCCTGGTCTTGTTGTGGGAGCATGAATGTGGGTGCGTGTTGTATTACTGAAAGGGGGGCCTAGCTGGTTAGGTGTTTGTGTACTATTCCTAAATCTGGAAAGCATTAGCTGTAAATGTTTCACCCATGGATTAACTACTTTTTCAACCAGCTCATGTGTGACAGGCGTCGAGGTTAATGCAAATAGCAGGATTCTCCTCCAATTGTTATATTCCGTCATGTACCATTGTGAGTCTGCCCTGTGCTTTGGTCATGTAAGCAAAGAGGCTACCTGTGTCTCCATGTAATTGTTTTTAGGATCCAGCATGGTCAGTCCTCCCCTTTCCCTATGGTTTGTTAACAGGGTCTGACTGACTCTTGGTTTGTGTTCTCCCCATATAAATTTAGCAATGCCTTAAAGTACCAGTTTTCAGTGAAAGAAGGATATCACAATTGGTAACATATGGAATAAAAACAAATACCTCGGCAAGAGGTTCATCTAGAAGGTGTTTATGCAGCCCAATAGGGATAACAATTTCCACCTGGTTAAATTTGAATGCATGGCAGCATATAGGAGCTGGTAATCTAACATGAATAGAAATTTGTGGGGTAACATCTCCCCTCTAAATATGTGATTTGGTTGTTTCATGCCCAGGCAAATGGGAGACTGATTGCAGTCTGAGGAGCATGTGCCACTCAGCTGAATAACCTCAGACTTTGAGTAGTTAAATTTACAGCCGAAATGTTCCCCAAATTCAGCTAAAAGGTTTAACAGCGGCAAGGACTGACATATCCACCTTAGAAAGGAGAAAAAAAATGCTGTCGTCAGCATATAGAGACACCTTAGGTTACCCCTGCCCTATGTTGATGTCTGCAATCAGTGGGCTCTGACATACTACTTCCACTAGTGGTTCAAAGCTTAGGGCAAACAAGGGAGACAGGGAACACTCTTGGCATGTCCCTCTGCCAAGTTCAAATCTCTCCAAAATACACCTACTGACTAACTGTAGCTTCTAGCTTCGCATATAGTGCTTCAACTGCATGGAGGAATTTGGAGCCGAATTGGAAGGAATGCAAAGCATAATTTAGAAAGTGCCAGTTAACACTATTAAAAGCTTTCTCTACATCCATGGAGACAGCCAGTTGTAAGTCAGGGCTGGTGCTTTGGAAGGAAAAGATGTTTGGGAGGCAACAAATGTTATCTTGAATGAACCGTCCTCTGATAAGGGCATTATTTGTAAATAGGGATTTTTCCCTAAATTTTGTTCCTGGATAAAAGTAAAAATTTCATCATCATGATAAAGCCTGTTTTTCCTGGATGTACTAAAGGTGAAATACGTTCTTGCAGTCTACTAGTTAATATTCCTGTGAAGATTTTCGGATTGGTACATAGTAGGGAAATAGGTCAAAATGAACTACGTTCAGTAGGGTCTTTTCCCGCACTGGGAATAACCAGTATCTGTGCCTGATACCTCAATGGAAGCAAGATCTGGAAATATTTTTTGTACCACTCAGCATTTAGCCCATCTGGGCCCGGTGTCTTCATATTACATAGTCCTTTCATACGGTCTTGAAACTCTGTCCCAGTAATCAGAGAGTCTAGAATCATACATGCTTTTGGTGGCAGTGAGAGGAAAATCAATTTCCTGAAAAATTAGATGTGGTCTGGGGAGCCCTCTCCCCTGTATGAGGTCTAGTAAAATTTAGCAAATTCCTACAGCATAACCCTTGGATCCCCCAAGGTCCTCACATACCTCCCGCAAGTTTAATATGAAGGAGCACTCTGTTAGCTGTCTGCTTCTGTAGTTGTTGAGCCTACACACAGCCTGCTCCGTTTCCCTGTTCATAATATCTCTTTCTCGTAAATCGTAAAGATTTTTTTACCATATCACTCAAGTTTTTTTCTTGACTGTGTCTGATAATGTAATCGGATGCTCTGCTTCCACGTCAAAAATCTCTCAAGGTCTAAGCGGACCTGTACCCCTAATCCTCCCTTCCCCCACTTTGAAGATTTCCATCCCACATTTCATGCTCTCAGATACCCTACAACACTAAGTCAAACTGTGACCCTGCAATGTAAACTATAACAAACCAAAACTCAGGGTACCTATGCATTCCGCCTATTAGAGTTTGTATGACTTCAAGGTAACCAGTTAATACCATTCCTGGTAGAGGCTGGGGCTGTGCTAGACAATCCCTTCACTGCTGGTTGGTCTCTGTGGAGGCCTCCCTGAGCCACTCTGGTTGTCACTATGGTGTAAGTCACCCCACCTTTAGCTCCCGTGGAGTTGTGGCGAGGTAGTATGTAAAAAACAAAAAAAAAAACCATGAAGAGTGAGCACAATTTGGCTTTTCTGCCAGTCGTCGTCCTATCTGAAAACTCTGTGGGAGAACAGTAACAATTGTTTTAAATGAATGAATTTGTTCCGCTCCTTCCAGACAGGAGGTGTCTTAGGGAAAATCACAGGCGCCAGCCTCCAGAGAACAAACTGAGATGCCCTAAACATTGGGAGTAGATAAGAAAAAAAAAAAAAAGAAGCGGGGAAGCTTGAGGAATGACATGGGGAAAGGGGAAGAAGGAAGGCATCCCCCGACTACGACACCCCACCATCACTAGCAAAAGACAGAAGTAGGTCTGCAACATTTGACTTCAGACCAAGAGAGCATTCTCCATGGGCACCAGTAGTGATTCATAATGGAGGAAGTGATAAAGACAAGGTAGATCACTGCCCCCTCCCCCCACATACACAGGAATCAGTGAGCATTTGCTTTTTAAGTCTGCTGCCAGTGCTAGAGATGTTTCTATCACAGGTCGCAAGTCACATGCCATTCTCCCAACACAGATAGACCTCCAGTTATCTTGCAGAGTTGACTAGTTAGCATTCTCCTAGGCCCAAAGACCTACCATCTTTGCTATGGAAGGCTTCTGTTATTCATCACCTGCTACATTGCCTAGTGGAAGAGCAAGGTGCCGTCCTCCCACTTTGACCCCCGGTTTTGTCTTAAGAGTACTGTCCGCACCCCTTCTCCCCTCCTACAGAGGTCTCCCGATGATGTCACTGCATTAATGGTCCCTACAGGTTAAATGTACTTTACTGCCCACATCAGCTCCTTCAATTGCATACAGTGAGTACTTATGTGCGAAGGACCCTCTAAGAAAGAAAGAAAGAACTGTGAGGTGTGGAACGGCCCATGAAGTCCACAGAAGTGCCCCCCCCCCCCAAAGAAAGTATGGACAAAGGAAAAGACCAACTCAGGAGGAAAAATACGCTACCCAAATGTGGTAATTTGATAATAGCATAGTACTGAGGGGTAGTAACACCTCCCAGTTACCCCACCCCACCCACATTCATAACATTTTATTTATTTTGTTCACCAGGTAAGTACAACTGAACCAAAGGCCCTTTTTCAGGAACGACCTGGAGCCGCAGTTAAAAGCAGCTTAAGATGGTACAAATAATATCATATAGATACAAATAACAATACATCATGAAATAAGCAAGATAATACAAAGTACATGCAGCAGAAAACAGATTAAAACATACACAGTCTGTTTTAAGAAATGAGACTTTAGCTGGAGTTTAAAACCTAAATGACTTTTTGTATTGCAACATGAAAGCGGCAAGCTGTTCCAGCATTCTGCAGCATGGACTGAGAAGGCACATTCTCCCATAGATGTGACAGTCTCAGGGATTGACAGTAAGTATTTTGAAGTAGATCTTAGAACCCTGCCTTCCTTTCTTAAGTCGAGAAATACATATAAAAGAGAAGCAGTTTCTATTATCAAGGTTTTGTTTGGGGTTTTCATAGCGTTTGTAAGGCACCTACTGTTACTCCCTAACCCCATTATCCAAGCCAATGGCTAAGTGTTAATATTGTGAGAGAGAGGGAGAGCTACCATCTGAAGTGTGTGTAGTTCTAGACAGTACACAGTTTAAATCAGTCAAACAATGTCCTGCTGTTAAACAGCAGTAAAGCTCCAACCAAAAATTAGGGTGCAGATTCTTGAGAGGCTTCCAAGGGTACAGTCTTGTGCTGGCTTGAACATCCAGCTTCTTTGTTGGCTGCCTTTGCTGTTTTTCCCTTTTGTCGTGCTTTAAGCTGCGCCCAGGGTGTTTGTGTGAACTGGAAGGAACTGCTGAGTCAGGACCCTGTGCGCTGCCAGGTACATTTAGCCATTTCCGCAAGATTGAGGTTGTTAGGGATATCATCCAATTTTATCTCTTGTTTCAGTAAAAAAAAGAAGTGGCATCTTTGTTTTGTAAATTTGGGAGCTGGTGTCTGAAAAAACACACAGTCTGGCTTGATACTACAGCCATGCATGCACCCCTTTAGCTTCAACTTCTTTCTGAACAATTAAACATAGAAACATAGACTTTGACGGCAGATAAGGACCGCTAGGCCCATCTAGTCTGCCCATTAGCCTACCTACAGGATAGGCTGCAGATCCTATTTAACCAACAGCCTATATCTTCCTGCCCCGCACAAGAATTGCCTTATGTCTGTCCCATGCATTCTTGAATTCTCCCACAGTTTTAGACTCCACAACTTCCTCAGGAAGGCTGTTCCATGCATCCACTACCCTCTCTGTGAAATAATACTTCCCTCACATTGCCCCTGAACCGCCTCCTTCTATCTTTAAATTGTGTCCCTTGTTCTTGCAAGTCTCTTTTCTGAAAGATGCTACCCTCTTGGACTTTGTTGATTCCCTTGAGGTACTTGAAAGTTTCTATCATGTCCCCCTCCTTCTTTCCTCAAGGGTATACATATTAAGCTCCTTTAGTCTCTCCTCATACGGCTTCTCTTGCAGACCCTGTACCATTTTAGTTGCCCTCCTCTGGACTGCCTCTATCCTGTCTATGTCCTTGGGATGGGGTCTCCAGAACTGGACACAGTATTCCAGATGGGGTCTCACCAACTGTCTGTACAGAGGGATAACAACTTCCTGTTTTCTGCTGCTGATGCCTCTCCTATACATCCCAGTATACCCCCGCCCTCCCTACTGCCTTCTCACATTGCTTGCTAACCTTAAGGTCATCTGATATGATTACCCCAGGTCCCTTTCCTGTTCTGTTGTTGTTACTACCTCCCACCCATTGTGTATTCTTCCCCTGGGTTCTTGTTTCCCAGGTGCATTATTCTGCACTTTTGCACTGAATCCTTAGCTGCCATCGTCTGACCATTCCTCCAACCTTGCCAAGTCCTTTTCATCCTTTCCACGCCTCCTTGTGTATCAACCCTGTTGCAGATCTTTGTGTCATCTGCAAAAGGCATACTTTTCCTTCCAGTCCTCTGCAATGCCACTGATGAAGACATTAAAAGGACTGGACCCAATACTGAACTCCCGCGGTACCCCACTAGTAACCTCCCTTTCTTCAGAGTGGACTCCATTTACAATTACCTTCTGTGTCCTGTTGTCCAGCCAATGTTTTACTAGGCTACCACCCTGGGACCCACTCCCAGGCTGGTTAATTTGACTAATAATCTTTGTGTGGGACTGTGTCAAATGCCTTGCTAAAGTCTAGGTAGGCCATGTCCACAGCCCTCCCTGGTCTACTACTTTGGTCACCCAGTCAAAGAAATCTATTAGATTCGCCTGACATGACCTTCCCGCTGTGAACCCATGCTGCCTTGGATCCTGTGCTCCACTGACCTCTAGGTACTCAACTATTCTTTCCTTCAGAAGTGACTCCATCACTTTCCCTACCACAGAGGTCAGACTGACAGGTCTGTAGTTTCCTGCCTCTGTCTTGGTCCCACCTTTGTGAAGGGGAATCACATCCGCCTTCCTCCAGTCCTCGGGTACCACACCATCCTCCCATGATTTATTAAAAAGAGTAGCCAGTGGTTTCACTAGTTCCTTCCTTAATTCTTTTAGAATTCTGGGGTGAATTCCATCAGGACCCATTGCTTTGTCCACCTTCAGTTTTAGGAGTTCTTGCAGAACCCTTTCTTCTGTGAAAGGACTGGATCGACCCCTATCAAGAGTGCTTCTGTTAATTGGATTAGGCACTCCCTCTCCTCTTTTTGAATACTGAGCGAAATATTCATTCAGTATTCCTGCTTTTTCACTGTCCCCTCTGCCCACCCACCGTTTATTCTATTCAGCCTCACTATCCCTCCCTTTGTCTTCTCTTCGCTGATGTACCTATAAGGTTTTATCCCCTTCTTAACTGAGTTGGCTATCTTTTCCTCAGTTTAGGCCTTTGCTATTCTGACTTCCTCCTGCTTCTTTCTGCCTTAACTGGTACAGCTCTCTGTCCTGCTCCTTCTGTGTTTCCTTATACTTCTGGAATGCTATCTTTTCTTCCTGACTTTCACAGCCACCTCTTTTGAGAACCATAGTGGCTTTTTCTTTCGTTGATTTGTTTATTTGCTTCACAAGGCTTGTTGCCTCTGTGATGGCAGTTTTGATAATTCCCCATTGTTGCTCCACACATCCTTCTAGCCTGTTTGCTAGTGCTTTTCTGAGGCACTCTCCCATCTTGCCAAAGTCAGCCCTCCTAAAGTCCAGTACCCTCATTTTGTATGGCTTGACTCTGTAGCTGAGTTTAACGTGAACCACACTGTTTGATGGTCACTTGTCCCCAGATGGCAACCCACTTCTAGATCTGAGATCCTCTCACTGCCCCCGTTTGAGAGTACGAGGTCTAAGATTGCTCCCTCACGAGTGGGTTCCAAAAACTAGCTGTCTAATGCCTGCCACCTGTAGGGCATCAAGAATGGCCCTGCTCTTGGATGTGGCTGCAGCAAATGTGCTCCAGTTAACATCTGGCATATTCAGGTCTCCCATCAACAGTATCTCCCCTTTCTCTGCCATTCTAAGAATGCCTTCCATCATATCCTTGTCCATTCCTTCCCTGACATGGGGTCTGCACACAACCCCTGTGTGGATTGTGGTGCCCTTTCCAGTCTCCAAGGTGACCCACAGTGCCTCCTCTCCTCCCTGTTTACTCTTTTGTTCAGTTGCTTTTATCCTTCCTTTACATGGGAGCTACTCCTCCCCTCTTCTCCCTGCCTGTCTCTCCTGTAGGTTATGTTGCCCTGGTATGTTAACATCAGTCATGGTTCTCTGTGTACCATGTTTCTGTGACTGCTACTATATCCAGGCATCCCTCTTCCATTAAGGCCACCAGCTCAGGGAGCTTGTTGCCCAGACTACGAGCATTGGTACTCATTACCCTCCATTTCCTGATGGCCTTACCCCTTTGCCCCATCCTGTCCTTCTTGCCTTTGTCCTTTCTCCATTTACCCTGCCCTTCTCCCTATCGACACCTCCATGTTGGTGTTTGCCACACTTACTACCGTGATTGTTTGGGGAGGCTAGGATTTTCTGCTCCTTTCCAGTGCCTCCCCTTGGCTAGTTTAAAAGCTTGCCAATGAAGCATTTAAACCTATCACCTAGGATCCTGGTTCCCTTCCGGACAGATGCAGCCCATCATGCCAGTATAGGCTTGCATCACTCCAGGTGGACCCCCGTCCCCAATGAAGCCAAATCCCTGAGCTCCACACCAGTTTTTCAACCACTGATTGAATCCATGGCACGAAACACCCTAGCCTCTCCTATGCCATAGATGGGTAGCACCTCTGAGAAGGTTACCGTGCATGCTACTTGACTAAGGCCCTCCCAATTCCACAAACTCTTCCTGCACTTCTCTAATCCCTTTCTTAGCAGTCATTTGTCCCTAAGTGGACAATGACATCCAGCTCCTCCCCTGTGCAGCTGCTCACGCAATCCTGAGGATTCGCTCCCTGTCCCTCAAGCCATGGCACCAGGCAGGCACTTACCTCCCTCTCCCTTCCTTGCCCAGTTCTACCTTCCTAACAATGGAGTCCCCCACCAGGAGTTGTTTCCTTCCCCTGCCACCCTCCTGTGGGTCTCCTTTGTGGAGGTTCCCAGCATCCTCCTTGGTCTCCACTGTAGGTGCCTCCATAGAGGAACCACACTTTGCCAGAATGGCATAGGAATTGTGGAGAGGTACAACTGGAGGGATGTGCCTCTGTTCCACCACCCTCACCCTCCCTGAGCCCACTGTGGTCCAACCGCTCCTCTTTCTTGGCAACCATTAGGACCATGCAGTGTTCCAGCATCATTTGTTTTGCAAAATCATGTTCAAAGAATAGCTTAGCATCTCCAAATAAAATCTCTCTTTTGGCCCAGGCTTTATGGAGAATGCCCATTTTAATGCAGTAGTTGAGGAAAGCCAGGATAAAGGATCGGACCATGATGTGTGGTTAGTCAGTGGGGCCGCAAGGGATCTGTGTGCCCGAATGACATTCAATGGCTGATACGGGGGGAGGCCTAGCATTTCTTTAAGCAGCCCCTCTATAAAGATAGTGGTGCCCCATGACCCCACTTTCTCTGGAATCCCATGTATACGGATATTGTTTCAGTGGTACCTATTTTCAAGATCTTCCATCTTTTGCTCAAGTTCTAAGCTTCTTCTAAGTAAATTTAAGATGGCCTCCATCTGTATATCTGTAGTGGTGCAATACTCAGTGAGACAGCTCTCTGTGGCCATGGTGCACTTTTCCGCCATTCAGAGGGCTCTTCCGCTTTTGGCCACTGGTAACTTTAGCTTTAATAGGGCTGAGGTGATGGCTTTTAATTCACAGCACAGTCTTTTAGAGGTTGTGGTATATGTTTCTTCTCCATCTTCATCATCGCTGTCTGGGGATAAGAGAGTAGGCGCTCTGGAGGAGGATCGGCTGCTGCTTCTCTCCCTTTGGTTTTCAGCTGGTAAGTGCATTTTTGTCCACTATCTCTCAACCTTTGCTGTGTAGCCATCAGGAAATCTTCTATCATATGGTTTTTGGACAGTCTGACTTCTAGATCGGCGTGGATTATACCAGATTCAACTGATGATCTAGCAGAGCCTGGGAATCAAGCAGCAATCACTGTGATGTCATCAGAAGTCGGGAACTAATTTTTCAATTAAAAACAGAAGCCATGCCCTGTGCATGATGAATACACAGAACCAAGTGATGTGAAAATGACTATTTTCCATATTGTGATTAGGGAAGTATTTTGAACTAATGGATGTATTATGCACCCTTGTGTCAGTGAACCATGATGTGAAAGAAGTATCATGTAGGCTTGAGAGAGAACAAAAAGAGATATAATCCTTAATGAAGTGTCAGTCTGTTTCTGCCTGGGGTTCTTACTCCTGCTCTCCCAGCAGCCAATTTGTCGGAGACTGACAGTGCATTCAACTGGCCCGTGTGTCACTGGACCATGGTGGCAGAGAAAGGCCTTCTGTATTCCGTAATGACATGTTGCCCTGATGGTCTCCATCTGCACCTCAGCCTATGGCATGTCCTCCTGTTTCTCTTGTTGGCACCAGGCCCACAGAGTCAATAGTCAGCTTTGCCATCACTGACGTAAACAGGGGCAGAAATGCCATCTACACTCTAGAAAGAGTAGGCTTAGGACAAAGCTGCAGTTTGTGCTTTGGTATGAGATAAGTTATTCTCTTGTTCACACAGCCTCTGAGATAAAGCTGAAATGTGGGACCTTCAGTGTTTTCCATTTATTATTTTGGTGCAGTGGGCCCATAACCTATAGACAGATAAATATTTTTTAACACCTAACACTACGCTATAGTATTTATTGTACCACCACCCTATTTTTCCCATTTTGCTGTATTTTTGGCTATCAATAGAATTTGTTTTTTAAATATCTCCCAGAATTGTCTTTGATACCAGTGCTATATGCCTTGACTAAAATCCACTTACGCACATGCACAGTGCATATAGGCAGTCCAAAGAACAATACGCCACTGGCCTCAGTCACCACAGCCACCGTCCCATATTTCCAGGCAGAGGGACCCTAGTACCTCCCGATGTAGCTCTCCTTTCAGCTTCATTATAGTACATGGTTCTTTTAAGAACTATATTCAAATTTAGAAATACTAAAGTGTGGGAGAATACACATTTAGTACACTCGGAGGTAGAGACAGGAGAGGCAGTCTGCAAGAAAAGCAATGAGTAGGATGCATAAAAGGATGCACCAAGAGGACAAAGGTAAACATTTTTAATTTCTGTGTCAGTGCAAGGTAAAAGGACCTAGGGATCATAACAGACAAGGAGCTGATGCACGACGACCAGTGTGCAGCTGACTAAGAATGCTGTGGTGCATGAAAGGAGGTGAAAATCACAGCAGGGAAAGTAATCCTGCCACTCCAAAGGACCCTTGTCAGGCCCCATCTGGAGCACTGCATGCAGTTCTGGGCTACTCACTACATAAAGGATGCTGAGACCCATATAGACGCTTGTACGTGGGTAAATGGTAGAGAAAGACTGGCATGATTTTGTAACAGAGCACTTTCGCTCAAGTTTGCTATGAACTGTGTATTCTCTGCTATGGCTGAAATAAAGGCAAGTTTAAAAACAGAAAAGAAAAGAGGATGCTGAGACAGCTGACAAGTTCTATAAATGAACAGCATTTCCAGTTTGCTGCTTAGGTTTGTACTAATTAGCTCTTTGAACCCTGGTAATGTTATGAAAGGGGATGCCCTCCACTTAGTCATCTAAAAAGCTATTAGGCCCTTGGTGCAGCTTCAATTAGAAATCATCTGAGGCACTAAAACAGTTAAAGCTGCAGCAGACATCATTTATTCCTGTTACCCTCATGCAAACTGACAGCTGCACTGGAATGTGGGCTAAAATAATGTGATGTATTTAGCTGATTATCTTCTTCTTTTGAATGTCTCACTAGGGAAGAGCAGCCAACCGGAGAAATATCCTAAAGCTCATTGTACACTTACTATGCTGTAGGAGCAGAGAGTCAATTTGGTGGGGGGCAGATATCGCACTCAAACTTTCCACTCTGACCTCAGCTTACTGCTGAAAAGTCTTTCCCCAGAATGCTGCTACTCATTATTTAAAGCTACAGAAAAGACAAAATGTATTTTTTTTCTTTCTCCTCGTCCAATCAGCCCTCCTTCCAAGAAGCACCTCAGCCCCGTCACCCTGACATCCCCTGGGACTTACCTGCCACCGCCTTCCCCCACGGCTTGCCCCCTAGCGGGGTTCCCCAAGTCCCAATGCAGAATGGATCCAGTTGTGGCGGTGTGCGCAGCTGGTTGGGTGCAGGGCTTGCAGGTGCTCATCATCCTGCCGCCGGCATTTTTTCCTCCAGTTTTCACCCTGAAAACATGATAAGCAATGACATCATGGTTCACACCCCACACTCCTGCATGACATGCACCCAGCTGCCTTTCCTCCAACTTCTGCCAGGGGACAGGCGAGCTGCGAGCTCTGCCCTCCCTCCTCACGCCACCCCAGAGGAGGAGAGCAGTCCTGCGGATGCTCGATCTTCCTCCCTCCAGCCAATCCTCTGACAGTCTGGATTCGCTCTCAAACCTGGGCCGCTGGCGTCTCAAGAGGTAGCACTACCACTGCGCTGGCGGGCCATCCCTAAAAGGTGAAATTTAATCAATCAGTTTCCCACTATTTCTTTTTGTTCTTGTCCCTAACAGGAGAATACATCTGCTTTAATTAGGTGTTGGGTGGGACAGTCACACTGATGTCGTCTGCCATATGAACATATTACGGGAGGAAGCCCCCTTATTTAAATGCCTGTGTGTGGGGTGGATAGTCTCCTTGACACAGCCTGTCAACATGATCTACCTTACTGAAGGAAGCCCCCTAATTTAAATGGCTGGGTGTGGGGTGGATAGTCACCTTGACACTGCCTGTCAACATAAGCACCCCTACTGGAGAAAGCCCCCTTATTTAAATGCCTGGGTGTGGGGTGGATAGTCACGTTGACACTGCCTGTCAACAAAAGCACCCTACTCGAGGAAGGCCCCTTATTTAAATGACTGGGTGTGGGGTGGATAGTCACCTTGACACTGCCTGTCAACATAAGCACCCCTACTGGAGGAAGCCCCCTTTCTTTTTGTTCTTGTCCCTAACAGGAGAATACATCTGCTTTAATTAGGTGTGGGGTGGGACAGTCACACTGATGTCATCTGTCATATGGACATAATTACGAGAGGAAGCCCCCTTATTTAAATGCCTGGGTGTGGGGTGGATAGTCACCTTGACACTGCCTGTCAACATAAGAACCCCTACTGGAGGAAGCCCCCTTATTTAAATGCCTGGGTGTGGGGTGGATAGTCATCTTGACACTGCGTGTCAACATAAGCACTCCTACTGGAGGAAGCTCCCTTTCTTTTTGTTCTTGTCCCTAACAGGAGAATACATCTGCTTTAATTAGGTGTGGAGTGGGACAGTCACACTGATGTAGTCTGTCATATGGACATCATTACGAGAGGAAGCCCCCTTGTTTAAATGCCTGGGTGTGGGGTTGGATAGTCACCTTGACACTGCCTGTCACATGGGCACCACTACTGGAGGAAGTCCCCTTATTTAAATGCCTGGGTGTGGGGTGGGATAGTCACCTTGACACTGCCTGTGACATGGGCACCACTACTGGAGGAAGCCCCTTTATTTAAATGCCCAGGTGTGGGGTGGGACAGACACCTTGACATTGCCTGTCACATGGTTACCATTACTGGAGGAAGCCACCTCCTTTAAATACCTGAGAGTGAAGCTGGATAGTCACCTTGACACTGCCTGTCACGTGGACATTATTACAGGAGGAAGACCCCTACTTTATATACCTGGCGTGGAGTGGGGGTAGTCATCATGACGACTCCGAACACATGGACACCATTATTGGAGGATTCTCCCTCCTTTAAATACCTATGTGTGTGTGGCGGGGGGTGGGGAGATAGTCAACTTGACATCTCCAGTCACATGGACACCATTACTGAAGTAAGCCCCTGACTTTATATACCTGGGTGTGGGATGGAATAGTCATCTTGATGTCTCGTGCCTCATGGACACCTGAGGAAGCCCCTGCCTTTAAATACGTGGAGCTCTCACCCTCTGCCGTCCTAACTGCCAAACTCCGCGATCCAACCACTACAAAACTAGCTAATATACCAGGAGGGGTCTGTCTAACCCTCGTTTGTTAGCTTTAGGGGCTATTGGCCGCGGTTCTGCCCAGCGCTATAGAGAGATGGAGGTGGATAAAAAACAGGCCGCGATACGGCACACGCCGCCTGCGACCCCAGAGAAGCTAGCCAAGAAGTCACGCAACCAAGCGGGTGCAGCGCCGGAAAAGACCGGTGAGAGGAGTCCTCAAATGGGCTCTCCTACGGAGGATAAATTTATGCAAGAGCTGGCCCCATTAAGGAGATCCTCCAGGATATCACCACGGATCTAAAGTCCCTGCGAAGGGACCTCTCCTCCTTAACCACAAGAGTATCGGATGTAGAAGCAAAGGTATTTTCTTTGGAGCAGTGGAAGGAGAATGCCAAAGCGGAGATAGCTGGCCTGACGCAACAGGTTAAAAGGCTCCAGCTGAAAACCGAAGATCTAGAGGGCCGTAATCGCAGAAATAACCTTCTCGTCTTGGGCCTGCCAGAATTAGAAGAGAGGCAAGATCTGATAGCCTTCTTACAGCGCTTTCTTCTTAAAACTGTAGGCCCCTCACCAATCAACCCAAGTTATCATCTGGAGAGGGCACATCGATCGCTGAGGCCTAGGCCTCCACCTGATTCCCCCCCACGGCCTATAATAGTGAAGTTTCTCAGCTATATTGAGAGGCAGCACATGCCAGTAAATCCTTAGAGCTGCAGTATGCATTATGGAGGGTCAGCAAAGTTACGATAGCCCAGGACCTTCCCAAAGAGACAAGAATGAAGCGGGCATGCTTTCACCTCGATTGTTCAGAAACTGATTGCTGCATCGATCCCATTTAAGATGGTGTACCCAGCCACTCTCAAAGTTTCAATCGGTGGCATCTTTTATGGCTTTGACTCTCCAGATGCGGCTCACAAGGACCTTAGTAGCAGACTCCCTAACCTTTTTAAAACAAATGGCTGAGACTGTGATATTGACTGTTAATCCTTTTCTTTGGGCAATGTACTGGGTGTAGTTTACTGTCCTGCTAACTGTGTCTACCCTCATCTAAGATGCCATTGTCTCCCTGTTTGCCTCTCCCCCTTGGCTTCACCCCGTTATGTCCTACCTGCCTGGGTCACCCTTGATGGTGCTGGGCGGTCGGGCGGTGGGGTTGCTGGGCCGCGTGGGTGGGACTGTTTGCCGTCTCCTGGAACTCACTGTTGGGGGTTGCATTTCCTGGGGGTGCCGGTTTTAGGTGTAGGACCGGTCTTGGTCCTGTTGTTAAATAGCACCCCCCGGGAACAATGTTTGTCTGGTTGAGGACAAGCCTCCCGGATATGGCCTGCTCTGCTCACTCAAGAACCCCTTGTCCCCGTTTGTCTCAGGGGGTGAGTAGGGCTTCTCTCTGGGATGTTCTCTCCTTACTTGTCCCTTTTTATGCTCTAAATAGTAAAGATGTGTATGCTACAAATGGATCGGTCATTGTTAAGACCTTAATTAATGAACAGGCGGTTGGGGTTGGGGGGGGTTTCTTTGCATTTAGGCCCCTGAGTCTGGCGACAGCTGAATCGCGAGCCTATGGAAGGGGGGTTTGCTAGTCCAGCCCTACGCACAGGGTCCCCATTAGTTTTTCTGGTCTGGATTTGGAAAGGGGGTTTCTCTTGCTTGTTAAATGTCTGGTTTCTTTCTCCCTCAAAAGGTCCCTGTGTGATGAGGTTTCTTGGACTCGCCTTTGGGGGCTGGTGCCCAGGACTCCGGTCTCTACATCCTGGGGGCGACATCTTTTGGGCCTGGCATCGCATTGTACATAGTTGGAAGGTTTGGGTTGGGGGTTGCTTTCTTTTGGCGGGGGACTAGCCTGCCTATTTCAATATTGAGTGAGATGTACTTTAGGGATAGTGGTTCTTAGTGGGTTGATGTTACTTATTCAGCTCTCTTGGCGGCAGGCTTGGGTTATATGGGATTTAGGGATCTGGGTGTGCTCCTTTTTCGGGTTTGCTTCTGGATGTTTTAATTACTACCTCCTCCTTATTTTGGTGTTAAAATGGCTATGGGAGCTATTAAAATGGCGTCATGGAACGTGCGTGGGCTCAGAGAGAAGGTCAAACGAGTTCAAATGTTTAACCACTGTGCTTTGCTGCAGATAGAGGTGTTATTCCTCCAGGAGACCCATTTAGCTAGCACCGAAGTTAAATGGTTATCCCGATCTGGTTTTTCCCAAATTTATATGGCAAGTGGATCTAGTTCTAGCAGAGGGGTGGCTATACTCATTAAAAAGCATATTATGTTTTTGAAGGATATAATAGTCGAGGACCCAGATGGGAGGTTTATTCTGGTCAGGGGCTTCTTGAATGGGCACACTGTAGTCCTGGGTTCTGTCTACGGGCCTGTAGGGGGTAATCCCGAGTTCTTTATGACTCTAGCGGGTAAAGCTAGTGCCTTACTTCCCTCGCAGATAATCTTGGGGGGTGACTGGAATGTTCCGCCGTCCTGTTCCTTAGATAAGGACCCCCAAGTTGATCGGGCCTTTACTCCTATACAGAGGACTCTCCAAGACTTTTCCCACATGTCAGGACTGTGTGACCCCTGGCGGATTTCCTATCCCTCTCTCCGTGCTTTCTCTTTCTTTTCCCAATCCCATGGTTCATGGTCTAGAATTGACTATATTTTAATTAGCAAGTCTCTTCTCCCAGGTTATCTTCAGTCCGTATTGAACCGATAGTTCTCTGACCATGCAGTGGTCTGGATTAGAATCTCTCTGAACCCTGCATTCCAGTGACACTACTTGGAGGCTCAATACCCAGCTGCTTAAGGATGTAGATATGGTGACGTAAAATAAAATCCCTAATCTCTTTGTTTTGGCAGACAACCTTGACTCTACTGAGATTTGATTTTGTGTGGTGTTCCCTAAAGTGTTATCTCAGAGGAGAGTTAATCAAACTTGCCTCAGCTAGGAAAAAGGCTCGACAGGCGCAAGCTTTTTCCTTACTGAATAAAATTAAAGAGTTGGAGACCGCCTATCCTTCTGTCTTGCCGCTGTCCTCTTTAGAAGCCCTCCTGGTGGCAAAAAATGAGTATTCTGACCTTCTTAAAGAAAGAGCGGAATACTGTCTCCTCAAAACTCAGGCTAGGTATATTGATCACGGAGAAAAAGCCAGGAGACTTTTAGCTTTAAGGCTTCATACTCTGGAGAGCTCTAGAATAATTCCGGCTTTGCAAACACCTGCTGGCTCCACCGAAACCTCCCCCAAAGGAATTGTGCGACTTTTTGAAAACTACTATAGAGATCTCTATAGTTCGCCCATATCACCTGCATCTCCCTTAGATATCGCATCGTATCTGGAAGATGTGGATATTCCGCAACTTCTGCCATCTCATCAGGAGGCTCTAACCGCCCCTATCTCTCTATCTGAAATTGAGAGTGTCATTGCTTCTATGACTCCTGATAAAGCGCCTGGTCCGGACGGCTTTCCTTCCAACTTTTATAAGACTGTCTCTAGAGAACTCGCCCCTATATTTCTTAAACTCTATGAGTATCTCTTTTCTTCCCCTGTCATAGATCCTACGCTCTTGGAAGCCACTATCATTCTGATTCTCAAGCCAGGTAAGACGTCTGCTGATCCGGCGAGCTATCGGCCTGTATCGCTTCAAAATTATGATATGAAAATTCTTTCTAAAATCCTGGCTGAATGGATTAGGAAGGTCTAGGCCCACCTCCTCAGTCCAGAACAGGTTGGCTTTGTGCACTCCCGGTCCCCCGCAGATCACCTGAGGACTCTTTCTCACATTTCCCACTATGCCAGCACAATTCAATCTCCCATAGCCTTAGTTTCATTAGATGCTGAGAAGGCCTTCGATCGAGTGGATTGGTCCTTCCTTTGGGCGGTGATGACTAGGATGGGGTTTCCGGTTCCCTTTCTGCAGTGGGTCCAGACCTTCTATAAATGCCCTTCGGCCAGGATATATTGTAATGGCCTGTTCTCTTCGCCGTTTTGGTTGTATACTGGTACTAGGCAAGGTTGTCCACTTTCACCCATTTTATTTAACCTATACCTGGAACCCCTACTTATTAAACTCAAATCCTCCCCACTTATTAAAGGGTGTCCAATACGTCAGCAGGAGCTGGCTCTTTCTGTGTATGCAGATGATATACTCTTTGCATATTGTGCATCCTGTGGACTCCTTTAGGTTTCATTAGATGTTATCAAACGCTATGGGGCCCTGTCTCAATACAAACTGAATATTTCCAAGTCTGAGATTTTCCCATTGAACAATTATACGCATAAACAGGATCTCGCCAACTTTGGTATGAGGTGGTCCCCCAGATCTATCAAATATTTAGGGATCCATTTCTCAACTAATCCCTTCTTACTTAAGAAACTTCATTTAGATGATCTCAAATGTCATATTCAGCAAGATTTGCAGAGGTGGTCCGTCCTTCCTATTTCTCTCTGGGGTCGGATTAATATCATTAAAATGAACATCCTTCCTCGTATTTTCTATTCCTAAATTTACTTAATCTTTGATTGCCTATTTCCTACTTGCAGCAATTCCATGTGATGTTCTCAAATTTTATTTGGCGGGGTAGGGGTGTCCGGCGTTCCTTTCTTAAGCTAACCCTTCCTAGAGATAAAGGCGGTCTGCGACTTCCTAACTTACTGCTCTACTACTGGGCAGCGCATCTTGCTAAATTAGGGAGATGGCTGACCACCAACCCTGATCCCTCTTCTCCGATATGGCTCCAGATTGAGAAGTCGATTATCTTGGACTCGGGAGTTGATCCCTACGCTATTTTTTATACTCCACCCTCTATTCTCTCACAGTGGATAACTGATCAGACTATTCTTTTATCCCTTAAATCCTTCTCACAATGTCTGCGTTTTGTTAATATTTTTCCGGGAAAGACTTAGGTCAACGGTTATGTCCAATCCTAATATTAGGTTGGGCAACTCAATGATTACTCCTGGCTGGCTTCCAAATTGAAGAGGCCAATCTGGAGCATTTCTATGACCAAGGATCTCTCCTTCTCATTAGATATTCTGGTAAGTATGCTATTCCCAACATTAAAATTTTCAAAGTATACCAATTGAGGCACCTAATGGTGGAGAAGTTCGGTACTCACTTTAAAGAATCGAAGGTCCGCCCTTTTCTTTTCTCAAATTCTAACACTTGCTTCCAAACCACATCCTATCTCACTAATTTACTCCTTTCTTAGATTATAAGTTTCACGGAGCCCATTGTAGGTGCTAGTATCTGGTCTTCTTCGCTTCCTGATTCTAATTTGAGCTGGACCAGCATATGGAGGGATCTTCATAAATTTCATACCAGGACAGACTAAGACTAACACAATACTATATTGTTAATAATATGTATTACACCCCAAGAAGTTATTTCAACTCAATAAGCTCTCTCATTCCCTCTGCACCAGATGTAAGCAGGGCTTAAGGAGACTCTCTGCATATTTTTGGGAGTGTACCAAGGTAGCCCTCTGTGGTCCTCAATTAGAGACAATCTTGATCCATTACTGGGTCTCTCAAATTTTTGTGTTCCTAGATTTGTATTTTGGGAGATTACACTAATATAGACAGTGTGTGGAACGCTGATACCATATGGCCATGGTCTCTATTGTGGTTAAGAAACTGGTCCTTAGGCATTGGACCGACCAAGTGACCCTGTCCTATGCTGAATGGTTGACCGAGCTTTCTGCCTGTCTTAATGCTGAAAGGTTGATAGTCAGCTCACAGAACCATATGGATCTGTTTCAAAAGAAGTGGGGTAAATTATACTGCTTTATCTTCATCAATGATTGTTGGCCTCCTCTGACGCCAGTAGTGATTTCATTTTTTCTGCTTGCTCTTATGTTGATGTTTACATTGCTGTTAATCGGAGGTTTGTCTATTTTCAGGTGATTACTGCTCCTAATATCCAGATCAGTACTGTCATGTGTTCAGCACACTCAATTGGGGGTGGGTGGAAGGGGGGGATGGAGGGGGGAGAGGTTTACTTATGTTTTTTTTCATTTTTTTTGTGTTGCAGTTTATGTTATGCCATGTTAGCTTCTGAACTGCTATCTTTATCATATGTTGTTGGTTGTTCTGTTATCGGAAAATCAATAAACTTAAATTAAAAAAAAAAAATACGTGGGTGTGGGGTGTGACAGTCACCTTGACATCTCTTGTTACAGAGACACCATTCCTGGAAGAAGTGCCCTCATTTAAATACTTGGGTGTGGGGTGACAGTCATCTTGATGTTTCCTGTCACATGAACACCAGTACTGGAGGAAGCCTTCTCTTTTAAATAACTAGGAGTGGGGTGGGATAGTCATATTGACATCTCCTATAACATGGACACCATTACTGGAGGAAGCCCCTCCTATAAATACTTGAGCATGGCCTGGGGTGGGATAGTCACCTTAACATCTCCCGTCTTCAAAAGAAACAACTCCCGAAACTCAGTGCTCCAAACCGCAAGAATATGTTACTTGTTGACATAGTTATACTAGTATTTGATTCACATTCAATTCAATTTTATTTTTAACCAGGAAATACACCATTGAGATACTCATTTGCAAGGTGGTCCTGGGGGGACACACATAGTATACATAAAAGCAAAACACAACAGATTTATACAATAGTTCACACAATACAGTGGGTAATACATAACAAGGTACAGTCAGAGTATTCAGATTTTTACATATCTATATAGGTGCAAGCAGCTAAGTGCATAATATGACTGGAATGGAAGGAGGTAATTGGGAAGGCAGAGCATGATCCATAAGGTGAGGTAGGAATAGTCGAAGATAAGTAGGATGGGGAAGAGGTGTAAGGGAGAGAGGCTCAGGGAGTAGCAGGGCATAGACAGACAGGACTCTTTGGCAGTTGTCCACAAAGCATGTTCAGTCACCACTCCTACAACTCAACCATGTGGTCCTCTGGCTCCACCCCCACTGCTCTCAGAACTGCACACTGGAAACAGATATCAAAAGCAAGTCTTGCCAGGTCAGGTTGTGTGGATGTGAACTGAATACCAGTAGCAGAACTTGCTTTCCTCATGTAAGAGAAGGACTCCACAAAAAAAATGTGTGTGACTTTTTGGCGCTCCCTTTGGCCTCAACTGTAATGGCCCGTCCTATCTTCCTAGCCTTGGAGGATGCTACTTTGGCAGCCTGGCACAGGCCTAGTACCCTACCTGCAGTTCCCAAAAGGCAGATAAGCAATATCTGGGCCCTAGGGATCAGAAGCATTATTTTACGCAGCCTGAGATGAACTCTGTGGCGATTATGGCTGCTCATGACTGCTCCAGAGTGCCGCAACACATGATCACTAGGCCTCCCATAAGGAATGCAGGAAGATGGATATCCTGGAGAAAAATACATTTTCCTTCTACACGCTGGGCTTGAGAATTGCAAACTAACAGGGTTATATATTGACACAGACAATATAACCACCATCCATTCAACTGTGTCAGGTGGCGTTGCGAACATGTTAACTGACTTCCTTGCTGCAACTGGACCTTTGGTGGTCCATGTAGCAGGTGCAAACAATCAGTCTGTGGATGCCCTCAGTTGTGTGGGGAAGGCACCCTACAAGTGGTTGCTGTCCCACGTATTACATAGAAACAAAGAGATTTGTCAGCTGAAGATGGCCTCGTGAGCTATTTAGTCTGCCCAGAGTCAGTGGAGCACATGCACACTGTGTTACATGGTGCTCTGTTCTCACCTGTCCAGGCACTATTACTCACTCTTTTACCTTATCCCACCCTCTTCTGAAGCTGTCAATAGATTTTGTGCTTACTACCTCCCCTGGTAGTTTATCCACCTCCCCTCACCACCATCACCACTCTCACTGTGAAGGCCTCCCTTCTGAATTTACCCACAGCCAATTTGCAGCCATTTCCACTTTATACTTTTGCTGTCACTGGTCCGTAATAATTCACTGGGGTCTACCCTACTGATGCCTTTCTCTGTCACGTCCACCCCCCCCTCCCTTCTATCCTCCAGTGAGTACATATTCAGGTACTTCTGCCTCTCTTCATGCAAACACCCCTGCTGCCCCTGAATCATTCTGGCAGTCCTGCTTTGCAGCACCTCCAGCTGATTCATATGTTTACTTCTGTGGTAGTGGTTCTAGAATTGGACACAGCATTCCAGGTGCGGCTCAACCAGGGATCTGTAGAGGCAGTATGACCTCCTTCCTTACGTTTGTGAATGTGAATATACAGATTGGTAAAAGATAGGACTCGCTCACTAAAATTAAACAGATATTCACTCTTTTTATATAAAAATTAACAGCATTTTATTTTTCATTACAGTGTTAAACAACTGTTTTGGACAAAATCCTTCATCAGTGTGAACACTGCATTGAATAAATAACAGCCTGCTGTGTTCTTTTCAATATATATTTTATAATATTTTGCTGCTGGTACCTATTCCTTTTATACTTGTATTCTTTTCTGGCATAATCGTGGCAGTGCTTAAAACTTTCTTCTGCCTTGTAATTTGTTTTAAACAATTTATGTACTCTGATGTAGCAGCATGACTTCCTGCTTTATCTCTGTATATACATGAATATTTGCTTGACTGGTAACAGGACTACTCCCTTTAATGGAAACTTTTTGCTTTTCTACCGAGGTGGCTGTGTTGGCTTCTAATCCTCATGTTTGTGAACCCCTGCTTGTGCAACCAAGCATCCTGTTTGCCCTTCCCACTGCTTCACTGCATTATGTAGAGGGTTTCAGGGTACTTGTAACCCCCCTCCAAGCTACTCCCAAGTTCTTGTCTCTGTACTTGCATGACTTTGCATTTCTTAGCACTGAATCTCAGCTGCCAGATGCTGGACCATATGTCCAGTCTTTCCAGATACTTCCTCATGTCCCTGATCCTCTCTTGTGTCCACCCTCCCACACAGCCTAGTGCCATCTGCAAAAAAAAAAAAAAAAAAGCAAATTGTGTCCTTTATGCCATTCCCGGCCTATGTCATTCATGAACATGTTGAAGAGAACTGTCCTGAACACCAACCCCTGTGGTACTCCACTGCTAACCTTCTTCATCCCCTAGTGTTCCCCCCAACCATGACTCCTTGGATTCTCTCCCCTAACCAGCTTGCCACCCCTCCAGTCATTTTGTCCCCTACCCCTGCCACCCCTCCAGTCATTTTGTCCCCTACCCCTGCCACCCCTGTAGTCATTTTGTCCCCTACCCGTGTCATCCAACTTCCTCATCAATCCTTTTGCCAGGGACTGAGTCAAAGGCCTTGCTGAAGTCCAGGTACAATGACTACTGCCTGACAACTGTCCAATGCCCTTGTGACACAGTCGAAACAATTTATCAACTTCATCTGACGTGACCTCTCTGCCACAAACCCAGGCTGCCATCTTGTAGCCCAGTTGCCTCAAGAAATTTCACCAACCTTTCCTTAAGAATGGTCTCTATCAGATTGCCAATGACTAATATCAAGCTAGTTGGTCTGTAGTTTTCCAGCTTGTCCCTGTCCCCGCTCATATTTATACAAGGGCACTACATCCATTGTTCTCCAGCCATGGGACACCACACCTGAATAGAGGGAGCTGTTGTACAGGTGGGCCAGTGAGGCTGCCAATACTGATGCCAGCTCCCTTGGCACCCTGGGGTATACATACCATCTGGCCAGGGAGATTTATTCACCTTCAGAGTTACAGCAGCAGTCACTTAAGGACCCTGTCAGCAGTGATTGACTCTTCACACATATTTGCTGCCCCTCCCTCCTCTTGTCTATCCTTCCCTGTGCTATTGCTCATTCCTTCTCTTTAGTGAATTCTGAGAAGTATTCATTCAGTACTTCTGCCTTTCCTCTACTATCCTGCACCCAACTCCATTCCTTGACATAGTTTGACGTCCCCTTCTTCATTTGCCTTTTCTTCACCCAGATGTTCTGAAGGAATGTCTTGTCTCCTTCCTTGACTCCTTTCACTATTCTCAATTCATCTCCCACTTTGTCTCTCCACACTTCTCTGCTAGCTTATTTGAGTTTGTCCAAGTAGTCCACTCCGCCCTCCTCTTTCTGACTCCCCCTGTACTTTTTGAAAGGAACCAGTGTTCCCGGTTTGGAGAACACTATCAGTGGACCTGTTTTCTTCCTCTGAAAACAGGAATCTGGTCTGTTTTGTATCAGCCCATCCCCCTCAGCAGGGTACCCTGCATGGGGAAGCACTTGCCCGGTCCTGGACAGGTCTCCTGTATGCATTCACTCTGTTTCCTCTGGTCCATAATGTGGTCTTTAAGGGCCAGAGGGATAAGGCTTCCTGATCTTGATAGCTCCTGAATGGCCTCACCAGTTCTGGCACCAGGATCTCAGACTCAACAGCAAGCCAATGTGGCTGCTACCACTCTCTCCAGACCTGCTAATGAGCTCTGATAGGATGGTCATGCCCCAGGACCTGCAGTCCCTACACCTGACAGGCTGGTACCCGAGTGGCTACAGTTCCAGGCTTTTGGGTTTTCCGAGAATATTTTCAAGATTCTGGAAGTGACTCGGAAGGCGTCAACTCACAAAAATTACAGCTGTATATGGAACAGGTTTTCATGGTGGTCACAGAAAAGGATTGTCCTCCGGTTGAAATGGAGCAATTAAGAATGTAGCATTTGATGCAGAGAGACAGTGCACACACTGTCATGCACATATCGTAGGTGATCCTCATGGTGGATTTCCTAACCCCCATGACACAGGCAAAAAAGCGGAGCCTAGTATGGCTACAGGTTGACTCAACAGGGTAAACCACACAAAGAAAACAGTCGACGGTGCTCCCTAAGGGCAGTGCCACTCAAAGCAACATGGGGAAATAAGCACTGACAATGGAAAGTGACAACAAGATGGTCCAATATGCATCCAACGGTGGGCAAAAAAACAGCTGAGGTATATTGGGGCAATCCACATTATATAAGTGATGCCATTGTCATACAAGGGGACGTCAACGTGGATAGCCCTAGCTATGGAAAAAGATTTTGATGCTGACAGTTTACCATCCAATCTGAGGGCCTTTATGGAGGAGATATCCTCAAAGATGTAATGTGTACATTTTCTGTGCTATCCTGCCTTTCTCCTTTTATTCTCACTGCTATTCTTCATACAAAAAATAGTATACATTCAGCAGAGTATTACATGGCTGTAATTCTGTAGGGGGGATGTGGACACTACCAAGAGGAAAAGCAGAATCTCACAATTTAAGTTTCAGCAGTTTATCTGCCAAGAGACATTATAAACTGTCCCTGAGTGCACTGTAAAATATAACAGTAATATTCTGTTTTACACACTAATAAAATATGCTCTTTTATTTTCCAATTCATTTTTAATTAACAAAGCTAGCACATAACGTGTGCACACACACACACACACACACACACAGTCTCTCTCTCTTTGGATGATGACTTTGTTATCATCCCCCCCCCCGCCGCTGCTGTGCACTGCCATTGCTTGTATTTTCACCCTGGTATTGGTATCTGTTTCCCGCTTCCCCGCCTCCACTGCTAGTTACTCTGTATATAGCTGATATTTATAACAAATGTGTTTTATAACTTGTGTTTATAATTGTACGTTCTATGTGCCTATATGAAGTAACTGATTGCACATTCCCTAACCTCCTTTCCCCCAGGACACATCTGGAAACGAGCTCTTGCAGCTCAGTATGCACTCCTGGTGCAACTTTTAAATAAATAAATAAAATTAAGATCTAAGCGAAGTTACCTGCTCAACAGCTGCAGCGTTGCACCACAGAAACATAGAATTTGTCGGCAGAAAAGGACGGTTTGACCCACTCAGACGGGCCCAGATGTTTCCTGCCTAATCTGTCTCTGCAGACCCTAACTGGTCTCTGTCAACCCTCTGGCGACCCTCCCTCCTATCTGCCCATTTTCTAATACACCCCTACGTTTATCCCATGCATGCCTGAAACCTCCCACTGCTTTTGCCTCCATCACTTCTGCTGGTAATCTGTTCCAGGTATCTACTATCCTTTGAGTGAAGAAATATTTCCTCACATCTCTCTCTCTCTCTCTTTTTGTAAATATAACTTTTATTGAACAATTTTCCATGTTTGCATTATCCACTGATATACATAATAAAGTCAGTTTACAAAACCAAAATGTGTGATCCTTAGTCATCTTTACAATTTCACTTTTCTGGATAGAATTAGGAGCCGAGGTTATTATTGCCTCAACCCACTATATTATGGCGAGTGGGGGGTCACAGAACAAAAAGCAATAGCAATATCACCTTAGCTCCCAAAAGTGCAGAGGAATAAAGGTATACATTGTTACTCATACTGAGATAGCAGGTTGACTAGGGGTAGCCCTGTCGGGGGCTGGCTAGTATCATGTGGTGAAAGCTGGATGGTTTGAGTCTTCCCATGGTGGTGGCAATCACTGACTTTTCCATAGTGGAGGTGGGTGCATGTCTTCTTGTGGGGACTTATGAATGAAATCCTGGTCCCTGCTCATCATGTCCTCCCATCTCTTAAATCCCCCCATACTGCATGCCCCTGGTACTGGTGCTCTTTCTCATTTGAAAAAGACTCCCCTCCTGCACCCTGTTAACCCCTATGAGGTACTTGTAGGTCTCTATCATGTACGTCACCTCTCACTCTTCTCTGTTACAGAGTGTATGTGCCGAGATCCCTCAGTTTCTCCTCATAGGGCTTCTTGTATAACCCCTGCACCATTTTTGTTGTCATCCTCTGTACTGCCTCCACCCTATGTCTTTTCTGAGGTGGGGTCTTACCACACATCAATACAGTGGCAACACCACCTCTTCCTGCTGAAGATGTCCCTCCCTGTGCACCTCAGTATCCCACTAGCCCTATCCACTGCTCTGCCACACTGCCCTGCCAACTTTGAGATCCTCAAATATGATAATCAGAAAGTCCCTTTCCTGTTCAGTGACTGTTAGTACCTCCCCCGTCCTATACTCAGTGCCCGGGTTCCTAGACATATGATTTTGCACTTGTTGTCATTGAACCCCAACTGCTATGCTCTTCATCACTCCTCGAGTTTCCTTAAGATCCCAGCACATTCTCTCCACCACCTCAAGTGTCCACTCTATTGCAGATTTTGGTATCATCTGCAAAAAGGCATACTTTCCCTTCCAGTTTCTCAGCAATGTAGGTTATGATGACACTGAAGAGGACCAGACCCAGTACTGAGCCCTACTGTACCCTGCTGGTCACTCTCCCATCATTAGAGTAAATACCATTTACCACCACCCTCTGTCTCCTAACCATTAACCAGTTTCTAACCCAATTCACCACTTTGGATCCCACCATTAGACTACTCAGTTTCTTTATCAGCCTCCTGTGTGGCACAGCGTCGAAGGCCTTGCTGAAGTCCAGGTAACTGTCCTCCCCTTGTCCAGCTCCCTGGTCACCCAGTTAAAGAAATCTATCAGATTCATTTGGCATGACCTTGTCCCATGAATTCATGCTGCCTATGGTCTTGCAGCCCACTGGATTCAAGACACTCTGCCAGTCTTTCCTTCAGCAGGTTTTCCATTAGTTTCCCCACCACTTAACTAAGACTGACTGGCCTATTGTAAGTAGCCTCCTCCCTCCTGCCGCTCTTATGTAGAGGGACCATGTCAGCTTTTCTCTAGTGCTCTGGTATCCTATTCAGTCCCATACCTGTGTCCACCTTCACAGCTGCTAATCCATTCCGATCTCTTTCCTCTGAAAATGCACTTGTGTCCATCTGCCAATCCCTGCTACTCCCTGGTGGTCCGTCCACCAACTCCTCCACTTCAAAGACCAAGCAGAGCTGAAGTACCCGTTTAAGATCTCCCAAGAAAACAAAAATGATCCATGTCTTACGGGCCCAGAACACTTGCTATGTTACCGCTTATCCAAGTGTAAAAAGGCTTTGCGTGACATGGAGGACACCCCTACCAAATGTACAGATTTGTTTTATAATTCTTCATTCACATCCTCTCATTTGTATCCCTGTATTCCACTCCCCTCAAACAGGTTCCATCTCTCAAACCACAGCAGCCACAGTACAGTTATAAAGCCACAGATTTAGCAGAATGGGACTGTGATCCCAACAGGTTCAGGGTCAGTGCAGTTCAGGGGCAGCTCTCTAATCTCTGTGCCAGAAGACAGTAGGTTCAAGTAACGCACCTGCAGCTCTCGCACTCCTAGTCATTGTTGACACTGTGAGGCCTCTCTGCAGTGGAGTTGTACTGATGGAAACGACTGTGCAGGTAGAAGTTACAGAACCCATAATGGAACATTCTAAAAAGAGCATGGGCTAACCTGGGCATCCTGGCTATCTCTACCTCTCAAAAAACAGGTCTTAATTAATGTATCCATGACTGAGTGGGGGTGTTTCTGAGCAACTAACAGTGCAGGTTCTAATTAATCTGTCCACGACTGAGTCGAAGTATTTCTGAGCAACTAACAGTGCATATTCTAATTAATCTGTCCATGGCTTGGGTGGGGGGTTACTGAGCATCTAACAGTGTAGGTTCCAATTAACCTGTACACGATTTCTGAGTAGCAAATACTGCAGATTCTTATTAATCGATCCATGATTTGGTGGGGGTGTTACTGAGCATCTAACAGTGCGGGTTCTAATGAATCTGTCCATGGCTGAGTGGGGGAGTTACTAAGCATCTAACAGTGCAGGTTCTAATGAATCTGTCCATAGCTGAGTGGGGGGAGTTACTGAGCATCTAACAGTGCAGGTTCTAATGAATCTGCCCATGTTTGAGTGGGGAAGTTACTGAGCATCTAACAGTGCAGGTTCTCATTAATACATCCATGGCTGAGTGGGGAAGTTACTCAGCATCTAAAGGTTAGTCTCTTTGTATACATTCATAGCAGTGCTTAAAAGGCAGCTGGCGCCATTTGGATAACTTTAGCAAAACATAATATTTAGACACAGTTCAGCTTGTATCTCACATTAGTTCTGTATTCCTCCTCCCCATTATTTATTTCTGAGGCCATTGGCATGAAAATGTGAGATTTGCTCCTGAAGAGTTCATCTATTCCTGTAGCTTTCTCCCTACCTGAGTTCATAATGCTCTACTTGTGACATCACAATTACTACCATGGCAACAGATTGCGATGTCACAACTGAGGGATATGAGATGAAGTAGGGAGTAAGCTAAAGAAAGAGGCAGATGAACTCTAAGGGATATAGAGCATGTTTCTATGCAAATTTCTCAGTAATGAGCAATAGGGATGAAAAATATATCGATACATATAGAATGCTAGCAAAACTGTACCTAAATATTATGCTTTTCAAAGTTTTCTTTGAGGCGTCAGCAGCTGTTTAACTCACTGCTTTGTAAAGCACTTGAATATGGAATTTGGCATATAAATGCAAATCTAAACCTATTAATTTGAGTGTTTGCAAATCAATTCTTGGGCCAATTATGCCCCCCCCCAAAAAAAAAACCCTGTAAGGAGAACTGCTTGGTTTCCAGACAGTAGGAAACTAGTTACGATACTACAAATACTCTTGCAGACCTCATCAACAATGTGTGACTTCAAACTCAAGGCTCTACAGGATGTTTCAAAACACAGTTTTTGTTACCATGCTACATTCTTTAGTTTTAACATACCAAAGATGCTCTTCGTAGCCGCCGACTCAAGGGCTTGTCAAAGGGAGGACTGTTCATAGCAAATTTCTCTAGATAGCCTTCAGGAAGACGGATGTCAGCTGGGAGGGATAGACGCTTGTTTATGTCCTAATAAGTAAAACAAGAGAAAGAGAGGAGAAGACATTTAAATAATATATACTTTTTCGAATAATGAATGTACTCAGGATGGTCCCACAGTGATGCCACAGTCAGTTTACAGTTGGGTCCTGCCCATATCCTTTTTTGCTCCCCACTCCCCAGCCTGACCTCTTTGCCGTTTCCTACTCCCAGCCCCATCACCCGCCTTCTCCTGGATGTAGCCTCTCAACTCCATGTTCCTCCATGGCTTACTCCCCAGGAGAGGGTAGATGGGGGTGATCCTTCACTCTGCCGAAGGTCATGCTCGGCCTAGAGTCGAGGGGCTAAAGTCAGCAGTGCGCAGCCTGCGGGGTGGGAGCTGCATTATTCTGCTGACTGGATGGTCTTTCCTTTTCTCAAAGCAAAAATCCTGAAGACCTAAGCACTCACAAAGGAGACTAGTAGCCAGGCGAAGCTTAATACAGAAAATACTTTAATAATGATGAAAGCGCAAACTGCACCAGATACAAATATGGGGTATTAAACAGCTGGTACAGCATAGCAAAAACGCTACACATATCGGAGGGTAATGCTAACCATTTTCTGAACTGCACAGCACTGGACTACTAAACATACAGAAAATAAAAACTTTTTATTCAGGGTTACCTATTCGAAACACATTCAAAATACAGCATTTTTCTTTTTGCTACTCAATCTGTGCCATTTGGTATGCATTATCACAGTTGATTAGCGCTTTCACGCAAAACTGCTAATCAATATTTTTGGCTTATTTAATACCCTGAAATGAACAAGCAAAAAGCTGGATGAACAGTAAGTGTGAAATGCAGAAGTATGGCTACAACTTAAAAAGTCTCTATAGCTGTAGGGGCTTGGTATTTGGCACAGTTCGCGCTTTTATCATTATTAAAGTATTTTCAGCATTAAGCTTTGCCTAGCTACTAGTCTCCTTTGTGAGTGATCAGGTCTTCAGAATTTTTGCTTTAGTGTTTTGAGGGCTGCCTGCCTCACCTTCTTGAGCACCGGCCCTGCACCGTGTATCATGCCCCCCCGAATTCTTTTCTTCTCCCTCTGCCCTCGTGAAGCTGACTGGCGATGAGCTGTGTGACGCGACACACACACACCAGAAGTGTGCCATGTGTCCAGCTCCTTCAGCCTCCTCCCTGACTTGAACTCCTGTCTGCACCACCACCTGTGGACATCCAGGTGACAAAGCCATGAGGCAGCAGCTTCCACCCTCATTCCCCAGAGGAGAAGTACGCCTTCTGGGACATATGATCCCCCCAGCCCCAATGACTCAAGCTTGTTCCCAAATTCGGCTTGCTGGTGTCACGAGTAGTAGTGGTACCACTGCACCAATGGATTAGCTTGCCTTTATCCTATTTTTACATCTGGGGAACTGAAGCACAGAGAGATGAAATAACTTGCTAAGGGTGTCTGAGGTAGAATTAAAATCTGTGACCTTCAGGATTAGTTTTTTAATTTCATTAAAATTATATGCCTTGGAAACCCTTTACAAAGGTCATTCCATGCCATGTTCATTCACAGTCTGGTGGTAACCAGGAGGTTTGGGCATCATAAATAGATGTGGATAACATGGCAGCTTCATCCATTAAAGCACCACCACTACATCCACCAATCCTTCATCCCTCTCATGTCCTAACCTCCAACCACCACTGGGATGTGGGCTTGAGACTAAAGATCTTTCTAGCCAATCAGCAGTGGGATGGGATCAGACCCACACACCACAGTCCAACTGACCCATGCAGACACAGGACTTGATTTGCAATGCTATCGTGTCCTACACAAGCACGTTGTATTACACCAGCAGCAAGATTTCTCCACTCTTTCCAGAATCACATATTTATGCCCACACCTCTCCCTTCCTCCACTGAGTTAACAGGGGATACCCATGGTAGGACCCACCCACATTACACAAAGCAAGAGGCATCCAAGATGACCCCCCAATGTGCTATGGCCCTAGCATGGGACCGTCAACCTGGCTCACCAACATGGTCAGGCTTACTGATCTACAGCCTGATGAGACATACTTCTTACCATCAGGTCATAAGGGGCATCCAAGATGACCACCCAATGAGCCGCACCACTGGCTCAGGACCATCAGCCTGGCTTAACAGCATGCTGAGGCTTACTGCTTACCATCAGGGGCATCCAAGATGACCACCCAACGTGCCGCAGCCCCGGCTTGGGTCATCAGCATGGTGAGGCATGCTACTTATCATATCATGAAGCGATTTCTGGATAAAAACATTTTTAAAAATTCCATATTAATTTAAGATGGTGGTGGGTAGTCACCCCTCCTAGATCAGAAAGCTCAAAATGGAGAGCAGCAGCAGAACACAATTCTCCTTTCTACAGTAACATCAGTATTTTCAAAGTGGACAACTATAGCAGTAATAGTAATATATTTATTTAGGCCCAATCCCACAGGCTCTGGGCACCTTACAAATCGTATAATAGCAGCACAGCACAGCATAGCACAGCAACTGACTTAAGGGTTACCACCAATGGAGAAAAATATGAAAATAAGTCAGTATTTACAAAATTTGGTAGAATTTATAATGGTGACAGAGAACAAATGCCAACAAAACAGTTTCCACATGTCTGACATGCATGTGATGGACGGTAAAAAAAAAAAAAAGAACTAACGTGTAGGGGGGATGCCCATGTAATATTGGCAATTCTGAATTGTCCTGCATCATACTTAAAGATGCTGAAGTGGCTGGTCTTAGCTATGGAAAATATTTCTGTTAGGTCCTAAGGCACACAGTCTAATGTGTGGGGCTTTATGGAGGAAATATCCCCAAAGAAGATATAGAGATTACTTCTGCTTTGGATCAGCAACCAAAGTAGATACTGTATATTTAATATAGAGAATGTTCTTGTATGAGTAGGGATGCAAATTAAATTCTGCCCACATTCAAGATGTGGGATGCTCCTAAGAGCAAAGCACGAGGGGTTTATGAAAGCACTGCATACCGAGTGTGCGTGAAAAACATCATTACACAACCCCTAGTCATACTACATTTTTTAAAATTACTGAGTTTACTAAAAGGTTACGTTTTACTGCACTTCTGCAAGAATGGTGCTGTCGTGGCATTGAGCTCTGAGATTTCTCTGTTTCTCTACTCCACTGCCAGTCCTCGGCCACAGAAAGACCTTAATATGTGCCCAACGGCGCTCTTCAAAGTAAGATCCCAGCTCCGCTGCCTGCCCTGGAGTCCAGGATCCAACAATGCAGCAGCTAGCGTGTTCAGTGCATTGGCGGTTCTTGCGATCAGTGGTTTTATACAGAGTGTGCTCATGCTATTGTACTTTGATTGCCAGCTCTCTGCTGTCTCGCTCTGGCCATTCCAACCAGCTAGTTATAACGGCAGATTGCAACACGGTTGTCTCTGTGTCGATGTAGTAGTAGTAGTAGTCTTTATTTTATCTGATGCCCTTCTCTGGAGGCTCAGGGAGCCATTACAACATCAAGTAATGGCAGTACATTAAATAAAACATTCATAGCCAGCCCGGTGGTGCTCAGGGTTGAGGCGCTAGATACCACACCTCGCACCATGCTGGCGACCCAGGTTTGGAAACACGCCCGGGTTGTCAGAGGTCGGCAGGGGAGGGATGGGATCGAGCATCCAAGTGACTGCTCACCCATCCCTCAGGAGGGCTGAGGGATCCCATTGCTCTGTAGTGGCCCCTGGTGATGACTGGGGGCACTACCAGAGTGCACTTGGGGGTGGAGTGTGGCAGATGTCAGCACATTGTGCCTTTGACGTCATTGCACGCCAGCACTCCAAAGGGCCATTAATGGCAGGAAAAAGGCTGGACGCGAGCGAGAAGCTTGATAGCCACACTCATAATGCCCGTAGGTCTGCCCTGGAATCGCGCTGGGGGGAGGGGTCTGGTCTTGGCCCAGCATAGCAAGGTATACGGGGGCCTCCCAGTAGGGCGGGGAGCAGTTGTACCAGACTCCCCATCATGCAAGTGAGCCTGCTGCCCTCCAGGCGGGGGGAGCCGGCAGCTGGATGCCCCTACTGTACGTACCGCAGCAGGAAAGAAATAAGGATGTGATAAAAAAAAAAAAAAAAAAAATTCTCAATGATTACAAAACATACACCTAAAAAGCTTAAAAGTACTAAAATATCATAATACATCCTCAATAAATAAATTCTTAAGTAAATCATTCAACAATTCAAACTGAAGTGAGAAAGAAATGATGTGGCCTACTGGGAACTGAACCCAAGCCCCCAGACCACTGTCTCTAACCACTGAGCTACAGACTCACATGGTTAGACACGGAGTTCCCAGACACACTTCCTTTCTCTGGTATTGCACACCCTGCAACTAGGGATAATCAAGATGACAATTAGATGTTTTTGATGCAGTACTGGTAATAATTAAAACTGGGATAGAACAGCTATGGGGAAGACTGGGCCCCAAATGCCTGAATAGATAAAAAGGTTTTCAGACCCTGCTTAAAGGCCTCCAGTAAGGGAGCCTCCCTCAAAGTTCTTGGCAAAGAATTCCATAGGACCAGACCTGCCACCTCAAAGACCCGGTCCCCTAAGGTCTTCAGCCTTGCCCTAGGAACTACCAGGAGGCCCTCCTCAGTACAGCGGAAAGGGCGCAAGGGTATATGAGGGCACAAAAGCTTAGTCAGATAGCCTATGCAGGGCCTTATAAGTTAGAAGTCCAACTTTAAAGGAGCTATACCACTTAACTGACAGCCAGTGCACAGTATGCAACACCGGGGAGACATGATGCAACCTCGAAAGGCCTGTCAGCAACCTAGCAGCTGCATTCTGCACCAACTGCAGGTGTCACAGTATACTTCTACTGACCTAAGGTACAAAGCACTGCAGTAGTCAAGCCGCGAAGTCACAAACACATGCAGAAGTGCGGCCAGATCACCAGGGGATAAGGGGTTTAATCCAGCTGGTATTCTGTAGATGGTAAAAGTCATTCTGAACAACTGCTGACATCTGAGCCTCAGAAGTCAGACCCTCACCCACAGTGACTCCCAAATTTTTCACCTCTGTGACACCAGCCCCAGAGAAGCAAAGCTGAAGGCGCCACCCCCCACCCACCCCTGCTGTATCACCAGTACTTCAGTTTTCTCCAGGTTACGTCTCAACCAGCTCGATAACATCCAGTCTAAGATCTTGGCCAGGCACTTATTTAGCACATCAACCACACCCAGTGTCCCAGGCACAAAGGACATGTAGAGCTGGGTATCATCAGTATAGCAGTGAAACCCAAGCCCATACTACCTAATGATCTTATCTACGGCTGGGCTGAAGGGACTCGGGAGATAGTGGTGGCCTGGGTGGTTGCCAGTGGGGGATGCAAAAGGCAGGCAGTGTGACTGTATGTACATGAGCAAGAGCAGGCTGGCAAATCTTTGACTTGTGCCATTGCAGAAGATCCAGAAGAGAGAGAGAGAGACTACTGGAGGCCCAAGAGAAATGTTACAGAAAATCCCAAATGAAAGTTTTTTCCTTTTCTTGGCCTCAAACTGTGTAGCTGATAGTCTGTATGAGAAAGGACGGGCTGGCAAAATCTTTGATTTGTGCCATTCCTGATCCAGAGGAGAGGGGGGGAGACTACTGGGGGGTCCAAGAGAAATTTTACAGTTACATCAAACCTCAAATTTTTATTTCCTGGCTTCAGTGTGGCTCTGTTTACAGGGCAAGGGCAGCAAGGTGGCAAAATAAATCTTTGACTTGTGCCATCCAATCATGAATCACAATCACTTGTTAACATTCATTCACAATCTTGTCCAGAGGAGAGAGAGACTGCAGGGGGGCCCACGATAAATATAACAGTCCCAGAAATCCATAATAATTTTTTTTCCCTGGCTTCAGTGTGGCTGTGTGTACAGGGCAAGGGCAGCATGGTGGCAAAATAAATCTTTCACTTGTGACATCCAGAGAGGAGAGAGAGAGAGAGAGAGAGAGTCTGCAGGGAGGCCCATGATGAATGTAGCAGTCCCCGAAATCCAAAATAAGTTTTTTTCCTGGCTTCAGTGTGGCTGTGTGTACAGGGCAAGGGCAGCAAGGTGGCAAAATAAATCTATGACTTGTGACGTCCATGTGACAGGGTTGAATAAGGCCCTACCCAATTTGTTATGCATAAAGAGTTTAAACACAAGGGTCTTTTCTATCCTCTCCTTTTCTGGCTCTTCTCTGTCTGGTTGCGAAACCAAATTTTCTTGTGAGATCTAGGAACTGACCACTCAGACCGTTTTGCAATTCTCTGCCTCTCGCTATCTCTCTGCCTTCCCTTGCTATTTCTGTCTTTTCTTACCCCTTGTGTATCTGCAGGTATAAAAATATTTCTGAATCTTTATGTGGAAATGACACTGAAACTGGGATCCCCTTGTTTAAAATTGTATATAGTTATACTGTTGAAATGATTGCAAAAACTGGAATTCAAGGGGTTAACCTGAAATGCAGTTTTTAAGCCTTTTGCAGAGATGTAAACAAGAGGTCAGTTCTGGGTCACAATGTCCTTTTTGCTGCACCTGCTGAAATTGACAAGAACACTGTGTGAGAAGCAGGATGTTCACTCAACGAGCTCCCTGCAAAGACTTGTTATAAAAAGAGCTGCAATGTTTTGCAAGAGGGAGAAACAGACCGAGAGACTGAGATTTGAAACTGAGAAGAAACGCTCAGAAGAAGGACTCTGTTTTCTATGTTTGTACTGCCACTGTAAATAATTATAGTGAACAAGTTTTATTTTTTTATTTTGCTGTTATTAATAATAAAACACTATTTACGAATTTTGAAACTGCTCCTGATTTTTCTATGCTTCCCGACCTGTGCCTCGATGACAGTCCAGAGGGGAGGGAGAGATACAGAGACTGCAGGGGGACCCACTATAAATGTAACAGTCCCAGAAATCCCAAATAAATTTATTTTCCTGGCTTCATTGTGGCTGTGTGTACAAGGCAAGGGCAGCAGGCTGGCAAAATAAATCTTTGACTTATGCCATCCAATTACGATCACTTAACATTTATTCACAATTTCAAGTTTTTAAAAAAATATTATCAAGACAAACAACGTACAAGTTGATGCTCCTGTGCTGCTGGCTGTGGGTGACCCAGGGGATAAAATCTGACTTTGTGACTCAAAGCAGACTGTTTACACTACAACACAAGTAAAGTACAACTACACACAAGTGTCATCATCATCATCACTCATTCCCCATTATTCTCCTTATTATCGCAAGTTTTATAGTATGTCGTGTTACATTACGTATAAGCATTAACCAATCCCAGTGTGGGACTGTGCTGCGAGTGGCTATGCACCAGATGTGACTGCATCTCCAATTCAAATTCTGAGGCACACTTAACAGTTGCTAAATTTGGTCACTTACCAGTAACTGTACTGTAGGAGTCAGTCAGGTAATCTTGGAAGGAAGTGGTTGTGGACTGCTGTGCTGTCAGTGTGCTGTGTACAGTCATGAGTCACAAGAGTAAATTTGTGCCTGGCCTCTGGGTGTGGGTAGGAGTCATCAGAAGAACATCAGGTTAGTTAGAGGGATCTTAGTTTTTTGTTTTTTTTTACAGGCTAGAATACTAATGATATCATTATTTGCATCTGTCTGTGTGTGTCTCTTTCTCTCCATCTCTCTCTGTCTCTCCCAGCACACTCATGTCACAGACCCAAGCAGGATATGCCACCACTATAGGCCAGCCATGAAGGGGCTAGCAGTGAGTGACTGCTTTTTTATTTAGCAGTTTTACACTAATACAAATAATCAATTAAATTATTTCCTTTGGGCCTCTGTGTCAAATGTGGCTGACTTTGGCCACTTTTATGCATTTTTTTGCATTTTTTCAAATATCTGTCAATAAATCAGAACTTCACCGTGTTCAGGTTCTTATTTAATAAGGGTCAGAATGAGTTCTCCAAGCCCTAATCTTACCCAGGGGTAGCATATACACCCCAAACAGCACCAAAGGAAGAACGGAACCCTGGTCTGCGCCACAGGACAGAACCTTCAGGAGCAAGGAAAACCATCCCGACACTACTCTCTGGGTCTTGCCACTGAGACAGGCCTCAAACCAGCAGATAAATTTGCCGAGTCCTACATACTCCCTGAGCTGGTCCAATAACAGCCCATGACCCATGGTGTCAAACGCTGAAGAGAGATCAGGGAGCACGAGAACTGACCATTCTCCTCTCTCTCTCTCGCCCAGAGCAGGACATTGTGCACCCTAACTAATGCAGTCTCTGTGCTGTGCCTAGACCTAAAACCAGACTGGAGGGGCTCACAGATGTCAAAGGCAGTGAGATATGTCTCAAGCTGAAGCGTAATCACCGTCTCAATAACCTTTCCAAAAAAAGGTAAGTTAGAGATGGGTCACTAATTCACCAGGAGGTCTGGGTCTACAGATGGCTTTTTCTTCCGTATGTACTTTTTCCCCACCACTGGAGCCCTAGCAGGTGGCTATGGCCCTCTGATCGGGGGAACTCTCTCTCTCTGGTCCTGCTGCTCCCATGCTAGGCAGCCCCCCCCCTGGTGTTCCCCGCAGAGTGCCCCCATGGTGGGGCCAGGAGGAAGTTGCCAGATTCCTCCCTCAAGGACACCCAATCCAGAACTGGGACCGCCCTGTCGGCGAGTGCAAGGACGCCGGCTTCAAGCCTCCCGATCCATACTGCCCTCCAGCCCAGCCCTCCCCGAGGGCAGTCAGTGAGCGGGACAACTAGTTCCCTCCCCGACAGAGGAGAGCAGTCCTCGGACGCTCAATCCTCTCTTCCCTGTCGACCCCTAGTGGCCCAGGCTTGTTCCTGAACCCGGGTCGCCGGCGTGGCACGAGGTCTGGCGTCCAGCAACTGAACCCTCAGTGCCACCGGGCCGGCCCCATCTACAGGTAGCTTCTTCAGAAAAGGTTTCACCAATGCACTTTTCAACAGGACTGGGAACATCCCCTCTCAAAAAGAGCAATGGACAATTCAGTACCAGGCCCAGTTACCCAACATAGCTCACAAGCAGACATGTATGGCCTGGATCCAGACTATAAAATGCCAGACACAGCTCAATCACGTCACTCACCTCCTCCATCTTCAATGGACAAAACTCCCCCAAGAATGCTGAACGGGGGGCATTAGTGAGAACCCAACATGGCAGATGGCCTTTACAAATGCTCCAGACCTATATCACTGAATATTTGGGGGTTTTTTGTACCTGTCGGCAGAGTGGGTACTAGGGAGTGAAGATGGGCCATAAAAAGGGCAGTCAGCAATCTCAACATGGTTTGGATCCCTTTCTTGTGCCCGCAGCTAATGCAGGTGGAGCAGGGCATACGCAGCAATGTGGCACCTCCGGGTCCAATTTACGTACACACTAAATATTAGCAATGCTACAGAAGATACAGGCTACCTGCAAAGAAACAAACCAGCACTTGGCAACTGTCAAAACCAAGCTGTTGGAGTCTGACACTAAGAGAACACGATGGCGATATAGGCGCTCACTGAGGAATCGAGCAAACAGGTGGAGCAGAATGCCCTATATGCGCGCAGCCTGCAATTTCTCCATGCCAAGGTGGAAGCCTTAGAGAATTCTCAATGATAAGCCAATGTCCATATTGTGGGGTTCCCATCTACTTTGACAAGCGCTACAGATCTTTTACCGACCTTGGAGAAACTGATTTTTACACATTTACAATTGTTGCCTCTCAGCTCGGGGGTCCACATAGTGACAGCATTCCGTATTCCTCAGGGGGCTCGCTTCCGCGGGTCAGAAGCCCCCAGACCTTTGATGGGTGTTGCAACATTATCACCAGCAGAGGCTCAAATTCATCTCCTACAAGCAGCTCAGAGCCATGGAGACATCACCTGGGAGAACAACAGACTGGCTTTCTTTCTCGATGTCTCGGATCATGCCTGGGAGAACCACAGTCTGGCTTTCTTTCCCGATCTCTCGACTCAGATGCAATCTCACAAAAAAGATCTCCAAATCTGAAAAAGTCCCTTCTGGCACATGGCGTCTGTGCACAGCTGTTATTTCTAGCATGGCTGCAAATCCAGCATCCAGCCAACACTCATAACTTTACTGATCCTGAATCGACCTCGGCTTTTGCCAACAAGCTTCTTACCAGCATTGCTGCTGTGGCCAACTCTGGAGATGGCGATGGGTGACTTGCAACTTATGGTGTATGTTCACCACTGTTCTTAATATGCTCTTAGCTGTTGTAGTAGCATGGTCGCATTTCCTGACCACAAGGTGCTGGCTGTTTATTTATAGAGTTATTAGGCAAACTTTGCCCTTCTTCTTGTTTTCTCCCGAGTTTTACCTTTTGCCTACTGCATAATGTACTATGTTCCATATGTGTCGATAGCCTCACTCTAATTCAGATCCCAGTTTTTTTTTCGTTCTTATTCTGACTTGTACTCAAATTTGCCAGATTTGGACTGTTCACTTGTACATTAAAGCAGTAATATTCTTTATATCCTGCTGGGGTGAGACGGTTTTCTTATGGTGTGAAGGATCACACCACTCTGTGAACTACCTGTGATATCCTCTTGGAATTGCTTTGCTCCCCTATGTGGTAGCTGGTTAATCTACTCTGGAATGCAGGGGTGTCCCTCAGCTTAACAAAGCCCAGGCCTTCTTCACATATGGTCTTTCCCCACCAAGGAGCTCAGCCTCCCATGTATATTCATCTCTTGTGAGGGGCCTGGAATGTTGACGTCCCTCCTGTTTTGCCTACTTATAGGTGAGAGTGCTCTCTCCTACAATGCTACCACGCTGGACTTGACTCCTGTTTTCTCCTATGTTGGGCTTTTTCTACTATGTGTATGGATACTGCTCTATTTACACTGTTGGTTTCACTGTACTTTCCTGTACATGTCACGTAGGGAATTGCTTTTATATATCTTTTATGTAATATGGTGTATGTTGTATGACGTTATAATCAATAAATAAAGTTTACAAAAAAACACAATGTGTCCCAGACTCATAGGCTCAACCCCGCTGGGCTGTAGCAGCCTACCTGGTGTGATCCTGTTCCTAAGAGAGGACACCCTGTCCGAGAAGAACCAAGCAAACTCCTCGCATTTTGCAAGTGAAAATGCTCTAACGGGCCCCAGACAGGCCGGATGGAGAAGCCTATCCACCGTCTGGAAGAGATGAGCTAGTCAGTTCCTCCCCAGCAGCAACCTACCGAGACAAAAACTATACCTTTTTCTGAGTGACTGCACTCCGATACTCGGCATAGTGAGATATCATAGCCAGTCTGTCCTCCTGGGTCCTGAATCTCCTCCAACATATCTTCAGCCTCCACCCCTTTGTTTTCAACTTCCTCAGCTTGTCAACAAACTACAGCGGGCTGAGGTATGAAACCAGCAGACGTACACGAACTGGCACCACAAGATCAAAAGCTGGTATCACAACCCTATTACAAGCTGCCACAGCTTCTTCTGGACCCCTAGCACAGACTATCAACACATTCAAGGTGTCCAGAACCAAAAAAAGACCCTCTGGTCGAAGACATCACAAAGGGCAAAACTGGGCTACCTCTACGGGGGTGGATTACAAATGGGGGGAGGCCCTGAAATTGAACATCATGGCGCAGTGATCTGACCAACTGACCGGATCAGTCTTGAGGTTTCCAGTCATAAGCCCCAGAGTGAATACCAAGTTCAAGGCATGGCCATGTTAGTGGGGCACAGAAGTAATAACTTGTGCAAGGCCCAGGGATTCCTTACTCCAGAGGAAATCTTGACCAAAATGCGATAGTTCGTCGTCGACCCAAGCACTGAAGTCACCAAGAATAAGCCATCTTGATGACTCCAAAACTCTTGTCGGTGAAGATGTCTATGATTTCCTGCAGAAATTCCCCCTTGCGCCCTGGAGGTCGGTACACGAGGAGGATTCTGCAACCTGCACCCCCCCTCCCCCACAGGCATACACTGAAATGATGAGGTATTCCCCACTGGGTGCACCACCAGGATCAGCTCAGATCTAAAACAGAGACCCTATCCTAATGGTCCTTCCTCAGGCAGTGTACTACAGAAAAAACAGCCAGGCTTGCCCTGTGGCACTGGAGGTTGAGGCGCTGGACGCCACGCCTCATGCCGTGCCGGCGACCCAGGTTCGGGAACTAGCCCAGGCTGCCAGGGGGTCAGCAGGGGTGAGAGCGGATCGAGCATCTGGAGGACTGCTCTCCTCTCTCGGGGAGGGAGGGATTGTCACCCTGTCCACTGTTCGCCCTCTCATGGGGGACTGAGGGCGATATGGGCTGGGAGGTTTGTGGCCAGTGGGCGTGGCGTGTGGGTGCCCACCACACACGCACACACACCAGTCGCCAGAGGGGAAGAGGGATGGTGTGAAAAAAGTGGAAAACGGAGCTGGCAGGCTCCGTGATGGCCCGGTAATACCCGCACAGCCCTCCCGAGTCTGGATGTTGGGTCTCCAGAAGGGGAGAAGTCAGTGCCCCTCTGTCTCGGCCCTGTCATGGGGGGGTAACCCTCGGGATCTTCCAGGGGTTAGGCGCGGAGGAGCTGGTGTAAAGAGCAAGCTCTTCGAGGAGCGCTATAGCACTTGCCACCCCACCGGGACAGAAGGATAAAATTTAAATTAAAAAAAAAAAAAACAGCCAGGACTGATGACTTCAGGGCCAGGCCAGCGTCATCACCCAGCCAAGTCTCTGTAATGCAAGCCAGCTCAAGAGAGGAAAATAAGATCTTCCAAAGCTGCAGACACTTATTCCTCATCGGATCTATGACAGTAGGTCGACAATTTCGTTGTCAACCGATGTTACAGTGACTGCTTTATGTTGCCCGCATTTGCGGTCAACATAAAGGGAGTCGCTCCAGACTGTGTTTTCTTCGGCGGGCTTTGCCCCTGAATCCTCCGCGGCGGGGCACCCTCCCGCTACTAAATTAATCAACTCAAGTCAGAGTTGCTGGGAGGGGTGCAACACCCCCAGAAAGCAGTGCCAGGGTCCCGCACCGAAACTACAGTGACCTGGTGCTGTTGTCGCTGTAGTGTCAGTCGCAGTAAAGTTGTCACCGTAGTGATGGCATACCTTCCTCAGCAATCTAGCATTGCACAGCACTGCACAATGTGGATGAATGGTGGCAGCCAGCTCTACCACTACCTGCCTGCTTGGTCTAGTGGTATCCCTGGATATGGGAACTAAACACTTCTCACTTTTCTCAAGCTATTCCCCTCCAGGGCATCTCCTGGTCCTCACAACCCTAACAGCATCCTCCCTGTCAGCCCTCCCCAAGTCAATCACTACCCCTCCTGGTCCCAACTTCCCTGCACTGCCAGTATGCAGCACTTAGCAGGAGGTCATGGAAGGGGCATTGGTCCTGAAGCAAGGACAGGCAAGTAGCTGAGTCTCAAGGTCTCCTGCAGGTAACACATTCCAACTCAACTAAAAATAAACTATTAAACCCCCCACTACCATCTACTCACACTAACTTCCCAACACAATTCTTACCAACCCACCACTCTCACAACACTACCCACCCACAATACCCTACAGATCCACAGAAAGCTCCAACCACTCAACTTCAACCAGACCGACACCTCTCTCACACACATTCTCAATCCACACACACACACACACACACACACACACACACACACACACACTCTCTCATGCCAATGATAAAATCCATATATAGAAATTAAATAATTTAAATAGTAGACTTCTGGTTAGGCTTTCTCCAAGAAGGCAGCCTGATAAGATTGCTCTGTGCTCCCCTCAAGCTGTTTCCCCTATTAAAACTTGAAAAATCAGCAACTCAACAGTGCTATGAAGAAGAGTGGGGAAACCAAGTATACTATCCTGCAAAGCATCTGCAAAGAATACCGCTGACAGCCCAACAATATACGAGGACGCTAAAACCTCGGCGGGTGAGGTGTCGGAATCGGAACATTCAATAGCCTCCACGGACCATCCAGAGCATGTCCTGACCCCATGATTAAAATTACCCAAAAATAAATGGGTGAAGCGGGATGCAATTTATAAAGAACTGTCATCCTTTCGAGCATAGGTCAAGGACCTATATTCAGAAATCCGCCGGGATGTTACAGCATTGGAACAGCACACCGATGATTTGGAGCACCAGATAACAGCCGTGGAAAACAGGGTGGATGAGCTAGAGACTGCAGTGCAGGCCTTATAGGAACAACAAAATCAGATGAAGGCCCGCCAAGAAGATGTGGAAAACTGCACAAGGAGGAAAAACAAGGATATATTGTATCCTGGAAGGCTCAGAAAGTCAAGACATAATGGACTTTGTCACCACTTTACTAAAAACTGCACTAAAATTACCTCCACAAATGCCCCTTGAAATGGAGTGGGTTCATCACACTCTGGGCCCCAAGCCCTCGGATCCAAATGCTCGGCCCAGATCGATAACTGCCAGATTTCTAAGTTACGCTATGAAAGAGAAAGTTTTATTGACTGCATGGAAGCAACAAAAGGTATATTATGGGTAAACGCCAATCTATATAGACAACGACTATGCCCCACAAACAATGCGGGACAGAAGAGCATATGCAGGCATATTACCAGCGCCAAAAGAAAAAGGCCTTAAATTTACTACTCCATACCCTGCACGGCTAGTAGTACAGCTTCCAACAGGCCGTAAAGAATACAAATCTGCAGAGGAGGCGAGAGAAGATCTAGCTAAACAAGGGCTACAATTTAAAAACTGAGAGCCCCAGCAAACAGGGTCAAGACTGAGACCATCCCAGTGGCAGATGGTCACAACCACTAGAAATAACCGAGGAGTGGCTGCTCCATCCACGATGCCCATCTCTTCCCGTTTTGCCACTTTTCGTCGCTCAGCCTGTGGGAGAACCTGAATGCAGTAAAGGATGCTCTGGTATTGGAAAACCTACAAGCGGGTTGAAGTTGTAGTGAGCGAGCGCTGAAATGCTTACCTGCATCTGAGGAATCTTTCATGAATTTATCTGATGGACTGGAGAAGAGCCCTGGAATTGGTCAGTGTGAAGGGCCTTGGCTTAATATTCTTCATTCGACAGCACCAGGAAAGTACTTTCTTTATTTTAAAGTTAATACCAGTGCAAAGGCAATATTTAGATTATAGATTTGGAAAGCAGCTAACTTTATTTTGAAATATCATGGTTTCATAGCGGCTCAATGAACTGCTGTGCTGCGAGCTGATTAAAAGGGACTTTAATTTGTGGAAACATTAGAGACGCTGAACTGATAAATTACCAGCCTACAGAAAGTAGTAAAGACAGTTATTTCTTGGACATAGCATTATCTCGAGGTGATTTTATTTTACAGGAAAAAACACTATCCGAGATAAGCTCATCATGATGATGCAAGCAAATGCTGGCTACGGAACTGAGACCACGGGCAATGGAGACAATAAAAAAGCAGTAGCTGGGCCTGGCTTAAGGCCTACGGCTATAGCCACGGAGGACATTCATCACTCTACTTAATTTTAATCTAAACTGCCTGAATAGTTAGTATAGCAAGGTTGTTATGCAGGGGAATATGCTACCTAATAATCATTTTTTCTTTTCTTACTTAGCAGAAATATGATGCTCTTCAAATGACGAGGTGGTAAAATGAAAGGCTTTAGGCCATCTCTTTTCTTTTATTGGGGTTAAAATGAGAAGAGTTATGACTATTAATAGCTCTCCAAATGACAGATACCATTCTGATTTCAGAGCAGAGCTTAATGATTTTATCAGATAAAAGCATTTAAGAGGGGAGCTGACTGCTGCCAATGACCGGAAGCTCCAGTTTATCATACTTATGGGGACCGTTTTACCAATATGTTATTTTAAACTTATATCTTGTTTTATGTTGGTCTCAACATTATGTTGGTTTTTGGGGAAATGTTATCCCCTTGGAGGCCCAGGAGCACTACGTACCTGGTTTTCCTCTGGTTCCCCCTGCCGTGGAGCAGAAGGCACACCCAGGGAGAACATCACCAAGGAAGAACATTTAGGTTCTTCCCTACCATGGAAGTCACACATTTCTTTTCCCCAAATAACCTGGTTTAGTTGGAAAGCCAGCTAGGATGTGTGACCGCTTGGGGGATGATCTATTTTGTAAATATTCCAGTTATGGGGGTATAGAATATACATTTACTCCCTATATGTTTTTACTAGCCCAGTTGGCTAGAATTTGGGTTTCTATTACTATAGTTTAAAAAAAAAAAACAGAGAACATTTTTTTTTCAGTTGAGGAACAACGGAAGAGAAGACAACAAGAGCATTACTGTTACACAGAGATCTACTGGTATATATGGAGCAAGTTTTCAGTTAACGGGGAAGGGGAGAGAGACAAGAACCAAGAAAAGGGACATGCTGTAGGAGGGAAAATCGTCAGAGAGGATCAAATATTAGAATGAATGGGCTGGATGTAATGGCCGAGATCATCTAGAGAAATTTTACATAAGCATTCTTACTCTACATCATAAATATGGCGGTATCATTGGTAAAATTATTGTCACTTAATATTAATGGGCTTAATAATCCCATAAAGAGGTCCCGGCTCTTCCAATAACTAAAAAAAGCAGAATAGTACTGTGATATTTCTTCAAAAAACACATCTGACCGAAGGGGAACATTTGAAATTGTCTTGGGGAAATAGGTACCAGGTTTTCTTTTCACCATATTTAAAGGGTAAACGCAGGGGCATCACAATTTTAATCCCTGCAGGGTCTCAATTTCAGTTGGAAGTGCACTGTGCAGACCCCAAGGGCTGCTTTATAATGCTATATAATAATTATAGACCTTTTATAAGGGGGGAAAAAAGTCACCTTAGTAAATGTACATTTTCCACCCATAAACCTCGCCAGTTAAACCTAGGACCTTCTTTAATAAATTGTTAGACATGCAACAGGGCTTCTTAATTATGAGAGAGGACCTTAATTTGACTCTGTCCCCCCAACTTGATACCTCAATACCTGTACCACATTGGATGTCCGTGACTCAAAAGTTTTTTTGAGCTCAACAGGCATCATTGGGATTACTAGATGTATGGCGGCACTTTTTCCCCCCAACTACCTGGGCATATACCTTTTACTCTCCCTGTTTTAACACATTTTCTAGATTAGACTTTTTTTATATCAAAAGAACACACAGACTGGCTACAAGACATTTATCATATGCCCACTTTTTTTTCAGATCCCTCCCCCTTATTACTAAAATTGAATTTTAATATTCTGAAGACATCTCTATTTGGCACCTTAACACATCACTACTTAGAGACAAAGAATTAAAAAACATTTATCAACATTAAAATTCCTCAAATTTTAGAGGAAAACATTATTCCGGAAGTTTCCATGAGTATTGTGTGGGATATACTGAAAGCGGTTATCCGTGGTGAAATAATAGCTTATGTATCACATGAAAGGAAAAAGAGGGAAGCTACATGTAATAAATTGCAGTTAGAACTTCAGGAACTTCACCAGGCCCCAGAGGCCGGTACCCTGGCTGGCCGGCGTCAGATATGTCAGATAGAGGCAGAAGTACAGAAAATTGTGGATGAAAAGGTGCAGCAGGCACAGTTTTATCTCAAGAAATACAAATATGAAGGGGGTCCTAAAGGAGCTAGAAACTTGGCTCATCGCCTTAGAGGCCACAGGATAGCCTCCTGTATAACGCAGTTAGACGTCCCTTTACAGGGTAAGATTGTCAGAACGACACACGAGATTATGGAAACATTTCAAGGTTATTACTCTCAGCTGTACTTGGGCCCCCTCTCCAGGAGAGGCTTCCTTGATTGAGACCTTTTTTAGCCGAATACCACTTCCTACTATTTCTCAGGATTGCTCAGAGAAACTTTTGGCACCAATAACACAGGGGGACTTAAAGAAAGCTATTTCCTCTAGTAAGACAATGAAATGCCCAGGACCTGATGGTTTACAATCGGAGTCGTACAAGCTTTTTCTTAAGATATTATCCTCTTCCCTGGTGGCCACTTTCCATGGGGTACAGGAAGGAGGTCCCCCCCACCCCGGGCCTACGCTATGATCGCCCCCATTTTAAAACCCGGAAAAGACCCCAAATCCACCGTGTCCTATAGGCCGATTTCGATACATAATATGGACAGGAGGCCAATATAAAGAAGGGAAATCATACAGCTTAATCATCAGCTGTGTTGTCCCTCTGTACAGTCTTCTCTCATACAGCACAGTCAGTAATAGCACTTAGTACTTGTATGAAGGTTAAACTGAATTTGACCAGCCTAGTTGTGAGGTGGCAGCCCATTACACAGCCACCTGTAAGACAGGGTTTGCTGGCATAGAAGCCCACTGGGGTTGGATGCCTCTTAGAGGTGACATGTCTGACTGCGGCGGAAGGAAGGCACAGGCTACATACTGTTCACACATCCTCTGCCAGTAGACTTAGGGGCACATGGACATCAGCTATGAAGTTAGCTATTCATCTGCCCTCCCAAAGGCACAGTGCAGCTAGGGTTGTCCGAACACAAGGGGAGGAGACTTAGAGGGAAGGGAATGAGGAAAACCATGATACTCAAAAGCAAGAAAAACAAATATGAACTGAATACTTGTGTATAAATGTTACGCTTTTCAGAGTTTGTCCAAAAGTGAGACAGATATACAGTACCACCTAAATAGTAGGCTCTTTGACTCAAGCATAAATTAAAACCCACATCTTGTGATATGAGCAAAGGAAGTGCTGACTTCATAAAAATTCCAAGTGAATCAGTCCAAGCGCCTGGGTGACAGTAAGCATGTTGTCTTCAAATTCTAAGCATCATGGCACATGTCCAGTTCCTTTTGCAAAGAGTTCATGTTGGACACTGTCATATCTTTGTCAGCAGGTAAAGAATCAGGTCAGATCTCAAAACACTCTCTAGGGCTCTTTTAGTACATCATTTTCTTTTGTATTACTGCTAATTTTCCATTGTTTAATACGTTGAGCTACCTACAGGGACTGCATGCCACAAGGATCCATAAAGCGCAACAATAAATTAACATGTCCCACAGAAGCACTTGGGAACTATGCAGTTTCTGGTCTTCTGTCTTTTTGTTTCCTTAGTTAAAGAAAAAGAAGGAATTTTCCCCAAGATCACATCTTCATAGGCAAAGAATGCTTAGATGCCTCTAGCAGTAAGAGCAGGATAATACTGACAAATGAAAGAAAAGATCACTATGAGATGCAAAGCCCTTGTCAAGGTCAATGATGACTAATTAGGGCTTTAGCGTGCTGCTTTCTAGGTTCTCTGATAAAAATGCCAATAAAACATCAACCAGAAAAAGAAAATGACCAGGACAAGTTCCAAGGGATTCCTGCTCATCTGGTGGTATGTGATTTAACATAAGGTGGACACAGGTTCAACTGCCTACTAGCCTGGAAAATTTGAAAATGGTACATATTGACCAAAAAATTACTTCTGTATCTTTTAGGCAGACAAACTGATTCTTAGGCCCTGTATACACTGGGCTTCTCACAATGTTTTAAGGCCCTTAAAACATTTTAGACGGTTACGGTCAGTGTGAACAGGCAACTGTGGCGAGTTTAAAACCATTTTTAAAAACGGTTTCAAAACCAAACTATCAATGTGTACAGGGCCTTATATTTAAAACTTTTTACTTTCAATACTATGAGTATTTTAAGTTATCTGAAAGCAAGTTGGGTTCCCAGTGAAACATAATTCTGTTCCCATTCAGTGCAATGAGATGTGAAGCTGTGGACACAAACCAAACTGGAGTTCTCAAAATATATTGGGATCGTATCAAAGTATATCGTATTATGCCCTATGGGCCATATATTCAAAGGTCTCAGTTTGTTCCTGGCACTATTCTGAGAACAAATTAGTACACTGCCCTAGATGTACTATAGTATATTTAAACATGTTTGGAGCAAAGTGTGACTGCCTTAAATATATTTTAATACAGTCCCCTCAAGCCCTAAGACACTAAATGGTGTGCTCGGCACATAACGCCCCCACCCCCGCTGGTCACAGAGAGATATGTGGTCATTGGACATATACAGTCTGTAAAGGAGAAAACTTAGTTATGGGTGTCCCAAACCTGTTAGTGATTTGCACTAAATTGCTATATTCAAAACGCACCATGCAAATGGTCTGTTCTCACAATAAAAGCCCTAACAGGTCATCTGCACCCCATTATTTCCTCATTACAATGCAAGTAGCAATCTGTTGCTCCTTGGATTGTATGAATCCCTCCAGATACATATAGCTTTGAGCTGGTGGAAGACGACCCCATAACCACTGCTTCAGCACAGCATGGCCCAGGGTCCAAGGCCACTCCCCCTTCCCCCCACACACAGAGCTTCCTGTGCTGTCCCAGTTCCAGTGCCAGCTCCTGTATCCAAGCGCCTGCATCTGCAAGGTGGGCCCTGGAAGTTATGGAAGGTTTACAGAACTGGATCATACAGTCCAGCTCTCATCAGTAAACAGAAAGCCTTCCACCAGAAGAAAGAGCCTGCAGGCAGAGTTTGAAGTGGTTTCCTTTTTGGCAGCACATCTTTTGACTTGTGTTCCTGTCCTTGTGGAAAAATCCTAGAGTACCTGCTGGATTGTCAGAAACTGGTCAACAGTTCTCATCATTGAAAACTTATCTGTCAGACTTTTCTGATAACCATGAAATGCTCACTAGACTCCCATTTTATGCAACTTCCACTCTTCATAAAATTTATTGGAGAAACTGCCCATGTTCAATATTGGTTACAAACACTATGACAAGCTACAGAACATTCTTAGAAAGCAGACAGCCCCCAACCCCTTTTCAAACAAGCTGCCAGATGTAAACTAAGCACTTCACCTGGAAAACTTTCTTCATAGTGGCCATCAACTTAGCCTGATGGGTTTCAGAGTTGCAAGCTTTGGTTATGGACTCCCATTCTACAGTGTCACAAAAACACAGAACCTGCAGTCAGAACCCTGATATAAAGAGCCAACACCCCCTGCCCCAGTCTCTCCTAAACAAAGTATAACCTGGTACTGCTACATCCCAGTCATGGTTTCCAGTATACCATGTCTCGGCAATAGCTACAATGTCCAGGTCAGCCTCCATCATCAAGGCCACCAGGTCTGAGATTTTATTTCCTAGGTTGCGAGCATTGGTATACATGGCCTTCCATATTCTGCCATTTTTCCTTTTATCATTTCCACTGCTGTCTTTTTGCCTCCTCTGTTTGTCCTTCCTGTTTTCATCTCCCTTCCTCCTGTCCTTTGCTGTTACCCCCACGTTTTTTTTTTTCCTCTGGCAATATTACAGCTTTATGGTCCTCCACGTTGACGTCACTATCCTGTGGCGGTGGGCAGTTTGGTCTCCTGCATCATTCTGCCACACACCCCCTTTGCTAGTTTAAGTGCTAGCCAATGAAGCATTTAAACCATTCACTGAGGACAGCAGTCCCTGGTATACCGTCACCGCAGCAACTCCTCCACCATGAAGACCATCACAGTGACAAGAATCGGGCAAAACCCGCATGTCGCTGTGATGGTCTGAGAAGTGCCCGAGACTGCCTCGCAGGGTGTATGGCCTGCCCTTCTGGTCCAACTCCGACTCGAGTTGGAATCCTACAGACCAAGGGTGGGTAGAGCCCCACATGGGGGTTTGATAGAAACAAAGAGGCATCCCGACACTGCAATGCCGACAGTCAGCACTGTGACTATCGCTGTTGGGGATGTCTCCGAGTTCGATATTGCGGCGGCATAGTAAAACCGCGATCCCCTTCCTGGACAGGTGTAGGCCGTCCCTCTTGTACAGGGTCACATTCCTCCAGGTGGTCCCCGGTTCCCAATGAAGCTGAAACCCTTTTCTCTGTACTAGTTCTCCATTCAAGCATTGAAGACCTTGGTGCGGAGGTTCCTAGCCTCCCCCTTGCCCTGGACAGGCAGTACCTTCGAGAAGGTCACAGAGTTTGCTATTTCCGCAAGGCCCCTCCCAAACTTCCTCAATTCCTCCTGCACCTTTGCTATCCCTGCCTTGTCTCCAGCCAGGTCATCTGTCCCAAGATGGACAATGACATCAAGCTTCCCCCGCCTTGCTGCTGGCTTAGCGATTCTCTGGATCCTCGCCCCATCATTCCAAGCTGTGCTCCCTGGTAGACACTTTACCTCCCTTTCCTCCACCATACCGGTCACCAAATCCACTCCCTGAACTATGGAGACCCTTTCTCTTCCTTTGGCAGTGCTCTTTAACCCATCTGTGAGGCTCTCTTGTGAAGAACCTGCTCATCCACCACTGTCACAACTTTGGGTGTCCCAGTGGGATCTTCCCGCTCCTCCAAAACTGTGTAGGAGTTCTTTAGTTGTACCGGGTGGGGGGTGTGCATTTGATCCACCCGCCTTACCCTCCCTGAGCCCACTATAGTCCACATATTCCTTTTGCTGGTCCTCCTTTGAGGTAGTGGGTGTAGGCTTGGCAGCCCCTGGGTGGGGAAGGAGATCCCCTGCAACCTAGCCAACTTGGCATGGAGGCTGGCAATCACTGCCTTCAGCCCAGAGAAGTGCTTGCAGATGGGGCAGCCCCACAGTTCCCAGAATGTCCTTCTGAAGACTACTGCTCCACATCCACCTTGAATACAGCAGCGCACAAGATCCGAAACATCATGGATTCACAGCAGGAAGGTCATGTCAAACAAATCTAACTTCTTTGACTGGGTGACTAGTGTCATGGATCTGAGGAGAGCGGTGGATGTGGCCTACCTGGAATGCAGCAAGGCCTCTGATTCCATTCCACACAGAAGACTGTTGAACAAGTTGGGCAGCCTGGGAGTGGGTCACAAGGTGGTAAACTGGGTTAGGAACTGGCTGAGTGATAGAAGACAGAGGGCTGTGGTAAATGGAGCTCAGTCTGAGGAAAGGAGGGTGACCAGCGGGGTGCCACAGGGGTCAGTCCTGTTTAATGTCTTCATAAGTGACATTATGGAGGGGCTGGAAGGGAAAGTGTGCCTCTTTGCGGATTACACTAGATCTCCAACAGGGAAGACACACCGGGAGGGGTGGAAAAAATGAGGAGGGACCTAGGTAAACTGGAGGAATGGTCTAGAGTATGGCGACTGAGATTCAATACAAAAAAGTGCAAAACCATGCATTTGGGGTGCAAGAACCCAAGGGAGGATTACATGGGGGTGGGGGGGTTACTCATGGTCACCAAATAGGAAAGGGATTTGGGGGTAATCATATCTGATGACCTAAGGGTGGCCAAACAATGTGCCAAGGCTGTGGGGAGAGGCAGTGGGATGCTGGGGTGCATAGGAAGAGGTATCACCAGCAGAAGAAAGGACGTGGTGATGCCACTGTACAGATCACTGGTGAGGCCTCATTGGGAATACTGTGTTCAGTTCTGGAGGCCACATCTCCATAAGGACTTAGACAGGGTGAAGGCAGTTCAAAGAAGGGCAAAAAAGATGGTGCAGGGCCTGCACCAAAAGTCATATGAGGAGAGACTGGGAGACCTCAATATGTATACCCTGAAGGAGAGGAGAGACAGGGGAGATATGATAGAAACCTACAGATATCTAAAAGGCATAAATAGGGTACCAGAGGGTAGCATCTTTCAGAAAAGGAGATGTCCAGGAATAAGGGGGCATGCCATGTGGTTGGAAGGGGGCAGACTAAGGGATAGCGTGAGGAAATATTTCTTCATGGAAAGGGTGGTGGATGCATGGAATAGACTGCCAACGAAGATGGTGGGGGCAAACACAGTGAGGTGAATTCAAACATGCATGGGACAGGTGTAGGGGAACCCTAGCAATAGGAACAAGGTGGAAAAGCTGGAGATCAAGTAGGGTCTACGGCTTTTACAGGAGGCAGGGAAAATGGGCAGACTGGGTGGGCCTAACGGTCCATATCTGCCATCAATTTCTATGTTTCTAGAAGAAAGCCAATTGGTATATCCAGCCTGCTCTAGTCCCTACCTAACCCAAGAGTTTGATTCCCCCAGGTGACAAGGCTGAATCAACCCCAGCATGAGTCATGGATTATAGCAAGTATTCTGCATCAAGTCTATTTATATAATAAAGCTGGCAGCGATGAGAAAACAGAACTTTCTGATCCTTCATGACAGCGACAATAATATCAAACATCAGTGACATATTTTATTGGGGGGGGGTTGTCTTTGAGAGTTATAATCACTGTGCATCTCATACATTTTACAACACCTATGAAAACCAGGGACTTCTACAACTGGGTGAAGAATCAAGGATTTATAAAAGTGAGTAAATTCAAACCAAGTATTCAATAAAAGAGGGTGAAGTTGAACCAAGGGTTTATAAAAGTGTGAGAACCTGAACCAGGGTTTGTAAGAGTGGATGAACTTGAAGCAGAGTTTGTAAAAAGTGGGCAATCTTAAACCAGGATTTGTAAAAGCGAGTGAAGCTGAACCAGAGTTTGTAACAGTGGGTGAACAGAACCAAGGATTTGTAAAAGTGGGTGAATTTGAACCGAAGGTTTACAAAAATGCGTGATGTATCAAAGGAGGTAAAAAAAAGTGACTGAATTCACACCAAGGGTATACAAAAGCGGGTGATATCGTAACAAGAAAAAGTGGATGAAGCTAAACCACGGGGTTATAAAAATAGGTAATGTTGAACCACCAAGGGTTTCTAACAGTCACAGGTGAATCAAGGTTTCATAAAAGTAGGTGATGTACCAAGGGGATATAAAACAGCGTGAAGTTGAACTAATGGGCTATAAAAGCTTGTGATGTCGTATCAAAGGGTTATAAAAGTGGGTGTAATCAAAACCAATGGGTTATAAAGTTTGGTGAAGTCGAACCAAGAAGTTATAAATGAGACTAGCTGAGGTTTGGCAGACTCAGAAATATTCCCATGGTTCCCAAGAAGGTGCGAACTACCTGAACTGCGCCCTCCATTAGAGCTCTGGATGGGTTAAGATGCATCACTAGAATTGCACACAATTGTAGTGCTGAAGCAAGCCCAACAGGCAGCACTCTAAACTGAAAGCACTACAGACCCATGAAGAGTTTGAAGCAGCTGGTTGGAGTGGTTTGCACTGAAATGCATCTTACATTCTCATAGATTAAGCAGTCCAGTTCTTCCAGTGTGTAAGGACAAAAACTTGTGCTTGCCATGGACTACTGAAGTGAATTCCCCAGAGTGACTTGGGTCAATGTTGAACACAGTCCCCACTCTTGTGAGGCAGTACCAGGATGGGAAAATCATGGCTCCTTATTGTCCACCACAGGAACTACTGCCTGTTAAATGTCATCCATGAAAGACTAAAACAACTCATCATGACCTCATCTTAAGTTTAGTTATTTACTGGCCCAAGTAGCTGGGTACAGAACTCTAGCCAGGGGGTCACCAAACAGAATGCAACTGTGTTGGCAAACATGGCAGGCTGAGCCAAAGCTGCACATCAGAGCACACAAGTTGTTGAAAAATCACTGTGAAGTGCACAATTGCAGGCTCAACAGAGTATTTTAAACAATTTGTGGTTGGTATGACGCTTGGCCAGCTGGTTATGGCTGTTCTATGATATTTGTTATATAAAAATATAGTATGCGATTGTCTCACATAAGGCAGCCTGTGCCATGGGTGCCCCCCCCCCCCAGGTTTCAGTTACAGGATGTAACTGACCAGGAGATCTCTGTAATGTAATTAACTTCCTTGAGAAACTGCATTTTATTGCCATTTTATGACATGTTGCTGCTCTGAAGCTGGGAAACTAAAATATACATTTCATGACTTCAGAAACAGGACATCATTAAGCTGATTCCTGCCAGATATCTTGCACCTAGGTGAGAGAATAGCAGGGTTGTAAACTTAAAAGAAAATGGCGGATCAAAAGACTCATAATTTGGGAAATGAGTTCTTGCTGATGTCACCTTGTTTTATATACCTCCTGATAGGACATCCTGTTTGTAATTTTTTTATATTATAAAAGGAGAAGCTAGATGACTCACCAAGGGGGTGGGGAGATGGAGCTGGAATGTATCCTTGTAACAGGAATATGACATATCATTTTGGGACTCAAGAAAGACAGATCTCTGATCTAACTAAGGCACTTATAGAGGAAATACATTAGACAAAAAAGTCTAATTGTATTATGGTAGGAAGTTTTTTTTTGTAATCTTCCCTTGTTCTTTTATGTGATTGTGAGCTCTTTTATATATTGTTCTATGTTTACATTTTTCATATTTTTATCATCTTTTAGTAAAGTACCTATTATTTGAAAGACTGTATAGGTGTCTGCCAGTTCTTTTTCCATGTGACGTATAGAGGGTTAAGTCTGACAATTGTTCAATAGCTTCATGGTGTTACTAAACTGGGAAAAGGTAAGAATACATCTAAGGTCTTTTATAGAGTTTTAAGGGTTCATTTTGGAAGTCTGGCTTGGTATCCCTGGTGAAAGATTGTACCGCAATCCCCATAGAGGGTACGTATCTGAGCCTGTACATTTTGTATGCTAGCATAAGGTTCACAGTTTGAATCCCCCAGAATTTGTGACTAAAGGTGATTCGGACCCAAAAACAGACAGGAGGGTTACCCTGTCTGTTACCTGTTCACACTATAGCATGCGGAGGTTGGCAGTGTGGGAGCAGAGGGCCTGACCTGCTGAGTGCGTTTGTGACAGATTTGGTTAGCAGCGGTGTGATAAAATTCATAACACAAGCTTTAACTGTTTAGTGTGTCAGCTTAATACTGTACAGCTCAGTTGCAAAATAAGGCAGTGATTTATTTTTTTAAAAAGGAAACAGAACTATATTGTTTTGTTCTGATCAAGTTCCTACAGTTTATTTTTTCTAAAGTGCAAGTTAGGTAGCCGTGGTTAGGAAGAAGATTGCTTCCAAATCACAGCTGGTACACTGCAGACTACATGAGGGTTATACCAGGACAGAGAAGTCCTGCACGAGGCGAGAGCCACCAAGCAGAACCTCTTGGATGCCCTGATGGCAGCAGATGCCCAGAGCATCGAGTCACAGACTGACTGTAAAGGACTAAACCTTGGGCGTGGAGGGGCCAGCGGCCAGTGCAGTGTCCAGCTCCGGTGAGGAGGGCAGCAGGGCCAGTGCCAGCGAAGGGCCACAGCAGCAGGGGAAGGTCACCAGCATTCTGGAGCCAAAAGCAATCAAGCCACAGACTGAGTTGCGTAGAATGGAGCTGGAGTTCCAGAGAGAAGAGAAGTGAGAGCAGCGAGCTGCAGAGGAGAAGAGGGAGCGAGAACAGCAAGAGGCAGACCGTGAGGAGCATGAGCGCCAGAGGCGACATGAACTGGAGAAGCTATGACTCCAACCACCAGCACCAGAGCAGGTAAGTGGTTTGGGGTTAACTGAAACTACAGGACTGGGTTACAAATTAAATTCTAAATTGATAGCTGAATTTAAAGAGGGGGAGGATATGGATGCCTTTTTAAATTCCTTTGAAAAAGTTTGTATTCCGGCAAATATTCCTAGGGGGTCCTGGAGCTTCCAGCTATCCCCGCTACTTACCGGGAAAGCATGGGATGCATTGGGTCAAATGAACAATGAGGACAGTAATGATTACAGCAAAATTACAGCTGCACTGTTAAAAAAAGTTTGATTTAACTGCAGAAGTATACAGAGCTAAATTCCATAAGCTCAGGAGCAGCCCTGACAAGAGCAACGAGGAGCTAGCCACGAAACATCAGTTTTTAAAACACTGGTGGGAAGGAACTGAAGCAAACTCTGTAGATAAAATTGAAAATTCGAGATTGTTAGAACAGTTTTGGGGGGCATGCCCAGCAGAGCTCAAAACCTGGCTGGAGGACCAAGATCCCAAAACAGTGAAAGAGGCTGCTGAACTCTTGGACTGCTATGCCAAGAGCAGACCTGCTCTGAGAGCGAATGCGGCAGGCGTGGCAGCACAGAAAGGGAAAAGCGCGCCTTCAGGACAGCAAAAACCCTCACTGCCTCCATCAAAACCAGTTAGCCCCAGGTTTCAAAGAAAAGAGTTCTCTGAGAAAAGAAACAAATGTTGGGTTTGTAAAGAAACTGAGCATATTGCCAGACAGTGTCCCAAAAGGACGAGCAATACGCAACATGGGGCTAAGAAAGAAGTGGGTTGTTTGTGTGTCCCTGGAAGCATGCCTGTGAACATGAGGGAACACACGCACCCAGTCATGGTGAATGGTGTACAGACACAAGGGTTAAGAGACACAGGGGCATCCCTGCTTGGTAAAAGGGGATCTGGTAGAGCCTGATCAGCTTAAAACCAATAAATTTGTAACTGTACAAGGGTTCACTGGTGAGGAGACCACATTGCCACGCACTAGTGTTCTCCTAGACTGGGGTGAAACTGGGGGAACTGTGCAACAGGTGGCTGTAGCCAAAACTTTAGCAGTTGATGTCATCCTTGGCAACAATCACAAACAGGGGATGGTGTGTGCAGTTACCTGCAGCCAAGCGGCAAGGGAAATTTTTAGTTTCCTGGACCCCACAGAAGCCACTGTCGAAACCACTGGGAGGCTGGTTCTCCAGCCTGTGTCTCCTGATATGGAAACTAATGAAAAGGGGGTAGAAATTTCCCCAGTAGCAGTTAACCACACAGCTACGGAGGATTACTCAGAAGAAGGAGGGGGTGACCCATTGTCAGAGAGTTAGGGATGACAGCGATCCTGAGTGCCCTGATGCTAGTGCTAGGGACCCTAGTTTAGCTACTGACGGGGACCTGTCCCATGCCTTGGGAATGTGTAAGGAGTTTGCAGCTGCTCAGTAAAGTGACCCTAGTCTAGAGAAACTGAGGGCTTGGGCAGACTCTGACGGAGCACAGGGAGGTGATGGAAAACAAAGTTTACTGGGAAAATGGACTGATGTATATTCAGGATGTGAAGACACAGGGAGGGGTGATGGGCAGGCAGCCTGCCGTTCCCCAGGGGTACCGTGAACAGTTGCTTAAGACTGCACACGATATTCCCTTGTCTGGTCATCTGGGAATTGCGTGCACTACGCAGCAGTTGGCCCAGAATTTCTATTGGTCCAACTTCACCCAGCAGGTGAAGGAGTACTGCAGGTCTTGTCACCGGTGCCAAGAAATAGGGAAGGCAGGTAAGAAAACCCAAGCCGCCCTAATTCCATTGCCCACAGTGGAGGAGCCATTCCAGAGGGTGGGAATGGATATTGTGAGGCCTATAAATACCCCCAGCTCCTCTGGGAAGAGGTTCATCCTGACTGTGGTGGATTATGCCACCCAGTATCCAGAGGCAGTCGCCCCATCCTCACTGAGGACAAAGTGACAGATGCTTTACTTGAAGATTTTCTCCCGTGTTGGGTTTCCGCAGGAGGCTATCACCGATCAAGGGGATTCCTTCATGTCAGACCTGATGAAATGTTTGTGGGAGTAGTGTGGGGTGGTGCAAAGGCGCACAACACCTTATCACCCACAAGCCAATGGGCTTGTGGAAAGATTTAATGGTACCCTGAAGTCAATGCTCCAATCGTTTGCTGAACCGCATAGGAGGGACTGGGAGAAATACCTTCCCCACCTGTTTGCATACAGGGAGGTGCCCCAAGAGTCGACAGGATTTTCCCCCTTCGAGCTCTTATATGGACACCAGGTAGGTGGGCCCCTAGACTTGATCCAGGAGGACTAGGAAGGCAAGCACGACACCCAGGGCACTCCCATAGTGGATTACATCCTTAGGTTTAGGGAAAGGCTGAAGGAGCTTATGGGGACAGCCCAGAGCAACCTGGCAGCTGCCCAAAAGAAACAAAAAGTGTGGTATGACTGCAGAGCCAGAGCTCGCTTGTACACAGTGGGTCAGGAAGTCATGGTCGTTATCCTGGTCAGGAAGAAAAAATTACTCACCTTAGTAATGTTGTTTCTTCTAATGGAGTCTTGCTATATTACGACATATGCAGTGAGTCCCAACCTTCGAACTGCTCCGGAGGTGAAAGAGTTAACTTTCCATGCCAGGCATGGAACTTTGAGCACGAGCTCGGTTGAAAACTCTGTCTGTTGTTCTTCAAACTCAAACTGTCAGATCTTTACGAGTAAAACTCACTAAGGTTCTGTGTGGAAGCTGTAAACCTACACTAGCCAACTGGCTACTAAATATATAAACACATTTTTTGGTCCCAAAACAAAGACTCAAGTCAGGGGACCCAAAAAATGAAAAACAACACCCAATCACCCCAAAAGGAGGGTGAAAAACAAGGTGGGCATCTACTAAGTGCTATTGCACTGCCCACCCACATCCCAAAAGCAAAGGTTCTGAGAGGGGCAGGGGAGGTCATAATATAGCAAGACTCCATTAGAAGAAACAACATTACCAAGGTGAGTAATTTTTCTTCAAACAACATGAAGTCTTGCTATATTATGATCATATGCAGACTACACAGCAGTACCTCCATGGAGGAGGGACAGAACCTACTTAAGAAATAGGCTCTGAAGCACAGCTGTACAGAAACGAGCATCACTCCTAGCCTGGATGTCCAGGAGTAATGCTTGGTAAAAGTGTGAACTGTTTTCCAGGTAGCTGCTTGACATATCTCTAGGATAGGGATGTCCTGCAGCGCCAGAGACGAGTTGTACCTCTGGTAGAGTGAGCCCTCAGGCCTGAGGGAGGAACCTTACCCAGTTTTTCATAGCAAAATTGGATACAAGAGACTATCCACCTGGCAATGGATCTTTTAGTGGCAGGTTTCCCTTTACCAACCTCACCATAAGTAAGGAACAGTTGGAGGGAGTCAAACCTGTGACCCTTGGTACGTTCTATGTAGTAACTAAGGGCTCTTTTGACATCTAAACTGTGCAGTCTCCTTTCGCCAGAGGAGGAATGGTCAGTGAAGTAAACAGGGAGAGACATAGATTGATTAAGGTGGAAGTCTGAAACCACCTTAGGCAAGAACTTTCTGTTAGTCCTGAGGACCACCTTATCTCCTATGAAAGGAGATAAAATCAGGCTCAACTGACAATGCTTGTAATTCACTTGCGCGCCTGGCAGAAGTGATGGTTACTAAAAACACAGTTTTCAAGTCAAGTACAACTCCTGCTGAAGACAAGGCTCAAAAACGGTTGCATAAGCTGCAAATATTAAGATCCCAGGCAGGGCAGGGTCCCTGAATGGAGGGTTGGTGTGAAGCAACCCTTGAAAAACTTGGAGAATACAGGATGAGCTGAAAGAGAAGAGGGTTTACCTGCTGATAAGAAAGCAGACAGCTGCCAGGTGCACTTTTTGGTAGCTGGTCTCAGCCCCAAAGTATTCAAATGCACCATATAATCCAGGACTGTGGGTAAATCAGCAGATTCTGGGGAAATATGCATGCCAGAGCACCATATGGAAAATCTCTTCCATTTGGAATTATAAGTAGCCCTGGTGGAAGGCTTCCTAGAAGCCTTCAAGATATCCAATACACCTTGGGAGAGGTGTAGGTCAGCAAACTCTAACTCTTCAAGAGCCAGGGCTGTCTGGCCCAATCTGGAGCAATCAGGATCATCTTGCAGGGTTGAGATCTGATTTTGACTAGCACCTTGAACAGAAGAGGGAAGGGGGGAAAAGCATAGAGAAACTTCCCTTCCCAACTGAGAAGGAAGTCATCCAGAGGGACTGAGCCCAACACTGGGGGCCTGCAGCAAAAAAGGGGAAGTTGGTGATTGTCTGGGGCTGCAAAAAGATCTATCTGTGGGGTGCCCCATCTGGCAAATACTACCTCCAATACTAGGGGATCCAGTGACCATTCGTGATGGCCCTGGGAAATCCTGCTGAGAGCATCTGCCAGGACATTGTCCTTGCCTGGGAGGTGAACTGCAATAAGGAAGGTGTTTAGAGAGTAAGCCAGAGACCACAACTTCACTGCTTTGGTGCACAAGGCCGTAGACCGAGTGCCCCCTTGCTTGTTGATGTACCACGTTGTTGGTATTGTCTGTTCTGACCTGAATAACTTTTTCTGAACAGATCTGGAAAAACTTGAAGTGCTAGAAAACTGCCTGAGTTCAACAGATTGATGTGGAGCAGAGATTCCTGAGGGGACCAAATCCCTGGGTGGTGAGGTGCCCATGTGAGCTTCCCACCCCAAGAGGGATGCATCTGTAGTAAGGATTAAGGAGTGAGACTGAGGGTGAAGGGACCCCCTGTCTCAGATTGCTCTGGTCCTGCCACCACTGAAGGGCTTGGATCAGGGTTCGAGTCACTGGGATCAATTTGGTTAGAGGGTCTCTCCTTTGGGACCAAAAGGCTCTCAAATGGAACTGGATGTCCCTCTTCTGAAATCTTGCTCCCTGCACTACTGCTGTAGAAGCAGCCTTGAGCCCCAGGAGCTGGAGAAAATGCCTTGCTGGTCAAGAGACCTGCAGGGTGAAAGAGGAGGCCAGAGAGACCAGGGTCCTCACTCTTTCCAGAGGAAGGAAGGCTCTGGCCTCTTTTGTGTTCAGTTCTGCACCTATGAAGGTGAGAAGCTGGACAGGCTCTAGAGCTGACTTTGGAAGATTGAGAAGGAAACCTAGAGATGTGAGCAGTTGCTGAGTTACCTAAAGATGTAATTTGACTTGGTCTGGAGACTGGCCTACTATGAGCCAGTCGTCCAGGTAAGGAAAGATGGCAATCTTTTGCCTTCTTAAGTGGGCAACTGCTACTGCCAGGCATTTTGTGAATACCCTCGGGGCAGAGGTGAGACCGAGGGGCATTGCTCTGAAATGGTAATGGCCTGAGGGCAGTTAATCTGAGGTACTTTCGATGGGAGCTTTGATAGAACATGGAAGTAGGCATCTTGAGGTCCAGGGACTAGCCAGTCCCCTGGCTTTAGGAGAGGGCAAATAATTCCCAGAGTCACCATTTTGAATTTTGGTTTTAAAAGGTGCTTGTTTAGGTATCTGAGATCCAGGATGGGCCGCCATTCTCCTGTCTTTTTGGGGTAAGGAAGTACCTGGAGTACAACCTTGCCCTGGTGTGGGTGGAACCTTTCCACAGCTCTGAGAGCCAGGAGGTAGAAACTTCTGTCTCTAGGGCAAGTGCCTCTGATGGATTTGCAGGTGGAAAGGACCTGGTTCTCATCTTGAAATTTTTGAAGCTGAGAACCAGTCCCTGGCTTACTACTTCCAGGACCCACTTGTCTGATGTTAAAGACTTCCAGTCCTGGACAAAGTAAGCCAGCCTGCCCCTACAGGTAGTGGAGACTGGCCCTGGCCACCCCATCAGGGTGCCTGCTTGGCAGGGGCTTTAGGCTGAGGGGTGGAAGCAGGTCTGCTTGTACCCCTGCCTCACCTCTCCCTCTAAAGAACCCCTCTGGGCATAAGCTGAAGAGGAGGCCTGGCTTGTAAAAGGCCTATGAAAAGGTCTGCCCCTGCCCCTGGAAGGCTGCCTTTGAGGAGTGGCCTGCCTTCCTTGCCTTGCACTCCTATAGGTGGTCCATACTCATCCATTTTCTTCATGTAATTCTCTGTCTGCTCCCAAACAGAGAGTTACCCACAACAGGAAAATCCATGGCCTTAGTCTGGGTATCCTGCGACAGGCTAGTACATCTGAGCCAAGCCACCTGCGAAGAGCCACAGATGTAGCCATGACTCTTGATGACACATCATTAGAGTCCACTGCAGCATGAAACTGCACCTCAGATGCCTCAATACCATCAGCAGCCACCTGCTCCAGCTCCTTGGCAAGCTGGCCAGGGACCTGCTTTGCTAGAGACAAAACTGTGTCCTATCTGGATTTCTGGTATCTAGCAACATAAGCCATATAATTTGCCTGTCTGAGTCCCAAGGATGCTGCCATGCAGAGACAGCGCTAGATAGGGCAAAAAGGGAAAAAGTTGCGGCTTGCCCAGAAATGACCCACTTTCCACAGGACAGTGGGTCCAAAGTGGTGCACCTGTCTCTAACAATAGCTTATAGATGGAAAACTAAACAATAGAAAAGTATTTTCACTCAACAAATTTAAGCTTCTGTAATAGTGAAATTTCTACTTACGATTAGGTTTGGACCCAGCTGTTTCTCATTTTGACCCACATTTTTTACACCTTTGGGTCTAATTTGACCCATGTTTTAAAACCCCTAGCGCTGTCACTGCTGCCATGTACTGTTTCTTTGCCATGGCATCAATCCTCCTGGAGTCCTTGTCAGGGGGGTGTGAAGCCAAGGGAATATTTGCCTTGTCACAGGCTGCAGCCTGCACAACCCCAACATGGCTGCACTGTTGTGTAAGGAACTCCGGATCAGAGCCTGACAGTGTATACCTCTTGTCCATTCTTTTATCCACAGGAGGTATAGTGTGAGGAGTTTTAAATTTTACTGTTTCCAAAAGATTTATGCAAAGGAATAGACAGTCTCCTAGACTCTGGGATATCCATCATTTCTACATAGTCAGGCTCCTCTTGATCATCCACAGCTTCCTCCATAGGGAGCTGAGGGTTTCAGACACTTTTTATAAAACATAAAATTAGAGGGACTCAGAAAGCCTAGGGGGACACTCTTGAAGGTCTGTCTGGGGAGATGTCCGTTCAATGGCAGCATCCAGACTTTCAAATCCACATTCACTCTCTCATACTCCTCTTCCCCTCCTCCGGTTCATTAAATTTTCTAAATCATATTCTGAACTGGTGGAACCGTACCGAACACGTACGCCTTGATGGTGCCGGTTCGACGGATCCGGGAAAGCGACTGGACAATCTTAATCGCTTTGGCTATTTCTTCAGCGGTTGGAGGGAAATTTTGGCCCACACCTGCTGATTTTCTAGTCCTTGTTGGAACCGACTCCTCCGAGTCGGCTCTCCTTGCCCGAGGAAGTCTCGCCTGGTCAGAGCACTTCCCTCCGTTCGGTTACAACCGAACCGGGCTGGCCATCCTGGCAGCGGACTTTGGCCTCCCTTTCCTGAGCCTACCAACTCTCTTATCCAGGGTAGCTGCAGGAAAATTTTTGCAATCTGGCAGTCTGCATTGAGGTGGTCAAACCCCAGACAATAAACACAGGGGTGTAGGGGTCAGCCTTGGCAAAGGCTTCCCACAAACACTGCAGTGTTGAAACCCAGGGCCCGGTTTTTCTTTGGGTTTTCAGACATAGTGCCAGCCTAACCACAAACTTGCCCGTTTATGGCAATCCGCCAAGCAAGACTCTCTTATCGGTTCCCAACCGTGTCACAGGTCGTGGAAAAAACCGTAATGAAATCCTCTTTTTTTAGAACCAATAAGAACCGGGAACCGCACTCTAAAACACAAATTAATGTATTTACAACAACCTGATTGGTTCAAACCGAACCGATACTACCGTTTACAAGTTCCACACAGAAAGTAAATGTAAAACCTATCTAGTACTTACAATACCACAGACAGAGCTTGAACCGACCGGTTGTGGTTCAAATTCGGTTAAAAAAATGAAAAATTAATACTTTAACCGACAAAATGAACCGAGCAGAAGGAGAAATCTCCGGAGCGACTGTTGAGTGAGGCGGAGTAAAGAATCTGACAGTTTGAGTTTGAAGAACAACAGACAGAGTTTTCAACCGAGCTCGTGCTCAAAGTTCCATGCCTGGCATGGAAAGTTAACTCTTTCACCTCCGGAGCAGTTCGAAGGTTGGGACTCACTGCATATGTCATAATATAGCAAGACTTCATGTTGTTTGAAAGACAAGCTGCAGGCTGAGTGGGCAGGACCGTACAAAGTAGTAAGACAGGTAAATGACGTGAACTATATCATAGAGTTACCTGACAGAAGGCATACAGAAAGAATGTACCATGTCAACATGATGAAGCCATATACTAATAGGGCTGACATGGTGTTTGCAGTATGTAGTCCTGGGGAAGGGACTGACGAAGGAGACCCCCTTCTGGACTTGCTGGAAGAAAGCAAGTGGGAGTCCTCTGTGGAGGCAGTTAAACTGTCACCCCAGCTGGCCCTGGACAAGATCCAGGAAGTAAGGGAGGTTTTAGCAGACTTTATTCCACTGTTTAGCGCCAAACCTGGACTAACCCCCTTCGCAACGCACGATGTAGAGACAGGGACACAGACGCCCATACGGCAAACAGCATATCGGGTGTCAGAGGCTGTCCAAAAGGACATTAAGGGGGAGGTGGAGGAAATGCTGGATTTAGGGGTAATCCAGAGATCCCAAGCCCCTGGGCCTCACCCGTAGTCCTTGTGCCCAAGCCAGATGGCTCTACTCATTTCTGCATGGACTATCATGGACTGAATGCAGTCACGAAGTCAAACGCCCACCCGATGCCCCGGACGGATGAACTCCTGGACAAGTCGGGAGGGCGTACATACCTATTACTACTGACCTGACAAAGGGTATTGACAGGTAGAGTTAACTGACAGAGTTAGGGGAGGGTCGGTCTTCATCCCGACAGGCTTATTTGAATTTAAAGTAATGCCTTTCGGAATGAAGAACGCCCTGGCCACTTTCCAAAGGTTGGTGAACCAGGCATTCAATGGTGCTGAGGAGTATGCCGTGGCATACCTGGATGACACTGCCATCTTCAGTGCCAGCTGGGAGGAACACCTGTCCCACCTTAGGGAAGTGCCTGGCAGGATACAGAGGGCCGGGCTCACTGTCAAAGCTGAGAAGTGCCAGATGGCCATGGCTGAAGTGGCATACCTCGGGCATGTTGTAGGCCAGGGACAGCTCCATCCTAACCAAGTAAAGAGTTTTCTAGCGACAGCAGGGTACTACAGGAAATTTGTACCCAATTACAGTGCCCTGGCTGCTCCCGTATCTGACCTGGTAAAGAAAGAGATGCCTAAGAAAATTACCTGGGAACCAGCCTGTGAAAAAGCCTTTACCAGACTAAAGGAGGCACTGTGTAGTGCTTCTGTATTGACAAGTCCTGACTATAGCAGACCCTTTATAGTCCAGACTGACGCCTCAGATGTGGGTATTGGAGCAGTACTGAGTCAGACATCCAGCCTAGTGAAAGATCACTCTGTAGTATACTTGAGTAAAAAGTTACTTCCCAGGGAGCAGGCTTACTCTATTGTGGAAAAAGAGTGTCTTGCCATAGTGTGGACCCTAAAGAAATTAGAGACAAATTTATATGGGCAGCATTTTGAGGTACAAACGGACCACAACCCCCTGGTTTGGCTGACCCAGATGGGAAAAACTAATGGTAGACTATTAAGATGGAGTCTTGCCTTGCAAGGGTATGACATGACTATCTTACATAGGGCTGGAACGACCAATTAGAATGCAGATGGCTTATCGCGTCTATATGAGGAGTGAACTGACTTGGGAAGCTCATCCCATGCAGGGGATAGAGCCCCCAAACTCAGTCTAGGTGGGGAGGACTGTGACGCTTAGCCAGCTGGTTATGATTGTTCTATGATATTTGTTATATAAAAATATAGTATGTGATTGTCTCATATAAGGCAGCCTGTGCCTGCCCTCTCTCTCCCCCCCCCCAGGTTTCAGTTACAGGATGTAACTGACCAGGAGATCTCTGTAATGTAACTAACTTCCTTGAGAAATTGCATTTTATGGCCTTTTTATGACCTGTTGCTGCTCTGAAGCTGGGAAACTAAAATATACATTTTATGACTTCAGAAACAGGACATCATTAAGCTGCTTCCTGCCGGATATCTTGCACCTAGATAAGAGAACTGCAGGGTTGTAAACTTAAAAGGAACTGGTGGATCAAAAGACTCATAATTTGGGAAATGAGTTTTTGCTGATGTCACCTTATTTAATATACCTCCTGATAGGACATTCTGTTTGAATTTTTTATATTCTAAAAGGAGGAGCTACAGTAGATGACTCACCAAGGGGGTGGGGAGATGGAGTTGAAATGTATCCTTGCAACTGGAGAATACGACATATTTTGAGACTCAAGAAAGACAGATCTCTGATCTAACTAAGGCAGTTATAGAGGAAATACATTAGACAGAAAAAGCTCAATAGTATTATGGTAGGAGTTTTTGTTTTGTAATCTCCCCTTGTTCTTTTATGTGATTGTGAGCTCTTTGATATATTGTTCTGTGTTTACATTTTTCATATTTTTATCTTTTAGTAAAGTACCTACTATTTGAAAGACTGCATGGGTGTCTGCCAGTTCTTTTTGCATGGAACGTATAGAGGGTTAAGTCTGACAACTGTTCAACAGTTTCATGGTGCTACCAAACTAGGAAAAGGTAAGAATATACCTAAGGTCTTTTACAGAGTTTTAAGGGTTCATTTTGGAAGCCTGGCATGGTGCCCCTGGCGAAAGATTGTACCACAATCCCTGAAGAGGGTACATATCTGAGCCTGTACATTGGGTACACTAGCTTAAGGTTCACAGTTTGAATCCCACCAGAACTTGAGACTAATGGTGATTTGGACCCAAAAACAGACAGGAAGGTTACCCTGTCTGTTACCTGTTCACACTATTGCACTCGGAGGTTGGCACTCTGGGAGCAGAGGGCCTGACCTGCTGAGTGCATTTGTGACAGTTGGCACACGGCTTAACATGCACTGCAAGGTGCATGCTTGGACCCAATCCTCGCCTGTACATAATGATGCAGCTACCCTTCAGACATGTTCTTAGAGCACATCATCTAGGCAACTAAAGTACTGCAGCACTGCCCTTTGAGGAGGATGTCTGCGCTGGGAAGCACTCTGTGTGGAGACGTAGAAGGACGGTCCCAGAAAGGAAATATTTCAGTTTGCATAGGGAAAGGACTTTCTAGAAAGACCCATAAGAATAATGGTCATAATGTATGCCATACAAATGTACAGTGCTAGCAACTACCTACGAGGGGTGTACTTCAGATCAGAGATATTATAATACTTAGCCACAGCGATGCGCTGCAATGCTGGTGAAAGGCACCAGTCACCCTGTCTTAGGAATGGACATGTCCACTGTGGACAGCAGAAGTGGATGTAGTGCCAAATGCATGTCTGGCCATGACAGACAACTGGGGTCATCAGACAGACCTTATTCTACTGCACTTCATACCAACAGCAATGAGGATGGAAGTGTACTGTGCCAAGCAGAAAAATGCTGCGCACAACTGAGCAAAAACAATGAAAATCTGTATAAAAATAAATTCTATTAGATTCATCATAAGTTCTTTTCCTGTTAGTTCTAGCATTGTCACTGTGCTATTCATTTACTGCTGGGAATGCATGATGTCCTGCAACTACAGACCTTCTACAGTGTTGGTCCCTAGTTGCATGGCATCACATATATCCAGAAGTGAATGAAAAGCGCAGGGACAATATGTAACTGAACAGAAATTGTGCACTAATTTGTGTAAAATGTGTGAACGAAAATAACTCAAAATAGTGGAAAATGTACTGCACAGTTATGTGAAAATAGTGCACAGCTGCGTGGCATAAAATTATATGAAAATCATGCTTGGCACAAGCCTCATTATGGCATTATATTCAGCACCAGTGGCGGCACAATGCTCGGCAGGGACAACAGTACCACGCTTGATGCCGACGTTGGATGGATGTCTAAGGCTTTCAAAGTTGGTATCATTTCAGCACTGAGGTGGGTCTATCAGCACCTATTTTTACTACTATCATCATCACCGATTACACATCATGGTGTGAATATGAAGACAGATGCAAAAGGGTCTCTGTACTCTATGGGGTTCAATAAGCTCTTGATCAACTCCTCCTTGTTACGCATGAATGGTCCTAAAAAAGCCGTATCCTAGACCATGTTCATTGTGTCCTCTAGCCACTACCCGACAACCAATGCAATATCAGACATCTATACAGGGGTGAACCACTCACAGTATAAATTCAGGGGCAAAGAGAGGGGTCGGCACAGAGAGTTCAATGGCATCAGAAAGCTGTTATAAACAGCAACAATGACGCTGAGTGAAAGGAAAAACTGTGACATGACAGTCACAGTGACAGAAACAAGTGGCCACCTGGCACTGGGTATACTGAGTTAAATTAGAGGCAAGATGATGTTGAACTACTAAATACAGGAAGTGAACGACCAAAACTACAACTAAGCTGCACAGGAAAGCTATTCGGAACAAAAAAAAAGTCTTAGATTCCTATGAGACTGTAACTCTATGATGGCGGGGGGGGGGCTGAGGCACGTGGAGCTGATGCATGCATGAGGTTATATGTCACTGCTGTGCACAGATGTCATGACCCCAAGAGTTCTGGTCCCCCGTGGGGTCTTAGTACCTTCAGCTCCACGACCAACAAGTGGTGTTCTATGGAGGGTGTGGACTCTAGAAAGATCCACTATTACATATGGTTAATCCATGATTATTAGAGCAGGATGACCCATGGGGCAGCAGACTTGTTAGACAGTGGGGTACCTTTCGACACAAATCCACTTCGGGGGTCAGGCCCCACAGTGCCCAACCTTGAAGTGCGATTCGTGATCAGAGGACAAACAGGGACATCCTCCTGTTTGTTTTGGGTCTGAGCAAACTACCCGTCTCGAGTCCTTGAGTCAAATATGAACCTTTTTTTTTTTGCTTTACCTAGCACACCCAGGTAACAGGTCCAAACAATACACCGTCTTCGGGGAAAGCAGCGCAATAGTTGACCCAGAGACTCGGGTATTTTCTTACCTTGATGGATTTTTACACAGATCCCTGTTGGAGTGGCTGCATATGGTGACACTCCAAGCAACTTAACAGTTAAGTCAGAATTATTAATACTGTTCCACCATTCACATTCAAAATAAGAAAATGTCTCAGCAGGTTTTGAGGAAAAACAAAGTTTACTAAAATTAAAAATAGTGAATAATACAGTACATAAAACAGACATATACAGATTAAGGTTATAATCAGAGAAAGAAATGTAAAATGTCAAATTAAAGCGCATTGCAACTGATTAGCTAATTCTACCTTAGTGTTCAGTTGGCAAGGGGTTCACACCTGAATTACTAGTCTTGGCAGAAGTGGTCTCTTGAGTCCAGGAACAAAGTGTCCCTTAGAAGTCCAGAACAAAAGTGTCAGTACTTTCAGCCAGCTTCACCAATATCAAAGAGGCCAGAATGTCCTTCCCATCCGGTGATGTCACTGGGCTGCTAGCGTGAGGTCACACTCAGTTCTACATACTTAATTTGTAACATGCTACTGCACAAGCAAAACAGGTCAGATTACTACTTGATTGGAATCTGCAAATACAGCAATATTTTTAATTATAACAAGACAGGCTGTCTTCATGAGAGCACGGTTTATGGCAGGTTACAATATTCCTTTGATCTTTTAGAGAAACATCCTGGAAACACTTCTCATATTAGGCTGAATTTTCACAGAGGTCCATCAGAAACGGCTTCCTTCTTGGTACACCGTTTAATGCAATATTTTATGACCGATTGCCTGAGTTCAAAGTAGTGGCTTGTTATAACCTAGTTTTTATAACAGTCTCAGAAAGTTTAGCAGATAAGTGTTAGATTTTCTATGAGCCAGCTGTGCCCATTAGGTCAGCGAGAGGGCAGAAAATTGTTTTTCTTTTTAAAACAAATACAATATCCTATGACGCCTTGTGCTGACTGTCATGTTTCACAAGCAGAAATTCAAAGACAACATATATTTATAGCAAGAATATAATACAAATAATAACAGCTTTCACTAGCCCAACACAGATATTGTACATGAGGATGTTACAGCACTCATGCGCTTGGGGCCACACTGGTTCCTTCATCAGGTGCCTCGGCAATGAATAGATGATGCAAATTCTACACCTAAGGTTGCACTGTATTTCTAGACAAGATGTATAACATTACAAGATGTTAACAGGGAGGGAGGAAGCAGATGGTAGTTTATAGCGGCAAGGGGCTAAAAAAGGAGGTGGAGTTTGTTAAGCAAGTGCTAGGGAACTGACTTTTTTTTTGGTTAATCTTTCCCTCTGGTCAGTCCCCATCTGCCAGACACCCCAGCCCCGCCAGCTATCTGCCCTCAGGACTCCCCGGTACCCCAACCTCTGCCAATCAGGATCTGGCTGTGGCTGGCAGGCCCAGCTGGTCAGTGCAGGTATTTTCCTCCTTTTGTAGCCCCCTCCCGAGAGGCATGGCATGCCATGATGCAGGCAACAAGCCGCTCACCATGTGCCCCCACCTTGCACTCAGGCAGTGCCATCTGTCTTTCCCCCAGCTTCCGTTAGGGGCCAGGAGATTCTGGGCTCTGCAACCCTCCCCAGAGCAGTCCTTCAGATACTTGATGCTCTTCCTCCTAGCCATCCCTCCAACGCTCCGAGTTTGCTCCCAAACCCAGGTTGTCGGTGCCACAAGCAGTAACGCTACCACTGGGCTAGCAGGCCAGCCCTGGGAAATTAACGTAGAAACATAGACTTTGACGGCAGATAAGGACCGCTTGGCCCATCTACTCTGCCCATTTCCCTACCTACAGGATAGGCCGCAGATCCTAGTTAACCAACAGCCTATTTCTTCCTACCCCCCCACAAGAATTGCCTTATGTCTGTCCCATGCATTTTTGAATTCTCCCCCAGTTTTAGACCCCACAACCTCCTCAGGAAGGCTGTTCCATGCATCCACTACCCTCTCTGTGACATAATACCTCACATTGCCCTAGAACCTCCCCCTATCTTTAAAATGTGTCCCTTGTTCTTGCACGTCTCTTTTTCTGAAAGATACCTCTTGGACTTTGTTGATTCCACTGAGGTACTTAAAAGTTTCTATCATGTACCCCTCTCCCTTCTTTCCTCAAGGGTATACATATTAAGTTCCTTTAGTCTCTCCTCGTATGGCTTTTCTTGCAGACCCTGTACCATTTTAGTTGCCCTCCTCTGGATTGCCTCTATCCTGTCTATGTCCTTGCGGAGATGGGGTCTCCATTTTATATTACAATTCATTTATACAGGGTAGCCCAGCTGGGATGGAAAAGTAAAGTTACATAAGAACTTACCATAACATTAGATCTTAGAGATAAGCTCTTGCAGCAGGTAACATCATTAGGATTGTAGCCGGCAGGCGACAGGACCCCACGGCAAACTTCTAGCCAGCAGCCTATTGCGAAAACCACCCTCCCCCCGACGTCACATATGGTATAAAGGGTGGGCGGTCCCCGACGTGCCCCAGTTACTTTCACCAGAGACTCCAGCATCAGGATGGAATAAGATCCAAACCAGGGAACTGAGGTCAATACCTCACAGAGCAAAATGTAATAGCCGACCTAGGTCGTATGCAGCGGAAACCCTCTAGGGGGAAGGAGGGCAGGAAATATACTGCTGCAAGAGCTTCTCTCAAAGATCTACTGTTACAGTAAGTTCTTGCGTAACTGTACTATCTTACTTCAAGAGTCAGCTCTTGCAGCAGGTAACACCATTAGGACCGATTCCCAAGCAGTAGGAAAAAAAAATAATAATCAGCACATGGGTGGAAGGTAAATGAGGAGAGAAAGGGGGAGATCCCTTATGAGAGGAGACCCTACAGAACTGTGAGGCCGAAGCCTGCTCTGCGTCTCAAGGCAATGTCCAGACTGTAGAGTGCTTAATGAAGGTGTGGACTGTGTGCCAGGTAGCTGCCGCACAAATGTCTGATGCTGACATGTTTCTCAGTGCTGCGAAGGAGGCAGCCATACCTCTTGTGGAATGACCCTGCACTGACACCGGTAGGGATTTGTTGTGTTTCTGGTAACAGAAGGAACTACAATGTAGTGGCCACTTTGATGGTGTCTGTTTAGTCAAGGGGGCCCCTAGGTATCTGGGAGCAAGAGAGACAAATAGTTGGTTAGAACGCCTGCTGTCCTTAGTTCTGGACAAATAAAATCTAAGGGTGTGATGCACATCTAAAGTGCGGAGAAGAGCCTCTCCCCTATTCGAATGGTTAGGGTAATAAACCAGAAGCTGAATGTCCTGGTTTAAGGTCATCTCAGATACCACCTTGGGGAGCAACTTAGGATTGGGTCTCGAGGCCACCCCGTCCTTGTGCAACACCAAATAAGGCTCCTTACACATCAGGGACTGAAGCTCAGAAATCCTTCGAGCAGAAGTAACAGCAACTAAAAATAACGTTTTCCAAGAGAGAAAACGAGGCTCGCAATCTGCGGCCGGTTCAAAAGGGGGTAAGGTCAACTTCTCCAAAACAAAAAGCAGGTCCCAAGGGGGACTGGATCCCTTATGATAAAACCACAAATAAATGTGTGTGATCGGCGGACAGAACGTAGGAAGGTGCTATATTAAGGGTTGCCAACCCACAAACGAACGGCAAAAATGCAGGTCCAAAGATTAAATGCTGTAAAATGTTGTTTTAATATAATGCAAAATGCATAGTGACCTTCAGGCTACCAAACACATAGAATACTAAACCCAGCACTTCGACTCAAACAAGTCTTCATGAGGGGCCTTATGGTAAGCTTAATGTGCAGAATGCCCCTAAGTAATGTACGGCCTACTTCCAATTGTGCCACCATTCTGCGTTGGACAATGACGTGATAGGCAGCAATGGCACCCAAATGCACTTTGATGGAGGAGTAGCCCAAGCCTGAGTCTGAAAGGAGCAACAGGTAGTCAAGGACAGTATTCACCGGACAGGCCAAAGGGTCAAGGTGACGAGCCATAGCCCACAGACAAAAACATTTCCACTTCATGGCATAGGTCGCTCTGGTGGAAGATTTGCTGGCCACCTCAAGTATATCGGCCACCTTGTCAGAAAACCCGAAGCAGAGCCTAACTAAGTCTTCAGCAGCCATGCATGGAGGTGGAGGGACCACAGGTTCAGTTGAACCAATGTCCCGTTGTCCTGGGAAAGCAAGTACGTGCTCAAATGGCAATGTGATCGGAGGTTCCACTGCCAACTGCTGCAAAAGTGCGAACCAGATCTGTCAAGGCCATAAAGGTGCCACCAAGATCATTGTTGCCCCTTCTGCTCGAACCTTGAGGAGGACCATCTGAAGGAGCGGAAATGGGGGAAAGCATAGAGGAATCTCCCCTTCCAGGAGAGGGACAACGCGTCTCACCAGAAAGCATTAGGCTCAGGATCTAGCAAGCAGAAACTGGGCAGTTTTGCGTTGATAGGGGAGGCGAAGAGGTCCAGTTCAGGTGTTCCCCATTTGTTGAATAGAACATCGACTACAGACTGGAGAAGGGACCACTCATGTGCTCTCGACCGGGTTTGGCTGAGAGTGTCGGCCAGGGTATTTTGGACCACGGGTACATGGACCACTAAGATCAGAAAGTGATGAGACATGGCACAATCCCACACTGTCACTGCCTCTCTGCAGAGGGGGTATGAGTGTGTGCCTCCTTGTTTGTTGAGAAAGAACACCACCAACCTGTTGTCCGTTTGCATGAGGAGGTGTCCCAGTGGGAGAACAGAGCTCAAGGCCTGTAAGGCATAGAGAACAGCCCTCATCTCCAAAACACTGATGTGGAGAGATTCCTCGCTCACTGACAGGAGCCCTGGGTCCTGTGAGCACCTAGATGTGCTCCCCATCCAGTACCTGAGGTGTCAGATGTGAGGACCTGGTTTGGCACTTTCTTTTGGAATGGCATTTCTTCCTGCACTGAAGGGGATGCCATCCACCATTGGAGTTCCTGACGTACTGGTCTCGTGATGGAGACCGGCATGTCCAAGTTATCCTTTCTTTGGTCCCACCGGACGCGAAGGGTCCACTGAATCATCCTCATATGAAGTCTCACAAAGGGGACTGTAATGATGGATGCTGCCATGTGGCCTAGCAGCCATAACAGAGTTCTAGCCGGTACCACTGAGGCTGAAAAGATGTGTTGAGCTAGGACCTGAAGACAGATGGCTCTGTCTTGTGGTAGGAAGGATCTCCCTAGAATGTCGTCGAGTAGATCTTCAATGAAATTCAGGTTCTGGGCCGGTGTTAGAAAGAATTTCAGGGTATTGATTGTGATGCCTAGTTCCTCGAAGACAGAATAGGTGTCCCAAATGGATCTTTGTAGTTGTTCCTTGGACGGTGCTGTTAGAAGCCAGTCATCCAAGTATGGGAATACGTAATGACCCATCCTTTGAAGTGCCGCTGCAATGACTGTGAGGCACTTTGTGAAAACCCACGGTGCCGAAGAGAGGCCGAAGGGTAGCGCTCTGAATTGAAAATGTCTGCCCTGGAAGGTGAACCTGAGGAACCTCCTGTGTGGCTTTGCCACGAGTACATGGAGGTATGCGTACTGCATGTCCAGTGATGCCACCCAGTCTCCCTGATGTAACATGGGGAGCAGGCCCTGGAGAGCAACCATCCCGAACCTCTTGTACTCCACAAAGAGGTTGAGTTTGCTGAGATCCAGGATGGGTCCCAAGTCACCTGTCTTCTTCGGGACTAGGAAGACGTGCGAGTAGAATCCTGTTCCTCTCTGGGCTGGAGGAACAGGTTCTATGGCCTGTTTGGATAGCAGGGCTTGAATCTCTGTGTGGATCAGGCCTGCATGTTCTGTGGAGTAACGGGAGGGGGTGGGTCTGTCAGGTGGAAGCTGGACAAACTCTATTGAGTGTCCATTTTCCATGAGTTAATGGACCCACTGGTTGGAGGTCACCTTCCGCCAGGCTGGGGCGTAAAGCAAAAAGCATCCTCAGACTGCCTCCCCTGGCAGGGCACTGGGAAGGGGCAGGTCCAGTGGAGAGTCACGCAGTTGGTGGAGGAGGAAAGGTGGCCTGGGTTGGTTTGGCTGGACAAGAGGCGGGTCCTACAGAGCTTCTATAGGCGCCTTTCTGGCCACAGCCTCCCCATTGAGGCTGGTTGTGCTGGAAATGGGGCTGCTGTAGTTGTTGTCCCCCTTGGCCATGAAAACGAGGCTTACAAAATTATTTATTTATTAAATTTTGGTGACCGGGTAAGCCCACTGAGCCCCGGCGGTCCCTTTTTCAGGTGCGACCCAGGATTACATAGCATAAGTGAGTAAACAGTATAACACAATCTGCACAGTTACAGGTAATACAAGCATCATACAGTCATAATGGCATTCAGGATTATAATAGTACATCTGGAGGAAATAAGGGGAATTAAAATGTTGACTAGTAGCACTTATCTTAGTAGAGACACTCTAAAGGTAGGTTAAGACCTGGTAAATCAATTAGCTATAGGGACATCTCAGGTGCCGATGCAGCGGCAAGTACTGGCTACCACCATATGTGCCTTAAGCCTAGTGCAGAAACTTTTGATGGAGGGTGCTTCCTGCACCCAAGGAGGAGGCATGTTCCACAGGGTAGGGGCAGTGTGGGAGAATGACTTGCCACCCACCTTGATTCTTACTCTGGGGACATCTAGGAGAGTTCGGCTTGTAGTATGGAGGAGCCTGGGATTGGGCTTTAGAGCTATGAGTCCAGAGAGACTGGGAGGGGGAGATGGACTGATTAGCTTGTAAGCTAGGCATAGCAGAGAATACTGGAGGTAAGCGTTCAGGGAGGGTCAATTTAGTAGGGCTAGGGTGTCGCAGTGGTGACTCCTGGAGTGAGCCTGGGAGGCAAAGTGAGCCACCTTATTATACAGTACCTGGAGTCTGTTCATCTCAAGCTTTGCCAATCCATGAACGACTGGGACGGCATAGTGGAGTGCAGGGGGGAGTAGGATGCCGGTGGCGATAGAGATCCTAGCTTCGGGTACCAGCTGGTCTTTCAGTCGGTAGAGGGTGCCAGTGTAAGGTTTTTGGTGACTTGGGTAACATGATTTTTAAAGGTGAAACCCTGGTCCAGGGTGAGGCCGAGGTATTTTAAGGAAGTCACCACTTCTAAGCAGTTGCCTGAAGCAGAGGTAAGATGTAGGTGTTGGGTTCTATCTTGACCAAGGGATCTTGGACCAGACAGCATGGCCTTGGTTTTGTCTGTGTTAAAGACCATTCTGTTCTCAATAAGCCAGTTCTAAAGAAACCGCAGGTCACCTTTGAGTAAGGGACTGAAGCCTCCTAGGAAGGCAGTGGATCGATAGACGACGGCATCGTCCACGTACTGGACAACAGGGCTCCATCCACAGTGGTCTGTTAGTTTATTTGTGAACAGGGAGAAGAGGAGGGGGCCGAGTATCGACCCTTGCGGTACCCCTTCTTTTAGAGGAAGAGGATCTGATATGGCATCCTTCCACTTTACCCTCTGTGTGCAACCAGTTAAGTAGCTTTCAAACCACTTTAGGGCATGACAGTTGAGGCCAATGCTGCCCAGCTTAGCTAGTAGTAAATTGTGGTTGATCAGGTCAAAGGCCTTGGAAAGGTCCATGAAGACCGCTCCAGTAGGGATCCCCTTTTCCAGGTCTCGGAGTACGTCTGTTGAGAATTTAGTCAGAGCAGTATCAGTTCCATGTCTGGTTCTGAAACCGTGCTGAGAGGGTGCCAGAAGTTGGTGGACCTCCAAATAATATCGGAGTTGCCCATAGACAAGCCTCTATTTTGGGTGATACATGGACTGTACAGTCCTAACTGCCTTCCCAGAATCCTGAGGCTTGTTGATGATCTTTTCTGTGTCCTCGCCGAAGAGGACTGATCCTTGGAAGGGTGTGTTAAGGAGGTTTGACTGAACATCCTGTGCAAACCCCCGAGATCCGATGCCAAGAACGATGTGAGCACACACCAGTTGCAGCTGCTCTCGCTGCTGTGTCTGCTGAATCATACGCTGAGCAGACAACATGGGTACCCACATCCGATCCAGTCTGCAGATGTTAGTGAGCTCTGCCTTCTGCGGACAGCCTGGCATTTCTTGCACGATGTCCTGCCCCTGTTCCCAGAGGGCATTCTGGAACTGAACCATGTGTGTCAAAAAGTTCAAGCTCCTAATACTGCAAGTGGATGAAGAGTACACCTTACGCTCTATGGAGTCCAACTGCTTGGACTCCCTGTCCAGGGGGGTTGGGTGCTAAAGTGTTTGGGCCTCTGGGAATGGTCATGTGCTACTGAAATCACTACGGAATCACCTGTGGGATTTTTAGCCAGGAATGGTTTCTCTTTTGGAGCCCTATAAAGGCAACCAGCCTTCTTGGCTACTGCAGTGGAAGAATGAGGGCACTTCCAAGCCACCTGGTGACATCCGCGAAGATGTCTAGCAGGGACGGGATGACAACCAGCTTCAGGTCTTTCTGCCGGAGGTATCTGCCAGCTGCATTCTCTCCAGGTATAAGTCCTCAGTATCCCAACCAATGTTGGCCTGAATATGTCTCATCACCTCCATGAAAGAGGGGTCATCAGGAGGTGATTTGGGCATATCTACAGTGTCCACTGGAGACAAATCTCCTATGGAAAAGTCTGGGTAAGAAGAATCAGAGGGCTGGTACGAATCCGAGGAGGAAGACCTATGCTGCCTCTTCCTATGCCCATATCTGTCAAGGGAGCTAGGAAGACTCAGGCTCCGTGACCTTGAGCGGGATCTGTGGTTTTTCTTACACTTGGCCTTTCCATTGGGCCTATCGTGTGGAGTAGGTTCTTTGCCATGGTCCTCAGGAGGAGGCTGAGGGACCTTGGCTGTGTACGGAGTTGGGGGGGTAGTTTTGTGGGTGCCCCACCGTCCAGATTTTTGTCACATCTGGTGCTGGAACATCTGGTTGTGGCCTTAGCGGGAGAATGTCTGAGTGGATGGACTCGCACCAATGGCTGAACAAGTCTTTAATTTGCGACAGGTTCAGCTTTGATTCTGAACCGGATACCTGATCCGGTGTCGGCCCAGTTCCTGCGCCCTTGACGATGCCAGTACCGCCGTCAGGTCTGTCTGGCGTTAGGGGGCCTACAGGAGGCGATGATGGTGTGGTGTTAGCTGTGCCATCGTCGGGTGTCGGTTTGTCTTTAGGGACCAATGTCTGCTCCTCCTCCATCTAGGTGTCATGATCTGGTCATCAACCAGAGGCAGTGGAGATGATGGGGTTCCTGCCAGAGGTAAGAGCAGTGCAGTGGTCCGACGTCAGTGCTGGTCCAGCAAAGTCTTGGCCTACGAACGTCTATCTGTCGAACACTTGTCCAATGTCTGTTTTGGAGACTTCTCCACTGATTTTTTAGAGTGCCTGGGTGGGAGGGAGGAGGACCTCCCAGATGAATGACCCGAGGCCTTCTGCCTATCCCGGGGGTCAGCACTACATACAGAGGCTGACCGGGAAGGCACAGACTGGTGTCCCTTACCTGGATCTAAACAGCAGCCTGCTGGTGGAACCGGAGACCTGATCTTGATTGGCTGGAGAGAGGGGCCCGAAGACCCGGATCCCTTGTTTTTATGACTCGTAAGCCGGGCCATGGCCTTGACGACGGTGAGCCTGGTGTCATGGCTAGCTGAGTCAGAGCTGCCCCTGGAGGCAGAGTACAATCCAAAGGATCTTGACAAATGGGATCTCTCCTTCTCTCTTGATTTATCTCTATCTTTCCGTGAAGATTCCTTGTGTTTCCCCAATTATTTTTGTGGGAGTGGTGGGATCGATCTCTCTCTCTCTCTCTCTCTCTCTCTCTCTCTCTCTCTCTCTCTCTCTCGAGGAATCCCGCTGCAGGGCAGCCAACTGCTGTTCTGTGAGGTAGGCCTGCAAGGTGTTCTGACAACAGATCCTTGTCTGACTGTTAAATTTCTGACACTGTGGGCAGTTCTGGGTGTCATCACTGGGGCCCAGGCACAGCAGGCAGGCTGAATGGCTGTCCTCTGACGGCATCTGCTTCCCACAGGTGCACTCATTAGTTTGCCTAGAAGAAGGCATCGGGGGAGACAACATACTGAGTAGACAGAAGTCGAACGCACTATGAACAATAAAATAAGAAATGTTTGGTAGTAGTTCTAAAATGGCAGTTGGACTGGCGAGAGGCAAGCCATGAAGCCGATGAGTGCAAGTCGACGGCGTGAAAAGAACTGGGGCACATCAGGGACCGCCCACCTTTTATACCATACGTGACGTTGGGGCGGGCTGACGACGGGAAAAGAACCGGGGCACATCAGGAACCACCCACTTTTTATACCATAAATGACGTTGGGGCAGGCCAATGTTGGGGGTGGTCCCCACCATAGACTGCTGGCTAAAAGTTTGCCGTGGGGTCCTGTCGACTGACAGCTACAATCCTAATGGTGTTACCTGCTGCAAGAGCTGACTCTTGAAGTAAAAGCTCTCATTTATAGTGGAGTCCAATATCTACCCAATATACTGCTGCATGGCCTGTAGCATGGAGAGGTTAAGCTCAGGGTCACACATCGAGCATCTATGGTGACGATTTATTTTATTTATAAGTTTTGTTGACTGGTAAAGGAGGTTTATTTTCAGCCTCATTGTGGGTGATACCGATGCAAACCTAATCATACTGAACTAGGTTAAGCTGTTTGTGGTTTTAGTGAATAGGGGAAATTTGACCAGGACACTGAGGAGATTCCCCTATTCTTTTCAAGAAGTGCCATGGGATCTTGAACATTTACCAGAACCACCACCAGAATAAACAGACTGAATGCTGGTTTATCATCACATCCAAAAAACAGCACTTTCAACAGTACAGTGTCCCCAAAACACCAGGCTGAGGAATCAGTATGGGTACTTTTACCCAAGAGGAAAGAATGACCTCTGCAGAGCTACCAACACCACTTCCCGCAGCACCTGCTTTTCACTGGAGGTCTCCCATCCTACTAGATCAGGCCCAACCCTGCTTAGCTTCTGGGATCTGTTGGGATCAGGTGGTGAAGGCTGCACAACCTAGATCTCCCGGTTCCCAAGCCACCACTAGACACGGGCTCACCTGACAACACTGAAAAAGACTGGAGAGAAGAAATACTAATAACTGAGGACAGAGAGCCTACAATATACATGTATTTGTTTACAATTTTGAAAACTAGGATAGCCTTTTAGGTGAAACACCAAGACGGTCCTGGGGGATTAATGAAACACATGTCAATACTTAACAGTTACACAGTTACAGAGAGCAAGAATTTACAATGTTGGTTAAAACATCTTTTCATAGACTGCCATCGTACATTATAAACAGATGCAGATCGGTTCTAGACAGATTGCGGAGGGGGGGGCATAGGAAAGCAAAGAAGAATCTAACCATCACATGGGCTTTCTAGATGACCAATCATGGTTCTTTTGAAGTGTCCTAAGAGTTTGGCTTCTTCTATTAAAATCTGATCCAGAAGCAAATGGCTTGATACATTTTATTGGACCACCATATGTGTTACAAAAAAGAACAAAGTGCCTAAACTTTCGGACCAATCAAGTCCTTTCTCAGAAGCTAAACTTCTGAGGAAGGACTACTTGGTTGGTCCGAAAGCTTAGGTACTGTGTTCTTTTTTGTAACATCTAAGTTGGTCCAATAAAAGGTATCGGGCCATTTACTTTTGGATCTGTTCTTACATGGACCAATACGACAACTAAACTAAATCTGTATGTCAATTTTTTTTTTTTTTTTTTTTTTATTTAGTTGTTTAACCAGGTATAGCACACTAAGCTGAAAGCTTTTTTACAGGAGCGACCTGGGAGCACAAGGAGCAAGTGACTTGCTCAGGGTCACACAGTATGCAAGTGGAAGCTGTGGGATTCAAACCCAGGTCTGGTCTGCTGGATGTCACCAAATTTGCAGCTCAGAGCCTTAGACCACTGCACTATTCTGCCTCTCTAAATTAAAGTCAGAAAGCTATTTACACATTGTTTGGTCTGCTATGACAAAGGCCTTTTATGCCAAAGGGTTTGTATGTCCTTCGTATATGCAAGAGATCGCTAGAACATAGCTGATATTTCTAATGTGGTTTGACAAGCCATCTGTTTAGATAGGTGGGAAGGAGGTCATGCTCAGTTTTAAATACTATGGTCATCCATTTGAGCTCTGTTCTTTTTTTCATGGGAAATAATTCCTAGGCTGCTGTACATGAGGCAATGGTGTGTTCCTTTGCCACAGCCAAATGCAAATTTGAACATGCTATTTGTAAACCATGGAGTTTGTGTATTTATTTTTTTATTTATTCATTTAAAAGTTTCACCAGGAAAGGCACGCTGAACAGACACTGCTCATTTCCAGGTGTGTCCTGGGTGAAAAGGAGAACAAACCAGAGGATCAGACAGAATTAAACTAACAGCCAGTTTTACATGTAGTAGTGCAATAAGAGCTTACAAATCTTAAGTGCTTTACATGTGGGTTCAGTTCCCACATCTGGCACTTGGGTTAATATCCCAGTGCAGCATGAGAGGGGTGCTGCACTTCTGAGGTGCCGTCTTTCCGATGAAACGTTAAACCGAGGTGCCATCTGCCTGGATTGGTGGTAGTTCAGGTGGATGTTAAAGATCCCATGGCACTTATCGAAAAGAGTAGGGGAATTTCCCCGGTGTCCTGGCCAAATTTCCCTCATTCACTAAAAATACCACCAACAGCTTAATCTGGTTCAAGGTCAGTTGGCATTCATCTGTATCCCCCTTCCCCCAGGTCGTGCCTGAAATTAGGCAGGATTTGTCTAGTGCACTTACCCAGTCAACAAAAACTAAATAAATAAAATATTTTACAGTTGTCTGCAAAGGTAACATACTGCAGTCAGTGAAAGCAAAAACAAGGTAGTGTGTCTGATGACAATACTGTAACAAGCACAATATTCTGTAGACACCGAATGGAGAGAGAGAAGACTGTAACACAGAGTATCACTTAGTAAATAGGAAAAGAACTGCAGGTGTACACCCAATAACGTATTTGAACATAACGCAGTTCCGCATATAAACATGAATAGTATAAACTGGTTAGTAGTTACAGTCCTAATTTGGGTACTGGCATAGGGACCTACAGGTGCTGAAAGTGGGCTCGGTGCACAGTGATCGTGTATTTATTTTTTATTTTATTTATTGAAAATAATCAGAATTATAATCCTTTGAGTCACAGACTCTTTTGCAAAGGCTCCATGTGTATGACAGCACCATAGTCAAAACATCATGATGGATGGGTTATTGTGGAAGATGCCCGTTAGGAGGAGAGGGAGTGAAGCAAGGGAGGGTTAAATGGAAAGGGAATGGGAAGTGGGTGTGAATTAAGGGCAATTGTAAGTAGGGGAAAAGAAGTTGTGTAGAAGAGATGGCAAAAGGGAAGGAGGCATGGCAGATGGCGGGGTGGAGTTCCACAGTTTGGGGAAACGGTGAAAAAAAGCAGCCTGACCAACAGAGAAGGATAATACAGTTACGTAAGAACTTACTGTAACAGTAGCTCTTCGAGAGGAGCTCTTGCATCAGGTTATAACAGTTAGGACTATGCCAGCAGTACCAAGCAGAGACTGCCCCCGACGTCAGCTCCACCCCGTCAGCCCTGGTACAAAAGGGGGTGGACCCAGCTCCACCTCAGTTCCCTCGCCAAGGCCTGCGAACAAGCCCTGACAAGAGAAGGAGACAAAGTACTAGATGAAGATATAGATGAAAATCTGCACACCTCGAGGGGGAAGGCGGGTGGGAAAGTAACGCCTGCTGCAAGAGCTCCTCTCGAAGATCTACTGTTATGGTAAGTTCTTATGTAACTGTACTATCTTACTTCGAGTGGGATCTCTTGCAGCAGGCTATAACAGTTAGGACTGAATACCAAGCAGTCCCACGTCAAAGAGGTAGTCGACCCCAGGAGGTGGAAAATACTGACTCCAGAGGCCTAGGACAAAAGTCCCTGCAAAACAGCCAGACCAAAACCGGCACGGCATCTGGAGACTATATTCAAGCTGTAATGCTTGACAAGGGTATGCACCGAGTTCCGGATAGCAGCTGCACATATGTCCCTTATGGAGACATTTCTCAGGGCGGCAAAAGATGCAGACACTCCCCTAGTGGAGTGACCCGTGACCGAACCCGGTAGGGGGTTTACTGTGCTTTTCATAGCAGAAGGATGTGCAGTGGACGATTCACTTCGAAATTGTCTGCTTGGTCACCGATTTGCCCAAGCATTGTGGTGCAAAGGCCACAAAGAGTTGCTCCGACTGACGGTGAGCAGCCGTCCTTTTGAGGTAATACCTCAAAGTCCTGTGGACGTCCAATGTGTGAAGGAGAGCTTCCCCTCTATTAGATGGGGAAAGGAAATAGACTGGAAGGTCAACCGACTGGTTGAGGGTCAACTCCGAGACCACTTTTGGAAGAAACTTAGGATTTGTTCTAAGGGAAACCCTTTCCCTGTGGAAAACCAAATATGGCTCTTTATACCATCAGGGCCTGAAGCTCAGAAACTCTCCGAGCTGAGGTAATAGCAAACAAAAAACACACCTTCCAGGAAAGTAAACGCAGCTCACAATCCGCTGCTGGTTCAAAAGGAGGGGGTATAAGCTTCTCCAGCACAAAAAGGAGGTCCCAGGGTGGGATAGGATCCCTAATGGAAGGTCCCCTATGCAAAATTTTCCTCAAAAAGTTGCAGGCTACATCCAGCTGTGCTAAAGCCTTGTCTCCAATCACAGCATGATAGGCGGAGACAGCCCACATGTGCACCTTAATAGAAACATAGAAACATAGACTTTGACGGCAGATAAGGACCACTTGGCCCATCTAGTCTGCCCATTTCCCTGCCTACAGGATAGGCCACAGATCCTAGTTAACCAACAGCGTATTTCTTCCTACCCCCCACAAGAATTGCCTTATGTCTGACCCATGCATTCTTGAATTCTCCCCCAGTTTTAGACCCCACAACCTCCTCAGGAAGGCTTTTCCATGCATCCCTACCCTCTCTGTGAAATAATACTTCCTCACATTGCCCCTGAACCGCCTCCTTCTATATTTAAATTGTGTCCCCTTGTTCTTGCAAGTCTCTTTTTCTGAAAGATGCTACCCTCTTGGACTTTGTTGATTCCACTGAGGTACTTAAAAGTTTCTATCATGTCCCCCCTCTCCCTTCTTTCCTCAAGGATATACATATTAAGCTCCTTTAGTCTCTCCTCATACGGCTTCTCTTGCAGACCCTGCACCATTTTAGTTGCCCTCCTCTGGACTACCTCTATCCTGTCTATGTCCTTGCGGAGATGGGGTCTCCAGAACTGGACACAGTACTCCAGATGGGGTCTCACCAACTGTCTGTACAGAGGGATAACAACTTCATGTTTTCTGCTGCTGATGCCTCTCCCTATACATCCCAGTATACCCCCAGCCCTCCCTACTACCTTCTGACATTGCTTGTTAACCTTAAGGTCATCTGATATGATTACCCTCAGGTCTCTTTCCTTTTTTGTTGTTGTTACTACCTCCCCACCCATTGTGTATTCTTCCCCTGGGTTCTTGTTTCCCAGGTGCATTATTTGCACTTCTTTGCATTGAATCCTAGCTGCCATACTTCTAACCATTCCTCCAACCTTGCCAAGTCCCTTTTCATCCTTTCCACGCCTCCTTGTGTATCAACCCTGTTGCAGATCTTTGTGTCATCTGCAAAAAGGCATACTTTTCCTTCCAGTCCCTCTGCAATGTCACTGATGAAGACATTAAAAGGACTGGACCCAATACTGAACCCTCGCGGTACCCCACTAGTAACCCCTCTTCTTCAGAGTGGACTCCATTTACAATTACCTTCTGTGTCCTGTCATGCAGCCAATGTTTTACTTAGGCTACCACCCTGGGACCCACCTGCCGGTTAATTTGACCATTAATCTTTTGTGGGACTGTGTCAAATGCCTTGCATAAAGTCTAGGTAGGCCATATCCACAGCCCCTCCCTGGTCTACTACTTTGTCACCCAGTCAGAGAAATCTATTAGATTCATCTGACATGACCTTCCGCTGTGAACCCATGCTGCCTTGGGTCCTGTGCTCCACTGGCCTCTAGGTACTCAACTATTCTTTCCTTCAGAAGTGACTCCATCACTTTCCCTACCACAGAGGTCAGACTGACAGGTCTGTAGTTTCCTGCCTCTGTCTTGGTCCCACTTTGTGAAGGGAATCACATCCGCCTTCCTCCAGTCCTCGGTACCACACCATCCTCCCATGATTTATTAAAAAGAGTAGCCAGTGGTTTCACTAGTTCCTCCCTTAATTCTTTTAGAATTCTGGGTGAATTCCATCAGGACCCATTGCTTTGTCCACCTTCAGTTTTAGGAGTTCTTGCAGAACCCTTTCTTCTGTGAAAGGACTGGGATCGACTTCTATCAAGAGTGCTTCTGTTAATTGGATTAGGCACTTCCCTCCTCTTTGTGAATACTGAGCAGAAATATTCGCTCAGTATCCCTGCTTTTCACTGTCCCCCTCTGCCCACCCACCGTTCATTCTATTCAGCCTCACTATCCCTCCCTTTGTCTTTCTATGCTCGCTGATGTACCTATAAAAGGTTTTATTCCCCTTCTTAACTGAGTTGGCTATCTTTTCCTCAGTTTGGGCCTTTGCTATTCTGACTTCCCTCCCTGCTTCCTTCTCCTTAACTGGCACAGCTCTCTGTCCTGCTCCTTCTGTGTTTCCTCATACTTCCGGAATGCTATCTTTTTTTTCCTGACTTTCACAGCCACCTCTTTTGAGAACCATAGTGGCTTTTTCTTTCATTTTGATTTGTTTATTTGCTTCACACAAAGGCTTGTTGCCTCTGTGATGGCAGTTTTGATGATTCCCCATTGTTGCTCCACACCTCCTTCTAGCTTGTTTGCTAGTGCTCTTCTGAGGCACTCTCCCATCTTGCCAAAGTCAGCCCTCCTAAAGTCCAGTACCCTCACTTTTGTATGGCTTGACTCTGTAGCTGATTTTAACGTGAACCACACTGTTTGATGGTCACTTGTCCCCAGATGGCAACCCACTTCTAGATCTGAGATCCTCTCACTGCCCCCGTTTGAGAGTACAAGGTCTAAGATTGCTCCCTCACGAGTGGGTTCCGAAACTGGCTGTCTAAGGCCTGCCACCTGTAGGGCATCAAGAATGGCCCTGCTTTTGGATGTAGCTGCAGCAAATGTGCTCCAGTTAACATCTGGCATATTCAGGTCTCCCATCAACAGTATCTCCCCTTTCTCTGCCATTCTAAGAATGCCTTCTATCATATCCTTGTCCATTCTCTCCCCCTGACATGGGGGTCTGTACACAACCCCTGTGCGGATTGTGGTGCCTTTTCCAGTCTCCAAGGTGACCCACAGTGCCTCCTCTCCTCCCTGTTTACTCTTCTGTTCAGTTGCTTTTATCCCTTCCTTTACATAGAGAACTACTCCTCCCCCTCTTCTCCCCTGCCTGTCTACCCTGTAAGTTATGTACCCTGGTATGTTAACCTCCCAGTCATGGTTCTCTGTGTACCATGTTTCTGTGACTGCTACGATATCCAGGCATCCCTCTTCCATCAAGGCCACCAGCTCAGGGAGCTTGTTGCCCAGACTACGGGCATTGGTATTCATTACCCTCCATTTCTTGATGGCCTTACTCCCTTTTGCCCCATCCCTGTCCTTCTTGCCTTTGTCACTTTCTCCATTTACCCCTGCCCTTCTCCCTATCGACACCTCTATGTTGGTGTTTGCCACACTTACTACCATGATTATTTGGGGGGGGCTAGGATTTCCCTGCTCCTTTCCAGTGCCTCCCCCCTTAGCTAGTTTAAAAGCTTGCCAATGAAGCATTTAAACCTATCACCTAGGATCCTGGTTCCCTTCCCGGACAGATGCAGCCCATCATGCCAGTATAGGCTTGCATTATTCCAGGTGGACCCCCAGTCCCCAATGAAGCCAAATCCCTGAGCTCCACATCAGTTTTTCAACCACTGATTGAATCCCATGGTGCGGAACACCCTAGCCTCTCCTATGCCATAGATGGGCAGCACCTCCGAGAAGGTTACTCAGGCCATGTTAGTACAAGAAGAGGAAGTACTGTAAAGCTGAGTTCACTGGACAGGTGATGGGGTCCAAATGCTGTGACGAGGCCTATAAACAAAATCGTTTCCATTTCATAGCATAGGCGCAGCGGGTGGAGAGCTTCCTCGCCAACACTAGGACTGTCGCTACCTCCGAGGAGACCCCATTATCTCTGTTGGGCTACGTCTGAAGGAGCCAAGCATTCAGATATAAGGAACAGAGGTCCGGATGGGCCAGCGATCCCTGTTCCTGGGATAGCAACTGTGAGCATATAGGCAGTGGAGTTGGAGGTTCCGTGGATAACCGCTGCAGGAGCGGGAACCAAGTCTGCTGAGGCCACGGGGGTTGGGGGGGCTACTACAATCACTCAAGCCTCTTCTGCCTGCAACTTCAGCAAAACTCTCTGAATGAGAGGGAAGGACAGGAAGGCGTAGAGAAACCTCCCTGCTCAGCAAAGGGATAACACGTCTGGCCAGAAAACCTCAGGTGCGTGCTCTCGCGAGCAAAAAACTGGCAGTTTGGCGTTGCGTGGTGACGCAAAAAGGTCCAGAGCTGGATGGCCCCACTTGTCGAACAGTTGATCTGCTACGGACTGTAACAGCTCCCACTCGTGAGCTCTGGATCGAGACCTGCTTAAGCGGTCAGCCAGATTGTTTAGGACGCCTGGAATGTGCACCGCTGACAGCAGAATGTGTCGTTCCAGTGTCCAGTGCCAGACTCTCATCGCCTCTCTGCAAAGGGGATACGAATGAGTGCCCCCTTGCTTGTTGATGTAAAAGACGACCGCCATATTGTCTGTTTGAACTGGAAGAGAGCCTGGCACCAGGTCCTCTTGAAATGCCTGTAAGGCATAGAGGACTGCTCGCATCTCCCGTACATTAATATGGAGAGATCACTCCTTAGGTGTCCAAACCCCTTGCGTTTGATGAGTACCCAGGTGCACTCCCCATTCCAGAACTGAAGCATCTGCCGTAAGGGTCTGACCTGGTGGCTCCGGACGGAACCGGACCCCTTTCTCCAAATTCCGGGGGTCCATCCACCAAAGCAAAGTTCTCCTGACTAGAAAGTCTAGATCGTCAGAGCCCTGGTCCCACTGCACCCTGAGCATCCACTGTGGGACCCGCATGTGGAGGTGGGCCAGAGGAGTAACCGGAATGGCCACCGCCATGTGCCCCATTAGCCTGATGAAGTTCCTTGCTGGAACCTGAGGAGTTACTGAGATCCATCTGGCAATCTCCCTCAGGCGATCACCCTTGTCCGGGGGTAGAAAGGCCGTGCCCTGGACAGAATCCAGGACCGCTCCAATGAAGACGAGTCTTTGAATGGGCTCGGGGGACGATTTCTGAAGGTTCAGGGTGATCCCCAGCTCTCAGAACAGAGAATAGTGTCTCCGAGAGCATGAAGCAGGCTTGACCTGGATGGGCCCGTAGGTAGCCAATCGTCGAGGCAAGGGAAGACATAATGTTCCTGACATCTTAAGAGCCACAGCCACCACTGTCAAGCACTTTGTGAAGACTCGAGGAGCGGAGGAGAGGCCGAACGGAAGAACTCGGAATTGGTAGTGCTCCCCTTGGAAGTGGAACCTCAGAAACTTCCAGTGGGGAGGGAAGCCCCGATATGCATATATGCATCTTGCATGTCTAGGGAGCAGAGCCAGTCTCCTTGGTGCAGCAGGGGAAGTAGACCTGGAAGGGTCGCCATCCTGAACCTTTTGTACTCTATAAAAAGATTGAGAGAGCTGAGGTCCAGAATGGGTCGAAGATCCCACGTCCTTTTTGGGACCAGGAAGAAGTGGGAATAAAACCTCTTTCCCCGCTGATGCAAGGGGACTACCTCTATTGCCTTTTTCTGCAAGAGGGTCAGAATTTCTCCTTCTATAAGTGGGATGTGAGAAGGAGAATATCGGGAGAACTTTGGTGGAGTATTTGGAGGAAACTCTGTGAACTCTAGCGTGTATCCTCTCCTGATAATATCCAGGACCCACTGGTCCGCAGTTATCGATCTCCACCCTTCGAGATGAAGGGAGAAGCGGCCCCCGACTGTCTCCCCGGAGTCTTCCTTTGGAGGAGGGGGGGCGGAAAGGGGTCACTGGGCTGAGCCAAGCGTAGGCAGAGGTGCCTGGGAGGACTTGGGCCCATGGTTAGGAGCGCCTCCAGGATCCTGGTTACTGGCTCTCCAATGAAAGTCGCCTCTCTGACCCTGCTGATTACCATGGGCTTGTTCACCTTGACCACCCGAGGGCTTGCAAAAGGGCCGTTTCCATTGCCATCGCTGGTCGCCGCGGTACACTTGGCGGACCAACCAGATGGACTTGCCAGACTCCTGGAGACGTGAAATCAGCCCAAACAACATGGTACCTTGGAATGACAGATCCTTGATACCGGACTGCAGATCCTGGTGAAAGCCTGAGACTCTTAACCAGGCATGGTGCCGAAGGCAAACCCCGGAAGCGGCTGCCCGGGCTGCCGTATCTGCAGTGTCGTACGAGGCTCTCAGGACATGAGAACCTACGTCAGAGCCCAATTTAAGTATGTCCAGAAGTTCTGTCCTCTGCTTGGAATCTGGCAAGGCTCTCAGTAGCTCGTCCCCTCTCTCATAGAGCATTCTGGTACTGGACCATATGTGTCAGGAAGTTGAGGGACCAGATGGAGCAGGTGGAGGCAGAGTAAACCTTCTTGCCCACCTGGTCCAAATACTGAGACTCAGGATCGGGAGGCTGCGAGCTAAGGTGCTTCGGCTGCCTGGACTTGTCATGGGCAGCTGTAATGATCGAAGAGTCCGCCTGAGGGTTCTCAGCTAAAAAGGCTTCTGCCCTTGAGGCCTTATACAGCCTGTCCAACTTTTTGGGAACAGCCAGGATGGAGGCCGGACGTTTCCAGGTAAGGTCCTGGAAAGTGTCCACCAAAAGAGGGACCACTAATGGTTTCATCTCCTTTTGCCTCAGGTACTTGGTCAACCTTCGGCATTCTGGATCCAGGTCCTCCGTTTCCCACATACTGGTGGCATTAGTAGAACTGCAGACTTCACTCCTGTATTCTAGTCATGGTAAGAGTGATTGCTTTAAGAGCAATTTTCTGAGCCAAGGTGAGCACAGCTTCAGTGCTCCCAAATTGATCTGGCATTCTCTCTGTAACTCCAGGGCAACTGTCCAGTGTTTTTCTGTAGATTACAATATTTTATACAGCAGGTGGACTGCTCTGTTATCCTGTATAACCAATTCAAGTGAACAGCAACAACTTCTCTGTAGATGGCTTCTTCTGTAAAATACAGGAATCAATGAAGGCTCGGGAGCTCTGCAGCTTTTGCTGCACCAGAGGAGCCCTAATCTTTGGTGTACATTTCTGACAGACATAATCACATCACATAATGATGTTCACATCACAAAGTAGGGGGCATAATGGGTTTATTTTACAGAGGAGGAAACTGAAGAAGTAATGTATAACAAAACTGACAGTGTAAATAAAATCTGGGTCTTCTGTTCAGACTTCTAAGACATGTAAGGAACGAACCTGTACGGGCACATACGCTTGTGTGTAATTACATGTACTTATCCATACAATATCTAGCCACTGTCACCATGGAGAAGCACAGAAAGCATGGCAAGTTACTTTACCTTCTTTTACCTCACTTTGTGCTTTGTTGCATTCTGTTCTTTTATGGTTTGCCACCTGCTCCCCGTCCCTCATCTCCAGGACCATATCTCTCAACTGTCCCTGATTTTCAGGACATCTCTGATTCTAACTGTCTCAAGTCTCTCCTAAATTTAGAATATTTGTCACTGAAGAGTCGGGATTTTAATAAAAATTATGCCTTTTTGTTTTGTCAATTTGTTCAGACAGGGAAGGAAGTATGAAGAATACAGATGACTTTTTGTTTAATGTCTACGTCTGTTAGAATAGTCAATCTTTACATCAGATGCTTATGGAATTATAATGAACTTATTCATCCCTTTTTACCAGTACTGCTGAAAATAAGCCAATCTGCATTTATTTAATTAATTACTACAGTGGGAAATCCTGAATGCTGTATTCTTCGGGTGTGTAACTTTGGATAACTGTAGTGTGATCTATGGTCACAAAGATTAATGCTGTGTTCTTTGTGTGTGTAACTTCACATAACTGTAGTATGATCTACAGTCACCAACTATAGTGAGAAAGAAATAATGTGACCTACTGGGAACTGAAACAAGGCTCCGGAAATACCATCCTAGTGCTGTAACCACTCAACTACAGGCTCACATGGCTGAAGCTGGGGTTCCTGGACACATTTTCTTTCTCTGGTAGTGCATATTCTGCAACTAGGAATAATCAAGATGACAACTGGTATGTTTTGGTGCAGTATTAGTCACTGCTAAGTAATTTAGATCACAAATTGTAGTGAGAAAGAAATAATGTGCCCTACTGGGAATTGAACCCAAGCCCCCAAAATACTGTCCCGGTGCTGTAACCACTGAATTACAGGCCTACACGGCTGGACCTGCGGTTCCCACACATCCTTTCTCTAGTATTGCATAGCCTAAAACTAGAAATAATCAAGATGAAAATGAGATGTTTTTTGATGTAGTATTAGCCACTGCTAAACAATTTAAATCACAAATTGCATTAAGAAACAAATAGTGTGACCCACTGGGAATTGAACCCAGGCCCTGGAATACTGTTCTGGTGCTGTAAGCATGGAGTTACAGGCTCACATGGCTGGATCTGGGGTTTCCGGACACACTTCCTTTCTCTGGTATTATATCCTGTAACTAGGAATAATCAAGATGACAACTAGATGTTTTCTGGTGCAGTAGAAGATACTGCTAAGCAATGTAACTCACAAACTGTAGTGAGAAAGAAATAATGTGACCTGTCAGGTCTATGGCAGTTGAGTTTCAATGCTAAAAAGTGAAAAACAATGCACCTGGGTCACAGGAATCCAAGAGAGGAGTACAGGATGGGAAGAGGTTCTGGCCGCCACAAAGCAAGAGAGAGACCTGGGGATCATCATATCAGATAATCTAAAGGTGACCAAGCAATGTGAAAAAGTGGTGGGGAAGGCAAACAGAATGCTGGGATGCATAGATAGGGGCATAACCAGCAGAAAGAAAGAGATGGGAATGCCAGTGTACAGATCACTGGTGAGGCCTCACCTGGAGTACTGCGTCCAATTCTGGAGACCGCATCTTAAGAAGGACATAGTCAGGATGGAGGCAGTCCAGAGAAGGGCTATGAAAATGGTACATGGGCTGCACCAGAAGCCGTAAGAAGAAAGACTCAGGGACCTTAATATCTATTCACTGGAGGGGAGGAGGGATATGATAGAGACATTCAAGTACCTTAGGAGTATAAACAGGGCACAGGAGGGAAGCATATTTCAGAGGAAGCATTGCAGAAGGACAAGGGGACATATATGAGGCTGAAGGGAGGAAGGCTAAGGGGAAATGTCAGGAAGAACAGGTTACTCACCTGTAACAGTAGTTCTAGGAGTGGTATATGTTGTTCATCCACACTCTCTGGCATGCCCTTTTCCCCTTTAAATCTGTCCGGAAAATCTTCAAGCTGGCTCCTCCCACCCACCCGGGTAGTAAATACTGCCCGCCCCATGACGCCAGATCTTAGCCTCTACAGCAAGGTGGTGCGCCTAAAGCCGAGGAGGTTTGGTAGGTAGGATGAACAACATATACCACTCTAGAACTACTGTTACAGGTGAGTAACCTGTTCTTCTAGGAGTGTGGATATGTTGTTCATCCACACACTCTGGCAGACTCCAAGCAGTTCTCCAGGAGGAGGGAGGCAAGGCGCACACCCCTACTTAGGAAACAGAGATTGGAGAACCGAGACCCCAAAACCAGCATCCCGGCGTGACTCAAGGTCGATGTGGTAGTGGGTAATGAAGGTGTTTGCTGACTGCCAGGTAGCAGCCCGACAGATCTCTTGGATCTTAGGCGTTGGCCTAAGAGGCTGTGGCCAAGTAATGGCTGGTGGTGCTGGCGGAGTCGGCTTCTGACTGGTCAGAATCAGCTGTTGCCACATGAGATCCTCATAACGTTGATGGAGTTTCCGTCGAAGTCTCTCCTCGTCCAAGGAGGATGAGGATCGGTGGCGCTGCCTCTTTCTAGAGTGCTTGTGACCTTTCTTCGGTTTTTCGACCGAAGGGGTCCTAGTCCTCGATCGAGACCGATGGGGTCGGCTGGTTCGATCAGGAGAAGCTGGAGTCAGTGAGAACCGAGGTTCCGGCACCTTTCCCTTGATCGGGATATCAGAGGGCTGGGTCTCCTCGTCAGGGAAGGAAAGCATAGGTGTCCTTTCCAAGGAGTTGTCGACAGGAGGTCAAGACTGCAAGATCCTGGGAATCGGACTGCTCTCGGGTCCAGGAACGTCTTCTTCGGGCATAAGAAGATTTAGGGTCCTTGTCCCTTTTCTTAGGACGGGAGGAGTGCGAGCCCAAGGGCGCCTCACCCCTGGTGGGGAAGAGACTGGCACAGCTCCCGAAAGGACCCAGTGAAGGTGGAACCCAGGTTAAGCAGCACGAAAAAACTTCGGCTGGCCGAAGCTTAAGCAGCTTCCTCTTTCAAAAGCTGCCATCTGTTCAAGCGATCCCACGTCAGCGAAACCCCACCTGGCCTCCTTTGATTTCACTGATGAGCTGCAAGCCCAGTCTCCCTAGTTTTAGGCACGCCATGGTCAGTCTGGTGACGTTGGGATGGAAGGCCAAACAAATGGTGCAAGAAGTGGTGTTATGCACGACACCCAAGCAATAGACACACGAGAGGTGGGGATCAGTGCGTGACATTTTCTGTCCGCAGGGACACCGGCGAAATCCGGGGGACGACTTGTCCTCCATGTCTGATGCACTCAGATTGGAATCGTAAACTCTGATGAGTTTTAAAGAAAGAGATTGCAGTGAAAACCGTTGTTGAGAATCCAGGGCCTTCGAACTGCAGAAGTAGCATGAGGGATCCTTAATCTTCCAGCGGAAAGGAAGATCTGGCATCATGGGGCGGAGCTGAGGTATTTACCACCCGAGTGGGTGGGAGGAGCCAGCTTGAAGACTTTCCGGCCAGATTTAAAGGGGAAAGGAACATGCCAGAGAGTGTGGATGAACAACATATCCACGCTCCTAGAAGTACTTTCTCACAGAAAGGGTGGTGGATCCATGGAACAGCCTTCCAGCGGAGGTGGTCGGGGCTAAAAAAATACGGGGTTTCAAGAGCGCATGGGATAGACATAAGGGTACCCTGGAGATGAGCAGAGAAGGTGTGCCGCAGATCAAACAGGATCTGAGCTGTCAAACTGGGTAGGGAAATGAGCAAACTAGTATGGTCCTTATCTGCCGTCAGATTCTATGTTTCTATGTACTGTGAACTGAACCCAGGTCCTCCAAATACTCGAACAGAGGTAGGCTTTATACAGGCATAGACTGTTTGGATAAATCCTTCTGGGCACCAGAAAACAAATCTAGGACTAAAAGCACCCTGGAACCTGAATAAAATACTGGATATTAACTTAGACCCCGTGTTTAAAAGAATTAGAATCTGATTTGATTAAATGGAGTAACCTAATATGTCCATCTGGGGTAAATTCTCTTAAGATGATGAGGGCACCAAAACTATTGTTCCAAAATATACCAACACTGATTAAGAAGACTAAATTCAGCCTTAGAAAATGGGCAAATGAAAACTTGTCTCCTGATTGGGTAAAACAGCCTAGCACCCAGGCTGTTATTTCTTGACAACGCCCGGTGAAAAACCAGTTCCAATTCGGGGTGCCCTACTACTGAGACTATCCCTTGGGCACCCCAAACTTCGAAACCGGACAGCTGCCACTTTCTCCCCACTCACTTACCGAGACTGACTTCTAAAGCCTGCAACAACAGTAATTGTTTTTTTTAACTAACTTAACTTTCTTTACCAAGCATGATTGCGCTCTGTGTCAACACACAGCCAGCTGTTACACTAACCTGTAGACTTGTGCAACTCCAAGAGTACAAGAAAAACACAGTACCTCTCTTCAAATATAAAGAACCACGCACTATTCGCCGTTGTAATGAACGACCCAAACATTTAAAATAAACATTTCTCCTGTGTCTTTCTGTGTGCCACTGAGCAACAAACCAGAGAAACCGAAACAACAAGAACCCAAAGAAGCAGCTCTCGTTCTCTGTGAGACACTGTAAACAAAAAGAGCGAGTGAACAGCCGTGACACACACAAACACGGCAGTGCCCTCCTGTGGTAATTCCAACAACAGGGATTATTTTTCTATAAAATTTACCTTTTTTATTTTCTATTTATTTGTTAAATATGTTGGTTTTTTATATATACATATTTTATAAATTACACCTATATCCCATTTTCTAAGTGTAATATATCTTCAGGGTGGGCATTATGGCATAACGGACCTTCCAGGGCTATAAGGGTCCTCCTGTATGTCATTCACGCCCTGGCGGTCCGTTATGTCCCAATAATACCCACCCTGTCAGGTATTATTACTTAGATATTACAGGACCAGTTAAGAAATTCCTGTGGGGTACTAAACCTCCCAGTCTCTCCATGGCTAAATTAAGGGCACCCTGCTGGGAGAGATACCACATTGCATTTCTTTTTAAGCAAGCAGCTTTGTAACTCTCCATGCCTCAATCTAAAGATATCCCCTTTTGGTCAGAGTGGGAACAACAAATAGTAACTCTGTTTAGATTGTCAGATTTTATTTTTATTAATCCCTCAAAGGGATTATTATCTACCCCTGCAACAGGGACTCCACAGTTTCTATTAAGAAAGTTCAAGGCATGCTCGGTTTGCAAAACCCTCCAGTTCCCCTAACTACAATTTGGGATAATCCTGAGATAACATGAGGGATCTCCACTAGAGGGCTGGGTCTGGAGTAAGCAAAGGAAGCTAACATTAATGCCTTAATTGACACTGATACTATAATTCTAACAGATTTCAGTTCAGTTATTACTTGCAGATTAGGGAAGACCTTGATGAACCCTTACCTTAAACCAAGAGTACAAACTTATACAAGTAGAAGAAAAATGGCCGCAAGTTCTTAAAGTAACCAAGATGATAAAAGAAGCATCACAGTTACATAAAATGTGCACCAATAATGAGAATTCCAACTTGCTAACTGCATCGCAAGGGTTGAAAAATCCCCAAGTCCGAGGTCCGGGGTTGCACAAAAAGCTGCTTGGGACTTGCACACTACAGCCCTTTTAAGTCCGACAGATTTGGCTGTATTTACTTTTGCCAGCACATGTGCGGACCTGGAACTCCACCATCCCCTGCCTGGAGCGTGACATTCCGATGTACTCAGCGTATACTACCGAAAGATTTTTCCGAAGCTAACTGGTCTGGGGTCAGCTTCTGATCTGTACAGCAGCTCCGCACCAGGGGCATTGGCAGGGGGGTGTTTAGGGTGTTCAAATACCCCCCTGAAATGTTTAATAAATGACAGAGTGGTGCGTGATAGCCCTTTAAATGCACACTTCCCTCCGTGTTCCACGTGATACGAGGTGTTGCTGTGTACTGCAGACTGCTGCCTGGCTGGCTGGTGTGGCAGGCAGACTGCTGGGGGGGGGTGAGCGAATCTGTGGCACCCTGCTGGTAGCCTGAGGCTCCACTGCTCCTCCTCGGCTCCTCCTCTCTCAACACAGCAGAAAATTAAGAAGCGCGACATGGAATTGGCGGCTTGGTGCACCACTGCATGCACCGCACTGAGAGAGAGAGAGAGAGAGAGAGAGAGAGAGGAGTCGATACCAGGAGCTGTGTGGACGGTGGTAGCCAGTATAGCGCAGTGGTTTAAGGCTCTGAGCTGCAAATCTGGAGATTTGAATCCCACAGCCCCCACTTGCATACTGTGTAACCCTGAACAAGTCACTTAACTTCCCTGTGCTCCCAGGTCGCACCTGTAAACAAGCTTTCAGCTTAGTGTGTCTCTCCTGGTTAAACAATTGCAAAAAAAACAAACAAAAAAAAACCAAAACAAAGTTGGAGAACAGGAGTTACATTTGTTGAGCAGACTGCAGAGCGGGGAGCTGTGAAAGGAGCCAGGAGTCAGTTGGCGGTCACTGCTCAGAGTCGCCGGTTGGAGAAATGGTAGCGTGGTCGGAGCCCTAAGCCCGTAGTAACTAGGTACTCCCTTGTGAGCCAGTGCCAGGCCTGAGGAGAAGAGGAGAGACTAGAGCTAGCAGAGAAGAGAGCAGAGAGACAACGTGATGATTTGAGGAGAACTAAGAGAGGGATTCAGAAGAAAGTATCCACTAGCTGCTTAGCCAGTCGCCTGGCCTGCCTGTTGGTCCCCTCCCCCCGCAGGCCTCTCAGACGGTTGCCTACTCACCTCGTTGGGTAAGGGTGTCTCCCCCCCCCACACACACACACAGACTTGTTAGCAGCAACAGCCAGTTTATTTAGAAGGAGGATCCATATTCTGTCGTCAGTCGTCTCAGACAGGAGCGTGGAAGTAAGGAATTTGACACTTGGGGTGGGAGCAGACTGGGTGCCAAGATAACACCATTAAATAATAATTGGAGCCCCATTATTTAAAAATAAAATCTGACTTGTTAAAAAAAATAAATAAACAAAGTGTCCCTGTTGTGTTGATGAGGAGTGTGTAAACTATGAGTGCATTCATGTGAAGGGGAGGGAGTGGGGGTGAAATGCATTTCAGCTCTCTCTGTAGTTCTGCTGACCAGACCTCAAGGAAGTCATAATACCCACAGGCAGGGCACCAATGGATGAACAAGAAGAGAAAAGTATTTCTGGTGGCTAGCAGTCCCTCCCCCCACCTGATTCATCGCCCAATATAATAAAAAGTGTCCCTGGTGGCTAGCAGTCCCACTCCCCATCCGATCCCTCATCCAATATAATAAAAAAAAAAAAAAATTCCCCTGGTGGCTTGTGGTCCCTCCCCCCACCTGATATAAAAAAGTATGTCTCCTAGTTCAGAGATTAGCTTTTCCCTTGTGGTCTAGTAGTCCTTCCTCTTCCCCAATCACTGTCCCCATGAGAACACTAACAACTCCTCCCTGGTGACTTAGTGATTCTTCATCCCATCCTCGATCTACTGTGCCTGATGGTCTAGTGGCCCCCCACCCACCCCAGCAGGTAGCGCCCCACCACCCCGCTCCCCCATCCCAGAACCAAGCCAGTGACCCGCATCTCTCCACCATAGGTGGCTGCTGACTGTGCTCTCAATGAGCGTGTACCGTTTACAGTACGCACTCATCAAATGACAGTTCACTCTGAGCTGTCAATCAGTGTCAATAAGCACATACTGTATACAGTACGTGCTTATTGAGAGCTCAGTTGGTGGCCAGCCATGATGGCAAGAGGAGGGTTGTGCTGGTTTCTGGCTCAGATTGGGGATGGAATAAGTGGGGTGGTGTGGCTCTGCCAGTCAGGTTGGGTGGGTCGGTCCACTAAACCACCAGAGACAGTTTAGTCTCATACAACCAGTGGATCTGGGATGGGGACCACTAACTACCAGGGAGATGCCATTAGTGTTACATACATAGAAATGTGATGGCAGAATGGGACTGTCAGGCCCACCTAGTCTGCCCACTTGTCTAGTTCTCTGCTAGGACATGCCCTTCCCCTCACCCGCCCACCCTCAACAATCACTTGTGTCTATCCCGTGCTCTTTTGAAGCATTCCACTGTTGTTTCTCCAATCAACTCCTCAGGGAGCGTGCTTATAAAAAATGGGAGACTAAGGCTTTTTAGTTATAAAAAAAATATTTACATGCTGAAGTATTGGAGTGGACCCAGACACCACGTGTGTTTACCTTACAGCACTGCTTCAGCGATCTTAATATAAAAAGAAAAGTGGGGGTTCAGGTGCGTGCTGAACTGTGAAACTTAATTTAGAGCCAGTTATATAGTCTTCAATCCAGCCTGTGAGCTGTGAATAATTTGGCTTGTAGAGGGGTACCTGTTGCTTCCTATAAGAAATGAGGAAACAGTGATTTGCTTTAGTACAAATGTAGTGAAAAAAAACAAAAACTGTGACTTACCAATGCCTGTCACGAACTTGTGAACCAAAAATAACACAAGTCCTGGACTTACAGCCTCCCAAAAAATTTTTCAACCTCTGCATCGACCAAATTGAAATGGGAATCACAACTGGGACATTACATAACAGAGAAGGAGTGGGCATCCATTTGGTCTAAGGCATGTAAATCGTGTAGGGAAGTCCAGGGAAGAACAATCCAGTTTAAAATCTTGCATCAATGTTATTACTCCCCACAGAGACTTGAGAATATATAATTTCTTAAGACTGGCTCCTGTTACAGATGAAACACACATCATGCCGACTTACAACACATGTTACGGCGTTGCCCTTGCACCTTTAACATTTGGAAGCTGATACATAGTACATGTGACTCAATAACAGAATCCCCTTTTCACCTGAAATTTCCATACTAGGCACTTCTACTGATTTGAGTTATGTAACAAAATGTCGATCCAAATGGGTCCTGGCAGCTTCCCTCTCTCTAGAAAGAGTACTGCTATCCTCCTGGAAGACTCTCAGAGTTCCCTCATTCAGGGAATGGTATAATGACCTGTACACAGTGGTTCATAATAAAAGAATGTGCTATAGACTTACTGATCAGCAGGATGTGTTCTCGCTGATCTTGGCCCCATTTCTAGAATTTAAACTTTGAGCTCAGTTAATGTACCAAATCATCCTTTGGGTACCCCTCTAATCTGAATAAGTCTGTCAGAGGCCTGTGCCTTCCTTCTCCTTATAATTTTGTGATTTACTGAAACCAACTTACTGTGCCTACTTTCTCCTTCAGAAACCACAGCTGTATATGGAAATTAGAGTACTTTAATAAGTTATGTGGAAAACTGAATATTTAGTGTAAACAAGTGAGTCACCCAGCACAGTTAATAATACTGTTCCATTGATTGGACATACAAAACTGTTATAGTTTGTAAATTACCTTAAATCTGTAACAGAATGTTTTTTGATTCAGTGATTATGAAGTCCCTTTATTAAAGATGGTATCGTATTTTGACTAACTGGCTGGAATGCATGTATGAATTTTTCATTTTTTTTTTTAAATAAAATATTTTTAATGGCAAAAAACACACTATAAAACTACTTTTTTTCACACAAAGTAATTTTAGTACAAACACAAATGCAAGCATAACTGTGATTAGTGCTTCAGCGAAAATAGCAAAAATTATTTGACAGTGAACATTTCAAGTTTTACAGTATGTCAGACATTTACTGTCTAGTTCCCCTTCAGAAACTGCTTTCATCATAATGGGAGGCTATTATCTCAAAAAAAAAAAAGGGGGGGGGCAGAGGCAGTGCAGCCTAGTGATTAGATCATCAGTTTAGTAACTGAATGATCCCAGGTTCAAATCCCGCTAGAGCAAAATACTCACTGAGTAACATTGGGCAAGTCACTTCACCTATCAGTGCTCCTGTCCACCCAACTTCAGAAACGGGTAGAAGCAGGACCCAACTGGAAATGAGATGCTATGTCTTAGCTGGGCTATCATAGGTAAAAACAAATTATTAAATAAAAATGAATTAATAAGCCATGTATTGAAACAAAATCTTGAGTCGATATTACAATTTTTTAAGATGTATCCCTGATTTTGTTCCTTTGTCCCTGATTATTTTAAATATTGTTCCTAATGTGCAGGACAGGAGGTTAAGAGGTATATCCAGGACATACTGTAGCAGGAAATGAGCTATCTGCAGGTTTGTGTACCTTTCATGGCAAAAACTATAAACAAATAAAAGCACCCCAGGATTTAGTTTTCAAAGAGCATTGTAGACTTGGGGAATTAAATGCTTCACACAAAGGCAGGATAGGTATAAAAAAAGAAAATCGTGCATGTGTCTAGAATAACCTTTTAGGCTGTGTTGTGTGCACAGACTCTGAAGTACAGCAAAATCTATGAAGGAGAGCCAAAGCACTTAATCAGGCAGCTTGAAATACCCCCTGCTACTTGAAAACAAGCAGAGTCGCATCACCTTCCACGCTGGAGTTCTCAAACCTCAGTACCTTGTGGAAACGGTAGGTTATTATCTCAAACTGGGGAAAAAAAGAGAACATCTCTTCCAAACCACAACAGTGTTTGAGGATTAAGAGTCCTCAGATCATGCTCCATCTCAGTTTCTTATTATACAGATCTAAAAGGAGTCCTGTTACAAGGGGCACAGTGAGGTCACACGTACTCATCTATGTTCGTGCACATTAGTTAAGGCCCCCACTGTGTCTTGACTTGAACAAGACACCTTTACCCAATTCTGTGTATACATCCCTTGTTCAAAATCCACTCTAACAAATCCAGTTCATTAGCCCCGTGTTCCAAAGCGCAATCCAGCACAACACAAACCTAACCTACGACATTTGTTATACAAGCGTTATCAGTGCAAAACTACAGATCAAAAGCAAGTATACCCAATCTCTTGTTCCTTGCTGCAAGTCTTTCTATAACCACCACCCCTGTGGGATCAAACAGAAAAATGTCCGAGTAACCGTGATACAGATGTCACCCTTAATATATATTCCTACTGAATGGACTGTCAGCTACAGTTATGGACAAATTAGTACAGCACTAACCTTTAACACAGGAAAATGCCAGCAGATACAGGCCTCAAGGTCTATTGCGTCTGCTCAGTTCTGCAGCTCACAGTTCAGACAACTGCTGCTGCCAGCCCTTGCCCCTCCACCCCCATTGTTACCCCAAACCGAGTTCCCCACGCTGGTCAACCTCCCCCGCCCCCGACTTGTATTCTACCTTGAACCCTATCTCACCCTTTTTTTAAACTCCCCACTGATTTCAGAGAGATCACCTCCTCCGGCAGTGCGGTCCATGCTGCTATCACCCTCTCTATGAAGTAGTGCCTCCTCATCTCCCTCTTGAACCTACCCCCTGGTTTCAGACTATGCCCTCTTGTGACCCTCTCCCCTCTTCAACCTAAACATACCCTTAGTACTAACTCTATTTATGCCCTTCAGGTACTTAAAGGTCTCAATCATATCACCTCTGTCCTTTCTGTCCTCCTGGGAGTACATGTTGCGGTCCCTCAACCTGTCCTCATAGGGTTTCACTCCCATCTATGTGATCATCTTAGTCTCCCGCCTCTTGACCCCCTCCAAAAGCTTGATGTCCTTCTTTAAACAGGTGCACCAGAACTGTACACAGTACTCCAAGTGAGGCCTCTCTAATGATTTGTACAGTGGAAGGATTACTTCCCTCCCTCCTAGAGGTGATCCCCCTAGCAATGCACCCCAGCATTTTATTGGCCTCGGCAGCCACTTTTCTACACTGTGCTGAGTGATTCATATTCCCTGTGACTACCACCCCCAGATCCTTTTCCTCCACAGAGACGGATAACCACTCCCCACCCAAATGGTAACTGTACTCCAGGTTACTGGCTTCGAAAGTACATGGCCTTGCACTTCCTAGCATTGAAACCCAGCCGCCATGTGTTTGACCAGTGCTCAAATCTTTCCAAATCTTCCTGGGAGTACCCTCCCTACTGCCTTGCTGTACACCACCACACCTATTTTGGTGTCATCGGCAAACAGGCTCATCTTGTTCTCAACCTCTTCAGCTATGTCAGCTATGAAGACATTAAATAGCATTGGTACCAGAACCGAGCCTTGTGGGACCCCACTGATTGCTCAGGGTGTCGAGAGTTATCCCCCACTACCACCCTCTGCTGTCTGTTCCTCAGCCAGTTCCCTACCCACCTGACCAGCTTCTCCCCTGCCCCCAGGTGCTTCAGCTTGCTAGTCAATCCCCCTTGCGGCACTGTGTCAAAGGCTTTGCTGAAGTTCAGATACAGGACATCAACTGCCTGCCCACCATCCAATGCCATAGTCACCCAGTCAAGAGAGTCCGCCAGGTTTGTTTGACAGGAACTTCCAGGGCAAACCCATGTTGCCAGTCATCCTGAAAACCGTTCTCTTCCAAGAATGCCACCATCCTCCCTTTCAAGATAGTCTCCATTAGTTTCCCAACTATGGACGTGAGGCTGACTGGCCTGTAAGTACCTGGCTCGTCCCTGGGTCTGCTCTAATGGAGGGGCACCATATGTGCGATCCTCCAGTCTAGAGGCACACATCCTAATGTAGGGAGTTATTGAACAAGTCAGTTAGAGATGCTGCCAGGACTTCTGCCAGTTCCTTCGGGACTCTTGGATATATCCCATCCAGTCCTGGTGCACTGTCTGTCCATAAGGAATTTAGGCCCTCCAACACACTTTTCACAGGCATCTCTCCATCTGTTATCCCCTCTCCTCCCCTACCACCAACCCTGCCTTTTCCCCTGAGGTATGGGCCCATCCCATCCATATAGATTTGCAAAACCCACTGATGCCTCTGGAAGAACTTTAAAAAAAAAACAACATTTAGACACAATTCAGCTTATATTTCACATTGTTCTGTACTTCTCTTCCTCTATTACCTTAATATTGAGGAAGTTTTCTATGAAAACAAGATCTGTGTCTTTTGGAGTTGATTTACTCTGAAGCTCATACTCCTCCGTTGGTGGCACTGCAGTCATTTTCACACCACCAGGATGTGATGTAACAAGCAAATGACATATCAAGTGGGGAATCAGCAGCGGGACTAGCTGAACTATTAAGGGTCCACAATAGTAAGAATGGTGAGGACAGAAATATAGATAATAAATGAAATATAAGTAGATCTCTGACTTGCTAGGTTTTCACTGTTTTTCCAGAGGGCACAGCTCTCTTCAAGAGAAAAAAAGAGCTAAATATTGTGCATCAGTTTGGCTGTAAAGGTAATAATTTATGCACGCAGAGTAAACATCCTTGTAACATGACACAAATATGAAGACTCGAGGGAGGAAAGCTGATAGGTCTAACAGGGTCACGTGTCATAAGAGCAACACAGCATTATGGCACGATAATGCCGTGTTGGTTTAGAATGCTTAGACTAATAACGCCCTGTTCAGAGCGTGAACGCGCTCACTGAAGTAGGGAAGCAGTGAATCTGTTTGAAATATGTCCACCAATAGGTGGCACGAGAAACACAGCTGGCAAGGGTATCTGCAGGAGAAAAGAGGGACAGCAAAAATGGCTGTGTTGGTGTGGGCACCATAGAATATGGGAAAGAGCACACAACGGGGAAATGTGCAGTGTTGGAGGTAGTGAGCGAGTGAGGGTATATAGTAGAAGTCGCCGAGGGATGGAAAAAAACACATGAAAGCACAGGTGAGTAAGAGATCCGCAGTGGCGAGACACGAAGCTCTGAACAGTTAAGAAAGCGCCACCTGTAGGTCGCATGCACAAAGGAGAAGAGAGGGAAAATTAGCTGTGTGGGAAGCGTCTGAAGAGGGAAATAGTGGACCCAGGAATTGGGGGGAGAAAAGAAGCTTAGAAGGGCAAACCACGTGTGCAGAGTGGTGCGAGGCGCAGAACGGTAGTGGCATAAGATATGATGGGTAATAGAAGGCGTGTGGACAAATGCATAAAGAGCGAAATGGAGCAGAACTGCCATGCTGCTTTGAAAGCGCCACCTATTGGTGACAATCAGCAGCTGAACAGGGAGCGGGGAAGACAACTGTGAGGTTTGGGACAATATCAAAGTATGCACGCACATATTGCCCAGCATGCAGTAGAGCACGGATGAAGAAAACAAATGAGGGTAGACAACTGGAGTAGGCAGCAGAAGTACGGAAATCGCAGGTGCAATCAGAGCTGCATGGGAATACTGAAACATAGATCAGAGTTCAAACAGCCAAAAAAAGTAGTTGCCACTATATTACTCGAGGTGGGGCAATCAATGTGCATGCGCACGGATGGAGCAGCAGAAAGGCAAGGAAAGTAAGAAGAAATGTACCATAATTGGAAGCGCTAGATAAGTCTTTTGGGTGATCACTCTTGAGCAGCACACAAAAGACCATCTGAGAAGTAGTGCAGTGCCAGGTGCCATGTTACAAGCGCATTAATCCCCCGCTGAAGGTGGCATCTAATGGGGAGGTAATGCATGGTTGGACCATTGTATGCACTCGGCCTCCGGCCACAACGGTCCCAACCATGCATTAACTCCCCATTAGATGCCACCTTCAGCGGGGATTCATGCTTACATAGATGTGCCCTGCCTGGAGCCTACAGGTAGGTATTCCCCTTCATGCCTTTCTATTTTTTGTCTGAATATGATGCACAACATAATGCTGTATAAACACAGGGGGTCTTGAAAAGCCCAGGATGTAGCAAGAGAGAGACCTTGGGTCCAGTGACTTCAGCTCTCTTGCCAACAGGCATAATTCAGAATTTGAGAATTGAAGGGCACCTAAAGGACCCAGTGGTCACAGTGTGCACTTGCTACTCTGAGAACCTTGTGTTCAATTCCTGATCCCCCAGATATCGCTTTGGCTGTAGGAAAGCAGAAGCGCTACATAAAGAACGCACAGTTTCTGAGGTAAGGAGTCATCATCTTCACCACTGTGTGACTGCCGCCTGATGGCAATACTGGGGGAAGGGGTATTGGATCACTACCAGATGGTATTATAGCTATTCCTAATATCAGGTCACAAGACAGTCTGCATTTTCAAATGCTACAGATATATATATATATATAAATATATATATATATATATATATATATATATAAATATATATACACACACACACACACACACCCCTCTACAGGTCAAAGAGGTTTCATTTAGCAGGCTACTGGGTTTTACAATGGTTTATGTAGAACAGTTACCAAATGTAATTCAATTGTATCATTTAAAAAAATAGCTTTTTTTTTAATTTTTGTAAATGTATGTGTTTATTTAAAAGTTTAACCACGAAAGACCTGCTGAGCTGAGAACGAGTTGTTTCCAGATGCTTCCTTGGGGGAAGGGGAGAAGTAGAAAGCTAAACAATAAACTGACGAAAATAAGAAGTCAATTACAATAATATAGTACTGCATGAAGCATAATTATAAATAATTAGAGGCAAATTAATCAATGAATGCAAGCAGAAAATAAAACACACACATATGCATTGAGAAAGGGAATCAGAAGAGGAGAAGATCATAGACAGTTGCAGGTAGGGGAACAAAAGTCATAAAGAACAGACTTTAGGGAGGAAGGAGAAGAGGCAGAATGATTAGAAAGGGGAAGGGAGGACCAAAGTTTAGGAAATCGGTAAAAAAAAAAAAAAGACTGTCCAACAATAGATTTTCTAGAAGGAATAGAGAGAGAAGGGAAAAGTGCTCTGGAGAGGTTAGGAGGAAGGAGGAGGGAAAGACAGAAGGAATTTAATATAGGAGGGAAGGGGACTGAACCAGAATTTGGATATAAAATATGCACAATGCAAAAGGTGCCCAGCATCAAGAGAGGGGAGAGAAAGAGCTGAGTAAAGACAGCAGTGGTGAGTACGAGGGGGGCAATCTAAAGCAAAATGACAGAAAAAATGAAAAAAGGGTCCAGTCTGGCAAAGGAAGATTTAGGGGCACCACTGTAGGCGAAGTCACCGTAGTCAAAGATAGGAAGAATAATTTTACTACAATTTCTCGGCAGGCAGGAAGTGGAATACTCGCTTTATTCCTATACAATGCTCCAAGATTAAGGTGTAGCTTATCGTGAACTGCATCAGTATGCACTGAGAAATTAAGATGCCGGTCAAGGCAGACCCCAAGGTAAGGGCATTAAATAATGGGAGGGACGTTAAGTCTGGCAAGCCTCTGACGGGTGCCAAAACTCAAGGAGACTAGTTTTTTTTTTTTGGCACTGAGGGACAATTGGTTAGACTTGAACCCATACCTCTCAACTGCTATGAATTCTGCATAGTGCCACGATTTTCACACTCAGATTTACCCTTGTTCCTCACAGGTTTACTGATGTTCCTCATAATGTTAGAACTATTTCTGTACACAAACTATTAAATCATTGAACTAAGGTGATAGAAACATTCTTCATCACTAACTATATGGAGCCCATTATCTTTAGACATAACTTCATTGAAAATAAGAAAGTGCTACACATTCTGGCCCTTTGCTATGATTGTTGAAGGCAGTGCTATGATTTTTAATACTGAGAGGTATGCTTGAACTAGCATTGAATGTTGTCAAAATCCAAGTGCTGCCGGGAGGTTAGGTCACGGGAAGAGGAGCCAGAACCAAAAATTACTGTGTCATCAGCATACATATGAATGGGAAGCAGAGGAACAGAAAGTGGAGAGGTCATTTAAGAAAATGGAAAAGAGAATAAGACCCAGGACAGACCCTTGGGGGACACCTGAGCTAATGGGAACTGGAGATGAAATGGATTTTCCTAACAGGACATCTTGAGACCTTCCACTAATTGCATGAATGAAACCAACTGACTACAGAGTCAGAGAGGTCTGCTGCTTTAAGTTTGTCCAGAAGGAGGGGATGTGTCACAGTGTCAAAAGCTTTAGCAAGATCAACAAAAATGGCAGAAGTAATCTGTCCTTGATCCACACCTGTAAGCATGGAGTTAGTGAGATGAAGGGGGTAGAAGTGGTGGATTCCAAACCCAGACAGGAAAGGAGTGAAAAAGGAGGAGCTGTCAAGAAAGGAAGTGAGCTGAGAAAGAACAATGTGTTCCTGTAACTTGGCGAACGTGGGAAGAAAAGATATAGGATGGAAGTTACCAGGATATAAATAGTAGAGAGATATTTATTAGAAAAAAAAAATGCACAAAACATACACAACAGCCGGCACTGTCAGTACAGTGATACACATCAGTTATTTATACACAACAGTCCATCTCTTGTACACCTGAGTTCCCTTCACTCCTTAGCTCAGCACTGAGGAGCTCATGGGGGCTCATATCACAAGCTCACCCTGTAAACCACTGCTGCTTTTATTGTCAAATTGAATTAAAGTGGTGTAGACAACCATGAGACTATGGAACAGCAATTGATTTAATATGGGGCGGCAGAAAGGATCTGGAAAGTTGGACGCTGCCAATGGCTCCTCTGGGCCAGGGAAACAACAAACGAAGAGGGCACAAGAAGACAAAGCAGTGGAGAATGCTAATTCAGACTCCCTTCACAGAGCCATTAACCTACTGACCACCACTATTCAGAAACTTGACAAAGTTGGATGAGCAAAATGATAAAGTTGTGGTGGTGAAGAGAAGGCTAGAGGCAATGTTAGGAGCAGTTGCAGAACATGAGCATACAGCAGGAAGAGCACTGTCCGCCACTTCCACAGTGATTTAGGAGCAGGCCCTGATACACTGTCGACTTGAGCAACTAGAGAACATGGCCCAATTGACAAATGTTTGTCTATCAGGTATACCTGAGAACACAGAAGAGGGTGATCGCCCAACCTTTCTTGAGTGGTGGCTTCCTGAGGCAGTTAGACTTGGCTTGTCTGTGCCTATTATCAAAGCTTACAGAATTATGCTCCATGGGGCCACCAATAATAAGGAGGGACCTCAGACTGTGGTGGCTACTACTACCTCGGTTCTTCAGGATGAGGTCCTAAAAGCCACTAGGGAATCATCACCGGTCATGTTGGGACACAGTATGATTTAATTTTTTGCTGATTTCAGGGACACTGGTTTACCGGGATTGAGAAAGGGCAAATTCCGTTTTGCACATTGTAAAAACTGGTATTGTCACCGGTGTCTGCTAAGCCAAAATCAGTTTTTACCGGTGTTTGGCTTTGTGTACTTTATTTAACAATTTTTAACTCTGTGAACATGCATTTTAGCAATTTTGACCTCCACTACTGTACATCCATCCATCCTTGTACCAATAAAAAGTAATTTTAGGTACAAGATGTGAAGGCAGCAGCAGCACTACGGCCCCCATCCCCAAGGTGTGATGGAAGCAACACTATGGTCCACATCCCTCAGGTGCAATTGCAGTAGCAACAACAATGTGACCCCTATCACCTCAGGTGTGAAGGCAGCAGCAACAGCACTATGGCCCCCCTCCTTCCGGTGCGATGGAAGCAGCAGCACTGCGACCCCCATCCCTCAGGTGTGATGGCAGCAATACTACGCTCCCCATCCCTCAGGTGTGATGGCAGCAGTACTATGTTCCCCATCCCTTAGGTGTGATGGCAGCACTGCAGCCCTCACCCCTCAGGTGTGATGGCAGCAGCTGCATCACTGCAGCCCCCACCCCTCAGTTGTGATGGCAGGCTGTGCAACACTGAAGCCACCACCCCCCAAGGTGTGATGGCAGCTGGTGCAGCACTGAAGTTCCCATCCCTCAGGTGTGATGGCAGGCAGTGCAAGGTCACACTCCCAACCCCACCCCACCTGCACGGCTACTCTCCTCACCCAACCACACCAGCACACCCACTCTCCACCACACCAGCTTGTCCACTCTCCCCAACCCACCACCCCAGCACCAGACAATAACAATAAATGCAATCCCCCTTTCTATTTAGGCCACACATTTGTCCAGCTCAGACTGCAAACAAGGACTTTCTCAGGGCAACCATTAAAATAAAACAAGAGCAGATCACTCAGAGATCAAGTGTTGGGTACACCACCGAGCTTCGGGACTGTATGAAGTAGTATGGGCACCCAATTGGGAGGCTCCAATGCAAACACTCCATGATGGACAGACTTTAGTCTTTCTTTCTCATTAAGGGCAGACATTTGATCACATCACAGTCACAGTTTATCATATTGGGCAACGAAGAAAAAGAAAAAAAAACTACTCGAGAGCAGATGAATTTTTTAATCACTCTGGGTCTCCAGGTCTCTGGTTCCCCCTTCCCCATGGAGCTGCACAAGGGCTCACATCGCTGCACATCAGAATTTACAAGGGCATCAAAGGAAAAAGAAATGGGAACAGATAAAGTCTTCAGTCAGTCTCTGTGTCCGTGTGCTCCGAGACTATATAGACTCAACAATGTACTTTCTTTAAAATACTATTTCATATAACCATAATGAAGCTTCGGGACTGTATGGATCACTTAATAAAATGTATAAAAACCTTTCAATTTCAAGCCAGTAGAGCAGATCATCGTCCAACATTCAGGCCCCACCTTACTTGCTAACTATCTTACAGTTTCTCCATGAGATCGGGCAACAAAGAATAATAAAAAAAAAACAAAAAACACAGGAGCAGATAAAGTATTCTTCGGTCTTCTGTTCAGTCCCCCCCAACCCCCGCCACTGCCCCACCCCAGCCACTGCTACCAGCCCCCAGAGCTTCAGGAAAGCCATACGTTGCAGAAGAACAGGCCCTCCACAGTGCACTTTCTTAGAAAACTTAGCCGCAGCAGAGTAACAGAAAAGCCAACTTACTTGTTCTGTTTTTTAATGGATGTCCGGGTTTCAGAGGGGCCTTCTGAGCAGGAACAGATCAGTGTAGCAGAAACGGGTCGGCAAACAGTCCACAGAGCAGTGGGAGGCAACAACGCTACTTCACATTTTATAGCACTGTATTCATGAAGCTCCTGAGAACAAAGGCCGTTTCTGTTTTTGGCGCCGTTTTCCATGGACCAATCAGAATTCCGCTTTTCCGTCTGTGTCACCGTGTATGCGGTAAACCAGTGTCCCTGCTTATTATTCTTATGCCACTAGGATGTGTCGTAAAGCTTTTGAAGAGGTAGCTACAAAACTAAAAGCAGCAGGCTTTAAATACAAAATCTTTCCTCGCCCACCTTAAATTTACTTACATGGATAAAATGTACTGTTATACAGATGGTAAGGAGCGGAGGACTTCGCAGACAAGCTACCCACTCTATCTTTAAACGAGTCAGAAAACGAGGGTCCAGATGACATTAATTCAGACTGAACTCAAGAGCCTCTTATGGTATTGTTAACCTCAATTGTTAAGTGATCTCCCCTAATTCTGGTCTCTGTTTTGACTGGCATTTGACAATGTTTTCTGAATAGAATGGATAGTGTAACTATGTTCTGGACACTTATTATACAGAAATGTGGCTATTATGTTTTTCTCTTGTATATCAACTGTGTTTATATGTGTACTGGGACAGTAAGTTTCTGACAATATCGTAGTCAAGCATGTTTGGGGTTATTCCTCTCTGAATATCAGTTGGCTTGACATCCATTAATAATACACAGCAGTAATCTGTTTAAATTAGATTACATAGGCTGGTGCTAAAATGGTGGTGACTGAGGATGGGAGAGCAGCATCCTCGTGGCAGCTGGCAATATGATGGAGGGAGGGACGTCGAGCTAGGGTTCTGGGCAGTCGGGGTGGCAGTTTCAACCACTCTTCTGTTTTGACCCTGCCTCCACGCTGTTAACCTTAAGCCAAATTGAATCCACTGAGACCTGTAGCCTAGGTTTTTCAGATTACGGAAGCCTTATCTCTACTTGGAAACAATAACGCTTGATCCACTAATGACATATATTGTAATGTCTACGTTAATGCTGATTCTAAAGGTAAGTTTAAAGCTTTTCATATGATTTCTAATGTTGATTACTAGAGCATATTACTTCCCGATCAGGATCTGAAGTGAATTTGAGGGATGTGTGATCTCTTAGGTGAACATTTCACATCTACTGCATTTGGGAATCTGATTATAATAAAGCCCAATGGTAGCCGGCCCGGTGGCACAGAGGGTTGAGGTGCTGGATGCCACACCTTCTGCCACGCCGGTGACCCAGGTTCGGAAATGGACCTAGGCCATCGGGGGTCAACAGGGGAGGGAAAGGATCAAGCGTCCGGAGGACTGCTCTCCTCTCCCGGGGTGAGTTTCTGGGGACACCCGGCACAGTAGTAGCCTCTGGGGGAGACCAGGGGCAGCGCAGATGCTGGGCTGCAGTAAGGGGGTGGAATGTCGGCAGGTACCAGCGGCAAAGTGCTGTGCAGGACACTACAGCACACGCCATGTCCTGTGGGGGAAAAACTGAAGACAATCCCCTGCTGTGCAGTAGGCGATGGTGGAGATCAGTGGCACGGCCTCATGCCCAGTGCCAGGCCTACCGAACTGTGATCCCGGTTGCCTTCCCCCTCCAGTCGCTCCACCTGATTGATAGATAGAGCACCGGAGGAGTTGGCGGTCCCACCCTGGGGGCTCACAGCCGGGGGGGGGGGTTGTGTGGTAGAGGAGATTCAAGTGTATGGGGAGAACTGAACAGTGCATGTGTCGGAGACTTCAGGCGGGCAGCAGAGCTCCGGCCGAGTGTCCCCACCAGAGAGAGAGTCTGTACAAGTAGGTGTTATAAAGAATACTACAAATAAATAAATAAAATAAAGCCCAATGGACTAGTGTAGTTAGCTTGTGACTTTTGCAAAATTTTATAAGTATATTCCCTAAAAGAGCATTGGTTGCAGTGTGGTCACAACGTGGAGAATTAGCTGTAGTATGTTAACTGAGCTCTCCCCTCATGTTGTTTTTTAAATTGAAATGTGCATCTTTCTAACCTGTATTAATGATTGAAGAACTCTATCATACATTGTGAAATGTAATTTCTTGTATGCATATATGGTATATATTTGCTGTAAATTGCAGTGAAAATATATATATAAAAAAAACTGGCCAGCCCAGTGGTGCTGAGGGCTGACGTACTAGATGCCACACCTCACGACATGCTGGCGAACTGTGTTCATGGAGCGAGGGGGTCGACTGGGGAGGAGAAGGATTTAGTGTCACCAGGACAGCTCTCCTCCTCGGGGGGGGGGGGTGGAGGTTGCAGCAGTCAGTGTTAGCCTGGCCCCCAATGGAGGTTAGGGGCTAGCACACTGATGTTGAAGAAAGAGGGGCAGAGGGGAGGCAGACTCTGGGCATGCAGTGTACAACAGCGTGCACAGCACCGCCACTGGAGTCCTTGCACATCTCCCCTCTGCAGGGGAGAAAAGGGAAAATGCTGGCAGCTAGATGATGGCGGCATTTGCAGGTCCCACCACCAGCCAGTCGGACCAGCTGACCACATTCGTGCTGAAGTGGGGGTGAGCGGTCCCCCGACAGGGGGAGTACGCCCTGGGGGTCACAGCTGGTGCTGGTGGACGGGGCTGGAGTGCTGCCTGAATGTGTGCCACCGGGGCGGGGAAGGACAATATACAAAAAAAAAAATGCTGACTCCCTAGTAGTACCTTGAGAGGATGGGGTCTAGGCCTATTTAGGAAAAAGGTTCTGCAAGACAGCAGTCCCAAACCTGGCATCCCCCCTAGACTGAGCATCCAGACAACAGTGCTTAGTAAAGGTGTGGATTGTAGCCCAGGCAGCTACTCTATATATCTCCTGTAAGTGGATGCCCCTTGCAGCTGTCACAGACGCAGCAGTAGCTCTAGCCTTAGGCCTCTGGGAGGCTTCTTACAACCTTTCTCATAACAAAACTGAATAAAGAAGAATATCCAACCAAAAATTGTCTTTCTCACTGCTGATTTACCTTAACCAACTTCACTAGGAGTAACAGACAATTGTGCGCTGTCAGTTCTGGTACCTTGTTCTGTCCAGGGAGTAAGTAGCTCAGTGCCCTTTTAACATCAAGACAGTGTAGCTTTTGCTCACCTGTGCTGGAGTAGTTAAGGAAAAGAACAGGCAGGGTAACAGATTGATTCAAATGCAAGTTTGACACCACTTAGGAAGGAATTTCCTACTGGTCCTCAGAACTACATTGTCTTTGTGTGAAACAATGCAGTTAGGGTCTGTGCAGATCTCTTGCAGCTCACTGACCCTTCTAGCAGATGTCACTGCAATGAGGAAAACTGTTTTTCAAGTGCCATACCTGATGTCTACAGAGGCCACTGGCTTGAAAAAGAGACTCAACCAGCTGGGCAAGGCATATACTCAGGTCCCATGGAGGGACAGGTTCATTCACAGGGGGATATAGCAGATTCAGGCATTTGAAAAATCTTTTGAAAATGGGCTGAGCAATGGATTTTTCCTTCCCAGCTGACATTAAAGCTGGACAGCTGCCAGATGTGCTATCAGGGCAGATGGCCTGAAGCCGAGAGACTGCAAGTGTACCATATAATGCAGAATCACAGGTAAACCTGCCTGCAAAGGTGAGATTTTTCAAGAGGCCCAAAGAGAGAACCTTTTCCATTTTAAGGAATGTGTTTTCCTAGTTGATGTGTTTCTTAACACTTTCAGGACCTCTAATACTTTGCTTGAGAAGTTCAATCCAGAAAACTAGCTCTTCCTGAATCAAGCCTTCAGGCGCAGTGTTCTGAAATCCGGATAGGCTACTCTGCCTTGTGACAGGGTCAGAGGACTGTTTCTCTGTGGCAGTGAGATGAAGGGATTGTTTCTCATTGTTACAATGAGATGGGGTTCCTGCATGACAAGGTCGGCAGCACTGAGTCCCAGGCCTTTCTGGACCAGATTGGGACAATCTGTACCATCATTGCTGACTCCCTCCTCAGCGTCATTACCAATCTGAAGGAGAGGGAATGGGGGAAGTTCAAGTTTATTGCAGGAAAACTCCATTGAGCAAGCTCATTCACAAGGAGGTCCTGTGACAAACACTTAAAGTACAAACACAGATAGGTAATAACAGTATATACATGAAATGCACATTACATGATACAGGCTAGATATACATACAAGGGTACCACATAGGGTGACCGCAGGTGGTAAACATTGATATGAGACAGGGAAGCGACTTACAGGTTGCATATTGATAAATGAAACATGATGACTGGTGTGTGCAATACATATACAGTATTTTGGCAGCTAGAACAAACAACAGTCTACAACTGATATGGGGGGGAGGAGGAGTGATTTGATAGAGCAGCAGTGGAGCATAAGCAAAGATAAAGTCAGGAGTAGAAGGGGAAGGGAAAGCAGTTAATATGACAAATCAATTATACCTTACCAGTGGATAAATATGGCACACATGGGGAAGGAAGAGACTTAATGACAGTTACAGGTGTCTTTTAGGAAGGCACAAAGGAACCCATCCCCACACCCCAAAAGGAGAGGCAGTGCGTCCTCTAACACAGGCTCGTAGAGGGGTGGGCTGCAACAAAATCTGGGCAGCTTTTTGTTTTCCATGCGGCAAACAAATCTATCTCTGGAACACCCATCTCCTGAAAACTGTTCAGCACCTGCTGAGTCAGTGACCAGGAGAACTGACTGCAGATATTTTGACATCTACTGAGTATGCAATGTTCCAGATCCATATAGTCTCTGTGCATTATTCTGAGGATCTGGTACCTCCCTGTTTGTGTAGTATACTATGGTGGTATTGTCTGTTCTTATCTGAACTGTTTGGCTTTGCAGCAGGAAGGAGAAGGACTGCATTTGTAACGTGGGCAAGAAAAAGGGTTACGGATGATTGGACAAACAGCATCAGGTGTCCTTAGTGTGTTCATACATTAATTCTCAATTAACGTATGGGCACGCCACAATTAATGTATGGTAGAGTACCAAAACTGGCCATCAAACGCATACTGTATTGTTTACAGTTGGAAACGGGAACTCGTTCATGTAGCTGGTTATATGTTTAATAGAGGCAACTATTTTAAATAGCGCAGCACAGAAAATCCATATTTGTTACCTGTTAATAGTACTAAAATAAAATATTTACAACTTTACATGTGTTCCATGCGCGGAATCATATTGTGTGCAGCTGTCTTCATCTTATCAGAACCTTTCACACAGTACAAGTAATGAGAGATGTCAACCTGTTCAATAATTAATGGCACAGTTCTAAAACTAGGCAGGAAACTTCTAAAACCCAGATAGTAACCTCATACTGGTCACTCTGCCCCACACAGGTGCCGAGAAGACAAGCAGCATTTGCCGATGAAATGCAGAAGAGCACGGGCAAGAGTCTTGTTTCCTATTTGTCGCAATGCTCTATTTTCGAATGGACACATATTTGCTAGTAACCGTGTAGGAGGTCGACGAGCCAGACGCTAAGTGTGGAGCTTGCAACGATTACTTATGGTAGGTAATTCAATGATGTCAGGCAACAAAAAGATATACTGTAAATGTCACGCTCAAAAATGAACATTTCTAATCTGCGATCGATAAGACTAATAATCCTTGCCAGACCAGAAATCCGGATGTTTAGTAATACCACATAATGTCAAAATACTACATTCTTAAAACCTGCAACATGGACAAGAAAAGATTCTCAACAAGCAGCTGAACCATTTTTCTTGCTCATGTTACAAGTGAATTAACCCACTCCAGAGCGTGGGTCTACTTGTGTGAATTAATCAATGGCTGAGTGATTGGAACCACTCGGCCTGCGGCCCTGTGGTCCACCCCCGCCATTGATTAATTCACAAGTAGACCCACGCTCTGTCATGGGTTAATCCTTACGAAGAGATGCATTGCCCCGGAGTTCTAACAGGTTTATGTGCTCCATGCGCTACTCTGTGCTCTAGATCCCACTTACTGTTCTGTCTCCCAATTGTCTTTCCCACCTCAGGAGGGAGGCATCTGTTGTAAGCACCTTAGCTGGAGATGACAGAAGGAAGTGATTTCCTTCTCTGAAGTTTTTCTTGTTCTTCCACCACTCCAGGGCCCAGATACACTTCTTTGTGATTGGAACTGGAGATTCTAGGGGTCTGTTCTTTGGCACCAGTACCTTCTTAGGTGGTACTGTACACATCTGTCTTTTGAAAGCGAGCCAAGGGCACTACCGCTATTGCTGATGCCATGTGACCTAGGAGCTACACAAATTCCCTGGCAGGTTTCTTCTGTCCTGCCTGAAATTAATTTGAACATGCAATCAGGTTTTCTAACCTGTTCATTGGCAGGAAAGCTTTTCCTTGCAGGGTGTCCAATTCTGCACCTATGAACTTTAGTTCCTGGCTGGGATCTAGCAGTGACTTTTGTAGGTTCAGGAGAAATCTTAACCTTTCTAGTGTGTGCCCTATCAAGGAAACAGAGTGCATGGTTTCCTGTTTTTTTCCTGATACGAGTCCGTTGTCCAGGTAAGAGAAAACCACCACTCACCCTACCTTCTCAAATGTGCTGCCACTATAGCTAGGTACTTTATGAACACCTTAGGTGCTGAGGTTAGGCCAAAATGTAGGGCTGAGAATTGGTACTGATCATTTCCCAGCCTGAGTCTCAGGTACTTTTAGTGGAAGAGTCTTACTGGAACATGAACATTAGCATCTTTCGAGTCCAATGATCTTAGCCATTCTCCTATCTGCAAGGATGGGATCACTGTGCCCAGTGTCACTGTCACTATTCTGAACTTTTCTTTCTTGATGTGCCTGTTTAGGAACCTTAAGTTCAAAATAAGTCACAATTCTGCTGGGTTAGCGAGGGCACGCAAGGAAAAGACAGCTTCAGCTGGAACAGACTCTTCAATTCCTTCAGCTAGCTCACCAACAAGGGGATGCTTCGGTCCTTCCCCAGATAAAGCAGACTAAGAATGAGCTGGACTCCCTGTGCCTGCAGCAAACTGAGGTTGCCCTTGCATGTCTCCGCCAGAGATATGGCGAGATCGGCCCTCCAGCCTCCCGCTTACTGGCGTACCGACTCCGTCAACACCGTAAGCTGTCTACCACTGCAATGATAAAGGATCCTGGGACAGGAGAATGCCATACTAAATTTAAAAATATATCACTGGCATTTTGTCAATATTATAAAACCTTGTACACTTCGGATCAGGAGACGGATTTGTCACACGAATCTTTTTTTTTTTTTTTTAAATCGGCCCTAAAGTTACCAACGCTAATCATGAGCAACAGGACCTCTTGGTGAGGCCAATTTCACCGGAGGAGCTGGGGTCGACCATCTCCAAGTCCAAAACCCAAAAAGCCCCTGGGCCTGATGGTTACGGGGCTGAGTTTTATAAAAGCTCGACAGTCTATTAGTAAGTTGTTACTTGCAGCGTTTAACGAGGTCCTTGCCGGTGAACCCCCTCCGCCTAGTTGGGAGTATGCCACAATTTTCCATCGTCCCCAAGCCAGGTAAGGACCCTCTGCAATGTAGCTCATATAGACCAATATCGGTTCTTAACTCAGATTACAAATACTTCATGTCCATCCTAGCCTATCGACTGGACCTTGTACTACTGGAGTTGATTGACCCCGACCAAACAGGTTTTGAGAGTTCTAGGTCCACTTCAGATAACACGCGTAGGGCCCTGCATCTGATCCATGAGATGCAATCTCGGGAGGACCAATCGGTCCTTCTCAGCCTTGATGCTGAGAAGGCCTTTGACCGGGTATCTTGGCCTTTGTTGTTCACCACAATGGCTGCTATGCGTTTCCTGAAAACCTTCGTTGATACTCTTAGGAAAATCTACGCGTCCCCAAAGGCATGCGTTAAAACGTCCGGCCACCACTCTGAATACTTTCCCCTTTATAGGGGTACACGTCAGGGCTGCCCACTATCACCAGGCCTTTTTGCCATCTTTATTGAGCCCCTGGCCCAGGCGATTAGATTGTCATCTGAGATTTCGGGAGTGACTATAGATGGCACAGAGCACCGGGCAGCTCTATAAGCAGATGATGTTCTGCTATTCCTTACTAAACCCGAACAATCTATACCCTCCGTTTTTCGCCTCCTAGAAGAATTCGGGGCATATTCAGGTTACAAGTTGAATACCAGCAAGACAGACGCTCTCACCTTTCACTATGCCCCATTTGCAGCAATTAAGGAAAGGTATTCCTTCCACTGGGGGCTTACCAAGCTAAAATATTTGGGAATTTACCTCTCGCATCGGGCTGAGGACATCCTAAATAACAACTACCACCCCTTTACATCCCAGATGAAACAAGATTTTGAAAGATGGAACGTCCTCCCACTGAATATGCTGCAGCGCACAGAGGTGGTCCGGATGGTAACTCTTCCGAGGATTCTCCATTTGTTCCAGAATCTACCCCTTAACCTGCCGAACAGTTTCTTTAAGGTTTGGAACAAGGTCATAGTCAAATTTGTCTGGGCAGGAAGATGCCCTAGAATTAAATTAGAGACTCTCCACCTCCCTAAAGCTCAGGGGAGCTTGGCACTCCCCAACCTGAAACTTTATTACTGGGCAACTCACCTCTCTTTTATAATACAGTGCCTTGTAGGAATGACCTCGGCCAGGTGGAGGGAAATTGAGGAGAGTGTCCTCCCTCACCGGGAATACCAAAAAGTGATATTCCATAAAACCCTACCCTCATTGGGCCGGCCTGCTTGGGGCCCACAGATGGGGTACCAAGCACAGATCTGGTACTCGGTGCGAAAGGTCCTGGGGATTACCCCTTTCCTGGTCTTACTTTGCCCAATAGACCTTCTGGAGGACTTTCCCTGCCCTCTCAGACCATACCTTTTGACTTGAGGCATGCCCATCTCTCCCAGCTGCAACTGCAAATTGGCCCCACTTTAGAGAGTCTCATAAATCAGTCATGAGTTTCAACTACGCTAATCAGATTTTTTCGATATTTACAACTCCGACACTATTTTGAATCCCTACCCTTAATGTCCGCTCACCTGAGGCACACCCCCAGTGATTCAATACTTCAACAAGTAATAAAATCCCGGGATTCCTGCATGCCGCTTCAGTGTGTGTATAGGTCCCTGTTGGAAACAGCAGGGGAGACGATCGTGGTTAAGGGAAAGTGGAAACGTAAGAGTTGGGTTCTCAAATTACATCTCAACAGTGGGAAGTTCTTTGGCGTATGGCATCAAGAACCACCTACTCTCACTCCTGGAGGTTATTTTCTTGGCAATTACTGATAAGATTTTTCCGAACTCCGGTAATAACCTCTCATTATGGCGCTACCCGATCTGCAGCGTGTTGGCGCCTATGTGGTGAGGTTGCAGCTCACCACTCTCATATTTTTTGGTCCTGTTCAAAACTGCAGCCTTTTCTGCAGAATTTATTTGAGGAGTTGGAAGACCTCTTTGGGGTCGGACTGCCCTATAGGGGCGATTTCTTTATCCTGCATTGCTTCCCCCCGGTCTGCATGACCCCCATGCCCGATACCTATTAAATATTCTTCTCCTGGCAGCGAAGAAAGCTATCACTAAACGCTGGCCCACAGTTGAGCCCCCTACCCTTTCGTGCTGGAGAGAGACAGTCCATCTTATATATAGATCCGAAAAATAACCCATAATTTAAATTATCAGGCTGAACTGGGCTCCTTGAAGTGGAGGAGCTGGATCATCTATATTATGGCTAAAGACCCTCATTTTGTACCTTAATACAACACCTCATTAATTGGCTCCTCAGGTCACAGTTTTTGGACTCTGGGCCCTTACCTGGACCCTAAAAGCACAATTAATGTGGGTTGAGGGGGACACTGACTGGATGAGTGGGAGGGCTTGGGGGTGGGTAGCGAGGAAGGATAGAGGATTCAAATCTGGGATAATTAGTAGAGTGTTAGCGGGGCGTTTATTAGCGGATTAGGATGTTTATTAAAATAATCCTGTGCAATCTTATTAAAAGATTTGTATCTCTGAATGTCAGATGTAATGTCTTTAATGCTTGTGATGGAATATGACTGTCAAATTGTGTATGAATTGTAAAATCTCTCTCAATAAAACGATATTTACAAAAAAAAAGTCACAATTCTCACGGGGGTTAAGAAATACCTGAGAAAATGCCCATTCTCCATTGGGAGACTGGGACTTTCAACTGCTTTGGCCAGTAAATGCTTCTTCACCTAAATCTTTAGGAGGCTTTTTTTTTTTTCCTCTGGAATGAGAGCTGGAAAATTTCTTGGCCTCGGCAGTTTTGGGAATTTTTGAAACTGTAAGGTCAGACCTTGACCCACTACTTTCAAGACACATTTCTCTGATATTATCCAAGTAGGGTGTCAGGTTGGCGGTACCCCCCACCCCGTCAATGAGTGTCTGGCGACCTGCACAGAACTGTCAGGGATTTCTGTTATGTAGTGGCTTAGGGGTTGGGGCTGACACATGCCTAGCACCCCCTTCTGCCCAACCTCTACTGGAACCCTTTTGCACTGGCTACTTTATAACTACAGTAGAGTATTTGGTAGTAGCTTCTACCCCTGCCCCCCCTTCCATAGGGCCTATAGGAAGTGGAGTACCTTTCTCTATATTAGATTTCTGAAATTAGATTTTTGTTCATCCACTTTTTTTATGTGTGCTTCAGTTTTGTCACTAAACAGTGATGAGCCTATAAAGGGAAAATCCATGGCCTAGCTCTGGGTATCCTGTGACAGGACAGTTTTCCTTAACTAGGAGAACCTCTTCAGTGCCACTGAGTGTGCCAGGACCCTAGATACGAATCACTGGTATCCACTGCCACGTGAAGCCAAAATCTAGTGGCTTCCAGTGCTGTTTTGGATGTTGCAGCCAAATCAGCCACATTTCCTTCCCCTTTCACACTCAGAGCCATCACTCTGTTCCACAATGCCGTCTGATACGTTGCAGTGCAAGCCATATAAGCTGCCTGTCTCAGCTGTAGAGTTGCAATTGTGTACACGTTCCTAGCCATACTGTCCAGTTTCCTGGAACACTTTTCAGGAGACAGTGTGACTAGAGGCACTTTTTTTCTAGTGGGGGGTAGGAGCAAGTAAGCTGTTGATTAACCAGAATCTGCAGCTTATCCATCAGGTAGGAACATGGGCAGACTAGGGGGGCCAAGCGGTCCTTATCTGCCGACAAATTCTATTTTTCTATGTTTGGCCTCTCACAGGCAGCAGCTTGTACCACTCTCTCATGATCTGTGTGGACATGCAGGTACTCTAACTCCTGTGTGTTACACCTAATATTTTTCTACTTTCTTGTCTGTGCCAGAAGCAGAGTGTGGCACTGACATAATCTTTATCAGTAGCCTTTCCGAGGGATTTATTTGCACTGACAATTTTGTAGATGTTAGTGTAACCCCCCTGCAAATGGGGGTTCCCAAAAGACTTCCAGGAGCTTGCTTGAATGCTCCAAGCCTGAATGGTGTTTGGCGTTTAAGCCATTTATCAGTGAGTGTTTTTAGAACCTCTGGTACTATCTCTTTAAGAGCTGTCTGCTTGCAGGCATAATTAGTTTGTATGGGGGACTGTGTGCTTCTCTGTTTGAGTACCACTCGAGCTGCTGCCAATTCACTCCATTTTTGCAGTCACTAGGAGTGCAAAGGGAACCTATCTGAAAGATGTAACTGTTTGCCAGAAATCATTTAGAGTAATAATGAAATTACAGTTTGTCTGGCCTGCTTTCTTTGCAGTCAGGACTGTGTCTGCCTGGTTCCCCATTCTGGTTTTGAACTGCTGAACTGGACCAATCAGTGTGGGGTAAGCTAGCTCTAAAACGGTGCCTTGGACGAATCAGAACTTGGACTCATAATCTGAGCCAGCCACAAGAGGATTGTATGGGCAGTGACTCTGGGAGATGTAGTTTAGACTTCGGCGCCTTTTTGGACCAACAGGAGCAGTCTATTGTGAGGGACAGCCAATCCAGTCAAGAACTGGGAGGAACTCAAAGGAAGTGCCCGGTTTTGTCTGTTGGAGTTTCAGTTTTTTAGCTCTGGCAGTGAAGAAGGAAGGAGCCCTGTGCTTTTTCAGTGTGCAGTTTTAGTCGGAAACGTGTAAGGCCCAGAGTTCCGGGTCTGCAGCTTGTGTAACTGCTTGTTAGGACTGAACTGGTCCTGTGAAGAGAATCAAAGGATATCTGAAGAGTAGAAACCAGGCTCACCCTGTAGAAGACTGGAGAAATCATTGAATTGCACTCGGTCTGTCAGGAACTGAATCTGCTGTGTGTTCTCCCGGGTATTGTGCAGTAATTGCGATCAGGATAGAGAAGCAGCCTGCCTGGTAGAGTACTTTCTGTTTTACCATATAAATGTGTGAAGAGGCTTGTGTACTTCAAGTGAATCCTGCTGCCATTAAAGGACTTTTGCCTGTTGCAGTTTGCCATATAAATGTGTGAGGAGTCTCGTGGAGCTCAAGAGTAGCCCTGCTGACATTGAAGGACCCTATCTTGTTTGGAGGTCGTGAGTACTAATTCAGGGTCGCTCCCTGTTGAATTGCCACATTGAATCCAAATGGAATCACTGTACTGCTGACTGTTTAAACTAATTTTTCTTTTCTCTGTGGAAAAGGCCCCTACCAGCCGCCACGGTTTGAACTAGCCACTAGGCTTGGGTACCCAGGGACAGTAACTGGTAGGATAGGCCTGTGTACAGAGCCATAGGTAAATGAGTAAAGTGATAAGCTAATTAACCTGATTTCCCCTGTCCTTGTTATATTCCCCTAAATAAATCAGAGCTGCTTGTTTCAGCAAAGTTATACTGCCTGAGGTATTTGTCTATGTTAAAGTATTGTACTGTGATTGTTGCACTGTATCTTATTTTTACAGGAGGTCCCAGTGCCTGAACCAGCCCTGGGGTAAGTGTATACTGTGAAGGTAATTTGATATATTGTGTGGGCCACTAGTGGGAAGAAAGGGGGGTTGCAGTGTCCCAGAGGGCTGTGACCAAGTAAGTTTAACTATTGCAAACCCTGACCTCTGGGTGGAGGCACCCGCCATTGGATCCAGGCCCCTCAACCTGTTAGTGGCAAATCAGGCAGGGGTAGTAGCCCCTGGGATAGCGCCATCTAGGGGTTACATCAGGCCTAACAATGCTCATCAATTCAGTCTCCTCGATATCCTCCTCTGTTTCCTGTGAAGGGATATCAGGTGTATCCACCATCTGCCTTACAAATGAGGAGTATGAAAAAAAAAAATAGGTAGGTTACTCTGTTCTAAAGTGGTATATAGTTCACATCCCCAGACTGGCAGTCTTCTCAGAGACAGCTAAGTCATGGGAATGTCTTCAAGCTTAGCTCCTCCGATCACCCAGGTGGTATATCCTCTAGCTCCACAACATGACGTCAGATCTTTACACACTGGAAGCAGGGGTCAAGGTGCCACATTGCCAGGGAAGGTGATGTGAACTGTACAACACTCTTAGAACTATAGTTACATGTGAATAACCTGTATTTCTAAAGGCATGGATACAGTTCACTATCCATGCATTGGCAGACTCCAAGCAGTTCTCTGGGAAGAGAAGGCAAGACATGCACCCTATCTGGTGAACAGAGACTGGACGACAGAGGACCCAAAAGCAGTATTCTGTCGACTCATGACATCAGTGCTGTAATGGGAGAAGGTGTGTGCTTTCGTCCAGGTTGCAGCCCTGCATATCTCCATAATAGGGATATCCCTGGAAGCAGCCACTAAAACAGAGGTATGTTTGGTGGAATGAGCTCCAAGCCCCTTGTGCGACTCCCTGCCAGCCAACTTATAGCACCAACCTAAGGCAGAGTGCAGTGCAGAACGTAATCCATCTGGCAATCATCCGCTTTGTTGACTGTCTGCCAGGCATGGCTTCAGCATATGTGAGAAACAGCCGACGAGCCTCTCCCAGAACTGCTGCATTGTAATAAGAGAGCGCCCTCCGCAGGTCCAATGTGTGGAGCCTGCGATCAGACTCCAAGGTCGGACTGGTGAAGTACACTGGGAGGTTAATAACCTGGTTAAGGTGAAACCCTGACACAACCTTCAGGAGGAATTTTGAGCTGGGGTGAAAGACCTCCTTGTCCTTATGAAAGACCAAATAAAGAGACTCCACTAAGAGTGCTTGGAGCTCACCGATCCTTCCAGCTGACGTTATGCCACCAGGAAGGTAGTCTTCCATGACAAATGTGAAATTTCACACTTGTGCACAGGCTAAAATGGCTTGCCTATGAGCATAGCCAGCATCAGCAGTAGGTACCACAGAGGCAATGGCTCATGTACCAGAGGGGCACATGATCCAGGCTTTTGAGAAAGTGCCCTAACACCTTCTCTTGGGCCACAGTCGGCATACTAGCCCACACCAGAGATGGCTGCCAGGTGCACCTTAAGGGTTGTTGCTCACAGTCCCGACCGAACCAGGTAGTCAAGGGTGCTTGACATTGGGCAGGTAAGGGGATCAGGCTCCTTACCCTGGTACCAGACTGAAAACCTTGTCTACTTAAATGCATAGCACTTATGAGTCAACTCCTGATGGGGTGCGTCCACGACACAGAGAATGTCTTCTGAAAGGTTCAAAGTCCGGAACTCTAGCCACTCAGGAACCAGGCTGCGCTTTGGTTTTCTGTTCTCCCACAAAGCAAATGGGTCCACCAGTGGGGTGCCCCACTTGGAGAACAGGTGGTCTACCACATCCTGATGCAATGACCACCTGTGCAATGTCTCTCCCACTCAGTAAGAGTATCTGCCAGCTGGTTGTTTTCTCCCATGACATGAATCGACAGAAGATCTGCTTCTAGGTTGCACATAAGGGACCAGATGCGGAGAGTCTCCTGAAACAATGAAAAGAAGTGCATCCCAATCTTCCTGTTCAGGTAGAACATGATGGTCACATTGTCCACCCAGAACTGAACAACCTGACCCTGAGTCAACAGAGTGAATTCTGTCAGTTAGGCGCACTGCATGGAGCTCCAGCAGGTTGATGTGGTAATGGGACTCCCAGGGTGATTAAAACACATGGGCTCTGTGGTGTCCCAGGTGGCTCCCCACCCCAAAGACAAGTCCGTTGAGAGTGTGATGGATGGTTTCGGACAGACAAATGGGATTCCCTTCACCAGGTTCTGTGGGGATAGCCGCCACACGATGGCATCCTACACTGGCTGGGTTACCAAGACTATCGGGTTCAGGTGACTTAGGCATTCAGACCACTGTCGCTCCAGCTCCCACTGCACAGAATGTATCCTCCGCCATGCCAACTGTACCCCAATGGTAGAAGCCGTTTGCAGCTCTAGCAGTTGCATGAAGTTCCAGGAAGGGTGCAAATGCCCAAACTGAAATGACTGGGCAAAGGAAGTAAGATCATATGTCTGGGTCCCTGGGAGGCAGGCTCTGGCCCATTAAGAGTTGATTTTTCCACTGATGAACTTGATCACCTGTGAGGGGACCAGCCCTGACTTAGCTGAGTTAACCAGAAGTCCCAAGTTCTGACAGGTCAGGAGGGCCAGATCCCTGGACTGCTCCAAATCCTCTTTGGACAGCCTAGCTAACAGCCATTTGTCCAAAGAGGTATACACCCTGATGTGCTACAGAAGGCTGCCACCACTGCCATGCACTTGGTGAAGACCCTGGACGCGAACAGAAGGCCTAAGGCATAATGACCTGGCCCTGGTACAGGATCCCCTCTGAATGGAACTGAAGGCACCGGCAATGGGACAGACAGAATAGGATATGGAAGAACGCATCCTGGAGGTCCAGGGAGCAGAACCACACTCCTTGCTAAAGGGATGATATAATTTGATTCAGAGTGGCCACCCAGAACTTGCGCTTCCATGAAACACCGTTCAGATTGTGCAAGTCCAGTATGGGGTGCCATCCCCAAATCCATTTTGGATTTAGAAGTACTTCTACACTTATTCCTGACTGGCATCTGAGATGCAGGCTATCACCCCGTGTTCCTGGAGTACAGCTATGTCCACTCACAACGCGGATGTATCCTTTGGCACCCTGGACTCCTAAGAAACTCAGAAACAGTATAGTGGGAGAGCTTCGATATCCAGAGGCAGACATTTGCCCACCACTTCTAGAACTCACCTATGTGAAGTAATGGTGGACCCCAGTGGCAATAAGTGGTGCAACTGGCCTCGACCGGAACCTGGGACAGGAACTGGATAGAAAAGAGATAACACTCTGCAACCTATCATTATGCAGCCTCAGAGGAAGCTTGGCCACAGGGGGCCTGGAGGCACCACCACCTCTGCCACCCTGCTTTTTCTGTCCCTGAAAGCCAAACTGTTTTGAACCCCAGAGCTGAAATGGCCCCTGCTTGGACAGCTGCTAAGGCTGTTGTGGCTGAAAGGACAGAAACTGAAATGCCTTTTTCTTAGGTTTTGGAGCCTTCAAGTCCTTCTGGGATGAAGTCACAGAATCCAGGGTGGCACTGGATTTCTCAATGCGCATGAGATGTCCTTCCACCACCAAGCCAAAGAGATAGGTGCCCAGGAAAGGGACATTGATAAACTTATGCTGAGTGTCCGCTGTAAAGTTAGAAAACCTCAGCCAGACCATGCAACACATGGCGAAAGCTGTAGCCATCACTATCTGAAGCGGTTGCTCAGCCAGCGATCGACTCTGATCTCTGATACACTGTAATGGAAGCTGCTTATCACTTGGAAGTAGGAGGAGGAGTTGCCCCACAATCCCTACATACCCTTGGCCTTTTGACCTTTGGAAGACAGAGTGTCACACATCCTCCACAGAAGGGTAGTTGGAGAACCCTGAAAGGGTGCTGTGGGAGCAGCAGGGCAGAAGGTGCTGGATGTTGCGAGAGTTCCAGATCTGGTCACAACATGGCTTTTAGCCAAGGGAAAGGCAACCCCTGGGGAAATCGTCCTTCTCCAGAATATCAGTAAACTGGTATTGAGCCTGTTCTGGACTGGTACCAAGGACACTTTAATGAACTCCAAATTAACTGGACCAAAACTCTGAAAGATATCAATCCGTGAGCCGTAGAAAGCTCTTCCGACTGATTGCTGGTTTAAAGTTTGAGTCCTGGTCAAGGCCACTGATGACGTGGTTTCTTAGTCCAAAGACTCATTGAAGACAACCCTTGACCATTTTCTAACATGAACCACCCTGGTATCCTCATCCTAGGTGATCTTCACTGAAAACTTGCCTAGCAAGCCAGTGGCCTTGTGGGAGTCCTTGGTCTGAGCCCCAAACAAGTGGCTGAGGTGGAGGCGATGGAGACGCAGGGGACTGCTGGATTGAATTAACCTACATGTGAATGGCTGTGAAAGCCAATGGACAATGGTTTGGAGGGCAGAGCCCTACCCCTTCCTTCAATGATCCACTGCTGTCAGATGAGCGTCTCATAGCATCAACACATCCTGCTTCAATGCTACTCCTCACACAAGGATGAGGAGGTCAAGGAGCATTGATGGCAGTGCCTCCCAGTCAAGCAGGATTGAGAAAGCCAGCGAGGCCTCAACCACGACTGTTGGTCTGAGGATCGACATTTGGGGGGGGTTCCTCCAGAGGGTTGGTATAGACCATCTGCTTTGGCAGAGTAGCCATGATGATAAGCTTAGGAAGCACAAACTCCCATGGTGGTAGCTCTCAAGGCAACTTGGTCGGGGGAAGGGGCTGACCGGGCCTCATCCACCTGAGTGAGGACAGTGAACACCAGGGTCTGAGACAGCAACTCCTCATTGACCTCTTCTGACAATCTGTCAAATGGTTCAATAAAAATCTTGACCGCTTGCTCGATTAGAGTCAAGGCCGACAGAACTGATGGGTTACCATGAAGCCCTCGACCAGAGGAAAAGGCCAAGCAGTTGGGGGATTCAAAGGAGTGAGATGAGCATGATCTTTCCCAGTCCCACGACCTCCAGCAACACTGCTTTTTATGCTACTTGTTGCAGTGAAAAGGGATCTCACCGAACGTCTAGAGGGCCTTGCACATTTCTATGAAATCATCAGAGAATAACTCTCTGATGCTGGTCCCACCAAGACTGATGAGGAACTCACTGTAATGACTGTAAGCTAAGCAGCCAACCCAGCGGCAACCGAGGCCAACTTACAGCCCTTGGGCCTTCCTAAGGCCAGCCCGAACTTCTGCTCCTCAATAGATGCTAGCAGCATGGCCCGACACCTGTGGCAACTTGCAAAATCATGCTGCTCGCCCTGGTAGTAGATGCATGCGTCGTGCAGATCGGTGGCTGACATCTTCTGCCTATACAAGGAGCAGAACTTGAAACCCCGTTTCTTGCCTTCGTGCATCAATCGTGAAGCAGAGTCAGCAGAAACAGGAGCAACTTTAATGTTGAAGAAAGACTAAAGTCGAATAGTCACCTTAAATCACCATCTGAAAATTCAAAATCCTTCAACGCATGCAGAACTGAGAAGGAGGGCACATGTCCTTTCCAGCAAAAAGAAAGATGACATCACGGGGTAGAGCCAGAGGATATCCCACCTGGGTGTCGGAGGAGCTTAGCTTGAAGACATTACCTGACTCAGCGGTCTCCGAGAAGCCTGCCAGTTTGTGAATAGTGAATTGTATCCAGGCCCTTAGAAAGTACAGTTATGTAAGAACTTTCTGTACCAGTAGATCTTCCAGAGGATCTCCTGCAGCAGGCCATCACCAGTAGAACTATAGTCACCAAGCTCTAGGACCACACAGAAACTTTCTAGCTATCAGTCTACCACAGGGGGGGCACCAACTCCAACGTCAGCCTCTGATGTCAGCCAATCCTATAAAGGTGGGCAACCCCCATACCCTCCTCAGTTCTCCCACCAGAGACCACAAGTTGGACGCCATCGGGGGATATGAGAAGGATTCCGAAGTATCCCGATAGCACATGTAAATGAGAAGTAGAAGGCTCACCCCTATGCAAGAGGAGAGAGGAGAGAGAGACAGGAAAAGGAGGAAGGAGGGAGGGAAAGCAAGGCCTATGGCAAGAGCTCCCCCTCAAAGACCTACTGTTACAGAGAAGGCCCGGAAGAGTAACCATGCAGAATCGTTTGTAGGCGACCGACACATTGAGGTTGCAGAGGTCCAGAATCGGACGGAGGTCCCCTGATTTCTTGGGAACCAGGAAGAAGTGGGAATAATATCCTAGTCCTCTCTGGTTCTCCGGGACGTACTCTATCGCTCCTTTTCTAAGGAGCGCGAGTACCTCTTGCCAGATCAAATGTCTGTGCTGACCCGGATACCGGGAAAGCAAAGGAGGCCTCGAGGGTGGCTTTTGCAACTCTATAAAGTGGCCTAGACTGACCAACTGCAGAACCCACCTGTCGGTGGTGATGGCCTGCCATCCCGGCAGGAAGTTCGCAGCGACCCCTGACCACGATTTCCCGTTGATCCTGAGGGGCGGGGTCCGGAAAGGAGTCAGGCTGTGGCGGCAGATGGGCCCGCTGGCTGGGTCGGCCTAGGGGAATGCTGACCTCGGCTGGCGGGCTGTTTACCCTGGGTTCTACGACAACCGGAGCGGGGCTGCTGCCTCTGTGTCCGCCCACGAAAACGGCTTTGGTTCCTACGAAAGGAACCAAGCTTGGGTCGGTACATGGCTTGAACCGACCTTACCGCCTTCCCGGCCTCTTGAAGTTTGGTAATGATCTTCTCAGAAGAATTACCAAATAAAACTTCTCCCTCGAACGGAGCATCCATAATGTTTTTCTGGACATCCGGGGTGAAGCCGGAAACACGTAACCAGGAGCGTCTCCGGAGGCAAACGCCAGAAGCTGCTGCCCGGGCTGATGAGTCCGCGGAGTCGTATGCGGCTCGAAGCACTTGGGTCCACACGTCTGAACCCGTACGGAGGAGCTGGAGCATCTCCTCCTTCTGCTCACCTTCGGGTAGCTTTTCAGCCACCTCCAGACCCTGTTCCCACAAAGCGTTCTGGAATTGAACCATGTGGGTTAGGTAGTTCAAGGATCTGATGGCGCAGGTAGCGGAAGCGTACGGCGCTGCCCAGGGCGCCCAACTGTTTGGACTCTGGGTCCGTGGCAGGGTGCTCAGATGTTGCGGCTCTGTGACTGGTCATGTGAGGCTGTGATGACCAGAGACTCGGCCTGAGGCTGCTGTGTCAGGTACTGGTCCTCCTAGGAGCCTTTGTACAGATCGATCACGCACCGCCGGAAGCGACCGTGGACGCTTCCACGCTGCCTTGGTGATGTCCACGAAAGTGTCCACCAAGGGTGGTACCACCACAGGCTTGGGGTCCTTTTGCCGAAGATATTTGGCAAGGCGTAGCCTTGGGGTCTAGTTCTTCTGCATCCCATCCCATGTTCTCCTGGATATGCCGCATAATATCCATGAACGAAGGGTCATCCGGAGGAGATCTCGGCGTCTCGCATGGGTCCGGAGAAGGGATGGAGAGAGGAGATGGGGATCTAGAGGAGGTGTAGACTGATCCCGTGTCCTCCGTCGACGGCGAACGTCGGTGTCTCCTGGATCTCTTGGGCTGGGTGATCCAGAAGAGGATTTCACGAGGTCTCCTGCTTCTGATCTTCCCTGGGAGAGGATCTAGGCTCCGGGGAGTTGAGCGGCCTGCCGACCTCAAGGTGGAGGGGGCCGGCACCGAGGAGGGGAGGAGAAGGAAGAGTGGTGGGGCCTATGTCCTCTTAATGGTATCCCACCAATGAGTGAAGAGATCCTTCACTCGCTAGAGAAAGTCCCGACGACGCCCAGGCGCCGGAGGGCGGTCGCCGGACTCCGGCGTCACCCACAGGCCCTTAGGTAAATGCGAGGGGGCCTGGGAGCTCTCGGCGAGGCCGGATCGCCTGCCTGGTCCTCGGGCTGCGCAACCTCCTCAGTCACGCCTCCTGACCGATGTCGGTCGGAGGCGGAGGAGCCTCTTTCTAGAAGAACGACGCCGGTCCCCAACCGACGCCCGCTGGGATGACGGCCGAACGCCGCCCAGCCGATGACGGCCCAGGGAGGAATGACGCACGCCAACGACGGTCGAGCTGGCGCCTGTCCATCAGTCTCTTCAGCGGTGTGAGCTCCAAAGTTTTGCGGGGAGGCACAGAAGACGACCGGACGTCGGGTGCCGAATGGCGGGAACCCGACTTATGATGATGGTGATGGCGCTCCCCGGACTTCGCCAAGGCCTTCAAAGATGAGGACGACAACGGCCTGGCAGATTTGGTCTGAGAAGAAGGAGTCTTAGGTACCGCAGCCGTGGGAGGCTGAGAGCTGGCCCTGGAAGGAGAGCGGTCGGACCTAGAACCGGAGCTGCGGGACTCAAGCCCTGGACGGGACCTGGAAGGGCCTTCTCCTTCTTTTCTCCGATGCTTGTGGGATTTGGATGACGATTCCCTTGGAGGACATGGTTTTTAATTTCTCCTCCAACAAAAGCCTGGAGAGCCTTCTTGTGTCGGATCCTGGTTCGCTGTTAAACCCTGGCAGAACGAACAGGCCCAGGTATCGTGGTTCGGGCCCAGGCACCTGACGAGGCCGTGTGGGGGTCCTGAAGGGATCCATTTCGAAGCACACTTGGAGGGATGACCGGAGGTCGGAGAGGACATCAGCAACAATCTTGCTTGAAGAAAAAGGAATTCTCGGAGGAAAGTTCTGTAACCACACGCCACGCCGCTAGACTGACAAATCAAGGGTCGAGACATGCAAGTCGACGTAGGAGACTGGATCTGAGGATCGCTTCTTTGTACCACGCCTGATGTCGAGGCGGACGATGTCGGGCGGTCCTCGCTGAAGATAGCTAGTTAGATTTTTCTCGAGTCTTGACGCTGCCAGCTTCAGTCCCAATGGTGAATTGCGCAAGAGCTGTGTCTCGGCGTAAGATCTACCGTAACAGTAGATCTTCGAGAACAGCTCTTGCAGCAGGTAACACTATTAGACTGAAGCCGGCAGGCAGCAGGACCTCACGGAATTCTTCTAGCTAGCTAACTTCAGCGGGGACCGCCCCCGACGTCAGTCCTGCCTCTGACGTCAGGCGTAGTACATAAGGGGGCAGTCCCGCCAGATTCCCCAGTTCTCCCGCCGGAGACTTCCAGCCACAGGACGACATCAGAATGGGAGACCGAGGATCCACCATCAGAAGACAAAAGGGCGAAAGCCTCTGCCAAAGGCTCGGTAAGCCATGCCCTCCAAGGGGAAGGTGGGGGAGATTGCTGCAAGAGCTGTTCTCAGATCTACTGTTACGGTAAGTTCTTATATAACTGTACTATCTTACTTCGAGATACAGCTCTTGCAGCAGGTAACACCATTAGGACTGATTTCCAAGCAATAACGCTTGTAAGCATTCTGGGAGGAGGAAACTAGGGAAAAACCATACCAAGTTCTGAGTCCAGGACAGGAGACCCTGTAGCACGGCCAGGCCGAAACCGGCTCTTCGCCGTGAAGCAATGTCCAGGCTGTAATGCCTGATAAAAGTATGCACAGAGCTCCAAGTGGCTGCAGCACAAATGGCAGAGGAGGAGACGCGAAGTGCTGCAAGGGAGGTAGCCACCCCCCTAGTGGAATGGCCCCAGACTGTACCCGGGAGGGGCTTCTGCTTAGTATCATAGCAGTATGATATGCACTGGACAAGCCAGCGAGAAAGGGACTGCTTCGATACTGGTTGGCCCATCATCCTCTCAGCGAAGGAAATGAAGAGTTGCTCTGACTTGCGAAGCTGTTTAGTCCTGTTCAGGTAGTACCTTAGACAGTGGTGAACATCCAGAGTGTGGAGTAGCACTTCTCCTCTATTAGAATATTTAGGGAAATACACAGGCAGGTCAACGTCCTGATTGAGAGTGAGTGCAGAGACCACCTTAGGTAAGAACTTAGGATTCGTCCTCAGGGAGACACTGTCCTGGTGGAAAATCAAATAAGGTTCCTTACACATGAGTGCGTGAAGCTCGGAAATTCTCCTTGCTGATGTAACAGCAACTAAAAATAACGTTTTCCATGACAGGAAACGCAGCTCGCAATCCACGGCAGGTTCAAAAGGGTGAAGCATGAGTTGTTCCAGGACAAAGAGTAAATCCCATGGAGGAACAGGGTCCTTGATGGGTGGCCTAAGGTGTTACACCCCTCTCAGAAAGTCTCGAGAGGCGTCCAGTTACGCCACTGTGCGCTGTCCCACCGGGAAGTGGTAAGCAGAAATAGCACAGAGGTGCACCTTAATAGAGGAGTAGGCGAGACCCGAATGGAAAAGGGAGAGCAGGTATTCTAACACCGCTTCCACTGGCAACCTAGAGGGGAATGGCGGCATGCTTGCAACCACAAGCAAAACGGGCCATTTCATGGTGTGTCGTCGATGCGCACGCTTCTGACCATGGAAAGAACTTCCACCTCTATGAGACCCCGTGTCGCAAAATGGCTATGTCTCTAGGAGCCATGCATGCAGGTTCAGTGAGCGTAAGTCCGGGTGGACTAGAGAACCTTCCTCCTGAGACAAGAGGTGGGAGCTGAAAGGCAACGGGACCAGAGGTTCCCGGGACAGCTGCGTGAGCAAGGGGAACCAGATCTGTCTGGGCCAAAAAGGCGCTATCAGTATCATTATTGCGTGCTCCCTGCACAGTTTGAGAAGAACTCTCTGGATCAACGGGAAGGGAGGGAAGGCATAGAGGAATCTGTTTGCCCAGGAGAGGGACAACGCCAGAAAACACCAGGCCCTGGATCTAGCGAGCAGAAATTGGGCAGTTTTGCGTTGGATGGGGAAGCGAATAAGTCCAGTTCTGGAGTGCCTCATCGAAGAAACAGATCCTCTGCGACCCCTTGAAGAAGTTCCCACTCGTGGACTCTGGCCTGGGAACGACTCAGGCCATCTGCGATTGTGTTGTGCACTCCGGGAACGTGAACTGTAATCAGGTTCACGCCGTGTCGAATTACCCAATCCCACACTCTCATAGCTTCCCTGCAAAGGGGGTAAGAGTGTGCGCCTCCTTGTTTGTTGAGGTAATACATCACCGCCGTGTTGTCTGTCTGGAGCAGAAGAGTGCTCGACGGGATTTCTGACTGAAAGGTCTGCAGCGCGTAGAGGACTGCCCTCATCTCCAGCACGTTGATGTGGAGGTGGGCTTCTTGAGGGGTCCATGTTCCCTGGGACCTTACCCCATTCAAGTGTGCTCCCCATCCTAGCCCTGAGGTGTCTGTGGAGAGGATTATCTCCGGGGACAGCGCTGTAAACAGGACACCCGCAGAAGGGTCCCTGAGTCTAGCCACCATTGCCAGTCTCGAATCACGGCATTTGTGATTCTGACCGGATGCTGCATGTGGTCTTGGCTTTGGTCCCACTGCACCTTGAGCATCCACTGAGTTACCCGCATGTGGAGCCTTGCCAAAGGGACTGTCGGAATGGCCGAGGCCATGTGACCGAGCAGACGAAGGATCAGCCTGGCAGGGACAGTCTTCTTCGACGAGAGATCCCTGATGAGGGATCTGATGCGTTCCGCTCTGTCGTCTGGGAGAAACGCTTTCCCCTGAACGGTGTCCAGAACTGCGCCTATGAACTGCAGCTTCTGTGACGGTACAAGGAGAGACTTCTCATAGTTGATTAGAATGCCCAGAGACTGGAGCAGGCCCTGCGTGCTCTGAATAGCCAGCAACAACGCCTCTCTGGAGGCGGCCATGAGAAGCCAATTGTCCAAGTACGGGAACACATAGTGGCCCTGTCTTCTTAATGACTCTGCCACGACTCCCATGCACTTGGTAAAGACCCTGGGGGCCGAGGACAGTCCGAACGGAAGAGCCCAGAACTGAAAATGGTAGCCGAGGAACTCAAAGCGCAGGAACCTCCTCTGCGCTTCAGCCACAGGGATGTGCAGGTAGGCGTCCTGCATGTCTAGGAACGCTAAGAAGGCGTCCTGCTTTAGCATGGGAATGAGGCCCGGAAGGGTCACTATGCAAAATTGTTTGTAGGCGACCAACGTATTTAGGTCGCTGAGGTCCAAGATTGGACCGAGGTCCCCTGTTTTCTTGGGAACCAGAAAGAAGTGGGACTAGTATCCGGAATCTGTCTGGTTCTCTGGAACATACTCCACCGCTCCCTTCTGTAGGAACGTGAGTATTTCTTGCCTGATAAGCAATTTGTGCTGACTCAAGTAACAGGAGAGCAGAGGAGGCCTCGAGGGTGGCTTGTCTGCGAATTCTATAAAGTGGCCTTTTTCGACCAACTGAAGAACCCACCTGTCGGTGGTTATGGACTGCCATCCCGGCAGGTAATTCGCAATACGACCCCCGACCTTGATGTCCCGTTGATCCTGAGGGGCGGGAAGGAGTCAGCTGTGGCAGCGGAGGGAGCCGCGGGCTGAGCTAGCTTAGCTGGACGCTGACTTCTGCCCACGGGCTGTCTTCCCTGGGCTCTGCGGGAACCGGAGCCCCTCTGTTGTGGACCGGTGCGGGACTGTTGTCTCTGTGTCCATCCACGAAAACGGCTTTGGTTCCTACGAAAGGAACTAAGCTTTGGTCGGTACATTGCCTGGACCGACCTTACCGCCTTCCCGGCCTCTTGGAGCTTGGTGAGGACCTTCAGAGGGTGCACCAAAGAGAACTTCTCCTTCAAAGAGGCGCCCATGATGTTCTTCTGACGTCTGGGTAATCCGAGACACGAAGCCATGAGTGTTCCGGAGGCATACGCCTGCCGCTGCCTGGGCGAGGAGTCCGGAATCAGGCGCGGTCCATCACCTGGGTTCCCACGTCTCAACCTGACGAGGAGCTGCAACATCTCCTCCTCCTTCTGCTCACCTTCTGGCAATTTCTCCGCCAGATCCAGTCCCTGTTCCCACAAAGCATTTTGGAACTGCACCATGTGGGTCAAGTAGTTCAGGGATCTGATGGCGCAGGTAGCAGAAGTACGTGCGCCTGCCCATAGCGGCCCAGCTGTTTGGACTCCAGGTCCGTGGCAGGGTGCTTCAAATGTTGGCCTCTGGGACCGGGCCATGAGAGGCTGTTATGACCAGAGAGTCGGCCAGAGGATGTTGAGCCAAGTACTGGTCCTCCTTAGAGCCTTGTACAGGCGGTCATTTTCTCGCATCGACGGAAGCGCAGTGTGGACGCCCACGCTGCCTTGGTGACGCTCCACAGAAGTGTCCACCAAGGGTGGTACCACCACAGGCTTGGGATCCTTCTGCCAAGATATCTAGCAAGGCGAGTCTCTCGGGTCTAACTCTTCTGTATCCCAGCCCATGTTCTCTGGATATGTCTCATGATTTCCGAGAACGATGGGTCATCCGGAGGAGATCTAGGAAGCTCACATAGGTCTGGAGAGGGGAGCAGAAGGGGAGAGAGGGATCTGGATCCTACCGAGGACTCCGATCCTGTATCCTCCGTCGAAGGCGAACAGCGGCATCTTCTGGGTCTCTTAGGACTGGGCGACCCTGAAGAGGATCTGGACGGAGGTCTCCTTTTATCTGGTCTTCCCCTTGGAGGGTCCGTAGGTTGCTGGGGGAGAGGTACTCTGCCTGCTTCCCCGGATGGAGAAGGGGGCGCAGGGGCCGGAGGAGTCGCAGGTGGCGGAGGAGGAGGAAGTAGAGGAGGTGGTGTGGGAAACACGTCCTTTTTAATGGTATCCCACCAGTAGGTAAAGAGCTCCTTAACCACAGAAAAGGAAAGGCCCGCCGATGGCCGGTCTGGTTCCCGCGCCGGCCCCTTTAGCCCTAGGCTGCGGGAGTGGTTCCCTGGGAGACTCGAGCAGCACTGGGTTCGCCCGGCTCTGGTCCTCGGGCCGCGCCAATTCCTCCTCCGCAGTCTCCTGACCGACTCTCGTAGGAGGGCCGGGTCCTCTTCTCGACTTGTGCGGACGCCGGCCTCCCGCCGATTTCCACCGAGGGCGAAGGCCTGACCAGGACGGGCGCCTGCGCCAACGGCTCCTGGGACCTGTGATGAGTGACTGACGTCAGACGGGCCGACATCGAGTACGACGGCTTCTTAAGAGAGGTAAGCTCCTTGGCCTTCCGCTGGGGAGGAGGAGGCAGACCTGACGTCGGGTTCGGAATGGCAGGAACCCGACTTGTGGTGACGATGATGGTCCCCAGACCTAACCAGGGCTTTGGAAGAAGAGGACGAAGAGGGCCTGGAGGTCTTGGCCTGTGAGGAGGAAGAGGAGCCCGAAGGTTTCTTCACTGCAGTGGAGGGAGGCTGAGAACGGGCCCGGGAAGGCAAACGGTCGGACTGGGAGCCGGAACTACGGGAGTTGGAGGCCCTAGACGGGGACTTGGATGGAGCCCTCTCCCTGTGCTTCTCAGAATGTTTCCGGGCTTTCTCAGCAGAACTCCCCTTGGAGGTGTCCATGGCCTTAACTTTCTCCTGGAGCAGGAACGCCTGCAGAGCCTTCTGGCGACGGATCCAGGTCCGGCTGTTGAACCCTTGGCAGAAGATACGGGACCGGGTGTCATGGTCTGGGCCTAGGCACCGGACGCAGGCCAAATGCGGATCCTTGAACAGAATTTGCTTCCCACAGGCGCACTTCGAGGGATGGCCTTCAACGGAGGTTGGAGAGGACATCAGACAGCAGCTAAGCCGAAAAAATGAACTTTTTTCCTGAAGGAAGGAACTTAACCATCGTCGCACTAAACGATCCGAAGGGTTGAACATACAAGTCGGCCAATGGGGGAAAAGAACTGAGGAATCTAGGGACCACCCCTTATGTACTACGCCTGATGTCGGAGGCGGACCGACGTCGGGGCAGTCCCCACTGAAGTTAGCTAGCTAGAAGAATTCCGTGGGGTCCTGCCGCCTGCCGGCTTCAGTCCTAATGGTGTTACCTGCTGCAAGAGCTGTATCTCGAAGTAAGATCTGTACTTACTTACTTTAAGGGTATCTCTTGCAGGAGGCCATCACGGGTAGGACTGAGTCCCAAGCAGTTCTGACAACTACAGACTGTCCAGGTGGAGGCAAAACTGATGGCCTATGAAAGGAGGCCTTGAAGAACAGCTAGGCTGCAGCTGGCCTGATATCTATAGGCAATGTTCAGACTGTAATGCTTGGTGAAAGTGTGGACAGTGCTCCAGGCAGCAGTGTAGCAAACGTCAGCAGCGGATACATTTCTGAAACAAGCTACTGAGGTGGTCATACCCCTGGTGGAATGGCTCTTAACCGTGCCTGGAAGTTCCTTACAATACTTCAAGGTAACAACAGACAATGCAACTGACTGACTACTTAGATCGACACTGTTTGGACACCGTGTGCCTTCTTTCCCAGTGACAAATTAAACAAACAACTTCCTGGAGTCTCTGGTCTGGTGTATAAAGTACCGCAATATTCTATGCGCATCCAAGATATAGGGCAATGCCTCCCCTTGATTGGAATGCTCTGGGAAATAAACAGGCAGGTGGATGGATTGATTCAAAGTGAACTCTGACGTCACCTTAGGAAGAAACTTGGGGTTGGTTCGCATAGACACCCTGTCTTTGTGAAAAATCAAATAAGGTTCCTTACACATCAGGGCCTGAAGTTCAGAAATCCTTCAAACAGAAGTAATGGTAACTAAAACTAACGCTTTCCACGACAGAAAATGTAGCTCACAATACACGGCCAGTTCAAAGGGAGGCAGTGTAAGCTTTTCCAGCACAAAACTGAGGTCCCAAGCCGGGACAGGCTCACGGATGGGAGGTTTTAAATGCAGAATGCCCCACAAGAAGGTGCGAGACACATCAAGTTGAGCCACTGAACAACCATCTACAGGTACATAAGTCCAAAAGGGACAGCAGGTACTCAAGCACCTGATCCACTGGACAGGTGAAGGGCTCCAACTGGTGCAATGCAGCCCAAAGAACAAAGCGGTTCCATTTCATAGAGTAAATGGCCCAGGTAGAGGGCTTGCTGGCCGCCACCAGGACATCCGCCACTCAGGAGACACCCCAAACTGGGCGATGGCTATGTCCTCAGGAGCCACACATGGAGATGGAGAGACTTGAGGTCCGGATGGTCCAGGGTGCCTTGCTTCTGGGAGAGCAAGCTGGTGCATATGGGCAAGGAGACCGGAGGTTCCATGGCCAGCTGTTGAAGCAAGGGGAATCAGATCTTGATCAGGATCATTTCATCTGAAGCTTGATCAGAACCCTCTGAAGGAGTGGGAAGGGAAGGAAGGCGTAAAGAAACCTCTCTTTCCAAGACAGGGACAATGCGTCTCACCAAAAAAACTCCAAGCCCTGGATTTAGGGAGCAGAAATGTGGCAGTTTTGCGATGTGTGGGGATGCAGAAAGGTTCAACTGAGGGTGACCCCATCTGTTGAATAGGTCTTCAACCACTGAGGTCAGAAGTACCTTCTCATGGGCTCTGGACTGAGACTGGCTTAGGCTGTCCACCAGGACGTTTTGAGCACCGGGAACATGGATGGCCGAGAGCTCCAGCCCCTGTTCTATGGCCCAGTACCAGACTCTCATCGTTTCCCTGCACAGGGGATAGGAATAAGCCCCCCCCCCCACTTGTTCATGTAATAAACTATACACATGTCCGTCTGGATCAAAAGTTGACCCGGGGAGAGCAGAGTCTGAAAGGCCTGCAGGTGAGAAGACAAACTGTTAGGTGAGAACACCGAAATGTTGATGTTAAAACTAAAAGAATAGCCGGCCTGGTGGCGCTGAGGGTTGAGGTGCTGGACGCCACACCTCATGCCACACTGGTAACCTGGGTCATTGGGGTGCCGGCATGGGGGAGGGGGGCGAGCAGCCTCAAGCATTGTCTTTCCTCTCCCGGGTGGGTGGGTTGCCCGTCCGTAGTCCCGCCATCACCGGATGGAGGTCCGGTGACAAGCACAGGCGGTAACGGAGTGACTGGTAGGGTTGGGCATCCCGTAGGGCGTGACATGCACGTGCCTCCACACATGTCACGTCGGAGACACGTGGGATTTGGACTGGGGAGAAAAACCGAAAACAAAAAATGCTTATGGAAAAAAAAAAAAAAAACCTAAAAGAATCAGGGCTCCCTCTTTCAGATGCCCTGTGCTCCTTGCTAAAAATCATGGATGGCGTAACAGCTTTTTTGGTCCTTTTCAGCAGGGCTGCTGATGTCAGCATTATTCAGCCAATGATATGGATGTCGAGGGCTGAAGCCAATGTGAGGAACCTTCTGATGTGTGCTTTCCACCATTTCAGAGCTTTGTGGAGAAATTCAAGCAATCTAAGGAGCTGAAAAAGTTTTTCTTATAACAACCCTCTTCTTTTGTGTTTTAGGGCAAAACCGTCTGCATAAACCACAATTTTTAAAATCATGGTCTAGGCCCAGATAGATGAAGCACAGGTTGTGGCAGGCTGCTCTTGCCAGGAGCTGGTGGCAGGATTTACTTCTTTAAATCCATTAGGCCCTAATCACTTTTTAAACTTCTGATGTATGCAATACAAAATAACTCAGTTCCACAAATAAAGCAAAATAAAACCACTAACAAACAGTTGTATTTAAAAGCTTTTTAGTGTTTTTTTAACTGAAAAAAGTACAGTTACGTAAGAACTTACCGTAACAGTAGATCTTCGAGAGAGGCTCTTGCAGTAGATAATTGCATATAGGACTGATGCTGGCCGGCGTCAGGACCCAACAGAAAAATTTCTAGCTAGCAGTCTCTGGCGGGGGACTGCCCCCACATCAGGTGACCGATGTCATGCGGCGTCAGTATAAAAGGGCGGTCCCCATGCCCGCCTTCCAGTTCTTTCCCACCAAAGGCCAAAAGGCAAGACGATAGAGAAGCAGATATTTCCTTTACTGGAAAAGGAGCTGAAAAAGCTTAGGGGGATGAAGGGTGGGAAGGTATTACCTACTGCAAGAGCCTCTCTCGAAGATCTACTGTTACGGTAAGTTCTTACGTAACTGTACTATCTTACTTCGAGAGGGCTCTTGTAGTAGGTAATTACATATAGGACTGAGTCCCTAGCAGTCTAGAACAAGGAGAAGCAAACGGGGGGAAGAAGCTACTCAGAAGTAGACCCTCTGGTTGTGAAGGCCTTAGGAAAGGAGGCCTTGCGAAACAGCCAGCCAGAAGCCTGCTCTATGGCGAGAGGCAATGTCCAAACTGTAATGTTTCGTAATGGTAAATGGCGGCTGCACAAATGTCAGCCACTGACACATTCTTGAAACAAGCCGCAGAGGCAGCGACCCATCTGGTGGAGTGCCCTCTAATTTGACCCGGTAGGGTCTTGTTGTACTTGTCATAACAGAAAGTGAAACAGTGCGCCAACCATTTCGATAGGCATTGCTTAGAAACTGCATTGCCTTCTCTTTTATGGGCAAAAGAGATGAACAGTTGATCAGTCTTTCTGAGATCCTTCGTCCTGTTGGTGTAGTATCTCAGAATTCGGTGAGCATCCGAGGTATGCAGGAGGTACTCTCCTTGGTTGGAGTGCTGTGTAAAAAAGGCAGACAACTCTACGGAATGATTCAGCATTGATTCCACTACCACCTTAGGGAGAAACTTAGGGTTGGTATGCAGAGCCACATGTTCCTTGTGAAAAATCAAATACGGGATTTTACACATCAGGGCCTGAAGCTTGGAAATCCGTCGAGCAGAAGTAATGGCCACTAGGAAGAAAGTCTTCCAAGAAAGGAACTTTAGGCCCACTAAGGCTGCCGGCTCGAAAGGAGGCAGAGTAAGTTTCTCTAAAATGAAATTCAGATCCCAAGGAGGGGCAGGAACCCGGATAGGGGGTCGTAAGTGAAGGACCCCTCTCAAAAAGGTCTTGGAGACCTCCAGCTGAGCAAACGTTCTGTCTGCTAAGGGGACATGACAGGCCAAAATGGCTGCCATGTGAATCTTTAAGGATGAATGGCTGAGACTCAGATCGAAAAGATGTCGCAGGTAATCCAGAAGTCGGCCTACAGAGCATGAGAAGGGCTCGACATCATTGGAGGCAGCCCAAATAGAGAACCGCTTCCATTTCATGGCATAAGTAAATCTAGTTGAGGGTTTCCTGGCCTCCATCAGAATCTCAGCTACTCGGGGGGGGGGACCCTGAATCGGGCCTGAGCTACGTCTGCAGGAGCCACACGTGCAACTGAAGGGACTTTAGGTCTGGATGGACCAGGGTCCCCTGATCCTGGGTCAGCAAAAATAGCGACAGAGGAAGAGGAAGAGGAGGTTCCTCTGAGTACTGTTGCAGAAGAGAGAACCAAACTTGCCTGGGCCAGAAAGGAGCGATCAGAATAATTTGAGCTCCTTCCGAACAGAGTTTCTGCAAGACCCTCGTAATCAGTGGAATCGGGGGCAGACAAATCTGCCCTTCTAGTCTAGAGACAGAGTGTCTCTCCAAAAAATGCCACGCCCTGGAGCGAGCGAGCAGAAGACGGGAAGTTTTGTGTTTTGGGGGGAAGCGAATAGGTCTACCTGTGGAGTTCCCCAGCGTAGGAGGATGTAGTCTACGACCCCCTGATCCAGTTCCCATTTGTGAGCCACAGCAGATGACCAGCTTAGCCTGTCTGCCAGCGTGTTCTCGATCCCCAGGACATGAGATGCCGTGAGGTGAAGGCTGTGCTGTACTGCCCAATCCCAGACTCGCAGCGCAGCAAAAGGGGTAGGAATGAGTTCTTCCCTGTTTGTTGATATACCAGACCACACACATGTTGTCCATCTGTACCGCTAGGTGACCTGGAGACAGATACAGATGCAGAGCCTAAAGAGCATACAGTACTGCCCTTAGTTCCAGCACATTGATGTGGAGGGACTTCTCCAGCTTGGACCAGGAGCCCTGGGTCCTGTGAGGACCGAGATGGGCTTCCCAACCCTCGCTGGAGGCGTCCGTAGTCAGCGTCTGTGAGGGGGGGGAGAGAGACTGAAGGGAACTCCCCGGCAGAGTTTCTCCTGAACCATCCACCACTGCAAGTCCCGAGTCATGGGAGTGGAGACCAGGACAAGTTGATCTAAGTCGTCCACCAGCTGATCCCATTGAGACCAAAGTGTCCACTGACAGATTCTCATGTGAAGCCGAGTGCTAGGGACTGTCAGAATCGCAGCCGCCATTAGCCCAAGGAGGCGAAGGACTGACCTGGCGCTGACCCGCCTGCGGCTGGACAACAGGCTGACCTGGGCCTGAAGAGTGGCCGCCCTGTCCGGTGGCAGGAAGGCCCTGCCAGAGGTTGTGTCCAGGATCGCATGGGACTTGGCTTGGTTGATGGTAATACCTAGGCAGGCAAAGACCTGCTTGGTAAGGGAAAGGAAGCGCAGGAGTTCCTCCCTGGACGGGGCCGCCAGGAGCCAATCGTCCAGGTACGGGAAAACCTGCACCTCCTGGGTACGCAGGTAGGCCGCTAACACCGAACGGCATTTGGTGAACACTCGGGGCGCCGAGGAAAGACCAAATGAGAGGGCCTTGAACTGGTAGTGGTCCCCCTGGAACGCAAAACGCAGGTATTTGCGATGGGAAGGGCAGATAAGGATACGCTGGTAGGCATCCTGCATATCCAAAGCGCACAGCCACAGTCCCAGCCGAAGAAGGGGCAGGAGACTCTGCAGCGAGAGCATCCTGAACCTCTTGTACTCCACGAACAAGTTCAGGGAGCTGAGGTCGAGAATCAAACTCACGTCCCCTGTTTTCTTCGAGACCAGGAAGAAATGGGAATAGTATCCCGTTCCCTGAAGAGGAATGGGGACGGGTTCTATCGCCTCCTTCAACAAAAGTGCTGAAATCTCTTCCTGGACCAGAAGATGATGTTCCCAAGAGTACAACGACCTTGGGGGAGGGTGTCGAGGGGGTTTCTGAAGAAATTCTATTGAGTGTCCTTCTGCGATCAGCTGGAGCACCCAGGAATCTGAAGTTATCCTCTCCCAACTCGGGAGGTGGAGGGAAAACCTCCCTCCTACCGGTTCCTCTGGAAGGCCCAGAGGCTGTGGGAGAGGAAAGGAGTCAGGTGGTGTGGGGCAGCGTTGCAGCTTAAGCACCTGCTGCTTTTTTGGGTGGAGGGGGCTTGGCAGCCAGAGGGGCCCGGCATTTAACGACCCACTTTCCCTGGGGTTTCGCCTTTTGCCGATTCCACCTGTGAAAGGGACAGCACTGCATTTGATGGGGATGATGCATGGAGTCCACAGACTTCAGTGCAGTCCCCTTCTCCTGCAGATCAGTGATAATGTCCTTGACATCACCACCGAACAGCACTGAACCCCGGAAGGGCGCTTCCTGAATCGCGAACTGCACTTCCGGGACCAACCCTGACACACGGAGCCAGGCATGACGCCGTAAGCCTACGGCGAAAGCGGAGCTCCCACCAGCAGTGTCCACTGCATCGTAAGTAGCATGAAGCATGTACCGACTGGCCGAGCGTGCAGAGCGGGCGAGGTCAGCCACTTCCTGTTTGACTTGAGAGTCCGGAAGGGAGTTCAATTTGGATTCCACCTCACTAAGAATCGCTTTCTGGTAATCCACCATGTGACCGACATAATTTAGGGCCCTAATACCCAGAGTGGAAGAAGCATAGATCCTCTTCCCGGACTGGTCCAGAAGACAGGATTCTTTGTCAGGTGGAGACAAGCTCAGATGTTTCAGGTTAGCTGTCTGGCCATGAGCGGCGCTAATCACGACCGAATCAGCTTGAGGGTGAGAATCCAAAAAGTCAATACTCTTGGGAGCCTGATATAGCGTGTTCGACTTCTGAGGAAGCGGGGCTAAAGCCGACGGTTGCTTCCAAATAGTGGAAACAACGTCGGCATGAGGCTCAATCCAGGGTGGCACCAATGTAGGAGCTGTCTCAGGCAGGTCCAGATGTTCAGCGAGTTTCTTATGCTGTGGATCCGGCTCCAAGGAATGGCACTTGTGAACCTCCTGGATTTTGCGTAGCAACTCCGAAAAGGAAGGATCCTCCAGAGGAGACTTCGGAGGAGTCCTAGGCCTGGGCTTAGACGGAGAGCGTGGCTCGTCGTCCGGCTCGGAGCAACCGCCGGAGTCATCCGAGGTGTCCGAGGAGGAAGATGATGAAGAGGAAGAATCCCTCTCCTGGTGAGGGGGAGGAACGGACCTCTTGGATGGTCCTCGGGGAAGCGTATCCTGCCCCGCCCTGGAACCAGAGGGCTCGCTCCTGGTGTCCAGAGGTGGGGAGGGAGTCTGTTGTCGTGGACGTACGGGAGCCGGAATTGGCATAGTCGCCGTGAGAAGACTCTCCACCTATCTGGTGAGTTGAGCCTTGGCCTCAGCCCACCAGGAGGCCAGAGTCTCCTTCAAGTCCACCGGCGTCTGAGGGGGCAGTGGAGGAGGAGGAGGAGGAGGAAGAGGGGGATACGGGTATTGATTGTACCTGTAAGGCGCATATCCATAACCCGACAGTGGGAAACCCGGCATCGGTACTGAGGCACCGGCACCGGTGTCAGATAGGCCGGCGTCGGGTACTGGGGCATCGGATACTGTGGAGCTGAGTAAGACTGCGTTGGATACCCGGGGGGGTCTGCTGGAGATGGTCCGGCCGGAGGGCCCATGGGCAGGCCTGGAGCAGGAGGCCCGGTGGGCGAAAGGCCCGGCGTTGCAGTGGCATCCGGGAGTGGGATGTCGCCCGGCGTCGGCAAGACCGGCGTCGGAGTCGACGTCAGGTCAGTTGGACCAGCGGGCGGACGGCCTGATGGGGGTGCAGCAGGAACCTCAGCATCGCCCAGGGATGGAGGAGAAAAGTCCCCGGGGTCAGGCTGAGGAGACCCAGGGTCCACGGAGGGCAGCGAAGGCTGCGGGGAGCCGGGAACGGCGGATGTGGGAGGTTCCGGCGTCGGCTCAGCTGCCGTGCGGGCAGACCGACGTCTGACTTATCAGTGGAATCCAGGCGGACGCCAGAGGAGCCGACGTCCGACTTATCGGACCCATCGCCCGAGGCAGATCGCGAAGGAGGAGTGGCCTTGTCGGGCGGAAGAGGAGCAGTACGCCACCCCGAAGGGTCGGGTGACTTATCGACCGTCTCCGCGTGGGTGTCAGAGGGCTGACATCCGGCTTACCAGAGCCGCTCGAACTAGTGGGCCGCACGGTGGCTGCTTTACTGGGAGCGGAGGCCTCCAGTAGCCCGGAGGCACCGAGGGACCCGAGCGCGAGCCAGACAGGTGGGTCGGCTGTCACCTTTGGAAGTTCTAGCTAGCGTCATGGAGCAGTCCCCCAGGGGAAGGTTACTGTAGCACGGCGACTCCCGAAGAAGACGTGGTGGATTAAGAGCCCTTATCCCGGTGCTTCTCTTTGTCTTTCTTCTTACGATGGCCTTTGGAGGAAGTGGACGCCTGCCGGAGCTTTTTTAACTCCTCCTCCATGGAGGACATTTTCTTCTTTAGTATGTGGGCCTCCAGGGACTGCTGCCTCCGTCTGCGGGTGGCAGCGTTGAATTTTAGGCAGTGCTGGCACTTCTCCACCTGATGAACTGGGCCTAGACAGAAGAGGCACTGGGAATGGCCATCCTTGTGCAGGAGCTGGGCACCGCAAGAGTCGCATTTATTTTTGTGCTCGGAAGGTGTAGGGAACGACATACACCGACGAATGCCTGACTATTTTAATCAAAGAATCAAAAAAAGATGGTAAAAACTACCGACAAGAGAGCTGATGAGCGCTGAACTTTACCGCAGGGCGCTGACACAAGCGAACGGCGGGAAAGAACTGGAAGGCAGGCGTGGGGGACCGCCCTTTTATACTGACGCCGCATGACGTCAGTCACCTGACGTGGGGGCAGTCCCCCGCCAGAGACTGCTAGCTAGAAATTTTTCCGTTGTGTCCTGACGCCGGCCGGCATCAGTCCTATATATAATTACCTACTGCAAGAGCCCTCTCGAAGTAAGATCTTCAGTTCCCCCACTAGGCAGGGACTGTGATTTCTCTGGTTAGTGGAACCGAGATGGAACCAGAAAAGAACAGCTATGCAGCCTGATTTATGGCATATCATACAGGTATAACAACAACAAATAAACAGTGGGTGACTAAGCAAGCATGCTAACACATGCCTACCTAACTGACCTCACCATACTAGCTCCCTTGTATCTCCCTATATGCAAGCAACATAGTCAAAGCTAAGAAGTGCCACACATGCAGCATGCCTATACTGCCCTCTCAGCTAGGCCTACTGTGCCCAATGTGCTTGTCCAAAGACTTATCAAATCTCTCAGTGCAAGTGTTCAGTAACAAAGAAGCCAGTGGCTTGTCACAGGAGCTGTCAGATAATTCTCAGACCACCAAACCAGTCCACATAACAGACAAGACGTCGATGTTCATCCAGAGCCAGCAAGCAACCACAGCCCTGATTTGGGTTCAACAGTTCATGATGAACCTGATGGAGAAGATGGAAGCAATATCCAGACCTTCCCCACTGCCAAACACAATCGCGACTCTACCACAGCCTGAACCCCTGCCACAGCCAAAGCCTCAACCCAATGATCCTGAGTCGAACAAAGACAGACCAGACTCCGGAGAGGAGTCAGAAAACAAAACAGACAATGACTCAGATATGAAAGAGGACCTTAAAACCCTCACAGTGAAACTTTGCCTATGTGACCAGGTCCCTACTCTGGTCAGATCTATTAAAACAATAGTGGTCTTCGAATCACCACCCCCACCACCAGAGATCAAACTAGTTCCCACTCTTAACCCTACAGTCAAGGTCACAGACATCTTCCCCATCTGTGAATCGACAGAAGAGGTAATGAATGGGATAAGTCTGCTTTGGCGGTCATCAAGATCACATCCTCCAATATATGGAGGAAGTATGCATGGAAGTGCCGCAGCAGATTCTTCCGTTCAGCCGCTACTCTAGCAACATACCTCCCAGCAACATACAGCAACTGCTGGAGAGGTTGTAGATGAGAACTGGTGGACCTGGCCCACATTTTGTGGCAGTAACCCCTGCTGATGCCCTTCTGGTGCTCCTTACAGGAGGAGTTGAAGGAGCCTGTAGGCGAGATGGCTGAGCTAATGGCAGAGATGGTTTTAATGTCCATTTACCCGGAACACCGACCATCATGGCATAAAATACTGTTGCCCCTATATATCTTAGCAGTCAAAAAAAACAATAACACATAAATGGATGACCACCACAATCCCAACTGTTTTAGACTGGAGGCAAATTGTTTTAGAAATATACAGGCTGGAAAGCTTAACAGCAGGGATACATGAGACTCACTTCCTTCCGAACGAAATGGCAAAGCTGGATATGGTACATGACACAGGTTGATGGAGACTTTGTAACATAGCCAGGAGGGATCGGGAGGGATGATGGAGAACAGAAGTGTACCTCTTGAGCTGGGGAAGCTTTAAAAAATGAAAGTGGCAGTGGTAAGCATGAAATGACAAATGAAATTAGTAGCAACCTGAATAACACGTACAAGATCTGTGTGATTACAAAATGATTTAATGAAGTCTAAAATTGTAGTAAGTTAAAGGGTAAGAATACACTGTGTTTAGCTCTCTTCTTAAAAGAAAAGAGCAAATGACAAGTGACCATTCTCCGGTATTGAGACTGGCAGGTATACTGCATAACTTGAACAAGAAATATAAATGTATAACGATATACCAAAAAATGTAACAGATGCTTCACCCAATAAAAATTATATAAAAAAAAAAAAAAAGTAATGAAGAAAGAATGGGAAGCCACAAAACTAGCAGGAATACCAGAGACAAGATCATAGGATAAAATGTATCCCCCTACCAGCAGAGGGTGCAGCTGGGCTGATGGATCAACTGCAAGATGGAAGAAATGCTGAAAAAGAGCTATAAACATGCTTGCTTAGGGGCAACAGCAGCCACGAGAGCAATGTATGCCACCAGAGCTCAAACAGCATTGCTAAAGGACCTAGAAAAGACTGACTCGAAAATCAGCGCAATCACAATTGGTGGACCACAAACTACAGTCAACCAAGTACCTGGCAGACATGCCAGGGTGGCCACTATAGCCAAGAGAGTCCGCAGAACCTCAGGTTAAAACTCTGGGAAGCAGACACAGAGTCTAAAACACTGATCCAAAAGCTACCATTCAAAGGGGGACATCTGTTTGACGAAGGCCTGGAGAAGTTTATTAAAGCCAGAGACGACGGCAAGAGCCAGGCAAGGATAAAAAGTCACGTTCTACCTCCTTACCATCTGCATGCAGCAAATTTCATCAGAACAAGAAAAGAACAGCTTTTCATGACAGACTGCAACCATATAACCAAAACAACAGGAAGAGGTTTTCGATCTTCATTCTCCTCCAACAACAACAACAGATGCTGCAACAAACAATGTCTCAGTGATAGGAAATTTCAACTCCAACTCCTTCAAATCAAGTAGTCCAATCAAAACCTCCCCAATCGGGTATAGTCGAATCCTCTGATAGGGACCAGAATCCAAATGTTTGTCCATAAGTAGACACAAAATCAGAAAGATGTGTCCTAGAGGTGGTATTGAAGGGCTGCACCATAGAATTGACAGAAACCCACTACAGGGACAAGCAATAACATCTGCAATACAAAAAAAAAGAACAGCAACTCCAGAACACATACCAGCCATATTAGATGGACTCATGCAGCCTTTGATACCATGGATCATGGCGTACTGCTGAAGCACCTGCGGGTTATCTGTGGACTGTCAGGGACAGTCCTCAGATGGTTCCATTCGTTACTCACTAGTAGATTTCAGAGAGTTGAGTGGGGAATTTATTCCTCTGATGCATTCTCTCTACCATGTTGGGTACCTATTGTCGTGGCACAGGTCAGGAAGCATAGGAAAAACCAGGAGCAGTTGTAGAATTCACAAAACGTATTTTATTTGTACTAGCAGTAACAAAAAAATAAACTTGTTCTGTACAACTATTTACAAAGGCAGAACAAAATAGTGAAGATCCATCAGTTTTTTCCTTCAATCTCTGTGTGTCCAACTTGCAAGCAATTGCAGCTCTGTCTTATAAGTCCTTCCAACCCCCCATTCTTAACAAGCATCTTCCAAAGTGTTCTTGTATGTTTCAGGCAGGTGCTGTCAGGAACACAGTGTGCCTGATCTTTTTCCACAGCTCTTCTGCAAAAGGCTTAAAAACTGCACTAAGGTATCCTCTTGATTTTCCAATAGCTTTTTGCAATCATCTCAAACTATAATTATATACATTTCAAAAATGAACACTATATAATTTCTAAACAAAGGGATCCCATTATCAGTTAGATTTCCACATAATGATTTGCATATTTTTTTTTTAATCAGCAGATATGCAAGGGAGGAAAAGACAAACAGCAAGGGAAGGCAGAGATAGTGAGAGGCCCAATAATTGCGAGACTGTCGGGGTGATCAAATTCTAGGTCTCACAGGACAATCTGGTTGTGCAACCAGACAGAGAAGAGACAGGAAAGGGGAGAACAGAACAGATCCCTGCATTCAAATTCTCCATAACAGCTAGGACAAGGTCCTATTCAACCCTGTCACAGTACCCCAGTACTCTGTGCTTTCGCCTATGTTATTTGTGGTGTATATGCTGCCATTGTGAGACATTGTAAGGTGGTATGGCTTGAGTTTTCACTGCTACGCAGATGATACTCAGCTATACATGTCCTTTGTGCCTGACCAGGATGACACAGTCTTGATGTTTATCAACTGCCTCGCCGAGATCCAGGACTGGATGCGTGCCAACTGGCTGAAGCTGAATCCTGACAAAACTGAGGTTTCTGTGGTGGACCCAGGTTGCCAGGTAGAGAGGGTCTTCAGCAAGGGCAGACCTCTGATCTTTTGCTTGGCGGTCGCCAACTGATGGCCTCTGAACGGGTGTGGAGTCTAGGTGTCATTTTTGACAAGGGGTTGACCCTGAAGTCTAAGGTGTCATCCATCGTCAAGACCTCATTTTACCATCTGAGGAATATCGCCCGGATTGAGCATCTCGTTCCACTCGGTTATCTTCTGACATTGGTCCACGCCTTTGTGACCTCCCGCCTTGATTACTGCAACTCCCTATACCTAGGACTTCCAGTGGTTGATATCCGCCACTTGCAGTTGGTGCAGAACACTGTGGCCAGGTTGTTGACTGGGCTTTCTCAATCTAGCCATGTCATACCTGTGCTGCGTGGACTGCACTGGCTGCCAGTTCATGGGTGGATCACCTTCAAGGTCGGCTTGCTGACCTACAAGGCCCTACACGGACAAGGACCGAGCTATCTGCAAGAGCTCCTTTGTCCCTACCGCCCCCTCTGACCACTCCGCTCTGCCGATGAGGGATTGCTGGAGATTCCCAGGGTCTGTTTGAAGACCTCTGGAGCCCATGCATTTGCTTTTGAGGCTCCTACCTTGTGGAATTCTCTACCTCATCGGATAAGGGGGTGCCTGACTGTGGAAAGCTTCAAATCTGCTCTTAAAACATTTTTATTCTCCCTTGCGTATCCTGATAACTAATTCATGGAATTCTGTCATTTTAATGGTTTTTAATTATTTACTGTTTTTAGGTTTTCTGTAAAAGTGCTTTGGTATTCATTGAATTGCGCTTGCAACAAATAAAGTTTATTATTATTATGGCAGACAAGGAGGGCCATTTTAGAAATACCACCAGAGCAAAGAGGAAAAGGGATCTACTCCGTATTCTTTATGGTTCCCAAGAAAATTGGGAACATGTGCCCCATTCTCGACTTGAAGTTCATACATCATTTCGTCCAGCCTTACAAATTCAAGATGGAGACAGTAAGAGTCACACTCAAAGCAATAAGACGAGGGGACTTCCTGACATCCATAGATATGAGGGATGCAAATGTGCACTTCCTCATAAGACCATACCACTACCAGTATCTGAGATTCCACATCATGGGTAATCACTGCCAGTACCAAGCCCTACCATTTTGGGTGCTGGCAGACAACCGCAAACAACAACGAATACATGTGATACCCTACCTGAATGATTAGCTAATCAGAACCAGGTCCCAAAGCGAAGCACAGAGAGATGCACAGTTTTCTGCTCACTGGAGAAGCACATGAGTGCTAAACAAGGAAAATAGCAGCCTCCTTCCTAGCCAGCAAACAGAAAATCTGGGGCTGGACAAAGAACCACCTCCAGCAAGGCCATCTCAAAAATGAACTGGGAAAATACTACAACAAGCTTCAGACCTCATCAAATTATAGTCCATGTTGCTGGCTCTTATTTTACAGGTCCTAGGAACGATGTCATTATGTATAGACTTGGTTCCATGGATAAGGTGGAATGTGAAGCAACTCCACGTCCTGGCAATACAGCGGGGAGCAGAAGACGGAGACTACCTCACGGTGAAAGTCAACATCTTGACTGACGTGACACACTCACTGGAACAGTGGACAAATCAAACCAACATCACAAAAGGGGTCATGCTAGAACCACACCATGACACTATAAAGGGCACGGATGCCAGTCTAACAGAACAAGGGGCATCCATGAACCACAAGACAACTTAAGGAAAATAGATGAAGTCAGAGGCATCCCTGCCCAACAATGTCTTAGAGATGAAAGTAGTCTGCAAGGTTCCCCTGCATTTTTAATCACCTATCAGGAGGAAATCTGTGCTGGGGAAATTAGACAACAGGGTCACAGTGACCAACATCACCAAGCAGGAATGAACTAAAAGCAAAAGACTGCAAAGGGAAAAGGTGTTGAACTGATCACAAAACAACCTATCATACATCACAGCAATCCACCCGGCAGGCAAACGGAACATGGTGGCAGACTGTCTGAACACACAGCATATCCATTCGGAAGAAAGGCATCTTCACCACCACATTTTCAATGTCATCGACAGAAGATGGGGCCCAACACAGGTACCTCTGATTGCCACCAGCAAGTACTGCCAAGTACTGATGTTTTTCCCCAACATTCAAAGAATTCCAGTTGTAAGGAACAGATGACCTATGCTAAAATGGAAATTCAATGTGGTGTACATATTTCCACCACTCCCTCTAGTACCTCAAGTACTGAGGAAGATAGGCAATCGAGGGCACAAGTAATTCTAATATTCCCCTACTAGTCACGTCAGTCATGGTTCACCACAGTAGTAGCTATGGCCCTGGACCACCATGCACCTGCCGTACAGACCAGACATTCTCACCCAAGGACCTGCTTGCCACCCCAGAACCTAAAGCTGACAGCTTGGCTCCAAAAGGAAGAGATGGCTGAAGGCAAGCTATCACCCTAAAATCATCAATATCATGGTGCAGTTCAGCTCTTCCACCACTTCCACATAGGCAATGGAACATTTTTGTATGCTGGTGTGATCAGCACAAAATTCAAGCTGCCAAGGCATCCACAGTGAACACACTGCTGTTCCTCCAAAATGGTCTGGAAAAAGATACATCACCAGCATCACTGAGAGTGCAACTATCGGCCAAAGGAGCGCCATATGCCAAATAGGTGACACAGCACCTGACTCTCACAATGACAGTATCAGACTTTTAAAGGCAGTGCCCAACCTTTGCCCCAAGTCCAAGCAGGTCACAGCACTATGGGACCACAACCTGGACCTCAACACACTAACATCACCATCTTTTGAGCCCCTACCTTTTATTGAATTGAGGTAGATGACGCTCAAAACTGTACTGTCACTGTATGCTCAGCAAGGAGAATGTGCCAACTGCATGCACTATCAAGTGAAAAACCTTTAATAATATTTCATGAGGACAGAGTCACACTCTGGACTGTTCCTTCTTTTGCCCTTAAAGTGTCTTCCGAATTCCAGGTTTATCAGGCAACATTTTACTCAGACCCAAAGAGCTTAGAGGAGAAAAGTATACACTCACTTGATAGGAAAAGGATGATGTCCAGTTACCTCAACATGACCAAGGATTTCAGAAAATCCAACAGACTGATCGTAATAATCAAAGGCTACAAGAGGAGCACAGCCTCATCCAAATCTACCAACGCCAGTTGGCTAACAATAGCAATTCAAGAAGCTTACAAGGCAGCATCACTAGCGCCTCCAAAAGACGTAAAGGCCCATTCTACCAGAGCAACTTCATGGGCCAAAAGGAACCAGGTATCAACAGATGAAATATGTGCAGTGGACACCTTGGCCGCTATACACATGTTCACATGACACTACAGACGGGGCACCTATTTAGCCGAGAGAGCCATTTGCGGCTGCACTGTGTTCCAAAGAGTTAATTCAGACAGCACTGCTCTCGACCACTCTCCCCAACCTTGACTGAAGTTCTGTACTGCTTTTTTGTACCCAGTCTGTTAGAAACTGGAGTGTCATAGAGATTGTGACCCACAATGGAAGCTTACTCACCTGGTAAAGGTGGCTGTGGGAGTTTATCTCTGTGGTACTCCAGGGCTCACCCAGACAGGGAGACTGGTCATGATGATGGTTGTCTGCAGTTGCTTATGTAGTTTTATCCTCCTGCTGCTTTAGGGGCAGTTAGGGTTGGAAACCCTAATGCCAAATTTCCCTACTTTTGTGGGGTTAAGCTGAACTCTAACTGGTGCATTCATGCAGTTTTTTTACAATGAATTTCCTTTCTTTTTGAGATAGTGGAATTGCATCCTTGTTCACATAGGGTGAGCAAAAACAGATGGGCAGGGCCCTCCGGGCCCTGCATCAAGGGACGAGTCCATCTGCTTGTGGAAGTGCAGAGTAATCTCTGAGGAAGCTTAGCAGTTTGATAAGTGAAACTTCAGTACTGTTTAGCGGCTTTGCCCCCACACCGTTTGTTTGTGCTGCTGTTGCCACCTATGCACTTTATATTGAAGGACACGAGAACTTTAGACTGATGGTGTCCTGGCCTTCTGTCCATTGCAGCGGGTGCTTTCATGCCTCTTTTGTGTTTTAACTGGATCAGAAAGGCTAAAAGTTTAAAAGCAGGAGCAGGCTGCTGCGTCTACAAAATGCCCAGCTTTTGCAGATTTGTGGCATTTGACTTCGGTGATGTGTGTAGGAACTAGACAGAAAAATAAACTTGCTTGCTAGAAGAAAGAAAAACAAGCGGTGTGGAGCTGACAAAAGTTAATATTTTGCTGTTACTGTACTGGTATTTGGCTCTACGATGCTGGTTCGACAACACTTTTGTTGACCGGCATTGCAGCGACAGGATTTATGTTGACCGCAAGTTGCGGTTCACATAAATCCTGATTGTCTCCCTGTCCGTGTTTTCACTGGGGGGGCTCTGCCTCCAAATCCCTCATGTTGGGGGGGGTTCTGTCCCCCGCACTCCCCGTACTACAGATCATCAACTCAACTCTGAGTCACAGTTGACTGGGGGGGGATGCAGAACCAGGAGACAGTGTGCCCCTGTGTCAGGCGTACCAACACAGTGACCTGTCGACGAACTGTTGATTTTGTTCAACAGGTATGTAGGTTGCTGTGTTGGTGTCGCTAATCGTGGCACATACCCTGGTATTTTTGGAACACAGCTACAAGCTTAAGGCGTTATTTTGTGAGCTATGTGTGGTGGGTGTTTCTGGGCAAAATTAAAACACAAAGAGGCTGAGGTTTCCAAAAAAAGTGTGCTTATTTGTGGCTCTTTTATATTTTTTGGGGGGGGAAGAGGGCTAGAATAAAAACAAATTTGTATATGATTGGGGTGAGTAAAATAAAAAGTGTGGAACTGACTGCAACAGCTATAACTTGCTTTGTAACATGGTCATTAATTTTTCACACAATACAGCAACTTAATTGGGCAATAGACACCATGTGATCGAAAAACTAATGTGCATTAATTCCCTAGATATGCCCACTGAGGTAGTACTTCTGACGACCACGTAGAATAGCAGTGTTTTCTGTTTCCCACACACCCAGTTGACAGTGTTCTAACCATTGCAATAGTAGTAGGTGCCATAAACTGCTGTCCAATCCCCACAGTTCCTAGATTAACATAATGTGCAGTAATGTAATTATTTGTTCTGAGATGTAAGTGTAGTATAGCTCCCTTAGTTTGGTGTTCTCTTGCTGTCCTACCTTCCTACTGCCTCGGTTGTGTTGTCTCCCTGATTCAGAGGAAAGTCCCATAGCGCCACAGCTTAGTACATCAAATAAGTGAGCGCGAGCAGAAAATAGAAAGTTAGCACCACAGAAGGCAATGTAGAACCAGCAGATCTGCATGCAATCATAAGTGCAGACAGTTACCCTGATAAAAAGCCCGCTGTTATCGCAGCCGGGAGAACAAAGGCAAGGACGCGTCAGCAAAAAAAAAAAAAGTGACACATTTATAACCCAGAAAGCACCGCTGTCCTGCAGAAAATGTTACCGTGTGTGTAACAAGTGTTTTAGTTAAATATCATCTGTTTTAAAAAATATGCTGCAAATAAACTGATAAGGCAATTGTTGTAGTTAGACTGTAACCTGCTACTAAATATTGTAGCAGTCACAGCATGAATGCACACCTCGTGTTTTCCAACGTTATCCACATGTATAACTGAAAGAAATACTGTAATAGAAACGTAACACATCTAACAGTGTCCTTCATTTACTGAATAAAAATACATCTATCCCTTGCAACACTGTCCATGTTACAAGCACATTAATACCCCCCGACAAGAGGCATTTCCTCAGAATTAATGCATGGTTGGGTGGTGGGAGCACTCGGCCTTCGGCCTCGTGCACCCCAACCATGCATTAATTCCTAGGAAATGCCTCCTGTCTCAGGGATTAATGCTTATGTAAATGGTTGGGCTAACAGGTAGCAATGAAGGTATTCAGAATTTTGAGAGAGCAGATCACTTTGGGGGTGTGCTGATACCAAAGGCCTCTATGCCCTAGTCAAATCTTTCCTGACCATCATACTTCTCAGCCTTTTATCAAAGATGAGGAACACATCCTCAAACAGTGAGATCAAGCTCTGAATACTGTGAAAACCATTGTGTTTGGTAATAAAAAGTTTATTTTTGATTCAGTGTCATAGAATATTAATGAATTTATTTTCTGCTTTAATATCTAAACTGCACATTCTCTGTATGGGCTGCACCTTTTCCAAGATGAGGGATGGCAGTTTTGAGGGGTAAAATGAAGGATGTCAGGGACAGTTTACTGCTGTGTTTACTTTTGTCTTTTCCTGCTATGTTTCTGACTTATACAAATGTGTGTGTGTGTGTGTGGGTGCGGACATTGGGCCAGGGCCAGCAGATTTTACTAAAATAAACATTTTACAAATAAATCCAAATAATTCCAAGGCCATGTTGAGATATAATATCAATACCCAACAGGAAGGGCTGCTGCTTGAACTTGGTGTTTGTAACATGCTGTCTTAGTGGTCATCTTGTCCACCCCAACTAAAAAATAAGTAAAACCTGCAGAAACACAGTAGGATTAGGGGATTATTAAAAAAAGGAAAATCCCTATTCAGTGCATCATGATTACAGCACCTGGCAACAGTAAACAGCCTTCAAACGCATCCTTGCATCCTCTGTAGTAGAGTACTGGTGGTGACTGTGGCACACATTCTAAAATGCATCAAAGACAACGCGAAATGAATCACAAAGCATGAAAAATCCCATAGCTTCTGTGAGGCCTAGGCGGCCCCCAGACCCCCAGCTTTTCTTCAGTTGCTCTGAGCACCCACAACACTTTTCAAAACTCGGCAGCACTGAGTCAGTACGCACAAAGATAAGATAAAGAAGTCCAGCAGAAGAATGAAAAACAACATACTTCCATGGAGTGAGCAATGCTGACTCACATTTCCTACCTATGCTGTGACTACTGGCGTGAGAAGGCAATCAAAAGCTACTTGGGCAGCATATGAAAGCTGACTCCCCCAGTCTTCCATCAAGCACACGCCGACACTGCTGATGGCTCACACAATGCTTCAAAGCCCTTATCCAACATGTGCATGCGCTGATTGCTTATAACTGCACTTCAGTTTGCTCCCTCCCTCCTTTATGTTGCACATACAGTAGTAGCCACAGACACTGCCACCGATTTCGCGAAATTTCTGTGATATTTCCAGAAATATCTCATGCTTTCTCTCTATTTTCACAGTAGGGGCAGCAGAGAGAAATTCTTTCGAAATTTCGTGAAATATCTGGAAATAGCTGGCAATGTCTGTAGCCAGCCACTACTGTACTTGGACCCTCAAGACAACATTCCAAAGTGTTGTTTCCTCTCCTCCTCTGTAACTGAGGCTGATACACTGAAGGCTGCTGGAAGCACTTCTAAAGTGCCCTATTCAAATCGCAGTGGTTCCCAACTGCTCCCTCCACTCCATCTGCACTGCTACCTTCTGCCTCTACACTACAGAGGATTGCACTGATCTTGTAGCTCCTCCAGTGTTTTCTTCTGTCTTTTCGGCTGACCAAGAGCACAAGTCTTCTGTGTTGAGGTGTTTTTGAGGGGGGGGGCGGGTTTGAGTGGTTCACTTTACATATTCTACCCAAGCTCAGCTATTTATCTTCAGATACTAGAAAGAAAGCTGAACTTGGGAAACTAGTTACTTTTCAGAAACAGGGGCTAAAAGGTACTTTAAAAGCACTCCGAAAAGTGGAGCCGTGATACTGGGCATGCACGTATGCATATTCGTGTCCCTTGGGATATGGATATGCATAAGCATATGCCCAGTATCACGGCTCCACTTTCGGAGCATTTTTAAAGTACTTTTTAGCCCTCATTTCTGAAAAGTAACTAGTTTCTTGGGTAGAATATTTCACGCACAAGCCTTGTGACCGAGTATAGGGAAGTGCAGCATGGGTAAGCAACAGGGGAATCCCAGGAGGGTGTCATGAGACTCTCTCCAAGACTGATGTGAACACTGTGCTCAGATTACACGGCAGTGTAAAATGGGAAAACACAATGCAATGGCAAACCCAGAAAAAGAGGGAATGCCAGGACAGTGAACACTCCCTTCGGATGTGGTGTGGCTCACCTGTACACGATGACAAAGGTAATGTTCCAACTTCTCTGCACTAAGTGCACAGACTGCCACGTAAAAGGGGCTTGCCTATGTGTCTGCTTTTATAAAACAGTAAGTGCTAATTAAGTTAATGAAGGCGTGAACTGGCACCCAGCACTCCCTTACTTTGGTCCCTGTAAGCAGTATATTTCAAAATGTGGGACTAAAATATTGTAAAACGGCGAAGTTATGAGTAAAAGTATGTAAGACACAAACTCACATTTTTATGTTGCAAGCTGGTATCATACTGCTGTACTTAATGTGCAATCTAAAAATTCTTAGAGCGCACATAAAAATTCAACTATTTTAAAAAAAAAAAAGAATTTTAAGTGTCCATGAAACAATTCTTGGGTTGGACTTAATGTGCGACTAAAGAATTCTTCCTCCGTATGTCAAAATCTCTGTTCAGAGCCCAAACCATTTTTTTTTTTTAATTAGTATGAAAAGTTCTTGAGTTGCACTTAATGCGAGACCAAATAATTCTTCATCCACTTATCAAAATCTCCACCCAGCCCATAACCTTTTATTTTTTTTTGGTTAGTTTGCACAAAAAATTATTGGGTTGCACTTAAATGTGTGATCAAAAAAGTAATCCAGAAGGAAAACAGGCATTTTTGGTGTGCACGATAAATTCCTGGGTCACACTTAATTGTGCGACCGAAGAATTAATTCAGCATTAAAACAAGCAGTTTCGGTGCATGTGAAAAATGTATGCAACCCAAGAGAATTCCATTTTTGGGGTGTACGAAAAATTCTTGAGTCACGCTTAAATGTGCAACCCCAAGAATTCACAGCTCAGACACAAGAATTGGTCATCTCACTAAGCTAATGGCCAAAAGAACTTGAAAGTCCAAAACCGGTATTTCTGGCCAGTCTTTTGGAGGAAAAACACCAGAATCAAGCTTTAACAGGTCCCGTTTAGCAATATTCATGATTTTTTTAATAACTCGTTTTTATGTATTTTCACTTTTTTGGTGCTTTTTTTTTTTTTGAACCTGCAGATGTGAATTCCATAGCATCGGGGGTGCTACTGAAAACGCCCCGTCTCACACAAATGTTATAGTAATAATCCTCTCTTTGATTCTCTATCTAATAGGTAGCCAGTGCCAGGGTGATAAGCTCTGATCTCCTTATGAAGCTCAGAAGACGAGCCGCAGAGTTCTGCACCAGCAGCAGGTATCGGACTAGGCAACAGGATAGGCCCTTGTAGACTGCACAACAGTAGTCAAGGCATGAGGAAACTAATGCTTGCACCAGGAATTTCCAGGTTCTAGAAAGGGGGCAGTCCATTCCCGAGACAGTAAAAACAGCTCTGGACTACAGCTGACACCTGTGATTCCTGAGTCAGCCTTTCATCAGGAATTAATGCCAGGTTACTGGTTACCCTCTCTGCCGCATGCTGAGCACCATCCAATGTTGGCAGCTTTATGCACTTAAAGAGCAGAAACCTGTCAATCCGAATGTACTAGGAGCAATATACTGATTAAATATTGTCGGCATTGTTCAGCTAATTAAATTCACTCAGCTGGTTGGAGAGAGGTGCTTACACCAACATGGGCAAATCTAAGGGAGCAGCGGTGGCTGCAGTGTATTTCTTTCAACCAAAAGGAAAACAGCATGGGGGGGGAGGCCTGCTCCACAAACTAAAGCAGGGACCTCAGGTAAGATGGCCAATGACAGGGTGACGCCAGCCACTATCAATACAACCTTGGGACAATTAATTAAATCTGTTCAGGCTCTGGATAAAAAATTTGATTCCACGCAACCAAAAGTCTCGTCCCTAGAGACTAAAATGGATGTAGTACAGCAAGCTGTGGGACGGACTGAAAGGGACATCATCAGGAACACAGAAATGGCTATGAAGCTCCTCAAAGAAAATTTGACAATGACTCGAGATGGCTAAAAATCAGTCCCAAGAAAAGAACATCAGGGTCATTGGCCTTCCTGAGGGAGAAGGAAGAGGAGGGTCTGAACTTCACCCACGTTACCCACGCTGCTGAACTTCATGGAATCCGACCCATCGTTGTCTCTGGAAAAGGCCTACTGAATTTCATGTCGGGCGGCAGCTATGCCGCCTGCCCCGAGAACATTTTTTTTGTATTCTGGTATTAATCACCCTCCCCCGCACACCTGACCAGACTTTCCCATCGGGCCCCCACATAGATTACCCCACCCCGGTGCACCCGACTGCACCGCCCCACATCACAGCCAGCCCAGGTATCCCCGACATATCCCTTCGTTGGGAGGGTCCCTTACCTTCGCAGGAGAAGAGCCTATTCGGCTAAGTCCAACAACCCTGGGTGCTGCTGAGGCGGCCGACAGAGGTCCGGGAGCCCGGGAATGAGGATCCGGGGGGGCCGTCATCTGACTGGCTAGGGCGCCATTTTCGGTGGTTTTTCCTCCGAGAAGAGACGTGCCATGACATCTAGGCTTACGCCGATGTCCGTCTCTCCCCAAGCGTCGCGAGTCGGATGTCATGCTGAACCCTCTGCTAGGGATCAGCAGACACCAACCTGCACCCTCCCCCTCCCCCCGGAGAAGGCGAGCTATCAGTGGATGCTCCCTCCTTCTCCCCCCGGCCAGCCCTCCAGCGACCCAAGTCCGTTCCCGAACCCTGGTCGCTAGCGTCGCAGGTGGAAATCCAACCGCTGCGCCGATGGGCCGGCTCAAGAACATTTTTAATCATATGTGAGAGAGTGGGTGACAGAGATCGGGTATTTAAGCTGCAAAAAGACGTTGTGGTCTGCGATATGGAGATGTGGATATTTATTTATTTACGGATTTTTCTTACAGTACCCATCAGCACAGAAAGTTGTTTGATGGGGTCAGGAGCCTACTCTAGCAATCGAAAATTCAACACCAATTACTGCTGCCTGCGAAACTCCGCACTGTCTGGCAAGGGCAATCATACCTCTTCAACGAACCTAAAGCAGCCGAAAATCTCATAAACAGCATTGAGTATGACATGCAGACAGCTGCAAGAGATGAAGCTGAATCGGAAGGGGACTGAAATGTCCTTGAAACATGTGCCTTGTGAGTAAATGGGGTCATAGACAGGTTTTTGTGCAGGCTAATTTGTTTCATACATCTGCAATTGTAGAGGCCCTTGTAGAAGCTATACTTTGGAGCAGGGAGGTGTGTTCTACCTTTTTGGATGATGGCGGACCTCCGCCTCACTAACTTTGACTTTGCCCACATGGCTGAACTCTGTATTTTGATCTGCGTAAGTGCTCCTGCGTATACATCGTTGCAGCCCTGCACCTACACCCTGTGTGTTGTCTGAATATCCTTCTTGAAGTGTACCAGGACTCTTGAGACGCATAATTTTTTTTTTAATACACGTTTGATTTGTACCGTTTAAAGTCTCCTAGTATTCACTGTTAGTTTGTTCCAGTCTCTGTTCCACATGCTAGGTTACATGACAGCATCGGATGGTTTCAGGTCTGCTGAATGTCGCTACTGGCAATATAGATGTATCCACACAGTGTTGCTTTCACCTTTATAAGAAGTGTTGTTTATTCTCTCCAGGGGTTTGGGGAGCTATATTAAGACAACTGCAAATTTTTGTTACTACTGGGGATTATCTAGACCTTTTGGTCACTATGGTAAACGTTGAATTTCTTTTACTACTTCCTGTTACTTAATCCCTGTCAATTTCCTAGGCTGTATGCATTAAAAAGATGAATGTATCTAATTTAACAGGTTTCCCCCATGCTGTAACAAATGGGGTAGTGTCCCACACTTATCCTTAGTAAGAGAAGATGGTATTTTGTTGACAATATTGGATAAATGTTAGCTACCTGTGCATACTTTTTGTAAGACTGAACTTACAAAAATCTCAATAAACAAAGAAAACTGCTTCTTGAGCAGGGGTATCACAACAGCCTTTTTCAAGGCCCCTAGAATGACCCCGCTTCCTTAAAAAAAAAAATTTCAAAGGGGGCTGTGGACCAACGAGCAATATGGCAGCTGAACTATAGAGCTCTCTAAACTTGGAGATTTATCAAAAGTTTCGACCAATTACTCCACTACAGAGGTGTCAAAAATGATATAAATAGGCGGCTGAACTACTTAAGTATGCGATGGGCAACCCACGAAAGGACAAGCATTCGGGGGATGGAGCTAGAGCAAAGGCTCCTCCAGGAACATCCACTCTGAAGGCGGTACAGGGCCACGAACCTGGCCACAAGGACGGATCGGGTGAAGAAACTTTGCAGACTCTGGGGATCAAGATAAATCATTTGATCTCCTCGGTAGCGGGTCTTTTCACAAAGTTTGACTCGCTTACACTGAGAGTAGCGACTGTGGAATCCACTCTTGACTCGGTCACCTTGGCATCGGCTACAGCAACTAAAACGGCTGATGCTGCAATGAGGGCGGTTAATGAGGTCATAAAGGAAAATACACACCTCAGGTCTCATATAGAAACCCTGGAGAATCAGTCAAGAGCTCACAATATCAGGATCTTGACGTTGGTAGAAGGCTATGAAGGCGATCACTTAATTCTGTTTTTACAAGAATGGATTGTTCAACAGTTGGGAGATGAGGTGGAACCGATAGTACAAAAAATTCAGAAGGCTTACTGAGTCACCTTTCGAGGACGTCAGGACAATCCAGAAGCCCCACGAACTGTTGTGATGGTGACGGACGGAATTGGATCGCGGGATTGCATATTAGCACTGGCACGAAGGAAGAAGACCCTGCTTTACGATGGTCAACAGGTCAGGTTTTTTCTGGATCTCGCATATGCCACAAGGCAGAGGAGGAAGAGATTTGATGGCGTGAGGGCGACTCTACGGGAAGCAGGAATACCCCACGGTTTACTATTCCCAGCATGCCTGCGGATTGTACATCGGAATAAAGTTTTCATTTTCTCTGATCCAGCACAGACCCTTAAATGGAGTCAACGTAATGCTCCCCCCCGCCAGAGAGAAATGGAGGAAGATGACCCATCGTCAGATGAAGACATTCCCTGAGAGACATTACTGTTTGCTTGTGCCCCTTAGATTATACTGGTAATGGAACAAAAGGGAAATGATTATGCTAGGAAATCACTCAGAGCAAAAGCAACCCTCTGAAGATGTTTTGTTTTTTTTCCTTTTTAACAGCGGGTCTGTATAATAAAATATGACCTGGGTTGTTCAGTTCTGATATATGCCCCGTATGTATGTTCCATGTTGCTTAATCACTCTGGGGTTATTCGAATACTTGGTGTTTTAAAGTAGTTCCTAATGTAAATATGTTTGGGTATAATTCTTTAGCGCCTATCTTAAATTAGGAGCTGAGGCTCCATTAGTAGTGGCTGACACTGTACGATTTCGAGCTCTATAGGTTCCTTTCTTTTAGCACTATTAGGTGCAATTATTTTGATTAAGCATGGTGACTTAGGCCCTATTTATAAGGCAGAACATTGGACTATAATTTCTCTGTACCATGCTGCTCATGGACTCTGTCGCAGCGATGGAACTTTAAACAATATATTTCTTTATTAAGGTTATTCCCCCCACTAATGTATATTTTATCACTTAACTGACAGTAATTAATGTATTAAGAAGAGTGGCGCTCTCATGGGGATATACATCAGTAATGTTAAATGAAGGTGTAATAACTGTATGTTTGTTTACCTAAAGAATAAACATAAAGTTTAAAAAAAAAAAAAATTCCTCAGATGGCAAAGGCCAGTTCTGCTACTGCAGCTTTTACCAACTGGAATGGAATGGGGTCCAGGCGTGAAGTGCTACAGCACAAACTGATTACCACTCGGATGGCTCCCTCCAAATTCAGATGATCAGACTCATTTCAAGCTGACAGAAAATTCAGCCTTCTCACTCTATCCCTGTTGCCTCTATTCTGAGCAATGGAGGAAGAGCTCGTCCCATATAGCAACAATCCTGGCCTTAAGAAACCAATTCTTTTTTTATTCTCAATTGTTTAACCAGGTGAGACACACTAAGCTGAAGGCTTTTCTACAGGTGCAATCTGGGAGCACAGGGAAGTTAAGTGACTTGCTCAGGGTCACACGGTATATGCAAGTGGGGGCTGTGGGATTCAAACCCAGGTCTCCAGATTTGCAGCTCAGAGCCTTAAACCACTGCACTATACTGCCTCCCTTCTACTTCTACTTCTTCTACTTTCTATTTGTATTTTCAGTTCATGCCATCTTTGTCTCTGGTCATCCCCCATCTCTATGTTACCCCTAGCCATTAGCCAAGAGATCTCCTAAGTGGCCAAACTAATTTCTAGCCATTTTGCCACTGTGGCAAAAGCCTTAAAGGCAAAGAAATGTGCCACACATAAAACAATGAGCATTCTGCATATCAGAACTATGACGTTTGGTTGGCTTAAATGTTTGGAGTTTTTTAGCCACATGGGCTACAAAAAAATCCTAATGGGAATATAGCTTCTGCTATGCCCCTTTCCAGCTCCAATACCCCCCACAGGGTTTATTTCAACCTCCTGTTCATCCATGGTGGTCCATCTTGTGGCCCAAGCCACTTCAGTGTCTGCATCTGGTACAGGCTGGTGGAAGACTATGACTTTAACCTGTGCTGGATGAGAGTTTTCCTCATTTTGTCCTCCCAGTCCTAAGGGCACCACCAACCGGGACATCATGTCAACGTTTAGTAGCATCCTCCCTTCCCAAGTGAATTCCACTTACACCATCACGGGTGGGCACCCAGGTGGCAGTAGTGCACAGGAGCTCACAACCAACCCATCCTAAAGAAGGAAAGCACCTGTTGGGACATTCAACCTTCCTGCCCCTGGCCAGCTCCCCATGTCCCAGTTTGTTTCCCAAACACGGGTTGCTGTGCAGTTAATGGTCGTGATATCGCTTTGCCGCTGGGGTGGTTCTAGAAAACCTGATACAACTGCACACATACTTTCTCATGACAATAATTATGTTTATCATTGTTTTAAACAGCACCCGTCACCACTGGGACAACATTGAAAAAAAATGTAATTAAGACATAATTCATCTTATATTTCATATGTGCTCTGTAATGCATACCCATTTATTTTGATTGCTAAGGACATTTCCATTAAAACATGATCTCTGTCCCCATCTGCTTTGGCTACTTGTGTACACCTGGTATCACAATTCTGTTTATAACATCAAAATCTGCTGCTGTAGAGATAACTAGATACCAGAAACTAAGTAAATAAATTAACTAAGAGCCTCTCCACAGTACGGAAAAGTGTGTTAGGTCTGTATTTCTTAGTAACAATGAAAGATAAGATATACGGTAGTTAGATCTCTCTGATCTTAGTGCCTCCCAACAGCCAACATAATGGGCCATCAAGGCATGCTTGCCAGAATCCACTTGAGATCTCCTCCACTCTCTTGTACTCCCTCTAACCTATGTCACTGTACTTTAAATCCCTAAAGCTTACCCAGAAACTCATGACATGCTTTAGCGGACTGTCCCAATGTGCAAATGGGTAGGCACCAGGGTGTCGATCACATCTGCCAAGCTCAAATTATAAGCCTCGGAAGCCCCAGTGGACCCTATAACATGTAAGTTCAGTGATTACATCACACATTATAATTTTTCTGTAGGGATTTCAGCCCTGCCCAACCATAAAATGTAAATTACCTTTTTTTAATACAATGTTAATCGTTAACCATGCATTATGTAAGAACAAAATTCACCTAAGTGTACACTTAAGGATGTGATGGCCTCCAAGGGTTCTGATGAAAAATGTAAACCACTTGTGCTGAACACTCACGGTTTATAAATGCTGCCAGACCCTCTCAATGCCATTACAGCCATATGATGTACATTTTGGTGCATTTTATCCTTCATATCATATGCAGTATGCTCAGTCCTTGCAATTCAAAACTAGCCCATACCGTTGTGTGTTATATTCCAGGGTGCATACATCAGAAATCCCCAAATGTGATGTCAGAACTCTGAATTTCAATGTTTTTAAAATGTCTATCATCCAAGCTCTCTGAACATTCCAATGCACACCATGCCTACTTGATTCACATTCTACCGACAAGGAAAGTTATACTTCATCTGTGACAGCTTTTAGCCCTAAACAATTTCTGACCATATACCGTACAAATAAAATATAGTCCAATTGTAAAGTGCAAGTCTTGTGATTCCATCTCAGGGTCCTGATCACATCTACAAACTTTCTGAGCTTCACTCTCATGTTCTGAGAGGTCACAAGAGCCCCTCCATGGAATTACAGCCTTGCAGTTCATAGCTGTCTACATGCATGGGCTAAGCTCAGGGAAGTATCTCAAAACTGTGGCCCTGGCCTGCTTTAACTGTTGTTCGGGCCCCATACCTCTGTTGAAATTCTGCGGTGATGGTGGTTTCTCATGCGGACTCTGACAGGGGACTGAACTTCATCCGACGATGTCCCTGATGCCTGGTCACTCTCGCCATCCGAGCCCATTTTTACATTCTCATGAACAATACCTGAAAGAGCCAAAAATAATACCCTCAACATTAGTATTTCTTTGTAAAATATGACTCCCTGACATTCGAATTTCAGCATCTTAAAACAACAGCTGTTTTTTTCTTGTTTTGTTTTCCTTTCAGCCTTAAACATATTCCTGCTCCTAAAGCAGCAATGTAATAAAAAATAGGAAAAGCAGACCATTTTATTAATCCTGTAGCCAGGGCAGAAAATGTGGGGAAGGGATTTCAGATGTTAAGACTACAGTGAGCAGTTGGGAGAACATGGAACAAAGAAATCTTGAGATTATTTTGGGCGGGCAGCTGGCCCCGCCAAGTTGTGATATGCATGTACCACCATTCCGCATGTGACACAGGTTCTGAACCAGACTGCAGCACCAACTGAAGATATGGTGTTCCATCAGGAAGGCCCTGCACTTTACCTCCATATCTCCTACTGCTGTGCTCTACAGCACAGCTTAAGGGATTTATTCCCTGCAGTTTGACCACAGATTCAGCAACTGGGAGAGATATTCCCTCCAATATATCTATCTATTCTTCCAGGGACCATATATTCAATCGCTTTAAAGCATGCAGGCACAGTACTAACTCAAGAGGAATGAAGTTCTATAGATATCTGCAGCTGCACCACTTACTGAGAGTCTCCCACTTGGAGCATGCATGCCAGACAGGCCCCCCACCCAATTATCACATACTGTATTAACCTTTTTAAAATGGGAGTCAGCACCAATATATCTTAAATTTATCTAGCCCTGCAGGCCTCTTCGGGGGGCAACTCCCTGGCTATTGCAATGAAATGGGCAGAGGAACTTCAGCTCCCCATAGAGAAGGAGATCTGGACAAAGGCATGTCAGCCAGCTGCTGAGGTTTCAAGCTCACAACAGTGGAAGGAATATGCATGGAATCAACTCTCCAGATTCTTCTGAACCCCTGTTATAATAGCCCATTACCTACCTGCTCAGGATTTCGTGTGCTGGAGGAACTGTGCAAGCCTAGGACCACACATACACAGGTGATGTGGTCGTGTCCTCTCCTACAACCTTTTATCCACTCCCAAAACTCCAGTTGTTGTTTGGCAGGCACTTCCTTCTCACTTCCTTCCACCCCCAATAGCACTCTCGTCTAGTCCCCTAAGCTAGTGTCCTCAAACTCCCTTTATCATATCCTGACTCAGGGCCTAGTTTGTAAGACCCTCCGAAACTGCAGTACTGTCATGTGAATCAAAGTGTAGACCCAGGATCTCTTTTAAGATCCCAGATGACGTAACCCTACATATACGCTGCACCAAATGTTTAAATCCTCTATCAATGTTTTAAGTTTACTACCGTGCCATATGTTTTAAGATTGTACTGTTGCCTAATGTATAACAGTTGTACCAAATGTTTAAGTTTGTGATCCTTAGTGTATGTTCTTATTGACGTGGACCCTTTGCAAAGGAGTCTATGACTCAAAGGATTGTAATTCCGATATCTTTCAATAAACAATTAACAAACAATATATCCTACCACAATTCCTCAGAGGCCTCAGGGATGTTAACTCCTGCTATTTGATGGGAATCCTACTAACTGTGGCCAAAATGGCAATAACAAAATGCTGGCTGACACCCACCATGTCGGACTTACTGGGGTGGAGGAACTTGGTCAAAGATAACACATTCCCTCAATGACTGAACAGAAATATGCAACTCGCACTGTGACAGCTGGCTGACTCATGCCATCAGCAAGGACCCTACACTGATCCCCTGACTATAAACTAGTATATTCCTGCCCTGTTGACCCTCGTATTATGATAACAGAACACACTCTGACTCTATGGGAACTTACTGTATTGCACTGGTAGGGGGAGCAACTCGACAGGCCTAGCGGTGCACTCCCCCTTTGCTCCCCCCTCCACTTTTCAGGGGTGGCCCTTCCCAGCAGCCACACACAGGTAAACGTTAAGCATCCTTACTGGGATGTACAGTAGTACTGACTCTGTATAGTGAGAAGTTGCGTGTTTGGCCAGCCCTACCCTCCGCCCCACTCCCCAACAGTGCTGTACCTCTGAGGGGAATGATTGTTCAGTGCTGCAGTGTGGTTGCTAATGAAACAATGAGATCAAACACAGTCTGTTCTTTAACCTCAGTTTGCTATTGCAATGTACTGTTAATAACCTTTGAAAATTTAATAAAAATTATATTTACAAAAAAAAAGATATGTCGGTCTAATTTGTAGATGGGATGTGGCTCTGGCCTAGCCGGTCAATATTCGGGGCAGTGTGTGTGTGTGTGTGTGTGTGTGTGTGTGTGTGTGTGTGTTGGTGGTGGAGAGGGGCCTGGATCCCCTGAATACCACTCCAGAACTGCAGGTCTCCATTTTTTATAGTGATGGTAAAATATTTCATTCATCTTCCTCAATCACTTACTTGTATCAGTTTCCATTTCCAACAGAGTCCAAAATGTTTTTTCAGTACCCCAGAAAACTTATTTTGAATATATTGTATCGAGAAGATTTTTATAAAAATACAGTATGTACAAAAACAAGACTATACTACACTACACAAATGAGACTACTAACAACATACACGGTCCCAAGGTACAGGAGCTGTCAGGATTTGAAGAGGACACTAGAGCATCGGGTATAAACAAGTGCATTGGATACACAGAGAGAATAAGGTATACTTTCACCGGATTACTTTAGAACAATTACATAAAAAGCTCTGGAGTAGACAAGGTACCCATTAAGGGGTGTTCCATAATTAAGCACGCTCATTCATACCACAGTCTGCGTTCGGCCACGGTGGTGAGAGGAGGGCTGAGCCGGTCACGGGTTCCGTACATATGCTGTTTATGAGCTAACCAGCGTCGCACTTCCAGGTGGGGGGACCACTAGACCACCAGGTATTTAAGTGATTTTCGGGGTTACTGGGGGTCGGGCATCATGCTGAGGGGAGTGGGAGAACCACTAAACCACCATGGATTTATGTGATTTGCGGAGCTACTGGGGGTTGTGGATCACAATGGGGGGGCACCGCCGCATTACTGCCAGCTTTTTGTCAGCAGTATTTGGTGCCATGCTAATGCCTGTAGTGTGGCACTGTCTGTTTGAATATGCCGCGCAGACAGCATTCCTGGCCACTCCTGATTCCCACCTCTGCATACATTTACGTTTAGCGTCGGCATTATCACACAGCGCCGGTGCTATTGGGGCTTCTGAAAATTGCAGCCTGGCACAAATCCAGCGCTATTCCAGCTCTACGGCTTTGCACCAGGTGCAAAGCTTTGAATATCTGGCCCCAGGTCTTTCAGAAATCCATGACAAAAGGGTATAAAGTTTTTCCAACTGTTAGCAAATAATTTCAATCTGTGTGTTAGGCAAACAATACTCTTGTTGGCCCTCAGGGCAAGCTTTAACTCATGATGTTATTTCCTGTATGTTGTCACATTATGGTTGAGCCAGTGCCATAATATGATTTTATTGGCACAGGCTACGCTCAGAACCATATGAGACCTTTGGGTCCCTATATGTTTACTCCAAGAAAACATATCAGGTGTGAATATAGAATCTAAACCCAATAAGGGATCCAGTTTAGCCTGTGTGGAGGACCACAAGGGTTGTACTTTAAGGAAATGCAAAAGAATATGCAACAGGTTACTCTACTCACCACAGCTTGTACGCTGTTTGGACTACAGCCTACGCATCTAATTCAGTTTCAGTGGGGTGACGTACATGTTAGCATGATTTTGAACTGCATTAACCTGTAGCTATGAAAAATAATGTATTTGTAAAGGTCCTCCCATAATTTATTATTTTATTTTAATTTTGTTGACTGGGTAAGGGGGCCACCCAGGATTAATCACATAAAGAAAGAGCACAGACAGGCAGCGTACAATATACAATGGACAGGAGCAGGCAAATTAAACAATGTTTAAGATTAGGTACAAGAACTCTTGGTGGTACACATACAATTATTTTCTAACCATTGGTTCACAGGCAGAAATAAATTGTTATTTTCACCAAGCAGGCTGGGATCAGATCAGATCTGGTGCTTCTGGAAGAATGACTTCGGCCAGTTATATTCTTCTCCGTTCTCGGAGATGCCCTTGACAACAGGGGGTACAACCACACACTTTGTCAACCGTAAACTTATAAATATGATTGTATAGGTCTGATGGTTTGATATAGGGTTGGGCAGTACCGCACATTGAGCCAAGGGCAGAATAGGTGCAGTATGATTAATCTGCCATGGGTGCTCGACAAAAGCCTCGGTAAGATATGTGCTACATGAAAGATTTAAAACACACCCTGTTAAGGACAGTATACCACTGTTGAAAGATGGAGAAAGTACTTATTCTCCCAGCAACTGTAACTTGCTATCCCCTGCCAATACTGAGAGCTGTCCAAAACTGAGAAGATATTGGGCGACCATCAATCCTAAAGTTTGGACTGAGTAATAGGGGTTGTTTCAGGTCACAGTACGGGTCCAACTTTAGGAGTTTACATAGCTGACCATGGACTTGAATCAATCCAGAGATGGGGGTACCCTAGAGATTTGACAGAAGCCTTTTTAGCGGAGTATGGAATAGCGAGATAAGGTGCATTCCTTCTTGTTAAACATGGTTCTCTTTCTATTGTCAGCCACTGTGGTGTGTAGACTGGTTCTTCCTCTGTGACAGGATTTTTAAATCGCTGAAGGTATTTACTGCTATGTATCACCAGATGATATATGTAGATGTTAAGAGAGTTTAAGTCCTCCAACAGCCTTAGGAGTTGTTATAAGTTTGCCGTACACACTACACCCTGCCTTTCCAGCTCAGATAAAGTGCGAAATTTGCATGTACCGTTAAGCCATTTCTTCAGGATTAAACTGTTAAGCATACTCGGGGGTACAGGGGTTGGGTATGAAAATTCATCTTTATTACATTAATTCTGCCTTATGTGGTCAAGGACAGCTTTCCCCAACACTCGAGATCCTGATTAAATTGTGCAAATGGTGGATCTAGGTTATGATTCTGCATGTCCCTGGGGAATTTGGAAAGAAGGAAATTCCTTCATACTTTAACCATAATTTCCTTATCTGTTAGCTCCAACGTTGTCAATGGGGAGTTAATAAATACTGGTAATGAGCATCTCCACTGGGGTTGTGGAACAGCCCAAAGCTGCCAATCAGCATAAAACCCATAGGCACATGAGGATTCCAAGAGCAGTTAATCAGTCTTTGATATACTATTGAGGGGTAGACAGCATAGTTAGTTCTCAGAAGAACTGCTATTTCGTGGGTATTATTTTCAAGGATTAGGCACCTTGGAGGAAAGTTGGGTGACCTAGTGATAGGGAGCAAAAACCAAATTTAGAAACTGCCTAAGCTGCAGTTTTCAAACTGACTAACCTGCAAGCCAAACACTCTTCAAGGCAAATGCACACCTGCATGAAGCATTCATTCTTTTGTTATTAGTGTCATATAGGGCTGCCAGGCCTTCAACAGGTACAGGTGTGTGCGTGACAGCATTGCACACAGCCTTGTCTGCCCTTGGAAGAACCTCCTACTTCAGCAGGAGGAGGGAGGAGGGGAGGAGGTGTTGCCACTGTATAGATCGTTGATAGACCCCACCTGGAATACTGTGTCCAGTTCTGGAGACCACTATTTCTAAAAGGCCACAGACAGGGTGGAAGTAGAGGATAACTAAAATTGTGAAGGTGTCACATCATAAGCCCTATGAGGAAAGACTGAGGGACCTCAATATGTACACACTGGAAGAGAGGTGGGACATGATAGAGACCTATGAATACCTAACAGGTTTGAAGAGGGTACAGGAGGGAGTATTTTTCCAGAGAAAAAATGCACGAGAACAAAGGGACATGCAGTGAAGTTGGAATGGGGAAATTCAGGAAAGATGTGAGGAAGCACTTCTTCACGGAAAGAGTGGTGGATGCATGGAATAGTCTTCCACTGGAGGTACTGAGGGCAAGAAACAGTGGTGGACTTCAAGCATGCATGGATGAGCACAAAGGAATCTTACCTGGCAAGTGAAATGGGGGGGCAGAAGACCAAGTAGGGTTTTCGTGACAGTATAAGCCGGACAAATAGGCAGACTAGGTGGGCCAGCAGTCCTTATCTGTCGCCAAATTCTGTTTTTCTTGGAGTGCTTCCTCCAGGAACATGTACCATCTTACCCTTGGCCTGGGATGCTGCTTTCTGCTTATCCACCCCTGCCCATTCCTGTTCGGTAATCTGGTCGCAGTGTAGAAAGTTTTAGAAACCCTTTGGGACAGAGGCCATGCAGACAGGATATTATTCATGTTCAATGCCTCCATAGTCTGAACCTCCTTCCGCTGCAATGTCCAACATGCTTCCAGACAGTGGTTTTGCATCAAAGAAAGGTGGGATCAGAATCTTCTTTTCAGATTCTGTCCACTCTCTCTCTCCTCCAAGGGATCTTCATCTGATGGCTCTCATGCCATAGGGTCAAGATTTTTCCCATGCCCTCCTGCATCCTCATCGTGACCTTTCATGCCATCAAGATCAGGGAATCGGACACCTGCAAATCTGGGTGAGCAGGATCATATAAACATACGAAACTGTTAGCAGACACAGCCCATTCGGTCTATCTAGTCTGCTCGAGTGTGCAGCACTTCAGTCCATTAGAATGCAGCTGCCCCCCCTCCCTCATATGCCCTCCCCCAATCTCGCAACCCTCCCAGTTTGTACCCTTCCCTTGAATCTGTCCCACCCCCTCCTGAAGCCTCCAACACTCTACAGTGATATGACTTCCTCTGGCAGAGCTGCTCTACCCTGCCACCACCCTTTCTGTGAAACAGTGCCTCCTCCATTCCCTCTTGAATCCGGCCCCTTCCAACTTCATAGAGTGTACCCTGGTTTCCCTTCCGCCCTTCATACTGAACATACAGCTGGTGCCTACTCTGTTCAAACCCTTCAGGTACTTGAAGGTCTCAATCATATCCCCTCCCTCCCTTCTTTCCTCCAAGGCATACATATTGAGCTGTCTCAGTCTCTACTTATATGGTCTGTCCCCCAACCCCAGGATCATTTTTGTTGCCCTGCGCTGTACTCCCTCCAGTAGTTTGATGTCCCTTTTCAAACAGGGGCACCAGAATTGCATGCAGTACTCTAGGTGCTGTCTCATCAGGGACCTGTACAGGGGCAAGATGACCTCCCCACTCCTAGACGTAATCCCCCTTGCTATGCACCCTAGCATCCTGTTTGCCTTCGCTGCTGCCTTATTACACTGAGCAGAGTGGTTCATCTCCACGGTTACCAGCACTCCCAGATCCTTCTCTTCCTTGGATTTTGTTAAAGGGACACCCTCCAGCCATTAACTGTGTCCTGGGTTTTTGCCTCCTAAATGCATCACTTTGCACTTCTTTGCATTGAAACCAAGCTGCCAAGTGTGAGACCATTAATTTAGTTTGCCAAATCCTCCTGAAGTACTTTTACCCCCCACCTCGCACAAATCTTTGTGTAATCAGAGACTGATGTTGCTCTTAATCCCTACTGCAATGTCGACTGTGAAAATGTTAAACAGAGCCGTCCCAGCACCAAGCCCTGTGATACACCACTTATTACTGCCCTGGGTTCAGATGCCCCCCAAAAAAAAAAACTACTACCTTCTGCTGTCTACCCTGCAGCCAGTTCTCGACCCATCTGACAAGTTTCTTCCCTGCTCCCAGACTCTTCAACTTGCAGGTTAGCCTACCATGTGGCACCGAGTCAAAGGCCTTGCTGAAATCCAGGTAGAGGACATCCACCGCATGTCCCCTGTCCAGTTCCTTCCTAACCCAGTCATAAAAATAAACCAGCTTCGTCTGGCAGGATATGCCTGAGATAAACCCGTGCTGCCTGCTGTCCTGGAGGTTGTTATCCTCAAGAAATTGCACCGGCATTTTCTTGAGGATTGTCTCCATCAGTTTTCCCACGATTGCAGTAAGGCTCGATGGACTGTAGTTCCCGAGTTCGTCCTTCGGCCCACTATTATGGAGAGATACCACATGTGCTTCCCTCCAGTCCCTGGGCACACACCCAGAGTTCAGACAGATATTGAACAGGTCCGCCAATGGCCCTGCCAGTACCTCTGCCAACTCTCTCAGCACCCTGACACCTCAAAGAAAACTTTAAAAAGCCTAATAATTAGGTACAATTCTGAATGCACTTTTATATTTTATATATTTGTCTTCCCCATTATTTATTACCAAGGAAATTCGCATGCATAAATGATCTTTATCTCTTAGAGTTCCTTTAGAGTCCATCTGCCTCTATAGTTTACTCCCTATTTCAAGTCATAACCCTCTGTTGTGACATCACAATCCGTTGCCATGGGAGTAGCTGTGATGTCACAAGTAGTGCTCTATGACTTAAAGTAGGGAGAAAGCAGCAGGAACAGACAAACTCTTCAGCAGCAAAGATCCTGTTTTCATGCAGATGACCTCAGTAATAAATAATGAGGAGGAGGAATACAGCACTAATGAGAAATACATGCTGGACTGTGTCTAAATATTAGATTTTGTTAAAGTTCTCCTGAACATGTCACCAGCTCTTTAAAAGATTAAAACTGGGGTCTAGTTCCTTTATAAACTGAACTGCTAGTATTTTTTACCTCAGAGCCCAGTTTTCTATCAGGAAAAGCTGAGGTAACCATCAATTTTGAAAATATGAGATGAAAAAGTGGTTTGGTTCTCTGTAACGGAAGCACAGGTTACTCACTTGTAACAGTAGTTCTAGGAGTGGTATATGTTGTTCATCTACTCGTTCTGGCAGTGTCCTTTCCCTTTTCAGATGTGCCGGAAAATCTTCAACCTGGCTCCTCCCACCCACCCATGTGGTATATCCCTTGGCTCCGTCCCTTGACGCCAGATCTTGCCCGCTGGAAGCAGAGTTTTTGCGCCTAAGCCAGGGGAGGTCAGGTGGGTCCTTGTGGATGAACAACATGTACCACTCCTAGAACTACTGTTACAGGTGAGTAACCTATGTTTCTAGGGACGTAGATATATTGTTCTAGCCACATGTTCTGGCAGACTCCTAGCAGTTCTCTGGGAGGAGGAAGGCAAAGTGCACTCCCCTTACTTAGGGAACACAGATTGGAGAACTGAGGCCCCAAAACCAGCATCCCGTTGTGACTCAAGATCAACGTGGTAATGGGAAATGAAGGTGGTGTGCTGACTACCAGGTAGCAGCCCTGCACAATTCCTGGATAGGAGCGTCCCTAGAAGCAGCCACCGATGCAGGGGTATGGTGGGTGGAATCAGCCCTAAGCCCTCCAGGAGGCTCACTAGCTACAAATCTATAGCAGAGATCAATGCAGGATGTGATCCACCTGCCAATCGATCTGCCAGGTGCAGCTTCAGCATAGGTGACAAACAGCCGGTGAACCTCTCCCCGAACTCCAGCAATGTGCTCTTTGTAATAAGCGAGCGCTTGCCTCAGGTCCAGAGTATGGAGCTTGTGTTCAGCCTCCGAGGTAGGTTTCGGGAAGAACACTGGAACAGTCATTGCCCGATTCAGGTGGAACTCCGACACAACTTTCAGGAGGAACTTCGGGTTGAGGCGCAGGTCAACCTTGTCCCTGTGGAAGACCACATAAGGAGACTCCACCAAAAGCACCTGGAGCTCACTGATCCTTCTGGCTGACGTGATAGCCACCAAGAAGGCAGTCTTCCACAACAGGTGAGACATGTCACACCTGTGCATCGGTTCGAACGGCTTGCCCATGAGCTTTGCCAAAACCAGCAGTAAGTCCCACGGTGGTGGTGGTGGTGGTGGTGGTTCACACACAGGAGGGGAAATGTGATCCAAGTCTTTGGAGAAGCGCCAGACCACTTTTTCCTGCGCCACTGACTGCTGACCAGCCTGTTACCGGTAAGCAGAGATGGCTGCCAGATGCACCCTTAAGGGTCGTCGACCGAAGCCCCCCTTTGGAGAGAGACCACAGATAATACAAAATGCTGCCCACCGGACAGGTCAAAAGGTCCAGCCCTTTGTCCGGACATCAAATGGAGAATCTCTACCATTTGAAGGCATAGTATTTCACGGTCGATTCCTTTCTAGATGCCTCTACCACAGTGAGGACATCTTCACAGAGACCCAAAGCCTGGAATTCTAGCCACTCAGGAACCAGGCTGTCAGGTGCAGGGATTGAAGGTTCGGTGGAGTACCTTTCCCCTGATTGATGGAGAGCAGATCCGAGCAGAATGATAGAAACCCCGGAAGCTTGTTGTTGAGGCTGAGGAGACTGGGGTACCAAAACTGGCTCAGCCAGTCCACAGTCACCAGGATAACCTGTGCCTTGTCCCTCCTGACCTTGAGCAACACCTTGTGGATTAAGGGAAGTGGAGGGAAGGCATAGAAGAGGCCTGGGGTCTAGGGCCTCAAGAAGGCATCCCCCTGCAGCATTCCCTGCTGAGGGGGGTAGGCACAAAACAGCCTCAGCTTTGCATTCTCCCTGGAGGGAACAGGTCCACCTGATGGGTGCCCACTGGGAGAATAGGCTGTGGATTACCTCCAGATGGAGGGACCACTCGTAAGATGCCCTCACCTACCCGGCAGAGGGCATCTGCTAGCTGACTGGAGGCTCTTGCCACATGGATGGCTAGGAGATCTGCCTCTAGGCTGCACACGAGGGTCCATACGTGGACAGCTTCCTTGCACAAAGGCAGGGAGTACATCCCACCCTGCTTGCTGATGCACTACAAGGTCATGGTACTGTCAGTCTGGACTTGGATCACTTGACCCCGAACGTATGGAGCAAACGCAGTCAGCACCAGACAAACTGGTCAGAGCGCCGGCTGGCTGATGTGGCATTGGGACTCCTTGGTGGTCCACAGCCCGTGGACTCTGTGTTCCCCCAGAAGAGCACTGCAGCCAGTGAGAGGGGTTTCGGTAGTTAGGATGACCATCGTCTTGGGGTGGACAAATGGGATCCCTTCCTGCAGATGCTCTAGGACTAGCCACCATTGAGGGCATCCCACATCTTCTGGGTCACAGTGACCAACTCGTCGAAGTGACCTTTGTGCTGAGACCACTGGCTAGCCAGCTCCCACTGCAGGGACCGCATACACCCATGGACCCATCAGACCACATTGATGCAGGCCGCCTTGTAACCCAGAAGACACAGGAAGTCCTGGGCACAACTGCACAACCCAAAATGATCAGGCAAAGGAGGAGAGAACCTCCACCCTGTTCAATGGGAGCCAGGCTCTGGCTCGGCAAGAGTCGAGCTCTGCCCCAATAAAGCTGATCACCTGTGAGGGCATGAGTTCTGACCCGGAACTCATAGAGGGTTCCCTTGGCTCGAAAGTGGAGGAACCTTTGATGGGATGGACGAACCATGATGTGAAAGAACTAGTCCTGAAGATCCAGGAAGCAAAGCCACATGTCTTGCTCTAGAGATGGTATGATCTGGGACAGAGTTACCATCCTGAAGGTGCATGACCTGAGAAACCAGTTCAGGTCATGCAGATCTAGAATGGGGCGCCAGCCCCTCCATCCACTTTGGCACCAGGAAATACCTGGAGACAAATCCTGGGTGTTCAGGAGGATCTGCTACTCTGACCATGACCTCCTTGCAGAGGAGCTGGGCTATGTCGTCTCGAAGAGCTGACCGAGTGTCTGTGGATACCAAGTCCTCCAGTGAGGTGCAGGCTCAGCTGGGAGGGTACTGCTCGAATTCCAGAGGCAGATTCTGGCAACCACTACCAGAACCCACCTGCCCATGGTAACACTGGACCAGGTGGAAAAGAAGTGGTGGAGCCGGACCCCCACAGGAGGACCCAGGGGAGGTGTGATGGGCATCAGGGTGGTACCCCTCATCCAGTCACTGAGTAGGCTTGGAGGAGGAGGAGGGCCCAGCTGAGGAGCCACCGGGTCCCTTCCCTCCAAGCTTACGGACCACCAAGGCCACCGACTTGGGCCTGGGTCTCCAAGACTGAGCATGCTGGCCAGACTGTTGCTGGGTTGGTTTTGCTGCAGCAGTGGAGGACCGAAAAGGGCTTTCACTTCTGCTGCCTACAGCCCTTGGGGTCCTTCTGCACAGATGTAATGGAGTCCAAGGTGGCAGTGGACTTCTTGATACGCTGGAGGTGACCCTCCACATCGGGCCAAAACAGGTTAGTGCCCAGGAATGGAACATCCATCAGCTCGTGCTGAGTGTCTGCCGTAAAGGTCGAGATCCGCAGCCAAGCCCTACAGCGCATGGCAACTGCAGCCATCACTAAGCAGGCACAGGAATCCTCCAGATCCACAGCCATCTGAATTTGCCGCTTGGCCACAGACCTGCTTGACTGTGGTTTGGAGGTCTGCAGGTAGGTGAGGAATCACCTCATCCAAAGAGCCCAAGAGGGGCATGAGAGAAGTGTGCCATTATGATGGCCGAGCTCTTCTGGCAGAAATCTAGCGAGGAGGTTGCATAGATGTTTTTGGCTGAATGGTTCAATTTCTTGGACTCCTTATCCAGCAACTTGTTGATGTCCCCAATATTGCCCGAGCACGTAAACACTGAGTTCAGGACATCAAATGGGCATATGCCCTGTAGTGACAGAAACTGGAAGTAGTGGGATAAACCTAGTCTCCTCCATCCTCTAAAGGAGAGGTCTGATGTTGCTGGAAGAAAAGATTCGTCTTCCGAGATTAGCTTACAGTACTCGAAAGCCTTATGGATATCGCTCTTTCTTCTTGGCTTCTTCCATATATTATATGTGTCGGCCGTTATTCCTAGGAAGTCCCTAGAAGGAAGGGATCGTTCGTCAGAAGAGAACAATATCTTAGTTATATCAAATAGGTCATTTATGTTAAATTCTAACAATTTCCAGGGTGATTTATAGTCTACAGCCAACCATGTCATTATTATACTTGAAGAGATGTTGCTTTTGCATATAAAGTGAAGTTCGGTAGGCTGACTCCGCGATAAAGAAAGTTTCAGTAGTGATGGTCTTATTCTCGGGCGTCCATGCCCCCAAATAAATGAGGATTTAATTTTGTCCCAGGATTTAAAATAAAATGTTGAAGGGAAGTTAGGTATGTTTTGGATCAAATAAAGGAGTCTGGGTAGTATGTTCATTTTAATGGTGTCTATTCTTTGGTGAAAGGAGAAGAGTAGTGGTGATTTAGCTAGGCCTGACTGAATTTCGACTGTCAGGGGGTTCATAGTTCACTACTCCAAGACCTCTGGATTCTGTGGTATATTTATACAGAGATATTTTATTTTTGCCGTGAGCCATCTGAATGGAAAAGTCCTCTTCAGGGTTTTGGAGGGGATAAAGTTACAAGGTAGAATTTCTGTTTTTGAGTAATTTAGCTTAAATCCAGCTATTCCCTCATACTGTTGTAGAACCCTCCAAGCCACTGGTATGGAAGTTTCTGGTGAAGTCAGGGATAAGAGTACATAATCTGCGAATAGGCTTGTTTTATATTCCTGTTGTGCTATTGGTATGCCCTCTACATCCCTTGCCCTACGTAATACCTGGGACAGTGGCTCCATGTACAGAGCAAATAAACTTGGGGAAAGGGGGTAACCCTGGCAAGTGCCTCGCTTTATTTGTATTGGAGATGAAATTCCCCCATTAGTTCTTATATATGCCTGTGGAGAAGTGTATAAATTCTGAAAGCATTTTATGAATTAATTTGGAAATTGAAAAGCCCGCAGGGTGTCCCATAAAAACAACCAGGACACCCTGTCAAAAGCTTTTTTAGCATCTAGGCTGATAAAAACTGTTGGGATCTGTCGTTTCAATACATATTCCTGGAGGATTAATGTTTTTCGGATATTATCTGAAGTTGTCCTCCCCAAGAAAAATCCCAATTGATCTGGGTTTATAATCCTGGGGAGGAATCTTTTAATTCTGGCTGCCCAGATGCTAGTAAAGATCTTACAGTCAATGTATAGAATATAAATTGAGCGGTAGGTTATGGGAGTCGTCGGGTCCTTATGTGGTTTAAGTACTGGGGTCAATGTAGCTAGGTTCCATGAGGGAGGGGGAAGGGATTCGCCCTTTGCTATTTCGATATACAATGGTCGTAGACCTGGGAGGAGAATTTTTTATACCATTCGGATATATATCCGCCGGGGCCTGGACATCGGCCAGTCTTGAGATTTTTGATCACCTCCATAATTTCATTGCTAGAAATTGATTCTTCCAATAGCTTTTTCTGTGATTCTTCCAGGTTGGGGGAGCCAAAAACCAGACAGAAAGATTTTTCTGTCCAGTTCGGTAGTTTCTCCTCCCTCTGAGTACAACTCTTTAAAAAAATTAGAAAAAGTATAGGTGATATGAGACTCCGTATGGCCTGTCAATCTAGTAGTTGGGTCAATCATTTTTACAATCATGGAGGTCTGTTTTCTACAGCGTAATTTGTATGCCAATTTCTTTGCTCCTTGGGGTCCCCTTTCATGTATGATATGTCGGAGGTAGGTCAGTGCCTGTTGTGTCTTATTGTCTAAGATTTTTGGTAGGGATGCCTTTGTGTCCCTTATTTTGCTATTGAGTTCCTGATCGCCATCCCTATACAGCATCTGATAATTCAGGAGTTCTTCCGTAAGTTGTTTATATCTCGCTTCCCTTTCTCTTTTTCCTGGAGGTGTATGCTATTATTTCAACCCTTATTGTGGCTTTTAGTGCATCCCACAGAATTACTTCTGTTACCATGGGGCTAGTGTTTTCTTCTAGGAATTGTGGGATTCTTTTTGTCATTATTTCCTGGAATTCTTTGTCTTGTAGCAATATTAGGTTAATTCTCCAAAGCGTTCTCTTCGGCGCCTATCCCATGTCCAATTTTAAGATTAAAGGATGATGGTCTGCAATTAGTTTGGGACTTATGGATATATCCTGTACTTTGGAAAAGTGCTCACATGTTGTAAAAAAGTAATATAGGTGGGAAATAGGTATGATATCTAGGGGAGTAAATGTGTACCCCAGGGATGATGGAAAAGTGTGACGCCATATATCTATGATGCCTAGATGATCCAAAGTGGTTTTAAAGTGTTTGACCGTTTTATTGTACCGGTGTTGATGTGGGCGTGAGCAATTCTGATGTGGAGAGAGGGTCATGTTTAGGTCACCTCCCATTATGAGTTGTCCCTGTAGATGATTTAAAAGGAGGGAGGTGAATCTTCTCAATGCCTGAAGTGGTGTTTGAGGTGGAAAATAAACATTGGCTATTGTGGCTTGTTGGCCATATAATGTGCCTTGTAGTATTATAAATCTGCCCTGTGTGTCTGTCCAGGTTTTATTAATTTCTAAGGGTGTATCGTTAAGAACCAAGACGTCTACCCCTCTCTTTTTAACCCGGGATAGGATGAAGCGAAGACTCTATATCTTTTCCCCCAGCATAACTTCCGATGCTCTGAATCAGAAAGGTGAGTTTCCTGTAGGAAATAGAGACATGCTTTTTGTTTTTTAAGCTGTTGCATTACTCGATATTTTTTTATTGGATCATGGAGTCCAATGGAGATCATGGATATTTTGAGAGGAGATTTGTGTTGTATTAGTTGCCATTATTAGGTTTTTGACTAATTTTATCCTTCTTTTTTATCCTTTGGTGTCTGATGTTTAGATTCAACCCGATCACCATGGCCACTGAAAACTGCGCCTGCAATTTTTTTGTGGAATCCGCAATTTTCACTATTTTCTGCAAAAACTGACATGTTCCGCAATTTCTTGCAATTTTTGAGGTTTTATATTTAACTGTGTAAAAAGCATTAACATTTTTAATAAAATACTCTCAATATATTGACAAGGTTGCATGCAGACTTGGGTTTGGCCAAAACTATGGGGTGCAAGGTAGAGCAAGGGTTTTATGTGACACTGACTTCTTTTGAATCTTTGTCTTGTTTGGTTTCAAAATCCACTGGCCAAACATAAGTACACTTAAACACTTAACATCTGTTTTGTGCTGAAGCAGTCTATCAGAAAACTTTCTGTTGATACACAGACTGAAACAAAAGATGGGAGAAAAGATGCAGATTATCCCATTCACTTAAATGGGGTGCTAACTATGAAGCCTTTTTGTTAAGTGGCAGGGCCAGTTATTCCTTGTGAGCATACTTTCATTCAGACTAGTTTTGATTCAAACAGCTGAGGATTTTTGGATGACCCTGCCAATTTTAAAGTTGAATAAGCTAGATGGTAACAGTGATTTCACTCGTAGCAACTACACCCTAGATGCTCACATGCAAAGACTACAATATAAACCTGACTAAAGTCTAAAAACAAGCTTATAAAACGCAAAATGTATCTGAACATTTATCTTTAACTAAACAAAATCATTGCAGCCAGAGTAAAACAAAGGTAAATTACAGGGTACCGTGACTACTGTATGATACAGTAAAAATATATTGATTTATTTTTTTTTTTTTGGTAACCACGCAAGGCCCACTAGGCAAAAGTGCCTGTTTTCAGGTACAATCCAGGGGCACTGAGGAGGTGAAGTTGCCTGCTCAGAATCACATGGTATGCAAGCGGAGGCTGTGGGAATCAAACCCAGGTCTGCTAGATACCGTCAGCTCATTCACAGTTTGTTACTCTTACCTCTAGATTATACTGCCAGCCCCAATAACCCCCAGATTTAATGTTTCAATAGGTGATTTCAAAAATAGTGTACAATACCTACGGAACAAATTATGACCATTAAACACTTCAACATTTAACTAAAACTCATTATTCACCACTCTGTCTGCTTATTTTGTCTTCTACCAAAGTAGGTGAATAGTTGGCAGAGCATTGTAAACAGCTTTTGGTTAGGCTTCATTATTCTACAGTCAGAAACAAACAAAAAAATATTTCTTCTGACTTTATTTAATATTTATTTGCTGTGGCTCACTTTATAGAATCTATTTAGCACTGTGTGAGGCAGATGCTTTTAAATTTTGGAAGATAGGAAACGCTTATGATAGCTTATCAGTTTAGTATTCTTGTTAGGAACATAAAAAAAAAATATTTCAGTGTCAGTATATTCATTTAGCAATTTATACCGACTAAAATATGCTGCAGAAAACATTAAAAGATTTACTGTGAAGCACTCAGGGTCTATAGTAGAAACCCCCACAATTTCCCGCAATTTTGGGTAACCTTTTCCACAATTTTCCAGTGGCCCTGCCGATCACTCTCCACCTCAAAACGGACAAGTAGCCAAGATGAATACTCCTCCTCCTCTGTATATGTTGTACAGAAGTCAATAAACTTTGACAATAAAGCTTTGTGTGCATTTTGTGTTTCTCCCTTTCCCCAATATTCCTATTATAACCATTAAACATTACAATTCTAAACAGTATATACCCCTTCCCTCCCCATATTTTGAACTTTTCCCCTTACTACCTCTAAACCTATATACAGACCTCTTAGTGGACAGCCTCGGAACGTACAGTGGCCGCCACTTTGAAGGATCAAACAATAACTTATAAACATATAGACTCCCATCAGGGAGGTGCTTACAAGAAGCACACTCGAATAGCTCCTGTCCTGAACCTCCTGAAAGGCAGGAGAGGAGGTGAGGGTCATCTGTCTGCTCCAGAGGAAGGAAAGCCTCTGGGGTAGAGATAACACCTCTATAAGAGCGAGGAGGAATATCACCTCACCCAGGTTTGGGTCCGGTATGACCTAAAAAGAAAAAGGGGAGAGAAAAAGCAATGACCCATATTATAGGGCCCTCCGTATCTTCTTTTGTTAAAAAAGTCAATTGCATGATTGAATAATATCTGGGTCTATAAAGGCTTCTCAAATTTTTATTTTCAGTATTTGTACGCCTCTCCAGGGTTCTAAGCACCTCCCCTCATGGGAACCAGCAATCTGCTTTCTCGATATGCCCCCCCTCCCCAGCCGGGGGGGGGAGGGGGCGGGACACCCACCCAGACAATCAAACTCCCACTTCATATCCCCACTAAAAAGGCTTGCTGTTGGGGTCATGCCTTCCTTTAGTTTAATTAATGTGTATCACAACCTGTAAGCCCCTCTATTTTGCTGATGGTGATCCTCCATCCCCCCTGCCGAGACCCGACCGCTGGAAACCAAACCAGCGGGCCCCAAGGAGAGGGACTACCCCACCAACAAAGCAACAAAGTTCCTCTGGAGTCCTTCATTCGTCGATCTGCTTGTCCCCCCCGGTCCACAATTCCCCCCGTCTTCAATAAAAAAGGGGGGGGGAGGGGGCTTTCCTGCTCCTACTAAGATCCCAAACCGCTTCTCAATGCATCCCCTCTTCCAGGTTAGTATCAAACTCAGTTCCCCAATGGTCCCTTTGCCCTTCAATTTCAAAATCAGGGGTGATGCAAATTGGAAATAGTTTGACTGGTATCTCTGTGCTCTGTCGAAATCAGACCCTCAGACCCCCACCCATTCGAACCAAAATGGTCCCGAAGTTATGTTTAATTCCATTAAGTCGGAGTTTTCTACTTATCAATTACAGGAGGCTTTCTCTTTTCAAATAGCGAGGAATCGACCATATTTTTCCATGTGGACCCCCTCCTCCGGCGAGGAAAGCAACTTCATCGAGATACCTTGAAATCATGTTGCTACTCGAACCCTAGATCTCTCCTTGTAGCTCCAGGTACTGCGCATGTCCAAGTTAGATCCTTGTCTTCTGGCACCCCCTGTGGGGATCCAGAGTCTGGGTAGTGTTTCCAACCCCTTGGATTTAGCATCTAACATTTGATAGAGTTTTTTTTTTAAGCGTTCCTGTCCATGGATCGCTTCCACCGATGCGGCACTCATGTGAGGCAGCCAAAAAAAGGTGGAAGAATGATGCATTAGAGAGAAAGATCGTAGCAGGCCCAATCAGGAAAAAGAGGGACAATGGCCTTGTAGGTCACCACTCCTTAGCCTGGGAAAACCTCGTCATCCGGGAGCAGGCGTGGCCCAAATGACAACCTTGGTCGATTTATTTTATATTTTAAATTCACTGTCTGGACCATATGAAGGTGTCCTCTTCCTCCCTTGGGACAAACCCTCCCACAACGTCCCCTCCCACCCGACCAGCAAAAGGGAGAGAGGGTAGCGTGGCAACATCTACAATAAAAATAACACAGTCTCTATATCCGTAACTCATGTGCCCAAGGTTGGGTTGTGGTATTGATTCAGGCGCTTGAGAATTTCTGTTAGCTGCATGCTTTGTTGTAATTCCGACGGTTGTCGTGAGGTCTGTTCAAGCCATGATTTCACTGTCTCGAGAATTTTGTTGGAAATAATTTCTCGTGTTACCAGGTCTTCTACTGCTTCAAGTGCTGTGGAATATGTATGTTGCCCCGATGGTAGATAGACCGTTAGTTTTGCTGGGTACAGGGTTCGGAATCGGATCTTCTGGGTTCTAAGTACTGGGAACAATGGGGCATAGTCTCTTCTTTGGCGTTGGGTGAAGAGCGCATAGTCATTGTCGAACAATAGGTGCTGCTGGCCCAACATTACTCTACCCTTCTGCCAAGCTTTCCTCAAAATAAGCTCCTTTGTCTGTTAACTGAGCATTCTGATCACAAATGAGCGGGGCCTGGCATCAGGGCGGGTGGGCTTGGGGCCCAAGGTTCTATGTGCTCGTTCTATGTCCAAATGGAGATCGGGGTTGAGCTCTAGTACCAGCCTGAGGAGGTAATCAGCAAAACCAAGTGTATCGTTACCTTCCTCATTTTCTGGAATGCCAAATATCCGGATATGTTGGCGCCTGCCCCGGTTCTCCGCATCCTCTTGTCTGGAGGCCATGGTCAGTTGTTCTGTTGCCAAGATTTTTATTAAGTTTTCTAGTTCTTCTATCTTGTCAGTGTTAACTGTGATCTGCTGGTCAGCCTCATTTATTCGGGTTTGTAACGTACGCAGTTCAGATCTGATGTCCACCATTGCTTCTCTGACCTCTCCAAGGAAGTCAGCAATCGTCATTAATATCGTTTCAATATTACCCTCTGCTATTGATTTTTTATTTTTAGTTGCTGAGGGTGCAGAGGATTGTTTCCTTGAGGATCCCAGGCTAGGGCGTATTTGAGACTCCGGGTCGTCTGAGCAGCGCTCTTCCATATCGACGGTGTCTGCCATAGCCTGGAAGCGATTTTTATGAAGGGTCGACATCTAATGCTGTAGGACACCAGGTTAGTCTGATTCTTTTTAAGTTTTATTGTTTTTGTTGCTTTTGGTGTCCGATTTTTGCTATATTAGTCGGAGGGCTCCGTTACCGCACTGTCTAACAGATCATGCCGGAACCGGAAAGCCCAGCAGGCATCTTTTGATTTGACCAGCAGATGTTGTTTTCTGGGCAGCCCAACTGAAGGTGAAGCGATCCTGGAGACGATCGAAAGCGACCTACAAATGTACGCAGGCCTGGGTCTCATGCTTCGTGGTCAGGCGAGTAGAGCGCCCGTAGCGCGATTGATGCGCAACATCTTCTGCCCACATGGTCACTGATGAAATCTGGGAGAGGACTTGCCGTCCTTCGCGAGCAAAGACTGAGATGAAGACACAAAGTGTTTTAAACTTTTTAGGAAATAAATACGAACATACGAATCTAAAGATTTAGAACGCAAGGGCCTACTCAGTGTGAGAGCAGTAAGGAGGGAACCTGCTTCTTCCAGCGGAAAGGAAGATCTGGCGTCATGGGGCGGAGCTGAGAGATATACCACCTGGGTGGATGGGAGGAGCCACCTTGAAGACTTTCCGGCACATCTTAAAGGGGAAAAGACACCGCCAGAACGTGTGGATAGAACAACATATCCAAGTCCCTAGAACAAAGTATTAGAGAACTCAAAAGCTGCAAAAAATTAAGGAAAAGCAGGTTTTATGTCAGAATTTATATTTTTTAACAAGTAACAGCGTTTCCCCAAAAGCAGGAACTGTGCTGTCTCATGGCCTTCTCCAGTTCCTGGAAACCAATCAGGAAAAGGAGAAATTGGTAAAAATGATAATTAAATAAATTAGACAACCTAATTAATGCACAGTATTAAGAATTAACTAGAAACAAAATAAAATTAAGTAATAACTTAGGTAAATCCCTCTGAAGGCCAGAAGAGTGGACTGGTATTTCAGGGAGACTGCTCTCTTTAGCAGTGAGCTGTACTTCAGGGTGACTGCTCTCTTCAGTGGGGAAACAGATTTGAAGAAAAGCAGTTAGAGGGAGGGTAACCACAGTACAGAGTTTGAATTTCATTCTAATTCTAAATTCCATAATGAGCATAAATTCCATCACTGGGGCAACTCAATCCAGTGGACTGAGATGCAGCTTATGAATACATACTGATGGATTCCTGGGGTTAGAGACAGCACAGATTTTATTCAGACACATGGAAGTCACAAGCACATTTTTAAACACCTACAATAACATTTATCCCAAAACATCTGTCTATATAAACCAAATACGACATGACGTGACTGAAGATACCACATTTATCTTCATGAGAGTCCAATGATGTTAAGATATCTCACTTGTGGCTTCCCCTCTTGTTAGATATCATAATATTACTGGACTCTCATTAAGAAAAATATATCTTCAGTCAGACCAACACACACACACACACACACCTAACCTCTCCACACACTTTGCTATTGTCTTATTATAGATAATTCCTGAAGAAACTCTGAGGTCGAAACGACAATTTATTTTCTCTATTTTGTATTTCAGCATGCATTTCAAATGATTTTTTTGTCTTGTTTTCAGGCCACATGCCAACACAGACCCTTGTTTTTTTTTTTTATTATGAACCCCCCCCCTTTTTTTCTCCTGTAAGTGCCCATCCACTTCCCGAGAGGAGCCCCCGCAGCATTACACCCAACAGGCAGGGTTATGCCACAAGTCAATATAAGTGGTCAAGAAGCAGTGGGCACTTTATCAACCCTACACACCTGCCCCCTTCCCAAGTCAGCATGTGCTGCCTCAATAGTACTCCAGATTCCACCACCCCCCAAAGGGGACTTGGGCTCAAGGCACAAACCCAGGTCTTCTGCCTGGAGACATACCACACTACTGCCAATGCCACCTGTCTGGACAGCATCAGAAGTCCAGAACCCATCTGTAAATATAGTCAGTCAGTGCTTCAGATCTATGCTAAGTACACAGGTGTCACTCTCGACAGTGGCAATACTGCTTTTTACTGGCAGCAATTTTTCACAGGGATTTAAAAACAAAATGCATCTTTGGCCTCCAGCATTTGTTCCAGAGAGGCCCCCACTTTCAATAACTAAATTCCTGTGCATCTCATATTGTAAGGAAATACAGTCTCACTGTGCTGTCTGGTATCATGATGGAAAAGGCCATGCTGAATCTCTAAAGCTCCCTGTCGCTAATTGCACTGCAGCTGTTTAATCTTCCTTTTCATGTCAGTCACTGCTCACTAAAAGGGGGTAATTAGAGTTCAACTCCCTTTTAATTCAAATCCTATACAGCCCATCAAACCATGCAAGTACAGAAATGACATTTACTTTCAAATGTTACTTGCTAACTCCTTATAGTTCACAGATCACAAATGAGCTTCAAAAACTGCACTATTGGAGGACAATAGTCAATTAGATCCATGAAATGGAGAGAATTACTCACACACTAATTGACAGGACGGAATTATGCTCCTCCAGATGGAATGGATGGATCCTACACGTGATGACCAAAGATCCAGACTCTGTCCCATAAGTAGTGTGGTATCCTAATTATACTTTAGAGCATGACGACAATAACATACCAACAGGGTTGTCTTGTCAATCAGATGGATGGGGTATATTATTCGTCTGAGAAATACATCATGGCCTCGAGTGTCCTCTCTTTTTTTTTTTCTCCCCTTCCCCACGTGCAGAGATTATCAATTAGGTTGGCCATGCTGGGTTAATATGTTAAATTTGCATAATACATTTATTCAACCCCCCACCCCCACCCCATGCTGTCACTACAGAGGGGAGGACATAATAAGAAATGGTTCCCCAGGGCCTGGCCAGTACTGAACTACCTTCTGTACTGTAAATTCACACAAATTTATATGGATAGCCAATATATTGCCTTTGTGGATAGTGCAGACTTTGAAAAAGTTTAATAAAGATTATATTTACAAAACAAAAAAACTGCACTGCCAGCTCCGTGGCACCGGGTAATTGCCTGGCACGCTGGCAAATCGGGTTTGTGCCCGAGCCCAGGATGGCAGAAGTGGAGACAGGCAGGGAGGGTTTGGAGTGTCTGCTGGACGCTCTCCTCCCTGCATCGCTCTGGAACGGCTCCTGGTGACCTGTTGTGGCGGCGCACTTTGCAGCGTGCATAACCAAGTGCTGCAGTGCGTTCTATCAGGATGCTGCATGTGTGCAGACGCTTTGTCAGCAGGGGGTGAACTTAGGGGAAAAACTGGAAAAATGGCTGCCCGGTTGACCAGATGATGGTCGCCGGGCCCCATCCCCACCACCACCCCAGGTTCCCCTCTCTCTCTCAATCAATCAATCAAAATCTTTATTTAATCAGGCGGGCACCATTGAGCAGAGCTCATTTTCGAGGTGGACCTGGGGTCTATAGTACAAAAGAAAAAGTTCACACAAACGAACAGCAACAGATACAATGCAGGGACATAACAGCAAAAAGCATATGTAAATACAGGTGCAAATATAAGTGCAGGATACAGTACAAAAGAACATTATACAGTCAATCAAAATGTACAACACAAGTGTATTGGAGAACTGTATAACAAGCAATGTTGCCAGCAGAGTCCATGCTAGGTAAATCCAATCAACTTGTCTAACAAAAGAGCAACTGAGGTGTATCTGTATATATACAAGCAAACAGTGTTGCCGGTAAGGACCAGGCCCAGGAGGGGGGGCCCTTCTGGCGAAGTGATATGCCAGGCACGCATGGAAGGCACAGAATCGGGGCTGACAGCGGATGGCAGGAGTGGGACGTCACTGCGGTGGGGAGGACCAAGGCAGCCCGAAGGAGTGGACAGCCTGGCAGAGGCGGGCACAATTAAATAAAGCACACAAAAAAAACAACTGCACTGATTTCTATACTGTTTCTACACTGGCTTTCCACAGTGCAGGGTGTTAATCACTGCACCTTGCTGCATTTGCACCAATATGCACACAGAGAGTTGACAAATGCTGCTCAAGTCACCAGCAACAGCTCGCTCTACTGCTGGCTACAACTCTGCAAGTTAATCAGCAGCTCACTTTGCTGTAGGCTGCCCTTCTCTAAGTTAACCCTGCTGTAAGCTGCCTTTATCCAAGTTAATTAGCAACTCACTCTGCTATATATGCTACCTTTCTGCAAACTACTAACCCTTCTGTAGGCTGCCTTTCTGCAAGTTAACCCTGCTGTAAGTTGCCTTTCTGCAACTCAACTAGCAGCTCACCCTGCTGTACAGGCTCCCTTTCTGCAAGTTAACCAGCAGCTCAACCTGCTACATAGGCTACTTTTCTGTAAGTTATCTAGCAGCTAACTCAGCTATACAGACTACCTTTCTGCAAGTTACCCTTCTGCTGACTGCCTTTCTGCAAGTTAACTAAGAGCTAAACCTGCTACACGGGTTGCCTTTCTGCAAGTTAACCAGCAGCTCACCCTGCTATGTAGGCTGCCCTTCTGCAAGTTAACCCTGCCATAGGCTGCCAGCAAGTTATCCAGCAGCTCGCTCTGCTTATACAGGCTTTCTTTCTGCAAGTTAACCCTGCTGTACACTGCCTTTCTGCAAGTTAACCAGAAGCTCAACCTGCTGCATAGGCTGCCTTTCAGCAAGTTATCTAGTAGCTCACATTGTTATACAGGCCATCTTTCTGTAAGTTAACCCTGCTGTAAGCTGCCTTTCTGCAAGTTAATTAGCAGCGCACTCTGCTATACAGGCTACCTTTCTGCAAACTACTAACCCTGCTGTAGGCTGCCTTTCTGCAAGTTAACTAGCAGCTAACCCTGCTATACAGGCTACATTTCTGCATGTTAACCCTGCTGTAGGCTGCCTTTTTGCAAGTTAACTAGCAGCTAACCCTGCTATATAGGCTACCTTTCTGCATGTTAACCCTACTGTAGGCTGCCTTTCTGCAAGTTAACCTGTAGCTCACTCTGCTATATAGGCTGCCTTTCTGCAAGCTAACCCTGCTAAAGGCTGCCGTTCTGTAAAAATGAAGGTTGAGGGGGAGAGAAAAATAAATAAATACAGCAGACTGGGCAGACCAAGTGGTCTTTACATGCCGTGAGATTCTGTTGCCAAGTTAACTAGCGTAGCAGTTCACCATGCTATATAGTCTGCCTTTCTGCATGGTAATCCTGCTGTAGGCTGCCTTTCTGCAAGCTAATCCTGTCATAGGCTGGTCTTCAGCAAGCTAACTAGCAGCTAACCCTGCTACATAGACTGCCTTTCTGCAAGTTAACCCTGCTGTAGGTGGACTTTCTGCAAGTTAACCCTGCTGTAGGCGGACTTTCTGCAAGTTAACCAGCAGCTCACCTTGCTGTAGGCTGCCTTTCTACAAGTAAACTAGCAGCTCACTCAGCTATACAGGCAGCCTTTCTGCAAGTTATCCAGCAGCTCACTCTGCTATATAGGCTGCCTTTCTGCAGCTTATACAGCAGTGACCAGCGGGATGCCACAGGGCTCTGTGCTCTGGCCGGTGTTGTTTGGATTGTTCATATCGGATATTGCACACGGGGTTGGGAGCAGGAGCAGTTTGTTGAGCTGTGGTGGATGTCAGAGGGGTGGCAGAAGCTACAGGGTGACCTAACCACACTTGAGGAGTGGTCTGCAAGGTGACAATTGCATTTTAATGCAAAGAAGTGCAAAGTTATGCACTTCAGGGCAAAGAACCCGAGGAGGGAATATTGGTCGGGTGGGGTGTGGTTAGGGGTCACTGAGGAGAAGGATCTGGGGGTCATAGTAACAGGGAGCATGAAAAACTCTGCTCAATGTAGGAGGGCTGCAGCTAGGGCCAATAGGATGCTGGGGTGCACTGTGTGGGGATTCTTGTCCAGACACAAGGAGGTGATCCTGCCCCCATACAGGTCCTTGGTCAGGCCGCAGCTGGAGTACTGCGTGCAATATTGGCATCCGTATCTGAGGAAAGATATCACTGCTCGAGGCAGTGCAGCATAGGGCGACAAAAATGACACAGGGGATGGAAGGCAGAACTTATGAAGAAAGGCTGAGTCACTTGAGTCTGTTTATCCTGGAGGAGAGAAGGGATCGGGGGGGACATGACTGAAACCTTCAAGTACCTGAGAGGGATCAACAAATCTGGCACAGAGGGGCTGTTTAAGCTGAGGAAGGTAAGGGACATGAGAGGGCATGGGCTAAGATTAAAGGGAGGTAGGTTCAGGAGGTAGACGAGGAGGCATTATTTCACTGAGAGGGTGGTGTCGAAATGTAATGCTGTGCCAGAGGAGCTGGTGGCATGCAGGAAGGTGGTGAGTTTCAAAAGGGCATGGGACAGGGCAAGGAGGGGGGACTGGATAAACGACACTGAACAGTTTCAGCAGGAGAATGGAGGGTTGAGGGTGGGGCAGCTGCAATATAAGGGTGTTAGATGCACATACGAGCAGACTTGATAGACCGTGAGGCCCATTTCTGCTGGCAAGTTTTGTATGTTCGTAAGTTAACCAGTAGCTCACCCTGCTGTAGGTTGCCTTTCTACAAGTTAACCAGCAGCTAACCCTGCTATATAGGCTACCTTTCTGCAAGTTATCTAGCAACTCACCTGATTATGGGCTGCATTTATGCACGTTAACCAGCAGTTCACTTTAGAAACTTAGACTCTGACAGCAGATAAGGACCACGTGACCCACCCAGTCTGCCCATTTCCCTACCTATTGGATAAGCTGCAGATCTCAGTTTTACCAACAGCCTACTTCCTCCTACCTCCCACCAGAATTGCCTTATGTCTGTCCCATGCATTCTTAAATTCCACAACTGTTTATGACCCCACAACCTCCTCAGGAAGGCTGTTCCATGCATCCACCACCTTCTCCGGGAAAAAATACTTCCTCACATTGCCCCCAAGTCGTTCCCCCTCTATCTTCAAATTGTGCTGCCTTCTTCTTGCACATCTCTTTTTCTGAAAGATGCTACCCTTTTGGACTACCGTAGAAAGTTCCTGTGTGTGTGTGTATATATGTGTATATATATATATATATATATATATATATATATATATATATATATGCGTTTAAATTACTAGTCTTCGTGGTGGTGACTTTTTTTTTATTTTATTCATTTTCAAACATGTAAGTACATATGATATTTGGTTCTGAATACAGTATAATGTACACAGCAATATCACAACAGAACATATCACTTTTCATCCTTTGTTACACATATGGGAGAAATTCTCAATATAAAATTATTCACCACATATTACAAAATGAGCCTTTTGCAGCATAACCAAGAACGAAGATCAAAAATCAATACCAAAAAACTCCAATTCAAGTCTCAAGCACTGAAAAACAGCACTAATAGTGACCTGAAGTCCATAAAAACTGAAATAAAGAAAAATGTCTAAACATTCCAACACATTCAAAGTATGTTGCCAAGTACTTTATTTTTATTTGCTGGGTTTTGGCAACCGAGTAAATTCGCTGAGACTTCCATCCCTTTGTCAGGAGCGACGCAGAATAAGTTACATACAGTAAAATGGATTCACGTGATACAGGCAGTATAGCGCAGTGATTTAAGGCTCTGAGTTGCAAACCTGAAGACATGGGTTTGAATCCCACAGCCCCTTCTTGCATACTGTGTGATTCTGAGCAAGTCACTTAACTTCCTTGTCCTCCCAGGTTGCACCTGTAAACAAGCTTTCAGCTTAGTGTGTCTCTCCTGGTTTAAAATAAACAACAAAAAAAACAAGATCTGATTACATGAACATCCAAAAATGCCAGCAGATACAGACCATTTCAGTCTATGTAGTCTGCTCGAGTGTGCAGTACTTCAGCCATTCACACTGCAGTTGCCTCACCCCCCCCCCTTCTTACCTCCTGCATTCTTCATGCACACACAACCCTATCCCCATCCACCCTCAATTTGGACCCTCCCTTTGATCCTGTCCCACCCCCTCTTGAAGCTGCTCACTGTCCTTAATGATACCACCTTCTCCAGCAGCGCATGCCATCTTGTAACCACCCTTTCCGTGAACTAGTGCCTCCTCATTTCTCTCCTGAATCTTCCTCCTTCCAGTTTCAGACTGTGTCCCCTGGGTTCCCTCCCACCTTTTACGTGAACATTTTCTTGGTGCTTACTTTGTTTATGCCCTTCAGGTACTTATTTATTTTTTTATTTATTAGTTTTTGTTGCTTTTGTAGGGTAGGTGCATTAGGCAAAAACCCTGCCTATTTTCAAGCACGACCCAGGAGAGTACAGTATACAGTTTTACAAAAAACAGGACAAAGGTAAAGGTACAAAGCAGTAGATAATACAGAAACCCATGGATATCCTCGCAGGGATAGTAGGGAAATCAGAAACATACGTTTAGCAGTAGCCATCCATGCAGGGATGGAAGGCAGGAGGGAATAGGAAACGAGATGCCCATTCCAGAGTAGTGGCATTCTGTGCGAGAAGGACCATTGTCCGAAAGTGGTTCATACCCTTGGGACCTCAAGCAGGGGTTGTGAGGAGCCGCACAGATGCTTTCTCATAGGCTTCCAGGACAGTACACCTTTGGGACCAGGAAGACAGTTCTTTAACATCTTGTACGCCAATCAAAGAGTTGGGTACTGGAGGCGTTCTTCAAGTGCAGGTCAGTTAAGGGGAATAAGCACATCACAATGATGCTCTGTACTCCCTGCTTCAGACACAAACTTGCCAACTCAGTGGTACAGGGTTTTTAGTTTAGTAAGCTCTGCGCCCTTTGGGGAGGATAGGATTGGTGTCCCATACATTATCACAAGGAGAAGAACACTGCTGGCTACAGATCGATGGGCTTCATTAGTTAGGTAAGGTTACAGAGAAACATAGAAGCTGTCGGCAGAAAAGGCCCTCTTGGCCCACCTAGTCTGCACTAAAGTCCCTACCTACTGTGCTACCATAGACCCTAACTGATCTCGGGCCTTACACCCCTCCCCAGCCCTGTTACTAAGGTCCCCAATGTCTATCCAATGCATGTTTGAAACCTGCTACCATTTTGGTACCTACCACCTCTGCTAGGAGGTTGTTCCAGGTGTCCACCACCCTTTCTGTGAAGAAACATTTCCTCACATTCTCTCTGTCTCTCCCCCCCCCAGCTTCATATCATGCCCCCTCATCTCATTCTAGAGGATCTCTTTCTGTGCAATATGCCACCCTCCCATACCTTACTGATACCCTTGAGGTATTTGAATGTTTCTGTCATGTCTCCCCATTATCTCCTTTTCTCTAGTGACTACATATTTAATTCCCTAAGTCTTTCCTTGCAGGGCTTCTGATGCAGACCATGCACCATTCTGGTTGCCCTTCTCTGTACCACCTCCACCTGGTGTATGTCCTTCCTGAGGTGGGGCCTCCAGAACTGGACACAGTACTCCAGGTGTGACCTCACCATTGATCTATATAGGGGTAACACTACCTCCCTTTTTCTGCAGGTGATATCCCTCCCTCCGCACCCCAGCATCCTCCTAGCCTTTCTGACTGCCTTACCACACTGCTTTGCTACCTTCAGGTCATCAGATATGATGACCCCCAGATCCCTTTCCTGTTTTGTAGTTAACACACACACACACACACACACACACACACACACACACACACACAATGATATGTTGCCCTTGCATTTCTATGCCCCATGTGTACAATTTTAAATTTTTTGGCACTGAAGCCCAGTTGCCAAACCCTTGACCAGTCTTCCAGTTTTTCTAGATCTTCCTTCATTATCTCCAGCCCCAATTGCAGATTTTTTGTGTCATTCGTGGACAGGCATACCCTTCCTTCCAGCTGAAGAGTACTGGTCCCAGTATTGACCCTTATAGCACCCCACTGGTTACCTTACCTTCCTCTGAGTGAACTCCATTTACCACCACCCTCTGAATTCTGTTACTTAGCGAACTTTGTGCCTATTTTAATATCTTTGGACCGATTCCCATGCTGCCTGGCTTGTTTACCAGTCTTCTGTTTGGAACGGTGTGGAAGGCCTTACTGAAATCCAGGTAGGCCATATCTACCACTCCTCCCTGATCTACCTCTCTGGTAACCCAGTCAAAAAACTTTATCAGGTTTGTTTGGCAAGATCTATCCCCTGTGAACCCATGCTGCCTCGGATCCTGCAATCCACTGGTGTTAAGGTATTCCCCAATCCTTTAAGTAGAGTTTCCATAACCTTGCCCACCACCAAAGTCAAGCTTAGAGGTCAGTATTTTCCTGCCTCTTCCCTATTCCCATTTTTGTGTAGTGGGACCATATCTGCCCTCTTCCAGACCCCCCAAACTTCCCCTGTATCCAGTGATAGACTGAATAGGGCTGTCAAGAGGAGCAGACAATTCCTCCTTTAGTATCCTAGGGTGAACCACATCTGGCCCCATAGCCTTGTCTACTTTTAGTTTTGCTAGTTCCCCGAGGAATCTCTCCACCGTAAAAGGGCTAGTGTCCACCTCCCTTTCCTGAATGCCCTTCTCCACTATCTGTGATCCGTCACCAACCCCTTCCTTTGTGAATAATGAACAAAAGTACTTGTTCAGTATGTCAGCTTTCTTCTGGTCCTCTTCCACACCCTCCCCCCTTTTCCCTTTTAGTCTTACTATCCCTGCCTTGCTTTTCTTTTTTTCACTCATGTACCTGAAGAAAACGTTATCTTCTTTTTTTGCTGATTTGGCAGTGTTTTCCTCTGTTTGTGCTTTAGCTCTCCTAACTGCCTTCCCTGTCTCCCTTTGTTTCTCCTGATAACTCTCCCTATCCTCTTCCTTCTATGTCATCTTGTACCTTATGAATGCCTGCTTCTTTGAGCTTTTTGAAGTCTGAGCCTATAGAGCAGCCCGGCTTGTGAGAAAAGAGCTTAGAGAGGTGTTCACGTGCGTCAAAGGAGAGCTCCTGGTCAAGCCAAATGCAGAGGTATTTTATAGTGCTTAATATTCCAGCCATGTACCTGAGGAGGTAACAATCTGAAAGATATCATTTCAGTCAGAATCCAGTTTTCTGTATCCAAACAGCATGGCCTTGGTGTTTTTTTTACCACTGAGGACAAGTCAGCTGGAGACAAACCAAGACAGAAGTTTAAGGAAGCCATTGTTTAGTCCAGTTTTTACAGCATAAGACCGCATCATTAGCATACAGGAGTAGTTTGGCACTGCTGTGCTTGGAGGGAAGCTTGTTGACAAACAGTGTGAGAAAAGTATGGGCCCCAGGATGCAGCCTTGGGGCACCCCATCTGAGATGTCACATTGCGAGAAGAGGCATGTCCCACACTTAACAGACTGCTTATGCCCTATGAGGTAGCTTTTAAACCACTAGCAAGGGAGTTGGCCTAGGACCAGTCTTTTTAGTTTAGATGGCAGTAGGTCGTGGTTTACTAAATCAAAGGCCTTTGTTAGGTCAACAAATGTAGCCCCCTTAGGGTTACCATGGGTTAAAGCGTGTAGGACATCTGTAGGGTTACCATGGTTTAAAGCGTGTAGGACATCTGTAGGGTTACCATGGGTTAAAGCGTGTAGGACATCTGTGGTGAAGCATACCAGGGCTGAAGCAGTGTTGTGGTGCTTGTGGAACCCCATGCTGAAAACCCATGAGCAGTGAGTGGGTTTCAGTGTATGCCAACAATTGGTTATACACAAATCTCTCTTGGACCTTTCCCAGGGTGCCTATAAAATATAAACAGCAATAAAAATATTTGGCCTTAAGTGATCAAAATCCTAATAATTTAAAAGTAGAAACAAGTGCCATTTTCTTTTACTGCTTTTATACAACGTTCAAGCAAGCTGAACTATTCGGTGCAAACAGCACTGTCTGTGTAGAAACAGCAGCAGTTGATTGTAAATGTTTAAAACAGCAGTAGACACAATTAATGCCATCAGTACTTCTGTCTCAATGATAAAAGAAAAATGGGGATTACATTAAGCTGCAAACAGACACGGGGAACCAAGTGCACATTTAGCCCACTGCTTCCTCCAAAACCATGTGGTAGTGGCCATCTTGTCGTCCATGATATCCTGCTGGCACCACACACATCCGGGCTGGAGAACAAGCCAATTACACAAAACAAGAAAGTTTAACTTTGTGTGGTTCACCATTCCCAGTATCTGTACCAATGGTATCACAAATTAACCCACATATTATTCCTCCATGCTAAAGTCCCATAGGTCAGGGTATACCTTGAGGCACAATATTAAGTAATTTAAGCAATACTGCATAACAGGGTATGTGTCGTGCTGGAATAACATCATGCCTCCGATGGTTGGGCATGAGGCTGTAGGCCGACTGCATCCAACACCCGAGAAGTAATGTTATCCCAGCATGACACACACACTTGAGTGCATTATTGCAATAATACAATGGCTCATTTGTAAACAAAAATGTTTTTTTCAATCTTTTTTCAATGTGTATTAATACTTAGAAGAAAAATAGTGCTGTTTATTTTGGCCAGTAGGTGGCGCTCCTATGGTTTTAATGTGGATCTGTCCATTAACCTTTCTGTCTGAATACAGTCAGTCAAGGACTCTGTTCTGTCCCCTTTCTGTCTGGTCCACTAATCCTATACAGACACACACACACACACACACATTTTTAAACTGTCTCTGTTTCTCTCTATGCAGCTTGGAAGATGCAGACTTGGCTGGCCGCCTCCTCGTACTGTACCCCCACCAATCTGATGGTCACGCCTCTGTGTTTGGTCCCCCTGGTACAGCTGCACCTGTTTGTACCAGGGGAAGAACATTAACTACCTGTCTTTTGTTTCTGTCGGCTTCCGGAGTGCTGAATGCAGTGTGCTCGGCATGATTCTCTCTCTCACCCTACTGACTCGCAGCTCCGTTACCTGGTAAATGTGGCTTGGGAACTGCGTGTAGACCAGAAGGGACTGCTGTGAACACTTTTACATTTGTGAGCCGGAGGGACTGCTAGGTTGTGAAGCCAATCGGACGTCTTTCAGTTAGATGCTTTATTTAATTTTATTTTTTATGAATGAATGCTGCTGGGCATGCTGGCCGTTACAATGTTGCTGAGAAGGCATCTGAGAGTACAGCAGGGGACTGATGTGAAGCTGATCGTAAACACAGCTTTCACTTCCCTTTTTTGGGGGGGCAAATAAGAACAGGAAAGTGACGAGTGATTTACGGGAATGTGTGAGGGTTATGGGATTGATTTTGGTAGTGTGTCTGCTGTGGGAGGGAGGGATTTACATTTTTAAAACTTTTTAAAGTACTAGCAAACTGCACAGTGACCATGGCAAGTGTGGGCAACTTGGACATGGCATGTGTAATGACTTCAACACCTGATGTGGTTGTGTGTGCTGGACCTTGACACAATGATGCCATGCTGGGATAACACCTCTGTAGAAGGCAACCACTGACCAATCAGAGGACAGGATTTTTTTCTTGTCACCGTGTAATTCAACTTTACATCTCAGTAATTATGAGAAGTTCAAATGTTAAACCTACTGAGAAATGCAAACAGCACCAGTCCTCTCCCTCTGAGGTCTGGAGTGGTCTGTTGTGAAGCAGTCTTCTCTAATTGTTTCTTTTTCCCCGCTTCAGAGGGGTCCTTGTACAGATAAGTCTTACTGGCACAGTTAATTGTTGGCTTTGTTGGAAACTGGAGTGCACATGAGATGCCAAAAACACACAGGCCAGACTTCACTGCATCAAAGCATTTAGGGACCCATCTAGTAGCAAAACTTAATCTGGAAAGCAAAAGATTCTGTTACTGTTTTTTTTTTTGTAGCTTGTAATACGCTGTCCCTTACATGAGGTCCCCTGGGAACAAGCAAGAGTGTTTTAGGCTGATCTGGGTTCAGAGTCTGTTTCCTGAGAGTGATTCTATAACACTACATGAATTAATCCAATTACATGCAGGTCTAAAATCTTTTGGAACAAGTCATGAATAAAGTCCATAAGATCCGGGCTCTCCAATTCTTCTAGCACTCCAAGGAATCTAATCCTCATAATCCTAACACCGTTTTCAAGGTGCTCTTGATGCAGAGGCAAAAGTTTGTTTTCTTTTATCATCCTTGAACGCTCTTGGTGACTTATCAGCAGAGTAATAAGCAAGTTTAACCCTGGTTGTGACAGTCTCAGTTTTTGTCTCCCTAGTTGTAAAATGGGCATTATGAACTGAGGATCGTAAATAGAGGAATCTGATTGGCTGAGAGCTCTTTGAAGCCGTGATGATATCAGGCTACATCATCACAGCTTCAAAAAAAGCTCCAGTGCCACCAGCCTCCTTGCTTTCTACTGTCTGAGAACTATTTTTTTCAAAATGTACTCCTACACCACCCAAAAACTCATTTATAAAACGTTTTAAAACCTGTTTCTTTTATTTTGTTTTATTTATAAAACTTCAAACTCAGTTCATAATAGCAATAAGTCACTCCAGGGTGTGGTATATCATGGGATATCATCACTTCGGGTGGCTGAACTCACTCGGCCGCCCAACCACCCAAGGTGCAACGACATCCCATGGTATACCACACCCTGTTGTACCTTATTGCTTAATTATACAATGGCAAGAACATTTCCTTGACTCAGATTCGTCAGTGTGTGCCTGGGACAATGAGGTTATCTGAGAATAATCTCACTGTACGTCAGGCACACACATGACCACGGCTCATGAACTTGAAATCCCTCCCTCCCAAAAAAAGCCGTCATCGCGATCTGCTTCAATCAATCAATCAATCAATCAAAATCTTTATTTATCCAGGCAGACACCATTGAGTAAGCTCATTTGCAAGGTGGACCTGCATCTCACAAGTCATAAATGATACAAAGGATCACACAGCAATACGAAAGGAAAAAAAAAAAAGAGATAATACAATGTAATACATTGGAAGAACAGCAGTGAAATGAGAGAGGAGCACATACATACTAAATAAAACCACACATAGTTACATGCAATAAGGAATACATTTGGGTAAAAAAGATGGAGAAACCAGACAAAGACGCAAATAAATGGTGAATGCAGCCCTATAATCCAGGAGGATCTGTATAAATAACTAGCTATAAGCATAGCAGGTTAGGAGGGTGGACAGGGGAGTGGAGAACGGGTGGAGTCTAGAGTACAGGAGTACTTGGGGATGTGCTCGGCAAAGGCGCTCACCCTCCAGCGGTTTACGGCTTTACCGCGACTCTGCTGAATTTGGATCCGGCTTAGTGGACTCTGGCGTTGGCTTCAGGGGCACTGCCGCCCGGTAAACACGCATAGAACGGCGGTCGGGTAAGGAGCCCTGGCAGGGTGTGGAGCCGTAAATCATAGACGGTTGAAGCAATGACAGACCTCTTTGATTAGTTTTGCATATAAAGTTTTAAATGATGACACTTACTGAGGTTTTTAGTTTCAGTAATTTTTGTATTTTGTTCCAGAGGGATGTTAGCGAGACGCTTATGGCCGCTCTCCCAATGCGCGTGCAGGCCCTGGGTATCTTTAGGGAAATTAGTGAGCAGCTCCTTAAGGCGTAGGTTTGAAGATCGCTTAGAGGTAAGAGGTCGGATATATAGTGTGGTAGTTTTGAGGTAATAGCTTTTAAGGTCCAAACTGTGGCGTTTCTTTTTTCTTCTGTATTGCAGAGAGGTCCACCCCACAGCAGTGTATAGAGAGCAGTGGTGGGCAGAGGAGGGGAGGCCAGTAATGAAGCGCAACGCTCTGTGGTATAAGATGTCAAGTTTGTCCAGGAGAGAGGTATTGCAGTGGCTGTAGATGAAGTCGATGTAGTCCAGCAAGGGGATGAAGGTGGTCTGGACGAGCTGTTTTTTTGCTACAGGTGTCAGGAGATGGTTTATTCGGTAGAAGAGCCCCAGCGTCTGCTTTAGCTTTTTTACCATGTCCTCCAGGTGTTCCCCAAAGGAAAGTTTGTGATCTAGCCAAATTCCCAAATATTTGAATTTGGGGACATAGTCCAGTTTTCCCCCAGTAAGGTGGTGATAGGGGGGTAAGGTGCCAATGGACAGGTAAGGCTGAGTGTTGGCGGTGGACAGGATCATTGCCTTGGTTTTTTTAGCGTTCAGAAGTAGCTTTTTTTTCCAGTAGCTGGTATTGGAGGGTGTCAAAGTCTTGTTGCAGGTCTGTGCGGGCAGTTTCTTGGGTTGACCGACTTGGGTATAGAACTGTGTCATCCGAGAACAGGTGGATACTAGCTTTTTTATGCCTAGGTCTATGCTGTTGATGTATATGGTGAAGATTATTGGACCCAGGATACAGCCTTGGGGGACACCTCTTACTAACGGTTTAGAGAGTGGTAGCTCCCCATCTGCTTTAACCTGCTGGAGCCTGTCCGTGAGATAGTCCTGGAACCATCCAAGGGAAGTAGAGTCAAGACCTAGGGCTTTTAAAGGGGATAAGAGTAGGGAGTGATCTACGGTGTTGAAGGCCTTGCTTAGGTCACGGAACACAGCGCAAAAAATTTTTTTGTTATCAAAGTCGTTTTGCCAATCATTTGTTACCTTGGCCAGCACTGTAACTGTACTGTGTTTTGACCGAAAGCCTGACTTTAACGGATTTAGGAAGTCTGACTTTTCCAGGAAGGCTCGTAGCTGTGCATTCACTATTTTTTCTAACAGTTTACATAGTATAGGGTGTAATGAAATTGGCCTGTAAGTGTTTAAATCACAGGGATCCCCAGATTTAAATAACGGGATAATGTGGGCAGTTTTCCATACGATAGGTAGAGACCCCTGGGATAGTGATAAGTTGAACAAATGCGTAACGGGCACTGCCAATACAAACCAGGCCACCTTTAAGAAGTAGGGGCCTAGCGAGTCCGCCCCTGCGCTTTTCTTGGTATCCAAGTGAATGAGTTACTCTTTGACTTCTTTCAGAGAAGCAGGTGCGAAGGAGAAGGTAGCATTTGTTAAATTTGGTTCAGGTGGTGGTGCAGGCATCTGAGAGCGCAGGCTGTAGGCAGGAGAGTTATGGAAGGCTAGTCCGGCTAAGGCGAAGTGGTTGTTAAATGCTTGCAAAATGTCCTTTTTGTCGCTAAGAAGGACATTGTTGGAGGAGATTTTAGAGGGGAGTGTGCTTCCCAACGTATGACCTGAGAGGTCTTTTATTGTTGACCAGAATTTGGTTGGGCAAGTTGAAGCAGCATCAAGCTCAGTACAGTAGTAGTTGGACTTGACCTCTCTAGTCAACTTTGTGCAACAGTTCCTGGCAGCTCTGAAAAGACACCAGTCTTTGTCAAGCTGAGATTTACGAATGGTTTTCCACAGCTTATCTCTTTTTAGCAGTGCAGCTTTAAGTTGTGGGGTAAACCAGCAATGGGTTCTAGGATTTAAACAAGTTTTGACCAGTGGAGCATGGGTGTTGAGGGCCTGTGTTAATATTTCTTGGAATGTGGTGTATGCATTGTTCACTTGTCTGGCAAGGTAGAAAATCTGCCAGAGTGGGGAGTCCTTAAGGTCATTGGCATAGGCATGTGGGTCGAAGTTTCGCTTTGATCTCTTGGTGGAGAATTTTGAAGTAGTTTTGGCCAAGTGATTTGTTCTCACTCCAGCAATAAAACAGTGGTCACTGATGTTGGCACGGAAGATACCAGCATGTAAGTAGAGGTGAGGTTTGTTTACTAGCAGGACATCTATCAGGGTACTATCAGCTGGGTTTTTCTTATTGATGCGTGTTGGTTCATTAATAAGCTGTGAGAGTCCATGGGGGTTGCAGAGGGATTTGAGAGGTAGTGAGGCGCTGGTTAACCAGTCGTAATTAAGGTCTCCCAATATTATAGTTTCTAGGTTGCAGGAGTCCAGCATGGAAGATAGCTGAGTCAGGAGCTGGGGTCCAGCTGAGGGTAGCCTGTATCAGCCAATGATTTGAATGGCTAATGCAGGGGTAATTTAAATTTTTAGGGATAAGCATTCATAAGCACCAGCGTACGAGGAGGAATCGAGTATAGAGACTGAGAATTTGTCCTTGATATAGATGACAACTCCACCGCCCCGGTTTGTCTGTCGGTTCTGAATAGTAGGTAGTTAGGTATTCCAATCTCCATATCAAGTGTGGCTGGCCGTAGCCATGACTCTAATATAACAAACACATCAGGATCGGTAACACTTCAGATAACATTACAAAAAATCACTCCACATCCCACATCACATAAAACCCACATCATTCGGCTACACTATGAACGCCAAACCCACTTGCTCTGCCAATAAAACAAATGAGACCGAGGGTGCTTTTTAAACCTATCACCAAAAACAAAACAAATCATCCTGTCACACTCTGTGCAAATCACTGCTGCATGTGCTTTCACTTTCTCCCTGTTTCCATTTCCCTACACTTCACAAAGGCACACAGTCAGTTGCCTGCACCCTCTTCTCACCGAAACATTCTTTGGAGTGAAACAGCAGTAGACTGTAGTGTACAACAAAACATTTTCACCTCACGTCAATTTCAGCTCCCAACAGCATTTAGTAACACTTCCCATGGTAGTCAGGAATTGTCTGACTTCCCATCGCCGCAATTGCCCTTGAAGTTTCCTTCACCGACTCGGTCCCTGCTGCAAATTTTCCCCATCATCATCATGCTACCAAAAAAACAAAAAAGGAAAAGAAAAATGAAATCTTTACTCACTCCCAGGACAGCCAGGAGACCTGGTGGCAAAGCTCACACCACAACCCATTAAGCACACGTGCTCAGGTTCAACTCCACAGAACTCCGTTCAGCATAACGGCTTCTTTCCTTTCTGCTGACTGTAGTCACTAAATCTCCCGAACAATTCAGCCCCCCACCCCAAAATAAAACAATACTGGTACAAATGGCACCACGGTAACACCAAGACAGCAACTGCATGTGTGTGTGTGTTGGGAGGGGAGACAACTAGTAGCAAAGCGCCACCTACTGCAGACAATAGAAAATGTGGACTTCTTTTTAAACACGTTCCTCCACCTAAAAAAATCAATAAAAAATGTAAAGAAACAATGTGTTTCATATTTTTTGCTTTTGTTTTCACAAAAGAGCCATTGTATAATAGCAATAACGCACTCCCGGGTGTGGGTCATGCTCGGATAACCTTACTTCTTGGGTGCTGGACACACTCTTGCGGGCCCATGCCAACCACCTGAGGCATGAGGTTATCCCAGCACAACCCACACCCTGTCATGCATTCTTGCTTAATTGAAGGATTCCACCTTCCTATCTAGGTCTCGGGCGACTTGCAACAGCACACCTCACACAGCTCGGTCTCCTCACTTGCCTCATGGTCAAAACTGCTCTCACTCGCTTGTTCTGGTGTTTTCTTTGTCTTACTCTTCCCAGTCTCTTACGAAGTTCCCTGGGGCAGCTTGCCCATTGTTAAATTTTATAAAAGTTCACTATAGACTGCAAGTTTGCTATCTACCTCACCGAACGATTTCTTATTTGGAGATCAAAAAGCGTTCTTCAAGTTGTAAAAATAAGTTGCTCTCAAGAGTTCCAGTGAAACACATCTAGTTACTTATTATTTATTAGTTATTTATTATTTATTTTTATTTTAAAAACTTTCTCCAGGAAGGCCATACTGAGCTGCGATAGCGCATTTCCAGATGCGTCGGGGGGATATAGGAGGGTGCAAGAAACATAGCATTACAGAATGAATACAGCAGAATACAGTACACATCTGAACTGGAAAAATGTACAGTGGCATATAACTTATGCTAGTACTGTATATATACAGTAGTTATATAGAAGTTATACAGAGAGTCAATCACTTATACACTCACAGGGCAAGCTATATTTTTCTAGATATACAGTATAGGACAAGCTAGAACTTAGCATATACACTTGAATTACAGTGAAAACCAAAACATAATACACGTGAAGTGCTATACTATGCATTTCCATGACAGAAATTACCAGGGAAAATGCAGTAGCCAACTAAGTAATGTTTATTGTGCTATCTATCCCTGTTGGCTGAAGGATCCCCCCCCCCACACACACACACAAAATCATGGGCTTGTGGTGACTATTTCAGTACAGTATGCACCCACTTACTGTAGAAATTCTGAATCTCAGAAGTAAAGAATGATATCAAACACAAACTGAACTGAGAAGGGAATGACTGATGATGTACAGCTATTGATTAAAAAAAGTTCCATTCTCTGTCTCAGCAGCAGTTTGTTAGTTTGCAAAACAAATACTATTTTTTAGCAGTAATGTACACCCAAGGATGTTGGGTGTACATTACTGATAAATATTAATTTAATTTTATGCAGTAATGTACACCGGACATCACTGGGTCATCATCACTGCATTTTTAATACCTTACAACCTCTTTTATTATTGAGTACGTAAGTAATAACTCACCGCAATAAATATGGCCATGGCTAGCTGTTTTTAAGACACTCTTCCCCTGAGATTACTTTTTCTGTACATACTGGATTCCTAGTGGGGATGTGTCCGGATGGTAACAGCTTGCATTTCTGAAGTCATGCAGCACGGCACCTCAGTAAGACATTATCTTATCATAGGGGGCATGTCAAGGGAACAGAAGCTTCTAAAAATGTAAAAACCACATAGCTCGCTTTAGGATTGCAATGAAATGCAAAGGAAAATGAGTATGTTGCTGTTTTTGGTTGTGCCGACCGCTATCTATATTCAAAACAAAAGTTTCTCGACATAATAAAACTTGAAACATAACATTGTCAGAGGTCGGAATTAAGTTTTGCAGTCAGTAGCCAGCATAGCTAGTGACTAGGAAAATTCACTGGCACATCAACTGTTCCAGAAGCCCAACTGATGTACTTCCTGAAATGTTACCTTCCCCAATACATGTCAGAAGAGCTAGTTAAAGGAACACCTTACTAGCCCCAGTACAAAATCTATCAGCATTAGACCAGTGGGCCTCTGTCATCAATGATCCCTACACTGTATGTAATTCATCTGCTGACTGCCATGTCCCTAGGCTGATAGAGCCACAACAGTACTTTTGTAGCTAGCTGCCTGGTGCTGTTTTAGGCTCAACATGATTTTCTTCTACTGAAAAAAAAAGCAAACTATGTCCCTTGGCATGAAGAAAATTGATTTTGTTACCACAAGATTCCAGATCTTATTACTTCTCTTTTTTAAGTAACTTTTCACTTCACAGAGAAGCAGAAGTAGAGACTAGTGAATAAAATGACATCACAGAATGCTGAGGAACAGGGGATCAGCATACAAATGCACAACACTCCATGGGAAGCCTAACTTATTTTTAAATTAAAAGTAGAATATGATTAATAACGAACGGTACCAGTTAAGGAAAAGAAAATTAATTCAAGTTACCTCTGATTTTTGCAGCCTAGTCCTGGCTGCCTCTAATGGGTTATAAAGAAGTGAGACATGACGTAATGAAATCGAACAGAACACAACTTCATTTCACACAGAGCCTTGCACACATTCAGTATCTCAAAGCCCTTTACAAGCAATGAGCTAGACAGGGACTGTAGAAAGGCTAACATATGCATGCATCACCCATACATTTTTGGGGTGGGGGAGTTTTAGTAAGAGGGGAATTGGTTGCCAGGACATCAGGGGCATCACCTACTCAATTTTTTTTGTTTGTTTGTTAAACCAAGGTTTTTCTCTACCTCTGCCAATTAGGTACTCCTTTAGCAGTACCCCATCCCACCAGCACATCACCCACCTTCTTCAGGACATATACCCCCAGCTTGCACTCATGACTTACTCCTTATGAAAGGGTCCATGGGGTGGGCCCTTACTACAGAGAAGCAGTATCCGGATACTGGGGTTGCCTGGTTGGTGGTGTTGGGCCTGCCAGAGACTGGCATCTTCCGGCAATGCGCGGGTGTTTTTTCCGCATTCAGTTTCTGACAGAAGCCTGACGTGCAGTGAGCACGCCAAGACTCCATGTGCAAGGTATGTCCACATGCTGCCAGAAACCTGCCCACTATTTGAGCCCAGCTACACTGACATCCAGCCTCTGCTGGGTGTCAGTCGAAGCAGGGAGCTGTGGCCCCCCACCCCAAAAGAAGAGAGCTGCCACAGAATGTTCAATCCTCCCTCCGACAGTTGTGCTCCCAATGACTTTGGTCCCTTCCCAAACCCTGGTTACTGGCATAGTGAATGGTAGCACAACTAGTGTGCTACCAGGTTATAGAAACATAGACTTTGATGGCAGATAAGGCCCGCTTGGCCCACCTACTCTGCCCATTTCCCTACCTACTGGATAAGCTGCAGATCCTAGTTAACCACCAACCTATTTCTTCCTAACCCCCCCCAAAGAATTGTCTTATGTTTGTCCCATGCATTCTTGAATTCTCCCACAGTTTTAGACCCCACGACCTCCTCAGGAAGTCGGTTCCATCCTACCACCACTCTGTGAAAAAAATACTTCCTCACATTGCCCTGAGCCATCCCCCGTCTTCAAATTTGTACCCTTGTTCTTGCACATCTTTTTCTGAAATATGCTACCTCTTGGACTTTCTTGATTCCACTGAGGTACTTAAAAGTTTCTATCATGTCCCTCCTTTCCTCTAGGGTATGCATATTAAGTTCCTTTAGTCTCTCCTCATATGGCTTCTCTTGCAGACCCTGCACCATTTTAGCTGCCCTCCTCTGGACTGCCTCCATCCTGTCTATGTCCTTGCAGAGATGGGGTCCCCAGATGGGGTCTCACTAACTGTCTGTACAGAGGGATAACAACTTCCTGTTTTCGGCTGGTGATGCTTCTCCCTATACATCCCAGTATCCCCCAGCCCTCCCTACTGCCTCCTCGCATTGTTTGCCAAACTTAAGGTTATCTGATAGGATTACCCCCGGGTCCCTTTCCATTTCTGTTGTTGTTACTACCTCCCCCCCAATGTGTACTCTTCCCCTCGGTTTTTGTTTCTCAGGTGGATTTTTTTGCACTTCTTTGCATTGAATCCAAGCTGCCATACATCTGACCATTCCTCCAACCTTGCCAAGTCCCTTCTCATCCTTTCCCTGTCCCCTTGTGTATCAACCCTGTTGCAGATCTTTGTGTCATCTGCAAAGAGGCATACTATTCCTTCCGGTCCTTCTGCAATGTCACTTATAAAGACATTAAAAAGGACTGGATCCAGTCCTGAACCCTGCGGTACCCCACTAGTAACCCCCCTTTTTTCAAAGTGGACTCTGTTTACTATTACCTTCTGTGTCCTGTTGTCCAGCCAATGTTGTACCCAGGCTACCATCCTGGGACCCACTCCAGGCTGGCTAATTTGTTCATTAATGTTTTGTATGGGACAGTGTCAAATGCCTTGTTAATGTCTAAGTAGGCCATGTCCATAGCCCCTCCCTGGTCTATTACTTTGGTCACCCAGTCAAAGAAATCGATTAGATTCATCTGACATGACCTTCCTGCTGTAAATCCATGCTGCCTTGGGTCCTGTGCCCCACTGGCCTCTAGGTACTCAGCAATTCCGTCATTTTCCCTACCACTGAGGTCAAATTGACAGGTCTGAAGTTCTCTGCCTCTGTCTTGCTCCCACTTTTGTGAAGGGGAATCACATTCGCCTTCCTCCATTCCTCAGGTACCACACCATCCTCCCATGATTTGTTAAAAAGGGTAGGTCAGTGGTGTCACTAGTTCTCCCCCTTAATTGTTTTAGAATTCTGAGGTGAATCCTGTCTGGCCCCATTGCTTTGTCCACCTTCGGTTTTAGGAGTTCTTTCAGAACCCTTTCTTCTGTGATAGGTCTGGGATTGACCCCCCTATCCAGAGTGCTTCTGTTAACTGAATTAGGTACCTCCCCCTCCTCCTCTTTTGTGAATACTCAGCAGAAGTATTCGTTCAGTATCCCTGCCCACCCACCGTCCATTCTATTCAGCCTCACTATCCCTCCCTTTGTCTTTCTACGCTCCCTAATGTACCTATAAAAGGTTTTATCCCTCTTCGTAACAGAGTTGGCTATCTTTTCCTCAGTTTGGGCCTTTGTCATTCTGACTGCCTTCCCTGCTTCCTTCTGCCTTAACTGGTACAGTTCTCTGTCCTGCTCCTTCTGTGTTCCTGATATTTCCTAAATGCTATCTTTTTCTCCTTAACCTTCCCCGTCACCTATTTTAACAACCATAGTGGCTTTTTCTTTTGTTTTGATTTATTTGCTTTACACAAAAGCTTGTTGCCTCTGAGATGGCAACTTTGATGTTTCCCCATTGTTGCTCTACCCCTCCTTCTTGCTCGTTTGCTAGTGCTTTTCTAAGGTACTCTCCCATTTTGACGAAGTCAGCCCTCCTGAAGTCCAGTACCCTCACTTTTGTATGGCTTGACTCTGCAGCTGAGTTTATCGTGAACCACACTGTTTGGTGGTCACTTGTTCCCAGATGGCTACCCACTTCTAGATCTGAGATCCTCTCACTGTCCCCATTTGAAAGTGACGTCTAAGATTGCTCCCTCCTGAGTGGGTTCCAACATTAGCTGTCTGAGGCATGCCCCCTGTAGGGCACTGAGAATGGCCCTGCTCTTGGATGTGGCTGCAGCAAAGGTGCTCCAGTTAACATCTGGCATACTCGGGTCCCCCATCAGCAATATCTCCCCTTTCTCTGCAAGGATGCCTTCTATCATATCCTTGTCCATTACCTCTTCGAGATGGGGGTCTGTATACACCTCCTGTGTGGATTGTGGTGCCATTTCCAGTCTCTAAGGTGACCCACAGTGCCTCCACTCCTCCCTGCTTACCCTTTAGTTCTGTTGCTTTTATCCCTTCCCTTACATAGACAGAGCTACTCCTTCCCTTCTTCTACCCTTTCTGTCTCTCCTGTAGGTTGTGTACCCTGGTATGTTAACATTCCAGTCATGGTTCTCTGTGTACTACGTTTCTGTGACTGCCACAATATCCAGGTATCCCTCTTTCATCAAGGCCACTAGTTCAGGGAGCTTATTGCCCAGACTACGGGCATTGGTACTCATTACCCTCCATTTCTTGATGGCCTTACCCCTTTTTGCCCCATCCCTGTCCTTACTGCCTTTGTCGTTTTTCTCCATTTACCCCTGCCCTTCTCCCTATCGATGTCTCTATCTTGGTGTTTACCTCACTAACTATCCTGATTTTTTTTTGGGGGGGAGACTAGGATTTCCCTGCTCCTTTCCAGTGCCTCCCCCATCCCCCACCCCTTGGCTAGGATTAAATGCTTCATTGGCAAGCATTTAAGCTATCACCTACAATACTGGTTCCCCTCCTGGACAGATGCAGACCATTGTGCCAGCATAGGCCTGCATCACTCCAGGTGGATCCCCAGTTCCCAATGAAGCCAAACCCTTGAGCTCTGCACCAGTTTTTCAACCACTGATTGAATACCATGATGTGGGCGCATCTAGCGTCACCATGCTATGAGACAAGCAGCACCTCCAAGAAGGTTACTGTGCGTACTACTTGTCTAAGGCCCTCCCCAACTCCACAAACTCTTCCTGCACTGCTCTGATCCTCTCCCAGCCAGGTCATTTGTCCCTAGGTAGACAATGACATCCAGCTCCCCTCCCATGCAACTGCTCCCAGGATCCCTGAGTTCGCTCCCTGTCCTCAAGCCATGGTGTCAGGCAGGCACCTTACCTCCTCCCCTTCCTCCCCAGGTCTACCCTCCTAACAATAAGTCCCCACCAGGAGTTGCTCTTCCCTGTGGAGTCCCATTCCACCTCCTGTGGGTCTCCTTTGTGGAGGTTCCAGCATCCTCCTTGGTCTCCACTATGGTGCTCCATAGAGGAACCACACTCTTCCAGAATGGCATATGAATTGTGAGAGGTACAACCGAGGGTGTGTGCCTCTGTTCCACCACCCTCACCCTTCCTGAGCCCACTGTGATCCAACCGCTCCTCTTTCTTGGCAACCTCTGAGGCAACAGCAGTGGCCCTGGTGGTCGCTGGGTGGGAGAGGAGGTCCCCCAAATCCTGGCCAACTCAGCCTGGAGATAAGCAGCCCCCTGTCTCAGCCCAGAGAGGTGCCTGCAGGTGGGACAACACCACATCCTCCAGATTGTCTCCCAGTCTCTGTCAGTCAAATCCTGTGACTATAAAAGTAGAACTGACTAAGGGTAGCGGGGTGGAGGGGAGGGAAAGACGGCAATTTAGTCCCGGTAGAGAAGTATAGTTCTGACAGCACCTCCTTCCTCTTGCTGTTGTCTGCCAGAAGCTATCTAGGGCAGTTTTTAAATCCAAAACACCTGGCTTCCTTCTAGCTAAGCCACTCCCCCTAATTTACTGCTCCTTCTACACCTAGAGAACTGCACAGATAACGATCCACTTCAGCCAACTCAAACACCTAGATAACTGCACTGATAACAATTAACTTCAGCCAACTCAGACAAACACACACTTTTTTTGTTTGTTTTTACCCTAAATTGAAGGTCCCAGTAGCAGAGTTCTAGTTCTTTAGTCCCAGTAGAGAAGTATAGTTCTAACAGCACCTCCTTCCTCTTGCTGTTCTCTGCCAGAAGCTATCTAAGGTAGTTTTTAAATCCAAAACACCTGTTTTCCTTCTAGCTAAGCCACTCCCCCCAATTTACAGCTCCTTCTACAACTAGATAACTGCATAGATACCAGTTCACTTCAGCCAACTCAGACAAACACACAAACTTTTTTTTTTTTAAACCTTAAATTGAAGGTCCCAGTCAGGGCTCCAGATAAGGAGAGTACCAAACTATTTTACTCACCTCATTTTAGGAAATACTCTTCAGAATGTTTTTTTAATGAGTACCAATACTCACCCAACATTTGTGGATGTTGCACACTCCATAGAATAGTGCTTCATAACATAATTGGTGATTCAAAAGGAGCACTTTTTTCCAGATTTACAGCACTCATGCACATCCCAAGTTTGTTTTACTCACTATATTTTAAACTGGTGAGTAAATTACTCCTACCTGCCAACATTAGTTGGCACCTGATCAGTTCTTATCTAGAAAAAACTACACTGTTTTTAAAAATATACTCCTCATTCCACTCCATCCAGACATTTGTATGCATCTGAATTTGGTTTTAACTCTCCTCACTTTCAAAATGAGGAATAAAGTACTCATCCCCAAAAATCTTATCTGGAGCCCGGATCCCAGTAGTAGAGTTCTAGTTCTTTAGTGTCACTCATTCTAACAGCACCTCCTTCCTCTTGCTATTCTCTGCCTGTTCTCTGCCAGAAGCCATCTAGGGCAGTTTTTAAATACAAAACACCTGGCTTCCTTCTAGCTAAGCCATTCCCCCTAATTTACAGCTCCTTCTACACCTAGATAACTGCACAGATAGCAATTCACTTCAGCCAACTCAGACAAACACACTAACTCTTTTTTTTTTGTTTGTTTGTTTTTACCCTAAATTGAAGGTCCCAGTAGTAGAGTTCTAGTTCTTTAGCCCCAGTAAAGAAGTATAGTTCTAACAGCACCTCCTTCCTCTTGCTGTTATCTGCCTGTTCATTAATCTTACTTATTAATTCTACTCATTAATCTTGAACTTCCACTTGGACAACCACCAGAGATGGACAGAAGTGACCCCAGTTATTTGTTTCCTTCCAAGATATCACCTCCAACGAGGTGCTCCCCCAAGCAAAGCACTATAATAACTGCCCTGGATATGTCCATCATAGCAACAAGGAAGAATGCTGTGGTATTTCAAATGAAACAAGTTGCTGCACTTAATCAGGGAGAGGGTCGTCCATGGTGCCGAGAGTTGGCGCTGGGCCACACCTAGTGCCCATGGCGACCGAGGTTCGGGAATGGACTAAGGTTCAAAAATTGGGGCTGGGGAGGGATGACTGAAAGCCTGCAGGACTGCTCTCCTTCCTTGGGAGGGGAGGGTTTGTGCTGCATGCATCAGCACAACAAGAGGGGGTTCGGCCCGCGCCAAGGGTGCTTGGCTGCCTCCGCAGAGGTGAAGACAACTGCTGCAACCATTGCATGGATGCAGGCTCAGGGGAGAAAAACGGAGGAAAATACCAGGACCTGTGATGGCCCCGATGTGCCAGAGGATGTACACCTCCGAGGGGGGGGGGTTGTAGCCTCTGCCAGGTCCGCGTAGGGGGTGACAAAATAATGTTGTGATAAAAAAATAATCAGGGAGAGGGTAGCAGCTGACAGCTTACTAGCCAGGCATGTGAGCCACTACCACATTAATGAGCATTTTTTTTCCTCTTTATGCTGCTTAGTAAGCAGTTCAGGAAACAAAATTTCAATTGTGAAATGGATACTGCAGTTTCAGATTTAAGTATAGAAATGCATTTTCAATATTAAATATGTCTGAGAATTCACATCTCATCTTTCATTATACATTTTACAAAACCTCCAAGGGCCAGTTCGTTTGACTGCACATTCATCAGGCTTTCCAGGACTCTCAACCCCCAAATGCCTAATGCATTCTGCTGCCCTTGGCAAAGGTTAGCCTTTGCAATCCACTAATCCAAGTAAAATGATGCCATAGGCAGCACAGTCACATGTTTCCTTTTCTAAAGTCCATTCAAAACATGTAGTCTTGTCCTCTGGCCATGTCACTGTTATCATCCATGAAAACCAACAGCAGCAAAACTGCCATCATTCTATTAGCTGTACACACTGCTGTGAAGTAAGGCAACTATTTCGTCACTAAAATTTACAAACAGAATTTGCTAATCTGAATATTGTTTTAACTGATTAAAGGCCCCCTACAGAGCACCCTAATGTCTTCCAGTGGATCAGATATAGCAAGGCCAAAATACACAAACTCTTCCAAAAGATCAGGAAAGGCACGGACATCACATAGAAATGCATCTAATAGATCAGGAAAGGCATGGCCATCACAAAGAAACCCCATGCAATGGCTCAATGAAGGTTAGGCCGTCACACAAATGAGGGAAGGCAAGGCCACCACACAGAAACACCATCCATGGACCAGGGAAGGTAAGACCATCACACAGAAACCTCATTCAATAGATCAGGAAGGGAAGGCCATCACAAAGAACCACAACCTATGGATCAGGAAGGCAGGGCCATCACACAAAAACTCCACCCAATGGCTCAGTGAAGATAAGGTCATTACACATACACCTATCCAACAGATCAGGGAATGCAAGACCACCACACAGGAACCCCATCCTACTTGTCAGAGAATGTAAGGTCATCACACAGTAACCCCATCCCATGGAGCAGGGAAGGCAAGGCCATCACACAGTAACCCCATCCCATGGATCAGGGAAGGCAAGGCCATCACACAGTAACCCCATCCCATGGATCAGGAAAGGCAAGGCCATCATACAGAAACACCATCCAATGGAGCAAGGAAGGTAAGGCCATCACACAGTAACCCCATCCCATGGATCAGGGAAGGCAAGGCCATCACACAGTAACCCCATCCCATGGATCAGGGAAGGCAAGGCCATCACACAGTAACCCCATCCCATGGAGCAGGGAAGGCAAGGCCATCACACAGTAACCCCATCCCATGGAGCAGGGAAGGCAAGGCCATCACACAGTAACCCCATCCCATGGATCAGGGAAGGCAAGGCCATCACACAGTAACCCCATCCCATGGAGCAGGGAAGGCAAGGCCATCACACAGTAACCCCATCCCATGGAGCAGGGAAGGCAAGGCCATCACACAGTAACCCCATCCCATGGATCAGGGAAGGCAAGGCCATCACACAGTAACCCCATCCCATGGATCAGGGAAGGCAAGGCCATCATACAGAAACACCATCCAATGGAGCAAGGAAGGTAAGGCCATCACACAAAAACCCTGCCCAATGGATCAGAAAAGGCAAGGTTATCACACTTTAATGCCTGGGTCAACAACAAATTCTCGTAATCTGGTCAAGATCTCCTCCAGCTGATGTTATCACTGGGCTTTGCACAAGTGGTTAGTACTGTGATCCCCAATACAGTCATGCTCTGGATCTAGTATTCTCACTGAGGCCCGAGATAAATAATCTCAAGATTGATCCAGTCGGTTGGCTGGATCACCAGCTGTCCTCCCCTGTGCAGGTGATTCGCTGTAGCCCATTAAAGGGGTTGTCCCCAGCAGGACTTCAGGCCGCACTGGACCTTTCGTGTGTGATGGCTGCATGTGAGACACGATCAAGAGAAGCCGTGGTAACCTATGACAGGGATGTTGCCTCTGCCCTCAATACTGTCACACCAGTTTGTATACAACCCAGGTCTTTTCACTTAAGATTCCTGTGGTTTGATGGGCAGCTTAGAGAGATTAAGTCCTTGTATCACAGACTGGAACATTGCTGGTGGACATCCAGGACATATGGGAAACAGATTGGCTCTGAGAATTCACTATGGTGAGTATAAGAAGGCAATGTCCCATAAGAAGGCAGCATTTCTGTTCAGGGAGGTTGTGGCACGGAGAAACAGATCAGCTCAGCTCTTCTGGATGACAGACAGGTTGTTACCTCCTGTCAGTCACAAGTCAGTAGAGGCATTTTCATCTGCCCAGTGCAAAGAGTTCACTCAGTTCTTCTCTGACAGGGTGTCTTCGATCAGGTCTGGAATAACACCAATTGGGCTGCTGCAGGCCTGCAGTGTGGAGCGGGTTGTCTCAAGGAGCACTTTTCCTTCTTGGGTGAGTTTAGGCTGCTTTCAGTGAAAGAGATGTGTGGTGTGATTTCTGAGGTGTGGCCCACTTATTGTGAACTGGACCCAGGTCTGGCACACCCCCTAGCGAGTTGTATTGGATTCTTTGGTCCAGTGTAGGCTGAGATAGTCTGGTGCTCTCCTTTGGAAAGGTCTTTTCCGAGTGCACTGAAAGATGCACTGGTGAGACCCCTTCTGAAAATAACACCTTTGGACCAGGACTGCTTGGCAAATTTTAGACCAGTCTCTAGCCTTCCACTCCTAGGAAAGGTTATTGAGAAGAAGTGGCTCTGCAGCTCGTAGCCCACCTCATGGCCTTTAACATCCATGGGCCACTTTAGTCCAGATTTAGGTTGAGGCACAGTATTGAGACTGTGTTGGTCAGGGTGTATAATGACCTCCTCAGGGCTAGAGATAGAAGATAATGGTCAATTTTTGTTCTACTCAATCTCTCATCAGCATTTGACACTGCAGACCATAGGTTATTGCTGGGTCATCTCAGGGAGTACTGTGGACTCGCTGGTAGGGTCGCAATCCTTCCTCAGTGGCAGGATGCAGAGGGTGGCGATGGGGAAATATTTCCCCACTCCCAATGCCCCTGCTCTGTGGTGTACCCCAGGGTTCAATTCTCTCACCTATGTTGTTCAGACTGTACATGCTGCCCCTGCGTAACATCATAAGGCATGTCTTGGGTTTTCACTGCATGCAGATGATACCCAGCTGTATCTGTCATTTGCACCCGGGACACCTGACATGGGTGATGTACTCTAGTCAAGATCCGAGACTGGATGCCCCTCAGCTGGTTGTGGCTCAACCCAGACAAGATGGAGGTACTAGTGATTAAGCCTGGTCTTTGGCAGGGTGTGGGGGAAACAGTGGTGAGGTCTGGCTCGCTACTTGGTTCCTCTAGTCTGGTGGTCTCTACCAAAGTGAAGAATCTATGTGTCATTCAAGATAAAAGACTGACATTTGAGGCTCAGGTATCATCTGCAGTCTGGAATGGTTTTTGCCATCTTTGTAACATCACCTAGATTAAAGGGAAACGTCCAGATGTAATTGGGCCATGCCTCACTGTAAGGCATGGCCCAATTAGCTTTTTCACAAAGTGTATTAAGTTTTTCAACTTAGTTTGGTGAAATACATAAATATTATCTGGTGGATCCTGCCTCTCTCCTGCCGGCATTCTGAAGCACCCAGAGTGACCACAACCTCCCGAGGCTGTCCCAGTATGATGTCTGACACAGGCAGCAGATGCACACATGTCCACAGACATCCTGTGTAAATAGAGATAGTAACAGTTCCGGTTTCCAAAGTATGGGTCCCGTGCTATACAGGGACCAGGTATAATCTGGCCAGATTATACCTGGTCTGACCTGGTCTTGGCATAGGGAAGACAAGGCCATCACACAGAACCCATCCAATCTTGGATTAGGGAAAGTAAGGTCACCACACAGAAATCCCATCCAATGGATCAGAGGAGGCAAGGCAATCACAGAAAAATCCCATTCAATAGATCAAGCGAAGCAGGGCCATCATAAACTCCATCCAGTGGCTCAGTATAGATAAAACCAACACACAAAAACTCATCCAATGGATCAAGGAACGCAAGGCCATACACAGAACATCATCCACTGTAACAAAGAAAGCAGGCCATCACACAAAAGCCCATCCAACGGATCAAGGAACGCAAGGCCATGACACAGCAATCCTATCAAACCTATCAGGAAAATTAGGACTATCACATACAGCCTCATCCTATGGATCAAGGAAAGCAGGGCCATGATACAGAAACTCCATCCAGTGCTCAGTAAAGGTAAGGCAATCACACAGAAACCAATCTTCTATGTTTCTGTGTAAGCGGAGACCATATCTGACAAGGCTAGATGGAAGCCACCAGTATTAGGGTGGCATGCTCTGCTCGTAGATTGAGCAGAACCCTCAGAATCAGAGGGACTGAAGGAAAGGTGTAAAAGAACCTCCCTTTCCAGGACAGTAACAAAGCATCTCACCAAAATCACCAGGAGCTGAAGCAAGCAAGCAGAAATCAAGAAATTTAAATACCTGTAAATTTTCTTTCTCCGACTGCTGGTCTCCGGGCTCATCACTTCTGGGAGGTCCTTCCTGGAACCACGTGACAGGCAGGAGGTATACATACTTCCGCAAGACGGTTATATCCTCCCACTCATTTCCTCCAGATTTCAGTACTTCTATAACCTTTGTCCTCTGAGGAAACACATAACTTGGAAAACAAACAAAAGAAAGGTTAGTGTAACTTGTGGCTGGAGGTCGACTTTCAGCATTCTGGGAGGAACGGAGCCCGGAGACCAGCAGTCAGAGAAAGAAAATTTATAGGTATTTAAATTTCTGTTTCTCTCTCCTAAAGCTGGTCTCTGGGCTCATCACTTCTGGGATATACTAAAGCAGTACATCCCTCCACTTCCTGGGTGGGGAAGAATGTCCATAGTCCCTTATGGGTCCACCACTGCCCGGAGGACCCTGTGGCCAAAAGACGACTCAGCCGAGGTGGCGACACCCAACTTGTAGAATTTTGCGAAGGTATGGATGGATGACCACGTGGCTGCTCTACATAAGTCTGCTGGGGAAGCCTCTATGAAGTCCGCCCAGAACATAGCCATCGCTCGGGTTGAGTGTGTCCGCACTGGACCCAGCAGGTCAATCCCAGCCTTCTGGTAGGCCATGGAGATGGTGGAACGAATCCACCTAGCAATAGAGTCCTTTGATGCCTTCTTACCCATGTTCGGGCCTGATTTAAGGATGAATAGACTTGAAGTCTTATGGACTGAGTCACATCTCTTGATGTAAATTTTTAGTGCTCTCCGTGGATCAAGCATGTGAAATTCTCTCTCCTCATTCTTGGGCTGTGGGCAGAATGAGGGAATGTTCAAGACTTAGTTGCAGTGAATAGGAGACATCACCTTTGGTAAAAGGCCGGATCTGTCCGCATAACTACTGAGTCCTGAGGAAATATCGTGTAAGGTTCTTTGGATGACAGGGCTCCTATCTCACTGATGTGTTGGACTGAGATGATTGCAATAAGAAAGACGGCCTTCATAGTGAGATGAAGTAAGGATGCCTCCTTTAAGGGTTCAAAAAGGGGGCTTGGTGAGAGCTTTGAGTACTAGGTTAAGCCTCCAAGGTGGTGCTACAGGTTTTATTGTCGGACGCTTCAAGGTCACTGCTCTCAGAAATCGTCGAACATGAGAAAGAGCTCCCAAAGATTCACCTGAGACCACTAACAGGAGCACCCCTAAAGCTGACACCTGGACTCTCCACACTGAGAGGGACAGATTGTGTAGACTGGGGTGCAGCACCGGTCCTTGATGTAGTTGGTCTGGGCTTACTTGGAACACCAAGGGAGAATGGAGAGACATCTGGACTAATCAGGGGAACCATGGTCTGCGGAGCCAGCATGGGCAAACCAGAATAATTTCTGCTTGATCTTGGGCAATCTGGTGCAGTACCCTTGGTGAGATCGGAATTGGAGGAAAGGCATACAAAAGATCGAACTGACCCCAGTTGATGGAGAAGGCATCCTATGCCATGGCCTTGTCGTCCTTGATGAAAGAGCAGAACCTTGGAAGTTTGCAATTTTTTCGGCAGGTGAAAAGATCTACCTGCGGGTGGCCCCATCGCACCGTGATGAGCTGGAAGGTGCTGTTCTTGAGCTCTCACTCCCGTGGTAGGATGTCCTTTCGACTTAGCCAATCTGCTGTGACATTTTCCTGGCCTGGGATGTATGTCGCCCTTAGACTTCCCAGGTTGTCTTCCGCCCACTGAAAGAGAAGAAGAGCCTCTCGCTGCATCAGAGAGCTCTTTGTGCTTCCTTGGCGGTTGATGTATGCCATTGTTGTCCGATTGTCCATGAGGATGAGGACGTACCGGGTGGGAAAGCTGTGTCTTGAACTGCTGCAGTGCCAGGCAGACTGCCCGCATCTCCAGTACATTGATGCTGTAGTGAAACTCCACCAGAGACCACTTGCCTTGTGTCGAGAGCTGTCCCGAATGTGCCCCCCAGCCCCGGAGACTGGCATCGGTGGTGACTCTGATCTGGTGAGGGTGTCCCAGACTGAGACACCTCATGATGTTCCTCTGCTGAGTCCACCATATCAGGGAGTCCTTCACCTGGCGAGACACCCGAATCCTCTGGTCCAGTGGTTTTCAACCGGAGGTCCGAGAGCCAAAAGGGGTCCGCGAGTGCATGCCAGGGGTTCCACGGAACAGTCCGAAAAATCAAAGGCAAAGCGCGGTACAGTTTAAATTTCACTGTTATGGAATTTCAGCCACTAGCAAACCGGAATTAGTTTTGCCTGTAAAACTAGCATCACAACATTAAGTTATTCACTTGCTGAATGTCTTTCTCTCTCTCTCTACCACGTGCTGCCCACTTTCAGCTTTGCTGCTCATTCCTGTGTCTAAGAATCAATTGAGGGGAATGTCACTCCACTACGTGCTACCCATTTCCTGCTCCCAATTTGTAGCTCATTTCTATTATTTTTTTATTTGTTAATCACTTGCTACAATTGAGGAGAATGTCACTCCACTCCGTGCTGCCCGCTTTCTCGCTGCTCGTTCCTGACAGGATTAAACTAATTTAATGATTCCCCACTACATGCTGCCCGGCTTTCTGCTCCTCGCCACACAATTTGCGATTACACCCAATTACTAATTTTGTTAAAATACCCGGTCCTCCTCCTTTGCGCCCTAACGGCTATTGCAGTGGATGTTGAATTATGATTATTTGCAGTGCTGTATTAAATTCTGCAAGTATTTTATGCAATGGATGCTAAATTGCATTTGTTTGAAGTGCAGTGCTAGTTAAATGCAGCAATTGTTTATGCAGTGAATGCTGAATTATGATACTTGGAAGTGCTGTGTAAGTTAAATTTGGCCATTTTTTGTGTAGTGGATGCTGAATTATGATAATCTGAAGTATTGTGTTAGTTAAATTCAGCCAGTTTTTTATGCAGTGGATGCTGAATTAAAATAGTCCCCCCCCCCCAGTCTGCTCCACACAACGATATATGAAAACTGCATCCTGTTCGTAGGGGGTCCCCAACACAGCTGGCACTCTGCTGGGGGGGGCCTCGGACCAAAAAAGGTTGACAACCACTGCTCTGGTCCATTGTGCCCCTCGATTGGAACCATTGCTGGAGGAGACCTGACTCGAGAGGTTGCATGTGGACTAGTGCCCAAGGGACTGAGTCTGCCAGGGGGACCATCGTCCCTATGAGTTGCATGAAGGAGTGGGCTGGCAAAGATTGAGCTGCCTGGAATTTGTAGGTGAGAGCCCTCAGTTCTTTGAATTTCAACTCTGTGGGGAAAACTTTGTTTTGGATTGTGTTGATATTCACCCCCAGATGGCTCAGAGACTGTGACGGTCGCAGGGAGCTCTTCTTCTGTTTGATTACAAACCCCAGAGAGGAAAGGCACTGAGTGACTTCTGTCACTGCTTGGACTGCTTGATCATACCCTGGGGCTTTGATGAGAATGTTGTCCAGGTATGGGAAGAGCTGGATCCCTTGCATTTGGAGGCAAGCGACCACTGTCACCAGGACTTTGGAGAAGACTCTGGGGGCTGTGGCCAGGCAAAGAGCAGTGTCATGAATTGAAAATGGTGATCTTCCACTTTGAACCTTAGAAATTGACGGTGTGCTTTCCGGATGGGAATGTGCAGATAAGCATCTTGTAAATCTACCGAGGCCAAAAAGTCCCCCTAATGGATTTCCCGGATGATGGAGGACAGGGTCTCCATCTTGAATGTTCTGTGATGAACAAAGCCATTTAGAAACTTGAGATCCAACACTGGCCAGAAGCCCCCTGAGCGTTTTGGCACTATTAAGAATAGGGAGCACTCTCCTCTGTTCCTTTCTGGAGCGAGGATTTGTTCAATCGCTGCTGCCTGTATGAGATCTGTAATCACTTGCAGGGTCGCTGCTCATTTTACTGGGTTGCTTGAGACTGACGGGGGCACTGTGTGGGGCAGCAGGGGCCAGGAGTAGAACTCAATGCAGTAACCCTCGCAAATTACATCTAATACCCACATGTCCGTGGTGGTGTGGACCCATTCCTTAAAAAAGCTGGAAAGCCTGCCCCCAAAGCGAGGATGGGTCCGTGAGTCCTCACTGTGATTTTTTGGAGTCGCCCTTGGCATCTCGAGCGACTCCCCTGCCACCTCAGAAGCTACGCTGGTTGCGCGAGTTGAACCAGGATCGTCTGCCTGGAGCCGACTTGTTCTGACCCCAGAATAATTTTGGGCATGAAAATTCTGTCCAGATCCTGAGGCCCAGGGCTTGTTGTTTCCCCAGGATTGCGGCATTCGCACTTTCACCATTTCCCCAGATTCCTTGTCTGCCTCCTTTAGAGTGGAGCTGAAAAGAAGGCCTCCTTCACAATGGGGCATTTACCAAATGCATCTTCGAGGAAGCATCCGCCTGCTATGCCCACAGCCATAAGCTGCGTCGAGCTGAGGTCTGGTAAAACATAGCCCTTGCTGCACACCTGACTGCCTCCTCTGATACATCAGCTGAATAGGCTGAAGCTAGCCCCATGAGCTGCAAATGCTGTAAAATGGGTTGGTTCTTTTCTGGCTCATCAGTGAGCTGGAATGCCAGATCAGTGGCCCAGGAGAGGGCAGCCCTAGCTGAGTAGAGGTTAGCCGTAGCTTCCTTGAGTGAGGTTGCAGTAGATTGAAAAGCTTTCTTTAGAGAGATGTCCACTTTCCTATCCACCGGGTCCTGCAGGGAGGCACCACCTTCTGCTGGGGTAACCGTTTTTTTCGTGAGGTTTGAGATAAGGGGGTCTATCCTAGGACAGTCGAGCCATTTCTCCGAAGGCTTCTTGTCGAATTTCAGTAGTTTGGTTAGGCGGCGAGGAACGGGGAAAGACTGCTCGGGTCCCTGCCATTCCTCCTTTAAGTGGTCCTCTATGGCCGGAGGGAAGGAAAAAGCAGTAACTGGCTTTGAAGCTGACACTAGCCAGAATGCTGGCTTCGCTCGCTTGGGCTCTGGAGAAGGTGAGCTCAGGTGGATCTCCTCTGACACCTTTTTAATAAAAAAAAATCAAGATCTTCCAAATCGAAGTTTCTGGCTGGTGAGGAGTCCGAGTCGGAATCCGAGTTTGGGAGTTCCCCCTCTTTTAGGCATGAATAGCCGCACCCTGGTGACCTGTCCCATCTGTGTTTCCCATGGGTTGTGTCCCTGGCTCTGGAGCTACTCCTGGATCTGTGCCACTTCCTCCTCATATCGTGTCGTGAGGAGTGGGGGGTGTCCTCGTCCGAGGATGGGGAGGGGGTGCGCTTGTGGGGGGCTTTCCTGTGGGTCCTGGGTTCCGGGGACTGCTGCAGGACGTTGAAATATGAGGGGTTGAGGGTGAAGGCTCTATTCAGTTTCTCTATTAGATCTGGGGCTAGCGCCCCAACCGAGTGGTGGCGCCCCTCTGAGGTGGGGCACTGCTCCTGACCCCTGAGCTGGTCTTGTAAGACCTGGGATTCAGAGGCGGACGCCTCATCTGCCTCGTCCCGGGCTGATAAGGTGGCACTGTCATATTTGTCACACAGAGACCCTCCGAATGTGGCCAGCATGGGTGTTCTGCACTTGTGGCACTTTCTGCCTCTGGGGGGGGTCTGTCCTTTGATGAGGCCATGATACTGTTTTTTAGAACATTTTTAAAAGGTTATCTCATGTTGCAAACTGAACTTGGAGTATTCCAGTCCCCTCAAGCCTTTGTCTTGAAAGCTGAGCTTGGAGTTTTCCAGTTCCTGTGAGGTCTGGTGTCCCCCCAACGAGATCCGTTGATGAGCTGAACAGGGGATGCTCGTCGACGAGTAGATTGATGATCTGCCCCCTTTCACCCGCCTAAATGACTGCGCCTCTGCCTGCCTGAGGAGCGCTAGTGATTTCGCGATTATTTTCCTGCATCGGAGGAAGCCCGATATGACCATGCTGACTCTCCAACCGGTAGGCTCATTAGTATCTGAGCCTCCTGTGACCGTCAACAGGAGAGAAGCTTTATGCGTAATCGACAACCGAATCCTTGGTGCTCTGTCGACAAAGGTGGCTGTTGCGTTGAGGAAATACCTCTGATCCTGCTGGCCCCAATCCCAGTGTGACTGCCTCCTTGTTGCTCCGGGGGGGGGGGGTTGGCGCTCTTAGTGCAGGAAGAAGGTACGTGGTGAAGGAGGGAGCAGGGAGCCCATCTGTACAGCTTGCAAGACTGAGACAGGGGTCCCTGCGCTAGCGCTCAGTAGCGCTAGTAACTGGTCCAAAGATAAAAAAAATAAAAAAGTAGACTCACAGCAATAAATCTTTAGTTCTGTCACTTCTGTGACAGAGGTCCTGCAGAGCTCCTACCACGAGACAGGCAGGAAGTAAACCGACATCTGGAGGAAATGAGTGAGAGGGTATAACCATCCTGCAGAAATCTGTATACCTCCTGCCTGTCATGTGGTTCCAGGAAGGACCTCTAAGAAGTGATGAGCCCAGAGACCAGCTTTAGGAGAGAGAAACAGCAGTTTTGAGTTGTGTGGGAATGCAAAACGGTCTAACACTGGATGACCCCCATCTTACAAAGAGGAAGTTTACTATGGAGGTCAATAGTTCCCATTTGTGCACTAGGGAATGGTACCTGCTTAAGCCCATCTGCCAAGACATTTTAAACACTTGAGAGAAACATGACTGACAGCTGAAGGCCATAAGACACGGCACAGTACCACACTCTAAGGGGATAAGAGTGAGTGCCCCCTTGCTTGTTTACATAGTACATGACGCTGACATTGTCTGTCTGAATCAACAAAAGAACAGTCTGAATCAACAAGAGAATGGGGCTGAGATGCTCAAGAAAAGCTAGGAGACCAAGCAGAACAGCCCTCATCTCCAGAATATGGATATGGAGATAGGACTCTAGATTGATCCAGGAACCCTGGATCTGATAGGATCAGAGATGGGCACCCCAGCTGGACCCAGAGGCACCCATTGTGAGGGTTTTCACAGGAGTCGGGGAAAAGAATAGAACACCATTTAACATGCTCTGGTAGTCCGACTACCATATTAGAACATAGCGGAGCGGGGAGGTGATGAGAACCATGTGTTCCAACTCGTATGTCAGTGGATCTGATTCTACCCGAAGAGTCCAATGGAGTATACAACAGGGATGGGTGAATACCTTATTTCGAATGTGGGCCCAAATATTCGGAATTCTGTATTTGAATTCATTATTCAGGTACGCATGTTTTAACAAAAAAAAAAAAAAAGGCAGCCCCTGTGACCCCTCCCTCATCCCCGACCTCTGCAAGAATCCATCCCATCCTCCAATCACCTTTCAGCACAGTTTCAAAAAAAAAAAAAAAAAATAATCCCATGATGGGCAGCCAGTGCAACCTGACCACCTCCATGGCCAGCCATCATCTTTAAGCATTTATTTGTGCTAAATCCACTCAATTAATATGTTTCCCATCCCCCATGCAGCTGCAGCAGCTCAACCCCCCAGCCAAAATCAGGGCATTCGCATCTCACGTGGCAAGCCAATCCAAGTAAAAGAATGAAGAAGGTGACCACTCATGCAACTCATTCCAGAGTCAGCCACCTTTTTCTGAATGAAAGTGCTCGCACACACATGATCAGCTGGTTTACTAGGAGCAAGCGTGCAAGTGCTTTAATTCAGAAGAAGACGACCGGCCATGGAGGAGGTCAAGTGTTGTTTGACTGGTTGTTGTCTTCATCCTTCGATTTGGATCAGCTCGCCACTCAAGATGGGAGACCTATATTTTGGGTGCTGGGAGGGGGAAGGAGGTGCTGCAGCTGGGTGTGGGTGGGAAACATGTCAGTATAGAGGATTTACCACAAATAAGAGCTCACAGACAGTAACCAGCCACGGAGGTGGGCAGGCTATGCCAGCTGCCCATTGTGGGATTTTTATTTTAAACTGTGGGTGCTGGAGTGGGAGGAAGGAGGGTGGGAGATGAGGGAGGGGGCTGTTTATTACAGGGACTCTGTGTTTTTTTTCTATGTGTATTTCCTAAATACGAATAGGTAAGAACTCTGCCACTATTCCTTATTCAGATTCCAATAACGAGTACTGCATTGCAGGAAAAACTTTTAGTTACTTGCACACTCCTAGTATACGCATCTGGAGACAGGCAAAGGGAACCATAATGATGGCAGCAGCCAACAGCCACCAGCAGTTGCAACATCGTTCAAGCTGATACACAACAGCTTCTTTATATCAGCTGGGCCTGGCCAAGAAGGACCTCTGCCCTGTCTGCAGGCAGGAAGGCACCGCTGACTGCCGAGTCCTGTACCACACCAATATACTAAATGCACTGCTAAGGAACAAATACAGATTTTTGTACTTCACTGTGACACCCACTTACTCGAATAATTGTCTTTTTCTGGACAGTGTGCACAGAATCGCTTCCCTGGACAGGGCCCTTCAGCAGCCAGTTATCCAGATATGGCAAGATATACAGCCCTTCCCTCAGAAGGGCCACTGCCATAACTACTAAGCATTTGGTAAATATCCCTGTTGCTGAGGACAAGCCAAAGGGCAAGACTTAGAACTGATAATGACTGCCTTCCAGCATGAAGCAGAGGTACTGCCTGTGGTATTTGTGAATCTTAATATGAAGGTATGTGTCCTTCATGTCCAGGGCACAGAGTCAAGCCCCCTTTTACAGCAGGGGCTGACAGCCTGAAGATACACCATTCAAAACTTTTGGGATTCAATTAACAGGTATAGATCTCTCAGGTCCAGCACCGGATGCAGATCTCCTGTCCATTTTGGAACCAAGATGTATCAGGAATAGAACACTTTGCTTATTTCTTGAGGGAGGAATGGGTTATATAGCATGTTTTTGTATAAATGACTTAACCTCTGTTAGCAGAATGGACAAAGACAAGGAGATAGCAACTCCAGAGCATGTCTCTTTTTCACTATTTCCAGAATCCACTCATCTGTCGTGATTTCTCTACACTTCTGAAGGTGAAAGGGGATCCCTCCTCTCACCTGCACCCTCGAAGGCGCAGTAGCAGAAGTGGAGGAGATGAGAAGTCAGAAAGTACTGGTGTGAAGGGGCACTGCCTTGACCGATACCTTCGGTTGTCTTTACATGGGTATAAGGGGGAAGGGACCTCCATCCTTTGCACGATATTGCTAACATGAGATGTGGCCCACCACAGGCAGCAGGCTTACGAAAGCTTAGTATTCAGAACAAGCCCCACCTTGGGCATGCTCAGTTATCTCTTTGTGAGTGGAACCACTGATACTATTATTCTCAGCCATTATTATAATTTGCCATTAGGGCCTTCAATCATGCCTGATTTGTCCACCACTTTAGTAAAGTGGCCCACTTTTTGTCTACCACATTAGTGAAGTGGACCACTTGCAATGTCTCACACCTGTGTCTGTATATGTTTATGTTCTGAGTTTTTGCTCATCCAGAAGCCATGTGTTCAGCCGCAATGACTGGCCCAACGTGGTCGCTACAACCATGTTGCAGCTGTGACACCTTTATTATGCTACTGTGCAATGTACAACGGGGGGGGGGTGTCACAGCCCCTCCCTGAACAGGCCACTCCTCTCCCCTGTCACTAAGCAGGATGTCTATGTATAGCACAAATGAGTGACGGCACAAAGGGGTGACTGCTTGACCTCGTTTTGCATAGCCACCCTCCACAATGGAGAATGGGGCCCCAGGAAAAAAATAAAACTCAAAGAAACTGCAGCTCTTTATTAGTCCAAAAATATGCTGCTTTGTGTGTGCGACACCATGTAGACTCTAAAGAGAGCCCCAAGTCAAAGGTTAAACATGCGCAAGATGCCTCTCAGCCCACTTTATTCAGAGTACTGAACACTGCGCGTTTATATGGTGCAGTAGTCCACTAGTATTTGTGATAACAGCAGACTATCTCAGCTATGCTATTCTGGATGCTAGGAATATCACCACATTCAGATTACTGCTGCTTGCATGGTTGAATATTCACAGTCCAAATACTCAATTCTCAGACTACTACTAGAAACACAATGGGCTCTGTAAACATCCATAAAAAAAAAGGCAAAATATAGTACTAAAGCATCGAGATCAGAAGGAAATGTTACCTCACATTTAAAGTCTGTACAGTTTTCACCATATTTGGACTAACCACTGTTATAAATGGGATACAAAATCTATCTAGCCAAGCACTTTTGAGTAATCTTGAGATAAACACAACTAAGCCTAGAAGTAGAGAATACTGGTATTGAAATATTTTAGAGACCACTGTAACCTAAAGTCAGACATAAGGATCGTGAGCTATTGAAAACCTGGTTAAAAAAGATGGTATACTATTTAGTTAGCCTTTTCCACTGGCTGAAAATATTTTGTGTGTCAAGCCACAACTATCATCATGACCTCTGTACAATCGCTCAAGCAATTCGTTCAGAGTTTGTTTTTTTTTCCTGCTTCAGTGACCCATTTCTACTTCTCAGTACGACTCAACTGTTTGTATCTGCTTCTTCACAGGAAGCCAGAACTGCTGTTTTCCTCAGCACAGTATATCAATCAATGTTTTTTAGTCTTGACCACCTAAGCTTGTGTTAATTTGGTGCTTTTGCACTTTATGAGTTGGTCGAGTAACAGGAATCTTGTTTTCCTCGGAAGACAGTTTGCCTTAGTGATTAGAGCAGAGCTACGAACCTGGAGACTGGAATCTGAATCCCATCGCTGCCTTTTACTAGGTGTGACCTGAAGAAATTCACTTAACCTCCCTGTGCTTAAGCCCTCTGTATGCTCTCTCTCTAGTCTATCTCCGACCTGCTTGAATCCTTCTGTGCATCTAATGGCTGCAACATACCCCCCGGCCCCGACTGACAATGAGATGTTTTTGGTGCAGCATTAGCCACTGCTTAACAATGAAATCACAAACTGTAGTCAGAAAAAAATAATGTGACCTACTGAAAATTGAACCCAGGCCCCAGAATACCATACTGGTGCTGTAACCACTGAGCTACAGGCTCACATGGACCTGGGGTTCCAGGACACACTTCCCTTCTCTGGTATTGCATATCCTGCAACTAGGACCGACAGACATGGTAATTAGATGTTTTTGGTATAGTATTAGCCACTATGTAGCAATTAAATCACAAACTGTAGTGAGACAGAAATAATGCGACCCACTGGGACTTAAACTCAGGCTGTCATGGTGCTCTAACCACTGAGCTACAGGCTCACGTGGTTGGATTTGGGTTCCTAGACACAACTCCTTTCTTCGGTATGCATATCCTCCAACCAGGAATAATCAAGATGAAAATTAGATGCTTTTTGGTACAGTACTAGCCACTACTAAGCAATTTAAATCACAAATTGTAGTGAAAAAGAAATAATGTAACCCACTGGGAATTGAACGCAAGCCCCTGGAATACCACCCCACTGCACTAACTGCTCAGCTATAGGCTCATATGGTTGGACCAGGGGTTCCCAGACACACTTCCTTTCTCTGGTATTGCATATCCTGCAACTAGGAAAAATCAAGATAACATACTAAAATGCCAGCAGAGTAGGCCTAATGGTCTTTCATGTCTACTAGTTTGGTCAGCCCCCAACCTGTGAGCTGACCTTGCTATCCCCCCCCCAACCCCTCAGGCTTCTCCAGTCCCAGTCCAAGATATTCGCCCTGTATTGGACTTTGCCAGCACAACCCTATCCCGGTACCTGTCCCAACCCCTCTTGAACCCCTCCACAGTATCTGCCTTCACTAGTCCACTGGGCAGCACATTCCATGGTTCCACCACCCTCTCAGTGAAGTAGCACCCCCTCCGTTCCCCATGTCTGCCCCCTCTAGCTTCCACCCGTGCCCTCTAGTTGCCCTCCTCTTTCCTTTGGAGCACCCTGAATAAGCCTCCCCTATTTAGCCCCTTCATGTACTTGAAGACCTCTATCATGTCCTCCCGTCCCTCCTCTCCTCCAACAATTAGATGTTTTTTGGTGCAGTATTAGCCACTGCTAAGCAATTTAAATCACAGACTGTAGTGAGAAAGAAATAATGTGACCCACTGGAAACTGAACCAAGGCCCCCCGGAATACTGTCCCGGTTCTCTATCTCTCTTGGACGGCAAATGCAGTTTGGAATATAATTTGCATGAAAAAGTCCTTTGCCCTGCTATCACGGATGGGTTCTCTCCCAGAATTCAGTCGGCACTTTCACAACCCATCAGACACCTGCAAGGGTTACCTTGACATGCCACCACCACTCAGTGTGACTCTTACTTGAGATATCTCTAGGTCCGAATCACACTAAAGCTACTGCTCACATAATACAGTGCTCTTTCCCAAAAGGCAAACAATCCACTCATTTTATCACAGCTGAAAACATTTTGCTTCCGATATGTTAACGTTGTAGCCTCTCTCTTTGGAAATGTATTACAGACTTGCCAACTTAACCCTGAATATCTGTCAGTGAAATGACTCCGTCACAGAAAAGCATGAAGTATATAGAAATAACATTTAATACTCTACAATATTTACTTATGTTACAGCATCATACACACTACAGACTATGGAGAATACAGTATTTCTACAGAGATAAAAATACCACACACTGAAAAAGATAGAGGTCACACAGAAAAACCTAACTCAATGCTAACTAAATTCCTACGTTGCATAGAAGAAGCTTATCCCAACCAGGAACTGGTGAGTTATGGCAGATTCGAACACATGATGTTACAAGTTCAAAAATCCCAGACATAACTAAATTCTCTCTGCAAACACACACAACAATACCTGTGGCTGGCCAGACCACTATCCTAACATCACTGGACTGACCTCTCTGACATCACACTCTATCTCTGCTTTTGACCTCTGGGGACCATCTTTTTCCACAGACTGGTCCAGCACAAGTTTATTTAGATCTTGGTTTTCTTGTTATCACTGCTGTCTGCCCAGCAGGAAACATCTTGCCTTATCTTAGCCACTGTTTACATTCAAAACATGTCTTTTTTTTTTTTTATGAAAGGGACTCTGTCATCGCAAAACAAAAGTCTTTAGATCAAGTACAAAGACCTTTTTTCCAGAGATGTTCATATCAAAACTTTTATTACTTGCCCAGCCATGACTAGCTGAATTTTCACTCGCCCCTCTTAATTACAATGAAATTAGCTCTGTTTTTGTACTTGCCCTTCAATGAAATTTACTTGCTCCTGACCCCAGGTCACTGGCATTGCAAGCAGTAGTGCTATCTCTGCGCCGGTAGGCAGGCATCGTCCATTTTCTTGATGAGACTACACACACCGATTAGCATAAATTTCATCCCTCTTGCTGATGCAAATTCCACTGGAGATGTAAGGGGGAGGCAGGGCCTAGATTTAGCTCAATATTCCCAGAGCAAAAGAGTAAGAGAAGGATAAGTTGTTTTAATCAATAGTGTGGGGGGTTATCTTTTAGTTTATTCAGAGGGTAATGTAAGGATCCAGCAGAGTACTGCCATTTGGCATTGATGTAGGGATAGCGGAGGGTGGTTGCAAGGTGAAGTGTAATGGCTCATAGTGAGACAGGATGAGCGGAGACAAAGGAGAAAGCCAGAAGGGTTGTGGGTGAGTCCGAAAGTAAAGGGGGATTAACTTCTGCATGGCAATAAGGAGTACAGAAGGGACTAGCCTCCGAAAAGCAGTAAATAATGCAGCAGGATGATGGGGGTTTCCCAGGAGGTGATGAGCAGAGAAGGGACATACATATATAAAGGGGGAGTGGAAACATATCGGGAGATTATATGGAATGGTGCTGAAAAAAAAAAAAAAACCTTGACAACAACTGGCGGTTCCTTGTAGTAAGATCAGAGCTTGCAGAGGGTAGCAGAGGATTGAGTCAGTGGTAAATGATGCAGGGTAGTGGGAGAGACACAATAGCTGCAATCTGATGGAGAGGGGTGGGGTGAATGTGAGGTGTATGGGAGGCTAGGGGAGGAGACAGCTGTCACTCAGGAGAGATAATGAGGGTGAGGAGGAGCAAAGGCCTGGGCATGCAGAGCAATTGGGGGCAGCAGGAAGGAGACTGGTTCACAAGCCTCAGTAGCCTTTGACCTTATAATACTATAAAGGTAGCGATCGCCTAGGGTGGGAGGGTGAGAGGTGGGCAAGGCAGCCACCATGGCAGCGGCTGGTACGTACTAACAAAGTTAGAGCTGCTGGTGGTATCTGTTAATCATATCTGCAGCTATGCTGCTGGAGGGGTCCGCCGGCTTTGGGGCAGCTAGGGAGGTTGGTTCAGCTGCAAGCCAAAAGAGAAGTAATTGTGACAATGGGGCTCCGGGGGAGGGGGGTGGAATCAAGGCGGGGGGAGGTTCAAGCAAGGAGGGAGAGAGACTCCTGAATTAATTAAACTTTAAAGTGTAAAGTTACACAATAAAACTAGCAGAATTCATGTTTCTGCAAGTGTCTGGGGCTGCACCTCTATTAGTAGAGCCACTCAGTAAGCAGTACTACGGTTTTAAACAGTTACATTTGGCTAACAGGTTAAAACAGTGTCTGACACATAAAATACAACTAACAGGTAAAACTACAGCAATGTACTATACAGGTCAGTAACTGGCAAAAAGTACTGTGATTAGCAGACGCTGTTCCCACCAGAAGCAGCTGTTCTGGCTTTGAAATTTTGAAAATGGTGCCCTACTAATACACAGAGTTAGAGCTGCTGGAGGTGTCAGTTAATCATACTTCAGGCTATGCTGCTGGAGGGGTCCACTGACTTTGGGACATCTAGGGAGGTTAATTCAGCTGCAGCTATGCTGCTGGAGGAGTCCGCTGGCTTTGGGACATCTAGGGAGGTTGATTCAGCTGCGGCTATGATGCTGGAGTGGTCTGCCAGCTTTGGGGCATCTAGGGAGGTTGATTCAGCTGTGGCTATACTGCTGGAGGGGTTTGCCGGCTTTGGGGCAGCTAGGAAGGTTGATTCAGCTATGGCTATGCTACTGGAGAGGCCCGCTGGCTTTGGGGCAGCTAAGGAGATTGACTCAGCTGTGGCTATGCTGCTGGAGTGGTCTGCCAGCTTTGGGGCAGCTAGGGAGGTTGATTCAGCTGTGGCTATGCTGCTGGAGGGATTTGCCGGCTCCGGGGCAGCTAGGGAGGTAGATTCAGCTGTGGCTATGCTGCTGGAGGAGTCCGCTGGCTTTGGCAAGCAAGTCTTAGAAGAGAGGAGGGTGGTTTAGTCTGACAGTAGTCTCTGCATGGAGCAGTCTACCAGTGGAACTTGCTAATAGTAAAGACAGTTACCTTCTTCAAGGCTGGGTTACACAACGAACAAGTCTGGCACAACAGGTTTCAACCACTGTTGAGTGGCAGACGTTCTAGATGGGTTACATTGGCCTATTTATGTCTCTAATCTTTCCTATGTTCCAAAAAGAACTCTTTATTGATTCATTAGAGCTTCCAGACGAAAATGTGACTTTCGTTACTAAGACCTTTCAAAATACCTTGTGAAACCAAAAAGGCCCACAACAGTTAGAAACAGGATATCCTCAAATAGTATCAGTTTGGTCAGGAAGTTAGAAAACAGGAATAACCGGAAAAAAAGATTCAAAGTGAAAACTCTTGTGCTAAAATAATAGTCTGTTTTGTGTTTGAAATCAACAGAGAAATTATAATACAGAAGGCAAGGTATGAAGGGGCGCTTCATTTCAAAGACTAAAAAACTCCCATTTTCCCTATTATCCCTGATAGACAGGAGAGAAGGAAGGGATTCTTATGTTTACACATTATCTTAAAAATCTTGGGGTTACTTTTACAATCCCTTTCCCCAGTAGATGTCTTGTAAAAGTTGAAGGGAAAAAGAAATTTTGTTTTAGCGCTGACCAGCTAAGAGAATCTGTCTTCACTTGCAGGCTGCAAAAAACAAAGAAAATCAGAAGGTTTGAGTTTGATAAAATATTCAGTAAGGAAGCTATTAATAAAACTGCTGATACGCAGCCATTGGAAGATCGACTGTAGCAAGGAAACAAAGAATTATTACACTGTTTATATTACTGCTGCCAAAAGATAAATACATGCAGTATATTCCACGTTCTGGAACAAGCCTGATGGTTCTGTCATCTCACTTGCTTTAGTTTAGTGTTTGCAGTTTGGTCTGAAAGCTACAATAAGTATAAATGTACAAATTAAAGTCCCCGCAGAAACACAAAAATGATAAAGCAATTCTCACAAGCTGCTGTTTCAGTTACAGTAGTGGCATCTATATCACCAATTTGTCAGGTTTCAGTATTGACTTATTCAAAGAGAAAAGGGACAAAGTTATTTATTTATCGATTTGAATTTTGATGAGCGGGTACGCCCACTGAGACATACAAGTCCCTTTTTCAAGGGTGACTCGGAATTAGTTAGATATAGCTTAATTACTTTACTTTAGTTTATTAGTCTACGAATTAATACCTTTGAGTCAGAGCTCTTTTACAAAGGTTCCGCGTCACAAAGAACATTTAACAAAGCACAATACACATTACAGGTAAAACCAGATGGGAAAGTTACATAATAAATTTGCTATTAACAGTTTAAGGCAGTAACGTTTTTTTAGAAGTTTCATAGTAAAACAAGCTACAACAGTTTCAAGGGAGTAGACAATTTGGAGAAAAAAACTTCCAGGAGAGGGCGATCATTAGGAGCCAAAGGGAGGCAGAGAGGAGGAAGGTGGTGAGCAGGAGAGTAAGTGAGAGGGACAGAAAAGGGGAGAGTGAGTTTGGGTGGGAGACAGAAATAGTAACTGGTACCAGAGGCTCATTAGACAAGGAGAAAGAGGCCTCAAATGTGAGGATGGACACGAGGTAGTAGTCTTTATCTAAGCGCAATCACAGTTGCTAGTGGTGGTGAGGTGGGCATAGAGCATGGATTTGAAAGCTTCGAGCGAGGCTGAGGATAGAGTAGGTGGACTTAGAGCACTGAACCATGTCGGGGCCCTGTATGCGAAAGATCTTTGTCCCTGTGCAGTCTGGCATCTGGGAACCAGGAAGGTTGGCGTTCAGATATGGTGGAGGTCGTGAGCCAGGATTCGGTCGGGAGTAGGTTTTGGATACATAATAGAGTCAGTCCCAAGATGGATTTTTGCCCGTTATGCAGGTGAGATAAATAAGGCGATTTGATAGGTTCAACCAGCCTGATTCATAGTACAGTTCACGTGTGAGTCAGTCTTTGAGCCCCCGTGAGGAGCCGGCAAGCCTTATTTAGAATGATTGAGATCGCCTTAGAGCAGTGGAGGTAGCTGAGCCATAAATAATAAGGCCATAGTCAATGATAGAGATTATGGAACTCTGTATAGCTATTCTCAATGCCGCTTGGTTTAGATAATGATTCTGAAATAGTATTCAAGGCGTTGGTTCACTGTTTTACGCAGTGTTGTCAATATGGGCTACAAAGGTGAGCCCTTGGTCAAAAGTGATGCCAAGGTATTTGAAAGTATTTACTTGGTCCAGTGTATTTCCATGAAGTTTGTATGGTGGTGGAGTATTTCTATTTTTGTTTTGGTGATTGGTGAAGAGCATGGCTTTTGTTTTATTGTGGTTTAGCACAAGTTTACTATCCAGGAACCACCTTTCAATACTAGAAAAAGCAAGTTGCAGGCTTTTGCATAGGGAGTTTGGATCCTTGTGGGAAGAGAGAATTACAGCATCATCAGCGTATAAGATTATTTTCTCTTGGCAGAAATCTGGGAGGGAGTTAAGGAACAGGCTAAAGAGGAGAGGGCCAAGAATTGATCCCTGCGGTACACCCGAGAGAACTGGTTTGAAGTCGGAGAGTTTATATTAGAGATTTTTACAGCCTGTGACCGATTAGACAGGTGACTTTTTACCCAAGCACAAGGACCTTCAGCCAGGCCTTGGCTGGTAAGTAAGTAGGCCATGATGGACTGTGTCGAAAGCTTTTGTAAGATCGATAAAGACCCCACCGGTTTGGCACCCTTTGTCCAGGGCTGAGTGGACTTCTCCAGAGAAATCAAGTAAGGCTGTTGTTGTACTATGTCCTTTCCTAAAGCCGTGCTGCTGTTTACAGAGTAGATTGTATTTGTCCAGGTAGTCAGAGAGTTGATCTGCCACTATACATTCAAGTGCTTTAATATAACTTTTTCACAATGATTATAGCGCAGGCCAAGTTTAAAATACAATAAGCGGAAGAAAAGAAAAGAAAACCTACATATGGAGAACATAATTTGATTCCAGTTCAAGCACAAATGATATAAACATTCTGTACCAAGTAAAAGAATCACCGGGGGGGGGCCCTGATGAGCAGCTACAGTAACTGAGTGGTCGCATATTCCCTCGCTGCTCCCCTTTCACAGCCAAAAAGTTACATTTTTATAATAAATAAATACCTCTACCCGATCGTTCAGATCATTTCAGGGCTGCTGCAACAGCATGGACGAATATCTTGCCTCCCGGTTCGTCGAAAAAGTCAGCGGATAGCGTCTAAAAATGCCAGGAAAGCTGGGAAGAATGCGGGCCTGGTCTCGCTATCTGCAGCTGAGGTTACTGCGCTCAGCAAAGAAGTCACCGGACAGGTCGTGGCGGCTCTTGAGACCTGACTGATTAAGCTAGAGGGGAAGCTTGATCGGAAGCTGCAAGAAATTCAGGAGCAGCACACTGCACAAGTGGGCAGGATAACGGCGGTCGAGGAACAGGTCTCCCATATGGAGGATGAATTACTGTCGGTACCGGGGCAGGCGGTGGCGCTCCAAAAAGAACTGGCAGATCTCAAGGAAGCATTCCGACTACCAAGAGAACTACCACCACCGACTGAACTTGAGTCTGCGGGGACTACCAGAGGGCCGGGAAGGCAAGAGTGCCCTGGATTTCTGCGCAAGAGTCCTGCCAGAACTATTAGGCCTTCAGCCCACAAAGGGATGGCTCAAGTTAGAGCAGGCGCACCAAGCCGTGATGCCAAGGCCACCGAAAGACCAGCCGCCGAGGCAACTGATTATGCGCTTCCATAATTTTCAGGACAGGGAGCAAATACTGAAAGCCTATTGGGAGAAGGGGGCATTGTATGAAGGGCCACGGCTCTTTATTTCACAGGATTACTTGGCCTGCTTACTCAAGAAATGGAAAATGTTTAACTGGATCATGCAGCAACTAAGGGAGTGCAAGGTCGAGAACTTCCTGGTGTATCCGGCTACCCTGAAAATAAAGCACAAGGGGGCTACTTTCTCGTTCTGGGATGGGGACAAGGCGGGGGAGTTTTTTCGCTCGCTTAAACAGAAGCTGCGCTGAGAAGGCACAGGGTCCTGAGGTTGACTGAGTGTTGAGGTCGAGAAGATTGCTTCCTTTTTTGAGTTTTCCATGTGTGTTAAATGTTGGACTCCCACTGCTTAACGTTATGCCCTGAGGAGTGACTGTTGACTTGGTTTGTTCTCTATTTCATCTCCCCGCATTTGGGGATGAGAGGGTTGCGTGTTCACTTCTACCCCCTCCTTCAGCAGATTAAAAGAGACCGTAGGTAAGGGGACAAAAGGGCCTTCATGGACTGTGGCTGGGGCGATCTGTGCCAGTGAGCGTGCTGTCGAGTGGAAGCTGCAGAGGCCCTTGGAAGCGAGAGGAGACGGATGGAGGCGGAGTGGAAGGATGCAATTCCTCCTCGTGGGTGGGTACAAGGGTTGGTGGGGACCGAGGCCTAGCGGCGTGGATTTTGAGGCGTGGCCTACTCTCCCTAACAGCCTGAGGTAGTAACCCTGGTCTGGTGAAGCTTTTGGAATGGACAATGCTGGGAAGCAGGGGGGAGGTGGGAGGGCAGGTGAGGATATTTGAATGCTGTGGGATGTGCTGAGAGGAGTTAATGGAAGGCAGTTCTGATGGGGTTCTGGGAGCGGATGGAAGCTGGGAACTTAAATCATAAGGAAGACATTGATGAGGGCCTTCCCCTTTTTTTTTTGAAAACGGGTTGGAGGTTCAAATGATTTGGGCTGTGGAGGCGGGCGGGGAGTGTACTCGTCAGTACAGGGGATGTGGCAGACACTCTGAGCCTGGGTGGCAATTAGTGTCACAAGGAGGATGGCAGGGTAAGAGTGGGAGAGGGAGTAGGGTCGGCATTATAATGCTTACGATGTAGTAGAAGAAAGCAGGGGACTGGGAGGGGGTTAGAGATATAGTATGGCGTGTCATGAAATGGTAGGAAGATATGGCAATTGAGAGCAGTGGGCCGAGGGGGGCAGGGGGGATGCAGGAAGGCTGGAGGAGAGATTAGAAATGCTGGAAATGTTGCCTTACGGGGGGGGGAGGGGGAACGTTGAGGGGAAATGTAAAAAGTTTCAAGTTATTAATGTTGTTTTGTGTGTGTGTGTGTTAAGAGTGTGATCACAGAAAAGACCATTAGAGTGTATGCTAAGAATGGGGCTGAAGTGTGAAGTTTCAAAATGTGGGTATAAAGGGGAAAAGTGGCATATACACAGATGGCTGCTATGAAAACGATTAACATTGTAACCTGGAATGTTAGGGGTATTGTAAACCCAGTCAAGAGGACTGATTTGCTAACTGCTTTAAAAAGAGTTGATACTCATGTGGCCCTCCTACAGGAGACGCACCTGACTGTTGAGGAGCAAGACAAATTGGCCCGTAGATGGGTGGGGAGGTGCTACGCGGCTTTGGCCACGGCGCATAAAAGGGGGGTTGCCATCTTGGTGCATAGGGCTCTCCCCCTTGAAGTAGTTAGAGTGCTGCGAGATCCTAGTGGGGAAGATATATTTTCGTGACTGGCATATTGGAGGGGGAGTGGGTCACTTTTGGCTTGGTTTATGCACCTGCAGTCCATGATCCAAAATTTTACGCCTCGTTGCTGGATTTATTGGCCAAAGAACAGTTTCCTAGTCTAATTTTGGGTGGAGATTTAAATTGAGCAATGGATCTGAAATTGGATCATTCTGCGGGGAGGGGGAGGGAAAGTGGTGGTATGCAACAATGGCAGATGGGTATGTCAGAGTTGGATCTGGTGGATGCTTGGTGTACGGCTAATCTGGGGGTAAGAGAGTATACTTTTTACTCAAACCCACATAGAACGTGGTCCCACCTGGATTACCTATATCTGACGAGAGAATGGTGTACTCAAAAGCGGGATGTTTGACATAGCCCCATACATGTACTGGACCATGCTATGGTTGTAGTGAAATTGCTGAGTAAGGAAAATCGAGAGCTCCCCCCCCCCCCCATGGAAATTCCCAACCTATATGGCTAGGAATCTGAGTTTAAACAGTATCTTGAAGAACAATGAGAATTCTATACAAATGCGAATGACTCAGAAGAGTCACCAGAACTGGGTTGTGGGAGGTGAATAAGGCCTTTATGCGGGGTAATTGTTGAGTATATGGCCCTGACTCAACAGGCAAAACAAAGAAAGGAGGGACCTAGAGGAAGACTAAAGGAGCTGGAAAAGAGGGTTGCGGAGGAGAGACAGGGGAAGCAGTTAGAGATTTGGCTGTGGTCAAAGAGGCCTTGAATACCCATCTGAGAATGGAAGATGGGAGGGCTCGCTTTTTTTAATAAGCAGCAAATTTTTGAATGGGGAAATAAACCAGGACCAATGTTTGTGAATCTTATGAAGGGTGGTAAAAAAGTGGTCCGGATCACGGGGTAAAGGATAGGAATGGGATGTTACTTGGGGACACGAAGGAGATAAAGACGGCTTTTTGGGCTTTCTATCAGCAACTGTATCAAGCGGAGACTACAGGTACCAGGGAGCAAATGCTGGAATTCCTCGGTAAGGATAAGTTGCCGCAAGTAACACAAGTGCAGAGGGCCAAGCTGGGTCAACCAATCGCTAAAGACGAGGTTTTGAGGGCTATTAGGGCGCTGCAGAAGGGGAAGGCGAGTGGGCCTGATGGTTACCCTGTGGAGTATTACCAGCTGTTAGGAGGCCAGGTGGCAGGGTTACTTAGTGAAGTCTACCAGCAAAAAGATGATGCAGGAGCCATTGTTTTGCCCGATACATGCTATGGGGCCACTATCTGTCTTGTACCTAAGGTGGGCAAGGAAATGAAGGATTGTGCCTCATATAGGCCAATCTCGCTGTTAAATATGGACTTTAAAATACTGGCCAAGGTTTTGGCCATGAGGCTGGAAGAAATGCTTCCGGGGGTGGTCCACCCAGACCAAATGGGGTGTGTGAAAGGCCACCAATCATATCATAATATGAGGCGCTTACTTAATGTTATATGGTGGGTGAAAGAGGAAATAGGGATTATTTCTATGGACGCTGAAAAAGCATTTGATAGGGTGAAGTGGGAGTATCTGTTCGAGGTGATCGAACGTTTTGGTCTGGGTGGGCCCTTCCTGGGATGGGTGCAGGCGATGTATGCAAGACCATGGGCACAGGTGATGGTGAATGGCTCCCTTTCTGAGAGATTTAATCTGAGGAGGGACACAAGGGAGGGGTGCCTGCTTTCCCCTCTTCTGTTTGCATCAGCGATGGAACCCCTGGCGATTGCAATAAGGGACTGTGAGGAGACTGCAGGGGTGGGGGGGTGGTAAGAGGGGTACAGCACAAATTGGCTCTATATGCTGATGACATGCTGTTGTTTCTGAGGGACCGGGATGATGTTACACCTGGTAGAGGGAGTTTAGCATTTTCTCCAGGTAGAAGGTGAACTTTGGCAAATCAGAGATACTGTGGAGTCAGGGATCTGGGAGCGAAGTGAGGCAATGGGGCCTAAAGGTGGCAGGCACTAGCCTGGTGTATTTGGGGGTACAGGTAGGGAGATCACAGGAATCCTTGTATCACCTGAATTATACCAGACTGGTGAAAACCATAGAGGCAGACTTGAGAAGGTGGATGCAGCTGCCAGTGTCATGGCTGGGCAGAATTAATCTCATTAAGATGAATATCCTGTCCAGGATCCTCTACCATTTGCAGATGCTACACATAGGACTCAGGAGGGAGGACACCAAAAGGTTGGAGAAGGCTTTTTCTGCGTCTATATGGAAAGGTAAGCATCAGAGGATCAGCCTTCAAAGATTGAAGACTGCAAGAGAAAGGGAGGTATGAACTTTCCTGATATGGGAAGTTACTTCCTGGCCATACAGCAACGGAATATGGCAGATTGGGTGCATAGACCTAGAATCGCCAGCTGGGTGGACTTAGAACAGGACACTGCCTGGGTTAATCTTACAGCTTAATTACATAGTAGGGGACTTAGGGCATATAAGATGGGAAGAGAAGTTAATCCTATGGTGGTACAGGTTCTGACAGCTTGGCAGCAACTTAGGAGGCAGGGTTGGACGCAGAATGGAGAAACGTTACTTTTGCCGGTTGCAGGTAACCCCTATTTTTTGCCAGGATATGAGGATAAAGGGTTTCGAGATTGGGAAAGGAAGGGTATTCGCAGCATGAGTCACCTCCTGGAAGATGGACAGATATGCTCTTGCCGAACCCTGCAGAATGTGATGGGTGAGGGTAGTCGAAATATGTTTAGGTATATGCAGGTAAGAGCATAGATGAGTAGTCTAGAAAGAGAGGAGAAGGAGGCATATAAATTGGACTTTGTAGAAACTATGAATTGTCAGGCCCAGGGTCGGGAGAAAGGCTTTATAGGCCAGGCAGTCAAGAGAGGGAAGCTCATACTCCCTGATCAAACTGGTAGGAGGAGGAAAATGTGGGCGCAGGACTTGGGGAGGGACATAACTAAGGAGAACTGGAAAGTGTTGCTCCCCCTGCATTCAGGGATTATGGCCTGTAACAAGTATAAGGAGGCCTACTTTAAGTTTTTACACAGGTTATACTATCCGCCGGTGATTGTGCACAAAGCACACCCTGGGATATCACCTCTTTGTGATAGGTGTGGGGTGGACAGAGGAACTTACATGCATCATTTTGGGGCACGCCACGTGTTGCAGAGGTACTGGAAATCGGTGGTCGCCGAGGTAAGCAGAGTTGCTGGTAGGGAGTTGCCAATAGACCCTTTGGGATGCCTGTTGGGGGTTGAAGTGGGGGATGGGGATGAATGGTCATTGCTCCCAAGATGGATCAGACTCCTATTTGTGCTGGCACGCCATGACACACAAGATACTTGGGTCTCCCAGGTTGTTCCCACGGTACAAACCTGGAGGAAGTCAGTCCTGCAGAGTTTGGGACTGGAAAAGTTGATTATGAGGTGTGGGAAAGGGAGGATAACTTCCACAGAAGTTGGGCTCCATTCTTGGCCTCTCTCAGTGTGGAGGAAGGGTGGATCCTAAGGGAGGGTATCCTCAGCTGAGCAAGACATGAAACTAATACTGGGGACTACCACTGGGTAAAGCACTAGCACTTTAACTAATGGGAAAATCTAGAGGTCTATGGAAGGAAGAATGAATATGAAGTTTGGGTATGTGATCGCACCTTTGTGTTCTTTTTACGTTCTTTTTGGGTTGTATTATATTACATGTTATGAGCCTTACTTGTATTCATGGCTGCACCTTATAGATATAACATGCATGTATTAATGGATATATACTGTATGTGGAGTGAATGGCGTGTAGCTGTTAATTCAAAATCTAATAAAAATATTATATAAAAGAATCACGAGTACTACAAGGCAACATCACAATCAGGTACTGCAGGAGAAAAACAAAGTACCCCCAGTTAGGAAGGTTGCACCACGAGGTCAGCCTCAGGATTATTAGATATGTATGTGACATGCTACCATTTGCACCTGCATTGGTTCACCCCAGGTGAGTAGTCTTTGAGCTTGTTTTAAAACAGTGCAAGGGTAGGGCAGTTTTGAATCTCACAGGGTAGTGAATTCCATAGGGAAGGGGGCAGGGGCCACAAACGAGAATGATCTCCTTCCAGATCCAAACCATGCCCTTGGGATTTCCAGTAAAGGGCTAGCAGCAGAGAGCAGGGGCCTGACATGCTGCTTCAACTGTAGCATTCCCAGAAGGCTAGGGGCTGCAGAAAGCAGGTCTGAAGGTAAGGCAATGCAACGTAATGGATAACTGCAGCCTTGCTTCAAATGAGGTCCATCCAATAGCTGTCAGCACTCCACAGTGGCGATCCCTAGGGGCTGCACCAGCCACAAAGTGACAAACCTGGTCATGTAGGGTTTTGAACCTGCTGAGGTCCAAGTCTCACACAGAACATAGAAGAGGCGCACAACAGAATGCAGGCATTAAGGTGCTGCATGCAATGGCAAGGCAAGCCTCCTTGGTTTATCTTCAAGGGGAGGGAGGGAGCTTATCTATCATATATGAATCAGCCTTTTCAAAAATAGCTTTTTCCTTTTGCTGTTTTTCCAAAAGCTCCATGTTTCTTTTTTTTTTAATTTTCCATAATAAATTTTTTATTTCTTTTTCCAAACAAAACAAATACTCCAATTCGAATGTTTCCAAATATGTCTAACAAAAAACTCCATATTTCTAGCCAGTATAATCTCACGTACTTGAGCTGGATTACATAACATAGTACTTTCCAAACACTCAACATGCTGAAATAGGAAGGGCTTTGGTCGGGAGGAAACAATTATTTATTTTTTTATTTTTTTTCAGTTTGGGATTAATACCTTTGAGTCAAGGACTCATTTTCATTTTCAAAGATTCAACGTCAGTGTTGAACAAACATTACAAAAATACAAGGTTTACTGAGGGAAAAAAAAATGAGAAAAGCATTGAAGCATATACAGTCGTGGCCAAAAATACTGGCACCCTTGCAGTTTTTTCTAATAATGCACCATTCGTTCCAGAAAATTGTTGAAATTAAAAAATATTTTGGTATCCACATATGTAATTCTTTGGTTTGCAGTGGAATAAAACACAAAAAGCAGAAAAAATTATTAAGTCTTAGCTTATTCCACACAGACATCCTTAAATGGCCCGGACAAAATTATTGGCACCTTTTAGAAGTAGTTAGAAATAATTAGATTTCAAGCAGGTGATTCTCCTTCACTTAGGAATTTAACTCATCTGTGGTGAGTTACAGGTGCCTGCAATATAAAATCACTCATTCAACCAGTTTGAATAGAAAAGGACTCATTCTCCTGTTTTGTGTCACTGTGTGTACCGAATGAGCATGGAGAAAAGAAATACAGCCAGAAATTGTCTGAGGAAGTCAGACAGAAGACTGTAGCCAAGCATGGACAATCTCAAGGCTACAAATCAATCTCAGAGACCTTGATGTTCCTGTTTCCACCGTGCGTAATGTTATCAGGATGTTTAAGGCCCATGGCACTGTAGCCAACCTCCTGGGCGTGGCCACAGAGAAAACTTGATCGAAGATTGCAGTGCAGGATTGTTCGAATGGTGGAGAAAGCACCTCGATCAACTGCCAAACAGATTCAAGCTGACCTTCAGACACAAGGTACGACAGTTTCAACTTGCACCATCGGTCGCCAACTCAATGAAAGGGGGTTATATGGTAGGAGGCCCAGGAGGACCCCACTGCTGAGAGAGAGACATATGAAGGCCCGACTGGGGTTTGCCAAAACACATCTGAACAAGCCAAAATCCTTCTGGAAGAATGTCCTGTGGACAGATGAGACCAAATTAGAGCTTTTGGTAAGACATCATCTCTATGTTTACAGAAAACAAAATGAAGCCTTCAAAGAAAAGAACACTTTCCTACAGTCAAACATGGAGGAGGTTCAGTGTTGTTTTGAGGTTGCTATCTGCCTCTGGCACTGGGTGCCTTGGCGTGTGCATGGCATTATGAAATCTGGAATTACCAGGCCATTTTGGGCGCAATATTGAACCCAGTGTCAGCGGGTCTCCGTCGAAGGTCATGGGTCTTCCAGCAGGACAATGACCCCAAACACACTTCAAAAGCACCCAGGAATGGTTCAAGACAAGGCGCTGGACTGTTCTGAAGTGCCGCAACGAGTCAGATCTAAATCCATTGAAAACCTGTGAGAGGTCTGAAAACAGCAGTTGGGAGAAGGCACCCTTCAAATCTAGGAGAACTGGAGCAGTTTGCACAAGAAGAGTGGGCCAAACTGCCAGTAGAGAGGTGCAGGAAGCTCATCCACGGCTATAGGAAGCGGTTGATTGCAGTTACTTTGACCAAAGGCTGTGCTACCAAATATTAAGTCTAGGGTGTCAATAATTTTGTCAATGCCATTTCTTTTCATTTTCTGATTTAAAGGATATATTAAATTCTGAATCAAAAACAAAGGTTCTGTAATATTAACAAAGACATAAAGAATTGTGGAGACCAAATACTGTACTGTTGTTAACTTCAACTTATGTTTAGAGGAAATTGTGAGTTATTTGAAAAAGTGCAAGGGCGCCAATAGTTTTGGACACGACTGTATACAGGCAGCAATAGTAAAATATGAACTTACACACATCAAATTAGTAAATATTAACAGACAGACTGATTAGATAAGAGGGGGTTTGGGGAAGGGATCAGCCGAAGGTGGCATCGTCTGAGGTGGGAGAGAGGTGGAGCTTCAACCAAGTAAGGCCATAATCCAGGTAACTGCGGGTAGGGGAGCAGGTTAAGAAAAAAGTGGTATATAGCAGAAAGATGTGGGGGGGGGTAGGTAAATGGAAAACTGGGGGCGAGGTACTACCACATTAGTGCAGGCAGGTTGCATTGTCTGAGGTGGGAGAGAGGTGGAGCTTTCAACCAAGTGAGGCCATCGTCAGGTAATTGGGGGTAGGGGAATTATGCCTAGGGCCCTCTTTACACATTTTCAGGAGTCCAGAGAGCTTCCAATAGATAACAGTCTTGGAGAGTTAGAGTCACCTCTAACATATTTTCAAGGGTCCCAACACAATTATTTTAGGACCCCAGTCTGATAAAAGTACCATATCAGTATGGAAATGATGACTGTAAAAGTAACTTAAAAGCAAGTGATAAGACCCTTCAGGGTGTTGGGGATACCCACTCACTCATGTGTGTGGCCCAATGCAGTAGGTGGATAGCCTTTGTAGCCCCTGGAAGAGTGGGTATCCCCAACACCCCACATACTGAAATATGTTATTGCACTTAGAAAATGGCCTATTGTGTGATACACAATGCCTGAATAGCACGGTGTGAGCAGTGGCTATGACAGCAGAAAAAACGGGCAGTAGTGGAGATACTGCAGTGTTGGCACTTGGTAAGTGGCACATAACTGAGTGAGCCGCATACCAACTTTTTTTTTTCTTTTTTGTTAACCAGACAGTGCTACTTGACAAACATCTGGGTGAAGGATGCTCTCAGCCAGTCACTGACCAACATTTCTCTTACCCATTTTCTAAAGTGTGTTTGAAAAGAATGGTCCATCATCAAACCCCCTAGTCCTCAAAGCAAGAATCATAAGCACAATTCAGCTGTCCTAGTACCCTTATTAGGTTCATGGAAATTCTGGGTCTTGGTACTATTACAGTATGTTAGATGGCCCTCACAATGATGAATGCGATTTACAAAGTGAAAGAGCAACAGCTACATCCTTAAAGGGGAAGGAAGGTGTAGAGGGTCACGCATAACTGAAAAGCCCATGAAATGTTCTTTCAAATAAGGTATTAGACTTTCCTATAGGTGTAAACAATGCAGAGATAACTTTGTCAACATCAGTTCTATTGTAAATCAAGGCAACAACCATTTTGAAAACCTGAGACAGGAAGTGATGTCATTGTTGGGAGACTGTGTGTTGTAAAGCACAGCTTCCTCAACATGACATCATTTCCTGTCTCAGGTTTTCATGACATGTAAGAGTCCCACACCCAAGTGGGGGGGCTGGTCACAATTAACACTGTGTGTAAAAACATTTTTCTTTAAACTTACTGTTTACTGCAGTATTCTGTTGACTTCCAAGCTGACATTTTCTGTACCTACAAATCCGGGAATCCCCTGCAGCTGATGTCAGAGCAGGACCAGCGCAGTAGGACATGTAATAGCCTGCAGTGCATGTCAGAGCTTTTATAAGTTTCAATCAGATGTCTGCCTGTTCCGCTACTCTCCTGGGGCTATCTATAGTCCTCTGTGACCAGCCAACAAAAGCTAAGAGCTTACAAAAACTCTTAACATGCACTGCAGGCTACTGAATCTCCCACTGCTGCAACCCTCCTCTCATATCAACTGTAGGGGACTCTAGGATTTGTAGTTACAGAAAATGTCAGCTTGGAAGTTAATACAATTTCCTATACAACAGTAAATTGAAAAAAAAAATTTACATACAAAACGCAAACTGGGACCAATACCACACTTCTGTGTGGCTCTTAGTGCTGACTGTTCCCCTTTAAACCACTATCTTAAACAGTTCTCCAAGGGGCCTCTCTTAAATAATGAGGCAATGTGTTCCAAATACAAGGCACTACAACAGCAAATGTTCTGTCCCCAGACAGTTTTAATCAAGATCTGGGGACATCAAAGGGGCCCACCACAGAAGACAGGAAAGGGCAGTCAGGAGCATACAGACAGATGAGCTCTTTAAGGTAGCTTGAACCCATATCGTGCAGGGCTTTGAATGATAACAAATGTACCCCCCCCCCCCCTTGGGAGTTATTGTGGTGTGTTCCTTTAAGAGGGTATGTGCTCTCTATGTTGATACCAACCTCTGTGCCCTAGGAGGACTAGGTACAGCTTGTGCTGCATTGAACATTCCAAAGGGGAGGGGCCAGAGCTCTCTGTTTGAAAAGTGAGGGAATTCTAGTCAGTTGGTGGGAGACCAAAGACTGGCACACACTGCCATCTCCCACTAGTGGAACCCTTTTCTCAGAGTTAGCATCTGTACAAAAAACAGTTGTTTGTGGTGGCGGCCAGTGAAACACAGTCCCTTAAAGGGGGGTGCCCCTTCCTGAAGAGGAAAAACTCATTTTGAAGAGGAATTCCTGTCAGACTGAATGAAGCTAATGAACTGAGATGATATTTAACTGTTTTGAAAGGATGATGCAGCAGCACTCACCTGTGCCTATGTATGGTGTTATTTCCTGGGGGGGAGATAACAAAGGTACTATGTGGGCTGGATAGTCTACACGTCTATGGATGTGCCCAGTTGGCACTGCAGTCATGCTTCGTGGGGCACTACATCTGTAACAGCCCTTCACAGTGAAGAAAGGAAAATTGAAGAAAAACAAATGAGTGCTCTGTTAGCCACAGAGTGATGTTTGTGAAAGCCCGTGGAGAATGTGTGGCACTACTGTGCCTGGTGTGGTAAAAGACTTAATCACTTGCCTGTGTGGCTAATAACTGGCTGAAGTTAGTTCCTAAGTGTTTAAATGAATAGTTCTGCCTGCTGAATTTGAACGTTTGGGACCTTCTCCTCATGGGGGTCTGCACTTGAGTGGGGGGGGCGGACATTCGTGGCACCTCAGACCCCAAGGGGATGCTCCGTCCTCCTTGCCCCTAAATTTGTATCCCCACTGGGATGCACCTTACAACTGGGACTTTGGACTCTCTCCTCACAGGGGTCAGGTCTTGAGGGAGAGTAGGAGGCACTGTCTGTGGTACCTCGGACCACCAGAGACTGTTGCCTCTCCACGCCAGCAATTTTGGAGTCTGGGAAGAAAGAATGTGAATCCAGGAGGCTTGTGGTTTCCCATATGGCAGAAAGTGAAAAAAGCAGTTAAGTGACACCCCGGACTTGAACACACAGCCCTGAGATGCTTCTAGGTGATTTGATGTGTTGAAACAACGGAAATGTGCCCCCACTGAAACTGGGAACTGTGATCGCCCCTCGATCTGGGGTTAGCTGAATGAAATGGAGACCAATCTCCCTGGAGATTTCATTTGGAAAATAAAGGATGTGGTACTTTTGTTTAAACTTTACAAAATCCGTCTGGACAGTACCTTTATTTTATGTTTTCCAGTTGTATAATCTTTTTAAGCCCGCAGCCTTGCCAGCCCAGCTGTGTGCCAAGAGATGCTCTGGAGGTCACCCAATTCGATCGAAGGGAGGTCAAGTAAATGCATAATGTTATAGTGTATGGTAGAACACTGTTCCGCATGGAAATCCATGCCTGGAACAGCGTTATTTTCCTGCACTCGGTGCGTCACGATCTTGTTGTGCTGCACGAGACGCCACCAGTGCACCGCACAACAAGATCGAATCACGACCGCATGCGCAATTGAGCAGCGCACGGCAACGCGGAAGCGAGCATGTGGCGGCAGAAACAGAAGTAAGCCTTTTTTTTTTTTTTACAAAAACTTGTTCTTGTGTTCACAGAGTACTGCGTATGGTTGCCCATACACTATAAAAGATTGTGTATGAGCAAGCATACACAAACAAGACAGTTGTTTGATCTTGAGGTTTCCGTGGTAACGGACCTCTCAAGGTCTCTGGTTACCACGGCAACCTCTCGATCACAACTGCCTTGTTGTGTATGCTTGCTCATACACAATCCTCTATGTTGTGCTATCCCCTTCTTAATTTCAAGCTACCTACTCCTAGGCAGTGGGGAAAGAGCTTACACAAACTTATGAGTGACACATCACCTCACCAGCAGCCAGAGCAAAGTCTGCAGTACCAGGGAGATCTGCATGGAGTGGGAAACTCCAGCAGTCGACCTGGCTGTGGTTTTCTGCACCTACTGCAAGTGGCATGTCAACTCTACAGACAGCCTGAGCAACAGAGCACTACAGTAATCTAACCCTGACGTAACTAAGGCATGAACCAGAGTTTTCAGGTCCTCGGAATCAAGATCGGGCTGGCAGTATAGCCTAGAGGTTAGAGGAACAAGGTGTGAACGAGCTTGATACAGCCAACAGACCAGACCTGAGTTTGATTCTCACAACCTCCATTTGCATATGACTCTGAGCAAGTCACTTAACCGCCCAGTGCTCCCAGGTCGCCCCTGAAAACAGGCACTTGTGCCTAGTGGGCCTTACCTGGTTACCAAAGACCCGGGTTTGGGAATGGACTCGGGTCGGCGGGAGTCGGCTGGGGGAGGGAGGGAGGATTGAGCGTCCCAATGGATGCTCTCCTCCCTCTGGGGAGGGTTACCAGGGGTGCCTTGTGCACCTGCATCCCGAGAGAGAGCCGGTGGAAGCACGGGCTCTCCAGGGTTCTGGCAGCTCCATTCACTGGAGTCAGGGAAGGGGGAAGCTGTCAGGCGCCTGGGAGAAGGCGTGTGTCAGCACGTTGCCTCTCTGAATGTACGTCCTTGCGTTGGCGTCCCCAGGGGACTGGGAACCACAGAAAAAACGGAAAAAGCCTCAGTGAGCCTAGATGACAGCAGCTCCAACAGCCATCCAGGTCCAGGACCCAAGGGCAGATCTCCGCTGTGCAGGTGCTCCACGAATAGGAGGAGGAGAAGGTAAGGAGTACCCGGGCACTCTAGAAGCAGACACCGTGGTAGCGGACCTAGGAGGGACATAAGCAATGCCTGAAGGAGTGGAGTACTGAGGGAGTATAGGAGGGGGTATAAATGGGACAAGGTGCTCCAAAGTTTAAAAAAAAAAAAAAAATGGGTTGCAGGATCACAGACAGAATGGATTCACTGGGTGAAAGGTCACGTTAAACAAATCTCATAGATTTTTTTGACTGAGCAACACAAGAAATAGATCAGTAGACAGCAGTGGATGTAGCCTACGTGGACTTCAACAAGGCCTTTGACACTGTGCCACACAGAAGGCTGATAAGGAAGATGAACAGCTTAGGAGTGGAGTCAAAACTGGCAGACAGGATTCGAAACTGGTTAACGAACAGGGGAAAGAGGGTGGTGGTTAACAGCACATACTCTTATGAATGGAAGATTGACAAGCTGGGTACCACAAGGTTCAGTACTGGGACCAGTCCTCTTTAATATCTTCATTGGGGACAATGCAGAGGAACTGGAGGGAAAGGTATGCCTTTTTATTTATTTATGTAAAGATTGGTAGCCGGGAAAGGCACAATGAGACAAGGCACGTTTCCAAGTGTGACCCAGGGGAGAAGGGGAAAATAAGAGTAACAATACAAGGAAAACAGTTTCATACAATAACAATATACAATTATTGCAAATGACAAACATCTGCAATAGTGTGAACTCTCAGGAAGGAGTGGAGAACATGTAGAGGGATCTAAAGAAACTTAAAGAGTGGTTAAGGACTTGGCAGTTCACGTTCAATGCCAAACAGTGCAAAATTATGCACCTAGGGCACAGGAACCCTGGTGCTGAGCACAGGATGGGGAGGGATGTACTAGCAGTCACTAGACAGGAAAGGAACGTTGTGGTTATAATATCAGAGGGTCTTAAGATGGCAGCGCAATGTGACAAGGCCAGGCTGAGAGACAGTAGGATGCTAGGGTGCATAGGGAGGGGCATCACCAGCTGAAGGAGGGAGGTGGTGCTGCCACTGTATCACTCTCTGGTAAGCCCCCTCTGGAGTACTGTGCCCAGTTCTAGAGACCGCATCTCAGAAAAGGCATACATAGGCTGAAGACAGTGCAAAGGAGGGTAACCAAATTGTACAAGGGCTGTAAGGACAGAGTAAGGGACCTCAATATGTATACCCTGGAAAAGAGGAAAGCAAGAGGCTACATAATTGAGATCTACAAGTACTTCACAGGGACGATCAGGGGAAGGAGGGGAGCCTTTTAGCAAGTAAAGATGAGCTCCAGGATTAGGGGGCATGCAGTGGCGCTGGGGGAGTTCGGAAGGGGTGTCAGGAAATGTTTCTTCACTGAAAGGGTGGTGTAAGCATGGAACTGACAGCCAGCCAATGTGGTGGAGGGCTTCAAGCATTCATGGGATATACACATAGGTATAGTAGAGCAGAAGTGTGTGTGTGTGGAGAGGGGGGATGACCGGAGATCAGATAGGGTCTCTGGAGGTAGAATAGGCAGGTAACACCTGGGTAGGCTGAGTGGGCCTAGCAGTCCCTTCCTACTGACCAATTCTATGTTTCTATGTAAGAAAGGGTCTAATGCTGACCAGTCATTTATGCCAGATAGGCATTTGTTCAGTACCTCAACCGCAACAACCTCTGGAGCAAGTAACAGATACAGCTGAGTATCATTGGCACAGCAATGGAAAATCAGAGCATATTGTCAAATGACCTCTCCCAGTGGCAGTATATACATCACAAACAACATGAGTAATGAGAGGCACACCTGCAGTGGCAGCAGGGAGAAATTTTCTAGAACATCCTGGCGGAACAGAAGGACTAAACCACTTAAAGACACGGCCTGTGAATCCTTCCAAGTGCCTCAGTCGTGATGGTAAAACTCCATGGTCTGTGATATCAAGTGCTGACAAAAGATCAAGAAAAAACAAAATGGCATGCTCGCCTCATCCTGGGCTAGAGGAAGATCATTTTGCACCCTGACGAGTGTTGTTTCCATGCTGTAATACCTTTTGAAACCTGACTGAAAAGGGCCCTGACTACAAAAGACCACAGACTGACAAGTGCTCCTGATGGATCTCTAGCTGCAGCAGCATCACATCTCGATAATCTTCCTCAAAAAGGGAAGATTTAAGACAGGCCCATAACTGGATAGTACGATATAGTCCAAAGATGACTTCTTTAAGAGGGGCTTCACTACCCCTCTTTTCAGCATAGCAGGGAAGACACCCTTCTTTAGGGAACACCTGACAATTTCAGCCATAACTGGACTCAGGGACTTCCGGCAGTCCTCCAATAGCTGGGATGGTCCCAGAACCAATGCACAGAAAATGGGATGCAGCACAGATATTGATTGGAAAATTCCACCAGCTGGTACTGCCTGAAACTCCCTCCAGACTGACATAATGCCTTCACTTGGTAAGGACTGGCTAGTGCTGGGACGTAGAGGGGATCCCCAACCAACTAGAGGATTCTCTATCAAGGAAGAACTGACCAAACTCCTCACACCTTTCTATCGAAAACGGTCCCCTCTTGACTGAAAACAGATAGGATTTAGTAATCTGTCTACAGTGTGGAAGAGCTTGGCCGGTCTGTTCTTCCCTGCATCACTCACACTTCACAAAAACTCTGTCTTTTTCAGAGTGACTGCTCCTGATACTCTTTATAAGGAGCCCCTTAGAGTTAGTCTTTCCTCTAACCATCAAGATCTCCTCTAAGAACCCTCCCACCTCTGCCCTTTGTACTTCAACCACCTAAGTTTACCACTAAACCAAGGGCACCTATGGTGGGAGATCTTTGGGCATACATGAAACACTGGTAGGAAGTCAAGTGCAGCAGTTATGGCCGTATTATAAGCATCCATCACCCTCTTGACCCCTTCCACACACACCTGCTACATGCTCGAGCAGTCCAGTGCCACCATGGGCCTAATGGGCTCAACACAGCGTTTAAGACTGTACCAGACTAGCTCCATAGGAGGGACGCTCTTAACGGCAGGGGGCCTGATAAGAAAGTTTACATCATGATGAGTCAACCAAAAGACTGAATCAAGAACCTCAAGACCCAGCAGGAAAACCAGCTCCAAAGTACTGCCTAGCTGATGAGTTGCAGAGGAAACAACCTGTGTGAGGCCCAATGGATTCATCTGTTGGAGGAATTGCTGACCAAGAATAAAGAATTGCCAACCTAGGGGTCAACTAAGTCCAATTCCTCACTGAAATGCACTTTGCATGGCCTTGTAGATTAATTGTCGGTTCCCGTAGCCCCTCTGCATGGTCTTTTAGGCTTTAAGGTACCCAGACACCTACATTCCCCCTTTAACTAGAGTCCTGAGATGCTTTAGCCCCTGGTTGGGTATTAATCATTGGGTTTCACCTTGTTGTTTTGCTCCATGTACAGAGTGCATTATCTCTGCAAGCAGGATGACACCTGAGCAAGGGGCCAAGGGAACCAGCAATTAATCTAATTATGACCAACGAAGATGGTTTCTACTTTTTGCAGCGAAATGGCTTGTGCAAGGATCATGACTTATTTATCAGCTGTTACTGATCTCGGAATAAGTAGGCTATATCACAGCTCTTGATGCTGGCAGAGAGGGTTCTTCAATTAGAAATGAACTACTTGGCAAAGAGGATATCCTTGGTTAACAGAGACCATAAATACACAACAGCATGGTATCTGAACAGAATGGCAGGTTTCTACAAAGGCCAAAGGAATAGGCCAAATGTTCAAAAGGATGAATAAGAATTTTAAACAACCCTGCAAGATTTTTATAACTACTAGAAAACATCATTCACTTCTTCCAAGTAATTCCAGTGTGGAAGTAGATTAAGGATGATCAACACTAATGAATCGTATTTCTGCCATTCCCCAATGTCTCCCTCCTGAAACAAAACAACCAACAAGGGATCTACCATATTCATTTTAGTGACTAAACACGCATTATCTCAAAAGGTGTCACTTCAGTTCTTGACGCTCTAGAAGGAGAGAGGTGCTACGGTATGAAGTCCCAGTCTTGCCCATTCTAGATCAACAGCTGCTCTGAGCACAGGGTAATGACAGTTCACTTTCTGACACTGAACAGGATGGTTAAATGGGTACCCTTCATTATGTAGTTTGTCTTAACTGGAAGAGAAGAATGGGTGTGTGTGGGGGGGGGGAATACAGGTGACAAACTGTATTAAGCTGCTGGTGGTGCTTGTAGTGAAAAATTATTATACATTATTGTTGTAGATGGACCATGCACTATAAGCCATAAAGAAACACATACTTTTTCCCAGTCTAGAGCAGTTGCCAGAGCAACAAAGGTCTTTTATAATTAATGTTTAACTGTACCACCTATTGCTGAGGTGGTCATCTGTCAGTCATGAAAAGGACTGGACTAATTAGAGGCGCACAACCCTTCTAATAAACACAGTTAAGAACGCCAATGAAAAAATGTACTGTGTCCAGCCCAGTGGCGCAGAGGGTTGAGGCGCTGGATGCCACACCTCGAACCATGCCAGCGACCCGGGTTCGGGAACAGACTCGGGGTGCCGGGGGCTGGCAGGGGAAGGAGAGGATTGAGTGTCCGGAGGACTGCTCTCCTCTCCTGGGGTGGGTTGGGTGGCAAGCCTTGCTTTGTAGCTGCCCCTGGTGGAGACCGGGGGCACTACAAGCAGCAGCACAGGAGGGGCAAAACCAGAAAAAAAAAAGGAAAAACAGCTTCAGCGCCTGCCAGATGACTGCCTCCGTCCTCTATGCCGCTGGAAGCCACCTCCTCCACAGCAGCACCCCCCCCGGGTCCATGCAGAAATTAGTATGCTGGGATCCCCTGCCCCCAGTGCCTTCACCCCCATCGGAGGGGGACCTGCCCCATGATGGGATACGCCGGGACAACCCGGGGTCGGCTGCAACGTGTGGCGGAGAAGAGAGCTCCAGAAGAGGATTGCCGGGGTGAGTAGGGGTACTAGGAGGCCCGAAGGAGAGGAGGATGCCAGAGTGTCGGAGGGGGTTAAAAGATCACTCATAAAAAAAATATATATATATTTCTGTACTTCAAAAGAAATTCCTTGGGAGTGTGAGTGTGTGTGTGTAAAATGGTCATAATGTATACCTAAATTTCCAAGATGGATTTGAATTCAGCCCAGAGGGTGAAAAAAATTGAAATTATTTCCTCTATGTTGTAAGTCTAGTTACACAAGCAAACCCGTATTTTTATTTATTGTTTCAAATTTGGCAAGCAGAAAAAAACAAGATGGATTCTATTAACAAACTTCAAACAGTTGTTTTAGCTCTAGAATGAAAAGAACCCCAGCCTTAAATAAAGGAGACTTAAATTCTAATCATGTTTTCTTTCTTTTTTTTTGTAACGTTTTCTCCATGCAACATATAGGCATCATGCATGTTTTCCCTTGTTCAATCTCTGCTACTGATAAATGGTCACCTGAGTTAGGTCAGCATTAGAATAATCACAATGGAGAGAATTAGCTCAATTATGGCTTTGTGCTTTTTCACCTCTCATTCTTATAGCTCACCAAACGAGCCACTTACAAGTGGAGTTTGGCTACACAATTGATAGCCAGGTAGAACTCTAGTCTGTGGCACAACTTATATTGATAAAATGGGCCACTAAAGTCCCATAACCTAACTGGTCAAAAATGTCACTTGACAGTTGATTATTCTCTTAAGATTGTACACCTTACCTGAACTACAAGTATGATAACCTCATTACCAACAAGGAAGCCCCCATATTCATTGGCACAATTGTAACCGGGGGTATGTTGTAGGGAGGGCTATGTTGTTGGGGAACACAAAGGGGGGCATCGAACAAACAAACAAACAAAAAAATACTGACACCTACCTTCCTCCTACGAAAACACAGGTACTATTTTTTTCCTGTGAAAGGGTTTTCCATTTTAAAAACTATGGAACAGCTGGGACTGTTCCACAGCCAAGTGGTAGCATAACTGACCCCTGGATTCTGAAAGGGACCTGGGATGCAGGCGATCAGGTTGCAAAGCACCCCAGACTGCGGAGGAACGTGGCGCCAGGGAGCATGCTGCAGTTGCACGAGCCCACCAGTGGCTGTACGTTCTGCTGCAGGGGAGAAAGGGGAAGGGTCAAAGGGCAATTAAAGGGGAAAACCGATGCTGCCATCCAGAGACCGGTCATGAGTACTCTCTGGTCCTGTGGGCCCCCACTGGGATTGTGGGTCCCAGTCTGTGAGGTCACCAGACAGGACAATCTGAGCACTGGGTTCATGGCAGGCAGAAGAAAAAGAACAATGGAAATAGAAAAAAAGGAAAAAAAGTTTAAAAAAAAATTCTTTCTGTTTTAATTACAACAAAAGTCCATTTTAAAAATCAATCAACAAACACACTGCAGCCGTAAGGGAATAACACACTTCTCGGGTGGTTGCAGCATTCAGCTTTAGTAAGCCTTGTACCCCACAAGCACCATGACTCGAGGCAGAACCTGTTATTTCACTAAAAATACCACCAACAGCTTAATCTGGTTCAAGGTTAGTTGGTATTCATCTGTATCCCCCTTCCCCAGGTCGTGCCTGAAAATAGGCAGGATTTGTCTAGTGCACTTACCCAGTCAACAAAAACTAAAATAAAAAAATAAATAAAATCTTCCTGTATTTTTGTACTTATGATTCACAATTGTTGTATTTATTGGCACTGTACTTGTACCTCCTCTCTCCTTTCCCCCAGGTCACACCTGGAAATGAGCCTCAGCTCAGCGTGCCTCTCCCGGTTACCACTCTTCAAATAAATAAATGTAACCGTATACCCTATTGTCTGTCGACTGTTACAAATACAATGCTTATTTTTTTGGGTTTTTGTTTTTCCCCCACTCCTCTTGCCCTACGACCCACCACTCCGGGCTGGCTATGTCCTTCATCCGCTCCGCCTGTCCTATCCTGAGCCCTCCATCTGCATATTGCAGCCAGCCCCGAGGTAACCCAGACGTAACCCTTTGCCAGGCGGGTCCCCCTCCTCCGAGGGGAATGGCACCAGGGGAACAACCAGCACAGATACTTGGCCCCAGGGTGCTGCTGCAGTGGAGGGGCTCTATCAGGGCATTGGCAGTAGCGAAGGACCGGCAGCCGTCATCCGGTCGGTCGAGAGGCGGATTTCCGCTTTTCTATGGTATTCCCACTTGTGTCTTCTGCAGTGCTCCTGGTCTCCACCAGAGGCCGCTGCAGAGCGACGCCAACCTGCTACCCACCCCAGGAGAGCAGTCCTCACGGATGCTCGATCCTCTTCCTTCTGCCAGCCCCAGCGTCCCGAGTCCTTTCCCCAACCCGGTCGCCGGGCGAGTACGAGGTGTGGCGTTCGCACCTCAACCCTCAGCGCCACCAGGCCGGCCCACAATGCTTATTTTCAATTGATCATTGATTCAAGTTTACAAGTATAGAATGTGTTATCTGGTGAAAGCATTGTAATGAACTCTTAAGTTTATCAATAGAAAGCATTATGCATCAATACACACTGTATGAGTATGTCCACAGGTAAATGCCGCCAGCCATTTCTGTTCAATAGAGCATCCAAACCAACACTAATTGACTTAACGGCTTTTCTCTTGTAAACAAGAACAATGCTCAGACTAAATCATTTACTATTGGAAAAATGGTGCCAAACACAAAAAACAAAACTGTAAGCTCCAATACTCTGACTCCTTGCAATGCAGCATATAACAGTTTCCTGCCCAATGTCTGGACTTTCCTCCTGTGTTTTTTTTTTGTCATTGAAATATGTGCCAGCCTATTATCTGTGGAGGCAGTGTTGTTTTACCTGCATTACTAGTTCTTTCTAAATGCAAATGAGTTAGCTTAGGGAGAATTTTGTATGCGAGAGAGAAGCAATTTTGTAAATTATAAAAAGAGTTTGCATTTATGTAGTGCTTTTCAGACACACTGTATCCCAAATTGCTTTCACAGCAATGTGAGATAGGTAATGTATAGCCAGGAACCATGCAGTGGCAACCATTCCACTCATCAACACCTACACACAGCCGTGTACGATTATTTTACTGAGCAAGGGAACATTGATCTGGACACAGAAAAGTAAATGATCTTAAATATAGCTTTCAAGAGTATTATCTCCATAAAGTCACACTCTTAGTCTAGCACAGGCGCTAGGACACCATGGTAGCCAACTTTTCAATAAGGCACTGACGATAGTGTCGGCACCAATGAATGAGCGTAACCGCACACCCGAGCTAATAACTGCTGATGATGCCCAATGTGCCTCAGTTCTGCTAGCAAGGAAATGATTTGGGCCTGCAGGGGCCTTCGCAAGAAGGGCATGTAGAGGTATTGAACATGTACTCACTGGAGACTGGGGGGACATAAAAACATTTAAGTTCCTGAGAGGAATAAATAGGGTGCCCTACCTGGAGCTGGTCAACAAAGTGTCTAGCTTAAATACTAGAAGGCACGAATGGAAGCGGGGGGGTTCAAAAGGGAACTCAGGAAACATTATTTCTCAGAACGGGTGGCAGAGCCTTGGACTAGGCTGCCCGCAGAGGTGGTGTAGCCAAGACGGTGACAGCTTTCAAACTGGGCTGGGATAAAGTGAACACTCAAATTAAATCCAAGGAGATTGGACGGAGTTGCGTTTGGTAGGGGGGCTAGTTCCTGAGATCTGAAATGGTCTTGGGAACTACTGGGCAGACTTGATGGACAACTGGTCTCCTTCTGCCGTCAATTTTTCTTTTTCTATGATGATAAAGTCATGTCAAACTGAAGGCACTCTCTCTAAGCAGGACCCAAGGGTTATCCTTTGGACACTTTTTCCTATCTTTGTCAACAATGTTACTTGCACATGAAGCAGACTCTAAGGTTCTGTATAACAGCACGTATGCCCTGCAAGTATACCCTCAAAGAAATGAGAGAGGGGGGATATGACAGAGACCTACAATTACATCAAAGGAGTAAAAAAAAAGGTACAGGTGGGGAGTATGTTTTAAATGAGAACAAGCACCAGGACTATAGGGCATACGCTGAGGTTGCCGGGGGGGGGCCAATTCAAGAGTGATACGAGTCAATATTTCTTTACTGAAAGGAGTAGTGGAATGCCTGGAATAGACTGCAGGTGGAAGTGGTGAGGCCGAAACAGTGGGGAACTTCAAGTATGCATGGGAGAGACACAGGGGTATATTAGATAGGGTGATGGGAAGTGGGAGGGTCGACGGAGACCAGACAGAGTCTGCAGAGACAGAACAGATAGGGAACAGCTGAGTAGACCAGGTGAATTTAGCAGTCCATTTTTTTGTTTGCCATCAAATTTTATGCTTCTATGATGCGGTTGATAATCTCCAAGTTTCAGAAGATCAGAAACTGGTTCACTGAGAACTTGTTCTGAATACCACCAAGACTAAAACAATCAGCCTCGTTACCCCTCTAATCTAACATACACTGCAGATCAAATTGCTACCAGACCCCTCGACAACCTCCCCCTCTGAACAGCTGCATGTTTTGATTTCAAACCCAGAAAAAAAAATACACGGGCAGTAACTGTTCTGTGCAATTGCAATTGCATTTGTAAGTTTCAAAATAAACTGTTTGAACTATCAGCTGTAGCCGGCATTTGATTATTTTTATCACTTGAGTGTGTTGTTCTGAGTTTTGTTATTGTGCTGGGGTGTGCTCTGTCACCCAGCTGCACCGCTGGTGGGCACCAGGGAGCGCAGACCTCCTTCTGTTTTTTTTTAACCTGTTTTGATTTACTAGATGTCTGGATAGTCCACACCCCAAAGTTACAGCACACTGACTGCACAACATTCAAGCCAAAACTGGAACCAGACTGAGCTCCTTATACCGTGCTTAACACTGCCTCAATATGCAAACAAATACTGCAGTACTACTTATTACCTTTGTCAGTGATGATGATATATTCCCTGCTGCTGCCACAAAAGTGCTGCACATGCCGGATATCATGTACATTAGGTTTTGCCGGTCTGTCCTTCTAGGTGACCCTCATGCAAATCTGTATACAATACCCGAGGCTGAAAAGGCCAAGTTCTTTAAATCGAAGCAAGCAGTACTGGGTTACTTTCCTGAACAAGTGTGCACATTTGAAAGCACCAGACTACCTCTGGTCACACTTTACCAATTCCAGCTGCAAACATTCCCATGATTCCCTGATCCTACTCAACACTATTGTGCCCAAGGCTAGGACAGACTGTGGGAGGTCGACGTTTGACTACCTTACCAACCTCTAATGGAAGAAACTCTCACCTCACCTTAGAGTTCTCTCAGAGTTGTGTGTCTGAGTGTGGTTCACTGAAAAGCTTGAATGCTCCTTAATTAAGCTGCTACAGCCAACATCATCATCTATGTACTGTATTTATCTGTTACTCAAATGATAGGCCATCTTTGATTACGTAACTGGTCCCCGGAATTCGGCCGGGTACTGCAGAGGTGGCCCTCCACCATGGAAAGGGACCACATAGAGTTCTCTGATGACTACTGGGACCACGGGGCTCGAGGTTTAAGAGAGGCCCACGCAAAAGTTCAGAATCAAGCAGTGAGGGGTTCATCAGCTTCTTCACAGGCCGTGTTGTGGTCTTCCTTTACTGGAAGCTCCCACAGGGAACACTGCAATTTAAACTCCTGGAGCTTCAAGTTACAGTTTTTTTTTTCCCTTTTCTTCATACCCAAAACATGGGGTAGACTGCTGAGGCAACAGATAATAATTTCTTACTGGGGGCAGAATTCAAATGCTATTCCTAACATGATCTGCTGCCATTAATGAACTGGCTTCCTAAACCAGTTCTCTGATTACTGTAGGGCAAACATTCACGGAACTCTTAAGGTAACAAGAATAGCCTCTTTCAGAGAAGCTCAACACACGTGACCTCCAAACTGGAGCATAAGGCATTGACAGTTTGGCAGAGGATTTCTCATTAACTTGCCCTCTGGGCGGTCGTACTACCCCCATAGGCATTGCCATTCTTCTCCATGGATCAGGAGGGCATACAAGCCTTAAGCATGTTCCTTCAAATTAGTTTCTGAAGACCCCTAAGGAGGTCCTCAAAGATTCCTTGGTTAGACTTCTCCCACATTTCCCCATCCATCCATATTTCACTGACACAGTCTCTCAGGAAAAAACATTTGCTACCATGGAAGTATTTATTTTTTAAACTTGTTTATTGAAAGAAGGTCTGTACAGTTAGACACATACTGCAAGGTATACAAAAAAAATCTGTTACATCAGACTATGTTACTGCTACATGACGCTAACATCGAAATGCAGTCACCTTTGTTGTATGACATGACAGCGCTCACAAGGAAAAAACTACAGAACAAGGCAAACAAAAAATAACAATAAACGTTGTCACTAGGTTGTGTCTGTTTCACAGTGGAAGAATGTCAATACTGTTGTTTGACAAAAACTATGTTTATGGTTGACTTTTTTTATGTTCCTAGGTGTAACAACAAGTTAGAGTTCCAACAAAGGAGCTCCACTGTTACACAGCGGAGCTTGCGCAGTCTTGATGGAACAAAACCTGCTATTGAACTTGTGGTTTCCTTCATACCCTCCTCAACACTCAGGTGCAAACGAGATAAATCCCATCTTGTTCGTCTATTTGTATAAGCCAATAACCTGTACTTATCAATAAACATAATTTCTCTATATCCTGTATTTGGTTGATTTTATGTACCACTCTGACGCTGAAGGTGGGTCGACCTGGAGCCACCGCCTGGTGATGGCCTTAGATGCAGCAGCTGTAAAGATATTCCATAAATCTATATCTTCCTCCCTTTCAATGCCTTCCGCTTTATACCCAATAAGAGGAACTCGCCTCGCAGGGGCTCTGCAAAATTCAAAATATGTGCTATCCTCCCTTTAATTTCCATCCAGAACCCCTGTAAGAGAGGGCAGTGCCAGAAAATATGTGCCTGAGTAGCCACCTTCTCACCACACTTTTTCCAACATCTTTGTGTAATCGGCAAGTCCCATTTAGCTTGTAATTGAGGTACTAAGAAGCATTAAATACTAAGTTTCCACACATACTCCCGCCAGTTAGAGGAGGAGGATGTGCGTCATACCATATGTCACAATTTTTCCCACTGGGCTTGTGTAAGAGTAATATGCAGGCACAGTACCCATCAATTCTTTCTTTCTCTTTTTTTTTTTTTTATTTACCCCTCCTTTGTGCCGAAGTATCTCTATGGTGGACCCACTCGGCCTTGCCTTCACCGCCCACCTGAACCCCTTCCCCGACTGAGGAATTGGGTAAGCTGGGTCCCCCCCCCGCCAGCCCTCAAGAGGAGGCAGGGTACCACAGAGGGTCAAGTTAGGGTCAGAACTGGCACTGGCTGTGTGGGGTTGGCCATTGGGTGTCTACTGTTGCCTTCTTGGTGCCATGGATTTTCCACTTTTTCGGTGGCTCCCCAACGACGAAGGACGTGCAGTGCCATGCAGCGCATGACATGCGCGCACCTGCCCACATCCACAGGACAGTTGCCTGATGTCATCCCCCTGCAAGGTCCCTGACTGCAGTGCACCCAGTCTCCACTGGGCGCCACTGGCGTCATGGGACGTAGACCCCCCTCCCTCCCCAGGAGAGGAGAGCAGTCCATCAGACACTCAATCTTCTCCTCCCTGACCGACCCCCGGCTCCATGGGCTCATTCCCGGACTGTGGTCACTGGCATGGCACGAGGTAAGGAGGATGCCTCAGCGCCACTGGGCTGGCTGTTCCCATCTATTCTTAAACTAAGCCATGGAAAAACTCAGGTCTTTAATGTAACAGGCAAAAAGGAGAGTGACAGCTCTCTTCCCATGCGAGGAATTCCATATCTCCATAAAGGAAGTAGCACAGATGACAGGGTGCTCTTCACCTTTATGCATTTGGGACAAAACAGCCCCAATGCCCGTGTCAGAGGCATTAGTGTGGAGTTCAAAGGAGTTGGAAAAATCAGAACTGTGTAAAACAGGAGAGGAACAGAGCAAGCCCTTAATGGTCAGGAAGGCCTCGTTACATTCTTCAGACCATTGTGCTTTATTTGCACATTTATTCCTTTTTAAGAGTTGCCAATTATTACAGGCGCTTCATTCCTGACTTCGCCACTATTGCCATCCCACTGACAAATCTGACAAGGAATAAATGTGCAAATAAAGTACAATGGCCAAACTTAGACAACAATTACTGTCTTAGCAAAGATACAAACTAAATGCATTCTATATCATGCAGGTCTCATGAGTTGGCAGGGGAAGGGAGATGAGGAGCGCGCCCTCAATCTCCCACTTCCCTTGCCAACTCAGAGATGCCTGAGAAATAAACAGGTATTTATTATTTATTTATTTGCTTTTGTTAACCGGGTAAGTCACATTAGACAGCCAAGTGCCTATTTTCAGGTGAGACCCGGAAGGGTTACAAGCTAGGTCACAGAAGAACAGTGAGAAAGTCGAGTTTACATACAATCAGGTAATATCAGAGGTTGACATCTAGAAACATGACAAGCTTAACAGGGCTAGAGTAGGTAGCTAACAGCAATAGAAATGATTTAGCATAAGATAAGTACAGTGCACAAAAATTATAAGACAGGTTCAGTCAGTAACGATTTAGCATAAGATAAGTACAGTGCACAAAAATTTTAGGACAGGTTCAGTCAGTGCAAACAGAAGTAAGTGCCAGCAGGTAGGATGAGCCAGTCGGGGGGGACCCAAGGGCCTGTCCTGGTGGACTAGCCGGGGTGACAGAATGCAAGGGCGACATGTAGCAGTTGCCGGGCCAGTTACCAGGAGGTTAAGTACAGCGGTCCCTATGGAAGCAGAGACTGCCCCAACATACCTGGGCAGATGTACTACGAGGTACATGGACTGGTGGAGGATCCCTTCAGATAGTTCCAAAGGGAGGTTTTAAAGCCCGGATGGGAGGGGGAGGACCGAGTAAGGGCAGGGAGCGAATTCCAAATTATAGTGGCATAGGTGGCGAAAGCCTGGTCACCCGCAAGGGTGCAGGTTCTGGGAACCGAGCAGTCAAGTGTTGTCTCTCAACCTGAGGAGGTAGGAGGAGGTGTCAGGGGTGGGGGAAGGGTGAGGGCTGCAGGTGTAGCAGATCTGGATGTTGTCAATGAAGTTCCCAACTACAAAGGTGCGGTGCTTCTCGGGAGGGAGCCATTCTAGGCATGTGTAGAGGTCGCAGCGGTGGGTTGGGGGGGGCAGAGAGTGCAAAGCGGCAGATGTTATTGTAAGTTGTGTCCCACTTTGAAAGGCTGGATTTAGGCATAGGGGCAAAGGTTACTAGCCCATAGCAGAGAGAGGGGAGGAGGACCCCCCCTGGCTAAGGCAACACGGGCAGCTGGGGTTAAGCAGTTTTTGGCTCTATAGGCGAGACCAGGCTTGCCATTCGTGGTCTTGCAGACATTTCGGATATGTAGGGTGAGATCCAGCTGCAGGTCCAGAGTGAGGCCCAGGTATTTGACAGCGGCCACTGTCTGCAGGGGACAGCCATCAGCCCCGAAGATTTTTAGCGGAGCAGGGCATGATTTTATTTTGCTCAGGGACCCAAAAAGCATGGCTTGGGTTTTCTTGAGGTTGGTGGTAAGCCTGTGTTCCACCAGCCAGGACTGGATCCGCTTAAAGTCGGAGTTAAGTTGGGAGTTAATGGTGGCTATGTCTCGGGCACTAGCCAAGATGACCAGGTCATCCGCATTCAGGGTGGTATGCCCATGGGTGGTGATGGACGGCAGTTCATTGATAAAAAAGGGAGAAGAGAGTGGGGCCGAGGACCGACCCCTGGGGGACCCCGCACTGGACATCTGTAGGGTGGGAGAGGGTCCGGTTAAAGTTGGTGTACTGCTTCCTACCAGAGAGGTAGTTGAGGAACCAGGCGTGGGCAGGGGGGTGAGAAACCAAGGGAAAGAAGAGTGGAGCTGAGGAGAGAGTGGTCTACCCTGTCAAAGGCTTTGGAGAGATCCACAAAGATAGCACCAGTGAGGCTGCCCTGATCGGTTGCGGTTCTGATTATCGAGGAGACAACTGCGAGGGCGGTAGCCGTGCTGTGCCCCTTCCTAAACCCATGCTGCGCTGGGGAGAGGAGGTTGTGTTCCCTGTATGCACTCTGTTAGCTGAGTGGCCACAACTTTCTCCAGAATCTTGGAGGTGGCCGACAGAATGGCGATGGGTCGATAATTCAGTGGATCTTTGGGGTTACCTTGCTTAAGAACTGGGTTAACCTTGGCCACTTTCCAAAGGTCAGGGATAACTCCGGTGGTTAGAGAGGAGTTGAAGATGTGCGTTATTGGCCTGACTAGGAGATGGGCCCCTAGCCTAAGTAGTTTCGGTTCTAGGCTATCATGCCCTGCCCCACTATGGGGGGAGAGGCAGGCAAGGAGCCTCTGGGTCTCGGTAACTGACACCTGATGTAGGTGGAAGGGGGGGGCGGACTTGGGACCGAGAGGAGGAGCTGGGGGACTTGGGGGCAGTGGATAGGGAGGGGGCAGATGGTTCTGGAGAACACAGCATTAAAGGTATTTGAAATTGTAAGGGGGTTGTTGCAACTGACCCCGTCAGTGAGCAGGTCTGTGGCTTGCACTCTGGCCGAGACCCCAACCGCACTTCTTATGTTCTGCCAGAAACTCCTCGGACTGCTGGCCGAGGAGAGCAGGGCTGACCGGCAAGCCTTGCTTTTTGCAGCCCGGATGGCTTTTTTGCAGGAGTTTCTGAGGCGTCTATAAGCTAGGAGGTCGTTGTTACTTAAGGAAGCCTTGTAAGTCGCCCAGCATTTATCCCAGAGTTTCATCATGAAGAATAGGCCCCCATGAAGCCATTTGGTAACGGCGCCCCTTACCCTCCTTTTAGTGAGGGGGGCATGCTTGTTCTGCACAGGGATTAACTTCGATAGGAATATATCCAGGGCTTGGGCCGGGTCCGCTGTGGCAGTGACCCCTGTCCAGTCAATTAGTGCGAGGTCAGCGAGGAAGTCAGGTAAGGAAAATTTTGAGTAATCCCTCATCTGGATCACTTTGCTGGAAACTTTAATCTGGGAGATACCCCATGTGCAAAAGGTAGGCGAGTGGTCAGAGATGGCATCGGGTAGAATGCCTGAGGAGGTGATCCTGTCGGGCCTGTTTGTAAGGATCCAGTCAATTAGTGACCCTTTATCCCCCTCGGAGGGAGGGCCTTGTGGGCTTGGAGATTATTTGGCTAAGGGCAAGGCCTGAGAGCAGTGGCTCATATAATTTGCAGTTGGAGCCCAACCAGTTAAGGCTGAAATCGTCTATAATGAGGACTTCACTGGGACCCACATTCTCGCTAAGACAGCGGAGTAGCTAGGAGAGTCCTGGTAGACCACCCTTGAGGGGGTTGTAGGAATAGATTAGGTGAATTTTCTTTGTGAGACCCAGGAGGAGAAGGGCGTGCAGGAACTCACTAGGAGTAGTGTCGGTTGGTGAGTGAACAATGGTAGACACGTTCAGGTGCACTTTATAGTAGAGTAGCACTCCACCACCTCGTTTGTTCCCCAGCCAATCACGTCTGATGTGGCGGTATCCTGGTAGGGTGCATATCACATCAGGAATGTGAGGTTTGAGCCATGTTTCTGAGATACCCATGATATCCGACATGATGGAGCCCAGGCAGTAAGCTCAGCATGGTTGTGTAAGAGGCTCGGACATTTAGGTGGATAATATTTAGCCTTGGAGGGAGAACCAAGCGGTGGGGGACTTGAGGGAGGGCAGGGGGACAACCTGGCTAGGCCTAGTTGCTGCGCCCGCGGCATTAGCCGGGGAGGGGGGGGGGTTGAGGGAACAGCCATGATAAGCAGGTGGTTTAATGAACTGTCAGAGCCGAGAGGGGAAAAGTACAGGGCCAGAGCAATGAGGGGATACCAGGGGGAAAACAGCAACTAGGGTGGCACGAACACCCCTCAGTTGTAATACAAGGGGCAGTGAGGGGAGGTGGCAAAAGGAGTGATTGAGAATGTGCAGAGTTGCAAGCCAGAAGCAGTGGGAGTATACCAGCAGAGGTTCAGGCCAAAAAGGACTTGCAGAAGCAGGGCTGTAAGGGCCGCCACTAGTGGCAGGATAATATAACCTGCAGATGGAAAACTAGGCTGATAGGATAATTTCAGCCCATGTGACCACAGCCAGCCTATATAGCTGAGGGCCATTTCAGCCCATGTGACCACAGCCAGCCTATATAGCTGAGGGCCGACAAAGGGTGGTGGTGGTGGGGGAGCCGAGCCGGGCTGCCTCGCAGGGCAAGAACTGCTGCAGCAATGGGAAATGCAGAGTGCCAGCTTTACCAGGTAAGGCAAGTTGAAATCGCCAAAGTGTTCCTTGCAAGTTCCTTTGTTAAAAGTTGAAAAAAGGCACCAATCTTTCACCGGGCAGACTCTGGCTTCATGCCCCTGTGGTTCAAAATTGCAGGGCTGTTTACCTGGGCTGTTTCACTGGCGGTTCCTTGTCTGGCTGTGGGGGACGGCAGAACGGGCCCTCGCGACCTCCGCACCTTGGGGGTCTGGGGTCTGAGGAGGAAAACAGAGGGGGATTATTATAGCAGGAGGGCAGGGGGAGGAGAGGCTACAGGAAACAAAGGGAGATGTTGCGATAAGCAGCTGGCAAGGCTTAAAAAAGAATTAACAAAACAATAGTAACCCAGCCCAAAAGTAGTTTAAACTAGTCCCAAAAGGGTTGCTGCACCACAGTAAATTGTAATAGCACAGTAGTGTCCCAAGATACAGATAAGGTGACTCTCAGTTATTAGCAAGCAGACAGACAAGTGAAGCAGTGTTATTTTAGCAGTAAGTTACAGATTAAACCAAGTGGTGCAGGTTAACAGAAGATTTCAACTTAGGCAGCACTGCATCGGGTGGCAAAAACCAACAGTTAGCTCACAGAAATTACTGGGTGGAAATTAAAGGGGAGTAGCGCTTTTAAGGGGACAGACACTAAGTTCTATGAAAATGCTGCAATTTTCAAACAAATACAGGTAAAGGCAGGCTATCTCCACTGCTGCGGCAACGGGAAATGCAGAGCGCCAGCTTTACCAGGTAACGCAAGCTGGAAATCGCCAGTGTGGTTCCTTGCAAGTTCCTTTGTTAAAAGTTGAAAAAAGGTGCCAATCTTTCACCGGGCAGACTCGCTTCTGGGCCCCCTGCGGTTCAAAATTGCAGGGCTGTTTACCTGGGCTGTTTCACCGGCGGTTCCTTGTCTGGCTGTGAGGGAGGGCAGAATGGGCCCTTGCGACCTCCGCACCTCAGGGGTCTGGGCTGTTTCACCGGCGGTTCCTTGTCTGACTGTGGGGGAAGGCAGAACGGGCCCTCGCGACCTCCGCACCTCGGGGGTCTGGGCTGTTTCACCGGTGGTTCCTTGTCTGGCTGTGGGGGAGGACAGAATGGGCCCTTGCGACCTCCACACCTCGGGGGTCTGGGCTGTTTCACCAGCGGTTCCTTGTCTGGCTGTGGGGGAGGGCAGAACGGGCCCTCGCGACCTCCACACCTCGTGGGTCTGGGCTGTTTCTCCGGCGGTTCCTTGTCTGGCTGTGGGGGAGGGCAGAATGGGCCCTCACGACCTCCACACCACGGGGGTCTGAAATGCCAACAGGAAAATATAATTACCTATGGGTCCTCCTGTACTAGGCTCTTACTATAGGGCTGGCTGGCCTGGAAATGGCCCTATTTATAGGTTTTAGAGCCTATGAGGTCACTCCCTCTGGAAACTCCCCCATTATGCAATATGATTACAAGGAGCTATAAAAAGTGCTCACCACTAGGGGAGTTAGTTCAGGTGGTCTACGGACAGTGAAGGAGGAGGACCTGTGCTGTGTACTAAGCAATTCACATAGACTTTCAGTGAAGAGAGTGTAAGAAAGCTATTATACTCAGGTATTTGGCTGAAGCTAAGCCACAGGCTCTATGAGAGAAGCAGAGTCCTGGAGATTTCTTTTGTTGCAGTGTGCTGGACTAACTATTCAATCAAAATCTTTATTTATCCAGGCGAACACCATTGAGCAGAGCTCATTTACAAGATGGACCTGGTTAGGGCCGGTCAGGTACAACAGTTAATTTTACAATAGTCAATATTTACAAACTGACCTGGAAGGGTCGGTCACAGTACATCATTATTCATTATTATTTCTGTATAAATTTTTGGATTTGCACTGAAATAAAATGATAGGTACATTCCTGCGTCTTTTATGCACCTGATCTCTGGGGCTGCTTTCTTCTTTCTATATTGCACCTTTTTCTTACAGACCTGAGACACTACGGGACTTAAATATGCTGCTGCCCATACTATACTGCTAGCCGGCAATCTCTCTCATCTTGCCGCTGGTCGGCAGTCTACTTCTGCTTGGGAGCATGCTTTTGCTCCGAAGCAATCCTTTTTTTTCTTTGCTCCAACAAGGAACATACATTCGGACACTTCATGCGGCTACTCAATTACGGAGCAACCCACTCCAAAAAGGGATTTCCTTCTTGGTCATACTTTTGCGACCGAGAGCCTTTTTAAAACACCAGAGCCGCATTTTATCTCAAAGGAGTTGCAACAGGCAGCAGTGACTCTGGTGCTCGGCATCTCTGCAACCGGGTGCCTATTTATTTATTTAATGCCAGTGATACCAGTCTAAATTTACCCCTGGACACTCAGGTACAAATTCATGGGGCACCAATATACAAGAATAAAGTGCAACATGTGCCAAAATATATCTCCTCGTCGGGAGATCAAAGGATAACTCTCTAAGCGTTATAGGGCATACCAAGGACATCTATAACAATAGGGGACAGCACAGAGATAAGACTGCCAGGTTGGCCACCCTGACAAGAAGGTAGAAAAGGCAGAATAAGAAATAGATAAACAGTAAAGAGTGAAAAGAAAGAACGGGGGGGGGGGACACATTTCTTTATACTGTTTTAGCTTAATGGCTAAACAGAGTTTACTCTGTTACACTTACTATAAGACACTGATGAACCAGGGCAGACTCGAACCCTTAGATGACAATTTGTTCATAGGCTCAAGCTTGACTGACTTCCCTGCCAGACTTAAAGACCCATTCAGCTGCCCCCACCATGACATGTCATCCAATATGTCACTCTGACATCACAGAGTCAACATTATTTGTGTCTTTGAGCCGGGTCTTCATAAAATTTAATCTGATCAGGACCCTGGATTTGTATATAAACAAATTACATCTGTTTTTTGTCCTAAGTCCTGTCACGATATGTGGTTTAAAAACATGAAAGGGTGTCTTCATCTTTTGAAGCTTCTTCATAAACTGGTCAAAAAAATTCCCACCTCTCTCAAGGGACTGCTGCTCTATTTTAGCAGAGTCACTGATAAGAATATTCTGACCTTTGCCTACAGCTGCTAAATTCTAACTGATTATCAAAATTTAAGACAGAAGAAACATGAAGGAAAAAAATACACCAAAGTTATTACAACCTACTAAATGAATCTTTAGTGGGACCTCTCTTTACATCACATTTGTGTAACAGGGTTGAATAAGGCCCTGCCTCATTTGTTATGCAGAAAGAGTTTAAATACAAGGATTTGTTCTATCCTTTCCTTTCCTGTCTCTTGTCTGACTGGTTGCGCAACCAAATTTTCTTGTGAGACCTAGGAACTGATCACTCGATGGTTACCCAATTCTCCACCTCTCGCTTTCTGCCTTCCCTTGCTGTTCTGTCCTTTCTTCCCCCTTGCATATCTGCGGGTATAAAAATATATGTGGATTTTTATGTGGAAATATCACTGATACTGGTATCCCTTTGTTTGTTTAAAACTGTATATAGTTCTACTGCTGAAATGACTGCAAAAAAATATTTGGAACTCAAGGGGTTAAAGTGAGATGCTGGTGTGCAAACTTTACAGAGCTGTCAACAAGAGGTCAGTTCTTGGTCATTATGTTCTTTTCGCTGCACCTGCAAGAACACTGGAAACTGACAAGAACATTCTGTGAAAAAAAACCCTCTATCTTTAATGAGCTCCTTGCAAAGACTTGTTATAAAAAGAGAAGCAATGTTTTGTAAGAGCGAGAGACAGATTTGAAACTGAGAAGAAGCACTCAGGAGTATAGTTTTCTCTGTACTGCCTTTGTAAATAGTTATACTGAATAATTTTTATTTTGCTGTTATTGGGATAATAAAATGCCACTTGCAAATTCTGAAACTGCTCCTGGTTTTCCTATGTTTCCTGAACTGTGCCTTGATGACAATTTGCAGCTTTCCAACACGGTCCTGATTCCTGTGAGTATATCTTTGGGAATACTACCCAGAAACCTGAGTGAAAATAGTAGAGCCTAGAGAGAAATCAGAAAGGTTTCGGGCAAATCAATCAGCTTCCAGTGGGATGTGTATCTGTCATTACCCCCAAATTACAGCACCCCACATCTGGGCTGCCACCCAGTATCCATCCTAGTAGCAAGGTGAAAGCCCACCCACCTTATTCCTTCAGGAGGTAAGGGGTCTGCTGACATACTCGACAATTAGATCTTTTCCAAATAAAGATCTGAATTTGTGTCTGCCATTTCCAAAATTCCTTCTGAGGAATAACACAGAGTACGCATTGAAACAGGTAAAAGAAACGTGGGAGTACATTCATTTTGACAGACTGTAGTCCACAGTGCAAGGGTACTGGGAGCAGAGACCACCTTTTATAATCAATCTGCTGCTATCTCTGATAAAAGAGGAAGGTAACTGTCCAAAAATAAAGTTATTGGGTTAAAACCCAGTATTATGCCTAAATATTTAAGGTGACAAGATTTCCTTTTGAAAGGGACACTAATAGCTTTTTAAGCAATTTTAATTACCCCTCTACTGTTTGTGCCTGTAAACAGTACTCAGTTTCTATCTCCACATTCCAACTGAATTTTATTTTCTTGTAAACATTAATTTTTACCAAATGCCCTATATATTGAACTGCTTGCAATACAAGCCTTTACTGACTTGTCAGAGTAGGTATACACTTAACACGCGCCAGGCTTACCACCATTTATAAAGCCCAAAGTGGGACATTTCTCAATGAAACATGATTTTTTGCAAGACAATAGGTAACCTTGACCAATGGAACAGACCTCTTTGCTCTAAAAAAAAAATCATAACCAAGATTAAGTGTTGTGGTGTTTTAGTTGTTCATATTGTCTCCTATAATTTTATGGTGTTTTAGTTAAGGTATCATAGTTTTCTGGAACTTCTAGAGGAAAGTAAGAACATATTTTTTGTACTGTAAGAGCAGGACATTTAGCATTTTTCTTACTTTTTGGCAGGGCATAGCCTCCCCCCACCCCCAAACCAAGACTGTCTTGACAAAATCAGGGCAGGTGGTAACCCAAACATGCGCTGAGTCCCGGTTTTTACTTTTCAAGCAGCAATTTCTTTCTGATATACCCTTCGGTTGGAGGAACTGGAGGTATTATCAAAATCAGCATAATTTTGTTAACACTGCCATCAGTTTTCTTTATTTGCCACAAAATGATATTGTGTTATTGTCAATTGAACCTTATTGATACAGTAGATGAGAACCTTTTCTCCTTCACTATCTGCTCATGTACATATTGTATCCAATCACACATTGTAATAAAGTCATGTATTGTATTCTTATTGTTGTACTCTTCCAGGTTGTACCTGAAAACAGGCAGTTCCTGTCTAGTGTACCTACCTGGCTAACAAAAACAAAATAAATAATAAAATAAATTGCCAAATTCGTTCATGCATGAGTTCTGCAGGATTCAAAGCTGTATCTCTATCGAGGACACACTGGAAGGAGCGCACACCACAGATAAGGTCAAGATGACTGAAATACATTTTTGGTAAAAATTAATGTTTACAAAAAAATCAAATACATTTGGAAAGTCATGATAAAAAATTGCATTGAGAGTACTGTTTACAGGCACAAACAGTAGGGGGCTGTCATTAAAATTGCTTAAGAACTCACAGCGTCCCTTTAAAGCTTGCAGAAACAGAGTGGGAGAATACTAAAACTTCAGTCTTTGCAGTATTAACTGCACATCTACTCTGACAAGTCAGCAAAGGTTTGTATTGTCTTCAGCACTTCTAGGAAGGGAGTGCTTAGGGTCTCCTAAGTATAAAAGAACATTGTCCGCAAATAGGGCTAATTTGTGCTCAGAGACCCCTAGATGGATACTCTGAATCTTAGTATTTATCCTTATGCTTTGTGCAAGCAGTTCAATGTATAGTTCAATATACATGGCAAATAAAATAGGAAACAGCGCTGCCTGGTGCCCACTTTGAGTGGGAAATGACCTGAGATGTGCCCATTGGCACAGACACAGGCTAACAGTGCAGTGTTTACTGGGGAGATGTAATGAGTAAAATGTTCAGAGAAACTGAACCTGGCAAGGACCCCAGTTAAAAAGGCCCATGAATCTTTATCAGAAGTTTCTGCAGCATCTAAAATCATTGAAAGGGCAGTTTAATTTGTCTTGTTTAGACAATCAATAATATGGACAGTCCTATGTATCCTGTCTTGCACATGTCGGCTTTGACAAAGTCAGATTGGTGCATATGACTCAAGTGGGGTATTATAGGTTCCAACCTCCTAGTTAATATGGATGTAAAGATCCTATAGTCTATATTTAAAAGCGACATTGGTCAGTAGGAGGAACAAAAGGCAAGGTCCATACTAGGCTTTAGGATCACAGATATCACTGCCTTTGTCCATGAGGGGGCCATCTAACCATTATCGCTCACAGCAGCTGTGAAGGCCCTGTGCAGCACATTAGAGACTACTGCCTTAAACCGCTTGTAGAACTCTCCCTCAAACCCATCAGTTCCAGGGCACTTTCCAGTCTTAAGCCTATGGATCTCCCTGCCAATTTCCTGTCCAGTGACCGGTGCAGTCAATGCCTCATTTTGCTCTTCAGAAACCTGAATGAGTCGTAACTTCTGGAAAAAAGCTGTAACAGCAACCTCTCTTGGGTGCGCTGCTGCTTTATATAGGGTTGAGTATTAGGTCTTAAAAGCTTCTGAGATGTCCGTGACTGTGACCACCCTCTGTACGAAAACTGGTCGTGTAACCTGTGAAATATGTGTCCGTGGCCTCTGAGTCCTTAGTCTGCCTGCCAGTAACTGTAATGCCCTGGGGTCTCCTTCGCAGTACCTCTGACTTAGAAACATAAGCTGCTGTTCTACTCTACAGTCCAGGATGGAACCCAATTCTTTTTAAGGTTAGCCAAGAGGTGACCCCTTTGTTTGTTTAATTTTGCTTTTTGTTGGGTTTCCAAATCTATATTCTGTTTTGTGAGCTCCTCCTTTTGGGCCTCCCTGAACTTTTTCCTCAAGGACAGTTCAATGAACTTTCCTCTCAGCACAGCCTTCAGCATGTCCCAAGGCGCACCTGAAGTAATGACAGGAGAGTCATTCTCCCCGACTGCCTAAGCTACAAAGTATTGTATGGTCCTCTGAATCTCTTCATCCTGCAACAGGGAGACGTTCAGCCTCCAGAAGGTATTACGTGGAGTCCTACCTATAAGAAGCTTCATGAAAATAGGGGCATTGTCTGAAAGGCACAGGTCACCTATCCAGCTGACCATTAGTTGTTCCACCAGTTCTTTATGGACCAGAAAATAGTCTAACTTTGAGTAGATTTTGTGGTGAAAAGAACAGTAAGTAACATCTTTATCCTGACCGTGCAGATGACGCCAAACATCTAGGTAACCCATGTCCATAACCAATTTGAGCACTTGTTTGGCCACCTTATATCCCTTTTAGGAAATTGGGAAGTGGAGTCCAGGAGGGAGAAAAGTAAGATTGTGGTCACCCCCACAGAGTAAATGACCTTCTCCCCATACTGCCAGAGTCAAAAAAAAAGAATAAGGATCCCCCCGGGGTAATAATGACCCCAAGGTAATCATAGCCCCATTATAACAACCTTTGAGTAGGGCGTAACAACAATCCCTACCTACTTTCTGGTCCACAAGTTCAAACGTGACAGTATCAGGGTCCATAACCACAGCATCCCTCTTCCGCCCAGCCTTACAGGGGGAGGCTGCTATGATGCGGAGCCCAAACCATCACAACTTTTCATGCTCTACCTCAGAGAGGTGGGTCTCTTGGAACAAGTCAAATTCTGCTTTAGATTTCTTAACAAAATTAAGGATCTTACTTCTCTTTACAGGATTGGTCAAACCATGAATATTGTAAAACAGAATTAGCATTAACCATTTTCTGTAGTTTGATACAAGGAGAAGACATCGGATCTGCAACAGTGCCAAATCTTTGAGAAATAAGTTGGGACAGCTAGTTCTGCAATTTCCCACTTAGTGACAGTTAGAACATGAAACCACCATGGAACAGTAAACAAACCTGCCAACTGAGCAGAAATTAACAAGTACAATATTATCTGTACACCTCTAAGGCTGGAGAGCTGATAATGCAGATCTCTGTAACCCCCTGAACTCTCTAGAGGTATCTGATGCACAGGGGGTGGGATGGAAGAGGAGTGTTGTCCTCTCACTGCGAGGCCCTCTTCCCGAGCACTAACCGGGCTCACTACATAAAATGGGATCAGGGACAAAGCCCTGCAGTCCTCCACATCCAAATGTCCGTCCCTTCCTTCCACCTCTGAGAAAACAATACGACGTGGACTGAGCAGTTAAGGTGCAGTGTCAGTGACTCAGCTGGTAGCACACTCGCCTCTGAGGCCGGGAGATCAGAGGGCTGTGGGTTCAGTTCTCACATCTGGCATTTGAGTTAATATCCCAGTACTGACACTGTAGTGCAGCATGAGAGGGGTGCTGCACTTCTGAGGTGCTGTCTTCTGGATGAGACATTAAACAGAGGTCCCATCTGCCTGGATTGGTGGTAGTTCAGGCGGATGTAAAAGATCCCATGGCACTTATCGAAAAGAGTAGAGGAATTTCCCCGGTGTCCTAGCCAAATTTCCCTCATTCACTGAAAATACCACCAACAGCTTAATCTGGTTCAAGGTCAGTTGGCATTCATCTGTATCCCCCTTCCTCTGGTTTGTGCCTGAAAATAGGCAGGATTTGTCTAGTGCACTTACCCAGTCAACAAAAACTAAATAAATAAACATAAATTAACAGTGCAGGACCAAGTTGGGAAAATCTTGCAAAAGTGCTGCTGCTTTGAATAGGTATTACATAATTAGACTTGGCCATATAGCCCTTGGGGGCCTACTCACAAAGGCATGTACTGGTGTTTCCTCTGCAATCCTGACTGGGTACAGGCTGTGCACAGCAAACAGATGCTACTTCAGGAAGTCCGGCCTCAGTGCTCGGAAGGACGAGAGTAGACCGAGGGCAGTGCATCTAACCAAAAGTTGATAGCTGTCTTGTCTATCACAGGAACCTAGCCACCAGCAAGATAGCTACCCCTGCAGACTGGTCGCCCCACAAAGCTTACATTGTGGTGCCCACCTCAGCTCCCAAGAGCCGGACACCGAAAACGAAACACCCAGCAAGCCGTGGCTAAGAAAAATATACAAATTACCCTGCCCAGAAACATGCACTTCACACTAAGAGAGCAGCAATTTATATGCTAATCATTTCATTTGTAACATCTTACTAGAAAAAGAACTCTGGAGTGCTGTACGTAAAAGTGTAACAGCAGAGCGAGCTCTAAATAAGTAGAACAGCAGCAGTATCAACATAACCAAATCCTTCAAGTCTGGAAGTTATAGTGATGAGGTTAAAAGCAGCACACTGCTCATCTTAAGTCCTGAAAAAACAAAGTAGACTCACCACAGGATACCAGTAGGAACTGGAACCTTGTTGGGCTCTTTCAGGCATGAAAGAAAAGCAAACATAAGTACTTGCAAGTGCCCAATTCAAGTTTTCATAGCTTCAGAAGTGACGCTGTCACAGGTATTCTGGAGGGTCTGCAGCATATGACCAATCTGCTGAATGGCGTCAGGTGCTGCAAAACACCCCAATGTGTGCGCTTTCTGGGATCACACAGTCCACCAATCCATTACGGAAGCCTTTCATTTCAGAGATGTGTCAATGGATGACGCCATGAGTTGGATGCCTTTAACTTGAAGAGCCTTCTCCAGAACCTCTGTGGTGGAGTAGACAACAGCCACGTCTTCTCAAAAGTTCCAGAGCTTGACCAGAAACAGGATATGAGAAATTTAAGCTGCTTCTCATGCAGTACTTTAAGGATATAATCATAGGCCAGTCGCTGAGATTGTATTTCAGGGTTTGGGGGGGTAGTCATGATCAAAGAAGATCCAAGCTCCCAAATACTTCAACTCATTTTTCTGCCAGACACATTTGATGATGTCTTCTTTTCTCCTGTAGCTATTAAATTTTAAAATAATCAACTGAGGTCTGGCTTATGGGTCGGTGGAGCGAGGTTGACGAGCCACGTGCGCCCCTTTCAATGTTTACCACATAATTGGCCAGTAGCTGAAGGATATCTTTAAGAAAATCTGTTAGAAAGTCTGTTTGGCGAGTCTCTGAACCCTCAGGGAGCCTCTGCTCTCCAGGTCAGTACATTTATCTTGCAATGCAGTTGTATGTTGTAAAAGGGCCTCTACCACATGCCTCAATTACTGTTACATGCTCCTCCAGCAGCTTCCGTCCGGCATTCAGCTTTTGCTAGTTTTTGATGGAGCATTCTAAATTCCTTATTATCCTAATGAAAAGATTTGATTTCCTGGAGAATTTCAAATTGGCTCCTCGTCAAGATTTCAGCCTGATTATCTGTATTGTACTCTCGTTTCCTAGTGCTGGCCGGGGAAGGGCTGTGGCTGCCATTGATACTCCAGGATTGTAATCAGTCTGTATCTTGGCATTTTGACTGAAATCCCTGCTGCAATCTAGTTGACTGATGATCTTTTTTACTTCCACCAGCCATTATACATAAAATACTGTGAAAAAAAATTAACTTTTAGGAGGTTTTAATTGTGGGAGGGTCAAGAGCCATTACCTCAGCCTCCTAGCTGGTCAGTGATGTCACCGAAAGTTCTACAATATACCACCGTGGCAGTATTTAAACCATATTTCCAGGAAACCCAGGGGGACCAGCCATGACAGTTACTACCCCCATTGAGTACGAGTGTTGTAGTGAGTGCATGTGTGTGTATATGCTGAGTACGACTGTGTGCATGTATGCACATATAATATATGTGTGTATATAGAAACACAGAAATTGTCAGCAGATAAGGACCACTAGGCCATTCTTGTCTACCCATAAGCCCCGTACTTGATTACGGTTTCTGACCCTCCCACTGCTTTACCTCTATGGTTCTGCTATGCCTGTCACATGCATGTTTAAATCCAATCACAGTACTTGCTCCCACTACCTCTTGTGGCAAACTATTCCATGCATCCACCACCCTCTCTGTGAAGAAAAACTTCCCCACATTCCCTCTTAACCTGCCACCGTCCAATTTCATGTCATGCCTCCACGTTTTTGTACTTCTCTTGTGCTGGAAGATGTCTCCCCCCTGCACCTTGTTTATCCCCCTGAGGTACTTGAATGTCTCTATCATGTGTCCTCTCTCCCTCCTCTCCTCCAGCGAGTACACATTGAGGTCCCCTACCCTCTCTTTGTAAGTTTTGTCGTGCAAGCATTGTACCATCTCAGTCACCTTCTCTGGACCTTCTCCAGCCTGTTAATGTCCTTTCAAAGGTGCGGCCTTCAGAACTGCACACAATACTCCATGTGAGGCCTGAACAGGGTTTTACATAACGGCATCACTACCTCCTGTCTTCTACTAGTGATACCCCTGCTTATGCACCCCAGCATGCCACTGGCGTTCCCTGCTGCCCTTGTACTCTGCTTTGACATTTTCAGGTTATCTGAAATAATACCCCCAATCCCTTTCTTCTTTGGTGACTGTCAGCAACTCCCCCCACCCCCCATCCTATAGCTCTCTCTAGGGTTTCTATGCCCCAGGTGCATAATTTTGCACTTCTTTGAATTAAACCTCAGGTGCCACTCCTCAGACCATTTCTCTAGCTTCCCCAGGTCTTCCCTCATTTTCTCCATCCCTTCTGGAGTATCCACCCTGTTACAAACCTTGGTGTCATCTGCAAACAGGCATACCTTTCCTTCCAGCCCCTCTGCAATGTCACTGATGAAGACACTGAACAGGACTGGCCCAAGGACTGATCCCCGAGGTACCCCGCTGGTCACTCGCTTCTCCCCAGACTGTACCCCATTTACCACCACCTTCTGCCTCCCCGTTTATTCGACAATTCCTAATCCAGTTCATCACCTTGTCTCCCATGCCCAGGCTACCCATCTTGTTAAACAGCCTCTTATGTGGGACAGTGTCAAAGGCTTTGCTGAAGTTGAGGCAGGCAACGTCCAAGGTCCATCCCCCCCCAATTTACTTCCTTTGTCACCCAGTCAAAGCAATCTATCAGATTTGTCTGTCACAACCTGCCCGCCGTGAAACCATGCTGCCTAGGGTCCTGGGCACTGATGGCTTCTAGATGTTCCACTATCCTTTCCTTAAGCAGTGCCTCCATGATTTCCCCACTACAGAGGTGAGGCTGACCAGCCTACAGTTCCCCACCTCCTCCCTACTGCTGAATTTGTGTAAACGGACCACATGTGCCCTCCTCTAATCCTCTGGTACCACTCCTGTGATGAGTGACTCTATATATTGAGTGTGTGTGTGTGTGTGTGTGTGTGTGTGTGTGTGTGTGTATGTATGTATGTATGTATGTATATATATATAAAATATATATATATACACACACATATACATACACACACAGAGATACACAGACAGTGTCGGCAGATAAGGGCCTATGGCCCACCCAGTCTGCCCATTTGAGCTTGTAAGTTCAGTTTATGTTTTCATATATATATATATATATATATACACACACACACACACACACATATAGTATGTTGAGATGCATGACTTCTAGTTTGTGACTGGCTGTGTCACGTCATGGTTATTATCTGAGAATAATTTGCAATGTCAACAAATTTAGTGTAGGCATTTATTAAGACCACATCTCAAGGGCAGCATTCATGGCAATAATACCCTAAGAATCATGACAATAATGCCCCAGTTATGCAGGAATCCCAGCCTGTGCTTGGCTTTTACATTTTTAGAGTTAGTCTGAGAAGCACTAAATCCCACAAATCCACCCCTTTCTTAGAAATTATATTTTTGAATAACCTTTCTAAAATCTTCGCTTGATTATCCCCTGCACTTCTCTAGTTCACTCATCCTTGGATATATATTTGATAGCTTTTTCAAGTAAGATGGGGTCATTCCTTTCACAAGTTAGAAGACTGTTGAATTATCCCACTTTAATCTTTTCTCCATGGAGAACAACCCCAGGTTCAACAGCCCTGTCTTCACAGTATAAATCTCCCATGTTATCTCCTATGGTAATATGGTACATGGTTGTCATTTTTTTCCAATGGAGCAGTCAGCCTGCTTGAAGTCATAACAGCACCATACTTTTTTTTTTTTTTTCTCCAATTATTTTCCCTCCGGTCACTGCTCATCGGGACTCTCTCAGGCAGCCTTGCCTCATGCCTGCCTGAGATCCCCCCAGCCCGAGTCTCCCCTGTGGTACTCCAACCCTTGCACCTACCTTGCAGCTGGACACCCTTGGCTTGTAACCCCCCAAGGTGGGGCCACCACTCCTTCTTGGTGCTCCTTTGAAGTCTAGAATCTGCTGCAGGCAAGGATTGGGAGGAGGGAATTAGAAGACCGGGTGGGTGGGATCCGGCAGAGGGCATGGTGGCCAAGTGCGTCGCCTACCAGCCAGACAGGTTTTCCTTGTTTGTCGCTCCCCCAGAGAACATGCAATGACATCCAGCACAGTAGACAAGCCAAGCCCCAAACTGCCTGCAGGTCATCCGCCGACACCTCGCCTCAACTTGTAATTGATCCCAAGCTGCAGTGCACCCAGCCTCTACTGGGTATCACTAACACCGGGAAGATACTCCCCGCCCTCCCCCCAGGAGAGGAGAGCTGTCGTCAGACGTTCAATCCTCTCCTCCCCGGCCAACCCCCAGTGACCCGAGCTCGCTCCCGAACCCAGTTCACCGGAGTGGCACAATGTGTGGCGTCCAGCGCCTCAACCCTCAGCACCACCAGGCCGGCATAATACCACCATTCTGAAGTCAGGAATCCAAAATACCATCGACTTCACATCAAAATGATGGTATTACAGAAAAGAATGCCTTAGCCCCTTGCACTCAGCTGTTCCCAGCACTCACTCCGTCACAGCTTTCAACCTTCAGTTTAAGCGGCAGGAGTAACACCATTTCCAACTGGTGTGGAAACGAGTTCTGGTTAGTTAATGACTGAGATCATACTGGCATTTAATAAAAGATTTCAGTTCTCCACGGGCAGAAAAATTCAGCAACCACGTGTTACAAAAAACAACAAATGGACATCCATCTGTTACGGCTGCTTTAAATCTATCTCAGGATTCCTGTGACGTTATAAACCTCTCGAGCTGTGTTCTTGAGGTTTATGACATCACCTGAATCCTTCAATGGCTTTACAGCACCGTAACAGATGGATGCCCATTTGTTATTCTATTTGTAAAGCTCTCCTCTGACCTCTTTCTAGCGTATCTATATCTTGTCTGTAACACGGTAATCAAAATAGCTGCGGCCTAAACAAAGATCTATATCTCTTGATTAACCTGTAAAATTTCTAATAATACAGGCAAGGATTTCATTTGCTTCCCCCTGTTTTATGTCTTTCTGATGTTTTATTCTGTGAATATAATATTCTTCCAACATTTTTCTAAGAAGCAATTTGTCAATGTGAATAGTTTCTGCTGATCTAACTTTTCAGTAACTACACCTAAATGAATGGAGTTATAAAAAGGTTTTACTGGAATTTCTACTTATTTCCCAACTATTCATTCAACGCAGATAAAACTTCTTACAACATGTCGACTAAGGATAGACATCTTTATGTAAACTAATATCTTGATTTTTGCGGCTAACAAAACAGCTATATTGTCCATTATGCACTGCCATGATGCACACATTTCTGTGCCTGTTTCTTTTTACTTTACTGCCAAAGGGTTATTTGCCCATCTTTAACGGAAATGCTTTTATGCCTGTTAATACCAGCTGCTGTGGCTCTCTTGTAAACAGGCTGGCTTCACAGCATACAGGCAATCCTTACCCCAGAGAGTAACCACTCTAATAAGCAAGTATTTGTCTCTCTCGAGTATTCTATGATGTACTGAGAGTTTGACATTTCGTTCCTAAAAGACTCTCAGAACCACATCAATTCCATGCAGTCAAATATGTACTTTGTGAGAGTGTTAGTTGATTGCTAGTACAGTATGTCTTCCAATTCTGGTTATGCCGCTTACTTGCTGAGGCCCCAGACCTTGACTAGTCCACATGCGCCACCCCTCAACCTTCCTAAAGGGCTCTGATCTGGAACCTCTAGATATTCACTTTTGTGTCCCGCTTATCCACCTGTGCCTCCTGTACCTTGCCATTCCAATGGGCCCTCTGTTGCCCAAGAAGAGATGGCATCTATTGGGGTGGACAAGGAAAAAAGTATAGTGTGTTGATGTGCTAGTCTGTGGAGATATCATCCTTTGCAACCATGACCATTTTACCCACTCTCCCCTTCCAACCTAAGGTGAGGGTGAAAATACCATGCAGCATCCTACTCCCACATTAAATCTTCACATAGTATTCCTTCTCGACCCTTGACAAAGCACTGAATACATTGTGAAACATTGAGGCATCATGTAGAGATCCTATGGCACATATATATTTTTTTTTAGCTGCACAGCTTTGCATTTTCACCAATTAAAGCAACTTCCACATATCCTGTGTTAGCATTTTTAGTGGATGATCAGTACGTGAGGGTGTGCTTTTACCTTAATTTTTTGTCTCAGTTGTTCCTTAAGAACAGCACCACCCTTTCTTTTCAGTGGCACTTTCTTTTGCAATTACGATCGAATGCAGTTACCAGTTTGTAACCGTATACATATACCTACTGGTTGTATGTATATATATATATATATATATATATATATATAGACACAACAATAGCTTGATTACAGGTATGTTCTAATGTAGTCATCCGTTTGTAACCGTATACATATACCTACTGGAAACAAAGAGGCTGCTACAGGCCCTTGTAGTGTCGAGTTCCAGGCATCAAACACAGAAAGAACCAGCAAAAAAAAAAACATAACAAACCAAGACAGACTACAGGCACTACACAGACCTAAAGCAGCCTCTGTTTCCAGTAGGCATATGTATATGGGTACAAACAGATGACTGTATTAGAACATACAGAAGACCAAAAACCACTGGTGGGTTAAGAAACATAATTTATTGTACTAAAAACAAGTTCCCTCACCATGTTAGCACTCCCTAGCCTGCCAAAGTTTTGCACAGATGCGCTCTGTCAAGGCATGTGAGTCACAGTTCTGGGCTACACTTTAATAGTGCAAACTCTTGAAGGTATACCACCTGCATTAACGTGCCACTAATAAAAAAAGTGCAAACACAAGGCACACACCCTGCTATTATTTCCATTACACAACACTGATGATTCAAAAATACAAACTGTACAAAATAAACAGCACTAGTCACTAAACAAAATAGGACGAGGGGGGTGGGGAAGACAGAAACATGAATGAAAAACACAGAACAATAAAAGACTAAACACCTATTGGTGTATACAGTAGAGCCAGATCATGGGTATGTTCTAATGCAGTTACCAGTTTGTAACTACATGCATACACGTACTGGTGTATAAAACAGCAGCCCGATGATGGGTGCGTTCTTACCAGTTTGTAACTATATACATATACCTACTGGAGTATACAACAGCGGTCCAATGATGGGTATATTCTAATGCACTTACAGTTTACAACTATATATATCTGAAATACAATTTAGGTGCAAGAAATACGTGCCCTAGTTCACCACTTTCCTTGTAAATAACATGTAATTCTAATTTGTGCTACTCCAGAGTGTGTACTGAGAAGAGATTAGTTCCTTTGGGATTCCCAGGTTTCCAGCTGTCCTGGTAGCACAGCTGGTAGTGCAGTGAAATGGTCTTTTGAGCAGGCCCAGGTTCAAATCCAAGCCAGGGCGCTTTGTTTCTCATGCCTAAGTTACAGACCTACTGTTGCATACAACAGCAGCCTATCAGAGATTCGGAGAGGGAAGGAGCAGGAGACACCTCATGACTTTACACATTTAGAAGTGGGCATTTCTCATGTAGTTTCACACTGACTGGCAACAATGTTGAGAGATAATCTCGTGCCTGGCACACCAAAGTTTGTTACTTTTAGGGACTGTCAGGAAGTAATACAAAGTAGGGTGTCAGGACAGACTTGACTTATGGTTTTAAATAAGAACATGATACAGTTTTACATCATCTGGTCTCCCTATCTCACCTATTTTGGGAAAAAATCTAAAATTTTCCACATCTGATATAAATTCATGTAGTGTGTTACAGAATTTTTTTTTTTTTTTTTCAGTGTTTGGTAACCGGGTAAGCTGTACTAACCTTTAACTCTATGCATGGCAACTCTGTTGAACTTTGAATGTATCATATACTTCCTCCGCTTATTATACTTATTTTTCCTTCTCCCTTTCCCATCTTGTAATGAACCTTTGTAACAGACTCCTGAAATGTAATCTTTACTGTTATATTTAAATGAATAGTGTGTACTATAGGTTATGTTTCACACTGTCTGAAAATTCAACAAAACTTTCAAAGCAAAAAAAAGGACAGACTTGACGACTTATGTTCTTTTTCTGTCCTTAATCTTCTATATTTTTATGTTTCAAGGTCCAAAAACAAAATTCCAATTCCTACACTAACTCTCAGTACTAAGATCTAACTCTTAATACTAGGATTTTAAATTCCAGGCTCAAAAGAAATTCAATAATGCAGGCTGAAACAGTTGTTCCTAAACCCAAATGTCTGCATTCAGCAGCTATGACAAACACTAGCTGAGAACATTTACGACTTTCCAACTTGTCACCATTTTACATTACATTTCTGTAATTTGCCGAATATATCCTTGAAATGTCAGTGAATGCTAATACCATGACAAAGTGCTGGCACGTTAGTAATAGGCTAATCAACCAAGGATCTACATGAATAGAGACAGCAAACATGGTAAAAAATGTTAATTAATGACCCAAGTTCCACGTGACAATTGAAGAGCTTCCCTGCTGACAGTTCACCTACCACCAGGCTTTTCTAACCCAAGGTTCAGGATCCTATGACTTTTGGATTCTTTATTACACCACCAAGGAGTCTGTGGATGCACAACTGTGTTCCATCTTAACATTTAAGACTGTATATAGGGGACTCTTGTTCAAGCAGGAGGCTGATGAGCTGGATGGAGAGACCAATCCTGTCACTGCAATAAAAGCCTTCCTGAGATGAAACTCTGACTAGAAGTGATATTAAGTAACGGCATGGAAATATTAAACAAAATGCTAGCATGCAAATTCGAACCTGCACAAATATGATATTCTTATACTGAAAATAGCTGCCCCAGCCCAGATAGAATTCCTTAACAGCTTATTTTAGATGCAAGAGCTTGGAGACTGCAATTAATCCCCTGGCAGTCTTGCCAACCACTTTAGGCAGACTTACATTCTGCTGCTCCTAACTCTGCTCTGGGTAGTCATTCTTTACCGAACATGTTTTATCTTAATCAAATAATGCAACTGAATGCTCTATATAAAAACTCAGAATAGAAAACTGCATACAAGATTAGCTCTTATACTGGAGATCAGTATTATTAGAAGTACAAACATCTATAGGAATCTGATTTACTCTTTCCATTTAAAGCAACCTCCCCAAAAGTACCCATTCTTAGCACAGAGTATACGTTTACAAGGGAAAACTACAAAACAATTATGTCATCCATAGGAACCTTCTACAGGCCTTCAGTAGCTACAGGATCATGAAATATAGTGAATATGCAAACTACTTATGCAGGGCTGGAACTCAGCTGTGATCTGATGACATGCTGGGTCCAGGTTCTGTACCAAACAAAGACACACTGTTCATTACCTGTGCTGGGATGACTGGCCAGAATCCCCCTCCCCCAAATTCTGCATCCACGCATAGCCACATTTGTATACAAGGACAAATGTTCAGAGCATTAGTCTGTTCTTTGCTTCTGTTACCCTTCTACCAGTATCCCCCCCCTCCTCCTGGCCACACCTTAAAACAGGATTCATCTCACCTAGGGACAAATGACCTGGCTAGGAATGGGATCAGAGCAGTGCAAGAGGAGTTTGTAGAGTTGGGAAGGGGCCTTAGACAAGTAGCGCATACGGTAACCTTCTCGGAGGTGGTGCCTGTCTATGGCAAGGGAGATGCTAGGGCACTTCTCACCAAGGAATTCAATGAGTGGTTGAAAAACTGGTGTGGAGTTCAGGGTTTTGGCTTCATTGGGGACTGGGGGGCCACCTGGAGGGATGCAGACCTATACTGGTGTGATGGTCTGCATCTGTCCAGGGGGGGAACCAGGATCCTAGGTGAGAGGTTTAAATGCTTCATTGGCAAGCACTTAAACTAGCCAAGGGGGGAAGCACTGAAAAGGAGCAGGGAAAACCGAGCCTCCCTCACAAAACATGGTGATTAGTGAGGTAAACACCAAGGTACAGAAGTTATTAGGAAGTAGAACAGATTTAAATGTAAAAAAGGCAAAGGCATTAAGGACAGAAATGGGGCTAAAAGGGGTAAGGCTATCAAAAAGTGGAGGGTGATGAGTACCAATGCCCATAGTCTGTGTAACAAGCTCCCTGAACTAGTGGCCTTGATGGAAGAGGGTTGCGTGGATATTGTGGCAGTTACAGAAACATGGTACACAGAGAACCATGACTGGGATGTCAACATACCAGGATACACAATCTACAGGAGGGACAGGGAGGGTAAAAGAGGAGGAGGAGTAGCTCTCTATGTAAAGGAAGGGATCAAAGCAACAGAACTAAAGAGTAAACAGGGAGCAGATGAGGCACTTTGGGTCACCCTGGAGACAGGAAATGGCACCACAATCCGCATGGGGGTTGTATACAGACCCCCATCTCAGGGGGAAGGAATGGACAAGGAAATGATAGAAGGCTTTCTTAGAATGGCAGAAAAAGGGGAGATATTGTTGATGGGGGACCTGAATATGGCAGATGTTAACTGGATCACCTTTGCTGCAGGCACATCCAAGAGCAGGGTCATTCTTGATGCCCTACAGGGGGCATGCCTCAGACAGCTAGTATTGGAACCCACTCGGAAGGGAGCAATCTTAGACCTGGTAATCTCAAATGGGGATGGAAAAGAATCTCAGATTTAGAAGTGGGTAGCCATCTGGGAACAAGCGACCACCAGTGTGGTTCCACGATAACACAGCCATACAATCAAGCCATACAAAAGCAAGAGTACTGGACTTTAGGAGGGCTGACTTTGGAAAATGAGAGTGCCTCAGAAAAGCACTAGCAAACAGGCAAGAAGGAGGGTGGAGGAACAATGGGGAGTGATCAAAACAGCCATCACAGAAGCAACAAGCCTTTGTGTAAAACAAATCAATAAAACACAATGAAGGAAAAAACCGTTATGGTTCTCAAAAGAGGTGGCAGGGAAGGTTAAGTAGAAAAGGACAGCATTCAGGAAATATAAGGAAACACAGAAGGAGCAGGACAGAGAACTTTATCAGTTAAAGCAGAAAGAGGCTGGGAAGGCAGTCAGAATAGCAAAGGCCCAAACCGAGGAAAGTATAGCCAATTCTGTTAAGAAGGGGGATAAGACCTTTTATAGGTACATTAGGGAGCGAAGAAAGACCAAAAGAGGATACTGAAGCTTAATAAAGGGAGGGAATGTGGGTAGGGTGACAGTGAAAAAGCAGGGATACTGAGCGAATATTTCTGCTCAGTATTCACAAAGGAAGAGGAGGAGTTACCTAAACCAAACAAGAGAAACACTCTGAAGGCGGGCTCGATAACCGCTCATTTACAGAAGAAAGGGTTCTGAAAGAACTAATAAAATTGAAGGTGGACAAAGCAATGGGGCCTGATGGGGTTCACTCAAGAATTCTAAAAGAACTAAGGGTAGAACTAGCGACACCGCTGACTACTCTGTTTAACAAATCATGGGAGGATGGGGTGGTACCCGAGGACTGGAGGAGGGCAGATGTGATTCCTCTTCACAAAAGTGGGAGCAAGACAGAGGCAGGAAACTACAGAGCAGTTAGTTTGACCTCTGTGGTAGGGAAAATGATGGAATCACTTCTGAAGGAAAGAATTGTTGAGTACCTAGAGGCCAGTGGGGCACAGGACCCAAGGCAGCATGGATTCACGACAGGAAGGTCGTGTCAGACGAATCTAATAGATTTCTTTGACTGGGTTACCAAAGTAGTAGACCAGGGAGGGGCTGTGGACATGGCCTACCTAGATTTTAGCAAGGCATTTGATACAGTCCCACACAAAAGATTAATACACAAGATAGCCAACCTTGGAGTGGGTCCCAAGGTGGTAGCCTGGATAAAAAATTGGCTGAACAACAGGACTCAAGGGTAGTAGTAAATGGAGTACACAGTGCCGAAAGGAGGGTTACTAGCGGGGTACACGAGAGGTTCAACACTAGGACCGGTCCTTTTAATGTCTTTATAAGTGACATTGCAGAGGAACTGGAAGGAAAGTATGTCTCTTTGCAGATGGCGCAAGATCTGCAACAGGGTTGATACACAAGATGGAGTGGAAAGGATGAGAAGGGACTTGGCAAGGTTGGAGGAATGGTCAAATGTATGGCAGCTCAGATTCAATGCAAAGAAGTGCAAGGTAATGCATAGGGAACAAAACCCTGGGGAAGCGTACACAATGGGGGTGAGATACTGACAACAGTAAAATAGAAAAGGACCTGGGGTAATTATATCAGATGACCTAAAGGTGGGCAAGCAATGTGAGAAGGCAGTAAGGAAGGCTGGGGGATACTGGGATGCATAGGAAGAGGCATCAATAGTAGAAAACAGGAAGTTGTTATCCCTCTGTACAGACAGTTGGTGAGACCCCATCTGGAGTACTGTGTGCAGTTCTGGAGACCCCATCTCCGCAAAGGACATAGACAGAGTGGAGGCTGTCCAGAGGAGGGCAACCAAAATGGTGCAGGGTCTGCACCAGAAGACATATGAAGAAAGACTAAAGGAGCTTATATGTATACCCTTGAGGAAAGAAGGAGAGGGACATGATAGAAGCTTCAAGTACCTCAAGGAAATTAAAGTCAAGAGGGTAGCATCTTCCAGAAAAAGAGATGTGCAAGAACAAGGGGGCACAATTTGAAGATAGAAGGGGATGGCTCAGAGGTAATGTGAGGAAGTATTTTTTCACTGAGAGAGTTGTGGATGCATGGAACAGCCTCCCTGAAGAGGTCGTGGGGTCAAGAACAGTGGGGGACTTCAAGAACGCATGGGACAGGCATAGGGCAGTCCTAGTGGGGGGTAGGAGGAATTAAGCTGTTGGTTAACTAGGATCTGCAGCTTATCTGTTAGGTAGGACAATGGGCAGACTAGGTGGGCCAAGCGGTCCTTATCTGCCGTCAAATTCTATGTTTCTATCTCAGCGCTCACTATATATACACATTATAAATTTATATACACACACATTATATATATGGAAGGAACTTTTTCTCCATTGAAAACATCATTTATTTTCTATAAACCTATCAATAAACCACAGTACATTAAATCCTAGGGAACAACAACACTAATTACCAGCCAATTACTGAAGCTATTACCCCAATTACCACATTCATCCACACACCTAGAAAGCACCCCCCCCCCCACCACAACCTTTAAATTAATAAAACTACAGAACGGTAAAATAACAGTCAAATCCTTGGAAGAAAAACAACCTGCCCCCCCCAATCTGTCAGAAACAGTACAGAACAAGGAAGAAAAATAGTTGCAAAAAAACTGTCCCTCGAAGCTCAACTCACTAGATGACTCCCAACAGAAACTGGTCCAGTGGAGCGGAGGGTAGAGGCATCAGTGTCTTACCTGCTGCCACACAGACGAGCCAGGTTCAGGAATGGACTCGGGTTGCTCGGGGGTTGGCTGGGGGGAGGAGGATCGAGTGTCCCATAGGCTGCTCTCCTCCGATGAGGGAGGACTGCAAGCTCAGTTGCATTATCACCACCTGGGTGACCATGATTGGTGGTGCAAACAGAAAATGCAGAGGCTGTGTGAGATGATGCTGCACTCCCTCGCAGGCCTTGTGCCCATCCACTGGGCTGCCCACTGCCATATCCCATACCCAGTTTCCCCTGGGAAGTGGGGGTGCCTGGGGGTCTCCGCCACGGGAGTTAATCCGTAGGGCACTGTACATCAGTGGGAGAGTAAGCCCCAGAGACGATAGGGGGCCAGCCGAGAAAGGTGGAGGCACAAAGAAGAAAAAAAAAAAAAATGACTTTAAAAAAAAAAAAAAGAAGTACTAAAGGAACTCAGGGAGGTGCTGGCAGAACCACTGGCTGCACTTTTGAATGCATCCCTAGAGACAGAAGAGGTGGTACTGAGGACTGGAGGAATGCAGACGTGGTTCCTCTCCACAAGAGTGGAAGTAGAGAGGAGGCAGGCAATTACAGACCTGTAAGCCTGACCTCAGTAGTGGGGAAAATAATGGAGCCCTTACTTAAGGAGAGGATTGTGAAGTTTCTGGAGGATAGCGGGGCACAGGATCCAAGGCAGCATGGATTCTCAGCAGGAAGGTCCTGTCAGGATGAATCTTACAGATTTCTTTGATTGGGTAACGGGGGAGAGGCGGTGGCTGTAACCTACCTGGATTTCAGCAAGGTCCTCCATATCGTCCCACACAAGAGATTGCTAAATAAAATGGGGAGCTTCAGAGTGGGTCATACGATGGTAAAGTGGTTTGGGAAACTGGCTAAGGGACTCAGAGGGTGGTGTTAAATGGCATGAAATCTGAGGAGAGGGGAGGTGACCAGCGGGGAGCCACAGGGGTCGGTGCTGGGTCAGTCCTATTCAATGTCTTCACTGGCGACACTGCAGAGCATCTGGAGGGAAAGGTGTGCCTCTTTGACGATGACACCAAGCTCTGCAACAGAATGATCATACTGGAGAGGGTGGAAAAAATGAGAAAGGACCCAAGTCTATTACAGGAGTGGTCATGTGTCTGGCAGTTGAGTTTCAATGCTAAAAAGTGCATGATCATGCACCTGGGTCACAGGAATCCAAGGGAGGAATACAGGATGGGTGGGGAAATTCTGGCACCACAAGTCAGGAGAGAGACCTGGGGGTTATATCTGACGACCTGATGGTGACCAAACGCTGTGAAAAAGCGGTGGGGAGAGCAAACAGAATGTTGGGGTACATAGGGAGAGGTATAACAAGCAGGTGGAAAGAGGTGGTGATGCCACTGTACAGATCACTGGTGAAGCGTCATCTGGAATACTGTGTCCAGTTCTGGAGACCACATCTCTGGAAGGACAGTGACAAAATAGAGGCAGTCCAGAGAAGGGCAACAAAGATGGTACATGGACTGCACCAGAAGTCCTACGAGGAAAGACTTAAGGACCTTAATATCTATTCACTGGAGGAGAGAGGGGAGATATGATAGAGACTTTCAAGTACCTTAGGTGAATAAACAGGGTCGAGGTGGAAAGCATATTTCAGAGAAAACTCTTCACAAGAACAAGGGGGCATGATAGGATGAAAGTTGGAAGACTCAGGGGTAATGTTAGAAAGTACTTTTTCACTGAGAGGGTGGTGGATCTGTGGAACAGACTTCCAGCAGAAATGGTGGGTGTTCAAGAGTGTATGGGATAGACATAAGGGTACTCTGGAGATGTGCAGAGCAGGAGAGCCACAGATCAAATGGGATTTGGGGCTGCAGCAGTGAGTAGGGAAATGGGCAGACTAGGTGGGCCGCATGGTCCTTATCTGCCGACAGATTCTCTGTTTCTATGACTCCTGATGGCCCACACTAAAACTGAAGGATCAGAATCCTCATGCCACTACCAAGCTAAGGGAGGAGCACTGCCAGACACACCACCTTACACAGGGATCACAAAAAAAAAAAAAAAAAAGGCAAAAACCCACTACAAAACAGAAAGCCCTATGGGACAAAACCTGAAAGTACTCTATAAAGCAAAATGACTGACCAGCAGGAACAAAAACAGTAACCATCCCAATGTGTAATATAAAATATGGATACCTCACTGGGTTCAGGAACAACCTCGGCAGCTCTCATCGGGTGGTTTTCACCCCCCCCCCCCGTAGTTCTGATGCCACCGGGTGGAGGTCCAGTGGCAGTGCAGGTGGGAGGGGGTGGCAAGTCAGGAGGGCATCTCGGAACACGGCACGCACAAGTGCGTCCGGGATTGGCGGCTGGCGAAAACAGGAAAACACACAAAATACATAATGGGGAAAAAAAAAAGATGGATAACTGTCGTACACAGTCAGAAGCATAACCACTTTGGGGGCTAACTGGGACAATAAATCCACTCACCATTCAGGCTCATGGCCTTATAGCTCTAATTATCCCCCTTGATTGGTATACATCCTTGTATACCACACTGATGCATTATTTAAGGGATATGCCATGGCCCTAATTGAAATATCGCCAATATTTTCCTCAAGTTCAGTCTGACCTGTGACATCATGAGTGGTGAAGCTATAAGTCATGTCAAAAGGATCGCATATTCAATTTATGCAACACAATTTAGCAGTGTCAGTGGCTCAGTAGGTAGCACACTTGCCTCTGAGGCCGGGAGATCAGAGGGCTGTGGGTTCAGTTCCCACATCTGGCACTTGGGTTAATATCCCAGTACTGACACTGTAGTGCAGCATGAGAGGGGCGCTGCACTTCTGAGGTGCCGTCTTTCGGATCAGATGTTAAACCGAGGTCCCATCTGCCTGGATTAGTGGTAGTTCAGGTAGATGTTAAAGATCCCATGGCACTTATCGAAACGAGTAGGGGAATTTCCCTGGTGTCCTGGCCAAATTTCCCTCATTCACTAAAAATACCAGCAACAGCTTCATCTGGTTCAAGGTCAGTTGGCATTCATCTGCATCCTCCTCCCCCAGGTCGTGCCTGAAAATAGGCAGGATTTGTCTAGTGCACTTAACCAGTCAACAAAAAAACTAAAGAAATTTAAGCATTGGTTCAGTATTTATTCTCTGTTTTAAATGTATTTTGTTTTTCTTTTCAGTATGACCAAGTGTGATTTTCGGATGACCAAGTGGACTTGAGAGCCACATCTGACGCTTACGTGCATTAGTGGTTTATTGAGGTTTGGTTACTGCGGTAGTGGTTGGAGCATCTGGAGGGAGAGATAGTTGTTGAGGGGGAGGCTGGGAAAGGAACACTCACTGCCAGCTTGCCGGACATGGGAATACCGGACAGGAGGAGCGCTATGCAGGTTGGGGGAGGCAGTAAGGGTTGAAAATGTGGTTGGGTGGTGTTCAGAGTTTTCTTTCTTAAAATATGGGGGGAGAAAGTGAAATTTTTGAAATCTGGCTTTACTGTCAATGCCCTTCCGGGTAATCTCTGCCTCAGTGGCTTTGTTCCGAGGTTCTTTGTCTCCTATAGATTATCTTCCGATTTTGGCCTCACCATAACCCAACCCTATAAGATTATCATAAGGCCGTTTCCTCCTTGCTCTGAGCTGAGATACACATAAGGCACACTGAAAAGTCCTGAGAAGAATGACACACGTGTCTGTCTTCTGTTTTCAGCCTTTGCAGATCAGCACAACAGTACACGTCAAGGTATGTGGTTGTAATGAAATATACTCAGTTATTGGAGAGGTGCAGGCGATTGGCTGGTCCTTGTGGCCAAATTCCTGAAGTGTGCTTATATTTCTTTATGAATACACCCCTTATTGTGTGTTGTGCTGCTTACATCTCCTGCTATATTTATGTATGTAACTACAATAATGCAGTAATGAGTTAGGATGTTTGCTGGCTACCTACCTGTCTTATAGTACATCACTTTTGGTTAGTTAACAAGCCATAGGCTAGTAAAAAATAAATATCTGAAACTTCTGTCCCCGTTAATGGCAAGCATACTTGATATGGACAGGCCAACACCATTATAGTCAGCACTTTACACAAGGATCTGTTCATGGAGTGATAAAGTATCTGAATCATTGACTTTTACAGCCTCTTTATCGGAGAGAGAGAATGTCATTTTCTCTTTATTCTCCCTTCCAATGCTGTAACTGTCATAGCAGAAGTGCGGTAGGACTCTGCTTTAAACATGGGGTGAGAAATCACTGGGGTGTTTCAACAGTATGTGCCCCCGCATAAATATATGAGGGGAACTGCTCTTATTTCGAAACATGCTTTTGTGTCCTGTACCTTTAAATGACATCCCAAGCGATGTTACCTTAAAGCATTAAATAGAATCACAATAAAACTATAATCAGCAAAGTTTTTTCTATTAATCTTTTGCAGCATTGTTTCTTTACTGGCAGTGTGTGTAACAAAAGCTGTTCAATCTTATTTTAACTAGGATTAAAATAAAAACTGAACTTTATTTTTTGTTTACCGGGTAGGTGCACTAGGCAAGAACAATTGCCTATTTTCAGGCACCATTTGTTAGAAAACGAATGTGGTTCATATCCATCACCTCTGTTTTCTACATGAGACAAATTTTGCATATAAACTTATCTTTCTTGAAATAGCTAGCAAACAACAGAAACAGCATCAGCACCAACAGGGACAGAGTGAGAGCACTCTGCACATAGCTCTGTACTCACCGATTCTGTTTACAGCAGGCCTGCAGTTCTCCAGCATTTTTAACATCCGAAAGGGGAGAAAGCTTCTGCCGTTCCTTATTAGAATTCATGATTTTGCAGTTTAACCCCAACCAGCTTTTAGCTAAAAAAGATGATACAGCTAGAGCTGTTGCGAAAACAAGCTGCCAACACTGATGTGGCTGCTCTGAATCGAAACAAAGAATACGCCAACCTTTGGTGACTAGGGGGAATACAAAGGAACGCTGGCCTGCATGCTAACATTTGTCATCTAATTCCATCAGACTGGATCGCGGCAATTCCAAATACCATAAGATGAGGAGATTCTGTTCCTAGCAGTTGACAAATGAAGCAAGTGAAGCTTTGCCAAAGCAGAGTCATAAAAAGAAAACCGTATTCATTTGGCCCCACCTAGCTGCCAGGAATCCAGGTACTAACATAAAAGAGAGAAGAAACTAAAAGACTACGTCCCTCAGGCTGGAACCAGTTTAGAAACACAAAACTGCAGTTGCTTTGTAAGGATTTACAGGTAAAGGGCATCACCGATTCAGCTTAATACCACCTGTGCCAGGATCCTGATGAGTTTCTGGAAGGTCCAGACGTCCGGCTGGCGAGATGGAAGCTTGCAACTACACAGGCACTAACAAACAGAGAGCTTGGGTCTGGCCCAGCCATCCTTACATTTCAGTTTGCAAGCTAAATGCTTCTCCTCTGAGAACAGCACACAGAAATCATTCTTTATCTAGTGACAGGCTCCCAGGGTTTGCCTGAATAATCAAATCCAAGATGCTAGGTTATTTTTTTAAGGAGGTTTTGCACATTGGTCTGGCTGCAAAACATTTTTTTTATTTCTACTAAAAGAAATTTAAAGATGGACTTAGCAAGCATTTTTTAGAGGAGAATGAGAACAAAGATGTATGCTGTTATACCTAAACACAAGAATAGGGAAAAGGGGACCCTGAATATCCTCTGATGTTTACAACTAGCAGTTTGTATGTCACATCTATAAATAAAGCTTTTTAAATATAAATCACACAAGCAAAAATATGTGTATATATATATGGCTAAAATTAATCAAAATGGGAAAATATAACAAATCATTTTCAGAGATAAGAAAAGTATGTGTGTATGTATGTGTGTGTTGGATTAAGTTTATTTTACTGTGTTTCTTAAATGAACATTTTCACTGAAGATAGTGAGCTGAAACTCCAGGAAAGTGAAACAAGACATTAAAGACAAGAAAGACCTCTGGACTACATCTTGCTATGCAAATACATACAATTTGACATCAGAAATGGACCAAATGGCCTATCTAGAGTGTATATAAATAAATATAAATTTATTACATATAGACATGACAATACGTTTACGCAACACATTCAGTACATATTATAGTGAGAAAGAATCAATCTGCAAAGTGGTAAGAACTGACAGCCCCATCTGCATTTAACATACTAAGAAGAACACTGATAAACCACACTGTTGACCTAGATACTAAGGTTTAGAATATGTTATCTTCGCTGGGATAGCATGAGTAGGTTTACAAAGAAACATGAGAAGTTTTAGGGACGGGAGAAGAACCAGGAGTCCTTCAAAGCTAACTCCATCCCACAGACAGAGGGGCAGATGAATGGTACACTGGAAGACTTGGGACTTGGCTAAAGCTGACAATCTCCTTTTCCTTTTGCCATGAATACAGTATTGTCTCCCTCAAGTGTGCCTGCACAGTTTACATTATGAATACCCTTGAAGCAGCCAGGATACTGCATGGGTCATCACAATGACAGACAGTAGCTCAGTCACCCTCCCACAAGCTGTCTCTATTTTAACTCTTTGTTGAGTGATGCTGTCGGACTGCCCTCAGTTCTGCCATTTTCACTTTTCTATAAGGGATTTTCAACCTCACTGCTTTGCAGACAGCACATTATATATATGGTTTTGTGAGTCAGACTCAGGGTTTTCCAAGTGCAGCTTTAGCTTTTCTGTAATTGTGATGAGTTAACAGTCTGTGGCAGGCTACCAAAACAAATGAGACAACTACCAGAGAAAATGAAAGAAAGTTTCTGCTTCAGTGCAGGAAAAAAAAAATTCTGTTTAGCCTGTACCTAAATATACATCTGTGGTCTCACAGTGCAGGTTAACCGAGGACGATTTAAAATCCACAATAAATATTTAAAGACCAGCTAACGCTGCTGGGAAAGTTTTTGAAAATGTAATGTTGAAATTCGACTGAGTTAATATTTCCTATAAATGGCCACCGTGCGGCCAATCCAGGTTCCGGAGCAAGCTTGGGATCCCGCATTGGGAGATAGGCCAGACCACAGCAGCTGCCACCTGACAGTGTGCTGCAGTCTGAAAGGGACTGTGTTGGGCTCTGGCAGAACAGCAATTCCTGTGGCGGTCCAAAAGAGCTTGCACCCTCCACAGGATGTTGCTGTCTGCAGTCAAGACTGCTCAATGGATTATGCTCACGCCACATACTAACATACTAAAATGCCAGCAGAATAGGCCTAACGGTCTTTCGCATCTGCTCGTTTGTTCAGCCCCCACCCTGGGAGCTGACCTTGCTGCCCCCCTCGCCATCTCTGGCTTCTCCCTTCCCAGTTCCGGATATTCTCGCTGCATTGGATTTTGCTTCCAGAACCCTTCCCCTGTACATGTCCCACCCCCTCTTGAACCCCTCCACCGTCTCTGCCTCCACCAGCCCCCTAGGCAGCGCATTCCATGGCTCCACCACCCTCTCAGTGAAGTAGCACCTCCTCCTTTCTCCCCTGAATCTTCCCCCCTTCAGCTTCCACCCATGCCCTCTAGTGGCCCCCTCCTCCTTCCTTCGAAGTACCCTGACTGTTCCTCCCCTATTTACCCCCTTCATGTACCTGAAGACCTCTTATCATTTCCCCCCGGTCCCTTCTCTCTTCTCTCTTCCAATGTGTGCTTGGAGTACCTGAAGTACTTACCATACTTCATTGTACTTTCAGTACTTTCCTGTCCTTTTTTCTTTCTTAGTAAGGATATTTGCATGTAAGCAGGATTCGTGCCCCCAGACTTCCTCTGTTCTGGCTTCTCATTCCTCAACAAAAGCCACAATCTCTGCTTGTGACATCATTGTTGTTCCCTTGGTGGCAGACTGTGGTGTCACAGAAAGAGGATTATGATTGTAAGTGGGAAATGAACAACAGAAGATTGAGGAACTCAGAGGCTCAGGGACCCAATTTTTATTTCAATATCCATAAAATTAAAGCAGCAGTGCAACGAAATTACTCAAAAAATGTGACCCTACCTTTTTTCACTAAGAAAGACTACAGGCATCTTCCAGTTTTATTTGGTGGTAAGATTTTCCATTTTCACCAACAACTGAGTATTTTACAAATGTTTTATTTTGTTTTTCTCTCAAGAAAAAAAATTGCCCGACACACTTGTCATAGAAATAGCACTGTAGACCTGGCAAGGGTTGGGATCTAAAAAAACAACACTTGTGTTGTACAGAATAGTAGGTACACAGAACAGTAGATCCGTCAAGTATGCTAATAATTGTATTAATTGTAGCTCAAACTAGTTTTTTTTTATGGGGAAAAACATGGGAATATAATTATAAAAATATTTCAAGTCTAACCTATATTTTGTACAAATATTATGATCCTCAAAGTTTTTATTACCACATCTGTTGTTCTTTGAAAGAGATGTTTGTAGCACAGCTCATCATAACCAAATATGATATTCAAAGTATTCGGGAAAACATTTCATGTACAGAATAATGTTTGGATCACTGAATGATATGAGTTTTTATGTTTGCCTGCGGGCAATGAGCAAAGTGAACATACTGTTACTGTGGTGTAAGGGCTGTGTAGGAGTGTACTGTATAAGCCAATGGATGTAGAAATGCAGCAGACTTGCCCGTCAAAAGCCAGTGCCAAGAAGGCTGACGATGACAGTGTTCATCTGGCTGATGGGTGTAAACTTCTTGCATTTCAAAGGAGAAAAGTCCCACCAATCATAATGGCTTTCTTCTCATTAGCCAGCTAACAGACATCGTCAGGCTATGAAGATAAACATCAGGCCTCACACTGTGTGTGCTAATATAATACCTTCAAATATGACAGCAGCATGTCAATAATGAACAGAAAACACCAGTAATAGTTGATATAAATAAGTGATATGCAGCGGTTCAGTGTGTGATAATGCATTTATCTCGTACAGTTTCCAGTGACCTCAAGTAACCTCACGAGTGCCGAAGGCACAGGTGGAGATCTGAAAGGTCACTAGAGCTATACATTATCACCACTAGACTAAACCTACATATTCCATTATGCAACAGGTTTTAGATGTTGTGTGAACATTTTGATTTTGGTAGGTATAAATAATTTGTCAAAAGAAAAAGAAAATTTTATTTTATGCTGTTTTTTGCTAATTATAAAAAAACAAAATGGTATCTATAAATGAAACACCACTCACTTTGTAGATATTTTTGAGCAGAACATTTTTCGTGCTCACAGTACCATGCTATCATTTTTTGTTTTAAAGTTATTTATATTTGTTTGTCAAAAAAGTGAACAAAAAATTACATTTTCTTCTGTTTTCTTGCTAATCATATACAATATACAGGGTTTATATAAATGAAACAGTATTCATTTTGTAAATAATTTTGTGCTGAACAATTTTCGTGCTCACAGTACCATGTTATCTTTTTTCATTTTTAAGTTATTGACATTTAAGTAAGCATTAATCATGCGGCAGAGGAGGGCTCTACGGTGACTAATCTCCAGCTGAAGGCGTTGTTGCCGCGAGGCAAAGCCGAGGTTCAACCCAGCCGGCATTAATCACCGGTAGAGCCCGATGCTGCCGATGATTAATGCACTTGTAACACGGACAACCTCGACTGCGCATAAACGAAACTCCACAGCCATCTAATTTTTGCCTACACTACCTGCGGCTCTCTATGTGCGTCTCCCTATGTGTGTGCTGTCTAACTCTACCCCCTACATCCGCGCATACCAGTCTTCCTCCTTGCAGGCTCTATCCCCCGTTTGGGATCCGTAAGCGCCGACCACCACAGCGCTACTTGCCACCCAGTGGCTATAGTACCCACTACAGCAGCAACATGGCATTATGAGACGATAATGCCGTGTTGGGCTCGGGAACGCGCAAGAGCAACACGGCATTATGAGAAATAACGCCGAGTTGGGCTCGTGCCCGCGCTTCCCGCAACACCAACACAGCATTATCGGCTCACAATGCCGTGTTGCTCCTGCACCACGTGACGGCGTTGAGCCTATCGCGGGGCTCCCTGGCATGGCTGTCCATAATGCCGTGTTACAAATATGGTTAGTACTGCTTCTGAGGCCGAACATTCTAAATGAATTCTGAAGAGAACTGTGTAGATAAATGAGCTAGTGATGTAGTTACTGTGTGAATAAATGGGTGATGATGTAGTTACTATGTGGATAAATAAATTTATTACCATAGTAGCGAAGATAAATGGTTTTATTCTACAGTTTTTATCCTGACCCCTGTTGCATAAATTATGTATTCTTTATGTTCCCTTTAAAGACCCTTGATACCAGTTGGATAACTTTGAAAAATGTGAGATTTAGATACAATCCAGATTATAGTTCATATATGTTGGAAATTTTTTTTTTTTAAATATATATGGACTTTATTCACTTGTCCCTCCCCATCGGCTCCTTTTTTCTGTCGAACCCCAGCCCCTTCATCACACCTTCGAGACTTACCCTGTCTACTTCTTAATTCATTGTGTGGCATGGATGGTGGCAGTGTGATGCATTCAGGGTTGCAGCATCATCCTAAAGACAGGAGTTCTTTTCTGCCCATTACTCCCCTTGAGTCAGAGCCAGTAGCGTGTCACGGCGCACATCCAGGCTGTGAAGATGATGCACACTTTCAACTTCTGCCTCTGACTTTAACGGGGGGCCGCTGCTGTGCCACTGACCCTACACTAGGTGGCAGCTATGCAGCAGTACACACTGTGCCCCAACCCCAAAGGAGATCAGTTGATGGACACTAAATCCTCCTTCCCCCGCCAGCCCCTGAGCAACCTTGGTCCATTCCCAAATCCAGTCACCGGTGTAGCGGAAGGTGAGGCATCCAGCACCTCAGCCCTGTACGCCACAGTTCCAACTGCAAGTTTACTGTAGCTCAGATTTCCTTAGAAAATACTGTCTGTGGCTCTATGGGCGGCTGAACCTGCATCCCACTGTTTTATAGTTTTGCGCTTTTACCCTCTGTACTATTCAGCCAGAACTATATTTTTGCAATTCTTTCCCATTTTTCTTGGGATCTGTACTAATTCCCGACTGTTCCTCGCCTGACTCTCAAATTCCCGACACCACATTTCCAACACTGCTGAGTGCCCAACTTTTAATTGACCGAAATCCATTAGGCCAACTTTCGAATTCCCTAAAATTTTGGCACATGCTATTTGCGTCAGCACTGCTTCAAGTCTCATTACAGTAGAGTTTTCAGCTTTGGCCACAGCGCCTCCTTTTCGCCACGATAAGTTAGTCACTGATTATTTTGTTCTTTTGCGCACTGTAATCAAGTCTGCTGATTGGCAATTGTGTTACAGTGTCGTCAGTGCACAGATGTAGCTAATGACAAGAAGTGCAATAAAAACTGCACTACAAACCGATCTTTTTCTTTTTTTTTTCTTTTATTTTACAATGACTGAGGTTGTTGTGTGTGAGACAGTTCCCTCGTAGCAAGGTAATATCAACCTCTGCATCATTGGGCTCATGTATGTTAAAGAAAGGAACCGTGGCAACCTCTTTTACTGGTGCTGCCAGAGTCGCAAGGGAAAGAACTGCTTGGGTAGACCATCCACCATGTTGGTGGGGGGGGGGCAACTTCACCTGCTTAAACAGAATGCACATAATCATTCCCGACGCAACAGATTTCCCTATTGCCGCATCACTGGCTTCCTTAAAAGAGGGCTGTGGGCACACATGACATACCAGCTCAATTAATTCAACATGAGCTGTCACAGTTTTCCTCTGAGGTCATGCAGAGCATACCCTCACGACAAGCTTTACAACAAATTGTCAAGCATGCAACACATCATATTACCACTCCGAACCAAGAACATTGGACTGTTGGTCTTTCCAGACCATCTCCGCAGTGTAAATGGCCAAGGTTTTCTTGCTAAAGAGTCCTCCTTGGGGGAGGACAATATATTATCTTCACCACAAAGCTTAACATGGAAAAAAGCAGGCAGAAGAGTAGTGGGCAATGGCTGAAACTTTTGAAACTGTTCCAATCTTATTTAGGCAATTATATTCGATACATGCTGCTGTAGGCACCCAAGATACTGCATATATTTCCCCTTGGTGTTCGTCTTGATGTCCTCCAAATTTCAGGAATGTTACATCCGCTTATTTCAAGACATGCGGGATATAGCTGATGAACATGGCCTAACTCTGCCACCAAAAGCTATCCTTACTGACTTCAAGCAAGCTGTAATTAATGCATTCAAGAGTGAATTCCCAGATAGTCTAAATAAGGGATATCTGTTCCACTTTGAGCAGATCGTCTGGTGGAAAATACAAAGCTTGGGTCTGGCCATTGAGTATGGCACAGACACAGAGTTCAGTCTTCAAATGTAAACTTGTAATATACAGGACTACTGAGAAAATAAACGGGGACTTCCAAAATCTCCTATGAAAAAATGCTATCTTGCCAGAGAGGAAAGAATAGCAAATACTATCAAGGAGAGAACAGCAAGATCAGTGCTAGAATATATTCGTGGCATTGCTCACAACCTCAGCTTGTGAACTGATAAAGTCCTGAGATCTGCTTCAGACTATGAGACTGTGAACCAGCTAGTACGGAAACTACTCGTGAAACTACTACTGAAGAGCGGAGAACAGTTTGATATTTTTAAACATTTATAATAAAGTCTTGCTTTTAACTGTGTGATTTGACATTTGACTTTCATTACATCCCTTGATACTTCCCTGGATTACATGAAAAAAAGTACCCAGCTGCCGCTATGATGAACCTGAGACACAAATAAGGTGTGCCAGAACCAATGCCGAGGTCCACAAACAGAGACAGACCGGGAGACCTGACCTGAAGTATGACTGTCACGGTAAAGTATGCATTTTTACTTTTAATAATTATGCTGTAATGTGTTGTAATGTTGCGCCTTGCTTGAAACACTGTCCGTTTCACTTTGCAGTATGCCAGTAGCTTCTATCGCCATCCTCCGTGCATACTGACAGTTACACCAACAAAGCCCGGCGTGGCAATAGTCGGGATTCCAATGGTTGGGTTTGGGTACTAGTCGGGAATTTATTTTTCAGGAAACGAGAGTCCGTCAATTATTAGTCAGGATTTAAGCAGCCGGAAATTGGTGCCTAACCCTTTTTCTTTATTACTAAGGGAACTGACAAAAACAAGAGTACTGTCCCTTGGACTTTATTAGCTTTGGCTGCCTGTCTACACATGGCATCATAATGCCCTATTTATGACATCATAATTATCTCCACAGCAACAGATTGGGATGTCATAAACAGAACTGTGATTGTAGAACTAGACAAGCAGAGGCCAGCCCGCCAGCACAGCAGCACTACTACCGCCTGCGATGACGATGACCTGGGTTCGGAAGCGTGCCTGGGAAGACTGAGGGCCAGCCAGAGGGAGAAGGCTTGAGTGTCAGAGGACCGCTCACCTTCTCCAGGGGAGGGGGACAAGGCTCGGCACTTACTAGCCTCTGGCAGAGGCCGGAGGTACAGCAAGCACCAAGCCACACTCTGGAGGAAGGAGGCTTGAAAAAAAAAAGAACTAGACAAGCAGACAGAGCAAATAGAGCAGGGCCAATGATTTTCCATTTTTAACTGAAAACACTGGTAAAAAATAGAATCTGTCATTTTTAAACCAGCACTTTGAAGTAAATTTTTTATGAAAACCCCCCACTTTGCACCAGATTTTTGTACAAACCCCTCCATTTGAGCTGAATTTCTGTACAAAACATGCAGATCTGCCCTCGATTTGGGGGAAGGGGTGTATTTTAAGATTTCGCCAACACAACTGGTCATCTTTTAAAAAGGAAAAATCACTGGCTCTAGCAGAAATCCTGTTTCCATGCAAATGTCCTTAGCATTAAACAAGTAAGGGCAACAATTTCGAAAAAGGGTGAAACAATCTAAACTGTGTCTTGATATTATGTTTTTCAGAGTTGTCCCGACACTGCAAGCAAACAGTTGGCATTTACAAATGCTTGTTTTATACAAGTGGTGTGTTAAGGCATGTTTTGCCACATAAACCACAAGAGGGAAGCCTGAGTGATTTATAAACGCAAAATACACCAAGGGTGTATAACAAAAAAATTATCTGATCAGGTCTGACAACAACCAGAACTAGCAGTTAGCACGTAGGAGGAACAAAAAACATGCAAGTATGCTGACAGATGCTGTCTCAGCTGTCTTCAGTTAGTGTGACAGCGTAATAGCTTCCCCCCACAGGTGCCTGATCAGCTGTGACTTTTTCTCTGCATCATCCTTTGATATCACACCAAGTTGATATGGAGAATACACTCTCTGATTTCTGGCTGGTATAAGATCCTACCAGTTATTTAAGCAATAATACATGACAAGGTGTGCACTATCATGGGATATCGTCCTTCCTCATGTTCGTTGTGAGGCAAGAGCCCACAGGCAGAATACTATCAATTACCTTTGAAGCGATGATATCACACACCTTGCAACTATGAAATTAATACTGAGATATAATCCAGCTGACTGGGACCACAGCCAATCAGATTGAAGATTCTGACCACCCCTTTCATAATACAACAGGGCACAGCTCAGGTGATAGTTCAGTCATGTAGTCTTTCTTTCTCCTTATTCTTTATCACAGAGTACAGCTGCATGAAAACTAGATCTTCGTGTGTTAAGACTTCCTCTCATCTTCCTGCTTTTCCATCCCCTAACGTCACAAATTCTATGTCAAAGCACAATCATTTTCACAGCAGCAGACTGCATAAGTAACAAACAAGAGACTTACAACCTTTGTTGAAGAAAAAGCAAAAATAGTAGATGAAGGTGGGGAGACAAAGATCCTGCTGTCATTTTTTTAAAATGTTTCCCTACATACTGGAAAACAGCTGTCATTTGTGGAGCATCAGTGGGTCACCTAGTCCAAGCTGACTGGAGGTACTGTAACAATGCAAATTTTTACCGGCATGTGCAGAAGGGACCGCAGTCTGAATTATTTACTGCAGTTTAGCAAACGTCCAAACTATAACTTATGGTCAGGTAGCGGGTGGACGGTTTGTTTTTGGTAAGACAAAATGGTACAATTGCAGCTTCCTTCCACTGGGCAACTAGGAACCTACAAGGCATTTTTCTGGAAGGAAAAGCAGTGGAACAGAATCATTCTGGAGTCCTTTTCAGGTTTTAGTTATAAGCTGCGTTTAACTCTATTAGTTTCATACATTCCTGAGAGTAACGTTTGTTGTTTCTTTGTCTGATTTTATACGTTGTTTATTATGGTTCTGTTTTTTTTTTCTAGGAACTTCCACCCACTTTCTGAGGTTGTAGTGCTTTGATATGCAAACAGCAGCAATACAAGGTCGTGTGAAGTCCTAGAGGGACAAATACTAAACAGCCAGATACTGAATACATTATACATTCAAGTCTAACACTCGTAAAACTTCTTGCTAGATATAACGCATATAGTTTGCACCAGTCTACAAGCCACTTTCTTCTTGCTAGTTACTGAACACACAATCCATGCTGGTGTATAGCTGTGCCTTTATACTGCGTACAGTCCACGCCAGCCTACAGCCAACCCCTCCTCATCAGTTAGTGAACACACAATGCACGCCAGCCTATAAAATGCACTTCTCATCAGTTACTGGGCATACTGTCCCAATGCCAGTTTCTAGCCCATGCCCATATTAAGAATACAGTCCACGTCAGTCTACATCATGCCCCTTTTAGTGAGCATTCAGTCCCCTCGCCAGTCTATATCCCATGCCCATAGTAAGAATACAGTCCACGTCAGTCTACATCATGCCCCTTTTCATTAGCTACTGAGCATGCGGTCCCTTCGCCAGTCTGTAGCCCATGCTCACATTAAGAATACAGTCCACGTCAGTCTACATCATGCCCGTTTTCATTAGCTACTGAGCATGCACTCCCCTCGCCAGTCTATAGCCTATGCCAATATTAAGAATACAGTCCATGTCAGTCCACATTGTGCCCCTTTTCATGGGCATTCGGTCCCCTCGCCGGTCTATTAGCCCATGCCCATATTAAGTATATAGTTCATGCCAGCTATAGGCCCTTCTCATCAGTTACTGAGCATACTGTCCCCATGCAAGTTTATAACATGTGCCCATATTAAGAATACGATCCACACCAGTCTGTATCATAGAAGCATAGAATTTGATGGCAGACAAGGACCGCTTGGCCCACCCAGTCTGCCTATTTCCCTACCTAATGAATAAGCTGCAGATTCTAGTTAACCAACAGCCTACTTCCTCCTACCCCCTTCCCCTAGATTTGCCTTATGACTGTCCCATGCATTCTTGAATTCCACCACTGTTTTTAACTCCACAACCTCCTCAGGAAGACTGTTCCATGCATCCACAACCCTCTCTGTGAAAAAAAAAAAAAAAAAAATACTTCCTCACATTACCTCTGAGCCGTCCTCCTTCTATCTTCAAATTGTGCCCCCTTGTTCTTGCACACCTCTTTTTCTGAAAGATGCTACCCTCTTGGACTTTTTTGATTCCCTTGAGATACTTGAAAGTTTCTATCATGTCCCCCCTCTCCCTCCTTTTCTTGAGGCTATACATATTAAGCTCCTTAAGTCTCTCTTCTTATGTCTTCTATTGCAGACCCTGCACCATTTTGGTTGCCCTCCTCTGGACTGCCTCCATCCTGTCTATGTCTTTGCAGAGACTGGATCTCCAGAACTGCACACAGTACTCCAGATGGGGTCTCACCAACTGTCTGTACAGAGGGATAACAACTTCCTGTTTTCCACTGGTGATGCTTCTCCCTATACATCCCAGTATCCCCCCAGCCCTGCTTACTGTCCTCTTACATTGCTTGCCCACCTTTAGGTCATCTGATAGGACTACCCCCAGGTCCCGTTCCATTTTTATTGTTGTTAGTATCTCACCCTCATTGTGTACTCTTCCCCTGGATTTTTGTTTCCCAGGTGCATTACTTTGCACTTCTTAGCACGGAATCTAAGCTGCCATACATTTGACCATTCATCCAACCTTGCCAAGTCCCTTTTCATCCTTTCCACCCCACCTTGCGCATCAACTCTGTTGCAGATCTTTATGTCATCTGCAAAGAGACATACTTTTCCCTCCAGTTCCTCTGCAATGTCACTTATAAAAACATTGAAGAGGACCGGTCTTAGTACTGAACCCTGCGGTACCCCACTAGTAACCCCCCTTTCTTCAGAGTGGACTCCGTTTACTATTACCCTCTGTGTCCTGTTGTCCAGCCAATGTTGTACCCAGGCTGGCTAATTTGTTTATTAATCTTTTGTGTGGGACTGTGTCAAATGCCTTGCTAAAGTCTAGGTCGGCCATGTCCACAGCTCCTCCATGATCTACTACTTTGGTCACCCAATCAAACAAATCTATTAGATTGGTCTGACATGACCTTCCTGCTGTGAATCCATGCTGCCTTGGGTCCTGTGCCCCTCTGGCCTCTAGGTACTCAACAATTCTTTCCTTCAGAAGTGATTTCATAATTTTCCCTATCACTGAGGTTAAACTAACAGGTCTGTAGTTTCTTGCTTCTGCCCTGCTCCCACTTTTGTGAAGTGGAATAACATCTGCCCTCCTCCAGTCCTCAGGTACTACCCTGTCCTCCAATGATTTGTTAAAGAGGGTAGTCAGTGGTGTCACTAGTTCTACCCTTAGTTCTTTTAGAATTCTGGGATGAATCCAATCAGGCCCCACTGCTTTGTCCACCTTCGGTTTTAAGAGTTCTTTCAGAACTCTTTCTTCTGTGAATGGGCTGGTATCAACCTCCATATCCAGAGTGATTCTACTGTTTGGTTTAGGTACCTCCCCCTCTTCATTTGTGAATACTGAGCAAAAATATTTGTTTAGTATCTCTGCCTTTTCAGTCACCATATGACCACCCCCCCCTTCCCCTTTATTAAGCCTCGCTATCCCTCCCTTGGTCTTCCTTCACTCCCTGATGTACCTATAAAAGGTTTTATCCCCCTTCTTAACTGAGTTGGCTATCTTTTCCTCGGTTTGGGCCTTTGCTGTTCCAACTGCCTTCCCTGCTTCCTTTTGCTTTAACTGACACAGTTCTTTGTCCTGTTCCTTCCGTGATTCCTTGTTCCAATCAGTTACTGAGCATGTAGTCCCCATGACACTTTATAGCCCATGCCCCTCTCATCAGTTACTGAACATGCTGTCCCCTTGACAGTTTATAGCCACTGCCCTTATTAAGAATACAGTCCACGCCGGCTATAGCTTGCCCTTCTTATGAATTAGTGAGCATACAGTCCTCATGCCTGTTTATAACCCGTGCCCCTTATTAAGTACAAAGTCCACACAAGTCTACAGCTTACCCCTTCTCATCAGTTACTGATCATAAGGTCCCAGTGGCCAAGGAACATTTTATAAAAACATTTCTGTGTAGCACTTGTAGGCAGCATTACAAAACTTAATTTGAGTAGCAAAAGGAAAAATAAGTGCAGTGTTTGCAGGCAGCTTTGTTTAAAACAGCTGTCCAATCACTTTTGGGTGAACTCAAATGTGCAAGTGACTGTTATACAGAAACAATTCTGTGTAGCATCTAATGAAAATTGTGTAATTTATGTTGCCCAGTGGTAGCACTACCGCTCGTCACTCTGCCGACCTGGGTTCGGGAACAAGCCCACGTCAGTGGTGACCACCAGGGAAGGTGAGCAGAGTGCCCCACGGACACTCTCCACCTCGGGAGAGGGAAGGATGATGGCTTCCACTCTGCTACTACACTTGGGTGACCACGGGTAGTAAATGCAAATGGGTGGATGCTGACACCGTGTGACACACGCGCATGTGCTCACTTGGCTCATGGGATCTCTTGGCGGTGAACGGAAAACATGGTCAGTTGCTGCAAGAGGACATCTGCCCCTCACTGTAAGCCCCACCCCCACTGCTGACCAAGGCACTCCTGTCCAGAAGAGCACTGACCAAGACTCCGTCATGGGTAAGGGGGGCACCCTACCAACGGCCACATCCTGGGTAGGCAATCCATGCTGTCTGTAGGAGACGGAGGTAAGCCCAGGAGAAGACAGGTGAAGGGGTTGGGTGTGTGGGTAGGACCGACATGGGCCATGTGGTGTGAGGGAGATTAAAGCAAAGTAAATGAAAGAAAAACAAAAAAGAACATTGTGTAGTTTTTTTGCTACACTATACCAGGTAAAATATTAGCTGCCCATGGCAATCTATAGCCTGCCATAACAAACGTGCACGCTTATTGATCAATTTGAATAAAAGAAATTGAAAACAGCTACAAGGACTGCAGTGTATGGCTTTGGCCAGAGCGGTTGCATCATTCGTTTTGTCTTGACTTCATACACCTTGGCGACTCAGCTCCACATGATTAACTTTTGAATAAATCGAGATTATTACCCTTGGACACCCCCTTTTTTCACTTAATCTACAGCCTGCCCCTTCTGATCGGTTCCTGAGCACTCAGTCCCTGCCAGTCTATAGCCTACCCCTTCTCATCAGTTACTAAGCATACATTCTCCATGCCAGTCTATAGCCTGCCCCTTCTCATCAATTAGAGCACACAGTCCCTGCCAGTCTATAGCCTACCCCTTCTCAGCAGTTACTAAGCATACATTCTCCATGCCAGTCTATAGCCTGCCGCTTCTCATCAATTAGAGCATATAATCCATATGCCAGTCTATAGCCTGCACCTTCTCATCAATTAGAGCACACAGTCCCTGCCAGTCTATAGCCTGCCCCGTCTCATCAGTTACTGAGCACAATGTCCCTGCCAGTCTATAGCCTGCCCCTTCTCATCAGTTACTGAGCACACAGCCACTGCCAGTCTATAGCCTGCCCCTTCTCATCAGCTACTGAGCACAGTCCCTGCCAGACTATTAGCCTGCTCCTTCTCATCAGTTACTGAGCACACAGTCACTGCCAGTCTACAGCCTACCCCTTCTCATCAGTTACTGAACATACAGTCCCTATCAGTCTATAGGTAAACAAAATGGAACACTGTGCTCCGGAACAGAGGCAGTGCAGATAAGGGTTAGCAACCTCAACAACACACATACCATAAGAATTGCACACAGCAGCCCTTAAGATTCAGAAGACAATGCTTAATGAGTTTAAAAAATGAAAATTTATTGCTGATAAATGTCGGCCCTTTCAGGTTGACAAACACAATGTAGAGCAAAATAAAACAGCGTGCCAACACAAAGGTGCAATACTCCAGCGCCTCGCTCACTGGAGCTTCCTTAGGGAGACATCAGTTACTGAGCATATAGTCCTTGCCATTCTATAGCCTGCCCCTTCTCATCAGTTACTGAGCACACAGCCACTGCCAGTCGATCAGAAGGGGCAGACTATGAATATTATCTCAAAGTATGTTATAACTGAGTATCTTTATTTTTTCCTTTAGTTGTTTTGGTTGTTCATTGTGCATTCTTTTGCTACCTCTGTATGTATGTTGACCCTCATCCTTTGACGTGGAACCTTTGTAAACGAGCAGTTTCTGCTCAAAGGTATTTGTAATCCGAGAATTTAATAAATAAATAAATAAAATAGTCTGCCCCTTCTCATCAATTACTGAGCACACATTCCCTGCCAGTCTATAGCCTGACCCTGCTCATCAGTTACTGAGCACATAGTCACTGCCTGTCTATAGCCTGCCCCTTCATATCAGTTACTGAGCACACAGTCACTGCCTGTCTATAGCCTGCTCCTTCATATCAGTTACTGAGCACACAGTCCCCGCCAGTCTACAATACGTGGTGTTGTGCGAGTCAGGGCTTTCTAAATGCAGCTTTAGCTTTTCTGTAATTGCGATGAGTTAACAGTCTGTGGCAGGCTACCAAAACTAATGAGACAACTACTAGAGAAAATGAAAGACAAAGTTTATACCCCAATGCAGGAAAAAAAATTCTATTTAGCCTGTACCAACATATATATATATATATACACATCTGTGGTCTCACAGTGCAGGTTAACCGAGGATGATTTGAAATCCACAATAAATATTTAAAGACCAGCTAATGCCTCTAGGAAAATGTTTGAAAATATAATGTTGAAATTCGACTGAGTTCATATTTTATATAATTGGCCATAACGCTGCCAACCCAGGTTCTGGAGCAAGCTTGGGATACCGCATTGGGAGACAGGCCAGACCACAGCAGCTGCCACTTGGCAGTGTGCTGCAGTCTTAAAGGGACTGTGTTGGGCAACGGTAGAACAGCAATCCCTGTTGTGGGCCAAAAGAGCTTGCACCCTCCGCAGGATGTTACTGCATGCAGTCAAGACTGCTCTATGGGTTACGCCCACGCCATATACTTCATGTACTTTCAGTACCTCCCTGTTCTTTTTTCTTTCTAAAAAAGGATATTTGCATGCCCCCTTCCCCAGCCCGCACCTACCTTCTGTGCATCCCACCTCCCCACCCCATATTTACTTCTGGAGCCCGGAGCAACGATCTTCGGTGGACCGGTAACATGTCTGCACTCTTCAAAGCTAACCGCGAATTGAAGAAATGCTGGTACGCTGTATAATGCTATATCAGATTACCTTAAGGTTGGCAAGCAATGTGAGAAGGCGGTAGGGAGGGCTAGGGGATACTGGGATGTATAGGGAGAGGCATCAGCAGCAGAAAACAGGAAGTTGTCATCCCTCTGTACAGACAGTTGGTGAGACCCCATCTGGAGTACTGCGTCCAGTTCTGGAGACCCCATCTCCGCAAGGACATAGACAGGATGGAGGCAGTTCAGAGGAGGGCAACTAAAATGGTGCAAGGTCTGCAAGAGAAGCCATACGAGGAGAGACTAAAGTAGCTTAATATGTATACCCTTGAGGAAAGGAGGGAGAGCAGGGACGTGACAGAAACATTTAAGTACCTCAGTGGAATCAACAAAGTCCAAGAGGGTAGCATCTTTCAGAAAAAGAGATGTGCAAGAACAAGGGGACACAATTTGAAGATAAAGGGGGAATGGCTCAGGGGCAATATAAGCAGTATTTTTTCACAGAGAGGGTGGTGGACGCATGAAACAGCCTTCCTGAGGAAGTTGTGGGGTCTAAAACTGTGGGAGAATTCAAGAATGCATGGGACAAACATAAGGCAATTTTTGTGGGGGGTAGGAAGAAATAGGCTGTTGGTTAAATAGGATCTGCAGCTTATCCTGTAGGTAGGGAAATGGGCAGACTAGGTGGGCCAAGCGGTCCTTATCTGCTGTCAAAGTCTATGTTTCTAATGGCATACATTTTTTTTTTCAACTTAGGTGGATATCCCGGCCATTTTTGCGAATTTTGGCACCAAATTTTCAACATGGGGTTCTTGGGACCCCATCTCATGAACTCAGTCACTGTCATTTTGTTATTCGGTCCTGAAAGGTGATTTCGTGGTCACTGCACGGAATCACCTTTCAGGACCGATTAACGAAATGACAGTGTCACAGTTCATGAGGTAGCCTCCCAAAAAGCCTATGTTGCAAATTTGGTGAAAAAATTCCAAAAAATGACTTGTGTTACAAGCATGTGTTGCGCAGTTCCCACACACTCTCGTAACTTTTGAGAATTTTTAATATTTTCACTCCAGATGTTCAACATTGCCATTTTTCACACCTCCTTATGAGCAGTACAGCTGTCATTTTTCATATCTGGCCCAAAATGTGTTTTCGCACATGTGGCGCACAATATCACGGTCGCTGTGTGAAATCAGTGTTCGGGACAGAGTAAGAAAATTACAGTGATGGTGTTCATAAGAAGAGGTCCCAAAAAGCCCATGTTGCAAATCTGGTGAACAAATTCCCAAATGATCATGCTATCTAGCGCAGGCATGTGCAGTTTCACGCACACCATAACTTCACCAATTTTTATATTTTACTACAGATTTTCAACATTGTCATTTTTGCACACCGCCTGATGAACAGTACAGCTGTCATTTTTCACATCCTGCCCGAAATATGTTTTCGCACCTGTGACACACAATGGGCTTGGTTGCTGTGCAAAATCAACGTTCAGGACAGATTAAGAAAATCACAGTGCCACTGTTCATGAGCAGAGGTCCCAAAATGCCTATGTTGGAAATGTGGTGTAAAAAATCCCCAAAATAATTGTATTACGGGTGTGCGGTGCGCAGTTTCTTCACACGCTCGTGACTTCACCAATACTGTTATATTTTCACTCCACATTTTCAATATTACTATTTCTTTACACCTCCTCATGAACTGTACAGCTGTCATTTGTCACATCCTGTTCGAAATGTGTTTTTGCACCTGTGGTGCCAAATTGCATAGTCATTGTGCAAAATCACCTTTCGGCTAACGAACTGACAGTGTCACTGTTCATGCAGTGGGGTCACAAAAAGCCCGTGATGAAAACTTGGGAGTGAAAATACCAGGAAACGCCCAGGGCATTAGGGTTTCTGACCTTAACGCCCTACCCTGTAGGGAGAGGCAGGCATCAGGGGTGTGACCTGGGCTTGTCGACAGTAATGCTCACACCATTCCACCCCCACCCTGCAACCAGTGACAGGCATCGAGGTGTGCCTTGGACTCTTCAGCCCCAAAGTTCACCCCATTCTCCTATACTGCACCCATTTCAGCATATTTCCTTATGGAATGGGGTGAGTGTAAAGCCTGAACACCCCAAGGCACACCTCAACACTTGGTGTCTGCAGGGCAGGGTGAGGTGAAATGGCATGACCATTATGGCTGACGAACCAAAGGAACACCCTAATGCCTGTCAGTCTTTGCAGGGTGGGGTGGGATTGATGTCGGTTTCATACTTCACTGCCATTCCTATTATGCATCTCTCTAACTCCTGCACTACCAATGCCAATGGCAGCAAGACAACATTTGGCATTGACAAATTAAGCAATAAACCACGAGAGGGTGTGGGTTATGGGAGGATTTACCACGGCTGGTGTGGTTTAGCCACGAGGCGCAGCTAAGTGGTGAGATCCTCATCAACTGTGGTAAATCCCCCCATACCCACACCCTCAAGTGGTTAATTGCGATTATACCATGGTCCTTTTTTTTTTTTAAAGATAGAATAAAATAAAATAATACTTGCTTTTGTTTAGTTTTATTGTATGTGTAAGTCCGTAATAAAATATAGTTCACTGTTGCTAGGGTGTTGCAATGTGTGTTATGGATGGTAATGTAGCTTTTTTTTTTTTTTTTTAACTTTTTGTCGTTTAAAAAGACGGCTGCATGTGATTCATGGTGGAGTATTTTTTTTTTTTTAGTGAGGTACAGTAAGTGCATCACAATGTTTTGCCATCATACAGCTTCCGGGTTAGTGTGGTACTGGAAATGGATACGGGCCGAATTTCTTTACTTTTTTTTTTTTTTTGCTACGATTGAGACACCGAGGGCTCTGCAGTAAGAGTGGGACTGTACAGGACAGAGCGTGGGACTGTAGCAGATAGGGAGCGTGCCAAGTATGATGGTTGGGGAAGTCGTAATGGAGCTGAGCAGAGGGAGTGTGTCAAGTGTGATGGCTGGGGAAGTCATCATGGAGCGGAGCCAAGCAGACCAAAAAAATAAATATGAGGTGAGTTTGGTGGCCGTGGTTATGGGAAAAGAGTTTAAGCATGTTTTTGGAGAATGTTTACGTTTGGACACTGTTTTTTCTCCCATAAATTTACAGAGGATTTACAGAGGTGTTTTGCCAGTTTAGCGAGAAAACAACATGGCGGTTGGCATTTTACGATTTCAGAAGGTTTTTTTTTTTTTTTTTTAAACATGAGGCTGGCTGGCACTTTTTGCATGGGTTATCGGAGAATCTACCATGGCAGAAAGGTGCCAGCAAGCCAGCCAATAAAAATACAGGATTTGCCAGTTTGGATTTGTCCCATGGTATAATGCTTGTTACTTCATGTTCTTGTACACCATGAGACTGGAGTTCAAATGTGGTTACCACCTCCTATAATTTTTGACAAAATAAGTGCTCACTTATACTATTCCCTAGTGTGATGATTCATGGTGGTATTGAGTTGGAATACTAAAATGGAAATTGGCATTGCTTTCAAGAGGGACTTGTGATGTTTTCATGACATGGTTGGAAAAACCAGCTTCAAATGGCACACTTCTTTACCCTATTCCAACTCAGTGAGTCCCCAGCATCTAGTGGTATCCCCTCACTCACATACCCTCACTCACCCTGCCCCCTCACTCACCCTGCCCCAAACCATCACTCCCTGATGTACACTGGTACCCCCTCACTGTGCCCCAAACCATCAGTTTCTGGCATACACTGGTACCCCTCTCACTCACTATGCACCAAACCATTAGTTTCTGGTGTCCACTGGTATCCAGTGCCTCATCCTGCTGTAAACTATGAGTCCCTAGTGTCTAGTGGTACCCTGCTCCCTCACCCTGCCCTATCTATTAGTCTCTGGCATCCAGTCGTACCCCTCCCTCATCCTGTCTGCCAAAACATCATTCACTGACATACAGTTGTACACCACTCTCTCATCCTACTCCAAAACATTCCTTGTCACACAGTGCCTGGTACCCTCCTCCCTCACCCTACCCCAAAATATAATTCCCTGACATTCATGGTACCCCATCCCTTGCCCTGCCCCCTACAAACAGTGACTGGCAATACCCATCTTCTCACCTCCTCGGCTGGCAGCTGTCTGAATAGCAAAACCATTTTCATGATTATGGAATAGACAAAATTTGTCTGGTTTATTATTATGAACATGATTATTAAACAGCCTAATTTTATGTACTATTCAGAATGCAGATGGCCAAGAAGGTGAGAAGAAGAGTATTGCCAGTTGCCAATCTGGTATAAGAGCTTGTTCAGCTGCAACTAAGATGGGAATTCAGTGTCGCCGAGGAGCAGGGGTGAAGGGAAACAAGACAGTGCCATTGGGGGATGGGTTCCTGGTAGCAATTTTACAAATTATTAATTTATCTGACATCAGGGTGGTGTCCTGGTGTCTGAACCAGTTCGGGTGGGCGTGAACAGGACCTATCAGGGATGAGCTCCCAGTGGCACTTTTATTAATAATTCATCGGACACCAGGGTTAATTGCTTGGTTTTCTTGGGGACAGTCTTCTTGCTGTTACTGACTTTCTGCAGTAGATTTTTGGCCGCTTGTCTTTCTTCCTTTTCCTGTAGGTAGGCTGCATATTTTGCCTCATCCCCAAAGTCACTATGTCTGGTGTCTGAAGAGGACTCGATTGAGATCCCTTGGAGTAATTCCTGAGACTCTGAAAAATATCAGGCTCAGATGACTGGTGCTCTCTCATCAAACATCATCTGAGAATATGATACTCACATCAGAAGTACAGAGTCAAGGGATCATAATAGAGGTGGACACAGACACAGGGACAGTAATCTTGGTAATGGTCAATGTGGCTAGAGTTATGTCAGTGGTGGTGACAGTGGCTGTAGTCATGGCAGAGCCAGTGATGACTGACTGTAGTCATGGCAGAGGTTGCAGCTGCAGCAGTGGTGACAGTGGCTGCAGCTGTGGCAATGGTTTTGGTGAAAGTGGCTACAATAATGCCAGTGGTGGGGGTCATAATGACTACAGTAGTGGCGCTGGTGCTGGTCACAGTTGCTACAGCAAAAAAGATGTTGACAACAGAAAAAGGCACAATGGCCGATCAAGTCTGCCCAGTGCCTGCTTGCATCTGCACCTAGCCTGATGCTGGACTGGATCTAGTCTACTGATGGCCTTGATTATATTTCAACAACCCCCTCCATTGTCCACCCATCCCCTTTTCTTGACTGCCCACACTCCCTCAACTAGTCTCCACAGAGATGATACTCCCCATTTTCCACTATGGTAACACTGTTTACAGTGCTGCTCCCAAGTCTGACTTAGCCAGACTGGATCCGCTCTCAGTCCTGTTGAATTGCACTCGACAGATCCCCCCCACGCACTCACCACTGTTTTTCTTTCGCCCTCCCCTCTCTTGATTTAGGCTCCATGCCCACTGTGCCTCCTTTATTTCCCAATTTTGGTTTGGTTCTCTCCGTCTTTGCTTCTATCCTCTCTCTCCCCCATACCTCTTATTGCCATTACAACTCTGGCTTTCACCATCACTCTCCCCCCAATGAAATTCTCTGCTGATAGAGCTGCTTTCTGTTTCCACTTCTTTAAACTGAGAGGGGTGGGGTTCAAAGCCTCGGCTGATGCAAGGTGCTTGCATCAAACAGTTGTGATGCAGTTTGTACCTTAGCGTCAACATATGTGGCATCCACAATTCACAAATGCTAGTCTGCATCTGAACTGGAAGTCACTGTATCCTTGTGGTGCTGCGCCACGCTGCTGCCAAAATGTGGGTGTGCCATGCCACAAAGAGGCTTGTACCATGGCAGTGCTGCCGCTGCAACATCCCTTGCATGGGATTCAAAAAGCCCGCTGGGGCCAGCAAAGGTCAGGAGATAGACCAGCAAAAACCTGGTCTATGCCCCCTGTGGCACTGCAGAGGCTGGGGGCACTAATGGGCATGTATAGGGTGGCATGGGCATGGGATGGTACTGTGGTCTTTGGGGAAGGGGTGGGCAAGCATGGCAATGTGGTTGCACCTGTTGGGGGTTCCGCTTTTGGCACAATACTGACACAGACTCCACAGGGTGAATGGGGGGTATAGCGACACACAGTGCCAGGGCCCCACATGGGCATAGCTCGGGCAGCAGTCCCCAGGGCCATGCCCACATAGGGCCCTGGCACTGGGTGATGATATGCCCCCATTCACCCTATGAGGTCCATGCCAGTATTGTGCCATAAGTGGATCCCCAATGGGTGCAACCATATTGCCATGCTCACCCACCCCTTCCCATAGGCCACCGTACCATCCCATGCCTATGCCACCCCAAACTCCCTTGCCAGCCATGTGTGCCCCACCCCAGTCATCCCAGCACATCCCATTGTGCCAATGGGAGGGGCAGCCAGATCCCTGCAGCATGATCCATGGGTCACCACTTGCTGTAGCATGCCCGTGGGTGCGGCACATCCTGGAGTTCTTGTACAGGGACCCTATTGTGCCTGAATATGATGCAGGGTCCCTGATGCAGATGTGATGCAACAAAGCCCCTAGATCTCCACAACTTGCAGTGATCTAGGGAGCTTTGAAAATCTTGCCCTTGGTCTCTCTCCCTATTTTCATTTGCTCTGCTTCTACCGTTCACAATCTGAAATCTCTCCTTTGTGATTTCACTACTCACACCTGCACCCTGACTGCAATAGGGTTTTTAAAAAATGGGCCAAATTAGACCCACTGATGTAAAAATACATGGGTCAAAGTGAAAAACAACTAGTTCAAAATCTAATTGAAAGTACAAATTAGACCAGCACAGAGGCTAAAAGTTGTCAAGTGAAAATATTTTCCTATTGTTCACTTTTTTGGTCTTACGGGAATTGTTACAGACTCAGTGCACTGCTATGGACCCACTGTTAAGTGGAAAGTGGGTTACTTCTGGGCAGGCTGCAACTTTTTCCCTTTTTTACCCTATCTAGCACTGTCCCTGCTCCTGCAGTTGTTCCTAACACTGGGCCATGAACTTCAGTCCGCTGACATCCACCCTACACTATCACCAGTACAGTCCCCCTTGTTGTAGAGGCAAAGGTCAGGAAGCAGGCCGGGTGAGTGTCAGGGGCATGCCCGCACTGCGTGTGATTCACAAAGGTGTGGAATCGCAGGGAGTGCCATGCACTGGGGTGCATGAGTTACGGGAGGGGGACCCTGTCATAACTCAGTTACGCGGTCCTCCCATGTGCACCCAAGCACCACAGATGCCAGGATCATCCCATACAGGGGCATTCCCACAGGCGCCCAAGTGGTCCCCACCAGCCCGATCCCCTGGTAATGTAATGTCACATCTTCCCTTATAGTCTAGGTGCACTCTCCCTATCTCCAATCCTCTTGTATCATAATGTCACATCTTCCTGGTGGTCTAGCGGACTCCTTCCTTTCCTGATCCCCAGTTCTTCCCTGGTGGCTAGTGCACCCCATCATGAATCACCCCACCCTCCAGCTCCCCTTCGTATCCCAGACCAGTGACTGGCACAGTCCTCAGCTCTCCACCATGGCCAGCTGCCGACTGAGATGTCAATAATGAGTGCATACCATCACAGTTACATACAATTACAGTACATGACAGTCATGACTGTCAGTGCACTATGACTCTGTTATGGCCCCCAAACCCAGGCTAGGCTCCTCCATGATGGCCTCCAGGTTTGGAATTTTATTTCCCAGACTCCTTGCATTACTGTACATGGCTCTCCATACCTTCCTCCCTGCTTTCTCTTCCTCTTCTGCCTGTGCTGTTCCCTTAAGCTCTTCTTGGTCTCCCTCAGCCCTTGTTACCATCTCCATTTCCTGTCTCTTTTACTCATTTCTTCTTGCACTATTGATTTATATCCCCTTGTCCTCTGGCTTGTCCCCGCCCCTTTATTCTTGCACCTCAATCCTGAGGGAACTTCCACCACTTGGGCTCTCCCTCCTTGCTGTTTCATTATGTAAATGGCCAATTTGTGTCTCCCTTGGTATTGCAGCCTCCTCGCTGGCTAGTTTAATTGCTTATCCAAGTAACATTTATACCTCCCATTAAGGACTGTGGTCCTCCACATGAAAGGATGCAGGCCATCTTCCTTATAGGGGCCCATATCCTCCCAGGCTGGCCCCCAGTTCCCAATGTAGCTGAAGCCCTCCTCCATGCACCATGCCTTCAACCAGATGTTAAATGCCCTAGTGCAGAGTGCCCTTTCTTGACCCTGGCCATACACAGGTAGCACCTCAGCAAATGCCACCATATATACTACCTGCTTATGGAAGAAACACAAAAGAGGACAAGGCAAAAATGGCTGCAAAAGGTATATATTTATGTAAGAAGAAACAAGGCTAGAATGGGATCGTGGTGTCATGATCTCAAGTGATTTAAAGGTAGGGAAGCAATGCGAAAAAGCGGCACTAAAGGCAGGCAGCATCCTCAGATATATTGGTAGGGGTATTACCAGTAGGAAGTGTGATGTAATCCTCCGGCTGAACAGATCCCTGGTGAGTCCTCACTTGGAGTACTGTGTGCAGTTCAGGAGACCTCACCTAAAAAAGGACATAGACTGTCTAGAAACTGTGCAGAGAAGTGCCACCAAAATGGTGCAGGGTCTGCACCATGAAACATATGAAGCTAGGCTCAGCTAACTAAATTTATTCTCCCTCGAGCCGAGGAGGAGCAAAGGAGACGTGATCGAGACATTTAAATTTGTTAAAGGGATCAACACAGTACAAGCCAGGAACCTCTTCCGGGAAAACAGGGCTGCACGTACTAGAGGACACAACTGGCACCTGGTGGGAGGTAAAGTCAAAACAAATGTCAGGAAGTACTTTTCACAGAAAGGATGGTGGACCCTTGGAACAGCCTGCCACAGGAGGTAGTGGCAGCTAAGATGGTCAGTGAATTCAAACAGGCATGAGATAGACAGTATAGTCACTTTAGCAAGACAAATCGATAGTGAAGGGTAGAAGACCTAGCCAGACTACATGGACCACACGGTCTCCTTCTGCCGGCAAATTCCTATGTTCTTAAGTAATACAGAAAGGCTGACATGTGCCAAGAAACACAGCAGCCTAACTACCCCAGTGCTGTTCATCTAAGAGCATGATACTTCCTCAGGGGTGTAGCTAGATACATCATACATTTAATTTATTAAACAGATTTAAAGATACAGGCACTAAGGCCCTGTCCACACTACAGCACTAAAACCCTGTAACGGTTTCAAACCATTACAGACGGTAAACGTTACAGTGTGTCCACACTGCCAGTGAACTGTCATGATAACGGTTTGGAACCATTACAACCGGTCCACATTGTGGGTGACAGGTGACTGTTACGGACAGCACCCTATCCCACAATGCAGTTCGTGCTGAACTGAGGGCAGTGCTGGGGCTATACGTTCACGCGTCCACACTACAGCTGGTAACATTACAAAGGCAGAACAGTTTTCGTAACCGTTGCTTGAAACCACCTCATAAGTGGTTTCAACAACGGTTATGAAAACACCTCCTGTAACGCTACGGGTGTAAGTGCAAACCATTGCTGTAATAGTTTGGACCCTCTGTAACATTACAGAGGGGAGTTTTCAGTGTAGTGTGGACAGGGCCTAATTTACAGAGCCTCACACATTTGACTAGCCCACCAGACATATCAAAATCTATAAAACACCCCAAAGTGAAAAAAACTAAAACAAGACAGTAAGCACTAATGCAATCCCTACCAGCTGCCAAAATATAAGTAACCATCTTTAAGACGTATCATAGTTAAAGTAAATATGCAGGCAGTATAAAAACACATGTAAATGGCAGCTGTTGATGCTGAAAACAAGAAACAAATCAAAGGCAGGACACAGACAAGAAAGAATCTACATAAAAAGGAGACATGAGGCCAGCCCGGTGGCGCTGAGGGTTGAGGCACTGGATGCCGCACCTCACAACACGCCGGCGACCTGGGTTCGGGAGCGAACTCGGGTCGTCGGTCGGCTGGGGGGAGATAGGCTGGAGCGTCCAACGACGGCTCGCCTTCTTCGGAGAGGGATCAGGCTGATGCCTGCCACTTGCATGACCCCAAGTGGAGGCTCAGGAAACTGCAAGCCCCCTTAGGGGATGGGATGGCCATTGAGCAGCCTGGATGTCGACACTTGAGTCATGAAGTCGTGGGAAGTCACTCGCTGCTCGGGGAGGGAGAAAAACGGAAAAAAGCCTGCCTCAGCCGGGAAGATGGGAGGACCGAGGCCGTGCCCATGATTTGCCCGTGCCCATCCAGCAGACCTCAGGACTGACGAAATGTAAGTTATGGGGTGTCTGACCCCCCTCCTTGTCCCCACCTGGGGGGTAATCTGCGGCTCCATGGGGGCTAGAGATCTGCTTGGGTAGGGTTCCGGGCAGTGGGATGTCCACTTGTCCACCTGAAGAGTCGGAGGTGGCAGGCTAGGGGAAGGAGATAAACTACAGTATTTAAAAAAAAAAAAAAAAAAAGGAGACATGAGGAAAAATGGGGGGCATCTATAAATAGTTCTGGGGTAGAAATGGTGACATAGAAGTGAAGTGTATATAAAAGAGGATGGTGGGGGAATTTTAGTAGGGATAAATAAGAAAGGTACCAAAGCTAAGTAGCTGCCAAGCCAGTTAACAGTCAGAACATATATAAGGCAAGTGCCAATAGAATGCAGTCCTGGGAGAAAGAACGCATAAGGAATAACAGAAAAGACTAAACCCACTACCAGGAAATGAAAGATGGGAAGGGAGGAACAGAAATAAAGAAAAATGAAAGGAAGCAAGAGGAAAAGAGGCAGGGAGAAATATCAGAAAGAAAATGAGTGGAAGACCATGGTAGAAGCCAAACCAGGCATGAGAATAAAAGACAAAATATGTAAGAAGTGAAAAAACAAGGCAGATTTGGAGCAGAATATGGGTGTGTGCAGCAAACCTGAAAAAGAAATGGTAAATACAATTAATAACATAAAACCAGTGATTACAGTACAGTAGTCATTTTCAAAATAAAGAATATACATTCTGCAGAACGTTACATAACTCACACAAGTTTCAGGCCATTAAACCAGCAAATAAATGATATTCAAATACTACAGGAAAGGCAGTACATCAAGTGCATCATTTAAGCCCTCAGGAAGATGTGCTCTCAGGGTATTCCACCTTGCATCTTGTTGGATGAGCTTTCTGACCCAATCATCACCTCTTATTGAGGATTTGATATGTTCCAGTTCTATGAAGTAAAGATTGCCAGGTTCTCCATTATGTATTTCAGTGAAATGTGAGCCATGTAGAGTGTCTGGCAATGTGCATGTAATGGCTCATATGTGCTCCTGTACCTGTCTGCATAACCGATGGACTGTCCTAACAACATATATTGTTGGGCATGGGCACACTATAATGTAGACCTCAAGTCATGTACTGCAGTTGATAAACTGCTTAATACACACTGACTTTGGGAGAGTAGGCTGTCTGAAAGTGGTGCCTGGCATACAGAAGTGGCATATATTACCATGTCCACAACTATGACTTTGCAGGTGGAAGTAGGCCACAGGATATGTGTAGAGACTGTAGAAGTGTGTGTGCAGATTGTTCCGCCATAGAACCCTTTGCAGCACCTATATCCTTTGCAGTTTGAGGACTTTTGGGGGAAGGAGGAATATGGAGGCTGGAGGATGTGTTTGGGAAGGGGTTGTTTATTAAACTCAGGGGTTCTTGAATGGTGCTATGACTGGTAGAGGTGGGAGGCCTGTGATTTGGCAGAAGTGTGGGGACAGGTTTTTTAATATAAAGGAAGCAAGCAGAACAGCTGTTTTTATTATGTTGTCTTGCGCACGTGCAAGCAACATATTGTGGTAGCTTGGAATAGCAGGTTTTGGAGGTGCGGTGATGTTGTGGCCAGTGGCACCACTGCTTTTTTAGGCTGGGCTCTGTGGCAAGAATGAAACAGCACACTGTCTATGACAGCAGTGCAAAAGCATGCCACCAACTTGAAACAATTTCGCCACTTCAATGAGGGAGCGGCCCATCATTGCAGGACGTGTCTTGCCTGGTGTAACATTTCAATAAACAAGGTGGCGGCTGTCGCGGTCCGCCTCTCACAGTCCCCATAAAAGCTGATGTCGGGGATGCCCAATCCCCCTGTCGGCATGCCCCCTCCACAGTTCATTTGCCGACGGGGGAGCCCAATCCCAGTCAGTATAACATCCCCCATATAACAATTTGTTTGCCATTTTTGTGACTTTTGGCACCAAATTTTCAACAGTTCTTTGGACCCCCACCTCATGAATTCAGTCACTGTCATGTCGTTATTCGGTCCCAAAAAGTGATTTTGTGGTCACTGCATGAAATCACCTTTCAGGACAGATTAACAAAACGACAGTGTCACTGTTTATGAGGTGGGCTCTAAAAGCCTATGTTGCAAATCTGGTGAAAAATTCCAAAAATGACTCATGTTATGAGCGTTGCTAGGCAGCTCTACGCATGCTCGCGACCTTCTCGGCAGAACTTTTAATATTTTTACTCCAGATTTTCATTATTGCCATTTTTTCACACCTCCTTATAAAACAGGGCAGCTGTCATTTTTCGCATCCTGCCCAAAATGTGTTTTCGTACATCCAGCGCACAAAGGCGTGGTTGCTATGGGAAATCAATGTTCGGGACAGATTAAGAAAATCAGTGACGCTGTTCATGAGCAGCGGTCCCAAAATGCCTATGTTGAAAAGTTGCTGACATAATTCCACAAAATGATTATGTTCTGAGCATGCGTTACGCAGTTTCCATACACACTGGTAAATTAAGAGAATTTTTAATATTTTCACTCCAGATTTTCAACATTGCCATTTTTGCACACCCCCTTATGAATGGTGCAGCTGTCATTTTTCACATCCTGCCCAAAATGTGGTTTCGCACATCTGGCACACAATGGCGTGGTCGCTGGGGGAATCAATGTTCGGGACAGATTAAGAAACTTATAATGCCACTGTTCATGAGCAGAGGTCCCAAAATACCTATTGTTTTTCAATGTAAAGAACTTTAATGGATTTTCACAATGCAAAGAGAGAAAAAAATCATATAAATGTACAGGTCAAAGAAACATCAACCCCAACTGCCCCCTTCCTACTCCCCAGAGCCCACACCCTCACCTCAGGAGTGTGCCCATCCTTTCGTGGATACAATAACCAACCACTATAAATGGAAAACAAAATAAAGATGACAGAGAAAAAAAAAACAAAGAAAAGAAAAAAGGCCATCTGAGTTGCAACAGTTAAGGAGAGCAGAAGAGAGCAGAACATGAGCAGCTGAGGTATAGTATATAAAGCTTGCCCCACTTTTTGTCAGAAGGGCAACTTGTGGCGCACACTGGCAATCATGCGCTCTGTCTGTAAACAAAAGGATAACTCCTGTAACCACTCTCTATGAGAGAGAGAGAGGACTGATATGTCCAGTGCTTGAGAACTAATTTCTTAACTGCAAGAGAGATTAAAGCCATATGATATCTGCGTTCTTCAATTCTAATTTGACTATAGTTTCCAATAATACATATCTCTGGTGAAAAAAGTCCTTCCAAGCCCAACAGGGGATCAGCCCGAGACTCAATCAAGGTCCAAAGTGAGGACACCTTTTCACACTGCGAAAAGATGTGCAAGAGAGTGCCCTCTGCATTGCCGCATCTAGTACAAGTAGGGGAAGTGAGGTGGCCCATCTTTGACAATTTCACTGGAGAGTATAGTACATGTTGTTTAGAAAGTGAAACTATGTAAACCTAAGCCTATCGTGTGTAGTGTATCTATAAAGATCCCGCCAAATATGTGCCAATTAAAGTCAGTGTTTGGTAACAAAACTTCCCAGATTTTAGAGGCTCCTGCTGGAGTGGGGTTTAACCTGTCTAGAACAAGGGAGTAGCACTTAGCCGTACCATGAGATTTAAATGCCATTTCCTTCAACTGCTTGAGAAACTCAGAAAATTCAGTTTCCAGGGGAAGGGCCAAACTGTCGATATAATAGATGTCTAAGTTGGGAAATCTTAAAAATTTGCTGGGAGTCCAATCTAAGGTTCTGAAGAATGTCGGGTGAAGAGAGAAGGGAACCTTGGGAATGAAAATCAGACACATGGAGGTCATTCAGCTGTTGTAACCAGGATGGAGAAATTGTGCAACCTCCTATTCTAATATTGTTGTTAAAAAGGAGAGGTTGTGAGATATCCTTAGCGGGAAGAAAATGGAAGAAGAAGCAGAACTGTGAGAAGACTTTGATAGACACCCCAACCACAGAGCCTCAAAGAGATTCCAGAAGGGAGTTCCAGGGCGAGAAAAGGATAAATGGACCAGAAACACCAAACTTGGCCATTAGGGAAGTTTTGATTTCTAAACGGGGGGTATGACCCTTCCCTGAGTGCCTGAGGAGCACAAAGCCATGTACTACATTTGTAGAGATGACTGGCCCAGTAATAAAGTAAGAAATTAGGCAGTCGGAGACTCCTCCCCCCCCAAAACCTTTAGGAAGGCCCAGTTTAATATAGGAACGCCTAGGGGACTTGTCTAGCCAGATACATTTGGTGATAAGAGCGTGAATACATTTAAAAAAAAAAAAAAGGAAGATAGAGAGCCAAATATTCAACATCTGTAGTGGGTAATAGATCCTGGGGAGGATGCTCATTTTAATGATATTAATCCTGCCCCATAGTGACAGCAGGAGAGTGTTTCAGCGTACTAGATCTTGTTGTAGTGCGATGACTAGGCCCTCTAAATTGAGTTTCTTCATAAGGGAGGCTTCATTAGAGAGATGAATGCCAAGGTATTTAATAGATCTTGGGGTCCATTTCATACCAAATTTATCAAAGTCTGCTCTGTAAGTGTAACTATTAAGAGGAAAGATCTTGGTTTTATTACAGTTGAGCTTCTAATTAGAGAAGAAAGAGTATCGGTCTATGATCTTAAGAGTCTCTGTAAGAGAGTCTCTGGGATGAGAGAAGTGTAGAAGGATGTTGTCCACATAAACCCTTCATAAACATAAAAAGGAGGCAGTATAGCGCAGTGGTCTAAGGCTCTGAGCTGCAAATCTGGTGACATCCAGCAGACCAGACCTGGGTTTGAATCCCACAGCTTCTACTTGCATACTATGTGACCCTGAATAAGTCACTTAACCTGCTTGTGCTCCCAGGTCGCTCCTGTAAAAAAGCTTTCAGCTTAGTGTGCTATACCTGGTTAAACAACTAAATGAAAAATAAACCCAAATACCTAGGTTGAAAATCTGTTGAAACAAAATGACTCTGTATTCTGACGTGCGTTGTACGGCCTGAAATGCGATGCTCAGAATCTCAAGAATTTTAATATTTTCCTCCAGATTTTCAACACTGCCATTTCTTCACACCTCCTATGAATGGTACAGCTGTTATTTCGGATCCTGTCCGAAATGCCTTTTCATACATCTAGCGTAGAATGACGCGTGGCGGTGAGAAATCAAAGTTCTGGACTGATTAACAAAATCACAGTGCCACTGTTCGTGAGCAGAGGTCCCAAATGCTTTCATGAGGTGGGGTTACAAAAAGGCCATGTTGAAAATTTGGAGTGCAAATACCAAGAAACGCCCAGGGCGTTAGGGTTTCTAATCATAACGTCCCACCCTCTACAGACTGACAGGTGTCAGGGCTGTGCCTTTGGATTATCAGCTGTAATGCTCAAGCCATTCCACCCCCACCGCCTACGGCCCCAAAGTTCACCCCATTCTGCTATACTGCACTCATCTCAACGTACTTCCTTATGGAATTGGGAGAGTGTAAGGTTCAATGACCCCAAGGCACAATGTGACACTTGTCAGAGTCTGCAGGGTAGGGTGAGATGAAATGGCATGAGCGTTATGGCCGGTGACCAAAGGCACACCTCAATGCCTGTCAGTCTCTTGCAGGGTGGGGTTCATGTTGGTTCCACACTTCACTGCTATTTGTATTATGCATCTGTCTAACTCCTGCACTACCAATGCCAGTGCCAGCAAGACAACATTCGGCACTGACAAATGCTTGTTTCACTATAAAACACTACAGGCATCTTCCAGTTTTATTTAGTGGTAAGATTTTCCAATTCCACCAACAACTGAATATTTTACAAATGTTTTATTTTGTTTTCTCCAAAAAAAAAAAAAAAAGATGACCGCCACATTTGTCTTAGAAATAGCACCGTAGACCTGGCAAGGGTTAGGATCTAAAAAATAACACTTGTATTGTACAGCACAGTAGGTACACAGAACAGTAGATTCATCAGGTATGCTAATATTTGTATTAATTGTACCTGAAACTAGCTTTTTTATGGGCAAAAAACATGGGAGCATAATTATAAAAATATTTCAATTCTAACCTATATTTTCTACAAATATTATGATCCTCAAAGTTTTTATTACAGCGTCTGTTGTTCTTTGAAGGAGATGTTTATAGCGCAGCTCATTATAACCAAATATGATATTCAAAGTATTCATGAAAACATTTCCTATACAGAATAATGTTTGAGTGACTGAGTGATATGAGTTTTTTTTATGTTTGCCTGCGGGCAATGAGCAAAGTGAACATATTGTTACTATGGTGTAAGGGCTGTGTAGGAGTGTACTGTATAAGCCAATAGATGTAGAAATGCAGTAGGCTTGCCCGTCAAAAGCCATTGCCAAGAAGGCTGACAATGACAATGTTCATCTGGCTGATGGGTGTAGACTTCTTGCATTTCAAAGGAGAAAAGTCCCACTAATCACAATGGCTTTCTTCCCATTAGCCAGCTAACAGACATCATCAGGCTTTGAAGATGAACATCAGGCCTCACACTGTGTGTGCAAATATAATACCTTCAAATATGACAGCAGCATGTCAATAATGAACAGAAAACACCAGTAATAACTGATATAAACTATATATTGTTTATGGTCCCTTTGAAGACCCCTGATACCAGTTGGATAACTTTGAAAAATGTGAGAGTTAGACACAATCCAGTTTACAGTTCATATATTTTGGCAATCCTTTTTATTATTATAACATACATGGACTTTATTCTCCTGCCTCTCCCCTTCGGCTCCCTTTTGCTGTCGAACCCCAGTCCCTTCATCACACCTTCAAGACTTACCCTATCTACTTCTGAACTCATTGTGTGGCTGGGTGCCATGGATGGTGGTGGTGTGATGCATTCAGGGTCGCAGCATCATCCTAAAGACAGGAGTTCTCTTCTGCCCATTACTCCCCCTGAGTCAGAGCCAGCGTCATGCAACGGCGCACTAACAGGCTGTGAAGACGATGCACGCGTTCAACCTCTGCCTCTGATTTTAAAGGGTAACTGCTGCTGTGCCACTGACCTTACACTAGGTGGCAGCTATGCAGCAGTACACACTGTACCCCAACCCCAAAGGAGATCAGTTGATGGACACTAAATCCTCCTTCCCCCGCCAGCCCCTGAGCAACCTTGGTCCATTCTCAAACCCAGTCACTGGTGTGGTGGAAGGTGAGGCGTCCAGCACCTCAGCCCTGTACGCCACAGTTCCAACTGCCAAGTTTACTGTAGCTTAGGTTTCCTTAGAAAATACTGTTTGTGGATCTCGGGGGAGGAAGGGCTGAACCTGCATCCCACTATTTTATAGTTCTGCACTTTTACTCTCGGTACTATTCAGCCAGAATTATATTTTTGCAATTCTTTCCCATTTTTCTTGTGATCCTTACTAATTCTCGACTGTTGATCGCCCGACTCTCATATTCCCAACACTGCGGGTCCCAGACACAGTTGAGCACCCGACTTCTAATTGTCCGAAATCCATTAGGCCAACTTATGAATCCCCTAAAATGTGGGCACACGTTATTTACGTCAGCACTGCATCAAGTCTCATTACAGTAGTGTTTTCAGCTTTGGCCACACCGACACCTTCTAGCCACAATAAGTTTGTCACTGATTACTTTGTTCTTTTGTACACTGTAATCAATTCTGCTGATTGGCAATTGTGTTACGTTGTCATCAGTGCACAGAAGTAGATAATGACAAGAAGTGCAATAAAAACTGCACTACAAACCAATTTGTTTTTTTTTCTTACAATGGCTGTGGTGGTTGTGTGTGAGACAGTTTCCTCGCAGCAAGGTAATATCAACCTCTGCATTATGGGTGCAAGTATGTTAAAGAAAGGAACCGTGGCAACCTCTTTTACTGGTACTGCCAGAGTCACAAGGGAAAGAACTGCTTGGGTAGAGCATCCACCATGTTGTTGGGGGGGGGGGGGCAACATCACCTGCGTAAACAGAATGCACAGAATCATGTACCCGATGCAACAGATTTCCTTATTGCCGCATCACTGGCTTCCTTAAAAGAGGGCTGTGGGCGCAAATGACACACCAGCTCAATTAATTCAACATGAGCTGTCACAGCTTTCCTCTGAGATCATGCAGAGCATGCCCTCACGACAAGTTTTACAACAAATTGCCAAGCATGCCAGACGTCATATTACCACCCCTGAACCACTAACATTGGACGAGTTGGTCTTTCCAGACCATCTCTGCAGTGTAAATGGCCAAAGTTTTCTTACCAGAGTCCTCCTTGGGGGCGGACAAGATAATTATCTTCACCACAAAGCTTAACATGGAAAAGCTGGCAGATGCAGAGTACTGGGCCGTGGATGGAACTTTTAAGACTGTTCCAACCTTATTTAGGCAATTATATTCGATATATGCTGCTGTGGGTACCCCAGATACTGCATGTATTGTTCCCTCGGTGTCCTCCAAATCTCAGGAATGTTACATCCGCTTATTTCAAGACATGCATGATATAGCCGATGAATATGGCCTAACTCTGTCACCAAAAGATATCATTACTGACTTTGAGTAAGCTTCAATTAATGCATCCAAGAGTGAATTCCCAGATAGTCTAAATAAGGGCTGTATATTCCACTTTGGGCAGATCGTCTGACGGAATACAAAGCTTGGGTAGGGCCACTGAGTATTTTATTTTATTTCATTTTTGTTTACTGGGTAGGTGCGCTAGCCATAGAAATTACTATTTTAAGGCACGACCTGGGAGGTTACAGAGTGGAATTACACAAAACACAGAAACAAAACAAGGTTTTATAGTAAAACTACAAGCAAGGTGATGACAGCAAGGTACAAAACAGTGTGATTCATGACAAAACATGCGATAAGGCAATATGTTGGCAGGTGCAGGACATAGATCACATATTTGCAAGGAATCATGATGCAAAGTTTGGAGAGAGGTGCATTGAAAACAAACAGCCACATCCTTGCAAGGAACTATCAGGTATAATGAGCTGGGAAAGTTACAAAATAACATACGGTAGGCAGATCCTCAGGGGAGAAACATATTCACACGGTTTGGGAGATAGAGCACGGAGTACTGCAAGTAGGAGCTTTCAGCAATGATTACAAAGATCTAAGGAGCAGAGAATTAGTTATAGTTGGACAGGGCAAGGGGTTTGGGATAACAAGCCAAAGAGAAGAAGCGCATCAAGTTGGGAAGGGAGACAAGCAGACAGACAGGCAGGGGAGGATTAAGTGCAAGGCATTAGGTAGAGAGCAGATCAAGTGTGCAATGGTGAGAGCAGGAGAGGTGCTAAGGGGGTTGAAGCAAGGGCTTCGATTAGAGGAGATGTAACTACGGAGCTCCTTTTTAAAGGTGTTATGTAAGGGTGCTTGGCGGATCGCTAAAGGGAGGGAGTTCCATAGCTGAAGAGCATGGTGGGCGAAAGCACTGGAGCCTTTGGTGGTGTTGCTTTTCAGGGCACAGAGAAGGGATTTTCCAGCTGAGCGTAGGTCATAGCCGGACATCTGAGGAACAAATAGATCAGCTAAGGTTTTGGAGTTTGAGACCGCATACTACTGTTGACAGTCAACCCAAGGAAGTAAAGTCTAGCAGCATTTGCTGACAGACAGTTTAGAACTGAGTAGAGGAGGCAGTGATGTTTCCACCAATGGGAGGAGGAGGCATAGTGACAGATATTACTATAGGTGACGTCCCATCTATGGAGACTGGATTTAGGTAAGGCAGCATAGGTCGCAACTCCATATGTAAGGCTGGGTAGTAGAATACCACGAGCAATGGCAAGTCTTGCTGCAGGGGTTAGTGCACATCTGATCCGGTATGCTATACCTAATTTAGAGTTGACAGATTTACACAAGTTCTGGAGGTGAAGATCAAAGTTTAGAGACTGGTCCAGTGTTACCCCTAGGTACTTAAACAAGGTCACTGAACCAATAGGGGTGCCATCCAGGTACAAAATCATGAAATTATTTTGGCAGGTTCGGAGTTTAAAAATTTGTCCTAAATAGCATGGATTGGGTTTTGGCCTCATTAAGAGCTAGTTTGTGATGTGAGAGCCAGGCTTGAGTGCGCTGAAAGTCAGCAGAGAGTCGCAGATTGACGTCAGAGATGTTTTTCGCGCTGATGTATAGGAATATATCGTTAGCACAGAGGAGGGAGGAGGTGACAGTAAGATTAGAGGTGATGTTATTGATAAATGTAGAAAATAGCAGTGGTCCCAAAATTGAGCCTTGTGGTACACCAATATTCACTGCTGCCAGGTCGGAATAGGTTGAACTGTATTTTACAACTTGGACCCTGTTTGACAGGTAACTATTGAACCAGTTGACAATATTATACACGAAGCCCAAAGATCTCAGGGTGCCAAGGAGAATGGAGTGGTTCATCAAGTCAAGGCCTCTGTCATGTCTACGAAAACAGCTCCAGTTAGAAGACCTGAGTCCATAGCAATGAGTGTGTCAGAAGTAAACTTAAGCAGGGCTGTGGAGGTGCTATGGCCCTTGCGGAAACCATGCTGGTCGTGTGTAAGAAGGTCATTTTTGACAAGGAATTCGATGGTTTGTGTAGCAACCAATTTTTCCAGGATTTTGCTCAGAACCAAGAGGATGGCAATGGGTTTGTAGTTAGTCTATATAGCAAAGACGCAGAGTTCAGTCTTAAAATATAAACTTGTTACCTACAGCACTACTAAGAAAATAAACAGGGGACTTCCAAAATCTCCTATGAAAAAATGCTATCTTGCCAGAGAGGAAAGAATAGCAAATACTGTCAAGGAGGGAGAACAGCAAGATCGGTGCTAGAATATATTCATGGCACTGCTCACAACCTCAGCTTGTGAACTGCCAAAGTGCTGAGATCTGCTTCAGACTATAAGACTGTGAACCAATTAGTACTGAAACTACTGGTGAAACTTCTACTGAAGTGCAGAGAACAGTTTGATATTTTTAAACATTTATAATAAAGTCTTGCTTTTAACTGTGTAATTTGACATTTGACTTTCGTTACATCCCTTCATACTTCCCTGGATTACAAGTAAGAAAAAAAAAAGAACCCAGCCGCTGCTATGACAAACCTGTGACATAAATAAGGTGTGCCAGAACCATTGCCAAGGTCCACAGAGACAAACAGAGACCGGAAGACCTGACCTGAAGTATGACTCTCACGGTAAAGTCTGTATTTTTACTTTTAATAATTATGCTGTAATGTGTTGTAATGTTGTGCCTTGCTTGAAACATTGTCCACTTCACTTTGAAGTATGCCTCCTTCGTGCACACTGACAATTACACCAACAAAGCCAGACAAGGCAACAGTCGGGATTCCAATGGTTGGGTTTGGGTACTAGTCGGGAATTTATTTTTCAGGAAACATGAGTTTGTTAATTAACAGTCAGGATTTAAGTGGTCAGGAATTGGTACCCAAACCTTTTTCTTTATTACTAAGGGAACTGACATAAAAACAACAGTACTGTCCCTTGGACTTTATTAGCTTTGGCTGCCTGTCTACACATGACATCATAATGCCCTATTTATGCCATCATAATTATCTCCACAGCAACGGACTGGGATGTCATAAACAGAACTGTGACAACAGAACTAGACAAGCAGGGGACAGCCTGCCAGCACAGCGGTAACACTACCGCTGATGACGATGACCTGGGTTCGGAGCGTGCCTGGGAAGACTGAGGGCCAGCCAGAGGGAGAAGGCTTGAGGTCAGAGGACCGCCACCTTCTCCAGGGAGGAGGGGGGACAAGGCTCGGCACTTACTAGCCTCTGGCAGAGGCCTGAGGTACAGCAAGCACCAATCCACATTGGAGGAAGAGGCGTGGAAAAAAAAAAAAAAAAGAACTAGACAAGCAAACAGAGCAAATAGAGCAGAGCAGGGCCAATGATTTTCCATTTTTAACTGAACACACTGGTAAAAAAACAATCTGTCATTTTTAAACCAGCACTTTGGAGTCAATTTTTTATGAAAACCCCCACTTTGTACCAACTTTTTGAACAAACCCCTCCATTTGAGCTTAATTTTTGTACAACACATACAGATTTGCCCTCAATTTGGGGGGGGTGAATTTTAAGATTTCGCCAAACGGAATTGGTCATCTTTTAAAAGGGGAAAATCATTGGCTCTCTCAGAGATCCTGTGCAACTATCCTTAGTATTAAACACGTAAGGGCAACAATTTCGAAAAAGGGTGAAACAATCTAAACTGTGTCTTGATATTATGTTTTTTAGAGTAGTCCTGACACTGCAAGCAAACATTTGGCATTTACAAATGCTTGTTTTATACAAGTGGTGTGTTATGGTATGTTTTGCACCATAAACCACAAGAGAGAAGAAGCCTGAGTGATCTATCAACACAAAATACACCAAGGGTGTATAACAAAAAATTATCTGAACAGGTCTGACATCAACCAGAACTAGTAGTTAGCACGTAGGGGGCAGGGTTAGAAAACATTTTTTGTGGAAGGCTGTCCAAGGGACAGGTGCAATATTTATTTTGCCTGTCCCACAGAATTAGTACCTGTCCTGTTGATTTTTGTTCACTAATTGGAAATTTCTGTTTACAAACACCAACTAATAAGTATGCCCCCTGGCTGGCACAGTGCTCCGAAAAGGACTTAATAACTGATGGTACCCACTGGAAGGTGCCCTGAAAAGGGCAACTAAATATTACCCACTGGCTGGTACATGGTCCTGAAAAGAACTTAAGTGTGCTCCCAGTTCACTGCCCTGATAAGGGCTTTTAATTTACTTCCCTCTCTTGCTCAGTAGGTAGCCCTGACAAGGGTCCTTTAATTAACTCCCTTTCTGCTCTGCCCTGACAAGTCGATCAGCTTCCTCTGCCCCTATGCAGACCACCCTACTCAGTAGCCCTGACACAGGCTGTTTTTTTTAACATAGTTTTTGCTCCTTTTGCCGGCACTGATGGTGGATATACCTGCCTAGCTGGGGACTAGGTCTAACCTTCAGGCAGTTGATGTGTTGGCTCATGTATTAGCCAAGTGCCTGATGGCATTCTTCCCCTCCCTATATCATTGGCCTTGCACTGCAACCGATGCCTCCACAGGTGGTAGTATCAAAGCAGTGAGACATCCCTCCCTCCCTGGAGAAGGACTGTGTCCCCTGGGACTCTCAATCCTCCTCTCCCCAGTCGGCGTCCAGCAACCCAGACTCGTTCCCAAATCCAGGCCACTGGTGTCACGAGTGGCAGTCGTACCACTGCGCCAGAGGGCCAGCTCTGGCAAGGGCTTTTAACCAGCCTTCCCACCTCCTGTCTCTAGAGCCCTTCCTGCCCTGACAGAGGGGTTTAAGTCATTGTCTCAGCCCTTTAAGTTCCTCTCCTAATCTCTAAATACCGAGTCTTCCCCTCTTTCTGCCTTGACTGCCCTGAAAAGGGGTTTCAAATACCATTTTCTAGCCCTTACAAGGGCTTTTAATTAACCTTAACAAGGACCCTCTTTGTTAGCAGACAGTCCTGAAATGGGTTTTTAATCTGCACTGCTAAAAATTCTGCTGCCTCTGTACAAGAGCTAGTCTTGGTCTGCTACTGCAGGAACAGCATGCAAAGATTTGAGGTATGCAGTGGGGAAAGCAAAAGGAAGATGAGCAATTGCACATGCACGATGGCGAGGAACACATATGCAGTCTAGTAATACTGCGGCATTATTTTCATTTCTGCTGCTTGCTGAAACCACCAGCTGCTCAGAAGAGCTCATCACGGGATGTTGGGTTGAATGGGCATCTCTCAACATATGACATTGTGATGTTAGGACATCAAAGTTCAAACTTACAAGTGGCAGCATTTCCTGGGCCCTAGTGCTCACTCGTGCTTTTTCTCTTGGTGCTTGTCCCAGGGACAGGCAAAGAAATTAAACTAGCTGTTCCTGGGGAAAACTTGGTGTCTGGGACAGGCAAACAAGTGGTTATTTCAACCCCTGGTGGGGGTGGGGGGGCATGCAAGTGACAGATGCTGTCTTAGTTGTCTTCAGTTAGTGTGACAGCATAATAGCTTCCCCCATGGGTGCCTGCTCAGCTGTGACTTTCTCTGCATCATCTTCTGATATCACACCAGGTTGATATGGAGAATACGTTCTCCTATTTCTGACTGGTATAAGATCCCACCAGTTATTTAAGCAATAATACATGACATGGTGTGCAATCATGGGACATCGTCCTTCCTCAGGTTTGTTATGAGGCAAGAGCCCACAGGCTGAAAAATATCAATTACCTTAGAAGCGATGATATCACACACCTTGGAGTGTAATACTGTAACTATGAAATTAATATTGAGCTATCATCCGGCTGACTGGGACGGCAGACAATCAGACTGTAGATTCTGACCACCTCTTTCATAATATTATATTATGACACAGCTCAGGTGATAGTTCAGTCATTTACAGTCTTTCTTTCTCCTTATTCTTTACATCAGAGTACAGCTGTGTGAAAACTGGATCTTCGTGTCTTAAGACTTCCTCTCATCTTCCTGCTTTTCCCTTCCCTAAGGTCAGAATTCTCTGTCAGAGCACAATTATTTCCATAGCAGCCAACTGCATAAGTAACAAACAAGAGACTTACAACCTTTGTTGATGAAAAAGCAAAAATAGTAGATGAAGGTGGGGAGACAAAGATCCTGCTGTCATTTTTCAAAATGTTTCCCTACATACTGGAGAATTGCTGTCATCTGTGGAGCATCAGTGGGTCACCTAGTCCGAGCTGACTGGAGGTACTGTAGTAATGCAATTTTTTACTAGTATGTGCAGAAGGGACCACAGTCTGAATTATTTACTGCAGTTTAGCAAACGTCCAAACTATAACTTATGGTCAGGTAGCGGGTGGCCGGTTTGTTTTTGGTAAGACAAAATGGTACAATTGCAGCTGCCTTCCACTGGGCTACTAGGAACCTACAAGGCATTTTTCTGGAAGGAAAGGCAGTGGAACAGAATCACTCTGGAGTCCTTTTCAGGTTTTAGTTAGAAGCTGCATTTAACTCTATTAGTTTCATACATTCGTGAGAGTAACGCTTGTTGTTTCTTTATCTGATTTTATACGTCATTTATTATGTTTTTTTTTTCTAGGAACTTCCACCCACTTTCTGAGGTTGTAGTGCTTTGATATGCAAACAGCAGCAATACAAAGCCGTGTGAAGTCCTAGAGGGACCAATACTAAACAGCCAGATACTGAATACATTATACATTCAAGTCTAACATTCGTAAAACTTCTCGCTAGATATGAAGCATATAGTCTGTGCCAGTCTACAAGCCCCTTTCTTCTCACTAGTTACTGAACACACAATCCATGCTGGTTTATAGCTGTGCCTTTATACTGCGTTCAGTCCAAGCCAGCTTACATCCCACCCCTCCTCATCAGTTAGTGAACACACAATGCACGCCAGCCTATAAAATGCACTTCTCATCAGTTACTGAGCATACTGTCCCCATGCAAGTTTATAACCCGTGCTCATATTGAGAATACAATGCACGCCAGTCTGTATCATGCCAGTTCCCATCAGTTGCTGAGCATGTAGTCCCCATGACACTTTACAGCCCATGCCCCTCTCATAAGTTACTGAACATGCTGTCCCCTTGATAGTTTATAGCCACTGCCCTTATTGAGAATAGAGTCCGTGCCAGCTATAGCCTGTTCCTTCTCATCAATTACTGAACATACAATCCTCACGCCTGTTTATAACTCATGCCCTTATTAAGTGCATAGTCCCCGCTAGTCTACAGCTTACCCCTTCTCACCAATTACTGAGTATAAGGTCCCAGTGGCCAAGGAACATTTTATAAAAACATTTTTGAGCAGCACTTGTAGGCAGCATTAAAACTTAATTTGAGTAGCAAAAGGAAAAATACGTGCAGTGTTTGCAAGCAGCTTTGTTTAAAACAGCTGTCCAACCACTTTTAGGTGAACTCAGATGTGCAGCAAGCAACTGCTATACATAAACAATTCTGTGTAGCATCTAATGAAAATTGTGTAATTTATGCTGGCCCAGTGGTAGCACTACCGTTTGCGACACTGCCGACCTGGATTCAGGAACGAGCCCGTCAGCAGTGGCTGGCTGGGGAAGGTGAGCAGAGTGTCCCATGGGCACTCTTGATCTCGGGAGAGGGAAGGATCATGGTTTTCACTTAGCTACTGCCACTTCGGTGACCACAGGTAGCAATGCGAACGGAGCTACAGAACAGGGGGTGGACGCCGACACAATGTGACACATGCGCACGTGTGCTCACTTGGCTCAAGGGATCTCTTGGCGGTGAACAGACAACCAGGAAAAACACTGTCAGCCACTGCGGGAGGACGTCTGTCCCTCACTGCAGGCCCCCCCAACCCCTCACTGCTGACCAAGGCACTCCTGTCCTGAACAGCACCGACCAAGACTCCGTCATGGGTAAGGGGGAAACCTACCAACGGCCACAACCCCGGTAGGCAATTCAGGCTGTCTGTGGGAGATGGAGGTAAGTCCAGGAGAAGACAGGTGAGGGGGCTAGGTGTGTGGGCAGGACCAACTGGGGCCATGTGATGTGAAGGAGAATAAAGCACAGTAAATTTAAAAAAAAAAGAACATTGTGTATTTTTTTGATACACAATGCCAGGTAGAATATTAGCTGCCCACGGCAATCTATAGCGTGCCCCTTATGATCGGTTACTGAACATACAGTCCCTGCCAGTCTTTAGCCTGCCTCGTCTCATCAATTAGAGAACACAGTCCCTGCCGGTATCCAGTGAACAAGGTGACTGCAATTGAGTGCTTTCAAAAAGGGCGACTCAATCATGGCGCCTGTGTTCAGGGCTACCTGGCAGGGTAGCGGCCAGATACCTGGGTGGGCAAGGTAGGGCAACAAGAAGCATATACATGCAGGGGAGGAGAGGTATGTGGGAGGGAGTGTGCCAGGCAGCTGCTGAGCTAGTCGGCTAGCGTGGTGGGGAGGGTAGTCGGTTGGGGTGTGCAGGGTTCAGGTCTGGAGCGACACAGGTTTTTTTTGGTTTTTGTTTCCAGCAGGTGGCTTGTTATTTTTAAGAAATTCACCCCCCTCCCAACATGTACCCCCCTGAAGCTGAGAATCCTTGAGTAGGGGGGTGCGTGGGGCAAAGGCGTAGCTCCCCGCATAACACAGAAAACCAGTCGCCAGTTTTCAAGTCGCTGAGAGTGTACATCACCATAATTAATTTTCAGCGATGTACACTTGCCCAAACGGCGATCGCTATTCTGCGATCACCGTTATGATATAGAACCATCCCTGCCAGTCTATAGCCTGCCACTTCTCATCAGTTACTGAGCATACAGTCCCCACCAGTCTACAGCCTGCCCCTTCTCATCAGTTACTGAGCACACAGTCCCTGCCAGTCTATAGCCTGCCCCTTCTCTTCAGTTACTGAGCACACAGTCACTGCCGGTCTATAGCTTGCCCCTTCTCATCAGTTACTGAGCATACAGTCCCTGCCAGTCTATAGCCTGCCCCTTCACATCAGTTACCGAGCACACAGTCCCTGCCAATCTATAGCCTGCCCCTTCACATCAGCTACCGAGCACACAGTCCCTGCCAGTTTATAGCCTGCCCCTTCACATCAGTTACAGCATACAGTCCCTGCCAGTCTATAGCCTGCCCCTTCACATCAGTTACTGAGCATACAGACCCCGCCAGTCTATAGCCTGCCCCTTCTCATCAGTTACTCAGCAAACAGTCCTTGCCAGTTTATAGCCTACCCCTTCTCATCAGTTACTGAGCACACGGTCCCTGCCAGTCTATAGCCTGTCCCTTCTCATCAGTTACTTAGCATACAGTCCTTGCCAGTTTATAGCCTGCCCCTTCTCTTCAGTTACTGAGCACAGAGTCCCTGCTAATCCATAGCCTGCCCCTTCTCATCAGTTACTGAGCACACAGTCACTGCCGGTCTATAGCTTGCCCCTTCTCATCAGTTACTGAGCATACAGTCCCTGCCAGTCTATAGCCTGCCCCTTCACATCAGTTACCAAGCACACAGTCCCTGCCAGTTTATAGCCTGCCCCTTCTCTTCAGTTACTGAGCATACAGTCCCTGCCAGTTTATAGCCTGCCCCTTCTCTTCAGTTACTGAGCATACAGTCCCTGCCAGTTTATAGCCTGCCCCTTCTCATCAGTTACTGAGCACGGCCACTGCCAGACTATAGCCTGCCCCTTCTCATCAGTTACTGAGCACACAGTCCCTGCCAGTCTATAGCCTTCCCCTTCACATCAGTTACAGCATACAGTCCCTGTCAGTCTATAGCCTGCCCCTTCACATCAGTTATTGAGCATACAGTCCCCGTCAGTCTATAGCCTGCCCCTTCTCATCAGTTACTGAGCATACAGTCCCGGCCAGTTTATAGCCTGCCCCTTCTCATCAGTTACTGAGCACAATGTCCCTGCCAGTCTATAGCCTGCCCCTTCTCTTCAGTTACTGAGCATACAGTCCCTGCCAGTTTATAGCCTGCCCCTTCTCATCCATTACTGAGCACAGTCACTGCCAGACTACAGCCTGCCACTTCTCATCAGTTACTGAGCACACAGTCCCTGCCAGTCTGTAGCCTGCCCCTTCTCTTCAGTTACTGAACACAAAGTCCCCACCAGTCTACAGCCCACCCCGTCTCATCAGTTACTGAGCATTATGCAGTCCTCTTGCCAGTTTACAGCTTGTGCCCTTTGCATCAGCTACTGAGTATGCAGTCCTCTTGCCAATTTACAGCCCGTGCCCTTCTCATCAGTTACTAAGCATGCAGTCCCAATGCCAGTTTATAGCCCATGCTCTTCACTTCAGTTACTGAGCATGCAGTCCCGATGGCAGTTTATAGCCCATGCTTTTCACATCAGTTACTGAGCAACATGCAGTCCTGATGCCAGTTTATAGCCCGTGTCCTTCGCATCAGTTACTGAGCAACATGCAGTCCCGATGCCAGTTTATAGCCTGCCCCTTCTGATCAGTTACCATTTCTAGCACTTATACAAGCCTTATGAAGCAGAGACTTTGGCTAAAAATAGAGAAAGGGGGGTGGCTATCAATTGATAGCATTTTTTAGCATATTTGATTTTCTAGTACACTTTTGGCATGGAAGACGGAAACACAGCAAGGGCCTCTGGACAGCAAATCGACCCTCAAACACAGGTTTTCCATTCTGGTATTAAGTCAGCACACTGCAACTCTTGCACCTCCTTAAGTAATATAAAAAATCCAACCCTATCAAAAATACAAAAGAGACATTCCCTTTCTAATGTCCTTTTCTCCTTTCCACTGTGCAGCAGTTAAGATTATTTTATTTATTTATTTCAAATTTGATTACGGCGAGAGGCACACTGGCACACTCAGACAAGGCTTGTTTCAGCTGTAATGTTATCTCAAATTGCACCCCACCCCTCCCCCCTGCCCGTCACAACATAAAAAGAAAACCCTGTCAATGAACAATAGCAGCCCAGAGGGTAAACTCACCAAGGTTAACAAAGCCATCTGATTTGCAAGGGGAACAGCTGTGTGATTACCACATTACAATTAAAGATATTAGCTCGTGCAGCGAGATGGAAAGTAGGACATTTAACAAATTTATGTCATTAACCAGGACTGCAATGTAGGATTTTAAAATCTGTCTCTTCAAGTGGACAACAAAATCAGCCTCCCTCCAACCAAACACATATACAAACATGAACGACCATATTTGCAGAAACATTTTGCCTCTTTGGTGTGAGCTAAAGATGTAAAGTTAAAGGCAGTGTGGGGTCTGGTGATTGGAGTACAAAACGGAGAACTAGGATCTCTCGGTTTAACTCCAACTATAGAACACAATAACAGATCCTAGACGCAACCTTGAACAAATCCCTCCCTGCTCTTCAGTTTCTTGGTTATAAATCTGGGCAGATGCAAGGAACTCCACTAAAAACAAGATGTTGCATGTCAGTTAGGCTATTCTGGGCACATAAAGCATAACAGAGAACAACAATAAGCAAATGTAGCTGTTTTCAAACCCATCAATACGACCTCAGAGTTCATTTTTAAAGGGACACTGTCAGCTTTTTAATTAATTTTTACTGCTTCTGTAATAGCTGTGCCTGTGAACAGAGCTCTTTCCAGTAACTGCTTCCAAAAGCATATCTGACATTCTGCCATATTTAATGCTTGAGGCTCGGTGCTTGATTGACCTCAGGCAGAGGCCCGAAGTACAGCAAATGCCCAGCCATTAAGAAAGGGGACGTGATGGACGTCAGTGGGTCATGCCTTGACGTCAGGGCGCACATCACACCCAGAGAAAAACAGAAAAATGTCTCCCTGCGCTCCGGGGAGGCGGGCGCCTACACAGATCCCAATGTCTTTTACCTGCCCGATTGGTAGCCTGAAGAAATTCAAGTATTGATTATGCAGGCCCCACCTCATCCCGCTAAGGGGAACTGAGCTAGATGGAAGGACTACTGCGGGCTCCAGGCAGGAAGGAACAGGGACAGATGCCAGGCATCTCCTGACGGGGTGGAATGCAGGGGGCAGGGTGGGAGTATAAATAGAAAGAAAAGAAAAATAAGGTACAGGAGGGGAGTATTTATCAGAGAAAAAGATACATGAGAAAAAGGGGATATGCAATGAAGCTGGAAGGGAATAAATTCAAGAGAGACAGATGTGAGGATTACTTCTTCACTTAAAGAGCAGTGGATGCCTGCAACAGTCTTCCAACAGAGGTGTTTGGGGGGGGGAAGAACAGTGGTGGGCTTCAAGCATATATGGAATAGGCACAAGGGAACCTCTGTGGTAAACAAGGGGGTGGGAGTGAGCCAGAGATCAAGTAGGCTCTGCAGTGACAGTACAGGCAGGGGACAAAAAAATGGGCAGACTGGGTGGGTCAAGTGATCCTTATATGCCATCAAATTCTATGTTTCTATGCTTAATGAGATGCTGACTGGAGAGAATTTCCCCTCACAGTTTTAAATGGGAGGTGAGGGGGTATTATGTTAACTAGCACAACTACTGTGTTTCCACAAATATTTCCAATAAAGACAGGTTTGCATTCATATGCTGACTCAAGCCCCGCCCCATACTGCAGTTCAGAGACTGACTGGTTGTCCTGCTGGAAATGTTAAAACTCACTGAGGTGGTCACCTGATAGCCTCATGGTAAGTGGTATGGCTTACCGTGTTGACAATCCAGGTTTAGATCTAAGTCACAGGGTTGCAGACATCAGGTGGTAGAGGCAGTGTAGAGTGAAAAACCAAAGGCAAAAACACTAGAAACAAAATATTTGGCACATTTACAGTATATTTTGGATGGCCTGTTATGTTGGCTTTGTAGCTGCTGAACTTGCCACTCTGTTCTATTCCAGGATGTATATCGAAACAAGATTCTTTTTCTCAGTGTACTGTTTCCTGGTGTATCAATGCAGAGTGACCAACCTCTTGCAAAATTACCTTTTCACAAAGCCAGATAACCAGCTGGCTTAGTCGCATCACACTGTGCTTCAGGTAGAGTCTGACATTGTGGGTTCCTCCTTAAAGAAGCAACAGAACTCTGGGGAGGTGTCATCGAGGAACAAGTCAGGAAGCATAGGAAAACTAGGAGCAGTTGTAAAATTCGCAACAAGTGATTTATTATTAATAATAGTAAAATAAAAAAATAAAATTGTTCAGTATAACTATTTACAAAGGCAGTATAAACAGAGAACATCCATATGGGTTTCTTCTCAATTTCCAATCTCTGTCTCTGTGTTTCTCTCTTGCAAACAATTACAGCTCTGTTTTTATAAGTCTTTGCAACCCCTGCTCATTGAGAAAACAGCATGCTTCTCACATAGTGTTCTTGTAAGTTTCAACAAGTGCATCAAAAAGAACACTGTGATCCAGAACTGACCTCTTGCTTATAGCTTCTCAGAGAGCTTGCAAACAGGTTAACACCTTGAGTTCTAAACAGCTTTTTGCAATAATTTCAACAGTATAACTATATACATTTCTAAACAAAGGGATCCCAGTATCAGTTACATTTCCACATAATGATTCACATATATTTTTATACTAGCACATATGCAAGGGGGGAGAAAAGACAGAACAGCGAGAGAGGGTACAGAGATAGCGAGAGGCAGAGAATTGTAAGACTGTCAGGGTGATCAAGTCCTAGGTCTCATGAGAAAAGTTGGTTGAGCAACCAGACAGAGAAGAGACAGAAAAGGAGAGACTAGAACAGCTTCTTGCATTTAAACTCTTTCTCTAGAACAACTGGGACAGGGCCCTATTCAACCCTGTCACATACCCCCCTTCTTAAGAGGGAACCTGTTTTACAAAAACAGGTTTCCAGAACTTTCTAGTAATTCTCATCTAACATAAGCATATAACCTTTACAGTTCTGTGCATATGCAGTATTTTTTTTTCCAAAACAGTACAACAAATAGTGAAGTTTAAACTCACACATTTGTTTTTTCAGCCTTCTCAATTCCAGATCCACATCTAGACAGAAAATCAGCATTGCTATTCTCTTTCCCAGATTTGTGCATAACTTTAAATTTAAATGGCTGTAGTGCCAGGTAACACCTTGTGATTCTAGAATTTGTATCCTTCATTTGGTTAAGCCAACAGAGAGGATTGTGATCTGTTACAAGTACAAAGTCAGCTCCTAGTAAGTGAAACTTAAGGACTCCATGGCCCCACTTTGCTACACAGCATTCCTTTTCCTTTTCTGAGTTATCTTTTACCTTCTCTCTCGACTCCTCCACTTCTCCTTCAGGTCCTTCCTAGTATCTACACTTCCAGCAATCCTCTTTCTGAGCTCTACCCTCTCCACATATCGCAGCCAACCCTCTGAGTCATCCCGGAGTAACCCAACTCCGGGCGGGTTCCACTCCTTCGAGGGGGAAAGCACCGAGGGGCCGGGAAACTCCAGCGCTCTATTTTTTCCTTACAGGCTCGAGGGTGCCGCTGCGGAGGGGCAGGCTCCCGGAGGTTCTGGGGACGTGCAGAATACGGAGGCCATCATCCGGTAGGAGCCGAAGTTGTCTTCCGTCTTTGGATTGTCCCCCTGCTCTGCTGCATGCAGTACCCTAGTCTCCACGGTCACTCTGTGGCAGACTACCCTCCCAACCCCACCCCAGGAGAGAGAGCAGTCCTCCGGACGCTAATTCTCTCCTTCCCAGCCAGCCCCCGGCACGATCTGAGTCCGCTCAACCCGGGTCGCTGACGTGGTTCGAGGTGTGGCATCCAGCGCCTCAGCTCTCTGCACCACCGGGCCGGCTAAGCATTCCTTTTTAATGGTGGAGTACCTTTTTTCTCTGTTGTGCAACTTCCTACTTATGTATAGAATAGGATGTTCTTTCCAATCTATATGCTGACTCAAAACTGCACCTAAGCCTACCTCTGATGCATCTGTTTGTAACAAAAATGATTTCTCAAAGTCTGGGCATCTTAAAACAAGAGCTGAACATAATGTAGCCTTAATGGCCCAAAAGGCCTCGTCACACTCTGGGGACCATTTCACATTATTTGGGTACCTTTTTTTGTAAGTTCAGTGAGGGGAGTAGCTAACTCTGCAAAGTTGGAAACACATCTCCGATAATAACCAGCCAGCCCCAAAAATGATTGGACATGTTTCTTGGTTTTGGGGACAGGGCTGTTAGCTACAGCATCTATCTTGGAAACCTCTGGCTTGACTTCTCCATTTCCCAAAACATAGCCCAAATATCTAGTTTCCTGCATGCCCAGTGCACACTTAGTAGGACTAATTGCCAGACCTACCTTTTTGATCGATTGGATAACTGCTCGTAGGTGTTCCAGGTGATTTTTTCCAGTTTGGATTATACACCACATCATCATCCAGGTATGCAGCACAATAGCCAGCGTGAGGGGATAAAATTACATCCAAGTACCGCTGGAATGTAGCAGGTGCATCATGTAAATCAATGGCATGGTGGTGAACTGACAGAATCCTATAAGAGTGGCAAATGCAGTTTTGTCTCTGGATTCTTTAGCTAGGGGGATGCCAGTAACCCTCTGTGAGACTGAGGGTACTGATATATTTGGCACTCCCCAGTCGGTCCACCAAATTATCTATTCTGAGCACAGGATAACTGTCAAATTCTGACACTTGATTAAGTTTCCTAAAATCAAGGCAGATTCTTACACCCCTTCTTTTTTGTTTGATGACCAAGCACTTCTCGACACTTCTATGATACCCAATTCTTTCATTTTTAGTATTTCCTTAACCACGTCAGCTCTTAACCGCTCTGGTAATCTGTATGTTTTTTGTCTAATAGGGCGAGCATTCCTTGTCACTATTATGTGCTCAACACCTTTAGCTCGGCCTGGCACTGTGGTAAAAGCACTGTTAAATGTCTTTAGCAAGTTACGAATTTCTGCAGTTTGTTCAAGGTTAAGGAAACATTCACCTTTACAGCATCAGTAATAATAGTTTGTTCCAGTCTGTCATAAGCTACATCAATATATTCGTCATCTGTGTCTGGCAAAATTAACATAACAGCTTTTGGTGTTTTTTCAACCCATTTCTTGAGGAGGTTAGCATAGTATATCTTAGTAGGATTTTTTCTATCAGGGGTCTCAATCTCATAGTTAACTGTGCCAGTACATCTAAGAACCTTATAAGGCCCTTGCCACTTTATTAACAGTTTATTTTCTGTAGTGGGTAACAGCAGCAAGACCTTTTTACCTGGCTGAAAAACTTTCTTTTACCCTATGGTCATAATACACTTTCTGCTGGTTTTGGGCCTCATCCTGATTACTATGGACGATTTCAACATATTTTGCCAGCTTCTTTCTCAGGGCACACATATAAGATGTAATAAGACTGTTTCTGATGGGGGCTATCTTCCCATGTTTCTTTTATTACATCTAGTGGCCCTCTAGGTTGCCTACCATACAGTATTTCAAATGGTGAAAAACCTGTTGATGCCTGTGGCACTTCTCTGTAAGCAAAAAGCAGGCAAGGTAAGTATTGGTCCCAGTCTTTCCCTTCTCCTTTTACAAACCTTTTCAACATGCATTTTAGGGTTTGATTAAAATGCTCAACAAGACCGTCTGTCTGAGGCTGATAAGGGGAGGTTCTTATGGCAGTGATGCCTAGTAGTCGTTACAGCTCCTTCATTAATGCAGCACCAAAATTACTACCCTGATCAGTAATAATCTCTTTCGGTATGCCCACTCTGCTGAAAATTTTGGTAAGCTCTGCTGCCACTTTTGGGGCTGTGACAGTGTCGTCGAGGCACAGGACAGGAAGCACAGAGAAAACCCAGGAGCAGTTGTAAAATTCCACAAAAGTGTATATTTGTAGTTGCAGTAACATAAAATAAAATAAACCAGTTCAGAATAACTATATACAGAAGCAAAATAAAATCTCTTCTAAAAAAAAAAAAAAACTCCCTTGCAGCTCAGCATAGCTGTTTTTATAAGTCTTATTTATTTATTTATGACTTTGATAACCGGGTGAGTGTAGTGATCCCAGGGACCGTTTTCAGGCACAACCCAGACCATACCATGGCGCAGGGTGACAGTGGGGTACAAGGTAACAGTAATAAACATGAAACAGATTTGATACAAGCAACAATAATAAGCATAATATACAGGTTTGATGCACAGGTCCAGTTGAGAATAGTGAATAAAAGGTTTCAATATCGGACATGAGGAGATTTGGTACAAACAAACAAATCGTCGGCACAGTGTACAACGTGTGACTGCATCGTTCAGTGAGCAAGTAATACACAGAATACTCAGTAAAAAATATATCTACAATATGTACAGGCAAGGAAGTCAAATATTATTGTGAAAAATACGATACAACAGTTGTAGGCAGGGGAGTTGACTAGTGCGGGTAGGTGGGTAACCCTTGGGCTGGGGAGTTGACTAGTGTGGGTTGGTGTCAGACCCCAGGGAGCAGTGGCAGGCTGAGTTTGCCAGGAACCAGACTTTAAGGTGGGACTTGAAACTGGAGTGTGTGTCAATGGAATGGAGTTCAGCGAGTAGTTTGTTTCACTGCAAAGGGGCAGCTGCAGACCAAGCTCTGCTACCCATGTTAGTGGATACCCTAGGAACAGCTAGAGGGGGAGTACCATTAGAGCGGAGGTTGCGGAGGAGCATTCTGGTTTTCAGAAGGGCAGTTGGGGGGATTCTGGAGCCATGCAGATGACATTCGTCTACCATGCAGCAGAGGGCTAGATCAAAGCGACCTTGTAGTGGTAGCCATCCAAGAGTATTATAGAGGGTACAGTGGTGGGTGGAGAAGGGGGCCAATAAAGCAAAGTGACAAGTGCTGCTGTACGCAGCGGAGAGTTTAGCCATGGCAGTAGCTGAAGTCCTGGCATAAACAGGGGAGCAGTAGTCAAGAATAGGGAGAAGATTACCCTGGACAATGGTTAGTCTGGTTTCAGGGGTAAGGTATTGCCTGAATCTATAGGCGGCACCAACTTTTGATGGAACCTTCTGACAAGGGAATTTGCATGCTCAGTTAAAGTGAGGGAGGGGTTGAGCAGTACTCCTAAGTATTTGTAGGTGTTGACATCCTCCAGGGCTAGGCCGTCTGGGGTGAGAATGCATAAGGGGGCATGGTTTTTAGTTTTGGCCAGAAAGGGCTTAGATCCGAACAGCATGGATTTAGCTTTTTTGGCATTTACCAAAAGGATTTTTTTTGAGAACCAGCTGTGGGCCGCAGCATAGTTGTGCGACAGAACTGAGATTGCGGCCGTGGATTTGTCACTGTGGAAGAGGACAAGGTTATCAGCATACAGAAGAGAGTGACAGTTGAGGCAGATGAAGGGAAGCGCATTAATGAATAAGGAGAAAAGGAGGGACCAGGATTGAGCCTTGAGGGACCCCCACAGAGACAGGCAGGGTGGGGGAGCAGGTTTGACCAATACACACAAATTATGAGCGATCGGTAAGGTAGTGAACCAGCTTGTGACTTTCTGAGAACAACCAAGGAGACTAAGCTTGGAGGTAAGGAGAGCATGGTTAACCATGTTAAAAGCCTTTGAGAGGTCGACGAGAACAGCCCCAGTGGCTTTACCATTATCCATGTTAGAGAGGATATGGTCAGTCAGAAGGGTGAGTGCAGTGGCAGTGGAATGATTCTTGTGAAAGCCATGCTGTTGGTTGCATAGGAGGGTGTATTTGCCTATGTACTCAGTGAGCTGATTGTGGACTGCTCTCTTGAGTAGTTTACTGAGATGAGGGAGGATGAATATTGGATGGTAATTTTTGGAGGATTTGGGGTCACCAGATTTAAGAATGGGGATAACCTTAGCTATCTTCCATGGGACAGGCATGGAGGAGGTGGAAAGGGCAAGGTTAAAGAAGAAGGTGAGTGGCCTGGCAATCGCTGGAGAGATCAGCTTAAGGAAGACTGGAGATAGCCAATCGGATCTGGAGGAGCCGTGGTTAGGTAGACTTTTGAGTAGCTTCATTGTGTTGTGTATGGAGAGGGCTTTAAAATAGAATGGGAGTATTTGTGAGTGAGTGGCAGAGCTGGAGGAGGATGGCAGTGTATCAGGTATTAGGGCTGAGCTTTGAGGTTGGGCAGTTGGCAGCTTATTTAGGTACAAGGATAAGTTGGTGAACTTACAGTTGAAGACACTGGCCACATCGTGAGGGTCGGTCAGCAGCCCGTCCTGGGAGTTAAGATGTGTTGCAGCGTAGCTGGGGCGGGGGTTTAGGAGGGAGCTGATTGAGTCCCAGAATTTTCTAGGGTCTCCAAGGTTGGCCTTTTGCAGACTGCGGAAGTGGGTCTGTTTCAAAAATTTGGCCTGTTTACATTTGTTCCTCATGCGCCTGTAAGCATCCCAGAGGGCAGGAGAGAAGGTTGCTTTGAAAGTGGACCAGGCGCGGTCTCTGGCCTTCATAAGGGTTAGGAAGTCTTTAGAGACCCAGCATGAGCACCCGCCTCTCACCCGTCTGGTGGTGACAGGAAAAAAAATAAATAAATCGGTCCTGGAGTGTTAGTAGAGCCCGGATAAATGTGGAAACTGTCGTGGCTGCATTGGAAAGGGAAAAAGGCATGGACCAGTCCAAGGACTGGGCCTCCTCGAGGAGATTTGTGGAGACTGGGCAGCTGAAATTTCTGAGAGAAAGGTATTTGGGTGGGGGGCGCTTTAGATTGGAAGACCAGAGGAGATAGGTCGGTGAGTGATCTCTTATAGAGTCAGCCATGGTGCCAACGTGTAATGCTTGGTCCTCCCTATTTATGAGAATCCAATCTAGTAGAGTCTGGGTGGCCGAGCATGGATTAAGTCTGGTGGGGAGAGTGATCGCCTGCACCAGGTTGTGCTGCTTTAACAGGGATACATAGTCAGGCTGGTGGCAGCTCAGCCAGTTTAGATTAAAGTCGCCAAAAAGGAAAGATTCCCTATGGGGAGTTCGAGCTCAGGCCTTGGAGGAGGCTGGTGAGGAGTCCAATGGTTCCGGTCGCGGGGGGGGGGGGAGGTTGTAGCAGCAGCCAATATAGAGTTTCTTGCAGGATCCCAGGGTCAATTCGGAGAGTAGCTATTCACTAAGTGAGGGAGGGTCAGAGTGTAGGACAATGCTAGCTGAGAGGGGTTCCCTTAGGAGCAGAGCCACACCGCCACCTTTTTTCCTGCCTGACCTGTTGAGGCATAGGTAGGAGTAGCCAGGTATTTTGAAGGTGTTTTCGGTGTGGCGTGGTTTTAGCCATGTTTCAGTGAGTCCCAGAATATGGGGCTTGTGTAGCTCAATCCAAGCCTCCAGGTTAGTGAATTTAGACGGAAGACTGCAGACATTGATATGTGCGATTTTAAGACCAGGGGCATTTGTCCAGATGCTGGAGGAGGGGGTGACATTGGAGTTTGTTGGGCCAGGGTTGCACTCAATGTCCCCAGCAAGGGACAGCAGTGACAGTAGGAGAATGTATGGGCAGGAGGGAATAGTAAGAGACCAGGAGAGGTTAGCCAGGTAGTAGCCAAGGAGATGGCGTTCTCCTTTAGTGAGTAGGATGAGAGAGATGTACCCCAGGGTGGACTTAACCCTAGTAGTGAGTGAAGAGGGTTGGGGGGGATGAGAGGAAGGAGAGGCGCTGTTGATCGCAGGTCAGCACCGTTGCGCAGAAGTCAGTCAATACCAGTGCAGTAGTTAGGGAGATGGCCCATAATATAGGCAGTGCCAGCTTCATCTTTCCGAGGGAGACTGGGGGACAAGGGGAAGTAGTAGGATAGAATTAGCGTGGTCAGCCTTATGAAGGGGAGGGGAAGGAGTGGTGAGGCAAGGGGCTGTTAGAAATGTAGTTCTGTGGGGCAGGACCGCACTCTAGGACGTGTTCTACAGCTTTAAATTTGTGTAGGGCAAGATGGCCAATGGGAGGACGTGCACAGAAGGGGGAGTGGTTTAGATGTATTTAAGAAGTTGTGGAGAAGGGCATGGGGGGGCTAAAAAATCAAACAGAGAGACATACAAGAGAGAGAAAGGAAAGATTAAGGTGTCTGGCTAGGCTAAAACACGGAAACTAGCAAAGCAAACAAACAGTATTTTACTATTTTTTTCTGCCAGAATGAGCAAATACAGGCTAGTAACAGTCCTTAAACAAAAAAATCTGCAGTAGAAATTCCAGTTTTCAGTTTAGCTGTAATTGGCATTATGTACACACACCAGTAGCGAGGGCCAGGCAGCACAGACTACAAAATTTGTGCACGGGCGTGCAATTAGGCGTTCAACCCCCATCCTTTGAAAGCATCCTATTCTTTGTAAATTTCAGGAGCTGCTAGAACATCAAAAGCTTCCTGAGGTTCCTCCAGCCTTTGCAAAAGACTCAGGCATTTGCACTCAAATAACCTCTCGCTTTTTACAGTTATCTCTAACTGTAAATACATATACATTTCAACAGCAACACTAAACATTTTCTAAACAAAAGAGATCCCAATATCAGCTACATTTCCATATATTGATTCTCATATTCTTATATTACCAGATGTAGATATGCAAGGGAGGAAAACAGACGACAAGAAAAAAGAGAGACAGAGAGAGGCAAAGAAGTGCGAGATTGTTCAGGTTGATAAAGTCCGAAGTCTCACAGGAAAATTTGGTTGTGTAACCAGACGGAGAAGAAAGAAAATTAAAGAATATGGATCCTTGCATTTAAACACTTTCTCCAAAACAAATGGGACAGGGTCCTATTCTACTCTGACACAGACAGTATGCATTGGAACTGCTTTTGGGTATCGAGTAGCATAGTCACATACTACCAAAATGAATCAATTACCCTTTTTACTTTTGTCTAAGGGGCCAGCCACATCTATTGCAATGCTCTCAAATGGCACATCTATTAAGAGTAGGGGCACCTTGTCTTTTTTAGTCACTGGGGCTACTTTCTGACACTCAGCACAAGAACTACAATAGGTAGCAACATCTTCATGAATTCCAGGCCAGTAAAATCTGTACAGCAATCTGGCAAGGGTGCGATCCCTCCCCGAGTAACCAGCCATAGGACTATTGTGCTGCCTGTAACAACTCAGATCTATGCTTTTGTGGTATAACCAATTGTTCTATCTGGTCCGGTGTCTGAGGTTTAACCAAAACTCTGTACAGTAGCCCATTACATTTTTTAAACATAGGTTCACCCTGTTCTAGTTTCACCCCCAGCTGCCTAAAATAACCCTAGACAGAAACATTGTTAGCTTGTTCTGAAACAAAGTCATAATCAGTTATCAGTTTAGTTCCAGCATTTTCATATGTTAACCCCTTATGTCCATCAGTCTTTTGTTGCCACTGTTTCTTCAGGTGTCTTCTTTCTTTCCTGGACTTCCAGATCTTGGAGTTGTGCTCAAAGAAGTCCGAATCAAAATCAGCGAAAGGAAAAGAGTCCCCACCATCTGAGATTTTCTTTGTCTGAGCTCTTGTCATCACAGCGGCTGAAACAGCAGGATTTACTCCCTCTTTGATTAACTCAGTAAATCCTGGAAAGTCATTTCCAATAATCACAGGTACAGGTAACTTGGCTAATACTCCCACTTTCATTCGCTGCAACACACCATTAATAGTCAGATTCATTTGGCTGGTGGGATAGTATTGAGTGTCCCCGTGGATGCAGATGACATCAGTACCTGGTCCTTTTGGACATTGTTTTCCTAGCACTTCAATATGTACTAGGGTCTGTCTGCTTCCTGAAGCTATAAGTCCCTTCACAGTCGTATCTCTCACCTTCACATCTGTTAAGTACTTGCCCCAGTTTGCTAAGGACAAATCTGCTCCAGTGTCACTCTTCTTACTACGGCAATTTCTTGCACTATGACCTGGCTTATTACAGTTACAGCAAACAAAGTCTTTGGGAGCAGATTTGTTACCCCCACCAGAGTTCTTATTAGACTTGGAGTTTAAATGAGAAAAAGAATGTCTTACCAGTGCTTGGCTGTTACCTCACTGCTGTGGCATCTGTCTGGCCATTTGGCAGTCTTCGGCCAAAGAAACAGCCTTTTTGTCACTTTCTGGTAGGTGTTCTTTCACCCAGAGTTGTACATCTGCAGGCATGATGTTCAGTGTTCCCCATTCATTATTTTTGCGCGGTGGGCCACCACCCTATACTTTTTTTTACCACCACTCTATATTTTTTACCACCACCCTATATTTTTTTGCCAGCACCCTATATTTTTATCCATTACTGATTGTTTGTTATAAAATCCTCCAAAATTGTCTTTTAGTCTCATCCTTTATTGCACTACTATCCCTGTTTTGATACCAGTCCATTATATTTTACTTAAAATCCACTTATGCACCTGTACAGTGCATATAGGAGGTCCAGAAAAATAATGCACCTTTGGACTCGATCATCACTGCCATCACCCTATATTTTCAGACAGTGGGGAACCCTGATGTTGATAAATTGCTCCATTGCAAATGTGTCGATGATCTGTGGGACTGTTTTGCCCTGTGGTTGGAGCCATTTTTATCAGGAGTTCTCCGAGTCGGGTGAAGGCTTCTCAAGGATTGTCAACTGAGTTGTACTTCAGAGTCCAAAATCTCTGCATGTAGGTCTCTCCTGAGATGTCATACCTTTTCAGGATTTCGCATTTCACCAGATCATAGTTTTCTGACTGTCCAGTGTCCATATTGCTGTAGGCAAGTTGGGCTTTCCCCGTCATGTAAGGTACCAGTCTGTTTGCGCATTGCTGCTCTGGCCACTGGCAGGCTACAGCAACCCTTTCAAAAGTTGTCAGGTATGCTTCGATATCATCCGAGGGATATAACTTTGTAAGTTTAAGGTATTTTAAGTTGTTTGTGTCTTGTTGCTCTGCTGGACCAGTGCCAGATCCTCCAGCTTTCAGAACTTGCAAGGCATCCAGCCATCGCTGCTCCTGTTGCTGCATCCCTTCTCTCCTCTGCTGCTCCTGTCACTACATCTCTTCTCTTCTCTTCTCTGTTGTTTGAGTTGTTGCATTTCTTCTTTTCGCTGTGCTTCTAAACGTTGAATTTCTTGTTCTCTCTGCTGCATCTCCCCTCTTCTCTGTTTCTCTGTCTCTTTTTGTTGTATACCCACCATTTGAAAAAAGCAGTCAGGCTTTCAGATTCTGTCACTGCCTGTTCTTTTTCTACAACTGGCGCTAGCTGTATAGTCTCAGCTTGGACTTCTGTCTCCACTAGTTTGGCTGCCACTGTCCTGGTAACCACTCCTGGGTTTGCTGCTGCAGAATCCATACCTGTCTTCTATGCTTCCCTGGCACCAGATCTAGTGCCCATGCACAAAACTCCTGGCTTTGAGTATGCATGGAGTAAATCCCACTTCTAAAACCATCTGTCATCGAGGCACAGGTCAGAAAGCATAGGAAAACTGGGAGTTGTAAAATTCGCAACAAATGATTAATTATCAACAGTAAAATAAAAAAATAAAATTGTTCAGTATAACTATTTATAAAAGCAGTATAAACAGAGAAAGTCCATCTGGGTTTCTTCTTAATTTCCAATCTCAGTCTCTGTGTTTCTCTCTTGCAAGCAATTGTAGCTCTGTGTTTATAAGTCTTTGCAACCCCTGCTCATTAAGAAAACAGTATGCTTCTCACATAGTGTTCTTGTAAGTTTCAACAAGTGCAGCAAAAAGAACATTGTGACCCAAAAATGACCTCTTGCTTACAGCTTCTCAGAGAGTGTGCAAACAGGTTAACTCCTTGAGTTCCAAACAGCTTTTTGCAATCATTTCAACAGTATAACTGTATACAAGCAACACAAGCAGCTCACCTGAGGAGCTGAGGAAGCCGAATTTCCAGCCTGATTACTTTAGGCAGCCCCCAAGCTCACGCCAACCACGGCAGGCACTCGGGACAAACAAGCAACACAAGCAGCTCACCTGAGGAAGCCGATTTCCAGCCTGATTACCTCAGAGGCAGCCCCCCCAAGCTCACTGCCAACCTGCAGGCACTCGGGACATACAAGCAACACAAGCAGCTCACCTGAGGAGCTGAGGAAGCTGAATTTCCAGCCTGATTACTTCGAGGTAAAAGAGAGCTCTTCTCTTCGTCTGGACACCTGCAGGGGGGTGCTACCTGCTAACACTTATATTTTATGAACTTTGTTCCCTGTTCACCACTGGGTGGGCTTGTTATTTGCTTTTCTTTGTGCTACTAATGCTGAAGTGTAAAGCTAGGGATTCACTGGGTGCCCTAGAGTTGCCTTGCTGATTATACCTTAAAGCCAGACATACTAAGCAGCTAATATAGAGTAGACTTGTTTAATTTTGTGGTATTGGATCTAATTGCTGATTATACCTTAAAGCCAGATATACTAAGCAGCTAATATAGAGCAGGCTTGTTTAGTATTGTGGTTTTGGATCTAATTGTGTTTGTAACTGAAGGTATTAGGATAGCTGGGTCCTAGTGTGACCTCATTTTGGAATAGCCCTGTTTGCTTAGAGTGGAGCCCCTTTGTGTAAGTCACAACATTTTCTCCCGCTGCATAGTAATGAGAGGCTTTGTTTTCTCCACTACATGGGCAGCCCCAAGCTCACTGCCAACCGTGGCAGGCACTCGGGACAAACAAGCAACACAAGCAGCTCACCTGAGAGGAGCTGAGGAAGCCAAATTTCCAGCCTAATTACTTTGAGGTAAGAGAGCTCTCTTTTCTTCGCCTGCATTGCAGGGGGTGTTAGCCCGATGGCGCGAGCTGGCCTGCTCCCACCCCACCCAGGGGCGGTTGTCAATTTAAGGATCCACCTCGTGACATCACATCCGGTATCTCCCCACTTTCCCATTTGCAGGTTATACCTGCTGGCCACTAGAGGGACCTATGCTCCCTCGCTACTTCCTACCCTACCTGTACAGTACTCCTTCCCTTGGATCTTGCTCACCACAATGTATTGGCCTGCCTCACGCTCTGCCTGTGCCTATCCCCACTAGCAGTGCACTTGCCCCACTCACCATGCTACTCCGACTGTGCCCAGGCACCCTCCCTCCCCTTGCTCCCTGAACCTGCTCTCTTGCCTCTTGGGACCTCTGTGTGTCTCGGTCCTCCCTGTCCTCCCCTAGCTTCCTCCTCGCCTCAGGCACATCTGGGTGTCTTCTTATTCTTGCCTTCCTTCCTGTACCACCCTGCCCACCCCTGCTCCCTTAAGTCCCCCATGTCAATCGTAGGAAAACCTCTCACCATCTCCCAGCCAGGGTGTTAGTCATGCTACTACTCCTGTCAGGGAACATTCATCCAAACCCTGGCCCTGTTCCCAGGAGCTCCCCGACTAGCACCACAGGCCTATGCATGGTCTCCATGAATATCTATAGCCTCCTAAAAAAGTTTGACTCACTACAATGCCTGGTCACATCAATTAACCCTGATGTCATCGCTCTGGTTGAGACTTGGCTGTCGAAATCCTCTCCTGACTCCCTGGTCTCCCTTCCTGGTTTCACCCTCTTCCGGTCCGACCATGTTGGGAGACGGGGCGGCGGTTGCGCTATTTATGTCAAGGAATCTCTCCTCGTACTAGCCCTGCCTACTCCAATCCTTGACTCCAGGGCCCAGGCGATTACGCTGAAACTAACCCCTGACCCTTTAAAGAGACCCCTTTATCTGACTACTGCATACGTGCCCCCTAGGGACCAAACGCAGGCCATTGCCTCTCTTACAGAATACCTTTCCTCACTACCTCCTTCTGCTGATCAAATTCTGGTGGGTGACTTAAATGTCAACTGGCTCAGCCCCACCTCCTCCTCTACTCGTGACTCCTTTTCTGCAATAGACCTAACACAACTAGTTACCCAACCTACCAGGACTAACCCCAAAAGAGGCTCCAGTACCCTGCTTGATGTGGTACTCACCAACCGCCCTAATCGGATCCCCAATGTACAAGTCCTTCCAGACTCTCTCAGCGATCACTCCCCCATTCTATTCCACAGGTCATCCTCAGTCCCCAAACCCATAGCACAGTCCACATGCCGGCGGTGTCTAATACCTGGTGGTCTGACAAAACTTAAGGAACTTCTGTCCCAAATTGACTGATCTCCTATACAGGCAACTCCTGACATTAACACAGCTCTCTCCTTCTTTACCCAAACTTTTAATAATGCCTGTGATATCTTTGCCCCAATGTCGACCCGCCGTTCTAAAAGGCAGAATGCCCCCTTGGTAACCCCAGCTTTGATCCACCAACTCAAACATAGGGACAACCTATGGCACCATGCCACTGAGACTGGCCAGCCCAGTGACAGGCAGTTATATGCTGCCACCCGAAACAAGTGCACTCGGGCCATCAGAAAGACCAAGTCTGAGCACTATCGGTCCTCACTCACAGCCTCATGGGGGAACCCCAGAACCTTCTGGGATAACATTAAACAGTTAAATGGGAGTGCACACTCCCCCCCACCCAACCAGATCAACATTAATGGCGTGATCTCTTCAGACCCAGCCCTCATAGCCAACCACCTCAACACCTCATTCACTGACCTTAGCCCTATCCTCCTACAAATTTTTGACCTCCTCCCCGCGCCTGCTGTAAATCTTTCTGCCCTTATTTTCTCCTCCACCGTGTTTCTGCCCAAGAACTTAGGCGCACCTTGTTACTGCCCTCAAGAGTAATAGTCACGGGCAGTGACACCCCTGGATCCGTGTATCCCACGGCTGGTCTTAGACACAGTCCTTACCCCGATCACGCGTCGCATCAACCACTCTCTTTGCCTGGGAAGGTTCCAACTGCCTGGAAAGTCGCCACTGTCACCCCTATCTTTAAAGGTGGTGATAGGACTGTGGCTGGAAACCTCGGCCAATCTCCATTCTCTCTCCTCTCTCCAAGGCCTTGGAAAAAGTGGTAGCCTCTCAAATCTCTGACTACCTCTCCACCTACAATGTCCTATGTCCTGAGCAGCATGGCTTCTGAGCGGGCCACAGTACCAACACAGCCCTCCTAGAGTTCTCCAACTTTCTCCACTCCTCCTTAGACACTGGTTCTCTGGCTGGTGCGGTCTTCATTGACCTCTCTAAAGCTTTCGACGCTGTCTCCCACCCCCTCCTTCTTGATGCCCTTAGTCTCTCTGATTTTGCTGCTGGGCCTATCTCCTGGTGCACCAGTTATCTGTCTGACTGCTCACAGCATGTAAAAATTAATGGGACCTACTCAGACATCTGTCCCATCTTTTCTGGGGTTCCCCAGGGCTCCATTCTGGGCCCCCTACTATTCTCCCTTTACATTAACACCCTTTCACGCTCTTGCTCGGGGAACATTCTATTGTACGCTGATGATGCAGTCATCTTTGCCTCAAGTCGTAACCCTATTGCCCTCCAGGACTCGCTGCAGAAGTCCTTCGCTGAAGCCGAGGGCTGGTTCAAGGAACATAGATTGGTGATAAATCTTAAAAACAAAAACCATGTTCTTCACTCATCCTCAAAACAAGTCCTGCAACTTCAAACTCCTCATTCACTCTGGTCCTCTTTCCACTCGAACAAGTTTGCTGCTATAAATACCTAGGGATCCATTTTGACCCCTCCTCTCCTTCCATGGACACATCGCTGCCCTAGCCACCACTAATATCCGATTGGGCATCTTACATCAGTATAAACACTGCCTCCCGGAGGCTCTTGACTTCATGATCACCTCCTCTATCCTGTCCCTAGTGGACTATGGACTGCTGGTGTATGGTGCTGCTGATCAGACCACACTCCATAAAATTCGTGACTACTCTGAATAAGGCCTGCAGGTTAATTACTGGGGCACCTAGGCTAACACACACCTGTCTACTGTACGCTAAAGTGCTGGTACTTGATCTTGACGAGCGCCCAAATATCTGACCTGTACCCTTACAAAAGACCCTCCTTGGCTATCCCGCCTGGATTGACCACCACCATCCGCCGCTCTGTCCCACTAGTTCATACTTGGACCTCTGGGAAACCTCTCTTGTTATCCCTAGAGCTAGGACCTCTCACGCCAAAGAGCCTTCAGCTTTAGGGCCCCTTCCTGGTTCAACACACTGCCCCCCTCCATCTCCGAAGCTCCAACTATATCGTGCTTCAAAACGTCCTTACGGAACCACCTTGTTAACACCGAAGCTGTAATTGCCACTAGTCAAAGCCGTACTCAGTACTAATGACAAAGCTTACTACTAAGCTGCTAAGGACAACATAACTCTGGTACTGTTTGCATTAATCCTACCTGTACCAGCTTGTTTGTATCTATGTCTTAAGTTACTGTTGTACTGTGTTATACTGTTATACTGTGTATTTTCGTTTGTCTTACTGTGACAAGGTACCTTTGTAAATGAGCCTATGGCTCAAAGGTTTTCCAAACTGCTGTCTAAATAAATAAATAAACATTTCAACTGTAAAGCTATATACATTTCTAAACAAAGGAATCTCAGTATCAGTTACATTTCCACATAATGATTTACATATATTTTTATACCAGCAGATATAAAAGGGGGAAGAAAAGACAGAACAGCAAGAGAAGGTACAGAGATAGCAAGAGGCAGAGACTTGCAAGACTGTCAGGGTGATCAAGTCCTAGGTCTCATGAGAAAATCTGGTTGTGCAGCCAGAAAGAAAAGAGACAGAAAAGGAGAGAATAGAATAGATTCTTGCATTTAAACTCTTTCTCCAGAACAACTGGGACAGGGCCCTATTCAACCCTGTCACAGGAGGGAGTGTACCTACTGCTAAAGCAGGCCCATTGGCCAACCTGTTAACAGTACTGGTGTAAAGCAAAGAGACATCTGTATGCCTGCCTCCCCAGTCAGGGGTTCAAGGAGCATAGAAACATAGACAATGACAGCAGAAAAAGACTACTGGTCCATCCAGTCTGCTCATAAACCCTAACACATCCGGGACCTATCGTTTATACAGGGTTCTAACCCACACTATCCACCCCATGCTCCCCACCTTACCACCATCACCCTGAGCAACCACTAAGCCCTTCCCCCGGTCCCAGCTGTGTTTGAAATAATTGATAGTTCTGGTGACCACCATAACAGCTGGAAGATTGTTCCACAGTTCCACTAACCATTCTGTAAATACAATTTTCTCACTTCCCTCTTGAATCCCCCAACCCAGTCAGTTTCCAATTGTGCCCTTGTCTTCTTGATCTGCCACTTATGCTAAATACTTTTTCGCAGTTTACCTTGTTCATTCCTTTCAAGAACTTGAAGGTCTCTATCACAGCTCCTCTCTCTTGTCTGGCCTCCAGCAAGTACATGTTCAGTATCTTGAGTTGATCCTCATAAGATATGCCCTACATTGCACGGTCTCCAGAGTCCAGCCTGCTCTTATCTTTCGTTAGGTGAGGACTCTAGAACTGGCACAGTACTCCAGATGGGGCCTCACCAGTGATCTATACAGAGGTAGTAATACCGCCTGCCTTCTGCTCTCAATACCCCTTCCTGTACACCCCAGCATCCTGTTTGCCTTACTGTAGGCCTTGTTACACTGGTTTGACTGTTTTAGGGAGTCACTGATGATGACTCCAAGGTCTCTTTCCTCAGAGACCATGCACAGCCCCATATCCAATACTCTGTCCACGGGTTCTTGTTCCCTATGTCCATCACCTCACACTTTCTGGCATTGAATTTCAACTACCAAACATATAACCACCTCTCTACATGTCTCTCTGCATCTCCCTAACCCCCTCGTCACTGTCTACCTGCCACACAGCTTAGTGTCTTCTGCAGAGGCACATCTTGCCCTGGATTCCTTCTTCCATGTCACAAATGAACATTTTGAAAAGGACTAGACCCAATACTGATCCTTGTAGCATTCTACTGGTGACATCCCTCTCTTCTGATTTGATTTTGTTAAACACAACCCTCTGCTGTCTCCCTTCCAACCAGTTTCTCATCCATCTAACTGTGTCTTTTGTTGTACTCGGATCCTCTAGCTTCTTCAGCAACCTTCTGTGAGGCACCAAGTTGAAACCCTTCCTGAAATCAAAGTACAGTAAATCCACAGCATGGCCCTTAACCACTACCCTCATTACCCCGTCAAATAATACTATTAGGTTCGACTGACAAGATATTCCTGTTACAAACCCATGCTGTTTATTATCTTGGAGCCCACTGCTTTCCAGGTCATTCACTCCACGTCCTCTTTGACTATTGCCTCCATCAATTTACCCACAATAGAGGTAAGACTAACAGGTCTGTAGTTACCCAGCTGCTCCTTTGTCCCCTCCCCTCTCCCGCACCCCATCGAATGGGACTACGTCCCACCAGGGTTTCACTTAGTTTTGCTGTCAATTCCCTGAGCACCCTCGGATGCATCCCATCTGGCCCCGGGACCTTATCTATCTTAAGGGCTGCTACCCTTTCCAAACCCTTTCACTAGTAACTACCTGCTGCCTCATCTCAGGGATTCCCCTTCTAGCTGCCTTAATGCCACCTTCTGGCAGCGGCCCTCTGTCTTCCCTTGTGAATACAGAGCAACGGTAGTCATTAAGAACGGCTGCTTTCTGCCCGTTCCCCTCAATTACCGTACCTCTCTCTGTTAGACTAACAATTCTTCCTCTTACTTCTTTCTTTTTTGCCTAATATATCTGAAGAACTGTTTCCCACACCCTTGACCTCCTCCACAATATGCCTCTCTGTGTCTGCCTTTGGTTCTCTGACTGCCCTTTTGGTTTTTCTTGTTCTGAGCAGGCACACTCCCCCCATTCTTCCTTCCCTTGTACCTGGTGAAGGCCTTCTTCTCACACTGATCTCTTATACCATTTTCTTTCAATTATCATTCTCATGCAAGCCTTGATTGCCCCCCACCTTTCCTCCATATCCCGGATGATGTCCACTCAGACTAACTTCTCCTGGACCAGCTGCCTCATCCAGCTGAAGTCTGCCCTTCTGAAATCTAGGACTTCAGCCTTCGATGATGGCTTTCTTGTCCCAAGGGCCAGGTCGAACCATACAGAATTATGGCTGCTGGATCCTAGTGGCTCCCCTACCCACACTCCTCCTACCATTTCTGAGCTGGTGAGCACCACATTGGGAACAGTAGCCTGCCTAATGGGTTCCTTAACTAGCAACACCAGCAGACAGTCCTGCAATGCATCCAGTACAGCCCGACTCTGGAGCTCCTGGCTGCTGGAATGACCCAATCAATATCGGGTAGGTTTACATCTCCCATGACAACCACATCCCCCTTTACCCTCTCCCTTTCTAGTTCTGCTCCATGTTCCTTATCTTGCGCTTCCCCCTGTCCAGGAGGTCTATTGATCACCCGCATCTGTAGCGTCTTGCCTGAGGATGCTGTGAGCTGAAGCCACAGCGACTATGTTTCCCCATTACCTCCCCTGATGTCTAAATCATCCACTGCCTCAATACCCTCTCTTTTTTTTTTTTTTTTGACTCTGTATTTATCCTCCTATCACACTCTTCAGGGTCTCAATGTGGACTTGTCTCAGAGCCTCTCCGGATCGCCATCGCATGTGGAAGCCCCACTCTATAGACCCTAGATATTGGATTACCCCCCCCCGTTGAGGTGGAGGAGCCCCAGATCTCCCCCTGACCATGATTCGAGTGTGCACCTTGCTCTGGACTTACCAGAGCCTCCGAGTGCCATCCCAGAGATCCGTCTACTGGCGCCACTGTGCAATCTCCTTTTCCCTGTTTTTTCTCCACCCCTAAATGCCAGTGTGCAATGAAGGCCAAGGAGCCAGTAGACGTGCTGAGACGTGCCTCCCATTCCAGCCCTCTGCTGGCGTCTGACACTTGCTCCTGCTTCCCCCTACACCGCACCTTCCACCCAAGCTCCCCTAGGTGGTGGTATCACGGCGGGAGCTTGTAGGTCCCTCCCAGAGAGAGAAAGCCGTGGGCGCTGTCCCTTCTCTACCCCTGCCATCCCCCGACGACCCGTGCTCGTTCCCAAACATGGGTCGCCAGTGTGGAACGAGGTAAGGCATCCAGCGCCTCAGCGCCACCAGGCCGGCTCGCCTCTATGCCACACAGGGTTACGCCTTCTCCTTTACCTTTGCCCTGTCTAAACAGGGTGTAGTCTGGGACTCTCAGGTCCCAAATCATTATTCTCTATGGCCCAAATTCCTGTGATGGCTTCTAGATCTGTCTCTGTGTCTGCCACCATTGCCTGTAGCTCACTAATTTTATTTCCCAGACTCCTGGCATTATGGCAGACCCCTTCCATCTTTCTTCTTATTCCTTCTTTCCCAAGACTCCTTAACTTTTTTTTATTTTCATGCTGAATGTAGGCTTTATTAGCTCTCTCTCATTGGCTTCATCCTTTAACCTAATCTGAACTTCAGCCTTACTGTTACCCACCTTGCTGCTACTAGTCCCCTGTTCAAGGGGAACCCTAGTCAGTTTCCCCACCTGCTCTCCCTTTTCAGTGGTTCTCCTAGTCGCACTCCAGTCAATTCAGCTGTCAAATGTAAACGTCAAACATCTACCCCAGAGCACTGGCCCCCTCTCCTATCAGGTGAAGGCTATCAACCTTGAAGAGCCTCTTGTCCCCATTGCCCCCCAGTCCCCCACAAACTGAGACCCTCCTCCTGATACCATCCCTTCAACCACCCATTAAACACTTCAGTCCCTTCCTTCCTTCCTTACTCTGTCATACCCATTCCCCTTATTCCACATAGGGAGGACCTCAGAAAAGGCCTGGGAAACGGAGTTCAAGTTTATTGCAGGAAAACTCCATTGAGCAAGCTCATTCACAAGGAAGTCCTGTGACATAAACACTTAAAGTACAAACACAGATAGGTAATAACAGTATATACATGAAATGCACGTTACATGATACAGGCTGGATATACATACAAGGGTACCACATAGGGTGACCGCAGGTGGTAAACATTGATATGAGACAGGGAAGCGACTTACAGGTTGCACACTGATAAATGAAACATAATGACTGGTGTGTGCAATACATATACAGTATTTTGACAGCTAGAACAAACAACAGTCTACAACTGATATGGGGGGGGAGGAGTGATTTGATAGAGTAGCAGTGGAGCATAAGCAAAGATAAAGCCAGGAGTAGAAGGGGAAGGTAAAGCAGTTAATATGACAAATCAATTATACCTTGCCAGTGGATAAATATGGCACACATGGGGAAGGAAGAACTTAATGACAGTTACAGGTGTCTTTATTTTGGCTGAACTTAGCGATTTGTAGAAGTTTATTGAAACTGTGCTGAATTAGTTTCAATGCGGTTTGTAATTGGTTCCAAATGGAGGAAGGGCATATGCAATAAACACGTTACCAAAGGAAGTCCGCGTCCTTAGTGTATGTCAAGCATAATAAAGTCAGATTTTCTTAACGAGTATGCACTATGTGAAATACTAATAAGGGAAGAGAGATAGCTTGGCAATTTCTGCAGGAGCAGTTTAAGAGTCCATAGCCCAGCATGGAGCAGGCATCCAGTAGTAAGGGATGTCCAACCAACAGCTGCATATAAGTCACAGTGGTGCGAACGGTAAGGGGAGTTGGTAATGAACCGTAACGCACGGTGATAAAGGATGTCCAGTTTACTTAGATTTGCAAGAGTGGTGGAGGAATAGATTACACGCTTATAGTCTAGTAGGGGAGAAAAGTGGCCTGTACAAGCTTGTTTCGAAGTTTCAAGGGGAAAAGAGGCCTATTTCTGTAGAAGAAACCCAACCTTGCTTTTAACCTTCTAGAGACATCTTCGACGTGGTCACTGAAAGATAATTTATTGTCGATCCAGATACCTAGATATTTAAATTTGGTTACAACTTCCAGAGGCTCGTTTAGCGTGGTGACAATGAAGTCTTGGGCAAGGGTATTGGGGGGGCCTGAAACAGCACTGCGGGAGAATATCATCGCTTTAGTCTTCTTAGCATTGAGCAGAAGCTTTGCCTTTATTAGATTATGCTCAAGTTGTGCGAAGTCCGCTTGAAGCACTCCTTTGACTTCAGATAACGATGAGCCAGAAGTATACAACACAGTATCATCCGCAAAAAAGTGCAGATATGTTAGCATCTAAGTCATTAATGTACAGAGAAAACAAGATAGGGCCTAAGATGGATCCTTGGGAGACTCCTTTTGCAACTGGCAAGGCAGCAGAAAAAAAGCCTTCCGCCTTTACTTTTTGGAATCTTCCAGTTAGGTAGCTAGAGAACCATTGGGTGGTATGGTATGTGGCACCCAACTTTGCAAGGCAATTGACTAATAGTTTGTGATCAACAGTATCAAAAGCTTTGCTGAGGTCCAAAAGACTGCACCAGTTACCTTCTTAGCATCTATAGCAGAGATCCAATCATTGATTACTTTTGCTAGTGCAGTGATTGTGCTATGATTAGCCCGAAGCCAGATTGAGCTGGGTTAATGAGAGAAGGTTTCAAGTGAGATTTTAACTGAATATGGATCAGTTTTTCGAGAACTTTAGAAAGGATAGGCAATATGGAGATAGGCCTATAGTTGTTTACATCGCACGGGTCACCAGATTTAAATAGAGGAGGATATGTGCTGATTTCCAGCAGGACGGCACAGTAGCAGATGTAATGGAAAGATTGAAGATATGGAGAATTGGGGCAGTGAGATGGAGTAGCCTGACCTTAGGAAAAAGGGTTCCAAGCCATCGGTCCTCCGCGCTTTTTTTGGTGTCTAAGTTAAGAAGAGAATCTTCTACTTCTTTATAAGTTATCTCGTGCAGCTGGAAGGGGCTGGGTGCAGGACTAGATGTGGCGGGAGGGGTATGCTGGCTCACCGCAGCACCAGCATAAGGTGACGAGTCAAAAGCAAATCCAGCTGTGGCAAAGTGGGAGTTAAGTTCCTCCAGGATTAGGGACTTGTTTTCCACAATCTTGCCACTTGCAACTATCTTTGTTGGGACAGAGGGGGCCATGGGCCGTCCTTCTATAGCTTTGATAGTCTTCCATATTTTATGAGGGTTACCTTTAGCTTGTTTGAGAGTATAAATATAATAGTTAGCTTTAGCAGAGCAAAGTTTTTTCACACAGTTATTCCTGGCTGTTCTAAAGGCCTGCCAATCTGAAGATTCTTTGGAATGTCTAGCTTTAGCCCAGAGCTTATCTCGAGCTATAAGGCTGCCTTGAGATCCGAGGTGAACCAGGGGTTGAATTGTTCCGACACCTTACTTTGATGAAAGGGCATGCTTATTTATTATTGTAGTGAGTTTGTCATTAAGGATGCAAGCTGCCTTGTTGACATCTTTGGCTAGGTAAAGATCTTGCTATCTGATCATGCTCAGGTCAGATAGGAAGTTTACTGCACTGAATTTATGAAAGGATCTTTTTGTTATAAAGATGGGTTATGGACGGGCCTTAATTTGAGATCTTATGCAAGCAACAATTCCATGATCGCTCATGTCATTGTGAAACACTGCCAAATGAGATATTTTGTGTGGATGGGTGGTTAGTACCACATCTAGAATGGAACTGTTGGCAGTATTTAGAGTGTTGTTCCTAGTAGGTTCACTGACTAATTGCCCAAGACCTAGCTCGTCACAAAGGGATTTGAGGCCGTGTGATTCAGGTGACAGCCAGTCCATATTTAGATCTCCTAGAAATATTGTTTCAGTTTTGCATCTATGAACATGGATTTAAAGATTAAGGACTTCATCACCACCAGGCGGGGTCTATAGCCACCTAGGATAGTGATACATTCCGAGGAGGGGAGATGAAGGCTCAGCAAAACTAACTCAAATTCCTTGGCTAGAGATTTACAACTAATATTGGTGACCAAGTACTTAGATTTGGTGTAGATAACCACACCCCCGCCTCTAGAGTCTCTATCTGCTCTAAATAAATTGTAGCCCTGCAGTGATATTTGTTGATCAGTGTTCGTCTTTTTTAACCACGACTCAGTAATTATGATAAGGTCTGGGTTAACGTGTGTAGCCCAGGCTTGCAGCTGTACAAGTTTTTTAGGCAGGCTTAAAATGTTGACCATCATCATTTTGAGACCTGTGGCCTCAGCAAAATCGATAGGCGAGGTAAGTTGTAGGGGGGCCAGGGTTGAGCTCCACATTTCCTGAGCAGAGAAGAAGCAGAAGTATAACTTTCTTTAAGGAGCTTATAAGAATGGAGACTGCTTTTTTATTTCTTCGCGGCAACCCATATCGTGCTGCGCAAGAGGTGGCACCACTGTAATGACAGTTGATCGTGATCAGTGTAAGTGCTTGGGTAGACATAGGTGAGGACAGTAGCAAGGGGTGTAGGCTAACCGGAGGAATAGGCTAAAGGAGAGGAGAATGACATAGTGTCTGCATGGTAGACTGTTATAACATTAGGTATTGATAAGGTACATTGGAGAACTGAATTGCATTGAGGTACTTGAATTGCACTGTATTGATGAAAACTCTGCACCTAGGAGCAATAAAACACAATAAGGAGAGCCATGGTCCCAGATTGAGTGGTCTGTGATTTGTATTAGTGCAATATTTTCTAGGCAAGAAATTTGCCCACCTAGGTACTCATTTAAAACCTAGATGAGAAAATACAGCAGAAAGGGGAACAAGGAGAGCAGGAGCAGCTTAGTTAGTGGCCATCCACCCTTCGGACTCAAGTCCCCTTGTAGCAGCACCGGAAAAGAAGTAGAATGGTAATGCAGGCCATATTGCCCACGAATGAATACAGTGATTTATGTAGAAGACCAAGAATCCCTCTAGTGGCAGGTCTGTATAACCTGCTAATGGAAAACTAGCCAGTGCACCTTCAGGAGTGCACCTTCAGTCTGTCCCCCAGCCTCTTAAAGTTCCGCTTCACTGCTTCCACAGCTTGATTCACCAGGTCACTGGTACCCAAGTGTACCAGCACCCCCAATTCCCCTCTCCCCCATCCTCCCTATCCTGGCTCTATCCCTGATGGCTCACAAACTAGGAAGGGCAACAAAGATAGTGCAGAGCCTGCACAAAAAGTCATATGAAGAGAGACTGGTAGACCTCAATATGTATACCCTGGAGGACAGCAGAGATATGATAGAAACCTACAAATATCTGAAGGGCATAAATAGGGTACCGGAGGGAAGCATCTTTCATAAAATGAGAAGTTCAGGAATGAGGAGGGGGCATGACCTGAGGTTGGAAGGAGGTATACTAAGGGGTAACATGAGGAAGCATTTCTTCACAAAAAGGGCGGTGGATGCATGGAATAAACTACCAGCAGTGGGGGTTGGGGCAAACACAGTAGCAGAATCAAAAATTTATCAGACAGCCATGGAGGAACTCTAGCGATAGGAACCAGAAGGTAAAGCCAGAGATCAAGTAGTATCTGCAGCTTTTACAGTAGGTGGGGAACAGGGCAAACTGGATAGGCCTAGTGGTCCTTATCTGCCATCATTTTCTATGTTTCTATGAAGGCACCTGATCATTTCACTCCCCTTCCCCCCTGCCCACCACCTTGTCTACTCCTCTAATCACAGAGTCCCCAATGTCAGACTCACTGACTTCCTCCTGCTCACCTCCTTGCGTGCCATCAAGTCATCCTCCCCATTTCGCTCAATAGATGTAGATCCCCCACCCCCAAAAGGAGTCGGGAACTTTAGCCTCCTCCAGGGATGGAAAGCAATTTGCTGTCTGAATGGTGTGAGACTGGTTAAACCCACAGTGGCTGCTCCTGCCACCCTTCCCCCTGCCCTTCTCCACCACCCTCCAGCTCCCTGGGTCAGTGGGCCTCCGGGTGAGTGAGGGGTGGACTACTGCTGAGCCAGTGCCACAGCTGAGATATCTCGTCTCTTGCTGCTACTAGCTGAGCATAGAGCTCCGAAAAGGTACTGCGGACAGGGCAGTACCCCTATTCCAGAGGATAACCCTGGAGGAGAGCGCCCCACAGTACTCACAACTGAAAACCTCCCTGTTGTACCTCGTCTCCATACTGATCCTATGATAAGGGACTTTTAGTCTCAGTGAACCCAACTGGTTAACAAAATCCAAATACATAAATAAATGATATAAATGTGCCAGCCTGCCGGCGCAGCAGAAAAATTCACTGCTGTGATGCTGGCGACCCAGGTTCAGGAACAGAATCTGGCGTCAGAGGGCCAGCTGGGGAGAAGGCTTGAGTGTCCGAAGACTGCTCATCTTCTCTCGGGGTATGCAGCTCAGCACTTGCTGACTCATGGCGGAGGCTGGGAGAACTCCAATGCATCGTGCCCTGTTGTTTAGGGGAGCATGATGGATGTCAGTGTATGCCCTGACAGTAGTGGCACGTCACGCTCTCACGGGGAGAAAAAAAGGACACATGCTCACTGACTGGACGGTTGCCAGTCCCTGGCCACCACAAAAAGACCCAGACAGCCGTACTGCCTCAGCAGCACCCTGGGCCAACAGTGGAGTGCGCTGGCCAGTCCCCCACTGGCGCCTTCCCCCTCTGGGGGGGGACTCATCCGGCAAAGAGTTATGCCGGGTTACCCGGGGAGGGCTGCGATGTGAGGTGGTGGCTGGTGGAGGGGATGAGTGCCGGCGGGGTCCATGGTGACCTGAAGGAATGGCCAGTCAGGGAGGAGCAAAAAAAAAAAGATACAAAAAGGCCTACCTTACATATGGAGTTCTCTTATATCTGGAGTACTTTCCACACCTCCCTTACTTAATACCTTAACTCTTGGTTAATTACAATGATATATTTGTATAACATACTTACGCACAAATATAAAACTTCAAAAAAAATACATACATTTCTATTTCAGTTTTATCATCCAAAAACAAATATTGCTTCACTAGTGGTAGTACTTCCAGTGTCACACTTGTGCACTAAACTGAGCATGCCTGAAGTCCTCAGAAAGCCCACTGGCGAGATCATTGGCTCCTCCCCTTCTTCTCGTGCACTCAACCCTCCATACCTCAGATCTATCAAGATGGAATCACAGGAAAAGTGAAGACTGACCAAAAGGCACTGCAACTGAGGTCTAGTAGCTAGAGCAGGTCTGGCAGGTTACTGTGACTATTAGCTCCTTTGGTCCTGTAGCCACCATATGGCATCGGAACCATCCATTGCTGAGCCCAACCCAAAATGGCCACCGGGAGAGAAAGAGTTAGAGGAATACTAGTAGTGAAACAACAGTTACAGATGAGCAACTTTATCTTACAACTACATGAATTCCTTCTACGTAGTTATACTTGTGCAGATTACCAACAGTACCCAGGCTGGAGGGGAGCAAGCTTTGGCTCACTTGCAGAGAATCTTCTGGATGAAGAATCCAAAAGCAGAATCACACTGAGCCCTTAGGTAGACACTGTAACGGGTCATGTACATGTGGGCGGATGGGCACGTGGCAGCCCTGTAGAACACCCTGACAGCTGCCACAGAGAAGGCTATGTGCCAGGTGGGGATTAACATGTAACAACAGTGAATGCAGGATAAAATCCAACAAGAAATGGTCTACTAGGAGGCAGACTGCCTTCAGAACATTTCATAAACAGTGAAGTGACTCCTCTAAACTCCTGTGTTCTCTGACATTAGCCCAAGACATGCAGCCCTGGCAGCTTCTCCTCACTGGCATGAGCATAGCCGGTTTTAGGCACCAGCGAACCCTGCGGTTGCTGGGGGCCCCTGCTCATGGGGGGCCCCCAACCAAAGAAGTTTAACTTATCTATTTTTAAACATTTTTTATTTTAATATATTTTTAAAACATCAGTAAAGGACTGTGCAGATCCTTCTGGTTATGTTATAAAATACCTCAACAAGCTATGATCCAGTCAATATGAGGTGGACAGGCAGCAATGGATGGGATGGGAAGAGCAGCCCCAAGAACTGACACTGCTGTGTCCTCCTAATTTTTTTTTAAAATACTACTGGTAATACTAAAACTATACACAGAAACAAGAAATTTAAAATTTGCCAGCAGATAACTACTGCTTGGCCCACTTAGTCTGCCCATTTTTCCCCACCTATCGTATCACCACCAATAAAATCTTGCACTTATGGGCTACAGTAAAACACATGGGCTAAAGGTGGGCCAAGTAGAGGGGCCCCATGACTTCACTAATTCTGCTGGGGGCCCCCAAAACCCTAAAGCCGGCTCTGGGCATGAGGTCTGCAAAAGAAAACCAGCAACTCCAAGGTCTGGTCTTAGTGAAACTGAGAAAACATGGGCCAAATTTTTTTTATTGGTACACAACAATGCCTTGTCCTTAAGGAACATTAAATAAGCAGAGTCCACTCAACTAGCTTGCCATTCAGCAGACCCACTTGGCCAAAGTGACTGCCACCAAGAAAGACACATCACCAGAGGCTTAGAGGGTTTCTTCATGAGCTTGATGAGGACCAGGTTCATGTCCCACACAGAAGAAAGCTCACAGAGGGAAAACATATAACCAAGGCTCTGAAGTTAGGGAGGGATAACACAATCTGTAGTTGTAGTGCTTTAATTTTTGCAATTTTATTTAACCTAGTGCTCCATACTGTGCTGCATCCTCTGCACCTGGTATTCACCTTTTGCAAAATCGTTAATTTATTGTACTTGCTGCACCTTTTCATATTGTCTGTTCTCCCCATCCAATCCCTCAGGAAACATCCAGAAAAGAAGTTACATGCTAACCATAACAGCAGATCATCGAGAGAACCGTTTCCATTAGGCCACACCTTTGGAATTACAGCTATCAGGCACTAGGACCACACAGAGAATTTTGCTAGTGGGGGACCAGCCACGATGACATCACGCGTCAGCGTCTACATAAACGTCGGTGGCCCTATCACTCCTCCGCTCCCCACTGGGGATCAGGCTCGAAAGACCGCTACCTGTGGGGAACCAAGAGATCAAACCAGCACCAAGCACACAAGGTGCTGGATATAACAGCCCTGGATTAGGATCATGGACAATATCTGAGGCAACCGTCACTGAAGCAGAGGGGGACGGAGGGAGGGACGGCATGGCCTAATGGAAGAGTTTCTCTTGAAGATCTGTTACTGTAATTACGTTAACTGTTCTATGTTCTTCAAGGATCACTCATCTATTAGGCCACATCTTTGGAATGAGTCCCAAGCAATTCCAAAAGGCACTAAGAGATTAGTACAGTCTAATACAGTCAAAACAAGAGGACTTGTAATATAGCAAGCCCAAAGACAGCACGTCTACAAGAGACGATGTCTAGACTGTAATGTTTAGTGAAAGTGTGGACAGTGCTCCATGTGGCTGCAGCACAAATATCAGCAGCAGGGACATTTCTGAAACAAGGAGTAGAAGTGGCCATCCTTCTTGTGACACGACCACAAACCACACCAGGAAGTTCCTCACCATACTTCCTATAACAGAACATAACACAATGTGCTAGCCATTTGGACAGGCTCTGCTTAGACACACACAGGGTGCCCTCTTTCCCGGGACGAATGAAACAAAGAGCTGACAGGATTGTCTAACATACTAAAATACCAGCAGAGGAGGGTCAATGGTCAGCATCCATACTGGGCGCAGACTCTGATGTCCCCTTCACCCCCTTGGGGTTCTCTCTCCCCAGTCCAGGATGTTCCCCTTGTGTTGGACTTCATCAGCTTCACCCGCCACCTATACCTGTCCCAGCCCCTCTTAAATCCCTCAGCAGTCTCTGCCTCACCAATCCCTTGACAGTGCATTCCATGGTTCCACCATCCTCTCAGTGAAGTAACACCTCCTCTCCCCAGAGTCTCCCCCTGCTCCACCTGTCCTCTAGTTGTCCCCCTCTTCCTTTGGAGCACCCGACTGAGCCTCCCTTATTAATTCCTTTATGTACTTGAAGACCTCTATCATGTCCCTCCCATCCCTCCTCTCCTCCAGGGTGTACATGTTGAGCTCCCTGAGCCTCTCCCCATAGGTCCTTTCCCCAGGCCCCGGATCATTTTGGTTGCCCTCCTTTGTACCCTCTCTAGGTGAGCAATGTCCCTCTTTAAGTACGGTCTCCAAAACTGCATGCAGTACTCGAGGTGCAGCCTAACCAAGCAGTTATACTGAGGAAGGATCACTTCTGCCCTTCTTGAGGTACTCTCCCTAGCGATGCATCCCAGCCTCCTATCTCCTTTTGCCGCTGCCCTCCCACAAGTCTCAGAGTTGTTCGTTCTGACATCCACCACCACCCCCCAGGTCCCCCTCACCCTTCGAGACTTGTAGTGCGTCTCCCCCCAGGGTATACACTTGGCACGAATTTCTGGCCCCCAGGTGTAGAACCCTGCATTTCCCCTGCACTGAACTTCAGTTTCCACTTTCTCGACCACCTTTACAGAGCCTCCTGGTCCTACTGCAGGACCATTCTCCCCATCTCCCTATCCACCACCGCTCCCAGCTTCGAGTCTGCTTTCTGCAGTCCTTGGTGCGATTCACATAGTATCTCAACATTCTATGTACATCTAAAGTATGGGGCAATGCTTCCCCTTAATTGGCATGCTCGGGATAGTAAACAGGAAAGTGTATTGTTTCATTTGGTGTAAATTCAGATACCACCTTCAGGAGAAACTTAAGATTTGTACGCAAAGAAACCATCCTTGTACAAAAATCAAATAGGGAGGCTTGCACGTTACAGCCTGCAGCTCTGAAATCCTTCAAGCAGAAGTCATGGCAACTAAAAATATAATTTTCCTTGATAGAAAACATAGGCCACAAGTCACGACCGACTCAAATGGGAGCCAACATGAATTTCTCAAACACTAAATTCAAGTCCCAGAAAGGGACTCAATTACAAATAGGAGGTTTCATATGCAGAATACCTCTCAAAAAAGTACAGGACTCCTCCAGTTGTGCAACCGTACATCCATCAATAATGCCATGAAAAGCTGATACAGCTGCCAAATGCTCCTTAAGTGAAGAATACTGTAGGCCAGAATCTGACAGGGACAGCATGTACAGGCAGCTTGATCAGTGGAAAGGCGCCTTTTATAAATGAAATTAGATTTGATTTTACTCCAGCACTGCATTTACAGGACATGCGAATGGGTCCAAATTCTTGGAAGCAGCCCACAGAGTGAACCGCTTCCACTTCAGTGACTAAGTACGCCTGGCAGAAGGCTTTCCAGCTGCAACCAGAACATCGGCAACTTTAGGGAATACCCCAAAACGTGCAATGCTTATGTTTTTGGGAGCCACACACACCTGCCATGCTTATGTTTTCAGCAGCCATACATGCATATGTAGGGACTTCCAAGTCTGGGTGGACCAGGCACGCCTTGGCCTGTGACAACAGACCCCAACAAAACAGTAGAGGTACTGGAGGCTCCACTGCCAATCATTGTAGAACCATATTTGGAAGGCCATAACAGAGCAGTGAAGATGAGGGTGGCACCCTCCATCTTCAGCTTGAGTAGCACCCTCTGTATTAGAGGAACTGGGGGGAAATGAGTACAGGAATTTCTCTGTCCAAGAGAGGGACAATGCGTCTCTCCACAAAACTCCAGGCCCTGGAGCAAACAAGCAGAAACACAGACATTTTGCACTGTGTGGGGATGCAAACAGGTCCAACTCTGGACAACCCCATCTTGCGAAGAGGTTGTCTACCATGGAGGTCAGCAGTTCCAATTCATACATCCAGGATGGTGAACTGCTTAGCCTGCCTGCTCATATGTTTTGGGTACCTGAGAGATGCATGGTTAACAGATGGAGACCTCAGGACAGAGTCCAGTACCATACTCTCATTGTCCCCCTTATTTGTTGATATAATGCATCACACTGGCATTGACCATCTGGACCTGGTGTTGAATGCTCCTGAAATGCTTGGAGGCTGTACAGAACAGCTCTCAATTCCAGAACACACTGATGCGTAATTTGACTTCTACCTAGCATCATAACCCTTTTGTCTGATAGGGTCCCAGATGCACTCCTCATCCAGAACCTGAGGCATCTGCAGTGAGGATCCATACAGGAGTAGAGATAAGGAATGCAATGACTTTTAAAATATTTTTCCAATCCATCCACCACTTTAGCGCCCTACACAACAGATGCGTGACAAGGACCTTTTGGTCCAGCTCATCTGTCAGTTAATCCCACTGGACCTGGAGAGTCCACTGTGGTATACACATGTGCCAACGGGTCAGTGGCACCATCCCAATAGCTACACCCCCAAGGCCCAAAAGGCGTAACATGCCCATGCAGGAATGCAGTGACTTCTGTATATTAGCTGTGCTTGAGCGATCAGACTTTCCGTCCTGTCCTGTGACAGGAAAGCACATCCCTGCTCTGTATCTAAGACTGCTCCTATGTACTGCAGTCTTTGGCAGGGAATCAGCACCAAGTTAAGGATCTTCACTGTGACCCCCCAAGTCATCAAACAACTGTCATGTCCCCAATAGAGTATGCAGTAAAGCCCCTCTGGAGTTAGCCTTCAGAAGCCAATCATCCAATTCAATTCAATTCGTGTTTATTTATAAAGCGCCTTTCAAAATCAAGGCGCTGTACATGATAATAAAACAAAGATCAACAATAAGCAAATAAACTATAAAGAAAAAGCCAAGTTAAAAAGATAAGTTTTTAAAGCAGTTTTAAAACTATCGACGGTAGAGGAACACATACAGGCCTTCCCTGCGAAGGGCTGCTGCCACTAGTGCCAAACATTTGGTAAAGACCCATGGCACAGATGTCAAGCCAAAGGACTGTTGGCTTTTCTGATCTTGATATGAAGGTATACATCCTTCATGTGTAGGGAGCACAGCCATTCCCCTTTTTCCATAAGGGGAATCAGAGATTGCAGGGATACCATATGAAATTTCTTTTATTCTATGTAGAAGTTGAGATTGCTGAGTATGACAGGGCTGAATAAGACCCTGTCCCATTTGTTATGCAGAAAGAGTTTGATGCAAGGATCTGTTCTATCCTCTCCTTTTCTGTCTCTTGTCTGGTTGAGCAACCAAATGTTCTTGCGAGACCTAGGAATTGATCACTCTGATGGTCTTGCAATTCTCTGTCGCTTCGCTATCCTTCTGTATTCACTTGCTGGTTCTGTCTTTTTCTTCCTCCCTGTGTATCTGCTGTTGTAAAAATATATGTGAAACTTTATGTGAAACTGGGATCCCTTGGTTTAAAACTGTATATAGTGATGATGTTGAAATGATTGCAAAAAGCTGTTCGGAATTTTGGAGGCTAACCCATGATGCAGTTTGAGCTCCTCTCAGGCTTGTTGCACATGCAAAGAAACTGACAAGAACATTTTGAGAAAAACAGGATGTCTTCTTAACAAGTTCCCAGGCAAAGACTTATAAAAAGAGCAGCAACGGTTTTGCTGGAGAGAGAGAGAGAGAGAGAGACTGAAACTTGGAATTAGAGATACCCTCAGATGAAGGACTTTGTTTTTTCTGTTTGTACTGCCTCTGTAAATAGTTCTACTGAACAATTTTTATTTTTATTTTACTGTTATTGATAATAGAATGCTATTTGTGAATTTTACAACTTCTCCTGGTCTTCCTATGCTTCCTGACCTGTGCCTCGATGCCACCGAGGTCTAGTACTGGATGCAGATCCCCTGTCCATTTTAGGACCAGGAAATATCTGGACTAGAACCATTTGTTTCTCTGGGATGGAGGACCTGGTTCTATAGCTTGTTTTTGAAACAGTGACTGCATTTCTTCCTTCAGAAGTGACAAATGTCCCGGACAATAATTAGAATGAGGCAGAGGATGATCTGGAGAGGTTTCTAACAGCTCCAGAGCATGCCTCTTGCAATTATCTCTAGTACCCATTGGTCTGTTGTAATCGCCTGCCACTGGTTTAGGTGCAGGGAGATCCTGCCCCCCACAGCTACCCCTGGAGGTAACAGTGGAAGTCAGGTTATAGTCTGAGACGAATCAGGCAGAAATAGTAGGGTCAGTGCCACCAATACAGACTGCTTTGGGTGATTTTGAATGGGCACCTGGAGAGCGCAGCCCAAGAAAAAAGCTACCTCCCCTACCTCTGCCTTGCTGATGGTGGACACGGGCACCTCTTGCAATAGGCTGACGAAAACAGCCCCCCCACGACCCCTAGATGGAGTAGAGTAAAGGGACTTAACAGAGCTGAAGGTAATTTGGGATATCTGAAGACTCCAGAGTGTCTCTTCAGTATCATAACCAAACAGTTTTGTCCCCCTAAATGGAGCATTCAAAACTACCCAGCAAAACCAGCAACTCTAAAACAACAAAAAAGTGTCTCATACATATGCCTGAAGCAGCAGCTCTGGTACAAGCATCAAAGACATCATAGGCAGAACTCAGCAGATGTTTGTCAAACAAAGGTCAGGCTTATATTCCATCTCGTCGTCGACCTCCCTGTCAAACGCAAGAGCCGCAAACGTCACCGGCGATAATGGCAGCAGCTGTGAAGGAGGAATCTGTTGTGTGCTGCAAGTAGTCATCGACAGGAGCAGAGTGCCTGACAGTCCCATTGACAGAACAGCAGCCTGCAGAGGTAAGCAGGCAAAATACATTGCATCATCTCTGAAAACAATGCTAAGCACAGCCTAAGAGTAGATGACGCCCTGGCCAGTGGCTGTGACAACTTGCATCAACAACAGGCATTGATTCGATGATGATGGCGTTGTACCGTTTAACAGGTATGGCAGAACCTAAGCCAGACCCCAACCTTGGTGTCTCAGCGATGATTGGGGGGTGGCTGTCTTCAATGCCAGCAGAGCAGGCAATGATGCCGACTGACTACCTGGTCTCAACGGTGACTGAGACCCCGCCGTGGAAGCAGACTTCTACTTGCCTCAATGCTTACACTTGTGTCCCGACGATGAAGATGACTGTGACAACAACCATTCTCTGTGACCATCATGGCCACACTTTAGACTTGCTATTCTTGCTGGGTCTTGAGGTCACTGACCTCAGGACTGAGCGGGTCACTTGGTCCGATCATTGTACGGTAGAGTTCTCGTTTGGGCCCTTCCCTCCATGATGGTCCCTCCCCTGCTGAGATGGTCAGCTATCGCTCTTTAAGGGGATTGTCCCCAGAGGGACTTTTGGAGGTAGTTGATTTTTCTGGTGTAAATGCTGCATGTGCGATTGATTGGGGTGAGGTGGTGGCGGCCTACAATGGGGATGTTTTCAAGGCACTCAAAGCCATCACACCGGTCCGTATATGACCCAGGCCTTCTTGCTTGAGACCCCCATAGTTTGGTAAGGCTCTCAAGGAGCTGAAGACCAAGGGTCGGAAGTTAGAGCGTTGCTGGCGAAGGACACAGTCCATGGAGGATAGACTGGCTTTGAGAAATCATTACAATGATTATCAAAGGGCAATTGACCATATGAAGGCAGAGTTCCTGTCCCGGGAGATTGCTGCAGGGAATAATAGACCAGCTCAGCTCTTTCGGACTGTGAACAGACTACGTCATCCAGTCTGCCTATAGCCAAAAAGGGCTTTTTCAGTCACACTTTGCAAAGAGTCTGCTCTGTTCTTTTCTGACAGGGTGTCCTCTATTCAGGCCGGGATCTCGCCAGTTGGGCAAGATTAGCCCCGCAGTGGGGGGCCTGGTTGGAACAGGGGCACTAATACTGTCAGGGGAGTTTCAGCCAGTGGAGGTGGCCAAGGTTGTTGAGACTAGTTCGGAGCTGTGGACCACCTATTGTGAATTGGACCCTGGTCCAACTCGTCTCCTAGTGGGATGCACCGTAGACACTGGTCCAGTGTTCGCCAGGATAGTCCGGTGTTCACTCTTGGAAGGGTTCTTCTCTGATGCCTTGAAGGAGGCGTTGGTGAGGCCCTTTCTGAAAAACACACCGGTCGACCTTGACGTCCTGGCTGCTCACTGAGGTGGGCTCCACACCTGCGGAGGGGTGGGATGGTTGGGGGGTTATGTTTTGATTGTAATTTGTTCTCTTTGTTGGTTTGTTTTATTGTTTTGTTGTATACTTATATTGAAAACTTCGTAAAGTACATTTTCTAATTAAAAACAAACAAAAAGTTCTCTATCCCAGTCCTTAGAATTTGGTGGCTGCGTCTTGGTCGACGTGGATGGTGACAGTGATTTTGAGCCTTGCTCCTTCTCCAAGCTGCTTATGCTTTTTGGAGAAGGAAAGTTTCTAGTGCTTTTTTATGGTGTTGCCTTGTTGCTTGCTTGAAACCCTGGCAGATCTCACAAGTCCTAATGTTGTAAGACAGGCCCAAACAGCAGACACAAATGGTGTGAGAGTCTTTATAAATTTTGTCTCCACGCTTACAATACCAAAATAACGCAGCTGTTGATTTCAGCGGCATGCAGAAATGACAAAAACACTATAGTAAACTAAAGAATGAATGACAATGGCTAGTCTTTATTATTCGGAAAGTACCTTTGAGCTGAAAGTTAGTTAATAAAGGTTCTACATTAAACACAGAGCTTCGACATAGGTACAGAACATTAAGACAAAGTTCAGAGTACATGTAGCACGTCTGATCAAATTACCACAAACAGTAAACAATTCAGGATTACAAGGCAAAAATCACAGAGAACTGAGTAAATGACTGAATCACTATAGTGCATCAGGAGCAGCCAGGAAACAGCTTTAACACACATTTATTTTTATTTATTTTTTATTTACTTTTTGTTGACTGGGTAAGGTGCGCTAGCCACAGCAATGTCTATTTTCAGGCACAACCCGGGAGTTTACAGAAACAAGACATTTGTTGAACAAAGACAGTACAATCATAAACAGTAAATGCTTAGACAACAATAAAACAGTGCAGGCAGGAGAAAACAATAAGTATAATTGATTCAACAATAATGTATAACATAGAACTAAAAGAGAGCAATACAATAAAGCCGTTAGGCACCATTCAGGAAGTGAAATGGGGAGAGATTTTGGGGCCTAAGACAAGTAGCAAACACAGTATCCTTCTCAGAGGTGCTGCCTGTCAAAGGCATGGGGGAGGCGAGGGTAATTGGCACCATGCAGTTTAATGAATGGTTGAAAAAATGGTGCGGAGCACAGGGGTTTGGCTTCATTGGGGACTGGGGTTCCACCTGGAGGGACACCAGCCTATACTGGCAGGATGGTCTGCATCTGTCCAGGAAGGGAACAAGTCTTTTGAGCAATCGGTTTAAATGCTTCATTGGCAAGCTTTTAAACTAGTCAAATGGGGAGGCACTGACAAGCAGCAGAAAAATCCTAGCCTCTCCCTACAAAACAGGGTACTAAATGAGAAAAAGACCAAGGTAGAACGGTCAGTGGGGGATGCTGCAACAGAAGGTAAGGCCATCAAAAAATGGAGAGCAATGAGTACCAATGCCCGTAGTCTAGGTAACAAGCTTCCTGAATTAGTGGCCTTGATGGAGGAGGAACATCTGGATATCGTGGCAGTCACAGAAACATGGTACACACAAAACCATGACTGGGACGTAAACATACCAGGATACACTATCTACAGGAGGGACAGGGAGGGTAAAAGAGGGGAGGAGTAGTTCTTTACATAAGGGAAGGAATAAAAGCAACAGAACAAAAGGGTAAACAGGGAGGAGAAGAAGCACTGTGGGTAAATTTGGAGACAGGCAATGGCACCACAATCCGCACAGGGTTAGATACAGACCTCTTCTCAGGGGAGGAAGTGGACAAGGAAATGATAGAAAGTATACTTAGAATGGCAGAAAAAGGGAGATATTGCTGATGGGTGATCTGAATATGCAGATGTTAACTGGAGCGCAGTTGCAGCTGCCACTCAAGAGTGCAGTTATTCTAGATGCCCTACAGGGGCATGCCTTAGACAACTAGTACTGGAGCCCACTCAGAGGGAGCAATATTAGACTTGATACTCTCAAATGGAGATGGAGAGAGGATCACAGATGTAGAAGTGGGTAGCCATCTGGGAACTAGCGACCATCGAACAGTATGGTTCACAATAAACACAGCAATAGAGTCAAGCCATACAAAGACAAAAGTACTGGACTTAGGAGGGCTGACTTTTGCTAAAATGGGTGAGTGCCTAGGAATGCACTAGCAAATGGGCGGAAGGAGGGTGGAAGAACAATGGTAATAATAAAACTGCCATCACAGAGGTAACGAGCCTTTGTGTGAAGCAAATAAACAAAACAAGATGATGTAAGAAACCACTATGGTTCTCAAAGGAAGTGGCAGGAAGGTTCAAGAGAAAAAGAAAGCATTCAGGAAGTACAAGGAATTGCAGCAGGAGCAGGACAGAGAACTGTATCAGTTAAAGCAAAAGAGGCTGGGAAGGCAGTCAGAACAGCAAAGGCCCAAACTGAGGAAAAGATAGCCAACTCAGTTAAGAAGGGAATAAAACCTTTTATAGGTACATCAGGGAGCAAAGGAAGACCAAGGGAGGGATAGTGAGGCTTAATAAAGGGAGGGAGGGTGGGCAGAGGGAGAATGTGAAAAGGCAGAGATACTAAACAAATATTTTGCTCAGTATTTACAAAGGAAGAGGAGGTACATAAAACAAACAGTAGTAACACTCTGGATACAGAAGTTGATACCAGCCCATTTACAGAAGAAAGGGTTCTGAAAGAACTCTTAAAACTGAAGGTGGACAAAGCAATGGGGCCTGATGGGATTCATCCCAGAATTCTAAAAAACTAAGGGTAGAACTAGTGACACCATGACTACCCTCTTTAACAAATCATGGGAGGATGGGTGGTACCCGAGGACTGGAGGAGGGCAGATGTGATTCCCCTTCACAAAAGTGGGAGCAAGGCAGAAGCAGGAAACTATAGACCTGTTAGTTTAACCTCAGTGATAGGGAAATGATGGAATCACTTCTAAAGGAAAGAATTGTCGCGATCTGGAGGCCAGAAGGCACAGGACCCTAGGCAGCATGGATTCACAGCGGGAAGGTCATGCCAGACTAATCTGATAGATTTCTTTGACTGGGTGACCAAAGTAGTAGATCAGGAGGGGCTGTGGACATGGCCTACCTAGACTTAACAAGGCATTTGACACAGTCCCACACAAAGATTAATATATAAGTTAGCCAGCCTGGGAGTGGGTCCCAAGATGACAGCCTGGGTAAAGAATTGGCTGGAGAATAGGACACAGAGAGTAATAGTAAATGGAGTCCACTCAGAAGAAAGGAGGGTTACTGGCGGTACCGCAGGGTTCAGTATTAGGACCAGTCCTCTTCAATGTCTTTATAGCGACATTGCAGAAGGACTGGAAGGAAAGTATGTCTCTTTGCAGATGACACTAAGATCTGCAACAGAGTTGATGCACAAGGTGGGGTGGAAAGGATGAGAAGGGACTTGGCAAGGTTAGAGGAATGGTCAAATATATAGCAGCTTAGATTCAATGCTAAGAAGTGCAAGGTAATGCACCTGGGAAACAAAAACCCAGGGGAAGAGTACACAATGGGGGGTGAGATACTAACAACAACAAAAATGGAAAGAGACCTGGGGGTAGTCATATCAGATGACCTAAAGGTGGGCAAGCAATGTGAGAAGGCAGCAAGGAGGGCTGGGGATACTGGGATGCATAGGAGAGGCATCACTGTAGAAAACAAGGAAGTTATTATCCTCTGTACAGACAGCTGGTGAGACCCCATCTGGAGTACTGTGTGCAGTTCTGGAGACCCAATCTCCGCAAAGACATAGACAGGATGGAAGCTGTCCAGAGGAGGGCAACTAAAATGGTGCAGGGTCTGCACCGGAGGACATATGAAGAGAGACTTAAGGAGCTTAATATGTATAGCCTCGAGGAAAGGAGGGAGGGGGGGACATGATAGAAACTTTCAAGTACCTCAAGGGAATCAACAAAGTCCAAGAGGGTAGCATCTTTCAAAAAAAGAGGTGTGCAAGAACAAGGGCACAATTTGAAGATAGAGGGGAGGCGGCTCAGAGGTAATTTAAGGAAGTATTTTTTTCACAGAGGGTTGTGGATGCATGGAATGGCCTTCCGGAGGAGGTTGTGGAGTCAAAATCAGTGGTGGAATTCAAGCATGCATGGGATAGTCATAAGGCAATTCTGGGGGGTGGGGGTAGGAAGAAGTAGGCTGCTGGTTAACTAGGATCTGCAGCTTATCCAGTAGGTAGCGAAATGGGCAGACTGGGTGGGCCAAGCGGTCCTTATCTGCCGTCACATTCTATGTTTCTATGTTTAAGAACAAGTACCATTAAAATGGCCATATAAGATGGATATAGGAGAGTCAGGAATTGAATGGGGGTAGGGATGCAATAAAAGGGAAGGAGGATAGGACAGGATAGGAAATTAAGGCAAGGCAAAGAGATGAGGACTAGATATAATAAAAGTAGGGCAAGGAGGTGACTGGAGGAAAGTGCAGAGCTTAGCTATTGAGGTGAGGGGGTGCATAGATCAGGAAGAGATAATGGGCTAAGGGGGTTTGAAGCAGAAGCAGGAATCAGCGAGATGGTCATGTAGCAATTTTTTGAAAGAGGCATAGGATGATGCTAGCCATATAGCTAGAGGGAGGGAATTCCAGTGTTGAGGGGCATAACAGGAGAAGGTGCTAGCACCTTTGGAGGAGTGGTGTCTAGGAATGAGGACGGGGCATTTGCAGTCGAGCGTAGACCATAGCTGGATGTCTGGATGAGAAATAGTTCTGCCAAGGGCTTCAGTGTTTGGTTACGGATGATATTATCTATGATCAAGGCATATGCAAAGTCTCTGGAGGCACCCAGAGAAAGCCATCCTAGTTCAGCGTATAGGAGGCAGTGGTGTTTCATCCGATGTAAGGAGGATGCATATCTACAGATATTATTGTAAGTGACATCCCACTTCCGAAGACTAGTTTTACCTGCTGAGGCACACACTGCAACCCCATAGGTGAGTGACGGAAGGAGTAAGCCACGACCTATGGAAAGCCTCGCTGAGGGGGTGAGCACATAGCTGGAACGGTAGGCCATACCAATTTCATGTTAGCCAGCTTGCAAGTTTGTTGAATATGGAGATCAAAAGTAAGAGTCGGATCAAGTGTGAGACCAAGATATTTAAATGAGGGTACCACTCCAACAGAGTAACCATTTATAGCAATGACACTGAAAGTAGGTTGACAGAGTTTGAGTTTGGCATTAGAACCAAATAGCGTGGCTTGAGTCTTAGATACATTCAAGACAAGTTTATGGCCGAACAGCCACTTCTGAATTCGTTGAAAGTCGTTGGTTAATTTCAGTAATATTTTTCGCACTGGTGTAAAGAACAATATCATCAGCGTATAACAGGGAGGCAGTCTGGAGAATGTTAGAGGTGATGATATTTATAAAAATGGAGAAGAGCAGGGGACTGAGAATAGAACCTTGTGGCACGCCAATGTTTATGGTAGCATAATCAGACAAGATGAAGTTGAATTTAACTTGCTGAGTGCGATCCGACAGGTAGCTGTCAAACCATGCAGTGACACTCGGTGAGAAGCCTAGGGATCTAAGAGCAGCTAGGAGGATGGGAAGGTCGACAAGGTCAAAAGTTTTAGTCATGTCTATAAAAACTGTCCCCATTAGGAGACCAGAGTCCATGGCCGATAGGGTATCATACGTAAATTTGAGTAATGCAGTGGTGGTGCTGTGACTCTTATGGAAACCATGCTGTGCAGTTGTAAGAAGGTCATATTTCTGAAGAAAGTCAATGGTTTGGGTGGCTATGAGCTTCTCAAGGATTTTGTTGAGGACAGACAATATGGCAATAGGCTTATAGTTGGCGGGGTTTTTACGGTCACCCTTTTTGAAGACAGGGGTAATCCTGGCAGTCTTCCAGATGTCGGGAACATAGCTGTGACACAGGGAGAGGGTAAAGATCCTGGCAAGAGGTGCAGCTATGTATGGGGCAGCAAGTTTTAGGAGCTTAGGTTTTATATTGTCAGACCCAGCTGCAGTGAAGTCGGAGATGTTGTTGAGCAGTCTTTGTACATCCCGGCGGGTGACAAACTTGAAATGAAATTTGGACCCGGAGGCTTCAGGTTGGACATTTAAGTTCGGTGTAGCCGGGAAGGATGAGGTATAATTGGTACAGTCTGAAAACTGAGCATTGAAAAAGTTTGCGATTGTAGAGGGATCGTTGCAGTGGACACCACTGAGAGACATGTCAGCTTGGGTGGGGGCTGGACGTGATCCTAGGAAGCACTTAATATGGGACCAGAATTTTTTGGAGTCACCATATGATTTAATTAAAAGATCCTTACAGTACGCACTCTTGGCCCTTTTGATATCCTTTTTGCAAGAATTTCAGAGTGCTCTGTAGGAATTAAGGTCAGCTGGTAGCCCTGTCTTTTAGCAGTGAAGCCAACATTTGTCTCGCTGTCATAGTTTTGAAAGAAGGCCGGACTTAAGCTAGCGGGTATGTTTGTTTTTTTACACAACGGGTAACAAGAGGGCAATGTTTGTCCTCAATCGCCAAAAAGCGAGTCAGGAATAGATTTAGAGTCGTCTGAGGGTCATCAGATTCAAAAAGAGGGGTCCAGTTGATTGTGACAATGTCCAGTAAGAAGGACTGTGAGTCGAGGTGCACGTAGTTTCGGAAAGTGATAAAATGAGGCTTCGACGGGGAGGGCCTAGTCTTACCCCATACACAAAAGGCAGGGGAGTGGTCTGTGATGGCATCTGCTAGTATGCCAGAGGAGACTATATTTTCCGGGTGGTTCGTCATTATCCAGTCCAGCAGAGTACTAGAGTTAGAATGCTGTGCAGTTCTAGTTGGGTCACTAATCACCTGGTGAAAGTTGAAACTTTAGGTCTTAGACAGTAGTGTGGGTTGAGAGTTGCCCAGACAATTTAGATTGAGATCCCCAAGTATAAGAACCTCATTTCTCCCAGAAAGAAGAGAGGTCTGATCAAGCAGCTCATCAGGACCTTTTAAGCCACTAGAAGGGGGGTTGTAAGCAGAAACAATATGAAGTTTTTTAGAGCCAAGAGTAAGAAGAACATGTAGTGCTGCACTGTGGACTAGGGGGGACGAGCAGATCATGGAGAGATGGAGATGATCTTTAAAATAGACAGCTGAACCACCCCCTCTTTTGGGAGCAGGTCTGTCAGATCTCAAGAGGTTGTAGGAAGGAGGTGAGCAACGGGAGTCCTGGATGGAAGGTTTAAGCCATGTTTCAGTACGACAGATGATATCAGGTTTGTAGAGGGTGGCCCAGGATTCTAATTCAGCAAAACTGTGTAGCAGGCTCCTGATGTTGTGGTGCACCACTGTGACCCTAAACATTTGAAAGGGGACTATGTATATTGTTGGCCGGTCCTGGGTTAGAATGAACATCTCCAGAAAGCAATAGGGCCAGTAGGAGGAGATACCAGAGTTTATGTCACAGGAAGGGACATGAGGTACGCATATTCAAGGGGCAGTATTTTAGGGCATAGGAAACCATCTGGATCCAGGGCCTATGTAATATAAGTGGAGTAGGGTCACAACGGAGTGAGGGCAACAGGAGAAGGTTACAGTGTTGGTAGTCATTTGGCATGTAATGTGGGATAGCCGAGGGGGCTTGGGGAACAACAGGCAAGGATAGGTGCAGCAAAGCAAGAGAGGGCACAAGAAGAGACAGTAACATGAAGAGTTTCATTGTTTACAGACCTTGGTACTGGCTTGTAAAGAGGGTGAAAGTCAGGAGCAGCCAGGAGGAAGAGAAGTGAGAGATCAGAGCTGGCAGTGGAGTGGAAGTATAGATAGATATAGTTAGAGTCAAGAGCGAGATGGAGACCAAGGTTAGCCTGTCAGGAGTGGGAAGAAAGAGCACAGGATGCAGAGAGCTAATTGGAAAGGAGCTAACAGAGGGAGGTGGAGCAACCGAGTATTTAAAGGAGGCCTGGGCAGGGGTGGGGGAGGCTGGAGAAATTTAGCTGGCTTACGCAGCACTCGACATTAGCAGGAGACAAATCAGTCCAGAAAATCAATGATAACTCAATACAGAAAGGCGCACCAATCGGAAGAGGCTTAGGAGGCAGAACAGACCAATCAGGATCTGCTTGCCAAGAGCCGCACCAATCGGAGGCCTCAGTGCCAAAATTTCAATTTGCGGCAGTACCTGAGGTTGGGATCCGGGGCAGAGGACCGCGAGGGCGGTCAAGAAGTGGCCGTGGAGTCGGGCGGCAGTGTCCAAAGGCAGCAAGTGATCCGCCACTCAAACTGAAAGCGCTGCTCCTGGCGCTGGTCCCTGGGCAGGAAAAGGGGATAACAGATAAATATAGTAGCACCGAGACGAGGGGGTGGGTGGCTGGTGGCAGACTGTCAGCAGAGGGTGGGGTGTTAGCAGTAAATTACAATGGCAGAGCAGTTAGAAACAGCAGGTGTGAGAGTAGGAAAAGGAAAACAATAGGCAGAGGGAGGGTGGAAAAGCAACGAGGTGAAAGTTTGCAGAGATGGGGTAGGGTTAATAATCTCAGAGAGTGAGAGGAGGCAAGTAAAAGAGATGGATGGATGGGGGGTGAGATGACAGGAAAAAATGCACAATACTTTAAAGATCAGGCAGAGAGACAGAGCAGCAGAGGAAAGAGAATTAGGCAGAGGTACAGAATAATAGCAAGGATTGAGCTGAAAGTAGCAAAGCGGGCAGCATAAACTTTTAAATCTAACACTAACACACAGCAGGCAGGGTACATAAGCGCTACAAATATCCACTTTAGAAATAGGTAACAGATCTAAGCAGAAATAAAAGAAATTTAGCCAGCTTTAGCAGCACTCGACTTTGCAGGAGACAAATCAGTTCAGAAAATCAATGATAACTCAATATAGAAAGGCGCACTAATTAGAAGAGGCTTAGGAGGCAGAACAGACCAATCAGGATCCGCTTGCCAAGCATCGCACCAATCGGAAGCTTCGGTGCCGAAATTTCAGTTTGCGGCAGTACCTGGGGTTGAGATCCGGGGCGGAGGACCGCGAGGGCGGTCAAGAAGTGGCCATGGAGTCGGGCGGCGGTGTCCGGAGGCGGCAAGTGATCTGCCGCTCAAACTGAAAGCGCTGCTTCTGGCGCTGGTCCCAGATGTTGCTACAATTGGAGTTACCTGGGAAGGTAGTGTAGGAAAAGGAGGTAGGGAGAATGTTAGAGGTGAGGGGGTGCGTGAGGAGAGAATAGTTAAGGGTGAGAAAAAGGGAGGGTAATGTGTGGTTGGAGCAGGAAGGGCGATAGCAGGGGGTAACCAGGATAGGATTAGGAGGCCTGGCCTAGCCAGTAGTAAAGATAGAGGGCTAAGAGGAGGACCGTCAATTACAAAGTGCGTAGTTGGGGAGAGTATATTTCTAAGGTTAAGTAGTCAAATAGGGTAGGCCTTCGCAAATACTGTTAGGTGAGGAGAGGGTGGCACCAAAGGGGGTATTAGATTCCTGGACGGCACTCACAGGTACTGTCATTTGCTAGGTGCTGCCTCAGCTTATGCTTGAAGGCTGGCAGAGTCATGGTGTTAATTATAAAGGCAGGGAGCTTGTTCATCCAGAGTGGGGCCCTACAGGCAAACAATCTTTGTCCTAGTGATGTTCTCCTGAATGGGATGCTGAGACAGCCATGGGTATTGCCTCTGGTAAAGTGCTGTGAATGGGCTGGATTAAAGATCTGGAGGATACATGGAGGGGAAAGACCCAGTTGCACTTTTTTACCCAGTAGGCAATACTGGAGTTTAATCCTCGCATTCAGGTTGAGCCATTTGACTTGTTCAAAAAGTCTGTAAGTATGTGTGAGCTTGTCTGCCCCCAGGACCAGTCTGCAGGCTTTATTAAGGGCAGTGGAAACACTTTTGAGAGCCATGTTCAATGCAGTGCTGTACACCACTAGACCATAGTCTATGACTGATAGTATAGAGCTGGTTACTGAGACTCGTAGTGCTGCTGGCTAAGATAATTTCTGTGTCTATACAGGACCCCTAGTCTGGTGTTGACCGATTTAAGCACATGGTTAATGTGATGCGTGTATGATAGGGTATCATCGATTAAGACCCCCAGGTATCTGAACATGTGGACTTGTTCTAGGGGCTTCGCCCTATTGTTTGTGATGGTAAGTTGAGGGTTCTTTTTTTCTGTGTTGGTGGCTGACGAAGAGCATGGTCTTGTTTTTTTTTTTTTTATAGCTGAGCAGAAGTTTCTGCTCACAGAACCAATCCTTTAACTGGCTGAAGGTGGACTCAAGAACCTTAGTGAGTTGTTCTAGTTGGGAGCTGCAGTTTAGGATGACCGTGTCATCAGCGTATAGAATGATTTTGCTGGGGCAGGCTTTCGGTAGGCTATTTAGGAAAAGGCTAAACAGTATGGGTCCCAGAGTAGACCCTTGGGGGACTCCCAGTGAGACCTCACTTGTTGCTGATATTGCCGTCCAAATTTTTGCGGATTGCAATCTGCAGAAGAGGTAGTCCTTGAACCATTCAACCGAGGCAGAGGAGAGGCCTAACTGCAGTAACTGCTGTAGCAGTAGGTGGTGGCTGACTGTGTCAAAGGCCTTTGTGAGGTTAATAAAAATTGACCCCACAATACTACCTCCATCTAGGGCCTGGTGGATTTAATCAGAGAATTCAACTAAGGCAGTCGAAGTACTGGGGTTTTTTCGAAAGCCATGCTGCTGCGTGCACTGAATGTTATACTTCTGCAGGTAGCCTGTGATCTGGTCCGAGATTATCCTTTCCAAGGCCATGGGGGGGGGGGATGAAGATCAGCCAGTAGTTTGCTGTACTGGACCGATCTCTGCTTTTGTAAACTGGGGTGACAAGTGCCTGCTTCCAGAGTTTGAAGAATTTGGCCAGGGTAAGGGGTTTATTGAAAATTTTTGTGATGGGTACTAGTACCTCGTCCAAGGTTAGGGTCACTATTTTTATATCTAATTTATCACTTCCTTGCCTGGTTTTCCCTAGTACCTTCTTTACGCATTTCTTGGCCTCCTGGACAGAGTACGCTTCAAGTAGAATAGTGGATGGTTGTTATCTCTGATGGGGCTCCCAGTGTGTAATTTGGGTGCTGAGAGATAGTCGGGGGAGGGGGGGAAGAACAGAGCTCAGGTCCGTGAATGATGTGTTGAAGCAGTCTGCAATCAGGTGTAAGTCCTGGGGGATGTTTCCTTTGATGTTGAGCAGAAAGGGTTGCTTTTTCTCTTCTTTCCCTAATAGGTCTTTTATATTACCCCAGAACTTCCTACAGTCTCCCCAGGTTTTCTCTAATTGTTCTCTATGATATTTAGCTTTGGCGAGTCTTATATCATGGGTACATTTATTTCTTGCAGCCCGATAAACTTGATAAACCTGGGCAGTCAAAAGCATTTCCTCAACAGGTCCAACAAGAGTGATCAATGGCAGGATAAGAACTGAGGAGTGATAGGGCCGCCAACTTTTATGTAGACACGGATACATGTCATTGTGGCTTGCCCCTGGCTAGTTTCCGTGTGGTGCTGGTGCCTGATGGCTCTAGTTCCAAAGGTGTGGCCTAATGGAAGAGACAGCCTTGAAGAAGATCGAGCTGTTACCATCTCAGTATGTCTAAGTAAGTTAGTTGGGAGGAAGGAAGGAATCAATCAAAAACTTTATTTATAAAGTGCCCCCTTTCTGGGGGCTCGCAGTGCTGTATAATATACTCATATAACGTATATAAAATCGACCATAAAACACATTTTAGAGCATGAACGTGTATCAATTTCAAATTATAATATTTGCAAAATCAATGATAGTCACTAATTTTAAATATCACATATTATAACAAGCTAAACGCTTGCTCAAACAGGAGTGTCTTGAGCCCCCTCTTAAGGGCTTCCACCAAGGTGGCCTCTCTAAGATAGACCAGAAATGAATTCCACAGGACAGGTGCAGCCATGGGGGGGGGGGGAAGGAAGGAAGGAAATATAGCAGCCAAATGCACCTTGAGAGATGTCACATAGAGCTCTGTCAAGGATAATGACCACAAAATATGGTAATCAACCCAACAGGTCACTACATGGGTTACAGGCCATACCCCCCAATACCATTCTGAGAACGTCTTATACTTATAAGCAAAGGTCCATCAGGTGTAGGGCTTACAAGATTCCTCCGGCACAGTAAGAACCTACTTTAAGAGGACAAGAAATGCTAACTCTAGCATCTCAGGAACCATGCTATCAGATGAAGGCACCTAAGGTCAGTGTACTGAATTCACTCCTTGAACCAACTAAGAAGGTCCAGCCTGAGCAGAAGCCTGACTGGGCACTCAGCCAAGACGTGAAGCAGGTCCTGATGGCAATACTGGCAAGGCCACGTCAGGAGTATCAGAATCAGTCATGCCTCTCAAGGCACACCTTTAACAGGACCTTATGCACCAGGGGAAAGGGTGAAAAGACGTAAAGGAACTTGCTGGTCCAGCTTAGGGCAAGTGCTGAATTGTGTGCAGAGATGGTGGGTGGGTTCAGAAAAGTGGAAGTCTGCAATTCTCCCAGGATGTAAACAAGTTGATACTTGGACATCCCAGAAATCAATAATTATCGCAAACTGGACGGCCCATCGGTGCAACAGTAGCGCTACCATTCCCAATGTCAGTGTCCCAAGTTCGGTAACAAGCTCAGTTCATCAGGACCAGCAGGGGTAGGACGACTGTGCATCACAGGGGACACTCTCCTCCTCCTCCTTCAAGGAGGGTGGGTAGCCATCCATGCTGCAATACTGTCACCTAGGTGACCACAGGTGGCAGTGCAATCCAGGTCACCATGGGAGGGACAGACAGATGCAGGTTGGGGGTTCAGTGCAACAGCATGCTTGAAAGTGTATACAACATGGAAAAATCCCACTGTCTGATGGACAATGTAACCCCAGCGAACTGAATGGGACTGGAACTGAACCCCCTCAGCTGACCCATCTGATGAAGAGAATGCAGTTAGAGGGGACTACCCACTCTAACCCGCCCTAGGATAGCCGCAGCAGCTTAAAGGTAGGCAGCTGATTTTGGGGGGGAGATTCCAGGCACCTTGGGGAAACCAGAGGGCAGGGGTGTTCAAACCAAAACTTTAAGGACTTGCCCAGCCATGACTGTAGCTGAATTTTCACTTGCTCCTATTCAACATTTTCAGTGAAATTACTCTCTTTTTGTACTTGCCCTTCAAGGAAATTTACTTGTCCCAGACAGGAGGCAATAGGATTTGCACACCCCTGCCAGAGGGATGTCGAGACAATGGCATGTAAGGGAGCATAAACAAAAAAAAAAAAAAAAAATGATCGCAGACAACATTTATTGCACAATTATCAAATCAAACACAACATACTGATGAAGCAATCACTTACAGAATAGGTTTCCAGGCAACTGAAGCAGTCAACCCATTGTTTGCAAAAGCAAGGTGTGTTGCAAACAAACAAGCATTTAAACTCATCCCCAGTGGCCATAGCTCCAGACCTTCCTTGCACCGCCAGAAGGAACAGATCCTCCCATTTGTCCACTGAGTGAATGGTTCCCATTAAGAACTCCTGAAGCAGACACTGGCCCGGTGGCACTAAGGGTTGAGGGGCTGGACGCCACACCTCGTGCTACGCCAGAGACCCTGGTTCGGGAATGGACCTGGTTGTTGGGGAGTCAGCATGGTGGGGGAGGATGATCGAGCTGCCTAACAGCGGCTCTCTCCAGGGAGGGGGTCAAACTCCCACAGTCCTGCCGCCCGGTGAGGTCCGGTGGTGGCACAGGCGGGTAATGGGTGACTGGTAGGGTGGGGCAACCCGCAGTGTGTGACACGTGCTTGCCTCCACACGCATGCGCGCTCATGCCAAGGACATAAAGGTGGACCAAAATGGAGAAAAACGGCTAAATAAATAATAGAAGGGGGTAATAAAACAACTCCTGAAGCATCTAGCAAGTCATCCTACACTCGCACACACTGATGTGCAACTACTGGATCATGCAGAGAACACAGTCCATGTGCCAACATGTCCGCAAGGCAATCTCCTCTGCTTAGCACAAACATACATACAATAGTAGCATACTGTGGCAATGTATGGTCAGATGGGACTCAAGGTCCGTCAAGGCTGCCTAAAACCCACTTAATAAGCATGGACCAATAGTAAAACATGTAATAATTTACAGAGATTTCCCACCCACCTTACTTCCCAAGGAACAATGTAATTTCCTTGGTAAGCAGATATTTGTCTGGGCTGGCCGGCCCACTAATTTGTGAAATATGTGCCGCTGTAGCGCAGGTGCCTTGGTTCAGGACGCCAAGGGCCAGTCGTGTGTCTGTGTGGATTAAGTGGTCATGGCACATCCTCCTCCTCCCGGGGTGGGGGAGGTTGAGTGACTCTGGCTGGTCTGGTGCTTCCGGAAGCACAGATCCCAGAGCACCAGCTAAAGCCATTCCAGGGAGGGCGTGTCAGACGCATGACTAGGCCATGTCGTGGCATCCATTAGACATGCCCCCCCACAACACTACATGAAAAATCCTCCAGCATGCATATGATGCCTCCCCCTCTGCCTGTGGCGACCCAGGGGCCCCGCCCATCCATTACCTGGCACCCTCGGAGTCAGTGTCGGGGGCTCTGCCCTGTGGGGGGTAATCCAGAGGGCACTGAGGTAGAAGGACGCCAGGGCTCGTTCACAGGGCAGGGTGGCTGAAGGGGATTTGGTGCCGGAAGCCTAAAAGCATAGTAAGCAAAAAAGAAACTTGTCCAGGCTTAACTTGAAGGTCCGTACTGTCCACACAGTCACCGTCTATGCTGGTAGTCTGTTCCATAGATTTGAAACCCTCCAGTAGGAAATGTGCTTCCTAATGTTACCCCTAAATTTACCACCTTTGAGATTCAGGGCGTGTCCCCGCTTCATGCTAAAGCACACTAGATCAAATATCTCCATCGGGTCCACCTTGACGATAACACAGCATGCAGAGTACTAGGATCATGTCCTGCCTTGGTCTCCTTGCCTCCCCCCCATCATGAACATTTTAAGGGTCTCCAGGCCCCCCTCACCATAGTGAGCATTTTAAGGACCTCCAGTCTCTACTCACAGTTTTGTCCTCCATGCTCCTCACCTTTCTGATTGCCCTGTGCTGCACCCTCTTGACTATTTTGTGTAAATTTCTGTACTGAGGAGCTCAGAACTGCACAAAATCAGCAAGGCGGAACCTGACCAGTCCCTCATAAAGTGGCAGGATTACTTCCACTGCTCTGCCAGTTAACCCCCCCCCTTTTGATGCACAACAGGATTCGGCTTTCTAGAAGACAGTCACATACCACTTGCCATGTTTTGGCTCCATGTTCATTATCAGCCAGGTCCTTATCCTCCTTAACTACAGCTGTTTCTCCTCCCCAAGTGTAGCATTGTGAATTTGGCTATACAGAATCTAAGACTTCAGGAGTCTGACTAGTCAACCAGCTTAATTAAAATCTTCCTAAAGTCTGTCCTCACCTCAAGAGAGTCCACCACTTTGGCCAGTTTAATGTCATCAGCAACAACCACCCAAAAAGGGAGGAATCGGTGGTGAGGCCCAGCATCAGGTTAGCTATATGAAGGATACCCCTTCCAAGAATTGTTCTGGAACCAGCCACTAGGAAATCATTTCTCCCCCGTCGCTGCACTACTTGTCTCCCATGGTCTGGCGCTGCTCCCCCATCCTCCACTGGGGGAGCAGCTAAGGAGCAGGATGACATCCCCACCCACCCCAGGAGAGGAGAGCTGTCGTTGGACGCTCAATCCTCTCCCTCCCCTGCTGACCCCCGTCGGCCCAAGCTCGCTTCCAAACCCAGGTCGCCATCATGGTGTGAGGTGTGGTGTCCACTGCCTCAACCCTCAGTGCTACCGGGCCGGCTTCTAGGAAATCACCTTGATCATAATCTGCATGACCATGACTAGATGGGACAGGGCTGCCAACCACTTGGGACCACTGAGTTTTGAGCTCCCTCTTAAGCAGTCATGTCTGATTTTGGTCCCACAGAATGACATTCAACATCAATGCTATCAGGTTGAAAAGTCAGGAAGAAATCACATTTTCTGTGTCAACCCTGAAGAGAGGAAGTGTGGATGCACTCCGACAGATCCAGAGTCCACTGCAGTGGAAGCCAAGTTCGAGCCTCTAGAGAGTCAAGATTTGTCCTGATAAAATTCTCATACTGTGACATGGGGCGGTCCCAGTTCAGAATGAATCCCAGATGGAAAAGATCTTCATGGCCACCTGGACAGCAGACTTAGCCAGGGCCCAGACTCAGATTAGCCAAATGTCCAGACGGGAATGTATGGGTTTCCTGTCAGCGAAGACTGGCTGCCAACGCCAAAACTTTCGGGAAAACGTGAGGTGCTGTTGTGTGACCAAATGGCATCGCTCTGACCTGACAGGTCATGTTCTTATCCGGAAACAAAGAAATCGTTCAATAGGAATTCTTAACCCAGATGTAAAAATATGCATCCCTCAGGTTAAGGATGCAAAGCCAGTCAGACTGTTCCAGTGAGGGAATGACTTCACTTATTGTCATCTTTTTTTCTCCTCCTCTCCTCAGCGGTCTTTCCTCTGGTAGGAGACCTCCCAGCCTAGTACACTACATCTCTGCGTACACTACATCTCTGCCTCCTACCCACCTCCACTTACCCGGGACACACCCCTCTGAGGTGACGTCATTAGGGAGACAGTAACAAAGCTCACCGCCAGAACTGCATAGTTCCAGGAGATGGCATGAAGTTGGTTTACTGGTTGCTTGAGAGTAGCTCCATCACTCTTTCTCACTACAGAGTTTTCCTTCATTGCTTCACTCTGCCCACAGGACAGAGAGGAAGTATCAGAAATGCACAAGCAGAAGAGTGCCCACACACACAGTTTGCATCCTCCCATCCACTGTCAGCTTAGCTGCACCACCACCTGCTGTCACCCAAATGTTAGTGGAGCAGTGAAGACTGCAAGCTCTTCCTCCCTGGAGAGGGTGAGCGTCCTCTGGGAAGCACAATCCTTCTTTTCCTGCCAGCCCTCCAACATCCAGGGATCATTCCCGATTGGTAGTGACCTCCAACCACTGGAACAGAAAATGTGTCAGGTGGCCCAAGACTGGAAGATTAGTAAAGAATGGAGATAGGGTGCTGCTGTTGCCCTGCTTCACATCATTTCAAGGAAGGACCCGATTTGCTGGTGTCTATATTAGTGCTAGAGCCTCCACAATTACCATCCTTACCTTGGCTGAAGCAGTTGCTGTATGGCTTCTTCTTCTGTCATCTCCCATGATTTCTGCTACCAAAGGAAGATGAAGAGGCAGATGCCCATGCTGCACAGGGGGACTAGGAATAGCAGAGGTGGGCAGACAGAAGGACTTCCTAGGCTTGTCACTGGCTTCAATATCTTTAAAGGTCTGAGTCGAACCTCTAAATGGGAGGTCCAGGACTTGGTTCTGGATCTCCAAGGTAAAGAGGGAAAAGCACAACCAACTGTGCCTCAAAGAACAACCCAGTATCTACACATCCAGAGCCAGCGTAATGTCACAATCGATGCCTGGGCACCTTCTCTTGATGCTACGCAGAAAGAATGTATTCAATAACCATGGAAGTAACTGGAAAAATACCCTAAGCATCTGGCTTGCTACATACTGAGGGCACCCACTGTGTAAATATGTTGTTCCCATGAGTAAATATGCTTAGACTCCTTACTGGGAGGGTGGGATGGAAGACCACCAAGAGTCTTGCTCTTATGCTGCACTTCACATACCTGGGCAAGTACAACAATCTACAAAGTCTTCGGACACCACTGGCACCGTCACCTACCCCATCAGGCACTGAGCACTTTCATTACTGTGTTACACAATATTGTTGTTTTTACATGGGGTATCCACGTGCTCCTATATCTGTAATGCTGCTGATGTAACTACCATTTGTTACACTGTAATTCTTATTCTCTCTGTAGTCCCCTCCCCGGGTCACACCTCAGCTCAGTGTGCCTTTCCCAGTTAAATAAATAAACAACTAAAATATATATTTTTTTAATCACAGAGAAGCAAGGGGAGAAAGAAAGAAATAGAAACAGCACGTGAAAGAAGGGAGATAATAGGGAGAATTGTGGGTCCATCGAAGTGGCCAATTCCTAGGTGTCCACAAGGAAAATGTGACTGTACAATCAGACAGGCAAGAGATAGGCAAGTGTCAGAATAGGAGAGGGGAAAAACAAATCCTTTCTTTTAACTCTCTCTCTGCATAACAAATGGGACAGGGTCTTATCGAACCTTGTCACATCCCCCCCTACCCCTTTCTTAATCATGTGTTCATACTTCCCGGATACCTTCCATGTGACCCATCACTGGCTCAGATCACCATTCACCCGCCCCACCCCTGGGCTGAAAGGGCAGTGGGGCGTGAGCAGATGCTGTGGCTTCATTCAGGCACTGGAAGGCTCCATTTTTCTACCACTCTCTCATACATACAAGCGTTAGACAGCCCAAGCATGCACATGTATAATGTGCTGATATGGGGAATACGCAATGCATCCCAACAGAAGCTACAGCCACATGACTGCACCTCCACCTATGGTCAACCAATGTGGGGGTAGAGCAGCAAGGCCTGGATCCTCCGCCCCCTTGGAGGAGGACAGGGTCCTCTGGGAAGCTCAGTCCGCCTGGCCCTCCGACAGCCCAGTATCAGGATGTGAACCCCAGGTCATTAGCATTGTAAGCCACAGCCCTGCCACTGGGCTAATAGAACAGCTCCCTTCCCCAACTGTTAAATGTAATTCTTCTGCCACAGCTCCATCCAGACCTAAAATTCTATCCAAAGACCCCAGAATGGACCCAATAATGTTAGAAAATAAAAGCAGAGGTTGAGAAATTCACTGTGAGCTTCCAGCTCTGATATTCGAGGACCAACAAAGTCTTATGTTATCCATTAAAAACTATTTGGAAGTGTCACAAAATACAATGATTTTTTTAATGGAAGTGTATGTTGGGTTAAAGCGCTGAAGCAATCAAGATAAAATAACATTAATTTTCAAAGACAAATGGCCCTTTTTGTTGTAATTACATTTTGTGTAATTCTATACAGCTGGATGCTGCTCAGCAATCGAATGCATTTCAATTGCTACTATGAAAGATGACTACTGAAAATGCTATTACAGCAGAGCTTATTTGGAATACAGAAAAACTTACTGCTCAATGGGATCCATTACAAATTATACATACAGTAGAGAGAGAAAGAGATGGTCTGAAGAGCTGCCTCCAAAGCAGCACACTGCACTAAAGGCCAGGCGACGAAGGTTAAATATTGTTTCTTCCAGGGGATCCCTCATTATGCTTAACAGCTGCAGCTAGCCTGGTGCCTAGAGCTGCCCCGGAGCACGTGGACTGTATGCATTTGTTAAAACAGCACAAATCTGTAGCACCAAACATTGACTGGAGAATATCTGCACATGCAAAACTGAAAACTATTCTGTAACAGCTCAGGTAAAACCCATAGACAGTGAGGCATTCAGCCCCACCTCTTCCCCACACAGCATACCAAAAATACGGTACTGGGTTTTAAATATTTGATTAGCAGTTTTTTCCTTGGGACAATGCTATCTGTACAGAAAGTATTTATATAGGTTTTCTAGAAGTGTTATGTTTGTTAAACACAGTGAGGCAAGTTGTATGCATTTTCACAATGTTTTAGCACTTTTATGAGCAAAACGCTAATCAATTTTTGGAGTTAAATAAATCCCTGCGGTAAGTAGAATCTGCAGATTTTAAAAGTAAAGACCCAGGGTTTAAATGCTATTAAGCAGACATATAAAATTATGCTTAGGTGTCTTTGAAGAACTTGGTGTTAATTTTGTTGAGTGAAGCAGAAGCCACAAGACCATAGTTTTACTCAGTGAAATTATCAGCTTTTTTTCATGGACACTTATGTGTAGCTTGTTATATTAAATGGTAAAGAATTGAGCTTGTATTTATGTAGTTTTTCCATATGGGCATGTGTTTGCTAGCAGTGGGTAAGAAAAAAATTACTTACCATAGTAATATTGTTTCTTCCAGAGGATCCCTCATTATGCTTAACAGTTACAGCTAGACTGATGCCTAGAGCTGCCCCGGAGTGCGTGGATTGTATGCAAAGAAGGCACAAAGAGAGAGAAGAACATGGGGCTCTGGATATGCTGTGCTCTGCTGCTCAACAGCAGATCTATTTTGAAGGCCTATAAAGCGAAAGCTACGAATCTACTATCCTAACCTATACTGAACAATTAGAAACATTTAAAACCAACATCTTACTACTAATTGGGCCCCTCAGGGCCCTTCAAGGCAGATTAAAATAGAAAATATTGTAAACTGATTGTGAGAGAACAAGAAGTGCTCAAGCAGCAAATCTAACAACTGAGAAAACACTGATTCTTGTAGAACCTTTTCCATGTTCTAGAAGGGGAGGCAAGGTGGGAGGTTTAAGCATAATGAGGGATCTCCTGGAAGAAACAATATTTCTATGGTAAGTAATTTTTTCTTTAAACCCGAGGAATCCCTCATTATGCTTAACAGTTGCAGACTACAAATCGGTACCTTGGGAAGCTGGATACAGAACCTGCTTAGGGAAAAGGTTCTGCAAGACAGCAGTGTCAAATCTGGCATCCCTTCTGGACTGCACATGCAAGCAACACTGCTTTGTAAAGGTGTGTGCAGTTTTACAGGTAGCTGCTTTACAAATTTCTAGCAAGGGAATATCCCCTGCAGCTGTCACTGAGGCTGCAGTGCCATTAGTGGAATGTGCCCTGAGGCCTTGTGGTGCTCGCTTGTCCGCCTTGCTGTAGCAGAACTGAATACAAGAGACTATCCAGTGAGCAATAGATCTCTTGGAGGCTGGCCTACCTTTACCCACATCACCATATGTGAGGAACAGTTGTGAGTGGAAAGATCCTAGGTCCTTAGTATGCTACAGATAGTGTTCAAGTAAGAACATAAAAAATTTTCGGCAGAGGGAGACCATGCGGTTTATCTAATCTGCCCCCCCCCCTTTTTTTTTTTTTTTTTTTTTTTATTTCTTTTGCTCCAGTTGCGGCTCGTAGGGCCATGTCTCAGGTATCCAGCCTTTTTATCCTGCCCGCCTGTGGATCTCTCGGACTGTGCCTCCTCTCCCCCCCCCCGCAGCTGGCATCCCTGTTTCACCCGCCTGGGGAGAGTAGCCCTACACCTCTTGGGCTCTCTTAGAAGACAGACTCCGACTACAGGTAGGCCCCGGAGGGAGGAACTGGAAGGCCAGCCAAGGAGAACCAGCGGAGGGCATGGGGACTAGTGCCGTTGCCTGTCCCACGAGCTGGGTTTTTCCTTTGTTCTGGCGCTGTTTCTCGGCGGCACGCCCAACGATAGGCGATGGCTACCCTGCCAGCTGGCCATTCACGTGCACTAAATGCAGCCCAGTGCTCTGTGGATCTCCACCAGGGGCCACCGGAGCGCCAGGCTCCTCGATACCTCCCTAATGGGCGCCAATCCAACCTCACCTGCCGACCCCTGGTACCCGAGTCGCTCCCTCAACTCGGTTGTCGGCATGCAGCAAGTGTGGCATGCCCAGCGCCCAACCCTCAGCACCACCAGGCCGGCCCTAGTCTGACCTCTTAATGTCTAGACTGTGCAGCATCTGCTCACCAGGACTGAATCCTTCTGTGAAGAACACAGGAAGAGAAATGGACTGGTTCAGATGGAACTCGAACACTACTTCAGGGAGAAATTTTCTATTGGTTCTAAGGACTATATTGTCCCTGTGGAAGATAATGTAACTCGGGTCAGTGTAAAGAGTTTGTACCTCACACACCCTTCTGGCAGAGGTGATGGCCATGAGGAAGACTGTCTTTCAAGTGACATTTTAGATCTGTTGCAGCCATAGGCTCAAATGGGGGGGGGGGTCCATAAGCTTGGCTATGCACAAATTCAGATTCCATGGAGGAACTGGGTCCCTAACAGGTGGATATAGGTGTAGGAGGCCCTTAAAAAATCTCTTGAAAATGGGGTGTGAAGGCACAGTTTTCTCTTTCCCTGCGAAAATAAATGCAGAGAGAGCCGCCAGGTGGACCCTAAGAGTTGAGGGCCTAAGACCCAGAGCCTGAAGGTGAACTAAATAGTCCAGGAGTATGGGCAGCTCTGCCTGCAAAGGACTGAGCTGCCTAGGGACAGACCATATAGAGAATCTTTTCCACTTAGTAGCATAAGTCTTTCTGGTAGCAGGCTTTCTAGAAACCCTGAGAACTTCAAGGACCTCCTCTGAAAACCGAAATTACACAACTCTTAACTCTTCAAGAGCCACGCCTTGAGGCATAGTGCCTTGGGATTTGGAAAGGCTATTCTGCTTGGAGACATGGTCAGCAAGCTGCGTCTCCGAGGCAGACAAATTGGTCATTTGACAGTGAGGCCAGAAGCAGGGAGTACCAAGGCTGTCTGGCAAAATACGGGGCCACCAGTATCATGGTTGCAGGCTGGCTCCTCAATCTCAGAAGAACTCTTAGCAGTAAAGGAAATGGAGGGAAGGCATACAAGAACCTCCCTGTCCAACCCTGCGACAGCACATCCATGGGCACTGTACCCACTGCTGGAGGCCTGCAACAAAACAGGGGAAACTGGTGATTTTCTTCGAAAGCAAACAGATCTATTTCTGGTGTGCCTCACCTCTTGAAAATTGTGACCAGTGCCTGTTTATTTAGGGACCATCTGAGGTGCCCATGGCTGATTCTGCTTAGGGAGTCTGCCAGGACGTTGTCCTTTCCTGGGAGATGGATTACTGACAATTGCACTTCCATGGAATAGGCCAAATTCCAAATTCTCATGGTTTCTGTGCATAACTTTAAGGACCTGGTGCCTCCCTGTTTGCTGATGTAATACATGGTGGTGGTGTTATCTGTCCTGATTTGGACTGACTAGACCTTGCATCTCAGGAGGGAGCAAAGGAGCGCAAGGCGAGATAGACTGCTCTTAGCTCAAGAAGACTGATGTGCTGCTTGGACTCCTGAGGAGACCATACCCCACTTACTGTGTGGTCACCTACGTGAGCTCCGCAGCCTAGGAGAAAGGCATCTGTTGTCAGGACCACAGTGGGGAGTTGTTGCTGGAAAGGAACTCTCTCCTTGAGGTTGGCCCTTTCCTTCCACCAATCTAGAGCTTGTAACAGCATATTTGTGACTGGTACCAGCTTTGAGACAGAGTGCCTTTCCATTTTTCTTTTTATCTCCCAGCCATGGCACCCCCGAGTTGTCCCTGACCTCCAGCTCCTAACTGAGGACCATCAACCCCGCGGGATCGCCCCCCCCCCGTGGTGGAGCTGTCCCGAGGGACAGTTCCTACGCAACGGCGTGTCTGTGGCAGTTGCCCAGGAGTCAGGGGGACCAATGGCCTGGGGGCCCTACTGCACGGGGGTCTTTTGCATTTTGTAACCCATTACACCCTAATCTGAGGATGTACGCATATACGGGAGCCCAAGGAGGCAGGCACACATCGAGGCGTGCTGCTGCTCTGGACTCCAGCCAACATCCTCCCCTTCCTTCCATGGCACACCTAACTGCACTACCATTCGTGGTCACCGGGTGGCAGTAGTACAGCAGGTGATGTAACCCTCCCTCCTCAGTGGAGAGCAGTCTTTAGGGCGCTCAATCCTTTAACCCTCTAGCTGGCCCTCCAGTGACCGAGGCCCATTCCTGAACATCGACTGTGAGAGTCATGAGCAGTAGCGTCACTGCTGCGCCAGTGGGCCAGCCCTGAGAGTGCCTTTTCTGAGACCAGTGTGTTCTCAGGTGGATTGAATGTACCTCATTTGGAATCTGGCACATGGAACAACGCTTCTGGTGAAGGCCATGTGACCCAACAGCTGAAGGAAGACTCTTGCTGCCCTAGGCTGACCCAGAACAAAAGAATTTGTCAAGTTTAAAAGATTTTCTACCCTCTCCTGAGGAAGGAATGCCTTGCCTCAGAGGGCATCCAATGCTGTTCCTATGAACTCCAACAGCTGCATGGGTTCTGTTTGGGATTTTTGTACATTTCTGAGAAATCCCTCCGACTCCAGGGTGCTTCAAGTTAGCTGATGGGAGTCTATGACCTGCTAGTGTGACTTCCCCACAACTAGCCAGTCGTCCAGACAGGGAAAGGTCATCACACCCTGCCTGCAAAGATGTGCTGCAAACACAACTAGGCACTTTGTGAACACGCTGGGAGCAGAACAGAGTCCGAAAGGAAGGACTGTGAACTGGTAATGGCCAGACGGTAGTCTGAACCCTGGAGATTTTCTTTGACTGGACCTGATGGAATGTGAAAGTAGGCATCCTTCAGGTCCAGAGAAGCTATCCAGTCTCCCTGCTGCAGAGAGGGGATTCATTACAGCTAAGGCGATCATCTTGAACTTGCGTTTTTCCAGTTGCTTGTTCAAAAACCTGAGATCCAAAGTGAGTCCCCACTCCCTGTTTTTCTTTCACGTGAAGAAGTATCTCGAGTAGAGGCCTCCCCCCCCGTTTGAAGGGAACCCTCTCCACCGCATCTGCCTGCAGCAACTTTTTGACCTCCAACTCCAACAGTATCCTTTCCGTTGGGGTGTGAGGCTTGAAGTTTCTGCAGTACTGCAGACTGGTGAATCCGCGGAACTGTAAAATGAGACTTCGACTCACCACTTCCAGTACCCACTTGTCTGTGGTGTTTTTCCATTCTTGAAAGAAATGAGTCAGTCTTCCTCCTACTGGCAATGGACAGGCGACCTCAGCAGGACCGTCAGAGGTTCTGCTTTGGCTGGGCCTTAGGGGCTAGGGTTGGGTTAGCCCGTTTCGAAACTCTTCTACCCCTTCCCCTAAAGAAGCCTATCATTTGACAGTAGTCATAGGGCATGGGCATAGCGTAGAAAGGATGGAGAAAATACCTGCTACCTCTACCTCCCCTTCTCTGCAGTCTGTAGGAAGTGGAGGCCTTCTCCTTCTGGGCACTGCTTTTGTAGGTGGTTTTGTACTTGTCCGCCTTTTTCATATAAGCCTCTGTCTTGTCACCAAACAGAGAACTGTTTTCACACTGAAAGTCCATAGCATTTGTCTGGGTATCCTGGGACAGGTTAGTTGTCCTGAGCCAGGCAAATCTTCTCAAGAAAATAGCATGTGACATGACCCCAGAAGCAGTGTCATTCATGTCCACCGCCATGTGGAAAAAATATCTGGTAGCATCAATGGCAGTCTTAGCTGAATCTACCAACTATAGTGCTGGGTCACGTGGTACTTTCTCACTGAGAGCAAGCACTGAGTTCCAGAGTGCTCCCTGATACTGGGCAGTGTAAGCTATGTAAATAGCCTGCGTTAACAGTAAGGAGGTGGACATATACACCTTTTTACCCATGCTGTCCAGCCTCTTCGAATCCTTCTCTGGAGGCTAGGTAGAGAGGGCAACCTTAGCCTTGTCACAGGCAGCCGCCTGGACTACCTTTTCATGATCCGAGTGCACACAGAGGTGCTCAGCATTACGCTTGATCAGCTGGTGGTACTTCTGATCTTTCTGTCTACCCCTGGGGTAGAAGTAGGATTCTGCAAGAGTCTGCAGGTTGCCCTTCTAAAAGACTTGCACCAGTAGGACCAATTTGTTAGATTGGGGAGGGTCCATTATATCCAAATAGTCGTGCTCTTCCTCCTCTGCATCCCCTTGGGTGGAGAAGCCCAGGGTGTCACAAACTCACTCAGCAGGTCAGCCCTCTACTCCCAAAGTGCCAACCTCTGAGCGTAGAATTGTGAACAGAACAAGGTAATCCTCTTGTCTGTTGTGTGGGTTCCAGTCACCTTGGTCCCAAATTCTGGAAGGATTCAAACTGATAACCTCTTGTTAGCATACCCAATCATCAGGCTCAGATAATTCTGTCTTCAGGGGGCCAGATATCTTTGCCTATGGGCACCTAACCAGGTTTTTCAAAATTAACCCTTAGAACTCTATGTAGGACCTAGAGAACTCTTTTCTGTTTCCCAGTTTGGTATCACAATAAACGCATGCACATTGTCAACTATAACCGTCTAAGCTTCACTTATAAAAAAAGAAGTTTCATGGGACACCAGGCAGTTTCCATTTTTAAAATATATATCTTTACTTTAAAATATATAAAAATAGCAAAACAGTAAATACAGAACAAGATATCCCAACACATACAGCCTTAAAAACAAAACAGGTTTAAAAGTGCAAATTCCTACAATCCATACACTCAGACTGATCTTAGCTAATTGTATTCTTAATTTCTTAATCTTTCAGTGCTTCGATGTTCCTCTCTCTCTCTCAGTCAGAAAATGAATGTCATCTCTGTAAGGTCTGCTCAGTATATTTAAAAGCAGTCTTGAGCTGGCTTTCTCTGAGGTCACCTAACTCCGCCTTGGTGTATTAAAATTTATACTTTATAACACAGGATGTCCTACTAAGATATTTCAAAAATATAATAGGTGAAATAATGAATAGCCTCTCTTTATGACTGGTCAAAACCGGTCTATGATCTGCTTCACCCAGACATCAAAAGTCTCTTTGATGTAATTCACTGTATACTCCAAGAAAATACTTATTGGACTTTCCTAATTTAGTCTGGGACCTGCTTTACCCAGACATCAAAGCCTCTTTGATGTAATTCGCTGGCTTCCTGGGAAGATACCCAAAACACAAGCCTATGCCCCTTTTTCTTATGACACCTAGTGCAAATCAAAGGATTTCCTTGAGGGCATAATAAAATGGATATATTGGTTCTTGGCTTCAAAGCAAATTGACAAGGTAATTGCACCTCAGATATCTGCAGTTTAAACTACCTCCTGTCCTTTGAACGTATCCCTGGGGGGTATGATGTGTCAATTTCAGCAAGCCAGCATTTCCTCCTGACAGACAGTCCATCCCACATTTTTTTATATTTACAAAAAATGATACATGGATCAGAACCAGCTGTCCAAGTGTGACACAGGGTATTAACCATCTGACTCACAAAATCACAGTGAGAGGAAAAATCCTCTGTTCCACAAGACGTGGAATCAAATTCATGCCCCGAGGAGGCCTCTGGCTTCATGGAGTCCTCGCCCTCATGCTCCTCTTCATAGAAAAATTCTGCTCCCTAAACCTCAGGGAGCCTGAACAGGGGGAGGTACATTCAAAAGGGAGTCGACGGCTTGAAAAGCGTTCATAATTTGCCAAAATTTTGACACGTCCTGCACAGAGAGGATTTTCATTGTGTACACTGACGGCTCCTTTGCTTCTTCAGCAGGAAGGGCAGTGGACATGCTTTTCTTTCTGCTTCTTTTTTTTTTTGCTGGTCCCCATTCAGGAACCTGCTCTAATGGTCTTTTATGTTTCGACACATCAGGATTCCCTTTGCCAGAGTTTTTAGAGTCAGCTAAATCTTTAGGGGGGTTCCTTATGTTTAATATGAGAGGAAAGACCGTCCTCAGTATGCTTTGGCGACACAGTGGCAGATTGAGAAGCCATAGCAAAAACAAACAACTTTGCCCCCAGAAAGAAAGCTGAGCAAAACTTGCTGTAGTTGCACAATCAGGAATTAGCATGAAAAATGCTAGAGACTGAAACACAAGTCATGGCGATCTGCCCTCACCAGGAATAAAAGTAAAAACAAGGTTTTCTTTGTTTTTAGGTCACTCTGGGTCTGATCGAACTGCCACTCCGCAGACAGACCCTAAAGAAAAAATGGTTCCCACAAGGCAGGCCGAACGGGAAGTGACCCCAGAAGGAAGAAAACAGGGACTAGAAAAAATAAAGTCAGAACACTGTTCCCCCATCTCCTTTTAAAAACCAGCGCCAAGACACCAAATGTGGTTTGTAGACCACTGAGGAAATGCAAAATTAATCGCTGGTTCCTGGGACCCAAAAGGAACCAGAGAGAAAAATGCAACAATGGAAAGGAAAAAAACTAACTGATTAAAACCTTCAAGATAACAGCAGACCACAGTACTGAAAAAAAAAGGTACTGCTAATGAAAGTAATACATGAAATAAAAGAAAAAACACCATATGGAGCAGGAGAGAACCCTTGGGGTGACTTGCTTGCTCAGGCGGAGAAAAAGATCTGCCACTGAGCAGCACAGCACAGCCACGAGCCTGAAGTTCTTCTCTTTCCTCGTGCCTTATTTACGTACAATCCAGTCCACGTGCTGTAGGGCAGCTCTAGGCACCAGGCTAGCTGCAACTGTTACACATAATGAGGGATTCCTGGGGTTTGAATGGTGTCTTTACTTATGTTTTAAGATGCTATTCATAGTCTGGACCATTAGTCACATTCTGTTATACACATTCTGTTATTTACACTGTATAATTACAGGTTAGCATTTTTTTTTTTTTTTGAGTAATCTTTTTCTCCCGCCTACGTGCTCCTCGACAGCCACTCCTTCAGGCTTGCCAAGGCAGTCCCCTGATCCATCCGTCCTTCTGAGACTCCACCTGCCTCAGATCGCAGCCAATCCCCAGGGTGACCCGGCATAACCCTTTCGCCAGATGGGTCCCCCTCCTCCGAGAGGGAAGGCACCGGTCAGGGGGGAAGCCAGCACTACTATTTCCTTAGCCCCAGGGATGCTGCTGAGGCAGGGAGCTCAGTCAGACTATTGATGGCCTCAGGAAGCAGGCTGCTGATCATCCGGCTACATGACCTTGTATTTCCTTTCTGTGGTTGTTCCCTCCGTCTTGCGTGCGTCAGTAGTGCTCCTGGTCTCCACCAGGAGCCGCTGCAGCGTGGCAAGCTCCCACTGCCCACCCCCAGGAGAGGAGAGGAGAGCAGTCCACCGGACGCTCGATCCTCTCCCGTCCCTGCCAGCCCCCAACGACCTGAGTCCGTTCCCGAACTCGGGTTGCGAGCGTGGGCTGAGGTAAGGCGCCAGCGCCTCAACCCTCTGCGCCACTGGGCCGGCGGTTAGCATTTTTAATGCACACATAACCATGTTGTAATTATCCATTACAACTGGTTATGTGCATTCAGGAGCTGTCAATCAAGCATGCAGTTCTAACAGTACAGCATAGTCTCACAATTCAATTAAAAATTATACCCAGTACTTAATAAAACATTTACTTGTAACCCAGAATTTTATACACACTCTCAGTCTGTGATATTTTTATAAAACCCTAGGGCTTCACTCTCAGGGTCAATGTAGCATCACACACGTTGCATGTGTATAAAATTACGGTTACATAAACACACACACACCAATCCTTGTATTATTCTCTATGTTATATGTTGCTAGCAGCAAATAAAAGCATTTCTCAGTCACTGAAATTCAGTGGGTAATAGGGGTTAGCTATTTAATATTACATAGAGAATACTGGATGGGCAACAATGCAAAACCAGTGCGTTCTGCCACAGAGGGGTTCTGATTCCCTCTAACACCAAGAGCGCCATGAGAATCAGAACCCCGAGGTGGCAGAAGACACTGGCTGTGCACTGAGTTGCACAACTATTATTTTTATAGCATACTGTATGGTGCCCCCAAATAATTTTTTAATATACCAAAAATATATTGTTCGCTGCTGCGTCTTATTCTAGGGCACAGGGTTGGTTGTTGGGTTCAGTGATGTGATCGTTAGCAACTAGACGTCCATTCGTCTTTAGCATGGTATTTCATTGGCTGTAAATCATGTTTGGGACAGACTTAAAAAACAAACATAAAAAACGAAAAAACAAGTATGGCAGCTGGACTTCTTACTTAGTGAGAAGAGGTGTATCGGGAGGAATGGCTTTTAATTTTGTGAGTACATTTGAATACCTGGTTGAACCTGTGTTGGATTTTTGTATAATGAATATATCTGGTTAATCCCGCATTTTTTTTTTTTTTACTGTCTGGTTGATCCTGTATCTGCGGGATCTGTCCGAGTGGTCATGCCGCCATAACTTTCTATCTGGTCAATTCTAAATTTTTGTTGTCTCAGTTAGTTTAAGCTGTGGCTCATGCACTTTCCGAATCAGCTGGAACGCTGTTGTTCCACAGAAGGGTGCAATCACATTTCATGACCTTTGAACTGTGATGCAACAGCATTTCAGTTGAGATGGAAATCGGGTTGGAACAATATTCCACCATACCCAATAGTTTATCTGTAATCCTTGAAAGACGCTTACAAGTGGGAATCTGTCTTCCCTACCCACTGGGCATGACAAAGTCTGCTTGAAAAATTCAGTCCCATGAAGAAATGACAGCCCCTGCTCCCTCCCCAGAAGCCAAATGCTTCCCCTCTGTAACACACCTGGCTACCAAACGAGATCAGCATGGGATTCCAGGCAGCAAGTACGAACCCAGATCTCCCAGCCTGTATTATTACTTACAGATATGTATGAAACCCATACCCTTTAGTAGGTTATTACTTAGAGATGTGCATGGATTAGTTATGGGTCGCTATAAAATAGCTTTTGGCCTGGTGGCGCTGAGGTGCTGGACGCCTTACTACTTGCTGCGCCGGCGATCCAGGTTCAGGAATGACCTCGGGTCGCCAGGGTGTTGGGCACGGGGAAGGGAAGAGGGAGCAGACTGAGTAATTGCTCTCTCTCCCAGGTGGAGGGGGGAATTGCCTGCAAGTAGTCCACCAAATGGGGGTTTAGTGATGTGCGCAGGCGGTACTGGGCGACTGATGGGTGGCGGCCCGCAAGATGTGCGTGCCTCCACACACGTATGTTACGTTGGGGATGCGCGGGAGTGAGACGGGAGAAAACCCGGAAAAAAATCTGAAACAACTAAATAAAAAAAAAAAAGCCTTTGACAAAATTCTGAAGCCACATTTCTCAAAGGCAAGTAACTGAAGAAATGAAGAGATGACAGTTTAGGGTGAATGTCAGCACAGGTTCACTACAAATGCTCAAAAGGTTAAAGTAAAGGCTGCCACAGAATGTGACTTCCGTTACCCATAGACAGATCAGTGGTTAGTAATTTGTACTGATCCAGAAGGATTAGCAAATGCCGCTTGCAGGCATAAACAGCTACTTTGGCAGACCTGCAGTAAATATTTCGGCTCTGATATAACACAAAAGAGCTGCATAGTCATGTCCTGGAAGTTTCCAGATGCTAGCAAGTGGAAACCCTGCCTAGTCTTGATTGAACTCAACTAATCATTTTCTACATGGCAGCCAGATCTTGCATAACAGCACTCTGGAAACATTCTTGAACTTTTATAATTCACTCAGTTAACATTGAGGTAACATACATTCATTAAGATTTTCCTTACCCCTCAAAGTAAAGCCATGATGATTAAAATTATCACACAGCATATTACATTAAATTAATTTAAATGGAAGTAGGCGTGGCACTGAGGAGCCAAGCAAGATGGCCACTCGGATTAGAGCTCTGTTAAGTGCGCAAAAAATAATTCCATTTCTTTGCGGCTTTTTACCACATTTACAGTTATATTCTACAATTGGAATACCAGCTTACCAAGATGGGCAACCCTAGAAAGGACTAACCTCAGCCAGAAGGGAATAAACCGAAGTATCAAATGAAGCCCCTACCATGAGGTTGGTCTTGGAAAAAGCTGCTGCAAACCTAAACAAAGGCAGTGAGGAGACCCTACAACACCTCAGAGTCCAATTCAACAGGTGAATTTATACAGTTTCTAGCCTGACAGACAAATTTTACACCCTGACAAACAGGATGATAGCTTTGGACACAGATGTAACCCATGTCAAAGTAGAGACTGGAAATGGAAAAAAAATGGATGGTGGCAGCAGTGGGAGCTACCACTATTATAATAAGAGAGAATGTACACTTACAATCTCGGCTGGAGTCATTAGAAAATCAGGCCAGAGCATCCAATATAAGACTGGTCGGCATGCCTGAGGGCTGTGAGTGGGACCACTTGCCTTTCTTCTTGCAAGAATGGCTGCAATAACAATTAGGGGAACGTGTTAAGGAGTGACCCATCCACATCCAGAAGGCATAAAAAGCTGCACAGTGGGAGTACCCACACCACACTGATGTTCCAAGGACCATTGTAATGATGTTGGATAGAGTGAGCTCCCTAGACTTTATTATGGCCCTCTCCCACCAGAAACGAGCACTGTTGCAGGACAGACAAGCAAGAAGACTCAACCCTGATCTGTTATGTGACCTGGCAAAAGAAAAAACTGTTCAAGGGGTGCACGCCATGCTGTGGGAAGCTGAGATCCCACATGGCAAGGTATTTCCAGCCCGCCTGCACATCGCTTATCAAGGGAACTTATTTCTCTTTACGGATCCTGCTGATGTCTTAAAATAGGTGCAGAAGCATGCACCTGCAAGACGACAACCTGAAGAACCCTAACCGTCGGGATCAGAGGAGGAAGAGGAGGACAGTGAAGAAGCTTGATCAGTTGTTTGAAATACCTCAAGTACCACTTCAGTACCGTGGTCTTACCATAAGTACCACTTCAGTAATGGGGTCTTACTGTGTGAAAAAGCAGGCTTTTATAACAAATACTTTTGGGACTTACTAATCTGTCTAGTAAATGCAGCACCAAGTTCAGTTTCACTTACAGGCCTTTATCTCACTAAAGGGACACGGTCAGCTTTTAGCTGATGTTTTTAGGACCCTTTAAAAACACTATCTGCACATATCTTTGTTAATGAGCATCACATAAAAAGTATCTGCTAATCAGAAAATGAGCAGTTATAGAGTTTTTTTGTCATTTTTACCATACCACGTTTAATCCTGGGCAGAACACCCACTCCTGCGTGTACACCGCGAGATCACCACAAACCGCTTGCATGGACGAGTTTCTTTTTTTTTTTTTTTTTTAACAAGTGTCACCTAGGATGAGTTTCTAACAAGAGCCAGTCTCATGAGCACAAGAAAGTTAATCTGCCACCAAAATGAGTGGCCTGACATATTTAATTCTGCTGTGACTCCAGGCATGCACATTAGCATCGACGCCCATGTGGAAATCATATGTAATATGTGTTTACTGTGCAATGCATGACTTCTCATCTTCCTTTTAGGGAACAGAGACATTCACAAACTTTTTGGTTTCTCAACCAATCATTTTGCTTCATGCGGCTCATGGACTCCTTATACAAAACTACAAATTCTTATTTGACATGCTGAGTTTAAATAGTCCATCTTAACCCCCAGAGATGTACCTTACAGAAATAGATCATATTAAATGTAAATATTAAGAGGAATGGTGCCCTCACTGAATAACACGTAATATGTTCCTCATGCTCTATGTCATTGTATTCAACTGTATGACAGTTTTGTTTAAACATAATAAACAAATAGTTTACAAAACAATTTAAATAAAACCTGCCTTATGGCCAGTGGAAGAATGTCACCACTTCCATGTCAGCAACCTGGGTTTACTAGTGCCTGGCTAGAGATGAGGCAGGAACAGTGGAAGGAGAGTTTAGGGAGCCAGAAAGGAGTCTCAGGTTGCACACTCTGTAGCTTTTAAGGAAAGCGATGCCTGTCTACAATAGAGGGTAGAAGAGGGAGCTTCAAACCAAGGCCTTCAACTCATGGTTGATGGAATGGTGCAGACAGGACAGGTATGGCTACACTGGGGACTGGGGGCCCATCTGGAAGGATCAGAACCTATTCAGAGGTGACGGCTTGCATCCATCTGGGAGGGGATCCATAAACGTTACTTTGATGAGTTCCATCACGGTGCAAGTTAATCAAGGAAGGAGGAGGTCAGTAAAGGAGGAAGGGGGAAAACAAAGCAGTCAGAAGAGAAGAGGGAGAAAGGGGAACAAAAGGAAAAAAGGGGAAGCAATTAGAATACAGCTAACAAAATCTGGAAGGCCATGTATGCTATTACTAGAAGTCTGGGAAATACAGTGCCTTCAGAAAGTATTCACCACCCCCCTTGGATTTTGTCACATTTTGTGATGTTGCAAACTCAAATTAAAATACATTTATATGGGATTTTTTTGTCACGTATCTACACAATTACTCTATAATGTCAAAGTGGAATGAAACTTCTGGAATTTTTTGTACATGTAATTTAAAATAAAACCTGAAATGTCTTGATTTGATAAGTATTCACCCCTCTGCTATGACACTCCAAATTGAGCTCAGGTGCATCCAATTTCCTTGTGAGATCACTCGAAAACTTGAATGGAGTCCACCTGTGGTCAGTTCAAATGGCTGACATGATTTCAGAAGAAATACACCTGTCTATATAAGGTCCCACTGTTGACAATGCATGTCAGAGCAGAAACTCTACCATGAAGACCAAGGAGCTGTCCGTAGAACTCCGTGATAGAATTGTGAGGAGGCACAGATCTGGGGAGGGGTATAAAAACATTTCTAGGGTGTTGAAAGTTCCCAGGAGCACAGTCAAGTCCATCATTAGGAAATGGAAGATTACGGAACCACCCAGACTCTTCCTAGAGCAGGCCGTCCTCCCAAACTGAGCAACCAGGCAAGAAGGACCTTGGTCAGGGAAGTGACCAAGAACCCAATGACCACCCTGACAGAACTATAGAGTTCCATGACTGAGATGGGAGAACCTGTCCAGAGGACAACAATCTCTGCAGCACTTCACAGATGTAGCGTCTATGGGAGAATGGCTAGATGGAAGCCACACCTGAGAAAAGGCCACATAATAGCATGCCTGGAGTTTGCAAGAAGGCACGTGGCAGACTCTGAGACCATGTGGCAAAAGATTCTCTGGTCTGATGAAACAAAAATTGAACTCTTTGGCCTGAATGCAAAGTGCTATGCCTGGCGCAAACCGAACACAGCTCATCACCCGTGTAACACCACCCCTACCATGAAGCATGGTGGTGGCAGCATCATCCTATGGGGATGCTTTTCAGCGGCAGGGACTGGGGCACTTGTCAGGATAGAGGGAACAATGAATGGAGCCAAATACAGGCACATCCTTGAGGAGAACCTGCATCAGTCTGCAATAGACCTTGGACTGGGGCGAAGATTTACGTTCCAACAGGACAACGACCCCAAGCATACAGCCAAAGCAACACTGAAGTGGCTTCAGAACAAGAAGGTGAATGTCCTTGAGTGGCCCAGCCAAAGCCCAGACTTGAATCCTATTGAGAATCTGTGGAAAGACTTAAAAGACTGCGGTTCACCGACGCTCCCCATCCAACTTGACAGAGCTTGAGCAAATCTGCAAGGAAGAATGGGCAAAAATCCCCAAATCCAGATGTGCAAAGCTGATACAGGCATACCCAAGAAGACTCAAAGCTGTAATTGCTGCCAAAGGCACTTCTACAAAGTATTGACTCAGGGGGGTGAATACTTAAGTAAACAAGATATTTCAGTTTTTAATGTTTCATAAATTTTTGTTACACAATAAAAATATTTTTGCCTCTTTAAACTGTTGAGTATGCTGTGTGAATCAAGGGGGGAAAAATAATTTCAATGCATTCAAAATTCCGGTAGTAACACAACAAAATGTGACAAAATCCAAGGGGGGGTGAATACTTTCTGAAGGCACTGTAAGATCCCAGACCTAGAAGTTATCATGGTGGAGGCCAACCCGGATACTGTGGCCATTACTGAGTTATGGTGCACTTGCAGTCATAACTGGACATGGTCATACCAGGCTACACGATGTTCAGAAGGGACAGAGTAGGAAGGAAAGGAGGGGGGAGTGGTGCTTTATGTGAAGGGAAGCATAAAAGCAACAGAAATACAGATAATTTGGTGGGGGCATAAGTGCTGTGGGTCACACATGAGTCAGAAAACAGAACCACTATTCAAACAGGCATGATCTACAGGCCTCCAGTACAGGGGGAGGACTTAGACAAAGAAATGTTAGAAACAGCTGGCAAAATGGCAGAAAAAGAGGTGTTGTTGATTTGGGAACTTCAATGTGCTGGAAGTAGATTGGAGCCTCCCTGCTACAGCTTCAGCTAGAAGTAGGGATATCCTGGGCTCACTGCAGGGTTGTTCCTCAGGCAACTAGTCAGTGAACCCACTCAGGATGGGGCAATACTGGACCTGGTGCTTACTAACAGACACTGTGTTGCAGACGTCAAGGTGGGAAGCCATCTGGGGACCAGTGATCATCGTACAGTGTGGTTCAACATAACAGACACAGAATTCAACCACACAATGGCAAGAGTTCTGGACTTCAGAAGGGCAGATTTTACAATGATGCGGTGAATGCCTCAGGAATGGCCTTGCAGGGGGTGATGACCTGGGGGCTGGAGGAAAGGTGGGCCAAACTAAAAGAGGACTTAGTGAAGGCAACAAACCTCTATGTTAAGCAGATAAGCAAACGTAAAAGAAAGAGGGGGCTGCTATAGTTCTCAAAGGAGGTAGCAGAAAAGGTGAAGGCTAAGTGAGTAGCACTCAGAAGGTGTAAAGAAATCCAGAGAGAGGAGGATAGGAAAGTGTATCAAGGAAAACAGAGAGGCAAGCAAAGCAGTAAAGAGTTCAAAGGTACAAACCGAGGAAAAAATAGCTCAGAGAGTATCAAAAGGGGATAAGACATTTTTTTATGTATATCAGCAAAAAAAGGAAAACAAAGGGAGGGACTCTACAGTTAAAGAGGGAGAGGGGTGACTGTACAGAGGGGGATCGAGAAAAAGCAAACATTTAAAACAAATACTTCCGCTCAGTGTTTACAGTAAAAGGGGAAGCGAAGAGACCCTACAAGGGAGCAAGGAACTTTGCTGGGAGAGAAATGGAAACTAGGCCAATTCCTGAGGAGAGAGTACAGATGGCACTCGCTAACCTGAAGGTGGACAAGGCTATGGAGCAAGACGGGGTACACCCAAGGGTACTGAGGGAGCTCAGGGAGGTACTGTCTGCACATCGGCCAGATCTGTTTAACAGATCACTGGAGACTGACATGGTCCCAGAGGACTGGCCAAGGGCAGATGTAGTCTCATGTCACAAAATCAGTAGCAAGGAAGAGGCAGGCTATTAAAGGCCTGTCAGCCTGACATCGGTGGTGGGTAAGTTAATGGGAACACAACTAAAGGAAATGATTGTGGACTATTTTGTATCCAGCGGATTACAGGACCCAAGGCAACATGTTTTCACAGACAAAAGGTCATGCCAAACAAATCTGATAAATTGTTTTGACTGGGTGACCAAGGAGTTGGAGCAGGGATGAGTGATGGACATAACCTAACTAGCAAGGCTTTCGACACCATTCCACACAGGAAACTGGAAAGCAAGTTTGGTAACTTGGGGGTGGGTAATAAGGTGGTAACCTGGGTAAGAAAGTGGTTAGTGGATAGGACACAGAGGGTAGTGGTAAATGGAGTTCACTCTGAGGAAAGGATGGTGACTAATGCGGTACCCTCAGGGATCAGTGCTGGGACCGGTCTTCTTCAATGTCTTTGTAAGTGACATAGCAGAGGAACTGAAACGGAAATCTGCATCTTTGCAGAGGACACCAACATCTGCAATAGAGTGGACACTTCAGGTGGTGGTGGAAAGGATGGGCAGAGATCTAAAAGGACTGGAGGAGTGGTCAACGGTATGGCAGCTGGATTTTAATGCAAAAAAAGTGCAAAACAATGCATTTGGGCCACAGAAACCTGGGAACTGAGTACAGAACGGGCAGAGTGATATTGACAAAGACCAAGCAGGAAAGAGACCAGGGAAATCATATTGAATGATCCAAAGATGGCCAAATAGTGTGACAAGGTAGTCTGAAAGGCTAGTGGGATGCGAGGTGCATAGGAAGAGGTATCGCCAGCAGGAAGAGGGAAGTGGTGCTGCCCCCTATATAGATCACTGGTAAGATCCCACCTTGAGTATTGTGTCCAGTTCTTGAGACTACATTTCAGGAAGGACACAGACAGAGTGGAAGCAGTCCAGAGGAGGGCTACCAAAATGGTGCAGTGTCTGCATCAAAAGCTTTACAAGGAGAGGCTAAAGGAGCTAGGTATGTACTTCCTGGAGGAGAGAAAGGAGGGGAGGATATGATAGAGACTTTAAATACCTCATGGGGGTATATAAGGTACCGGGGGGGTATTTTTCAGAGAAAAAGGTGCTCTAGAACAAGGGGGAATGATATGAAGCTGGAGGGGGTAAATTCAGGAGTGATAGGAGGAGGTGCTTCTTCACAGAAACAGTGGTGGATACATGGAACAACTTTCCAGCAGAGACAGTGGTAGTGAAAACAGTGGTGGGATTCAAAAATGCCTGGGATAGGCACCAGGGAATTTTAAGGATACGGAAGCCGATGGGAGGGGGGAGACTGTGCTGTAGATCAAGTAGGGTCTGCAGGGAAAAATGAAGGTTAACAAAAATGTGCAGGCTGGGTAGGCCCAACGGTCCTCATCTGCGTTCACATTCTATATTTCTATGCACTAGCGGACTTGGGAGTCAGGAGTAGAGTGGCCAAGTGCAGGGACTGCTGCTGCCACAGCACAGGCCAGCCAGTGGAAGGAGATGTACTAAGGGGGTCCAAAAGCATGCACACACAAAGACCCTGTTCCCATTCCATGTCAGCCAAGATAAAACAGAGCCGGCTGAGAAGTTGCTGTACTGCTGGCTAGAAGCACATGTACTTCCCAAACACACTCACGTGAAAGGAGAGGTAGGTGTGCTGGGTCACTTCAAGACTGACAGGGGAAAGTAGGCATGCTGGATCACCTATTGTCTGAAAACGGGAATGTAGGTGTGTGTGGGGCCATTCATAGTCTGAAAGGTGAATGTAGGTGTGCAAGGTCACCAAACACTATGAAAGGGGAGGTAGGTGAGCAGGGTCACTCAACAGTCTGAAAGAGGAGGTATGTGCACAGGGTCTCTTATAGTCTGAAAGGGGAATGTAGTTGTGCTGTGTCACTCATAGCCTGACATGGGAATGTAGGTGTGCAGGGCCATTCATAGTCTGAAAGGAGAGGCCTCACCTACAAAAGGACATAGACCGTCTGGAATCCATGCACAGAAGAGCTAACAAAATGGTGCAGGGTCTGCACCATGTACAAATCTTACGAAAACAGGCTCAGCCAATTGAATTTATTTTCCATTGAGCACAGAAGAAATAGAGGGGACATGATGGAAAGTTAAGTATGTCAAAGGGATAAGTGCAGTACAAACCGTAAACCTCTTCCATGAAAACAGGACTGCGCACACAAGGGGGCACAACTTACCAATGTTAGAAAGTACTTTTTTACAGAGAGGGTCGTGGCCCCGTGGACCAGCCTGCCATCAAGAGGTGGTGGCAGCTAAGTCAGTCGGCGAATTCAAATTGGCATGAGACAGTAACTGCAGTCATCTCCGCAAAAGCAGTAGATGGGGGGTAGACATCTCGGGCAGACTAGATGGACCGCACGGTCTCCATCTGCTGGCAAATCGGTATTGTGCTGTCACTGTGTGGGTGGTCGACAGGTTTACTGTTGACCAAACTTGGTGCTTCCCAGACTTGATGGATAAAGGAAGGGAATTCCAGTGCTTAGGGAAGCAGTAGGAGAAAGCACCATGGTCAGTAGTGGTCTTCCTAGAAGGCAGAGCAAGGGACCGATAGCCAGAGTTGTGAAGGGTGTCGGGGGAGGATAGAGGTGAGGCAAGGGGGAGAGAACCAAGCCAGTTATCTGGCAACAAAGGAGGAAGAGTGAGCGAGGTGTCTGGCTTCGGGGGGGGAGGGTTATAAAGATCACAGTGGTGGGTGCAGAGCAGACAAGTCTAGAGCAAAATGACAAAAGGAATGAAAGACGGTTTCTAGTCTGGCTTGGGCAGACTTGAGAGCTGCACTGTAGATTATGCAGTGTCAGTGGCTCAGTAGGTAGCACACCCGTCTCTGAGGCCAGGAGATCAGAGGGCTGTGGGTTCAGTTCCCACATCTGGCACTTGGGTTAATATCCCAGTACTGACACTGTAATGCAGCATGTGAGGGGTGCTGCACTTCTGAGGCGCCGTCTTTCGGATGAGACGTTAAACCGAGGTCCCATCTGCCTGGACTGGTGGTAGTTCAGGTGGATGTTAAAGATCCTATGGCACTTATCGAAAGAGTAGGGAATTTCCCCGGTGCCCTGGCTAAATTTCCCTCATTCACTAAAAATACCACCAACAGCTTAATCTGGTTCAAGGTCAGTTGGAATTCATCTGTATCCCCCTCCCCCGGGTCGTGCCTGAAAATAGGCAGGATTTGTCTAGTGCACTTACCCGGTCAACAAAAACTAAATAAATAAATAAATTATGTCACCACAGTCAAAAATTGGAAGAATCATTTTCTGGACAATGGCTCGGTGGGCCAGCAAGGGGATGCAACCATGGTTTCCATACAGTGCACCTAGTCTGGGGTGTAGTTCTTTGTGGATGGCGTCCACATGCCCAGAAAAGTCAAGGTGCTGGTCAAGCCAGACCCTGAGGTAACATCATCAATCGTGGTCCCATCCAGGGTGTGAAAGGAAGGGGAAGCAATAAGCCTAAAGAGCCTTTGCCAGGTGCCAAAGATCATGGAGACTGTCTTCCTGGTGTTGAGGGACAGCTGACTTGAGCAGAATTAGAGCTGCACTTTGTCAAAGTCCAGCTGGAGTCTGGACATCACATCAGAGGGGGAGGAGCTGGAGGCAAAAAGAACAGTGTTGTCTGTGTACGTATGTATAGACGCAGAGGTGCAGACAGCAAGGAAGTCATTTAGGAAGATCGAAAAGAGTATCAGGCCAAGGATGGAACCTTGTGGGATGCCGGTGCTGAAGGGGATAGGGAGTCACCTGCTCGAACTGACTGAGTCCTACCCAGAAGACAGGAACAGAACCAGTTAGTGGCAGGGATGGAAAGCCCTGCTGCAACAAACTTATCGAGAAGAAGGTGGAGGGCTACGGTGTCAAAGGCTTTAGACAAACTGCCAAAGATGGAAGAGATGTTACGACCCTAATCCACGCTAGAGACAATGAAGTCAGTAAGCCAGAGGTGGGACCCATCCCCATATTAAACCACTGCAACAGGCATTTCATCGACCCTTGTGACAGAAAAGTGATGTCATGGGTAGGCAAGCTGTATTTAACACAGGACTTACATGCCAACTGTAAAGTACAGTTACGTAAGAACTTACCGTAACAGTAGATCTTCGAGAGAGGCTCTTGCAGTAGGTAATTACATATAGGACTGACGCCAGTAGGCGGCAGGACCCCACGGAAAAACCTCTAGCTAGCAGTCCCTGGCGAGGGACCACCCCCACGTCAGGTGACCAGCGTCAGGAGACGTCGGTATAAAGGGGCAATTCCCGACGCCCGCTTTCCAGTTCTTTCCCGCCACAAGCCAAAGGAGGCCGGACAAGAGAGGAGCGGATATTTCCTCAATGGAAAAGGAGCTGAAAAAGCTTAGGGGGATGGAGGGCGGGAGAGAGATTGTCACTGCAAGAGCCTCTTCAAAGATCTACTGTTACGGTAAGTTCTTACGTAACTGTACTATCTTACTTCGAGAGGGCTCTTGCAGTAGGTAATTACATATAGGACTGAGTCCCAAGCAGTTTGGAACAAGAAGAAGCACACGGGAGGAGGAAAGCTACTCCAAGTAGAACCTCAAGCTGTGCAAGCCTTAAGAGAGGAGGCCTTGCAGAACAGCAAGCCCGAAGCCTGCTCTACGGCAAGAGGCAATATCCAAACTGTAATGTTTTGTAAAGGTATGGATGGAGGTCCAAGTGGCGGCAGCACAGATGTCCGCCGCTGACACATTCTTGAAACAAGCCACTGAGGCAGCGACTCCCCTGGTGGAGTGGCCTTTTACTTGACCCGGAGGGTCTTGTTGTACTTGTCATAACAGAAAGTGATACAATGAGCCAACCATTTAGATAGGCATTGCTTAGAAACAGCATTGCCTTCTCTTTTGGGTGCAAATGAGACAAGCAGTTGATCAGTCTTCCTGAGATCCTTTGCCCTGTTAGTGTAGTATCTCAGAAACCGGTGAACGTCCATAGTATGTAGTAAATACTCCCCTTGATTGGAGTACTGCGTAGAAAAGGTGGGTAACTCCAAGGACTGGTTCAGAGTAGACTCCGCTACCACCTTGGGAAGTAACTTAGGGCTAGTGCACAGAGCCACACGTTCCTTGTGAAAAATCAAGTATGGAATTTTACACATCAGGGCCTGGAGCTCGGAAATTCTCCAAGCAGAAGTAATGGCCACAAGGAAGAGAATTTTCCATGAAAGGAACTTCAAGTCTGCGGAAGCTGCCAGTTCAAAAGGAGGCAGAGTAAGTTTCTCAAGAACGAAGTTCAAATCCCAAGGAAGGGCAGGAATACGGATGGGAGGTCTCAGATGGAGAACCCCTCTGAGGAAAGTCTTAGAGACCTCCAGCTGAGCGAAAGTCCTGTCTGCAAAAGGGACATGATAGGCAGAGATGGCCGCCATGTGAACTTTCAGAGAAGTGTGACTAAGACCCAGGTCAAAAAGATGGCGTAGATACTCTAGCAGTAGCCCAACCAAGCAGGAAAAAGATTCCACGTCTTTCAAAGCAGCCCAGATTGTGAACCTTTTCCACTTCATGGCGTAAGTAGATCTAGTGGAGGGTTTTCTAGCCTCCACCAAAATCTCCGCCACTTGGGGAGAAACCCCGAAGCGACTTTGAGCTATGTCTGCAGGAGCCATGCATGAAGCTGAAGGGACTTGAGACCTGACTGGACCAGAGACCCCTGATCCTGGGTCAGCAAACATTGTGATACAGGAAGAGGAAGAGGAGGATCCTCTGAGTATTGTTGTAGAAGAGAGAACCAAACTTGCTTGGGCCAGAAAGGAGCAATCAGAATCATTCATGCTCCTTCTGAACCTAGTTTCTGCAAGACTCGTGGAATCAGAGGAACTGAGGGAAAGGCAGAGACAAATCTGTCCTTCCAATAGAGACAGAGCGTCTCTCCAGAAAATGCCTCGCTCTTGAACGAGCGAGCAGAAATTGTGAAGCTTTGCATTTAGAGGAGAAGCGAACAAGTTGACCTGTGGTGTTCCCCAGTGTCGGAAGATACCATCTAGAAATCCCTTGATCCAGTTCCCACTCGTCAGCCAGAGCAACCGAGCAACTTAGCTTGTCTGCCAAGGTGTTGTCGACTCCCAGAACATGAATTGCCGTGAGGTGAAGGTCGTGTTGTGCTGCCCAATCCCAAACCCTCATTGCTTCGCTGCAAAGAGGGTAGGACCGAGTCCCCCGTTTGTGGATATACACAAACCACGCACACATTGTCCGTCTGGACGGCTAGGTGGCCGGGAAGAATGTACAGGTGAAGGGCTTGGAGAGCATAAAGAACTGCCTGAAGCTCAAGCACACTGATGTGGAGTGTCTGTTCGAGCTTGGACCAAGAGCCCTGGGTCTGATGGGGACCGAGATGGGCTCCCCAACCTTTGCCCGAGGCGTCTGTGGTTAGAGTCTGGGAGGGGAGAGGAAGGAAGAAAGGAACTCCCCAAAGCAGGTTCTCTCGAACCATCCACCACTGCAAGTCTCGAAGCATCAGTGAGGAGACTAGAACCAAGTGATCCCAGTCGTCCACCAACCGATCCCATTGGGAGCAGAACGTCCACTGGGAAACCCTCATGCGGAGCCGAGCGCGAGGGACTGTCGGGATAGCAGCCGCCATGAGCCCGAGGAGTCGAAGGACTGATCTTGCACTGACCCGCCTGCGGCCAGACAACAGACTTACTTGAGTCTGGAGAGTGGACGCCCTGACCGGTGGCAGGAAGGCCCTGCCAATGGTCGTGTCTAAAATGGCCCTGATAAACTGTAGTCTCTGAGATGGGATCAAGTGAGACTTGGAATGGTTGATGGTAATACCCAGGCAGGCAAAAACCTGCTGGGTAAGGCGAGCAGTGCAGGGTGCCTCCTGGGCGAAGGCCACCAGGAGCCAATCGTCCAGGTATGGGAAAACTTGCACCCCGGTACCTGAGATAGGCTGCCACCACCGCAAGGCATTTGGTAAATACTCAGGGAGCCGAGGATAGGCCAAAGGGAAGTGCCTTGAACTGGTAGTGGTCCCCCTGGAACGCAAAACGGAGATATTTGCTGTGTGATGGGCGAATGGAAATGTGCAGGTAAGCATCCTGCATATCCAGAGCACACAGCCATTGGCCCTAGCGTAGGAGGGGCAGAAGGCTCTGCAGGGAGAGCATTCTGAACCTTTTGTACGTCACAAAAAAATTCAGGGCACTCAGATCTAGAATGGGTCTTACATCTCCTGTCTTCTTCGGGACCAGGAAGAAGTGGGAATAGTAACCTGTCCCCTGAAGATGAAGAGGGACGGGTTCTATCACCTCTTTCAGCAACAGTGCTGAAATCTCTTCCTGGACCAAGAGAAGATGTTCCCGAGAATACAACGACCTTTGCTGGGGTGGCGAGGTGGTTTCTGTAGAAACTCTATCGAGTGTCCTTCTGCAATCAGCTGGAGCACCCAAGAATCTGATGTTATCCTCTCCCAGCCCGGAAAGTGGAGGGAAAATCTCCCTCCTACCAGTTCCTCCGGGGAGTCCGGAGGCTGTGGGAGAGGAAAGGAATCAGGTGGTGTGGGGCAGCACCACAGCTGAAGCACCCGCTGCTTTTTTGGGCGGGGGGAGGCTTAGCAGCTGTGGGGCCCAGCGCTTAGCTGCCCGCTTCCGGAGGGCATTTGCTCAATATCTGCCCAAGGACTGCTGCGATCGGGATGGTACAGAGCTTCCACGGACTTTAGTGCCGCCCCTCTTCCTGCAATCGGTGATGATGTCCTGACATCACCACCGAAGAGCACCCGACCCCGGAAGGCGCTCCTGTATAGCAGACTGCACTCCGGGACCAACCCTGACACACGGAGTCAAGCTCGAGATCGAAGCTTCACGCGTAAAGCTGAGCTCCACCAGCAGTGTCCACTACATCAGACTGCACAAAGCATGTGTCGAACAAGTCACGAGCGATAAGGTCAGCCAACTCCTGCTTGACTTGAGAGTCCGCAGGAATCCAATTTGGCTTCCACCTGAGTAAGACTTGCCTTCTGGTAATCCCCCATATGACCGACATAGTCCAGGGCCCTGATACCCAGCATGGAAGAAGCAAAAATCTTCTTACCATACTGGTCCAGTAGGCGGGATTCTTTATCAGGTGGCAACGAGCTAAGGTGTTTTGGGTTAGCCGACTGGCTGTGAGCAGCACTAATCACTACCGAGTCAGCACAAGGGTGAGAATCTAAAAAGTCAACACCCTTGGGAGCCTGGTATAGCCTGTTCGACTTCCGAGGAAGTGGGGCTAGAGCCGACGGCTGTTTCCAAATGGTGGTAACAAGGTCGGCATGAGGCTCGGTCCAATGTAGCACCAAGGTGGGAGCTGTCACGGGCAGATCTAGATGCTCGGTGAGTTTCATCCGCTGAGGGTCTGGTTCCAATGATTACCACTTATGTACCTCCTGGATTTTGCGTAGCAGCTCCGTAAAGGAAGGATCTTCCGGAGGCGACTTCGGAGGAGTCCTTGGCCTGGGTTTTGACGGACAGCGTGGCTCGTTGTCCCTTTCAGAGCAGCCGTCGGAAGAGTCCGAGGAGGAAGAAGAAGAAGAAAACGACTCCCTTTCCCGTCCAGGGGGAGGAACGGACCCTTGAGAAGCCCTCGGGGAAGCGTGTCCTGCCCCTCTCTGGGCCCAGAGGGATTAGCCCTGGTGTCCGGAGGAGGTGAGGGAGTGTGTCGTCGTTGACGTACAGGAACCGGAACCGGCACCGTCCTCGGTAGACGACTCTCCACCTCTCTGGTGAGCTGAGCCTTGGCCTCAGCCCACCAGGAGGCCAGAGTCTCCTGCAAATCCACCGGCGGCTGAGGGGGCAGTGGAGGAGGAGGAGGAGGAGGGGGATATGGGTATGGACTATTTCCATAAGGAGAGTATCTGAAACCTGGCAGCGGAAAACCAGGCATCGGGTATTGGGGCATCGGATAGACCGGCGTCGGGTACTGTGGCGCCGGATACTGTGGTCCCGGGTACAATGGTGTTGTATACGACGGAGGTTACCCAGGAGCCGGAGGAGCTGCCGGAGCAGACGGCCTAGCCGGAGGCCCCACGGGCGGGTCCGGGTTGGAAGGCCCGGAGGCTGGAGGGCCCGGCGTCAGGGTGACATCCAGGAGCGGGATGTCGGCCGGAGTCAGTAAAACCAGCGTCGGAGCCAGCATCGGGGATACCGGCGTCAGGGGAACCTGACGGCTAATCCGTGGACCCGGCAGGTGGGCGGTCTGACGAGGTGGGAACCCCAGCGCCGCCTGGGATGGGGAAGAAACTCCCCAGGGTCGGGCTGGGGAGACTCAGGTCCCCGGAGGGTAGCGACGGCTGTGGGAGCCGGACGACGGACGTGAAAGGGTCCCGCATCGCTCTTCCACTGTACGGACATCGGGCGAACTGACGGCAGGGTTTATCAGCGGGATCCGAGCGGCGCGGAGGAGCCGCATCCGACTTACCGACCATCGCCGGAGGCGACCGCGATGGAGGAGTGGCCTGGTCCGGCGGAAGAGGGCCGACGCCACCCCAAAGGGTCGCGCGACTTACCGCCTTCTCCGTGCGGGCGTCGGAGGAGCCGACGTCGGCTTAAAGGGCCACCGCCAGTGAGCGCCGCTACAATATGCTCCAGGCAGGGCCTCCAATATCGGGCGCCCGAAGAACCAGCGTTGAGCCAGATAGGTGGGCCGGCGCCCTTAGAAGCCTCTAAGCGGCTGTCAAGGAGCGTCCCTCGCGGGAAGTTACCTGAACATGGCGACACCCGGGGAGTCGCGTGGAGGAGCCCTCGTCCCGTGTTCTCTTGTCTTTTTTCTTCCAATGGCCTTTGGGGGAAGTGGACGCCTGCCACAGTTTTTTGAGTTCCTTCTCCATGGAGCTCATCTTTTTCTTGAGAATGTGGGCTTCCAGGGACTGCTGCCGCCTTCTCCGGGTGGCCGCATTAAAACTGAGGCAGTGCTGGCACTTCTCTACTGGATGATCGGGGCCCAGACAAAAAAGGCCGTCCTTGTGCGGGAGTTGAGCGCCGCACGAGTCGCACTAGTTTTTGTGCTCAGAGGGTGTAGGGGACGACATACACCAATGGATGACTGACGATTTGTCAAGAAAAGCGAAAAATACTTGGTGAAACACCGACGAAGGGAGTCTGACGAGCAAAGAACTTTTCCTCGAGGCACTGGCACGAGCTAACGGTGGGAAAGAACTGGAAGGTGGGCGTCAGGGACCGCCCCTTTATACCGTCTCCTGATGCTGGTCACCTGACGTGGGGGTGGTCCCTCGCCAGGGACTGCTAGCTAGAAGTTTTTCCGTGGGGTCCTGCCGCCTGCCGGTGTCAGTCCTATATGTAATTACCTACTACAAGAGCCCTCTCGAAGTAAGATCATCACTTTCTATGTCAAGGTTGCATAAAATGGTAGATGCCTTGTTAATCAAAGGGCTGAGTCAGACAGATATCTCTGTGCTGCTGACACCCCACATGTATGCCCAATAACCTTTAAAAGAGATTTATTTTTATTATAAAATGCAGAACAATGGTACATACATTCAGTTATCCTCCCTGCAAATAAATACACATTGAAATCAGTTGGTCATTTAGGTGTATAAGCAGAATAAATTACACAGTTTAGATAAAAAATTCAGAGGGAACTCCCTTTAGCTTAAGTAATAGAATACGTATCATATAAATCCTATATTGTACTGATCAACTAGGCAAGTCTCGAGGTCCAGGCTGTCCCATTCGCTCCCAGACTCCCTTCACCCAAGCTCCGTTTGAATGGCCTTTTGGCTATATCAGGCTTAGATATCGTTATGGAACAAATTCTCTGTTCTCTTTGTTTTAAGAGAGATTTTTAATGGTTTTCAGACTGAGTGACCCTGCACATCTGCAGCCCCTTTAATGGATACATGGTGCTCAGCTGAAAGGTGACAACAGAGTAGAAGGCTTTTAGAAACTCACAGCGACTGCCACCTTAAGTGTAATACACCGTCAGTTACAAAATGTGTATTAAAACATGATGGAAAGGGATTAAAACTGCCCACTGAGACACTAAGAAAGAAATACAATACTACATCCTACTACTGCTGCAACGCAAAAGTTAAGATACCATTTTTTCCCTCTCAGGTTATCAGTCCCTGCTACTTTTAGGCATGGATGTAGCACACTGGCCCACATGGATAGCCCACACATTCTGTGAAGCTGAGCGAAGTGCCTGATGCTCAGTCCCTTAACAGCAGCACATTGCAGCAACGTCAGCTACCCGTGGTTATTCCATTACAGTTCCAAGTTCTGTTTCACCAATCACTGCTCAGCTGCTTCCCCTGGAGTACATAGATCATGTAACCTGCTACAAATCGTGCAATACAATAGCCACTTCTCAGTTACATATCAACAGCAGTGGCCCTCGTTCGGCTGGCGTTATAATCACCTCCCAATAATGCAGTTCTGCCAAGGACAGGATGCAGAGACTGGAGAGCTGATAAATTATGCATGTTCCTTTCTTTCTCCGCGCTAACTGCCATAATAACATGCAAAGACTCTTTTTGGTTACAACCTCAGTGAGCTCCAAGGACACTTCAAGCAGAGCAAACTGCTGATCCAGAAGCTCTGGCTAAGAAATCTATAGCCTTATACACAGAAAGTTACATAATTCAACACGAAATTCCACTGGTCCGGGGTCTGCATTTGGGGCCTGTTAATCATTCTGTCCACTAAAAAACACAATGGAGACTAGCGACATCACTGGACTTCTTGGGATTTAAGGTTATTTTGTTTTCTTTCTCTTATTTTCGTTTTCTTTTCTGTTGGAAAAGGTTTCATTTTACCTTCTCCTTTTGGGTGTTTTGGTAATGGGTTTGAAGATTTTCTGGTTTGTTCTTTAAAGGTATTGTAATGTATAATTGTTTTTGATTTCTTTAAACAAAAAATGCACTACTCTTCTTCAATAAGTGCTACAGGATTCTGAACTTCCCTCTGGACAGCGACCAAAAACAGGCAGAAGGAACCTCTGATAACATCAGAGCTCAATAGGTTGCACACTCACCTTTGAGGCCGGATGATCAGAAGGATGTAGGTTCTAAAAGACTTACAGCCACAACATCCACCCTTATACTTACAACACAGACTTGTGCTATCGCAAACAGAAAAATACAAGATGCAGCCCCATGGCGCAGAGGGCTAAGGCGCTATGTGCCTTACCTCTCGCCATGCCAGTAACCCGAGTTCAGGAACAAGCTCGTGTCACCAGGTGTCAGCCGGGGAGGGAGAGGATTGAGCATCCGGAGGACAGCTCTCCTCTCCTGGGGTGGAGGGGGAAGCCTTGTCGACTCGGTCCTTGGCTGCCTCCGAGTGCAGGCCTGGAGGCAGTGTCAGCAGCTCGAGCAACAAGAAAGGAGGGGCTGCAGTCATAGCACGTGTACCCCTCCACGTACAAGTGCTTATGTTAGCACGTGTACCCCTCCACGTACAAGTGCTTATGTCGTGGCAGGGACAGAAGGAAGAAAACTGGAACATGGCAGTTGCAGGCTCTATGAAGCCTTGCCTGCCTGCCTTCACCCCGCACTGTCACTGGTTCACCAACCCACAAATCTGGATGCAGGGTCTCCGGGTGGGGGGAGGACAGCCCTCCCTTCCCAGTGGAGAGGGGGGCATCCATGGGGGATATCGGACTTGGTGGACTGGGTAGGCAGTTGTTGAGGGAGACAGAGACAGGGCTGAGAAGCTGCCTGCTACACGCCCAGAGGATAAAATATATGGAGGAAAAAAAGAAAACTACAAGATAATTTGGTATTAAGAGAACTAGTAGAAAGTAGGGGAATTTCCCTGGTGTGCTGGACAAATTTCCCCCTTTCACTAAAAATACCAGCAACAGCTTAATCGGGTTCAACTTCAGTTAGCTCCCATCTGTATCGCCCCATGAAACCAAATAACAGACTGCTACATTTCCACTGGAAATTAAACTGAGTGGTTTACATTTCCTAGTGCGTTGTCACATTTCCACACTTAGGTTTAGTTCAATTGCAGGACATAAAACACGTGTGTCAGCAAAAGACTAACAATATGATTTATAACTAAAATATTGAAATAAAAATGTGTTTAATCACTGCTTTTGTGTGTCCTTGCTACTTAATTTTTCCTTGCTCACTAGTACATTTTATTCCTTGTCTTGTTTGTTTATCTCATTCTTACCATATGATGTATTCTGTTCTTTTTTAATTTTCTTTCATTTTTCTTACTGTTTCTCTCTCTATCTTTGTTTTCTTTTGTGCATTTTTTTCCTGGCTTTTCTGGACTCTGAACCACCCCTTTTTTGCCTCACTGTTTTTCTTTTAAACTTCTGAGATTACCTTTAGAGCACAAGTGCTCATTTACAAACGTTCCACCTCAAATACATAGTGCAAGAACAATGTAAGTAGTTCCAGAAGAAATGCAGCCGAGTTAGGCTCAAAGCAATTAAGGCAGAACAGTTACATACAGATTTAAAAATCAAACTCCATGAAGATTGCTGTATAAAAAGTCACAGGTTAGAGAAAGAACCAAATAAGACTGTTTAATGGGTACAGCTGCACTGAATTTTATAGATTACCCACCTGGCTATATTTTGGTCCTGCATACCTCCTGCCCAACTTGTATTTTTCTCTCAACAGCCTCTTCAGCCCATGATCTCCACCTTCCGCTCAGTCCATGGGTGTTACTACTGCACAACAAGAGCCTGAGTATTCTGGGGACAAAGTAGCTGTACCAAATAAAACACCAGAGTCTTTTTTTTTCCTTCCTGGATATGCACTGCAATTTGCCTAGGGTAGAATTTACATAGAAGTACTGGCAAACAATCCCTTTCAGTATGGAGTTTCACTGCTATGCAGATGATACCCAGCTGTATTTGTCATTTGCACCCGGAACATCCAATGCTTTAGACTTGCTTAAGTCTCGCTAAAATCAATGACTAGATGTCCTCCAGCTGACTGCGACTGAACCCAGATAAGACAGAGGTGCTGGTAGTGGAGCCAGGTCGCGGGCGTGATGGGTTGCTACCTGAAGCTGACACAGGTCTTTTCCTGGGGTCTGCTCCATTTGGTGGCCTCCCTGAGGGGGCACGATCTTGGTGTAATCCTTGATAGCAGACTGACATTCGAAGAGCAGGTATTGTCTGTTGTCAAATGTGGTCTTTACCACTTAAGGAATATCACCAGGATCAAGCCCCTCATTCTGCCCGAAGACCTGCCAACTCTAGTACACGTCTTTGTTACCTCTATGCTCAACTACTGTAACTCTCCATACTTTGGGGTCACGGCAGAGACCCCCCACAGACTGCAGCCAAGTGCAGAACGCAGCAGCCCGCTTACTGATGGGCCTGTCTAGGTCTAGTCATGTGACCCTAGTTCTGTGTGCACTGCACCGGCTGACGGTCAGGTGGAGGGTCCTTTTTAAGGTGGGCTTGCTCACTTTTAAGGCCCTATATGGACTGGGTCCTAGCTACCTGACCGAGCTCCTGACACCTGCAACTTCTGTACGCTCCCCATCGAGGGGCCTCCTGGACGTTCTCAGGGTTCGGCTCAAAATATTGAGTGATCGCACTTTTAGCGTGGTCGGGCCGATCCTGTGGAACTCGCTACCACCTGTAGTCCGGGAGGCCCCCCTCCCGACTGAGTGTTTAAGCAGAGGCTAAAGGCCCACCTGTTCTGTCTAGCCTTTCAGGAATAGTTTTCCATACGTGACCGTATGCGCCTCTCTGATATTATATTTTAAGACTGTGATTATTTATATATTATTTTTATCTGTGATTCTGAATTTTAGCTTATTTAATGTTGTGTTTTATGACATGTACTTTCCTGTTAGGCGCCCAGAGTTTCTGGGAATGGGCACCATATAAATAAAAGTTGCCTTGCCTAGTTGTCAACACAGCAGTCAGCATGGAAGAAGGTACCGATCATAGAGAGGGGGGCTGTCCAGCAACAATGGCTACTGGACAGTGATGGGTGCCCCTATAACAACCCAAAAGGAGTCAAAGATCTACCAGATGCCACCGCCTGAGACTCTGTCGCATCCCCAGCATGGGGTGGGGAAGGGTAATCTCAGCATCTTTCTGTCTCTGAGGAGCAGTGAGGGGACTGGGGGACTGGCCTGTCTGAGGAGCAGTGAGGGGACTGGGGAAATGGCCTTTCTGAGGAGCAGTGAGGGGACTGGGGAACTGGCCTGTCTGAGGAGCAGTGAGGGGACTGGGGGACTGGCCTGTCTGAGGAGCAGTGAGGGGACTGGGGGACTGGCCTGTCTGAGGAGCAGTGAGGGGACTGGGGAACTGGCCTGTCTGAGGAGCAGTGAGGGGACTGGGGAAATGGCCTGTCTGAGGAGCAGTGAGGGGACTGGGGAACTGGCCTGTCTGAGGAGTAGTGAGGGGACTGGGGAACATAGAAACATAGAAACATAGAAGTTGACGGCAGATAAGGACCGCAAGGCCCATCCAGTCTGCCCATTTCCTTTTCTACCTTATAAATGTGCCATCGGCCTTTGCTATGTCAGTGACCTATCTATTCATAGTCATTTGTATTGCTCCCTTATGCCTATCCCATGCCTGTTTGAAGCCCTGCACTGTATTCATAGCCACTACTTCTTGTGGTAAGCCATTCCATGCATCTACCACCCTTTCTGTGAAAAAAGAATTTCCTCACATTCCCCCTTAATCGGCCTCCCTAATCTCATGCTGTGTCCTCTTGTCCTGCTATTTTTCTTATATTTAAACATGTTAGACTCATTCACCTTGTTTATGCCTTAAGGTGTTTAAATGTCTCGATCATATCACCTCTCTCCTCCTTTGCTCAAGGGTATACATATTGAGCTCCGTTAATCTGTCCTCATATGTCTTCTGATGCAGTCCCTGCACCATTTTGGTTGCCCTTCTCTGGACTGCCTCAATTTGGTTAATGTCCTTGTGAAGGTGTGGCCTCCAATACTGCTGCGCGCAGTGCTCAGATGGGGCCTAACCAATGTCTTGTACAGAGGATTATTACCTCCTTCTTAAGACTTGTGATACCCTTACTAATACACCCTAACACCCCCTAGCCTTACCTACTGCTTTAGAGGTCTGCTTGATGATTTCAGGTCATCAGTGATGATGATGCCCAAGTCTCTTTCTTCCCTTGTGACTGCTAGCAACTCCTCCCAGCCTATAAGTGGCTTCAGGGTTTCTCTTCCCTATGTGCATGATTTTGCACTCTTTGCATTAAATCCCAGTTGCCACTCTTCTGACCATTCTGCTAGTTTATCCAGATCTCTTCTCATTCTGCCCACCCCATCTGGATCATCTACTCTGTTGCAGATCTTGGTGTCATCTGCAAACAGACAAGCCTTACCCTCTAGTCCATCTGCTAGGTCACTAATGAAGATGTTGAATAGGACTGGCCCCAGGACTGATCCTGAGGTACCCTACTTGTGACTTGCATCTCTTCTGACTGTATACCATTTACCACCACTCTCTGTTTCTGCCAGTCAACCAGTTTGCCACCCAGTTGACCAACTTCTGACCCACCCGAGCCTACCTAGCTTATTTATCAATCTTCTATGTGGAACAGTGTCAAAAGCTTTGCTGAAGTCAAGGTAGGCGACATCAACTGCTCCTTGGTCCACCACTCTGGTTACCCAGTCAAAGAAATCTATGAGATTAGTTTGACAGGACCTTCCTTTTGTAAACCCATGCTGTCTTGGATCCTGTGCCCCTATGGATTCCAGGTGTTGCACTATCCTTTCCTTAAGGAGTGCTTCCATAATCTTGCCCACTACTGAGGTAAGACTGACCGGTCTGCAGTTCCCCGCCTCCTCCCTGCTACCACTCTTGTGGAGTGGGATCACATGAGCCCTTCTCCAGTCTTCTGGGACCTCTCCTGTGATCAGAGACTCACTAAACAATTCTGCTAATGGCTCTGCTAGTTCCTCCTTTAGCTCTTAAGTACCCTGGGATGTATGCCATCAGGTCCCATTGCCTTATCCACCTGGAGCTTAGAAAGCCTTGTAGGACCTTTCTTTTGTGAAGGGAGTAGTGCTCACCTCCTCCCCTGTGTCCATGATGCTGAGCTGTGGGCCCTGCCCTACCTTCTCTTCAGTGAATACTGAGCAAAGTATCTATTTAGGATAGATGCCTTTACAGGGTCCTCCTCCTCACATGCTCCCTTTTCTCCATTAAGCTTAGCAATACCCCTCTGGACTTTCTCCTTTCACTAATGTATCTATAGAAAGTCTTGTCACCTTCTTTTACTGTTTGTGCTAGTGTTTCCTCAGTTTGGGACTTTGCCTGCCTTACTGCCTTACCTGCTTCCCTTAGAGCAGTTTGGTATGCCCCATCTTCATCCCGCTGTGTTCCCTTTATATTTTCTGAAGGCCAGCCTTTTGGCTCTGACCTTTTCTGCTACTGTATTTGAGAACCAAAGTGGTTTCCTTCTTCTTTTGCACTTCCTTTTCTGTCTAACACAATGGGATGTTGCTTCAAGTATTGTATCCTTAATGCTTGCCCACTTTGCCTTTACCTCCTCACCTGTGTTTCTTTTGCCAGGGCTAGCTTAACTCTGTTGGCATCTTATCAAAGTCAGCTCCTCTGAAGTCCCATATTTTGCCTTGGAATGGGATGATTTAGATGTAGTAGCCAAATTGAACCATACCATGTGATGGTCACTGGCCCCAGGTGACCTTCTACCTGGAGATCTGTGATCCTCTTTGTTAGTCAGTACTAGATCTAGGATAGCCCTGTCTCTTGTGGGTTGCTGTACCAGTTGTTTGAGGCCCTCCTGCAGGAATCCACTATGAGTCTAGTTCTGGCAGATGTTCCTGCTGGTATTGACCAATCTGTATCTGGCATGTTGAAGTCTCCCATTATCAGAACCTCCCTTTAGCTGTCATGTTTTGTATATCTTCTAACAGTAATGTGTCTATGTCCTCCCTCTGGTCTGGGGCCTGTAGACAACCCCAGTTCTTATGGCTGTCCCATTTCCTGTTTCAGGGTGACCCACAGTTCTTCTGGCTCCTTATGTGTATTCTGAATTTCTGTAGCTTTGATATTTTCATTAACATACAGGGCCACTCCTCCCCTTTTGCACCTCGGTCTCTTCTGAACAATACATAGCCAGGTACTGAAGTTCCCATGTGTGATTACTGGTAAACCACGTCTCACTAATTGCTACTATGTCCAGTTTAGCCTCTGACATTATTGCCTGCAGGTCTGGGATCTTATTTCCAGGCTGTGAGCATTTGTGTACATGATTTTCCATTGGCCAGATTTTGGTGTGTTAGTTGTTGGGTTAGGTTTGGCATTACCCCTGTGCATCGTATGGGGAGACAAACCTTTTTTCTTACCTGGTGATGCAAATGAACGGCAAACACACTGAATTCCAGTTTGACCACTAGCTGAGGGGGAGGGTGTTCTTCCCATTCAACGATGGGGTGCTGCACCCTCTCCCATTTGCTAGTTTAATATTCTGAAAAGACGCCAAACTTCTGCCCCAATGCACTGACTCCCTTTAGTCAGATGCAGTCCATCAAATTTAAAGAACTTTCTCCCAGAACTGTTGCCAGTTCCTACAAATCTGTGTCCTTTTTCCTGGCACCAGTCCTTGAGCCACGTGTTTAGCTCCCCTATCTCCCCTTCTCTGACCTTCCGTCCATCTGCTCCCTTCTCCCAGACTGGCAGGATCTCAGAGAGGAGATGCTCAGAATGAAATAGATGATAGTTTGTCACCCAGCCTAGTCAGGTGTTCCTTGGTCTCCACAACTGACCGGCTGGGCGAGATCGTAGTCCCTATGTGTACTAGGACATCAATGTTTTTCCTGCTTTGTGAACAATTTTAGTAATGTGGTCAGTGTCTCCATGCTGATGTACCTGGAGACATCTGACCATCACCCTGGCTGAGATGGGTATCAACCCCGTAATCATGGAGTCTCCTATGATCAGAAGTTTTTGGATTTCCTTTGCTTGTTTAGTTTTGGTTCCTGATTTGGGTGAGTATTGTTGTGCTAGCTCCTGTGCCGCAGTGTCCTGCTCTGCAGTGTCTTCTCCTTTATTTGATTTCAGAGATAGAGGCAGATACCTGTTTGTAGTGTTTATATGGTTTTTGGAGGTAATGTTTGGAGAGCAGAGAGGATGGGCACCTGATTTGCTCCTCCTAACCACCTGCCAACCTCCTGGACCAACTACCTCTGCGGTTGAGGTTTTCTGTTGGATGCTGGGGAAATGGCGGTGGTTCTTATAATGTATTTCCTCTTCAATATGAAATTTGAGGCGTGCAATCTCTGCCCATGCTGCCCGGAGCTGAGACCTAAGATCTCCAAAGGCCCAGCATGTAGGACAGTGTCCTAAATCCTGTAAGAATGTCCTTCTGAAAATTGTTCCACAGTACCTGCAGTTAATGAAATCCATTCCAAATAAGTTGCTGGGTTTGTAAACTAGTCAGAGTAATTAGAAGGAAAAAAAAATGCAAGTAATGGTTTAATTGTGCTTTGTTTAACTTGTTATAACAAGTTAAATTACTAGTGCCCTGTAAATGAGATCACCTTGTGGAGGCCCCACTGATCCCCCTTCCTGCTCTGCCACAGGAAATGTCACAACTGTGGTACCCTATAAAAGGAGTGTAGCGTGGGGTGGTTGGGGATGGGGTGGGTGGCTGGGCCCTTCCCGCCTAAAAGAAGAACCAGGACTAAAGAACAAGGAGGTAAGAGCAGAAACAATCAGTCAACAACAAATGCAGTAACCCTGAAAGCTTATCCTAATGTTAGATAAAACTGTAAAACCTGTAAAGCACCACCTGTAATAATTTCAGAAGATATACCCTGTAAGAAACACTTTGCTCCAGAGAAAATAAAGCAGTAACAGAAGATATACCTTGAAAAAGACAATTTGAATCAGAAGATTACAGCAGTAATCTGTTAGCACACACCTGTAGGCACACCCTTGTAATAATGAGAGAGGTCCTGATGTTCATTGTTTCTAGACAGGTTGTCTCTCAGTTACTGCGCCCCTCAGACACAGTTTTGTCTTCACGCACAGACAGTTATTTCAGTGCTCACAGCCAGACAGTTAGTTTCAGTCCCCCACTGGCCTGTCTAAGGAGCAGTGAGGGACTGGGGAACCGGCCTGTCTCATGAGCAGTGAGGGGACTGGGGAACTGGCCTGTCTAAGGAGCAGTGAGGGACTGGGAACTGGCCTGTCTGAGGAGCAGTGAGGGACTGGGGAACTGGCCTGTCTAAGGAGCAGTGAGGGACTGGGGACTGGCCTGTCTGAGGAGCAGTGAGGGGACTGGGGAACTGGCCTGTCTGAGGAGCAGTGAGGGGACTGGGGAAATGGCCTGTCTGAGGAGCAGTGAGGGGACTGGGGAACTGGCCTGTCTGAGGAGCAGTGAGGGGACTGGGGGACTGGCCTGTCTAAGGAGCAGTGAGGGGACTGGGGGACTGGCCTGTCTAAGGAGCAGTGAGGGGACTGGGGAACTGGCCTGTCTAAGGAGCAGTGAGGGGACTGGGGAACTGGCCTGTCTGAGGAGCAGTGAGGGGACTGGGGGAATGGTCTGGCAACCTACCTCATGACCACCTGAGTTTAGGCCCGTCCCCGGTAGCCTGTGACAGGCTTCCTCATGTTCAGAGTATGAAGCTCCAACATCCAAATCCAGAATTTGCAGAAGAATCAGGTGCAGCAAGCCCCCATGTGGTCGCTGGATATGAAGTACACTCATAGACAAGGAGGGGGGCGCTGGACACAGCAGACATTCAGCTTAGTGACTCCATCTATTGAAAGTCATACACAAGGCATAAGTACACTTTTGCATTTATGCATTCTGACTGATTTACAACAAATGAAGGAGTCACCAAGCTGAATGTCTGCAGTATGCTTTTACTAGCCTTCCCCCTCCAGTATGTATGCACTTTATTTACAGAATATCTATGGTTTGCTACCCGGAAGTGCCCCGCATTCCTGTCATAAGCATAAGTCTAGCCTGAGCCGGTAATAGCAAACCTACCGCTAAGCTAGTTGGTTCTCCAAACTGTTTTAATTTTTCCTGCTTAATGCAGAACTAGCCTAAATTCTTTCATGGTGATTTGCATATACTACCAACGATGTTTTGTACTGTTAAGGCATGTGTGATTTAGTACTTCTTTGAAACCTGGCCATATTGCTAATGCCCTTCCCAAGTAACCCTCACCTCAGTTGTTTTGTGCTGAGGTTCTTTGTCTTCTAGATTTTTAGGGGGATCAGCATGACCCAAACCTGCAAAGCCATCATAGGGCAGACTCCTCCTTGCCCCATTCTGAGGTACAAATGAGGCGCACTGCTGTGTCTTCTGCTTTTAGCCTTTGCAGACTGTGTGAAAGGCCTTTGATATCATACACTTCTGATTAAAAATTAAAACCAGTCTAAATTCTTTCATGGTGATTTGCATGTACTTGACACTGCATTATTGTGGTATGTGTGTTTTTTATTTTTAATTTGTAATGTTTTGTTATTACTTTTTTTGTGTACAATATAGATAGTACTGGATGGGCAACTATGCACAACCAGCGTGTTGTGCCACCGACAGGTTCCAATTCCCAGTGACCTTGTGAGCGAGGCTCGAGGGGTCCGTGGGAATCAGAACCCTGAGGTGGCACAACACACCTGTTGGGCATTGAGTTGACCATCCACTATTTTTTTTATAGTGCATGGTGCCTCTAAAAATAAAGTGAAAAAGCATCATATTTTTTCGAACAGAGAAGTACATTTTTGCTGCTGTGTTTCATTCTGTTTTTCTGACGCTGGTTACTAGTGTCAGTGGTGTGGTTGCTGGAGTCCAGACATCCCTACATTTATAGTGTGGGCTGCCATTGGTTGATAAGTTTTATGTGGGCGGGATATGCAGAGAAAAAAAAAACATGGCGGCGGTCAATCTCTTGCTAAGCGAGAGGACTAAGTAGGGAGGAATTGCTTTTCTTTATGTGAATAATTTTTAAATATTTGGTTGATCCTGTAAGTGTATTTTAGTTATAGCCTGTGTTTTTAAGACTTATCTGGTTGATCCTGCTGAAGTCATGGGTTCGAGTGATTGGTGCCGTCGACCCCTACTTACTATCTGATTGATCCTGCCGTCTCTGTTCCCACAGCTGTTTTACAGAACAGTGCAGCTCGTGCTCTTTTAAAATGAGCTGAAATGCTGTTGTACCACAGTGTGGTATTATCGCGTTCCATGACCTTTGAACTGCGGTACAACAACATTTCAGCCAGGATGGATTTCCATCCAGAACAAGCTCACACTATAAGAGAGCTTTAAACTCTCTGCTTTTTGTTATGAAATCCTCCCCACTACTGAGCTGCTTCTGCTTTTGTGTCTGCCTATCCCCAGCTTGAATTAGCATACTTCATACTTGTAAACTGCCACAAACTGTTGCTACTCCTACAGTCTATAGAGAGCTTTGTGATTACATCATGACATGGGGAATGGTTTAGAAGTTTTCCTCTCCCAGCCTTAGGACAATGCTCTCAGGCTGAAGCTCCCTATCCCTTAGCTACTTTTACAAAAAGCGAAATGAAGCAGTTGCTGTGGTTACTCATTAGTGAGGATAATTTTGCTTTGCTTGGTATTGCAACATGAGAGGCTGAGAGAGACGGCAGTAACTTTCAGGTATGAGAAGTTTCAAACTCCCATTTATATCCACCACAGACAAGTAATTTAAAAAATACAGACTGTACATTTATGTTTTTGACTATTAAATACAGTAAAAGCAGGAGGGATTAATAAAACTTATTTTTCATGTTTAGAATAAATTATCTTTTGCCAGGCAATACATGTTACTATTATTGCAAAACCCAGAAGAGAGCAGCACATTCCCACCAAGAATACAAACAGCACTGCCTGGGATTTCTTCGAAATTTCAAAACTGCATAATTTCAGTGCCCAATCACTTGAGTAGAACTACTGAAAACCCCAACTAATCAGCTGTGTATCTGCAACCTGTCTATGAGGACTTTAAGCAGTTATATATAACCGGTCAACAATTTACAACCTGGGAACTACGTACTAGGTGCAACAAATCCCTTTTGTAAATAAACAGGCAGAATACATGATTTCATGTTGTTTTTTTACCACACAGTGCTGTAAACCTGGAAACCCAGGTATGAATTTCACTAATTCCACTTACTCTGTGATCGAGAGTACGGATGTCATGATAACAGTGTTTCAAGGCACCAAGCACAATAATTTTCAGATATCTTGTCAGTTTTCCTATAATATTATGATAACCATTTTTTCACAATAATGTACTGTATATAATAATATATCATGTGTTAAGTATGACAAATTCAGTTTCTCAGTCCACTACAACATCCCCCAACCCCAAATTTAGGGTGCAGACTTTCCTTCCCAAAACACCCTAACCAGATGCTGTAATATCACCTCAGGAAGTGGTGGATATGAATACAGTGCAGGGCTTCAAACAGGCATAGGATAGGCATAAGGGAGCAATACAGATGAGTATGAATAAATAGGCCATTGACAGAGTAAAGGCCCATGACACATTCATAAGGTAGAAAAATGGGCAGTCTGGATGGGCCTTGCGGTCCTTATCTGCTGTCAACTACTATGTTTCTACAATACAACAACCATGATACTTTTTTCAAGGTTATCATACTACGGAAATGTTCAGATCCCTAATCTTGAACATATCACCAAACCTTTCTGTGCTTCAAGAGCAGATCTCCACTAAAATAAAAGGCTTACAACAACTACCATCGATTTTAATGCTTTGCAGTTTCTCCCTTTTCCCAGTTACTGGTCAACTAAATATTTCAGATACTGCCGTGGTTATTTCACTGTCAAAAAGCAGCTAACTGTCCCCAACTGACCTCTCACACCTGCTGCGTTTGTGACATCACAGTCCACTGTCATGGGGATAACTAGGATGCCATAAACAAAGGGATTATGAGGTCTGCCGCAGACAGACAAATGCTTTTTATATAGACTTTTTGGATAGGCTACTAAGGCATGTTATAAACTTTGGCAAGAAAAACTGAAAGTTAAAAAAATATATTAATATTCCTTAAAAAAATATATGAAATTTCCTTTCTCTCTTCTGTGGTCACCTGATACATGTACTGTAGATGACGCAACCTTTCATAACTTTGGAAAGCACTTTTAAATACAGTGAATCTTTCAAAAGCTTGTAATATCACCTGTAACCATAGTTCAACTAACTGTATTCAGTTCACAACCAATTGTCTCGCCCTTCTTTCCCGGTCAACAACAAAAAAAAAAATCCACATTTAGTCTACTACTGAGCATGCTCAGTCACCATAACGGTGCTCAAGCTTGACTCCTCCTACTACCCAACAATGTCATCCTCTAGCTCCGCACCCTCTGCAATCTGATCTGCATGATGGAACAGGAATGCAACGCAAACCAGTGTAGGTCAGGTGAGTTGTGCGGATGAGAACTAAATATTAGTAGCAGAAACTAGTAGTAGAACTAGGGTTACAATCAAGAAACCTTTATTTCTACCTACCTACACTGAGTTCACTATCCATACTTGGGCAGAACCCTAGCAGTCCACAGGAAGAAAGGGCATGGCACACATCACACATTAGGCAAAACGAGACTGGAGAACTGAGGAGCAAAAAGTGTCATCATGATGACTGAGCAAGTCGAAGCTGTATTGGGAGATGAATGCGTGCGCATTCGACTAGGTAGCAGCCCTACATATTTCAGAAATGGGAATGTACCTGACAGCAGCAACAGAGGCAGAAGTATATCCAGTAGAGTGAGCCTTCAATCCCATAGGTGACTCCTCTTCAGCCAACCTACAGCACAGAGTGATGCAGAAGGTTATGCATCAGTCAATCGTCTGCTTGGCTGCCTAGGGTGGCTTTAGCGTATGTAGCAAACAGCAGGTGAACTGAACTGCACTGAGAAATGTCACCATAGTAGAGAAGAGCCCTGCATGTCTAGCGTGTGGAGAGTTCACTCAGCCACCGGAGCATGAGACTTTGGAAATAAAATCGATAGAATAAGGGACTGATTAAGGTGCAGCTCAGAGGGGAGCACTAAAGAGTCTGCTTCAAGGCAGGATGCTTCTTTCATAGGCTCTGCGTCTTAGCTGTGTGGTAATGGAAATAACTTTAAAGCAATAATGAACGACAGGGGTTATGTTAATGTTCTAGTTAATCACCCCCTGTGGGTGTAATGTAAGCAAAAGGCTTGTCGCCAAATATTGCCACAGGGGTGATTAACTGAACATTAATGTAACCCTGGAGTTCATTATTAGCTATTATTATAATTGGGTGTAATAAAAGAAATCTGTATGTTTCTGTTTATGAAACTTTTTTACAATTATTATTGACTTTATAATAAAAAAGTCCTTCCGCAGCAGTTTACGAGCTCGGGCCTGGTCATGAGATGGAGTTGCCATGACGACCATTTTGAGCATGGTATAAAAAGTGTATAAACAGTGTTAAGATGAATTTCCCGGGACCCTGTGGCTCTCCCAGTGTGGGTTTTTTCAAACTTGCTCTGCTGGGCACGATCATTTGCTCTGATAGCCAGAAGTCAGTCATCAGCATCAAACAGTTACCATACACACAGATATCTATCTATCTGTTCAACTTGTTTAACTGATTCTTTTTTTCTTAATCTTTTTGTCCCCATGATGTTTGATGGTACCTGATGAGAGGTACTGTAAATGCTAGAGAACAAAAACACAGTGGGACAACATGATACCGCGACCGTGTGGGTCATGCTCTCTCGTGCTCTCTCTCTCTCTCTCGTGCTCTCTCTCTATGCGTTTTTTCAACCATTCTCTGTCTGCCACTGAAGTCTTATTCCAAAAGCCAAGTCCATTACTATCAAACAGCCCCCCCCCAATGCATTTACTCAACTGTGCAGCTTGTTTACTTAATTCTTACTTTTCAGCTACACTAATTAACCACCCCTAACAAGACAGCCCGAAGCGCACATTTTCAATGACAATTATCAGCGCTCAGTCTTCGATACGGCAGCATGCTGCCGGTGAAACTCAAGCTGCTAGAGAACAATAATAAAAAAAACAAAACCAACCACAATCAAACTCTCTGCTGCCCTGTTTGCTCTTGCGAGTCATTCATATGCCAACATCGAAGACACTGGCAGCATTCAGCTGTGCAGTTTTTAAATTAATCGGGAGTAGGAGACATTCCATTTGGCAATGCTGAAGACACTGCCAGCATTCAGCCGTGCGGTTTTTAAATACATTGGGAGTCGGAGACATCGGTACAGACATTCGGGTAAACGGGGTTATTACTGAACTGTCCTTTTTTTCCCACTCATTTTTCAGTGTCAGTATACTAATATGCTTTCTGAAGGCAGAGAGTAAGTTAGGGGTACTCTGGCAGATGAAGCAGGGACACGATCTGATGCCCGAGACAGAGACTAGTAGTGGTACATTTGTGTGTCTTTACTGTGTTTCTTACAATAAATCTCTATCAAAAATGATAATCATGTGAAGAAGTTGGGGGGATAGTACAGTATTGATAACTAATTGATGTATGCTTGCCAATGTCAGCATTGCAATAAAATGGCGGACTTAAGTGCTACACACAGAATGCTGACAGTGTAAGTAGTACCTTGCCTAGTAAATCAGTGCTCCTGTGATCACGATGTACAAGCATATTAACAAGTAGGTTAACATAAGGCTCTCAGAATGCTGACAGCCAATCAGATTTCAGCATTCATGAGATCCTTATAATAATCTCAATTACTATAAATCAGTCCTCAAACCTTCATAGTTTGATTCCTGAAGTGAAGTGGAACCGATCAATACCAAGTCTAATTATGGTGTGACCAGAAAAAAAAGAAATCTGGCACTCAGAAACAAACACCTCAAGCTGTCAGTGAGGCTGGAGAAACCATAAATGTGGTAGGAGCTGGAACCCTGTGCCCATCAACAGAAAGAACCTCTACGGCAGACGTTGCTGGAGTCTATGAGAGCAACGAACTCCAAAATATACAAGAGCTTGGCCAAGTTAGAGTCCCACAATGCCACAACAAAAGAGTAAGTGGGTACGGTGCCAGAAACACAAAAGAGGATGGCATTCACCCAGGCAGCTGTAGCAACTCAAGCAGAAGAATAAACAACTCCGAGGATGACTCAAAGCCCTTGAAACTGAGGTCCGGTCTGAGAATCTTAACTTATCATACCCAGTAGCTTCATATGAAGTCCAAACCATCCACTGAGTAACCTGATACAAAATGGCCACCCAGGGTACAATTAAGACTGGCTGGGATCCCAGAGGGCACCTGAAGGCACTAACCTCCTGAAGTATTCGCAGCAGTGGCTGCAGGAATCCTTTATGGTACCAATGGACTTTGGCGTACAATTAATTACTCCTACTGTGTGAATCCCTGGGTGAGGTCTGCCATGCCAAATCAACTATGCACTGTTTTGGTGTGCACTTCTGGCGCAGATATATGGGACTTGGTGTTATCGGCCACTCAGGCAGCATATCCATTCACTATCAACAAGGTCAGTGTTAAAATATTCATGGATTTATGATTCAAGCCCCAGAAAATCTTTACTGTATTCTGACTAATGCAGTTAGCCTTCACCATTCAACTGCCCTAGAGAGAAATGGGCTAATATAGTGGAATGCTGATAGGCTTGAGCTGGATTTTGAAACCACTGCCCTGGTGCATTCTTTATAACCATCAGATTTTTACTCCGCCTGCCTAGTTAGACGCCTCAGAGAACTCTACTTCAGCATCTCATAAAGTTAATTTTTGTCAGTTTTCAAGTTACCATTCTGCTTCTTTTGATTTTCAAAGTACTGTCCTTGGTTTTCAGGTAGACTAGTTTAGATTTAGCTTCTTTTGGGTACATTTTTGGTTCCTCACCAGTTCTCGTATCCGCGAGGGAACCGAGGTAGGTTTTCTTTATTTTGAAGTAAAGTTTATTGTTAAGTTTTTTATTGGTCGGTTTCTCTCTGCCTTAGGGGTCCTTGGTTTAAAACCAAGTCTTGTCAACGGTCGCTAAACTGTCCACAAACAAAAAAAAACATCTTGTCTAAAGCCTAACCGCTTTATTCTGATTTGTTAGTTAACTACAACAAAACCATATTTCAGGGGGTTTTAGGTTATGACACAGAAACCCAAAAAGAGAACTGACCCTACTGGTTTCCAACACTGCATGGAGTGTGGTGAGCCGTTCACCAAGGCCGACCCGCATTTAATGTGTGTTTTCTGCTTGGGGTTTGACCACTTATCTGTAAAAACTTTCCTCAGTCGGTGCTGGATAGGCGTTTAAACCGACTGAAAGAAAAAATGTAAGAAAAGGCTGCTGACACAGCTTTGAGATGGTCAGTTCCCATTTCTAAAGATACATTGAGGGAACCGGAAGGGATGCCTTCTGACAAAGGTGAAACCTCTTCTACGACTAAACGAACCACAGAATCAGCTGCTGAACCGGCTCCTGCAAAGATTAAGTCTTCAGGATCAGAATCGCAGTCAAAAACTACCTCGGTTCCAACCGTGGAAGAGCCTGCCAATGCAATTCACGTTACTACAATGCTGCAGTCCGGTTCCTCAATACCAGTTCCACAGCAAACTCATCAACAGCTCCCGGTTCAGCCAGGTACTTCAGCTGCTCCCATTTCATTTGATCCTGAGTCATATTATGAAGACGAGGAAGAGGAATACTTCGAGGAACCTATTGAGCCTGAAGTATCCCCTGAACAACAGGAGTTTGAATCCCCCCTCCTCGTCATCCTGAGGATTTTTCCTCCCACTTTACATTCATGAAACAAGTGGCTGAGACTCTTGACGTCCCCACTCAGGAAACCACTGACGAGGAGGAGGAGGAGGATTATATGGAAATTATGGATGTGCCAGCAACTAAGAGGTTGTTGATCCCCATCCATAAATCCCTAAAAAGACAAGTACTAAAAATGTTGCAGACCCCTACTTCTATTCCAACTGTGGATAAGAAGTTGGGAGAGAAAGTACCTCCTGGCCAAGAAAGGCTAGGAATTCCTCTTCAGTCACCCCCGCCATGAAGGGGTGGTGCAGGCAGCTGCCTGTGACAAGGCAGGCATTCCTTTGTCCTCTCACCCACCAGATAAGGACTCAAGGGAAACAGACTCCATGGCCAAGAAGGGGGTATCTAGGAGCTTCCTTGGCCAATAGACAGGCCTCTTATATGGCCTACGTTTCTAGATACCAGAAACAATTCTGGAACTCTGTATTACAAATGGTCAGTAAAGTTCCCCCTCAGCTGGCAGAAGACCTGACGGAGACTGCCAAATGTGGCATCGAAGCATCCAAACACCAGTTTCATATGGCAGTGGATGCAAATGATAATGCTGCCAGGCTGATGGCGACCACAGTGTTCCTAAGGAGGTTTGCCTGGCTTAGGTCCACTAATCTTTCTCAGGACATTCAAACTAAAGCCTTAGATTTCCCCTGTGAGCAGAACTCTCTGTTTGAGGACCAGACAGAGGCCTACATGAAAAAGATGGATAAATACAAAGCTGCTTACAAGAGTGCTGCTGCCAAAGAAAAAGCATCTACCCCTCAGAAGCAGCAAGGCAGAGGAGGTGGGGGGGGGGGAGGCCCTATACTAGGTCTTGCTACCAAACCCAGGCTTTCCCTGTATATCAGCAGCAGCATGGGTATTTCAGAGCAGGGGCAGAGGGGGCATCAGCTGCTCTAGCCCCAGTGCCCAACCCAGGACACCTGCAAAGCAGACTCCCTGACATGTTTGCCACGGCCGCTTCCCCAATTCCGGTAGGGGGCAGACTGGTTTACTATTTCCAGGCATGGCAAGCCATCACCACAGACAAGTGGGTTCTAGAAGTAGTAAGTTAGGGCCTTGCTCTAAATTTCAAAGCTATCCCAAAGCTGAGAGCAAGGTTGTTCAAACCTGCAACCCCAGCAGAAAATGCTCTACTGGAATCAGAGGTAACCAATTTTATGCTAGAGAAAGTAGCAGAACCTGCCCTTTCCCCCAAAGCACTTCCTAACTCTGAAGAAAAATGGGGAATGATGACCCATACTAGATCTTAGGAATCTAAACAGGCACCTGACAAAGCCAAAATTCAAAATGGTCACTCTGGCAATGATTCTCCCCAACGTCAGGCAGGGAGACTGGTTGGCATCCCTGGATCTCAAGGACAGCTACTTACACATTCTCATCAGGCAATCTCACAGAAAATACCTCAGGTTCAGATGGCCATCAGGTCATTACCAGTTCAGAGCCCTGCTCTTCGGTCTGACCTCCACCCCAAGGGTCTCCACAAAGTGCCTAGCTGTGGTGGTGACCCATCTGAGAAGATAAAGTACTCCCTCACCTAGATGACTGGCCAGTCATGGGGTAGTCCCCCCTAACAGGTAAGGGACACCTTAGCTCTCACATAAGCCACCCTGCAGTCTCTGGGATTCTTGGTGAATCTGAAAAAGTCAGTCCTGCAACCGATCCAGCTTTTGGACTTCATAGGGGCAGAACTGGACACAGTAAAAGGGAAGTCCCTCCTCTCTCAAGGGAGAGTGGACAGCCTGATACAGCTGGCAAGTTATTTCCCGCTCCACACCTCTAGACCAGCAAGGCATTTCCTGCAACTGTTAGGCCATATGGCAGCCTCAACAGCAACAGTGCCAGGGACCAGGTTCCAAATAAGGGACATACAGTTCCACCTCAGGTCCCACTGGTCTCAAGAAGAGATTCCCTATCAAAGCTGATACCAGTCACAGAGACACTCCTTCAGGCACTTCAGTGGTGGCAGGAAAAGGACAACCTCAGAGAAGGGGTCCCATTCCTGCAACAGCCCCCAACAGTGGTGTTGACAACCGATGCCTCCCTCCTAGGCTGGGGGGCCCACCTAGGGGAGCACACTACACACAGCACATGGCTCCAGCAAGAGTCACTACTACGCACAAACCTGCTGCAGCTCAGGGCAGTCTTTTTGGCCCTTTAGTCATTTGCCAAAATGGTTCAGGGCAAGGTTGTGCACGTCAGAACAGACAACACAACCACCACATACTACATAAGCAAGCAAGGGGGTACAAGGTCCACTGTACCATGCACAGAGGCTATGATACTCTGGAGCCTAACCTACTCCCTCAGAGTTTCTCTTTCGGCAGCCCACCTACCAGGGAAGGACAACATCCTGGCAGATGCTCTGAGCTGGATCAATCAGAACCACCACAAGTGGTCTCTTTACAGGCAGGTCCTGCAAACTGTATTCAGGAGGTGGGGCACCCCAAAGACAGATCTCTTTGTAACCCAGGACAGTCACCAGTTGCCACAGTTCTGCTGCAGGCCTCCTGCAGTAGGCACAGTGCCACTTGATGTACTTCTGTTGGATTAGACAGGGAAGTTCCTGTATGTCTTTCCTCCATTTCCTCTGCTGGGCAAAGTACTGAACAAGCTCACGTCCCAGGCAGCAACAATGATCCTCATAGCTCCAGACTGGGCCAGGCAACCTTGGTACTCTATGCTCCTGTCCCTGTCAACTTCCAAACCGATATACAGTATCTCCCCAGGATGCACAACCTGTTGATTTCCTCCCAGGGGAGACTCCTCTACCCCAAACTCAAGTCCCTCAGGCTCAAGGCCTGGTTCTTAAGGACCTAAGAGTATGCCAGTCTGCACCTATCTAAGGGGTCCTAGAAGTTATCAGGGTCTCTCAGGCTTCTCTGGGAAACCCTCCACCAGGAAAACATACACTTCTAAGTGGAAAAATATTTTCCATTTGCTCCCAACAAAAGGCTACAGACCCTCGGCAAGCTGGACTGTCAGTCCTGTTGGACTACTTGGCCCATCTTCATTCTCTGGGCCTTATGCCATCTACCCTCAAGGTGCATTTGGCAGCTGTTTCAGCCTATCTCTCGGCAGGGAAGGGCTCTTCCCTAGCCTCCATTCTGATTTTGAGAAAGTTCTTCAAGGGTTTGCTTCACTTGTAACCCCCTCACAGGGAACCAACTCCCTCCTGGGACCTGAATGTTTGCATTGCACAGCTAATGCGGCCCCCCTTTGAGCCCATTTCCTAAGCAGACCTCAAATATGTGACATGTAAAACAGTCTTCTTAGTTGCTATCACTTCTGCTAAAAGGATTAGTGAATTGCAGGCTCAGTCCATAGAGCCTAACTACATTTCAGTCCACAGGGACAAGGCAGTCCTCAGAACCAACAGAAGGTTCCTCCCCAAAGAGGAATCTGACTTCCATATCAACCAGTCTATTACCCTGCCTGTCTTTTTCACCAACCATTCCAGTTCAGGGGAACGCAAGCTGCATAGCCTAGATGTAAAAAGGGTTATCAGCTATTATTTGGACCACACAAAAGGCCATAGGAATGAGAATATTCATCTCTTTCTCACCTATGGAGAAGTGGGGAAGGGCAAGCCGACCACAAAAAGGACTACTGCACGCTAGATTGTGGCTTGTATTTAGTTTTGCTATGGAAAGCTTGTCAAGGAGGCCCCAGCGGGTCTAAGGGCCCATTCCAAACTACGAAGGTGAGGTAAGAGAAAACATCTGAATATATTTCAGGAACAGACTGTAAAGGAAAAAAGGAAAAGAACTGAAGGACTAGCAGACATTTTAAAATGCTGCCTCACAAAGTACTAGGTAAAGGAAGTTAATTTTCAGAAAGCTAGTAAATGAATGAAATTGAAAGCTATAGTTAGATACGTTACCCAGTTCTGCTAAATTTCTATTCCAGAGAGATTTTATCATCGTGTTGTCCAAATGGTTGTATGAAGTATACTAGAAGCATCAGGCTATTAAGGCATTTAATATTACTTATGGAGTGATTTAAAAAAAAGCCATAGGAGAATGGTAGAAATGGATATGCAAAAGTAATGCAAGTTAACAGATACTAGATTAAGCATAAATCAAATTCGTTTAAAGTGATAAATACATATTGATAACCACTGAATATCATAATAGCAGAGTATTAACAAAAGTTGTGATAAGTTAAATGACACATCAACTTTCTGGGCTGGGTATATCTTTAGACGCTGTAAAGTGGTTCACCAGCTATCTAGCAAACCGCACACAACAGGTGAGAATAGGGTCTACCCTTTCTGCTAAACTGCCTGTCTGCTCTGGGGTTCCTCAAGGATCGATACTGGGACCCCTTCTATTTTGCACCTTACTCAATAATCTTCCAGAATCCTGTTCTGAACCAGTACTCCTCTACGCAGATGATGCAGTCATTTTCTCAAAGACTGCTGACCCTACCCTCCTTCAGGCCCAACTTCAGAAAGGTTTTATTGAAGCCGAGTCCTGGTTCACCTCTCATAAGTTGGTGCTTAATTGCAAAAAACAAAACAAAGTTCATGCTCTTCCACGGTGCCCACAGCAGGAATAAAGCCAAACAACTGGTGATTAAAAATAGTGCGGGTGTAGTCCTTGATCAGATTCCATCTTTTAAATATCTAGGAGTTACTCTGGATAGTATGCTTTCCTACTCCTACCATGTTGAGAATGTTGCCAAGGCAGTTGACATTCGCCTAGGCCTTCTACACAGACAGAAACACTGCCTTACTACCAAAGCCCTCAGACTGGTTATCCAAAGTTCAGTTGTGTCTATTATTGACTATGGTTTGGTTATTTATGGTACTGCCATGGACACAACCCTACGGCAGCTCAGCACAGCTTTAAATAAGGCATGCCATCTACTAACTGATACAGCGTATCATACTCACACTTGTGACCTTTATAGACAAGCAAACTGGCTTCAGCTCCAGGCTCACACTGAATATCAAACCTGCCTTCTGGCTAAGAAGGCAGCTCTTGGTCCCCTACCACTAGGTTCCCTTCAGCTTTTCAGTTCTTTCTGGGGGACTCGTAACACACAAAGTTCTGTGAGGCAAACTTTTACTGTCCCTCACTGTCGAACCTTGCTCCAACAGCGATCCATTGCAATTTAATTCCCTTCCTTCTGAGATTGCGACGACTGCAACCTTGGGATCATTTACGAAGAAGCTGCGTCAATTCCTAGTTTCCAGAGCATCTTGTGACTGCTATACCTAATCTTTGCAGACAGCTAAATGCATTGGGACCTACCTCTTTTACCATACGCCCCTGTATAGTCCTACCCTGTTGCCACACTATTCCACATATAGCATTTCCTTCCTTCATCACTTTACCGTCCCCATCCCTGCCCTCTTTTCATCCTACCTCATCCCTCTTCCTCTACTCCTCCACTCCCCTCCCTCCCTCCCTCCCTGTTTCCTCACCTTGTTCTCTCCTCTAACCCCCATGGGTCGTTGCTACATAAGCTACATTGTCGCAGCTCCCTCCCTGCTCTTATTTTGGTCTATCCACCCCCCTAATTTTCCCCCTATCCTTCTCTCCTTGTAACCCCTTCCACCCCTCTTCAGACAAGGCCACTGGCTGCACTTGACACAATATTTACCCTGCCATATTATTTTGGTTATGTAATTACTGTCCTCATGTTGTACTACTTATTGAAACCACTGTAATTTGCTATTCTTGTGACTTGACGTGGAACCTCTGTAAAACAGCCCTTGGCTCAAAGGTCTTTCTGATTTGTTAAATAAATAAATAACATAAAATAAATAAAGGTCTGTAGCTGCAAATAAGAAAAAAGAACAGGATTGATAGTGGGACGATGGCCAGCCATGAGCCAGATGAATGCACATAGAAATGTTTAAAGTGATAACTTTTTTACACACAGATCATTTTGGAACAAGAGAAGCAAAGAGATGCGTTGTACAAAATGAATGTATAAGATGAGGAGTATGTAGACTTAAGGTGAGGCATAAAGTCTAGGATGGATAGTCAGCTTCAATATTATAAAATTCTTAAAAAGAAATATAATTATAACTATTATACACTGTACATTTATGTAGCTATAGATATTAAAGAACCCTAGAAAAAGCTTGAATATCGAGTGAAACGTTGGGGGCAAGGAAATAAATCAAGATACATGAAAAAACACGGAAGTATGTGACAATTATGCGATGTTTAGCATCCCTACAATCTGAACAGAATACTGAGCATATATTTACAACTGAATAGCATTTCTAAATGGCGTATCACTTTAAGAGGAGGGTAAGCCGAAGATGGCAGATTAGGACAGCTTGGCCCACCTAGTCTGCCCATTTTCCCCTACCTACTGCATGTACCACAGACCCTAATTTGTCTGCAGCTTACCCTCTCTTTCCTGTGTGTGTGTGTGTATTATTAATATATATTATAGTGGCACGGTAGTGCCACTATAGTTAGGGTTGAGTAACCCATTTAAGGTTAAATCTGAAATTTGGCAGCTTAATATCTTTGCCACCGTACCACGGATTTGCCTGAAATTTGAATTGCACGGTCTGCTACCAAAGATCTCTGGACCTGTCAAGTGTCGTTACAGTCAGATGTATGGTTGTGGAGCTACAGAGCACCAAAAAAAGGCATAAATGACACATTTATGCGCATTCTTTGCTCGTGCCTACAGCCCGCACGGTTTGTGCGACTGGTACGAAAGCATCAGGGAACATGTAGCTGGGGTCCCCGATGTGCCCTTCTAAGATTTTGTGAAAAAATATTAAATGGTTCAAAAGTTATTCAAAAAACAAGTTTCCCATTATAGTCAATGGGAAAAGTTAACAAAATATGCGAAAGTGTCGCAAATGCACTTTTTACTTTCACAAATGACCCTTTTAGTGTCACAAATCATCCACCTTGTGTTCAGCTGGTGGTCACAGAAATGCTTGGCATTTAAATTTGGGACTCTCTAGGGACACAATTCTTGTTGTGTTCACCTAGTCGAGCCCTGAGGATGATAGCCATGTCTTTTTTGGGGGGTAAAACACCCCAGAAATATGTTTAAATTTTTATAAAAAGTAGTGTCACAAAGTACTTTTGCATATGCAACATTTTCGTGATTGCGTTTGCAAAAGTGTCGTGATTTGCGAAAGTTCTTTGCTACACTACGGCCAAAACAATAGGGAATCTTTGCCACCCTGCTGCAAAAGAATGGTTTGGTCTTTTGGGCTGAAATTTGGAGGGAAGAAAACCAACATCCCACAGATGAGCCTTTTGGTGGCTTGGTAACAAAATATTAGAGGGCTGCAACGTTATGGCACTCTGAAGTTGACAATTTTTCCCACAGGATAACATTACGGCGTCCGCCGCGACTTTCAGGCACCGTATTTCAAAAATGGCTCGAGATAAGAACTTTTAGTCGGAGAAATGGTTAGTCCCCCACTAGGGAACTAAGTGCAAAACTAGCCTGGAAAGTCATAAATAATGAGATTTAAAATTTTTTTCTACATCGTACAGTTCCTGAGATATAAGGCATTTAGTATTCCAAGTGCTCATTTTTCTGCTCAGAGGGCCATTATTATGCATACATTCTTTATATTCACTGTGCTTCTGAGTGCAATTTTTTGGGGAAAAGAGGGTGTGCGTTTACATTACTGTTACCGATAGCATTTCCGCTTGCATTTCCATTACCTTTAGCATTTCCGTTTACATCACCATGTGCGCTACCCTTAGTGTTTCTGTTTGCACTTGCATTTGCGTTACTGTTACCGTTTGCATTTCTGTTACTTTTTTTTGCATTTACTTTTGCGTCACCATGTGCGTTACCATTTGCATTTGCGTTACTGTTTCCTTTGGCGTCATCGTTGGTGTTACCGTAACCGTTTGCGTTTCCAATTGTGTTACCGTTTGCATTTCTGTTGGCCTCAGCGTTTGCATTTTCGGTAGCGTTTCAGTTGTCAAGTGCATTACTGTTTCCTTCTGCGTCGCTGCCACTGTGACCATTTGCGTTTCTGTTTGCGTTTCTGTTACCGTTTGCATTTTCGTTACAGTTTGCGTTTCTGTTGCCATTAAGAGTTTGCACTACCGTTTGCATTACCATTTCTCTTTTCACTTATGTTTGTGCTTGCGTTTCTCTTACCATTTGCGTTATCATCTGTTTGTGTCACTGTGTGCGTTACCGCTTGCGTTTGCATCAGCGTTACTATTTTCTTTTACCTCACTGTTGCCATCACCGTTTGTATTACGTTACCGTTTGCATTTTTGCGTTTGTGCAGTGCAAAACATTAATTTTCCTATTTTTCTGCACTGTCTTCTGCGATGTGTAGCGCAGCCAGTGTGTGGTTGATTGATCTGAAACTTGCCAAGTAGAAAGACCTTTGTTCAAGGAACATGCCAGTTTTTGTTTGGTGAAAAAATGTTGTTTCCTTCCAGAGTTACTGCCATTTGACGTTGGCCCCCCCCCTCACGGTTGCAGATTTTTGGGCCGCCAGGTCTGCCATTTTAGGACGCAATTTCCGCCATTATGTGGCGGAAGACTTCTTAAAGGTGCAGAAACATTAAAATTGAATATCTCTAGAATGGTTTGGTCTTTTCACATGAAATTTGGAGGGTGTTGAGTGGATGTCCTGGGGATGTGAATAATGCTATTTACATGTTGGAAAAATTCTTCGCTGTGGAGATACTATGTGATGCAGTTAATGTTTTGCACATAGTGTTCTGCATGGTGCTACAGGCTTGAAATTTATATCGTAGGTAGCCCTAGTGGTACGGAGGTGCCTTGCAGTGGTTTGGTGTGTAAAACATTAACAGGTGCGGAATTATGCCACTCTGATGAATGAACATTTGGTTCATTACGCTTCAATAACTTCTGAACCATGTGTCCGATTTGCCTGGCATTTGGAATGTACAAAGATATAGAACACATCTTTGACTGTGACAATTTTCAGGTCACTGGCACTTATGGTTGCTGAATTGTGCATATTACGTTGTTTGCTCATGGCACTGTGCGATCGTTGAATGGATGTACACACAATTCTGGACACACGGTGTACTATGGTACATGTCTTCATTTACCAATTTTCATTTCAGTCAGTCATACAGGTTTTGCACAGCAAAGTGACAAACATTCACATGGTGAAGGGCCCCACATTTCCACCATCACATTCCATTCACCATTTATAGTGCACATTCTCAAAAATGTCTCACATTCTGATAATTTCTTTTGGCTTGTGACTTAACCACCAGGTATATACTCCTGTCTCTCCTGTTATGTACTTATACTTATACTACTCAAAAGGGGTTGTACCTACCTATCCCTCCACTTCTATCTCTTGGGCAGTCGCATACCTAAAATTAAACCAGGCATTTTCCCTGTAGACATGTTTATACACCTGGCTCAGAGGCTCCTCCTGCTATCTGGTGATATTGAATCTAACCCTGGTCCCAAACTCTGCACCCCACTCTCTACCTCAACTAGCACTAAAAAAGGCCTGGTACTAGCCCATATGAACATTAGAAGCCTCCTGAGTCACCTGGCTGAACTTGAAGCCTGGGCTAGTTGGTGGATCCTGACATACTATGCCTCACACGAAACCTGGATTTGAAACCTACTGTATCCGATACCTCCTGCCCTCTACCTGGGTATAATATTCTGGTCGAGATCGATCTGGGTCCAAGGGGGTGGGGTCGCTATTACTATAAAAGTCATCTGTCTCTTAGCGTCCTACCCTAACCTGATTCCCTCATGCTATGTGAGCGCTGCATACCAACCCTGACACTGGTTAAACACCTACATATCGCTTGTGTGTATAACCGGCCAACCAGTGGGCTGAACGTCTCCAGAACCTACTGCAGCACGCTTCTCAAAATGTAAAACAAATGAAACACTCCTCCTCGGTGACTTGAACCTGAACTGGCTGGGCCCACATCACAATCTCCTTGCATCTTTGATCCAGAAGCACAATTTTCACCAACTTATAACTATCTGCACTAGAACCACGTCTTCACTGTCAGGGTCGTTACTGGACTGGATCCTTACAAATAGACCGGATCATGTTTCCAAAGCTACCGTCCTGGCTGACTCACTTACAGATCACTCACCAACGCTCTGTCACTGGCGCTCCTGCCCACCGCCTGCTCCTCAACCACGACTGATTACCTTCACGAACTATGCTGCCTCGACACAAGCCTTCTTATCTGACATATCTGACATAGACTGGACTGGCGTTTTCTTCATCTCCAATGTTGACACTGCCCTTAACATATTTCTCACCAAGTTTGGCGAGTACAAAGAAACACCTCCCAAAGGTAAAAAGAAGAGTCAGAGGTCAGCAGTCAAGATGGCTAAATAAAGAACTCCTATGTAAGTTAAAAGTCCGAGATAAGCAATGGAACAATACAAAAATCTGGGCTCCCTGGATCTTATCCTGTACAAGCAGTATAGAAATGATTGCAAAAGGCGCATCAGGCAGGCTAAAGCATATACTGTCAAAACCTGCTGACTAACTCCTCCAACGACCCTCGAAAATTTTGGAGCCACATTAAAACTTTTAGGATCTACATGAGTTGTCACCCCCTCAGAAATGGTCCTGCAAGGTGTCCACTGTATACTCCTTCACTATTACAAGCAACGTTTAACCAGCAGTTTTTCGACCTATCTGCCTACACAGCTTCCTTCAATCTCCTGCTACACAACTGAACTCAACATTCCTGGCTGATTCACCTACCTCATCTAAACCATTCTACTTCAAAGCGGTCACCAGGCATCAAGTCTTCAAGCTGCTCAAGGCTATCTCTGACAATACCAGCCCCGGCTCTGATGGAATGGAACCCCGTCTATTAAAGATGGCTGCTCACCTCATATCTGGACCTATAGCTAGAATCTTCACCCTATCCCTCTCCAATGGCTCTGTCCCTGAAATCTGGAAGGCCGCCAGAATTACTCCCGTGTTTAAAAAAGGCAGCAAAAATGACACGACCAACTACAGACCAATTGCTATACTATCAGTCCTTAGCAAGATCCTTGAGAAATTAGTCTCTATTCAAGTTACCAAATTCGTTGAAAACTCCAACTTACTCAATACAGCACAGCACGGCTTTAGAAAACATCACAGCACCATGACCGCACTAGCAAAATTCTCCTCTGACATTCTTACCAACATGGACAAAGGGAAGCTAACAGGGCTGTTTTCATCGACTTCACTAAAGCGTTCGACCTTGTTGCCATCCTTTACTACTTGCCTCCCTCAGAAATCTGGGCTTCTCTACCCTGTCACTACCTGGTTCAGCAGCTACCTTGCCAACAGGACTCAAGCAGTGAAATTCAACTCGGCGATCTCTGACAGTGCTGTTATCAATATTGGCGTCCCTCAGGGCTCCATTCTCGGTCCTCTCCTCTTCTCACTATTTGTAAACAATCTCCTGATGTAGTAACCTCTGGCCACTCACTACTTTATGCTGATGACCTGGTCATCTATGCCCACTCTGACAATATCACCAACCTGAATGCTGCCCTTACCACAGACTTCCACTTGGTGCAGCGCTACACACCCAACGCCTTGTCCTTAACTCCAATAAAACTAAAGCCATGCTATTTGGATCCCACACAAATTAAGAACCTGCTCTTCTCTCTCTCTGTGCCTGACATTAATGGTAACCCTCTGGAGTCTGTTAGCTCTTTTGCTACTTGGGCATTCACCTTGACCAAAATCTTGACCTAAAGCTGCACATCCAGGAAACTTGTAAATCTGTCAATTGTAAGCTAGGGGCTGCTTACAGGACTAACTACCTGCTTACCCCTGCCGCTAAACTGGCAATTGCTAGAGGAATCCTGTTACCAACCCTCACCTACGGTGCTCCCATCCTAACCATAGCCAGCAAAACTGCTCTGCACCAATGGGACACCACCTTCAACAATGTTTGCAGGTATGCGTCTAAAGCACCGCGCCTGAAGCACCATTGTCAGCTATACAAAGACCTGGGCTGGCTATCTCCCTCCTCCACCAGGCAATATTACCTCTGCAACCTTTCGGACACCATCATCAAAGCATCAAAGCCAGCTGAGCTCTCAAAACTACTCCAACCGGTTATACCTTCACGGGACCTTAGATCCTCTGACAAGTCCTTATTGAATATTCCTCTCTGCCGCACAAAAAAGGGCTCAGGAGCCTTCAGTTATGCTGCCCCTCACTTTTGGAACTTGCTGCCCCAGGGACTAAGAAATGCTCCTTCTCACGATGCATTTAAGCACAATCTCAGAGCTTTCCTTACCTCGATGGACAAATGTGTTTGTTTTGATCCCTCTTGAATCCCATGCTCCTAACCTGTTCTCCTCCCCTCCCCTATTATGTATTATAGGCACTTGCGCTTTTTTTATTCTTGGTTGTTTTTTTGCTTTTATGTTTCATGTTTGTTGATACTGTATAACATTGTTGTTCTGATGCCAATTGTAAAGCTCTCTAATTACTGCCTAGTCACTTAGCCTGCCCTCGCTCCTGAGCTGTTTTCCCCCACCTTCATTCCTTATCCTGCACCCTCTGTTCCTGTAACACTTACTTTCCCAGCCCCGCTCTCTTCCCTTCCCACTTAGCCATTTCTCCAGTACCCCCTGTCATTACCCCCTCCCTTTTCCTGCCCCTCCCTCTCCTGCTCTTTGCCGCCTCACTCCCCTCTAACCGCCCTCCACTCCCTCTCTGCCCTTTCAGTTCCACCAGCCCGGTAACAAGTTGCTACCTTGTACCGCTATGCTGTGAACTTGCTGCCACCCTTCCTACCTTTCTTTCACCTTTCTGCCCCTCTCCTGCCAGCTTTCCCTCCTTCTTTTATTCTTCCCTCTTCTCCCTATGCTCAGTCCTCACCCCTCCCTCTCCTATTTTATCCGCCTCCCACCAGTTTGCGTGACTCCCTCTCTCCTGCGTCTCGTAGTTCCACCAGCTCGGCCCTTGAGTTACTACTCTACCCGCCAATGCCGTTTTCACGCCTCGCCTCTTGTCCTCCTCCCTTCTTCTGCTCCGCTGCACTCTTACTAGGTGCACTCTATCTCCCTACCCCCACTCATTTCCCTATCTGTTCGTGCCCTTCATCCCTTTTCCCCATACCCTGCCCTTCCCACCCTACCCTTCCCTCCCCATTCCTTTAGCTCAAATCCTCCTCACCCTTGCACCTAGTCCCCCACCGCCTCCCTGCACATCACCTCTCTCTCTCTCTATTTTTGCACCCATAGCTTCACTGTCCTGTTCCCGACCTCTCCATCTCTCTTGCCGACTCCCGGTTCCACCGTCCGCCACAGGTGGTAACCTTCTCCCGCTAATGCCGCACTTGGCGCCTTAACCTCCCTCCTGTCCTCCCTTTTTGCTATTGTCCTACCACCCCTGTCTCCGTCTCTCCTGCCCTACCCATACACCTGTCCCTACCACCTCTCCCCCTAGTTCTCAACAACTGAATACATGTAATTTTATCCTTATTGCTATGCTTGACTACACTGTGTGACTTTGTCCTTTGCAAATGTATTCTGCTCTGTGTAATTTCTTATGTATCCTGCAAATGTATCCTGCTTTGTGTAATCTCTTATGTATCACTGTGTTCTGTAACTGTACCTCCCGGGTCGTGCCTGAAAATAGTCACTTGTTGGCTAGCGCACTTACCCGGTCAACAAAAACTAAATAAATAAACAACAAAAACTAAATAAAAAAAGAAAGGAAATTCATGGCAAAAAAATCATTTTAATGCATCAGTTAGGGTTGTTCCACAGTGACAAAAGCGAGAAATTCGGTGTTAGGGTTGCCACCTTGCCACCCCCACCAATAGAGCATCGGGGTGTGCGTTGGGGTCGTCGGTTCTAACTCTCACCCATTCTCTATGCTGCACCACCTCAGCTTATTTCACATGGAATGGGGTTAAAGTTGGGCACGTGACGATACCAACGCACACCCCGGATGCGTGGTGAAGAGGGGGCAGGTGGCAACCCTAACACCGAATTTCCTTGCTTTTGTTGCTGTGGAACAACCCTAACTGATGCATGAAACAGAGTTTTTTGCCATGAATATATCTCTATATGCCAATATAGGAGAGCCATACCTCCTAATGAAGCCTTGTGTGAGAGTTGCTACGCAGGCAATAGTGGCATGTAGTCCAACTCTGATGTTAGAATAAATACATTCTTTGAACCCTCACTGCGCTGGGGTGTGTGCAAGTTTTTGTTCATTTCAGTGGTTCAGTCAGGCAACAAGGCAGACACTGAATTTCAGGGCTGCACCTTTGGGGATGGGAGTGCGCATTCTCTTAGTTACAGAACACACTATACAATTAACAGGCTAGCAGACTTACTGCAGATACAAAATGAAGTCAACAATCCTTACTATACCGTACCAAGTAACCACTAGATGTGAAACCGCGTAATCAGTGACCTTGCCATCCCTGGCATTCTATCCTCCTCTTGTTCTTCATAACAGCTCCACCCTCATCCCTTATAACTGAAAGAAAATTATATTCTTCACATACTGTGGTCGACTTTCACTTCATTCCATAAGGCTCACCCTATTCTTTTGACTCTATTTTTGCAAGTATACAAAATATCTGTTTGTACATAGAAAAAGAGGCATGCTTTGCTCCTACAATACCTGAATGAGGGACCGTGTGGTCCAAATGCCCGTTACGTAGGGCCCTGGTTGAAAGGCTCCAGTTGAGTTACGTGAATTAGAACTCCGATGCTAGCAAACAATTACAGACAGAATTGCAGTGCTTTATAAGTCAATAATTAGCTTTAAAGAATCAGTGACATCTGTGGGAAAATGCTGAAAAAACTAATATTCACACACGACTCATTGCTGGGTTACTCAAGTTTGCTACAGTTTTTGAAAATTCTGTTTATTTGCCGGCCCAGTAATCTGAAGGGCTGAGGTGCCATGCGCCTAACCTCCTGTCATGCCAGTGACTCGGGTTCAGAAATGGATGTGGGTCACTCAGGGACTGGTCAGGTGAGGGAGTATTGAGGGTCCATAGGATGGCTCTGTTCCCTCGGGGAAGGGGCTGCTATGGCTCGCTGTCTGGCAGTGCATGAAAAGGGAATGGAATTCACATTCAGGGCACCAGGGTGTCTCTCATGGAGGCGGAGCTCGCAATTGCACCCACTGCACGTCCTGTGGGCCCAATGGAGAAATCGTGAAAACACCAGCTGCAGGATGACAATCTCACTTTGCAGGCACCGGCACCAGTAACCGGGCACCCAACCCCCCACAGTCTTGCGGCAAGAAGGTAAGTCCCAGAGAAACCGGGTGACTGTGTTGGGCAGATAAGCAGGAAGGGGGCAGCTCAGGAGATAAATAATGGGGAAAAATTAAGTTTATTTGTTGATCTTTCTTCATATATCTGTTGCCTTCCTCCCCCCCCCGACATGCCAGTAGTTTTACTGTATCTCTCTCCCTTACTCCCCTACCTGCAAGTTGCATCTATAAACAAAATTGCTGTATATCTCTATATTTCAAATAAATAAATAATTCTGCTTTTATTCCCTTCAGTGTTTGCATTTATTTTCATTTTTTGTTTTTTGTTAACACACCAAAGACAGCTGCATGAAAACAGGATCCTTGTCCCCCAGACTTCATCTGTACCTTCAGCCTATCTACATATGATGTCAACTCTCTGCTAAAGGATCACGAATGGTTGCCATGGAAATGACAATGTCACAGGCAGGAGATTATGACACTATCTGCAGACAAGCAGCAGGAGCCGAAGTTCAAAGGGCAAAGGATCCTGTTTCCATACAAATTCCCTTAGTGATAAGAGAATAAGGGGAAGATAAAAACAATACAGGTAACGCACCAAAAATATGTCCCGTTTCCAAAGTTTTCCCACAGGCATCCCAGGCTGCAATATTTGTTAAACACCATGTGGTATTTTTTGTTTGCTTTTTTTTAGCAATAAACTACTCCAGGCAAAAACATCAATAAACCCATTTTTCTTTTCATGGTCTTTATTTTTGAACTGAGAAATAGGATGTTGCAAGTTTTAAAAAGTTCCTGCTCCTGTACCATACCAGTAATGAAAAAAATAAAATGCTGCATATACTCAAGTATATGTCTAATTTTTGGCGCTAAAAATACGCCTCCTCAAGAAGGAGGAGGCAACTTATCTGTGAGGTTGACCTATCTGCAGGATGGTAAAAGTACAGTTATGTAAGAACTTACCGTAACAGTAGATCTTTGAGAGAAGCTCTTGCAGTAGGTACTTACATATAGGACTGAAGCCGGCAGGCGTCAGGACCCCAAGGAAAAATTTCTAGCTAGCAGTCTCTGGCAGGGGATCGCCCCGTCAGGTGACCGTCATCAGACGACGTCATTATAAAGGGGTGGTCCCCCATGCCCGCCTTCCAGTTCTTTCCCGCCAAAGGCCAAAAAGGCAAGACGAGAGAGAAGCGGATATTTCCCTCTCTGGAAAAGGAGCTGAAAAAGCTAAGGGGGATGGAGGGCGGGAAAGCATTACCTACTTCAAGAGCCTCTCTCGAAGATCTACTGTTACGGTAAATTCTTACGTAACTGTACTATCTTACTTCGAGAGGGTTCTTGCAGTAGGTAATTACATACAGGACTGAGTCCCAAGCAGTCTGGAACAAGGAGAAGCACACTGTAGGAGGAAAACTACACAACCATAGACCCTCCTGCTGTAAGGGTCTCAAGAAAGAAGACCTTGCAGAACAGCCAGCCCAAAGTCTACTCTACGGCGAGAGGCAATGTCCAAACTGTAGTGTTTCGTAACGGTATGGACAGAAGTCCAAGTTGCGGCTGCGCAAATGTCAGCCGCAGAGGCAGTGACACCCCTGGTGGAATGGCCCCTGACTTGACCCGGCAGGGTCTTGTGATACTTGTCGTAACAGAAAGTTATACAATGAGCTAACCATTTTACATAGGCATTGCTTGAGACAAACAGCTGATCAGATTTTCTGAGATCCTTCATCCTGGTGGTGTAGTATCTCAGAATTCGGTAAACATCCAAAGTATGCAAGAGGTACTCCCCTTGACAGGTGTGTTGCATAAAGAAAGCAGGTAGCTCAATAAATTGATTCAGCGTAGATTCCGCTACCATCTTAGGGAGAAACTCAGGGTTGGTACACAGAGCCACATGTTCCTTGTGAATAACCAGATATGTAATTTTGCACATCAAGGCCTGAAGCTCAGAAATCCTTTGAGCTAAAGTAATGGCTACGAGGAAGATAGTCTTCCTGGAAATTAACTTTAGGTCTGCTGAGGCTGCCTGCTTGAAAGGAGGCAGGGTAAACTTCTCAAGAATGAAATTCAGATCCCAAAGAGGGTCAGAAACATGAATAGGGGGTCTCAAGTGAGAACCCCTCTAAGAAAGGTCTTAGAGATTTTCAATTGCGAAAAAGTTCTGTCCCCAAAAGGAATATGGTAAGCGGAGATGGCCGCCACATGAACTTTGGAGAGGAATGACTGAGACACAGATCAAAGAGATGGCGCATGTAGTCCAGAAGTCTCCCGACAGGGTATGAGAATGGCTTGAAATCTTTGGAAGAGGCCCAAATAGAGAACCGTTTCTATTTCATGGCATAGGTAGATCCAGTGGAGGGCTTTCTGGCCTCCACCACAATCTCAGCCACAAGCGGGGAAACCCCGAATTAGGCTTTAGCTCGTCTGCAGGAGCCACGCATGCAACTGAAGGGATTTGAGGCCTGGATGAACCAGGGACCCCGGATCCTGGGTCAGCAAAAGTTGCAACAGAGGAAGAGGAAACAGAGAAACATAGACTTGGACGGCAAATAAGGACCACTTGGCCCACCTAGTCTGCCTATTTCCCTACCTACAGGATAGGCTGCAGATCCTAGTTAATCAACAGCCTATTTCTTTCTACCCCCCACAAGAATTGCCTTATATCTGTCCCATGCATTCTTGAATTCTCCCAGTTTTAGACCCCACAACCTCCTCAGGAAGGCTGTTCCATGCATCCACTACCCTCGCTGTGAAAAAATACTTCCTCACATTGCCCTTGAACTGCCCCCCTCTATCTTTAAATTGTGTCCCCTTGTTCTTGCACGTCTCTTGTTCTGAAAGATACTACCCTCTTGGACTTTGCTGATTCCAGTGAGGTACTTAAAAGTTTCTATCATGCCCCCCCCCTTCTTTCCTCAAGGGTATACATATTAAGCTCCTTTAGTCTCTCCTCGTATGACTTTTCTTGCAGACCCTGCACCATTTTGGTTGCCCTCCTCTGGACTGCCTCTATCCTGTTTATGTCCTTGCGGAGATGGGGTCTCCAGAACTGGACGCAGTACTCCAGATGGGGTCTCACCAACTGTCTGTACAGAGGGATGACAACTTCCTGTTTTCTGCTGGTGATGCCTCTCCCTATGCATCCCGGTATACCCCCAGCCCTCCCTACTGCCTTCTCACATTGCTTGCTAACCTTAAGGTCATCTGATATGATTACCCCCAGGTCCCTTTCCTTTTCTGTTGTTACTCCCCCCAATTGTGTAATCTTCCCTGGGGTCTCATTTCCCAGTTGCATTATTTTGCACTTTTTTGCACTGAATCCTATTTGCCATATTTCTGACCATTCCTCCAACCTTGCCAAGTCCCTTCTCATCCTTCCCACGCCTCCTTGTGTATCAACCCTGTTGCAGATCTTTGTGTCATCTGCAAAGAGGCATACTTTTCCTTCCAGTCCCTCTGCAATGCAATGCAAGAGAGTCCTCTGAATACTGCTGCAGAAGAGAGAACCAAACTTGCCTGGGCCAGAAAGGAGCAATTAGGACTATGCGAGCTCCTTCTGAGCCGAGTTTGTGTAAGACCCTCAGAATTAAGGGAGATCGAGGCATGAACAAATCTGCCCTTCCAGTCTAGAGACAGAACGTCTCTCCAAAAAATGTCTCGCCCTGGAGCGAGCGAGCAGAAGGCGGGAAGTTTTGTGTTGTGAGGAGACGTAAACAGGTCTACCTGAGGTGTTCCCCAGTGTAGGAAGATACTGTCTGCCACCCCCTGATCCAGTTCCCACTCATGAGCCTGGGCAGACAACTGACTGAGGTGGTCTGCCAACGTGTTTTCGACCCCCGAACATGAACCACCGTGAGGTGAAGGTTGTGTTGCACTGCCCAATTCCAAACTCGCATCACCTCCCTGCTAGGAGGGTAGGAACGAGTTCCTCCCTGTTTGTTGATGTACCAGATTACACACATTATCCATCTGGACCGCCAGATGACCAGGAAGCAGATACAGATGCAGAGCTTCAAGAGCATACAGCACGGCCCTGAGCTCGAGCATGTTTATATGAAGAGTCTGCTTGAGCCTGGACCAGAAGACTTGAGTCCTGACGAGAAATCGAATAAAATCGAAAAAGAGAACGACAATAAGGCCGATGTTTGACTGATGAAGCAGTGAACTTAACGTAAGGCACTTTCGCCAATAGCGATTGGGAAAAGAGCTGGAAGGTGGGCGTGGGGACCGCCCCTTTATACTGATGTCATCTGATACTGGTCACCTGACGTGGGGGCAGTCCCCCGCCAGAGACTGCTAGCTAGAAATGTTTCTGTGGGGTACTGACACCTTCCGGCTTCAGTCCTATATGTAATTACCTACTGCAAGAGCCCTCTCGAAGTAAGATCTATATTTTTGCAATTGTGTCATCTAATTTTGTGTCCAGTTCTAGCCACAAAGGCAGATTCTGTGCCCGATGCTCTTCACAAGCATTCTTTTTTTTCATCCAATTTGGGTAGCAAAATACTGTATGCAGTTTTGTTAAAACTGACAAGGAAAAGGGGGTCAACATATGTAAGGTCAACTTATTGGTAGGTATGGTATTTAAAGTATACTGTTGTGGGACTTCACTTTTAAACCATCAAAAACGTGTAGTAGGAGAGGCAGCCTGAAGATGCAGTGGTAGAGATACCACCTGTGACACCGGCAACCCGTATTCGAGACAGAGTTTAGGCTGCCAGAGCCCAGCCAGCAAGGGGAGGAGGACTGAGTGCCCAAGAGATGCTCTCCTCCTCCGGGATGAGAGGGTCACTGTCCCCGCTGCAATACTACCACCTGGGTGGTGGCAGTGCAGCTCGAGGGGTGCTGCTGGGGGGGAAGGATGTTGGCCAAGATCCGAAGCACCAGTGCACCTTGTGTGCACACGCTCCTTGGGCCTCTATGCAGGCCGACATCCTCAGGGACAGGAGAAAAAAAAAAAAAAAACACAGCTGGCCCGACGGCGGCCTCCGGTACCATGACAAAAGATCAAACCCGGAAAGCCATGGACACTGCCTGATGAAAGTTTGTGCAGATAGTAGGGAGTAGAAAGGGGGTGCTCTCTCCTTCCCCGCTTAAGGAGGGCAATCTGAGGCAGCATGGAGGCAGAGTACCAGGGGTAGTATGCCTAGCCACAGGTACCTAGAGGGAGTGGATCAGCTGCAGCACGGGGGGGGGGGCGTGACAAACAAGACAGTAAAAAAAAACATGCAGTAGGAACATCCCAATACATTAACAGTATAAATTTAGTATGTACATTCAAAAGGTAACCTCAGCGGAAGAGATTTATTTGAAATTGTCAGTGGTGGCCTTCTTTAATGACTACCTATAAAAGCTGCTTGTAAATTATCTGAGGGAAGTAAGAATACTTTGATGATGAATCAAAGGAAATTAGAAATAAATAACAACAAAGTACGGTAAAATTTTTTGCCAAATAAAACTACTGCTGCTATAAAATAAAAGCAATGCAACTAGACAACCAAGGCAGTTTCAATGCAAAGCTCCTTCTGATAAGGTGTTGTCCTCACAAAAATAAACCCATTAATCAAAACATAAAATGATTTCATTAAAAAAATATATATATGTATGAAGATATTCACCTAGTCGACTTTTCCTGGACGTGGGCAGGTAGAAGCTAATGCTTGCTCCGGGCACCCTGTGGGGTGGCCGCAGCGGTGCATTTTTGAACAGGCCCGTGTACTGGTGGAAGAAGGAGTGCATGCTGTGGGAGCATCGTGGATTGCCGTTCCTCAAGATGACTTCTACTTGCAACGAAGACATGAAGAGAAAAATCCAGGGGCAGCAATTAAAAAAAAAAAAAACAGAAAGAGAGACAGAAATAGAAAGAAATAACGGCAAAAGAAACTTAAAGAAACCATTTTAAATCACATACATCTATATAGGTTGAAGTAGCCATTTTAGTTCCCTCTCGGCTGTGATCCACACCATATCTTTTTGCTAACCATGTCAATCTACACTCTTTGAGCTACCATAAAAAACTGGAATGGAGACATTCTATATAAAACGCTTTCTATTTATTAAGACACTTTAAGCTCCATTAATCACCAAAACATCTGTGAAAGGTACACTGGGGGCACTAGCAACTGTTCCCTTCCCAACAGATGCCGCCTCTCTGTTCCTACTCTTCATGCAGACTGAACATGTGCTCCCTTCCCCCCCACAGGAGACCGTTAACATCTTTGCAGAGCAATGCTCCACATCTACCCATAAATTTAAACCATAGCCCTAAATGACAGTGAATGCAAAGACTCAAACTCCTGGCAGTATGTTACACAAACAATGCTCTCTGCAACAGTATGCAGCTGAAGGGACGCACCACGCAAGCCCAGACCTTTTTTCTTCATTTTGTTTATTTGTTCGTCTGGAGCAGACAGTGCTGCTCCCTTCCTCAGGAAGGGACAGCGAGTTAGCAGCTGCCTTCAGAGCCAGTACCAATGCCAATGCAATCCCAGGGTTGGCTAGCTGCAAGGGGACTTATGACCTTCAGAACCTATACCAATGCTGCTCCAGGGGTGGCCAGCAGGGGGTGCCATGGCCTTCAGATTCAACACCAATGCAACCCCAGGGTCGGCTAGCAAGGGGAAGCATAGTCTTCTGAACCTACTCTAATGCTGCTCCAGGGCTGGCCAGCAGGTGGTGCAGGACCTTCAGAGCCAGTGCCAACATAGTGCCAGGGCTGGCCAACAGGTGGTGCAAGACCTTCACAGCCAAAGCCAATATCGCTCCAAGGCTGGCAAGCAGGGGGTGCATGGCCTTCAACGCCAATGCTAATTACGCTCCAGGGCTGGTCAGCAGGGGTGCGTGAATGTCAAGCAATGTCCTTTGCTTCCAGATGGACTGTGGGATTCTAGGGCTAGTTGCAAACCAGGGTTCCATGGGGTAGCTGTCATGCCACGCATAGACGTTATGTTTAAAATGCCATTATGTTGTACAGCACCCCTACCCAGCTTCAGCTGGCCACCTACACATATAGTCAAAAGTTTCATTATGTTGTACAGCATCCCCACCCAGCCCCTTGTGGCCACCTGCACACAATCAAAAGTTGCATTGTGTTGCACAGCATCCTCAGCCAGCCTCTGGTGGCCACCTGCACACATGGTGAATAAGGGAACACAGCAGAGAAACAAGTGCCCCAGATCAGTGCCGGGAACCACTGTGGCAGAGGAATGCCAAACCAGCCTTCCCCTGGCTGGGAATCCCTGCAAGCAGCAGCAGAAATGCAGCAGCCCTCACTGACCCAACCCCAGTTCCCGGAATCCACTCCCAAATCCAGGGCACCAGCTCAGCTACGCAACGCACTGTCACTGTGCCATCAGGTAAACATGGCAGGGTACAACCCCTGTGTACTGGCCAAGATTACCCCACTCAATAAACCAGCCTGTGTGTGAATGTTGTGGCCTCAGGCCCTTTATAGCTGCTGTGTCTATAAACATACATTCCCTGCACAAAAAGGATCAGGGCTAGAGAGGCACTTATGAAAGCTAGTATCTGATGCACTGCTATTAAAATAATTTTTAGATACAGTGTGTATAAAAGGCAAGGTAATTTTAACTTATACAGCATCCCATCACAGGGCTTGCAGCACCCACTAATATACATAAAAAATGCTACATCAGTATTTAGATGGAAGTGTAAGGGACGAACCAGTAGTGGCATTTCACTTGCTATGCCAAGGACCTAGGTTCAGGAGTGGACTTGAGTCATCGGGGGTCAGCCAGAGGAGTGAAATGATTGAATGTCCGAGCGACTGCCCTCCTCTGGGTGGGTCGTGCTTCCCACAATGCACCTGACACCTAGCAGAAGCTAGGAGTCACAGCAATCAGGAGGCCCAGAAGGATGTGGGACACCAACACACGCACAGTCCTTGCATGTCAGACATCTCAGGAAAAAGATACAGGTGAAAAATCTACTCGCCAAGCAGGATGATGGATGGCCCCTCAGAGGCCTGGCTTCACCAACTGGGCACCCAACCTGAATCCTGCATCAGAGGGGCAAGGGGAGTCCCTCCAATCCTGCCACAAGCGGTAAATCACAGAAGTATTTGGGGTACGTTCCAGAGATGGTGGGTGACTAGGCGGGGAGGCCAGCAAGGAGTAAAATGCATTAATAAAAAAATTAAAAATAAAAATAAAAAGATGGAACTAAAACTGTAGCATTTTGGTTACTTGCCACCTGAACATTTTAACCTTAAAAAGCACTGAATTTGGATCCCTATCCTGTGGAACTGCAGTAACATTATGGATATTATTTGCAGGTAATAATAAAAATGCAGTGTTTATTTTATTTATTATTTGTTTACCAGGTAAGCACACTGGCACCAGACACCTTTTTCAGGTCAGATCCAGGTACTGCAAGTACTCGGTCAACAGCAAAAATAGGATACAAACCAATGTACAGAGGCCAATAAAGATGAGAACTATGCCGCATCTATATAAAGCAGAAACACAGTTGGGCAATTTACATTGTACATAAGATACACGTGTACAAGCATATACAGTCAACAATAAACAAATGTACTTTACAGTAGTGCAAATAGAAAAAAATAAACATGGTTGTGCAAGAAGATTATGCAGCAGAACCCAAAAAAGGGTCTAGCTAGCAATACATGCTGGCTACTGCACAAAGGAGCATGCATTGAGGTTTAGCAGGTGGTCCTTCATTCTGGAGTGCAAAGATTTTTGTGGAGGGGTACAATCTGATATTAGAAGGTACAGCATTACAGAGGGAGGTAGCACAGTAGCAGAAGAATCTCTGTGCCATGCCTGTCTGCACGAGCGGGATCATTTGAGAACTGTTCATAGTGGAATGGGAGGGAATGTGGTAGGTGAACGGGAGAAAATATTTCAGGGAGGCTCAGGGGCACGTTTCTGTGCAAAGTCTTGTACATAAAGTTAGCCATTCTAACTTGCGCTTTGTGTTCCTGCTTCAACCAACCGAGCTGCTCGAAACTGGCAGTGATGAGACCTGGGGCTCAGGGAAGCGACAGACCTGGCCACCTAGTGGAAAATGGCTTTTTCTTCGCACAGACTTGGGAACAGCACCCGTTATGATGGCACCATGCTCTAATAAAGGTAGGAGGTTGCACTGCGCTATTCTAACTTTAGTGTCAGCTTTGAGATGTGCCTGAATACAGTAAAGCTGTCTGTCCCAGTTTCTGGTTTATGGACTTCACCATATTATTTAGTTGGGAGCCTAAAGTGAGGCATGGGTCTGGGGTTATCTCAAGATATTTAAATTCAGCAACTGAATCCAGCTGGATGCCATCCAGAGTGGTGGAGTTCATGAGAATGCCGCTTAATTTCAGAAGCTGTGACAAGGAGCATGGCTTTCATTCATGTGTGGCACATTTAGGACCACTTTCTCCTTGAGGAACCATTGCTGTAGAAAATGAAAATGACATACAAGGGTAGATATTCTAGACATAATATTTCGAACATGGCACTAGAGTTCTGAGCTCTACCCCCACTGGTGAACTCCGTGAATATCCTTATTCTTAAAGGATCTTCCCCTTCCTCTGGATGCCTGGTTGTCAAAGCAGGCTATATTTACACCAAGCTCTCCCTCATCCACAGGAATGAAGCCTATCCTGTTATTTTTGGGCTGCTTAACAAGCGCTCTGCTCCACTGCACCGACTTAGCTAATAACTCTCTAGGGATATCACTGGCTCCACATCTGTGCCACTCAAACCCCTGTCCCCCTACCTCAAATCCCTTTTAACAACTTTCACTCAAATTCCTGCACCCTCTGAATATGAACCCTTATGGTTCCTACAGTATACCCTCGGTTCCTGGTACTGTTTCTCGTAACCTCCACCTTCCCAGTATACTATACCCCCATTTGTTTGTCAGGCCTGGGTACTTCTATGTGCATCCTTGGGTACACTTGCAGTCTGTTATATCATGTCTCCTCTACTATCTGCCTATCACCTGAAAAGAGGACATTCTAAACTTCTCAGACTTCTGCTAAATGCCATTAAAAAGATTCTGTTGCTACTAGTACTGTACTCTGACAATGCTGAATTAAATCCACCCCCCCCATACTATCAATGCTCCATCTGATTTACCCCTCATGAAAGGGATGAGCCTAATGCATATAAACATTTGCAGTCTTTTAAAAAAAAGTTGAACCTCTTACAAGCTTGGGTATACCACACCTCCCCAGATATTCTGGTGATCCCTGAATAATGGCATAAACCCTCTACCCAGGACTACAAAATAAATATCCCTTCTTACAACGTGTACAGAATGGACAGACCCTCTGGGGGGCAGGGGTTGCCATTTATCTAAAAGATAAATTTCCAGGCTCAGTTCTCCACTCTACATCAGTGCAAAATTAGTTTGAAAGCCTTACAATTAAGGTTCAACTCCTCCTCTGAATCTCTCCTTGTACTTGGATGCTATAGACCGACATCGGCTGGGCTAAAAGTGCTGGGCCACCTAAAGAATGTCATTAACACGGTTTCTTCAGAGGTCATAATAATGGGTGATCTCAACCTCGACTGGCTCTCTGCTAGCTCTAAGCCTCTTAAAGAGTTCAGTGACTCCTTCGGTTTTTCACAACTTGTGATTGAAACAACCAGACCCAACACAACCCTGAACACAATTCCCTACCAGATATAATCCTTGTTAACAAACCTCACCTGTTCACTCACTCAGGGGTTTTCTTCTACGATCTTAGTGATCATTGCACCACTGTCTGTCAGGTCAACCCCAAAGCGAGTCTCCACGTCTAAATACATCCACAAAAGGAAACACCGCAATCCTGACATCCCTGCTTTTCTCTCGGACCTCGGACACTCCTGCTGGCAAGACTTACTTGGTCCCCTCGGTGTCCACAGCCTACAAATTTTTCCATAACATACTCCTAGGTGCCATCAATAGACATGCACCCTTACTTAAATTAAGAAAAAAAATAATCCTGCCCATGGTTTTCTGCCAGCCTTAAGTCTGTGCTCCTCCACAGGGATAAATTGTGGAAGACTGCTCGGAAGACCAAATTCCTGCTGACTGGACGGCTTTTCGAGCAGCCAGAAACCAGTGCACAAAGCTCAGCAGAGATGCAAAAGTCAGCTACTTTAGTCACGAACTGGACATGTCTACAAATTGTTCCTCCCAATTTTGGAAAACTCTGAGTGAGGTCCAAGGCTCCATGTCCTCAAAGTCCATCCCCACCAAAATTTTCCTCGGGAAGGTCTACTATTACAAACACTCTATTCTAGACTTCTTAAACAACCACTTTGTCTCAGTCGGTTTGGCATTTGACTCCTCCCCTGCTCAGAGCCTACATGACCAACTCTGTAAACAAAACCCAGCCCAGACGCCGTCTACCACACCCATGCCTGCTACTCCCTTCTCTTTTATCCCAATTACACTAAAACTGGTTTAAGATTTACTTCCAAATTTAGACACCCAGAAAAGCACAGGAGCTGACCTGACTGAACCTTATTTTCTAAAAATCAGCTCTCACGTCATTGCTCCTCCCCTCACTCATCTGTTCAATCTGTCTTTAAGTCAAGGTGCCATTCCCTAAATATGGAAAACAGCACATGTAATACCTCTTTTCAAATCGGACGATCCTAGTGATCTTAACTACAAACCTATTTCTCTACCTCCCACCCTTTCCAAATTACTAGAAAAGTTGGTTAATCATCAAATACTAACATACTAAAATGCCAAAAGAGTAGCCTAATGGTCTCTCGTGTCAGCTCGTTTGGTCAGCCCCCACCCTGGGAGCTGACCTTGCTGTCCCCCCCCCACCCTCTCGGGATTCTCCATTTCCAGTCCAGGGTATTCCCCTTGTACTGGACTTTGCCTGCACAACCCTTCCCCTGTACCTGTCCCAACCCTTCTTGAACCCTTCCACAGTCTCTGCCTCCACTAGTCCCCCGGGCAGTGCATTCCATGGTTCTACCACCCTCTCAGTGAAGTAGCATCCCCCCAAACTACCAATGCCCTCTAGTTGCTCTTCCTTGACACCCAGACTGACCTCCCTAATTATCCCTTCATGTAATTGAAGACCTCTATCGTGTTCCCCCCGTCCCTCCTCTCTTCCAACGTGTACATATTTAGTTCCTCAAGCCTCTCCCCATAGGTACTTTCCCCCAAGCACCAGATCATTTTGGTTGCCCTCCTCTGGACCCTTTCCAGGAGTGCAATGTCCCTTTTTAAGTGCAGTCTCCAAAACTGCACACAGTATTCGAAGTGTGACCTAACCAAGCAGTTATACAGAGGGAGTATCACTTCCCTTCTTCTGGAGGTAATCCCCCTAGCGATGCATCCCAGCATCCTGCTGGATTTGGCCACTGCCCTCCTACAGGTCCCAGAGTTGTTCATTTTGACATCCACCACCACCCCCAGGTCTCTCTCAGCCATTGAGACTTGCAGCATCCCCCCCCCCCGGGTATAAACTTGGCCCAGGTTTCTGATGCCCAGGTGCAGTATCCTGCATTTCTGTGCATTAAACCTCAGTCCCCACTTCCTGGACCAGCTCTCCAGAGCATCTAGGTCCCCCTGCAGGGTCACCCTCCCCTCCTCCCCATCCATCACCCCTCCCAGCCTACAGTCATCCGCAAAGAGACTCATTTCACTCCTGATACCCTTCCTTATGTCAGAGACATAGACACTGAACAGGAGGGGCCCTAGGACCGATCTCTGAGGGACCCCACTAATGACCCTCCTTGGAGATAAGACTATCCCCCCAACCACGACCCTCTGGGTATGCTCCGAGAGCCAGTTTCCTATCCATCTGATCATCCTTTTCCCGACCCCCATTTCCCCCAGCTTCTCCAACAGGCCCCCATGAGGAACCGAGTCAAACGCCTTGCGGAAATCAAGAAAGAGGACATCCAGTGGCTTACCCAGGTCCAGGGCACTCATTACCCAATTGCAGAACTCCACAAGTTTTGTCTGACACTGTTTCCCCAGGATGAAGCCATACTGTCTATTGTCCAGGTACCCTGACTTTTCCAGTGCCCCCCTTGCCTTTCTTTGATAATACCTTCCATCACCTTGCCCACCACCAATGTCAGGCTGACAGGCCTGAAGTTCCCTGTCTCCTCTTTTTTTTTTTTTTTTTACTATTTTTCTGTCCCCTTCTTCGCTGCTCCAGGAACCTTTCTTCAGGGTTTCCTAGGTCGTACACGCTCCTGTAGTTCTGCCCTGGGTACCTCTTATTCTGGGTATCAGCTGCCTACCCCCATCCTGCTGCAGTTTACCCCCCCCGGGCAGGGAGGAGAGGGCCATCCCTTACCCTCTCTCACACCTCGAGACTGTGTCGGGAGCTCAGCTGACCCCATCTCTAGAGCCTAGTTATGGATTTTCTCGGGATGACCGGAACCCATCTACAGGAACCAGGGACAGGAGTGTTCCATTTTCTGGTCCCAGCCTCGGGCGTCCGTGCGCCTAGGAAAGCCTAGGGGCCCTGGCTCGTCATGGCGCTTGTGCTCCCGCTTCCAGCGGGCACCTCCCACCCTTGACTGCAAGCTACCTTCACTGCACCTCCACCTGTGGTCACCCAGGTGGCGGTACAGCGAGACTGCATCCCACTCCCCAGGAGGAGGAGGAGGAGAGAGCAGCCTTTCTGCGCTCGATCCTCCTCCCCTGGCAGCCCTCCAGCTACCTGAGTCCGCTCCCAAACCCGGGTCGCCAGCGCCACGAGCGGTAACCCTACCGCTGCGCTGGCGGGCCGGCTCCCTGTCTCCTCTCTTGATCCTCCCTTGTGGATAGGCACGATATGCACCATGCTAAAGTCCTGGGGCACTCGCCCCATCATCAGAAAGATGCTGAAAAGCTCTGCCAGGCATTCCACCAGGACATCCGCCAGTTCCCTCAGTACCCTCAGTACCCTGGGATGCAATTCATCTGGCCCTGGTGCTTTCTCCATTCTAAGGGACATGAGGGCTTCCCTCACTCTCTCTACTGTGATTTCCACCTCCACTTCCTCCTCCTTGGCCCCCTGTTTTGCCTCTCTCCCCTCCTACCAGTGATGGCTCCCCCCTCTCCCCAGACACTCCAATCGGTAAGGGTCTCTTCCCCTCCTCAGTTACACCATCTCCTCCCATGCATGATGCAGTCCCCCCATTCTCCCTGGTAAAAACTGAGGCAAAGTACTCATTTAGTACCACTGCCTGCTCCCCCGGGTCTTGTGCCCATCCTTCCCCTGTTCTTATCCTGCTAATCTGCCCCTTCACCCTTTTTTCCCCCCAATATATCTAAAGAACCCCTTGTTCCCCCCAACTTGATTTCCCTGGCCAGGTTCTGCTCCTTCCTTGCCTTAGCCACCCTCACCACCTTTGTGGCCCTTCTGGCTGTCAGCTCATACTCCCCTTGATCCCTTTCACTGCTCGAGTGCTTGAAATGCCTGTAGGCAGCCTCCTTTTCCCTCGCCGCCTCCTGAACTTCCCAGGTCCACCAACAGGGTTTTCAGGCCTTACCGCATTTGTGCCTCTCTCTTGCACAGATCTTGGTAGCCTCCTTCATCCAACCTCCTGATGATTTTCCACCTACTGTCCACATCCATGTCTGACCTCATCCCATCCAAGTGTTCCTTGAGGATCCTTCCCATCTCCTTGAAATCCACCCCCCTGAAGTCAGTTACCATGGTCTTTGTGCGGCCCTCCTCCCCTCATAAGTCCAGGCAAAACCAAACCATGGCATGATCACTCCCTGCCAATGGGTCCCCTTACCTCCAGGCCCCTAATCTGGTCACTGTCCACCAGGACTACGTCCAGTATCCGGGCCTTCCTAGTTGGCTCACCCACCTGCTGGGTTAGGAACATGTCCTGGAAGACATCCAGCAACCTCTGCTCCCTGGCCACCAAGGACATCATAGTCCCCCCCAGTCCATCCCTGGCATGTTTAGATCCCCCAACACCACCACCCTTCCCCAATCTACAATGTCTCATAACATTTGCCACCAGACTCTCTTCCAGTTCCTCCGCCAGTGCAGGGGGTCTGTACACCACTCTTATTTTTACTCTCTTGGCCCCCTTCGTTTTCAGGGTGACCCAAATCGCCTCCACGGTCCCCTCCGCCTCCTCCAGCTCTCCTATATCAATGCCATTTTTGACTATCAGTGCTATCCCCTTCCCTTTCCTCCTGAACACAGTGTAGCCCTCCAGGTTCAGGGTCCCAGTCATGCTCTGGGTTGGCCCAGGTCTCAGTGACAGCTACCACATCCACCTCCCCCTCTCCCTCAGCTAGCATCGACTGGAGCTCTGGCATCTTATTTCCCAAGCTCTTGGCATTTAGCAAGACCACCCTCCACCCCTTCCCTGCCCTCCCATTTCCCCCTCTCATGTTCCTGTGTGACCACAGTCCCCCCCCCGCATCCTAACTGTTGGCCTTTTCCCGGATTCTTCCAGTTCCCTAGGGGGCTGGAGACCGAGTCCCTCTTTTACTGGACCCCCCAACAGCCCTTCTCCCATTCCTCCCCCTCCCCACAAGTTTAAACCCCACCTTTCACTGACGAACCCCTCTATTTTCAGCGTAAGGATTTCCCTCCCTTCCAAACTGAGATGGAGTTTATCCCTACCATACAGCCCCTTATCCTCCCAGGTCGCCCCTCCCAATCCCACATCCACCCATATCCCCTGGCCTCACACCACTCCCTGAGCCACTGATTAACCACTTGTTCTCCCCACTTGCCCTCGGCACCAGCAGGATTTACGAGAAGGAAATCAAGTATGCTATGGAATGGCAAACCCTGGCTAGCTCCCGAAACCTTGCTTGTATCTCTAGTTCACTATTTCCCTCAGTGTCATTGGTACCCAAGTGCACCAGCATGTCTGGGGAACCTCCACATTCCCTTACCAGCGAGTATAACTCGTGTTTGGCCTTGTGCACCATCAGGCCAGGGAAGAATCTGGTTCTAAATGGGCAGGCTTCACCGTCCCAATCCCATTTGATACCCCTGATCATGGAATCACCCAAAAGGAACACTCTAACCATCCCCCCCCTGCCTCCATTTTCACCCCCAGGTCTCCCCTTCCATGTTCCCCTCGTCCTTTCTTCTGGCCCCTCCCCAGCTGGCTCCTTGCTCCTCCCACTATCTGGGTGCCACATGCCTCCCTCTCCTTACTGACCATGGCCATCCTCTCCCCTTCAATCCTGGGCCTCCACCCTCCTGAGTATCTTTTTTTGCAGCCCCTACCCCCCCACCTGGCCCTTCCACCCCATCTGTTAGCCTAGCCTGGCTCCTCCTCCCTTCCGTCTACGTTCAACAACTTCTTGCCTGTCATGTCCCCTTGACCCAAACCCTCAGCTCCACTAGCTGCATCCTCCTTGTACGTCTGGTCCTTCTCTTTGCCCTCTCCCCCTGCTACCTCCTCTTCCACAGCCTGCTCTGATCCCCCGCCCACCATTTTCCCACACTGCATGCTCCCCCGGTTTTCATTGTTTTCGGACCCCGCCTCCTGTCCCCCCTTCCCTTCCCTCCCTAACTGCCCCCATCATGGCTGCATCACCCACCCCTCGCTCACCTCCTCCACTAGCAGCTGTAGAGGTTGCCCTCTTTCCCCTTCCCTCCCTATCCGACTCCCCTCTGTCCGCCTCCTCCCCTCTCGCCCTCATCTTCCTCTGGGCATACAAAGTCGAGGCGGTTGCTAAGTCTAATGCCTGCCCCAAATCGCTTCCCCCAATCTTGGTTCCCTCCGATCATCCCCAGCCACCCGGCTGTTTTTCTGGAGGTTTCGACTTCTAGGTCCCCCTCTCCCACAGTCCCTTTGTGTGCCCACCTTCGCTCCTCTCCCTATGCCCAAACCATCAGCTCCTGGTGCAGTAACATATGTACCCCCTTGTACCCTACTTCTCCATCCTTACCTGTATCTCCTCATGTCCCCCAGCTGCCTTCTAATCCCCTCCACCTCCTCCCTAAACTGTGCCATCCAACAGCACACTGGGCATCCTCCGAACTTCCAAGCCCAGTCAAGTACCATGGCCGCCCCATGTGACGCTTGGTCAGCTGGTTATGATTATTGTATGATATTGGTATTATAAATAGTCAGTGTATGAAATGTCAGTCTGTGAGATTTGACCCTTTAAATTACAATCTGTCAGCAGCTGAAAATCAGGATGTAATTAAACAGACCGAAGGAAACAGCTAACTGGAACATCCTTCTAGAGAGACAGTTTATGGCCCTTATCACCTGCGGCTGTTTTTGAAGACAGAACTTAAATACGAATGTTATTACATCAGGAAAGGAAGTCATTTAGCGGATTCCTGTTGGCTATCTCACACCTGGGTGACGGACTGCAGGGTTGTAAACCTCAAAGGAACTGGTTGATCAAAGACTCATAATTTGGGAAATGTTTTTTTTGCTGATGTTCACATTATTTAAAATACCTCCAGATAGGAAATCATGTTTGTAACTTTATATTCTAAAAGGAGGAGCTAGTGACTCACAAAAGGGGTGTGGAGACAGAGTTTAAACTGATATTTGTGTCTGAAATGTGGGCCATATCTTTTGGGACTCTTAAGAAACAAAGATCTCTCTAATTTAAAGGCATTTACAGAGGTAATACATTAGATAGAAAAGATCTAAATGTATTGTGGCAGGAGTTTGTACTGTAGTTTTCCTTTTTTTTCTTTTATGCGATTGATATTTGTTCTATATTTGATCTTACTGTTTTATCCATTTTTAGGAAACATTTTCTTAAGATACTGCCTGGGTCACCTCAATCATTTTTTGCTTGTTACTGCTGAATGGATATTAAGTCTGACAACTGTTCAAGGGCTTGATGGTGTTACTAAGCTTGGTAAAAGGTAAGAATATACCGAAGGTCTCTTATAGAGTTTTAAGGGTTCATTTTGGATACCTGGTTAGGTGCCCTTAGGCAAGAGATATATTGCATCCCCCCGTAGAGAATATTATCGGAGCCTGTACATATGGGTATGCTAGCATAAGGTTCACAGTATGAATCCCCCCAGAATTTGAGACAAAAGTGATTCAGACCCAAAAGCAGACATGAGGGTTACCCTGTCTGTTACCTGTTCACACTACTGTGCTCTGAGGTTAGCACTGTGGGAGCAGAGAGCCTGACCCGCTGAATGAGTTTGTGACACCCCACACCCTGTACACCCAACCACCCTACCGAAGACGCCCGCTCTTAAGACATGTGGTCACATCCCCATCTCAGTAGCTTTGTATGCCAGTAGTTCCCCAAGACAGTGCCAACCCCCAGAGTGCATGAATACAATCCCCACACATCCAGCAAGAATAGCAGTATAAACTGTTTTCCCAAAGCTACATAAACAAACCCCTATCCAGCAAGCAAGTAGTTGTCAGTTTTCCCAAAGCTACATAAACAACCCCTATCCAGCAAGCAAATAGTTGTTAGTTTTAGAACCAAGCAAATGTTGTCAGCTTTAGAACCAACTGTCCCCAAGTCCAGCCCACTCTTATCCCCCAACTCCTCCTCCTCCAACTATTTAATAGCAGTCAGGGCTAGGGAGGGTGAGTGGGAAACAATTACAGCTCTTCCCTGAAAATGTCCTGAAGGCGGCTGAGCTAGTCCCTTTTTATAGCCCAGCCGCGAGTTTGAAAATTGCGCCCTGTGCACTGATTGGTCCACCTTCCCTGCGCTTTTCCTCCGGTCCTCAGTGCTCCCTGTCACCACCAAAGTCTTCCCGGCTCCTCAGCCGCTGATGCGGCCCCTGGCACAGTCCCTCCATAGTTTCATGGCCGCCGATATGGCCGAAATCTCCCACCACTGATGCAGCCCCAGCTCACAGCTCCACGGCCACCGATACAGCAGAATTCTCCTGCCGCCAAAGCAGCCCCTGGCAAGCAGTCACAGGTCTTCCCTGAGGATGTCCTGAAGCTGGCTGGGCTAGTCCCTTTTTATAGCCAGGCTGCAAGTTTGAAAATTGTGCCCTGTGCACCGATTGGTCCACCTTCTCTGCAGATTTTCCTCTGGTCCTCAGTGCTCCCTGTTCCCGTCGAACTCTCCCCGGCTCCTCAGCTGCCGATGTGGCCCCTGGCACAGTCCCTCCACAGTTCCAAGGCCGAACTCTCCCGCCGCTGATGCTGCCCCTGGCAAGCAGTCACAGCTCTTCCCTAAGGATGTCCTTAGAGACTTCCTTGAATCATTTAATGTGCTCTCTTCTGTTCAATCAGGCTTCAGACCACGCCACAGCACAATCTCTGCCCTTACTAAAGTTGTGAATGACTTGCATAGCACACTGGACCATAACAATTTTGTAGGTCCCTATTTCTGGACCTAAGCAAGACCTTCAATATTGTGGACCATACCCTACTTCTGGGCATCCTCTGCATCACTGGCCTTGATACAGTGTCTCTGAAATGGTTTGACAGCTATCTCATTGGTTGCCTATAACAGGTTAAAGCAGAAGGCAACTTCTCCCCCCTTAAACCCCCTTTCTAGAGGGATCCCTCATGGATCCATACTGGGCCCGCTCCTTTTCGCCATCTATAAAATAATATACACGCCGATGTAAAAACTGCTACCATTCACCTTTTCACGGACAATACTGTCCTTTATATCGCATGGCTCTCCCCTGATACAGTCTGTTCTGACCTCCAATCCAAGCTTAATCAACTCCAATTAAGTTTACTTCAATTAAAACTCTTAATGCCAAGAAAATGACGGCTATGTTCCTTACACCTTAAGGCCTTGAGCCCCCCCAACCATGGGAATGTTCCCCCAATCACCATTCTCGTAGGTGAACTGTTAGAATACATAGTCAAATTCAAGTACCTTTTTGAAGATAGAGGGGGGACACTCCGGGGCAACATGAGGAAGTATTTTTTTCATGAAGAGGGTGGTGGACGCATAGAACGGCCTTCCGGAGGAGGCTGTGGGGTAAAAAAACAGTGGGGGAATTCAAGAATGCATGGGACAGACATAAGGCAGTTCTGGTGGGTAGCAGAAAGAAGTAGGCTGTTGGTTAACTAGGATCTGCAACTTATCTAATAGGTAGGGAAATGGGAAGATTGGGTGGGCCAAGCAGTCCTTATCTGCCGACAAAGTCTATGTTTCTATGTTACCTGGGCATCTGGATAGACCAAAAACTCTTTTTATGACCACACTGAGGAACCGACTAAAAAACTCAAAACAGCATCTTAGCATTTTCTTCTATCCTAGACAACTACTCACCACAGAAGCCAAAACCAGACTTGTTCAAGCAACCTTTCTCCCAGTACTGGACTACGCAGACATACTTTATGGACAATCAGCCAGCTTGGTCCTCTCTAAACTTGATACCCTTACCGTAGGGCAATAAGATTTATAACTGGAGCACCCTACTCCACTCACCACTGCTCTTTATGTACCAGGGGCATCATTTAGGGGTCGCCAGGGGTTGCATTCGTGACCCCTATGAATATTATGCGACCCCTATGACAGGGCTTGCGACTCTTGCCTGCCCTGGCTCTCTTGGGACCACCTTGGCGTGGCTCTGTTTAAAATGGATGCACTTTGCCGGCTGCCGCTTGGCGGCGTAACATGCCCCATTGCCGTGCGCACACCTGCCCCGTTGTGTGAGGAGGACTGGAGGTTTCAGGGAGCCTGACAGTCTGCTGTGCTGGCATAAAATTAGCACAGTTGATCAGATGGCGCCGACTGTCTGTAGCTTAGTTTGCCTCCCCCCCCCCCGAAAATCATTGGTTGGGGTTGGCAAGTGCCACTTGTGCTGGGGCTGGCGCTGCTGTGATTGGCTGGGAGGGACTGGATTAGGCTATCCAATGCTGCAGCGGGCGTGGGGGAATCCATGGATTTGACCGGTCCATCAAGCAGGCAGACAGTAAGGGCTAGGCAGCAGGTGTACCATGTAGGTGTACAGTATTAAAGCCAAGGAAGGAAGCTTCAAGCCGAGAGCAGGCTGAGCAGCTGATGCAGGCAGCCACAGGGCGATCCGATCATCCGCACCGCAATCCATCGGCAGAGCGGGCACGGCCGGGCAGAGACAAGAAGAGAAGACAACTGCAGTGCAAGTCGGGACGGGACCACTTATTGCAAAGTCGGCAGTGCAGTGTGTCAGCCGGGGAGACGGGAGAGAGAGCGTGCATCCAGGTCAGGACTGGGTTGGGAGAGGGAGTCAGTCGGCCAGTCGGGAGACCACCAGGCACTCTGGTGCTGCAGGGGTGACGCTGGGGAGAGAACGGAGCGAGTGGTGGGCCAGGCAGGCGACGAATGGAGCACTCTGCAGGTGGTGCCACCAGGTGGGGTTGCCATTAAGGTTGGGTCGGGAAGGAGGAGGTTAGTTAGGCAGCTAAGGCAGGCTGAGTGAGCCTGAGGCCTACAACAGACTCTCCGGGTCACCGGGTGGTGTGGCGGCTGGTCACTGACTTAGGGGAGGGAGGGGGTTTCAGAAGTGAGCTGCTCAGTACAGTAGCAATTCGGAACTCCTCTTTTACTGTTGAGGCCTGACGGTCCCGAAGTCCCCATCCTTTGCCCTTGCTCCTGATCGCTACACTTGCACACAGGTGGGGAGGGTGCTAAGGATTTAGGCTTCTGGCAGGAGAGGTGAGACAGCGGAGGAGCAGAAGCCAGCGGTTTTCTTCTGTTGGAGCTGGAGTGGAGCCACGGAGGAGTGAGCGAGGGGAGAAGTTGCAGTAGCAGAGGAGTTGGAGAGCATCCGTCAGCACAGCCAGCCAGCATCGCCCAACAAAGGTGGTAAGGTAAGTAGCTGCCTCCTGGCAGGCTAGGATATTTTTTTCTCACTTGTGTTTGTTTGGACTGAGCTGTGGAATGATGTGGGGGCCCAAGCAACTGACGCTGCACGCAACCTGAACCTTCTTAGTTCTTTGTGGTACAGTATATTGCTACAGGCAGGGTGTAGGTGTAGCCAGACAATATACATATGTACACCAGGACTGTGTGTGTGTCACTGTATGGCACAATCAACATTACGCTTGTACTCCCTGATACTGGTTGCTGCCCCCCCCCCCCCGTGCATGGGTATATGTGGATGTCATGCATTGTTCCTTGGGACACCAATATACCAGCCCAGACCCTGTAAAGCTGTATAGCCCCTGGGCTGCAAAGACAGTAGCAGTGGCCAATCCTTCTGGTGCTGACATATAAACATACAGAAAGGTTCTGCTGGTTCTGTGTTGTGTCCATGGACTAGGGAAGCTGTTCATGGCCTATATGCTGCCCCCCTTCAATGCAAGTATGCACCATGGTGTACATGGAGTATGCCTGCCTACACCCATAGCTCCGGGATGGTAGTCCAGCTATGAAACATCTTAACAACAGTGGGGTCCCTCACTCCTTTCTGCCCAGTTTTACATCTGGGAGAGCTTTAAAGCATAAGGAGGCCAACTGACCTGCTCAAGGATTCACTCCAAGCTAGATGTTGAGTTGTAGTGGGATTTGAACCTGAAGTTTTTTTTGTGCTCTTCTCTAACCACACAACAGTCAGTTTTCCTGCTTCAGCTAAATCTGCCTAAATGATAAGAAATGAGCAAGCAGGACAACTAAGCTTTTAGGGTGTGTGTGTGTGTTTGGAGTGGGGGGGTTAAAAAAAAAACTGGGCTGGGCTCTGAACATTTGGCAGCAGCAGTGCAACGGCTTACTCAATGTAATTGTCAATGTGAAAAGGAATGCAGACACAATTACCATTTTTATTTGTAACTGTACACTGCTTCTACAAAAAAGTCCTATGACGTCATGATGCTTTCAGATGTCGGTAGCCGTGTTTGGACAAGTGAGAGAAGCCCTTTGTTGTACTGAGCACAGAGCCACGTCCAATACTTAAGCAATAAGGCATGACCAGGGGTTATGTTAATGGTCTGTTAATCACCCTCTGAGGGCATAATGTGCACGAGGCCGTGTGCCACATGCCCCAGAGAGGATTAACTGACCATTAACATAAACCCTGGAGTGCCTTATTGCTGTTATAATAAAATGTTTTTTTTTTTTTAAACAGTGTTAAACCTTGTTCAATATATGGGTAAGTTGTACAAGTATGTTAATAAAGCAATATACCCCTCCAGGGTGTGGGTATGCTGGTGGATTTACCTTGGCTGGTGTGGTTCGGTCATGAGGTGCAGCCGAGTGACTTAACCACACCAGAAGAGGTAAATCCACCAGTATACCCACTCCCTGGAGGGTATATTGCTATTATGCAATGGCTTACATTTTTGGGTGACTAAAAATATAGAAATACTTTTTGTTTCTCTTTTAAATCATCATTTTTGTTATTTTACAGTTCCACGAAAGCGAAATAGTTCCTTGTTGCTAGGTATAGTAGTGGTGATGTCCCCCCTTAGTTTTTCTTTATCTCATTTGTCGAGGCTCTGAACTGAATTGTGTGTGTTTTTTTTTTTTTTTTTTTACCGTGAGCATTAAGATTTGCAGTTTGATTTGTTGTTTTTTCGTGAGTCTTCCTATAGCGGGAATTCTAAAGGGCTGACATCTGTGACCTCGTGCTTCCGGTTACTGTGCATAAAATTATTGCAGGACCGGAGAATATTTTGTTTTTTAAGTGTTTTATGTTGGTTCGGGGTATTTTTGCAAGCGATGGGGCAGTCCGTCCGACACAGGAAAGTTGTTGTTACGAAGGGCTACTGAGAAAGTGATTCAAAAAATACAAGTTCGAATTTTTGGACGGCTAAGAATGGGAACCACTGGTACTGTGAACACTTATGGAAGTAAGCGTAGGATCGTAGTGTGTTTGCCACTGTTTGGATAATGACCCATTTCAGATTTATATTCAGAGTTTACTATCCAATTCATACCCATTTTTAAAATACTTGGTAACTAGCTCTATGTCACATTGACAAATGCCACCCTCTCTGGCTCCGCCCACACCGTGGCCCCAACCACACCATGGCCCACCCACGCCGTGGCCCCACCCACATCATGCCCACCCCACCTTGCTACCCCTATGATTTTGCTGAAATGACACCCCTGTTATGTACCCTGGTAGGTTGGTAGTAGCTCAAATTCAGATGCCAAAAAAATGCTGCCCTTTGGACATACCGTGCTATAACTAAAAATCTCCTTCAATATATTTTGGACTGCCTTCCTATCTGCCCTACAGAAAATTACGCATTGAGGAGTCTCTCGTACATCTCCCTTGTAATCCCCAAAGTTAGAACTTGATTCGGCAGACCATCCATCAGCTACTCTCTCCCTCTCTTTGGAACAATCTGCTAAAGACCTTGAAGCTAACCTGCTATGTGAAATTTACAACCTTCAAGATGGTTTTTGGCCAAGCGTCCAGCTCTGGGTTCAGGGAGAGCAGGCATCAACTACTCACCACGCTCAAATCTTTGCCCAATATTATTCTACCCTTTGAGTTATAAAGATCAGCCAGCCATGTAGGAAAAGTGCAGGAGTACTTCAACACGCTACCCATCCCCACTCCCTGGCAGTAGGATAGGGACAAACTGAATGCCCCATCACGTCCCAGGAAGTTGTAGCCAAAATCAGAAAGCTAAAAAAATGGCAAGGCGTCCAGAACAAACGAGTTTGCCTCTAAGTTCCAGAAGGCCTTCCCCTCACAATAAACAGACTTATTAACCGCTAACCGAGGGTAAGAGAGGAGTTCCACCCTCCTGGAATCAAGCTCAGATTTCCGTCATACTTAAATCAGATAAAGACCCAGAAAACTGTGGCTCTTATTGCCATATTTCACTTCTACCGGTAGACTTAAAACTTTTCATAGGAATTCCAGCAGACCATTTACAGTCCTGTATCACTGCTCCAGTCCATCCCAAACAAATAGTGTTCATTTCAGGGGAGGCTCCTTCAGGATAATATCCACCGGATCCTTAATATTATCACAGCCCAACATGCTACATGATCATTTCAATTAGCCATTAGAATGGACGCAGAAAAGTCCTTCAACAGGATAGACTGGGCCATCATGGCAGCCACCCTGGAGACATTTGCTTTGGGGCTGAGATTTGTTTCAGCAGTTGCCTCACTATACAACTCTCTCGAAGCAAGAGTAAAGGTGAATGGTCTTCCTTCTGAGTGTATCCCTCTGTGAAGGGACACCAAGCAGGGGTTTACGTTATCCCCTCTGCTTTTTGCTCTGTCCCTTGAAACCTTAACCTTTGCAATTCGAAGTAACATAATCATTAAAGGGGTGATGGTGGAAGGAGTTGAACAGAAGCTGGCTCTGTATGTGGACGACTTATTTTTTTCTGGGAGACCCACAGTCTTCTCTACCACCACTTACTAATCGCTCTTAATGATTTTGCAGAATTTGCCGGCTATAAAATAAATCTCACTAAATCGGAGGCCATGGATTTAAGTGGTCACCCTATGCCTACAGTCAAAGCCACCTTCCACTTCACATGGGCCAATTAAAATATGTTTCGTTATCTGGGAGTCAAGATATCAGCAGACATTTCTCCCCTATTTAACAATAACTATACCAAACTATTTTATACATTACAAGTCGATTTTGCTTGTTGGACCCTGCTTCCACTTACATTATACATTATCAAAATGAATGTTTTATCCTGTCTATTTGTTTTTCAGACCCTTCCCCTCTCCATACCTAGATCTTACTGGAACAATCTCCATAAAGAAATTAAACAATTTCTTTGGGGGGGGGGGGGTTTGCCCCCAGATCGCGGAGTACACCTTATAGGCCACACAAGACTCAGGTGGCCTCACCCTACCTAATCTTTGTAATTATTATTTAGTAACCCAGGGGGCCTACCTATATAAATGGGTGGAACAGCAAGGTGAGTCAGGCTGCTGCCAGACTGAGGTTGATATGCTTCCCAGTTGGGCATTATGGTCCCTTTAGATGAGTAGTAATTCACCCCCACATCTGGTCACAGATGCATGACCTTTGCACAAAACATTCGCTCTGTATTTTAGTACAACTTCAGAGATTTACCAACACTCCTAATACCCTTGGACCCTTATCTCTCATAAGACATGAGGATTCCTTCATTCCCCCACAGATGGATCATGTATATGCCTATTGGAAGCGTAACAGACTTATCACTTTTGCGCAATGCATAGACGAACATGGCTGTATCCCCTTTACCAGGTTGGTGACTTCTTACTCTCTCCGAAGTGATGATTACTTTCGCTAGTTACAACTCAGTCACTTTATAATGTCTCCCAAGGCGCTACGCCAGCTCCTTGGAGATCGTACTACCCTAGAATCCTTTTTTTATGATGTGATTACTCTCAAAGAAAAGTTCCATTATGTGTCAGAACTTTAGAAACTCCAACTCAGATGGTCCTCCCTTAGATAATTCTAGGTCTAGATGGGAACAGGAAAGCAGTACTCCAATTACCTTAACCCAGTGGACTCAAAGCCTCTCCTTCCTGGATAGACCTGAACTGGAAAATACTAGTTCATTTTTTCGACCACTGACAATTACTAAACATTTCCAGTCTAGTCATACTGATCAATGCTGGAGACAATGTGGAGGAGCCTGGGGAGCATATTATCATATGTTTTGGACCTGCCATGCATCAACTACCTTTTAGACATCAATACATCAGCACATACATTAAAATTATCGGGAAAAATTTCTCGTTCTCCTCTAACAAACTAGTATTGGAGTTCCCTGTTTTGCTTTCCTGAAATAGTACTATCAGAACATTAGGGCTGATTTTGATGGTGGCCACCTTAAAATGTATAACCTGAAACTGGCTATCTCCACAGCCTCCATCTTTGAACCAGGAGTACACGAAGGTTACTGAAATAGAAAGAATGGAAAAAAATCACTAGCATACTTAGGCTGGAAACTGAAAAATATGTGGAGCTGTGGCGCCCTTGGCACTAACAGGAAGTAATGGGGCAGCACCTGCCATCTCACAGTGGCTGGGATGGGAGGGATAAGGCTGGGATATTACTTTTAAAGTACTCCTCAATACAGAAGGACTCCACAAATGTTCAGTGCCCATGATGGGGTGAGGTTACTGGTAGCCACAGACTGTTGCTTAGTCAGAAAGAGAATTACAACGTGGTGGAGGTGTGGAGGGGGCATGCCAAAATTTGGGGATTATTACGTTTTTTTTATTTGATGTTTTTCTTTTCTCTGTGTAACTTTTGGCTTCAAAATATTATTTTGGTAGGGAATACAATATGAAGCCAATTATTGTTAAGCTGATAACAAATATTGTTCTTGAGAGTTTACAAAATCATTTTTATTGGTGTTTAGTACTGGTGTCAGGCCAGTTATGCTACAAACTGCATGCAGACTGCTAGCTACAATATTGATGCAGTATAACCGGACTATGCCTGCTCAGACTTCTGACTCCACCATTTAATTGCGGCTAAAGGCATTTATGGACTATTTCTCCTTGTACTGGTTATGTGTACAAACCTCCAGATGTTTTTTTCCTGTACACTGATGCATGTGATGTGTTATTTACTGCTGTCAATAAACAAAACATGAGTTTAAAAAAAGTTACATACAAGGGCATGGTTAAAGTCAGTCATGTCTCTCCCATGGACACAGACAACTGCGTCATCTGCATAAAGCAGGGATTCAGCAGATGTGCAGATGAGGGGCGGTCATTAATAAAAATTGAGAACAGGAGGGTTACAAGAATTGAGCCAAGTGGTATATATCACAGGTGATGACGTTTGCACTGGAGATACTTTTACCAAGCTTGACAGACTGGGATTTATTCTGAAGGTAATTTGCAAACCACTGAGTAATCCCATTAACCAAACCCAAGGCATTCAGTCTACCTAGCATTGGTCTGTGATCTACTAGGTCGAACGTTTTGGTCACATCCACGATTATGGCACCAGTCATCAAGCCCCTGTCCACAACCTGGTACACAAGAGTTCACAGAACTGATCAAGAAGGTATAGGTACCATGGCCCCTCTAGAAGCCATGCTGCTCCTTACAGAGAAGCTTGGGATGGTCAAGGTATGCAGTTAATTGTGTAAGACCTGTACCCCCCCCCCCCCCTTTTTGTACTCAGGCATGGTAACAATCACAAATGGCGGAAAAGGCATCACCTCTGGCATTAGGGCAAAACCTGGCTCGGGCGTCTCAGAGGTCAGGGAAAGGGCACAAAACAACATTTCTATTTTTACCAGGGTTCAGGGGAAATGTCCCAGGTCTATGGTGTGTCTCCTATCTGTAAGGGCCCCAAAACCTTCACACAGGTACTCAGTAATGGAATATCCACAACCAGAAATTTGGAATTTTACTGCATGGCTTTATTTCTGACAGTGTTGACAGAAATCTGTGGTGCCCCCAGGGCTTGTAGCAGAACAGATGGCACACATGTAGCAGGCAAAAACATTTCACAATTCTTTCGGGCAGTACGGAGACATTTCACAAGAACATTTCCCACAGACGTCCATCCCTGTTATAAGGGACCGCGAGACTTTCCAGTGCATTTATACTGGAACTTGCCACAGCACTACATTCGAGCACCACTAGGTAAACTAAGTTAACCCCTTAGACCATTCCTTGCAACCAGTTAGATCCCTTTGAAACCAAGAGTAAGTGGTCAGTACACTCTGGCCAAAGCTATATTCTCTTTGCAATTACCTTTAGGAAAAACAGGATTCCCTAGCCACACAGGGGCTACAAGAGACATACTTACAGCACATTCTTTGTGCAACAGTCCTGAGTACCTGCATTCTAGCCTTGATGGGCTCCTAGCCAGGCATCAGCCAACCCACATGAACAACAAATGAATCTTGTACTTATTACAGCAGCTTGTGCCCCCCCCAAGACATTTGTTAAGAACACTTGAAATTCACAGTTCTCACAAAAAATCCAGCTTTTGGTGTGTAAACACACAGCCTCTACATTTCTGGGCAGTTCTGCTAGTTCTAACAGTCTTTTGGGGGTTGCTCCAGAGTACTCACTGAACCTTCAGTCTCATTTCTCCTTCTGTGAAAAATCTTCACCCTCTCAGGGCTTCACAGGATCTGGTAGCCGCCATGTCCCGCGAAACCGGCCGATGGTTACTGTACACGGGTGTAAAATAACAAACTAAGGCTCCTTCCCTGTGACTAGTGGCCTCTGGTAAAGCACCACTTGTCTGTAGAACTCTCAACTCCAAATTGACTCCCAGTTCAAACAGCAGAGCACTATGGCTTATGCTGCTGCATGGGTTCTAAATTCCATGACATCATCCCCTGCCTCAGCAGAGCTAAGCAGGTGGTGATGTAATGTTTTTCAGAGTTTTAATCCCCTCTGGAACTGCCCAGGTTAACTGCCTGATCTAAAGCTGATGGGATCCTAGTAACCCCAGGAACTGGTCGGTTACAAGTGGTTGTGGACGATTCCCCCCCTGCACCTTTACAAGGGCCAACAGCGTAGAAATGGGTCTGTAGTTGTTCAGAACAGTACTTTTACCTTTTTTAAAAGGTGACACCACAACAGTAGACTTCCAAACGCCTGGAGCTGATAAACAAAGGGAAGGTTGAGCATTTTGTTGATTGGAAAGGCAACCTGGGGTGCAACCAATATAAGGAATTTTTGAGGCAGGCCATCACTGCCAGCCAGTAAGTCAATGTTCAATTTGGCTGAAAGTTTATAAACTTCACTGACAGTAACCTTTTTTAGATAGAAACAAAAAGAGGGTGTTTCTGCTTCCTCCTCTGTTTTGTATTTATGGGGCTTACTTTCTATGTCTGGCTGATTAAATTTCTCCAGATTACATAGAAACACAGAATTTTACGGCAGATAAGGACCGCCTGGCCCACCTAGTCTGCTCATTTCCCCAACTACTGCATAAACTCCAGATACTAACTGATCTGCAGCTTACTTTCTCTTTCCTATAGCTATGGTTGCCTTCTGTCTATTCTATGCATTCTTGAATTCCCCTATTGTTTTAGCATTTACAACCTCCACAGGGAGGCTGTTCCATGCATCCACCACCCTTTCTGCGAAAAAAAATAATTCCTCATGTTACCCCCTAGTCTCCCCCCCTCTCCCTGCCTCATATTGTGACAGCAGTGACTGTTAAACAGAACTCCCACCTTCTTGGGATCAGTATGTTTAATGCATCTGCTTCGATAATCAAAGGCTCTGGAGTTTACTATGTTATTAATACAAGACTGGCTGCTTGTTTGGCTTTGAAATACAGACTATTGGCCAGGTTGGGTTTGCATATACATTTGTTCCTTAGATGTCTCTAAGTCTCCAGGTCAGGTTTGGAGTTTGATTGTAAGAGACCCATGCCGAGTTCCTAATGAACAGGTAATTTGTTAACCAATCTGAATCCAAGTTTTTGACTTTACGCTTGGTCATACCAGGGATTACATCCATGAAGGAGCAATCCACATCAGCTAGGTCAGCTTTGAATGCCTGGGGGTTGAAGTCTTTGTAGCTTCGGAAAAGAACTTTAGGTGCTGGTTCACGCATAGCACTAATGTGCCACAGGCACTAGACAGCAGAGTGGTCACTGACTGCATCTGGCAGGAGGCCACATAAGCGGATCTTGGCAGGGTGACATACGAACATACGAACCATTTGGTCTATCAAGTCTGCTCATATTGCAGGGTCCACAGCTTGAGCTAATGTCCCTGCCCTCCTCCCCACTCCTCCCATCCTCTCTACCCATGATCCTTACCTTCCCCCTTTGCCTATCCCACCCAGCCTCTCTTAAAACTGCCCACTGTCTTCAACGAGATGACCTATTCCAGCTGCGCATTCCAAGTATCCACCACCCTCTCTGTGAAGAAGTGCTTCCTGATCGCCCTCCTAAACCTCCCAACCTCCAGCTGAAGACTGTGCCCCCTTGTGTTATGGTTGCCACTCAGCTTAAAGAGACTCTCTTTATCAACCTTATTTATGCCTTTCAAGTACTTGAAGGTCCCAATCATGTCTCCTCTCTGGCCCTTATCTTCCAGGGAGTACATGTTCAGGGCCCTCAATCTCTCCTCGTATGCTTTACCCTGCTGACCAGCTGACATCTTTGTAGCCCCCCTCTGGACCTTCTCCAGCAGGTTAATGTCCTTTCTGAGGTGTGGGCACCAGTACTGAACCCCATACTCTAGATGAGGCCTTACAGTGACCTGTACAAGGGCAGTATAACATCCTCTTTCCTACTACTGATCCCCCCAACTTGTTTGCCTTTGCTGCTGCTTTCTTGCACTGTGTGGAGTGCTTCAGGTCACTAGTGATCATCACTCCCAGGTCCTTCTCCTCCTCTGATGCAGATACTTGGACTCCACCGAGGTAGTACTCTGTCCTGGGATTCTTGGCTCCAACATGCATAAATTTGCATTTCTTAGCATTAAAGCCAAGCTGCCAGATCCTAGACCACCTCCCCAGCTTTTCCAGATCTTCCTGTAGGTCTTGTATCCCTTCGCCTGTGTCCACTCTCCCACGGAGCTTTGTGTCATCTGCAAATAGGCACATTTTGCCCTTATTGCCATCTCCAATGTCATTGATGAAGACATTGAATAACACTGGCCCCAGCGCCGAACCCTGCGGGACCCCACTGGTTACCTCTCTGTTGCCAGATAACTCCCCTCACCACAACCACCCTCTAGGTTCCATCCCTCTGACAGTTTTCCACCCAACCCCGAGATCCACCAACTTCCTGATCAACCTTTTCATAGATATCATATGATAGGTAGTATCAAGCATAAAGACTTTCGCCCACATTGCTTGTCAATCCCACAATATTTAGAACTTAGTAGTTCTTTCCCCGCAAAAAAGGTCTAATCTAAACTTGAAGGAATCCATGGTTGTACTATCCACTACAGTAGGAGGGAGGTTGTTACAGAAGCAAATTACCCTTTGAGTAAACCAGTATTTCCTTAAGTTGGAATTCCATTTTGACAAAAACAGTTGCTTGCTATGTCTCCTCCTACTACACCAGCTTGTCTTAAGTGTAAGACCTAAACCCTCATGCAGCTTAGTGTCCCCCATTGTTCTGTATAGCATACACAGATCACCTCTATACCTCCTATAGTGTAATGAATCAAGGTTTAAATGCCCCAATCTATCTAAATAAGGTATGCTTTCGAGCCCAGCTACAGATCTCGTAGCTCTTCACTGCACCCCCTCAATTCTAAGAATATCCTCCCTTTTATATGAAGACCACACTTGAGCACAATACTCCAAATGTGGCCTGACCAATGCCCCATACAATGGCATCAAAACCTTCTCATCCCTGCTGGCAATATGTCTTAAGATACGACTGAGGTTTTGGTTAGCTCTTTTGACCTGGTCTTTACAGTGGGAACTAAACTTGAGATCAGTAGTAATCTCAATTCCCAGATCCCTTTCCTCCTGGGTGACATTCAGGGTAACTTTCCCAAGTTTGTAAACCTATGTTTTTATTATGCGGGCCCAAGTGCATAACCTTACACTTAGCTGTGTTCAGTTTGAGTTTATTAGTCACAGTCCACTGTAGGATTTCATCAATAGCCCCTTGTAAGGACTGAGCCTCAACTGAATGGTTCACTATCCTGCCCACCCTACAGTCATCTGCGAATTTAGATAATCAAATGTTTGGGTCTTTTAGTTTAAGAGTGGAAATGTAGATATTAAAGAGGCAAGGCCCCAGTACCAATCCCTGAGGAACCCCACTAGAAATTGGTGACTAGTCTGATAGTGTCCCCTTAACAGTAACTTTTTGTTTCCTCCCCTTTAACCATTCAGAGATCCAGTTTAGGATACTGGAATCCAACCTAAGCTTCGCTAGTGTATTCATTAGCTCTAGATGGGGAAGTTTATCGAATGCCTTTGTGAAATCCATAAAGGCTACATCTATTGCGTTTCCCTTGTCCAACTCACAATTAGCTTTTCAGAAAAGGTAAGTAGATTCGTCTGATAGGACCTTGACTTAGTAAAGCTGTGCTGAAAGGGATCGGATGAACTAGACTTAGTAAAGCTGTGCTGAAAGGGATCGGATGAACTATGTTATTCTAGAAAATCTAGAATCCTTTCAAGATGGCCTCCAAGACTTTCCCTATCAGTGAGGTTAAACTCACTGGCCTATAGTTTGCTGGCTCAGATTTGGGCCCTTTTTAAAGCAATGGTACCACAATCGCAACTTTCCAATCCTGTGGGACTTCTCCTCCATCTAGGGAGGCCTGGAATAAATTAGTAAGGGGTAGTGACAACAGGTCTGCCTGCTCATGCAACACTCTGGGATGTACATCATCCGGGCCAGGGGATCTGTTAATATCTAACTTCTGCAGTCTGTCCCTAACATCATTAGGGTCAATTATAATTTGCCCAGGAAATGGCTGAATCTTAAGTGTAGAAGAGGTTAGAACCCTAACGTTAAAGACTGAGCAAAAATATTTATTTTGTATGTCCACCATCTTTTTTTCTGAAGCCAATGAACCATTGCTATTCTTAAAGGGATCTATGACATTAGAACTGTTTTTATTCTATTAATATAGGAAAAGAAGGATTTTTTATCGGCCTTCATACTAGCTGCTAAAAGGATCTCCTGTTGGGCTTTCACCTTTTTGATTGTGGATTTAACCTCCCTTATAAGGTCTCTCAAAATCTGGTAATTATGTTGGGTTTTATCCTTAGTATATTTTATAAACATTCTGTTCTTTATATTAATCAAGCTTTCGATAGATAAGTTCATCCAACCTGGGTTGTTTTTCTTTTTAAATTTGTGCAATCTTGGAATATATCTATTAATTAGTTCTTTCAATTTTGCAAGAAGTATGCTCCACATCCCATCAACCGAGCATACCTGAAAATCTTTAGCCCAATCCCATATGGAAAATTCTCCTCTAAACTGCACAAAGTCTGCCCTGGAAAAATGTAACTTATTTGTGGAACTTGGCTTCGTCAATATATTCGTCCCTTTGATGCTAAATAGTACCATGGAATGGTCGCTGTTACCAAGTGGGGTATTAATCCTAACATTGTCAACTGAATCACCAATATTAGTCAACACTATATCCAATGTATTGTTACCTCTAGTGCTGCCCAATACTTTTTGACCCAGCCCAATTTAGTCAAACACATCTAGGAACACAGAATCTGTTTTGTTGGCTCCTTTCAATAGTTCCCAGTCTCTACTGAGAAGGCTAAATTCCACCCAAAGCATAATTCTGTCCACAGGGTCTAATTTCCCTAGCTGATTTAATAGAACCATATCATTAGCTGCTGTGGTGGACGGTGGTCTAGAAACTAGCCTGTGGGGCACAGAGTCAAAGGCCTTGCTCAAATCAAGATAGAGGATGTCTACCGCTTGGCCCCTGTCTACTGCCTTAGTGACACAGTCAAATAAGTCAATCAGATTTTTTTGACACGATCCACCCCTTGAACCCAAGCTGCCTCTCATCCTGGAAACCATGCTCCTCTAGATATTCCACCAACCTTTCCTTTAGTACGGTCTTCAAGAGCTTGCCCACAATGGAGGTCAGACTGACTGGTCTGTAATTCCCTGGGTCATCCTTGGGACCACTTCTATGGAGGGGCACTACTTGTACTGTCTTCCAGTCCCACGCCTGACTCTAGTGAGCTATTAAACAGGTCTGCCAGTGGCCCTGCCATCTCCTCAGCCAGTTCCTTTAGTACCCTTTGATGTACTCTGTCCGGGCCTGGTGATTTGTCCACCTTCAATGCCAGCAGCCCCTCCCTCACTCTATCCTCCTCTATCATTACATCTGTGTTCCCCTCCCCAAGGCACTGACTAATACCTAACCTAGAAGGGAATGGTACCCTGTTTTGCAAAAGGAAGCTGTAATTTTTGTTGGTGGGCAGTCTGGGGCCGCATTTGGCGGTGTGAGAGTACAGGACGGGCAAATCAGAGCCGCAATGGTGGCAGGTGTATCCGGGACTGGCAGACCAGGGCTGCATCAGCGGCAGGAGAGGCTGGGACCACATCGGTGGTCAGAGAGGGAGCACTGGGTCGGTGGCTGAAAGAAGCGCTGTGGGCTCAATCAGCACACAGGGCGCGACTTTCAAACTGCGCGACTGGGCTATATAAAGGCATTAGCCCAATCGCATCACAGACTGCAGAAGAGAGCTGTAATTTTAGGTGGTGGGCAGTCCGGGACAGCATTCGGTGGTGAGAAAGTCCTGGACAGGCACATCGGAGCCGCATCGGTGGTGGGTGAGTCTGGGACAGGCAGACCAGGGCTGCATCAGCGGCGGGAGAGACTGGGACCACATCGGTTGTCCGAGAGGAAGCATTTGGTCGGCAGCCGAAAGAAGAGCTGTGGGACCAATCAGCGCACAGGGCACAACTTTCAAACTGCGCGACTGGGCTATATAGAGGCATTAGCCCAGTCACATCACAGACTGCAGAAGGGAGCTGTAATTTTTGGCAACAGGCAGTCCGGGGCCACATTCAGCGGTGAAAGAGTCCGGGATGAGCACATCCAGGCTGCATTGGCAGCGGGTGAGTCCGGGACAGGCAGACCAGAGCCGCATCGGCGGCAGGAGAGGCCGGGACCACATCGGTGGTCGGAGAGGGAGCATTTGGTTGGCAGCCGAAAGAAGAACTGTGGGACCAATCAGCGCACAGGGCGTGACTTTCAAACTGCGCGACTGGGCTATATAAAGGCATTAGCCTAAGTCGCATCACAGACTGCAAAAGGGAGCTGTAATAATTTGTCCCACACCACCTACCCTGGACCCGACCTCTATTAAATGGTCTGTGGGGGTGAAGCCCTGGAGGAGGACACATTATGACTGGGTGAATTAGGTCACCAAGAGTACTGGACTTGATGCTGACTGGAAGGGAGGGCAACGTGGTTATGTGCATCTTGCTTGTTTGGGTATTGCTGACTAGTGCTGGGGGGAAGGGGAAAACTGCTTCTGTACTGACTGTGTAGGAGCTAAAATTGCTGGTAGGGGGCCAATTTGCTCACACCCAAAATGAGGATGGGCTTGAGAGTCGCAAGAGCGGGCATCTTTGGTAGGGTGGTTAGGTGTGCAGGGCGGCCATAATATTGGACTGGGAGTGGAGGTTCGGATGATGCCCAGTGTGTTTCCAGTTGGCAGGTCTTAGGAGGAGGTCGAGGATCAGGAGGCAGCTGGGGGGGGAGGAGGAGGTTGGAGAGGTAAGGGGGCAGGAACCATGATGTTAGACAAGGTCAAAATGGCATACCCCAGGGACAGGGGTGGGGTGGGTGGACTAGCACACATGGTCACTCAGGGAGGGAGGGACACAAAACAGCTGGCATCACTTAAATCACTCCGTGGGGAGGTTGGGAGGAGCCAAGGAAGGAGGGAGGACAGGAGAGGGCAAACCTGGGGCAGGCATCACACTAACAAATCGCTTCACCCTGCTGTATCCAGACAATGAGGTGGAAGAGGCTGGCAGACAGGGGAGAAACAGGTGGACAGGGAGGGATTAGTCAGAAAGCAGATGGGGGCAAAGGACAGGAGAGGAAGCAAGATCCAAAGGCCGGGAGGGCACGGAGGGAAGAGGGGCATGAGCCTGGGTTTGAGGGAGGGCACGGAGGGAGGATGAGGGGCATGAGCCTGGGTTTGAGGGGGGATGGTAGATGGGGGCACACAGAGCGGTGTCAGGGTGGAAGTGGGCAGGACTCAGGACAGGCCAACGTCAAGGCTGGGGAAATCAGCCAAGGAGGGGGTGCGGTAGGGAGCACTCTGGATAGGCCAGTTTCGGGGCAGGAGAAATCGCTGGGGGCAGGGAGGAGGAGGGGGCAGGGGCAATCGCGCAGATGAGTTGGAAAGTGCAGAACCTAAGGGGGGAGGGAGGCAACAAAGGAAGCAGTAAAAGGAGGCCTGGGTGGGGTATCTGAGGACACTAATTCAAACGGAGAGACCAGGGCAGAGTTAGGAGGGGGGCAACTTATGACACCCAGGCATTGGGGGATGCGAGGAACAAAGCTGGGGACTGTAGACAGAAGAAGGAGCCTGGTAGGGCACACACAGACTTGTGACGCACAGGCTGTGGGAGATGTGAGGAGCAAGCTGGGGGTTGCTGATAGAAGTAGCAGCCTGGAAGGGCACAAACACGCTAGTAATTTTGGGGGTGAGGTGACTATGCTTCTCCTGGGTGACTCCATGATCAGAGGTATACAGAGGGTTGGGGATGGAAAAAGCAGCCCAGTCAAGGCTGAATGTATCCCAGGCCTATCCGTACACAAGGCCAAATTCCAGCTATACTCAGTGGCAAGGGAATGAGGGGGAGCCCCAGATTTTCTGGTACACCTGGGAACAAATGATTTAGAAGGGTACAGTGAAATAGAGATACAGGCGAGATTCCGGGAGCTGGCAAGGGTTTGCCACTCTATAGGAAGCTTTATCTCCTTCTCCGAGATTCTGCCAGTACCAAGGGCGACCAGGGAGAACAAGCAAAAACTCAGAGGGGTGAACCAGTGGCTCAGGGACTGGTGCAAGACAGAGGGGTATGAGTTGGTGGGGGACTGGGGTGATACATGGGAGGATAAGGGGCTATATGCCAGGGATAGGCTACACCTCAACCTGGAGGGGAAGGAGATCCTTAAACTGAAACTTTCTGGATTCATAGGCGAGAGGTGGGGTTTAAACTTGTAAAGGGGGAGGGATAAAAAAAAATGACAGCTCCAGGGGGGCTGCTTGAGGATTCAGGACAAGGAAATGAAATGGAGGCTGCGGGCTGCGTTGCAAAGCCATGGGGAATGTTGCAGGAAAGTGTGTCGGGGACTGCGCAGGGCTGCGAAGACTGGGGAGGGGAGAGGGAACAGGGTGGAGGATGGTCCTGATCAATGCCAGGAGCATGGGCAATAAGATGCCCAAGCTCCAAGCAATGCTATTCGAGGGAGCGGCGGATGTGGCAGCAGTTACTGAGACATGAGCCACACAGAGGAATGACAGGGACCTAAACTTGGAAGGCTGCAAAATGTTCAGAAAGGATAGAGAAGTACGGGGGTGTAGCGCTGATAGTCAGAAATGACACAGCAGTTAGTGGAGTGGAGGAGGCTGACGGGGACGTGGAGGTGATTTGGGTTACCCTGCAAACGAGGGGGGGTAAAAGATTGAAAATAGGAGTGGTGTACAGACCCCCTGCAATGGAGGCAGACCTGGAGGACAATCTGGTTGAGAACATCAGGGGTCACTGTGACCTTGGAAAGGGTAGGGTGGTGGTCATGGGTGACCTTAATATGCTGGGGGTGGACTGGGACACTATGACATCCTCTGTGGCCAGGGAGCAAAGACTGATGGATGTCTTTCAGGATGCCTTCCTAGTCCAGCAGGTGGAGGAGCCTACTAGAGAGGGCCAGATATTGGATGTTGTCCTAGCAGACAGTGACCAGATAGGGGGCCTGGAGGTGAGCAGCCCGCTGGCAGGTGGTGACCACGCTACGGTCTGGTTTCTGCTGTAGCTAGGGGGGGAAGATAACCGCACTAATACAGTAGTAACAGACTTCAGGGGAGCGGACTTGGAGGGCATGGGTAGGATTCTTTGGGGGTGCTTGGACGAGATAAGGCTGGACATGGATGCTGGAAGCTTGTAGTAGACCATTAAGAAGGGGATGCAGGAGGCTACTACATGCTGCGCAAAGGTAAGGCGAAAACAATGTAGGACCAGTAAGCCGTGTTGGTGGACCAGGGAGGTGCAGGAGGCATTAAGGGGAAAAAAGGCTGCCTACGCACGCGTTAAGCGCTCAAGGGGGGAAAGGGAGCGGGGAGAATGTGAGTTGCTGGCTAGGAGGGTCACCAGAGTGGTAAGAGGGGCCAAGGCAAGGATGGAGCAAAACCTGGCCAGGGATATCGGGGTGGGGGGTTAAAGGGTTCTATAGATACACAGGGGATAAAAGAAAAGAAAAGTGAGGGCACAGATCAGCAGGATTAGGACTGGGGAGGGATGGGCTCAAGAAGCAGGGGAGCAAGAGGGAGGTGGGGATCCTTCCATCCCGATGGGAGGGAAGGGGAGCCCACAGAATCGGGAGGTCAGTTGGAGTCTGGAGGACCAGAGGAGGCTAAGGTAGGTGATGGGCCAAATCTAGAAGGGGAGGGTTGGTTGCATGAGGAGTTTGGCTGGGAGGGAGAAATCACAGTGGATAGGGTGAGTGAGGCCCTCCAGTCGCTAAAGACTGAGAAGGCGCCAGGACCAAATGGGCTGCATCAGAGGGTTATGAAGGAACTGGCAGATGTGCTGGCAGCTCCACTGGCTATACTCTTCAACATCTCTCTGCAGACAGGATGGATGCCTCAAGACTGGAGGGTGACCCATGTGGTGCCTATTCACAAGGGGGGGTCTAAAGATGAGATCAGAAATTACAGGCCTGTGAGCCTCATGTCTGTGCTAGGCAATGTAATGGAGGGCATTATCAGGTAGAGGCTTGGTGGGGCAGCTGGAAAGGTTGGGGCACCTGGTTGACAAGCAGTATGGTTTTGTTCCTGGGAGATCGTGCCAGATCAACCTTGTGGAGTTTTACAACTGGGTGACAGGAGCCCTGGACAGACATAGACTGGTGGACGTCCTCTACCTGGACTTCTGCAAGGCATTTGATTCGTACCCCACAATGGCCTGCTAAAACAGTTGGGGGATGGGGTGGGGGGCAGTTGCTCAGGTGTGTGAAAATTGGCTTCTGGGGCAAGTAGAGAGGGTTGTGGTTGGTGGGACAGTCTCCTCCCCAGAAGGGTCATCAGTGGGGTCCCCCAGGGATTGGTCCTGGGGCCACTAGTGTTCAATGCCTATGTCTGAGACATAGGGAGAGGTGTTAGGAGTAGGCTGAGTCTCTATGCGGATGACTCAAAACTGGGAGCACTGGCAGATGGAGAGGAAGGGAGAGAGGCACTCCAGGGGAATCTAGATACCCTGGAGAGGTAGTCAAGGAGGTGGGGATTGAAGTTTAATGCAGGAAAATGTAAGGTGCTGCATTTGGGGGGTCAGAAACCTGGGCCATGTATACACCCGGGAGGGGGGTGTCACACTGCAAGCCACATCGGGCGAGAGGGACCTAGGGGGTGGTGGTGGACATCAAAATGAATAACACTGTAAACTGTCAAAGAACCGCAGCAAAAGCAAACAGGATACTGGGCTGTATAACCAGAGGGATTACCTCCAGGAGGAGGGAGGGAGGTGATCCTCCCTCTGTATAATGCCCTGGTAAGGCGGCATCTCGAGTACTGATTGCAGTTCTGGAGACCTCAGCTTAAGAAAGACACAGCACTTCTGGAGAGGGTCCAGAGGAGGGCGACCAGGATGATTCAGGGCATGGGGGAGGCCCTATGAGGAGAGATTGGAGGAGCTCAGGCTGTACGCACTGGAGGAGAGGAAAGAGGGGACATGACAGAGGTCTTAAGTATGTAAAGGGATCAATAAGGGCAGAGCCAAGGAGGTCTTCAGGCTAAAGACGGGGAAGGGGGGGAGAGACAACCAGGGGGCACGAGTGGAAGCTGGAGGAAGGAAATTACTGGGGAAGCATAGGAGACACTACTTCACTGAGAGGGTGGTGGAGCCACGGAATGCACTGCCCAGGAGTCTGGTGGAAGAGGGCACAGTGGAGGGATTCAAGAAGGGGTGGGACATGTACAGGGGGAAACTGAAACCGGGAAGACCCTCGCTGGGGGTGAGGGGAACGGAGAAGCAAGAACCTAGTAGGGGGCTGGCTATCGAGAAGACACGACAGACCATGAGGACTATTCTGCTGGCTTTTAGTATGTTAACCCAGAGAGAGCGGAGGAGGTCTACTTTAGGTTATGCTCAACCAAAACTTCTCTGAAGGCTAAAGTGTTTGATGGCCAGTTTATTAGCTTGGTACAACCCAGGGTGGACACTATATATGTGCAATATCTTTGAGGCCCTCGATGCCCTGCTTGGGGGAGGGAAGTTATAGACACAATATATACTGTTGGGGGGAAGGGGTTACACACACAATGTATATGGAGTTTTTTGATTTCCAGGTTCAAATGCAATAATAACCATGTGCATGAAGTCGAGGGAGTGAGGACCGCAGCATTCAAATCTCATTTAACAGAGAATAGGATGCCCCCATCCCTTCCCCCCCCCACTCTATCCTTACAATGTGTTGCATAGTTAGGCATTAATGATGGATGACCTTAGCCAGCTCTCTGACTTGGCTAGCGCATACAGTTTTTTTGAGGCCAACACTCATAAGAAAGGAAACTATTCATTCTTAAATGATTTTGCAAGAATTTTATTAGGAATCATTTTTGAAGCAGCTCTTTGGCTGGCTGGCACAGAGCAAGTACGTCTGTGAAAAAGATCTGCTGCTCTTTGGAAAACGGCATCCGGGGCCAGTTTGCAAACAGGATTGGAGTCTGCCTCAGAGACTGCCTGTTCACACCCCTTGCAGCCAAGAGCTAGTGCAGGCAATGTAACTTAATATATTAGGAGAGGAACAAGGGATTTAGGCAAACAATGGAATCAAAAACAGAAACCTAATAAAGAATTGCTTTTGAAAATGCCTTACAGAGCGGTTTCTTGTCAGCAATACAACGTTTCTGCCTGTAGCAGAGGCCATTAACACAATTCTTTTTTTAAACATTGTTTATTATTTTCACATGTTATCCATCAAACAACAGTTCCATATCTGCGGCAGAGCAATTACATAATAAAAGCCTTTGAGAGATTAAAGTCTCCTTAACAAAAGGATATGTGCATTCCAAATATTATGATACCTCATGTGGAGGGTTCTCTAAATGAATTACTGTAAAATAAAAAAAACATTTTTTAAAGCTGTGATTACGAACCCATGAGCAGTATGACTAACTCAATTATCTAAAGTCCATATGAAGAGTCCAACATGTCGCATCCCTACCGGGAATAATGGCGTCATACTATAATTCCTGAAAGTTAAAAATTATACTAATGGTAAAACATCATAGGCAGCAGACTGTAGATCTTACAAAACATTCCAAATAACAGTTGATAAAACTGGGAACTTGAGCTAAAGCGAAATTATATCAGACTCATTTTAAGGGAAAGGATTCCCCCTCCCCCCCAGCCTTAATCCCACTGTAAAGTATGTCTATGAAACTGTCCAGGAGTTAGAAATTGTGCCTCAGGACTTCCAGAAATTAAACAGCATTACTAGGGTCCTGGCTTCAGCAAAGAAAACTGCAGATGCAGTAACTTCCCCTGCCAAGTTATGCAAAAAATCTATTATAAATCCCTTTTACTATAAGGTCTTAACAAATAGTAAGAGGGTGAGGAATTAAAGCCAATACTCATGTTATGTCAGTCCCGCTCGATCTCTTCAGGTTCACTTTCTTCAGTCCCAGTGTCTCGAGATGGATTCCGAGGACTGGTAGCAAAACGGGATGCCCACTTGCCCGCTTCGGTTGGGTCAGAAAAGACCCATACTTTACCATCATGCACTACTATAAGCCGAGCGGGGAAAACCACAGCATGTGTGATCGAGGCCTCTTGTAGACATTTTCGGACACCATCAAATTTCTTGCGCCTCATGCGTGTCGCATAGCTAATGTCAGGAAACAGGAAAATTGAATGGATTATCCTGAGTGAAGGGACCTACTTGTCTCGCCATACAAAGTATTTGTCACGTGTGCCGTATGTCGTCGGTCACTACTAGCAAGGTACGTGGAGTGTCTGAGTTCTCACAGTAGCCCCATGGAGTGATCCTATAAGCTTTCTGCAGCCCAAAATGTAAATTCTGCCCTTCCTGTACCAACTTTTCTCCCAACCAGTCCTACAGAAACATGAGGGGATGATCCCCCTCAATCCCTTCAGGTGGACCAAGGATCCGCACATTAGATGCCTGGGCCTGGTTTTCCAAAGTCTCTAATCTGGCCCATAGGTGGGTGTTCTCTTTCACCACCATCACGTTGGCAGCTGATGTAGAATTGGAGCTCTGTTTAAGATCATTTATCTCCGATTGTAGTGTCTCCACTGTTTTTCAAACTACCGTGCCTCTGGTACCAAATGCATTTATTTTTGTGTTTAAATCCAAGACGGAGGTAATGAGCCTTTACTCTAAAGTTTAATCCCGATGGTAGACATAGTCTCTTCTGAGTCAGGCTGTGTAGTGGCCTGCGTCTCCATGCCCAACTGTGTGTGTTGAATAGTTCCAGAGGCTCCCCACCCCATCACCAGCTCGATCCTTATATGGGTTTCCCATTTTAGGCTTAAGAACTTCCTCCTCCCAGTAGTGTAGAAAGTTTTGAGAAATCTACGCTCCAAATTGGTGATTTTAAAGAATTTTATCACTCTGATGAGGAGGTATCAAATTGTGCTGCCAACAAGCTCGGGCTCCACAGTGCCCCCCCAACAGACTCTTACCACAGATCTTTCTATAATAACACACATCACAGCGTCAACAGCGATGAAATACATGTATACCTTGTGTGCCCTGCACAGCTTGAGGCAAAGCAGGATGCCTTTACCCACTGAAGTTGTTCATAATCCAGCACAATGGGACACCTGGAAGTATATCACTCCACTTAAAAAATTGTCTAAAAGTATTTAAAAAAAAAAAAAAAGAATCATTATTCAATAACAATAACGTCAATGAAAATCAGTCCCAATATAACAGCTGTTCAAGTATGTGGACATAACCAGATACCATGTGACTGCTGTCACCCGATCAGATTGTAGGATTATTCCAACCTGCTTTATCATTCAAAATACCACAGAAAACTATGCTTGCCCACAGAAACAAACTGCACAGTCATGTGGGGAGTCTTTGGTCCCTTGGATTCCAATAGTAAAGCTCAGCTTCATGTCAAGGCAAATTTGACAGCCGAGACTGAATTCTTTCAGATCTTTCTACTCAAAGTAAAACCCACAGGTATTTTCTGGAAATACAAAGTGCTCAGTCAGGAACTTCCTGGGACGGGGTTCTACAATGCTGAGCACCTAGACTCACATCAGTCCAGCTCTGCAAATACTGAACAACGACAGGACTGATGGGGTTCTACAGAGCTGAGCACCCCAGGCTGACTTCAGTCCACCTCTATAAATACTGACTGATAGTACTGGTGGGATTCTACAGGGCTAAGCACCCCAGACTGACATCAGTCCAGCTCTATAAATACTGACCAACGACAATTCTAACAGGGTTCTACAGGTCTGAGCACCCCAGACTGACATCAGTCCAGCTCTATAAATAATGAACAACGGACAGTACTGACGGGATTCTATAGGGCTGAGCAACCCAGACTGGCATCAGTCCAGCTCTATAAATACTGAACGACAGTGTTGATACTGTTCTACAGGGCTCAACACCCCAGACTGGCACTACAAATACTGAATAACACAAACCAGCCCTGTATCTGTGACACTGGTTGAAGGACCAGACTGAAGTTTACCTAGCCTGAGAGGTCATAAAATGGCTATTTAATCATTTCAAACACAGCAAAAAAAGGCCATGCAGCAGATGAAATATGAGATAAACAAGCAGCAATGAGAGGATCAGGCAAAAGTTAAGCACAGGTTAGAAGGCAAGTAAGAAACTGATGGCCATAAACAGTTTTTTAAAAGTTTACACTGGGTTAGCTGTCATCACTTAGAACCTTTTTATAGCTCGACAGGGCTCAGAGGTTCAGATTGTTTAATATATTCTCTGTCATCACTTAGAACCTTTTTATAGCTCGACAGGGCTCGGAGGTTCAGATTGTTTAATATATTCTCTCATTCTCTATTTACTGAGAATACAGGATTATACACCTCTTGCATTCAGTCCATTTAACAATTGCCATCTCTCCTCTTGTGCAAATGTGCTAAAACAACACATTCTGGGCAATTTACTCTCTACCAGAGGCATCTTACTGAATCTCTGAATGACAAAATATACTTTTGGTAAACATTTTCACTGTGTGTGTGTTATGGAGGTCTTAGACTATGGATGCCACTCAAATTTTGGTGGGATCACCCCCACAAACAAAAATAAAACCTTTTTCTATATATATATTACGATAATAATCCATTGTAACTTCCTATGACGAGAAACTAATACAACACTCACCAGAGAAATTTGCAACTCAACAGCTACATTTTGCTTCTGTTTAAAATGTAATAGAGCTAAAACAGCTGAAGAAATTCCCTGTTGAACAGAACACTACCACCAGAGGGTAAGAAAAAAATTCCAAAAGACTGCCTGAAAATCCAATCAGGGCCTCCATGTGTTGCCAAGCTTACTTCCTGGGTGATCTTGCATTGTCTTTGTTTATAACCAGGATTACAACAGTGTGGCCTCAATTCCTATCTACTGCATCTTTGTCTTCAGATAGATACAGACATGGAATTATCAGAAAAAGGGGTTTGGAAAATTCCTGCACTACAACTGCTGGAATCTGATCACATGACCATGGGTGATCCTATGAACTAATCAGGGCTCACATCACTTTCCTATTTTCTTTTTTCACATTTTTGTGGACACAAACCCTTTTATAACAATGGGTGGGGTGGGGGGATATGACAGCACATACTCTTCTCAGGCTGAATCTTACAATCCACCCATGGCATGAGCTCATGTTATGAACTGTAAGGGAAAATCCAGTAAACCGATTTGTTTTCATGTGTTACACTGGGGTCAGGTCTTGACTTTAATATATCCTGGTTAAAAATATTTGACAGTCTGTGCAGCGGGCGGTGCTACATAACCCCGATTTGCTTTTATGGGTTACACTGGGGTCAGGTCTTGAATTTTAATATACTTCCACCTTGGTTAAAAATATCTGACAGCTAGCCTGTCTGTGCAGCAGCAGTGCTACTGCTCATAACACCAGCAACCTAGGTTTAGGAACAAGCCCATGTCGCTGGGAGCTAGCTAGGGGGAGGGAAGGATAGAGCGTCCCAGCAGATGCTCTCCTTCCCTGGGGAGGGAGGGAGGGGTCCCAGCAATAGCTACCACACTGACACCTGGATGCAGGGGACAGTAGAGGAGCTGCAGACCTGGGGAGGGAGGGAGGAGCTGAGCAGTCTGTGGATGATAACGCTTGTCGTGCATATGTCCTTGCAGCACTTGCACACTTGGTTCCTGAGGGAGTAACAAAAGGAAAAAGAACAGACTCTGTGCCCAAAAGACGAAGGACTCCTGCTGCCATCAAGGGCCCCTTCCTCACCAAGGATGCCTCTCAACAAAACAATAAATAGTTATTTTTTTTATACTTCCTTTATTTATTATGCTATGTATTATGCTGTTCGCTACCCAATTCATCCTGTATATACCATTCTGTATTTATCCAGACATGTTCCGTCATGTGCCTAATTGTCTCTAATGCCGTTAGCTACCTATTCAATACCTGTTATGCCTGTTACTTTCTGTATGTTTAATTTGACTCCTCTTTACTGTTCTTGTATGTATCTACCTTGTAACCCTCCCGGGTCGCACCTGAAAATAGGCACTTGGTTGTCTAGTGTGCTTACCCGGTTAACAAAAGCAAATAAATAAATATTTGATAATGTATTAATACCTTAGTTTTTTTCCATAACATTCAATGACATCATTTTATACATATTTAGGTTTTACAGTTCATAGCTATTTTGAACTATAGCTAGTAACATACACGTGTTTTTAGTTACTTATGTACAGTTAATCAAAACCCTAAAAACATACACAAGAACTGAACCTTGCATAGAAAAAACATAAATCCAATTAAAAACAAAAGTAGATTTCGGGTTGAAGACAGACATTGGGCAGATAGGTACAACAGATTAGATCTAATGTTATGTAGTGCTGTTCAGACTATAGGTTCTATAGTTCATTATCTACCTATGGAAGGTGAAACTTCTGGGGGGCCGTACAGCGGACAGGTATTGCATGTTATCGATGGGTACTTTCTTACTTCGTAAACGTCCCCTCTACTTACATTACCGTATCTGTTCCTGACTTAATTTCCATCTGGTCCAGCGTGCAATATAAGTTTCCATTTTGTTATTTAGAGCATATGACATTTGTTCATTATGTTGTATGTTCTGGACTATTGTTTTCCATTCCCCTATAGTAGGTGGGGAGTTCTGGAGCCATTTTTTGGTGATTGACTTATATGCAGCACCCAATAGAACAGCCCACAAATATAACATGACTCTGTCATTCATTCCTTCTGGTGGTATACCTAACAATAGGTTAATCCCAGTGATTGGGTGTTGACAGCCTAATATATCTGCAATATGGCCTGAAACTGTAGTCCTAAAGGTGTTTATTTTTGGACAATCGTAGAATATATGCTTGTATGCAGCCTACTCTCCCCACATAGTCTCCAACAGCTTTCCGGTACCCCCGGGTTTCTCCGAGCCATTGTTGTGGGTGCTAAACAACATCTTGCCCTAACCTTCCATATGAATTCCCTCCACAAGGGGGAGGAGGTGGCAGACCAAGTATTTTTCCATATTTTAGGCCAATCTTTAATACTGATTCCTTGTTTGAATTCTTTTTCCCAGTTCACTTTGACTGGGTCCATAGAGTGTTTATTTAACAGAATTAAGAATTGATAAATTATTGAGATGGCCTTTTTACCAGAAGATGAAGACCAAATCTGGAAAAATGGAGTTTGATCCTCACAGATTTGAGATTCCCTTTCCCTTGATCTGAGTTGTTTTACTACATAGTCCCTCATTTGGTAGAAATACAACCTGTCCTTCTCGGTCCATGCAAATCGCTCTTGGGCTTCTTCAAAAGTTATAACTGTGTTCCCTTTAATGATCTGCCATGGGGCTACCATACCTTTCTTTACCTGAGAGTTGTACCAAGGTTTCAGTAAGGGGGAATCAAATTGCTTATTTACTATAACCATTGATATTTCCAAAAATGATTTCATATCTGTTTATTCTTAGTTCCTCTCCTCCAACCTTCCAGTGTAGTGGAGGTAGCTTTTGATGTAGTATGTAAGATTCGTTTTAACAGAGGGGAGAGAAAAGAGCTGCAGGTAGGGGGGGGGGACTTTTCCCTACACAAGTCTATTTGTTTCCAGGCTGCATGGTATATATGGGTTTCCCAGAGCAATGCCAAGCACATTTGGGCAGCAGCCCAGTAATCAGCCAGGGGAGGAAAGGATATTCCCCCCACTATTTTAGGGAGCAAAAGTTTCCTAAAGTTAAGTCAGGGTTTCTTATGATTCCTTTGAAAGGTGGCAAATGATTTCTGCCATGAAAGTATTTCTTCAGGGTGAATGATACAAGGAACATATTGAAACAGGTATAAGAGATGGGGCAGTGCATTCATCTTGAGGGACATGGTGCGAGTGTAAAAGGAGGTTGGGAGAAGGTCCCATTTTCTCATATCACTTTTTAGTGTTTCAATTAGGGGAATATAGTTTAGTTTGTACAGTTGGGATAGGTCTTTTGGGATCTGTATTCCCAAGTGCTTCAGGGAAGAACCATCCCATTTAATTGGAAATTTATTACGGAGCACGGGTGAAGGTTCGTAATTTACCAGTAGAGACTCTGTCTTGTTAACATTCGGAGTGTAACCGGACATATTATTTATTTATTTATTGAATTTTGATGACCGGGTAGGCCCACTGGGCCCTGGAGGTCCCTTTTTCAGGGCAGACCCGGGAATAACAGTACATAAACTTGGTAAACAACAGTACATATACAAGTTATTGGCATGCGACAATCATACATATATGTAAAGCAGTACAGTCTTTTCTATCGGTTACATTATTTCAGTGCTACATATGACTATGTCTCTAAGGACCCTCCTTGGAAGTTCAGTTGGGGGGAGAGTTAGCTGAGGAGTTAGTGCTGCCAGTTTGGGTGTAGGAGATTTATATGTAGTAAGCGCACAGACCAGGGGTCATGGTAGGAGTGTCAGGTACCATAGCATTGACATTTACTCGTTGCCAGTATATGAGTCCTGAGTCTCGTACGGAAACACATTACAGATGGGGTTTCTCGCACCACCGATGGGAGGTTGTTCCAAAGGGAGGGGGCAGCATGAGAAAATGACTTATAACCTGCCTTGGTCCTGACCTTAGGGACCTCTAGAAGAGTTTGGCCTGAGGTCTGGAGGTTACGCAGATTTCTCTTTACACTTAGGAGTCCTTCGAGACTTGGGGGAGGCGTGGGGCTAATTAGCTTCTTTGTCAGGCAGAGTACCAAGTACCTGAGGCAAGCTTTGAAAGATTGCCAGCTGAGTCATGATAATGACTCGCAATGGTGGCTCCTAAAGTGGGATAAGGAGGCAAAGCGGACAACCTTATTGTATAAGATCTGTAGCTTACTGAACTCCAATTTTGCGACACCCTGAAGTACCGGGGCATCATAAGTGAGTGCTGGGAGCAGGATACAAGAAACAATAGCAGTCCTGGCTTCGGGGATCAGCAGATCCTTAAGCCAGCATAGTATTCCGAGTTTGCCGTGGATGACTTTTGTGACTTGGTCTACATGTTGTTTGAAGGTAAGACCTTGGTCTAGGGTAAGGCCGAGGTATTTTGTGGAGGAAACCACTTCAAGTCTGTTACCCACCAGGGATGTGAGTTGAAGTAGTTGTGATCTGTCTTGTCCAAGGGCTCTAGGTCCGAACAACATAGCTTTAGTTTTGTTGGTATTAAGGACCATTTTGTTCTTGATGAGCCATTCCTCCATAATGTGGATGTCCATTTGGAGGGATGTTCCTAGTTTATCCAGGTTATCGGAGGTTTTGTAAATCACAGCATCGTCTGCATATTGGATGACACTGCTGCTCCCACAGTGGTTGTGCAGTTTGTTTACAAACAGTGAGAACAATAGGGGACCAAGTATAGACCCTTTGGGTACTCCCTCCTTAAGGGGCAGTGGATTGGAGAGTTTGTCCCACCACCTGACCCTCTGTATGCACCCTGAGAGGTAACTTTCAAACCATTTAACAGCATGGGTGTCAAGGCCTATGTGGCAGAGTTTATGGAGTAGCAGTCTGTGGTCCACCAAGTCAAAGACCTTGGAAAGGTCGATGAAAACCGCACCTGTGTTGGATCCAGAGTCGATTTCTCTAAGCACATCAGTAGAGAATTTGGTTAAGGCAGTGTCAGTCCCGTGTTTGGCTATAAAGCCATGTTGCGCCAGGGAAAGAAGCCTGTGTGCCTCTAAATACTCCCTTAGTTGGGTATAGACTAATTTCTCCTGGATTTTTGCCAGGGTACACAGCAAGAAGATCGGCCTGTAGTTCCTTATTGGCTCCACAGGCCCGCCCTTATGAATAGGGACCACATGAGCCTGCTTCCACAGCTCCGGGACAGATCCTTCTAGAAAGGACCTGTTAATGAGCCAGGTGAGCGGCCTTGCCAGTGCCGAGGTACCGTCTTTGAGAAAATGTGAGAAAACTTGAATTTTCTGCATAACAGCAGGCACTAAGGATTCTGGATTAGTTAAATAGAGTAAGAGATCATCTGCAAACAACACTAATTTATGTTCTATCGTTGAGAAGTTAATGCCTTGGATATCAGGGGACTGTCTTAGATATTGTGCTAGGGGTTCGATATAGTATGCAAATAAAAGTGGAGACAAAGGGCAGCCTTGTCTAGTTCCCCTATAGAGAGAAAATCGTTCAGATAGGTGTCCATTATCTCAAATATAACCAGTAGGACTCTTGTAGAATTTGAATAAGGTTTCTGTAAACTGGTCCGGGAATCCGAAGCGGGCAAGGACCTCCCTTAAAAATCTCCATGATACCATGTTGAACGCTTTTTCTGCATCTAATCCTAAGAGGAGGGTTGGTATATTTTGGGATTGAGTGTATTCCAATAGGTATACAGTACGTCTTACATTATCTTGGGCCTGACGACCTGGAATGAACCCAACAATAAATAGTTCAGGGGTAAATGCCCTTCACCCCGATCACGTCCATGGGGGGGAGGGGGACATAAGCGGTGGCTCTGTGGAGGATGAGAGAGAGAGAGACAAGAGGTGAATGGTGGTAGCCTTGTGGGTTTGGAGGGACTTTGGGGGCAGAGTACAGGGGGAATAAACAGACATTACTATACATATATATATATATTATGGTAGCACGGTAGTGCTACCATAGTTAGGGTTGAGGAGCCATTTACATGTCAAACCTAACATTTTGCACCTTAATAACTTTGCAACCATTTAACGGATTTGCCTGAAATTTGGAATACATGATCAAGAACCACAGATCTTGGGATCTGCCAACTTCCGTACTGTTCGGATATACAGCTGCGGAGTTATTAAGCATGATATGTGTGCACGTTTACGCTTTTTTGGAATTCTTTGGTCGTCTCTATAGGTCACATGGTTTGCTCAACCGGTCCGAAATCTTCAGGGAACGTGTGTTCAGGGTCCCCGATGTGCCTTTTGACGATTTCGTGAAAAAATACTAAACGGTTCAAAAGTTATTCAAAAAACAAGTTCCCATTATAAGTCAAAGGGAAAAGTTAAAAAGTTTGACAGTGTCGCAAATGCAGTTTTTACTTTCGCAAATGGCCCTTTTACTGTTGCAAATCCGCCATTTTGTTTTCAGCTGGTCATCAGAAAAATGCTTGGCATTTAAATTTGGGACCCTCTAGCAACCTAATTATTTTTGTATTCACCTAGTCGGACCCTGAGGATGTTAGGCATGTCTTTATTTTGGGGTAAAACACCCCAGAAATATGTTTTTCAGATTTCTGGAAAAAGTACTTTCACACTTGCGACAGCATCGAATTAATCTGCGAAAGCTTTCACAAAGTTCAACAGTACTTTTCCAGGCTGTGTGAAAATGACAGCAATTCTTTGGCACCCTGCTGCAAAAGAAGGGTTTGGTCTTTTGGGCTGAAATTTGGAGGGAATGCAGCCAGCATCTCACAAATGCGCCTTTCAGTGTTTCGGTGAAAAATATTACAGGGTGGCAAAGTTATGACACTCCAAATTTGATGCCTTTTCCCATAGGATAACATTACAGCGTCCGCCGCATTACAGGAATCTTTTGCCACTCTGTTGCAAAATAACGGTTTGGTCTTTTGGGTTGAAATTTGGAGAGAGGAAAGCCAACATCCCGCAGACGTGCCTTTTACTGGTTTGGTGAAAAAATATTACAGGGAGCAAAAGTTATGGCACTCCAAACTTCTCTTTTTTTTCCCATAGGAGAACATTATGGTGTCCGTGGCGCCTTTCAGGGCCCGTATCTCAGAAACTGTGCAAGATACAGACTTTTCGTCAGTAAAATGCTTAGCTCTCTAATGGGGGCTAAGCAAAAAACTAGCCAGGAAAGTCACAAATCATATGACTTTTAATTTTTTTTTCTACGTCGTACAGTTTCTGAGATATAAGCAGTTTACTATTCCAACTCCTCATTTTCTGGTCCGAGACCCATTATTATGCATACATTCTTTGTACTCACTGTCTTTCTCAATGCAGCTTTTGGGGAAAACTAGCCTGTGCTCTTACATTACTGTTACCCTTACCGCTTCTGCTTGCGGTTCCGTAACCGTTTCCCTTACTGTTCCTGTCTACGGCACCATATGCGTTACCCTTCACATTTCCATTTGCGCTTGCGTTATTTTAACCATTTCTGTCTAAAGTACTGTTTATCTTTCTGTTTTGCTTTGTGTCACCATGCGCATTACCATTTGCGTTTACGGGCACCGTGTTACTATAATCCCGCTGCTGCATTACATTCACTATTTCTCATTATACTTCTCAAAAGAAGGAAATTAGAGCAAAAACTCCATTTAATGCATTAGTTAGGGTTGTTCCACAGCGATAAGCGAGAAATCGGTCTTGGGTTGAGCCCCCCTTGGACCTCCACCACTTATCCCAACCGTCATCAAGTGCGCATTGGGGTTGTGGTTCTAATGCTCACCCCATTCTCCTATACCTCTGCTTCTTCACATCTGATGGGGTGACAGAGCCGGCAACCCCAATGTGCACCCGATGCCAGTTGGGGGTGTGGGCGGGGGGCCAGGGGCATTCAACCCTAACACCAATTTCTCGCTTTGTCACTGTGGAACAACCCCTAACTAATGCATTAAACGGAGTTGTTTGCCTCCAATACATACATATATATATATATATATATGTACTGTATATTTATATATTTAACCAACTACAGGCCTAACCCGAATGATATAGCTGCAGACAGCACCAAGCACTGCAATCAGGAGCTATATTCTCTCCAAACCACGTTTTCCTTTAAAAATAAAAGATGAAAAAAGTGGTTTGGTATTTTTATTTATAAACTGACTATTTTGTATGCAGGATAACACACTTCAGGTGTGCGGTCATAGGGAACTACACAGTTCTCAACGCAGGCTGAAGAGCTGGTCAAGCAGCCTGAGGAGGCACTGCCACAAAACTAGCAGCTCTTTCAAGTTGAGAAGGATGGTCCTGTAACACAGGGACTCCTGGGAAGGGTCAGAGAGCTCGATTCCCCTTTGGATGTTCTCTGTGTGTGGACCAGGCTGACACACTGTCATTACCATGTACTGTAGGGGAGGCAGGTGGTGAGGTTTAATGAAGGTAAAACCCAACCACTGTCAGGAGGATGGCCGGGGACACCACTAGGCCCCTACACCATAGATCCCCACTAGACAGATCAGTGGGGTTAACAGGCTGTTGGTGCTGGCGGAGCCTCCACTGAGCACAGCTCCAAGAACTACACTATGGACCCCCACCAGACGGTGCTGTGGGGGATGGCGGACTACTTGGGCTGGGGCTCTCCAAGCATAGCTCCAGGCCCTCCACTTTGGAACCCATCCATACAATACAATTTTATGTACAGAAGGGAGGAGGATAATCTTATCAAGTATGTCCATGCTCACATATTGCGAGTTTAACTCACAGTCCCTCTGGTGATTAAGAAATGATCAACCCTCCTTTAAAAGTGTTCATATTAGCTACCTCTATTAATTCTGCAGGTAAACTATTCCAAATCCTAACTAACATTTCGCTGAAGAACTACTTTCTAATGTCTTACTAAAATGCATGTGCTACCACACTCATAAAAAAATCTTATAAGAGGGGCTGGCTGTGTCTCCTTCTCTGGTTTTCAGCTCTCCTTTTTGTGAGGGACATCAAAGTGAACCCTAGACCTACCTCACAACCAACCTTAAACACTCCTCCCTGGTCCTCTCTTAAAGGTCTTAAAATTGCACATCTTATGTTCGCAGTCTCATCCACAACCTTGCTGAGCTAACTGCCTGGGCTGGCCACTACAACCCTGATATTCTGTGCCTCACGGAAACACGGTTGAAACCTTCTACCCCCAACTCAACCTTTGCACTCTCCAACTATAGCCTCCTGCATCATTATCGTATAGGTAAAAAGCGCGGGGACGGTCTTGTGATATACTACAAAAGTCATCTCGTGATATCCACAATCCAGTACGATGCAGCGCCACCCTTTGCCACCTGTGAATTCCTTCATGGGCTTCTCCTTCTAGGGAATGCAAAATAACTTCTCATCATTTGTGCTTACAACCCTCCAAAACAAGGCATCAAGGGGCTCTCCTATCTGCTCGATAACATTAGCCCCAAAATCTCCTCAAATGAGGTACTTATCTGTGGTGATTTCAACCTAAACTGGTCTGGAGACAATGTCAAGCAGTACGAACCACTGCTGGCGACCCTTGGCCTTACCCAGCTTATTAGTGTGCCCACACAAAAACCACCACCCTGGGAACAGAGGTTCACTCCTGGATTGGTTTCTAACCAACAGGAATGACAGGATCTCAATATCTGATGTCCTTCCTGATTCAATATCTGACCACTCACCCATCTACTGCGTCTGGGCAGACTCCTCTCCCAAAGTGCCCCACCCAAGATCATACACATGAGAGACCTCTCCAGCTTCAACCCTGCGCTCTTTCTTCAAGGCCTCACAATCTTAGACTGAGACCCAGTTCTCTCTGCTACGGACACCACATGTGCCCTTGACAACCTTCTTAACATCCTCCCTTCTCTGCAGGATAAGCATGTCCCTCGCATCAGAAAGAGGGCAAGAGGCACTGTTACTAAATGGTTACATGGGGACCTGCTCTCTCCCATGAAAGCCCGAGATAAGCACTGGGGTAAATTCAAAGCCTCTAGGGAACTGTCTATCATGAATACCGGTGGCTCCACAACGACTGCAAAAAAGCCATCCGAGCCGCTAAAAGCGAATACTGCAAGACTGCCCTCTCATCCTCAGCTAGGGATCCGCTAAACTTCTGGCGCACTATTAAAACTGTTGTTGAGGGGTATAGTAGGTGCGACACTGTGGATATGCTAATTGATGGCATAAATTGTAATAACGCTTCTACCATTGTTAATGCCTTTAACAAGCAATTCACTGATCTCTCAGCATACACCTCCCTGCTCACTGCTGTTAATGACAAGTCATCTACCTCCACCCATACCTCCCTACCAGAACCCCTGTCTCACCCACCCTTCTATCTTAAGTCAGTCTCAGTGAGGGAAACCCAAAAGCTTCTTGCCGGCCTCTCTCCTCACAAGAGTACTGGTCATGATGACCTCAAACCTAAGCTCCTAAAGTCTGGGGCCATTTTACTTGCGCTCCTCATCTCCCATATTCTTATCCTATCCCTCACCACTGGAATCATTCCCTCAATCTGGAAAGTAGCAAAGGTGGTCCCTGTCTTTAAGCAGGGTGACTGGAAATGCATAGAAAATTACCGTCCTATAGCCACCTTGTCTGCTGTCAGTATGATACTGGAAAAGGTGGTGGAAGTGCAGCTGACAGATTATCTGACTAAAATACACCTTACTGTCCCCTGAACAGCATGAATTTCAAAAAAAGGCCATGGCACCAGTACAGCCCTTGCTAAAGTCACATCTGATATAAGGAGTGCCATGGACCATGGCATGGTGTTGGGGGCTATCTTTGTAGACTTCTCTAAGGCCTTTGATCTGGTGGAACAGACCCTACTTTGTGCTAAACTTCACTCCCTTGGTGTGTCCGGCCCTGCCCTAAACTAGTTTTCCAATTATCTCACTGGCAGACTACAGCTTGTTAAGTACAACAGAGGTCTCTCAGATCCTCTCCTATTGTGACTGGTGTCCCTCAGGGATCTATCCTGGGCCCCATCCTATTTTCTCTTTCTATCAAGAACCTTCCTACAGTCCCCACCTATAGTGACACAACACTTTATGCAGATGACCTGATCCTCCTATCTAGCTTGGGTGATGTCAGTGCCATAAATCATAGTTTACAACCTGACTTCAACAAGCAGCAGAATTGGCTCCTGACAAACAAGCTTGTGCTAAACATAAAGGAAAACACAACTCATGCTTTTCAGATTCTTTGCCAAGCTCAAGCAGTGTCCTGTCCCACTGAATGTCTTGAGTCATGATGGAGTCCCTGTTGGCACTACATGCTCTTTTAAATACCTGGGAGTTACTCTTGACCCTCAGTTAGACCTATCTCTACATATTCAAAATGTATGCAGGGCAACAAACATCAAGCTTGGACTTGCATACAGGGCTCGTGGGTCTCTTACAGCAGCTGCACACCTTGTCCTTGCTAAAGGATTGTTTCTTCCCTCTCTCAGCTACGGACTGACTACCTTTACCCTCGCTACTAAAACTAGTCTCACAAAATGGGATGTGGCCTATAATAATATCTGCCGCTTTGCCCTCGCTGCCCCTTGGCTTACCCATCCCTGTGAGTTATACAAAAACCTACACTGGATGTCCCCAAGTAATTATTCCTTTGTCTTGGGCTGCTTCACACACAAAACTGTCCGTAATGCCACCCCACCTGTCTTGTCTCAACTCCTTCAAGCGGCTCTACTGTCATACCAGCTCAGGTCAGCTGTCCTGCCCTCCCTTCTTGTCCCAAAAACCCGTACTCTGGCAGGTGATCGTGCCTTTGCTGTCTGCGCCCCTAGATTCTGGAATACTTTACCTGCACCCATCAGATGTAGTCCCACCCATCCCATGTTTAAGAGCTCCATCTGGTCGCACCTGATGTCTGCCTCAGCCTGTAACTGTCTCTAGGCTGCTTGGTACCTCCAACCCTGGCTTGGACCCAGGTGTGCTCCATCCACTTCCCTAGTTCCTAACCCCCCCCCCAAGCTCAAATAGGGGACCCATCCACTCTTATGGTTTCCTGCACCTCGGCACTTATCCTTATATCGGGACAACCGCCCAATGTCCCACCTTAAAAGCCCATGTGTTATACCAAGAATTGTTATTACTGCTTGTATGTTCTTACCTTGATGTATATGCTATCTGATCATCCTGTACTTGTTTGTTTCACCCTGCTCAATGCCTGTATTTCACTATGTTGTAATTGTTCTCATTCTGCTTGTAAACCTACTCTTGTAATCTCCTGGGTTGCACCTGAAAATAGGCATTCCTTGTTTAGAATGCTTACGCGGTAAACAAAAGCTAATAAATAAATCTGAATCCTGAATCCATAATTTTATATCTATGGCCCTGATCGACCAATACCCCTTAGCTCCCAGAATTCAATCTGTTTGATATGAATTATTCCTTTCATTACCTTGAATACAGTAATGCGGTCCCCTCTTAGTCTTCAATACTTAGGACCATACAATCACAATGAGACCAGTCTGACCTCATACTCTGTTTGACCCTCATTCGCTGGATGATCTTGGTGTACCTTCTTTGTACTCTCTCCATTTCATTCATAATCTTTTGTGCTTGTGAGGAAGCAATACTCGAGATGAGGTCTAACAGATGTCTTGAATAAAGGCACCCTCACCTCCCTTGCTCCATTCAAAAAAAAAAAAACCCTCTAAATATCCATAATTACTGTACTTGCTCTTATTATTGATGAGCTGCATTGTTTGGTTGATTTGATATCAGATGGAATTAGTACACCTAGATCCTTTTACCAGTAACTGCTTCAAGTTCACATCCATTCAGTGCGCTATATATAATCCAAACTATTGCTACCAAAATGAATCACTTTGCATTTGATTGCATTATATGACACCAGGCAGATCAGTGGGGTTAGCAGGGTGCTGGAACTAGCAGAGTCTCCAAAGAGCACAGCTCTAGGCCCTCCAACACGACCCCTACCAGACAATTCAGTGGGATTAGCGGACTGTTGGGGTTGGAGAAGCCCTAATCGTGCACAGCTCCAGGACTTCAACTGTGGATGCCAGGCAGATCTGTGGGGTTAGCAGGGTGCTGAGGCTGGGGTGCCTCCACTGAGCATAGCACCATGCCCTGCAATGTGGCTGACCACCAGACAGTTCAGTGGGGGTTAGCGGGGTGCTGGGGCGGAGCACCCTCTACTGAGCGCAGGTTAAGGCCAGAGGACCGAGTGGATGGTAGGTGGTAGAGGAAAAGCTAGATAAGTAAAGGCAGGAATAACCACCAGAGGCATATGTATACTGCCCAATGACCTTACACCCTTTTTTGTGCCATCTCTTACATAACCACACCTTGTTGTATGTTATCCCTCACATACTGATACCCTGCCGGGCATTATTACCTCCTTATATAATGCCAGTTAAGTTGATCAAACTTTACAAAAATGTTTTCAGGGTTGAAGTAAATGGTACTGATACACTATATCACAGACCCTAACTCAAGCAACTAGTCGCTGAGTAATTTCACAGAGCATCAAAACAGCGCATCTGGTAAATTACGATGAATCGCCAGTAAGATTGCAGGCAGTCAGTGCACAGAGCCACTGTAGGTCTTATCCTGCTTCCAGTGATCTCTTAAGAAGAAACTTTTGGAGTGCAGCATTCCACTTCACAGCGAAGCGGCAGACGTGTTCATTTAAATTTGAAATTAAAGAAACAATACTTAAAACTGATTATAAATCCTTCTAGCTAACTTGAATAACTTTTTTTAATAAGTCAACAGGTCCTCATGGGGTGTCTCTTGTGGTATACAAGCCTCCTCTTGTTAAATGTAAGCAGCTAGAACTGCTCAGTTTTGCTTTGTGGTTCCCCCTTGCCCAAACCTCATGTTCGGAGTCTCTTATACCACAAGAGACAACCCACGGTGGCCCTATTTACCTATAATATTGTTAAGACAGAGGTCTTGCATACTCCTACAAAACTAGAAGTTGGGGAGGGGGCTTTTCTATAAGAAAGAAAACTTATTAACTGTTTTACAGTACATGACAACTCTGAATAGCCCTGCAGTATTTTTTTTTTATCAGCATTACAGAAAAACAAAACAGAGTTTCTGTGTACTACTGAACTGCATGGCATCTCGGCTTGCTTCACAATGTGTAAACTAGTGTAGTCAGGAAGCTACCAGACAGATAACCCTTCATGTTCATAAGGACTCATAGTAAATGGACACAAAGAAATGTACACTCTTAAGTGGATTAGAAATGGTGAATTATCCTCTTGTGTTTACTCCCACATCAAACACCATATTTTATCACTGCCTCCTACGCATCACTTTTCGGATTCATGACACCACCAATGGCACCAAAACCAATTAAACTGCACTGCTGTATAAATTGAAAAAAACTATTTCCTCATCATATCTATAAACAGACTGACACACACGCACGCACACCAGCAGCATCGGATGTACCCAACTCTCTTACTTTACTTTTCATAGGCAATACTTGTAACCCATTACAATCTTTTTAAAATTATAGCAGTACGCATACAAAAGTGAAACAATTTCTCTAAAAAGCTACTGAAAATTATGAAAATAAAGTGAGAGGGTTGAACACTAAGGCAACATCTCAATCCCCAAATCCCTGTTGCTCTTGGTATACCAGAGTCAATGTCAATGCATTTCCATGGTTGGCTAGCAGGGGTTTATTATATATTTTTTTGTTAACCAGGTAGGTACACTAGGCAGAAGCTGCCAGTTTTTAGGTACGACCCGGGAGAGTTACAACAAGGGTGTTGCCACACCAGACAGTTTTACAGTATACAGCAATTGGATGACCTTCATAGTCATTCACCAATGCAGCACCAGGGTGAGCAGCAGTGGGTGCATGAGCTTCAGAAACAATGCCAATGTCACTCCAGGTTTGGACAGCAGGGGATGCAAGACATTAAGAAAGCCAACAGCAATGCCACTAAGGGTTGGCCAGCAGGGGGGCATAGAGTCAACAACAGTGTCACACCAGAGATGAACAGCAGAGGGTGCATGACCTTCAGAGCCATGGCAAGGCAATTTTATTTTTTTTTTTTGATTAATCTCTTTATCACCCCTACGTGCACCCGAGCTGGCTCTCCTTCAGGCTGCCAAGGTCCATAGGCATTCTCCCTACTATCCCCCCTTCAGCCACCTTACCTCATATTTGCAGCCGTCCACAGAGTAGCCTCGATATAACCCTTCACCGGGTGGGTCCCCACTTCTCCGAGGGGGAAGGCACCGGCGGGGAGGAGGCACCAGCACACACCATTTCTTGTGGTCCCGGGAGCTGCTGAGGCAATCTGTGGCTTATTGGGGAGTCTTCAGGGATGCCTGGGTCTGGCAGCCATCATCCAGCTAGACTTCTGGCGCGGCTTTTCCGGTTTTCTAGTTCCCCCTAGTGCACTGCTTCCTGTAGTGCTCCCATTCTCCACTGGCGGCCACTACGTGAGCGAGGAAATCCCTACCCCTTCCCAGGATAGGAGGGCAGTCCATCGGACGCCAATCAACTTATCCTCCCTTACCAACCCCGCGACTCCAAGTCCATTCCCGAACCCGGTCACCGCACGGGAAGAGGTAGGCGCCAGCGCCTCAGCCCTCTATGCCACCAGGCCAGCGGAATTTTATTTCTATAGTGTCTCTATGCCAAGGGCTCAGGGCGCTCAACATACAGATCATAACAAAACACAGTAAAATAATCAAATTCAGTAACGTTAAGATATATTCAGAGGAACAGATCTCAAAAATTAGACATCAGGTCCATAAACTAGATCGAAAAGTTGGCTTCTCAGACCCTGTTTAAGTGCTTCCGTCAAGGGGGAACTCCTTAGATGGTATGACAGGCAGTTCCAGATTGCAACAGCCACTACTGAGAAAGGCTGCCAAATTCTGCCAGATGGGCTCTCGGGACAATTAACAACAACTCCCAGTGGAGCAGAGAAAGCAGCTGGGAGCATATAAGACAAGAGGTCTTTAAGACAGGCAGAGCCCAAACCATGCATGGCTTTGTAGGTTAGTTAAGCAATCTTAAGGTGGTGCACCAGCTAATCTGAAGTCAGTGCAGCTGCCGTAGCACAGGTGTGATACAATCTCTATAAGGCACATCTGCCCCTAAACCTGGCCAAGGCATTCTACACCAGCTGCAGGCAGCACACCAAACCTCCAGATAACCCTAGGTACAGAGCATTGCAATAATCAAGTCTCGAGGTTACAAAGGTGTACGCTAAGGTCACCAGATCCTCTTCTACTAGGTAGGGTCTAATCCGGGAGATGTTACTCAGCTGGAAAAATCCATTGTGGATCACAGCCGACACCTGATGTTCTACTGTCAGCGGTGAGCTGACAATAACCCAGATTTTTCATACTGCCCACGGCTGTCATAACTGTGTCATTCACGGATGAAATTTTGACAGCATCATATTTTCTAGCTGACCCTCGAGAACCTAGTTCCACCAGCAAAAACTCCGTCTTGGTAGGGTTGAGATTCAGCCAGCTGAGGCCATCCAATCAGCAACTTCTTTAAGGCAACGCTCCAGTACAGCAACCGCCTCCCACCCTTCTTATGTAAAGGACAGGTACAGTTGAGTATCATCTGCACAGTAGTGAAAACTCACACTGTACCACTGAAAACCTGACCAAGTGACAGCATATACATTGCAGCATGAGGGACAGAATCGATCCCTGGGGAGCACTACAGCAGACCACTACTGGCTATGATGAGAAAGTTCCCATCAGAACCCAATGTATTCAAAGGGCTCAAATCACTTTAAACTTGTCCTGGAGAGTCCCCCATATTCCCCAAGACAATCTATCAAAACCCCACGGAACAACAGCCGGCCCAGTGCTGCAGAGGACTGAAGTGCTGACACCTCACCTGCCACCATGCCGCAACCTGGGTTCAGGAATGGATTTGGGTTGCTGGGGGTCAGCCAGGGTGGAAGAGGATCTAGCATCACAGGCACTGCTCTCCTCTCCCAGGGAGGGGTGGCAAGCTGTCTCGGCCTTTGACTGCCACCAGGTGGAAGGCTGGTGACAGAGCAGGTGCAAGTGACTTAGTGGGAGGGGCTGCAATTCTACAGTGCGTGCATGCCTCCACACACACGTACTTATGCCACTGTGGCCAGGGAACTGGAGAAGAAAACGGAAATGGGGACTTGAAGACTGTGTGAAGCCCTGCGCATATCCCTCAACCAGCACCACATGGACCTCTGAATGTGTAAATCTTGGGGGGAGGATGGCCCTACCACAGGGGGCACGCTGTGGGGGACTGAGCTCCAAGTAGGTTTGGGGGAGGTGGGTGCTGGCCATGGGGATATGGGGACAGGACCGATGAGCCGCCCATAGGGGTAAAAAGCTCTATGAAAAAAACATGGACTCCTGTGTCAAATGCTGACAAGAGATCAAGTAGAACAACTATAGAGAGCCTCCCCATCTCTTGCTAGTAAGAGTAGATCAAACACCTTGTCGACCTCAGTCTTTGTACTGTGGGGAGACCTGAAACATGACTGAAGAGGTTCTTAGATGTCAGAACTCTCAAGGTGAGCCTCCAGCTACATCGCCGCCACCTTCTCGATGCCCTTCCATACAAAAAGGAAGGTTCAAGATCAGCCTTTTATTTTCCAGCTCCTACACGCCTAAAGATGGTTTCTTTAAAAGTAGTCTCACACAGCTTTTTAAAGATCTGATGGGAAACAGTAGTCCATTAAGGAACCCTGGGCAATGCTGGCGAACAACAACCCAAGGGTCACCCAGCAGTCCACCAACAGCTGAGTAGGCCCTGGATCAGACTTACAGTGGGGGGGAAGGGGGTGCAGTGCCACAATCACCTCAAGCCCCTCCTCCATAACAACTAGCTGAACTCATTCCAGACCTTCATAGTGCCTTTTTTGCATCTCCCTTCCATCACTCCCAGCTGGTATGAAGGACAGTCTGGCCAGAAAGAAAGACCCAAACTCCTCACACCTTTTTTAAGACAAAACTCTGGACTGTAGACAGCAAGGACAGAGCAGCCTGTCCACATTGATGAAAACTTCGGCAGGCTTACTTCCTCCTGAGGTAATAACCCATGACAGGAACACTGCCTTTTTCAGAGTTATTGCCCCATGATCGTCCTTGAAGTGAGACCTCAGAACCATCCTGTCGTCCACAGACCCTAACCTCTTCCAGAAATGCTTCAACATCCATCCAGTGCATTCATCCACCTCACCTCATTACACCATGACGTCAGTGGGTGGACATGAACCTGTGCGATGGAGCTGAGCACTGCTGTAATGGCCAAATCACAGCCATCAACGGCTGCCTCCATCACATGCTGCCTCCATACCGGAGATGTCCAAAACTGCCAAGAATTTTTCCGGCACCAAAGCACATCTAACACAGCACTGGATCATATCTACAGGGGGGTGGTTTTTGGGGGACCCCTGTATGGAAGCTAACAGCACGGTGATCCAACCACCCTACTGGATCCACCCTGACATCACAGATGTTCAGTCCCAAGGAGAAGATGAGGTCCAAGTGTGGCAATGTTCATGGGTAGCAGTGGAAACAACCTGTGAAGCCCAGTGGCTCCATCAACTGGTGAAGTTGCTGAGCAAATTGCGAGGTTTCATCGTTGACCCATACACTGAATTCCCCCAATACAATTAGGTTTGGGCATTCAATGATAGCTTGATGATGAAACCCACAAATTCCTGTAGGAACTCGTGGTCCTGACCTGAAGAGTGGTAGACAAGAAGAATCCTGCACCTCATTCCCACACCACTCTTCACTGTTACACATTCAAACGACCCTGCCTCCTTCAATGCAAATGCTGCCGGCTTCAAACAGGATCTAAAATGGATAAGCATCCCACCACACCTGCGCTCCTGCTTTGGATGGTATACCACAGAGAATCTAGCTGGGACTGCTGCCTCCAGGACTGGCCTAGAGTCATCACTAAGCCAGGTCTCGGTAAAACAGACGAGCTCCCCAGAGGATTACATGATTAAGCTGGACACCACAGTCATTTTATTCCTCCAGGACCTAGCACTGCACAACACACCACAAAGGGAAGGAGTCGGAGCAGCCAGCCCTTCTACTATCTACCTCCCATTCATTGGGGACTACCATAGGATTGGGACACGGCAATGGAGTACTCCGCTCCATGACCCTCTTAAACCCAGGAAGCTTACTTGACCAGACACTCCCAAACCTACTCTCCACAGCTCCTACTCCTGGATCACATCTTCATCCCATGATACACCTTTTCAGGATCCCCAGCCTCCAACAGAGGCCCAAGACCACCTCTGGAGGAACCAGGGGTGAAAAGGATAGAGCTGGCAGCACTAATGCCAGTCAATGCTGGCCAGTAGGAATGCATGACCTTCAAAGACAACACTATTGCTGCTCCACCACTGGCCAGCAAGGGGTGCATGACCTTCAGAGATAATGCCAATGCCACTCCAGGTCCGTCAGCAGGGAGTGCATGACCTTCAGAGCCAACACCAATGTCATTTCAGGGTTGACCCGAAGAGTGTGCAGGACCTTCAGAGCCAACTTCAATGCCACACTAAGGCTGGCCAGCAAGGGTTGAATGACCTTCAAAGTCAATGGCATGGTTGCTCCAGGGCTGGGCAGCTGACGATGCACGATCTTCGGAGCCAATGTCAATGCTGCTCAGTGGTTGACCAACAGGGGTGCATGACCTTCAGAGCCAATGCCAATGTCACTCTTAGGTTGGCAAGCAGGGATTACATGACATTCAGAGCTAACACCAATGCTGCACCAGTGTTGGTCAGCTGGGAGTGCATGACCTTCAGAGCCACTGTATTTACAGGGTTTGGTAGCAGGGGGTTCATGACCATTGGAGCCAATGCCAATCCCGCTCCACAGTTGGCCAGCAGGGCGTGCAGGACACATACAGCCAACACTAATGCCACTCCAGAGTTGGGAGAGCAGAGGCGACATACCTTTAGAGCAAACACCAATGGTGCTCTAGAGTTGACCAGCAGGTGCTGCAAGACCTTCAGAACCAACAACAGTGTCACTCTAGCTTGGCCAGCAGGGGGGGTGCATGACCTTGTGAGCCAACACCACTGTCACTCCAGGGATGGCAAGCAGGTGCTGCATGACTTTCAGCACCAATGCCAATGTCGCTCAGCTATCGAACAGCAGTGAATGCATGCCCTTCACAGCAAATACCAATGCTGCCCCGTGTTGGCTAGCAGGTGGTGTATGACTGCCCGTGCCCAACACCAATATCATTCCAGGTTTGGCCAGCATAAGATGCATGATCCTCTGAGCTACCACCAATGCTGGTCCAGTGTTAGACAGCAGAAGTGTTCATTGCCTCGGAGCAAATGCCAGTCCTGCTCCAGAGTTGGCCAGCAGGACGTGCAGGACCTTTATAACCAATACTAATGCCACTCCAAGGCTCGGCAGCAGTGGTGCAAGACCTTCAGAGCCAACTTAAATGGTGTTAAACAGCTGGCCAGCAGGGTTTACAGGACCTTCAGAGCTGACACCAAAGCTGCTGAAGGGTTGGCCAGCAAGGGGTGCATAACTTTCAGCACCAATGCCAATGTTGCTCTAGGGCTGGCCGGCAGGGGGTGTATAACCTTCAAAGCCAATGCTAATGCTGCTCCAGAGTTGGCCAGCAGGGGGCACAAGACCTTCCGAGCCAATGTCACTCCACAGTTGGCCAACAGAGGGTGAATGACCTTCACAGCAATTACCAATGCTGCTCGAGGTTTGCCCAACAAGTGGTGCATAACCTTCAGAGAAAACGCTAATGTAATCCAAAGGTTGGTCAGCAGGGCTGAGTTATCTTCTGCACGAATGCCAATGCGGGCTCCAGGACTGGCTAACAGAGGTGCATGAATGCAAGGCAATGTCCTTTGCTACCAGCTGCACTGAGAGTGGGATTCCAGGACTAGCTGCAAACATGGTCTCCAAGAGGGCTACCACTTCCCACTGACAGACTTTATTTTTGAAATTCCATTATGTTACACAGCATCCCACCAACACACACAGTGAACCCAGCAGAGGAGCAAGTTTCCCAGCTCAGTGCAGTGGAGTAACTCCAAGCCACTCGTCCTGAGATGCCTTGACAGTGGCAGCACTGCAACAGTCCTAAATGACCCAACCCCAGCTCCCACAGTCTGCTCCCCAAACCAGGCTGCTGGCACAGCTGAGCAATGCACTGCCACTGGGCCATCTGGCAGGTGCATGAATGCTGTGGCAATTCTGTATAACACTGCCTTGATAGATGACACAATGGGCTATATAGAAACTCAACCAGCTGGGCACTTTATCGCAGGGGCAGTGTTGCCATACGCTATGCCAGAGACCTGGGGTTGGAGACAATCAGAGATCTGGTGGGGGGGAGGACTTGGGGTCCCATGGAATGTTCTCCTCCACTGGGAAGCGAGGGTGTGGACTCCTTATACAGTCACCTGGGTGACCACAGTTGTCAGCAGTGAAAGTACCTGATCGCATACCCTCCTAACCAGAGAAAGAGCCAGTAATGGCAACCCCCTCCCTCATCATCACCTGAGTGGGGCCACAGATTTTCCCAATGCTTCACTGCACTGCCCCCAACATAAGAAATTGTTTTAAACACCTTAAAAGACCCTTTTTGCATGTTCCCTTCAGTAATAATTCAGTGTGATTTCTATTCACTTTACTCCTTTGGTGTGTACCCCAGATTCACACCCACTAATCTGGGTCACTTCCTGCTCCGGTGTTACTTGGACATTTCTCCTAGGATGTCAGTTTCCACTTTTCTGAATGTTCTAACATTGCATAACAAAGTAAATGGAAGTCATAAACTGTCCAGAAAACCTAGAAAAAGGCAGGTGAACAAAGAAACCGCAAAACACAGGGAGCATTCTGTCGCAGTGAAGACAATATTGAAAACTCTACTTTAAGATGGATTCATTCCTGCTCCCCATATTTTTTCCCATTGGTTTCCCTTTCCCCTATCCCACCGATCACAGCCACCACAGTAGTGCCCTTCACCTGGCAGGGAAGGCAGGTAAGCAAGTGCTTCATAGTTTATGCCAATGCTGCTCGATTATGAGATGGTGGGGGGAGCGGGTGTGTGTGTTGAGCAACATCCCTCCCTCCTCATCTCTAATATTTAATATGCTCCTCCCCCTCAACCAGCTCCAATGCTGGATTCCAAGGACCACACCCAAACCCAGCTCTGAAAACGCAGTGCCGCCATATCACATGCTCCTAAACATATCAAGACAACCAAAGCATCTCCAAAATCTAAACAGGTCTAGAAGGAAGAAACAAGGAATCCTCTGAATGTACAAATATTTAAAACTGGTTCCAGAACATAAATTGAAATTAGCACTGGCCAAATGCTGCTGGATTTTGTATTGGGCCAGTAAAATTTTCCTTTCACTAGCCCTTCTGGCTGGTACTGGAGGTGGTGACATCTCCATAAGTGGACTTTCGAGCCAGCCCATCGGCGCAGTGATGCGCTACTCGTCCGCAGGTGCTGGTGACCTGGGTTTGGGAATCGGACTCAGGTTGCCGGGGGTCGGCCAGGAGGAAGAAGGACTGAGCATCCCAGGGGACGAGTTCCTCCTCCAGGGAGGATGGGTTACCATCCTTGCTGCAATGCTGCCACCTGGGTGACCACAGGTGGGGTGTGGGAGGGGAGGACGTTGGCTGAGATCTGGAGCGGCAGCATGCCTTGTGTGCACACGTTTCTTGGATCTCCCTGTGTGCTAACGTCTTCAGGGATGGGAGGAAACTGGAGGAAAAAGCCTTGCAGCTGGCCCGACAACAGCCTCCAGTACTGCGCTCCAAGGACCGAACCCAGACACCCTGGCTGCCGACTGACGAAGACTTCAAGCAGGTAAGGGGAGTGGGAAGAGAGGCTGCTCTCCCCTTCCCCACCTGGGGGGCAAACCGCAGCAGCATGGAGGCAGGGCACCAGAGCATGATTTGATGGGAGGCCTAGCCACAGGTACCTTGGAGGACCCAGAGGGAGTGGTGCAGCTGCGGGGTTGGAAGGGAGGAAAAAACAAAAATAAATAAATAATAAGTGGACTTTCAAGCAGCGAGCCCTTCTGGTTAGTGGATGTAAAACTTAATTTCAACCTCTGCTGAGCCACCCAATAGCCCAAATAGAAGATCCTCAGCTTACCATGTCGGAATCTGGGTCCAGGTCCCATGCTCCCATCACAGCATAGCAGGAGGCAACAGCCAGAGCAATCATCTATCTCAGATCATGCCAGCTTCAACACAGGTGCTCGGTTCCTGATGATACACAGCCGGAGGCGAAGGTCGGAGTGAGCATCCACCTCGGACCATCCCTGCCTCAACACAGGCGCTTGGCTCATGTCACCACACAGCAGGAGGCAACAGCCAAAACAAGCATCCACCTTGGACAATCCCTGCCTCAACATGGCACTCGGCTCATGTCATTGCACGGCAGGAGGCAATGTCCAGAGTTAGCAACCACCTTGGATCATACCTACTTCAACATGGCATTCAACTCATGTTGCTGTATGGCAAGAGGCAATGTCCACAGCGAGCATCCACCTCAGACCATCCTTGCCTCAACACAGCGTTCAGCTCATGTCACTGTGCAGCAGGAGGCAACGTTCAGACAAGCATCTACTTTGGACCATCCCTGCCTCAACATAAGTTCTTGTTTCATGTCACCACACTGCAGGAGGCAACAGTGAAAGCAAGAATCCACCTTAGACAATCCCTTCCTCAACATGTCACTCAGCTCATGTACGGAGCAAGCAACCACCTTGGATCATCCCTGCCTCAATACAGGCACTTGGCTCATGTTACCACACAGCAAGAGGCAGGAGGCAAAGGCTAGAGGGAGCATCTAGCTCGGGATTGCAATACCTTTCAGTCAGAGACTCTTTTACAAAGGCTCCACATCAGAGAGTGCTATAATTACAACAGTGCAAATACAGAAAAAAAAATAAAAGGCAGGAAATGCAAAATGAAGGCAAGGAAATGCAAAGTACAGACAAAAATAAAATGGCAATAAAAGATGCAAAGATTACCAGGAGATGCAGTGAAACAGTGTAGCAACAGAACATAAAATGGGTACATGAGGTTAAATTAGAGGAAACAAATTGATACAGGTTTGTGATTGGGTAACTGAAGCTGTCCGAGAGAGGACACTGTCGATGCAGTGGTTTGAGGGAATTACCAGACTAAGGGCAGTACACCAGGAGGTAAAAACAATTTGTAACATGGCAAGAAATGTTATCGCCAAATAGAGAAAATACATTGGTGCAAACAGAACACATGGTACAATCTGAAGCGGGAATTAATTCCCTAGTAATGACCGCTTCAGAATGTGCTACTGTCTGCTGCCACAATGCTCAGTAGCACATTCGGAAGTGCACTAAAATTAGAGTACGATTAGCTTTGGGGTCGCGCGGCTAAACTGCGAAGCACATAGTGTGCATCATTCTGTGAGAAGTGACGCATACAAGCGCAATAGACACAGGTAGCATTCGGCCTTGCATCACCCAGGGTGAAACTAACATTTCGTCCCAGATGGTGAAAAGAGTGAAATGTGGACAGAATCATTTTGTAATTACCCTGTAGACCGCGGTCGCAGCAGACTCCAGAAAGCCCATGGAGACCGTGATTGAGAAGGAGAACATGTAACCTCCGAGCTCTGCTGTTTTTCTACTGTCCCACCCACTCGCCCAATGAACCTCGGGGCGTTTTCCAGTCACCGCAGCTGAACTGAAACCACATAACGGGTAAAGGAGAAATCGGCGAAATAATAGTGCAAGCAGGCTTAATAAAGTAAAATCAGTAGACATAGAGTAACAGACACAAAGAATGCAGAACAGTTACCTGGGCCTATAAAGCACAGTCCTCCCCTTATTTATTTTCTTGATTTAGTCATGCATCATGGGCAGAGTACAATCAGAGATCTGCAAATAATCATACTTTATCCATAATGCACAACTGAATTGGAAGTAAAAATGATCAGGACGAGTGAAGAACAGTGTTTTTATAAGCACAGGTAACCGTTTCTGTTATCGTTGTATATCTTTTGATAAAAACCATGACTGTACAAGGTCTACTGAAACTTCAGTCACAATTTAAATAGATATCTAGTAGGCACGTGGACCCGCACAATCGTACATTTCCATAGCCTATGTAGTCACTGAAAAGTGCAGAGTTGATCACCATAAAATACTGGATGAAGCAATAGTGTCACTTGCTCTGCGGCCTCGTGCCCCAACCCCCCCAACCAAGCATTATTCCCTAGTAGAGCCCTGCTCTGTCGTGGATTAATACTTACTTGGACATTATACATAAATTGAAAAGGGGAATACACTGCAAGTACAGAAGCAGTCTACGGTTGACTTAGTCATCAGTAACATATTGAGGGGAGTTGGAGGCGGTTTGGGATACAGGCGGGGCTATAAGCAGTCACAGCTGTTAATTGCAAGGAGGTGCAGCAAGAGTTTGGATTTTAAATAGACCTAGCTTGTGTTCAGCCAAAACATCGGTAGGAAGGCCATTTAGCCATGCCGGTGCCCCGTACATAAATGCTTGCTGACTTTGTGCTGTCCTACAGAAAGGGACTTGGTAGGAGGCTTTGGAGGCACTCCTCGTGCCATGATCTTTTTTGCCAGCAAGCAGGACTGGTAAGTGAGCCTACCCTTAAGGTTTAGCCAACTAGTTTGGTCATATAGTTTGCAGGTGTGGAAGAACCTGGGTGCACCAACTACCAGACGACAGGCTTTGTTGAGTACAATCTTAATTCTGTTAAGTACAGTGTCAGTTGCAGAGCCGTAAATAACAATCCCATAATCGATTATGGAAAGGACCGAGCTAGTTACTGCTAATTGGAGTGCATCAGAGGTCATACAGTCCCTATGCCTATAAAGTAGCCCAATTCTAGTGTTCACCATCCTACAGACCAGGTTGATGTGTTCATTATAGGACAGGGAGCAGTCAAGGGTTATGCCGACATATTTAAAGTTGTTAACTTGCTCCAGTAGTAGGCAATGGTTATTGAGGATGCTCAGGCATGTCCCTTTATGTTTGTTTTGGGGGTTGGCAAACAACATCACCTTAGTTGTTTTGTAGTTAATTAAGAGTTTGTGGAGCACAAACCAGGACTCTACTTCGGCAAAGCTCCTTTGAAGGGTACTCTCAAGGAGGAGGTCATCAGGTTGACTAGAAAAGATAACAGCATCATCTGCATAGAGGAGCAGATTGCTGGAACAGATTTGTGGGAGGGTGCTGAGGAACAGGCTAAAAAGAAGGGGACCGAGAACTGAGCCATGGGGGGACTCCCTGAGTGAACAGGTAGGCTGGAGGAGTGTGTGTCAGGGATTTTGACTCGCTGCGATCAACCACTTAGGTAATTAGAGAACCAGGAAGTGGACTCCTGAGAGAGACCGACAGCAGGGAGGGCGGCAATTAGGAGGGTATGATTGACTGTGACAAATGCTTTCATAAGATCTATGTAGACAGACCCTACGATTGTAGTTGTAGAGGTACTCAGATAGTTGATCGGATACGATCCTTTGAAGGGCTTTTGACAGAGGGGGAAGGATGGATATCGGGCAGTAATTGCTATGGGAGGCCTCATCACCACTCTTGTGGACAGGAGTCACCATCACAGCTTTCCACTGTTGGGGGAATTGACCGAGAGAGAAAGACAGATTTAGTCATTTGAAGAGGGGGGAGATGACAGTGTCAAGCTCAAGGTGTAATAGCTTCAGGTCCAGTGAATCACTCCTGAATCTGGATTTCCCCAGTACTCGCTGAAGGTACTTTTTAGCTTCACTTGGGGAGACTATCCTGAAGTGGAAAGGGGTGTCTGTGGGACCAGAATTTGATAAAGAGCTGGTCAAGTTGGGGTGGGGGGGTTAGTGAAAAAGTCAGAGGGGAGGACACCGTCGAGATCTGTAAAGGCGGTGTTAAAGGTGTCAGCTATGAGCTGGGGGTCTTGAGATGTGACACTGTTAACATTTAATGTGGATCGGGGTGAGGGTATTCCGGTGACATCTTTTATGTTATCCCAGAACTTCCTCCCATTCCCCCATGAAGAGGAAAGGCTACCTTTACAGCGGGTAGCTTTAGCAAGGCGTGTCTTGTGGGTACAGGCATTCCCGGCAGTCTTGTATCTCTGCCAGTCAACAAGGTTGCCTGTGGCACATGCTTTTTGCCAAAGGTGGTCCTGTAAGGTCATGAGTTTAAGGAGCATGGCAGTGATCTAGGGATTGCTGATGCCTTTGACTATCCGTTTGCTAAAAGGGGCAAAGATGTCACAGGCCATGTTAAAAGTGGACATAAAGTGCACCAAGGCTTGGTCAATGCTGTTGGTAGAGTCAATGGGGGACCAGTCACTATGGAGGAGGTAGGCCTGGACCTGTTTTAGCAGTCCTCTTTTGAGGGTACGATAGGATGGTTTTGCAGGGAGTTAGGGGGAATGGTTTGACCAGTGACAGAGAACCGAGGAGTGGTCACTGCGCGAGTCAGATAGAACCACAGTGTTTGAGAATCTTTCAGGGTGGTTTGTGAATATAAGGTCTATCAGGGTACTATTACCGGTCCTATAATTGATACTTGTTGGAGAGGTCACTAACTGGGAGAGGCCTATGGCTGCAGTAGCATCCCTAAAAGGGACTGCCTCAGGGGCCAACCAATTAATATTAAAGTCATCCAGTAGGACTACCTCGGATCAGACCATCCCTGCCTCAACACAGAGCTCAACTCACTTCACCGCACAGCAGGAGGAAAGGGAGAGAGTAAGTGTCCACTGTGGACTATCTCTGCCTCAATATGGTGCTCACCTCATGTCACTGCATAGCAGAAGGCAATGTCCAGAGCAGTTATTCACCTAGGACCATCCCTGCCTCAACACGGATGCTCAGCTCATGTCACCGCACAGCAGGAGGCAAAGGCCAGAGCAAGCATCCACCGCAGACCATCCCTACCTCAACACTCATGCCAATACACAGCTAACCCCCAGGGAGGTGAAAGTCCTCTCACTGCACAACTGGAGGCAACGGCCAGAGCAAGAGTCCACCTCAAATCATCTCTACCTCATCACAGGCACTCATCTCCTGCAGATACATAGCTGCCTCCAGGAGAGTGAAAGTCATGTTGGCAAGATTACATTTATGGATTCTGAATGAAAAACCAATGGGTTCTTACCACCTGATGATTTGCTGCAGGTTTGTTGAATATTTAATCAAAAAATGAGTTATCCTCTAGCTTGTTCCAAATTCAAATGCCAGATGTTGATCAGTATTATCTAACATATTATACATCACCTAGGACGATAGATAGACTAGATTACATAAAGAGACAGAAAGAGAGATAGATAGACAGATAGACAGACAGACAGATATGACTCCATCTCATGAACCTGATAGGTGAGAATTTTAAAATCTCACCCGAAAGGTGATTTTGTGCAGCAATTGCAAAATCACCTTTCAGCATGGATTTGAAAAAATTCACCTGCATTACTCATAAGATAGGCTCTTAAAAAGTCCATGTTGAAAGTCTGGTGAAAAAATATTGAAAAATAACAAAGTTATGAGTAAAAGTTCAAAAACCAATGAACTACATTACACGGACTTGCCTTGTTTTCTCATATTGGAGTCACCGGATCCATGCAAGATGCCCTTTCCATTGGAGAGTGGATGTACACCATGGAATCTGTTCAGGTGAGTGAGCGTATCTGGGGATGTCGGGGGTCAGATCGGCAAAGGACAGTTTTCTTCTTTACAGTTTTTTTTGGGGGGGACACAACAAAGGACTGTTTCCTTTTTTTGCAGGAATTATTTAATACTGGATCCCACACTGAGGACTGGGCACCCCAGTGTCAGTTTATACTGTATGGCAGCACCAATGGGTGGGCACCCCAGTGTCATCAACTATGCTGGGGGGGCATGTCACCTGGAGGGGAAGGGGTTGGGAAAGCGTTACCAGGGGTGGGATTCCCGGTCTGATTAATATAAATTTAATAGGGAGAGCTGGTTTAACTAGGATGGGGAGGAAAATAAAAAATAAAGCTAAAGAGAGAGAGAGAGACGCAGGCTCACTGCTGGCACACAAGCCAGCAGCATACCTCCATCTGTGGTTGCAGATGTCAATAAAGTCCTACTGCTCTCAAAATGAGAACGCAGGTGGAAGGTTCCTCCCACTATGCTGGGCACCCTGGTTTTTGAGGTGCCCAGAAAAAGAATTTCTGTTTTTTTTTTTGTTAAACACCGAAATCTAGGTGAATGTGTCCCATTTAGACAGGTTCAGGTGTTTGTTTTAAAAAAAAAAAAAAAAAAAAAAAATACATAGTTTGTATATATTTTTAATGTTTTTTAGTTAAAAAAAAAAACAAACCATGATAGCAGCCATCCCAGTCGATATTTTTCTTGCAATGGATAAACAAACCGTCACGATTGGTGTTTTTTATTGTTCATATCAGAGGATTATCCAAAAAGCCTACTAAACATGCTCAGAAAGAAAAAAAAAAACAATCCTTATAACTCTGGAACCTTTTAATATTTTTTCATGAAACCTTTGAAAGGCACTACCTCGGCACAGGCCGCTTCTACCTTGAAAGTTTTTTTTATGTTAATTTGTTTCTCCTAGGTCCCCACCCCAGTTATCATTCATCTCAGCCACCCACCCAGCCCGGAACCAACATCGGGCAAGCTATCCCCTTCTTCCCCCATGGTTTGCCCTCTCTGGCAGGGTGGTGAGGAGTCCCCAACTCAACTCACCTCAAACAGGATCTAGATTCCAAGGAAGCACCAATCAGAGTTGGGCCTGCAGAGGGTGGCTGTTCACAGGGCACGACCTGGGACCTCTTTTCCTGGTTTTTACAATTGGAGTGTGCAATGTCGGCAATGACTGAGCTGTGCACACTTCCACCCACAGCATGCCAGCCGACAGCTTCACCCCCTTGCTAGCGTGCGGGCTCCATAGCATGCTGGTACTCAGCCTCCACTAGGTATCAGGGGAACGCCGACCCTGTACTCTCCCAGGAGAGGAGAGGAGCTGTCCCATGGACGCCGATCCTCTCCCTCCCAAGTCGACTCCGGCAGCCCGCCTCACACCACAAACACGGGTTGCCGGCATGGCAGGAGGTAAGGCACGGATGCCTCAGCTCTCCACACCACTGGGCCGGCCCAACCCTGAAAGTTTGTGAAAAAATTCCATAGCACCTTAGCAGTAGTGAGAGCAAAAAAAAAACCTATGTTAAGTATTTGGTGGGGTGGGGTGGGGTTCGGGAGGAAGTGGGAAGGAATGCCATTAAAAATCAATGTTCTGTGTTTTGTAAACCGGGCAAGATGCCATCACAAAACTTTTCATGTATTGAGACCCTGCCAGCCAGATCACACATGCAAAACTATGGTCTATTTTGTCGAATGCCGCCAAAGTTATTACTTTTTTTTTTTTTGACTTTTTTTCCTCCAGTCATGGTTCTAGGAGCCTCTCTCAGGCATTCAACCTTATCCTGCCCTGCCTGAAGTCCTCCCGACCGAACCTTCCTCCCCTCCGCTCTCACCTCGCAGCTGGCACCCCCAGCTTAACCTCTCAGGGGTGGGGCCACCCCTCCTACCTTGGGCACTCTTCATGGTTAGACTCCAGCTGCAGACATGGGCCCCTTCGCGGAGAATCTGTGAAGGTCGGACGAGTTGGACCCGGTTGTGGGCATGGGGATTGGTGCCTTCACCTACCCCTAGAACTGGGGTTTTCCTATGTTCTGTTCCACCCGCCCTTCTCTGCGTGTGCACTCCCTGATGCAATGGCGCACGGCTACCCAGCCACCGTCAGGCACGCTAGTACATGCCGCTCTGTGCTACTGCAGCATCCCCCAGTCTCCACCAGGGGCCGCTGAAGCGCCGAGCTCCCCGATGCCCTCCCCCGGGGACAGGAGAGCAGCCCAGTGGGCGCTTAATCCAGTCCCTCCCCTGCCAACCCCCAGCACCCAAGCTCTCTCCTGAACTCGGGTCGCCGGCGTGGTGTGAGGTGTGGTGTCGAGCGCCTCAACCCTTAGCGCCACCAGGCCAGCCGCCAAAGTTATTAAGGTGCAAAAATTGAGGTTCAACATTAAACACCTCTCTCAACCCTACCTATACTGATGCTACCGTGCCAGTATACTGTACACTATAGGGGCATGGTAGCACCCCAATCGTTAAGGCTCAGCAGGGTGTTTAATGTTAAACCCCTAACTTTGCACCTTAATACCTTTGTCCCTGTTCAATGGAATTACATGATATTTTGCATGTGCAGTGTGCGGAGCAAGGTCTCCTCTCTTGATTCGGCATATTTCAATCCAGTCAGATGTGCAGATTCCCAGATAAGGATAGCACAAAAAGAGGAAAAATTGTGTGATTCTAAGAAACACCAGTCATCACTATTCAAACATCCCCCTTCCCCTTCTCTTGGGCCCTAAATGCACCCTTTTGAATGTAAACTCAAATATTTTGCTGAGGGAAGGATGCCTCCAGACCTGCCACCTCCCTCTAATTCTGGGATCCAACCCTCACCCTGGACTGCTCCAGAGTCTGACTGATGAAAATCTTCATCCTGTGCCTCCTCAGCTGGGAAAATCCATCACCACAGCACACTTTTCCAAATACTCTTTTCCTACACACAGACGCCAGTTGTTATGAGAAGGAGCAGAGACAATTCCCTCTAAGTCTGTCTTTATCTTAGCCACTGGGCAGTGGCTTCATTCATAAGATGGCAAAGATGAGACTCATGCAGGATGAGTGCAACCGATAAAACTGGGGAAGGAAAAGTGGCATTCATTTTACTCCAGTGGGGAACAGGTGGGATTTCACAGCTGGGAGAACGCAGGTTACATTTTTAATTGTTAATAATGCACAGTTTTTTAAGCAGACAATTACCCTACCCAAGGTTGCATCTGGAAATGAGCCTTGGTTCAGTGTGCCTCTCCCGGTTACCAATTTTCAAATTAATAAAATTGGGAGTGAGGCACTAATAAACTAGGGAAACGTGAGTCCCCTAAAAGGATTTTGCTTAACTATAGGTGAAGAAAGTACAGTTATGTAAGAACTTACCATGATAGTAGATCTTCGAGAGGCGCTCTTGCAGTAGGCAACACCATTCGGACTACGCCGCCAGGACCACACGGAAAAATTTCTAGCTACCAGTATACAACGGGGAACTGCCCCCTGATGTCGGCATGTTGACATCTGTTCCAGCATAAAAAGGGTGGTCTCCCACACCCACCTCAGTTCCCCCTGCTGGAGACCCTGAAGCAAGGTCCAGCAGGTAAAAAAAGAGGACTCCTGGAGCCTAAAGAGGCCAACTGGAAAGAGCGCAGGGGGATGGAGGGAAGGAAAATAAGTGCCTACTGCAAGAACTCCTCTCAAAGATCTACTGTTACAGTAAGTTCTTATGTAATTGTACTATCTTTCTTCGAGGGGGCTCTTGCAGTAGGCAATACCATTAGGACTGAGTCCCAAGCAGTTCGCGAAGACAAGTTATCCAGGAGGAGGACAGAGGATTATATTCCCTCAGTCAATGGCTGACTTCCAAGGGAAGGTGGGCATCAGGGATAAGACACCCTGGCCAATCCAGACAGTGGTTGCCCCAAGGAGGTCACTCAAAAGAGGAACCCCAGCAATGGAAGAGAAGCGAAGAGTGTACGTGGTGTGCTTTTCCCTGACACCATCAAAGCTCAGCCACAGTTCATCCCAGACCCCATCACACACTGAGACTTACCTACTAGGCAGAGGATATCCCCTAGATTGCCCCCCCCGGGCAGGGGCAAGGGCAGGGGCAATGTACCCGGCGTGAACCCACACAACGACAGAGGAAGGATTCCAGCAGGACAGCCTACTAGTATTGCCTCCCTGGCTTACCCCCCCCATGGCAGTGTGTGGAATTGGGCCGGCCACACTGGTAGCTGTAATAGGGCAATGGCCTAGAGTGCCACGGTGGGCGATCGGAGCCAGGAGAGCAGGGCTTCATAGAGGTGGCTGCTATTTTTGTTGTGAATGGGGGGCGTGGCGTGTAATGACGCAAGTGACGCAAGGCATCAAGCACATCCCCCAGGAGAGTCTAGGCACTGGTTGCAACAGAACCCCCAGCCTCCGCCAGGGGTCTGCATGCGCCAGTCATACAACCCCACCAACCCTCCCCAGCAGAGCAACAGCTGCCACGTGGCAGCTCAATCCAACTCCTGCCTTCACCCCTAGCCGACCCCCCGGTCCATTCCCAAACTCAGGTCACTGGCATAGCGCGAGGTGTGGTGTCCAGCGCCTCAACCCTTAGAGCCACTGGGCTGACTGTGTCAGTGCACCTTCACCACAAACAAATTGGAGATAGTCCACATTGGAGAGTCCAGCGTCAGACCTCATCCAGAACTGGAAGGGGAGATTAGGACAGGACAAAAAAGGTCCCTCACCAACCCCTGTGGATATTTGGAGGAAAGCAGACCTGTGGAATAGGAAAGCCCCAAAAGGAACTCCCACTGAGAATAATAATAAATTGACTGTCACACTTGGACAGCTGGTTCTGATCCCTGTATCATTATTTTTTGTAAATATAAAAAAATGTGTGACGGACTGTCTGTCAGGAAAATGCTGTCTTGCTGGAACTGACACATCAAAACCCCCCAGGGATAAGTTCAAAGGACAGGACATAGCTTAAAACTGCAGTGATCTGAAATGCAATTACTTTGTTAAAATTTCTTTGAAGGCAGGAACCAAGATATCCATTTTATAATGCCATCAGGGAGATCCTTTGATGTACACTAGGTGTCCTGACAAAAGGGACACCGGTCAGTGTTTTGGCCATCACCCCAGGAAGCCAGCTAATTTCATCAGAGAGACCTTTGATGTCTGGGGATACCAGGTCCCAGACTAAATTAAGGAGCGCAATATACATTTGCTTTGAATATACAGTGACTTACATCAAAGAGACTTTTGATGTCTGGGTAAGCAGAGCACAGACCGGTTTGGACCAGTCAGGAAGAGAGAGATTTCATTTGGTCATCTATTATTTTTTTAAATATCTTAATAGGACATCCTGTGTGATAAAATATAAATTGTAATACATCAAAAGGCGGAGTTAGGTGACCTCAGAGAGAAGGCCAGCTCAAGACTGTTTTTAACCCCCCTGAGCAAACCTTAGAAGACACATTCACATTCATTCATATTTCCGACTAAGAGAAGAGAGACCACAAAGCACTGAAAGATTAAGAAGTAAGAACCTTAGACAAGACTAGTCTGAGAGTATTGCAGGAATTTGCACTTTTAAACCTGTTTGTTTTAAGGCTGTATGTGTTGGGATATTTTGTTCTGTAATTTTACTGTTCTCCTATTTTATCTATTTTAAAGTAAAGATATATATTTTAAAAACAGAAACTGCCTGGTGTGCCTTGAAATTTCTTTTTATGTAAGTGGAGCTTGGAATGGTAATAGTTGACACTGTGCATGTGCTTACTGTGATACCAAACTGGGAAACAGATAGAGTTCTCTAGGTCTTGCATAGAGTTCTAAGGGTTCATTTTGTAATACCTGATTAGGTGCCCGTAGGCAAAGATATCTGGCCCTCCGAAGACAGAATTATCTGAGCCTGACAATTGGGTACGCTAACAAGAGCGTATCAGTTTGAATCCCCCTAGAACTTGGGACTAAGGTGACTTGAACAAAACAGACAAGAGGGTTACCTTGTACTGTTCACTGTCCACAAATCCTAGGCTCAGAGGTTGGCACTTTGGGAGTAGAGGGTTCACCTGCTGAGCGAATCTGTGACATAGACATCCAAAGGAAGGCATGGGAGGGGGTAGCCAAGAGAATACCCCTTACAGGCAAGAACCCAGACAAAGGTCCAATGAATTAGACGGTCTCAGTGAGAAAAGGTGTCCCCTGTCTTTTCATAAGAGAAAAGCAGGCTGCGGAAGAAACCTATGCCTAGTGCCTTAAAGGGAGAAACAAGGGAATGTCCCAAGGAAAATCCCCGAAACCGCGGAGACCAGAGGGAAGGGAGAAGATGGGTGACCACTCCTTGTTTGGGGGGGGGGGAGAGAAGACCGAAACTCCACATGAGATTACTCCTCCCCTCCCCCGCTCCACACCTAGTGAAGTGAGGTGAAGTGGCCCTTGCGAGCAGTGAAATAAGGAGGCATTTCCAGCTCTAAAATAAGGGTCCGGGGGGGGGAGGAGAGAGCCTGGCTGCTCACCCACAATGGGGGAAGCATGCCAGTGAGGAATTCAGGAGCCAAAGTCATGAGCTATCGGTTCACTAAGCCACATCTCTACTCCAGGAAAAGACGGCCCCAGCAGGGGCTCTAGGTCCCGCTGACACCATGAAGCGATCTGGAGAGCCCTCAAAGGAGTGAAGGCAAGAAGAAAAATCCCCCGGTCAGCAAGTCCAAAAAAAAGGGTGCTCCTAGAGGGCTAATGGTGATGACCCCTACCTGGGGTTCTGGACCATGCCCAAGTCATCCCCGACGCCCAATGTCAGAAGAGGTCTGACGATGCGTCTGAGATGTCAGGTGAGAGGGGAGGCTCCTAAGGACAGAAACCAAAAATAGGGGAAGCGGGGGCAGTCCCAGGCCAGGGGGACCCCCAAAGTCATCAAGCACGATAAGACTGGCCATGGTATGGCAAGGGAGGCCCACACAGGGATAACCTGTGCCAGAGGAAGGCAAACCATCTGAAAGTCTGAGGGACCTGAAGAAACCTGATCACCAGCTGGGAAAGAAAGGCCAAGGTCCTGACAGGAGGCCAGTTGTGCCACGGAGTTAAAGAAATACGAAGAGAGGGCCTGGCTACAGCTAAAACATATTTAGGGGACCTGGGCAAGGCAGTTAAGATGAGCCCTTGGTGCCAAACTGACAACTGCTGGGGGGGGGGGCTGCACTGGCTCTGAGTCTGGGCCCCCTTGAGTCTGGGGCCCAAGCCAACAGACCCATCATATCCCCCTATGACGTTGCCTGGGGGTCCATCGGTAAACTCTGGCTGACGAAAGTCTTTCCTAGATTAGGTGTCGGGACAATGGCCCTTCCAAAGGGAGGTCACCCTTAAACAGTGGGAAGGTCAGGGACCCCAGGTATTGGACAGGAAAGAGCAAAAGCCCAGTTTCCTGGAGCATAGAAATGCTGCACTATTGTGCGCCCCACTCAAAGGGGCAACAATCAGACATCAGACCCTGACTCACCATGCAAAGGGAAACACCACCATGGGGTGGAAAGAAAAGGAGGGGGTTCAACTCCAGAACATCCAGAGCTGATACCTGCCACCAAGGGCAGGGTGTACAGAATAGCCATCCGTCGTTGGTCAGAGACATCCACTCGAGAATGCACAGTCCACCTAGATGGTAGAAGCCATGAGAGAGGGTCTAATCTCCACTTGGAAAGGAGACAAGAAAGGCCACAGCCTGGCGTCAGGCCACACCCCAGGCATCCCCTCAGGAGGGAAGCCCCGTGAAAAGGGAAGAAAGGACCAGAAGTCTAAGGAAAGAGACAAGGTCATCCTTGCCACTGGATATCCTCCCTCTTCCAGAGTCCCTGGTGCGACCCAATGGGAAAAGGAACGAGAGGAGTCAAAACTTAGGAGGACAGCCTGCGCCAGCGGTGCAGCTAGCTCTGTCCCATGGGCTTTTTTTTTTGTTTTTTGTATTATATTTTTATTAGTATTTTCAACATCCAGAATGGTACAGCCATACATGGAGTAAATACATTGCAGTTAATTACATGGCTCTATACACACCTTCTACATTCCATTATGTGCATATCACAACTACTAAAGAACTATTTCCGGGACTCCCTAATGCTGTCCCCTAAACACAGCTAAAAAAATGTAATTTATCTATGAAATAAACTATGCTTTGCCTCACGTCAGACATTAGCTCATGAATACATTATATCTGTCTTCAGAATGTGCATGAGGGTGACCATGGAGCCCAATTCCATCAGGGATCTCTTGGTGTAATTGTCTTGGGTCTAACATGGGGGCCATACGTGCCCTCCTGACCTCTTTTTTTTTTTTTCATATTCTCCAGCCGTCTCGAACAATGGCTGCCTCTCCTGGGGACAAAATGCCCAGCAGCTTTTCCCAGGCGGATATGAACCTTTCATCTGCCCCTTTTAGTACATATGTTAGGCGGTCCACTGCCAGGGCTCGCAGGGTCAAAGTCTTCCACTGCTCCACCGTGGGAATGGCTGTAGTTGTCCATAACTTTTGTATCCCCTGTCTGGCTACCACCAGGAGCGCCCAAACTCTTCTGGGGTAGAGATCCTAGTCTCCACTATCCTGGGCCATTACTTCAAGCAGCAGCAAGATCGGTGAGAACTCCATTGGTTGTCCTTCCATCCTGACAATTTCTGCTACTACCCCTTTCCAGAATTTCTGTATCCCTGGGCATTCCTAATGATCCCCTCACCCCCACCCCCAGCACTTCCCACATACTGGTGGGATTCTCCAGGCAGAATTTGTGCACAACACTAGGGGATAATACAGTCTGTGTAAGAACCTGAACTGCATTTCTTTGAATCTATTACAAAGCAATAAACCCATGTGTGAGGTCAGCAACAGCTCCCAGATGGAGTCCCCAATTACTATACCAAGGTCTTTCTCCCACCACATTCAAACTTTCTGTGCATTTCCCTGAAAGTGAACCCTATCTAATTTTGCAGCTCTGCCTATCAGTCCCTTCTCTCGGGCTTTCGCCCCCAGTATTTCTCTTTCTACCTCCCTTAATGCAGATTGATCTCTCTCCTCTCTGTGGAGGCTCCTCCAGAAGTTACGCACTTGTAAAAATCTGTAAAAGTGTGAGGCTGGAAGGCCCAAGAGTCCTTAAATTTCCTGAAATGTACGTAATCCTTTACTGGAAATCAAGTCCCCCACACATCAACCCCCTCTGTCCTGCCAGATATGGAATCCCTCATCCTCAAGTCCGGGTAAGAAGTCTGGATTCTGAGCCACTGGTGTTAAGACGGTGTTCGCCCTCCTACCTCCTCATTGGTCTTTTATATTTTCCCATGCCTCAACGGTGCTTATGACTAGTGGGTTAGGGTTCACTAGGCGCTTGTAAGCCCTTAGACCCTCTTTTTCCAAATATGCAGAGATACATCCAGGACATCCCTCAGCCTCCAAGTCCAACCAATCTGCTGCCTCCCCTCTATTGACCCAGTTGTGTATATACCGATACTGTGTGGCCAAGTAATAGCCTTTTAAGTCAGGGAGATTTAGTTCTCCTTTCAGTTGTTGCCTTCAGCTTCTTTAAGCTGATTCTTGGCTTCCTGTCCTGCCATATGAATTGCCCAAAGCCCCTTTCTAGTCTTTTAATTTCCACATTTCTCAGCCCCATCAGCATCATTTGTAGCACATACAGTATTCTGGGTGGGACATTCATTTTTAGTACATTTATTCTTCCTATCCAGGATAGCGGGAGAGCTCTCCATCTTTGCAGGTACCTCAATATTGTTTCCACCAGGGGGATATAGTTTAGGTCATACATCTCCCTCAAGTCCCTGCCTACCTGCACTCCCATATATGTAATTGCCTTTTGGACTAACTTTAGTCCCCAAGTGGTCATTGTCCTACCCTCCTTTCCCCTTCCCAGGTACAGTCAATTTCTCTTGTGTGCACAAGGTCGGGACCTGCTGATTTTGTGCACACAACCGAAAATGCACTAAAGCAAAAATGCCATTTTACTAAAGTGTCTGATAAGAGGTTGCAATAAAATCATGTAAGCGTTTTAGTAAACACTGTAGAACACGTTAGAAACACTTTACTTAAGAACTGTAGTACCATATTAGATAAATAGATAAGCACTATAGTAGATAAGCACTGTAACAAATTTGATAAATACAGTAACATAAAATGTACTTTTTAAGTCTTAAAGCTACAGTACCGTATTGCTAATAGCATTTACAGAAGTGCTGACACTTAACAGAACTGCTGACAGAAACATTCATTCCTGAGCAGTGTACCCATGAGAAACTATGAAACAGAACTGCTAAAAACCACTAAAATAATTGACATAAAGTGCTGATCGAAGGTTTTGTTCACATTATAAAACACCGTGAAACAATGTGAAATGGAAAAAAAACAGAGTATGTTACCACTAGCTGTCCAGTCACAGTCCTGGTGTGCTATAAAAATCAGTGCTTGTCTCACTGTTCGTTTAGTTAGTTATTCCACCCTTGGGCTGTGACTTAACAGTCCGACTGGGCTCTGTGAGTTGTGAGCTTTAATCCTTCCCCCAAACTCCACTAATTGCACCTGAGAGTGATTATCCAGGTGATTAATGCATGATTGTTGAGGTGGAAAGTTCAGAGCATTACAATATCAGGCGTCTAATTGCGGTCAACGGCAATTAACACCTTGCACAAATGCAGCTACTGACCGCTAAATAGTGTCAGAATTGTGCACAAAACCGAAAGTCTGAGTGTACACAACTGATTTTTTTAATATTTGGCACGAAAAAACTGAAATCGGGACCAGTGGAATGTGTGCACACAACCAGGATGTGTACACATCCAAATGGCACACAAGTGGAATCGACTGTACATAATTTCTAATTTATTAATGTTTAGTTTGTATCCAGAAAAGGCTGCAAATGAGTCCACTAATGCTAGTAAGGCTGGAATGGATTGACCAGACTTCGTAAGGAAGAGCAAGATGTCGTCAGCATATAGGGTAATGAGATGTTCTTTCTCCCGTGTTCCCCTGATTCCCTGTATCTGTGTGTCCTGGCGAATTTTGATCACCAGAGGTTCTATAGTAATTACAAATAAAAGAGGGGAGAGGGGACACCCCTGTCTTATGCCCAAGCCGGAATTCTTCGGCTGGTATGCCATTTATTAAGACCCTCACTGTTGGGGTTCTATAGAATGCCTCTATTAACTGTATATATTTTTCCCCCAGGCCAAATTTCCCCAAAGTATTAATCATGTAATCCCATTCAATTCGGTCAAATGCTTTTTCTGCGTCCACAGAAAGGACGCAAGCCCTCCTCGGATGTTTAGTACCCCGACACACCACATTCAGCAGTCGCTGCATGTTATGGTAAGACATTCTGTTTTGTACAAAGCCCGTCTGATCGGGATGTATTATTAGGGGTAAAATCCCCTCTAACCTCATTGCTAGGACCTTTGTCATTATTTTGCAGTCATAATTTAGTAATGATATGGGTCTGTATGAGGAACATTCACTCTGATCTTTTCCCGGCTTGGGAAGGACACATATATTAGCTTCACAGCACGACTTGGGTAGGCCCCTCTCCTCCCTCACTTCCTCCAGGATATTTCTAATAGGGCCCGCTACCTCCTGCTTAAGTACTTTGTAGTATTCAGACCCAAAACCATCTGAGCCAGCGGCCTTGCCCTTTTTAAGTGAGCCTATGGCTTTCACTACCTCCCCTATAGTAATTTTGCTGCCTAAGTAATTTCTCTGCTCTTCCATCAGTGACGGTATGGGACGGCCCTCCAAAAATGTTGTGGCCAAATGGCCCGTGCCATCACATTCCACTGTGTACAGTGTTTTGTAAAATGTCCTATGGGCTTTAAAGGCCGAGGCGGCGGTGGTCACAGAGGCCTTTCGCTTGCCTCTCCTCCCTGAAGACTGGGGACGATGCCCCTGAGGGTGGACCGAATAAGTGTGCGAGCCGCCCTGGAGCCCCTGAGGGTCCTCCCAAAGGGAAGCATCAGAGTCCTGAAGGGAGTACTGTAATGCCTGTACCCCCTCCCCCAAAAAAACAGGATCCCAGAACACCACATACAAAATGGAAGCCTGAACGGCTGAGGGAAAGTCTGTCAGATGGAGCCAAGCACGGCGTCTGATACATATGGCCGAGTCTGCACTATGGGTGGTCGCATCTACCATGTCATAAGAGGCACGTAAAGTATAGAAACCCACACTAGAGGCTGCAGCAAGGAGGTTCTCTAGTTGTGACAGAGTAGAGGAATCCTGTATAGAGCGGAGTAGATCCCCTATCTGTCCAGTGAGGGACTGTTGATGCACAAGCAATTGGGCCAGGTAGTTCTGCACCCGCAAGGTCAAGCAGGCAGTGACCTTGTGGCCCAGAGAGTACAAAAATTTGAATTCCCAGTGGGGGGATGTCCCGAGGGCCAGGACCCTCACCAGCTGACGGGAACCCCAGAAGAACGGAGGAGTCAGCCTTAGAGTGAAAGGCAAAGTGCACCTTGCCGTCTGAGGCCTGATACGGACTGTCGGCCTTTCACAGAGTGACAGGTACTGAAGCTGGCTGCTGCCAAACCATAGATGAGACATCATCATGTGAGTCCGGCTCAGGAAGCACAAATGGTGCACTAGCCGGCTTCTTTGAGGATCTTGCTCTTCCGTACACCACCCCTGGGATGCCTGGATAGTCCTCATCATTTCTAGGAAGGATGGGTACTCTGGAGGAAACTTAGGCATGTTCCTGACCCATACGTCCCCTGGGGGAAAATTTGAAGGGAAAGTAGGAGACTCCGAGTAAACTGAAGTGACATGCAGGGATCCTTCAGTGTCTGAGGCGGAATGAGGTGCAGGTGTCCTACAGGAGGTTGTAACCATACTGGAGTTCAAGCAATGAGGCCTGATCAGAGGGGAGGTCTCTGAGTCCAATGGAAGAGTGCTCCTCTGTGGGGGAGAAGCCGGCGTCAGCAACTGAAGAGCCACATTGGATTTAGACACTGAGGCCCACCAAGCATTCAAAAGTGTGCCATAGTTCCCAGACATCTGGCAAAGGAACGTTGGTCAACGGGTACAGCCTAATGCTGGGTAGTGCGCTAGCAGGCCATAGACTGGACCTGACATCACCCCCGACGGGTGCAGACTGCAGGTCCAGATCACTGACTTGTATCCGAGAAGCGGTGCTGTGTCAGGTAAAGTTTCCAATGGTTCCGACGCAGGAACCGGCTCTTGGCGAGCCGTGGAGGGCTCCAGAGAAGGTGGGCTGGGAAAGTCTGGCCCAAAGGTAAAGGGCATCCTGTGGCTGAGGAAGGATCTCTGAGCATCAGGTCCTGGGAGGGTAGCTTGAATGAGGAAGGCCCTGTCAGTAACTGGCGGGGAAAGGCCTGGGAGGTGACCACCAGCAGCGATTGAGGAACTTGGGAGCCCCAACGACAGGGGCTCTGCAGAAGCGGACTGTGACCTTAAGGGTGGCAGTTGGCATCGGTCTGGAAGACTGTTGTCAGACCATGGGCAGGGATCCAGCAAAGATGCCAAGGCCAGAGTGTGGAAACAGCCATAGCATCACCCGGAGAACTGGCCTGGCCACCTGTGTCAGGACCTTTCTGAAGGACCGGCCTGAGCAACAGGGGTGGCGGGGTGTAGGAAGGATGCCGCAGCAGCACTACCTACCACTGAGATAATGGCCGGTGGCTGGTCCACCAGCAGCCTCGAAGGAAGGAGGGCTGGGGAAGAAGAGGAGATCCACCTCCAGCGGAATGAAGACTCCAGCTCTGTCACAGCCCCCACAGGTGACCACGACTCCAAAGTAGAATGATCACAGTCCTGATGCTTCTAGTGTTTTTTCTTCATGGCAGAAGATTCCACAGAAGTCCCAGCGAAGGTCCAGGACTGCAGCTCTCATTCCAGAGCGGCCAATTTTTGTTGCAGGAGATAGGTCTCCAGAACTTTCTTGCCTTCTTTTCCACATGACTTGGTTGAATTTCTGGCAGGCCTGGCAGTCTTCAGTGTCATGTTCCAGGTCTAAGCAGATAACACACGTGGAGTGGCCATCTTTTTCAGGGAGCTGCTTCCTGCAGGCACACTTGTACTTATGAGAGTCCGCAGAAAAATTCAGCAACGACATAATGTCGAAAATCAACAAACACTACCAAAAAAATAAATAAATGGTAATGGCAGTCGACTGTCGCAATGTTTTCCATGGAATTCAACGAGCGCAGGCCGACGGCAGGAAAAGAACCGAGGTGAGTGTGGGGGACCTCCCCTTTTATGCTAGGATGGACGTCAATGTGCCGACATCAGGGAGCAGTCCCCTGTTGTATACTGCTAGCTAGAAAATTTTCTGTGTGGTCCTGGTCCCTGGTGGCTTAGTCCGAACGGTGTTACCTAACACTATAGCCCCCCTCGAAGTAAGATCTAACTTTTCATGACATACTAGTCAATGGAGCTTGGTACTGCATATATATACATATTTTTTTTTATTTTATATTTTTTACAGCAGTGACACAGCTGGCAAGATTAGCAACCATTCAGTACGGCACCATCAAAACCGATTACTTAGAAAAAACAGACATAAAAAGCTGATGGGGGGTGCTGTGGAGCCCAAACAAAATGGCTGCTCAATGATGGTGCTTTGCAATAACACTGGCTACAGCGATCAAAATCTATAACTTTATTGGAAGCAAACTATTTAGAAAATATATAGAAAGGTATCGGAAGTTTTGAATTGGAGAAGGGAAATCCTCGGAAAAAGCAACCCCAGGGTTCTGGAGCTAAATGAAAAAATACTCTGTTAGCTCCTACAACACGGTTGGCGCAAGGCCATGGGGATAAACTTCTACCTGAACCTGAGAAGAAACTCTACAAGCAGGTTAAAAATCAACTGATTAATAAGTACAGTAGCTGGACTTGTGGACAAGTTCGATGGTCTAACAAATTGGGTGGTTACTCTGGAGACCACAATGGAAAATGTCCAAACGACCACAGTGGAAACCACAATGCGAGATGACACAGCCATGGAGGCTGTCTCATCAGTGATCCATGAGACTAACCACTTCAAATCCCTGACATTTGCAAATGTCCCTAGCTTCATGAGTCATGCAAATCTACCATTGTCCTGCACTTAAATTTCCCTGTGGCCTCTTGATTCCTCCCATCCCCAGCTGCAGCTACGTACTTTGTTCCCAGTCTCTGCATAGGAATTGTCTCCTTGCTGACTTACAAACAGCACTGTCATGTTTTGTACATTATTCGCCATAAATTGTGCTTTTTTGTCCGTTTTGTTCCTATTGAACTGTGTGATACTGTATGTACCTCCTCTAGGTACTACTGTATGTAACTTGCACCTCTGTATAACTGTTTGGAATCTCCTACTGTACAACACTGTATATGTATTTGGTTTTACCTGTTCCTTGATTCGTACTCTCCCGGGTCATGCCTGAAAATAGGCAGTTCTGTCTAGTGCACTTACCCAGTTACCAAAAACAAATAAACAAATCTAGACTGGAAATGCTCGAAAAGCAAAAATAGAAGCTGCAAATGTCTGTTTGTCGGGAATGTTTGAAGCGGCTGAAGGTGATCACCTACTTTTGTCTTTGCAGGACTGGTTCACGCAACAACTAGGGGAAGAGGTGGCCCATAAAGTCCAAGCAGTGCAAAAAGCTTATGGGATCACAACACAAGGTCGCCAGGTGGATCCAGAGGCCCCACGTACTACAGTACTAGTCACAGAAGGAATGGGCACTCGGGACCACCCGTTAGTTGCAGACAAAAGGGAACACTCCTTTATGACGGGCAGCCTATTCAGATGTACCCCGACATCAGCTATGTCACATAGCAAATAAAGAAGAAATCTGATGGAGTTCAAGCAGTGCTACAGGAGGCCAGGATCCCGCATGTGGTGAGATTTCCAGCTCGATTAAGGATCATCCATAAGAGTAAGATTTACATTTCCTTAAACCCTGCAGAGTCATTAAAATAGAGCTAGAAGAATGTTCATCCAGAAAACAGAAGGGCTGCAAGGGAAGATGAAGGCTCCAACGACAAAGAGATGTGATGGATTATTTTCCACTCAATATATTAGCATCAGCTGGACGGTAGGTGATTGTTCCATTTCTGGTTGGGCCTGAAAATGAATCACTCCGATTTGCTTGAAGACATTTTTTTCCCCCCAGAAGGGTGAGGAACCCATCCAAAGAAACTAAAGTTGGTCCCAGTTTTTCATACACTGGACTTCCGTTTAACTGAAATAGTTAAAGATTACCATTTTTCTAGAGATTTAATCCGTAAAGTTCATGGCGTTCTAACTGCGGATATGTTTTAAAAGTGAGGGGATATTATCCTGTCTTGGTATGTGGATTGCTTCTTGAGGTTCCCCTTAATGTTTAGTTTAATGCACCATATAAATGTTGCCTTATGTGTTGCAAGTTTACATATTATTGGCAGTGGTTAACAACTGTGAGAAAGCATGGTGTAACGTCCACCTCTGCTGTAGGTAGGCAAAAACCGGGACAATAACTAATGACACCTTCAAGTGTTCTGACCATGCAGCTCATGGGCTTGTCATCAGCCTAGGCCGATTTACTTTAGTTTATAAATGAATGACATAACCCTCCAAAGATGCATCAATGAGAATGGGAAGTACTAATTGTGATTATTAAGAGTGGCGCCCGCAACGTTTTAACATGAGCCCTGTAATGTTCTACTCTTGCAATATAAACCATATGTTGTTTTCTGCAAAGCAATAAAGTTTAAAAAAAAATAAAAAAAAACCTGATAGGACAACCACTTCTAACAGGCTGACAAATGACAAAATGACTCATTCATTGATTTTTAAAACCTACCCAGTTCACCATAAAGGGATGTGTGCAGTACAACAGAGCAGCATCCTTCCAGCCTGAGCCTGTAAGAACTAAACTAGATAACTGTGCTTCAGCAGATGTACCAGCAGTATCTTTATCTCAACAGTCAGGCAAAAATTAAAAGACAATTATATCCAAACATATCCCACTGCCTATAGCGTAAATCAACCCTGCACACAAGGTCTGTGTTAAGGACTGTGTCACAGAATCTTTTGCAAGCACAAACACACATGCAGCTATAAAGTTCCTTTATAGTATCCAGTTTTACAGTATCCAATTAAAAGTCGGATATTATAAAGGAATTGTACGCCTGCATGTGTGTCTGTACTTACAAATGATTCACTTACAAGATAAAACTTTTTTAAAACTTTCGGGGAGTGGTAAGATTGGGGGGGGGCTGACAAGAATGGCTTTGGGGACGTGGATACATTCCCTCTCACTGCTCATTAGTAAAGTTAACTGGTGTATGGAACAACTAAATTATGGGTTAGAAACTGTACAATAAAAAGTAGAGGTATGGGTGTGTGGCTGTGTGTATAACACAGTTTATTTGTTCTATTTCTTTGTTTAAGTGTTTTTTTAAGAATCATAACACATGTTCAAGATTGTTTTACTGTCTTTGTCCAGGAAAGGCACACAGCTACAGCTTGTTCCCGAGTGTGTTTTGGGAGCACAGGGAGGTTAAGTGACTTGTTCTGGTCACACAATATACAAGTAGAGCATGATGGAATCAAAACCCATTCTGCTGGATGAATGAAGCTTGTTCACAGCTCTGTGCTTTAACCTCTAGGCTGTACTGCTAGCTGATAATCAAAAACTTCACATTTCAAGGCTGGCCCCATGATGCCAGGCCAGTAGGTACGTAGCCACATTTGCATCTTGTAGACCTGAGTTCACACCCGGAATTGTAAGAGAAAAGGCTATAAAAGAGAGAGAGAGAATGGAAAAAGACAGAAGTTAGTGCTGTGGCAGCCCCAGAAATCTGTACTGACATGAACACAGACTGGGTTTAGAAATCCTGATATGGGGCCCCAGTACCTGTTGGCACCACAGAGCCAGCCTTGAGATGTGTAGTTTTTGATGTTCAGCTGGCAGCATAGCTAGAGGTTAAAGCAACCCTAAAGATGGATTATTTTTATTAACAGTTTGAAATGTAAAGGTGATAACTCACTAGTTTCTTTTTTTTAAACTTTGTTTTATTTTGTTCAAAACAAACATACAGTGTTTTACAAGCACCGATAAGGTACCCTCATAACATTTATATCTCCACAGAGGGCGACACCCCTCCTTAATACATGCAGTATAAACTATCAGATGCTTTACAGATACTACACATAAGGGAAAATCAAAAGAGGGATAGCAAAATACTATTCCCCTGACTTTACAAAGTGTATCAATGCTCGGGGTGGCCAAAAAAGGAAGTAGAAGGGAGGGGATGGAGGCCAGGGAAGGGGGCATTATGGAGGGTGGTCTCGATGAATGCAAGAAGGCTAGGAAACAAATCCGCTGAGCTACAGGCACTCTTAGCAGTGTGGAGGGTGGATATTGTAGCTGTTACAGAAATGTGGGCAAATGAGCAGCAGGACTGAGATCTGGCAATCCCAAGATACAAATTATACAGGAAGGACCGTAAGGAGGGGAGGGGAGGGGAGGTGGGGTGGCAGTCTATGTGAGGGACGGGATCAAATGCATAAGGGACGAGGGAGAAGAAAGGAGAACAGAGGCAATCTGGATGCAGCTCCTAGACTCAAGCGGTAGGAAATTGAGGTTTGGGGTGGTATACAGGCCGCTGTCCCAGTCGGAGGAGCTTGACAGGGAGTTAGCAGGACAAATCAAAAAGCTATGTAGAAAAGGGAAGGTGGCCATCGTGGGGGATTTCAACTTGCCAGGGGCTGACTGGAGCATTCCGGTCACCCCCACTGCTAGGGAGCAAGTGCTCATGGATGCAATCCAGGAGGGTCTCCTGACACAGTTGGTTACTCTACCTACTAGGCTAAAGAATACTTTAGATCTGGTACTGTTGAATGGGGAGGCAGTGATGGAAATAAAGGTAGAGGACCCACTAGCAGAAAGTGATCACCAAACGGTGTGGTTTAATATCATGATGTGCGGGGAGCCACAGAAATCAGTTACTCAGGTGGTAAACGTCAGGGGGGTGGACTTTGGAAGGATGCAGAAAGTACTGAAAGGGAAACTGGAGGGCACAAGGCAGGAGATGGACTTGGAGCAGAAATGGGATATTATTAAACGAAGAGTTACAGAGGCAACAGAAGCCTGTACCAAGGCACAGAGTAAGAGGAGCAGAGCAAGAAAACCATGCTGGTTGAACAGCGAGGTTGTGAGGGCAAAACAAGAGGCACACCAGAGGTTTAGGAGGATGCGGAAGGAAATGGACACGGAGGAATATGCAAGATGGTCCAGGGAGGTGACCAGAAAAGTGAGAGAAGCCAAGGCCCAGAGGGAGCGGAGATTAGCACAGGGAATTAATGGGGGGGGGGATGACTTTTTCAGATACATCAGGGAAAAAAGGAAGTGCAAGGAGACAATAGTGAGGATAAAAAGGAGTAAGCAGTGGACAGAAAAGGGGGAGGAGCAGGCAGAAGCACTCAATGAATACTTCTGCTCAGTGTTCACAGAAGAAAAGGTGGGACCGCTACTAGCATGGGCTAGGGGGGTGGGCACAGGGGGAGAGGAGGCAACAGATGGAAGAATTGAGGCAAATAGAGTCCTAGAGGGACTGAGGGCACTGAAGGTAGACAAGGCACCAGGGTCGGATGGTATCTACTCCAGGGTGCTGAGGAAGATGGCGGAGGTGTTGGCGGATCTGTACAGCACCTCACTGGAGTCGGGATGTGTGCCACTGGACTGGAAGATGGCACGTTGTAGTACCATTACGCAAGAGCGGGCCAAGGGATGAACCGGGTAATTATCGTCCAGTAAGTCTCACCTCCATAGTGTGCAAACTCATGGAAACGATGCTAAAGGAAAGATTGATGTCGTACCTGGAGGACAGTGTCCTCCAGGATGTGAGGTAGCATGGGTTTGCTTCAGGAAAGTCTTGTCAAACCAACCTCATACAATATTATGACTGGGTGACAGGTGAGCTGGATAATGGTCATGCGGTGGATGTTCTTTACTTGGACTTCAGCGAGGCCTTCGATTCGGTGCCTCATGGGTGGCTTGGGGGGAAGCTAACTGATGTAGGGGTAGGGGCAAAAATGATAAACTGGATTACAAGCTGGCTGAGTGGCAGGCTGCAACGGGTGGTGGTGAGAGGGGAGCTCTCAACTCCAAGGCCGGAAACGAGTGGGGTGCCACAGGGCTCTGTGTTTGGGCCAGTATTGTTTGGGCTCTTCATATCAGACATTGCACACGGGGTGGTAAGCAAGGTAAGTCTGTTCACTGACGACACCAAAATCGGAGCAGTGGTGGATGGAGAGGAGGGATGGAAGCAACTGCAGGGGGACCTATGCAAGCTACAGGAGTGGTCAGAGAGGTGCCAGCTGGGGTTCATTGCAAAGAAGTGTAAGGTTATGCACTTTGGGGTGAAGAACCCAAGGACAGAATACTGACTGGGAGGTTAAGCTGGGGATCACTGAGGAGGAGAAGGACCTAGGGGTATTGATAACAGGGACCATGAACAACACTGCCCAGTGCATGAGAGTGGCTGCAAAAGGGAACAAAATGCTGGGGTGCATAGCGATGAGGTTTTTGTCCAGGCGAAGAGAGGTGATCTTGTCCCCTACAGGTCGCTGTTAAGGCCGCACTTAAGAGTATTGTGCGCAGTTTTGGAGGCCATACCTAGAGCATGATATCAGGCTACTGGAGGGGGTGCAGAGGACAGCAACTAAAATGATATGTGGAATGGAGGTGACAGACTATGACAGCAGGCTGGGAGACCTGAATATGTACATCTTGGAGGATAGAAGAGACAAGGGAGACATGATAGAGACATTCAAGTAGCTGAGGGGAATCAATAAGAATGGGGCAGATGGGGTCATTAAGTTAAAGAGGGAGAGGATCACCAGGGGGCACGGGCTAAGAATAGAGGGGGGGAAGACTTGGGAAGGAAATGAGGAGATACTATTTCATAGAGAGGGTGGTAGAAATACAGCCCTACCAGAATGGGTGGTATCATGTAAATCTGTGAACAGCTTCAAAAGGGCAGGGAACAGGGACAGCGAGGTGGGGAGGTGGGGGTGGCAGGGATGACAAAGGGGGGGTTGGGCAGCTGCAAACTAGGGGTGTTGGCTGAACACTCGAGCATACTTAGACAGACCGGGTGGCCTGTTTCCGCTGGCACATTCGTATGTTCATATGTAATATGAGGGAGCCATTGTGTTTATCTGTGAGTCTTTGCAGTCCAGAGTTATCCATATGTAAGTCAGTCTGTAATTAAGAGCTGGGAGCAGCCATATGTTTTAGGCTCCTAAAAGGAAATTATGTCACTGAGGATCTTGGCCCTCCTTTGACTGTATGTTAAATAGGAAATCTTCTGTTTTATTAAGTGTGTTTTAAGGTGTTATTACAAAACAAGTACTATAAATATAGAAAGTGCAGTATGTGCATTGAAACTAGTGAGTTATGGGGGGGCACTGTGGAGCCCGAGCAATATGGCAGATATTTGATCACTCTCGCCAGCTTGACTTGGCAAACTCTCACACTTTTAAAGTTTACAACTTACTGCCAAGAGCCAAAGTTGGAGGAACGGATATCGGAACCAGCAGTGGAGGCCAAGGGAAATCCACGAAAAGATCAGTACCACGGCACCAGAGCAAAATCCAAAAATGCTCCACCAGCTTCCACCACGTGCTGCGCCTTGAGGAGGCCTGGAAGACAACTCTGAGGTACGGAGGAGGAGGAGGAGACTCTGCAAACTATTGGGGCAAAACTAACGAAACTCGTCAAGTCGGTGACAGTACTCTCCGATACATCTGATGGGCTCAACAATCGGGTCGTTACACTTGAAATGACCATGGAAGGGACCCAAACCACTGCCTCAATGCATCTAAGAGGGCTGATGCAGCGATGGGTGCCGTGTCCACCATAGTGAAAGAGAGCAGTCACTGGAAGGCCCGCATTGAAACCCTTGAGAACCAGATCAGAGCTCCTAACTTAAGAATTTTGGGGATTCCGGAGGAAGCTGAGTGGGGATAGCCTTTTACTATTTCTCCAAGAATGGTTTAACCAGCAATTTGGGTCGATGCTCAACTCAAAGCTCACCAATTTCAGAGGGCTTATAGAGTTTCACCTCGTGGGCGAGTGGAAGTCCAGGACACACCTCGAGCCATAATTTTGGTGACAGACAGGGCAGCAACAAGGGATTTTATTCCAAACCTGTCTAGAAGAAAAAAGGAACTTCTTTATTACGGCCACCGAATAAATATGTATCCAGACATTAGCTATGTCACCCGCCAGAAACGCAAGCGCTTTGATGGATTAAGAGCTATGCTCCGTGAAGCTTCAATAGTACACGGCATGATCTTTCCTGCGCGACTGAGGATCGCCCATTGTGGGAAGGTGCATCTTTTTTTTGGAGCCTGCTAAAGCCTTTAAATGGGCGCATAGACGTGCTCTTCCCACAAGAAAGCAAGATAAATCTGATCAGCAGTCTTCGGAGGACGAGGAGACTTGGACTTTAACTGCTGATCTGGCGGTGGCCTGATTTGTCCCTCTTCAGGTACTCTGGTGTTCTTTAGAAAGTACTGAATTGAATTCCTCCCTTGTTACCAACAAGATCATTATAGAACTGTTCTATGTTAAAAATGGACAGTGCTGGAGACATCTACGTCTTACATGGACTTATATTAGTTACTCTTAAATCTAACTACTTAAAATTTAAATCCTATCTCAAATGGCTAATTTTGGTTAAAAGTTTGCTAATAGCTTTGGGACTTTTCACTTTGGTGGATCAAAATACAGGGTTGCACAGAACTTGTGCTTGACTATGTTGATGCCTGGTTACCAGTACCATCTGGTGTGGTGAAGGACATTCATTTATTATATTTTTTGATAACTTCCACGCTGTTCATGGGCTCCTTTAAATTAGCTGTTTGGGGTATTTCAGACATTAAGAAACCCTGCTGATGACAGTTCTCCTTTAAAATAGTATGCATTTCATAAGATAGTCAATGAAAATTTCTTAAATGTCTGGGTGGATAAGGGCATAAACATCATAGGGGATTTCACTGACAAATCGTATGATGTCCTTTTCCCAAATCCAAACTAAATTTGGTTTAAACAGAATTCGTCTTTTTAGATATCTTCAGATTAGATCTGCACTCATTGATACATTAAGCAAATCAATAAGATCAGAAAATCATTCAGAAATACACGATGTACTCTCTGTAGTCAAAACTAGAACAAAACTAATTTCACAAATCTATAAAATAATTATGAATGACCAAAAAAAAATTATTTGGTAAGCTGAAAGTGGGATGGAAAAAGGTACTCAAAGTAACTTAGTTGAGAAAAGACAGAAAAGGCCAAAGGCCCATGAAGTCCGTCTCCCACTCCAAGTGGGCAAAATGACAGAAGCCTTAAATAGCAGTCTAGCTCACGTTTAAATGTCTCAAGTGAATAAATCTCTACAAAGTTTTGCAGTAAACTATCCATGCTTTAGTTACCCTAATGGTAAAGTAGTGTCTGCGTTTCTTGGTATTGCTGTACGGCACCTTCAATTGTTTGTTATGTGATCTTAAATTGAAGGGTCTATTGCTAAAGGATAAACCACACTGGTTCATTAAGTCTGGATCTTGTAATACCTTGAATAGAAACAACAGATCACCATGCAATCTTCTGTCCTCTAGAGAGACCAAATTTAATGCTGACAGCCGTGTTTCATAGGTCAAATTTTTTTAAAATCGAGGGATCATTCTAGTGGCTCTCCTCTGCACACTCACTAACATTTTATGTCTCCCTTTAAATATAGTGACCAGAACGACGGAGAGCTGTAATCAAGGTGAGGTCTAATGTAAGATCTATATAAGGGAAGAATACACCGTTTGTTTTTTGAAATAAAATAAATCTTTATGTTATGTAACAGTCTATTGGATGTGAGTACAATTATTTTACAATGTGATGTAGATGACAATGAATTATTAACTAGGACTCCAAGATCACGCTCATTATGTGCAGAGTTCAATGATGCCCATTCAACTTGTATGTAAGGAGAGGGGTTTTCTACCTAAATGTAGGACAGAATATTTTATGCAATTAAATTCCATCCTGTTGGCCAAGGCCCAGAAAAAAAAACTTTCTGGGAATCATAGGTCTGTACCTGTTAATCTTGAAAAGATTAGAATGTTCATTAAAACTCATTTGTTCCCATAGACACCATATGGCGTCTGAACCATCCATTACTGGAATGGACCCAAAATGGCCACTGGGAGCAAATGAGTTAACATTTTTTTTTTTAATATTCTTTTTTCTTCCCTAGCCCTATCCTCCAGTCTCCCCAGCCTTTTCATCCCAGTGTCCTCCAAGACATACCTCTGTCTGTCTTGTTCCCGCAGGGCTTACCCCACCAGCGGGTTCAGCAGAGTCCCCCAAACCCCACCAGAGACAGGATCCAGTTAGCTCAGACTTCTTTGCCTGGATCACCAGGTGCAGGGCATGTGGGAGATCAGTGTTATCCTACTGGTCAGCATGGTTTTCTCCTTTTCTGTGCCCCTCAGGAGGTGCGGACGTACAATGCTGTCACAATGCATGCCACATGCTCCCACATGATGTGCATCAACAGTCACCGCACCTCTCATCCATCCTAATAGCCTAGCCTGCCCCACCCCTAGTCTCCATCAGAGGTCAGGTGAGCAGTGGGATCCACCCCCTCAAGCCCCAGAGGAGGGGAGCAGTCCATTGGACACTTGCTCCCCCTTCCCCAGCCGGCCCTCCGACTTCCAAGTTCGCTACCTAACTCCAGTCATCGGCATTGTAGGCAGTAGATATGAGCAACCTTGCCATAAACACGTGCACCAGATACCATACATAATATAGAAAAAGAATAATCAGCATTTATATAGCGCTTTTCTTATACAATGTATCCCAAAGTGCTTTCCAAGCAACGCTAGACTGTACACTGTGCACCAGATATCATACACAATACCTGCCATGTATGGAACTTTATACTTAATATCTGCAATGCACAGGATATTATACAAAACCGCCATGCACTGGATACCATACATAATACCCGCTGGCACTGACTATCATACATAAACCAGGCAGCCACTGCATATCATACATAATACCCACCATGCACTACATACCATACATAACACATGCCATGCACCATACCTGCCATGCACCAGACACCATACATAATACTTGGTATGCTCTGGATATCATACATATTATCTGCCAGGAACCAGATACCACGCATAATACCTACCAGGCACCAGATACCATAACACAATACCTGCTAGGCACTGTATACCATATACAATACATGCTGCCCACTGGATATTGTACATAATACATGCTGTGCATCAGATACGTACAATACCTGCCATGCACCAAATACCATACAAGATATCTGACAAGCACTGGATACCATACATGATACCTGCCATGCACTGGATACCATACATAATACCTGCAGTGAACTCAATAACATACATATTACATGCCGTGCACCAGATACCCAACATAATACCCACATGCACCAGACACCATACATTAACAGCTGCTGTGCACTGGATGCCACACATAATACCCAGCAGGCACTGAATATCATACACAATACCTGCTAGGCAATGCATACCATACATTATAGCTGCACATTCGAGCAGACTTGAAAGACCTCTAGGCCTTTATCAGCTGGCAAATTTCGTATGTTCGTAATACATGCAGTGAACTGGATATTGTACATAATACATGCTGTGCACTGGACATCATACCTGCCATGTACCAAATATCATACATAATACCCACAATGCACCAAATACCATACGTAATACATGCCATGCACTGAATACCATACAGAACACCTGCAAGGCACCAGATACCATACATAATACCTGCCAGGCACTGTAATACTATACATAATACCCACAGTGCACAGAATACCATACATAATACATGCCATGCACGGGATACCATATGTACTATCCACAGTGCACCCGATACCTATATATTGCATGCATGCTGTGCACCAGATATCATACATAGTACCCCCAGTTAACCAAATACCACACATAGTACATGGTGTGCACTGAAGACCATACATAATGCCCAGAATGCACTGGCTACCATACATATCACATGCCATGCACCAAATAATACATACTATGCACCAGATACCCTACATAATATCCACAGTGCACCTGACACCATACATAACACAACTCGTGCACCAAATACCATGCATAATACACACTGCGCTATGGGTACCATACATGACACAGAGTGTGCTAGATAACGTAATACATAGAGTGCACCAGATATTATACATAACACGTGCTGTGTACCAGATACCATATATAATATCCACCAGGCACCAGATACCCTACAAAACACCCACAGGGTACCAAATACCTTGCATAATACCAGCCACGTACCGAATACCATACCAAACAGCAGTGACTGTGGAGGTTTGGGGTTTATGTCGTCAGACCAAACCCTGGCTGGGATACAATGACTACAAGGGGAACACGCACATGCAGTGCCTCCTATGGCAGCTAGCCAGTAACCACTGATGGTATATTGGTGACTATGTGCCGTCAGCTTAGTCTCTGCTTTTAGGGCAGATGGAGATGAGGTGGGCAGGGAATCGGAAGCAAACTAAAAAAGTGCCATTTCATGCAACGGAACACACCAACAGACATCTGATTGCTAAGTCAAACAGCTTCCTAACCTCCAGTGGCGGCAATGAGATCCCTGAGCTGAGATACAGCAAAGGCCTCGAACTGTACTCTAGTGTGTCTGAAGCTCACTGCTGGGCCTGTGGAGCATCCTGTGTCCTAAGATACACAGGAGGCCTCTGGTTGTGCTCTAGGGTGTCTGGCAGAAGTTTCAGGGGTCTACAGGGTGTCCCAGGTCAGCAAGGGGACCCGTCCCAGGATATGCTGGAGGCACAGAACTGTGCTCTAGGGTGTCAGAAGATAGTTCTAAAGTATGTGGAGTGTCTCAGGTAGGCACCAGAGGGACCCATTCCCCAAGATAAATCAGAGGCCTGTGTTTGTATTCTAGACTATCTGAAGATAGTGTCAAGGATCTGCAGTGTCCCAGCCAAGCAGTAGGGGACCCCCTGTGCTGAGATATTTAAACAGCCACCGACAAACCGAGAAGAACTTTAAAAAACATAATATCTGGACACAAAGTAGCTTATATTTTTCATTAGCTCTGTATTTCTTATCCCCATTATTTATTTCTGAGGTCATATGCATGAAAACAGGATAGCTGTTCTTTGAGGGTTCCTCAGATCCTATTGCTTCTCCCCAACCTGATGCCATAATACTCTGCCTATGACATCACACTAATTCCCATGGCAACAGAATGTGATATCACAATATAGCATTATAACTTCAAGTAAGGAATAAGCTATAGAGGCAAATGAACTCTAAGGGATAAAGATCTTGTTTTATGGGAATTTCTCTAATTATAAATAACAAAGAGGAGAAAGTTATAGAAGATACATGAAATACAAACTGAATTGTGTCTAAAAATTATGCTTTCCAAAGTTTTCTCAAAGGCATCAGTTGCTCTTTAAGAGATCTCTAGCTTTGCTCTAGGCTGTCTAAAGGTAGTTCCTTGTCTTATATAATAAGATTTTTATTTGGTATTATTCTCTTCCAGGACCCTGCTCGGCACAGGCTGAGCGACCGGCGCTGATCTCTGCCAGCAGCTCCCCGTCTGAAGCCCTCCCGCCCAGCAAGCTTCCCAGGTATGGTAAATCAAAAACCCATCAGACCCGCAGACTGAAAGCCGCAGCTTTGACTGGCCTTTTCCAACACAAGCTTCATGGCCATTGGCTGATACTTCCCAAGCCTCCTACTGATTGGACTGCGAGTCCTCAGCAGTTCTTTTCAACCTGCAAAGTTCTCTGAGGTGCTTTTTGCTTGTTTTCTCTAAGCACTGTGTCTACCAAAGGAAAATATAGGCTATATTTTGTTTTTAACAAGGCTCAAAGTAATCCCTGTGTAACCTCCTCTTTACTGCCTAAATTTGACCTAGCAATGTAGGATTGCTATGCTGCCTTAAGCTGCTGATTTTGCTTAGCTGATTAGAAAATGTTATGATGTGCTGCTTTAATTAATTGCATAAGCTTTTTATTCTGAAATTTCTGACTTTTGTAATGCCCTAAACTAACTCCCAACTAACCTGCTTCTCTATGCCTCAACACTATCTCTGCCTCACATTCTGACTGTTTTATTCACTCTGTTCCCAGCTACTCTATCACTGTTCACTTTCCTGACTCAAACTGTTTCTTCCTATGGCTCTCCTCTGCGCCATCTCGTCCGTGTAACCCTATCTTTAGTAGCCCAAACACTTTATCTTTAGCCCTCATTCTCTCTCCCCCTTGTTTCTGCAGCCTCTTTTACTGCCGCCCACCCCCACCCCCGCACCATTTCTCTGAACTTGAATCCTTAATCCTCTTAACACCTTTTTAATCAACTAAACCCTTGTTGCACTTACACACATTGCTGGCGCCAGCCCCTGCCCCCACTATCCACTGCGTCTCCAGCAACGCCTTCTTTCTGCCCTACCCAAATCCTTTGTTCCCTCTACCTCTTGGACTTCCCACCTATTAAGCCCAGCCAGCACTAAGCATTTAACTATTGCCTTCCTGACACTCTCTCGCTCGCTTTTCCAGGACCCCACTCGGTACGGGCCATGCAACCAGCACTGATCTCTGCCGGCGGCTCCCCTTGTGAAGCCCACCTGCCCAGCAAGCTTCCCAGGTATGATAAATCAAAAACCGTCAGACCCGCAGACTGAAAGACGCAGCTTTGATTGGCCTTTTCCAACACAAGCTTCGCGGCCATTGGCTGCTGTTTCCCAAACCTCCTCCTGATTGGACTGTGAGTCCTCGGTGGTTCTTTCAACCTGCCGAGGTCTCTGAGGCACTTTTCGCTCACCTTCTCTAAGCGCTGTGCCTACCAAAGAAAAATCTAGGCTATATTTTGTCCCGCCCACCTTCTCTGATCCCGGCCTCTATTAAATACTCTCCCTCACCCTTTTTTACTCCGACTACCTTCTCCTCTCCCCACTACTCTCTACAGTTACTGCATAAATTAAGGGAAAGGGCACACCCTTCCCTTAAAGGAGCATCTGAACCCCTCTAGGCTGCATCTTCTGTCTGTCACGCTCTCGTGACTTGCTCCCTTTGCAGGAGCCCTTACCCATTCTCTTAACCATTAAATGCATGACGGGAATTTAATCCCCTTTCCTCCCAGAGACTACTTCTCGCGCTCCACAGCAACAGGAAATGATGAAGCTTCTACTAAGCCTCTCAATTCTATTAATATGCTTTTCCAGCCCAATTACCCCCTCCTCTGTACAGCCTAACTGCAGAGCCCAGGATAACCCATCATCCAACTTTACTACAAGCACCCCAAGATCAACATCAGCCCTCCTATCCACTCCATTTGATGACTGCTACAGTAAATCCTGTTTAGATCCACCTCAGCACAGCAGCGCCTACCCCCTCCCTCCACCCCTCACTAATCTACTCCTAACAAGCAAAAACCCCAAGAGAACCCATGTATGCAAAAGTCGCTTGCAAGCCATAAAGCAACTCAAGCTGCAAGCAACTCGGCTGCTCTGGCTACTCTTACTCCTATCTGGGAACATGCACACTAACCCAGGCCCCAGGGCATGAAAACTGGTGTGCCAGTGAAGCAAAATCATCTCAAGATCACTTCTATCAACATCTGCAGCTTGTCTGCCAAACTTGATTCCCTACAAGTGTGGGTAACCGAATACAACCCAGACATCTTATCTGTAGTAGAAACATGGCTTACCCCTAGAACACCTGACATTGACATCCATCTGGATGGTTACAAATACTTTAGACTGGACAGAGTCAGAAAACATGGGGGGGGGGGCTCTGTAGTTTATATCAAAGATCACCTGCAGGGTCAAGCCCCCCCACCAGTAAAATCAGGCAGCAATATCAAAATTCTGCCATTCAAAATAATCCTTGGGGCAAATGGAAAGAACCTTACCTTAATCTCCACCTATATCCCACTCAAAGACCAGGCAACAGGATTTAATGCACTCATTTAAATACCTCACTGACCATCATCTAAACTCAGAGGTAACTGTAGTAGGTGATCGCAATATAAACTGGCTGTCCCTGGATGCTGCAACATACAGAGATGCCATCAGCTCCTTAAATATCTCCCAGCTAATTGAAACTCTGACACGCATCAGCTACCAAACTGGATCCAGTATTCTGCTGGAGTGGCTACTGACCAACTACCCAGAATGAATTACCAGCTCAGTCGTCCTCCCTGACACCATAAGCAACCACTCCCCCATCCTCTGCACATGGTCGAATAAGTCTCCAGAACTACCAGCTAAAGAGGTGACTACCAGAGTCCTACAAAAAGGGCAACTAGGTCCCCAAAAAGAACACCTCTGTCAACTTGATTGGTCCCCCCTACTGAACAATTGATGTTGACAAGGCATTAGACTACTTCATCAAGGCCTTCAACTCAGCTTGCGATATCTTTGCACCCCTCACCACTAGAAAGATAAGAGGCTCCCACAAGACGTGGATAACCCCATCACTCACTGATCTCATGCATACCAGAGATAACCTCTGGCATACAGCAAAAAGCACGGGCACAGAGTCTGACCTCCAAAACTACTGGACAGCCCACAATAAATGTACTCAAGCAATTCGTCAGACCAAAATCACGCTTCTACAGGCCCAAACTGGACAATTCCTAGGGTGACAGCCCCAAATTCTGGGTAAATATAAAAACACTAACAGGGGGCCCTAATCTAACTCCTCCTGACCTACTAAACCTGAAAGAGAACCCAAGACCCAAAAAACATTGCAAACACCTTTAATACAGCTTTCACTGACCTCAGTGAAGTGCTCCCACACAGCTACCTCAACCCTGTCACTAATGCCCAAAGTACAACAGCAGCTGTCCCCACTCCTGACCAGGATACCCTTACCCCCACCATTCTATCTCAGAGTTATCAAAAACATTGAAGCCAGAAAATATCTACTGTAGGTACTTCACAAATCTAGTAATGACGGCTTAGATTTGAAACTACTAACACTCGCCACAGATGAGGTCCTAGCCCCCTTAACAAGAATTCTCAACCTCTCGCTTATCTCAGGTCAGTTCCCCAAACTCTGGAAAGCAGCACTTGTAATGCCTGTCTTCAAAAGCAGAGACAAATACATCCATACTAACTACCGGCCAATCTCAATTCCACCCCCAATCTCCAAAGCCCTGGAACAAATAGTTTACAACCAACTAATCGACCACCTCAATAAGTACCAAATTCAGTGCCAAGAATAGCAAGGATTTCATAAACTTCACAGCATGACGACTGCCCTAGTTGAATTCACCGGCTTCATACATGACTCACTGGATCGAGCACACAATGGCCCTGTCCACACTGCAGCCCGAAAACCCTTCTGTAACGTTGCAGAGGGTGTAAACCGGATCGGTAACGCCGTGCATTTACACTGGTAACGTTACAGGAGGCGCCAGATCATAGAAACCACCTGGCGAGGTGGTTTCCACAATGGTTATGAACCGGTCTCGCCTGGGACCGCTACTGGGGTAGTGGACTGCCAGTAATGGTCCCCTGCAGGGCTCAAAGTGCAGCGTGAGTTGCATTAGGATCGGACGCTGCAACGGCCGCCCAGATCCCTATTGTGACTGCCAAAGCCGGTCCAGAACAGACACCACCGAGGTGTGGACGCACTGCACCGCCCACGGCCATAACGGATTGCATCCGCTACTGGGCTAGTGTAGTGGACGGGCCTTAGTGGGGCTAGCTTATTGACCCACTAGGCCTTTGATACAATTAATCATGAACCCTACTAGCCCAACTACAGGAGGCCACCGTGTCCCCCACCAACCTGAACTGGTTCCACAGCTATCTCTCTGGCCGAGTCCAACAGGTTAAAATTGGCAAAAATCTCTCTGACAAACAGAAAGTTAGTACAGGTGTCCCCCAAAGGTCCATATTAGGCCCGTTACTGTTCAGCCTTTTTCTGAACAATCTCCCCAAAGTATACCATGACAAAATCCTGTTGTATGCGGATGATGCTGTCCTCTACTCTAGCCACCCTGACCTCGTTTCCCTTGAACAAAGCCTTCAGTGTAATTTCATACTGGTTGAAGACTGGTTTACCAATGCACGGTTACTACTCAATTATAAGAAAACCAAAACCATACTTTTCTCTTACCCCCACAACAAAAATAAATCAGCCCATCTAACTATCTGCAACAAACAAAATGAACCTCTGGAGATGGTGCACAATTTCAAATACCTAGGAGTTGTATTGGATAGCACCCTATTGTACACACAGCATGTTGACAATGACTCTAACACTGTGAGCAGGAAAATTGGACCACTATATAGGACAGACATTGCCTCGCTCCCGAAGCTCTCTAAACTAGGGGAGCAGATGGACGGAAGGTCAGAGAAGGGGAGATAGGGGAGCTAAACACATGGCTCAAGGGCTGGTGCCAGGAAAAAGGACATAGATTTGTAGGGAACTGGCAACAGTTCTGGGAGCGAAAGTTCTTTAAATTTGATGGACTGCATCTGACTAAGGAGGGAGTCAGTGCATTGGGGCAGAAGTTTGACGTCTTTGCAGAATATTTAAACTAGCAAATGGGGAGAGGGGTGCAGCACCCCGTACGTCGAATGGGAAGAACACCCCTCCCCCCTCAGCTAGTGGTCAAACAGGATTCAGCATGTTTGCGGCTCATTTGCATCACCAGGTAAGAAAAAAAGTTCGTCTCCCCATACGACGCACAGGGTAATGCCAAACTTCACCCAACAACTAACACACCAAAATCTGGCCAATGGAAAATCATGTACACAATGCTCACAGCCTGGGAAATAAGATCCCAGACCTGCAGGCAATAATGTCAGAGGCTAAACTGGACATAGTAGCAATTAGTGAGACGTGGGTTTACCAGTAACCACACTTGGGAGACTTCAGTACCTGGCTATGTATTGTTCAGAAGAGACCGAGGTGCAAAAAGGGGGGGAGGAGTGGCCCTGTATGTCAATGAAAATATCAAAGCTACAGAAATTCAGAATACACATAAGGAGCCATAAGAACTGTGGGTCATAGATACATAGACAGTGTCGGCAGATAAGGGCCTATGGCCCACCCAGTCTGCCCATTTGAGCTTGTAAGTTCAGTTTGTTTTCCTAGAAGTCTATTTCCCCTTACCCCTGACCTCTAGAATTCCTTTATGTCTATCCCATGCATTCTTAAATACCGTGATTGTTTCAGCCCCCACCACTTCCTCTGGCAGGGTGTTCCACTTGTCCACCACCCGCTCTGTGAAGAAATTCTTTCATGTTTCTCTGAATCGCCCTCCCTCCAACTTCATCCCATGCCCTCTAGTCCTGAAACATCTTTTTTCAAAATAGTGTTTTCCTGCACCCTGTTCCTCCCTGTAAGATACTTGTTTGTCTCTATCATATCCCTCTCTCCCTCCTCTCCTCCAGGAGTACATGTTCAGTTCCTTCAACCTGTCTTCATAGGACTTGTGATGCAATCCATGCACCATCTTTGTTGCCCTCCTCTGAACCTTCTCTACCCTGTCTATGTCCTTACGTAGGTATGGTCTCCAGAACTGTACACTGTACTCCAGGTGGGGCCCCTCAGTGTCTTGTATAGGGAATTATGACCTCCCTTTTCCTGCTGGTGATGCCCCTGCCTATACATCCCAGCATCCTATTTGCTTTACCTGATGCCTTGTCACACTGTTTCCTACCTTGAGGTCATCAGAGATGACAACCCCAAGATCCCTTTCCTGCTTGGTGCATGCCATATCCTCACCCCCAACTGATATATTGTGCCAGGGTTTTGTGCCCATACATTATCTTGCACTTCTTTGCATTGAATTTCAACTGCCAAACCCTTGACCATTCTTCAAGTTTCTGCAGGTCCCTTCTCATTCTGTCTACACCCTCTGGTGTGTCTACTTTGTTACAGAGCTTTGTGTCATCAGCGAACAGTGAAATTCTGCCTTCTAGATCCTGTGCAATGTCACTGATGAAGATGTTGAATAGGACCGGTCCCAGCACTGATCCCTGTGGTACCCCACTGGTCACTTCTTCCTCTGTGGAGTGACAGCCATTTACCACCACCCTCTGTGTCCTGCCACCCAGCCAGTTACCTACCCACCACACTACTGTCCTGCCCACACCCATATTCCCCAGTTTGTGTAATAGTCTTCTATGTGGCACAGTGTCAAAGTCCCTGCTGAAGTCCAGATAGGCCATGTCCACTGCCCTCCCCTGATCCACCTCCCTAGTCACCCAGTCAAAAAATTCAATGAGGTTGGTCTGACATGACCTCCCCCTGGTGAAACCATGCTGCCTTGGGTCCTGTAGTCCATTGACAGCCAGATGTTCCACCAATCACTCCTTCAGTAGTGCTTCCATGATCTTTCCCACTACCGAGGTGAGGCTGACTGGTCTGTAGTTCCCTGCTTCCTCTTTATTCCCACTTTTGTATAAGGGGACTACATCTGCTGTCCTCCAGTTTTTGGGTACCTCCCCTGTTTCCAGTGATTGGCTAAACAGGATAGCCAGAGGTTCAGCCACCACCTCTTAGTTCTTTAAGGACCCTGGGGTGCACCCCATCTGGCCCCATTGCTTTATCAACTCTTATTACTTCCAGTTCCTTCAGGACCCTTTCTCGTGTAAAGGGACTTGTGTCCATTTCTGCACCATTCTCACCCCTTGTACTCCCTTCAGACCCATTATCCCCCTCTTCCTTAGTAAAGACTGAGCAAAAATACCTGTTCAATATGTCAGCTTTACTGTTGTCATCCTCCACGCGGCTCCCATCCTCCCCCTTCAGTCTCACTATCCCTCCCTTTGTCTTTCTTTTTTCACTTATGTACCTGTAAAAGGTTTTGTCCCCTTTACCCACTGATTTTGCAATGTGTTCTTCTGTCTGAGCTTTGGCTTCCCTTACTGACTTCCCTGCCTCCCTTTGTTTCTCCTGGTACTTCTCCCATCCCTTCTGCCTGTGTCTTTTGTATTGCCTGAATGCAATCTTTTGGCTTTCACTTTCTTTGCTACCTCTTTGGAAACCATAATGGTCTCCTCTTCCTTTTCCTCTTGCTAACCTGCTTAATGCATAATTCTGTTGTTCTTATAATCCCCATTTTAAATACTGCCACTGTTCCTCAATCCCTGATTCCTGTCCCATTCCCTTAATGCCTCTTTCAAGTATCTCCCCATTTTCCCAAAGTCTGCCCCTAAAATCCAGGATACGTGTTTTGTGTGGTTTGTTCTGCTCTTTCTGTGATTTCAAACCACAATGACTGGTGGTCACTGTTACCCAGGTGCTCCCCCACTGTTACCCCCATCACACTGTCCCTGTTTGTGAGCACAAGGTCCAGTATTGCCTTCTGCCGAGTTGGTTCCATGACCAGTTGCTTGAGGAAGGCACCCTGAAGGGAGTCCAGGATAAATCTGCTCCTAGTTGATGCTGCTGCTGGGATGCTCCAGTCCACGTCTGGAATATTGAAGTCTCCAACCAGTACTACCTCACCTTGTCTGCCATCCTTTGGATGGCTAGCATCAACTCCCTATCTGTTTCTTCCTCCTGGGCTGGTGGTCTATAGACCACACCTGTGCGGATGGCTGGCCCCATTTTCCTTTCCAGCTTAACCCACAGTATCTCTCCCCATTTTGTTCCTCCTGGATCTGTGTGGCCTTATGTCATTTTTCACATACAGTGCCTCCTCCTCCTTCCTGCCTGCTCTGTCTCTTCTGAATATGTGTAGCCAGGTATGGTCATCTCCCAGTCATGGTTATCATTACACCAGGTTTCACTGATGGCCACAATGTCCAGGTCTGACTGTACCATGACAGCCTCCAGATCTTCCATCTTGTTGCTAAGGCTCTTGGCATTTGCACACATGGCTTTCCATGATTTGACCTCCCTAGACTGCTTCACTGTTCTACTCCAGCCCCTTCCTTGGTTGTCATTTATCCCTGGTTCTCCTTGCTGTCTGCCCTTCTGCTGAATTTTGCCCCTTTTCTGCTTATCCACCTTTTGGACACTAATCTCCATCTTTGCACACTGCTTTTGCAGAGATAGCCCTCCTCTGGTTCACTGGTTCCACTGCTAGCTGTGGGGGTGAGCAAGTAGGTACCCTCCTTGCTTTGGCCTGCCACCCCTTTGCTAGTTTAAATGCTTTATCCAATGTAGCATTTAAACTTATCATTGAGTGCTTGATTCCTCCAGGATGGATGCAGGCCGTCAGGCTTGAACAAACCTCCATCCCTCCAGGTGGGTCCCCAGTCACCAATGAATCCAAACCCTTCCTCACAGCACCAGTTCTTCAACCATGAGTTAAAGTTCCTGGTGCATGCACTCCTATGCTCTCCCTTGCCTCTCACAGGTAGTACTTCTAAGAAAGTGACAGAAGTAGCTACTTGCTTGAGACCCCTTCCCAGTTTCCTAAACTCTTCCTGAACTTCCTTTGGCTCCCCATTTGCCAAGTCATTAGTACCTAGGTGGATAATGACATCCAGCTCACCCTCCCGTCTTGCTTTCCCAGTGATGCCCAGTATCTTCCTTCCATCCCTCCATGCCGTGGCACCTGGTAGGCACCTCACCTCCCTGTCCTCCCCCTCCTGTGTTCCTAGCTGGATCCCTCTTATGATGGAGTCCCCCACCAGGATTCGCTTCCTCCTCCTCCTCTGGGGTCCATTGCTTTCCCCACTGAGGTCACCTCCTTGGCTAACCTCCACATCCTTTCCTTCCACTTCTCTGGGTACCTCTATTTGGTTGTCCTCATTTGCCAGTGTGGCATATGAGTTCTTGAGAGGAATAGGATCTGGGATGTGCCTCTGCCTGACTGCTCTAACCCTCCCTGAGCCCACTGTCATCCAAGTGCTCCTCGTTCCCGGCATCCTTGAGGCAGCTGCATTGGACTGGGTGGTCCCTGGATAGGGTGATGGTACTCCTGACCCAGTTTACTCTGCTCTGAGTCTGGCTACCTCATCCCACAGTCCAGAGAGATGCATGCAGATAGGGCAGCACCTCAGTGTCCAGAAGGTCTGCCTGAATATGGCTGCCCCACAGCCACTGCATTGCACCACTCCCCACATTATACTGCAATTCCACTACTTGTCTGCTACTGAAGCTCTCTTAGTTCTCTTTTTATTAATTTACAGTACTAAAAATCCTGTAACTGATCCTCAGATATATATATTTTTTTTTTTAAGGAAAAAGAAACCAATAAATAAATAAATGAGTCAAAACACTTGTCGTGCTGAGGGTGGTCTTCTTCCTCTTATGCCCTCCTACTTCACACCTCTTGCTATACCCTGTGTTTAGCTCCTGTCAATCAGATTTATCAGGCATATAATGAAGAGTTGGGGAAGGTGGAGGGGAGCTAAAATTTGCAGCAATTAAAGACAGCACAGAATTACACCACCACTATGTTTTAAATTTTCAACAGCCCAAAAACAATTATAAGTAAAGACAACAAAGAAAGAAAGTATAGTGTCACTACAAGCCTACAATCTAAGTTTAAAAGAAAAATACCTATTACCAGTTACTCTAAAGCACTGAATTGAATATGTTTCCTTCCTTCTCCTTCTGGCTTCTTCTGAGAAAAATAAACCTCTGTTTGCTACTTTAACTCTGACTAAGCCCCACCTCCAGTTATCACGTAGCTGAGGTCAGAGGCCGGACAATTAACACCCTTCACCCAGCTACAGGACAGTCAGACAAGCCAAGATAAAATTTGCAGCAATTAAAGACAGCACAGAATTACACCACCACTATGTTTTAAATTTTCAACAGCCCAAAAACAATTATAAGTAAAGACAACAAAGAAAGAAAGTATAGTGTCACTACAAGCCTACAATCTAAGTTTAAAAGAAAAATACCAATTACCAGTTACTCTAAAGCACTGAATTGAATAGGTTTCCTTCCTTCTCCTTCTGGCTTCTGGAAACAGGAAATGGGACAGCCATAAGAACTGGGGTTGTCCACAGGCCCCCAGACCAGGGGGAGGACAGAGACACATTACTGTTAGAAGATATACAAAACATGACAGCTAAAGGGGAGGTTCTGATAATGGGAGACTTCAACATGCCGGATACAGTTTGGTCACTACTAGCAGGAACATCTGTCAGAACTAGACACATAGTGGATTCCCTGCAGGGGGAGGGCCTCAAACAACTGGTACAGCAGCCCACAAGAGACAGGGCTATCCTAGATCTAGTACTGACTAACGGGAAGGTATCACAGATCTCCAGGTAGAAGGTCACCTGGGGGCCAGTGACCATCACATGGTATGGTTCAATTTGGCTACTACATCTAAATCATCCCATTCCAAGGCAAAATATGGGACTTCAGAGGAGCTGACTTTGATAAGATGGCCAACAGAGTTACGCTAGCCCTGGCAAAAGAAACACAGGTGAGGGGTACAGGCAAAGTGGGCAAGCATTGAGGATGCAATACTTAGCAACATCCCATTGTGTTAGACAGAAAAGGAAGTGCAAAGAAGGAAACCACTTTGATTCTCAAATACAGTAGCAGAAAGGTCAGAGCCAAAGGCTGGCCTTCAGGAAATATAAGGAACACAGCGGGATGAAGATAGGAGGCATACCAAACTGCCCTAAGGGAAGCAGGAAGGCAGTAAGGCAGGCAAAGTCCCAAACTGAGGAAACACTAGCACAACAGTAAAAGAAGGTGACAAGACTTCTATAGATACATTAGTGAAAGAAGAAAGTCCAGAGGGGATTACTAAGCTTAATGGAGAAAAGGAGCATGTGAGGAGGAGGACCCTGTAAGGCATCTATCCTAAATAGATACTTTTGCTCAGTATTTACTGAAGAGAAGGTAGGCAGGGCCCACAGCTCAACATCGTGGACACAGGGGAGGAGGTGAGCACTACTCCCTTCACAAAAGAAAGGGTCCTACAAGAGCTTGCTAAGCTCAGGGTGGATAAGGCAATGGGACCTGATGGCATACATCCCAGGGTACTTAAGGAGCTAAAGGTGGAACTAGCAGAGCCATTAGCAGAACTGTTTAGTGAGTCTCTGAGCACAGGAGAGGTCCCAGAAGACTGGAGAAGGGCTCATGTGATCCCGCTCCACAAGAGTGGTAGCAGGTAGGAGGCAGGGAACTACAGACCAGTCAGTCTTACCTCAGTAGTGGGCAAGATTATGGAGGCACTCCTTAAGGAAAGGATAGTGCAACACCTGGAATCCATAGGGCACAGGATCCAAGACAGCATGGGTTTACAAAAGGAAGGTCCTGTCAAACTAATCTCATAGATTTCTTTGACTGGGTAACCCGAGTGGTGGACCAAGGGGGAGCAGTTGATGTCGCCTACCTTGACTTCAGCAAAGCTTTTGATACTGTTCCACATAGAAGATTGATAAATAAGCTGGGTGGCGCGGGCTGGGTCAGAAGTTGGTCAACTGGGTGGCAAACTGGTTGTGAGCGAAAAGCAGAGAGTGGTGGTAAATGGTATACAGTCAGAAGAGATGCAAGTCACAAGTGGGGTACCTCAGGGATCAGTCCTGGGCCAGTCCTCTTCAACATCTTCATTAGTGACCTTGCAGATGGACTAGAGAGTAAGGCTTGTCTGTTTGCAGATGACACCAAGATCTGCAACAGAGTAGATGATCCAGATGGGGTGGGCAGAATGACAAGAGATCTGGATAAACTAGCAAAATGGTCAGAAGAGTGGCAACTGGGATTTAATGCAAAGAAGTGCAAAATCATGCACATAGGGAAGAGAAACCTGAAGCCACCTATAGGCTGGGAGGGGAGTTGCTAGCAGTCACAAAGGAAGAAAGAGACTTGGGCATCATCATCACTGATGACCTGAAATCATCCAAGCAGACCTCTAAAGCAGTAGGTAAGGCTAGGTGGGTGTTAGGGTGTATTAGTAGGGGTATCACAAGTCGTAAGAGGGAGGTATAATCCTCTTTACAAGACACTGGTTAGCTCCTTACTCTGGGAGTACTGGGCGTGGCAGTATTGGAGGCCACACCTTCACAAGGACATTAATCAAATTGAGGCAGTCCAGGAGAAGGGCACCAAATGGTGCAGGGACTGCATCAGAAGACATATGAAGACAGATTAACAGAGCTCAATATGTATACCCTTGAGCAAAGGAGGAGAGAGGTGATATGATCGAGGCATTCAAACACCTTAAGGGCATTAACAAGGTGAAAGAGTCTAACATGTTTAAATATAAGAAAATAGCAGGACAAGAGGACACAGCATGAGATTAGAGGGGCCGATTAAGGGAAATGTGAGGAAATTCTTTTTCACAGAAAGGGTGGTGGATGCATGGAATGGCTTACCACAAGAAGTGGTGGCTATGAATACAGTGCAGGGCTTCAAACAGGCATCGGATAGGCATAAAGGAGCAATACAAATGACTATGAATAGATAGGCCACTGACAGAGCAAAGGCCGATGGCACATTTATAAGGTAGAAAAAGAAATGGGCAGACTGGATGGGCCTTGCGGTCCTTATCTGCCGTCAACTTCTATGTTTCTATGTTACCTCTTCAGTGCTTTCCTTTTTTTAAACTTTATATTTGTTTTCATATTGTTATAAAACACATACATTCCATATTTGAGACAGTCCATATTGCTTTACAATAACCTTGGGGAGATGAAATAATCTCCTTAATACAGGATAGATGCATCTCTAATATTGTGATACGTCATGTGGAGGGATTGCTAAACCTTTTAACTTAATAAGTAAACATATTATTTATGCTGTACACATAAGCCCATGAGCGGTATGACTTTTTCGATACAAAACTAAAGTCCAAATGTAAAGTCCAAACTATCTCGCCCCACTATGGGACTGATGGCGTCATACCTTATAACTACAAGTTAAAAAAATACTAAATTCAATATCTTAGGCAGCAAGCTCGCCATAAGGTTAGGGATTAGCCCCAAATCATAACTGCTATAACATTACTTGCAGTAAATATGTTGCAGTAACAAGCCTCCGGTCGTGTGAAAGAACAGTCACCAATCGCAGTTTAAATATCCCTCAGTCTCCGTCGAGAAGTTCAGAGTCACTGTCGTCGTTCTTCCGGAGCTTGGTAACAAAACGTGAAACCCACTTGCCCACTTCGACTGGGTCAGAAAAGACCCATACCTTCCCATCTTGTACCACTCGCAACCGGGCAGGAAATAATACCGCGTGGGGGATCAAGGCCTCCCTCAGACGCTTCCGGACCCCATCAAACTTCTTGCGCCTCATGCGAGTCCCATAACTTATATCTGGGAACAGATAGATGGGGTGATCATCCTGATAAAGAGGGCCAGCCTTCCTTGCCAGACTAAGAATTTTGTCCCTAGTGCCCACGCCACCGGTGACAAGAAGAAGGGTGCGAGAGGTATCGCCGTCAGCTTGGAGGCCCCTGGGTGTAATCCGGTAAGCTTTTTGCAGTCCAAACTTTATGCTCTGCCCTTCTGGAACCAATTTTTCATTTAGCCAGTCCTGTAAGAACATGAGGGGGTGATCCCCTCCGGCAATCCAAGAAACCGAATGTTAGATGCTCTAGCCTGATTCTCCAGAGATTCTAATCTGGCCCGGAGGTGTGTATTTTCTTTTATTATCGTCGATGATGCTGCCACTGCTGAATCAGTACTTCTTCTGAGATCAGTCATTTCCGTTTGTAGAGCTTCCATTGTTTTCTCTACGACCGTGACTCTGGAATTGAAACTATCTATTTTGGTATTTAAATCTGAGACCGAGGAGATAAGCCTCTTAAGTTTCGTCCCTATGGAAGACATAGTTTCTTCAGTTTCTGGCTGCAAGGCGGCCTGCGTCTCAAGGCCTAACCTCGTGGGTTGAGTGGAACCTGCAGTCTTTCCACTATTTGTGCCTGTTCTATCCTTCCGTGGGTTACCCATTTTGGGCACCAAATCCTCCTCTTTCCAGCTATGCAGAGTATTTACCTTAATTTTTACTCTAAATAAGTAGTTTTTAAGAAGTTATAATTCTCTGCTTGAGAGCTGTTCTAGTCTGCTGCCAACAAGCTCGGGCTCAACAGCGCCCCCCCTCTTCAGTGCTTTCCAAAACAGATTATGGCCTCATCGTTTACAGCTCAGTTCCAGAATCAACCCTGAAAAGAATTGCCATTGCCCTAAACAAGTCATGCCACCTAGTCCTGGGGGTCCTGCTACTCACTCACACGTGTGACCTGTACACACTTACAGACTGGCTAAATCCTGACAATCGCATCCAATACCAAGTCTGTCTCTTGGCCAAGAAAGCCACACTTGGTCTTACCCCACCAGGTGTCCACTCCATGTTCTATCAAACAGCCCCCTCCAGGCTGACCAGAGGATCTCTCAATACTCAATACAAAGTACCCTTCTGCCAAACAACCCAAGGGCAATGGTCCTTTGTCAACCGTGCACCAAAGTAGCTTAACTCACTCCCATCTGACCTCCTTGCGGAGCCAAAATTAGGGCCTTTCAAGAAAAATCTCCGATCCCACCTCTCAAGCTGCATAGTCTGCTCATACCCCCACTATTTATTAGCCCCTGGCCTAGGACACTGAATCTACTTCACCAGCACAATGACCCTTTCTTGTCTACTGACCATCCCTCTACCACTCCCATTCTATTCATCCCTCTCCTAACCTCCCCCCTCAAAGGCTCCCCTACCACCCGTTTTCGTTCTCCTTGGTCCATCTACATTGTTCGCTTCCCTGCCTTAATCCTCCTCTCCCCCTCTCAGATCCCCACCTCTTCCCTGCTCTCTATTCTGCCTCAATCCTCCTCTCCCCCTCTCTCAGATCCCTATCTCTTCTTGCTCTGCTAAACTCCTTACCCCCTCCACCCCCTTCCTCTCCCATTGCTCCCACCTAATTATATGGATCTACTCTATCCCATCTCACCCCCATAGACCTCTCTCCTTACCAGTTATATCTACTTTCTCCCCCACCCCGGCAACCCCACCCCAGCACCCTTATTACTGACAAAGGAACCTCTTGTCTGATGATTCCCTGCCTGGACCTCTACTTTTCCTCTGACAAATGGCACTTTGGTCCCTCCAGCCCTCTGCCCTGACTCTTGCTACACCCTTTCTTCACTCCTCTCCTTGACAAGCACTTTACTTTTGCCATGGCCTCTCATAACAGCCTTTAAGAGTTTAACCTACCATTGCTCTATACGAAATCTATTGCTTCCCATGTCTGTTACCCTGAATTGCCAGGTCAAATGACTGGCAACTAGACTGTATGACATTAATGTATCTAGATATGTTCCACCTTGTACTGTATTTCCTGTATCTATTTCATCCCTCTTGATGTGGAACCTTTGCAAATGAGCTTGTAGCTCAAAGGTTGTAATCCAAGACATAAATAAATATTCTTTTGTTAAGATCAGGTACAAAAGGGGGGAACATACAGCAATGACGTCAGAGTCTGGCCAGACCAACCAAACACAGAGCATTGAAGGGAAAGAAGACAACTGTTTCCAGCACCAATCTTTGGAATATTACAATGAAAACATCTTAGAACTTCCCCCCCAAATGGCTCCACCGTAAAATATTATACCAGCAACAGAATAGACTGGTCAAGTGTGGAACGATAATGATGTATTGTTTATTAATTTATTTATTTAGTTTTTGTTTACCGGGTAGGGTGCACTAGTCATAGAAATGACTTTTTTCAGGCACGACCCAGGAGGTTACAAGGTAGTGAATCAATACATCAGTGTTTTACAGCAAGGATACAAAACAGTGAAATAGTCAGCTAGGTACAATATCAGCAAGATAACAGGCAAATACAACAATTGCAAGTACAATTAAAATATGGATCAGGGCTAACTATAAAATAGACAATAACAGGCAAGTGCAGTAAGTGCTAGTACAATTATCAAAGAACAATGTAGAGAGGTGGGGAATAACAATTAGGCTGGGGTGGATTAACAAGGGAGCATAAACAATGGTGGGGGAAGACCGAGATAGAAACGTTTCACGCGACGCACATGAGGGACATGGATTATAACGGAGGATTGTCATACGTCCATTTAAAAAAGAAGGAAGAGGAGTTATATCATAAGGAGATAGGGAGTAGAATATAAGGTACAGAGGGGGTGGGACAGGGCAGAGAAAGGCAGCATAGGATAAAGTAGGGGGCAGGCGGGGATAGAAGAGGGGGCAGGGGATGGTAACCAGGTACAGGTAGGTGAGGAAGAGAGGCGACAAACAGGATAAGGGAGACGAGGCAGTCAGGGAGGTAGCAGGATGAAATGACACACGGTGGATGTGACTGGACTACAGGGGGTTTAAAGCATGAGCACTGACTCGAGGAAATAAGATGGCTGCGCAGCGCTTTTTTTAAAGGCTGCATGAGAGGGAGCATGGCAAACAGCGAACGGGAGGGTATTCCAAAGCTGGGGACCTTGGTGGGCAAAGGCAGTGGCACCTTTGGGTGTGTTGCACTTAGGGACACTTACAAGGGATTTATTGGCTGAGCGCAGGGCGTAGGTGGGGGTAAGCGGAATCAGTAAGTCTGCCAAGGCTTTGGGATTTTGAGACCTTATGATGCTACCAACAAGGGAGCTGAGAGGGTATAGTCTGGCAGCGTAGGGTGATAGCCAGTTCATATCAGCGTAAAGAAGGTAATGGTGTGTTACTCGGCTAGAGGAGGAGGCGTAGCAACATATATTGTTGTAGGTGACGTCCCAGCGGTGGAGGGTAGACTTAGGTATGGCAGCAAATGTCGCGACTCCAAAATCATTTCCTCAGAATCTTTCAATAAACAATATTCTCCCGACTCTTAGAGCCATGCATATTCTTGAATGGGATACCAGGTCCCATAAACCAGATCTGTTCAAGGAGCAAATAGCGAGTCAGTGTCCATCTGGTAGAGGACCCAGAATCTCCACAAGTCCTCACCCTACTGAGGATGCCCCCCAGGTTTCTGTGTTAGTGTTTCCATAGTATAAATCGAGTTAACCGTTTGATGCCAACTAGCCACGGTGGGAGTTTTTTTGGGGGTGAGCCATAAATCGAGTAATTACGTTTTTGGCAGTGGTTAAAAGTGTTAATAAAAATTTGAGGGAATGTCCCCCTATACTGCAAGGGGGGGGGGGGTATCGACAGGAAAACAAAGAATGGGTGTTACTAGATCTTGTATGGTAAAAATATGATCCAGGCCTGCTCCTGAGAGTGCTTGCACAGACCTGTCATCAGATTTTGATATACTACAATGCAACCTCCTTAACCAAAAACTACTCCTAAACACAAAAAAAAAAAAAGCCATGCTCCTGTCTCTGCTTGTTATGGCATCGAATCCTCTGAAATCTGGCACAGTGCCACCTATCACTACATTGCTTAGTGAATCACAGGATTATGTTGCAAAATTCAAATACCTAGGGGTATGGATTGACAACTGACTCCTTCACCGAGCATGTAGAGGAACTCTTAAAAAAAAAAAAAAAACCTGAAGCAAAGGCTTGGCCTAGTCTATAGAATTAAACATCTGCTTACCCAAGAGGCTAGGAAGAGGCTGGTATAAACCCATCTTCCTAGCTCTCTTGGACTATGCTGACTTCCTCTATGGTCAAGTTCCAAGGTCAGCAATAGCAAAGCTCGACATCTTGTACCACAGAACCCTACGCTTCATCTCTGGAGCAGCTTACATCACGCATAATTCTGCACTTTATTCCCTGGTGGATTGGACATCACTTACGTTCAGGAGACAAAGGAATGCTATACTCTGGACCTACAGAGCTATTATTAAGAAACACCCCCTCTACATATCTGTCTACCCCTCTACACCTTAGGCAATTACGCCCTGAGAAGTTACTCTTATATCTCACTATATGTACCTAAGGTCAATTCCCGTTTCGGCAGAGCTTCTTTCAGCTACATGGTGCCCCAGCTACGGAATAAAATCCAAAAAACGTGAAAACCGGTTGACCCAATTAATCTTGTGGAGTTCACATCGCTTTACTCGAGATCCTTTTCTGAGCCCTGTAAATGTTTTCCCTGTCGCTAACTGCATTGCTGCCACCACTGTGATACTTGAATATCACTCATCCTTCCTCCTGACCTCATCTCTCCCTTCCCCTTATTCTTTGTGCCTCCTTACATTTTTTTTTTTCTGAACTTTATATTTATTATTTATAAAAAAAACATACAGTTTGGTAATCAAGCAAAGACATTGCATTACATTTATCTAACCTAATGAGGGCGCCACACCTCTTAATACATACATTTATTTATTCCTTCCTTTGCTTTGAGATACATCCTTGGGGGAAATTCAAATTAAATATACATTAACTTATCAACTAAAACTTTTCACTGTTTAATTGAGCCCATGAGCGACATGGTAAAAGTCCCAGCAAAGTTCGTCCAATTTATATCGAAGTCCAATCCTTCAGAGAAAAATGAAATGCACCGTGTAAATCCACAGTTGTGCACAAATGTGCAATAAGAAAATAAAAATAATGTAAACTCCATATCCTGTCCCCAGTCATCACCAGTGGCGCTGCCGAGTCACTGAATAAGAAAACTCTCCCTTATGAGCGATGCGAAGATGAGTTGGGAAGAGGATACCATGAGGGATAGCTGCTTCCCTGAGTAAGGCCCTTACCCCATCAAATTTCTTCCGTTTCTGACGGGTTGCAAAATTCAAGTCAGGGTAAGGTTGCACTCACTGGCCATCTTGAAGCAGGGTGCCCTGGCGACATGCCAGAACCAGGAGAGTGTCCCGAGCAGCAGCCCCGCCAATCACCAGCACTATTGCTCTCAGTGCCTCTGGATTCTCCACTCTACCTCTTTGCATGATCCGATAGGCCTTCCGAAATCTGGAAGTTTTGGTTGCTACTTCCTCCCCTAACTGTGCAAGAAACCACTCTTGAAGAAAGAAATAGGTGACCCCCGTCCGACTCCTCCGGCATTCCTAGAATTCGAACATTAGGGGATCGAATCTGGTTTTCCATGGTCTCCAGATGATTCTTGAAGTGGGAACTTTCTTTGATTACATTGGTAACTGCTTCAAGAGCTGAGTCGGCCTGTTTCCCCAGCCTCAACTGCTGTAGTTTGAAGCGCTTCAGTGGTGGATTCAAGAACCGCCACTCTATTTGTGAGGCCATCAAATTTATCTGAGAGGGCTGTTACCGATGCGATCAGTCAGGAAAGCTTAACCCCAATTGTTTGCAGGGTCTCCTCTCCCAACGCCTCGGCCATCTCTTCATTTCGGTTCATGTCCAACCTCGTGGCAGGAGTAGCAGCTAAACCTTTGGGTTTTACACCTGATTCCTGCTTTAGATCCTTACAGGGATTGCCCATGATGTAGCTGTAGCGTTCCGACACCGCTTCCCACTGTCTGATCATGGTTTACAGTGGGGAAACAGGGTTTAACAGTTAAAAGTTTCGTAGTCAATCTACGGAGTTACATTAAATAGATTTCATCTTGCTCGGGCTCCACAGTGCCCCCCTCCTTACATTTCTATTATTCTTCCTAGCTGGCTGACTCCTATATTGCCACATTGCTTATATTAAGAACTGTTGTTTTACATGTATACTTATTGTATATAATTATTTTGTTGTACTCAGAGTTGTTGCATTACCCTTTGCCTTAACATGTTTCAGGTTGTCTATGTTATCCTGTTGTGCTGACTTGTGTTACTGTTGTTCTATTGAATCGTTTATGCGTACTACCCAGGCCCACCTTGCAAATGAGCTTGCTCAATGGTGTTCCACCTGGTTAAATAACAATTGATTGATGATTCCGTGCCTCTAATGTTGCTGACCAATATGTGGCTATTAAGGGGCAAACCCAAAACACATGTCCATGGTGTGCATCAGGTTCCCTACACCCCCCAGCACTGCTCTGAATGTGGGCCCATATAATGAATCGGTGGGAGGAAGTTCTAAAATAGCTCATACAACACTTCCATGAAAAGTCCCTCCTCTGCGTGGACGATGTTATTCTGTAACTGTGGATTGCATATTTTAGCCAAACCTCTATTGTATGATCTGTGTTGGGTTCTAAGTTTAATCTGTGTAAAGTGTGCTCTGTGGTGGCTCCATCAGACCCTTATATAAAGTTCCCACTAGATGAGATCAAGGGCTAGATTTTCAAAGGGTGGCGCAGGGTTTGCGTCAAGCCCTCTGTTAAACCCTTGCATTACTGCACGTAACCCGATTTTACCATGTCAGGTGCAGTTGCAACTTTTTACCTGCTTTACGGAAGCTTGCGGCAAAGTTTGTCCGCAAGCTCCATGTTAGGGGTGCCAAAGAATGACATAATCTAGACCACACAAAGATGGTCTAGCGAGTGTCACATGGACACAAGGGCTGTAAAATTCCTCTAGAATGCTGCAAGCCCAGTATGCCACATCTCTGACCCATCAGGGGGCTTGTGGTAATTCTAGTGTTTTGAAAATCTGGCCTCCAAATCTCTCAATTGGTGACCCTGGACTGCTTTGTAAAGACTACCTAATTGTTCATGTAACTGACTGAAAGCTGCTCCCATGCTTAAAAAAATCAATTTTGATAGTCAAGTATGTGGGAAGGGTAGAATTCTTGTTAGAGATCCTGAAATTTGCATATCCCCCTGTCTATCATACAGCTGATGAGTATACATAAGACCAATATGTCCTCAATTATGAAGCCCTCCATCTAGCTTATTAGGAAAAAATTCAAAATCATGTGCATGGGCCTGCAAGTAAACAATGCTGCCTGCAATAGGTACAGCAGCTATCACTCCAGTTTTGAGTGTAGTTGTTGTATACTTAGAGAACTTTTTTTTTTTTTTTTTTTTTTTGAGAGAACAGCTGAAAGGGGATTAGAAAATAAGTATTTATCCACATCATGAAGGTCACTGATTATAAATGCGCTATACCTCCAGTATGCCTGATATTGCAGGGATAAACAGAAGCTTATTAGACGTAGCTGAGCAGCTCCAGAGTACAAGTTTAAGTTTGGTAGATTCAGCTCCCACCCCCCTTTTTCCTCTGGCATTTGCAGGGCTGAGTATTGTATTCTGGGCCTCCCCTCTACCCACAGGAAAAGAGATATCATCAGTGGATGCTCTCCTCCTCTGGGGAGGGAATGCAGACTATTTCGCCATGACACCACCACCTGACCACTGGAGGCGATGCAGGTCAGAGCAGCTGGTACAGGTAGGGAACACTCCCTGACTGAAGACATCCTGCACGTCCTCGATGTGCACACATCCAGCCATCATCCCCACAGAGTGTCCGTGGGTCAATGTACCAGGAAAAAGCAGAAAACACCACCGGCAGCAGAATTTCACCCCTTTGAGCAATGCAAACCCCACACTGCCTACTGGGTGCAAAGAACCACCAGACTAAGCATGGCGTGAGGGGGTTGGGGTCCCCCCAATGGCCCCACCACAGGGAGCAATCTGTGGAGGAAATGGTGGTGCCCTCCCCAAGGTAAGTCTCAGAGACGGTGGGGTGATGAGGTTGGGGGAACAGCGTTGGTTGAAAGGGGTGCACCAGGCATAGTAGGAGGGGGGAAAAAACAGAACACACGATAGAGGGGAGAGTGAGCATCCTGATGGGTCCCATGACTAATGGAATGGAGTCCGACAGCACCCTGCTGACCCGTACATCTGCCAATGGAGAAGAGTAGAGGCACTGAAATTACATGGGAAGCCACATGTGTATAGGGTGTCCAAAAGAAACTACCATGACTTTCTGTCAAATGCCTTCTCAGCATCTAAACTTTTTTTGGTTTTTGTTTTAATATGCTTTTTCCCTCCCACCCGGACCTGCCCACATTGGCCCAACCTCTGCCCCCAGCCCCACCACCCATCCCCCAGGACTTACCTCTCTAGTGTTCCTCCCTGGCTTACCCACCAGGGCAGGTCCTTCAGGGTGGAGATCTTCCCCCGTCAGTCCTCTAGCTCAGTTTCCAGGGAGTGCCATGGGGCAATGGTACGTGACCTGCTAAGAGAGGACAGCAGCATACTGCACAGTCAGCTTTTTCCATGTTCTTTCCCCAGGAAGTGTGGCATGCAATGTAGTTAGTGCCCAACGCACCAACATCTGCCCTGTCTCCCCAATCAAGTCAGCTCCAACTGTCAGATCTCTGGCTTCCGTCGGGAGTCAGTCGAACGCCGGTACCTGACACCACCACCACCAAGGATAGCAGTCCTCAGGATGCTCAATCCTCCTCCCCTCAGCTGGCCCTCCAACTCCCGGGCTAATTCCCAAACCCAGGTAGTCAACGTTGGGAGCAGTAACTCTACCACTGCGCCGGCAGCCCAGCTCTCTGCATCCAAACTTATAACAACTAGTGGTATGGAATACTGGATGATATAATCTGCCAGATGCATAGTTCTGCAGACATTTCATAGATCTGTCATATCTTAACAAACCCTGCTTGATCTCTGTCCAGAAAGGTCAGGAGATCTAAAAGTAGTTTCAAGGGTTTGTGGAGTGCCCCAGGAAGGCAGCATGGGAATACCTGTGCTGAGATGCTTCAGAGATCTCTAGCTTTCCTCCAAGATGTCTGCAGGTAGTTCCATGGGTCTGTGGCATGTCCCAGGCAGCAGGGAGGACCAGTGTCCTGAGATACATCTGAGGCCTCTGGCTGTGCTCAATGGTATCTGAAGATAACTGGAATTGTATCACCTTCACAGATTTTTAAATAAAAATTTCGAAGTTTATCACCAGACTGTCAGTGGAAGTAATTCAGACTTAAAGTGGCATTCAGAAAGGGAAATATTTTTGTGATACCGTTTGTAGAAAATAATTGATCATAACGTTTTCTGTGTTCACTATGTAAGATCTAAACCCTAATAACCAAATTGGAAGGGGCAACCACGACAGAAATTCTGTCTTGCTGCGAGCATAACCGGGGGTATAAGCAAAACAACATACTATCAATATCCCATTGTACAAGTTGCTGATGAGGGAAGTGAGGAATCTAAGGAATGCCACATGTTTGCAAACTCAATATACAAATGGAAAACATCAAGCTTTAAAAGTATTTCACTTAACAGATTCCAGAAGCCATACTGAGACAAAACATAATTTATTGCAAATATCTTTTCTTTCGTCCCTTCATTTTCTCTCCTTCATCACAGCCCTGCACTGTAACCTCCTTCCCTATCTGAATGCTTCCACTGATCTCAGCAGCCCATTACACTGCCAGTTGCAGTCTGGATGCCAGAACCATCCCTTACACCCTGTCCTAACCCACCCTTCCCGCTGTCTTCTCTTTGGCACGCACCTCACCAATTGCCCATGTAAAGGCTCAATTAGCTCTTAATTTCAAAGGTCACAGCCCTGATGGCCTCACTCCATCTGTCTGCCCCTGCTACTGCAATCCCCATCTATAGCATTCACAGTTTTCCTCCCCCCATCCCTTGGTACCATCCCAAGATGTGGAAGAGTGCTACTAACATCTCCCTCCCAAAGGGGATGACCTCTCTATCCCTGGGAACTATCACCCTATTCTCAACCACTTCACAGCATCAGGGCACCGAGTCACCACAGCGCCGAATTAGAGTTTGCTGCCCCCTCCCTGAAGTCCGTCCCCGCTCCCCCAAGTTAGAATATTTAGTTGAGGGGGAGCACGGGGGGGAGGACACCCCCCCCCACAAAAATAGAGGTTGGCGACAAAGATGTTTGGCGCTGTAGTGCCTCGGCACCCCAACGCTGGTGCCATGCGAAGGTAGAACTATTCTCAACATTGGCGAAGCTCCAAGAACACATTGTCCTTTCCCAGTTCTCCCCTTTTCTGGTCTCTACCTCCTACTTCAACCCCTTCCAGTCTGGTTTCAGGAAGTCTCGCTCCCCTTGCCACCTCCCTCCTTCGGCTCACCTACTCCACACTAAACAGGATAGCTGGAGGCCTGATAACCTCCACCATCTCTGTCGATTAGGCCAAAGCCTTCAGCGTTGTTAAACACCCAGTTCTCCTGGACAATCTTAAAAGGGCAGGAATCTCAGACTACTCAGTTAAATGGTTTAGTTCCTGCCTAAAAGCAGGTCTCAAGCTATCCAGATAGGAAAATCCCAATCCCTAAGTGCTCAGGTGTTCCGTAAGGCTCCATTCCTAGTCCTATCTTGTTCTCAGTATTTCTCAAGGACCTTCCTAAAACCTGCATCTCCTTGGACAGTCATATGCATGCAGACTGTACTGTTCTTTATGTTTCTGGACCAGCTGCCTCCAACAGGGCTGTTAAACTTTCGAAAGATTTCACCAACATCCAGCTCTGGTCTAGCTCCAGTCAGCTCTCCCTCGATGGCAAGAAAACTGTTTCTACAACATCTGGCACCTGGCAGCGACTGGCCAAATCACCATCTCCATCCACTTTCTAAACCCTTGATAGTGCTGAAATTGAGGAGGTCACTTCCTTCAAGTACCTTGGGAGTTTGGTTAGACAGTCACCCCGACTTCTTCTGCCATCTGGATGCCATTCATCAAAATCATCACCCAAAACTTGGAGAACTCTTAAGGAATAAAGCATTTACCCCACTCCCTGCTTGTAGAGAGACAGAGACCATCACTGGCCTGGTGGCACTGGATGCCTTACCTTGCGTCACGCCAGCGACCTGGGTTCGGAAATGAGCCCAGCTTGTTGGAGAGCCAGCGGGGGAGGGGGGGTAAGATCGAGCAACTAGCTCTCTTCTCCCAAGGAGGACTCTGTCACCCATCGTAGTTCCAATGCCTCCAGGTGGAAGTCCATGGGTAGTGCAGGCAAACACGCAGTAAGAATAGTGGGAGGGTCTCCTGGTACCATGGCATGCACGTGCCTCCACACACATGCGCACGCGGCCGAGCAATGGACTGGGAGAAAATGAGGGTAAAAAAATTAAAAATGGGCACAAAATGTAAATTAAAAGAAGAGAAAGAGAGAAACCATCATTAAAATAATCCTTCCAATCCCGGATTACAGGGAGTTATCCTCCACCTTGGCTCCTTAAGTACATCGAATACCTTTACACCCTAGACTCGCTAGGAATGCCCGATCTGCTCAGGTACTCAATTATATGCTCACACAGCATTGTGGTGGTGACCTATAATCCACTGCTCCTGTTTTATAACAATTCACTGTGCACCGTATTGAATTGTTATTTTGACTGTGTACACTAATGTAATTAATATGCACCTTATGTACTGATGTTTTTAGGCATAGTCATTCCCTACTTCCCCATCCCCCAGGACGCATCAGGAAGCAAGCATTACCAGCTCAGTATGTCCTTCCTAATAACACTTATTTCTTAATACATAGAAACATAGACTTTGATGGCAGATAAGGACCGCTTGGCCCATCTAGTCTGCCCATTTCCCTACCTACAGGATAGGCCGTAGATCCTAGTTAACCAACAGCCTATTTCTTCCTACCCCCCACAAGAATTGCCTTATGTCTGTCCCATGCATTCTTGAATTCTCCCACAGTTTTAGACCCCATAACCTCCTCAGGAAGGCTGTTCCATGCATCCACTACCCTCTCTGTGAAATACTTCCTCACATTGCCCCTGAACTGCCCTCCTTCTATCTTTAAATTGTGTCCCCTTGTTCTTGCACGTCTCTTTTTCTGAAAGATGCTACCCTCTTGGACTTTGTTGATTCCACTGAGGTACTTAAAGTTTCTATCATGTCCCCCTCTCCTTCTTTCCTCAAGGGTATACATATTAAGCTCCTTTAGTCTCTCCTCATACGGCTTCTCTTGCAGACCCTGCACCATTTTAGTTGCCCTCCTCTGGACTGCCTCTATCCTGTCTATGTCCTTGCGGAGATGGGGTCTCCAGAACTGGACGCAGTACTCCAGATGGGGTCTCACCAACTGTCTGTACAGAGGGATAACAACTTCCTGTTTTCTGCTGCTGATGCCTCTCCCTATACATCCCAGTATACCTCCAGACCTCCATACTGCCTTCTCACATTGTTTGCTAACCTTAAGGTCATCTTATATGATTACCCCCAGGTCCCTTTCCTTTTTTGTTGTTGTTACTACCTCCCCACCCTTTGTGTATTCTTCCCCTGGGTTCTTGTTTCCCAGGTGCATTATTCTGCACTTCTTTGCATTGAATCCTAGCTGCCATACTTCTGACCATTCCTCCAACCTTGCCAAGTCCCTTTTCATCCTTTCCACGTTTCCTTGTGTATCAACCCTGTTGCAGATCTTTGTGTCATCTGCAAAAAGGCATACTTTTCCTTCCAGTCCCTCTGCAATGTCACTGATGAAGACATTAAAAAGGACTGGACCCAATACTTAACCCTGCGGTAGCCCACTAGTAACCCCTCTTTCTTCAGAGTGGACTCCATTTACAATTGCCTTCTGTGCCCTGTTGTGCAGCCAATGTTTTACCCAGGCTACCACCCTGGGACCCACTCCCAGGCTGGTTAATTTGACTATTAATCTTTTGTGAGGGACTGTGTCAAATGCCTTGCTAAAGTCTATGTAGACCATGTCCATAGCTACTCCCTGGTCTACTACTTTGGTCACCCAGTCAAATAAATCTATTAGATTCGTATGACATGACCTTCCCGCTGTGAACCCATGCTGCCTTGGGTCCTGTGCCCCACTGGCCTCTAGGTACTCAACTATTCTTTCCTTCAGAAGTGACTCCATCACTTTCTCTACCACCGAGGTCAAACTGACAGGTATGTAGTTTCCTGCCTCTGTCTTGGTCCCACTTTTGTGAAGGGGAATCACATCTTCCTTCCTCCAGTCCTCAGGTACCACACCATCCTCCCATGATTTGTTAAAAAGAGTAGCCAGTGGTTTCACTAGTTCCTCCCTTAATTCTTTTAGAATTCTGGGGTGAATTCCATCAGGACCCATTGCTTTGTCCACCTTCAGTTTTAGGAGTTCTTGCATAACCCTTTCTTCTGTGAAAGGACTGGGATCGACCCCCCTATCAAGAGTGCTTCTGTTAATTGGATTAGGCACTTCCCCCTCCTCTTTTGTGAATACTGAGCAGAAATATTCGTTCAGTATCCCTGCTTTTTCACTGTCCCCCTCTGCCCACCCACCGTTCATTCTATTCAGCCTCACTATCCCTCCCTTTGTCTTTCTACGCTCGCTGATGTACCTATAAAAGGTTTTATCTCCCTTCTTAACTGAGTTGGCTATCTTTTCCTCAGTTTGGGCCTTTGCTATTCTGACTTCCCTCCCTGCTTCCTTCTGCCTTAACTGGTACAGCTCTCTGTCCTGCTCCGTGTTTCCTTATACTTCCGGAATGCTATATTTTTCTTCCTGACTTTCACAGCCATCTCTTTTGAGAACCATAGTGGCTTTTTTTTGTTTGTTTTGATTTATTTGCTTCACACAAAGGCTTGCTGCCTCTGTGATGGCAGTTTTGATGATTCCCCATTGTTGCTCCACACCGCCTTCTAGCCTGTTTGCTAGTGCTTTTCTGAGGCACTCTCCCATCTTGCCAAAGTCAGCCCTCCTAAAGTCCAGTACCCTCACTTTTGTATGGCTTGACTCTGTAGCTGAGTTTAACGTGAACCACACTGTTTGATGGTCACTTGTCCCCAGATGGCAACCCACTTCTAGATCTGAGATCCTCTCATTGCCCCCGTTTGAGAGTACGAGGTCTAAGATTGCTCCCTCACGAGTGGGTTCTGAAACTAGCTGTCTGAGGCCTGCCACTAGTAGGGCATCAAGAATGGCCCTGCTCTTGGATGTGGCTGCAGCAAATGTGCTCCAGTTAACATCTGGCATATTCAGGTCTCCCATCAACAGTATCTCCCCTTTCTCTGCCATTCTAAGAATGCCTTCTATCACATCCTTGTCCATTCTCTCCCCCTGACATGGGGGTCTGTACACAACCCGTGTGCGAATTGTGGTGCCCTTTCCAGTCTCCAAGGTGACCAACAGTGCCTCCTCACCTCCCTGTTTACTCTTTTGTTCAGTTGCTTTTATCCCTTCCTTTACATAGAGAGCTACTCCTCCCCCTCTTCTCCCCTGCCTGTCTCTCCTGTAGGTTATGTACCCCGGTATGTTAATTTACATTTTATGCCCCTGTCTCCAGTTCTGCCCATCCAGGCCCCGTCCCCCACTGTATCTCTCCCAGTCCCTACCTTACTCGTCTGCCACTGCCCTTATGTAGCCTTGGAGTACACAAAAACATAGAAAGTGACAGTGGAAGGGTACTGCAAGATCCCTCTAGTCTGCCCAATATGGGTAACAACCCCCCCCCCCAAATCCCTTCTGTGAAATGATACCTTTGTGCCTGTCCCAGGTGTTTCTGAACTCATTTACCATTTTGGCCTCCACCACTTCCCGAGGCAGGCAATTCCATGTGTTGACCACCCTCTCAGTGAAGAACAACTTCCTAACATTGCTCCTGAATCACCCACCCTTAAGCCTCATATTGTGTCCTCTAGTTCTGACGCTTTTCTTCTCCTGAAGGAGCTCCTGTACCCCTACCATATTTATACCCGTGATATACCTGAATGTCTCAATCATGTCCCCCCTCTCCCTCCTCTACTCCATTGAGCACATGTTGAGCTCCCTCAACCTATCCTCATATGCCATTTGATGTAGACCGTGAATCATTCTTGTGGCTTTCCTCTGCACAGTCTTAATCCTATCGATGTCTTTCCTAAGGTGCAGCCTCCAGAACTGTACGCAGTACTCAGGTGGGGGCACACTAGTGCCCTGTAAAGTGGCAGCACCATCTCCCTTCTCTGACTCATGATTCCCCTCCCTATGCAGCCCAGCATACTACTGGTCTTTAGCGCCACTTTTTTGCACTTCTTTTCCCACCTTTAAGTCATCTGATATAATGCTAGATCTCGCTCCTGGTTGGTGCATGCCAGCTGCTCCCCTCCCAGGTAGTATCCCACCTTGAGGGTTCTATTGCCTAAGTGCATGACCTTGCAGTTTTTGGCATTGAACTTCAACTGCTCGGCATCTGACCACTCCTCGAGTTTCTTCAGGTCTGATTGCATGCTCATGACTCCTTCTGGGGTGTCCACTCTGTTGCAGCTCTTGGTGTCATCTGCAAACAGACCCACCTTCCCTTCCAATCCATTATCGATGTCGGCTATGAACTCATTGAGGAGGAGGGGCCCCAGCACCAACCCCTGATGCACTCCACTAGTCACTTCCCTCTCCACTGATACCACTCCATTTACCTGCACCCGTTGTGTTCTTCCCTTCAGCCAGTTGCTCACCTAACTCATCACTTCCTTACCTCCGCAGATGTGGTCCAGCTTCTTTACCAGCCTTCTGTGTGGAACCGAGTCTAAGGACTTACTAAAGTCCAGACAGACCACATCCACTGCTCCCCCTTGGTCCACTGCCTTTGTTACCCAGCCAAAAAAGTCAACCAGGTTTGTCTGACATGACCTTCCAGCCGAGAAACCACACTGTTTTGGGTCCTGTTGCCTGCTGGATTCCTGATGTGCTATTATTCTTTGCTTGAGCAGTGTCTCCATCAGTTTTCCTACCACCGATATGAGGCTCACTGGATGGTAATTTCCAGCCTGCTCCCTGATTTGTGAAGTGGGACCACTGTCGCCCTCGTCCAGTCTTCAGGCACTATCCCGCTTTCCAGTGATTTGGTGAACAGCTCCGCCAGGGGCGCTGCTATCACACTCCCCCAGTTCCTTGAGAACTCTTGGGTGACTCATCTGGTCCCATTGCCTTGTCCACCTTTAATTTATTTAGTACTTCCAAGACTTGTCCCTCCGTGAAGGGGCTTGAGTCTACCCCTGGTCCCTGGGTGCAACTGCTTTGCAGGTTTGGGCCATCCCTTGCATTCTCCCTAGTAAACACGGAACATAAATATCTATTTAGGACTTCTGCCTTCTCACTGTCCTTCTCTACTAGTCCCCCTCCCAAAACTGCTAGCCTTACTATTCCTCCTTTAGTCTTTCTCCTTTCTCTTATGTACCTAAAAAAGGTTTTGTCTCCTCCTCTAACACTCTGTGCTATCCTTAGCTCGGTGTGAGCTTTAGCTTTTCTTATTATTTTTCTTGCTTCCCTCTGTTCACCTATGTAAGTTTCCCTGTCTTCATCCTTGTCTGATGCCTTATATGCCTTGTAGGCTTTCTTTTCTTCCTTACTATAGCAGCCACCTCGTTGGCGAACTAGAAGGATTTCCTTCTCTTATTTGCCTTGCTGATTCTCCTAGCGCACTGCTCAGTTACCTCCTTGATAGCTCCCTTGAGGTTCTCCCACATTTCCTCCCCCCTCCCATGCCCAAATTTCTCTAGTAGGCTGGTTCTCATTTTGGAAAAGTCTACCTTTCTGAAGTCCAAAACTCTGATCTTGGAATGGCTGGTATCCATAATTGTGTTGATTTGGAAACTGACCATATGATGGTCGCTGTTGCCAAGATGGCACACTACCTCGACCCTTTCTACCCTGTCACTGCTGGTCAGAACCAAGTCCAAGACAGCTCCACCTCTGGTTGGTGAATCAAGAAGTTGCTTCAGCCCTGCCCTCTGTAGGGCCATTTACAAATTCCCTCCCTATTGTTGTCCAAGTATCCCAGTTAATGTCTGGTAAGTTAAAGTCCCCTACCATAACTGCCTCACCCTTGTCCGCCATTTCATGTATCATCAGGTACCTAAACCAAACAAGAGAAACACTCTGAAGATGGGGGTCTATACCAGTCCATTTACAGAAGAAAGGGTTTTGAAAGAACTAATAAAATTGAAGGTGGACAAAGCAATGGGGCCTGATGGGATTCACTCAATAATTCTAATGGAACTAAGGGTAGAACTAGTGACACCGCTGACTACTCTCTTTAACAAATCATGGGAGGATGGGGTGGTACCTGAGGTTTGGAGGAGGACGGATGTGATTCCTCTTCACAAAAGTGTGAGCAGGACAGAGGCAGGAAACTACAGACCGGTTAGTTTGACCTCAGTGGTAGGAAAATGATGGAATCACTTCTGAAGGAAAGAATTGCTGAATACCTAGAGGCCAGTGGGGCACAGGACCCAAGGCAGCATGGATTCACGATGGGAAGGTCGGTCAGACTAATCTAATAGATTTCTTGACTGGGTTACCAAAGTAGTAGACCAGGGAGGGGCTGTGGGCATGGCCTACCTAGATTTTAGCAAGGCATTTGATACAGTCCCACAAAAAAGATTAATACACAAGTTAGCCAGCCTTGGAGTGGGTCCCAAAGTGGTAGCCTTGATAAAAAATTGGCAAGACAACAGGACGCAAAGGGTAGTCGTAAATGGAGTCCACAGTGAAGAAAAGAGGGTTACTAGCGGGGTACTGCAGGGTTCAGTACTAGGACCGGTCCTTTTTAATGTCTTTATAAGTGACATTGCAGAGGAACTGGAAGGAAAAGTATGTCTTTTTGCGGATGACACAAAGATCTGCAACAGGGTTGATACACAAGATGGAGTGGAAAGGATGAGAAGGGACTTGGCAAGGTTAGAGGAACGGTCAGATGTATAGCAGCTCAGATTCAATGCAAAGAAGTGCAAGGTAATGCACCTGGGAAACAAAAACCCAGGGAAGAGTACACAATGTGGGGTGAGATACTGACAACAGTAAAATGGAAAGGGACAGGGTATTATATCAGATGACCTAAAGGTGGGCAAGCAATGTGAGAAGGCAGTAAGGAAGGCTGGGGGATACTGGGATGCATAGGGAGAGGCATCTAGTAGAAAACATGAAGTTGTTATCCCTCTGTACAGACAGTTGGTGAGACCCCATCTGGAGTACTGTGTGCAGTTCTGGAGACCCCATCTCCGCAAAGACATATACAGAGTGGAGGCTGTCCAGAGGAGGGCAACCAAAATGGTGCAAGGTCTGCACCAGAAGACATACGAAGAAAGACTAAAGGAGCCTAATATGTACAGCCTTGAGAAAAGAAGGGAGAGAGGGGACATGATAGAAACTTTCAAGTACCTCAAGGGAATCAACAAAGTCCAAGAGGGTAGCATCTTTCAGAAAAAGAGATGTGCTAGAACAAGGGGGCACAATTTGAAGATAATGTGAGGTCAGAGGTAATGTGAGAAAGTATTTTTTCACAGAGAGGGTTGTGGATGCATGGAACAGCCTCCCTGAGGAGGCTGTGGAGTCAAGAACAGTGGGGGAATTCAAGAATGCATGGGACAGACATAAGGCAGTCCTAGTGGGGGGTAGGAGGAAGTAAGCTGTTGGTTAACTAGGATCTGCAGCTTATCTGTTAGGTATGAAAATGGGCAGACTAGGTGGGCCAAGCAGTCCTTATCTGCCATCACATTCTATGTTTCTATCGCCAATGTTTCTTTGGGGATTACCCCAGAGTGAGGTACAGGGGGAACATACTTCCAATTGTTCATTACGTTGGGGGACAGAGAAAATGATGGGGACCATCTTTAAGAGACCCAGCAAGAGGGCAGAGATTTTTTTTCCATTGCCAGCATCTGGAGACATTGGCATACAAGGGAGGATCAATGGACATGCCCATGCAATGTATGCCTAGCACAAGTTCCCTGGTCGACTTCTCACCCTTCTATGGTGCCCTGAACTGCACTGCTATTTTGGTCACCCAGGTGGCAATATTGCAGCAAGAATGGTGACCCTCCTTTCCCCCCCTCCCTGGAGGAAAACATCCTCTGAGATACTAATCCTCCTCCCACCGTCTGGCCCCAGATAGCCAAAGCTCATTCCCAAACTCCGGTCATCAGCATCGTGAGCAATAACCCTAACTATTGTGCTGATGGGTTGGCTGCCTGGCAAAAAGTCATCAATAAATCCATGTTGTGGCCCCTGGTGGAGAGAGTACCCAAGGGAACACTAGTCCTAATATCTGACAGTAGGAACTTCCGTGCCTAGAGGGGAGCCCAGATGACCTCACTGGGTGTAAGGGTGGTAAGGTCTTCATCTGTCTCGACAGTTAGATTCCCCAGTCTCTATAATTGCACCCACCTCTGCACAATGGGATGTGCCCTGTGATGCACATTCTGTAGAAGGGAGAACAGCTGGAACCATGCCTACACACCATCTTCCCCGAGTAGCTTGGTGGCATCTTGAGGAACAGACTTCAGCCCACACTGCTCCCCCTATTGGATCAGCAGGGGCAGCCACGCAAGGGTGGGTGCCCCACACTAACCCCAATACAGAAGGCTTCAGTGATGAGAAATACAAGTAAAGGACATAAGTCATAAAAACACCCCTTTTCAACTGAAACAATAACAGTCTGATAGCACTTTAAAAAAAAGAAAAAGCTCCTACTATTGCTACCTGCCAGTAATCAAAGAAATATGATTTGTTTGCTACTCAGCACTCTCCTTCTCAACAGGCAGACATCAAATATAACAAAACAATTACTCAGAATTACAACTGGTTAGTGTGGTTCATCACTGTACTTTGTACAGCATGAACAGCGTGACTAATGGCTTTCATTTTCCAGAAAGGACAAAGACCCCAGTTTTATGACTCCTGGTTAAGTGCTGTGATGAACGCAGCATTCCTGTCTGTCTAGCAGACCTCTGAGCGCAGCTCTGCCTAGCTGTTCTCATATATCAGATCCAATAGTGCCATCACCTTTCCATACCAAGACTTGAAATCTGTACTGGGGGTGAAAAGCATAGATGTTTCTAAGAACTGTCTAGGAGCCCATTTGTTAGTTCTGTTTCTAATTTGTGACATCAGTCACTATAAAAATACTGACCAAATTCCCTAGTACTCTAGAGACGATCATAGACTAGCAGATGGATATTTTTATGGTATTTTGAATTGACAGGACACTGACCATATGAAGAAAACAGTCACGATATATTAAGTTTGTAGATACAAGCAAATTACAACATGGTGTTTTAACAGAGTGCTCACTCTATATTAGATTACTAACACACAGCATGGAAGCCAGAAACATATTTTCCCCATAAAGGTTTCTATATATGGGTTTGCCCCTCAGGAATCCATAGAGCATGACATCACGTTGGGGTCGCTGGTCTCAGCGCAGACAAGATTCTTGCCATTTTCTTTGTTCTTACAACCTCTGGCTTCCAACTGCAGCACTGGCTACATACTGTAACTGCAACTGTGGTGTAAACTGCAAATATACTGCAAACTGCTGCCTGCCAACGAAGCATTAAACCAGTATGATATATGGATACTGGTTTTATTTATTTCTTTACTTGCTTGTGTGCAAGAGCTTATTTGTCCCTAGGTTTTTATCCTCAACCTCAGCCTATCTTGTACTACTTCTGCTGGCAACCTCCCATCCTAATCCCCACAGACCCTAGTGGGACCTCTCTGAGCACAGAGGGGCCAAATAGTAGCAAAAGTCATCCTGATGACTAGGTGTTTGTTTTTTTTTTTGTTTTTTTTTTTATTTGCTTACATGGAGCACAAAAATCATATTCTAATACATAAGGTGGGGGCAAATGGTCCCCTTGTGGTAGGGCAAATGTTGCCCCACAAAACATTTTGTACACCGTGGTTTGCATACAGTATGCTTCCTTAGCTCTTAGGAACTAACTCACGGATTGATAAGCCTCTGTACCGCAATAAGGTGCCGCCTGACCCCTGGACTCACACATGCATAAAGATGATCCATCTCACACTGGCAGAGACTCTCCTACTACAATATCATTTATTTATAACATTTAGACAGTAAAAGCAGAGATATGAATCATCTGCCTCTCTTGTTCTTCACATTCCTTTCTCACTGGGATGGACCCGGGGTTGCATCCCCTCTGCCATCTTTGTCAACCTGGCCAAAGCCTTTGACACTGTCACTCACTCCCTTCTCCTATTTAAGCTGCTTGTGGCCGGTCTCTCCGACTCCGCAACCAACTGGTTCCGGTCATACCTTACTGACCGGTCCCAATCTGTCAGAGTCGGCAACTCCACTTCTCTCCCCCCCAATCACCACAGGTGTCCCACAAGGATTGGTACTTGGTCCAGTACTGTTTTCCATCTTCCTAAATGATCTCCCCTGACGTCTGCACATCTGCTAGCATACACATGTATGCTGATGACACCATGTTATTCTCCTCTTGGACGTCCCCTGCTGAAGTGACTACCAGTCTTCAACTAGAATTCAACAATGTCCAGCACTGGTTTAATGCTAACCAACTGTTGCTGAATGTCAAAAAAATGATCTCTATGACCTTTGGCACCAGACAAAAGCTGTCCAAACTGGACTCTCTCCCCACCTTTCATAACCTGACTGGTGCCAAACTGGATGACGTCCTTTCATTTAAATACCTTGGGCTGTGGTTAGACAAAAATCTAGACTTCAGTGTACACGTTGATGCCATTCACAATAAGCTCCTCCCTAAGCTCAGTGCCCTGTAGACATCGCAGCTGCCTGCCACTTAAAGCTAGGCGTGAAACTGTCCAAAAGATTACACTCCCAGTCTTTGATTTTGGCGACGTTGTCTAAAATTCTGCCCCCTAAGACCACCTTAGCCAGACTGGACACTCAATTCATTCTGCCACTATGTTCTTGGGTGCCCCCCTCTCACCCACCACTGCAATTTTTATACCTCACTCTCTTTCCCTACCCTCACTGCCAAGCACCTGTCCAACACTGCCAACCTTATAGGTAAGTATTGGCCCGGCTCTCTGCCATCCTACCTGTCTGCCTGCTTCTCCCCCCTCCTTCCTGCTACTCCCTTCAATCCTCTACAAACAGAGCACTTGCAATCCCTCCACAGAGTACAGCTACTGGTCGCTCCACCTTCTCTTACAAATTCCCTAGCACCTGGAACTCTCTCCCCCTTGAAATTCGCTCTGCCCAGTCTCACCATTCCCTTGCTTTCTTCCTTCGGAGACGCACTGTTCACTGCTGTTCCTATAACTACCGTCCCCCCCACTCACATCCCTCCTCTCCTTGCTTCAGCTCCCTGCCAGCTTCTCCAACTCCCACCCCCTACCTTAACCCACCCCTCCCCCTTCCCTTGGCTTCCTCTCCCTCACTCTTATCTCATGCCTTTCCAACTTCCTCCTCTATAGTGCCCTCCCCTCCTCCTTCTTCTGGCCCTCCACTACTGCCTCGTCCAACCTCTCCTTCTCTCCAATACTCCCCTCCTCCCTCTACCCCCGCTTCTTTAATCTTCTGCCTACTCCACTTCCCCTTGCAGGGTTCTCAGCATCCTGAAGGGGAGATTGTCCAGGCTCCCCATCTCCCCTCCTCCACCCTCTCCCCTCCCACTATCCCCAATACTTTAATCCCCTACTTGTTCCACTTCCCACTGCAGGGTTCTCAGCATCATGAAGGGATAAATGTCTAGGACCTCCCCATCTCCCCCCCCACCTCCATTTCTTTATACCCCTGCTTGTTCCGCCTCCCCCTGCAGGGTTCTCAGCATCCTGAAGGAGTAAATGTCCAGGCTCCCTACTCTCCTCCAGTTCACTTCGAATTTCTCCTGCACGCTATGAACATCTAGGACAATAAAATATTACTCAGTATCCCTTACCCCACCTATATAGTACTATAACCACTTGTCTTTCACATGTATTTGTCCGCCTGTCCACTTCCTAGATCTACCAGCTTTGCTCACAGTCCTAAGTTCTGTACCATTGTCTTAAGCAGGCTTTGTTCACTAAGATTATTCTTGTATGTTGTGTACTATATGCACTACCCTGACTCTATGATGTTTGCTGTAGTCTGATACCTGTCACAATTATTCCAAGATACTGCAGCACTTAGCTAGTTAATTGAATTATAGCTTAAAAAGTACTTGTTATATCTATGTTATGTACATACAATTTGGCTTGTAATGTAATGCACATGTTTACTGTCTACTGAGGTTTTCGCCTCCTGCATCTAGCCTCCCGGACACTTCTGAAACGAGCTGTTCACAGTTCATGTTGCTCTCCTGTTGATTATTTTCTAAATAAATAAATGTATCAATCATAAAGTGCAGAGCAGTGGCTCCATGGTGCAGGGACAGAGTGACCATGGCCATCATTCCAACGACACTGTGATTTTTGTTCCCGTTTTTTCTGCAACCAAACTTCCCATGGTGCCTGGCATTTCAGTGATTGACCTCACGCACACCCAGCAGACTTCCTGAAGGGTTACAAGTTCCCTGGATCTTTTTTTTTTTTTTACTCAAACTCTATTTTTCACCTCTTACATCCGAACTCTCTCCGGCGACCTCCCAATCCACAGTCTCTACCTCCCAACGTGGCTCGGTCAACTCAGGCTCCTCTCCGGTACCGGGCATCCCCTGGGTCTACCCTCCAGGAAAGGGCCACCCTCACCCAGGGCGCTGTTTCTTTCAGTATTGAGACACCTGACGGAGAGAAGCCCGAGAGCCGAGTCCGTGTGCGGGAGTGTGGTCTGTGGAGGGAGGCGCCTTCGCCTATTGGCGATGAGTGGGGTTTTCCTCCTTAGTTCTTTAGTCCCTGTGGAGCCCGGCCCAGCAAGGCAACGCATGCCATGGCTCCACCCCCTGGCTAACTCTTGTTTTGATTTGTGTTCTCTGACTGCACTTTACTGTAAGTTTGTGTATATACTATGTATTTTGCATCCCTATACCCCCCTCTCCCCAGGTTGTACCTGGAAACGAGCCTTGGCTCAGTGTGCCTTTCCCAGTCACCAGTTTTCAAAAAAAACAATTGGATGCAATACTGACTCACAATACGTTGAGATCAGTTTACATTTAATACATGTCAACTACATCTCATTAAATACAATTTGACTTACACTACACACTGAGGTCAGTTTACATTCACTGCATGCCTGTTTCGCTAAGAAAAAATAATTCTCGGTCCCATCCAGTTCCTCACGTCTTCTTGTAACCCTTTTCCTTTACCAGTGTCTCATACAACTCTACATGTCTCATCAGTCAGAGCAGGGCCAGTGGGTGCCAGCAAATGTCATTCAGACAGCACAGAGCATATATTTTTTGCAGGTTTCCTCCTTTCCCTCCACAAGTCCCTCCCACCTACCCCTTTCATCAGACACAACCTCTGACGGCCTTCAACACTGCTGTGTGCTCTGAAAATGCACCACCCCTCGGGAGAGTGCAGTCTCCTTAGTTCTTTGTGAGGGGCCCACTCACTGGATTCAGTTTTAATATTTTTTATTTGTAAGAAGATCACCAGTTTTTGCTCTACATTTCACAGTTTTCTTATTACTTCATCAGGATCTGGATATATAAATCATAAGTTTTGAATTACATTGCATTAATATTTTAAACATCAAAATACACAGTTTTGCCATACTTTTTCTAAAGATAATTAGTAAAGTTATTATAACACAATCATACTGAATTGCTTTGCAATATGAACTGGCTTTAAACACTGATTTTAAACAAACATTTTTTATATCTTCATATAGTAAATATGTCTTTGCCCACCTTAATGGTATGGTCCTCAGTGAATAGTATTCTCTTATTTTTCTAGTAGCTGTGGATAATCATAATAAATGGTCTCTTTATCATATTTAAACATCAAAATAAATTAAGAAAAAAATACAGTTATTTCAAAATAGATTTTTAATGATAAACTGCAGTATTCATTTGCCTCCCTTTTTTAGAATGTTTGTTCAGAGTATATGGCCTTGTTTGGAGAAGCTTCTTGCTCCTTTCCTGGACCAAACCTGTTGTTTTACTAACAATGAAATTTGTTGGGTTTTATTACTGTTTATGGTTCCTCTGCGGAGCTGATGGTTTGCTCCGGCCCACCCTCGGAGGGACTCGTACTCCAACCCGAAAGAGTCGGGTCATCATGGACCCCGTTGTCTCCTGGCCGTTTTCCACCTATTTTCTCCCCGGCACCTGAACCATGTAATGGGCGAGGCAGCTGCCCCTGCCTCCGTGAAAGCAACCAGACGCCCTGGACAGGTGCCCTCCCTCATCTGGGTGGCGTCTGTGCGACAACCAGCCACTGCCAGGTGTCAGTCCACAGCCGCCACTGTCCCCGAGGAAGGAGGCTATCTATGGACGCTCAACCTTCCTCCCCTGCTGACCTCTGAACAACCAGAGTCTGTTCCCGAAGCCAGATCGCCAGCATGGCGCGAGGTGTAGCATCCAGCTCCACCAAGCCGGCTCGAATTCGTTTTATTTTAAAGTTATTTGTTTTTAGTAACTTCAGCGATCCCTCAAAGTAGCATTTGTACAGTTTCAGAACCGCATATTTATATGTTAGCAGAACAAACTTAACAGCAGCATTTAAATACTGAAGTTGTTTATTTTGCAGAATAAAGGTATCTTTAGCATACACATAATGCTCCTTCTGTTTTATCTATTGTTACATGTATCTGTTTCTTAGAAATGACGCAGTAGTTAAATTTCCTAGATGTTTTCCAGTATTGCTCTCATCACTCTGTCTCACTTTGTTTTTATTAGTCTGTTTTCTTCTGCAATAATGCTAAATGCTTCTTTTTACTTAAATAATGACACACATTGACATGCCAGACACCCCAAAACTTTTTCTGTGTCACACTGCTAGCAGTGCTGTGACATACTTGCTGAACGTTTTTTACCTCATCTTTTGGCTATCAGAGCTCTCTGTTTCAACACATCTTTTCCCTTTGTTTCCTTCAACCCCATGTCACAAGGCCTTTACATACCATTTATTCTAACACTCAGTGTTTAGTTTTTCCTTACCCCATTTCAGGCGTCTTTCTTTCTTTGCAGTCTGGCCGCCTTTATGTTTAGATCTAGGTCTTTTTATAGTGTATTGTTGTCATGGAGATATATGCGCAGTGGCATTATTATCGGACTTTGTCATAAAAACACTTAGGTAATTCGTGTCATGCGCATTACTTAAAAAATAGCACTTAGTGGTTTTAAATTTCTATCTTTTTAGTTGCCATTTCTAATAAATAACTGATTTGTTTTTGATTTTAGGCGCTGTGAAATTTTTGAATGGGGGCATTTCATGGTATATACTAGGTCTGACACCTGTATTATTTTGAACATATTCTTTTCCTTAGTTTAAAGCAGCTTTTCTTAATCAATTTTGTGTCAAGTATTTCTTTTTCTTATGGTTCTACAATTATACTAGATGTCACTGTAGTTCTGAACTGTGTAAAGTCAGTTTTCCATTGCACAAACCTGCTGCAACCATTTATAATGGCAGCCCCTCTCCCATCTGGGCCCGGAGCACACCTGTGCACCCTTCCCATCCAGAAGGCCTCTTGAAACAAGCGATTCTCAGCTCAGAAGACCCATTCTAGTAAAACCTTTCTGGCTGGTGTTATTTTTGTGTGGGAGCTGAAATAACGTTTGTGCTTGTCTGCACCTTTACTTTCTTGTTAGTACTACATTTTTCCAGTATACAGTACTTTACTAATACAAAACTCTTACTGAATTTATTCCTGAAGTCTGGAGTGCCGGATTCTTTTTAAGTTTGTATTCCTTATTTTTCCAGCACCACCATATTTTGAGAGCGCAGCCTTGCACTGCAACTAAATAAATAAATACGGTAGGGAGGGGGAACGAGAAAGACTCAAACAATGTCTCAGGACTTGGGGACAGATTGGATTATCCAGGCCCTTCGAAAGAGTGGACTGTTTTACCCTTTCATCCCCATCCTGCACAGAGACCATCTGAGTTGCTATGACCTAGTCTGACCCCCGAGTCCCACCGACCAATGTGTATACCATGATGTCTTTAGGTACATGTAACCAGTCCCTCAGACGCCGGCACTACAAGCCCCACCCCTCAGGGCAGGGAATTGATCGGGGTTTTCATTTGTGTCCAGGCACTGGGGCAATCACTGGGGCCTCTACGGGCCGATAAACAGTGCAATAAGCAGTTACTCACAAACACCACTGTCCACTCAGGAAAGAAGAGTCAAGCACAACCTACACATTACACACAGACAAAAATACATTTTCCTGCACACTTTAGGATCCTTAAAGAGCCAGGATCCTTCTACATGGGTGATTCTGTCTCATGTTTATCCCTGCATCTGCCCTCTTTTTTTCCCTTCATCAAGGGTAAAGATGTGCATAGCTGGGAAACTTCGCTTTGTAAATAAAAGTTTGCCAACTTTGTAACATGCAAAGTGCTGCCTTCACTAAGTTTCTGGCACGTAAAATGGCACTTTTTCAAAGTAATGCAACTTCGCCATGCCCTTGCCTGAAAAGGTGTCAGTTCACCAGCAAAACTCACTGCAAAGTGGTAATTTCGCAAAGTGTTTCATGAAAGCAGATTTCGCAACTTTGTCGGCAAGGTAAAACTTTGCAACATCTCTAACCATGGGACATTTTACTCCAGGGGAACTTATATTGGGCCCTTTATGAGGACACCACTTTACACAATTTCCTTCACCCACGATACTTCAGACGAGACATTAAACACCTTTCCAATTACGGAGCAGTATAATGCTATAGCATTACAGCCACCCACCCTCTGGGATACTCGGTGTGGGGCTTATCCCCCCCCCCAAAGGCCCATAACACAAATGTACCTTTCCCAAGGCTCCACTGCATCCTACCTTCAGCTCCAGCTCACAAAGGGTGAATCTGCTTGATTCTCTGGGGGTATAGACACATAACTGGCAGACCACGATCCGTACACATGCATGACTTCTCCATGAGCATATGGCATCATCACAGCAACAAACTGTGTCAGCAAAAAAAAAGAAGACCCTAAGGTCCCTCCAGTCTTGCAGTTTCTCCACCTTGCTCCATACCACATAGAACAGTGGACTGGATTTAGAGATCTGTCTGTCACCCCCTCCCCCTTCCAGGTATACCACCCCTCTCGCCTGTGGGTCTTACTAATCTCTTGTCTCTATCTCACCCAAGTATAAACCCCATCATAGTCTTGTCTTCGATCACCTCTCTGGGCAGACTATTCCATTAATCCATTATGTGCTCCGAAAAGAACTTCCTCACGTCTCTCCTGTTTGTTTTTACTTTGTTGATCAGGTAAGATACACTGGCACCAGAGGCACTTTTTACAGGTACGACCCGGTGTACAAAAGTACAACATACAACAGTACGGTATACATTCAGATAGGTTACAGTAAGAACAGACTACAATGCATAAGTAAGACAATTATACAACAGAACTGAATTCAGGGAGAGACTAACATATTACAATATAACCAGAGTAAAAATTTTCAACACAGGTAAGAGGTCATTATGAAATGCTATGAAATTCTGACGGAGCATGCGCAGTCATTCAGTGTTAAGATACGTTTCTTCAGTTCTTTAGTAAATGAAGCAAAACTGTGTTTTAGTGATTGTATTGGTACTGGAATGGTGTTCCACATAGAAGAAGCCCGAAAGCTGAATCATTTTTGGCCCATGTTTGTTGACATACAAGGAACAGATAAGTAGACATTTTGGACTGATCCAGAATTGAAATTAAGTGAGACTACAGTAGTTGTAGCAAACATGCTAAGCTCCTGAATCCAGATACACACACACACACAAAACTCTCCAACCATGTCCTCTTGTTATTGTATACTCAGTCCTTGTTAAAAAGTCCTTACAACTCACCCTGTTTATTTCTCATAAGAACTGTCTCTCATATCCCTGCTTTCCTTCCTGGCCTCCAGCAGGTCGAGTAGCTAGTATTCGAACCCTTGCCTTTGGCACCCTCCCCCCGAAAGCACTTATCGTTGTTTTGTTTACTCAGATTGAACCTGTTGGGTATTCTGCTGTTCGCCTCCTAATTACATCCTGTATGTACCATTTATTGTATTGTACTGTGCCAACTTGTTCTCAAATCGCTGTTAGCTACCTAGTGTCAGTCCTGTTATGCCTGTTATTCTCTGTGTGTTTTCTCGACTCCTCAACTGTTCATGTACGAATTTTACCCTGTAACCCTCCTGGGTCGCACCTGAAAATAGGCACTTGGCTGTCTAGTGTGCTTACCCGGTTAACAAGAGCAAATAAATAAATATACATGTTAAGGTCTGCCACTTTTTCCTCATACGGTCTCCCCTGCTGCCTCTGGATCATTTTTGTGGCCCTCCTTTGTATGTGGTCCCTGTCTTTCTTGAGGTGTGGACTCCAGAACTGCATGCAGTACTTTAGGTGTGGCCTTAGCAGGGACCTGTATGGCGGCAGTGTTGCCTCCTTCCTCCTACTATCAAATCCTCTTCCTACAAGTCCCAACAAACTGGGGAATATGGAAGTGAGCAGGACAGCAGAGCGGTGGGTAGGTAACTGGCTGGGCAGCAGGACACAGAGGTGGTGGTAAATGGCTGTGACTCCACAGAGGGAAGAGTGACCAGTGGGGTACCACAGAGATCAGTGCTGGGACCGGTCCTATTCAACATCTTCATCAGTGACATTGCGTAGGAGCTAAAAGGCAGAATTTCCCTGTTTGCCGATGACATAGAAACATAGAAACAGAGTTTGACAGCAGATAAGGACCACTTGGCCCACCCAGTCTGCCCCTTTCCCTACCTATTGGATAAGCTGCAAATTCTAGTTAACCAACAGCCTACTTCCTGACACAAAGCTCTGTAACAGAGACGACATGCCAGAGGGTGTAGACAGAATAAGGAGAGACCTGCAGAAGCTTGAAGAATGGTGAAGGGTTTGGCAGTTGAAATTCAATGCAAAGAAGTGCAAGATAATGCGTATGGGGCACAAAAACCCTGGAACAACATATCAGTTGGGGGGTGAGGATATAGCATGCACCAAGCAGGAAAGGGACTTTGGGGTTATCATATCTGATGACCTCACGGTAGGGAAACAGTGCGACAAGGCAGCAGGTAAAGCAAATAGGATGCTAGGATGCATAGGAAGGGGCATCATCAGCAGGAAAAGGGAGGTCATAATTCCCCTATACAAGACACTAGTGAGGCCCCACCTGGAGTACAGTGTACAGTTCTGCAGACCTTACCTACGTAAGGACACAGACAGGGTAGAGAAGGTTCAGAGGAGCGCAACAATGATAAGACTTGTGATGCAATCCCTGTACCATGAGGACAGGTTGAAGGACTTGAATATGTACCCCCTGGAACAAAGGAGAGCAAGAGGAGATACGATAGAGACATTCAAGTACCTTACAAGGAGGAACAGGGCGCAGGAATACACTATTTTCCAGCGAAAAAGATGTTCCAGGACTAGAGGGCATGGGATGAAGTTGGAGGGAGGGCGATTCAGAGGAAACGTGAGGAAGAATTTCTTCACAGAACGGGTGGTGGATGTGACAGGGTAGAATAGGACCCTGTCCTAGCTGTTATGTAGAACGTGTTTACATGTAAGGATCTGTCCTTTCCTATTTGTATGTCTGGTTGTGCAACCAAATTTTCCTGTGAGACTTCGGACTTGATCAACCCGACAGGCTCGCAATCCTTTGCCTCTCACTGTCTCTCAGTTTTCTCTTGCTGTCTGTTTTTCCTCCCTTGCATATCTCCTAATATAAAAATATATGCAAATCACTGTATGGAAATGTAACTGATATTGAGATCCCTGGTGTTTAGAAAACACATAGTGTTACTGTTGAAATGTATATAATTATATTTTGAGATGATTGCAGACAGCTATTGTAAACTTCAGAGGTTACCGGAGTTCAAATTTTAGGCCCTTTTGCAAAGCTGTGGAAATTGGCCCTCAGCTAAAGCACACTGTATTCTAGCAGCCCTGCCAGATATTTACAAAAACAGGATGCTTGCTAAGAATGGGGTTGAAAAGACTTATAAAGGAGCTTCGCCACAACTGCAAGAGAGATTAAGAGAACAGGGGACATAGACTGAAAGAAAATGTTATTGTATTTTGCCTTTGTAAATAGTTACACTGAACAAGTTTATTTTATGATACTGCTAGTGTAAATAAATTATTTTTGGTGAATCCTACAACTGCTCCTGGTGTTTCCTATGCTTCCTGACCTGTGCCTCGACGGCAGTGGACAAGTGGAATACCCTGCCAGAGGAACTGGTGGAGGCTAAAACAATCACGGGATTTAAGAATGCATGGGATAGACATAAGGGAATTCTGGAGGTCAGGGGTAAGGGGCAACAGACTTCTAGGAAAACATAAAGTGAACTTATAAGCTCAAATGGGCAGACTGGGTGGGTCGTAGGCCCTTATCTGCCAACAGTGTCTATGTCTATGTATCCTGTTTGCCTTTCCCTAAGTTTTGTTGCACTGCACAGTGGACTTGAAGCTATAAGTAGCATATGAGGAGCTGGGCTATAGACACTAAGACAGAGAAAAGCCAAAAACCTTGGGTGTGTTTAAAGAATTTCAATGTGCAAAACATGGACGAACCATTACAGCACCTACTCCTGACACTTTGCACACACGTAGTGCACTTTACCAAGGTATGGGTAAGCTACACCTTAGTATCATTAAACAGCAGCAGTCTAAAGTGATACCACACCCCTATTAAGTGAATAAATATGAACACATCATGTGTTAAAGATACACAACCAGAAGCATAAATACTTACATTACATGTAATAAATATATGGGTGTTGCTGTGTACAGACAGCTAAAAAGGCAAAGCGTGGTACCTAATGAAAACACAACGGACAGAAAGGAAAACAAATGAAAAGACAAACAATGGGGCCAGCCTGGTGGCGCTGAGGGCTGCGGCGCTGGACACCTTACCTTGTGCTGCACTGGCGACCCAGGTTCGGGAATGACCTCTGGTTACCAAGGTGCTGGCACAGGGGTGGGGGGGGTGGGAGAAGGAATGAACAATTGCTCTCCTCTCCTAGGTGGGGTTGCCCAACTGCAGTCCCGCCATCACCGAATGGAGGTTCGGTGATAAGCGCAGGCAGTACTGTGCAACCGGTAGGGTGGGGCGTCCTGCAAGACATGCGTGTGCGTGCCTCCACTCGTGTACATCATGTCGGGGATGCGCGTGAGTGGGACAGGACAAAACCCAGAAAAACCCAGAAACTATTAATTAAAAAGAAAAAACAAACATGGGGGCTTCAGACTATCACTAATGATGACCACCAGGTCCCTTTCCTCAGCTGTCTGCAACACCCTTCCTTCCTTCATCCAGTAGTCTGTTTTAGGGCTCTTTCCACCATTATGCATCACTGTGTGCTTTTTTGCATTAAGCTTTAGTTGCCATAATCTGGAACACTTTCCCAATTTTCCAGTAGATTTGCCACCTATCTGATTTTAGACTGGATAATCATAGGGCACTAATCCAGTCATCTAGTTTTGCTCAGAGGTAGTCCAGTTTTTGAAGCCATTCTGAGTGCTCACATACATTTAAAACTGATTGTATTAAAATAATTCACTCTTTTGACTTGTGTCCAGCTTACAAAGAAGTCTCTCCCCATATATCGTCAGTTCTACTGTACTTCCCTCATCTCTGAATACTGGTCTGGGTACCTCCCTTCATACCTACACCATCTCCTCTCCCCCGTCCCATCTTCCTCCTACTCTGTGCACTCAAGAGAACCATATGAATTCTCCCTTCCCCACCCACACTCCTCAGCCGGAAAATTTGCTTTCTCATACCGCCTCTCCACCCTCTGGTACCAGCTACCACCCGCCATCTACCCCCCCCCCCCCCCCCATTATTAGACCAGCTAAAACTCTCCCCCTGCCAACCCTCTTCCTGGACCGTTCCTTAACCTTGCCTGGCTTTGACAATCCCTTTCCTCCCCCTTAACCTCATAGTTCCAGCAACCTCACTGAAGTTTATCAACCTGTTCCGACTCCTACTTTCAGCACCAACTCGGCCTCCCTTCACTCTGGCTCTATGCACTCTGAGTTTGCCCAATCTGCACAGATGATTTGTTTGCTAATTTATCTGTCCTCATATCCAATGTTTTTGCCATTCTGTCTGTACTGCACTCAACATATGCTCTTTATGCCATCTTTATTGTAACAACATCACGTGACTGGCTGTATTTTGTTTGTAATTGTGCTTCTCCACTTCCCCTTCCCTGGAGTCGCACCTGGAAACTAGCTTCAGCTCAATGTGCTTCTCCCGGTTACCAATTCTAGATAAATAAATACAGGCCTATTTGTAAAACCAGCCAGTCTGGGAGGTATAAATTATGGCCATAAAGACCATTAGCAGTTAATTATCCTAACCTTTTCTAGTTTGGATTTTAAGTATGGTCTGTTACTGCTGTGATAGGGAACCATTTTTATACCTTTATATGCTCTCCTATGTTCTTTTTTACCTCTTCTATATTCTGATGTTTTAGACCCATTTTTGTTAAATTAATAACCTAATTTTATTGCCTTTGTCACTACATTAAACCACTGTCTCCAGAGTCCTCAGAAGCTACTCCTCCTCTTTTTCATACTATCTGAAGACTGGACATTCCGTGATACGTATCATTTCCACCTTTCCAGCAAGGGATGGTGCCGTCTGATGTTATGGAATGTGTCAGAATCATGAAATGAAACAGCAGTAGCTGCTGATGTGAAGGTAACACAATGCAGATGTGAGGGTACCAAAAACCTAGATAATTAATTTAATAATGATCGCTCTAGTAGATAACTTTAACCTATGAACTAATACACCTATAATCTCCTCTGAGGAAAGAATACTTTTATAACATGTGGTACGAGAATAGAAGTACCTGACTGGAAGAGAGCCATCAGCTGAAGATTTATTAATTCCCCATATATGCACAGTAAGTAGTGAGGCAGCCAAGAGAGAGGATCAGTAGGCATAATGGGACTTGTTCTCTACTTGAGGACATGGAAGTGCAAGGCAGCCATTTGTAAGATGAGTGAAGCCGCAGTGGCTTACATGTTTCAAGTGTGTACGCAAGTCTCCTACAGTTGTTTCCTCTGCCATGCCACCCCACAGCAGTTGTCGCTGCCTTCCCCTTCTGCAGTACTTGTCCCAGTGCAGAGCATATAGAGACACAGCTCCTACACACACACACACACACACACACACACACACACACACACACACACACACACCCACACCCACACAATGTGCCATAGGGAGTTGTCACACACTGGGACCACGATGTATAGCCATAACAGGAATTTTTTCCCTGTGTCTGATACTTTTCACCCTATCGTCCAATCCTTGTTGTATTTCACAAGTTGCGCGCTTCCCCTCCTGTCCGGTCCCGAACAATGACACTGAGAGAGAGAGAGAGAGAGAGAGAGACGGACATGTCATGGTGAATTGCTGTACTGTCCTCTGTCTCTCTTCATGTTGTATGCAGTGAACAGGAGTGGTCGTCTGTGCAATCTGGTAGAGAGAGCAGCTGTTTCTGTATGCCTTCCACCATGCTGTTTCGCACAGAGAGCGGGCCATAGTCTGCAGAGGGACATGTAAACCCTCTTCCGAGTGACACTGCTTGTGTCCCATCTCGCTTCCTCCTGAGCCATCCTGCCGTAGCCATTGGTGGCTGTTTTTCTCTTTCCTTGCTGCAGCACACATACCAAGATGGAGTGACACACAGATGGAGACAGTACATGTCTCCCGATGTACTGTAGTACTCTGTGTTCCTGTTATCTTTCCAGAACGCACTGCTTGACAGAGAGGCACAGCACGGTTTCAAGCACTTCACAGTGGGGACGCAGACTGGCATAAGCAGTGGGGACCAAGGCAGACGGAGAGATGGAACAGAGTGGCTGCCCCCCTACACACCGGAGACAGCAGAAGGGACAGACACAGTGCAATTTCTGGCACATTGCAGCCATGAGACAGACAGTGTCAGTAACAGCAGGAACCAAGAGAGAAACAGAAGGATCAGCAGCATGTGGGCACAGGACACAGAGTGAGCTAGTCACAGCGGTCGTCTGAGTGACCGGCACATTTCATTGAAGATTCCTGCAGTCTCCTGTCACTCAGTCTATACACACAGAAGGAACAGCATGGGTGAGAGAGAGTGGGAGAGAGCGGGCAGTCGTCTGACCACATGACCACATTTCATTTATTCGTGTTGCAGTCACTCTCTCCTCTCAGTGTCACTCTCTCTCGAAGTGTAAGCGCAGATGACAGACAGAGAGAGAGAGAGACCGGGAACTCCGTGGCTGTGGGGCAGAGAGAGAGAGAGAGAGAAAAAACAGTTCACCACAGTCATCTGACAGCGCAACCACATTTCATTTAACCGCACTACAGTGTCCTGCCACTCATGTGTATTCAGTGTTGTGTAACATATAGCAGCTTTACAACTGTGTAGTTCCCTTCAGGCTGTCTGCCTTCACAGCAGTTCCACAAACAGTGCAGTTCCTTACACACTCTGTGCCTTCACAGCAGTTCCACAGCGGTACTGCTTGATGTGGTGGATGCACACCTCATGCAGCTTTCAGTTTTTAGCACTTAGCAATGCTTTTCTCTGCATTTATTCACAATTCTTGATACCCCATGTTATAAGCGCAATAACCCACCTCAGAGCATGCGGTTATTGGGGATTAATCAACACCCCAGGTGCAGTGAGGGCACTCAGTCTGTGGCCTCGTGTCTCACAACGTACCCAGGGTGTTGATTAATCCCCAATAAGCACATACCCTGGAGTGGGTTATTGCTTACTTAGCTCATTCTTAGTGAAATATCCCGATCTCTACTAATAATGATAAATTTAAAAGGGTAATTATACATACCCTAGATATTAAGTCTGCTTTCATGCAAATAAGTGGGAGATGCACGTTTAAACAATAGATACAAGTACCATAACAGAATAAAAATTGATTCATAAAAGTTTAGCAGCAAGAGGTATATGTATGTCCAAGCCTGTAATGTGTAGTGTTATGTTTTTTAAAGGTTCAAATGGTATTAGTCATGGATACACTTTTACTAGCAGATCTCTAGAATTTAGTCTCACCCTTCTGTGACAGATGCACCTTGACTGACCCTATTGTGTTAACAGACTCGGGCAAAATGAAACACCTGTTATGTATCAGTTACAAAAATGGATTCAAATCTTAACTTGTGAATGATACAATTGTAGACTGTTACGTTTTTACTTGTCTGCACTGAAAAACAATAAAATAGGATTATAAAGGTGGGAAAAGCCATGGGTCCAGATGGCGTACATCCCAGGGTCCTAAAGAAACTGAGGACTAAATAGGCAGCCCTGTTCATTGAGTCCTTAGACACTGGAGTGGTCCCAGAGGACTGGAGAAGGGTAAAAGTTGTCCCTCTTCACAAGAGCGGTAGTAAAGAAGAAGCGGGAAACTACAGGCCAGTTAGTCTAACCTCTGTAGTTGGAAAGATAATGGAGGCACTCCTTAAGGAAAGAATGGTGGAACACCTGGGAGCAAATGGACTGGTGGATCCCAGGCAACATGGGTTCTCTGCAGGATGAGCCTGTCAAATTAATCTGATAGATTTCTTTGACTGGGTGACAAAGGCAGTGAACCGGGGCGGGGGGTAGATATTGCCTACCTTGAATTTCAGCAAAGACTCTGATACGGTCCCACAAAGGAAACTGGTCAACAAGCTAGGCAGCCTGGGGTTGGGTGTAAGGTGGTGAACTGGACTGGAAACTGGTTAAGGGACAGAAAACAGAAGGTAGTGACGAATGGAACCCAATCAGATGAAAGGGAGGTGACCAGTGGGGTACATCAGGGGTCAGTTCTGGGGCCAGTCCTCTTCAATGTCTTCATCAGTGACATTGCAGATGGGCTGGGAGGGAAAGGTTTGCCTGTCTGCAGATGACACCAAGATCTGCAACAGGGTGGATACTACGGTGGGGGTAGAAAAGATAAGACCTAGAACTGCTGGACAGATGGGCAGCTAAGGTTTAACACAAAGAAGTGCAAAATCATGCATGTGGGGAGCAGGAACCCTGGGGTGAGTTACAGATTGAGGGGGGCTGCTGGCAGTAACTAAGGAGGAGAGGGACTTGGGGGTCATAATCACAGATGACTTGAAGGCCGCTAGGCAGACGGCAAAGGCGGTGGGAAAGGCCAGTGGGATGCTGGGGTATACTGGAAGGGGAATCACAACCCGAAGGAGGGAAGTAATAGTTCCATTGTACAAGACCCTGGTGAGACCTCACCTTGAATACTGTGTACAGTTCTGGCGACCACACCTTCTAAAGGACACTGACAAAATAGATGGTGCAGAGGAGGGCGACCAAAATGGTAAAGGGATTACATCACAAGCCTTATGAGGAGAGAGTGAGGGACCTCAATTTCTACATGCTGGAACAAAGGAGGGAGAGAGGGTGACATGATAGAACCATTCAAGTACCTCAAGGGTATTAACAAGATGGAATGGGACAATATATTCCAGATTAACAGTAGTGCCAGGACAAGAGGACACGACATGAGACCGAGGGGTGGCCGCATAAGGGTAAATGTCAGGAAGTTCTTTTTTATAGAAAGGGTGGTAGATGCATGGAAAAGTCTGCTCCAGGAGGTGGTGGCAGCCCATACAGTGGTGGGCTTCAAACATGCATAGAACAGAAACAAAGGAATATACAGATAGGAAGAAAAAGCTAAAGCAAATGACTAGATAAGATCACCAGATGCTTCGTTAGGCAGCTTAAACAGGCAGACTGGATGGGCCTAGTGGTCCTTATCTGCTGACAGCATCTATGTATAAAAAAAGAAATGGAATGTAATGGCAGAAAAAGGCCCAGTGATCATCTGGTCTACCCACCTACCTACTTCTCCTGGTTGGCCCTAGTGGCTGTCCTCTCCTTTACTCTTGCCCTTACCACCCCCCACCCCACCCCAGCTATGGTCCTGCATCTCCCACCCTCATTTGTCAGCAGTTCCTCTGGCAGTCTGCTCCACTTATTCATGACCTCTTCTGTGAAAAAGTGCTTGCGGACATCCTTGAAATTTTCTACCAGCCAGTTTAAGTGACTTTCCCACGTGCTTGTGTTTGTGCTTAATATGCATGACATTCTGTTTATCTCACGCAGGTATTTGTATGCCTCTGTCATGCCCCCCTTCCCAGTCTCCGGGGTCCCTCAGTCTTTCCTCATATGTCTTCTCCCCCATCCCTGTATCATTTTGTTTTCCCTTCTGTGTACAGACTCTACCCTCCCGCAGTCCTTCCGTGGGTACAGGTTTGTTTTTCAAGTAAACAATACAGCTTTCCTTTTCATTTTTTATTTTTGTTAGAATATTAAAACATAATGTTATTTTGAAATAATATATGTTATAATCTTTCTTTTTTTATGTAGAGGTGACACATAAAAATTAATACAGTCATTTTCATATAGTAAAAGATTTATAGATCGTGTACAAATACTTCTTGTCTAGTTACCTTGAAACTGATAGATCATTTTGTCTTTTCCTTCCAAACAGGCACTTGTTTTACAGAATGACTGATATTTAACTGCAATGACATACAACCCCCCAGAGATTCATTAGAGGTGAAATTTCCCCAGGATAATGTATTGTTCCATCAGCAGTGAGGGCTGCATTCCCTGACCATACACGACCTCATCTCTCTCCCAAGGACCCTGAGGATTATGGTGTGGAGAGGCTCAAGGGATAAAGTCTGGATCATGCCCAGAAAGATACATCACCCATGGCCTCCATAACCGCTCGAATGCGGGTCTGTTATGAAACGTAGCCGTTAGGGACTCCATATAATAAATCTCGGACACCAACCCCCTCCAGTCTTTAACAGTTGGAATGAGGAGATCGCCATCGTCTTGTTATAGCCTTTTTGGCTGCCAAAATATAAACAGGTAACAGGGTTCGGTACCAAGATGGGCTATGAGAAGGGAATATGGACAGCAATACCATCTCAGCTGTAAGTTCGATCACCCTCTCCCAGGCAATCTGAAATTTCTTGTTGTAGGGTGCACCAATATGGCATTAATTGGGGACATGACCAAGAAACATGGCTATGATCGACGAAGTCGCATGAGCATCCCCGCCAACATTTCCCAAACGAGGGCAGGAGGTACTTAGTTCAAACAGCCAGGGAACGAAAAAAGTGACTGCAACATTTCCATCCAAATTCACAACATTTGGTAGCATGTGCAACTCTACGTGCTTGGGGGGATGCCCGGAGCCACTCCTGTTCGGAGATATCTAATTCTAAGTCCCTGCACCAGCTATTCAAAATTGAGACTGATGAGTCGCCCATCCCCTCTCTTAGAATTTTATAAAGGTAGTCCACCTGGTGGGGCCATAACTGACCTTTAATATTATCCTCTGGGTATTTCCAGGCCATCGGTATGGGTCCAGTAATTTAGAGGTGACATATTTTTGCCGTAGCAGATAATTTCTGACCTGGATATATCTAAAATGGTCATTGTCGGTGAGGTCATAGTTAGTTTTTAGTGTTTCAAATGGGATGCTACCTGATGGGGAAAGGAATTGTTTAAAAAACTGGAGCCCAAGCCTTTTACATTTTAAAAAGGTGTGGTCAAGGGATGCCGGAAAGAATCGTTCATTTTCCGAAATGTGTGTATAGAAGAAAAAGAGTTCTCTAAAGCCCTTGTGCTTTTTTAGCTTATACCATAATTTTAAAATTTGAGCTGTAAAAGGGTAAAGTCCCACAGGGGGGCAGCCTGGCTGCCGAAGCCAAGATTACCTTAGTGATATCATACAGGTAATTTATGGCAAATTCCAGATCTTTCCAAGGTGCCTGATATGTTGGAGATAGCCACAAGGACAATATTTTAAAAAGGGCTGCTAGAGCATAACATTTCAAATTTGGAAGATTAGGCCCCCCCCCCCAACCAAAGGAGAGCAGAAGTTGCACGAGAGACATTCCGAGTCTCGGCCTCTGCCCATTCCAGATAAAATTCAATATAACTTTGTTTCAAGACTTGAAATAAAAGCTGGAGGGGAAGGTGAGGATATTTTGAAATAAATGCAATAATTTTGGGAGAACTATCATGTGAATAGTCTCAATTCTTTGGAAAAAGTTCAATGGCAACCTGGACCAGGAGGACAAATCAGTTTGGATCTGGGTATATAAGGGTTCAAAATTTAACAGTTCCAAGTTATCTAAATCTCTAGGAATAAAGATTCCCAAGTATTTAAATTTGGTTCTGTACCACTTTATAGGGTATTTGCTTTTAAGAACTTGGGAAGGAGTAAAAAATAATGGGAGCAGATCTGTTTTAACTACATTTAACTGAAAGCCTGATACACTTTTAAAATGCTCCAGATCTTCCCAAAGAGCAGGAAGAGAGGTATCAGGGGAGAGGGCAGTTACCAGAATATCATTGGCAAACAAAGCCACCTTATGTTCTCTTTGACCCACGGGGACCCTCTCTATTCAACTATTCCTCCTAATTGTCTCTGCCAGGGGCTCAACACACAGCACAAACAATTAAGGGGATAACGAGCATCCCTGTCTCGTGCCTCTTTGTATATGTATTGATTGAGATAGGGAGCTGTTAACACGGATGTAGGCCCTTGACTGGGAATATATATTTTTCAAGCAGGTAATGAAGGAATTTGGGAAGGAGAACTTGGTCAAAGCAGCCCACAAGTATTCCCAGTTCACCCTATCAAACGCTTTGTCAGCGTCTAAGCTAATAATAGCAGATGGAATCTTCCTCACATGGATGTGTTCTAAAAATAATAAGAGGCGGCGTAAGTTATCTGAAATACTTCTCTGTTTTATAAATTCAGATTGGTCATGGTGGACTAACTGTAGGAGGATAGGCTACAACCGTTTTGCCCAAATGGCCTTAAAAATTTTGTAGTCTACATTCAAAATTAAGACTGGGTGATATGATGATGGAAGAGTAGGATCCTTCTCGGGCTCAAGTAGGGGAGAAAGAACTGCGTAGTTCCAGGATGGCGGGGGTGTTCCTCCCTTCCTCCACTACTGCATGACATGCCAATAAGAAACTGGGGAGCAGCTGAGGAATAAAAGTTTTGTACCACTCCAGGCCAAAACCATCGGGGCCCAGACATTTCAAGAGTTTTAAGATTTTTGCCTGATAGAGTATCTCTTCAGGGCTAATGGGACATTACTATAGTTCCTTTTGGGACTCAGTTAACGTGTGTAAATGGAGCTTATTTAAAAATTCAGATATTGCTTCATCCTAGTCCGCCGGGGGATTGGGGGCCTGCATATAGGGCCTCATAAAATTGTGTAAAGGCCTGTCTGATTTGCTCATCCTTGTAAGAGGTAATGCCAGAAATGGGAGATTTTATTTTTAAAAATGGTAGAGGCCTGCTTATTAGCTCTTAATTTCCAAGCCAAGACCCGGGCTCCTCTAGCTCCCCCTTCGTAGCTGTAGTGTCGTAGATAGTTCAGGCTCTGGAGGGTCCTATAATCTTACTATTTTTGTATATCTTGCTTTAAAGATCTAATCTGACGTTGAAGGGCCATATCGCCCTCTCGATATAACATTTGGTATGAGGCTAGGAGATATGTTAAAAAATTAAGTCTGGCATTCACCTCCTTTTGTTTACGGGATGAGTATTCCAATATCGCTCCGTACAATACCGCTTTCAAAGCGTCCCACTGAATGGGGCACGAAACTTCAGGGGTGGAGTTGTCCTGAATAGCCTATGGAATTTTTGATCCCATAAGAGGGAAGTATTGAACCTCCAGAACCTGAGTTTCTTTTGCTTACCCAAATTAATCTTAAGAATTAGTGGATTACGATCAGATAGAACCCTTGGTTCAATTAAAATGTCTTGCACCAGAGTAAGGTGTTTCCCTGTAACAAAAAAAAAAAAGTCTAAACGTGAGTATATCCTGGGGTGGATGGAAACATTTTTCTTCAGGTGTCCTCTATGCCCAAAAAGGACAAATTGTATTTGGCAGCTTTAGAAAGCCTCTGCGGTTTAGGATTAGAGGAATCAAGGTGGGTGTGGAAAGAGATATCAAAATCCCTACCCATAATCAGGATTCCTCTGAGCCTGTCCATCACCCTGTGCAAAAAGGTCCTTATAATAGGAAGTGAGGTCTGAGGGGGAAGATAAGTGTTGACTAGGTTACTGTCTGGGAGTATAGTGTTCCTGTAAGGATCACATACCAACCCTGTGTGTCCAAATAGGTATCCTGAATTTCTAATGGGGTGGATGCTGGAATTAAAACAGCTGTTCCCCTCTTATGGCCTCTTGGATGAGAGGATGCTAGAACCTGGTAGCGACCGCCCCAGTGCAACTTTGAATGTTGTAAAGATGAGAAGTGGGATTCCTGTAAAAAATATAAATCTGCTTTCTGTTTTCCTAAATGCTGCACTGTTTTGTATCATTTAACAGGGGAATACAGACCATTCACATTCTGGGAGAAAATTTTAACCGGTACATTAACCATGATCCCAGGGAAGGGATATTGATAATGTATGCCTGGCGGAGCACCAGGAGCAAAAAGGGCACAAGCAGACATACGGAATTATGTTTCAGACTTCCCACCTCTTGTCCAGGGGTCCAACTGGACCAATTCCAGCGTACCCAGACAGAGTGGTGTACTTATACTCTATAACCCTTGGTCTCCAGCACATCCAGCCAAGAAAGGGGCAATATCTCTCTTAACAAGCATTATGTCACCATCCATTTTTACATTAAACAAGAAAACCAAAATTAACAGTCTGACCCATAACCTGAAGCTACAATTAATAACTAATCTCCTTTGGGAGAGAACTATATACAATCGTTCTTCCACTAGTTGGGGAGATATATCCATCTCCACCCCAGGTCCCAGGATAAAGAGAATCCTTGTTTCCTAGGTAAGTGGGGCATGACTCATCAAAGGTGGGTCTAGGCCACTTCAGAGGGAGCACCCTCTCTAGGAACAGTCTCACTCTAGAGGCTGCTCCTGTAGTAGTGTGACATAAACTTTATATGGTACTCAAACTACAGGTTAACCCATTTATTTTTTTTTTGGTCTCTACTTTCCCATTTGCAAATTATACTACACAGTCACTAGAGGGCTACAACAGCGATCTCTTCTGTTAAAGGGGAAACACTTTATATTTACACCTTCCACTTATGCTCCAGTGGACCTGGGATACCTCTCTTTCTGAGGACCATCCCCAGGTTTTTTTTTTTTTTTTTTGCCTGTTTCTCAGGCCAAACCGTGCTCATCCACGAAGGCCGCAAGACTTGAACGCCTGCCCCCACTCCCATTCCATACTGGTGGAGCAGTGCCAGAAACAGAAACCAAAGCTGCAGACCAAGCTTGCCACACTGGATTGCAGCCTTGAATCACTTCACTGGCTCAGCTGCAAAGTGTTGCTCCACAGGTACGTTCAATGCCAAAACCGCCTCTCAGCCAGCAAAGGATTTTGAACTTAAGACACCTGATCGCTGATTGTTCTACGCTTCCAGTGACTCTCTTGGGATTGGCTGGCACTTGTCTTTCAGCTCTCCACCTAAATTTTTATAGCCATATCATAATTCCTCTTTGGCTACCTTTGTTCCTCTGCCTAGCCCTCTGTGTGATAATTGCACTCACTTGTGTAAACATGGCCCTTCATTGCATGTTTGAAATGCTCCTATTACTTCTGCTCCTACTTTGCCTTAACTGAGTTGTTATACCTTTCCCAGGATCCTATCCCTTGAGTTCTTCGAATGCCCTACATGCTGATTTCAGTTTCTCTAATCTAATTACTACATCTCAACCTATGCTTGCTTTTAAGCACCTCCTATTCTTTAAGGGCTGTACCTTTTATGCGGTGACCACACTTAAAAAACGCCTGCCGAGTCAAGCAGTTCCTTTACTGTTTGGCTATCGCAAATTAAGGTTCCTCACCATCTTAGCTATCCTTCTTGCAAGGGATGTTGAAACGAACCCGGATTCACGTGCCCTCTTCTCCCCGGCTGACATCTCCGCAATTTCTAGCAAAGGGCTTTTCACTGCCCATGTGAACATCAGAAGTCTCTCCCGAAATTTCAGTGATCTTGAAGCTTGGGTGGGTATCTACAAGCCTGATGTGCTCTGTTTCTCTGAAACGTGGCTAAAGCCAACTATCCCTGACTCTGTATGCTCCCTGACTAGCTACTCCCTTATCCGTAGGGATAGGGTCTCCTCAAAGCATGGCGGAGGGGTTGCCATGTTCTATAAAGATCATCTAAACATCACGGACACCCTGTTCTCAACATCCTCCGCCTGCGAGTCCCTTCACGCTACTCTCACCCTGGGAGCCAAGAAACTCCACACTGTCTGTGCCTACAATCCCCCAAATGGGGGCACTGCAGGTCTGCAGGACTTATTTGATCAGACCTCTTTGCACTCCAAACATAATGAGGTCATTATATTGGGGGACCTTAACCAAAATTGGCTAGGGACTGCCCATAGCATGCTGCTCCTCTCTCTGGTACAAAATTATAACCTCCACCAGCTGTTAACGGAGAATACCAGAGTTACTCCTTCACTAAAATCCTCGTCCCTTATTAACTGGGTACTGGTAAACCGACTGGATCATGTACACCAAGCAGGCATCTTGGCAGATTCGCTTACAGATCATTCCCCTGTCTTCTACATCTGGAGTACTAAGGCTGCTCCATCCCCTCCACCACGCTATGTCACCTTTACAAATTTCGCCAACCTGGATATTGAGGCTTTTTGTCATGATGTCTCGAGGATAAACAGGTCTGGTATTTACCGTTCCCATAATGTTGAGTCTGCACTAAGTATCTTCCTTAATGAATTCCTGGCCATCCAGAACAAGCACGTTCCCAAGGTGACACGGAGGGTGAGGGGTAAACAAACAAGATGGCTTCACAAAGACTTGCTGAAAAATCTATGCTCTAGGAACAAATGCTGGAAAAAGTACAAAGCATCTGGGCTACTATCTGACTATGCTACCTACAGAACCCTACGTAACTTCTGTAAAAAAAACAGGTCAGAACAGCTTAGAGTGCCTATTGTAAATAATTGCTGCTAGGCTCTGCTGGGGACCCTAGGAAATTCGGGGCCCATGTCAAGATCTTTCTCGGTGCATCCCAGTCAACTAGCACCAGTGACATGGTATTGTACATTGTAATGACTCCAACACAATTGCTAATTCCTTCAATCAAATGTTCTCAGACCTGTCTCAGTATACCTCTGCCTTCCCATCTCCCCAGGCAGCCTCTCTGCTTGAAACATCAGCACAGTCCACTTACCCCAAGCTATCCTTCCCAACAAATGTCTAAAAATCCCCCGTTCTACTTCAAGGCAATCTCAAGGACTGAGGTCTTAAAACTATTACGGACTGTCTCTGACAACACTAGCTCTGGATCAGATACACTTGAGCCTCAGCTCCTGAAACTAGCAGCACCATACATAGCCTCCCCTCTGGCTAGAATTTTCACCTTGTCTCTCTCTCTCTAATAGCCAAGTTCCTGACCTCTGGAAGATTGCTCATGTAACACCGGTCCTTAAAAAAGGTGATACCAAGGAGATTACTAACTACAGGCCTATAGCCATCCTATCGGTCCTAAGTAGAATTCTGGAAAAACTTGTTGCAAATCGAACCACTGGCTGCCTCACAAGAGTACAGCCTTCTCTCTGACACACAACTTGGCTTCCGTAAAGGTCGCAGTACCTCTACAGTGCTTCTCATATTCACTACCGATGTGCTTACCATTATGGACGCTGGCCAGCTGACAGAGGCAGTTTTCACAGACCTTACAAAGGCCTTTGATCTTGTTGATCACCCCCTGCTCCTCGCCTCTCTTTGCAACCGGAGCTTTTCACCCCCAGTTGTCACCTGGTATGGAAGCTATCTATCAAATAGGATTCAAATTGTGAAATTCAACTCCTCTTTATCTGATGGTGCTACCATCAATATTGGGGTTCCCCAGGCCTCTATTCTGGGACCTCTTCATTTCTCACTTTTTATCAATAACATAAGTGAGGTTTTTCTTTCATGCTCATCTATTCTCTATGCAGATGATCTTGTACTTTATTCAAGCTTAGATAAGGTCGCCAGCATAAATGCAACCCTTTCTTCAGATTTCAGAAATGTCCAAAATTGGCTTTCTGCACATAAGCTTGTACTTAATGCTAAGAAAACCCAAGCAATGTTACTTGGATCTGCCCCTAAACTTAGGACATGTCAAACTCCCCTATTGGTGCAAGACCTCAGTGGCACACAAATAGAATGTGTTACATCTTTTAGGTACTTAGGAATTCTTCTGGACCAATCCCTGGACTTCAGTCTGCATACATAATCTGCCTGCAAGGAAGCGAATGCTAAACTGGGGGTTGCTTACAAGTCCAGTTTCATGCTGATTCCCTCTGCTAAACTTGCTATTGCCAGAGGCATATTACTCCCTGCCCTCACCTATGGCATGCTGACCTCTGCTGCCACACACAAAGCCATCCTTCATAAGTGGGATGTCACTTATGATAATATCTGTCAATTCGCCTCCTCGTCACCACGGCTTAAGCACCACAGCCAACTGTACAGGGACCTGGGCTGGTTATACCCCTCAGCTTGCCGTCAATACTCTCTTGGCTCCATGATTGACTCTATACTCAGAAACCAGACCCCTTCAGCGCTCGCAACATTGCTGGTACCTCAAACCTCCTCCTACAGACTGCAATCGGTAGATAAATCCCTGCTGAATGTACCTAGATGCAAAACATCAAAAGGCTCTGTTGCCTTCAATCACTCTGTTCCTAAGCTTTGGAACTCTCTCCCCCAAGCACTTTGAATATCTGGATCCCATCACAGCTTCAAAAAGGAGCTGCACTTACACCTATCCCTTGCTGATCTCTGTACTTGTTTCAATCCTCCCTAATCCACTCACCCGCCAGATGCTGCCTAGCCTAACTTTAACCTCCCTACTTCATAGCACTTCTTACCCTTACTATCTCCTTGAGAGCTAATCTAGCCCAACTCCCCCCTCCCACACCTGAGTCTTGTTTCAGAGGCCGTGATAATGCATCCTGCCCAGTCAGGAATTTGCCCTTGCCTAGTTTTGCTGCCTATTTGAATCTTCATTGTTGTGACTAACTTGAACAATATTTCTTTGCTGCTATGTTGTGGTATCTCTTCCTAGACTGTGTAGGTTTTCTCTGCCTAAAAATTCTATGTGAATTGCATTGATTGGTATTGTCCTGGCTGCATGTATTCGTAACTACTAACTGTTTTGACCTATGCTATTGTAATTTCATTGTACTCATGCTATGTACCTGCCTTTGATTGTTGTACTCTCCCGTGTTGTGCCAGAAAATAGTCATTTTATGGCTAGTGCACCTACACGGTTAACAAAAACTAAATAAATAAAAATAAATATAATCTAAGGGACAGCCCTCCACCACTATTAAGTGTAGGCTGGATATTCAAACTGCGCCATTCTGCAGCAAGTCCCTTGCTGACTGCTCAAAAACCTGCGCTGGGGTGTGAGGCGATATTCAGCGGAGTTGCGCTATTGAGCAACTCCTTTGAATATCACCCCCCCGGCCACAGCCACAGCCACTGTGCATGGCAAGTGGTCAGAGTGGAGCATTCAAGATGCGGTAGCGCAAGTTCCATTGCGCCATGTGCAAATTTCTAATATTCAAAAGGTGACATGCAAATGGGGCTATAATTCATGCAAGGTGCAGGGGGGCCATTTGCATCTACTTATATTCCATTTGCATGCCATTAGCACGCAGGAGGCGATCCTCGACGTACTAGGCGCCTGCCTGCCAGCCAGGCAGCAGCCGCGGGACTGACGCCCCTGCAACCCGATCTGGCATGAAGTAAATCCCCCCGACTGGCCCGATCAGGCAAACCGTCAGTAATCCCCACCCCTAGACTGGCCCGATCGCGGGCAAACTGTAGTAATCCCCCGACTGGCCCGATCAAGGGCAAACCGTAGTAATCCCCACCCCCGACTGGCCTGGATCACGGGCAAAACTGTAGTAATTCCCACTAGCCCGATCGCGGGCAAAACAGTAGTAATTCCCACCTCCCACTAGCCCGATCGCGGCCAAACCAGTAGTAATCCCCACCCCCCACTAGCCCGATCGCGGGCAGAACAGAGTTCAACCCCCCCCAGAACAATATCCCTGGTGGTCCAGTGGACTGCGAAGCCCGATCATTCACATATCTGGACTGCCTTGTCCGGTATGGGCTGCACGCCTATTAGCTCTTGCTCTGAACCAATGGGCGTGCAGCCCTACCGAGCAGTCAGTCGGCGGGCGGGTGGGTGCTGCAGCCGCCAGCTGACGGGGAGCAGGGTGGTGGGGCTCGTGGGTGGGTGGGATGGGGGGCTACTAGATCACCAGGGTACTTGGACCTGGGGGTTGACTCTAATGCCCACGATCGGCTTCGTGGGTCCACTGGACCACCAGGGATATGGTTCTTTGGGGGTTGAACTTGTTCTGCCCGCGATCGGGCTAGTGGGGTGGAATTATAACTGTTTTGCCCGCGATCGGGCCAGTCAGAGGAGGGGGGATTATTACAGTTTTGCCCGCGATCGGGCCAGTCGTGGGGGCTATTATGCCCACGATCGGGTTGCAGGGGGGCACAGGAAAGGGGAGGGCCACCACAGGTGGCAGCTGCTGTGTTGCGCCCGCAATGCGGCAGCTCACCTGTGGGTAGCCTCGACTTACTCCTTTTTTGTTTTGCTCAAAGTTGTGCAGGTGCAGGTTGGGGGTTGCGCCAGCACAACTCTGCACCTCCCGGCTGAATATCGGGCTGTGCAGTTTATGTATGGTTCCTCCCCCTCCGGTTGAGCATGCCTTCATTAGCATTGCGCTGTTGCTCAGCATGACTTGGGGGGCGCAACTGCCTCCTGCTGAATATGGCAGAATGGCACAATTTCGGACTTGCGCAGGCGCAACCCTATTGCGCATGGTGCAACCCTTTTGAATATCCAGCCCTATGTGTTTAACTCCCCTTGGGGATACAGGAGTAAAGAAACCTGGGGTTTGGATCAGGAGTGAAGATCTCCCATTGCTCTTGCCGGAGGACCTATTGTATTCGAGGAGGCACCCAATAAACCACATGTCTAATAAGCCCACTCTATGTGCCTCTCACCAGTTTCCAGTAGCCTAGTATGAGGGGATAACCCCTACTTGCCTCCCTGATATCAACATTGCGGGCCTCTAGGGTGTCAAGTTAAAGACCATCTCAAAGAATACGACATCCGAAAAATGTAAACAGGATGGGATCCAAACTAGGTGAAAGTAAGGTCTATTTCGGAAACCACCCCCCTTGGTCATGGAAGGGGGTCCAAGAATACGTAGGGGGAAACACCTCCCTCAGCAAATGCAGGTCGAATGTATCTGGAAAGTCACCCCAATTAACCAAATTTGAACCCTGATGGTCCAGGAGCTGTGGGAGGTGGTAAAGTAGCAAAAACCCAGCTCTGAAGTCCAGGCTCTCGGCCCTCCCTCCCTAAATGCAAATCGGAAACAAATACGTTTGTTTCCAACATAAAAACAGCCTTGGTTATAACTCAGTCTCAACCCTTGTCTCTTCAGGTTTGTTTGGGCCACTAACTGCAAAAGATGAGTCCAAAACATTTTATTTCAGTAGACTGATTGCCTTTCGTTGTCGAATACTATTCCAAACAGACACTCTCCAGATGAAGCTCAGTCTGGTCGAAAAGATGGGCGAGGGAGTTTTCAAGCCTGTAAGCCTGCGGTCCCGGAAGAGGAGGAGGAGAGACCATTAGGCCGCACCACATTGAGTAAGGAGAGAGTAGAGTGCTCCATGAGCCACACCCAAGGGCCAGATCTACAACAGAGGCCATTCTGTAGTTATAATGTTGTAATGCGGCCTTTAATGAAGCAATAGCTCTCCCTCAACCCTCAATCTCATATGTGAACGACCCCCCCAACCCGGTCCGGACAGTACCTCCATAATAAGCTTGCCATCTCAATCAGCTTGAAGAGTCGGGTTCCTTAGAAAATGCACTCTATCTAGCAGTTTCTGCATTTTTTGGTCACCAATTTCTGCTCGAGATGTTTCCTGAGAAGCTGGCCTTGAAGACGTCACCCAATCCCTCGCAGCTAGTTTAGGGTCATTGTTGGATATTATCCCTTGCTGGAGCAGGTCTGCCTTGGCCTCTGTTGCAGTGCTGTAAGTAATGGGGCCATTGGGGAGCTGGACTGTTAACTCTGCTGGATAGGGAGTCCGAAATGTTAAGTTTTTAGCTCGTAAAAGGGGAAATGAGGAGGAGTACTCCCTTCTCAAGCGTTAGGTAGCAGGGGCATAGTCGTTATCAAATATAATTCGGCCATCCCCCAACAACACTTTTTGTTTGCGCCAAGCTTTTGCAAGTAGTTGGTCTTTTTAAAAGAAACTGGTGAATCACATGACGAACGATCTGAGTCTGGCCTCTGGTTTTGTAGGGCGGGGGCCCAGCGCCCTTTCAATGTCTATCTGGTAGTCTGGGCCCAAATCCAGTGCCAAGCGTTGTAAATAATCTGCAAATGCAGCAGGGTCGTACTCATCCTCTTCCTCTGGGATCCCATATACCCTTATGTTTTTTTATCTGCCCCGATTCTCCATGCCCTCTTGTCACATTGAGAGATGCAATTGCTCCTCGGCTAAAGTTTGGAGAGCTCGCTCTAAAATAGCTATTTTGTTGGAGTTCTCAGAGATCTGGGCATCCGCCTCTGCAACTCGTGACTGCAAATCTCCCAGATCAGTGCAGATCTCTTTCAAGGCATCCCTCATCTCAGTCTGGAACTCTGAAACGGCAGAAAGAATTGCCTTAGACTGTAAGTTCTCCTGCATTAGTTTCTTTTTTTCTCCCTTTTTCCCCTCCATTTGTCATCTGGTTGGGAAGCGGTGCGAGAAGGTGTCTCAGTGTCAAATAGGTTGCAGTCTTCCACCTCTGGTAGATCTTGTAAGGGCTGGTAATGGTTTCTCTCTTGCTGTGCAATGCCCAGTGGGGATACGCTGTTCTCTTCTGATGTCTCTCCCGAGGTAAAAATATGGTAATTTAATTCTTCTGGCTGATAATTAAGCTTTGTAGTGGGACAGAAATGCTGTTTTTTGGTAGTGGTTAGGTAGGAGCTCAGTAACCTGCGTGTTCATACCGCCATGTCTCCACCGGAAGTCATATGTTGTAATCTTGTTAATACAAAACAAGTAATGATCATAAAGAGTGAGCTTCTGAATACATGTCAAGCAGAGACATTTTAAGTATGTCTAAGTCAGGAAATTTTTTTTCCATATGTATTTTATAGCGTTTTTCACGTTTTCTCCCCCATACCTTGGCCATGCGTGCGCATGTGGAAGCACACGCACGCCGCAGCTCAAGGTTCCCTCCCATTATGTGTTGCCCGCTCCGACTAAGCTGACCATCGGACCTCCACCCGGTGGCAGCAGGACTATGGGGGGGGGCAACCACCCTGGAGAAGAGAGCTGTCTTCCAGCTGCTCAATCCTGCACACCCCCCACCACCCGTCTGGGCTCTCCGTTCCTGAACCTGGGTCAGCATGGAGGTAAGGCGGTCAGCACTCAGCCTTCAAGGCCAATTGCTACATGGCAAGGATATTTTAAGTATGTCTTTGTATTTCTGCACTTTATTTTTGACAGGTTACTTATCTGATGATTACTATTTATGTGATCTTTAATAATACTTTAAGACAAAAAAGGTATGGGTTCCAGAACCCTGCATGCTACTCCAGCCAGATGTGGGGACACTAGGGATCTGTACAGTGGGAGGATCACCTCCCTGGCTCTACTGTTGATTCCACTTCCTCTGCAGCCCAGAATTCTGTCTGCCTTTTCCACATCCTTGTTGCACTGTGTTGAGGATTTCAGACTGTCTGACATTATCAGCACCAGATCTTTTTCCTCTGCAGTGCATTTCAACCCTTCTCACCCCATCAGGTACTGCACTTTTGGATTCTCGTTCCTGATGTGCATTACCGTGTAATTTTTTTTGCAATAAAATTCAGATGCTAAATCCTGGACCATTTTTCTAGCCTTCCAGGGCCCTCTCCTTTAGTGCGATGATCCAGTCTTTGCTTACCACCCTTCTACTGATCTTAGAATCATCTTCTAAAGCTGGCACAGCGGTTGGATTTCCACTTGCGACACCAACTCAGGTTCAGGAACAGACCCAGGGAGTTGGAGGGCCGGCCAGGGGAGGAGGATTGAGCGTCCCGGGGACTGCTCTCCTTCTCTGGGGGGAGGGAGGGGAAGAATGTTCAGCACGGAGGCCGGGGGTTCTGCAGTGACCGGCGCCAGTACATTAGGGGAGCAGGGCAGACACTGGACGTCATTGCACATCCCCACCCCCGGGGCAGCAAGCAGCAAAAAAATGCCAGCCCCCTGGCATGACGGCCTGTTCCGCTCCGCCATCCACTGCCTCTAATGCCCGCCGAGGGTTCCGCCTCTCATGCCCCTGACCTGGGGGGTAATCCGGGGCTTGCCCACTATGCCCATTAGGGAGTGAGAAGCCCCTATGGCAGCCCTGCCGGGGGTAAGCCTGGGCATGGGGGTGGTGGGCAGACAGGTCCTGAAGAGAAGGGGGCAGGCCCCCCCCAAAAAAAAGATTCATCTGCTAAGAGGCAGATCTTGCCCCGAGCACCCACCACTACATCTCAGATGAGTATGTTAAAGAGGATGGTCCCCAGGACCAATAAAAATTGGTAAAATCATATTAGAGTACATAAGCTGGCATGAAAAGGAAAATGGGAGGGTATTTAAAGAGCCACTGTTCATGGAACAAGAACTGTGTCCAGCTACTACAGCTGAGGAGGCAGAAGGCGAGTGACTGTTTAGAGGAGTAATTGTTTAACGTATAAGGTATTTTACGGGAATTCAGTACGTTCACAGCTGTTAAGTTTTCCTGGCACCTGTTTTGGTGTTGGGGAACAGCAGCATTATATGGGACTATTAGACGGTATAAAAGTTCGCATTTTTTTTATGGCTATTCCCATGACGTGCCACTCGGGGTATCTCCATTTATGCTGGATGGTTTGAACTGCTGCTGATGTCTCACTAACTATACTATGGTGATACCTGTGTTTGTTACTTTTCGAAGCTGGTACTTGGAGAGAACAAGGTGAGGAAACAGAGAAGAGACGGGGAAGTGGGAGTGGAGGTGTAAGGGTGGGGGGGATGAGGTAGGATAAAAAAGGGCAGGAATGGGAAAGGGATAAGGGAGGAATATCATTTATTGGAACTGCTATGTGGTTACACATAAACTGAACTGGCCTTGGGGAGTTGTATTTCTGTTGGGAGCCCCGCTTCGCCCCTCTCTATACCTGCGGACTGTGTTGTTATCACTGCCTACATGTTTATGGGATCTTTTTAGTGTTCCCCCACTCTGGTGGGGACTGGGAAGTAAAGAACAGCTCAACTGATAGTTTATATTTTATTGTTCTATGCTGTTACAATATGGAGTTTCTAAAAATTACTTTTGGGATGTGTCCTGTAGAGGAAAGGGGGACATTTTGGCCAACGACCAGCAGGCTCTAGGCGAGCCTGTTAGTGTATCCCTCCAGGCTCAGCCATAGGCTGCATGCACTAGTTGAATTTGGCATATTTTTTATGGGCATTCCCCCATGACGTGCCACTTGGGGTATCTCCATTTATGCTGGACAGTTTGAACTGCTGCTGATGTCTCGCTAACTGTACTATGGTGATACCTATGTTTGTTACTTTTGGAAGTTGGTACTTGCAGAAAGTTTAATAAAAATATTCTACAAAAAAAAAAAGAGAGCCACTGATGCCTCAAGAAGAACTTTGAAAAATGTAATATTTGGACACAAAGCAGCTTATATTTCTCATTAGGTCTGTATTTTATTTTTATTTCATTTCTTTAACAAATCGGAAAGACCTTTAAGCCAAGGGCTCTTTTACAGAGGTTCCAAGTCAAGTCACAAGAATTGCAAATTACAATGGTTTCAGTAAGTAGTACAACATGAGGAAAGTAATTACATAAATAAAAGAACAATATGGCAAGATAAATATTGTGTCAAGTGTAGCCAGAGGCCTTGTCTGAAGGCGGGGGGGGTGAAAGGGCTGACAAGGAGAGAAAGTACAGGGAGGTGGAAGGAGCAAAAAAAGAGCAAGGAGGGAGATTCCACAATGAAGCTTGAGCAGGAAAGACCCATGGGGCAGAGGGGTAGAGGGAGAGAGCAAGGTAAGGAAACAGAGGAGCGAGGGGGAAGTGGGAGTGGAGGGGTAAGGGAAGGGGGGATGAGGTAGGATAAAAAGAGGGCAGGAATGGGAAAGGGATAAGGGAGGAAGTGCTGTGAGTGGAATAGTGCAGCAACAGCATAGGGCTGCACAGGGGCAATGGTAAAAGAGGGAGGTCCCAGTGCATTTAGCTGTCAGCAGAAATTAGGTATAGCAGTCACAAGATGCTCTGGAAACTAGGAATTAATGCAGCTAATTATAATTCCTAATCCCCATTATGTATTACTGAGGTCATATGCATGAAAACAGGAGAGTTGTTCCTTGAGGGTTCATCTCCTATTGCTTCTTCCCAACCTGATGTCATAATACTCTACTTGTGACGTCACAGTGATTCCCATGGCAACAGGCTGTGATGTCACAAAAAAAGCATTATGATTTCAAGTAGGGAGCAAGCTACACAAGCAGATGAACTCTAGGGATAAAAATCTTGTTTCTGTGGGAATTTCTTCAGTAATAATTAACGGAGGGGAGAACTCTATAGAAGATATATGAAATACAAGCAGAGCTGTGTCCAGCTATTGTGTTTTCCAGTATTTTCCCAGTGGCGTCAGCTGCTCTTTAATAGTATAACAATTATTTCTTATGACTTTTAAAGTCTTCTCTGACATTACACATGGCTTTGGAGAAGGACAGGTACAGTATACTCATCAGTCATAAAAAAAATGGTGATGATATGGGAAGAATTTGGAGTGACGCCACATTAGCTAACCTACAGTCTACTGGAAGAACTCTCCCCCCCCCCCATCTCCAGGGAACAATGAAACAGATTTGTCAATGGCACAGTCAATATATGCGCCACCTTCTTTAGCATTTGGGGTGCAACCCGTCAGGACCTGGTGTTTTGTCCACCTTCAGGGTTTTGGGGAGTCTCAGCACCCTTTCTTCACAGACTGGTCCTAACTCCAGTTCTCGGACTCCCTCTTTTTAGCCTGCACTACACACTCCAGTAGTGGCCGCCACTCTCCACAGTAAATACTAAACAAAAGTAATATCCTCTTCCACTAATGTCCTTTTCTTCTCTTTTTTTTTTTAAACTTTATTTATGATTTTTGCATTGCACATAGACAAAACATACATACATAGAGGTAGGGAACATAAATACAGGTGTCACTTAGTTCACAAGTTGATGTCCATTTGGCTGATTAAAAAATAATAAATAACATAAGTATTACAAAAAAAACAGTATATTCTCAACTGATAACTTTCCTATTGCCTGAAAGGGTTACATTTTACAAGCATATTTCCTGTTTGGAGAACCTCTGGATTCCATTATAAAGTTTCTATTAACTCAAATCATTCCCCACTTCAACAAAGGGTGGTACAGTCAGGTACTCGGATCTAGATGGTGATCTACTCAGCACAAAAAGGGTAATGTTGTGCAAGGAATTCAAGGCATTAGCCTCTGTGTACTCACTCATGGGATAAAATCTGGTCTCTCTTTGTCCATAAATAAGATCCACCTTCTCCAAAGAATCTCACATTGAGTGGTTCTCTTATTAAGCTTGGCTATTAAAGCTTCCATTCTATAAATATTTATCATGATATCATGCCATATTGAAAGAGTAGGGGCCTGTTGGGAAAGCCAATTCTTTGTTATGGCCTTTTGTGCAGCCAAACAGGCTGTCCTCAAAAACGTAATTGTAAGAACATCTCTACATTTTTTTGGCAAATCCAGAAAAAAATAAAGGCATGGTGTCAGGAGTAGATCAGCGTCTATAATAGCCTGTAATGCCTGTTGTAATTCCCCAAAAAATGGGGCTAGGGTTGGGCAACCCCACATTATGTGGGCCAGTGCTGCTGGGGTATGTCCGCAGTTCCTCCAACAGGTCGAGGTGGCTTCCCTTTGATATTTAATTTGTATAGCTGGAGTTTGGGAAAAAAAAAACGATGAAGATTGTCCATGAGAATTCCTGCCAGTTTACAGAAGATAAACCCCCAGTGTATCTTGGACAAAGTCAGAGTCCATAACTCATCTGAAATCTGAGTATCCAGATATTTTCCCCATGCCCTCCTTATAGAAAGAGTGGAGTCTCCCTTCCAAGACTGCAGGGCTTTATAGAGAACAGAGATAATACGAGTTGTAGGAGCTTTCCTCTCCACAGCCAATCTAATAAGATTAGCAATTAGTGGGGGAGAAGGAAGTCAGTCTTTTAAATGGGCTTGAATAGATCTGATAAGATTTCTTACTTGAAAGTATCTAAATCTGTCTCACCAGGGTATATCAAATTTGGTAACCAATGTTTGAAATGATTTTATTTTATTCCCTTCAAGGAAATGCCAAATCAAACGCAGGTTTTTTCCCTCCCAATTCCTAAAATCGGAGTCCCATCTTGCAGGGGTAAATGAATCCACATATGGAACAGACCAGAGGAAATGCCTCCAACCCCTTGCCCCCTTGTCTGAGAGAATCCTAAACCATATGGCCAAAGTAGATACCGTATAGGGGTTTCCCTCCCATTGTGAGGATGGCTTTATCATCTGCCCAAGAAGAGTTTTGTTTAAGTTTGTAAGGGTTTCCTCCTTTAGTTCTAAAATATTTCATTTACCCCGATATGAAGAGTCTAGCCAATAAAAGGCTGTGCGTAGCTGAGCAGCATAATGGTACAATTTAAAATTGGGTAGGGATAAACCACCGTTCTTCTTTGGGATCTGAAGGACTGTGAGACGGACTCTTGGTCTCTGTTTGCCCCATAAAAACTGGGAAATTCCCCTGTTCAGTAAATTACAATATGAATCTGGAAGAGATGGGAGATGGTTGTACTAGATACAGAAATTTTGGGAGAAGTATCATCTTAACCCCCTCCACTCTCTGTGTTAAGGGGATAGGAATCGGTGCCCATCTATCCATTTCCAGCTTAATTTTAGCTAGTGTTGGGGTAAAATTAAGGAAGTAAAGTTGGTCAGATCGGGAGCTTAAAAGGAACCCTAAGTATTTTATATAAGATAAACCTCATCTAAAGGGGAAGGTCTGTCTGATCTTCTCAGAGGGTTCATATTGAAGTTGTAAAACCTCAGTCTTTACTTTATTTATTTGATATCCTGACATGCAGCCAAACTGTGTTAAGCAAGCCCATAGAGATGTTAGAGACGGTTCTGGGTTTTTGAGGTAAATTAGCAGGTCATCCACATATAAGGCTAGTTTATGCACTTCTCCACCCCCTTCCCAGCCCTGTATTGTTTCATATTGTTTTACTGCCTGAGCCAGAGGCTCAAGATATAAAGCAAAAAGAAAAGGGGAGAGGGGGCATCCCTGCCTGGTGCCACGTTCTAGAGATACTGGTGGTGATATTCTCCCGTTTACTTTCACATATGCTTTGGGACTGGAATATATATTATTTATAATTTTAGTGAAAGATTCCGAGAAGCCAAATCCATTCAGGGTCAAACCTAGAAATTCCCATGCTACCCAGCGTCGAAGGCCTTCTCCGGGCCCAAGCTTAAAAGCAGAAAGGAGACCCCCGGACACAGCATGGTGTAACATATGTTTATTTATTTATTTATTTATTTTATTTAGCTTTTGTTGACCGGGTAAGTGCACTAGACAAATCCTGCCTATTTTCAGGCACGACCCGGGGGAAGGGGAATACAGATGAATGCCAACTGACCTTGAACCAGATTAAGCTGTTGGTGGTATTTTTACTGAATGAGGGAAATTTAGCCAGGACACCGGGGAAATTCCCCTACTCTTTTCGATAAGTGCCATGGGATCTTTAACATCCACCTGAACTACCACCAATCCAGGCAGATGGGACCTCGGTTTAATGTCTCATCTGAAAGACGGAAACGTAACGTAACGTTACGTTCTTTTAATATTGTCTTGGTTTTGCCTACCTGAGACAAAACCTGTCTGGTCGCGATCAATTAGATCAGGGAGCACCGTCTCCAATCATTTCCCCCAATATTGATGCATATGATTTATAGTCAACATTAAGGACAGATTATACTGGCCCTTCCTATGGGATACACTAAAAATATTTGGTTTCCCGGACTCACTGTTGTGTTGGTTGACCCAAATATATTCCTCGCCAAAAGCCTACATTAGAATAAATGGCGGACTATCCTCCTCAATCTCAATAGGACAGGGCACAAGGCAAGGATGTCCTCTCTCCCCTCTATTGTTTGTATTATATCTTGAACCACTAGCCAGTGTAATTAGAAATTCGAGAAACAGAGGGCATACCAATGCAGCAGTCTGAAAACAAGATTAGTTTTTTCGCAGATGACATACTTCTATCCCTTCTATCTCCTATGAAATCGATTACAGAGACGTGGAAAATACTGACCCAATTTGAGCAGTTAGCCGTCTTCAAACTAAACGTCACAAAAACAAAGGCCCTCTTACATAACTACATTCCCCCAAATACTCTAAAACGAAGTCTTACATCTAAATGGCACTCAACCAAAATAAAATACTTAGGAATACACATCCCCCACAATCTTAACCTAATCAAATTAATAAGCTATGAGCCCATTTCTATAGAGATCAAAGACCTGGACAAATGGATCCATCTCCCATTATCATTATTTCAACAAATAGAAACCATCAGAATGAACATTCTATCTCGCCTACTCTGTCTATTCCAAAATATTCCATACTTCCCATCTCATAATTTTTTCAAGTCGTGGGACAACATATCATCAAAATTTATATGGAACAAACAGAAACCACAAATTCGCCTTTCTATATTAAAATTATCACTAGCTCAAGGTGGAACTAACCTGCCGGACCTCATAAAATATGCAGAGGCTGCCTTTTTAAAAATTCTTTTACTGTGGCTCTCGGACCAGTTCGACTCCCAATGAAAGAGACTGGAATTCCATTTGAACGACATGTATGACATTAAAAAAATTATTTTTTCATCCCCAGGGAGAACTCCTCATTTAATAGACTTCACAGCCATCACCTCACAGGTCTTAAAAATGTCTTAAAATGTGTGAAAAAGCACCATTTCAATTAGTCTACGAATACTGTAAGTTAATTTCAGAAGATGAGCTTTTTGTCCCGTCCCATAACAATTTATCTTTCTCCCGCTGGCGGACTGGGATTGGAGCAGATATTCCATTTTTTGGGCCCAAACGGAATCTTATCGTTTGAAGAATTAAAATCTAAATACAATCTCTCAAATGTTGATCAATTCAGATATTTCCAAATTACAAACCATCTTCTACGAAATACAATCAATCATTCAGGTCAAACTGAAGTCTCCCCTCCTCCCTCTCTTAAAACTATTAATTGACCACTCTCGGGGGCAACATTGGAACCATTTAATTGGTAACTTATACAAAATGATGCGAGATCAATCAAAGGAATCAACAAACTCAATCTTAGAAAGTTGGAACAAGGACTTGGACCTAGCTGTGTCTAAGGAAGAATGGTCCTTTTCATCTCTGAGAGTGGTCAGATCACATGTTTGGAGGGAATACTCTTGGAAATGTAGATCAAGATTTTTCAGGTCACCGGCCACCCTGACTAAATATCTCCCAAGAGAATATGGGGTTTGTTGGAGGGACCGCGGAGCAGAATTAGCTGATTTAGCACATATAATGTGGCAATGTCCACGCTTAATGCCTTTTTGGCTAAACATACAGAATGAAATTAGTGTGGGCCTAGGTGAATGTGTTGAGCTCACGGCTGAGATGGTGCTTATGGCTCTCTACCCCGGATCGCTCCCCCCCGGACAAAGACTCTGCTTCCCATTTTGCTGTTGGTGGCGAAAAAATCTTTGACAAGGAAATGGACGACGAAAGTTGTCCCAGGTATTCAAGAGTGGAGACAAATTGTGTATGCTATATATCAGATGGAAAACATTACAGCAAAACTAAATCAAATTGAAGGTTTTACTGCCCTATGGCAGAGATGGTCAGCCAACCAGGCAGGAGTTGATCCAGAGTTCTGTCCTTAGGTTTTGGAGGGGGTAGGATATGAGAAGCGAGAGGGGTCAGGGACTGTTCCGATTATATACAAGATAAGGGTTGTTCAGATGGAGTCTCAATTTGTAACCAATGTAAAAAATATATAAGAACTACTTTATTGTATAACAACAAATCTGAAGTAATCACAGCAAATTACTAGTTTGTAAAATGTCTCCTGATGTATAAGTAAGGAAAATGGAAAAAAACTTTAATAAAAAATAAATTAAAAAAAAAACATTAAGGACAGATATAGGACGAAAGGATTTACAATATGTGATGTCCCTGCCTAGTTTTGGTATGCTTGAAATTACCACATAATTCCAGGTATACAGAAATGTTTCTCCCAATTTTGCTGTTATACATGCCTCTAATAAAGAGGATTTAAGTTCTTTTTAAAAACCTATAAAATTCCAAAGTGTACCCATCCGGTCCTGGAGACTTGTTTGTTTTTAAGATTTTAATTGCGGTATCCAATTCTGATGAGGTAATGGGGGCATCTATGAAATCCTTTAAGTCCTGCGTCAGCTTTGGAAGTTTAAGTTTCACCAGGTATGTCTCTATTTGTGAGGCATTTGGGGTATGTTCCAGGCTGTAAAGGGTCTGATAGAATTCTTGAAAACTAGTTAATATCTTTTCCGGAGATCTAATCAGTCGACCAGTTTTATGGTCCTGAATTTGGGTAACGGTAGTCTGAGATGTTATTTGTCTCAGCAGGTGTGCTAGCAAACGAGTTGCCCTAGGCCCATTTTCATAGTACCTCTGACGTAGACGCTGAAACGCCTGCTCTGTCTTAATCTCTAACAATTTTTGGATCTATTGTCTGGTTGCCTGCAGATTAGCCTGCACTGAGGCATCTCCGCTGGCATGCTGGCTCTGTAAATCCTGCAGCTGTTTCTGGAGGTTATCCAGCTGCTGGGTTTGCTGGAGTTTAAAGCGGGTCACATATTTAATGCAATCTCCCCTAAAGACTGTCTTTATGGTGTCCCATAAAGTGGTTTTAGAAATGTCTGGTGAGTAAATTTCCTGTATTTGTGCTATTCATGTTCTGGCCATAGTTGTGAACTCTTCCAAGTTCAACAAGAAATTATTAAACTTCCAAAGACTTTGTCCCCTAGCCATATTCCAGTTTACCTTCAAGAGCAGTTGAGAGTGATCAGAAAGGACTGATGGCATCTGCTGACAGTCCACTACTATACCCTGATGCTCGCCAGATATAAAAAAAATAATCAATTCATGCATAGGAGCCATGGGGATAAGAATAGTGTGTATACTCTCTCCTACCTTGATTTTGCATTCTCTATGCATCCACCCAAAAGGCCCTTTTCAGATGTTCCCTAATCGCTTTACTGGCTGGATTTTGCCTAAATGTCACAGTTCTGGGAAGTATCTAAATGTTCCCAAATTTGGTTACAGTCTCCTCCCAATATTAACATCCCTATATGAAGTTCAGTAACTTTTTGCAGTAGGGACCAGATAACCTCTTCTGTGGATCCTGGTGGAAGATATAGTGATGCCAAGGTGATGGGGGAACCCTCCAGATTACCAGTCAGAACAGCCAATCGGCCCTCAGGGTCTGCATATGTTGATACTGTTTGGAACTGTGTCCTACATGCAACCAAAATTGCTGTTCCCCTTCTCTTCCCTTTCCCATAGGATGTGGAAACTACTTGGTTAAATCCAAATTTCCCCAGTTTCTGGTGCTCAGCCCTTGCAAGATGGGTTTCCTGCAGTAGGCTTTTGCCTCTTAATGGCTAAAAGGATTTTATGTCTCTTTACTGGATTATTTAACCCATTAATATTATGGGAAATAATTTTTACACTCATCTTCTCAGCCATCTAAACTATTGGGGGGTATATTCATATTGTATTACTCTAATCCTGCCTAAACCCACTTCTCTTCTATAATTTCTTTGGTATTTTGCCCTCCTCTTTCCCTTATTGTTCCAGGTATTCCAGTTATAATTCAGGAATTTATATCCTTCCTGATGTTGCCATAGGATGCAATGCCATGTATGTTTCATAATGCAAGTGAAAAAATATAACCAAACAAAACCACATCATCATCTATAACATAAAAAACAACTTTCCCTGGGTGGGCGCTAACAGGGCATACCTCGATCCAGGTAACAAACTATGTGCAAGGTGACCCCCAAGGTAGGGGAACATCATATCATGTTCCCTATTCCCCAGAACAAACGAGTATCAGGGAGGAGGAGAAGGGGCCAAATTAATGGCTCGTTCCTCCTTGACCCTTAAATAAACGGGTCTTGACCAGGTGGAGTTGGCCTATCGTCACTGGTGGCACACCTCCTGTATAATGCGTTTTGAAAGTGCTCCTTTTGTGAAAAACTAAGGGAGAGATGGATTCAAATCGCTGCTATGAAGCCAGCCAACTTAAACCATGGCTGCATCACTCGTAGCTGCATCTCCTAATAAAAAAAAAAAAAAAAAGGGAAATTATCCCCCACCCCGCAACTGTATACTAAGTAAAACCATAAAACCCGAACTTATTAGTTGTATCCTGCTCAGACTGCCCCTTCTAGTGGCCCAACAGTGTAAAGTTCCTCATGTGCTTATTTGTAAATACAGAGGGTGATGTTAGTCCACAACATTGGTATTCGACTGTGCTCTCTGAAATGTCAGGACCAGAAATGAAAAATAAAAATAGCAAGCAGGAGAGTCAGAATGTCTATGTCATAATTCTTTCTCCAAATACTTTATTTATTTATTTAGTTTTTGTTGACTGGGTAAGTGCACTAGACAAATCCTGCCTATTTTCAGGCACGACCCGGGGGAGGGGGATACAGATGAATGCCAACTGACCTTGAACCAGATTAAGCTCTTGGCATTGCTGCATGTGAGTTCAGACGGTCCACCATCAGAACAAGTTCGAGTGTGTGCAGCAGTAAACAGAAAAGTATTAAGGGCAGATGTAGCATCAGCCTTCGAGACGTCGTGGTGCCTTTCTCTCCACGTCCCCCTCCCCCCTCCGCTCATCTCTCAAAACAAAAAAATAAGAGCTAAAGTAACCATCACTGCTTAAAGTTGACAATACTCCCAGAATTCAGTCCCCAACTTGTGTGATAGTGATAAATCACAATAAAGATGATCGAGGTATCCACAGGGACAGTCCTCCAAGTTGAGGGAGAGGATTAAACCTAGTTTAAGGTCCAAAGTGATCTTGTTCTCACCCAGGTGTCGTTTTTCTGTTCGTCTGCCATCTTCTCCATGCTCTGGTGATGGGTGAGCTTGTGCAACATAGATTTAATATCCTGTAGAGCAGTATTCGCCAATCTCTTTCCCAATCATCTGATATGCTGGAGTGCTGCAGAGCGCCATGTATTCTGGAGTTTAGGGGTTTGGTCTGATCGAAAGGCTGGTAATGCAACTTCATACCCCTTTTTCCCCATGGCTTGTAGAGCTTCTTCATATGTATGGTATATCTCAATGGACTCTCAATCATGAGGGATATGGCGTCTGGAATTTAATGCCCAGTTCTTTCAGTTTACGGAGGAGAGGTGCATATGCTAAGCATTGCTGTTGAATGGGAGGAGGGTAATCCCGATCGAAGAATAATCTCGACCCATTGTACTCTATTTTCCCCTGTCTCCACGCAGTTCGCAATATTATTTCCTTGTCGCAGTAGCTGGAAAATTTGGCCACAATTGATTTGGGCCTAGCAGAGTTTGATGCAGGCCTAGGCACAAGAGCTTGGTGTGCCCTCTCGATTTTAAATGAAAAGGCATGAGGCAGATAGAGTGTATGGTGCAGAAGATCCCCCAGAAAATCAGCCATATCTTCCATTTCATTTGTTTCAGGTAGGCCATAGATTCTTAAATTGTCCCGGTGTGAACAGGCCTCCAGGTCTAAGCATTTGGCATGCGTTAGCTCTTGTTGTTGGGCCAAGATTTCGATCGTCCTGGAGATGGGTACCAAGTCGTCTTCTGCAGCTGAGATACAATTTTCTGCTGTAGATACTCTTGCCTCTACTTTGTTAAGATCTGTGTGTAACTTGTTGAATTCTTGCTTAGTTTCATTTCTGAATTGCTTAATTTCTGAAAGTAGAGTTTCAAACCTTGAACGAGACAGGGTTTCCATTTCAGACTCTGTGTCTCCCTCTGCCATGCTTGTTGGCGATCCTTCACTGGCTGAACTCTTCGGGCTCAAAACGCGATGGTTATTTTTTAGTTTTAAGTTTTTCGTTCGGGTTTTCTTCACCGAGGTAGCTCCACTGTGCGATTTATGCATTATTTGCTCAATTCTACTTGTTAGAGACTGTGTGGAGAGTTTCTTCTACTAAGGAGAGGTTAGAGCTCTGCAATTAGGCTGCCATGCTGTTAGTGACGTCACCGGAGGTCGCGTCTTTTCTTCTTTAACAGTGTTAAAATTTGCTTTCAGGTCCCGGGGGGGGGGAGTCCCCCGGGAGCGACATTTTTTGGGGGATGAATAAACTTTGGGGGTATTTCACTGGATTATTCAGCCTGTTTGCCAGGTAGATCTCCTCAGCCATCTCCTCTGACCCAGTTGCATCTCCTGATCTTGGTCCTTGTACTGTAAGTGGCCTATCTGTCAGCTCTGCCACACCAGGTAGTTTTACATTTACTGATCATGGCGGCACCCGCTCCACTTAGCCGCCACCGATAAGGTTCCAATCACCATGTCTTGCTAAGCTGCCTACACTAGCATCTGCCTGGATTGGTGGTAGTTCAGGTGGATGTTAAAGATCCCATGGCACTTCTCGAAAAGAGTAGGGGAATTTCCCTGACGTCCTGGCCAAATTTCCCTCATTCACTCAAAATACCACCAACAGCTTAATCTGGTCCAAGGTCAGTTGGCATTCATCTGTATCTCCTCGGTCGTGCCTTGAAAATAGGCAGGATTTGTCTAGTGCACTTACCCGGTCAACAAAAACTAAATAAAAAATAAAAATAAAATAAATAGTTGTTGCTGTGGGGGCCCTGACATTTACTTCATTCAGCAACCTCCTTTACACTGCCTGCTGCATGTCTTGCTGGCCCACTGTTCACTAATATGCAGATATTGGCATGCCTTAGATCCTATATTAAAGATTTTTTTTTCTTGCTGCCCTGAGAGAGTACCTTTAAAAAACAAAGCAAATAGCTGACCCGGTGGCAGAGAGGGCTGATGCGCTTAGTGCCTTACCTTCCCAAGCCAGCAGTCTACCTCGATGCCTTTAGATTAAGGTACTCTAGATAGGGTTTTGCTAATACTGCCCAAGTTATTTCCCAACAAACCTAAAGTACAACCCCTTGCACTGTGATACCCTATGAAGTGTTGTGCTAGTACTTTCTTTTCAAACTTTGTTTACCCTCCTTTGGCCACAAACTAGGAGCTCCTTTGACTACCCCAATGCAAGCTACCCTCCCTTCCAAGACCCTGCTGCAACATCTCCTGGTCCCCCCCCACCTGTGACACACCTCTGTGCTGCTCCCACTTACCACCTAGGGCTGGGTACACCTTCAGCATTTCCCCGCAGTCATCTGGCCACCCAAGGCAGAGGTGACGATGTGGGGATTCTCCACGACTGCTGTAGCTCGGATCCCGTGTGCATGTTGGTGGTGCTTCATCTGCCTGGCACTGTGCACACTATTTTCCAATTTTCTCCTCACCCTCCCACCAGAAGCATGCAGTGTGACTGGTTGCCGGCAAGGTCTGATGCAACCGAAGGTCCTACATTCAATCGCATTTCCCTTGCACCGCCACCTGTGGTCACCCAGGTGACAGTGGAGCAACAGGACGTGATATGTACCTTGGAGGAGCAAAGTGTCCTGTGGGACAATCAATCCTACAGCCCCCCCCCCAACCGGCTGGCCTCCAACAACCTGGACTCATTCCCAAATCCACATCAACAGTGACGCGCGCACTACTGCTGTGTCTGCAGGTCAGCCAGTGCTAGTACTTTCTAAGTTACTAACCAACAATCCCTGAGCACAGACACCTAGACATAAGTACAAATATACAAAACTAAATACCTATTTCACGTGTGTGAATTCCTTGTAGGATCCAAATGCTAACAGTAAATAACTCAACAATGAACTGATACAAGAAGAGTTCTCCTTGTTTTCCCCACAGCTCTGCCTTATGGTCTAAGACACTTCCACTACCACCATCATGAAACCTGCCGCAGGTCCTCGTGGTCCTCAGGTGACCTCCTTGAGGGGAGACGCCCACAAGTCCTTCAGCGCTTGTTCTTAACCAAGACCATGTAGTAGCAGTATACTTGTTTCTTATGCTCACAATCCCGCAATCTCTGGGCACACTACAACATTAGTTTCCACCAATATTTTTAAATCCCTGACTAACAAGGCCCCCAAGGAAACTTGCCAACGCCATGCTACCTAGCATTTCCCTAGTTATGATAATGTTACTACACAATGAGCACTTATGCCCCCTCATCTAGTTTTACTCCTTTTATTACCGGACAGAATGTTACAATTGCTAAGTATATGTCACAGTTATATTGCCTGCCATTTCTTTGTGCTGTATCTGGCTGTATCACATTGTCCTTGACAGGACCTCCTTGTAAATGAGTGTGCTCAATGGCGTTTTCCTGATGAACAAACTTGAACCTGAACATCAAAATACACGCAGCAGCAGCACAATACATAACTTTCAATCAGTAATGTCATTTACATAGTAACAGCTTAAGACTCAGTTGGGTAAGCCCTTATAAACAGATACTACTTTAATCCCCTGAGAGGGGCCTCAAAAAGCTCTCACAGCAACTGGTTCCAGAACACTGGAGCAGGCACCGCAAAGGCATGATCCCCAAGCAACTTTAAATGAGATCTGGGAACCTTCAAGAGGCCCATTTCTCAAGAGCAGAGAGGGTGGTCAGGAGCATATGGACACAGCTCTTTTAGGTAGTCATGTGACCTCACTGTTCTCCAATCTCAGCTGCTTCTCTCTCACACTATTTGCCACCACACAAGGTGGGAAAAAGTCACAGTTCTCTCTCTCTACAGCCAATTCCTCAGCACCCTCAGAGCTAAGAACTTAGAATCCCCCCCGCATTCACTCTACCCTCTGCATGCACTATACAGGCCAGGGGAAGGGGTGGCAGCAACCTAACTGACTTAGCCACTGAGTACATGGCCATGCATGCACAGAGACACAGCAGTCTGGCTAACAGAGGAGCACGGAATAATCCAGGACTGAAACAATTCTGCTTTTGCATTAACTACTTGGTAACCAGATTCCCCAGCAAAGGGGGTTAGAAGCTGGCTACAAACACTTCAGCGCTGCATGTCAAGGCCACCAGGGATGGTAAGAGGGATAGTCAGAAGAGGCGGTACTGCAGCTGATGGTTTCACCCACCTATTCCATAGCTGGAATGTGCCATCCCTGTGATGCTGCTGAAGCTCCACCTCTCTAAAAATGGAGCCCCACATTTCCCAATCAAACCTTGGACTTGGGATTACCAAATGTCTGTGTACTGCTAGTCCAGTGGCATGGAGGGCTGAGGCGCTGGATGCCACATCTGCCGTCACACTGGCAACCCTGGTTTGGGGGTGGACCAGGGTTGCTGGGGGTTGGTCGGTGAGGGAGAGGACTGGGCATCTAGGTGACAGCTGTCCTCTCCTGGAGAAGGAAGGACATGGTGGCCAGTGCAAGCCTGGCCCCTAACAATGGCACATTCAGTCATGCCAAGAACTGCTGGAAGGGGACAGAAACTAACTGCAAAAACAAAGTGCCTGTGAAATGTGCTGCTGCTGCTGTGCCAGCAGTCTGACCCTAAAGAAGATTCTCTTTAACGTCTTTAATGGCATGTCATCCTAGTGAGACAAAGTACAAAAATAAAATATTTTACACACTTTGCACCTCGCGAAGGGACCCTATAAGTTCTGAAAGTCTGTATAAAAATTCTTCAGTAAAGCTAATGAAAACAATTGCACACAAAAAGTAGACTGGACTTTCCTCAAACTGACATGGTATGGTTGGCCCGGTGGTGCAAAAGGCTGAGGCACTGCAGTGCCTTACCTCTCACCATGCCGGCAACCCAAGTTCAACAACGAGCTTGAGTCGCTGGAGGTCGGTGGGGCTGGGAGAGGACCGAGCAGCTGTCTGCAGCTCTTCTCTCCCAGCTTTGGGTGGCCAGCCGTCCTGGCTCTTGGCTGCCACCAGGTGGAAGCCTAGTGGTAGTGCCAACATCTGGGAGGCAGACTTCGGTCAGAGTAAATGGAAGGAGCCCCGTTTCCGGAGCACATGCGCACCTCCATGTGCATGTGACTTCCGTGTGGCCACATCGTCCGGAGAAGGGTGAACATGGAAAAGTGATGGTGGCGGCTAAATGAAGCCCTGATGCCTGATTAATGAAGACAGTTTGAAGAAACACAACGCACTTCCACAGCAACAAAATAAACTTATGCCAAGTCTTTTTTTGAATAAACTTGTGAATTTTATTCCTGAAATCAGTGACAGGCAAAGTTTTTTTTTAATTTTTACTGAATGCAAGAAGCCCCTAGTGCCTCGGCAGATTGCATTCAAGGTGCTGTGTTTCTTCAAACTGTGTACTTTGTTTTGGGTTGGCTGCCCATTTAACACCGTACCACACCCTTCCAGCAGCACAGGTTGCTCCTTTTGAACTTTCCTAATTAATGAAGCCCTGCCGCTTACCTCCGACCCACGCTGCTGACTGGCTACCTGGTCTGACCTGGATACGTGGATGGGGGGGTGAGGGGGATGACAGCCCTCCCTCCTCTGGGCCTACCACGAGGAGGGGCAAGCTGTGGGAGGACTTTCAGACCAGTAAGTCCCAGGGGCAGCAGACACCAGTTGGGAAAATGTGGGAGAGGGATGAGCAGCCACTCCTTGCCATCGGTAAGGAAAAAAGCTATATGAAAAAAAACAAAGACTGACATGGCACTACAAACCTGCAAAAATAAAAACAAACAAGTGGGCTGGACTTTTCTCAGACTAACATGGCACTACAAACCTGCAAAAACAAAAATAAACAAAGTGGCTAAAGGAAATACTGCAAAAAGACTTCCTATCCGATGTCATTTGAGCAGCTGAGTAACCATCCCCTAATTAGAGAAGTCTCTACAGTCAGTAATTAAAAAGCTGCCTGCAAATTCTGTAAGTTGTACGCAATGAACCGTTGATAAAGTACGTAAATACGTGTTAACATGCACTCCATCGTGCTGGGGTCAGCCATGATTAATGTTAACAGCATGAGGATAATGTGCATTTCCTGAGGCTTAACTGTTAAAGAGCCTGAAGCTTGCAGCTCATGCAAGTTGCTGTTATACAAGGACAGACAGACATCGAACAATGAAATCTGAGCAATTACCATTGTCTTTCACATTGTTATCATCAAGGTTCATCTGCTCAGCAAGTTCCGACAGTGAGTCGTCAACAGGGCGGCTGCTACGCAGCGTCATGGACAGCCGCCGCTTAATGATCTTCATCCTATCCATTCAGTGTAGCAGGTACAGTGCCTGAAATAAAGAAAAGGTGTTAAAATATGGAAAATTGGGCAGAAACACCTTGTTTCACTACCACTGTTAGACGGGAATGGGTATCTCAAAAGTGAAGAAGTGCGAAAAAAAAACTAACTCTAGAACAAAAAGTGAACAAGACCATATAACCATATGCCCCAAGCTGACAAGTTCTTGAAGAGTGTCAGCTCAATCTTGGTTCACCACAGACTGTTCGTATACCCGAACTGTCTGGCAGCCGTATCAAACTCCCAGCACATTGCAATGAGGCAGTGTCTGCTCACAGTAAAACAAACACCATGGGGAAAAGCAAGTGTGGATGAGACTGAGAAACTTGGCTTGGTGTGGCAGCCAAGAACTGCGGAATGGGACTTCTAAAAGCTCAGTTTGCTGGCACTATTCCATGGACAGGCAGCTTGATTGTTTTTTTAAATTATTGTCTCTTCCCCCTTTTTTACCACTATTCCCATCTCCCACCCAAGTGCTCAGTCACTCCACTGGCCCCCTTCTCTCTGATAGGTGAGTGGTAACCTTCACATCCGATGGCAATGTCGCTCTTTTTTTTGAATAACAGTTTTTATTTATTTTTCCTTAGAAAAGCAGAAAACAAGAACAACTGATACAATAACAATATGGCATGATAAAATCAACATCAGCAAGTATTATTAGTTAATCCACCTCCTAACAACATTTCAGATATATAAACTAATTAGAACAATACCCCCAAGTATGAAAAACACTTTTAAAGACCTTACCACACACTTTACAATATAACTTTATACTTGGAATTCAAAACTCTGAATATTACTTATTTTAATGGGTTAATTCATCATTTAGCTAAAAGTTTACTTCTCAAAAGAGCAAGGAAAGGAGACCAGACTCTCAAAATTGTTTAACTTGTTACTAACTGTTGCAGCCACTCTTTCATTATTAGCCAATAGCTCTACACTATTAAACCATTAATTTACTGAGGGCGGAGTTGGAGATTTCCAGTAAAAGAGAAGTAATCTTTTCAATGCAAGGGCAACTGCAAATATCCAATACTTCTGTGGCTTGCTTAAAAAAGGTAACTCTGAATCAATTCCTAAAATAAAAAGCGGGAGCGAGTAGAAATTCAGGACTGGCCTTCACCCTCTCTCAATCGCATCAAAGTGCCTTACCTGCAAGTTGCACCCACCCCACCAACAGTCAGAAGAAACAACATTAACGTTACTGTTGTCCTCCTTGTGTTAACATGTCTGAATGCAGGAAATGGATTTGGGGGGGGAAGTGTGAGTATGCACCCACGCTCCAACACAAATGCCCCTTCCCCAACAACCACTACCATTTCCAGTTTTTCCCCAAGGGATGCATGCTCTACAACACATTTCCCCCCCCCAACTCCCCTACACTAAGCTTCAGCTTTTTTTTCTAGTTTTCTATCCCCCCACCCCAAAATGACACAACAGACATCCTACCTTCAGGATGTAGCACAGAGGACATTCTCTATTAGCCCGCAATGTAGCATAGAGGTTATAGCAGTGGGCTATGAAACAAATGACCCCATAGTCATGGGTTTGAATCCCACAACCACAACATGACCAGGAAATGACTGTTAATGCATGGGACAGACATAAGGCAATTATAGTGGTGGGTAGGAGGAAACAGGCTGTTGGTTAGCTAGGATCTACAGCTTATTCAATAGGTAGGGAAATGGGCAGACTGGGTGGGCCAAGCGGTCCTTATCTGCCATCAAAGTCTATGTTTCTTATTAGAGCACTAGCCTTATACCATACAGCAATCTAGTCCACACCACAGCCCCACACATGCACCCTGTGGGAACTGCTCCTCCAACCATGGTTGGGCCTGGCTTATGGCTTAGCCAAAACTTACACCCTAACAGTACATGATGGGTGGGAGAAAGCTGAAGGCAGTGCCAAGCCTAGCTAATGCGAGCACTTCTAGCCAACCATCAAAAACTTCCAGCCCACCTCTCAGATCTCTCTGCTGCGCCCACTGACCATGACCTGCCGGACTGGGCTGATGTCATGCTCCTCCCATCCAGAGTCTAAGCAGACGGCCTGGGGCATGGAATTCGGGTTCAGGACAGAAACCACACACAAAATTATTTTATTATATTCTTAAGGTGACAGAACTATGTCCCTAGGATAACACAAGAGCTAAAGGAACAATTGGTGAGGCCCCTTGAGGTAATCTTTCCTTATTCTGTCTGTACAGGGGTAGTGCCAGAGGACTGGAAAGTCAATCAATTTTATTTGTATACTGGAAGGTACGTGAGCAAAAATGCCCGTTTTCACAAATGGCCAGTGTAGGAAATACAACAGATGAACAAATACATAGGCCAAAGGAATACACAAGACATAAAATGAACCACCTACGACATACAACAAAGTAAATACATTATATATATAGGTGTACAGAAGTACATTAAATATACAGGTGTATTGAAGTACAAGGAACTAACAAGTGTAAAATAAAACTAGCATATTACATGGGTAAAATTGTATAAAAGTCGACCAGAAGGAAAGTGGTCAACGTGGTCCCCACCTTGTCAAAGGGGGCAAGGTCAGATCTGGGCAACAACAGGCCAGTCAGCCTGACATCAATGCTCTTAGAATCCATTATCAAGGACTGGATAATGAATCATTTAATTGAAGCCAAGGTTCCCACCCACTCTGAACACAGCTTTATGAGAAGTAAATCATGCCAATCTGGTCGTATCCTTTGAAAGGGTAACCAAGGAGGAGGATAGGGGTAGGGTCATAGACACAGTCTATCTGGACTTCTCCTTTGACACTGTGATGCATGGCAAGCTCCCAGTGAAAGTACACCAGCGTGGCATACACAACGTATACACAAGGTGGATTGTTAGCTGGCTTGGGGCAGAAAATAGAAGGTTGTCACTGATGGGCACTACTCTAAGTGGACAGGGCTACTCAGATTTGTCCCTCAAGGATTGGATCTAGGGCCGCTGCTTTTTAACATTTTCATCAATGAGCTAAAAGCCGGAGTCTGCAGCAAGCTGTTTCAGTTTGCTGATGACGCTAAGCTGTCTAGGACAGTGGACTCCCTTGAAGATGAGGGAAAGCTTCAGAAGGATCTGAGCAAGCTGGACAGATGGTTGATCTCCCACAGTCTTATGTTAAATGTAGCCAAATATAAGGTGTTTCACTTGAGGAGCAGAAACAGAGGTAGGGTCTACGCACTCTGTGGGGCACCTCCTGCTGCAGTAGAGGAGGAAAAAGACCTGGGGGTCATAGCAGACAAGAAACTAAAGCATGACAAGCACTGCCTGGCAATGGTCAAAAAGGCTAGAAGAAAGCTGGGGAGAATTAAAAGGGGGTAACCAGAAGGGGACGGGAAGTAATCCTATTGCTTTACAAGGCCCTGGTCAGGTCTCACCTGGGCTCCCCATTATAAAACTGTCATTAAGACAGTTGAGAGGCTGCGACTCAGGACCACAAAAATAATCAGGGTTATGGAAGATACAAGCTATGCAGAGAGACAGGAGGCCCATAACATGATCACCCTAGAGGAACTGAGGCTGAAGAGGGAATGTGGTCTTTTTTTTGTAACTATAATCCTTATTAAACTTTCTCTAGGTCTGCAACATCTATAGTCAAAACACATAAATCATGTGCATACAAACTCATGCATGGCTACGAGTCTTCTGTGCAAAACATTATTACAGGTGTACGGGTTGGTTATAACAACTGTTCCCTCCACCACCTAAGTTACAGAGTGGGGGGGGGGGGTACTTCTCAACAAACCCTATTAACCAGTCTGCCACCCAGAATTTACTAAGGAACAGCAATAATCAAGGGGATTCTCTAGTTATAGAGGAGCAGGTGGGACCAGGGGTCCCAGACCCAAGGGTGGTGGAACGTGGCAAAGGAGACCACCAGTCTAGGAAAGCAATTATCACAGAGTTGGTTTCCCAACAGATAATACTGCCACTGCCCCCTTCCCCCTGACCTATTGTATTCCGTACCTGACACAACAACTTGCCCCTCCCAGGGAGCACACCACTGCAAGCCCTTACCCTACTGCTCTTATCTATGGCCTGTATACATAGGAAACCTGCGTGTCTGTGCAAGGAGGATCTGTTAATCAACTGTTGTTATAATTGCTTCATGTATCTATGCCATACTGTCTGCTATGGGAAGGTTTCTGATAATTCAACTACTGTAAACGGACATCCACCCTCTGTACCACTGAATGCTTGCAATTCCTTCTCTGTTACTGTATTTTGTCTCTGTTGCTCGGCGTGATCATAGATGATTTACGAGTTCAGTAGGCAGAGATTGCCTTTTATGAACTCGCCACCATATTTACTGGTGGAAATCATATTATGTGTTGCTGCCATTTCTGTTCGCTTGTTCCTTTTGTGTATTGTACACTTCTTGTGCCATTTTATGGCCCGGGTCATGCCTGAAAACAGTCCCTAGGATCAGTGCTCTTACCCGGATATTAAAGTCATAAATAAACAAAAATAAGCAGGGGCTCTACTCAGTGTGGGGGGGGGGGACCATATTCATAGTTCAGGGGGTCAAAGTACAAAATCAAGGTCCTTGGTCATCACATGCAGGATCCACCCATTCCATCTAGAGAAGCAGAGTTCTACACTGTCATTCAAGGGGAGACATGATCTTAATCTTCTGCATAGTGAAGGCAGGGCTGTCCAAAATCATAAGAGGATTCTGTATGAGCAATCATACACAACAAGGATATTTTTCAATCGAGAGGTTTCCGTGGTAACTGAAGACCTCGAGAGCGTAGGTCTCGTTAACATGGAAACCTCGAGACTGAAAACTATCCTTCTTTGTGTATGGTTGTTCATACACAATCTTTTATAGTGTATAGGAAACTATATATGTACTCCTTTAGCCCCAAAGCGGTCCCCTGGTATAAAAAAAAAAAAAGTCTTACTTGGCTACAGTGTAGTGGCTCGTTTCAGCGCTACTCACTTCTTCACTGCCGCAACCGCTACATCGCACATGCACGAATGGCGTTCAATCTTGTTGTGCTGCACTGGTGACATACTCAGTGCAGCACAAAATCGTGACACACTATGTCAAGCACAACAATGCTGTTCTGAGCATGGACTTCCATGCTCAACAGTGTTCCACCATATACTATAAAACTTTTACAGCTTGTGCAACCACAACTGCAGCTGAATTTGAACTTGCCCCTCATTCTTTAATAGGAAATGTGCTCTCTTTTCATACTTGTTTTCCAAGGACATTTACTTGTCCCAGACAGGGTGCAATAGGATTTGCAGACCCCTGACTAAATGTTATTGACAAGGCAGAAAAGATGTAAATGTTTAATCTGGTGCACTCTAGCAGCACGCAGGGACACACCCTGTAGCTCAAAGATGATAAATTTAGGAGTAGTATTAGGAGGCACTCCTTCTCCCAGATGGTAGTGAACAGCCTGGCAGCAGAGACAGCAGATATGAAGACAGCACAGGCCTTCAAGGTAAGGCTGGAGAAAGTTCTTCTTAACAAAGGAACAACAGAGTACCTAGGCAGAAGAGTGGGAAATCTCAGGAAATTAGTAAATATTAGCACAGCATACTTGCTGTGGTCCCCTTATGCTTCGGGAGACTTGACTGACCTGCAGTCCCTTCTGACTTTAATTTACAATATTACTGTGTTAATAATAGCAGTACGCCACTCAATTTGACCTCAGCCTGCCACTACAAAAATGCTTGTCACCTGAGGCACACTAACAACTGATTCTGCAGATAAGAAAATATAGTGGATAACCGCTTATATACTGTATATATATATATTAAAAAAAAAAAAAAACAGTGGGAACAGAGATACACATACAACACACGCACAAACACTAATACATATATGGACTTTTAGTAAATCCAGTGGGTGTTTCTGACTTGCACGTTACTGATAAGGACAATTTTAGAACCATATGATGATGTTTTTGAGCTCTTCCATCATAGCTACAATGCATCTGTGTTTTACTTTAGAACACTACGGCTGAGAAGGACATAAATGACATCAAACAGTTCTAAAACTGGACTTACCACCTGTGTGTGTAGGCTTTTCTTTTCCGGTGCAAAAGTGGTTCCCGGATTATTAATCTAATCAATACCAGATGACGCAGTTTGTAGCAATGGTTATTAATCAGCTCCATGTAACAACTGGGGTCCCTAAGGGTCAGGGGTTAACCTTTGTTGCGTTTTTGCTTTGGGGGGGGTGGTACTAACCAGCAGGACAAGTTTATTCTTTTTTTTTTTTTTTTTAACTGGGAGAGAGACACTAAGTTGAAAAGTTGTTTACAGGTGCGACCTGGGAGCACAAGGAAGTTAAGTGACTTGCACAGGGTCACACAGTATGCAAGTGGGGGCTGTGGGATTCAAACCCAGGTCTCCAGGTTTGCAGCTCAGAGCTTCAAACCACTGCGCCATACTGCCTCCTTGTATTCAAAATTGCACTAGCCCACAAATGGTTGCACTAGTCTGCAATTATAATGGTGAATTTTGATCACTTATACAGATATGTTGGCAAACAAATACTCTTTATCATACATTCGGAGCACATCTTTGAGCACAAGTGCTCGTTTGCAAAGGTTCCATGTCCAAAATTGTTACATAAAGGACAGTGAGACATCCTCATCAATTCCACTGGAATATAGTCAAGCCAAACATGCAGTAACGATACAGTGTGGAGTTTCAGGGCATGAAGTGTGAGATCAAAGATCATTGGAAGCATTTATCCTGCTCCCACACTGCTTCATTCCCCAAGCAAAAAAAAAAAGACTACCACGCAATCAGATACAGTGTGCCCCCCCCCCACACTTTTTTTGTTTTTTTAATTGATTATCCAGGAGTTGCACACTGAGCTGAAAGCTTTTTTTACAGGTACGACCTGGGAGCACAGGGAAGTTAAGTGACTTGCTCAGGGTCACATAGTATGCAAGTGGGGGCCGTAGGATTCAAACCAAGGTCTCCAGATTTGCAGCTCAAAGCCTTAAACCACTGCACTATACTGCCTATACCATAGCCCCGTCTTCCTCTTTCTGCGACCACCCACCTCCACACCAGAGGATCCAACAGCAGCAAATGTTCAACCAAGCAGCCCTAGCTCTGCACACACAATAGTGGACATCACTATGCACCTTGCCACACCCCACACCCACAGGACAATAAACAGAGTTAAGCAGAGAAAACACTCTCAGTCCCCACCCTGGTATCAACCTGAGACCTGCACTCCTGAAAGTTTTCATACAGTGTCAAGTGAGCGAGAGGCAGACCTAGGATTTCTATGGGGGGCCAGACAAACCTAGGGGCTTGGGAAACAGAAAACGTCATGACATTTTTTGTACACATACCAGGCACAAATGTATTGATTTTAACATGCTCTGCCTTAATAATAACATCATAGAAAAAAAAACACAAAGAAAAACACTCGTTTCATCAGCCCAGGGGAGACAAAAGCCAGGCATGGACCTCTGCCACCTTTTGTTTCTATATAAGAGGATCTATGCATCTCATGAATGTCTATTTTAACCTTTCAAATTAAATATTTTAATGTACTTCAAAGCATTGTTTGTAGGATGAAAGGACATGCTGGGTGGGATAAGAACAGGACTGCATGGATGGCACTGACTGATATGGTCGATTGGGAAGAGTTGCTGACCCCTACAGCTGCCACTGAAGGTAAGTATGGGTCTATGGATAGTCATTTCAGGGTCTGGTCAGCAATGGTGTCTAGGGAAAGTACAGAGTTAGGAGACTGGGAGGTCAGAGACAGTAGCTATGGTGAGGCTGGGATAAACCCACCTCCTGCAGGGCAGGCCCCTTATACCTCTTAGCATTTTGTCACTGGAATGTTGGATACAGACAGTTCAAATGCAGGGAAACAGGGCCCTTCAGAGGGTGGGGGAGCAGGGAATAATTCCCGGTGCCCAGCGCCAAGAGGGGTCCAGGACACCCAGCATACTGTATGCAGGAAAGGGACTGCAAGCTGGTAGGGGCCCCAGAGTCTGAACTTTCCCCGGGGTCCGAAATTCCTCTCAAGGGGCCTGTAGGGGAATGAGAGGCACTGATCTTAATAATGTAGGACAGATCAGACACATTTATTATTGTTTATTTATTTAGATTTTGGTAAAGGTAAGCCCACTGAGACCAGAGATCCCTTTTTCAGGGGCGACCCGGGGTTAATTACAACAACCACTTTACATTAGGTGAGGAATCTAGTGAAATACAATAACTCAGTTACAGCGAGTACATACATAGTCAGTGGGGTACATTAGACAATAGTTGGTAGAAACAGTTTCAATACATCAGGTCCAGAGTGTTTTTAAAGGCAAGTACAAAACACTGCGAGCTAGTCAGTTAACAGCATACTACCCCTGATCACAGCCTGGACACTAGCTGAAGGCCCTAACAATAGAGTGATAATGACTCACATTGAGTTTTTTGTGGAATCCCCCTCTTGTACTGCCAGATAACTGCAGCTCTTAAAAAACGGTTAATCACCATGTGGAACACTCAGGGAGATCAGCATGAAGATCACAACCAGCTAATGAAGAGATAATTTTTTTAACTTCACCAATGACAGCCATGGAAAACCTACATTAATCAAGACAGACGAGTAGAGGATTAGCTGTACTAGTCCTGGCCAATTTGCACTAGGCCCTGGACTAGTAAAACAAGTTAAAACCGGATTCCTGCCGGGGCCTGTGGAGCTTGGAGCCACGCGGATGCGAGGTTTGCTGCCTGCATCGGATCGCTATTAAAACAAGTATTTTAGCAAGCAAACTTGCAAGTTGCATATTTCAAACTAACTAAACTGCAGCTGAGTAAGACGTCGACGGCATGGGCAACCCTAAGAAAGCTAACTAAACTGGGGATAGTCAGAAAGATACAGGAAAGTCAGCAGCAGCGGGGCCTGCCACGCGACTGTCCCAGCCCATCTGACGGCGATGGAGGTGAAGAAATGCTGCAATCACCTGGACATAAAACGAAAATGCTTTTGTCTTCCATATCATCAATGACTACTAAGCTGGACGGACTATCGGGAAGACTTACAGTTACAGAGTCTCAGGTCAAACAAGTCACAGGAGATATAGAGGAGCTGAAATCACATGCAGACAAATGTAAGTTGGGGACCCTTGCCAGGGTGAAGGAGGGACAGCACATTAACAATAGACTGAAACATTTGGAAAATCAAATCTGGAGTGCAAACCTCTGCCTTATTGGTCTCTCAGAGGAGACAGAAGGAGATTCCCCCTGCTGTTTATTAGGGACTGGTTAAAAGAACAATTTGAGGGTCAAGGAAATCTGGAGGAATGTCGTATTGTGAAAGTGCATAGAGTGTGCCCTCGTGACAGAAATTCTGAGGAAGCCCCTAGAGTCCTAATGGTAGTCACTGACAGCACGGTGACCGGAACCAGATACTCCACTTAGCGAAAAGGAACAACCCCCTCAGTGTAGAGGGAACAACAGTCCATCTATTTCCTGATGTTTGCGATGCCACCAGGCAACAGAGAAAGAAGTTTGATGGGTCCAAGTGTAACTTAGAGAACTTCATATTCCCCATGCCATTTTGTTCCCTGCGAAACTTAGGCTGGTGCACCAGGATAAAGTTTTCATCTTTATGGATCCCCTTGAAGCTGGTAAATCGGTAGCCAGCCTGGAAGCGCATCATAACAGGGCGGCAGCACAACATGACCCTGAAGAGGGAGAGGATGGCACTTGAAGATTTTCTAGATGAGACATTCATAACAAGTACTTTCCTGTTAACTTAGCAGTTAATAGGCTTGTTCCGTCTTACCTTGTAGTTTAACTATTTTCATCAGTTTATAGTTATTGTATTACATGAGTTACTGGGGAGGGGGGCTGTCCCCTGCCACACACTGTGGGGATCATTTTAGCTCTAGTGGTGTAGAAATGCGACACACTTGTGCCAATAATTCACTAAGTGGGGATAGATAATTCCACCACGATGGACAAAGGACTTGAGTTATTTACTGTATGTGGCACCCAAAGCTCTATCAAGGGGCTTTGTTATTTACAGTAGACTTTACAGACATTTATGAGTGATCCCTTGCCATGTGCTTTTGGGCTACAGTTCCACAGACAATATAAATACATTTTTGGTTTATATATGTATAATGTTTGTTTAGCCCTCCAGATTATAGCCATAACCCAGAGATAACTCTGCTACTGTATAGCACTGGTGCTGTATATGTACTTTTCTATTCTCGTTTCCAGGATGAGATGTGAGTATTGTATTGGTTTTCTTTATGAAAATTAATTAAATATAATTACAAAAATTGACCCCTGCTAAGGGTTCCATCCTGGGGCCCCTACTGTTCAGTCCATTTCTAAATCCTCTACCTTCAGTTTGTCTTAATAGCAAGGCTGTACTTTATGCAGATGACGCAGTCCTAGTGACTGGATAGAGGTGATAGAATACCTACTTTTTCCTTAGTCCTTCACCAGGTGTTCAGTAGCTTACAGACTTGGTTTCTAGCTAATCAACCGATTCTGAATGCAAAAAAAACTAAATTATTGCCCAAAGAAAATAAGACCTGGTAGGCATTTATTGGAATTATACATTATTAGTGGAGCACTAAATAAGCAACTGTCATCTTTGAAGTAATATAGAGTTACCCTCGACCGCACACTGTCTTTTGTAAACCATGTCAACAAATGGTTAAACAAAATTTGGCTCATGCCAACAAAGCTAGTCTTGCTTTTTTATGTTGTTATCTTTGTTTATTTTTGTAGCAGGGCTTACTGCCTTACAAGTCGCACTGGTTTAATTGTAGTTATAGTAGGACCACATCCAATGCCAATTTTCCAGATTTTTTTTGTACACAGTGCCACAGAAAAGGCTTTAATGCAATGGTACTACTCTTCAGTAATGCTCCCTCTCTGTACACAGTGGTTCAAGTCCACTCAACACCAGACAGTTAGTTTCATCCCCTCAGCACCAAACTCACTTACAGTACCCCATATCTTCTATTTTTTGTTTTATTCTCTGATGGTCTGAGTAGGATCCTGGACTGGTCAGGTAGTTGGAGGGAGAGGGGAAGATGTTTTTCATTCTCTAATGGGCCAGGTGGGGCATCAGACCTGTTGAAAGTTTGAAGGAGGGAGACAGATTTTTTTTTTTTTTTTTTAAGTTTCTGACACGCCAGGTTGGACTTGGGATTCGTCAGGCTATTGTGGGGAGGGAGACATTATTCCATGACAGCCCTGGTTTGGCCTCAGACAAATCAGGTAAGTTGGACAGAGGAGGTGAAGGGACAGACTGTTTTTATCCCCCAACAGATCTGGTTAGGCACTAAACCCCTTAGATGGTTGGGGGAGAGGGCCAGATTATTATTTTTTTTAATCCCCTGCTGGGTTGGGCACTGAACCCCATTAGTTAGTTTGTGGGAGGTGAATGGATTTTGTTTTATTCCCTCATGGGACCGGTTAGGCACCAAACCATTCTGCTGCACAGCAGGCTCGGTTGAAGCATGCATGGCAGTTTGACCCCATGTGCGTATTGGGAACAGTGCAGAGCCAAGACTGAGGTCTGAGGGGAGAGCGAAAGAGGGAGAGTTGGGCAGTGGAGCCAGGATCACTGGCACTTCGGGTTACTGCCTCAGATGTGTGTGCCACTGGTCCCTCTCAAGCCAGTCTCCCATGCTAGTGTGCTGCTGGCTGGAGGAGGTGGAAATGCCTGAACAGACTGGTATTAGCATTTGTGTGGCAGCAGCCCTAAGCCTCCCATGCAGTGTTTGAGCCCCTCACTGTGACATGAGTAGATGAGCATGGGGAAAGCAGTGTTCTACTACCCTGCCTATTCCACCTTCCACTCACTGATTCACTGCTGCTCCTCCTTGTGTCTGTATGGCTTAATATGATGGGCCAGGTTGGGCACAGGGCCCATCAGGTAGTTGGAGGGAGGCAGTTTTTTTTTTTTTTTTTAAATTCCCTGATCGGCCAGGAGGCCCCGGATATGTCTTGGGGAGATGGCCACATTGTTTTTATTCCCCATCACGTGGGGTAGGGTGCCAGATCTGTCAGGTTACTGGGGAGGATCAGATTTTTTTTTATTTCCTGACAGGTCCTGCTGAACACTTGACCTGTCAGGCTGTGTGTGTGTGTGTGTGTGTATATATATATATATTTTTAATTCTCCGACAGGTCAGGTTCGGCATTGGACTTCTCAAGTTGTTAAAGGAGAGGACAGTTTGTTTTTTTTTTTTAAATTACATGAAGGCCCGGCTTGGGCATGGGACCAGAGTCAAGCGGTTTTGGGGAGTGGAAAAGATGTAGTCATTCCATAACGAGCCACTGGATCTGTCAGGCTGATGGTGAGAGGGGAAATATTTTTTTCATTCCCTGACAGGCTAGGTTGCATACCGGACCCATAAGTAGTTTGGGAGATAGAGGGGCATTTTATTTTCATTATTCCCTGAGTGGGAGAGAGGGACAGATTTGTTTTTTTATTCCCTGATGGGTCAGGTTGGGAGCTGGATCTGTCAGGCTGCTGGGGAAGGAGACAGATTTGTCTTATTCCCTAATGGGATAGGTTAGGTTGGGCACTGGACCTATCAAGAAAGTCGGAGGAGGGGCCAGATTTTTTTTTTGTTTAATGCTCTGATGGGCCAGCTGTTTGATAGTTTATATCAGGGCAGCTGACAGTTCACTATCAACGGTAACAGTAGCTGTTAACAAGATTCATAATTTTATATTAATCTCTGATTATTGTAAACATCACTGTGAAATGTAGAGAAACAGAGAAACATAGACTTTGATGGCAGATAAGGACCGCTTGGCCCACCTAGTCTGCCCATTTCCCTACCTACAGGATAAGCTGCAGATCCTATCTAACCAACAGCCTATTTCTTCCTACCCCCGCAAAAACTGCCTTATGTTTCTCCCATGCATTCTTGAATTCTCCCACAGTTTTAGACCCCACAACCTCCTCAGGAAGGCTGTTCCATCGTCCACCATCCTCTCTGTGAAAAATGCTTCCCTCACATTGCCCTGAGCCGTCCCCCTCTATCTTCAAATTGTGTCCCCTTGTTCTTGCACATCTCTTTTCTGAAAGATGCTGCCCTCTTGGACTTTGTTGATTCCACTGAGGTACAAAGTCAAAGAGGGTGGTATCTTTCAGAAAAGAGATGCAAGAACAAAGGGGGCACAATTTGAAGACAGAAGGAGGACGCACTCAGAGGTAATGTGAGGAAGCATTTTTTCACAGAGAGGGTTGTGGATACATGGAACAGCCTCCCTGAGGAGGTCGTGGAGTCAAGAACAGTGGAGGAATTCAAGAATGCATGGGACAGACATAAGGCAGTCCTAGTGGGGGGTAGGAGGAAGTAAGCTTTTGGTTAACTAGGATCTGCAGCTTATCTGTTAGGTAGGAAAATGGGCAGACTAGGTGGGCCAAGTGGCCCTTATCTGTCGTCAAATTCTATGTCTCTATGTTTACTTAAACTTTTCTATCATGTCCACCCTCTCTCTCCTTTCCTCAACGATATACATATTAAGCTCCTTTAGCCTCTCCTCGTATGGCTTCTCTTGCAGACCCTGCACCATTTTAGTTGCCCTCCTCTGAACTGCCTCCATCTTGTCTATGTCCTTGCGGAGATGGGGTCTCCAGAACTGGACGCAGTACTCCAGATGGGGGCTCACCAACTGTCTGTACAGGGGGATAACAACTTCCTGTTTTCTGCTGGGGATGCCTCTCCTATACATCCCAGTATCCCCCAGCCCTCCCTACCGCCTTTCCTCACATTGCTTGCCAATCTTAAGGTCATCTGATATGAATACCCCCAAGTCCCTTTCCATTTTTTTGTTGTTGTTACTACCTCCCTCGCCATTGTGTAATCTTCCCCTGGGTTTTTGTTTCCCAGATGCATTACTTTGCACTTCTTTGCACTGAATCCAAGCTGCCATACTTCTGACCATTCCTCCAACCTTGCCAAGTCCCTTCTCATCCTTTCCATGCCTCCTTGTGTATCAACCCTGTTGCAGATCTTTGTGTCATCTGCAAAGAGGCATAATTTTTACTTCCAGTCCCTCTGCAATGTCACTTATAAAGACATTAGAAAAGACTGGACCCAGTACTGAACCCTGCGGTACCCCACTAGTAACCCCTCTTTCTCAGAGTGGACTCCATTTACAATTACCTTCTGCGTCCTGTTGTTCAGCCAATGTTTTACCCAGGATACCACCCTGGAACCCACTCCAAAGCTGGTTAATTTGACTACTAATCTTTTGTGTGGGACTGTGCCAAATGCCTTGCTAAAGTCTAGGTAGGCCATGTCCACAGCCCCTACCTGGTCTACTACTTTGGTCACCCAGTCAAAGAAATCAATTAGATTCATCTGACATGACCTTCCCGCTGTGAACCCATGCTGACTTGGGTCCTGTGCCCCACTGGCCTCTAGGTACTCAACAATTCTTTCCTTCAGAAGTGATCCCATCACTTTCCCTACCACAGAGGTCTTGCTCCCACTTTTGTGAAGGGAAATCACATCAGCCTTCTTCCATTCCTCAGGTACCACACCATCCTCCTACGATCTGTTAAAAAGGGTAGTCAGTGGTGTCACTAGTTCTCTGCTTAATTTGTTTAGAATTCTGGGGTGAATTCCATCTGGCCCCATTGCTTTGTACACCTTCAGTTTTAGGAGTTCTTGCATAACCCTTTCTTCTGTGAAAGGACTGGGATCGACCCCCCTATCCAGAGTGCTTCTGTTAATTGGATTAGGCACCTTCCTCACTTCATCTTTTGTGAATACTGAACAGAAGTATTCATTCAGTATCCCTGCTTGTTCACTGTCACTCTCTGCCCACCCACCATCCATTCTATTCAGCCTCACTATCCCTCCCTTTGTCTTTCTACGCTCCCTGATATACCTATAAAAGGTTTTATCCCCCTTCTTAATTGAGTTGGCTATCTTTTCCTCAGTTTGTGCCTTTGCTATTCTGACTACCCTCCCTGCTTCCTTCTGCCTTAACTGGTATAGTTCTCTGTCCTGCTCCTTCTGTGTTTCCTTATACTTCCTAAATGCTATCTTTCTCCCAGAACCTTGACCGCCACTCTTTTGAGAACCATAGTGGCTTTTTCTTTCGTTTAGATTTGTTTATTGGCTTCACACAAAGGCTTGTTGCCTCTGTGATGGAAGTTTTGATATTTCCCCATTGTTGCTCCACCCCTCCTTCTAGCCTGTTTCCTAGTGCTTTTCTAAGGCACTCTCCCATCTTGCCAAAGTCAGCCCTCCTGAAGTCCAGAACCCTCACTTTTGTATGGCCTGACTCTGTAGCTGAGTTTATCGTGAACCACACTGTTTGGTGGTCACTTGTTCCCAAATGGCTACCCATTTCTGGACATGAGATCCTCTCACAGAGTACGCGTAACAGGCCTCCCCTTAATGCCCACTGCCAGTTGCAGCTTAACCTTTGGGCTATGAAAAGTGTTAATGCTATACTTCCCCCTGAAGTTGCCAGGAATTATATTGGCATAACTGGCAATGGTGGCACCAGGTCTATAACAAAAGGGAACATGATTCTTTCAAAAAGGACATCTTCGTTTGGTCAGACATCCATTCGTTAAACTGTCTGTTTTGGTAGGTACTTTATTTTCTCTGTTAAACAACTGAGTATACCTATTGCCTAATACTTTATAGTACATTGTATCTTTTTGTGCAGTCTCTGATTTTTTCTTCTTTCTCCAATGTTCTAGAACTGCTTAGTTATTGTGGCAGAGGTGTGGTACTGTGTTCTTTCTTGTAGTTCAAGGTGCTTTTGGGACTACTGATTTCTACTGGTTTATAAGACTACATTTTTTTTTTCTATTTTAAAAAAAGCTACATCAACTTGATATGTTGTCACCTGTTTGTTGTTGCTAAGTAGCAGATGTTTTTGCATTGTGCTCTGGTTCTGTGATAGAATCTGTATTAGTAGAAGGTAGATTATTGTGATTGTACTTACCTTTTGATGGTAAGGGTATAGAGCTGAGATAGAAATGTATGTATTTTTGAATGTTATAGAAGTCAGAAGGGGAAGGAAGCGTATTCAATTCAATGCTTTACAGTAACTGGTAATTGCTGTTTTTCTTTTAGACTTGGATTGTGGGCTTTTGGTGACACTGTACTTTCTTTGTTGTCTTTACTTAGAATTGTTTTGGGCTGTTGAGGATTTGAAACGTAGTGGTGGTGTATTTCTTTGCTATCTTTGGTTGCTGCAAATTTCTTGCCCCCTTCCCCCAACTCTTGATTATATGCCCTGTTAAATCTGATTGACAGGAGCTAAACACAGGGTATAGTAAGGGGTGTGGAGTAGGAGGGGCATAAGGGTGAAGAAGCCCACCCTCAGCACGACAAGTGTTTTGATTCATTTATTTATTTCTTGGTTTATTTTCTTTTTTTAAAAAAGAAAAGTATCTGAGGAACAGTGGCAGGATTTTTAGGACAGTAAATTAATAAAAAGGGAACTAGGAGAGCTTCAGCAGCAGACAAGTAGTGGAATAGCAGTATAATTGCAGTATAATGTGGGGAGTGGTGCAATACAGTGGCTGTGGGGCAGCCATATTCAGGCAGACCTTCTGGACACTGAGGTGCTGCCCTATCTGCATGCATCTCTCTGGACTGCAGGATGAGGTAGCCAGACTCAGAGCGGAAGTAAACTGGGTCATGAGTACCATCACCCCTATCCAGAGACCACCCAGTCCAATGCAACTGCCTCATAGGATGCAGAGAACGAGGAGCACTTGGATGACAGTGGGCTCAGGGAGGGTTAGAGCGGTCAGGCAGAGGCACATCTCAGATCCTATTCCACTCAAGAACTCATATGCCACACTGGCAAACGGGGACAACCAAATAGAAGAAGTGGAAGGAAAGGATGCGGAGGTTAGCCAAGGAGGTGACCTCAGCGGGGAAAGCAGTGGACCCCAGAGGAGAAGGAAGCTAATCCTGGTGGGGGACTCCATCATAAGAGGGATCCAGCTAGGAACACAGGAGGGGGAGGACAGGGAAGTGAGGTGCTTACCAGGTGCCACGACATGGAGGGATGGAAGGAAGATCCTGGGGATCACTGGGAAGGCAAGACAGGAGGGTGAGCTGGATGTCATTATCCACCTAGGTACTAATGACCTGGCAAATGGGGAGCCAAAGGAAGTTCAGGAATAGTTTAGGAAATTGGGGAAGGGTCTCAATCAAGTAGCTACTTCTGTCACTTTCTCAGAAGTACTACCTGTAAGGGGCAAGGGAGAGCATATGGGTGCATGCACCAGGAACTTTAACTCATGGTTGAAGAACTGGTGCTGTGAGGAAGGGTTTGGATTCATTGGTGACTGGGGACCCACCTGGAAAGATGGAGGTTTGTTCAAGCCTGACGGCCTGCATCCATCCTGGAGGGGAATCCAAGCGCTCAATGATAAGTTTAAATGCTACATTGACAAGCATTTAAACTAGCGAAGGGGGGTGGCAGGTCAGCAAGGAGGGTACTTACTTGCTCACCCCCCACAGCTAGCAGTGGAACCAGTGAACCAGAGGAGTTGCTGTCTTTACAAAGTAGTATGCAAAAGATGGAGATTAGCGCCCAAGAGGTGGATAGGCAGAAAAGGGGCAAAATTCAGCAGAAGAGCAGACAGCAAGGAGAACCAGGGATAACGGACAACTAAGGAAGGGGCTGGAGTAGAACAGCAAAACAGTCGAAGGAGATCAAATCATGGACAGCCATGTGGGCAAATGCCAGGAGCCTTAGCAACAAGATGGAAGATCTGGAGGCTGTCATGGTGCAGTCAGACCTGGACATTGTGGCCATCACTGAAACCTGGTGTAATGATAACCACGACTGGGAGTTGGCCATACCTGGCTACAACATATTCAGAAGAGACAGGGCAGGCAGGAAGGGAGGAGGAGTGGCACTGTATGTGAAAAAATGACATAAGGGCCACAGAAATCCAGGAAGAACAAAATGGGGGAGAGATACTGTGGGTTAAGCTGGAAAGGAAAATGGGGCCAGCCATCCGCACAGGTGTGGTCTACAGACCACCAGCCCAGGAGGAAGAAACAGACAGGGAACTGATGCTAGCCATCCAAAGGATGGCAGACAAGCGTGCGGTAGTACTGGTTGGAGACTTCAATATTCCAGACGTGGACTGGAGCATCCCAGCAGCAGCATCAACTAGGAGCAGATTTATCCTGGACTCCCTTCAGGTGACTTCCTCAAGCAACTGGTCATGGAACCAACTCGGCAGAAGGCAATACTGGACCTTGTGCTCACAAACAGGGACAGTGTGATGGGGAAACAGTGGGGGAGCACCTGGGGAACAGTGACCACCAGTCACTGTGGTTTGAAATCACAGAAAAAGCAGAACCAAACCACACAAAAACACGTATCCTGGATTTTAGGGGGGCAGACTTTGGGAAAATGGGGAGATACTTGAAAGAGGCATTAAGGGGAATGGGGCAGGAATCAAGGGTTGAGGAACAGTGGGCAGTATTTAAAATGGGGATTACAAGAGCAACAGAATTATGTATTAAGCAGGTTAGCAAGAGGGAAAGGAAGAGGGGACCATTGTGGTTTTCCAAAGAGGTAGCAAAGAAAGTGAAAGCCAAAAAAGATTGCATTCAGGCAATACAAAAAGACAAAGGCAGAAGGGGATAGGGAGAAGTACCAGGAGAAGTAAAGGGAGGCAGGGAGGTCAGTAAGGGAAGCCAAAGCTCAGACAGAAGAACACATTGCAAAATCAGTGGGTAGAGGGACAAAACCTTTTACAGGTACATAAGTGAAAAAGAAAGGCAAAGGGAGGGATAGTGAGACTGAAGAGGGAGGATGGGGCTGTGTGGAGGATGACAACAGTAAAGCTGACATATTGAACAGGTATTTCTGCTCAGTCTTACTGAGGAAGAGGAGGGTAATGGGTCTGAAACGGAGTACAAGGGTGAGAATGGTGCAGAAATGGACACAAGTCCCTTTACATGAGAAAGGGTCCTGAAGGAACTGGAAGCAATAAGAGTTGATAAAGCAATAGGGCCAGATGGGGTGCACCCTAGGGTCCTTAAAGAACTAAGAGAGGTGGTGGCTGAACCTCTGGCTATCCTGTTTAGCCGATCACTGGAAACAGGGGAGGTACCCAAAGACTGGAGGATAGCAGATGTAGTCCCCTTATACAAGAGTGGAAACAAAGAGGAAGCGGGGAACTACAGACCAGTCAGCCTCACCTCGGTAGTGGGGAAGATCATGGAAGCACTACTGAAGGACAGACTGGTGGAACATCTGGTTGTCAATGGACTACAGGACCCAAGGCATCATGGTTTCACCAGGGGGAGGTCATGTCAAACCAACCTCATTGAATTTTTGACTGGGTGACTAGGAGGTGGATCGGGGGGCAGTGAACATGGCCTATCTGGACTTCAGCAAGGCTCTCTGACACTGTGCCACATAGAAGACTATTGCACAAACTGGGAATATGGGTGTGGGCAGGACAGTAGTGTGGTGGGTAGGTAACTGGCTGGGTGGCAGGACACAGAGGGTGGTGGTAAATGGCTGTCACTCCACAGAGGGAAGAGTGACCAGTGGAGTACCACAGGGATCAGTGCTGGGACTGGTCCTATTCAATATCTTCTTCAGTGACATTGCGCAGGACCTAGAAGGCAGAATTTCACTGTTCGCTGATGACACAAAGCTCTGTAACAGAGTAGACACACCAGAGGGTGTAGACAGAATGAGAAGGGACCTGCAGAAACTTGAAAAATGGTCAGGGGTTTGGCAGTTGAAATTCAATGCAAGGAAGTGCAAGATAATGCATATGGGGCACAAAAACCCTGGAACAATATATCAGCTGGGGGGTAAGGATATAGCATGTACCAAGCAGGAAAGGGATCTTGGGGTTATCATCTCTGATGACCTCAAGGCAGGGAAACAGTGTGACAAGGCAGCAGGTAAACCAAATAGGATGCTGGGATGCATAGGCAGGGGCATCACCAGCAGGAAAAGGGAGGTCATAATTCCACTATACAAGACACTAGTGAGGCCCCACCTGAGTACACTGTACAGTTCTGGAGACCTTACCCACGTAAGGACATAGACAGGATAGAGAAGGTTCAGAGGAGGGCAACAAAGATGGTGCATGGATTGCATCACAAGTCCTATGAGGACAGGTTGAAGGAACTGAACATGTACTCCCTGGAAGAAAGGAGGGAGAGAGGGGATATGATAGAGACATACAAGTATCTTACAGGGAGGAACAGGGTGTAGGAATACACTATTTTAAGCAAAAAGATGTTCCAGGACTAGAGGGCATGGGATGAAGTTGGAGGAGGATGATTCAGAGGAAGCGTGAGGAAGAATTTCTTCACAGAACGGGTGGTGGACAAGTGGAACACCCTGCCAGAGGAAGTGGTGGGGGCTGAAACAATCACGGGATTTAAGAATGCATGGGATAGATATAAAGGAATTCTGGAGGTCAGGGGTAAGGGGCAACAGACTTCTTGGAAAACATAAACTGAACTTACAAGCTCAAATGGGTAGACTGGGTGAGCCATAGGTCCTTATCTGCAGACACTGTCTATGTATCTATGTATCAATAAAATATTGAAACACTCTATTCTCGAGAAGTGAAGCTTGCAAAATTTCTGGGTTTAACAAGGTTTTAAAATACAACCTGCTTAAGTCTATACAAGTTTACCCACATATTATTTGTATTTATTGACAACTGTACAGTGTGCTTACTTTGAATGATTTTTGACTTGGACATCACTGCAAATGGGTTATTACATGCCCAAAGGCTTTCCAAATAAAATTAAACAAAAACCTACTAAAGATGGAACCATAACAGAATGGTAACAGCATTTTAAAACAGCTTCTACAGGCAAAACGTATTTACAGGTTCAACTGAGTTTTCCTTTAACCGTTTGCTGTTATGTATTAGTTTTAAAACCACCAAAAAACAAGGTAACATACATAACAGAATAATAACAGCAGCGAGAACAAGACAGAACATCCAGTCATGAACTTGACATTACAAAGCAAGGTAGCAAATTCAACATATGATGAAAGTAGGTATAGTGCATGTAAGAACGCTGTATTCGCTGAAAACAAGCTTTCCCCTAGGCTTGTTGTACCACTGATGTAACGTCACGATGTACCATTGTGAGTACGTCACATAGATGGTACAACAGCGTCGAACGTCTATGCACATGCGCTGTTAGCCGTGCTCGGGACCTCAGGGAAACAGCCACAGTGGTGAGTCAGAGACTAAGACAGAGAGCGTAATAGAGAAAGTAATGGCATACGCAAAATGTATTGTCCCGATGTTGATTTTCTGGTGCCCATACACTAAAAAAGACAGTGTATGGGCAACACTGAGGTGTCATGACACCCTCAAACCTCTCAAGCTTCGCTCTCAAGGTTTCAACGGTTGTCATGACAACCTCTCGAAGTGAAAAACACTGTTGTTGTTCACTGTTGCCCATACACTATCCTCTATATTACAATACAAAGCAGGAAACCTTAAACATAATTCGCAACAATAAGATTAGTTATCAGAGGTGGGGGGTCGTAAGTTCGTAGTGTGAAAGAGATGCCCCCCATAGATGGCAGTAGAATTAAAAGATAAATCGGGGCCAATGACAACTATTGCCAGTCACCAAAATATAAACCAGAGCACAAATCACAACTACTGTCACCTGGCTCAAAGTGTAAGGCTGCTGTCTAAATCACATTTTCTTCCGGCTTCCTTCTAGGAAATATCTCCTCGAGCCATAAGCTGCTTATCAGTCTCAATCTTTATCATCATTACATACTGTAAGTTTATGCCTGAATCCTTCCCAAAAACTATGACACATTTGCAATGCTGATCCAAATTCTCCCCCCCCGTCTCTTCCTCAGGCAGCTGCTGTAATAAGTCAAAGTTTTCTGGTTCTGAGCAATATAATATACAGAAGAATGCATAAGAATCTTTGTGTTATGAAGGTTTTTGGAGGGAGGGTTAACACATCCAAGGTATCTGATGATGACCAACTTCACTCTTAAGGTTTATGTGTTCATCACACACCAAAGATGTGTAAAAAAAAAAAAAAAAAAAAACCAAACATTCTCAATGCACAGTCACTTATGTTTTATTTTTTTATAGTAACTGGTGCAGGGATGTGAGCAAAAAAACAGGTTTACCAAAAGGGAAAGAGAAGCTCCAAGCACCCCAAATGCCGTAATAGCTGGGTATAACATCATACCTGGTTATTATGGCATTGAAGACACTGATAATCAATGTGATAAATGAGGTCACCAATTATTATATATAGAATAATACACTGGGTGATGTGTTTAACGAGAATTTTACACACACACAGGTGTAGGATGCTACATAAACCCAGAGGCGAAGCTCAAGGAGTTATTTAAGCATCAAACACTGAGGTGTGTGTAAATTTGATTCCTACCCATGTTTATTTTATATAAATTGCTGGAGCCGTTCTTTTCACCACAGCAATTATATAAAATAGAAACATATCAATGTGCAGCCCCGGTCGAGTTCAAGCGCAGTCCTTGGTCGGGTTCTTCAAATGGCTGTTAAAAGGTTTACTTTTTTTTTTTTAGTAAAGCGGTCATCCCAAAAGTCTACTTAAAAGAGCTACTGTAAGTTCATTTTTCTGAACATTTACTTACAGCAGAGTCTGAGTGCTGAGAGGTGATGAAGTGACTGGCACAAGAAAGAGAAGACAGTGGCTGGTGCATGCATGGAGCAAGGGAAACCCGTTGCGTGTTCGCCGTTATAACCAGCTGGTTTTAACAGCGAATTATAACCGGGTTTCCCTATGGGAAACAACGATCCCCGTTTATTATATAGAGAATACTGGATGGGCAACTGTGCCGGCAGTATGTTGTCTCCTAGAGAGGGTTCTGATTCCAGATGACCTCGAGAGCGAAGCTCGAGAGGTCCCCTGGAATCAGAACCCCGAGGTGGCACAACATACTGGTTGTGCACTTAGTTGCCCATCCAGTATTTTTTTGTAGTGTACAGTAATCGTTTCTTTAAAAGAAAACAGTTTTGATTTTCAATTATTCAGTCATCTCTCGTTGTACTAGTTGCTAGAACCTTGGTGTGGTTGCTAGGAGAGGTGATGCCCTGCTATTGGCTACATTTGCAGTGTGGGCAGGTTTACAAGACAAAAATATTCATGGGGCTAAGCGAGACGCTCGCTAAACAAACTTAGTCAATTTCACTTACCTACAAATTAATTTCCGGACAGAGAGGCTGAATGTAACAGGCACAAATTTTTATTTTAATTAACTACAGTAACAGATAAAGAATTAACTGCTCAATTTATTTGGCTGAGTACAGGGCCAGGTTTTGAGATGCTGCTCCGCTGCACACGCTGTCAAGATGGGACTGCTACTTGTTTTAAGATGCCCTTTGCGTTTCACAGCCCTGGAAATCCTCATCGATGAAGCGTTTACGCTCAAAGTTTAATTTTGAAAAAAACACCGCCGTCATTCTGCTTCACGCTGTGCTGTGACGAGACACTGGTAGGCAGTTTGATTGAGGCACAGAGCAGCTCGTGACCCTCTAGAGCATTTCAAGATGTTGTTGCACTACAGTGTGGTACAATCGCATTCCATGAACTTTTGAACTGCAGTACAACAACATTTTGAGACGCTCTGAATTCTATGCGCAACAGCCCCCTACTATACACTATATACAGCATTATGCATAGATGCCTGTGAAGAATAAGGTGGTAATTTCATCTCGTGAAGCTGTGGGCAGAAGCCATGATGCCAAAGGACAAGTGGCTTCTACTGCCCCCGCTATACAAGATGAAATTACACCTTGTTCTTCACAAGAATCTATGTGTGATTTGTTGTATTATAGGGCCAAGAGGAAATATGTTTATAATTATTTATTTATAATTTTTGAACATGAAAAGCATACTAAGCTAATACAGCTTGTTTCCAGGTATGCCCTGGGAGTGGGTTGCATGGACCTGTTTTTTTGGCAGGGGGAATGTTGATTATGACAATGTGGAAACTCCTTTGCTCTTCATCGGTAAGTGCCATGAGATCTTTTACTTTCACCTGAACAGTAGCCAGAGATGGGCAGAAGGGACCTCGTTTATACATCTCATCCAAAGGACGATACCGCACCAGTGCAAGTGCAACAACCCACTCATACTGCACTACAGTGTCAGTTATGGGTGCCTGGTGTAGGGCTAGAACTTACAACCAACCAACCTTCCAGTCCTAGAGGTGAGTTTGATACCTACTGAGCCACTGACACAGAATATGGACTGCTGGAGAAAGATTTATTTATTTATTTTTAACATACTCCAATCTAGGTTCAACCTAAAGCATTAATAGATTAACACCATCTTGTCACTGATAGCAGTTCCACTTCAGTTTTTCTCTTGGTTTACTTTCTGAAATGTTATTCACACTCTTATTATCCGCTGCTAGCAGCAAATAATGGCATTTTCTCAGCCACTAAAAATTAGTGGATAACTGCCCATTTTTTCCCCCTGCCTGATTTAAAACTGCAGACCCTACATGATCATCAGCCTCTGCCCTCCCACCCCTTTCCTCTACCAATGGTGTCTCCAGACCCTGTTCAAATTCTGGGTTCCCTTCCCTACCAGTTTTTGCGATACCCATGTGCCTATCTCGCGCTTTCTTAAATCCAGTAGCCATTTTAGCCCCCACAATTTCCACTGGCTGTTCCAGGGGTCTACCACCCTTTCCGTGAAGAAGTACTTTCTCCTGTTCCCTCTGAACCCACCCCAGGTCGCTCTCCTGCCCTGTTACTGTGATTACTCCACCCAGCTCATATTTGGCCTATGAGTTTTTATGCCCTAAGTGCATGATTCTGCACTTCTTGGTGTTGAATCTCAATTGCCAAATTCTTGACCACTCCTGTAATTTTCCCAGGTCCTTCTTCATCCTTTCCACACCCCTGGTGTGTCTACCCTATTGCAGATTTTTGTATCATCTGCAAAAAGGGAACCTTCCTTTTCACTCCTACCGCAATGTCCCCAATGTAGATATTAAAGAGGACTGGGCCCAATATTGACCCCTGTGGCACCCCACTTGCCACTCTGCCCTCCCCCGACTGAATCCCATTTACAACCACTCTCTGGCTTCTGTCGCTGAACCAACATTCCACCCATTTTACTATTTTAGCACCCACCCCAAGACTGCTCTGTTTGTTTACCAGCCTTCTGTGAGGAATAGTGTAGAACGTCTTGCTGAAATCCAGATAAGCCACATCCACCTCCCCTCCCATGTCCACCACACCCTTGTAACCCAGTCAAAAAACTCGATTAGGTTTGTCTGGTAGGACCTCCCCTCTGTGAATCCACACTGCCTCTGGTCCTGGAGACTGCTAACTTCAAGGTATTCACCAGACCAGTTCTCTCTCGGAGGAGTGACTCCATTACCTTTCCTGCCATCGAGGTCAGATTGACTGGTCGGTAATTACCTGCCTCTTCCCTATTACCACTCTTGTGGAGAGGTACCACACTTGCCCACCTCCTCTCTCCCGGGTTCAATGACAGGCTGAACAGTGATGCCAATGACACAGCCAGTACTTAGTTTACCTCCCTTAGCACTCCAGGGTGAACTGCATCTGGACCCATTGCTATGTCCACCCATAACCTGGACAGTTCTTTAAGAACACTTTCCTTTATGAACATGAGGGAACACATACACCCAGTCACGGTGAATGGTGTATAGACACAAGGGTTAAGGGACACACAGAGGCATCCCTGACAGTGGTAAACGGGGATCTGGTAAAGCCTGATCAGCTTATACCCAATAAATATGTCACAGTACAAGACTTTACTGGTGAGGAGAAAACATTGCCCCTCGCTAGTGTTCTCCTAGACTGGGGTGAAACAGGGGGAACTGTGCAACAGGTGGCTGTAGCCAAAATGTTAGCAGTTAACGTCATCTTTGCAAACAATCTCAAACAGGGGATGGTGTGTGCAGTTAACTGTAGCCAAGTGGGAAGGGGAAATTGTAGTTCCCTGGACCGCACAGAAGCCAGTGTGGAAATCCCTGGGAAGCTAGTTCCCCAGCCTGTACCTCCTGATAGGGAGACTAATGAAAAGGGGGTAGATATTTCCCCAGTAGCAGTTAACCACACAGCTATGGAGGGTTGCTCCGAAGAGGGAGCGGTGACCCATTGTCAGAGGGTTAGGGAGGACAGTGATCCCGAGTGCCCTGATGCTAGTGCTAGGGACCCTAGTTTAGAGACTGAAGGGGACCTATCCCATGCCTTGGGAATGTGCAAGGAGTTTACACCTGCTCAGAAAAGTGACCTTAGTCTAGAGAAAGCTGAGGGCTTGGGCAGACTCTGATGGAGTATAAGGAGGTGAGGGTAAACAAAGTTTATTGGGAAAATGGACTGATGCTTACTCAAGCTGTGAAGACAGAGGGTCGGGTGATAGGCAGGCAGCTTGTCGTTCCCCAGGGGTATTGTGAGCAGTTGCTCAAGACTGCACATGATATTCCCTTGTCTGGTCATCAGAGAATCGCGCGCATTACGCAGCGGTTGACCCAGAATTTCTATTTGCCCAACTTCAGCCAGCAGGTGAAGGCATATTGCAGGCCTTGTCCCCAATGCCAAGAAATAGGGAAGGCAGGTAAGAAAATCCAAGCCGCCCTAATTCCATTGCCCATAGTGAAGGGGCCATTCCAGAGGGTGGGAATGGATATTGTGGGGCCTTTTAAATACCCCCAGCTCCTCCGGGAAGAGGTTCAACCTGACTGTGGTGGATTATGCTACCCAGTACCCAGAGGCAGTCGCCCTATCCTCACTGAGGACAGACAAAGTGGCAGATGCCTTACATGGGATTTTCTCCAGTGTTGGGTTATCACAGGAGGTTATCACCGATCTAGGGGGTCCCTTCATGTTGGACCTGATGAAATTTTTGTGGGAGAAGTGTGGGGTGGTGCAAAGGCGCATGACACCTTATCACCCACAAGCCAATGGGCTTGTGGAAAGATTTAACGGTACCCTGAAGTCAATGCTCCAAGTGTTTGCTGAACAGCATGGGAGGGACTGGGAGAAATACCTTCCCACCTGTTGTTTGCATACAGGGAGGTGCCCTAAGAGTGGCAGGATTTTCCCCCTTCGAGCTCTTATATGGACGCCGTGTACGTGGGCCCCTAGACTTGATCCGGGAGGACTGGGAAGGCAAGCACACCACCCAGGGAACTCCCATAGTGGATTACGTCCTTAGGTTTAGGGAAAGGATGAAGGGGCTTATGGGGACAGCCCCAGGGCCGGCCTTAGCACCATGCCAGCCGTGCCCCAGCACGTTGGGGGCCCGCCTCAACTGCCCCCATGGAAAGCAAGCTGCTGCAACATTTCATTTCTTCATTTATTTTGTTTTGATTAAATCATGCTGCCTGCGCTGTGCTCAACATATTCCCATTGTCCTCGATCAGCTCCCGCTTCCAGCAAGCCCGCCCCCCCCATGAATCGCTAGCTACATGATCCATTCTGACCATTCATTAATCATTCTTATCAGTCAGGAGTAAGGGAGTGTCATTAACTGTAGTCTGTGCGTGCTTTGAAATGCTGATCTGGCTGCCCAGCTCCCTGATGACTGATGTCAGATGACGACTCCAAGTGAACTGTAAAGAAGAGAAGACCTGCTAGACCGTGGTTATTATTTATCGGCAGCGATTAAGGGCTTTAGGTCCCTGGAATCGTTGGCGATTAGAAGAACAGACACACAGTTAAAGTAACTGCTTGCTGCTCCATCTGCCACTCAAAGCAAATTTTTTTTCTTGAGCCAACAAAAGGAAGGACAACAGCTGAAATTATCCCCGTGAATCGAACTGCTAATCACCCGGGATCACCGCAAATGACTTGGTACTTACTGAGTGGTCTGTTTAACAAAGTTTTTTCACTTAAAGTCAAGTGCTGTGCTTAACTTGAAATGAAAACTTTGTTAGACATACCACTCGGTAAGTACCAAGCAATTTGCGGTGATCCCGGGTGATGAGCAGTATGATTCACGATTCACATAAAGTTTTAGTGCCACTGTCATCAGCTCTCCAGGCTCTATTACGTTTCACTCCTCACACCTCAGAAAAAGTTTAATAATTTAACTTATTTCCAAATTGGATTAGCTGAGATGTGAGTGTTTGTCCTCCTGTAATGTACCTGGGTGACTGACTGAGAGGGCCTTGGAGGTAGGTAGGAAGTTATTAGTCACAGACTAGTCTCTCTCAGAAATAATTCATTAAGTTAAAAAAATAAATAAATAAACACACATATCTAGCTAGACCTTGTGAGTGTCCTGTGTCCTTACTCCTTACTCCATTCTAGACTGTCCTCTATTGTGCAGTAACCTCTCTGTCTGCGACTGCCTCCTCATCATTCACGTACAATAATGATGCAAGCAACTTAGTTTTAATATGAAAGGAGTCACTGTCTAAAATGGAATAGAATACACCAGCAAGAAAAAAAAGTGATACTGTGCCCAGTGGCAGTGCATATTACATTCCTCCAGTGGCATGCCCTTGTCTGACATACAGGAATGTCAGATGGGCATGATGCCACTGGAGGAATGCAATATGCACTGCCACTGGGCACGGTATAGCTTTTGTTTTCTTGCTGGTATATTCTATTCCACTTTAGTCAGTGGCCCTTTCATATTAAAACTAAGTTGTTTGCATTATTATTAGTGCACATGATGAGCAGGCAGGCAGAGGGGTCACTTTTTTTTTCTTGCTGGTATATATTTCATTTTAGACAGACTAGACAGTGGCCCTTTTCACAGTAAAACTAAACAGAATTATTATTGTTGCACATGATGAGGCAGAGGCAGGCAGACAGAGAAGTTACACAATAAGGGACAGATAAAGGAGTAAGGACAGGCTATAATGTCATGTCACTAGGCACTAGCTCTGATAATATTTGTAAGAGAGTGATATAAAAAACAAACAAAAAAAAAAAGTAATACAGTGCCCAGTGGCAGTGCACACTGTATTCCTCAGTGGCATCATGCCCTTTCTGACATTTCTGTATGTCAGAGAGGGCATGCCACTGAAGAGAATCACAATGTCCTGCCACTAACACTGTATTAGTTTGTTTTTATCACTCTCTTACAAACTCACAAGTTAGTGCCTAGTGACATGACAACCTGTCCTCACTCCTTTCTCTGTCCCTATTGTGTAGTAACCTCTGTCTGCCTGCGCCTCATCATGTGCAATAATAATAATTCACCTTAGTTTTACTATGAAAATGGCCACTGTCTAAAATGGAATATATACCAGCAAGAAAAAAAGTGACACAGTGCACAGTGACAGTGCACATTGCATTCCTTCAGTGGCATGCCCCTGGCTGACGTAATGACATTCCTGTATGTAGACAGGGGCGTATCACTGGAGGAATGCAATGTGCACTGCCACTGGGCACTGTCTCACTTTTTTTTTTCTTGCTAGTATATATTCCATTTTGGACAGTGCCATTTTCATAGTAAAACTAAGGTGAATTATTATGATTGCACGAGGCAGAGGCAGGCAGACAGAGAGGTTACTACACAGTATGGGACACAGAAAGGAGTGAGGACAGGTTGTAATGTCATGTCACTAGGCACTAGCTCTGATAATATTTGTAAGAGAGTGATATTAAAAAAAAAAAGTATGTTGGATGGGGGGGCAAAAGGGGAATAGAGTGGTGGGGCCCGACAGAGGGCCACACAGGGGCCCAGAATTGTTAAGGCCGGCCCTGGACAGTCCAGAACAACCTGGCAGCTGCCCAAAAGAAACAAAAAGTGTGGTACGATCGCAGAGACAGAGCTCACTTGTACACACGGTGGGTCAGGAAGTCATGGTCCTTATTCTGGTCAGGAAAGAGAAGCTGCAGGCTGAGTGGGCAGGACCGTACAAAGTAGTTAGGTAAATGATGTGAACTATATCATAGCTTTACCTGACAGAAGACAGACAGAAAGAATGTACCATGTCAACATGATGAAGCCATATGCTAACAGGGCTGACATGCTGTTTGCAGTGTGTAGTACTGAGGAGGAGACTGACAAAGGAGACCCCCTTCTGGACTTGCTGGAAGAAAGCAAGCGGGAGTCCTCTGCGGAGGCAGTTAAATTGTCTCCCCAGCTGGCCCTGGACAAGATCCAGGAAGTAAGGGCAGTTTTAGCAGACTTTGCCCCCCCCCCCGCTCTCATTTAGCGCCAAGCCTGGACTAACCCCCTTAGCGACGCATCACGTGGAGACAGGGACACAGACGCCCATATGATGGACAGCATAACAGGTGTCAGAGGCGGTCCAAAAGGACATTAGGAGGGAGGTGGAGGAAATGCTGGATTTAGGGATAATCCAGAGATCCCACAGTCCCTGGACCTCACCCGTAGTCCTTGTGCCCAAGCAAGATGGCTCTACTGGTTTCTGTGTGGACTATCGTGGACTGAATGCAGTCACGAAGTCAGACGCCCACACGATGCCCTGGACGGACGAACTCCTGGACAAGCTGGGAGGGGCGACATACCTTACGACTACTGACCTGACAAAGAAGTATTGGCAGGTAGAGTTAATGGACAGAGCTAGGGAGAGGTCGGCCTTCATCACCCGACAGGCTTATTTGAATTTAAAGTAATGTCTTTCGGAATGAAGAATGCCCCAGCCACTTTACAAAGGTTGGTGAACCAGGTGTTAAATGGTGCTGAGGAGTACACCGTGGCATACCTGGATGACACTGCCATCTTTAGTGCCAGCTGGGAGGAACACCTGTCCCACCTTAGGGAAGTGATGGGCACGATACAGAGGGCCGGGCTCACTGTCTAAGCTGAGAAGTGCCAGGTGGCCATGACTGAAGTGGCATACCTCGGGCATGTTGTAGGCCGGGGACAGCTCCATCCTAACCAAGTAAAAATAGAGGTGATCAAGGCATGGCCCCGACCAGAAACACAGAAGCAGGTCAGGAGTTTTCTAGGGACAGTGGGGTACTATAGGAAATTTGTACCCAGTTACAGTGACCTGGCTGCTCCCCTATCTGACCTGGTAAAGAAAAGGATGCCTAAGAAAATTACCTGGGAACCAGCCTGTGAAAAAGCCTTTACCAGAATGAAGGAGGCACTGTGCAGTGCTCCTGTATTGACAAGTCCTGAATATAGCAGACCCTTTATAGTTCAGACTGATGCCTCAGACATGGGTATTGGGGCATTACTGAGTCAGACATCCAACCAAGGGAAAGATCACGCGGTAGTGTACCTGAGTAAAAAAAGTTACTTCCCAGGGAGCAGGCTTACTCCACTGTGGAAAAAGAGCGTCTTGTCATATTGTGGGCCCTAAAGAAGTTAGAGCCATACTTATACAGGCAGCATTTTGAGGTACAAATGGACCACAACCCCTTGGTTTGTCTGACCCAAATGGGAAAAACTAATGGCAGAATATTAAGATGGAGTCTTGCCTTGCAAGAGTATGACATGACAATCTTACATAGGGCTGGAGCGACCAATCAGAACGCCGATGGCCTGTCGCATGTATATGAAGAGTGAACTGATTTGGGAAGCTCATCCCATGCAGGGGATAGAGCCCCCAAATTCAACCTAGGTGGGGAGTATTGTGATGATTGGCCAGCTGGTTAAGACTGTTCTATGATATTTGTAATATAAAAAAAATATAGTAATGGTTTTTAAGATATGTAGTTTTTTTTTTTTTTTTTAATTTAGTTGTTTAACCAGGTATAGCACACTAAGCTGAAAGCTTTTTTACAGGAGCGACCTGGGAGCACAAGGAGGTTAAGTGACTTGCTCAGGGTCACACAGTATGCAAGTGGAAGCTGTGGGGATTCAAACTAGGTCTGGTCTGCTGGATGTCACCAGATTTGCAGCTCAGAGCCTTAGACCACTGCGCTATACTGCCTCCTAGTTTTAAGCACAGTGTGTTTGTATGAATGCTGCAGATCTAGAACCCCTTCAGGAACACCGGTGTTCTAGCAGCAGGCAAAGGGTACCTGAACATTCTAAGTGACAATAGGATAGAAAGAGTTAAGCAATAATCCAAAACAGGGTGTGGGTTATGGTGGAATTCACCCCAGCCTGATGTGGTGTTATGGTGGGATTCACCCAAGTCTGGTGTGGTGTGTCACAAGGCCACAAGCCGAGTGTCTTAAACCACACCAGTTGTGGGTAAATCCCACCATAATCCCACACCCTGGAGTTGATTACTGCGATTATATAGTGTATATTCTTCCACAGTGGTTTAAAAAGTCCTTTGTTACTGGGTAGATTATGGCTGTAGCTGTGGTCTGCTCCTATATTTCCTCTAGACTGTATGAGTTTGATTAAATTTTTTTTTTGGGGGGAAGGGTATTTTTATGCCTTACCTTTCTTCTCTCTGCATGGTTTTATTTTTTTGGTTTGTTTGATGGTATTTCTCTTAGAGCTGGGACAGCTAGCAAATTGTGGTGCTAGGTAAGGTGAAGCCTGTGACAGAACATGAAAGAGCGGCTGGTGGTGGTGAAGCAAGTAATTAAATCTGGAAAAGAGCTCAATTGAGAGTCACAATGTACCTTAACTGCTAACACCTGCTATTTGTGCTTGATTTATTTTAAGACCAGATCGGGATTCATGACTCTGAGGAAACAGTAGGGATGAAGCTAAAACCAACTGGGAGAGAGCACAGATAGAGCTGAAGACAACTGGGAGACAGCAGGGATGGAGCCAAGGGTGAGTGGGAGAGTGCAGGGATAAAGTCAAGGGTGAGCGGCAAACCTTTAAGGTCAGTACGAGCAACAGTGAACTTATTCTACAGCTTGGTAAAGCTACTGTGCTGCTTCAAACATGTTTGTGGGGGTGTTTTTTGGAATGAAGAAATTGTGGGTATCTGCAGAATCTAGTACTGTAAGTTTTGGTGGTTAGCAGTTGGGTTTGAAGGGGAATGATGGGGTTGTTTTTGATTTTTCTGGGTGGTGTATTCATATTTGTTGTGCTGTCATAGGATTTACCCATGCTCAAATGTACTAGTCAGGCCATATACAATATTTTACAATATATGAGATTATCCCACTTCTGCATATCTTCAACTTTAAAGGATGAAATCCTTGTCAACTGGGATCACAAAGCTCACAAAAAGGTAAATCTCATAAGAACATACAGCTACTTAGCCACCCATTTCCTGGGACCAGAAATATTTCAAGCTTTTTTTTTTTTGGTGTTCCTGCCTGCGCATCCCAGACTAGCCACTCCTTCGGGCCACCAAGGTGCACCCGCTGCCATTCAGTCCCCTGCCACCATCCACCGCCCCTATTTAGTAGCTCCCGAGGGTAACCCGATATAACCCTTCATCAGGTGGGCCCCTCTTTTCCGGGGGGAGCTCCCTTAGGCGCAACTCTGTATCCCAGGTGCTGCGGGGTTGGTCCGGACACTTCCGGGGCTTCGTGGTGGGGGGGACAGCCATCCGTCATCCAGTCAATCAGGGGGCACTTTTTCCATTTTCTACCCTCCCACCTCCCTCCACCCTCATTGGGCCTGATACCAGTGACCTGGGGCAGGGACGTGCAGTGGTGTGTAGAGGCTTCACGGCACCAAGCACACTGCCCAATCTACCTCCAGGTGCGTAAGGCCCATCCACCCCCCTGGGAAGGAAGCGTCCAATGGATGCTCTGAACTCCCTCCCTGCCGGTCTCTGCTCCTGACACCCGGGCTTGGGGCACGAATCTGGGTCGCCAGCGTGCCGATTCAAGCTTTTTTTATCATCACAGTAAGTAACAAGAAGTAAAGTAATTTAAATGATGATGAAAAGGAAGAAGAGCAATACACAGGATACATAAATAGTATAAGAAGGCAATTCCTTTACAGTCTGAATGGTTTCTGTAAAACACACACACACACACACACACACACACACACACACACACAGTCTCAAGTCACAAACCCAGCACAAAGCATCATGGGCATGCAAATTTGTTTGGGTGGGCTGGGGTAACCTAAGAATGTTTCAATCAGTACTATATTCTGTCTGACATAGAAACACAGAACATGATGGCAGAAAAAGGCCTAGCAGCCCATACAGTCTGATCATGCTACCTAACTGCCCTAAGCTGTCTGCAGTGTGAAAACCCTTCCCCTCTGCCTTCTTACTATGTCATGTACGTATGTATGACAAGTCACTATTCCAACCTCACAGTACCAATAATATAGAGAGCTGTCAAACTGCTTCAGACAGAAGCAGGGACCCAATGGAAATAGGTGACATCACCGCTAGGTTACATTTTGAAAGTAAATTGCATGTAAGCAGGAAGCAGATACCTTTGATTTTACTTGTCTGTCTGCCAGAATTCACAAGTCAGAGTGAGTAGACAAGTCACAACATTCTGTACCAGCTGCGAATGTCTGACCTGGACGAGTGCTGTATACCAGATGAAGCAATGCAGAGCTGTACCACTTTTAGCTTCAAGCAAGAGGCGAAATCTGGCAATAATAAAAGCAGCCACAAACTACAGACAAACACCTGGGATTCTAAGGTTAACATGAGCTGAATCCTGTTAAGGACGAGCAGCTACTTGTGCTTCAGCTTCCTAGGACCAGACACGTTTCAGGTCTTGTTGTGCCGCAGTGACTGAAGAGTAATTTAACTGCTGATCAATGTGAACAATATGTGTAAGGCATAAATGGTACAAGAAGGCAGATACAGTACTTTCTAACACACAGTCAAAAGCCTCAAAGCCAGCATAAAGCATCGTTGGTACACAAATCTGTGGGGCAGGATAACCAGATGAAGAATGTTAATTGGCACTACATTCTGACTGACAAATCACTACTCAAACCTTGCAACGGATTCTTACACACTAAACCAGTGGCGGTTCTACACCAGGGCCCGCCAGGGCACATGCCCCGCTAAAAAAATGCTGTGCCCCAGTTGGTGCCCCATATGGTGCAGTGCTTCCCCTACAGTAACAATATATCAGTGCCCTGGCTGCCATCAGTTGTGCCCCAGCTGTGCCCTAGTAACCACTTGTGGCTAGAGCCGCTACTGCACTAAACGTAATGATGACCTTTAAAATCTGCACAAAAAGTACCAAACTGGTGGTCAGAAACACTCGAAGATGCTAAGCAGTGGGAGTGGGGTAACATATGGCTATTTTGCAAAAGTGCATCTTCAATCATGGACTACAGAATTCAACAAGTCAAAATAATGTAGAACTTGTACTATATACTTGCAAAGTTACACAAAATACTCACCTCAGTGCTATAAGTGTGGAGACTAAAACGACGGCTGCCTAATGCATCTGATGTGGACCAACCTACTAATAAAGACATTCCGGGCATCAAGTAAAAAAATATTAAACCCCTGTTATGTTTAGATGCCTTTTTTTACCTCAGACATTTGTATAGCTACAAGAGTGACACAGGATAAAGTTATGATATCTAAACGACACGCCGTAACAATGCCTGGGGCGGTAGAATGGAAACATACTGAAAAAATGGCTAGACAAGAGACCATCCACCCGGACTGAATGACTTATAGACATGCTGGAACTCCTTATCTGGGAGAAGCTGGCACATGGTCTACGGAATGCCACCCAAAGCGTACATGAGGAAATACTGAAACCTGGTGGCCCTTATTTCAATTACAGAGAACTTGAATGTAACAGGAATGTTATGACCACCAGACACCACAGCACTTCATCTGTGGTGTCATCTGTGGCAGTTACTTCACTGGCTGACAACATGGTAGTTTAGAATCTAGTCTCATCTTACAACCTTTTAGCATTACATGCGAATCTGCCTCCTCACCCCACCCCTCCCCAATATACACACTGAGTATTGAAAAAGATAGCACACACCACTGGTTTGATTTGTGTAAGTATTAAGCCATGACAGGGTACAGGTTGCTACTCCTGAACTGCATGCCCAGGTGCACTGAGGCACGAGGCACTTGTGAGGAGTGCCTTTAACCACCTGGAACTGTAGTTCAGGAATAGCAACTCATAACCTGGAGTGGCTTACTGCACTTATGAAATGGGTCCATTGTTAAACAGAGAGGATAATGTATGGGCATCGGTGGTTAACTGCATTATGCTAGCATCGAGTGGCTCCCCTGGCAACTTAGGTAAACCTCAAGAGTGCAGCCTGAGAGGTTCACCACAGTTGCCAAGGGAACCACAAGAAGCTAGCACAGTGCAGCTGACCACCGATGCCCATACATCGTCTTTTATAGTGTATGGGCAATATGTGGACCATAGCTGCAAACAAAGGAGTAAACAATTAAATGTGAGTAGTGCTGGCCCTACCTTGTACAGAAGATTCTAGGATGCTGGTTCGGTAAGATGTAGAAAACATTTTCTGAACAGCCTGGCGGCTTATACAGTTTAAATTCCATGTAAAGGATTAGCATTTTAACTTAGAACAAGAATCTATAACCGAAAAAAAAAATAAAGACTGCATAAGAAAAAAAATAAAAACAATAGGCTCCGTGTCAACGGTAAGGTCAAAAAACATGAGACTAGCGCTATCCAGTGGTTGTTGCGGTAAGTCAAAAGTCACACCTTTTGTGCTGCGAAATGGTGGCTTTTTCTATCGGATGTCCTATTGAGAGAGGAAAGAAAAAAATGAAATAGGGCATTAAGGAAAGGCAAGTGAGGCAAATCAGACTTTCTAAAACTACGGACTACCTGGATGGGCGGGCAGGCAGGCAGGCATGGGCCTGGCATGCTAAAAGTAACATATCTAAAAGCGTCTTTACCTTTTAATTATCACTCTCAGATGAGGAGTCTGATATAATGGCATTACGCTTCCTCTTCTGTGGGGCATAAAAATGGTTCACATTAACTGTCATGTTGCCTTGCTGCAGTATGGAGTTATCTCCAAACACAGTGAAATTTGTAAGCTCAGACTGAGCAAATCTTTGGTGCTTGCTTGGTGTTTTCAGTGTCTTTGGTGCTTGCAAATTTGACAGCTCAGCAGTGGCACTCGATGTGGAAGGTTGCTGGTGGTCTCTGATTGTATGTCCACCAAGAATACCCGAGTTTCTTTTCTGTTTTGTTTTAGACAAGAAACAGAAGTTGTTTATGGACTGCAGACTCCTATGACCTGAGACCTGCTGGACCTCTGTGGGGGAGAGGGGAGACAGCATTGTCAACTAGTCGCCGTATGGCTGTTTTACGGGTGGAGTGATTGGTTATACGTTTCTCCACTCTCAGTCCAGCTGAGGTTTTTATTATCTGCATCATGGAACGAATCTTGTTCTTGCCAAGGGTCATTGCCCTGAACCAGACTGATATGCCAGGTTTGAAGCATAGATTGGGGGCCAGGTAGAAGGGGGCATCGACATGTAGCATGCTTTGTGGCCTTTGAGAGGCATACAGGCTGTAGGCTTTCACTGGGTCTCTGTCTGGAGTCGACAAATTCTCATACATCCTTGGCTTTACAGCACAGATATCTCATGGACCGTCTCCTGCCCGAGTTTCTCTGCCTTTCTGTATATTCTAGAAACTTTTTTCCATCTGTATCCTTTTGTAGGCTTAGATCCCCCCATCGTAGTGCATACAGCTCTGCTGTTCTAAGGGCGTAGTACAGATCATTATTAAAAAACTGCATGTTTAAGAGTGCCACCAGGCTATGGAGACCTAATGTCCCAGTCTCGTCCAATTTGTTTACGTCGGACGATGGGAGGGCTTCTGCCCTGTTGGGCTTCCTGAACCTTGCCCATTTTCTTTTAAGTACTTTTGCTTTGCGCTTAAGGTGGCTGTTGTTTCCGGGGAGTAAGTTTTGTTGTCATGGAATATGTAATGCCCGTAGTTGATGCTTTGTAAGTAGCGATCCACACTGCTTTGCATGCCCCTCAGAGTTGACAGCTCATACGGACTACCATCATTTCATTTGATTTTATAGATAAAATCTGCTACGAGGACATCCAGATCAGGATGTCATTAATTGTCTGAACCTCAAAGCGTCTGCCAGGTATGGCGCGAAGGATTCGTATATCTGAATCCGTTTTTTTCTTTTTTAGTACGTTTATTCTGCTGTGCTTCTATAAATGATTTGCGATCCTGGGTCAGTGGTTTTGAGAAGGGTGCTGCTGCCATGTTTATATTGAGAACAGTTTCTCTGTTTTAACTTGCTGTTTGAGTAACTGTTCACTGGTGCACTTCAAATCTGTTTGAATCGTGCACCTGCACACGCATCCTTAGACACAGTCGAGCGGCTGAAATACTTGTTATGCCATCGATGCGACATGCGACCGATGGGTTAACAACAATGACAAGTCACATCGATGGTATAACAACATGAGTAAATGATGAATTTTGTGGGGTAACTACGTTCTACCATACATTAGAGTGCAGCTCATATTCCTGAACTGTTCATCTTTGGAACTTTCTCCACAAATCAGGAAGCAGGATTTTCCCTACCTGTTTTACAAATGTTAATACATTTCAAAGAGACCCATGGGAGTTAAACTGCAATCAAGTGTGAATTACCCAAATTGTATATACCATTAGTTGGAAATGATTACAACTTTGGACGGCCCACCAGGGCAGCAGTTGAGCTTCCGCTCATGACGCAGACACCTTTGGTTCCGAAACAGACTTAGGGAGTCGGAGGGCCAGCTGGTGGGGGAGGAGAGAGAGGATCGAGCATCCTTGGAACAACTCTCCTCCTTGGAGGGGGTGCACTCAGTGCATGATTGACCCCCTGGTGGAGGCCAGGGGGAATACAGCCAAAACAACCTAGCTGTCAGGGAGGCATGCTGGACGTCAGAGCTTTGGCACACTACGTCACTGCACGCCATGCCTCCCGGGAGCCAACACTTAGAAAATGCTTCAGCTCCCTGTATGGTGCCCCGTTTCTCCAGCTCCGCTCTGCCCTCTGCATCGCCTGGCTGGCGACCGGGCTGTACAGTCTCCGTTGTGATCAGCCCGATCCGGCCCTGCCCTGAGGGTAAGTCTGGGTGGATCGTTGTTCTAGTTAAGTCGGGGTGGGGTGGGGGAGTAAGCAGGGGCCAGGAGAGGCGGGGGCTGAGATTCGCGAGGTCTCAGCACCAAAAAGCAGACTAAGTTAAAAAAAAAAAAAAAATTTACTGCTAAGACTGGACTAAGGAACTGCTATGGATAATTACTTAAGATACCTAGGATAATACTTTGGCCTAAGCCCAACCATGTTCCTGTATGTCCTATTATCCCACCCTTCCCTCTCCCCCTTGTTTTACTTTATTTTGTTCTTGGTATTTTGTGTTGCATATTGTCTTTACTTCAGCTGTTTTCCCTTAATAAACTGACAAGCTCCAACTAAAGACACTAGTCTCTAGCCTTGAACTATGAACCTCCTGCCCAACAGGTCAGACATGCCATACAGATAATGGCCATATCCAGGGTCATGCAACCAGTTAGAGATATATCAGGTTGATGCTTACCCACTGCTCAGTTTCTTGCTACTGGCTGTCTAGGTTGGTATTTGTATGTTCTTTGACATGCTATAACAATAAAAATGTTATCTAAAAAAAAAAAAAACGGCACAAAAAAGTACATACGACTACAAATGGCGGAAGCATCTGTCTGCCAGCTAGATAAAGATGGGACAAATTAAACATAAAAAAAATTGTAAAGATTGAACTTCTTTTTCAGAAAATATTCCCTTCCTCTCCTCCCACCATGGCTGGGTGTAACAGGACTGACGCAGTGCATACAACATTATTAGTGCTTTTTGTTTGTTTACTCTTTATGTTATTACCAGCAGGGACATCTGCCAGAACTAGACACATGGTGGATTCCCTGCAAGGGGAAGGCCTCAAACACCTGGTACAATAACCCACAAGAGACAGGGCTATCCTAGATCTAGTACTGACTAACAGGGATAGGATCATAGATCTCCAGGTAGAAGGTCACCTGGGGGCCAGTGACCATCACATGCTATGGTTCAATTTGGTCACTAGAACAAAATCATCCCATTCCAAGGCAAAAATATGGGACTTCAGAGGAGCTGACTTTGATAAGATGGCCAACAGAGTTAAGCTAGCCCTGGCAAAAAGAAATACAGGTAAGGGGGTATAGGCAAAGTGGGCAAGCATTAAAGATGCAATACTTGAAGCAACATCCCATTGTGTTAGTGAGAAAAGGAAGTGCAAAAGAAGAAGGAAGCCACTTTGGTTCTCAAACACAATAGCAGAAAAGGTCAGAGCCAAAAGGCTGGTCTTCAGGAAATATGAGGGAACACAGCAGGATGAAGATAGGGAGGCATACCAAACTTCCCTAAGGGAAGCAGGGAAGGCATAAAGACAGGCAAAGGCCCAAACCGAGGAAAAACTAGCACAAACAGTAAAAGAAGGTGACAAGACTTTCTATAGATACATTAGTGAAAGGAGAAAGTCCAGAGGGGGTATTGCTAAGATCAAAGGAGATAAGGGGGCGTGCGAGGAGGAGGACCATGTAAAAGCATCTATCCTAAACAGATACTTCTGCTCAGTATTTACTGAAGAGAAGGTAGGGCAGGGCCCACAGCTCTACACCATGGACGCAGGAGGGAGGGAGGTGTGCACTAGTCCCTTCACAAAAGAAAGGGTCATACAAAAGCTCAATAAGCTCAGGGTGGACAAGGCAATGTGACCTGATGACATACATCCAAGGGTACTAAAGGAGCTAAGGGTGGAACTAGCAGAGCCATTATCAGAACTGTTTAGTGAGTCTCTGAGCACAGGAGAGGTCCCAGAAGAATGCAGAAGGGCTCATGTGATCCCGCTCCACAAGAGTGGTAGCAGAGAGGAGGCAGGGAACTACAGACCAGTCAGTCTTACCTCAGCAGTGGGCAAGATTATGGAGACACTCCTTAAGGAAAGGACAGTGCAACACCTGGAATCCATAGGAGCACAAGATCCAAGACAGCATGAGTTTACAAAAGGAAGGTCCTGTCAAACTAATCTCATAGATTTCTTTGACTGGGTAACCAGAGTGATGGACCAAGGGAGAGCACTTGATGTTGCCTACCTTGACTTCAGTAAAGCTTTCAATACTGTTCCACACAGAAGATTGATTAATAAGCTAGGTATCCTCGGGATGGGTCAGACGTGGGTCAACTGGGTGGCAAACTAGTTGATGGGCAGAAAACAGAAAGTGGTGGTAAATGGTATACAGTCAGAAGAGATGCAAGTCACAAGTGCGGTACCTCAGGGATCAGTCCTGGGGCCAATCGTCTTCAATATCTTCATCAGTGACACTGCAGATGGACTGGGAGGGTAAAGTTTGTCTGTTGCAGATGACACCAAGATCTGCAACAGAGTAGATGATCCAGATGGTGTAGGTAGAATGAGAAGAGATCTGGATAAACTAGCAAAATGGTCGGAAGAGTGGCAACTGGGGTTTAACGCAAAGAAGTACAAGATCATGCACATAGGGAAGAGAAACCCTGAAGCCACCTATAGGCTGAGAGGGGAGTTGCTGGCAGTCACAAGGGAAGACAGAGACTTGGGCATCATCATCACCGATGACCTGAAATCATCCAAGCAGACCTCTAAAGCAGTTGGTAAGGCTAGAGGGATGTTGGGGTGTATTAGTAGGGGGTATCACAAGTCGGAAGAGGGAGGTAATAATCTCTCTTTACAAGACACTGGTTAGGCCCCATCTGGAGTACTGCGTGCAGTACTGGAGGCCACACCTTCACAAGGACATTAACCAAATTGAGGCAGTCCAGAGAAGGGCAACAAAAATGGTGCAGGGACTGCATCAGAAAACATATGAGAACAGATTACCTGAACTCAATATGTATACCCTAGAGCAAAGGAGGGAGAGAGGTGATATGATCGAAACATTCAAACACCTTAAGGGCATTAACAAGGTGAAAGAGTCTAACATGTTTCAATATAAGAAAAATGGCAGGACAAGAGGACACAGCATGAGATTAGAGGGAGGCCGAATAAGGGGTAATGTGAGGAAGTTATTTTTCACAGAAAGGGTGGTGGCTGCATGGAATGGCCTACCTCAGGAAGTGGTGGATATGAATACAGTGCAGGGCTTCAAACAGGCATGGGATAGGCATAGGGGAGCAATACTGATGAGTACGAACAGATAGGCCATTGACAGAGCAAAGGCCTATGGCACATTCATAAGGTAGAAAAAGAAATGGGCAGACTGGATGAGCCTTGCGGTCCTTTTCTGCCGTCAGCTTCTATGTTTCTATGTAACTTATTTACTCTTTGTTACCACTCTGTGCCTACTTCATCTGCTGCTGACCATTTGCCTCTCTGTCCACTGTATGACCCACTACTAACCCCAGAGACCGTGAGGACCAGTTTACCCCCCCCCCCCACAAAGCCTCTTTTTCAACCGGTGCCTTAGCATACTGCACTGCATCAGGAGAGCAGGGAACAGCAGTGCATTCTTTGGGTCTGACGGGCACGAATGGCAATCCCCACCTTTATAATGTTTGGGCTAAAGTTTTCACACTGGTAACCACCCTACATTACTGGATCTGCTTGTGATGTTCCGGGGAGGGGGACGTTTGCCTGCAATGTCCTCCAGAGATGCCACTCAATTAGCAGTACTCCAAACTCTCTCTCACCCTAGGAGAATCGCATCCTCAAAGTCACTCTGAGTTGTCCCTGATGACCACTACGCCTGCTGGCTTAGCTCCGGGCACAAACCCCAGTTGCCAGCATTTCAGATTTTTCCTTATCTTGCTATAGTCTTGGTCTCGGCTCTTGTCCCATTCAAAGTGCATCAATGGCCTGATTTGAGAAAGAGCTGGTGATCTGCAGTCCTGCTGAAGTTCCTGAAAGCTCTGGCTCATGGTGCATATAGACTTTCCAGCCAAAAGCCACAATTGCAGCCCTTCCTTGCTTTGCCAGTTTTGGAACTTGAGCCCTGGAGGTGTGTGTACTGAACAAATCCAGCATGGACACCTCTTTCAGACTCATGAGGTAACACGTTCCTCGCAAATGGCCATAAAGCAGAGAGACTGCCGTGAGTCGTCCTGCTGCTCGCTGGAAGTCACTGTCCCATACCTAGTAGCCTCACACAGTCCCCATAGGCAATCCAGACTAAAGCCTCGATTTAATCAGCTGTTCAGGCCCAGGTTATTTACCAATTTTCACAAGAGTTATGGAGCCCCAGCAGCAAGATTATTATTCATCCCCAAGCACACAGCTCACAGATGTGAACAGAAGGAAAGACAAGGCCAGCAGAGATCAGAAGTACAGTATCCTTCCATGTATGCTATAACCCACAACAGACCATGGGTGTATTGAAGCATTAATGCATGCCCTGGGTGCGCTGTGAGGCACGAGGGCTTGCTCAAGTGACTTCAACCAGCTGGGAAGTGCATTAATGCCGTGATACACCCGTGGGCTGGAGTGGATTATTGCATTTGGTACCTTTTGCAAGTGTTTAAACCAATCAAAACATTTTAAAATCGTTCAAAATTGTATTTTTTGTGCACTTTGTCCATGTGCCTTAAAAAGTAGATCTCTTCAAAAAAAGTTTTTCTCATCTAGCTCTGGCTCTCATTGGTTGCCAGTCACGTGTGGGCGGGTTTTTGGGAAAAAAAACAAAAAAAAAAACATGGCAGTCGTATTTCTCATTAAGCGAGAGAGTTTACACAGGAACTGTTGGCTGTAAGCATTTTAAACAACTGGCATCAGACCTTCGAAAATGTCAAATTCTGTGCATATTTCTTGTACTTGCTCCATCTTTTCACGTTCTCTCACTTCACCTGCTATTGTCAATGGCGGTGGTTAAAGCGGGAGAATGTGAAGGCATTGATTTTTATATTCTGACATTCGGCTTTATGTGCCAGTCGAAAAAGATCCTCATGCAAACCGTTCGTCTACCAGGGCACGAATGAATGATCAACTGACAAGTTCTGACCAATGGCACATCAGCATTTGATCTTTCATTAATGCCCATTTTATAAGAGTGTTCACCTGTTGGTGCTTCCTGCTACACATAACCATTAACAGATAAAGGCCTACAGAGTGCCCTCACACAACTCTCTCAGCACAAGAGCAAGGTCTGGTGGCAGCCTTCGCACTAGTTTTTTTTTTAACCTCTTAGAAAGCAGCAAGGTACTCTAGTTCCTCTCCACAGTGACGCTTTCACCTGTGATGGCAACTCTCATTCATACGACCACTGCTTGCCCTATCAGTTCCTCTTAAAAGGGCACCTTTAACCTTCTTAGGTACAAAGGTCACTTTCAATTAAAACACCAAACAGGTCGCCTGAATGCCCCTGTTCGCATCCCCATCACATCACATCACATCCCCAGATACAATTTCTCCAAAGGTGCACGTGCTTTTTCTTGTCATGCCTCACAACACTGGAACTCCCTCCCGCTAACCATACACCAAACATCATCCCATGCCTCCTTTAAAAAACCGCTATGTGTCCATCTTGCTGACTCCTGCATCTGCTCCTGTTTCAAACCACCCTAGCCCTTATATCTCTGACCTCTATACCCCCCCCAAACACTTTTCAGAATTTGTCCCCAACATATTATGCTCAGCATTTTCCTCCTGTCACCTTATTTGCCTACCTTAGTGTCTTTTGGTCCCCCTCTCTTACCTTGCCACAATTTTCCTTTCTACCCTTCCATCCCTTATCTTGCTTCCCCACTCCTATAAACTCCTAACTCTCCTATACATATCTCATGTCAATATTTTAACGTTACAGTCATCATTGTATTATCCTACCCAATTAATCCCTTGAATGTTGCCTGTACTGCTTTTATATTGTGCTGCTTTATATATTTATATTTTGTATAGTGCTGCTGGACAGGGTTCAGAGGAGAGCGACCAGGATGATTCAGGACATGGAGGGGATGCCTTATGAGTGAGCTTGAGCGTGCGGTGTCGTGCACGCCTTGGCATATGTTAACGTGTGTTCAAGTGGGGGCAACGGGGCGGAAGGCCAGACATATGCCGCCGTAAGGTATATGCAAACAAGATGTAGGATTTAGGGAGAAAAATAAGATACGAAAAACAAAAGCCTATATACATCTCAGGTGTACTAATGCAAGCATAATATGAACACAACAATGAAGAATATGATCGTAGCCTTAAAGTCTGTTGAACTGGGGGTAAGGTGTAAATCCTGTAATAAATTCAGTGTTGGGGACACGGTGGATTTACCTAAACACATGTGTCAACAGTGTAATGAGATTAAAGATCTGAAGACAAAAATTCTTGGGCTGGAACTGCAGTTGAAATGTTTCCAAACACAGGAAAGTAGGACGGAAAGCATACAGGTGTGGGAACACAATAACAGAAGTGAAAAAAGAGGAGAGGAAGTATATGGTGAGTAAGAATTGCAGACAAGTACTAAAGCCAAAAAAAGAGGGGAGGACAGCAATGACTTTCCAATTAGAAGTGAATAATAGCTTTGAATTGTTAGCAGAACAAAATGTTACCTGAGAAGGACAGGTGCTGAATGACCAAATACCAGTGCTGAGTAATACTGAATTAGTAAAGGATGAAATTGGAGGCAGTGTGGTAGCACTTAATGAAGAACAAACTGAAATTATTAGTGAGCAGGCTGCTATGGAGGAAAATCTAGAAGAGCCAGGTGATAAGAGAATTAGCAATAGAGAGATACTATACAGACTAATCAGGATTCAAGGATGGATGTTGATGATGACATAAAAGGGGGGAGGATACATGTTATTGGAGACTCAATCATAAGATATACTGATGCCTATACGACAAAAAGGGCTAAAAGACAGAGTAATAAGCTCATATCTACCTGGTGCAACCCTCACAGATATTAACAATATTATTCCTAAAATGGTTAAAAAAGGTACAGATACCCTACTGATCATAGTACATGCAGGGACAAACGATCTGTACACAACTAGGGAGGATCAAATATATTTACAGTTAATGAATATTGAAAAAAAACAGTACAGAAAGTAAATGCAAATGTGGTGTTCTCTGAAATATTACCGGTTCCAAAAGCAGATCAAAGGATAAATCAGAAAATAAAAAGAATTAACAACTAGATGAGGAGGTGGTGTACTATGAATAATACAATATGTATAAATACCTGGGAGGAGTTTGAATCAAACACACATTATTTTGCAAAGGATGGAAGACACTTAAGTAGAAGTGGATCTAGGGCCCTGGGGGCATACTTTAGGAAACATGTAGATCAATATTTAAACCAATTGTAGAGAAGGCAAACATAGGGAAATACAAGCAAGTAAAAGATGGGATAAAAATTACAAAAGGAATATAATTATTATTAGTAAATGCTAGGAGTGTGAAACAAAAGATGGATGAACTGAGGTACACACTAAAAAGAGATGATATAGATATCTGCGGGATCACAGAAACCTGGCTAAGAGATGATGACTGGATAGATGAGATCGAGGGGTAGGATTTTTTTCATCAGCCCAGAGTGGAAAAAAAAAAAGGGGGGGGGGTGTAGGAGTGTATGTATCTTCAAACCTAAAAGCAAAAATCTTGGATCCTGATAACTCCGTATGGAGCAATCTAGAACAAATATGGCTATCCATCTGGACAGGAAAGAGAAATATAAGGGTAGGGATATGTTACAGGTCACCAAATCTGACAGATAATGAAAATTAAGCATTTTTAGATCTATTGGATAGTGGGATAATAACAAGCAATACCATTATTATGGGAGACTTTAATTTCCCCCGGACACTATGGAGGTCAATGGAGACTGAGGGGTTACTTGAAGGAAAATTTGTAGAGATACGTCATCTAAACTGCCTTAAACAAATGGTGAATGAAAACACTAAAGGACTGAACCTTCTGAATCTGATTTTGACTAATATGGAGGGAGAATTAATAAATGTAGAAGTAACAGAACCATTGGGCAATAGTGACCACAATATGGTCAGAGCAGAGATAAAGGAGATGTCACACAGTATCCAGGAGAGAACAGTTACAAGAAACTATGAAAAAGCAGATTATGCTAAAATTAGGTAAATCTTAGGAACATATGACTGGAAGGTGTTGGAAGACAAATCAATGGAACAATCTTGGCAAGTTATAGATGAAGTCCTTCAGAGATATATACAGCAATGTGTCCCTGTAACTAAAATAATAATAATAATACAATAGGCAGGACACCCAAATGGATGACACAGATGGTTCCATGTAAAAATCGCTAAAATCAATAGCACGAATGCAAAATGGCAACCTGCAAAATAGCGTCTGTAAACAATGGCTCTTACCTATTTCCCAGACTTCAATAAAAGCGCACCATCATAATCCAGTCTTTCATATGGTCAGAGGGAAGTGGATTATATTCAGCGAGTGGCTGAAGAAACACCCTCACTTAATGACAGTGAGCACTGACTACCTGCACTTTGCAATCTATGCTGCTGTTTGAACTGGGGAGTGTCTGAGGTAACCAAGGTTCCCACGGGTGAAGTTGGCGGTGAACCGATCAGTGACTGGGAATGCCTCAGAGGGAAGTGTTTGGTAGGCATTTAAACCCACGAGCTGCACTCCAGCTGATTCACTCACCTGCAGCTCTAACACCCAGCACGCTGTATGAGAGGCAGCCAGAACACCATCCTGAACTTGTGCTTGTGTGTGCGGCTGAAGAAACACCTTCACTTATTGACTGTGAGCATTGACTGTCTGCAACATTAAGAGATTATGACTTTTATTGTGCTGTTTCAGAGATTATGGCTTTTACTGCGCTGTTGCTTGAGTCGCTTAGATTGTTAATCAGTAGGCAAGCAATGGTGCTATGATGGTTGCTTGAGTCGCTTACATTGTTAATCAGTAGGTGAGCGGTGGCGCTATTTCTGCATGTTCACTATCATTACTGTAGCTGAAGTAGAGTCTCGCTGATTTGCCTTCAATGTTATTGCAGTCGTGTTTTTTTATTCGTTATTATCACAGGTTACCACACAGACAATTAAAAGACAGATAAAAAAAAGAATAAGGCATACAAGAAGTATAAGTTAAAACCATCACCAAGCAAACTGGATAAATATAGGTCTTTAGTTAAAAGATGTAAGATTAGTTTTAGAAGGGGAAAAAAAAAAAACAGGCTGAACTGGGTTGGGCTCTAAAGAAGGAGAATGGGAAAAAAAGAATGTTATAGTCATGTGAGAAGTTTAAGAAAGAGTAATAATAACCAAATTACAGGTATAAAGGATCAAGATACATTAATAAATGACAAGCAAGGGATGGCTAATTTGTTAAGTGCTTATTTTCAAACTGTCTACACCAGGGACATTGATGTATGTGTAGGGGAAGTAGATGTAAGGGACAGGGAAAGAGAAATAGAATTTCCTGTTATATTACAAGAACAGGTAAACGGGAAATTATTGAAGTTAAGTAAATTTAAATCTGCATATCATCCAGCATTCCTGAAAGAACTTGCAGATGAACCGTCTGTTCCCCTAACACTTCTATTCAATAAGTCATTGCAAGAGGGAGTGACTATTAAAGAGTGGAGGACAGCAAATATTACCCCAATTTTTAAATCAGGTGACAGGACTAGGCCTGAGAACTACAGACCAATAAGTAAAACATCTATTATTGGTAAAATGATGGAGGGTTTCATAGAGGAAATGCTGGAAAGAAATTTAAAAGCCCTGAAATACCTGGACATTACACAGCACGAGTTTTCAGTGGGAAGATCTTGTACCACAAATCTGTTACATTTCTTTGAGTCAGTGAGTCAGGCACTGTACGCTCGGCTACCAGTAGATGTGTATCTGGATTACAGAAAGGCCTGCAATTCCGTATCTCATGGAGTCCTGTTCAGGACAATAAAGGAGATAGGAGTCGAAGGTTATCTTAGAAAGTGGATAACATCATGGCTGTGTGATAGACATCAAATGGTATGGATCAGAGGTTATCTATCAGAGGAGGTGGGGGTGACCAGTGGGGTCCCTCAGGGATCTGTGCTGGGGCCTAAGCTTTCAACATTTTGATTTCTAGCATGCAGGTATCAGAAGAGGTTTGGATCTGCAAATGATGCAAAAATAGGGGCTATAGTCAACAACAATGAAGCAGTAGCCACTTTCCAGGAGCAATTAACACATTTGGGGTACTGGGCCCAAAAAAATAAGTTAAGAGTTTAACATCCCCAAATGTAAGATTATGCATTTTGGGCAGAATAACGTTAGAGCACAGTATAAATTAAATTCACAAATGATTACAGCAACAAGACCTGGGGGTAATAATTACTGACAAATTCGATTTTGGCCGGCATAATAAAGCCAGTGTAAGTAAAGCAAATCAGATTATAGGCAACTTGTTGAGAAACATAAGAAGCAGAAGTGAGAAGGTTATGGTGCCCCTGTACAGATCCCTGGTGAGACCTGTGCTTGAATATGGAGCCCCATTTTGTTCAGTACAGAGTGTTCTGGGAGAAAAAAGGACTGAACAAGTGCACAGGGGTTTTACAGAAAAGATTAGAGAGGTGGTTGGCTTAGATTATGGATCCACATTGATGAACCTGGGACTGTATCTGATGGCCTATAGAAGGATAAGGGGTGATTTATGCTATGGATATAGATCAATGACTAATGGTATGCTATATGAAGCAGCCGGATTAAACTGGAGGGAAAATGAAAGGCTGGGTTCAATATAGGCAATTGCGAGGTGAGAATTATAGAACAAGTAGAAGAGGGAAGTGGTTTAATCAGAGGGTGGTAAAAGTTTGGAATGGTCTCCCCAAGCAAGTGGTAGAAGCTTGTCCAGTTTTAAGTTTTTATTGGATAGGTCTGTTGGAGAAGAAAAATTTGGGTACGTCCACTGAGTAAGTGGCAGGTCCTTATATGGCTCATGTAGCTTATGGACTGGATTCTATCTATGAACCTATGAGAGACTGAAAGAGCTTGGGCTTTACTCACTGGAGGAGAGAAGGGATAGGGGAGACATGATAGAGGTCTTCAAGTATGTAAAAGGAATAACCAGGAGTGGAACCAAGGAGCTGTTTAGGTTAAAGAAGTTGGGAGCTTACCGGATCACCCCAAGAGGCTACCGAGGGGAAATTGAAAATCCTAGGACTATGCTCTTGGTCACAGATGGCATCAGCTCACGAGATCGAATAACTAAACTCGCCAGGCAAATAGGACCCCTCACTCAGGACGAAACATCTATTTTTTTCCAGACTTGAGCTATGCAACACACCTTAGAAGGAAGAAATTTGATGGGGTCAGGAAAATATTGAGAGATGCCTCAATTATCCATACGGTAGTATTCCCAGCAAGGCTGCGCACTGTACATGGCGGCAAAGTGTGGGCCTTTTCTGATCCCACTGAAGCAGGGAAATGGGCCTCCTGTTTTGCTACTGACTGCCCGAAACGAAGGGAAGTGGGGGACACAGACTCTGAAGCTGAGGGCTGAAAACGTGGAATTCTAACTAATCGATCAGGCCAGTCTCTTCTCTGTTGTTTCTAAAGTTTTACCCCATAGTGTCAGGAAAATGAATATAATATGTGAGTCAGTAGAGTGTGCAGTTTTCCTAAAGACAGAAATATGACTGGGGATTTATTAAAGAGGGGACAACAACTTCACAGGGTGAAACTAACAGCTTATCATTTAAACAAAAGTTTTTTTATCCAAAATGTTAACTGAGGGAAGATGGGGTTATTACCATGTAAAATAGTTTAAAATATTAGGACTTTCATTTTGGTCTTATATTTGCTCATTCTGATGGATAATATGTTTTAAGACACTAGTACAAATGCTAAGATTTTGCTGTCCTGGGCAAATACCCAGAGTTTATTATTTTTTTTTTTTTAAATACTTTTTATTTATATCTTTTATCAATGTTATTCACATTACATATCGCTGTTGTAGTACATACAAATTTAAAATTATACACCATTGAGGACGCCACCCCTCTTAATACACACATGGAAATTTAAATAATAATTCCGTACTACATCTTTAAGATACATCATCAGGAGATATGCAAAATTTAACCCTACTTATCAAGTACATTTCTTTTAAAGATCAACTGGCAATAAAGCCCATGTGCTGCATGTATAATTATATCAAGGAATAGCTCCCTAGCCTACGGCTAGAGTTTCAAATAAATCTCTGCTTCTTTATATAAAGAAGGTGAGTAAACATGCTTTACCATTTTCTTGAGTACCACAAGGTACTAAATACTGTAATGATTGGGCTCTGTCCGATTCAACTTAAGGCATGCAAACTGACCAGTTATCTCACAAATATATATAGCCTACACCCCAACTGTAGCCCAGAATGAAATTTTTAGAACCAAATAATAATAGAACAGAAATACAACCGCAGGCACCTAAAGCCCACTTGGTAAAACAGTCCGTGAACTACAGTCCATTATCAGGAGCTCCCAACTCGTTGCAGCCCGACAAGCTAGTAGTTCATTTATTTATACAAATACTGTTCTTACTAGGAGTAGGCAGCCATCAAGTTTCGGCAGTATCTTCTTCATCTTCCCCTAAGGAGGACCGAGACGCATGCTCTCGAAGGCGACTTATCAGGTACTTGTCTCCGGGTCCACTTCAGCGCTTCTTGAGGGTCAGTAAAAATGTAAATCTTCCCCTGGTGTGTAATTCATAGGCGAGCTGGAAAGATCATGCTGTGCGAGATCCCTGCCCCTCGTAATATCGAGCGAACCCCATCAAAGCACTTTTTCTTTTGTCGGGTCGCATAACTGAGATCCAGATAAATACTGACCTTCTCTCCCTCACAGAGAGAAGTCCTCTTCTGCCTGGCCAGTGAAAGGAGGAAGTCCCTGGTCCCAATCCCATCCAGGACTAACACAATTGCTCTAGGAACTTCCAGATTTGCTTGTCGACCCCCTTGTAGTAACTCTGTAGGCCTTCTGAATGGGAATCTTACGACCTGCTAATTGCTGTCCAAACTGTGATTCTAACCATTCTTGCATGAATAAAGGCAAATGGTCCCCTTCTACTTGCTCAGGAATTCCGAGCACTCTCAGGTTGTTTGCTCTTGCCTGGTTCTCCAACATTTCTAATCTTGCTCGAAGATGAGTATTCTCTGTCACCAACTTTGCAGACACTCCGAGGGCTGATTCCAACCCCTTCCCAGCTTTCTCCATCTCTATTTTAATAGACAAGACATCTGCTTCCAACACTATTACTTTGCCAGTCAGGGAGTCAAATCGGGATGCCAAACCCTCTACCGAAGAGATCAAACTGTTCATTTTTGGCCCGAGACTCTGCAGCGTTTCTTCATGAGGTGTCTCGGGTTCCGAAGCAGTCAGGGATTGACCAGACCTCGTGGTGAACAGAGGAGCGTTTTGTTTGCTTTTTGCTCCCTCTTGACCCGACCTATCTTTCTTTGGGTTACCCATGTCGGTGCTGCCAATCTTCCGATTAATATTCCAGCCGTTTTCTTAATTTTAACTGCCTTGTGAAGCACCAAATTTTAAGTTTTATTTCTCAAAAAGACAGAGTTGCAAATCCTTGCGACCGTCTTGCTCGAGCTCTACACGCCCCGAGTTTATTTTGAACTTTTAGGTTTTAAAGTATGAAACCAAATACCCTCTGGTAGGGTCTGGATTTTCGGGACTTTCATGGACTTAAGCTATAGAGGAAAAGTCATACTGCTCTTGGGCTACTAATACAGTTTTAAATTTAGTCTTTATCTTTTCGAGGTGCTTATTTAGTTATCCCTCCAAGTGGTATCTCTATATCTAGAATGCATATAATAACCTGTATATTAAGGGGAAAGGTGTGTTCCCCAGAAGGGAATTTAATTAATGTATATGGTCTGTGCTGGATCGACTGTCAGTGTGTATGCACATTAATAAAATAATAAAAATAAAGTTAAAAAAAAAAAGGGGGAACTACCAGGGGTCATGAGTGGAAGCTGGAGAAGTGCAGGCGGAGATGTAGGAGGCATTTTTCACTGAGAGGGTGGTACAGCCGTGGAATGCGCTGCCTGGGAGACTGGTGGAAGAGGGCACAGTGGAGGTCTTCAAGAAGGGGTGGCACAGGTACAAGGGAAATCTGAAAAAAAAAAAAAAAGAGGACTCTTGGGGGCTGGGGGGTGGTAAGGCGAGCAGCCACTAGGTTGCTGACTTTCAAGCAGACAAGACAGACCTTTGGCCTATTGTGCTGGCTTTTTATTATGCTTTCTTAATTCTGTCATTTTGACATTTAATTGTATCAAACCTTACCTATTGTTTTTCTCCTACCTGTATAGTACTCCTATTGTCAAATTATGTATTGTTTAATGATGTGTTTTTTCTGTAACCTCCCGGGTCATGCCTGAAAATAGTCATTGTTATGGCTAGTGCACCTTACCTGATTAAAAAAATTAAATAAAAAATAGTCTTGTATTAATGGACTCCGTAGTATAGCATGGCAGCCTCATATCACGCCTCATCCTGCTGGGGCTATGCTAGTTATGCATTTGCCCCCCACACCCAAGCAGGAGAACAGAACACATCCCAGACTGCACTCTCCTCAAGGGAGGGACGACTCTCCCGCTGCATAACTGCCACTGGTGATTGCAGGGAGCAGTTCTGTCAGGAGGCTATGTGTGAGAGGAGAGAGGACCTGGCTTAATTGCCCATCATCACTCCTGTGACTTGCACGGGCCACAGTTCAGTCCTTCACCATAGAGTAGAGGGACAAAGTAGTGGTGAGGATCAGCCCAGTGATGCCATTAAGGCACCTTCACCCTACTTTTGTGCTATGACCCCCGAGTCCCAAGTCATCCACCATCTCTGGATCACTGTTTTGATCAACAACGCACCTGAGTCAGCTAGCCACACCAAGAGGGTGATATCCAGGCAAGTATATGAGGGAGGGGCGGGCAGAGGGTACCTGGGACCAGTAGCATGAAGCCTGTGGATAGGCCAAAGCAGTGCTTGGCTCCATCATGAAAGAAGGAAAAATGGGAATATATATATATATATATATATATATGGGATATACAATGGTGAGCTGTCAGATAAATGATTTATCTACACAAGTGCTGTTTGACCTCGGGAACTTCACGAGTGGCGTAAGCCACGAGTGAGGTGTCCGAGGTCAAACAGTACAAGTGTAGATAAATCATTTATCTGACAGCTCACCATTGTATATTTCATTTATGCAATAGGGATGCTTCTTATCAGTGTGGGAACATTTGGTTTTGACTGTTTATGTTCTTTTTTTAAATGGTAATTTCTGGGACTTTTGGTTAACTTTCCTGGTGTATGTCCGCCTAGCGGGGTGGTTGCTATTAAATGAAACACCACTCATTTTGTAGAGAACTTCTTGCTGAACAAATGTCATGGTGACAGTATCATGCTACCTTTTTTGTTTTAAAGTTATTCACATTTGTTTGATGAAAAAGTGAAACAAAAATTTAATTTTATGCTGTTTTTTGCTAATTATAAAAAAAAACTAAAAGGTGTTTATTAATGAAATGCCACTCATGTTGTAGATATTTTCATGCTGAACATTTTTTGTGCTCATAGTACCATGCTATCATTTTTAGTTTTAAAGTGATTCACATTTGTTTGTCGAAACAGTGAAAAGAAAACTGAATTTTATGCTGTTTTTTGCTAATTTTGAAAAAACTAAAAGGTATCTCTGAATGAAACACCACTCATTTTGTAGATATTTTTATGCTGAACATTTTTCGTGCTCACAGTACCATGTTATCATTTTCATTTTAAAGTTATTTATATTTGTTTGTCTGAAAAGTGAAAAGAAAATAGGATTTTGCTGTTTTTGCTAATTAAAAAAAACTAAAGGTATCTATAAATGAAACACCACTCATTTTGTGAATATTTTGTCCAGAACATTTTTCGTGCTCACAGTACTATGCTATCATTTTCATTTAAAGTTATTCACATTTGTTTGTCAAAAAAGTGAACAAAAAAGCTTTGATTGACAGTTTGCATTTATCCCACATATGTGGGATAAATCAAGGGTGGTTAGATTTATTCCACATATGTGGAAATAAATGGATTTATTCAATTGCTTTTGGTCTCACACCTATTGCATAAATATATATATATACATATATATATACATATATATATATATATACACACACACACACACACACATTTTTTGTTACCACGACCGTTTTAAGAAGCTAAGAATTTTTAGATGGTTGCTGCAGGACTTGTTAAATTCAAAACACAGGAGCTGGTCCAATGGCCTGGTTCTGAGCCCACCTCATGCAGGGGACTGGAGCCTTGCCAATTGCCATGCAGGGGACCCCTGTGCAGCCAATTACCATGCAAAGGACCTTAGCCCAGGTGCAAGCCAATCACCATGCGAAGGATCCAGAGCCCAGAGAATCACCTCCCAAGGGACCCGAAACCAGATACTCATCATACCGGACATACAAGCCCACCCGATCACAACACAGGGGACCAGTGCTTACCCAATCACCATATACAGGAAACCAGAGTCTACAATATCCCCATGCAGAGGACCTGAGTCCTAACCAACCCCTGTACAATGGAACCTGAGCCCAACCTATCCCCACACAGAGGATCTGACTGCCATGAAGAGAACCTGAGCCCACCCTAGCCCCACTCAAGGGATGTGAGCCCACCCCATCACTGCCAGAATACTAATGAAAACCTGGGGACAACCATATTAATATGGGTTCTAATATAATTAAAACTCTAAAGTATATTAAAAATAAGGGGAAGAGAATCTTCTACAACAGGAATAAAAAGGTGGTCTAAAATGTAATTAAAAAGGCACAGGGTTCAAGCCGGGTTAGGGAGTGGACTTGAGTTACATGGAGTGACCATTCCAGGGAGGGTGCTACATTAGGCACAACAGCGACTTCTCTGGTAAGTCAGGGAGCTTCCTCCCCCAGGGGCTCCACTAATGAGGCTGAGGTCACCAGGGCACTGCAGCGCCATCACATGGGTGGAGGGCCGGCTGGGAAAAACCAAGAGAAAAACACACTGGGGCCATCTGAATGATGACTATGGAACACTGTGGCTTCAAGCCACAGAGCATGCCTGCCACAGCCAGGGTACACTCGGGCTCCACATCATGAAGCATGCTTGCCATAGCTAGGGTACACTTGGACCCCCCGCCATGAAGCATGCCTACAAAAGCTGAAGTACACTGAGGCCCACTGCCACCAAGTATACCCACTATGGCTGGGGTACACTCAAGCCCCCTACCATGAAGCACTCCTGCCACAGCTGGGGTACACTCAAGCCTCATGCCACAGAGCATGCCTGCCATGGATAGAGAACAATTAGGCCCCACACCAGGGTACACTCAGGCCCCAGCCCACAGAGCATGCCTGCCAAGGCCAGGGTACACTCAGGCCCCACAACACGCGACATGACTGCCACAGCTGGTGGCAGGTTAGTGGTTGATAGTAACTGGGAGGACATGGATGTGTGCTGGAGTGGGAGAAAAACGTAGATGATAAAAAGATACCATTTTGCATCCTGCATCATGATGTGTACTGTTGCTTAAAAGTTTGCTGGTGCAACCATGTACAAAGCATATGCATATCTGTGCACAATATCCTTGCAGCTTATCACTGTACTGCTTGGGCTGCAGCCATTTTCATAAATCTGTCAAATGTCTGAATCAGGTGCTTTTTTTTTTTTTTTTTTTTAAATCGGTCTTTAGTGATTCACAATGGACCAACTCACAATCACATCCAAAAAACAGAATTAGTCAATTATTTCATTTCTGGTATCCAGTCCTTTTTCTCTTATTTTGTTATACAGAACATACACACAAATTGTAGCTGCAGCTGACAGACTAAAACAGTACACTTAATAATAATAACATTTATTTATATAGCGCAATTCAACAAATATCAAAGCGCTGTAAAGAGATTAAAACACAAATAAACATTAAATAACTAAAAAAAAAAAATCAATAAAATGCAATATTGCAGCTGCAACAATCCCCAAAAGTGTGGCTAAATAATGGCATGCAGGTCTGAGGTGCTCTGCACCTCACCTCCTGCCACACCAGTGACCTGGGTTCGGAAATGGACGTGAATCGCTCAGGGTTGGCTGGGGGAGGGAGGATTTGGCACCAATAACACTGTTCTCCTAGCCAGCCCGGTGGCACCGAGGGTTGAGGCGCTGGATGCCACACCTCGCACTACGCCTGCGAGCCGGGTTCGTGATCAAGTCCGAGCGCTGGGGGTTGGCAGGGGAGGGAGATGGATTGAGCATCCATAGGACTGCTCTCCTCTCCCTGGGGAGGGACCCAGGGTCTTCCCAGTGCAGTAGAGACCCCCGGTGGAGACTGGGGGTACTACTAGCGCAGGAAAAAGAATTGGGGACGAGCACGGCAGGCATCTACGGGGCAGCCGCGTTCTGACGTCACTGCACGTCTGCACTCGGGGGCGAGTACAAGCAAAAAAATCCTTCTAGACCACCGGTGAGATGACGGTGGCCCCAGGGGAACACCCACATCCCAAATGCCGTCCCAAGCGCACCCAGGTCTCTCCATGGCAGACCCGACAACCGAAGGTTAGGCACCTCACACTTAGATGACCGCCGGCGGAGGGCGGAACCAGCCCCAGAGGTGATCCGGGGGTTGGGCCTGCCTAGGTGGTTCTGGGGAGATAGCCTGGGAGATGCGTGGGGGTTCAGGCTGGGAGTTAGGGTTGTATCTGCGTGGGTACTCCTGAAGGATGCCTGGGGTCTAGATGCATAAATAGTTTAAAAAAAAAAAAGACTGTTCTCCTTCCCCGGGGATGGGGGTTGCCATGGCTTGCTGCTTGTCTGCTTCCTGGAGGTGTACAGGGGGAAACGCAAACAAGCCACACATAAAGGGAACAGATCCCACATTAAGGGAGCCAGGTTTTGTCTCTGCAGAGGTGGAGCTCACATAGTGCGCCCACTGCACATCCGTGAGTCAGAAGCAAGACTCGATGGAAAACAACCCTGATGGCAGGAGGACGACTGACCCCTAGCAGGCCCCGATCCAGTGGTGAGGCACCCCTCACAAGTCCTATGACAGAAGACATTGAGGGAAAGTAAGTCCCAGAGAAGTCACGTGACAGGGCTGGTTGGTGGCCATCAGAGTGAAGCAGTCAGAGCAAACTAGGAGGGCAAAAACCTATATGGGAAAAAAAACTGTACACTTACTGAATCCTAGCATGAATCCTTGTGCTCCCAGGTCGCATCTGGAAACAAGCTTCGGCTTAGTGTGCTACTCCTGGTTAAACAATATTCTGTCTCTCTCTCTCACAAGCTGTGCTACACGTAGGGAAGGGTAGACCTCAGGAATTAGAAAGCAGATTTCATTATTTTATTTAGTAAAATGTTGCTCTCTGGGATAAACAGATAAACCCAGAGCACTCACCCAACTACTTCTCAAAGGAGCTGTCAATCATTTTAAACTTATTCTGTCTTCTTTCTTTCTTACTTTCTTCATTCCATGATTTTAAAAAGAGGTCCTCAGTCTCATAATTCAGCCGAGCTGCTGTAAATCTGACCACCAAGAAGGATAAACTCACAGAGATTAGCCATCTCGTTTGTAACAGAGTCCAAGTAGAAGTAGCACAACTGGTTAAAACTTAAGTATAATGTACACACAGACGGTGTTTACAACTGTACGGCGTTCCAGGTAAAACAAATACAGAGACTGGTCATATTCTTGTTAAAAAAAGACACACATTTCCCTGCTGACTGCATCAGGTTACAAAATGGGTTAAATCTGGTTTAGGAATCCCTCTCCACTTTTATTTCTAAATGGGTATTTACTTAAACAGGTCTCCTGTATACTGTGGAATCCTTCAAGGCTCACTGTAAGACCTGTTTGTAGCATTTATAATGTAACCCACCCCTTTCCTTCTACCTGCACACCCACCCACAGGTGGTGCTGCCTCAGGGAATACAGGTTAGCACCCAGGTTCGTGGGTAAAATTGGCTGTGTGATTGGCACGGTGCCTCCACCTATATGGATCCTTCCAGCAGCATACTGCCAGGGTGCTTCCCCACAGGAAATAATGCTCAGCCCCTTCCCTTGGAAACAGGTAAACAATATACAGGCCCCTCCCCACTTAGAACTCTAAGCATGAAATATCGCACTACACAATAATGCAATGGCTGCAGCAGTTTTCAGAAAATAAACAACTGAGGTTTATTTTGGGGTGGATAAAGAGGTACAAAGCAGTGGAAACAAAGCGAGATAAAAGCATTCAATAATATTCTAGACTCTATGCAAAGTCAGTGACATCAAACACACAGACATTCAGGAATGGTACAATGCAGTTCAGAATTGCCAGTCCCAGATCTACTCCCCAACTGGTGCACCAGTTAACCCTGCAGTCCCTGAGAGAGCTCTCAACATTACTGTGCACACATGGAGTAGTTGCAGGCCTGTGACGTGGAAAAGCTGGGGCAGCACAGATGAAATACTGAGTGGCTGCACAGCAAAGTACCAACTAGACCAGGGGGTGCAATGAAACAGTTTATTTCTGGCAACTAAATTGTGTGATTGGCATGGTGGAGGGCAACTAAAAATGGTGCAGGGTCTGCACCGGAAGACATATGAAGAGAGACGAAAGGAGCTTAATATGTATAGCCTCGAGGAAAGGAGGAAGGGGGGGGACATGATAGAAACGTTCAAGTACCTCAAGGGAATCAACAAAGTCCAAGAGGGTAGCATCTTTCAAAAAGAGGTGTGCAAGAACAAGAGGGCACAATTTGAAGATAAGGCGAGTGACTCAGAGGTAATTAAGGAAGTATTTTTCCACAGAGGGTTGTGGATGCATGGAACGGCCTTCTGGAGGAGGTTGTGGAGTCAAAATCAGTGGTGGAATTCAAGCATGCATGGGACAGTCATAAGGCAATTCTAGGGGGTGGGGGTAGGAAGAAGTAGGCTGCTGGTTAACTAGGATCTGCAGCTTATCCAGTAGGTAGGGAAATGGGCAGACTTGGTGGGCCAAGCGGTCCTTATCTGCCGTCAAATTCTATGTTTCTATATGTTTCTAATAATAGTTGCTAAGGGCGTTGCTAAGGTCACGCAGGAAGCCCAGATGTAATGTTAAAAGCTAGACAGCTGAACAATTAGGAAAGTATTTGTGTGGGTAAAACCCAGTACTCATGACCTTAGATGACACAGATGCAGGATGTTGGGGGACGTCTCCCCTTTTCAGGCAACTTGAAAGAACAGGCAGAAAAGGCTTGGCATGCAGGCCATGATCCTCTTCACCCCACAGAGGGACTGGTCTTCACCCACCTCGACTAAAGGTAGGCAGTCTTCACCCCACAAAGGAACCTGTCTTCACCCACCTCGACTTTAGGTAGGCAGCAATTCAAGTAACAGGCAGTACCTCAGAGCACAGGTACAGCACAATGAACTCAGTCTCTGAACTGGTAGGGAAATGAGGCAGTAGCTTTAGTTAACATCACTCAGTTCCTTACAGGCAACAAATAATTTCAGGCTTTAGAATAGTTAGTTACCAGTCTGGAACCTGCACAGAAGGTATCAACATGGCTGGATTAACCTGTATGCAGATTACGCCATGGCATAGGGCCCCATGGTTCAGCAGGGGCCCCTCACTGTTTAATTTAACTTAATTGATTTCCCTTTTCCCTACTTGGCAGACCACAGCTGCCAACCTCGGACTGGCCATACTAGCTATGCTGTTGAGTGGCTGTGGGAACATCACATTCACAGCATTGTCAAAAAAGAAAAGCACCCCTCCCCCGAATCAGGTCCCCCCCCCCCGCTCTGAGCGAGTCTCTCAGTCTCTCCAGCTCCAACTCTCGGAGGGGGGGGGCAGGGTCAGCTGCACAGCACAGCACAGCACAGCACAGAGCAGTCCACGATCAGTACACACTGACCCCACCACCACAGCCAACCATGTCTAATAGGTCCTCCTGGAGGTGTGGCAACTAGGGAGCGGGAATCTGTGCGCATGTGAGTGGTGTCAGGGTGTGTGGCTGGGCAATGGGGAGTCGAGGACGGAGAAGGATGAGTGGATAATAGTCGGTTGGAGATTGTCCTTCTCTCGATTGAACAAAACTACAGACTACTAGTAGAGAGAGCTGGCCGGGCTGGAGTCATCTGATTTACCACCGTCCAACACTTCTTTTCATCCGATGTCAATGATGACTCTGACTTTGAGAGTTGGAGAGATGACATGCGCTCATCGAGTGCTAGTGATTGTAGTCAGTCAGTGCTGCTGCTAGGCCTCTGGTCCTGTAAGGAGTCCCGGGCCAAGTCCGACGACTGACCAGTCTGTCAGGGCAGGCCACATCCCCTGGTATGTTGTTACTTGCTGTGTGCTAAGTGCCAACATTGTCATGCTGACTTTCTTATTTTGTCTTGACTTCAATGATTTTTGGATTTGATGGATGACTTGGTTGGATTGGAAATGGGAAGGGAACACTTAACAGCAGTTAACTGAACTGAAGCAAAAAATGACTAAAAAGCAGAGACAAGAAAATAATTGCATTTCTGTGGGGTGAGGATTGTTTGCTACTGCTACTAGCCTGGGCTCAAGGGGCTACAAGATGCTATAGCCATGGGTGGACTACCAGCTATATTCACTGCTTGAATTTGAATTATTTGATGCATCATTTATCAGAAATCTGGGAGCAAAACCACATTGCTCTGAAAGGATTCTATTTAGTTTCACCACTAAGTTAGAGGTTAATTGTTAAATTGATGAATTGCTGGCATTTACAAGGTTTCTGCGTGCCTGGTGCCGCAGGAGTGGGATGCTGGCATTTAGTGCCCCCCTGCCCGGGTCCCAAAATGTGACTTGGATTAGGGCCCCCACATCCATTAATCTGGCCCTGGGTATCAACCACAGGATCATCTATCAGGTCACATTGAAAGCAGATAAAAATACACCCTCTGTACTTCAGGTCCTGGAAGGTCTCTCTGTTTCCTAGCTTGCACAGAAGGCACAAAATTGCAGGATTTTAGCTTGTCAGCAGCAGGAGCTGATTAGAAAAACACCTTCTCACTTCAAAAACCTCCTCAGAACACTCTGTTCCCAACTGTAAAGTTCAAAATCTCATGTTCAAAACCCAGTCACTGATTGGTTCACTAAACTCACGAGCCCTTTGTCCTAGGTAGAACACTTGGTTTGCTGGCCAAGGCACCTAGCTTCACCTGAGCTCTTTCCTTCTAAGACTGCTTGAAAGGCAGAGTAGAGAAACTTACCAGAGCAAGGGAAAAGGATTAAGACTTATTTTGGCTAATCAGATTTACTGTGTGGAGGTGTTTTTTATTTTTTTTACTCACAGGGATTGCTACTGTTTGTTGCTAACATTTCATTGTTTTATTTTTCTCTGTAGCAAAGTGTTTCTTACAGCATATATCTTCTCTGAAATTATTACAGGTGGTGCTATACAGGTTTTACAGTTTTATCTAACATTAGGATAAGCTTTCAGGGTTACTGCATTTGTTGTTGACTGATTGTTTCTGCTCTTACCTCCTTGTTCTTTCGTCCGTGGTTCTTTTTCGGCAGGGGAAGGGCCCAGCCACCCCCCAACCACCCCACACTACACTCCTTTTATAGGGTACCACAGTTGTGACATTTCCTGTGGCAGAGCAGGAAGGGGTGGATCAGTGGGGCCTCCACAAGGTGAGCTCATTTACAGGGGCACTAGTAATTTAACTTGTTATAACAAGTTAAACAAAACACAATCAAACCATTACTTGCATTTTTTTCCTTCTAATTACTCTGACTAGGTTATAAACCCAGCAACTTATCTGGAATGGATATCATTAACTGCAGGTACTGTGGCACAATTTTCATCAGGACAGTCTTACAGGATTTAGGACACTGTCCTACATGCTGGGCCTTTGGAGATCTTAGGGCTCAGATCCGGGCAGCATGGGCAGAGATTGCACGCCTCAAATTTCATATTCAGGAGGAAATACATTATAAGAACCACCTGCCATTTCCCCAGTATCCAACAGAAAAACCTCGACCGCAGAGGGTAGTTGGTCCAGAAGGTTGGCAGGTGGTTAGAAGAACAAATGGGTGCCCCATCACTCTCTGCTCTCAACATATTACCTCCAAAACCATATAAACACTACAAACAGGTATCTGCCTCTATCTCTGAAATCAAACAAAGAGGCAGAAGACACTGCAGAGCAGGACACTGCAACACAGGAGCTAACACAACATCACCCAAATCAGGAACCAAAACAAAAAAAACAAAAGGACATCCAAAAACTTCTGATCATAGGAGACTCCATGATTCGGGGAGTTGATACCCATCTCCAGCCAGGGGTGATGGTCAGATGTCTCCCAGGTACATCAGCAAGGAGAGACACTGACCGCATTGCTAAAATTGTTCACAAAGCAGGAGAAAACATTGATGTCCTAGTACACATAGGGACTAATGATCTTGCCAGCCGGTCAGTTGTGCAGACCAAGGAACACCTGACCAGGCTGGGTGACAAACTATTATCTATTTCATCCAGCATCTCCTTCTCTGAGATCCTGCCAGTCTGGGAGAGGGGAGCAGATGGACGGAAGGTCAGAGAAGGGGAGATAGGGGAGCTAAACACGTGGCTCAAGGGCTGGTGCCAGGAAAAAGGACACAGATTTCTAGGGAACTGGCAACAGTTCTGGGAGTGAAAGTTCTTTAAATCTGATGGACTGCATCTGACTAAGGAGGGAGTCAGTGCATTGGGGCAGAAGTTTGATGTCTTTGCAGAATATTTAAACTAGCAAATGGGGAGAGGATGCAGCACCCCATCGTCGAATGGGAAGAACACCCCCAAGCTAGTGGTCAAACAGGGATTCAGCATGTTTGCAGTTCATTTGCATCACCAGGTAAGAAAAAGTTTGTCTCTCCATATGACTCACAGGGTAATGCCAAACTTCACCCAACAACTAACACACCAAAATCTGGCCAATGGAAAATCATGTACACAATGCTCACAGCCTGGGAAATAAGATCCCAGACCTGCAGGCAATAATGTCAGAGGCTAAACTGGACATAGTAGCAATTAGTGAGCGTGGTTTACCAGTAACCACACTTGGGAGACTTCAGTACCTGGCTATGTATTGTTCAGAAGAGACCGAGGTGCAAAAGGGGGAGGAGGCCTGTATGTCAATGAAAATATCAAAGCTACAGAAATTCAAAATACACATAAGGAGCCAGAAGAACTGTGGGTCACCCTGAAACAAGAAATGGGACAGCCATAAGAACTGGGGTTGTCTACAGGCCCCAGACCAGGGGAGGACATAGACACATTACTGTTAGAAGATATACAAAACATGACAGCTAAAGGGAGGTTCTGATAATGGGAGACTTCAACATGCCGGATACAGATTGGTCAATACCAGCAGGAACATCTGCCAGAACTAGACACACAGTGGATTCCCTGCAGGGGGAGGGCCTCAAACAACTGGTACAACAACCCATGAGAGACAGGGCTATCCTAGATCTAGTACTGACTAACAAGGAAGGGATCACAGATCTCCAGGTAGAAGGTCACCTGGGGGCCAGTGACCATCACATGGTATGGTTCAATTTGGCTACTACATCTAAATCATCCCATTCCAAGGCAAAAATATGGGACTTCAGAGGAGCTGACTTTGATAAGATGGCCAACAGAGTTAAGCTAGCCCTGGCAAAAAAAACACAGGTGAGGGGTACAGGCAAAGTGGGCAAGCATTAAGGATACAATACTTGAAGCAACATCCCATTGTGTTAGACAGAAAAGGAAGTGCAAAGAAGAGGAAACCACTTTGGTTCTCAAATACAGTAGCAGAAAAGGTCAGAGCCAAAAGGCTGGCCTTCAGGAAATATAAGGGAACACAGCGGGATGAAGATAGGGAGGCATTCCAAACTGCCCTAAGGGAAGCAGGGAAGGCAGTAAGGCAGACAAAGTCTCAAACTGAGGAAACATACAAAACATAGAAGTTGACGGCAGATAAGGACCGCAAGGCCCATCCAGTCTGCCCATTTCTTTTTCTACCTTATAAATGTGCCATCGGCCTTTGCTCTGTCAGTGACCTATCTATTCATAGTCATTTGTATTGCTCCCTTATGCCTATCCCATGCCTGTTTGAAGCCCTGCACTGTATTCATAGCCACCACTTCTTGTGGTAAGCCATTCCATGCATCTACCACCCTTTCTGTGAAAAGAATTTCCTCACATTCCCCTTAATCGGCCTCCCTCTAATCTCATGCTGTGTCCTCTTGTCCTGCTATTTTCTTATATTTAAACATGTTAGACTCTTTCACCTTGTTTATGCCCTTAAGGTGTTTAAGCGTCTCGATCATATCACCTCTCTCCCTCCTTTGCTCAAGGGTATACATATTGAGCTCCGTTAATCTGTCCTCATATGTCTTCTGATGCAGTCCCTGCACCATTTTGTTGCCCTTCTCTGGACTGCCTCAATTTGGTTAATGTCCTTGTGAAGGTGTGGCCTCCAATACTGCACGATACTCCAGATGGGGCCTAACCAATGTCTTGTACAGAAGGATTATTACCTCCCTCTTACGACTTGTGATACCCCTACTAATACACCCTAACACCCCCTAGCCTTACCTACTGCTTAGGGGTCTGCTTGGATGATTTTAGGTCATCAGTGATGATGATGCCCAAGTCTCTTTCTTCCTTTGTGACTGCTAGCAACTCCTCCCAGCCTATAAGTGGCTTCAGGGTTTCTCTTCCCTATGTGCATGATTTTGCACTTCTTTGCATTAAATCCCAGTTGCCACTCTTCTGACCATTTTGCTAGTTTATCCAGATCTCTTCTCATTCTGCCCACCCCATCTGGATCATCTACTCTGTTGCAGATCTTGGTGTCATCTGCAAACAGACAAGCCTACCCTCTAGTCCATCTGAGGTCACTAATGAAGATGTTGAATAGGACTGGCCCCAGGACTGATCCCTGAGATACCCACTTGTGACCTGCATCTCTTCTGACTGTATACCATTTACCACCACTCTCTGTTTTCTGCCAGTCAACCAGTTTGCCACCCAGTTGACCAACTTCTGACCCACCCGAGCCTACCTAGCTTATTTATCAATCTTCTATGTGGAACAGTGTCAAAAGCTTTGCTGAAGTCAAGGTAGGCGACATCAACTGCTCCCCTTGGTCCACCACTCTGGTTACCAGTCAAAGAAATCTATGAGATTAGTTTGACAGGACCTTCCTTTGTAAACCCATGCTGTCTTGGATCCTGTGCCCCTATGGTTCCAGGTGTTGCACTATCCTTTCCTTAAGGGCGCCTCCATAATCTTGCCCACTACTGAGGTAAGACTGACTGGTCTGTAGTTCCCGCCTCCTCCCTGCTACCTCTTGTGGAGGCGGGATCACATGAGCCCTTCTCCAGTCTTCTGGGACCTCTCCTGTGCTCAGAGACTCACTAAACAATTCTGCTAATGGCTCTGCTAGTTTCCTCCTTTAGCTCCTTAAGTACCCTGGGATGTATGCCATCAGGTCCATTGCCTTATCCACCCTGAGCTTAGCAAGCTCTTGTAGGACCCTTTCTTTTGTGAAGGGTAGTGCTCACCTCCCTCCCCCCTGTGTCCATGATGCTGAGCTGTGGGCCCTGCCCTACCTTCTCTTCAGTAAATACTGAGCAAAAGTATCTATTTAGGATAGATGCCTTTACAGGGTCCTCCTCCTCACATGTTCCCTTTTCTCCATTAAGCTTAGCAATACCCCCTCTGGACTTTCTCCTTTCACTAATGTATCTATAGAAAGTCTTGTCACCTTCTTTTACTGTTCGTGCTAGTGTTTCCTCAGTTTGGGACTTTGCCTGCCTTACTGCCTTCCCTGCTTCCCTTAGGGCAGTTTGGTATGCCTCCCTATCTTCATCCGCTGTGTTCCTTATATTTTCTGAAGGCCAGCCTTTTGGCTCTGACCTTTTCTGCTACTGTATTTGAGAACAAAGTGGTTTCCTTCTTCTTTCACTTCCTTTTCTGTCTAACACAATGGGATGTTGCTTCAAGTATTGTATCCTTAATGCTTGCCCACTTTGCCTGTACCTCCTCACCTGTGTTTCTTTTGCCAGGGCTAGCTTAACTCTGTTGGCCATCTTATCAAAGTCAGCTCCTCTGAAGTCCCATATTTTTGCCTTGGAATGGGATGATTTAGATGTAGTAGCCAAATTGAACCATACCATGTGATGGTCACTGGCCCCAGGTGACCTTCTACCTGGAGATCTGTGATCCTTCTTTGTTAGTCAGTACTAGATCTAGGATAGCCCTGTCTCTTGTGGGTTGCTGTACCAGTTGTTTGAGGCCCTCCCCTGCAGGAATCCACTATGAGTCTAGTTCTGGCAGATGTTCCTGCAGGTATTGACCAATCTGTATCTGGCATGTTGAAGTCTCCCATTATCAGAACCTCCCTTTAGCTGTCATGTTTTGTATATCTTCTAACAGTAATGTGTCTATGTCCTCCTCTGGTCTGGGGCCTGTAGACAACCCAGTTCTTATGGCTGTCCCATTTCCTGTTTCCAGGGTGACCCACAGTTCTTCTGGCTCCTTATGTGTATTCTGAATTTCTGTAGCTTTGATATTTTCATTAACATACAGGGCCACTCCTCCCCCTTTTGCACCTCGGTCTCTTCTGAACAATACATAGCCAGGTACTGAAGTCTCCCAAGTGTGGTTACTGGTAAACCACGTCTCACTAATTGCTACTATGTCCAGTTTAGCCTCTGACATTATTGCCTGCAGGTCTGGGATCTTATTTCCCAGGCTGTGAGCATTGTACATGATTTTCCATTGGCCAGATTTTGGTGCGTTAGTTGTTGGGTGAAGTTTGGCATTACCCCTGTGCATCGTATGGGGAGACAAACCTTTTTTCTTACCTGGTGATGCAAATGAACAGCAAACACGCTGAATTCCTGTTTGACCACTAGCTGAGGGGGGAGGGGTGTTCTTCCCATTCGACGTATGGGGTGCTGCACCCCTCTCCCCATTTGCTAGTTTAAATATTCTGCAAAGACGTCAAACTTCTGCCCCAATGCACTGACTCCCTCTTTAGTCAGATGCAGTCCATCAAATTTAAAGAACTTTCCTCCCAGAACTGTTGCCAGTTCCCTACAAATCTGTGTCCTTTTTCCTGGCACCAGTCCTGAGCCACGTGTTTAGCTCCCTATCTCCCTTCTCTGACCTTCCGTCCATCTGCTCCCTTCTTCCAGACTGGCAGGATCTCAGAGAAGGAGATGCCGGACGAAATAGATGATAGTTTGTCACCCAGCTTAGTCAGGTGTTCCTTGGTCTCCACAACTGACCGGCTGGCGAGATCATTAGTCCCTATGTGTACTAGGACATCAATATTTTCTCCTGCTTTGTGAACAATTTTAGCAATGCGGTCAGTGTCTCTCCATGCTGATGTACCTGGGAGACATCTGACCATCACCCCTGGCTGGAGATGGGTATCAACTCCCCGAATCATGGAGTCTCCTATGATCAGAAGTTTTTGGATTTCCTTTGTGCTTGTTTAGTTTGGTTCCTGATTTGGGTAAGTATTGTTGTGCTAGCTCCTGTGCGCAGTGTCCTGCTCTGCAGTGTCTTCTGCCTCTTTATTTGATTTCAGAGATAGAGGCAGATACCTGTTTGTAGTGTTTATATGGTTTTGGAGGTAATGTGTTGGAGAGCAGAGAGTGATGGGGCACCTGATTTTCTCCTAACCACCTGCCAACCTCCTGGACCAACTACCCTCTGTGGTCGAGGTTTTCTGTTGGATGCTGGGGAAATGGCGGGTGGTTCTTATAATGTATTTCCTCTTCAATATGAAATTTGAGGCGTGCAATCTCTGCCCATGCTGCCCGGAGCTGAGCCTCAAGATCTCCAAAGGCCCAGCATGTAGGACAGTGTCCTAAATCCTGTAAGACTGTCCTTCTGAAAATTGTTCCACAGTACCTGCAGTTAATGAAATCCATTCCAAATAATTTTCTGGGTTTGTAACCTAGTCAGAGTAATTAGAAGGAAAAAAAAGGAAAAAAATGCAAGTAATGGTTTAATTGTGCTTTGTTTAACTTGTTATAACAAGTTAAATTACTAGTGCCCCTGTAAATGAGATCACCTTGTGGAGGCCCCACTCATCCGCCCCTTCCTGCTCTGCCACAGGAAATGTCACAACTGTGGTACCCTATAAAAGGAGTGTAGCGTGGGGTGGTTGGGGATGGGGTGGGTGGCTGGGCCCTTCCCCTGCCTAAAAAGAAGAACCACGGACGAAAGAACAAGGAGGTAAGAGCAGAAACAATCAGTCAACAACAAATGCAGTAACCCTGAAAGCTTACCCTAATGTTAGATAAAACTGTAAAACCTGTAAAGCACCACCTGTAATAATTTCAGAGAAGATATACCCTGTAAGAAACACTTTGCTCCAGAGAAAATAAAGCAGTAACAGAAGATATACCTTGCAAAAGACAATTTGAATCAGAAGATTACAGCAGTAATCTGTTAGCACACACCTGTAGGCACACTTGTAATAATGCAGAAGAAGGTATACCAGCAACAACAATTTGAATCAGAGAAAAAATAAAGCAATGAAATGTTAGCAACAAACAGTAGCAATCCCTGTGAGTACAAAATAAAAACACCACCACACAGTAAATCTGCTTAGCCAAACTAAGTCTTAATCCTTCTCCCTTGCTCTGGTAAGTTTCTCTACTCTGCCTTTCAAGCAGTCTTAGAAGGAAAGAGCTCAGGTGAAGCTAGGTGCCTTGGCCAGCAAACCAAGTCTTCTACCTAGCAAAACCTAAAAACACTAGCATGAACAGTAAAAGAAGGTGACAAGATTTTCTATAGATACATTAGTGAAAGAAGAAAGTCCAGAGGGGGTATTGCTAAGCTTAATGGAGAAAAGGGAGCATGTGAGGAGGAGGACTCTGTAAAGGCATCTATCCTAAATAGATGCTTTTGCTCAGTATTTACTGAAGAGAAGGTAGGGCAGGGCCCACAGCTCAGCATCATGGACACAGGGGAGGGAGGTGAGCACTACTCCCTTCACAAAGAAAGGGTCCTACAAGAGCTTACTAAGCTCAGGGTGGATAAGGCAATGGGACCTGATGGCATACATCCCAGGGTACTTAAGGAGCTAAAGGTGGAACTAGCAGAGCCATTAGCAGAACTGTTTAGTGAGTCTCTGAGCACAGGAGAGTCCCAGAAGACTGGAGAAGGGCTCATGTGATCCTGCTCCACAAGAGTGGTAGCAGGGAGGAGCGGGAACTACAGACCAGTCAGTCTTACCTCAGTAGTGGGCAAGATTATGAGGCACTCCTTAAGGAAAGGATAGTGCAACACCTGGAATCCATAGGGGCACAGGATCTAAGACAGCATGGGTTTACAAAAGGAAGGTCCTATCAAACTAATCTCATAGATTTCTTTGACTGGAAAACCAGAGTGGTGGACCAAGGGGGAGCAGTTGATGTCGCCTACCTTGACTTCAGCAAAGCTTTTGACACTGTTCCACACGGAAGATTGATAAATAAGCTGGGTAGGCTCGGGGTGGGTCAGAAGTTGGTCAACTGGGTGGCAAACTGGTTGACGGGCAGAAAACAGAGAGTGATGGTAAAGGGTATACAGTCAGAAGAGATGCAAGTCACAAGTGGGGTACCTCAGGGATCAGTCCTGGGGCCAGTCCTCTTCAACTTCATTAGTGACCTTGCAGATGGACTAGAGGATAAGGCTTGTCTGTTTGCAGATGACACCAAGATCTGCAACAGAGTAGATGATCCAGATGGGGTGGGCAGAATGACAAGAGATCTGGATAAACTAGCAAAATGGTCAGAAGAGTGGCAACTGGGATTTAATGCAAAGAAGTGCAATATCATGCACATAGGGAAGAGAAACCCTGAAGCCACCTATAGGCTGGGAGGAGTTGCTAGCAGTCACAAGGAAGAAAGAGACTTGGGCATCATCATCACTGATGACCTGAAATCATCAAGCAGACCTCTAAAGAAGCAGTAGTGAGGCTAGGGGGGTGTTAGGGTGTATTAGTAGGGTATCACAAGTCGTAAGAGGGAGGTAATAATCCTCTTTACAAGACACTGGTTAGGCCCCATCTGGAGTACTGCGGCAGTATTGGAGGCCACCTTCACAAGGACATTAACCAAATTGAGGCAGTCCAGAGAGGGCAACAAAATGGTGCAGGGACTGCATCAGAAGACATATGAGGACAGATTAACAGAGCTCAATATGTATACCCTTGAGCAAAGGAGGGAGAGAGGTGATATGATCAAGGCATTCAAACACCTTAAGGGCATTAACAAGGTGAAAGAGTCTAACATGTTTAAATATAAGAAAAATAGCAGGACAAGAGGACACAGCATGAGATTAGAGGGGGCTGATTAAGGGGGAATGTGAGGAAATTCTTTTTCACAGAAAGGGTGGTGGATGCATGGAATGGCTTACCACAAGAAGTGGTGGCTATGAATACAGTGCAGGGCTTCAAACAGGCATGGGATAGGCATAAAGGAGCAATACAAATGACTACGAATAGATAGGCCACTGACAGAGCAAAGGCCGATGGCACATTTATAAGATAGAAAAAGAAATGGGCAGACTGGATGAGCCTTGCAGTCCTTATCTGCCGTCAACATCTATGTTTCTATGACTGGATGTACTGCTGCCACTAATCAGATCCTACGCTGTTGTCTAGCAGCCTCTGCAAAGATGGCCGGCATCAAACAGTTCTATATGGCTCAGCCACTTTCTAAAACATGTAAAAATAAACAGTCACTGTTGGCAGCATTTGGCTGCATGGCTAGTACCCTCCTGGTCCCTTCTGAGGGTCGCTAGGGCCAGGGGGTACAATTAAGGAACAGGAGCGGAGTTGCTGGCTCTGTTCTGAAGGCTCCCCTGGTGGAGCTGAAGTTCTAAATGGCCGTCCACAGCTGCTAGGCATCATGGGACATGTAGTCCCGATGGTCGCCATTTTTCTAGTTACTCCCCGACCCACTGGTGGCACTTGCAGGGTCAGGGAGTGCTTTAAAAAGTTATTTTTCTTTCCTCTGTGTTCCCCCCAGACCCTTAGGCAGTATGATGGGGCTGGAGAGAGGAATTCATCCCCGCAGCGTTTCTGCTGCATCTTGCGAGCGCGATCCAGTGCTAGGCGAACAATGTGGCCTGTTTTGGAGCTCCCTGCCCCGCTGTGCTACAGTTCGGGGGGTTGGGGAGCAAGTGAACTGTGCAGCACTTCTGCTGCTTCTTGTTGGGCACAGGAGGCACCAAAATTAACTTTTTTACACTCCCTGGCTCCAACTGCAAATCGGGGGAGCGAGAAGGACAAGGCGGCAGTTTGGCCGCACTGCAGAGAGGCGCAGAAGGCACTGTAACAAACTACAGTGCTCCCCGAAGCCCTTTTACAGTCCAGAATCGGGCCGGGAGTGAGCACAGCAGAAGCATCTGAGCTGAATGGGGCAGCAGGAGCAGGTAAGCTCCTGACCTGGGGGTTACAATAACTTATGGTAATAAAATGAAATGTTGCAGTCATTTGCCACTTGTACTTGTGAACTGAAAAATCTACTGGTCCCCACAGACATTTGTGTGTGCCCAGTCATAATCTACCAGCATTAGGACAATGGGTCACTGCCAATTTTGGACACTGACAAATTATCACCCATACCACTGTTTAGTTCTCCCACATCCCAATCTACTACATGCAGATTAGACTAATGCACAGCATTATGCTAAACAGCTGAACATATTCACTTCTTACAAGCTGACCAACAGTTGTTTCCTGAGCCATATTTATCATCAACTATGCCACATAATTAATTGCAAAAAACAGTAACTCTAAAAACTGGCTAAACTTAAAGAATCCATTCAAAGGACTCTTTCAGATGACAGGGCAGTAGACATCATACAAGAATTCACATACCTGTGTGTGTGTGTTGAAGGGGGGTCCTGGCTACAGTCCCTGTTCTGTTGCAATACAAGTTAAATAGATTGGTAACAAAAGTAAAACATAGCATATATACTATTTGACAAATGGTGGCAAGTCAATGCGCCCCCTCCAGTTCATGGATTACGGACACACTTAGTAAAACATCTCAGTTTGTTAAAGTAGCATCATGTGGCCAGTTCTGTTCCTGCCATTAACTACTGCATTCACTGTTGCTCCGACCTGGATAACACACCGAGCTGGTTAGCTCGGTCTAACAGAAGGCTGCTTCACTTGATGCAAAACTGCTTTCCTAGAGAATAACATATAGACAACAGTGTAACAAGATTGTTTTTACACCCTGAGGAGTGCGATAAGCTGCCAAATGTGTCAGATGTGCAGAAATGTGTGTTTTTAATGGCTTTTTAGTATAGAGTTCCAATCTTTGATGAATCAAGGTCACCGCTCAACTAACAAGGACCTTGTTAGTTGAGTGGTGACCTCGTTTTGTCAAAAATCGGAACTCTAACCGACCCGGTTCTGGCTCGGATGCCACACCTCGCACCATGCCGGCGACCCGGGTTCAGGAATGAGCCCGGACCGCCAGGGGTCAGCGGGGATCGAACGTCCGGAGGACTGCTTTCCTTTCTCGAGGAGGGATCATGGGGTAGCCCGGCACAGCAGCGGCCCCTGGTGGAGACCGGCGGCACTGCGGTGCACAGGGGCTCACAATCGGGGAAGACGCTGGGCGGCTGCCTTTCGGACGTGAATGGAGCACCCACGTTGTGGGCTGACAGCATTGCACATCCCACATCTGGGGCGTAAAACCTACGTACAAAAAGCCCCACCAGCCCGGATAGGCGACCGCCATCCCAATGCCGAACCGCCACACGCCCAACACTGGAGCCCTGCCTCTGCCCTTTCAGACTCCTCGGGCCCTTCATCCCCCTTGAGGCTCAGGGAGAACGTAATGCCCTTGAAGATGACAGGGCTCACAGTGGGCAGTAGAGCGGCATAAGTGAGCGGATAGGCCCGAGAGAGTTCCGGTGCCTGGGGAAGACAAACAGAATTTAAAAAAAAAAAAAAAAATTGGAACTCTAAAGTATTCTAAAAAGCAGTTAAAAAACATCCTTGTTTACTCTATGGAGCACACCCCTGCTATGAAGTGACATCACAAAATGTGCTAGCATGGTGGTATGTGTTTGAATAGAGAAGTGGAAGGGATCTGGCTGTCGACTCCACAGAGCCAAAATATGATGTTTCCCTCCCTAAAATTTATACTGGATTAGACTTGGGGCCAGGTAAGCTTCTTCATATGTGTTGGGGGGGATGGAATTTTAAACAAGTAGAAATCTGTTCTTTAAGTCTAATCTAGCACCACAGTTGAGATGTGTCTATAACTGTTAAGTACAGTATGTGACTAAAGAGCTGTCCCGATAGTGCAGGGGTACTACTACCGCTCACTATGCCAAAGGCTCGGGTTCAGGAATGGACTCTGGTCACTAGGGGACCGTCAGCTGGTGGGGAGAAGGGTGGACTGTTCAAGGGACAGCATTCATCCCTCCAGTGGGGGGGGGGTACACATAGCATTCTGCTGTCTGTGTGCCACCTAGTGGAGGCCAAGAAACAGCCCAGCAAGATTGCAGCAAGGGAAGAGGCATCCGTCAGACACTGGGATGCATGTGCGCTGTTGCATGTGTAACTGTATTCTAGCACCCTCAGGAAGAAAAACCAGGAACTGGAGAAAAAGGCCCTAGCGATGGGGTGGGGACATATGAACAGTTAGTGAATGAGAAAAAACATGCAACTAAACTTGTACTGTGACCTAGGGCTGTAGCATCATGTGTATTGGCTACCCTTGAGCTTCCCACATGCATTTCAGAGTCTGTCCCATAACCTTTCAAGAGTCTCTCCCATAACCCTTCCAAAAAAAAAAAAAAAAGTCAGACAAATCTTGCAACACAGCTAATCAGACTAGTGCGTTCATCTTGCATATTTTTACATTACAGTAATGCAAATTTATGTCTTCAGTAGCACTGCAAACAAGAGAGTAATTTTAGCAGCTGTATAAAAGGGAACAAAGTTTTCTAAGTTGAGTCTGACTTTCATTGCCAACAAACTTAAACATGTTTTTTATTCAAGATTAATATAACCACTACAGCAAAATGGAATGAGACTTTTTGTTATGTCATTTATAGCAATACTGGCCACACACGTAGAATGGACTGCAAAGTTACAAAATGTTATCTTCAGACAACCCTCCCCCCTTTCCTCACTCACAGTCCCTAAACAACACTGCAGCCCTACTCCCACCTGACATCAACGAAATGCTGTTTTCAGGGGATGCTTGTATATGGAAAGTACAAGCCCAGCATGGTAAAGCACATTTATGCTAGGTTAACAAACTGACTGGTGGGTGAAGCATAACCCCCATTCAGGAAGGTTTTATGGTTGGAGTGTTTTACTGCATTTTTGAAATTTTTCGTAATGAGAAATGAATCCAGTTTCTAAAGCCTGTTTGACTTTCATTGCCTCTTTCAGAATTGTGTCCATGCTTGGATCTTTCTTGATTCAGAGCTGTGGAGAGCAGCGGACAGCTCTCGTAGGACAGCCACTCACACACAGCAGCTGCCTGCCTGCCTGAGGAGCTAAGTTAGCCACTAGTGGAATATTTCTATCTAGAAAATAATGAAATTCCCCATTCTGTCATGTCGTATTTCTGACTTATTTAAAAATCTTCAGCCAAGAAGGCATGCTGAGCTGGGGACACAGCTTGTTGCCAGATACATGCTGTATACCGTTCATTATACTGACTGTAGAAAGCTCCATGTAGCCAAACAGTGTACAGAGATAATGTCCCATTATTCAGCCATAACCGGACACTAAAGTAAACAACTGGACCTCGGCCCCGATATTCAGAAGTGCGCCTGGCAAAGGTGCAATGGGCGGCGCAGCACAACTGAGTTGCGCTGGAGCAACACAGGGAGATATTCAAAAGAGATGTGCCATGGCGCATCTCTGCTGAATATGGCACTGAATGCGCAGGGCGCAAATACAATGCACCAGCTGGCACATCCCCCAGACAGGTCTGAATACCGGGAATGGGAATGCTCCATTGTAACTGTAGCTGCGCTGGGCTCAATTCCCAGATATTCAGACCTGGATATACAAATGGTGCCATTATGCATGTAAGGTGCAAATGGGGCCATTTGCATGTCATTATGGCCCTATTTGCATGTGTTGTGCAGGGCTGGCCAGTGAAATGTGCATGGCGCCCTGCACAGCATGCAAGAACCTCCACTCCATCCCGTACCACTGAGTGCCAGTAGTACGATGTATACACTCCCTGGTGGTCCAGTGGGTCCCCCGCTCCTCGCCCGACTCCCCGAATGCCCAAAATAAGTTAAATAATTATCCCTGGTATTCTAGTGGTACCCCACCCTCCTGTAGCTCCACTGCGCCTGTAATAAACTAATATGAATTCCTGGTAGTCTAGTGGTACCCCAACCTGCCAGTACACCGATCACCCATGTTAAAATAAAATTCTTGCCCTGGTAGTCTAGTGAACCCCCCCCACCCACACAGGACCCCAGCCCACCCAGCTCCCCTCCTCCCCAGTCATTGGCAGGCAGCAGTAAACCCACCCGCATACCGCTGCACGCCGAATGACAGCGTATTGTATCGCCAGCAGCCCACTGGTCCACACTGTGGACCAATAGGCTCGCAGTGCATGCTATACTAGGAATTCACAAATATGTAATGAAAACATTCATTCACATATTTGTGAATGATATTACAGTATGCACTGCAAGCTCATTGGTCCACAGTGTAGACCAATGGGCTTTCAGTCCATATTGTACGCTGTCATTCGGTGGGCAGCCACAGAGGTATGTGGGTGGGTCTGCTGCTGCCCACTAATGACGGGAGGGGAGGGCTGGGGTCCTGTGTGGGTGGGGGGGTATCACTAGACTACCAGGGCAATAATTTTATTTTATCATGGGCGATTGGAACCACGGGAGAGGTGGGGGTACCAGTAGACTACCAGGGATTTCACATTATTTCATTATGGGCAATCAGAGCTACGGAAGGGTGGGGGGCACCACTGGACCGCCAGGGACATTTTCGGGTGCTTGTGCACAGTGTTCTTGGGGGGGGGGCACCTACGGCTGGCGACTGCTGTGGGTGGCTACCATTTGAGCCATATTTTTCAGGCTCAGCCTTGTGCCCCGGTATGTGGCACATCTCAGGTTTGTAATCCAAGTGCACTCTGCACTCGAGTGCCAGTAAAGTTCCAAACAAACACCAACCTTCTTTTTCTTTTCCACAATACTGTGAATTTTTATTATATGGTGCCTGGATTCACAATTGACGCTTTCTGCTCCATAAAATTCAGTTTACAGCCAATATAGGTGCATCCAACATAAGCATATAGGTGCATATAGGTGCATCCAACATAAGCACTAAATCCCAGCACTTCGACCACGTGTGTGGTCTTCCGCATATAATAAAAATTCACAGTATTGTGGAAAAGAAAAAGAAGGTTGGTGTTTGTTTGGAACTTTACTGGCACTCGAGTGCAGAGTGCGTTTGGATTATAGTTTATTGTTGACAGGGGCTAGCAACCCCATGCTCTGCACCAAGGTTTATTTGTGCACACCTCCGAGGAGTGTTTCTGGACTGCACCTCAGGGTTGTGCCAGCATACGCGCCACACATCTCGGGCTGAATATCGGGTTGTGCTGCATATGCATGGGCACGCCCCCTAGAGATGTGCCGCATACATTATCTCTGCACAATTCCCCCTTTTAAATACTGCCCCAGAGCACATTTCTGGTGTTGCGCTGGCGCAACCCAGTTGTGCCGGGCACTTCCCATTTGAATTTCTAGCCCTGTGTGTTAAATGCCAGCCATTCAGATTAGTTACCACTCCAAATATTGCTGTTAACTGTCCACATTCTGTCACTCACTTTCACTGACGACAAATGGCAGAAAGTGGAAAAAAAATGATCAAAGAACAGACAAGTGGATGCTGCTTTTGGTGCAACACTCGTGCTCTCCAGCCTTTCTTGATTTTGGAGGAATGGAAATGCTGGACCTAAATATAGAGTGGGAACTCCTTCACAAAAAAATGACTGTCTGCCAGTGATTCACATATTAGCTTTGATTACAATCTACAGAAAGTAGTTACATAAGAACTTGCCGTAACAGTAGATCTTCGAGAGGAGCTCTTGCAGCAGGCAACACCATTAGGACTGAAGCCAGCAGATGCCAGGACCCCATGGAAAACTTCAAGCTAGCAGTATACAATGGGGGACAGCCCCTTCACATCGGCCCACCTCCAACATCCGCCTATGATACAAATGGGGCGATCCCCCAGCCCAACCTCAGTTCTCCTGCCGAAGACCTCGGCACATATAAAGATTGGAGAACCAAGGAGGTTCCTCTACACTGAGGAAAAAGAGGTAACAGTGATGGAGAAGCAGTCACCAGGGGGATGGCGGGAGGGAAAGCAGCACCTGCTGCAAGAGCTCCTCTTGAAGATCTACTGTTATGGTAAGTTCTTATGTAACTGTACTATCTCACTTTGAGGGGGGGCTCTTGCAGCAGGCAGCACTATTAGGACCGAGTCCCAAGCAATGTAAGGACCGACCCCAGTCAGCTGGGAAGAGGCAGAAGTCAGAGTAAGGCTCTCAAGAGAGCAGGCCCTATAGGACTGCAAGTCCAAAGCCTGCCTACGCCTAGATGTAACGTCCAGACTGTAATGCCGAATGAAAGTGTGGACAGAACTCCAAATGGCAGCTGTACAAGTATCAGCTACTGACAAGTCTTGAGAGAAGCAAAGGAAGCAGCCATGCCCCTGGTAGAATAAACTTTAACCGGTCCCGGTAAAGGCTTGTCATATTTGCAAGAACAATAAACAATGCAATTTACTAACCATTTGGACAAACATTGTTTTGAAACAGGGGCCCTTCTTTCCTTGGGGCAAATGAAACAAACAACTGATCAGATTTTCTGAAGGCACAGGTGCGGTCTAAATAATAGTGAAGTACCCAAATAACATCCAGAGTCTGTAGCAAGGCCTCCCCTCGATTCAAATACTCTGGGTAATACACTGGTAGGTAGATGTCTTCATTCAGAGTAAACTCAGACACCACTTTAGGGAGAAACTTAGGATTGGTCCTCAAGGACACCCTGTCCCTGTGGAAAACTAAATAAGGCTCTTTATACATCAGAGCCTGAAGCTCGGAAATCCTTCGAGCAGAAGTAACAGCAACTAAAAACAACGCCTTCCACGACAGAAAGCGTAGCTCACAGCTTGTGGCAGGTTCAAAGGGAGGCAAAGTAAGCAGTTTTAGGATAAACAAAAGATCCCAAAGTGGGACAGGATCCCTGATAGGAGGTTTCAGATGCAGTCTGCCCCACAAGAAAGTGCAGGAGAGGTCCAGCTGGGCAAGTGTCTTGCCTTCAATAGGTGCATGGTATGCAGAGATGGCAGACAAATGCATCTTAAATGAAGAATAACACAGACCTGAGTTAGACAGGGAAAGGTGGTACTCTAGAACGAGATTCTCCGGACAGGTGAAGGGATCCAGGTGATGAGCGGTGGCCCATATACAGAACCGCTACCACTTCATAGTATAAGTAGTTCTAGTGGAAGGTTTCCTGGCTGCCACTAGGACATCTGTCACATGAGATGAAACCCCAAATCGGACAACTGCTAAGTCTGCAGGAGCCATGCGTGAAGGTGCAGTGACTTGAGGTCTGGATGGCCCAAAGTGCCCAGCTCCTGGGAGAGCAGGTCAGAGCGCAGAGGCAAAGGAATAGAAGGCTCCACCGCTAACCGCTGTAGGAGTGGAAACCAGATCTGGTGCAGCCAGTAAGGGGCTATCAGGATCATCCCTGCCCCTTCTGACTGCAACTTGAGAAGAACCCTCTGCAGTAATGGAAAGGGAGGGAAGGCATACAGAAACCTCACTGTCCAGGAAAAGGACAATGCATCTTGCCAGAAAACACCAGGCCCTGGATTTAGTAAGCAAAAATTGGGCAGTTCTGCATTGGATGGGGATGCAAAGAGGTCCAGCTCGGGGGACCCCACCTGTTGAAGAGATCTTTGACCATAGAGGGCAGAAGCTCCCATTTGTGTGCCTTGGACTGCAAGCAGCTCAAGCTGTCAGCAAAGGTGTTTTGATCATCTGGAATGTGCACAGCAGCCAGGTCCAGGTGGTGTTCTATGGTCCAATACCAAACTTTCATGGCCTCCCTGCAGAGGGGTAAGAATGTGTCCCCCCCCCCTCCGCATGTTTATGTAAAAGACCATGGACATATTCTCTGCCTGGATCAAAAGACAGCCCTGGAGTAGGTTCGTTTGAAAGGCCTGCAGGGCATACAGTATCCCCCCACATCTCCAAAACACTGATATGGAGATGCTGTTCCTGTAGGGACCATGTCTTCTGAGACTGACGGTCTGCCAGATGGGTGCCCCAGTCCTGGCCCGACACATCTGTGGTCAGGATCTCTCGAGGTGACCGTCAGAAAGAGAACCCCCGGGAAAGGTTGGAGGGGTTCAACCACCACATCAGAGTCTGTTGCACAGAGTTGGAGATCAACACTGGTTGTTCCAAATCGTCTGTGCACTGATCCCACTGGACCCGAAGGTTCCACTGAACTACCCTCATGTGCAGTCGAGCCAGAGGAACCATTGCGATGGCCGCCGCCATATTTCTGAGTAGCCTTAGAAACATTCTGGCTGGAACCTGGTGAGATGTAGAGACAAGTTGAGCCTGTGCCTGAAGGCGTTCTGCTCATCTGGGGGTTAAAAAGCTTTGTCTTGGGCTGTGTCCAAGATTGCCCCAATGTACTGAAGCCTCTGACTTGGCCAAGGGGAGGATTTGGGGAGACAGAGTGATCCCCAGATCCCAGAACAGAATGAAAGTGGCCTCCATGGTTCTGAGCAACTGCTCCTTGGTGGGAGCTGTCAGAAGCCAATCGTCCAGGTAAGGGAAGACACAATGGCTTTCCCTCCTTAAGGCTGCAGCCACTACTGCAAGGCACTTTGTAAAGACTTGGGGGGCCGAAGACAGGCTGAAGGGCAGAGCCCGGAACTGGTAATGGTTTCCTTAGAAGCGAAAGTGAAGGAACCTCCTATGGGATGGAAAGACAAAGATGTGAAGATAAGCGTCCTGTATGTCCAGAGAACAGATGCAATCTCCCTGATGAAGCAGGGGGAGAAGGCCGAGGAGAGTGACCATCCTGAACCGTTTGTATTCTATATACTGGTTCAGGTGGATGAGGCACAGGATGGGACCCAGGTCTCTGGTTCTCTTTGGGATCAGGAAGAAATGAGAACAGAATCCCTTCCCTGGCTGAGCTGATGAGATAGGTTCTATGGCCTCTTTTCACAGGAGCACTGGGATCTCCTCTTGGATGAGGGCGATATGAGCCTGACGGTAATGGGAGGGCGCTGGGGAATTGTCCGGGGGTATCTCCAAGAATTCTAGAGTGTGCCACTGTTCCACTAACTGAAGAACCCATTGATCTGAGGTTATTCTGTGCTAGCCCTCTCTGTAAAGAGAGAAACGACCCCCAACCACCTCCTCCAGGGATTCTACCGGGGCTGTTGGGGTCTGGTAAGGAGTCAGGCAGAGGAGTCAGGGACAGATAACACAGCCTGGGAGATTCTGGGAGCTCTACGTACTGAACCTTTCGCTTAAAGGCACTTCTGGTTGTTGGCCACTGAATTACTGCTTTTGAGGGGCAACAAAAGGACTACCTATGAGAGGATTTAGGCTGAAATCGGTATAAAGTTTGTACCAAATGCAAAACCTTGCCGCACTCCTGTAGGCAAGTGATTATGTTTTGAGAATCCTTGCCAAACAGAACAGGACCCCTGAAAGGGGGCATCTAGAATCTTGGACTGCACATCCAGAGCAAAACCAGAGACTCAGAGCCAGGAGTAGCGACAAAGGCAAACTCCTGTAGCCGCAGCTCTTCCTGCGTAGTCCACCAAGTCATAAGAGGCTCAGAGAACATGAATCCCAACATCTGAGCCATATTTGAGAAGGTGTAACAGCTCAGTCTTATCAGGAACATCAGGCTGAGTCTGTGCAACCTCCAAGGCTTTCTCCCACAGGGCATTCTGGTACTGAACCATGTGGGCCAGAAAGTTCAAGGAACAGACAGTGCAGGTGGCAGATGCATAGGCCTTTTTGGCAAAATGGCTTATCTGCCTGAAGTCCTTGTAAAGACACTGAGTGCTAAGGTGCCGAGGCCACATAGAGCGGTCATGGGCAGCGTTGATGACTACAGAATCAGCCTCTGGGTGCTCTCCATAAAAAGGCTTATTCCTCAGAATGTTACACAGACGATCTGCCTTTTTGAATGTTGCCGGAGTAGAAGATGGATATTTCCAGGCAGCCCTAGTGACGACCTTAAAGGAGTCAATAAGGGGTGGCACGACCAATGGCAAAAACTCCTTTTTACGGAGGAAGGTGGCTAGCCATCATCGCTCGGGGTCCACTTCCTTCGTGTCCCAACTCATAAGGGACTGGATGCGTCTCATCACATCCATAAAAGTAGGATCATCTGGAGGAGACTGAGGGGTGTCCTTGGGCTTCTCTGTTTTTTTTGTTTTTTTTTGCATAATATATTTTATTGTTTTTTCCAACATACATAACACACTACAACTCCATCAAGTCAAACAAAAAAAAGATCTGATACATAAGCTCGCACCCAAGATCATGTTCTCTTGTTATCCAAGTGTCTAATCTATAAATGGGTGCCCAAAAACTTTATAACTTATTCCATAAAATTCTTTCTAAGGGTCCCACCCCACCTCCCCCAAATAAAAACTGGAAAATGAACAAGAACCAAAACTAGAAAAAAAAAGGCAAAAACAGAAGCAAACATGATATAACTGTGCATACTGCAGTTTGGCCTACCTGTCTATATGCCAGACACTCATTAGCTTCCCCTTCAGAGATGTGGCTATACCCTCTAACAGTTTAACATCACTAATCATCACTGAGGCTCTATATATGTCCTAGTACCACTGAGGGCAGCTCTGCTCCCCCCCCCCCATATGGTTGGGCCTCCTCCTTTTACCCTTGAAGTCCCTTCCTTGACACCTCCACCACTGCCGGGGACAATAATGACAGGAATGGCTCCCAGGTTGTCCAAAAGCACTCCTCTCTGTTTTTAACCATACAGTTTAACCGCTCCAGACCCGGCACTTGCAGACTCATGTTTTTCCATTGCTGGATTGTAGGTGTCGCACTGGAAACCCAAGTATTCAATATACAGTGCCTAGCCAGTACTATCAAAACCCTCACTCACCTGGGAAGGGTCTCCAGTCGTCCCCCTCTGAGTCATCCAACCCAAACAATAGGGCAACTGGTTCTCTTTCTATTTGCTGGCCCCAAATTCTACCAACTTTTTTGGCTACCTCCTCCCAGAGGTGTTTAAGTGCTGAGCACTCCCAAAAGCAATGAATATATGTTCCCACCTCTTTCTGACATCTCCCACAAAGCGGAGAAATCTCCGGATGAAACCGATGCACCATACTCGGGGGGGGGGGGCAATACAGCCTATGAATACATTTGTAGTTCGATTCTTGATACTTATTGCAAATTAGCAACCCCTTGTGTAACTTCAACAGCAAGTCCCCCCACCCCGATCCAGGATCTCACGTCCTTGGTCCCTATTCCACAACCTCCTGGTTTTACTGGTATAATCAGGGAAATATTGTCTCCCCAGCCTCGCCGCCCTGCCAGTTAGACCCCCGTGCCCAAACAGGAACCAAGGACCAGATGCTTGACCTGCACTAGAGGGAAAAATCCTCCCTTCAACTCCTATTATGCTTCCTAGCATAGCTGCTAGCTTGTAGGCCTCGAAACATACCCGAGCCTACTCTTTCACCAAGCTCTTCACCCGAAATTAACTGCCCCCTCCTCCACAAGTCCCTTATACATCTTATACCTTTTTTCTCCCAAGTCAGAAAGCTCTTATCCCCTAATCCCACCAAAAATCCTGGGTTCCCCTGCAAAGGGAGCAACAGTGTCTCCTCCTCCTGCCCCACTCCAACCCACTTCAGAATCTGATCCCATCCTTTCAACACTGAGGCTACCATTGGATTTGGATTCACCCGTCTACTATATACTTTCCACCCTCCTTTCCCTAAATAGGCCGATAGCCTAACCACCCCTTCACCCTCTTCCAGATCTAACCATCCCGCCTCTGGTTTCCTATTGACCCAATCCACTGTATAGCATGGCTAAGGCATAATTTTGCAAATTAGGCAGATTCAACCCCCTTGTCCCCATCTGCTTGTAGCCTGCGAAAGCTCACTCTGGGGTGCTTCCCCCTCCACAGAAACCCCTGAGAAGGCTTTTTCTATCTTCTTAATGACCTTCTTACTTAGCCCCATCGGTAGCATCTGCATCAAATACAGGACCCTAGGGAGGATATTCATTGTAATGAGATTTATTCGACCCAGCCAAGAAACTGGCAATTCTCACCACCTTCTCACATCTTCTTCTATACTTTTCACCATCAGGGAATAATTCATACTATATAATTAACCCACCTCGTGGCCTATCTGAATCCCCAAATACATAAAGGATTTATTAACCTTCTTAAGCCCCCAGGCTCTATCCCCGAATGCCCGTTATATTTCTCCCCACAACATTATTTCTGATTTATTGACATTAATCTTATATCCTGAAAATACAGCAAACTTCCCTATTACCTCTAACAATGGGGGAACAGATCCAGCCATGTCTCAAACATATAACAACATATCATCTACATATAAAGTTACTTTGTGTTCCTTCCCCGACTTTCCTTTCACTCCCTTAATCTCCGCTATGTCTCTAATCGCAACTGCCAGGCGTTCTGTGGCCAATGCAAACAAAAGTGGCGAGAGAGGGCACCTCTGCCTAGTTCCCCTATGGAGGGTAAATCTCTCTGTAAGGTCTCCATTCACCAAAATCTTTGCATTTGTACCCACCCGATAAACCTTGCGCCTAACCCATATTCCCAGAGGATCCCAAACAAATACTCCCATTCTATATGATCAAATGCCTTCTCGGCATCCATTGTCAGAACAGCAATGTTCTTCTGGCCCTGAGAAGCCCTCCAGACCACATTAAGCAACTTTCTCATATAGTGATATGAACATCTCCCAGAGACAAACCCCGTCTGGTCCAGGTGGACCAGGTCTGGGAGAAGCCGGTCCAATCTTCTGCCCAATACCTTAGCCAAAATTTTGGCATCACAATTTAATAAAGAAATCGGCCGATATGAAGAACACTCCTGTCCGTCCTTCCCCGGTTTAGGGACTAAACAGATAACTGCCTCCTTGAAGGACACTGGCAGCCCTCCCCACTCTCAGGCCTCTGCAAAGACCTGCCACAGGGATTCTACAACATGCTCCTGCATAATCTTATAAAATTTGACAGTAAACCCATCCGGCCCACTAGCCTTCCCCTGCTTAAGACACCGTACTGCTTGCTTGATTTCCAACCTTGTAATCTCTCCCCCCAGCTGCTCCCTCTGTTGCTCAGAAATTTCAGGGATCTTAACCTCATTCAAAAACTGCCTCACCGCTTCCCTTATCCCCCCATATTCTGACTGGTAAAGCTGGTTATAAAATTGCTCAAATCTACCCTTTATTAAGGTTTTATCCCAGAGTTGTCCCTGCCCATCCCTAATTTCCACAATATGTGTATAAACCCTCCTTCCCTTAATTAAACGAGCCAGCAATGGGCCAGATCTGTTCCCCCATTCAAACAGGCAGCTTCCAGCGAATAACCCCACCATTCTCGCTTCCCCCAGCGGAAAAACATTAAGCACTTCCCTTGCAACTTTTAGGTTCTTTACCCTCTCATCCGCTAATCTCTCCACCAACGCCTTCTCTAATTCCCTTACCTTATCTTCCAGTTCCACCCTCGAGGCTTCCCTCTCCTTTTTATGCTGGGCCACAAACTTAATAATCGCCCCCCCTGATGAAAGCCTTCCCTGCCTCCCAAATCAGACCTGGGGAGCCCACTGACCCCTCATTCGTCTCCTTATAAAATGTCCATTGTTGCTCAAGGTACTCCGGGAATTCCTTCTTGCCCAATAAGTATCTCGGAAACTTCCATCGGTGGGGGACCAGTTCTTTCCTCACTTACCCTAACTGCCATTTCGACCACAGCATGGTCTGATAGGATGACTGGTCCATGCTCCACTTTCTACACTCTCCCTAACCAGTTCTGGGGTATATAAATATAGTCCAGCCTAGTCCGTATTTTATGTGGGTTGGAGTAAAAAGTAAATTATTTTTCCCCTAGATGCAGGGTTCTCCAGCTGTCAAGTCCAAATCCAAGACCCCCTCCTGCCAAGGCTTCATCCCTCCACTATGTCTCCCCTTATCTTCACAGTGGTCCAGCTCCACGTTCATAACTGCATTAAAGTTCCCTCCCATGATTAAACCCTCAAAATGCTCCCTAATCAATACATCCAACACTTCCTGGTAAAAGCTCAGACTAAATACCACAGGGGCATAAATACTCCCAAAGGTTATTTTTTTCTCCATGTAGTAACCCCTCCACAAATGCACTGCAGCCCCTCTCTTGTGCGAGTTATAGGGAGCGGCAAAACATTTACCCAGCCATTCCCTCACCAATTTCTGGTGTTCCTGTAGGGTCAAATGTTTTTCTTGTAAGACAGCCACCTGGGTGTCCTGTCGCTGCAGGGCCATTAGTATACTTGTTCTTTTAGCTGGTGATGAGAGTCCCTGCACATTCCACGAGGTGATCCCCAAGACTTTTGACTTGCTCATTTTGTCATAGCACTCTTCCCTCTACCACCCTCTTTATTTCCTCATTGATCATTTCTCCCTGCCCCTCGTGTATAGCCCTAACTCTTGGCGTATTCATTACAGAAGGCTCCCTAACTCCGGAGGGCCCGCTCTGTGTTTGCATTGATGTCAACAACAATAACATAACAATCCTCTTTTCCAGATAACACACCCATTCCCCCAAAGTGAACCCCCACAACTTACATACATAACCTTTCCCCAACTTCACCCCACCCCTCCCTTTCGCTCCATCCACCAAACCGTCATTCAAAAGTTGGAATGACACCCTTCCATGCATCGCAGACATTCCGTTTCCCGCCCCTGCACTATTTAATCATCCCCAAGCATCCAACTGTCAACCACCTTTTGAATAACATACCCCCTCTGAATGCTGCTCCACACCAGGTCACCATTCACGTGGCCTTCCCCACAACAATACACATCCCCATATGTTGTAGTAGTAGTAGTAAAAATGTTATTTTTATACGGGATACATGTCATTTGGGTTAGTAACTCAGTTTTCAAGACAGACCTGTTCCTAATATTACAACTAAACATATACACATGGACATATATATAACATTTCCCTTACAATCCAATAAGTTACACATCATTTTAAGACATTACTATCGCTAATGCAGCAATTAAGACATGCTCTTTAAAGTTATGCAAACATGTAGATACTATAAATTCGATGACACAGTAACAATATCACTGTAACAAACCCTGGAGTTTTGTAAAATATCTATTTACATTTATACAGTAACAAATACATGACAGCTGGAATGGTCCATCTGTTTAAATACTACCTGCAACCTCATCATTCCCATAATCCACCCTCTAAGTGCAAACACATCTAAATTTACTAATCTCATTTATTTCTTGAGCAAACAGATCATAAGATACCAATGTACATGCTGAAAATGGTAAGATGTTCCAATATTTAGATGCTTGATAACCCAGAGTTTGTTCACCATGTTTGTTAGTAATTTTGGGAACATAGATTTTTTTTTGTGAACTGATCTCCTAGATTTGTCAATTTGTTCTTGTTTATTGAATAACTCAGCATTAATGTAATGATTTGGGTAGAACGTACGATATTTAAAAATTGTTCTCTGCCATGTCCTTGTGTGACTAATATCCAGGGGTTGCCACTGTAGTTTGTTCAATAGTGTACAATGGTGTGTTCTAAATTTGCATCGAAGGACACACCTTGCCAGGTTATAATGTATTTTGTCTAGTTTTAAAAATAAATGACTGCTAGTTGTACGATATACGAGTTCTCCATAAGTTATTACAGGCATAACTAATTGTTCAGCCACAGTTTTTCGAGCGCTTTTCCCTAGGCACTTTGTTGTCCTACGTAGGACTCCTATTTTTTTATGTATCAAGGTGTTCACGTGCACTTTAAAAGACATTTGAGCATCAAAGATTAGGCCCAAATAGGTATACTGATCTACCTGCTGTAAGAAATCTTTATCGTCTATTTTAATTTGAAGTTTTTGTTTTGATACAAAATGCAATAATCTAATTTTCTTTATATTGATAATAAGGCCTGACCTGGTGAACCACTCCCTCAAACTGTCAAAATCTAACTGCAGTTTTCGTTGTAAATCATGGATGTTTGAACCAGATGCTATTATAGCGGTGTCATCTGCATACAATCTCACTTGTGAATGTTTCACAGCTTGTGGTAAATTGTTACTAAATATCAAAAATAACAATGGTCCTAATATGGACCCCTGAGGTACACCCCTTTAGATAGTTCTAGTTAATGAGTTTCTACCCGAGATCTTAACTGTCTGAGAGCGCCCTTCTAAGTAAGACTGCAGCCAACACCAAGGCCCCTCTGTAATACCCATGTCTTCCACTGTTTGTAGGAGGAGAGAGTGGTTCACCAGGTCAAAGGCCTTGGACAGATCTACCAAAATTGCTGCTGCTTCCAACCCTTGATATAATGAAGTATTAATTAAGTCACTAAATTCCAATGATGTAGAAGTAGTTGAATGTGCTTTTCGGAATCCTGACTGATAAGGAGTAATTAATTTGTATTTTTCTATGTAATCCATGATTTGTGTATGAACATGACATTCGAAACTTTTAGACAAGATCGAAAGGAGTGCTATCGGTCTGTAGTTGTTTATATCAGAAGCCACCACCCCCCCCCCCTTTAAAAATAGGAGTTATTCTAGTTTCCCTCCACACTTGGGGGGAGACCTATTGTAAGCTCCAGTTAAATGTGTATGTTACAACTGGAGCAATATCACCTAGTTAGCAGGAGCTCCAGCATCAGCCCCCGAGCAGCAAAGACTTCACCTCCAAAATACTAAGCAATGAACAAGAAATAAACAGTCCCCTCTACCCACATTACCCATCCCCATTCTGTCCATGCAAAGAAATTCCCCAGGCTCTGCAGAAGCCACGGGGCTGCTGACGCTACCTAAAAAACACACAGCATCAGTCAAACCCCCAACTCACCAATTTGCTGGCGTGGCTCCACTATGGGCTTCAGGCAGCAATTCTCGTCTCATCTCGAGTTCCATCACCAAACGCCACCAGAAGATGTTCCCAGCAAAAAGCGATTTAATTCCAGATTTCTTCTTGGGTCACTAGGATTGCTAAGCAAGGTGCTCCCCTGCAATCCTAGGGCACAGGCCCTTCACTCCTCATGTCTACTGGCTCTCCTACAACATGTGGGGCGTGCTCCTCGCATGGCTAATAAGGAGGTTCCGACAACCACTCCAAACAAACGAGGGAGGGGGATCAAACTTCCCCCAGATCATGATTTCCCCCAAAACAGTAGTAATTCAGTCCAATAAACCCATCCAACAAAAACTGCTCATGGCACACATGTGTCGCTCAAGGCCCTTCTCCAGCCACGTCCTCTGCGCAGATCTCTCACCCCACTTTCTTCTGAAGCTCAGCAACACAAGTGGCAGCTCTTTCTGGCTCCCAGAAGGAGTAGGTCGCACCTTAAAGTTAACTTTTGGAGTTGCCGGAAAAATCAGGAAGCAGTCTACCTCGAGCTCTCTCAATTGTGCAAGAAAAGGGTTGAAAACTCTCCGTTTCTTCAGAATTCTGTTAGAATAATCCTGGAACAGATATAACCAGGAACCATCATATTTAAATTATTTTATATTCCGGTAGGCCCTCAGCATCTTCTCCCAGTCTTGATAGCTGTGAAATCGGAATATAATCTGCCGGGGAGGTTGCCCGGCTGGTGGTCACGGGGCAATGGCTCTACGTGCCCTTTCTGACTTTAACTGCCCCTTTTTCAGCTTCATGCCAAGTAAACTAGGCAGTTTCTCTGCACAAAAAAACAATATGTCCGGTACCTCCTTTCCCTCCAGGAGTCCCCGGAGCCAAATTCAGGTGCAGATGATAATTCTCCTGGTAGCCATGCTGCTCAGTTAAGTCCACTAGTTCCTTTTCCAGTTTGGAAATATGGGCCACCAACAGATCCACGGTATCCTCAACTTTGGAGATGCGATCCTCTGCCTCTGCCAACCTGTTTGCCTGCATCGCCACTTGCTCGACCATATTTTGTAGACAAGCGTCAATCTTTTGCTCTAACTTGCCCCATTTGACTTCAAGGGCCTCCATGACCTGTTCCGAGACCTCCCTTCCTAGTGCCGCAATCTCGGCCACCGACAGCAAAACTGGGCTGGCACTTCAGGTGATTTTGCCGCTGACTGTTTCTTCTGGGATTTAGCAGCCGAACATTGACCTTTCCCTGAACTGGCCACCACATATTCATCCATATTGCCACAACTCTCGACAGTTGCAATTTTGGCTGCGTTTCCGCATCAGATGCTTTTAGATTTAATATTTTTGAGCACGGTCGGGAGCTGCAGGAATCCACGTCTTTACCACTGGCTGCTCATTAGCACCCCCGGCTTCTCTGGTTCTGACAGCAAGTCAGAGCTCTCAGATTCATCAGCAGAGGAGGAAGAGCATCTTCCAGACTTGCCAGAGTCTGGAGGTGGAGAGGGCGAGCAACAATGCCTTTGTCAGTGGGTCCTTCGATGACTGGCACCAGCTCCATTAGGCCGTGGGATAGGCTCTTTACAAGGTGGCGCTGGAACCTTCCTAGAGGGGACCTAATCCTTTGCCGGATTCAGAGGAAGGTCCCTAGGGGTCAGAGTAGAGGGCTCCTTCAGGGCCTCCTTGTCTTTAAAGTATACCCACCAGGCAGCAAAAAAGGCATTAAGATCTGTGGGCGGATTCTGAGGCATGACCAGAGAAGCCGGCATCGGTGGGGTAGGATTAGAGGGCCCCAGCGTCGGTTCCTTAGGCTGTGGTAATCCAGGCAATGGGTCCACGGATGTTGGGTTAACACATGTCGTTCCCTGGGGCAAAGAGCAATCCAGCGCTGGCCTGACAGGGGTAGCAAGGCCGGGCGTCGGACCCTCAGGCATCGGCTGAGTGACGACAGTGTCAGCCAGCAACAGCGGAGGGATATGAGATGACGGCTGAGGTGTGGCCAGGGTCGATGTTGGAGTGGCCGGTGTCGACCGGACAGGCATGGGCTGGCGCCAGTCTGGTGATGCAGCCGGTGCCGGCCTAGACAGGGAAGCCTGTCCCAGGGAGCTAGCTCCTGAGCGGGGCCGAGGCATCAATCTCGCAGGGGAGGTGAACACATGCCCCTGGTGTTGCTTGGTGGCGTTGGTCCCAGACATCGGAACTGACTTAGCAGACACCTTGACTGGGACGGCAACGGGCAAAGACCCACCGCCCGAGAAGGACCCAGTTGAGCCACCTGGCTGAGAACCCACCTGCTGTAAGAGCCTGAGCTTCAGGGGCTGAGAGGCTGGGCTCACCCCTTTTATACCACAGGCGGTGGGCAGGCGTCAGGGGGTGATCCCTCATTGTATACTGCTAGCTACAAGTTTTCCATGGGGTCCTGGCACCTGCTGGCTTCAGTCCCAACGGTGTTGCCTACTGCAAGAGCCCCCTCAAAGTGAGATCCCAATTTTCTTGGCAAATCTGTCCCTGGCCCAACGCAGCAGTAAGCGAGAGCTGGGTGCGCTGGCGGGTTACTGCTCCCCTAGTGTCCAGCCATGGTGAAATCAAGGAACCACTTCCACTTATCCACAGATCAACAGCTGCCCAACACCCATCAGTGGTTTTGCAAATTTAATAACTTTCAGAATAAATTATATAAACAGGAGAGCCCTCAGACATGAGCAGCATTCTACTTTGGCTCGCTTATGGTGAAGTCATTTTAAAACTGGCAGTTATGTCTTGGATGGTGTAGAAAGGAATGCTGGGAGTCTTAGATTACTCATGGAGTCGGGCACTGTGGAAACCAGTGGAAAAATGGAGAAGGACTACAATTTCCTTGTTGCTTTGCAATTAGAAGTTTGAACACTGTAGACAATATCACTCTTCTAGTGCTTTGTGTTTCAAGGAGTTGCAGATTCCTATCCCGTTGTGGCAACAGAGCCACTGCAGATCCAACAAGTGGTTTGGAATCCTTTATTTGTAATATCTGACCAGGAAGCACATACACTAAGCTATTATAGCTTGTTTCCAGGAGTGCCCTGGGGCTGGGTTGCATGGACCTATTTTAATGGCAGGGTTCCACCAATATTTTCAACACCCTGCCCACCAGTCCCTCTGGACAGTCCGGGATCTGCAGTTTTGGGGAAAACAAGAACTCATAATATTTTTATACAGTACCTTCCTATGGCTATTAATCATAGCATCATATGGTAGTTCCATTGTCACACTTTTACCAGTGCTGCTCTCCCGAAGGAGGGTAGTTGTGGTGTCCTCCCTGGGTTTGGAAGCTTTAACTTCCCCGCTTTTCAGGTCTCTACAAAGAGATCCACACCATTCCCTAACCAGTGGAGACCATAACTTAATCCTGCTGGCTAAGGCCAGTCCCAAATTAGCTCTAAAAAAATCGACAAAAAGAAAACTACGGAACTAGGAGGTTGATCATCCTCAAACCACCCTCTGAAACTGCCAAACAGATAATGTCCCTTGTCACCGGATTTAGGGGACTTCCCCCAAATCACCTGAAAGAAAATGTTATACAGTCTCGCTTCTAAATCAAGGGGGGGTAACTTAAAAACAGAAAACACAGTACAGTAACAGTCTTAATTAGAAACAGTCTTGTTTTATTATTATTTAATTTCTGTTGTGTAAGGCAGCTGTACCTACTCCTCCAAATTTGACTCCCAACACTGTAAGTATGGTATCCGTCACCAGTATGTTCTCTACTGTGGTGCATGCCAGTTTCTCTGGGTCATCTTCAAGACGTACCCCATAACATGTTTTAATGTTCATTCTTGCTGTGGAAACCGCTGTAATATCTCTATAGCCGCCCCCCCCCAATCATGTGCCGAATTTAATAACAGATATCTGCATACGTTAAAATCTATATCTGCAAAGTTGATCCTATGCAGAAGCCAGTTATCGATTGGCGCGCCTGCTTTTCTTTAGCACAGGGTCAGTCACAAATGTGTAGAGAAGGGAATTACGTGAGCACCCCCGCTCAGCTCCTATGTTTGTCAAAATGGGTTTCCCGATCCACCCATTTATAAATGATATTACTGTAACACATTCATACAGCACCCTAATCCAGGCAATCAATTCTTCTGAGATTCCATATTTCCTCAAGCCCTGAAACAAAAAAATGCAGTAAGGCTTTCTCCCGGTTGAAGGCCAGGAAAAACCACCGAGACTTGATGACTGTATCCTCTATGAAGAACTCCCTAACAAGAAACAAGTTATCTTGAATAGTCCTATTCAGTAAGGCACATACCTGATATGGAGAGACTGCCACAGAGGCCACAGGCTGCAATCTAGCATGGAATAATTTAGATAGATTTTGACATCCTTATTTAAAATGCACGGAGGCCTCCATCTTCAGATCAATTTGTCTCCTCTTTTAAATATATAAATAAGAAAAGACTGCAACATCCCTGTGGAAGCTATGTGCTGTTCGAGAATACAGCTGTACAGAACCACTAGATCTGGGCCCAGTAAATAATCAAATCTCCTGTAAAACTCAAAAGCGGAGCCATCAGGTCCTGGTGCTGTATTTGTGCTCATTTTTTGATCGGATCTTTTTTTTTTTTTTTTGCATAAACTTTTTATTAGTTTATCTTATTAACACAATAACAAGAACAACAATTCTCACTCCAATACATACACACAAAATTATTTTCCAGGATTTGCAATTCTTTCCCATTTACGTTATTTACACTTCTCTATTTAATTCAAGTATTGCTGCTTACAACCAACTATATATATGCACAAACAGACACAAAATACAGAGAACGAAAAAAGAGGGAAGGAAAAAGAAAAAAAAAGAAAAAAAAACACATCCCCTCATTCCCCTCCCCGACCTCCATTTAATCAAAGGTTCACTTTATCTAATACACACACACACTAAGGGTTGTTTCTTTAGTACCTACTATACCACTCCTTTGTCTCCTCCTTTTACGCTTTTTATGTCAGCCATCCCTGGAATATACAGTGTTCAGCAATCTAGGACCCCTCTTACTGTCATATAGCAACCAGTGATTAGACTCCATATCTCCTTACTCCCCTAGCCCTTGCGTTCAGCTTAACACATCCTTTTCTATAGGGTTCATAGTGCGCCAAAATGGAACCCACATATTCATGAACAGGTTTACACGTCCCCTAGCATTATAGGTTATACTTTCAAGCTGTAGAGCTTCCCATGCTAGGTTCCCCCATTGTCTAAGTGTAGGTCTATCCCCAGACACCCATGTATTTAAGATACACTGTCTTGCCAGCGCTAGGAGTATTCTCAACCATCTTTCCACAACCACCCAATCCTCTTGGTTTGTGTTAACTAGGCCAAACAGCATTAGAAGCAGATCCACTCTTATACGGTAACCTTTCATATTTGACAGTTCTTCCGCCACTTCCTCCCAGAAGGACTGGAGAATCGGGCATGACCAGAATGAGTGAATGTATGTACCCAAAGCATTGCCACACCTTTGGCAAGTAGCCGATACTGCTGTGTTATATCTATTAACTGCCACTGGTAGGCTATAAAGCATATGTACAAATTTATATGCTGCTTCCTTATATTTATTGCACAACAGGAGCCCTCGGTGTATATCTTTCATTAAGGTCCACTGCTCCTCTGTTAAAGTTGTACCTAAATCCCTCTCCCACAGACATTTAGTTCTCCCTGTCATGTCTGGTAATTGGGCCCGTAAAAGAGAAGTAGCTTTTCTTATGATACCATTGGGCTCTTGTTTAGCTTGCTGCAGCAAATCTTCGAGGGTCTGGATTTGAGAACTTGGTACCCTCTGCTTCTCTATGTCCTGAATATATTTCCTCGCTTGAAAATAAACAAATGGTGAGCCGGTAAGCCCAATCCTTCTCTGAGTTCACTACATAAGTAAACCCCTTCTTTTTTACTTCTATCATTGAGGCATAGGATTCCTCCCTATACCCGGTATAAAAAAGGGATGTCCCACCAGTGGTAGTACAAACACCTCCCCCTTCTGATTCCCTATCAATTTTCTAATTTGTTCCCAACTGTCTATGACACGAGTCACTAAAATATTATAATCTTTTTTCTCCCGAAAGGCTTTTCTCCCCCCTTCGGCCAAGTAAGAGGATATCTGGACACCTTGTCCTTTCTCCCCCAGGTCTAACCAACTAGCCGCTCTAGGCCTATATACCCAGTCCTTGATAACCCTAACTTGCACTACCCAAAAATACAACTTCATGTCCTGATAGTTTAACCCTCCACCAGCTTGGTCTGCCTTCAACTTGTTTAGACTGGCCCTTGGCTTCTTCCCTTACCAAATAAATTTAGAGCATTCTTTCTCAAATTCTTTTATGTATTTCCCCATTAACCCTATAGGCAGCATCTGCAGTGGATATAACACTCTAGGTAGTACGTTCATCTTAAGTAAATTAATACGTCCCAGCCATGAAATGGGTAGGGTCCTCCATCTACCCAAGTCCTCTCTCACTGATCTCAATAATGGGCTGTAGTTTAGTTTATATAATGATCGGAGGTCTCTCCCTATTTTTACACCCAAATAGGTGAAGCAGGATCCTACCTTGCGTAGGCCCCACGTATTGTCTCCATTATCCACTTCCTTTCCTAGAAACATAATCTCAGATTTTCCCAGATTCAATTTATATCCAAAAAACATGGCAAATTGTGAGATGACTTCTAGTAAAGCTGGCGTGGACTGAGAGGTTCTCATAATGTATAATATCATATCATCAGCATACAGCGTAATCTTGTGCTGCATTCCACTTTTCCCTTCCACCCCTTGTATTCTTGGATCCTCTCTAATAGCCATGGCCAATGGTTCCACAGCCATTGCAAATAGCAGAGGAGATAAAGGGCATACCTGCCTTGTTCCCCTATATAGTGCGAATTGCTCTGATAGGGTCCCACTGACCAACACTGCAGCTTTAGGCGATCGATACAGTGCCTCAACCATTCTTATATAGTCCTCCCCCAAACCAAACCGATCCAATATTTCAAATAAGTATGGCCATTCAATCCTATCAAACGCTTTTTCAGCATCCATAGACAACACGGCCACTCCCCCCATCGGTTAGATTGCTTTAAAACACTGAGGACTTTTCTGATGTTATGATATGAATGTCTTCCCTTTATAAATCCAGTTTGATCCAGATAGATCAGTTCAGGAAGTATGCCCTCCAATCTGGTGACTAAAATTTTAGCATATATTTTGGCGTTGCAGTTTAAAAGGGATATGGGTCTATATGATGCACACTCCATTATATCTTTATTTGGTTTGGGGATCACACACACCATAGCATTGCCACACGTCTTAGGCAATTCCCCGCTCTCCCTTTCCTCTTTAAACAGTTCCCACATAACTTCTTTTACATCCTCCTTTAATATCATATTGTATTCTGCAGGCAGCCCATCAGGACCACAGGCTTTCCCAGACTTCAGAGCACTGATGGCTAGTATAATTTCTTCCTTGGTAATCTCCTGACCTAATATTTTTTGTTGATGTTTTGTTATTTGGGGCAACTGATGTCTTCTAAGAAAATCTTGCATACAGCCCTCCTTTCCTCCTCCATCTGCCCTGTATAGGGCCTCATAATATTCTCTAAATATCCCTCTTATCTCCTCGTATTTAGTAACAACCTGCCCCCTCCCAATTTTAATATTCATAATATGTGCTGTGCCTTTTCTACATTTTGCCAAATTAACCATCAGTGGAACTGGTTTGTTTCCCATTCATATATCTTGTGTTTCAAGTAGTATAACTTCGTTCGGGCTTCATCTAACAATAGGGTGTTTAATGTTTGTCTAGCTGTCACCAACGCCTGTCACATTTCCTAGCCCCCCTCTCCTCTTGCCACCTTCCCCTCTAATACCCTCAGCTTCTGTTGGAGGTCTTTCTGCTTTTCCAGTTTACTCTTTTTATACTTAGCCATAAAGCCTATAATTGCCCCTCTCATATAAGCTTTGCCAGCATCCCACAATATTTGTTTGGAAGAGGCAGTCAGTGCGTTGATGTCCAGAAAAAAATTAAATTGCTCCTTCAGGTAATCCTGGAATTCCTGTGCACCTAACGTGTACGCAGGTAATCTCCATGTCTGTGCTTCCCCCCCTTTCACTTGGGAGTTGAAAGGAGGCTGTTATACCTGCATGATCTGAAATTTGTATAGGCCCATGTACCGCCCTCCTCAACTTTTCATACCAGCTCAGTGCCACATATATATGATCTATTCTCGACCATGTTTTATGTGGATTGGAGTAAAAAGTAAACTCCTTCTCTTGTGGGTACGTCGTTCGCCAGACATCTACCATATTCAACTCTGCCACTCCCTCCCTCCATTTCCTAATGCATGGGTCCCTGCGTCCTTTCCCCTCTGAGAGGTCCAGGACTGCATCTGGCGTACAGTTAAAATCCCCTTCCATAATTAAGCTTTCAAATTTTTCTTTTACTAGTATAGCTAGGATACTACTGAAAAATTCCAGGTCCAGATTTGTTGGCGCATAAATACTCCCAAATGTGATCTGCACGCCATGGAGACTCCAAGATACAAAAACATACCTGCCATCTCTTGGGTCCATGATTACTTTTGTAACTTGCAGGGCAAATTTTTATGCATCTGGACCGCCACCCCCTGTTTGCGAGAATTAAAGGAAGATGAGCAACAGGCCCCTACCCAACCCCTTCGAAGTTTTGCGTGCTCCATCGACATCAGATATGTTTCCTGCAATAGGGCTATCTGCACCTGTGCCCTTTGTAAAGCTTTCAGGATGGCACTCCTCTTAACTGGGGAGGAGAAGCCCAGCACATTCCAAGATTGTACAACTTGCTCATTCCGTACCATTATTTCTCTGCATTTTTTCCCTTCTCATCCTCCCTGGCATCATCAGGTTATTCCCTACCATTAGTAATAGCTCATTTTTCGACGTGAACCTTTTATCCATAACATCCACCACAAAAGAAACCATATAGGTAACATTTAGTTTACAGTAAAACAATTCACATTTAATCCCTTTTGTGAACCCAAAGTACTCATATCTCTACCCCCATACCCTTGTCTCCCCCCTTACCTCCCCCTTCCAGCATTAATCACACTTCTAGTCCCTGATCTCATCACCCTATTCCAACATAACCCGCGTCTCCCCTCCCCTAGCCCTCTTTTGCCTCGCTTGCCATCTTCTATCATGGCTACGTGACCCGCTATCTGCTATCTGAGCAGCTACCTCCCCTCACCCCTCTCCGAGACCATTCTATGTAAAAAAAGATCCAAACCCACCTCAATACTACATCGTGTATTAACATTTACAAAAGAAATCCCAAACAGGGTAACTAACATAGAACTGCTTCATTTAGAATCTCAGCAAAACGAGCCGACTCTCTGACGTCCCCAACTGCGGCTGCCACATACCCCCTGGTGCCGTTTGGCAACCCTTATAGTCCGATTATCTGAAAATCCTCATTTTGTGGCTGGCCCAGTTGGAGGTCAGCAGAGCAGGCATGGTGAGAAATTACATCGCTGAGCCCAGGCACAAACACCCCGGCCTACCTTGCAGGAAGCACTCCTGTATGTTTCTCCACGCTGCGCAGTCATTTCTCTTCAGTGCTCCCATTACTACAGCTGAGGCTCCTTTCAGATCACCACTCGGCCGAAAAAGCAAGTAGACACATCCGCAGCTCTCCGGAGTCCACTTAACTTTAAAATCTAAAATCTAACATAGCTTAAACAAAGGGTATTACCCCAAGTCAGAAAACTGCAAGTGTCTCTAGTCCCATTAACACTGCCCGTTGCATCCACCTCCAACCTCAGCCTATTTTCTTCTTGAGCTCAGTGATGAAGACGTTCGCTTTCTCCACCTCCCAGAAAGAGAATACAGCTCCTTCGTGCTTTATTTTTAGGGTGGCTGGATAAATCATGAAGTGTTTCACCCACATCTCTCTTAATTGGGCCATCGCAGCGAAGAATGCACGTCACTTCTTAAGCAGCCTGGCCGAGTAATCCTGTGTTACATGGACTCGTGCCCCATTTATTTCAACTGGTTGATTGAGCCTGAAAGTTCTGATTACTGCTTCCCGATCCTGAAAGTTGTGGCATCTGATCACAGTACTTCGGGGAGGCTGGCCCGGTTCTGGTTTTGGCATTACAGCCCGGTGCACTCTTTCGATCTTGTGCTTTCCCCCTTTCGGCTGCAGTTTCAAAATGTTTGGCAGTTGCTCTGCACAGAATCTTAACATATCTATACCTTCTTGACCTTCAGGGAGCCCTCGCAGGCACGGGTTAGTACGTAGATAGTAATTCTCTTGATAATCGGGGGCCTCCCTGAGGTCTTCCAGCTCCCTCTCTAGAGCGGTTACTTTCTCAGGCAACGGCTGCACCGTGTCTTCCAATCTGGACGTGCACTCCTCTATCTCCATCAGTCTTTCACCATGTGCCGCTGTTCTTTCAGCGATTTCCTGCAGCTTAGCCTCAATTTTATTTTCCAACTTCTCTAGGGGCGGGTTTAAGGCAGCTAGGACCTGTGTGGTCACCTTGCACTTCAGTACTGTCGGCTCTGCCGCCGCGAAGGATATGGGGCCTGCTGTTTCCGATGTAGGCCCAGTCAGTTGCTTCTTCGGGTTTTTCCCCGCATTTCTCGCGGGTTTTCCCAGTATGTTAGTTAGGTATTCATTCATCATTATGCAGCTGTATCCTACTGAGTACTTATACTTGGCGCTTTGGCGCTTTATCTCAAAAAAACAGTTTCTTTTGGTCTCTGGGTTGTGGAGCTCGAGGAGATCATGTCTTGCTTCTTAGCTGCTCATTAGCGCTCCCCTGATGGGATATTTAACTTCCTCCAGACAAACGGGTAAAACTATTTAGGCCACAAAGCTATCAGATCTGTGGTACAGTTACATCTCAAAAAAAAAAAAAAAAACTAGTCCGCATTGTGCCTAGGTGGTACCCCACCAAAATTCTTCTTTGCCCAATTTTCTACGCCCTGTAGAATACCCATGGGATCAGTCTGTACTACCCCACTCTTCATTTGTTACAGTTTAAATAATCTGGTGATATATCCTATCTTCCCACCTTTTAAAAAGGGTCTAGTGTAGTTCATAATTCGGGGATTTCCCCATCATACTGTAGGAACTGCTGTGCGTAATTTTCCTATTCCGCCGGAACAGAATTTTGCAGAACTTTTGAAATTCCGCTGAAATGCCACCGAAATTTCGTCAGAAACAGAATGGCGGAATTCTGCAGCAGAAAAATGCGAAATCAGTTTTCTGCAATAGAATTCTGCGGATCTTAATATTTTCCACAGAAATGGTTGTGGAAAGATTTTCCTTGGAAAAATGCTATTTTGCTGAATCACAACTGGTGGAATTCTGCAGAAGAACCAGCGAACGCCAGCAGAATTTCCTCTAACGGAATGGTCATTCCAAGCTAATTCCGCTGGCAGAATTCCACATTCCACACAGCACTAACTGTAGACCTTTCATTTGGTTTTTAATCCCTGTAACAGTATTATTACTGACCTGCTTCCTAGTAGCTTGTCGTGATATAAGGTATTGTAGCTTTTTTCGGAGACCCACATATTTAAAATATTCCACTTGTTTTTGAGTTTTACTAAGTGATATAAAAGTATTTTTCAGTTGTTTTATAGTGTCCTCCCACCATTTCATAACACTGTCAAAAGCACATAAAACAGTCTGTTGTGCAAGATGTTTCTATGATTTTTTGTGTGCAAGATACTGCATGTTTGATTTTTTCTGACACCCTTGTTTCATCCAGCAAGTTATTATTTAACCACCAGAACTTCAATGATATTGCTATACACTGTAAGTATCAAATGATCAGATGTTTCTACAGCTCTTATAGTGGACAAGATTATAGACACTGTATCAGAAATAAAACAAAACGACTTCTGGTGGGTGCACCGACCTAATGGCAGCCTGATCTAGATGCTCCATCCTGCCATTTAACAAATCGATCATAATCCTCGACTCAGCCGACACTTCCAACCTTCAAGGAAACAGAAGACGCAACGGAGATGTCCTCCAGACACAAATCTAAGGATAAATCCAGCTCCCAAAGCACCAAACAAAGTAAAACTCTGCTGGATTATGCACAGCCCAGCCTATACGACCATGCTGCAACACTCACCAATCTTAGAGGAGCCCGATGAGCAGGAGTGCATGATTACATCCAAGCAGCTATGCACAATGCTCCAGCGTATGAGTGCTACGCTGGAAAGACTGGAAACAAAGGCCACAGAGGACTGCCAAAAACTTGAGCTTATGGTCCAAAAGACGGACCACCTCGAAAGGGGCCTTAATGAATACTCAACTACAACGGAGGTTCACAATGCCGCCCTGCTAGACTTACATCGTAGAGAGCAACAACTGGAGGTGAGACTGGAAGAATTGGAGAATCAGAGCAGACGCAACAATGTCCGTATTCATGGACTACCTGAAGAGACCAAATCGGGTCCAGTGCCAGCCTTTTTAGAAACTTTTCTCCCTGAAATACTGGGGTGGCCGGTAGAAAAACCACTTAATATCATTCGGGCACACAGATCACTGGTGCCCAAACCTAAAAACCCCAAAGCAAGACCGCGTTCCCTGGTGATGGCGTTTCTTGATTTCCGCACTAAGGAGGAGGAGATCCTGAAGTTAGCTTGGTCCAAGAAAGAGGTGCTGTTCGGGGATGCCTGGCTCTTCTTCGAACAAGACTACACCCCCCAATTGCCTGCCCAGCGCAGAAAGGTGTTTCCTGTGGTATGCCTCCAACAAAAAGGATGAAAGCGTTCGTCGAATATCCAGCCAAATTAAAGATTTCTACAAAACATGGAGTAAAAAGATTTCCTGACCTGATGGCAGCCCAATCTTTTCTGTCCTCTGTGAATACAGAAATCCCTTTGGACCCAAGGCAGCAGCAAAGAACGATTGACTGAGAAGGCCTGGCACATTGTGGGACCAAAAGAAAACATCTCCAAAATCAGCCGATCACTTCCGGCGGGTGGGACTCACCCAACATACGCAGAGAAGTAAACAATCCATCACCTTCAGGCCCTACTGGATCTAGTGGTGCAGAAGAACTTTCATCGGGGCAGAACACTCTGGCGAACAAATCGCTGACCTGAAGAGATTCTCCATGAACTCTTTCTCAGGCAACTAACAGTGATAGATAGTGAGTGACTCTTTTGAAAGGCAGGCTCATGCTCTCTTGACTTGCTGCTGTTGATACAGCAGCATCCGCATGATGGCTGACTGCAATAAATGCTCATTTAATTTCCCTCTTCCAATTAACGGGATGAGGGATCCGAGGTTATATACAGGGTGGAAAGACGGTTTGCTCCTTCTGAACTGAAGGAAGGGTGGGGGTGGCGGCCTGGTCCCACGGCCTGTGCACTTGCTCCCGGGGGGGGGACGCTGCAAGATCGGACAGTCTTCTGGATAAGGCAACCAGCGCTAGGGGTGCTAGCGCAGCTAAGGGGTGTCAAAATGGAGGAGACTACCCGCACCATGGTTAAGCTTCTGGTAGCCTCAGTGATTAGGTTGTGGCATAACAATGCTGACACTAATGGCAGGCTGCTACCTAAATGTTTGGTCAGGGAGAGCTTTTGATACATATATAACCCAGAGGCCAGTTTGGTGGGCCGTTTGGAGAGATTACTGGCGAGGGGTTAGATTAAAATCCAGCTCTTAAAGTGGAAGCATGTCTCCCTAAACTCCTGATCAGCCCTGAACCAGGGCAGTGGGTATGACAGATACGCCGTGGAACATTAACCCTTGCTGCCAAATGTACTACCTTTCGGTTACCCAGGGACCCGGCTAGGCTGGTGTCTGGATGGGAAGAAATATACTGTCCTTGATCTCGGCAGTGTCCCCTTCTCCTCATAACCTGTGTTATGCAGGTGGGGAGGAGGCATTGAGCTGTGACCCAATAACCCATGCAGTTTTTGGGAAAACAAAGGGAGTAACCTGGTTATACTTAGACTTTATATACAGCATCCCTGCTAAGGGAGACCAACTTCCCTTTTGAATAAAGTACACTGAGGGAGCTAAGGAATTAACTATGTGATGCACTGTGTATCATGGTGAGACTGGATATTTTATCTCACGTACCTAGTATAGACAGTCTCGCATACTACTGTCCAGTATTAGTCGGTACGGTGCTACAATCTTGCCCTTCTGGCAGTCAGACAGTTTTGCTTTCTGAGCCAGATGGAGAGCCCAGTGAGTTGGGGCCCTCCAACCATGCCTCTAAAAAGTTGGATTACTTACAGAGGGTGGTAAGAGGGTATTTACACTTTGAAGATTACAATGTTATGTTGGGTCATACAGATTTTCCAGTTCTGGTTCTGTTGTAAAGTTTGCTTATTTAGATATTTGTACTTATGGTTGTACACGATGCACGAGAAAATAGAAAGACTGGACCTATGGTGGCACTCCTCCTTCTCCCCCATATTAGTAGATGGCATCAGACTCTCTCCTCTAAAGATGGATGATCTCCAGATAGTCTCACTGAATGTGAGAGGGATAAACTGCCCTGTAAAATGGGCCAACATATTGCAGGACCTACACAGGAGGTGGGCGATGATAGCCTTTTTGCAAAAGACCCACCTGACCGCTGATGAGCACCTGAAGCTAAAACATTCATGGGTAGGGAGTGTATATGCTTCCCATTTTGAAACTAATCCACATCGTAGAGGAGTAGCGATCTTAGTTAAAATAAATGCGCCTTTGGTAGTTTCGAGGGTAAGAACGGATCCAGAGGGTCGCTTTGTCCAGGTTTGGGGATGCTAAAGGGGTCAGCCTTGCATACTGGTGAACATCTGTGCACCAAATGACGAATCTTCCCGATTGGCCTTCATTGAAAAAATTATTAAAGAAACCGTCTCCGATCCATCTAGTATGGTGATCATCTAGAAGACTTCAATGAAGTCATGCATCCAGGGGTGGATAGAACGGGGTGGAATCGAGGAGGACCTCGAGAACGGGAAAGCTTATTCTTAGACTGAACCAGGAACTGGGTCAGTCCGAATGTTGGCGGTTTCTGCACCCACGGGAGAGAGACTACACATACTACTCACCCCGCCATGGGGGTTACTCCAGAACAGACTACTTTTTGGTGTCCTCCAACTGGTTACAGAAGGTAGAGAGGTGTGAAATAGGTCCTATTACCATATCCGACCACGCTTCAGTGACCCTTAAATTACTCACAACCAATATTCCCTCACAATCCTGCTGGAGACTTAATGGGAGTCTCTTTAATAGGGAAGATTTTCAGGAACTAACTAAAGAGATAATCCAACAATTTGAAAAAGAGAACCACGGGGGAAAACAACAGGTGGTATTAGATGGGACACCCTTAAGTGCTGCCTTAGGGGCGAAATAATTAAATACTCAGCTAGACTTAAAAAAAGAGTGTGTACATCAGAGAGTAGAATTAGAGCACGCTTACAAGACGAGGGAGGGGCACCAGCTACCATCTCCCCGAAGGAAATTCTACAAAGATTTAAAACATTTTATACCAGACTATACGAGTCTGAGACTGTCCAGGGACATCAGGATGCAGTGCAGTCATTTTTAGATAGCCTCCCAATCCCTACTTTAGCAAATTCAGCTACACAGGCACTTAATGCACCTATCTCCACTCAAGAAATCCGGGCTAAAATTAAAGAACTAAAAAATGGTAAGGCTCTGGGTTTGGACGGATTTCCGACTGAATTCTGCAAGGGGTTCTTCACCTCTCCTCCCAGAGCATTTGGTGAGATCTTAATAAATAAAAACCCTATTCCGCCCTCTTGGAATTTGGCTCAGATCTCAGTGCTCCCCTAACCAGACAAAAACCCAGAGCTCTGTAGCTCATATCGTCCAATATCCCTATTGCCTGTAAACTTAACAGGGATCTTGGCAGACAGGTTGCAAAATTGTATTTTTACCCTGATCCACCACAATCAAAACAGGGTTTATTTCTGGGAGATTTCTCCAAGATAACATTCGGCGTCTACTAAACATTATCACTAACCAGAGAGGCTCCACTTCATTGCAGTTGGTGATTAGTATGGAGGCAGAGAAGGCTTTTGACAGGGTGGACTGGCACTTTATGTTGTCCACCCTGTCAAAATTTGGGTTGGGGGATCATTCTGTCTCAGCTATAACTGCACTATACCACAAACCGGAGGCGCAGATTAAGGTGAACGGCCTCCTTTCAGACCGTATACCTCTCCAGAGGGGCACCAGGTAAGGCTGCCCCCTTTCTCCTCTGCTCTTTGCCCTATCATTAGAACCCCTAGCTATTTGGATACAAAACAATCCACAAATCAAAGGAATCTGGGCGGGAGGGATTGAACAAAAGGTGGCACTCTATGCAGACAATTCAATATTTTTTTTTTTAAAAGACCCTCAAACTTCATTACCCCATTTATTGGAGTCCCTAAAGAAATGTGGCTCTCTGGCAGGTTATAAAATTAACCTGTCCAAATTGGAGGCAGTGGTTCTGAGCGGTGTTCTTCCTAGACACCTTAGGGATACTTTCCCCTTTGTGTGGGCCAGGAGGGGTACCTTTAGGTACCTTGGAATCCAGATCTCAGTAGATACATCAAAATTTTTTCGAAATAACTTTCTTAAGCTAGATCATAGCTTACAAGCAGACTTTGCCCGCTGGAAACTATTACCTCTTACCCTATATGGAAGAATTCAGGTTGTAAAAATGAATGTGGTATCTAGATTGTTATTTTTATTTCAGACACTTCCCATCTCTATTCCACTTCACTTCTGGGTTAAGCTGTCTAAGAACATCTCTAAATTCATTTGGGCAGGACAGCGTCCTAGAATTTTCCTGGGCACCTTGATGAAAACAAGGGAGGGAGGAAGGAGGTCTAGGCCTCCCTCATATGTATCATTATTATCTTGCGGCTCAGGGTGCGCAACTAATCACCTGGGCAAAGCAGCGTATCAACTCTGGTTGGTATCTTATTGAATCTGAGGCGGTCAGAAATCATAGGATACAGACACTTCCTACAAGTCCTACAAGTTCCCAGACATGGCGCTCCATCTCCAACCCATGGGTAAAACATTCATTACCCATTCTCATTAAGTTGCGCAAATTAAAATATACTCCAAACACCTTGGGCCCACTCTCCTTGGTCCACCACCTGGATGACTTCATCCCCCCTACATCAGATACAGGATACGCATATTGGGAGCTTAAAGGCCTAACTACCTTTAGGCAGATGATTGATAGCACGGGATGTCTCCCCTTTGCTACCCTTAAAGAAAGCTTCTCACTTCATCGAGAAGATTTCTATAGATTTCTTCAAGCCCAACACTTTATTAACACCGGTAACAACCTCCAGAAGGTTAGGAGAGAGTTAGCAAGTTTGGAGACCTACAGGTAGGACTATTAAAATTAGGAATAAACTGAGATATTTATCTATCCTTTATGGAGTCCTCAATTCCCAACCGGGGGCACAGATGCTAGAGGAGGTCAGACAGAGATGGGTAGCGGAAGCAGAGGAGGATATCTCAAGGGAAGATTGGGCCCATAGACTTCGAAGGGGCTGGCAGGTGACATCAGCAACTGCTTGGAGGGAATTTAACTGGAAAGTCCTGATTCATTTTTTTTAGGACTCCAGTGATTACCAGACATTTTAATCCACAGGCCTCATCAGAGTGCTGGCGTCTGTGTGGGGAAAGTAGAGGCACACATCACCATATATTTTGGGGGTGTGAGAAGTTGGGGAGGTTCTGGCACTCTATTCATGAAATCCTGGAACAAACAGGGAGTATCTCCATCCCCTTCACTTATCAAGATTTAATCCTGGGCCTCCCCACTTTATCGGCTAAACAACAGAAAAGAGTAGAATTATGTCAGATATTAAGGGTTGCAGCCCTGAAATGTATTACCACTAAGTGGTTGGTCCCCGACACCCCAGCCATATCTCAATGGGTGTCTAAGGTAGAAGAAACAGAACGTTTAGAGAACATTACCCATACCATACATTCAAGGAAAGAAAAGTTTCTGGAACTTTGGAGGCCCTGGCGGGCATGGAGGGAGGCCTGGAGGGGAGAGGGGGAGATGGGGAGAGAAGGGGAACCTGGACCATCGAATAGGTAGGAGTTTTTGGGAGGGGATGGCTTCATTGGGTCCTTGGGAGAGAGGGAGTAGAGTGTCCGCAGTTTGATGTCTCTGTGTGCATCTTATAAGTGGAAGGGTCACTGTGTATATGTGTACATGTTTGGTTTACTTTTTTAGTATAATAGTCATTACCCGTTTATTTTTGGTTTTCTCTTTCCTCTCAAAATGTGATATTTGTAGCTTGAGCTAAGCTTGAAGAACATTATAATATCTTTGGGACTGGGATAAAGATTCTGGTAGCACTGCAATGAACTGTACCCATCTTCTGGAAGCCTTAGGCTTCAAGCGGTGTATACCTTTCCTTCAGTTTCATATAGAGTCTCTAGACCAACCTTAAAATATGAGAGGCAATATTCATGTTGTGTAGAAGTTGTTGAAATATACATTGTGTAATATTAGAAAACATTTGATCTATAATGGTACAATACTTGTAACTTCCTTGTTGAAGACTGATCAGGTTGTACTGTATTTTTAAGATGTCAATAAAATGGATGAAGTTTCAGAAAAAGAAATAAAAAAAAAAAACTATCTATCCGTGTAGCCAAGTTATTAGGAACCTAGGCAGAACCACCCTGCGGGTGGAGTGACCTGTATGTGTTCTGTAAACTAGCTGTTTTTACCATGTCCATCAAAAATGAGTATCACAGTGAGTTTTATTGGAGGTTCTTGAGGGTTCTTTAAGGAGCATCCCACAGGTAAAATCCTCACCCATAATTACTGTCTTGTTAAAGCACGACAAAAGATCTAATATCTCAAAGTAACTCAATCCTGGATGATTTTGTTTGCAGTGCATAAACATGCAAAAATCTAAAGCTGGCACCACGATAATCAGCATCAATCATTAATCTCCTCCCTTGAGAGATCTCAGCAATGCATTTTACTGCCAGAACCAACCCCACAAAACAAAATTCCCACCCCATCACAAGTGCCTGTCCCTTGGAACTCTGGCTGCCATTTTTTCAGCCTCGTGTCACCCTGGATAGGTGTGGCAGGCTGTTCTCCCTTCTCAGGGTCCTCAGGTAATGGGACTGAGGCCAGCCTGCTGGCACAGTGCCACTCGAGTCACCAACTGCCTGGGTTCAGAAATGAGCCTGGGACATTGGAGGGCTGACACGGAGGGTCGAGTATCCAATGAACTGCTCTCCTCCTCTTGGGGGAAAGTTATCGTCAGTGTTGTGTAGCCCCTTGCCCGGCCAGGGTCTTTGGGAGTGAGGCATCACCTGGGGCGGAGAGCGGGTCAGAGCCTGTGTGTGTGTGTTGACTGATGGGGGATGGCCGAGCATAAAGATAAAGCACAGTGAATAAAAAAATTAAAAAAAAAGTAATGGACTTGCTCCTGCATTCGCTCCACCATCTGAGTGTGACCTAGTGGTGTCTTGGGGGAAGAACACAATCTGACACTTCCTCCTCAGATCTGATCTCCTCAGGAACATTTTACTAACCCTTGGCTGCAGATCTCCTAATGGACTCTTGCTGTTGATCCCTCGAGACGATCCAGTCCTGATCGATTAAACTCTCCCTGTTGTGTGAGGCCCAGGGGCACTGATGAAAAGAGTGCCCCTCTCCCTCACACATGTTGCAGCAGAATAGATTTGGACATTACAGACCTTTATGCCTCTATTCAAAACAAAGGTTCCATTTGGGCTTGTTGTAGACCGCACTTAAGTGTGATCTTTCCCAACACTGGTGACAGAACTTTGGCTGGCCTGCATAAAACATGGGCCTTTGTCTTTTACAAACTAGGAGTCACTGGGAAGATATTGTATCCCTGTGTTTGCATTGTGCAGCCTGACTTTTACTCTCCATCCTCCAGTCCAAATCAGTTCAAATTCTAAAACAGGAAGTGGCCTAAGATTTCACACTTCTGCTGAAACCATGGACACTGCTAGGGGAGGAAGGAGGAGGAGGGCGGGCTCCAGGAGGGCGCAGGAGAGGGAACAGGAGGAGACTGCATAAGGGACGGTACTCGGGAAGAAAAGGGGAAGAGGTACAATGCTGGTGCTGGGGGCAAGAAGGTCATTGCTGAGGTGACGGAGGAGCCCAGGGCAGATGGGGGAAAGGTGAAGGATAGCAAGCAAGCAGTGACGGGGGAAGGGATAGACTGGGGTTGAAAGGGGGAGAACCGCTGGAGTGAACGGTACAACTTCTAATATGGGGGACTCTAGAAATGGGAACCTGGGTATTAGGGTGGGGATGAGAGCAAGGAAAGAGGAAGGGGTGTATTGGTATTGAGGGACTCCATACTTCAGGGGATCAGATGGGGCAGCAAGGGGGAATGGAAAGTCCCACATGGGTGGAGTCCATATCAGGGTTAATGGCAGACAGGGCAGTCAATTCTAATGTGCGCAAGGGGGGTAGAAGGAAACCGCATATAGTGGTGCATGTGGGGACGAATGATCTAGTAAGAGAGACGGTGGAGGTACTGAGGGAGAGGTTTGAGGGTGTGGGAAGACTGTGCAAGGTGACAGGGGAGTCGGTGGCCTTCTCAGAGGTGATCCCAGTACCCTGTGCAACTACAGCGAGGAAAGGGAGGATTGGAGAGTTCAACACATGGTTGGGGGAGTGGTGCCAATCCAAGGGGTATGGGGTAGTGGGTGGATGGGGCAGAACCTGGGACAATAATGATCTATATTGCAGGGGATAGGCTGCACTTTAGTGGGGAAGAGGGTATTAAAGCAGATGTTAGATGGGTATGTAGCAACAAAGGTGGATTTAAACTAGGTGGGGGATGGCGACTGGACAGCTAGTAGGCGGGGAGCCCGAAGAGAGGAGCCAAACGAGCTTACCCACCAAGCTAGCAGGGAAGGATTCAGGGAAGCTGCACAGTGGGGGAAAAGGAGGGAGGAGAAGCACGGAAAGGAAGGGAAGGGGACAGGATGGAGTTTGGTCTCACTGAATGTGAGAAGCTTAGGAAACAAATCAGCTGAGTTACAAGCGCTATTGGCAATGAGGAGGGTGGATATTGCAGCCATCACGGAAACGTGGGCCACCGAGTACTGGGACTGTGATCTGACAATCCCAGGGTATAAACTGTACAGGAAGGACTGTGGGGAGGGGCAATCTATGTGAGGACAGGATCAAATGTACAAGGGAAGAGGGAAGGAAAGGAGAGAGGTATTTGGATGCAGCTTCTGGACTCCAAGGGTAGGAAGCTTGGTTATTCCCCCCAGATGCTGTATCAAAATACAAGGGATGCATGGAAATATGTTTTATAAACTCTGATTAAGGTGTATTTTACCCCACTGGTAAGTGTATCAAATTGTACTGTCTCTTATACAGAAAGTATACTGATGTACTTCATTATAAAAGAATAAAAATAAAGTATATATAAAAAAAAAAAAGGTAGGAAGATGAGGTTCAGGGTGGTGTACAGGCCACTGTCCAAGGCAGAGAAGCTGGACAGGGAGTTAGCAGAACAAATCAGGAGGGGATGTAGTAAGGGGAACGTGGTCATTATGGGGGACTTCAATCTGCTGGGGGTTGACTGGAGCAGTCGGTCACCTCCAGTGCTAGGGAGCAGGTGCTGCTGGATGCGATCCAGGAGGGACTCCTGACACAGCTGGTCACTGGACCTACTAGGCTAAGTAACATGCTAGATCTGGTACTGTCGAATGGTGAGGCAGTGAGGGAAATAAAGGGCTGAGGACCCACTAGCTGACAGTGATCACCTAACGGTGTGGTTCACTATTATAATGAGCAGGAAGTCAGGGGGCTCACTAACAAAGGCGGTGGACTTCAGGAGGATGCAGGAAATACTGAAAGGGAAACTTGAGGGCATAAGGCCAGGGATGGAAGCGGAGCAGAAATGGAACATTATTAAACAGGGGATTACAGAGGCGACGGAAGCTTGCACCAAGTTACAGAGTAAGAGAAGCAGGGCAAGGAAACCATGCTGGTTGAACAGCGAGGTGAAGGAGGGGGTGAGAGCAGAGAGAGCTGCATACCAGAGGTTCAGAAGGATGGGGAAGGAGGAGGACAGGGAGAAATATGCAAGATAGTCCAAGGAAGTGACCAGAGGGTGAGGAAAGCTAAAGCCTCAAGGGCACTAAGGTTAGCACAGAGAATTAAGGAGAGGGAGAAAGACTTTTTCAGATATGTCAGAGAGAAAAGGAAATGCAGGGTAACTTTGTGAGGATAAAGAGGGGTGGGGAGTGGGCGGAAAAGGGAGAGGAACAAGCGGAAGCACTAAATGAATACTTTTGCTCAGTGTTCACGCAGGAGAAGGGGGGAACCACTACCACCTTGGACTGGGAGGGGGGGGGTGGATGGAATGATTGAGGGAAGCAGAGTATTAGAGGGACTGAGGGCGCCAACAGTGGACAAGGCACCACGACTGGATGGCATCCATCCTAGGCTGCTGAGGGAAATGGTGGAGGTGCTGGCGGAACCGCTGGTGAATCTGTTCAGCACACCCCTGGATATGGGATGTGTGCCTCAGGACTGGAGGATGGCCCATGTGGTGCCAATACACAAGAGCAGCCCAAGGGATGAACCGGGCAATTATCGGCTGATCAGTCTCACTTCCATAGTGGGCAAACTTATGGAGACGATGCTGAAGGAGAGGCTGGTGTCATTTCCAGAGGACAATTACCTCCAGGATGTGAGGCAGCATGGGTTCATATTGGGGAAGTCCTGTCAAACTAACCTAATACAATATTACGACTGGGTAACGAGAGCTGGATAGGGCCATATAGTGGATGTCCTCTACTTGGATTTCAGCAAGGCCTTTGATTCAGTATCTCACGGGTGGCTTGGGGGAAAGCTAACTGGCGTGGGAGTGGGTGTGAAGATGGCAAACTGGATTACAAACTGGCTGCATGGGAGGTTACAACGGGTGGTGCTGGTGATGGTGGTGGTGGGGAATTCTCAACACCTAGACCAGTGATGAGCAGGGTGTCGCAGGGCATGGTGCTGGACCCAGTGCTATTTGGGCTCTTCATCTTAGACATCGTGCACAGTGCGGTGAGCAGGGCAAGTCTGTTCATAAACGATACCAAAATGGGTGCAGCAGTGGACGAGGAGGAGGGATGGAAACAACTGCAGGGGACCTAATCAAACTGGAGGAGCGGTCAGAGAGGTGGCAGATGGGGTTCAATGCGAAGAAATGTAAGGTTATGCACTTCAGGGCAAAGAACCCAAGGAGAGAATACTGATTGGGGGGGGGGGGTGAATCTGGAGATCACTGAGGAGAGGGACCTAGGGGTGATGGTAACAGGGAGCATGAGCAATTCTGCCCAATGCAGGAAAGCGGCAGTGAAGACGAACAAGATGCTGGGGTGTACAGCGGTTCTCATCCAGGTGGAGGGAGGTGATCTTTCCCCTCTACCGGTCACTAGTCAGGCCGCACTCGGAGTACTGTGTGCAGTTCTGGAGGCCATACCTGAGGCACGATATCAAGCTACTAGAAGGAGTGCAGCGGAGGGTAACAAGGATGACACAAGGAATGAAGGGGAGAGACCATGAGAACAGACTGGAGGAGCTGAACATGTACACCCTGGAGGAGATGAGGGATAGGGGGATGTGATCCAAACTTTCAAGTATCTGCGGGGAATCAACAAGGATGGAGCCAATGGGGTTTTTAAACTGAGGAAGGGAAGGGACACTAGAGGGTATGGGCTAAGACTAGAGGGGAGAAGATTTAGGAGGGAAATTAGGAGGCACTACTTCACTGAGAGAGAGTGGTGTTGAAGTGGAAAGCCCTACCAGAGAGGGTGATATCATGTAAAACTGTGGGTAGCTTTAAAAAGGCATGGGATAGAGAACAGGGGAGAGTACGGGTGGTTGAGGTTGAGAACAGCCAAGGGCGGACAAAGGGAGGGGTGGGGCAACTTAGGGCCACTAGCTGCACACTCGAGCAGGCGTTGATAGACCAGGATGTCTGTTTCTGCTGGCACATTCATATGTTCATATATAAACCAACAGGTGATACCAGTGATATCTACTCCCTCATTACAAAACAGAATCATAAAGGTGTTAACTGTCAGCTTAGTGAGGGGGATAGCAGCAAAGGGAGCCTGCACAGCAGTGTCCTTTAACTTCTTGTGTTTGTCCTAGAATCTATGGAGTGACTCTGCCATTTTAAAACTTACATCACAGGCCTCTTCCCCAGAACCATGTATCAAAGTGTATAGCTCTGTGGTAAAAAAAAAAAAAAAACTGAATTCTTTGGCAGTGTTCTGGCTATGTCTACCCCGTCCAGTGGATTTTCAGAACACTCCACATTACATAAATGCACTGCATTCCACCTCTGTGCTTGCTCTCCCTGGGCATGGAACAAATGCGCCATCCAGAATGTCTCCCTTCCCCAGCTGAATGCTCTGGGTGACCTTCCCTATCAGTCCCCATACCGCCAACAGATGATCTGTGACCATGCTGATTTGCAGGAGCCCTCCAGTCCCCGGGCTTCAGGGCCTTACCTCTCTGAGGGTCCGGGTGCACTTGGAACTGCTGAGTCTGGGACTGAATCTGTGCCTTATTACCTCCCCTCCAGGGCATCTGCATCTGAGAGGTTTGCCCAGGAGGCAGTAGTAATGGGAAAGAGACCCCCGGTTTAACTTTTCCAGGCTCCAGCTGCACAGAGTGAACAGGGCTGCTTTGCAGTACATGGGGTTCCAAAGGCACCTGATGTCTGCAGTGCTGTTTTGAGCTATAGGGTTTTACAGGGTGTGTAGTACAACTGATAACGTATAACGTTTTGCTCCCCACCACACCCCTCAGTTGTCTCTCACGGATGCTCAGAAGTGGGAATCAGCTGTTCGAGCGCGCTACCATACATGACAACAGCAGCTCCGTCTTCACTCTCCCATTCCACTACTAACGTTGTGGGCTCAGTTCAACATGCAGTATGAGACGTTCCGAGTTCAGTGCCAGTGTTCCCTGCCAATGTAAGCAACTGGACACCAACAGTTTTATCCCACAGTCTTCTCTCTACCAGACACAGAGGCGTCCTCAAGTGAACCAGCTAAAAACGTCTTACTGGTGAGGTCACCTCCACGATTTCAGCTGCCAGTGAGGTTCTGCAAGGAAAGCATCCCAGTTCATCTGGTGCCACCTCCCATCCTGCAGCTTTCAGTGCATTCTCTGCTGTCCACTCTGCAGCAATGACTTGTGTGGGGGCAGTCTGCTACATCTCAGCCCCAGTGCTGTCCTGACTTCACGCTGCTTCTTTCTTGCTGGCTGCTCTGGTAACATGGTAAGGGCTCTCAGATCTGAATCTGACAGCATGTCAGATTCACTAAACAGCTGTGAGGATCTCAATCTTGACTCAGCAATACGATCCTCTTCTTCAGCACGTAACTTCAGAAGATGTCGTTTTTGTGCAACCATTCCCTGTTCCAAGTCCATTTCATCCTGGCCACAAGTGCTAGTTCTGATGCAGGTTGTGCCAGGCAAGGTTGGTTCAGGAGAGAAAAAAAAACTGAGCAGCCATTTGCCTTGTAACTATTTTTCCATTTTCCGTCATATGCAGTGGAGCCGACAGAACTTTACCACTCTTTGTATCAGTAGCATTTTTATCTGCAGGTTTGTTTGCAAAGCAGGTTTCCAATTCTCAGTACCATTTTGGCGGTTTATATCACCACCTACCCCTCCTCCATCATCATACACCACATCTGCCATCTTGGCTACCTGCCAGACAGACCAGGGTCCCCCTACTCCCAAGAGTAGGGGTATTTTTATTAAAACCAAAATATTCAGGAATACACATAAAATAATACAAAACAAGAGAAAAAATATAACAAATTCATCAAAAGACTAATATTAATACGTTCACCCCATCTAGAAATCAAGCATTCAAGTCCAAAAAAACTGTAGAAAAGGAATGAGAAAAAAAACAATAACAAAAGAAACAGCAATAGTTTCAGGCTTGCAGAACTTTGGGGAAGAAACACTTTTTTCCCCATCTTGCCTTCAAAAGCTGTACAGGACTATGACCACAATCATTTATTTTTGCTTTTTTATTTTAGTTTTTGTTGACCAGGAAGGAGGACTAGGCAATGTTTTGCCTATTTTCAGCCTCTTCCCGGGGAATGCCAAGTGAAACTGAACCAGATTTTAAGCTGTTGGTGGTATGTTTAGTGAGAGTAAGTAGCTTGAATCTCTGTAAACACTTGTCTGAATACTTATATCATTCTAAGAAAATAGTATCTGCTGCAGAATATACTGGCACCGATTCTGCCACATCCGCCATTTAAAACATGCAAAAATTACAACTAGTGTACTACAGTCCCATCTGTTCCAGGATGAGCCAGAATGTCCATCTACTTTTACGTCATAAGCGAGTTTGCCAAACAGAGGTGCAGCCCAGTCATCAGCCACCAAGCCCCAGAAACCTGCAAAAGGAATAATAGAAAAACAAATGCTCCATTGTTTCCATTTCATTCACGTATTCTGGCCTCGTACACATTCTTTCCTCTATTTATGCTTCTGGCTGCTCTTGACGTTCAAATCTGTTACAGCAACATAATCAAACAATGTCCCACATGGGGGGGGAGGGGGTTCTTTTACTGAATCAGTTGATGTTTCAAAGAGTGACTTACTACTTCTGATACATGGCTGAAAAGAGGGGCGTGGGGGAATGGGTGTTTCAGAAAATGTAGTGTCTCTTATAAGACGGTATAAAGCTTTCCTTGGCATATCTATAAACTAAAGATTGGAAATATCCCATGCCTTGAGTTTATCAAAGGCCTCCTTAAAACAGACCTGCAGCATCCTCTGCCCTACTTAAGGGGCCGCTTTCCTCTCCGCTATAGCAGTAAGAGCTCACCGGAGCTCAGTGAGGATGTCGTGGAATTCTTTTCCTGCAGCTCATCGGAGCTGAAACTTTCTAAAAAAAAAAAAAAAAAAAAAAACTATTTCTGCACCGGAGCTCCTTAGAGCTCACACTCCATTCAAGAAATTGTGCTGGGTGGGTAGGAAGCTCCATGAAGCTAACCCACCTTGATTTGGGACCAGAGACTGCAAATTTTAAATGTAAAAAAAGGCTCCAACTTGATTGCCTCTTCAATGCAGCAGTAAGAGCTCACCGGAGCTCAGTGAGGACGTCGAGGGATTTTATTTTTTTTTTTTACCTTCAGCTCATCGGAGTTGAAACTCGGAGGGCTGTCTGCCCACCCATGCTCCCTCCCCCACCTCCGCTACTATTAACTGGACTATTGCTCCGCCCGAAGGGTCAGGACTGGTAAGAGACAGACCCCTAGGCAGGTCTACCGTAGCTCCGAGAGGCTGAATTATCCTATGCCTGACTGTTCTACTCCCAACTTAGTGATAATTCAGTACCTCTGCTGTTTCCACGACTGTAGGGTCTCAATCTCTGGCTAATATACTGCTATACTGCATCTTTCTTAAGTTTTACTATAGGTGGGCTCAGCCCACAGAGCTGCAATTCTACTTTGAATTTTACATTACATGAGGGATTGCCCAAACGGGTATCTTCGAAAACCTGCCTAGCTATGATCTATGCCTGTCTGTGACACCCTAGTGTTTGCAACTGAGACTGGAGCATTAAGTGAATGTCACGTGCCAGGGCCACTGCCACTGTGCAAGGCCCAGTGTCTGGTGAAAAGGTTCTTTAGAAATTTACACTGAGTATTTGCATCTGTATTAATTCCTTCTCTCCTTGTCTATCTAACTACAAGGGTTACTGTTTGAGTTCTAATTGTATTCTCTCGGTCATTCCTTCCCCCTGAATGTGGCTCACCAGAATGTCATCCCCTGGCATAGAAACACTGTCTAGAGGAGGGCAACTAGAATGGTGCAGGGTCTGCACCGGAAGACATATGAAGAGAGACTTAAGGAGCTGAATATGTATAGCCTCGAGGAAGGGGGACATGATAGAAACTTTCAAGTACCTCAAGGGAATCAACAAAGTCAAGAGGGTAGCATCTTTCAAAAAAGAGTGTGCAAGAACAAGGGGCACAATTTGAAGATAGAGGAGCGGCTCAGAGGTAATTTAAGGAGTATTTTTCACAGAGGGTTGTGGATGCATGGAGCGGCCTTCTGGAGGAGGTTGTGGAGTCAAAAACAGTGGTGGAATTCAAGCATGCATGGGACAGTCATAAGGCAATTCTAGGGGGTGGGGGTAGGAAGAAGTAGGCTGCTGGTTAACTAGGATCTGCAGCTTATCCATTAGATAGGGAAATGGGCAGACTGGGTGGGCCAAGCGGTCCTTATCTGCCGTCAAATTCTATGTTTCTATGTTTCTTCTCTAACCTGTTAGCTGCTAAGGAGCTGTGTTTCTGTCATATCTGGGGTTTGAAACCCTTGACCCTCTCTTATACCACTCACCTAGTCAAACGCTCCATCCTCAAGCCTAAGTCCATCAAGAAACAATGTGTACTGCCTTGCCTCACTTTATTTCTGCTGTTATTTATTCTACTGGCCAGAGATATTGAACCTAACCCTGTACCCCCTGCTGCCTCGTTTACCTTCCTGCCTGCCCCTCCAATGGCTTGCGTCAAAGGGCTTAAAAATTGCCCATCTTAATGTCCGTAACCTCCTGCCTAACCACACTGAGCTTTCTGCATGGGTTGCCAACTACTGCCCAGACATACTGGGGTCATGGAAGCGTGGCTTAAACCTCCCACCCCGGATTCTGTGTGTGCCCTTCCAGGGTACAATATAATCAGGCAGGATCAGGATGGGGAAAAAATGAGGGGGTGGCCTGCTACTCTACTATAAGACTTACCCTAATGTGGCTGTCATAACTCACCTGCCTCCTCCTTCCCCTACCTATGAATTTCTCCATGCCCAACTTTTACTGGGTAACACAATAAAATCGCACCTAGTTTGTGCCTATAACCCTCCCAAACATGGCGCACAAAGACTCTCCTTCCTCCTTGACAGCATTAGTTCTAAGGTGTGTTCCAATTAATTATTAGTGTTTAGTGACTTAAACCCGAACTGGATAGGCTGCAAAGCCAAGCAATATGAACCCCTGTTGGCAGGCCTTGCTCTCTCTCCCAACTTTTTGCTGAACCAACTAGGCTTTCTTCCTTTGGGATGAAAGGTACCCTCCTTGACTGGATACTGTCCAACAGGCCAGAGCGGACTGTCTCATCTGGTACCCTCCCTGACACCATCTCCGATAACTGTCCCACCGACTGCACCTGGAGAGACTCCCAATCTAAAATCCCCAGCAAAGTGATCCAAATGAGGGACTTCTCCACTTCAACACTGAGGCCTACCATGCTGACCTGAAATCCACAGACTGGTCCCTGGTCCTAGCCACAAAGGACACCTCAATTGTACTTGATAACTTCCTTGCAATATTCTCCTCCCTGCAGGATAAACATGCCCCTCTTACAAAAACAAGAGTGAGGGGCACTGTCACTAAATGGCTACAAGAAGGCTCATTTTCCCTTATAAAATTAAGGGACGAATGCTGGGCAAAATTCAAGGCCACCCATGATATGTCTATCTTCCAGGAATATAGGCAGCTCAGAAACTCTTGTAAAAAAGCCATCTGCTCTGCCAAGAGTTAATTTTGTAAATCCACCCTGTTATCTTCAGCTATGGACCCGAAGAGCTTCTGGCAAAACATCAAGAATACTGTTAGTGGCTTCTACAGAGCCTATGTCACTGACATGCTTATCGGCGGAGTCAGATGCAACAATGCCATAACTATCGCAAATGCATTTAACTCCCATTTCTCAGCTCTGTCTGCCTACACTTCCCAGTTCCCTGCTTCTAATGAACTGAATCCTTCACGTAGTCCTCAGACTGGGTTGACCCCCCCGACCCCCTTTTCACTTCAGAGCCATTTCCATCAGTGAAACTCGGAGACTCCTTTCTGGCCTCTCTCCCCACACCGGTGCTGGTCATAACAATGTAGCGCCCAAACTTATTTGTCTTGGGGCCACCTTCCTTTCCCTGCCCATCTCCCATATCTTCAACACATCTCTCATTGACGGGATGATCCCTGATATGTGAAAACTGGCTAAGATTGTACCTGTATACAAACAAGATGACCCAAGAAACCTTGAAAACTACCACCCTATTGCTATCCTTTCAGCTATTAGCAAACTGCTTGAAAAAGTGGTTGCCACCTAGCTCACAGCCTACATCCAAAGTTATGACCTACTTACCCCAGCCGAACACAGCTTCTATAAGGGGCATAGCACCTCTACTGCCCTGGCCAAGGTCACCTCCGAGATGATGGTGCTATTGATCTAGGCAACTTGACTGGGGCTATCTTCGTTGATCTCTCAAAAACCTTAGATCTGGTTGACCACACACTCTTGTGTTCCTCATTCCAGTCCCTTGGCCTCTCCTCCCCTGCCCTAGCCTGGTTCACCAATTACCTTCTTGGAAGGCAGCAACTCACTAAATTTAACAAGGTCCTCTCAGAGCCCATGCCTGTTAACTCTGGGGTACCTCGAGGGTCTGTTCTTGGGCCCATTCTGTTTTTCCTTTTTGTCAATGACTTGCCTCTAGTCCCAGCTCATAGCTGTCTATGCTAATGACCTTGTGATTCTAACCAGCTCACAGGACATCAATGTCATTAACACCCACCTCAATGCTGACTTTGACCTCATACTATCCTGGCTAAAGGCCCACAAACTAGCCATCAACCTCAAAAAAACACCAGGCTATGCTCTTTGGTTCCCTGGCCAAAACAAAAGCCTGCCCTGCTCCCCTGAGAGTTATCGGAGCCGACGGAGTCCTTGTGCGGGTTGCAGACTCCCTTAAATATTTTGGGGTTACCCTCGATTCACAGCTAAACTTCTCCCTGCATATAATCAATGCATGCAAGACTGCTAATAGCAAGCTGGGCCTGGCCTATGGAGTTAAAAGCTGCCTCACCCCAGCAGCATGTCATGCCCTAGCAAAGGGAGGGTCCTACTACCCCTGTTCTGCTATGGACTTGTCTCCTTCACGCATGCCCCAAAAAACCTGTCTAGTTAAATGGGATGTTACCTATATCAATATATGTCGCTTTGCACTTTCTGTCCACCTTCTTACTCACCACTGTGAGCTATACAGCAAGCTCAAGAGGCTCTCTCCTGACTACCAACGAACCTTTGTTATGAGCAATTTCATTGACAGTATCATCTGAACTGCCACTGCCCCTGTACTAGCTGACCTATTCCAGCCTGCTAACATCTCCTACACATTAAGATCTAGTGGCTCGCAAGTATTCCAAGTTCCCAAAACCCACACCTTAATGGGTGATCAGGCTTTTGCCTTCTGTGCACCCAGTCTATGGAACTCCTTTCCAGTCCTTGTTTGTACCTCCCCCTCCCATACCTGCTTCAGAAACTCCCTCTGGGACGTCCTGAAATTCACCTCAACCTGTCATTGTTCCTAAGATACCAACCCCCTTCTGCACTGTGCTACACTTTATGGTCCTGTGCGGACATCACCCAAACATCAGTGTGCTGACTTATTTTTAGTTGTGGCTATCAACTGTTATGTTATGTGATGTTCAACACCCGACTGTCTATTGCTACCTTGTTATGCTATGTTTTCTACCTGCCTTCCCGTTAAGTTATGCTGCGTCTGACTATTTACCTTTCTCTGAAATGCTGTAATACCTACTGTTGTCTGTATCTTGTAATCTCCCGGGTCGCACCTGAAAATAGGCATATGACTGTCTAGTGTGCTTATCTGGTTAACACAAGCTAAATAACAATCTGCGAAGGTGGTACTACCTTCAATTTCTCCGTTTTCCACCTCCTCAATATACTGAGAATTAAACTGGACATCCACCATATCCAGGATTTCACTAGATCTAAAATCAGAGGTCAAAGGTTGAAATGATAAAGCAAACTGTAAAAGAAAACTATTGAGTTCACCATGTTTAATTGGACTATTGGTCATGTGATAGTTCACTTTATGGGGTTTAATCTACTCCTCCAGAAAGACTTGAAAAAAAGAAACTCAGTAAAGTAGCACCTAAAGCTCTTGGGGAGAGAAAACTTGACTAGTATATGAAAACATGGGGTTAAAAAAGGTTTTGATTAAGTAAACTCTCTTTTTTACTTAGTTTACATCTGTTCTACTATGCCACGTTTTTGTATCATTAAGTTAATTTTGTCATCCCAATTTAGTCTGGCAAAAATCAGTCTTGAAATTTCAAAACTAAACTTTTTAAAGGGTCCTTGGAAATACGTACCCCAGCTACTGACCCTATATGCTGAAAATGGTACCCCAAGCCCCTTACCACGCACTTCTGTAAGTTTAGGGAACTTCCATAGAAGAGGCCAAAATGGTGAAACCAGTTCAAGGCATGCTTAGCAGAGGCACTGTGCTGAATAAACAAATGTCATCTGCATAAGCTACTGCTCTGCAGCATTCAGCCCCATCGCCATTTATCTGTCATTGAGGCACAGATCAGGAAGCATAGTATAACTATTTATAAAGGCAGTACAAACAGAGAAAAAGTCCTTCTGAGAGTATCTCTTAATTCCAAGTTTTAGTCTCTCGGTCTCTCACTCGCCTCGTCTCTCTAGCAAAAGCATTACTGCTCTTTTTATAAGTATTTGGGAACTCATTAAGAGAGCCTGCCTCTCACAGAATGTTCTTGTAATTTCTTTCCTTGCAGGTGCAGCAAAAAGAACACAGTGACCCAGAACTGACCTCTTTACAGCTCTGCAAAAGGCTTAAAAAAAAACTGCATCTCAGGTTGACCCCTTGAGTTCCAAATAGCTTTTTGCAATCATTTCAACAGTATAACTACATATACAGTTTTAAAGAAAGGGGTCCCAGTATCAGTGACATTTCCACATAAAGATTCACATATATTTTTATACCTGCAGATATGCAAGGGAGAAGAAAAAGACAGAAATAGCAAGGAAGGAAGGCAGAGAAATGGCGAGAGGCAGAGAATTGCGAACCTGCTGGAGCGATCAGTTCCCAGGTCTCACATGAAAATCTGGTTGCAAAACCAGACAGAGAAGAGACAGAAAAGGAGAGGACAGAACAGATTCTTGCATTTAAACTCATTCTGCATAACAAAAGGGGCAGGGCCTTATTCAACTCTGTCACATTACCACAGGTGAAATGGCTTGATCGCCTTCCAACTTTCATAGGAGGGGATCCAAACATAACATATAAACAATAGGCCTAAGGGGACATCACTGATGTACCCGTTTTAAGATCTTACAGACAGAGCCTAACCAACTGTTTCCAAGTAGAACAGTGGTGCCAGAAAATAAACAGACCCTGAGGAATGCCATACTTGTGTAGTGTAAACCACAGGCAGTTATGCAACGTCAAATCAAATGGTTTAAGCTGGTCAAGTGAAAGTGTAAAAAAAAAAAATTTATTCCACCTATGTTCCCTTGCTCTAGTATTTCACTTAAGAGAATCAGATGGTCTTGAATGACCCTACCTAGTATGGAGTAAGCCTGAAACTGGGTTATAAGATGCCCGGTTACTTGGGACAACCTAAAGGCGACAATTTTGGATAGAATTTTTATGTCTGAATTTAAGCAGCATATAGGTCTCCAATATGTATGACAAGTCACCCTTATCACCTGTTTTATGCAGGTGTACCAATAGTCCTTCTTTCATGCTTGGAACTAAAGACAGGTGATCAAAAATGTAGCTAAAATCCTGATTGAGCTCACCCCCTGAACACTGGGACATCGGTTTATAAAATTCATTGGTAAGACCATCGATGCCTGGTGCTGCATCTGTACTCAGCAGTTTTATAGCACAGACCACCACATCTCTTGATATGGGCCTTGTCAGAGCTGATATTAGAAGTTCCGGAACCTGTGGGAGGTGAATGTCTGAATAAAGTGCTTCTCTCCCTGAGGGTGATGTAATACCTACACCAAATAGCTTGCTGACATACTGTGAGACTATTTTTAATACCTTATCAGGATCAGAATGTATTACACCTTCATCATCTGTTACTTGTGGCATTGATTTTTTATTCAGCGCTACTTTTGCAAGCCTCACATGGATTAATTTGGCCTAATTTCCCCCGTGTTCCATCCTGCTGTTCTTTCTGCAGTGCTCTGGATCTTCGTGCATGAAATGGAGATATTTCATTCTTTACATATGCAATCTGTTGGCTACGGTTACCTGCAGTGTCAACAGTTAAGAACTGTACTTTTTGTAGGTGCTGATGTACAGTTAAATATTTACAATATTCAGTTTTATTCCATTTCTTATCCCAGGATATAATGAAACATTTCAGATCCAGAAGTTCAATGCAGGGAAATGTAGGGTGCTGCATCTGGTGGTCAGAAACCCAGAACATGCATACACCCTGGGGGACCACACTGCAAGTCACATCAGGCGAGAGGGACTTAGGGATATTGGTGGACAGCAAAATGAATAACACAGAGAATTGTTGAAGAGTTACAGCAAAAGCAAAGAAGGATACTGGGCTGCATAACCAGGGGGATTACCTTCAGGAGGAGGGAGGTGATCCTCCCTCTGTATAATGCCCTGGTTAGGCTGCACCTTGAGTACTGTGTGCCGTTCTGGAGACCCCATCTTAAGAGAGACATAGCACTGCTGAAGAGGGTCAGAGAAGGGTGACTAGGATGATTCAGGACATGGAGGGTAGGACCTATGAGGAGAGACTGGATGAACTCAATCTGTACACACTGGAGGAGAGGAGGGACAGAAGGGACATGATAGAAACTTTCAAGTATGTAAAGGAGATAAATAAGGGTGAGCCAGGGAAGTGTTCAGGCTTAAGAAAGGGGGAACTACCAGAGTGCATGAGTGGAAGCTGGAAGGGGGAGTACAAGGGGAGCGCAGGAGACACTTCTTCACAGAGAGGGTGGTGGAACCATCTAACGCACTGCCCAGCAGTCTGGTGGAAGAGACCACAGTGGAAGGATCCAAGAAGGGTTGGGACAGGTACAGGAGGAAGCTAAGGCCAGGGAGGGCCACCTTTGGGGCTGGGGGGGGGTGGAGGAGCGAGTTCCCAGTAGGGGGCTAGCTTCCAAGCAGACATGATAGACCATGGGGCCTATCCTGCTGGCTTTTACTATGATACTATGACACTATGATCCACTTTGGTATCCTCCCACCAAAGTAGGTGGTTATCCATAACAAACAATGACCGATTTCCTGGCTGAAATAAACTCTCCTAATACTACCCAGTCTTGAAGAAGAGCAGAATATAGTTTCCAAACTCCTGAACAAATTTTAATTTTAGGAAAAGTGCCAATGGATGTTGCGACCACTCCGTGGTGAGAAAATTCTAGTGGGCCTACCGAGGCAGATTGTACTGAGAAGGAAAAGGAAATAATTGAAAATTTATACGAGTACCTAATATACCTTTAAAAAAAGTTAGGGGACACTTCTTTGGTTGACTGTGAAATAGGCACCTGACAGCCCTGCTGTTTTTACCAAGTTTGACAGAAGGGTCATGTCACTGAAAACTTTTTTTGGTGTTGGTTTGTAACCCATGGTCAAGAGACGGCAGGCCACAGTTAAAGTCACTGCCAAAAACTAGAGGCTTGGAGGTAAACACAAATGGTTGTATTAATTTTAGAATTTCAATCCTGTCCCCTATTGACTGAGGAGCATAAATATTAATTAGCCTATAGAGAAAACCATACAATATCACATCCAGCAACAAGACTTGACCTCTATTTAAGGTCTAGTAATCCAATTACATCCACCTCCAAGATATTAAAAAGAATCACGACCCCAGAACATGGGTATCAGGCTTTACTGGCACTGGAAACCTCTGATACAGTGTGGAATCCTGTGTCCTGTATAAAAATCACCTCACTTTGAGACAGCTGAAAATATGAAAAGGCAGTATGCCTCTTCCTTAACATCTGAATGTTATTCACATTTGCTATCAGGAAGCTCATACAGGGAGGTGTCATTAAGCAGAGTATTAAGAGAAGTGTCAAACCTCTAGTCATGTTTAAAAAAAAAACATTTTTTCCCCGCTAGGGCCCCACTTTTCGATCGGTTTTTCCTTTTCTTTTTGCTTGAAGCTTCAGATGCATTTGATTTTTCAGATTCTGAGAAGGGGTAAGGTTGGGAGGATGGTACCAGAAAACTTTGTACCAATTAGATAATGAGACCAGGTCTGTTTTTTGCAATTTTGATTTAGGTTGGGTCCAAGTCAGTCTTCTCATAGTCACCATTTGCAAGTGATTTCTGTCACCAGTGAAGGGCGGGGACATAATGTCCATGGTTTCCTTCATATGAGCTACAGCAGGTGGTTGTGGCTCATTACAAGTAGCGGGAGCTGGTAGTTGTGGTTACATAATCTCAAGAGTGTGAATCAGCCTCGGGGGGGGTCGCTGAAGTACTGTCAGTTTCAGAGGAGCCTGGGTGTTGAGGCACCACTTGGAGGTTCTGCTGCAGATCATCGTGGTTGGGTGGTCTTGCACTGTGAGGTTTTTCCAGCTGAGTGGGACTTCTGGCCCACAGCCACATAGACGTTCGGCTCTAACTGGTCATCTTGATCCAGCTGATTGTGGGCAGCCCAGGGACAACTGCAGTAAGAACGACCAGTTCCGCTGCACAAGTTACACCTCATCTCGATGACACACTGTAAACTCATATGACCCATCTCATCACATAAGCTGCACTTCAGCTGGTTGGTCACAGGCCCAACTGAGATGTTCTTGTGAGCTGCAGTGGTAGCAGGCCTTAGGCTGACTTGAGTAAAACAGAACTACTCCAGTCCCAACCCAAGAAAAAGCTGTTCAGCAGGAGTCATATGCCAGCCTCCAACTGTTATAGGTGTACTCGAAACTTACACACACTCCAAATCCATATATCTTCTGAATCAATGATTGCCTCAGGATTCCATAACACCATACATTTTTGTTTCAACTAGAAGATGACATCCGCTACAGACATCCCCTCATTTCTTAGCAGGACTGTCACGATTTTATGAGCTGGTTTTGTCAGTGGTACGGCCAGAAAGGGAGACATATATGTCTAGAGCTGCAAAGTTCATTGACTCTTTTAGAGTCTTCTGGCAACAGGTGTTGTCTAGATGCCACACCCCCCCCCGCCCCCGTATCTCAGTCTCACTGCACTGTGCCTTTTAGCTAGAAAAATGGGAGCATGACATTACTGCAGCATAGGGACAAGGCCTCCCAGTTTTTGGATTACGGTGCTCCGCTTGAGCATTAGAGCTAGTAGAAGGCTGAGCTTCAGTCAGGAGTTTCTATGACTGGGATTGTATATAATGACTAGGGCTGCATATAATGTTTTTGAGCATAGCTGCGTGTGCCAGGGACAATTTGGGTCTCCTACTGAGGGCCTCAAGTCAAAGACTCCATGACCGGTTTGGGGTGGGGGGGGGACCACACTAGCAACTGACTTAATGTTAACCTTGCCCAGCATACTTTTATCACAAAGATTCCCCTCTGAACTCTGTAGTACCAGTTTCTGGGTAGAAACATAGAATTTGACAGCAGGTAAGAACCGACCGGCCCATCTAGTCCGCCCTGTATCCCTACCTAGCAAGCAAGCAACAATACCCAAGAGGGTGGGCAGTATTGGGCAATACCGGACCGCTCAGGGGTGTAATGAGGCCCGACGCCGCAGGAAGAGGGCCTTATAGCCCCTAGAAGTTCAGGTATTGCCCATACCACCTATCCTGGAGGATATTATTGCACTCAGAAAATGAGCACAGGAAAAAAAAATGGCAGAGAAAAAAACTGTTAATAAAATAATTAAGTGACATTAAGTTTTGTAATTAAATAGTTCCTCTGCCTGTACTGGAACAAAGAAGTTTTGTCCTAATGGAGATGCTGTGGTTAAGGAAATGAAAGCATAGCTGGTTGAATGCTTTTGGTGTCCCTGCAGCAGAGTTTCTGTTTCCACAGTCCATCACCCCCCTACCCTTCCTTATGGAACAGTTTCATTTGTAGGCCTGCCTTCTGTCGTTTCTGCTCTTAAATATGTGGAGGAGGAGGAGGAGAGGTGTAAAAGAGAGATATTGAAATTTAAATACCTGTAAATTTTCTTTCTCCGACTGCTGGTGTCCGGGCTTCCTTACTCATGGGATGTGCCTCCTGATGCTGATAGGTAGGCAGGAATCAGACCTCTGCAGCAGGGGACATCTAGCCCTCCACTTCCTATCTCCCTCAGTTCTTCCTAAAGCAGGCCAGTGTGGCAATACTACAAGAACTTGGAAACCAAAAACAAGAATTTCAAGGCCTATATGGCAATGAGGCCAGCCAACGCATATATGGTTGTGAGGCCAGCCAACTATGTACATTCTGGGACAGAAACAGTCGACGAAAGAAAATTTACAGATATTTAAATTTCAATTTCTCTCTCCTAAGCTGGTCTCCGGGCTTCCTTACTCATGGGATAAACAAAAGCAGTACATTCCCAGATGTCCCGGGTGGGAAGAATGTCAAGTGACCTTAAGGGTCCACCACCACCTGAAGCACTCCACAGCCAAGGATGCCTCGGCCGAGTACATCAACACCAATAAATAAAATTTTGTAAATGTGACAATGGATGAACAAGTGGCCGCTCTGCATAACTCTGCTGGAGATGCTTCTCTGAAGCATGCCCCCGACGGGGTCATAGCTCAGGTGGAAAAGACTCACTGGACCAGCAAAGTTACTCCAGCTTCATCCTAAGCCGTGGAGGTGACGGACAGAATCGAAGCCGTGGAGGTGACAGACAGAATCCGTCTGGCTACAGAGCCATTTGAATCCTTGTTACCTCCAATTTGGCCCTTAGATGACATGAACAAACTTGAAGTTTTGCAAATAGTTTCCTTTCTCTTAATATACCTTTTCATCATCCTTCTCAGGTCTAGTGGATGAAATTCCCTTTCCTTATTGCTTTTATGAAGTGGGCAGAAGGAAGGAAGAATGAACCCTGGATTGACCTGTATGGGAGACACAACGTTTAGCCAAAACCTGGAGTTGTTCTAGCCTGATGAAAGATAGTGTATGGCACTTGGGTAAACAATGCTCCTAGTTCACCAATTCTCCTGGCCGAAGTAATACGTATGAAAAAGAGGCGTCCCTCCTTTTGAGATGCATAATGGATGCCTCCTTGCGAGGCTCTAAAGAGGGGCTTGGTCACGGCTTTGAGAACCAGATTAAGCCGCCAAGGTGATACCTTTGGTTGACTGGAAGGTGTCTGAATGCTGTTGCCTTAAAAACTTCCAGACATAGGGATATGAGTCCAATGATTCCCCTGAATTCATCAACAAGGGTGCCCCCAGTACCATAAACTGAATTTGTGAGGTGGCTGGTTGCCATTCTTTTCCTAGCCCATCTTAAAAGGAACTGCAGTAGTGTAGGCAATTGCATTGGATAGTTCTGTATGTGTTTAGAATGAAGGCAGAATCGGAGTTTCCTTCAAATTCTATCACACTTTAAAGAAAGAAAGGCAACATGAGTTACCCACCATCTAAACAACAGGAGCTGCGCAGTCTAGCTCCTTGAAGTTTTCCCGCTCAATCTCCAGGGCCTAGAAAGACAAATTGATCAAGTTGGAATGCAGAACCGGACCTGATGGAGAAGGTCTGGGCTGAACCTGAAGGTTAGATGTGGATGCCTTGACTGATGAATGAGAAGCGGGAACTGCTGGCGGAAAAAACATGAGGGACAGACTAGACTCAGTTCTGCCCAGTCCAGAGCCACTTTGTGGAGGACTCTGGATAGAAGCGGTATTGGGGGAAAAAGGCATACAGGAGATCAAACTGAACCCAGACTAGGGAAAATGTGTCCTGAGCCACCGCTGATTTGTCCTTGGCCAGGGAGTAGAATTGTGTTCCCTTGGAGTTCCACCAGCAGGCGTAAAGATTTATCAGAGGATTGCCTCACAACAGGTAAAAAGATTTATCAGAGGATTTCTCACTGTTCTGTTAGGGTGTGGGAGGCACTGCCCTTCAGTTCCTATTCCCCTGGTAGAACAACCTTGTGACTGAGCCGGTCTGCTGTGACGTTTTCCTGTCCTGGCATATACATCGCTCAGTGGTGTTCAGCCCACTGAAAAAAAGAAGGGACTCCCTTGGCCTTTTTTAGCTTCTTGTGCTGCCCTGATGGTTGATGTATGCCAATGTTGTCGGATTGTCAGTTGGAATCAGTCTATCCCAACTGAGGAATTGCTGTTCAGAGTGCCTTAAGGCAAGGCATCCTGCTCTCATCTCGAGAACATTTAGCTGTACCTAGTTTCCAACTGCGACCACCTGCCTTGTGCGGACTGCTGATGCAGGTGAGCCCCCAGCTCCTGATTCGTAATGATTCGGATTCCATGTAGATGGTCCAACTTGCAACCCTTCAAGACCTCTGTCCTCCTAGACCCTCGGAGGGAAGGATTAAGCCATCCCCAATAGCTGCCTGAAAAAAGATGCAAGCAGTTGAGGGGCTATGTGAAACTCCTTGAGCTTTAGCAGCTCCCTAAAAATTTTGTTTCTGGGGAAAAGATCTTGCTGACTTGTGTTATGAAGTCTGCCCACAGAAGGATCAAGGTCTGGCTTAGAGTTAGATATCATTTTCTCCCACTGATGAGAATCTGTGTACTGAATGGCATCAGACTATCTCCACCACTCCTTGTGCTGTTTAGTTGGGCTGTGGAGTCTCTCGGACTATGACCGCCACTAGCACCTTCAATAAGGACTGTGGGTCCAAGGAAAAACCTGAATGGCAGAGTTTTGAACTGGAAGTACTGCTCCCCCAACGTGGACCTGAGATAGTGCCTGTGTAGTTCCTGAATGGGCATATGCAAAGAGGCATCTTGCAAGGTGATGGATGCCGGGAATTATTTTTAATTTTTTTCCCCCCTGATGACTGATGAGAAAGTTTCCACCTTGGAGGGTCTGCTGAGGACAAAAACTATTCAGGAATTTGAGGTCCAGGACTGGCCTGAATCCCCCTATGCAGTTTGGCACGACAGAGAATAGGAAGACACCTCCTCAACTGATGTCAGTGGATGAAACTAGCCTCTGCTTGCTGAGGGTCTGGAATAGTCTGCATCGTCGTCCGTCCTTTAGATGGATTTCCATAGATGGGGGAGGGCCCCACATGAGGTAGTGGGGGCTTGTATTAAGTAACACATGCTGATAATGTCTAGGACCCCTCTTTCCGACCTGGTTGGACCCCTTCCTCCAGAACATGTTTAAATGTCTGCCCTCTACTCGAGGGTGGGCCCTGATAGCATGCTCTTTTACCATAAGAAGTAGTGGTCTGACCCTTATTGTAACTTTGGTAACGAAGAATACGCCTAGAGTCTGAGGACCAGGATTGGCCCTGGCCTCCTGCTATTGGCATGTGCAGCTTTGCCATCTCCCCAGATTCCGTCGCTGCCTCTGGTTTGGATCAGCCATGAAGGAGAATACCTTAGTCAGGTGTGTTAACCCACTAGCTCTTCGAAGAAGCAACTGCTAGCTAGGCCTGAAGCCGGAGGTTGTAGCAAGCCCAGATTTTATCAAACGTGGACGAAGCGGCGAACCTAACTACCTCCTCCTATACATCTGCTGTATAATCCTCAGCCAAACCGGTAACTGCAGTGATGAAAAATAGCTTGGTTAGGTTGAAATCAGAGGGTCGATCATGGGGTAGCCACACCACTTTTCAGTTGCTTCTCGTCCATTTGAGAAGCCTAGAAATCTGCCAGGCCACTGGATAGGTGCGTTCTGGACCTTGCCCTTCCTCCTATCACAGGTCCTCTATGTCTGAAGGATGAGAGAGGCTGTGGCCGGTTCGGTGGCAGCTGCCAGGCGAAGCTATTTCGGCTGGGTGGGAGCCCCGGGGAAGACACTAGGTAAATCTCGAGTATGACCTGGCTATGAAAACGACTAGGCCCTCCAGGACAGAGATTCTGTGCAATGAGTAGCAGAGTCTGATGATGCTGAGCCCCCTGGTTCCCCTCCTCTGTTCAGGGTGAGAAGAAACTGAGTCTGAGGAGCCTGGGGAATGCTCCCAGTTATTTTTTCTCTTATTAGTGCCCCCTAGATCTACTTCGAGACTGTGGGATGTGAGAGCAACTGCTTGGGGTCCTCCTTATGCAGCCTTGTGAGGTCTCCCCTCTGGTGACCCCTGAGGTGCCTGTGAAGCATGCAGAATCCGCCGGTCAGAGAGGCGGTGCAGATTGCTGTGTCTCCTGGTGACCGCTGCCCTCTCAGACCTGGTGGATGTTGCTTGCTCAGACTTGGCTGTTGGCTATCAGTCTGAGTCGAGGAAGGGGCTGCCTCCTTCGAGTCCTCGACATTCGCCACGTTGCCTGCTTCCCTATTAGGCAAAGCGATCCAGCGAAGGTGGTCAGAAGCAAGGACGAAACCTCCTGCGTCACTGGCACTGACTGTCCCTGAAAAGTGTGCTTGAGGCCATGCCCCAAGTGCTTCCTATTCCCCTTTTTTAATCAGCGTACTCCCTTCCCCTGGAGGAGGAGTACTGACTATGGTGTTGAAGCTGCCAGAAATTGCTGCTGGCCCTTTAAGGGCAAAGTACAGAGGTGCATGAATTGCATCAAGTTGAACTAAATCCAGTAGATCAATAGAATATGTTTTTTGTGTTTGGGGGGGCCCTGCCCGACATCGAGGGAGAACTCCATTAGTCCCAGGTAGCTCTCCTAATGCCCGGCAGCGCTCATCGATGAGCGGCTGTATGATTAGAGCAGGCCCATCATCGACGAGTGGCTAAGAATATCAGAATGCCAGTCATCGATGAAAAAAAAAAAAAAAAACCCCAGGAGCTATATTTTCTCTTGGTTTTCCTTCGTGAACACTCCCAGCACTGATTAAGCACTCCAGTGCTATTTTTGTTGCCTCCAAGCACAAATTCTGCTCCTAGTGAGAGCTTTCCGATAAGCGCTCCACCTCGGGAACAGTCCCAGTACTGATTAAGCACTCTGGTGCTATTTTTGTTGCTCCAAGCGTGAAGTCTGCTCCTAGTGAGAGCTTTCATATAAACGCTCCTCCTGCACTGCAGCCCTCGTCGATGGAAGAATACTGAACGTCTGCGAGTGGCTGAATTAGCGAGCAGGTCCACAGTCGAAGAGTGGCTGAGGAGAAGTGCCCGCCGTCAATGGAAAACACCCAGGGCTGTTGTTGGCGAGGGGGAAACACCAAATTAGGCACTCCAGTGCAGTTTTCATTCATCCCAATTCGAAAGGCACTCCAGTGCTCTTTCATTCACCCCCACTTAAAAGGCACTCTGGTGTTATTTACAATCACCCCAGTAAAATGGGGCCAGTCTGTACAGCTTGCAGTGCTGAGACTGGAACCCATGCAGGAGCGCTGAAACGCAGCTACTATACTCTGGATACGAATGAAAATGAAATTGTTCGACTTACAGTCTGCCGTCTTCAGCTCTGCCATGTGGTGACGGAGCTCTGCTTGCAGAGTACCTGCCGGTCTGCAGGCAGGAAGTAAACTGAGGAAGACAGGAAGTGGAGGGCTGGATGTCCCCTGCTGCAGAGGTCTGATCCCTGCCTACCTATCAGCATCAGGAGATACAGTGACTTGCAAAAGTATTCAACCCCCCTTGAAAGTTATCAGATTTGTCTGGATTACAAATGAGACTTACATATATTATTCCAGTCAATATTTGTACTGCAAACTCATATGCTCTAACAGTATATTGTCAAAGCCAAAATTAATTATCCGTCAGCAGATCTTTTAAAGAAAATTAAAAAGTGGAAAATGCTGCTTGCAAAAGTATTCAACCCCTACACATTAGCATTTGGTAGAGCCACCTTTTGCTGCAATAACAGCTTTAAGTCTTTTGGGGTAAGTATCTACCAGCCTTGCACACTGTTCGGGAGTGATTCTTGCCCATTCTTCTTGGTAGATCTGTTCCAGGTTGTTCAGGTTGGTTGGGTGATGCTTGTGCACCGCAAGTTTCAAACAGTGCCACAGATTATCGATGGGATTGAGATCTGGACTTTGACTTGGCCACTGTAGGACATTCACCTTTTTGTTGTTTAACCACTCCTGTGTTGCTTTGGCCTTGTGCTTGGGATCATTGTTCTGCTGAAAGGTGAAGTTTCTCCCAAGCTTTAGTTTTTAGCAGACTGAAGCAGGTTCTCTTGCAGTATCTCCTGTATTTTGCTCCATCCATTCTTCCTTTAATTTTAACAAGATGCCCAGTCCCTGCTGATGAAAAGCATCCCACAGCATGATGCTGCCACCACCATACTTCACTGTAGGGATGGTGTTTCTGAGGCATGGGCAGTGTTAGGTTTACGCACACATAGCGCTTTGAATTCTGGCCACAAATCTCTATCTTGGTCTCATCAGACCACAAAACCTTGTGCCACATCTTAGCTGGGTCACTCTCATGCTTTCTGGCAAACCCAGATGTGCTTTGATATGGTTCTTTTTGAGTAATGGCTTCTTTCAGCCACCCTCCCATACAGGCCAGTATTATGCAGAGCTCTTGATATGGTTGACTGGTGCACCTTCACTCCACTCTCAGCCACTGAACTCTGTAGCTCCTTCAAAGTGACTGTTGGCCTCTGTGGCTTCCCTTACTAGTCTCCTTCTTGTTCGGATGCTGAGTTTTGAGGGATGGCCTTGTCAGGTAGTGCCTGGGTGGTGTGATGCAGTCCCACTTCCTCACTATTGATCCAACAGTGCACACTGGGATATCCAAACACTTGGGTATTATTCCGCACTTTTCCTAATTTATGCATGTCTATTACTTTATCTCTAACTTCCTTAGCATGCTCTTTAGTCTTCATTTTCACACCCTTCCTTCAGATTCACGGTCTGACCAATGGTCATTAAACTGAGGGGGTTTTATCCAGAAATGTGAGCTACTTTAATGTTTCAGAGGAGGTGAGGCCAATTGTAAGCCAATTGTGTCCTCGTTAGGGCAATATTTTCATCTGTGTAAACTTGGAGCTTCCAGAGCACAGGGGTTGAATACTTATGCAAACAGCATATTTCAGTTATATCGTTTTCTTAAAAAATATATTCTAATATGAAACCAATGGCACTTTACAATAATTATTTTGAGGGTCAGTCTTTTTAAATTAAATATTACACAGAACAAAATCTCAATGTATCATTTGTCATTCAGACAAATCTGACAACTTTCAGGGGGGGGGTTGAATACTTTTGCAAACCACTGTACATCCCATGAGGAAGGAAGCCCGGAGACCAGCTTAGGAGAGAGAAGCCTTTATTTTTTTTTATCAGTGATCTGGCATAATGGCAGAATGTAGCCCTCTGATCTGCGACTGGCAAGTTTCAGGTCATTCAGATGTGGTGGGCGTCTGCAGTTTATTTTAAAAGCTCACTGTTGTCATGGAGTGTGGCCGCAATACACATTCATTTTAAGACACGGCAAAGTGCACGGCTTTTTTTTTTTTTTCTCATCACGGGGAAATAATGCGGCAGAATGTGAGAATAGCTAACCAAGAGTAGTGCTGTCAGGAAACACCAGTGGCATCTTGGAGTATAGCAGGCAGGATTTTGGGGATGGCGTTAAAGTTTCTGTGCTTCTGGAGGTGTGCGGGCAGTAACTTCTTCTCAGGGGAAGGGGGCCTCTTTGGTTTGGTGATGCTTGGTCGCCAGTTAGCCATCGGCAGTGAAACTCTGCTGGAGGGAGGGAGGCGTGAGACAAACGTGGTCTGTCTGCTGTTTCAGGTATGGAGAAAGTCACGGGGCATGGTAAAAGACGCCACTGTAACTGACAGAAATAAAGGAGCCAAAAATATGCCAAGCGAAGGACTGTGACTGGTTTCCTTTCATAGTTGGCACTGAAGCAGTGTGTTGGGGATAACATCTCTCACTAAGGGAGAAATAAAAATGACGGCACTTTCAAATCCAGTGTGGCGGTTTTGTCCAATCATTAAGCAGGTGGACACAAGGATTGGCGTGTGGGTGAAGGGGCACTTGGGCTGGCATTTTTTATTTCCTGGGCATCTATTGAAAGTTAATGTACCCCCTGCCAGGGGTACCAGCCAATCAGATGGCAGGAAATAAAAAGCCCATTTTCTAAGAATGCCGAAGATCCTGCTTAATCTCATGTTAGGTTCCAAGTCTGACGGCAGGGCAAAATCTGGAGGTGTTAAAACAACTGGAACTTAAACTTCAGAAATGGCAGAAACAACAGAAATATTTACACTTGCCAGATCTGGTACACGGACAGACAAGAGGATCCCCGACTCTAGACATTCGGACTGGTGAGGAGTCAGACACCCACACACCTCCTGGATTCTTCTGTTCCCATCCTGCCACCAGCAGTGCTTTTTCAACAATCCATTCCTCCTGTCCTGCAGCAATCTCTGCTGAGGCATTCGTGTTTCTAGCAGTTCAAATTGAAAAGGAAATCCCTTTGAAGTCTGTGTTGATGTGGGTGCAGTCAGAGGCGGCTTTCCTGCTATAACTATAGCCAAGTGCTCCGTTAGAATGCTGGCTGTTCAGCTGCCAGTGAGCTTTGTACAGCATTCTGGGTAACTTACCTTGTTGATGAATCTGGAACAGGTCTGTTATCCTGGCCATGGAGCTTATGCCTTGCAAGTTCAAACCTCACCTCCTCTTCTGCAGTCATCGTTAGCAGGTACCGTTTTTTCATATAAACACCGTGCCATTTGTTTTTCCTCCTCTGCCAGCGCTTGGTCCAATGAAATTACAGGTGCTGCAGTACTAGGTGCTTCAGGAAGAGGGTTCTCCATACTTATTCCCATCTCGCTTGGTTCGTCCATACAGATTTTGGCACTCACACTAACTCCTTCACCTTTACTTACAAATACTGGCATGTTTGTCATGGAGATAGCTTCCTCATTACTCTGGGTGGGGACAGAAGCAAACTCCTCCACCTGGGCAGCCATATCCATCTCCTCTACTTTACGGTCCTCCATCTTCAACAAGAAGCATAGTGAGGAAGACCTCCATCTATAAAACAGATCCATGCAACCGCCCCCCCCACCCCACGATGCACCTGGAAATAAGCTGTCACTGCTTAGTGTACCTTTCTAATTCAAAAATTACAAATAAATGACAGCTTAAAAAAAAGCATACTGCTAGAGGAGCAAGCAGGTGCTTGCTGAATACCACAGACACAAATGTACACTGGCAGCAGCACAAAAGTAAAGTCAATTCAAAAGCATTCAGGTAAGTGGAGTTGAGTCGTAATTACAGACAAAAGAAATTTATTGTGTAGCCATTAGTGAAAGCACACAGACAATGCTCCAGCGCTCTGACTCAATACGGGTCTGACAAAGGTAAAGAAGCATAGGTTAATGTCATCATGTACCGTAAGGGGCAGGGGAAGCCTGTGGGGTAATACTCACCTATGAGGTGGCCACTAGGGATGTCCCCACTTTTAAACCTCTGGCACATGATGGAAGTTGTGCTTTATGAAGGCGTCATGGACAGTGCTAGAGTACCATGCCAGGACACCGATGATGCACCCTGCTGCATTCACACACCACCTTGCAACTGAGGAAGCAGCACCCCTTGCTATTGAGATAGGCTTCTGTTCCATCACCAGTGGCTGCTCGGATGGCAACATGGGTGCAGTCAATGGCACAGAGTACAGATGGTAGCTGCACAGCAGGGAATATGAAGAACTCCTCAGCATGGTCCAGCGGGCTGTCCAAGAATTGGCCCAAACAGGCACGAGGTGGCTGACTGCAAGATATCGGTAGTGTCCACCACCAATGTATGGAATGTTCCATTTGCCAGGAAAATACACTGCAGTTATCACCTTCAGCTCCATGGACAACATATGGCTGCGCTGGGTGTCTGCCCACAGCTGGTCATGCAGCAGCTCACACAGCTGCCTCAGCATGGGCCTGTTGATCCTGTACCTGCCCATGATCTGGTCATCACTTAGGACTTCGTATGTGACTTGTGGAAAGGTACTGTCTGCATGCAGTATAGTGCCTCTATGGTCTATGTGTGGGCCCAGGGTAGTCACTGGCCCTTTTCTCATCCTTTAGAACCTGCTGCATCAAGCAGACTGTGTGCTCCTAGGAGCGCCATCACGGACTGTGGCCTGCAGTGTCTCTGCCCACCTCTGGGGTTTGCCCCAATTTAAGACGGCCTTTTTTATAGACATTAATTGTGTGGCATTTGGTGACCTGCGCTAACCTATTTACGTAGCGCCAACATGCTGAATATCACACTGCGCCAATGCACACAGTCTCGCATGTTGCATACATTATCTCTGCACAGGGGCGAAAATGATTTTAGCACATGCAAAAGCACCCTTTGAATATATGAGTTCGGTGCAAACCTATAAGCAGCATGGACGCAATCACTCTGCACCTGGCGCAAAGCTTTGAGTATCTGGGCCCTGATCTTTTGTTTACTGGTCCTGCTGTCCTCCATGGGCTAAGCACAGTCACAGAGGACTGCACTTAGCCCCTGGAAAAAAGCAGACCTGGAAAACATCTGAAGATTATAAAAGCTCTAACATGCACTGCAGACTACTGCATCTTCCACTGCTACCTACTGCTCTTATGTCAGCTGCGGGGGATTCCGAGATTTGTAGTAATGGAAGACATTAGACTAGAATTAAGCAACATTAGTCTAACACAGAATTTTAATTTGACGGCAGATAAGGACCACCTGGCCCACCCAGTCTGCCCATTTCCCTACCTAATGGATAAGCTGCAGATCCTAGTTAACCAGCAGCCTACTTCTTTCTATCCCCACCCCCTAGAATTGCCTTATGACTGTCCCATGCATTCTTGAATTCAGCCACTGTTTTTGACTCCACAACGTCCTCCGGAAGGCCATTCCATGCATCCACAACCTCTCTTAGAAAAATACTTCCTTACATTACCTTCCTCTGAACCATCTTCAAATTGTGCCCCTTGTTCTTGCACACCTCTTTTTTTGAAAGATGCTACCCTCTTGTTTTTTTGTCTTTTTTTATTCCCTTGAGGTACTTGAAAGTTTCTATCATGTCCCTCCTCTCCCTCCTTTCCTCGAGGCTATACATATTAAGCTCCTTTAGTCTCTCTCCATATGTCTTCTGGTGCAGACCCTGCACCATTTTAGTTGCCCTCCTCTGGGCATCTTCCATCTTGTCTATGTCCTTGTGGAGATTAGGTCTCCAGAATTGCACACAGTACTCCAGATGGGGTCTCACCAGCTGTCTGTACAGAGGGATAACAACTTCCTGTTTTCTACTGGTGATGCCTCTCCCTATGCATCCCGGTATCCCCCAGCCCTCCTTACTGCCCTCTCACATTGCTTGCCCACCTTTAAGTCATCTGATATGACTACCCCCAGGTCCCTTTCCATTTTTTTTTTGTTGTTAGTATCTCACCCCCCACTGTGTACTCTTCCCCTGGGTTTTTGTTTCCCAGGTGCATTACCTTGCACTTCTCAGCATTGAATCTAAGCTGCCATACATTTGACCATTTCTCCAACCTTGCCAAGTCCCTTCTCATCCTTTCCACCCAGGGCTCGAAATAACCGTCTGTCCACCTGTCCTGGACAGCTGGTTTTCATGTGGGACAGCCGTTTTGTGAAGTCCGTCTGTCCCCAATATTGTTTTGGGCACTAGGACCCAGCAAAATCAATGCGGCAAACAGGGGACAAAGGAATCCTGACGACGTTATGTCTATGTCAAGCGTAGTTCCGCCCGCCGGAAAGTGCAGCTCCGCCCACCCACTCAGTCTTCCCACTGAGGGTCAAGTGATTGCAGCTACTAGTGTCACCTGACCTCTCAGAGCAACACTTGTGGTGTCAGCGGGCCGGAAGACTCCTGCACTAACAGGCGCCGAACAGCAACCACACATGCGCAGTTGGGTATCCTGACTCGCTCTCCTCACTTTCACTCTAGCCTTTGCATCATGAGGAGCTCGGCAAGTAGGAGAGCGAGAGCTGTGCTGCCTTGTATAATCGGAGGCTCAGCGCAGAGCAAATACTTTCTTTGTGCAGCAGCAGTCTATACACAACAGCCCTTTTCAGGGCTCTGACCTTTTTTATTTTGAATCAATGAAAAAACTGAACTCATCTTAGGACTTGCTGTCTGGGTTGAGGGACAGACGGGACCTAAGGAGGAGGAGGACTGGAGAGAGGAGTGGGAGGGGAGTAGGGACTTACAATTTTGTTTTGGAAGCCACAACTGGAAATAAATACATTTAAAAGGCTTTCAGGGCTTCTCTGGTGACTGTTTTAAAACTTTAAAATAGGATAATCACGCAGGGCTCAGGGCTGCATTGAGGGCTCTGTAGTGCAGTCTGCTGCAGAATCTCATAGCATGTGGTGGAAAACAAACTATCCATGCTCCACTGTATGTGCAGATTTGCAGGAAAAAAGCCTAGCCCTGCTAGAAAGAAGCCACAAGTCAGAGAGAAATAAAAATAAAACGTTTTAATCAGGGCTTCTGGTAGTGAATAACTTAAGTAAAAGAAGGAAGACCCTCTGACAGTGCCCCTATTACCATGAATGTTGACAGCACTAACCCCAGTGCCTCTGTTCAAATTCATTTGTATACAGCTCACTTCAGTCCACTTCTTTTATTCCACTGAGGTCAGTGCTCCAGGTAAACTGCATTCAAGAGTAATGTACTTAACCATTTTTGAGAGTAGACGAGTAAAATATTTTGAGTAAAAGTGAGACCATACGGCTGTAGAGATTCAAGTTCTGATTCAGAAATAGACTAGACAAGATTCAGTCAGTGTTTTACCTTGAAAAATAGCCCCCAAAAGCAACAGTTTTCTCTCTTTCCACTTTACAGTATATTTTATGTTTTAAGTTTAAAATTTGCGTCACAACAATGTGGACAGGTAAAACTTTGGCTGGACAGGCAAAATTTATATCCCACCTGCCCCTCGGACAGGCATCTCAAAAAAATTATTTCTAGCCCTGTTTCCACCCCACCTTGTGCATCAACTCTGTTGCAGATCTTTGTGTCATCTGCAAAGAGACATACTTTTCCTTCCAGTCTGATACAATCTACTTTACTACAGTAACAGTGAGTAAACCAAAATGTTTTTGCACACAAAGTCCACATTGGGACCAGTCCCACACATTTGAGTGTGGGGCGCTTTGTGTGGACGGTTCCCCTTTAATCAATAATGGGGATGATTCTGATATTATAGTAGTTACTAAATCTTGGTGGTGTGACTTAGATAAATGGAATACAGACCTTAGGGGGACACAGAGCTTACAGGAAAGATACAGTAGAGAAATGAAGAGAAGGAGTGGCTATATTTATCAGAAATACTATTCCTAGACTTCCGGGTCTGGCATGTCTGGGTGAGCAAGCAGCGGAGAGGCTCCTGCCTACACCAAAAATAAGAGTGCTGAACCCTACTCTACAGTTTGAATCTTGCTAACTGACATAATATATAGTTGGGGTTTGCACTCCGTCAACTAGTGATGGCAAAAAATAGCTGCAATCGGTTCCAGCCCATCGCCGATTTGACCAATGTAGAAGACCGCATGTCTGACGAGGGCGACCTGCAGCTTGGGCCTGCTCCGAGTTCGGGGAAGAAATCCACAGCTTCATCTCATCCAAAGGGCCCAAAAAAGCCTCCAGAGCCCAACAATGAAGCAATACTTCAGGCGATTATGGAATTCCGTGGCAAGGTTCAAGAGTCTCTAAAAGACATTCAAACTGAACTGGGAGTACTGCACGGTCAAGTGGCAGAAGCAGACCTCCAGATATCCCAGGATACTACTAAGCTGGATGAGCTTGAGGGGACCATTAAAATTCTCACAGCTGAGCAGCTAGCCATCTCCCTACGTCAAGAGGATGCAGAGAACCGTGGCAGGAGGAGGAATATTCATATCTTTGGTCTCCCCGAAGATGAAGAGGAGAACGACCCCAGAGCCTTTGCCGATTACCTACTGCGCTTCATACTCAACTTACAGTCTGACTTTCAGATCGATGTGGAGAGGACTCATCGAGCCCTAGGCCCTAAACCCTCAGGCCTTGGGCAAGACCACGCTCTTCTGTCATTCGAATGCTGAGCTACCAAAACAAGGAGACCTTTCTACGAAAGGCATGGCAGAAGGGCAAAGTAATGTAGGGCCAACAGTGTTTGCTTTTTGATAATGACTATGCCCCTTGTACCCAGAAACAACGTCGGGATTATAGTTTGCCGTTTCCTGCACTTTGGTCCCAAAAGATTATATTTCGTACCCCCTACCCAGCTAAACTCACAGTATTCCTCTCCACTGGCCAGCTAACTTATACCTCGGCTTCTGAGGCGATGGCAGATCTTTTGGCTAGAGGAAACGGTGAAAACACAACAGAACCAGATGGAGAAGATAGAACGATCTAGACACACACATGCGTCATTGTTGCCACTTGACGAAATCCTGAAGAAATTGCAGCAGTATAGGAATCCTACTTTACCAACGTGAACTGCCCTCCTGGATTGGTAGATATAACAAAATCCCCCATTTGGGGGCTTGACTCTTCTATGCTGGGAACGGGGATGGTGGTGAAGGAGGGGTTGGAGTGGGATGCTGCTGGGGTTGAGGGAGAAGTAGTGCTCCTAATACAAAAAGGTTTTTAAATGCTTGGACTGTATCTATGATTTGGCATTAGAATGCCCTTTGGACTCTTTCTCTGTTCTCAGATGGGGTAGATCCCAGGCTGGAGTACGGACATGGAAGCTCCCCCCCCAACCTTTTTTTTTTCCTCAGCACCTTCACTGGCAGCGTCCCCTCCCCTCTGCCACCTCTCCTCCTCCCCATTTAACAGCAGAAAACTATGACTGGGCTGCTATCCATTGGAGGGAGAAACTGGACATGATGGTCATACCTCAATTACAAGAGGTGCATACAGAACAATAGTTACTGTTATTTTTTGAGAGACAAGAAATAAGGGGTGTTCCTTTTGGACATTTTAATCTCCCATGCTTATGTCATACCACGGTTTTCGATAGAAAGGCGAGCTGGGCTTGGTTCCCCAGCAACTGAATTGTGGGGGGTGGGATAACCTACAGACAAGATTATAATAAAGGTCTGATTGCTGCTGTTAAACCTTCTCTCCACAACAAATGTGAATATTGCCAACCTTCTATTAAGGGGATAAGCATATTGCCTCTCCTGGGGTATGTCTGGACGTAGAACCCAGTTATACTGGTTCCATTTCGGAGAGATATTTACGCTGCTCCATCAAGGGGCTTCTCCGCTAAACTTGGGGACAGTAAACCCTGAGTGTGCTATTGAGGCCCCACATCTCTCCCTGTCCCCTTTTCATGAGGTAGGGGGGAGGATGTCCCCCTATATATTATTGTATACTGCATCCTACAACAGTGCCCACAGGTTGTAATAGAAGAAGTGGAGCGGACTCGCTACGATGATGTCATCGCGTCGGCACGTCATTGCCATTTTGTGAGCAGAGTAGCGGCTCAGTAGCGCGGCTAAACGGAGCTTTTGTTTACATTTCAGCCAAAGTTTTAAACTTGACGAAAATGATGTAAATCTACAAAATAAAGGTAAACTCTAGAATATTGTAAATCAGCATGCCACATGCTATAAATACACGGGAGCATTTGAGATTTGATCGATGTGTTAAATTGCTTATTTATTTGTCCTTTAATACGGGTCGTTGCCCGGCACCAGATGGTTACGCATCAGAATGGTATAAGGTGTTTAAGGAAATTACCCCCAAAATTCATGCTTTATTTACTTAAGTCTTTCAGGGTGGTGCCCCTCCTCCACCCTGGGACTTCGCAACAATTGCCCCAATACCCAAGTCCCAGAAGGACCTCTCGGATCCTACATCTTATCGACCCATCTCCATTTTAAACATGGACTACAAAATCTACATAGCCATTTTGGCCTCCAGATTGGAATCTATTATTCCACGAATTATACACCCTGACCAGTCTGGATTTATCAAAAACAGGAGTACTATGGATAGAATTCGTTGAACAGTAGTTCTACTAGAATATGTCTGTACCAGGAAAATCCCATCTGTATTTATTAGCCTTGACGCCAAGAAGGCTTTTGACCGTGTTTCATGGTCCATTTTGTGGGACACCCTAGCGGCATTTCACTTCCCTTCCTCATTTATCACAAGTTTAATTAATCTTTATAGGTCTCCAAGGGCATATATACGAGCCAGTGGGGCTCTATCCTCTTTTTTCCATTTGAGTAGGGGTATGCAGCAGGGTTGCCCCGTCTCCCTATCTCTTTGTACTATACCTTGAGCCCCTGGCCTCTGTCTTGAGATTTTCATCCCAGATAGAGGGCATACCCTTAGGTCAACAGGAATACAAAATTAATATGTTTGCTGATGATATATTACTAACATTAGTGTCCCCTAGTACTTCTATTCCTTCAGTCTGGAAAGTTTTGACCTGGTTTGAGAAAATAGCTGGATTTAAACTAAATCTGTCTAAAACGGAAATGCTGACATTCAATTTTAAACCTTCTCAGCAACTTAAGAAAGCCTTTCCCTTTAAATGGCATTACATTAAAATTAAATACCTGGGCCTTCATATACCTACAGATCCAGCTGTCATGGAAATGATAAATTATGAACCCATCTCATTACAAATCCAGTTGGATCTGGATAGGTGGACTTCTGGTATATCTTCTTTCTATCAGCAAACTGAAATTATTCGTACAAATATTCTTCCTCGTCTCCTGTACTTGATCCAAACTGTTCCCTTCTTTCTCTCAACTTTTTACCTTAAATCATGTAATAGAATGTTAGCAGGTTTTATATGGGGTAAGGGACACCCAAGAATAAGGTTAGCCATCCTTAAGTTATCATTGGCCCAGGGAGGTTTTAATTTGCCAGACTTTAACCTATAAGCAAGGGCAGCATTTCTAGGAATTTTGATACTGTGGCTGGCGGGGTCTTATGTCTTGCCTTGGAAAACTATCGCATTTCACTTAAATGATCTATTTGATATTACTAGAATATTGTTTTCCTCTGACGAGAGATCGGTGTCAGCCTCGGCCCTCACAAAGGTTGCCTCTCCGTTTTTTAGACTGTGGAGGCATATGAGAAGGTCCCAACCAATTCATACCATTTATGAGTACTGCAAGTTAATTTCCCAGGATGAAATTTTTGCCCCTAGTCATATGGATAACACCTTTTCCACCTGGAGAGAGATGGCATTATCCCATGTCTTCCAGTTTCTTTCTCCCGAAGGGATTCTTCCCTTTGGAAAACTATAATCTCAATATAGCCTTCTGGACTCAGATTTATTTAGATACTTCCAAGTCCGTAACCATATACTGAGAAACAGAAGCCTTCAGGTTAAAATGCCATCCCCTCTTCCTGATTTATTAAAAGTATTTATTGAAGCTATCAGAGGAAATTTGGGGACTCGCATTATAGGACAACTTTACAGGGGGTTGAGGAGTAAGCAGTTAGAATCCATGGCTTCAATCTTACAAGAATGGAATAGAGATATGTCTCTAGAGGTTTCTCTTGAGGCTTGGTTGGGATCGGCACTATGAGCTATAAAGAGTACATCATCTCCTCGTTGGAGGGAATTTGCTTGGAAATGCCGTACACGATTTTTCAGGGCTCCAGCGTTTCTCTTAAAGATTCTACCACAAAAATAAGGGAGATGCTGGAGAGAGTGCGGGTGCCCTAGGGCCTCACTGGGTCATGTGTTTTGGCTGTGCCCTTTGTTGATGCCCTTTTGGCTCTCTCTTCAGATGAAACTTTCTGGGATATTCAATGAGCCGGTGGAGTTAACGGCCGAACAAATTATACTAGGGATCATTACGGACCACACTCCCCCATGGTACAAGACACTCCTTTCGGTCTGCCTTTTGGCAGCTAAAAAAGCTATAACTCGTAGGTGGATGTCAACTCTGATTCCTATGGTCCAAGAATGGAGAATTATCATGTCTGATATATACTGTTCTGAAAGTTTCAATGCTAAAATACAAAATAAGGGTCAGGGTCCATCATACCTGTTGAAATGGCAGCGGTGGGTTCTTCAACAATCAACGGTGGACCCCACCTTCTGCCCATAATTCTCCCCTTATTGTGGGTTGTCATACCCAAGGCCCCTGGAATTCTGCGGTTCTGTGGTTGCAGAATTTGCCGCAGAATTTGCATCATGCCGCAGAATATATATATAGTGCCGCAGAATTCATTGTTTTTGGTGAATTTTCTTATAAATATACTGTTTTCCATAGTGTCAGGCTTTCTTTCCCACCTCGTTTATCCTGAAGCTCCTCCTCTATGCTCAGCATATGATGTCATCGATGACATCACATCATATTTAGCCAATGACAGGACTGCATTCTGCCAGAGAAATGAATAAATCATGCCGCAGAAATCAGAAAATGTTGCCGCAGAAGTCAAGGAGCCCTGCCGCAGAAATCAGAAAATTCTGCCGCAGAACACCAGGGGCCCTGGTCATACCCGAGTTTCTTTCCTAGCAGGTAATGGGGTGAGTGGGGGGTTGGAGAGGGGTCAGATTGACCTGGATTTCCTCTTATACTTCACCTATATTATGAGGGTAAGGAAATCACAAATACACTTCTTTATACCTTGGTGATTATTTGGATACCTTTTATAACTATAAGATTAATCCCCTTTCCTTGACATTATTAACTGGGGTGCAACAAGGAGATGGACTACTTATTATATATCACTGCCTGGTGTACTGATCTCATAGGACAATGTTTTTTTAACCTCAGAGATTAATGATTCTGCTGCAAAAATAATGCTACCATTGTAAACATTTATAAAGTAACTGTAACTCTGTTCTTACTTACAATGTGTGTAACAAAAACTTTTAATAAAAAGAAAAAAAAAAAAAAAAGTAAAAAGAAATACTATTCCTAGCACAGAGATGCACAATAAACACAATTGGGATACTAAAATCATTAAGGTCACCATTAACCATGCTGCAAACAAAGAGCTTTTAGTAGGACAGTGACACCGGCCACTAGACAGTAACAATATTGTGTCCGACTATATTAATGAAGAGATCACAGAGGCATCTAATAAAAGGCCAGTCTTGATCCACAGTGATTTTAATGATCTGGGAATAGATTGGGTTAAGCAAGAGTCTAAGAGCAGTACAGAAAGGGAATTCATATGTTTACTGGAAGAAAATGACCAAACATATGGTCCACCAACCAACCAGAAGTGCAACTATTCCAGGCTTGGCAAGACAAGGTAAGGCACACTTATTTTCTGAGCACTCTTTCCCAAAGGAGAAATTGTTTCACCACGAAAGGCACACTAAGCCAAAACTTGTTTCTGGGTGTGACCTGGGAGCACAAGGAAGTTAAGCGACTTGTTCGGTGTCACACAGTATGCAGCTGGGGGCTGTGGGACCCAAACCCAGGTCTCCAGGTTTGCAGCTCAGTGCCCTAAACCACAGTGCTATACTGCCTCCTTAGGCTCAGGGCGCGTCACAATCACAAAATAATTCAGCAGCATTATGGTAAGAAACGACTATAAAATGCGTAACATACAATTAAAATCTCAAATTAGTCTGGGGATGCTTCCGAAAATAGTAAGACCTAACCTAGGTTCTAGAGCCAACAATAACAACTGCTCATTTAAGGAGCCACTTGGTAGCAGTGACCACAGCACTGGAGGTACCCAAGCAGACTCGCACTCTTTCCTGCTTTCTTTCTTTAATTTAGTATGCTTTTTTCCCCCTCACGCCAGCAAGCCCCTACTAGGCCTACCCACTCACCCAGCCCCCTCACCCACCTTCCCTGGGACTTACCTCTCTTCCTCCCGACACCCTGGCTTAACCCCCCCCCCCGGTGGGGCTGTCTACCACCGAAGGAGACTAGGCTACTGCCTTGGAGAAAAGTGCCTTGGGGACTGCAGTGAGGGGTGGATGGCCTCCTGCAATGTCTGGCATTTTTCCTTTTACTGTCTCACCCCATGTAGCATGCCGAGAACAACCCTCAACATGCATACACGCATGCATATGCAATGCACATCAGAGCATGTCCGCGCCCTCCCTAATTATGTAGTTCTGCTTTCATTGCCACCTGCGGTCACCCAGGTAGCAACAGCACAGTGGAATCTGTGCACCCTCTCTCTCAGAGGCAGAAAGAATCCTCTGGGATGCTCAGCTCACCTGCCCAGCCGGCCCTCAATGACTACGGCTCATTCCTGAACCTGCGTCGTCAGCATTGTGAGAAGTAGCACTACCACTGCACTGGTGGGCCAGTTCTGCTTATTTCTATAATTACAAGAACGCTAACTGGAGTGCAATGGGATTGGCAACACGACCTGCAAGATGAAACAAATGAAAAATAGAAAATTTTGAGGGATAAGCTGAATAACTTGACAGTTTTGTTATGTACCCAAGTATAAAAAAAAAAATAACAAAAGTTAAAAAAAACTCAATGGTTCACAAAAAGGGTGCACAAATGATCAGAGAAAAGGAAAAAGCTTACAGACTACTTAAAAGTTAAAAGAATAAGTAAGCAATAACCCACGACCGGGTGTGCCGTTACTGCGGATTAATGCACATCTGGGTGCGTTGTGAGTCACGAGGCCACAGGCCGCGTGTCCTCACAGCAATCGGGTGTGTGTTAATCCCCAATAATAGCACACCCTGGAGTGGGTTATCACACTTTTAACATGGGGTATGGGAAAAAAACAATGCAAAAGCCTTTAAAACTTTCTTTTTTCCTCTGAAAAGAACAAAAATTAGGGATGTATCCTGCCGCCTTGTAAAACAGTCCCCCAAAAAACAAACCAAAAAAAAAAAACACATCCTGGTACTTATGCACCTAAAAATGTAACAGATGCACTACTGAAATGATCAGTCACATTTCTTTTCCACAATATGCTCTGCAACCATGTGTAACATAGGCCAGTCTAGCTCTCACTCTCGCCTCTCCTCTACCATAATGACAAGGTTCTGTGCACACATTGACAGAGACAAAGAGGGAGGGGGAGAGAGAGAGAGAGAGAGCACCAATGCTGAATTACATGTCCCACTGTCTCTGTCACTCTCTCTCTCTCTGTACAGCTCCCACTCTCACACTGTCCGTCACTGCTGCTGGACCGCACTGTTCACTCACAACAGCATTTCTTGCATGGCTCACTGGGGAAATCGGATAGCCTGTCACCCTGTCTGCTCTGTGCCTCTCTGCCGCTTGCTCTCAATGCAAACACCAATGAGCAGCTCTCTCTCTCTCTCTCTCTCTCTCTCCCTCCCTCTCACTCTTCTGAGTAGCTCACACTGTCTGATGCTCGCTGTTGCACCCAATCGCGCAGTGAAGGCTATCGCTCGGCAAACAGTTTTAGCGGGACAAACTACAAAATAGAAGCATTCTATGCCTCTACCTCTTGCTCTCTCTCCCCCTCTCTTCGGAGCATGGAAAGAGACAACACCACCCGTTTCCCATTCACCAACCATCTGACCCACATGCTGTCAGAACTTTTACAACACTGCACTGCAATGAGGTGACAACGGGCCAACAGACAGACCCAGTCAGCAGCGGCTCGCTGTCCCTTTCTCTCTCGCCTGCCGCTCTCTGTCTGTCATCTCCTGTGCACAGGATGCCACACTGCTGCAGCGGTACTCTTGACAACTCTGCCCTCACGGTCCCCATGTGAACTGCTGTTGCCGTTACAAATTCATTACAGCACTATGGACACAATTGCTAGGTGACAGCAATGGACAATGTCGCAGTGGAAAAAACACAGAATGCTGTAGGACAGAATAATGTGCCTCTCATGAATACAGAACCAAATACTGCTTTTGGGACATGCACATCTATTCCATTTCTCCGTAGCGCTCCCCCGATGTTGTCGTGCAATGAATACTATGTCCCTGTCCCCGTCCATTTGCAATGTTTGTGGAGCCGAGAGAACAGACTTATCAGGCGGCCCCTATCCCGGTCACTGAGCACTTTAGTACACGATGAAGACACTTAGAATGCTCCTCCAGTCCCCATCTGCGCTTTGGGAGGCCATCGGGGAGCGGGACATAAATGTGGCTTTTGCAGCATGTAAACCGCTGCCCAGACACTCAGACTGCTCCCTGGCCCCAGGCTGTTGGTCACTGACCTCGGGGGCGGGCGCAGGGAATAGACAGATCCCTGACCTGGACTGTGACGCGACATGCGGCACCATTCTGCAGCCTCACGCTGTTGGGCACCGTCTTCTGCGGGCGGGGGACAACGGAATGACAGAGACTCGTGCTCTGTAGTTGCTGGGCCTCTACACACTCCAATGCCCTGCCTGCCACTTCTGAAGTTGATCTGTCCCCGAGATGCACTGTGCCCACTCACCTGTCGCCCAGCCAGACCACGCAGCAAACAGAACTGTGTAGTTTCCTAATCAACACCTTTTTGTAACACAGCTAAGAGGGTTCACTGTGTGCTCCTTGCACAGAGGTCCATGGGGTGGGTGGGTGGGTGGATACAGACAAACCTGCACTGGGACGAGCTGAGAGGCTGCTGGGCACAGACTCCTGCAAAGGTGGGGGGCACAAGGGAATGATGGAAAACAAGGGACACACAACATCAATTGCACAATACAATGCCAATACACTGTGTCATAGGGCACTGGCAGCATTGTGCCATGTATTTATCAGCTACAACTGCCGACTTGTTGTGAAGGACATGACGAACAACTGCAGTGATGGGGATTTCCCCCAAAATTACAAATGGCTGCCAAGCACTTTGAGAAGCAGAACAAGTCCCGACAATAATTTCTGTGATTCCCTGCGCGGAACTGTGCATTAAAAAGGGGATTTAATGCATGGCCACGCAGAGGGACTCAATCAATGGGATGCCACGTTTCTCCTACATTTCAGAAACCCATGTTATAAATATACTTAATGTATAGAGATCAGCTTGTCAGGTTACGTTCCTGTAGATTCATAATAAGATGAGATATTGATATTGTCTAATTTTTATGGTTTTTTTTTTTTTATTATGTATTTTACGTGTTTTTTCCCATTTTCACTCCCCCCCCCCCCCAAGTCTGAGACGCATGCACCGTTCCGAGATGCCCTCCTGATTTCGCCCCTCCTGCCTGTGTTGCCACTGGACCACCACCTGGTGCAAGTGGAACTGGGGGGCGACAACCACTCTAGAAGAGGAGAGCTGCTGTTAGGAGCTTGATCCTGCTCTGCCCCTCCCACTCGTGCCAGCACCCTGATGACCCAACGTCATTCCTGAACCCGGGTCACCGCCATGGCATGAGGTGTGGCATCCAGCGCCTCAACCCTCAGCACCACTGGGCCAGCCCTTGTTTTAATGTTTTGCAGGTTTTTGAATTTATGGGAAGTTCAGAAAGACATGCTGTGTTATTTCTAGTTCTCCAACCGGAAGTGACGCACATGGGAGAAAGCTGTCACAGTGTCTCTGTGAGGACTGTGTTTTTAGTTCCGTGTAGACGTGCATTTTCTCACATTTCACTTGTTTCATAAAAAAGTAATAAACTGCCAGCAAAGTCATGTATTGCTCTTTTTAGCAATCCTATTAACATATACATTATGGCTCTGTTAATAAAGTGCTGATTTTAAAACTACTTTTCATTGTTTTTATCCCATTAGATTAGCGGGGAATTCCCCAGACTTTTATGGGTACAAGAGGGTTCAGCGCCCCAGTCTGAAAGCCATGAATCTCAGAGACATCTTTCTCCTTGTAAGTGCTATTGCAATTTTGCAAGTCCTCATCACCACATACAAGCAGTTCCGTTCCTCAGCTTTCCCGGTAACACCTAAAAGTATGGGAACCCCACCCGCGATACACATCGAAGCAAGGCACAAGCACAATTTACCTGGCTTTCTCATGGATCATGTACGCACATCCTAAACACTGATCGCTACGATTCCATGTGATTATCACGAAAAAAAAACACGACTTCAAAAACAGCGAAGACAGTATAGCGACTACATATATATATAGTGACACTACATTATAACACAGCAGTTAACATAGCGAAAACTGGTGTTTTACCAGAGTCAGTAAAAAAAAAACAAAAAAAAAAACAAGTAAACACTGCTTTGCCTACTGGCTTTACAGTCACTGCCTGTCATGCTCACTAAATCACCAACATGCTGCATGATTGGTCAGAGCTCTGTTAAATGCCCTGGTTCACTTCCGTATTGTTTCTGCGGATTTTGATTAGTAGATCGAAGAGTCAAACTGCAGCATGTCAGTGGAATACGTTACTAGCCAGAAAGGTAAGCCGTTGTTACTGTTTTCTGGTTTCTTGTACCGGAAAGATAAAGGGAGAGGCGAAAAAGTGTACTGGCGCTGTGCAGAATACCACAAGCACAAGTGACTCACACGGTTGCATACCTCAGGGGGATAGTGTTGTTGCAAGTATTAGCGAGCACAATCATGTTGCAGATTCTGGTGATGTTGGGGTTAGGCAGGTTATGGCTGATATAAGGTCTCGTGCCAGGAGTACAGTGGAGACCACATCCCAGGTAGTTGTAGGGTGTACTGCAAGTTCCTCTGAAGCAGTCAGTGGTAGGCTACCTGGAATTAGCCTTATCAAGTGCACAGTGCAGCGCATAAGGCAGCAGGAAAGGGGATGTCCTGCAACACCATCATCGGTTACTGACCTTGTAATTCCGCCTGACTTTACACAGTTAAGCAATGGAGAACATTTTTTTAATGTTTGACAGTGGTGCTGAACTAGACAGAATAATACTGTTTGCAACAGAAAATAATTTACGCATGTTATGCGAAAGCAGTGACTGGATGCTAGATGGGACATTCAAATCATGTCCTGCTTTGTTCAATCAACTCTATACCATTCGCACAGTGCGTTCTGGTGCTGTGATTCCATCTGCATATGTTTTAATGTGTTCCTGTACCACAAACGAATATGTTCGGGTCTTTGAAGAACTAAAGAAACTTGTAATTTCTAGTCCATTGTATGCCATCATGGATTTTGAAAAGGCAGCTAGTACTGCATTCGAAACTGTGTTCCCTGATATACAGTTGCAAGTGTGCTTTTTTCATTTTGCACAGTCGGTTTGGCGTAAAATCCAGAAATGTCCAGATGTGGAGAAGCAGTACTGTGTGGACCCCGAGTTCGCACTTAATTTAAGAATGCTGCTTTCATTGGCATTTGCTCCCCTGGAGGACGTAATATGCAAGTTTGAAGAAATGAAGGACTTTCAGTTTTATGTGGAAAATTAAGAGCTACTACAGCCTCTACTTGATTACTATGAGGATACCTGGCTAGATAGACCGTGTGGTAGATCCGGACGCAGAAGACCTAAATTCCCAGTTGAACTGTGGAATTGTTACACTGCAACACATGACAGACTGGCGAGAACGAATAACGCTGTGGAAGGCTGGCACAGGGCTCATTGATTGCCTGCGGGAAGAGCAACAGCTTACAGAGCTGAACCTTACACAGATATTATCTGGTAAGGAAAATGCGGACACTGCTGGAAAGAAAAGAAAGTACAAGGATCAAAATCTGAGGATCGCATCAATTGTTGCACAGTATAGATCCAAAACAACAGCAGAATACCTGCATGGTCCAGCCTATAATTTTCAATTCCAGCCATAATTCCAAGCCATGATTCCCTCTGCATCTCGTACTCAATAAAGGATTGATCTCTCTCAGGCCTCAACCTGTTTTTTTCTTCACCTAATACCGAAAGTCGCTATTTCGATGGCTCATTCTAACGTACAGTCGCTAAAAATGCTATTCGCCCTTTGTGTCGCTATTATTACAGTCGCCATTTTCGAGTCGCCGTTATCACGGGATACCAATCGCTACTCTGGCTGCCTCACCACAAAAGAAATTACCCAGGGCCTGGTTCCTCAATTGATTTTTGATCAGGCTCAGCTTTTTTATGGGGGGGGGGCAGCAGGGAGCAGTCCGCGGTTCTGACACTGCAGTAATTGTTAACGGATATCTGAATCATAAAGTGTTAGTCAGAAATGAATTCCCCTAGACTTAAAAGTTTGATTGTGACTCGACGCATATGTAAGTATGCAGCAAGGCACACACGTTACAAGGGGAATTCACTTCTGACTAAAACACTTTAGGAATCTGGATTCAGTTTACAATTAGGACAGCGTGTCAGAACCGCGACAGACCCCCCCCCCACCTCAAAGCTGAGCTTCATCAAAACTCAATTTGTACTAACTCACACTGTGGCCCTCGAATCCCAAGGAGAACACTAGTAGCCCAGAGGATGGAGGCACTCTGGCCTTCATTCCCTTTTCTTTTTTCCCTATTTGCACTTTTTGCCCCCTACATCCCTACGCCGAGACCATCAGCCCGGTCACGGACTCCGGCTGCGGCTGCTCACACTGTAGCCATCCTCCCTGAACCCCCTGGCTTCCTCCCACCGGGCGGGGTCACGGCACCTGGGCCAAGGGTGCCGCGACTTAAGAAAGGCAGGAGTCAGCCTGAGCACCTAATGCAGCCGGAGCAGGCTTCATTGTGGCAGTGAGGGCAGGAGTGTTTTTTCCTTGTTGTTGCACGGGAGGCAGGGACATGCAATGACGACCTGTGTCAGCCCTGCCTCCTGAATGCTGTTGAGCGCTGGATGCTGCGGTACCCCCAACCTCCGCCAGGAGTCCGTCCAGTGCCAGCCAGTGTCCCCACCCACCCCCTGGAGAAGGAGAGCAGTCCCTAGGACGCTCCATCCTTCTCCCCTGGCCAGCCCTCCAGCGACCAGAGTCCGCTCCCGAACCCGGGTCGCCGACGCTGCAAGCAGAAATCCAACCGCTGCACCGGCCTTCATTCCCATTTTTAAAAATGTCACAATCAGGTGCTAGTTTTTTAACCCACTTAATTTACCTTTTCTAAACTGGCATACCGTGTTTGACGCAATCAGGCAGCACATTGCTCTATGTCTGAGATCTGTCGGCAGTGGTCAGTACTTGATCGCACCTTCCTAGACTGTCTGCTCGGTATGTGTGGCAAAGGCACATGTGGAGATCGACGCCAGAGGCTCTCAAGGTGGGGATGGGCTGCACACGTGTGCAAATGTTCCCTCCAATCAAAGGGCTTTCCGTGGCAATTGCTGGGCTATTTGGACAAATTAAAAAAAGAACCACGATGGGAAAAAACCCGGAACCGCATTTTTTTTTCTTATGGGGACTTTCTTTTAAAGGGCCAGGTTCACAAAATGGGACAGACTGCACTAGCTAAGCCGGGAAAGTCGGGGAGGCATTGCACTGGCCCAAATCAGTTTGCACTATGCCCCGGGCCAGTAATATAATGTAAATATTGACCCCTGGCACTCACACATAATGGAACAGTAATTCAAGCCTGATTCTTAATTTTACAGACATACTACAGGTGACTGTTAATTATTTTTTTCCTTATATATTTGATGGTATTTTTCATTTTCTCCCCATAACCTGGCCCCCTTACGTCGGACGCGCACATATGGAGGCATGCGCATGCCACGTCTTGAGGTACCCGCCTGCTATGTGTCATCCCCTCCCCCTACGCTGACCACCGGGCCTCCACCCGGTGGCAACAGGACTACAGGAGTGGGGGGGGGGGACTACCCCAGGAGAGGAGAGCTGCCTTCTGGTTGATCAATCCTGCTCCGACCCCCCCATGCCAGCTCCCTGACGACAAGAGTTCGTTCCCGTACCCGTGTCACTGGTGTGGCGCAAGGCAAGGCGTCCAGGGCCACCAGGCCGGCGCAGTGATGGTTCATTTTAAAGACATGCTAGAGGTGGTGGTTTCAAGAGAGCTAGCCAGAAACACTTATCTGATCTGACAGTCTCTTCATTTTATAGCCTCAGACTCACTTATTTAACAATAGACAATAGACTTAACAAGTCTACAAGTGGGAGTCTGCGGATGTCTTCATTTTTTTTTTTTTTAAAAACAGTTTATCCCCCAACAAGAAATATCTTGTAATCATAGTTGTTACAGAGCTAAATTCATTACAGCACATCCTAGCCGGATGCTGTAATGTTTACTTCCGTTTCACCCGGAGTGACAGTGTAACCCATGCATGGTGTGGTATTACAATGACTCCTGTACCTGAAAATAAAAATCTAATAATTTCTCATATTATGGTCAAAGTATTCTCAAACAACTATTAAAACATGCAGAAATGTGATGCTTACTGCTGTTTGCCCTATAATGACAGTGTTCAGCACAGCTGCATAAAACTATCAGACCACCGAGACTGCAGCTGCCTGTAAAATAAACATGAAATGCAGTACTTCTGGCTTTTTCGTTATGTCAAACAATTTTACGCCACTAAAGCAAAACATTTATGATAGCCATTCCCCATTCCACCAGCCTGTGTGATAAGCATCTGGAAGAATGAGCTATTTATGGGATAAGTTCCGTGCTCATTCATGAGTCTGGCAGATGGTTACTGGATGCAAGATGGATTTCTAGCAGGTTATTGGGAATTGGATATACTCGATACACGCCAGGAAAGGGAAAGGAACAGGATTGCATATCACAGTTTAGTTGACTTTTTTTCCCTGTTAGGGAGAGAGGGGATACACAGGCACGCACTGCTCCATGTAGCTTTACTGAACAGTAAAGTAATAATTTATGCCTGCTCCCCCAACACACACAGACACATACACACAGCTCTGGTTGTCAAGCCTCTAGACTAAGACAGCCCACCAATGTAGCGGTTGGATTTCTGTTTGCGACACAAACAACACCGACAATCCAGGTTCAGGAATGGACCCGGAGTTGGAGGGCCGGCGTGGGGGATCAAGCATCCTGGGGAGGGAGGGAAGAAAGAGTGTCCGGCACTTTCCGGACCCCTGGCCGAGGCTGGGGGTAGCATTAGTGGCTGGCACTGTCACCTTAGTGGGGCTGGGCGGACGCTGGACGATATTGCACGCCCCTGTCCCCAGGATCCAGCGAACATCAAAAAATTATGGCCTTCCTGCATGACGACCAGAAACCATCTCCACTGTCTTCTGACATCCGCTGGGGCGCCCTGTGGGTCTGACCCGGGCGTGAAGCCGGGCTCACCTATAGTGTCTACTGGGAGGGGTGCCTTCCCAGCGGCCCCACCCAGAAGGGTACGCATGGACACGTGGGGACGACTGGTGGGGCGGGTCTGACCACCAAACTGAGGATTGGGGGGCTCCAGAAAAACAAAAAGTCTCTAGACTAATGTGCTATTTCTAAGACAAGTTGTGTTCTCATTCATGAGTCTGTCAGAAGTTTCCAAGATTTGCGATGGATTGCATGTCAGTTATTTGATATCATCTTTACTAGATAGGTGTCCAGTAAGGACAAGGATTATTAGCGCATATTGCATTTTTGCTTTTTGTTTTGTAGTTTGAGTGAGTTGGGAGAAACGGGCATGTAATACGCAATGCAGGTGACAGGTTTGTGAAACGCTTTGGCTTTATAAGCGACTTTCAATGAAACACATTAACAGTGGACAGCATCAAAAAACAATACTGCATTTTATCACATACATGTGATTTTGACCAAAAAAAAAAAAAACAGCATTAGTATATGTTGGTCATGATATGAGAAACTACTAGATTTTTTTTCTCTATTTTCGAGTGCAGGGGTCACTGTAATACCACACCATGAGTGAGTTACACTGCCACTCTGGGTGAAACAGAAGTAAACACAACACCAGGATATGCGGTCATGAATTTAGTTCTGTGACCGCTGTAATTACAATATATTTCTTGTTAGGGGATAAACTTGATTAAAAAGTTAAGACATCCACATACACCCATGTGAGGAATTAAGTGAGGCTAAAAAATGAAGAGACTACCAATTCATGACAGATCAGATCACTTTTCTCACTAGCTCTCAAATCCCCCCCTCCCCGTCCTCTGGTAATTTTGTAATTAAGCGAGGGTCTGTTTTTTAATACATAATTTACACACAATGCTGTACTCATAAATGAAGTAGTCCATCATCTGGTATTGGATCGGAAGTCCGCCATAAGGCATCAGGCAGTGCTATGTTGTAACAAATTTACCTTTTGATCTTTATGCTTGCTGATTTTTCCTTTTTTTTTTTTTTGCATTATTTATTTACACTCCCCCTACATCTTGACCAGCCTCTCCTGAGGGCCGCCAGGGGCTGTGCTCTCCACCCCCGGGAACCCCCGCCGCCAACTCCCCGCCTCATATTGCAGCCACCCCAAGGCAACCCCATGTATCCCTTCATCAGGCGGGTCCTCTCCTTCCGGAGAGAAAGTGCCTTGCGGCTTACCTTTCTTGGCCCTGGGTGCTGATGAGGTAGGTCCCGGCTGTCCAGGGGCTCCGTGGCAGCGAGGGTCCAGGCAGCCGTCATCTGGTCGATCGAGATGCCACTTTCTCTGGTTTTCTGGGCCCCAACTGCAGCGCTGCTCCGTAGTGCTCCTGGTCTCCACCAGGGGCTGCTACAGAGTGAGGCAAGCTCCCCAACCCACCCCAGGGGAGGAGAGCAGTCCTCCTGACACTCAATCCTCTCCTTCCCCTGTCAACCCCCGGAGTCCCGAGTCTATTCCCGAACCCAGGTCACTGGTGTGTCGTCCAGTGCCTCAACCCGCGGCACCACCGGGCTGGCTTAATGTTTCCTTTGTTTTCTGGAATAGACACATAAAAATACTGAGAGTTTAACAGACGTCAACAGGTAATACAATACCACTGTTAGAAAGCGACTAATTGAAAAGTATGAATTGAACATACCGTGTCAGTCTAAATCTCGTTAGGGCAAAGCAGTCTTTTTACTGAACGGCTTACTCCCTACAGCGTCACATTTGCTTGGTTCTCACAAGTGCACGCGCTTCCCCATTTGACATTATCAGTAAGAGATCAGTGGTGAGCAAGACACAAAATCCAGTACTGGCATAAAACAACAATTTTTTTTTTTTTTTTTTTTTTAATAAAGTGTATATTCTGTACAGAATAAACACATTACTCCCCATCTAAAAGGAGTAAAAGAAACACACAACCATAGAAACATAGAAGTTGATGGCAGATAAGGACCGCAAGGCCCATCCAGTCTGCCCATTTCTTTTTCTACCTTATAAATGTGCCATTGGCCTTTGCTCTGTCAGTGGCCTATCTATTCATACTCATTTGTATTGCTCCCTTATGCCTATCCCACGCCTGTTTGAAGCCCTGCACTGTATTCACAGCCACCACTTCTTGAGGTAGGCAATTCCATACATCCACCACCCTTTCTGTGAAAAATAATTTCCTCACATTCCCCCTTAATCGGCCCCTCTAATCTCATGCTGTGTCCTCTTGTCCTGATATTTTTCTTATATCTAAACATGTTAGACTCTTTCACCTTGTTAATGCCCTTAAGGTGTTTGAATGCCTCTATCATATCACCTCTCTCCCTCCTTTGCTCAAGGGTATACATATTGAGCTCTGTTAATCTGTCCTCATATGTCTTCTGATGCAGTCCCTGCACCATTTTGGTTGCCCTTCTCTGGACTGCCTCAATTTAGTTCATGTCCTTGTGAAGGTGTGGCCTCCAATACTGCACGCAGTACTCCAGATGGGGCCTAACCAGTGTCTTGTAAAGAGGGATTATTACCTCCCTCTTACGACTTGAGATACCCCTACTAATACACCCTAACACCCCCCTAGCCTTACCTACTGCTTTAGAGGTCTGCTTGGATGATTTCAGGTCATCAGTGATGGTGATGCCCAAATCTCTTTCTTCCTTTGTGACTGCTAGCAACTCCTCCCAGACTATAGGTGGCTTCAGGGTTTCTCTTCCCTATGTGCATGATCTTGCCTTCTTTGCATTAAATCCCAGTTGCCACTCTTCTGACCATTTTGCTAGTTTATCCAGATCTCTTCTCATTCTGCCCACCCTCTGGATCATCTACTCTGTTGCAGATCTTGGTGTCATCTGCAAACAGACAAGCCTACCCTCTAGTCCATCTGCAAGGTCACTAATGAAGATGTTGAAGAGGACTAGCCCCAGGACTGATCCCTAGAGGTACCCCACTTGTGACTTGCATCTCTTCTGACTGTATACCATTTACCACCACTCTCTGTTTTCTGCCCGTCAACCAGTTTGCCACCCAGTTGACCAACTTCTGACCCACCCCAAGCCTACCCAGCTTATTTATCAATCTTCTATGTGGAACAGTGTCAAAAGCTTTGCTGAAGTCAAGGTAGGGACATCAACTGCTCCCCTTGGTCCACCACTGGGTTACCCAGTCAAAGAAATCTATGAGATTAGTTTGACAGGACCTTCCTTTTGTAAACCCATGCTGTCTTGGATCCTGTGCCCTATGGATTCCAGGTGTTGCACTATCCTTTCCTTAAGGAGTGCCTCCATAATCTTGCCCACTACTGAGGTAAGACTGACTGGTCTGTAGTTCCCTGCCTCCTCCTGCTACCACTCTTGTGGCGCGGGATCACATGAGCCCTTCTCCAGTCTTCTGGGACCTCTCCTGTGATCAGAGACTCACTAAACAGTTCTGCTAGTTCCACCTTTAGCTCCTTAAGTACCCTGGGATGTATGCCATCAGGTCCCATTGCCTTGTCCACCCTAAGCTTAGCAAGCTCTTGTAGGACCCTTTCTTTTGTGAAGGAAGTAGTGCTCATCTCCCTCCCCCCGTGTCCATGGTGCTGAGTGCCCTACCTTCTCTTCAGTAAATACTGAGCAAAAGTATCTATTTAGGATAGATGCTTTTACATGGTCCTCCTCCTCACATGCTTCCTTTTCTCCATTAAGTTTAGCAATACCCCCTCTGGACTTTCTCCTTTCACTAATGTATCTATAGAAAGTCTTGTCACCTTCTTTTACTGTTCGTGCTAGTGTTTCCTCAGTTTGGGACTTTGCCTGCCTTACTGCCTTCCCTGCTTCCCTTAGGGCAGTTTGGTATGCCTCCCTATCTTCATCCCGCTGTGTTCCCTTATATTTCCTGAAGGCCAGCCTTTTGGCTCTGACCTTTTCTGCTACTGTATTTGAGAACCAAAGTGGTTTCCTTCTTCTTTTGCACTTCCTTTTCTGTCTAACACAATGGGATGTTGCTTCAAGTATTGCATCCTTAATGCTTGCCCACTTTGCCTGTACCCCTCACCTGTGTTTCTTTTTGCCAGGGCTAGCTTAACTCTGTTGGCCATCTTATCAAAGTCAGCTCCTCTGAAGTCCCATATGTTTGCCTTGGAATGGGATGATTTAGATGTAGTAGCCAAATTGAACCATACCATGTGATGGTCACTGGCCCCCAGGTGACCTTCTACCTGGAGATCTGTGATCCCTTCCCTGTTAGTCAGTACTAGATCTAGGATAGCCCTGTCTCTTGTGGGTTGTTGTACCAGTTGTTTGAGGCCCTCCCCTGCAGGGAATCCACTGTGTGTCTAGTTCTGGCAGATGTTCCTGCTGGTATTGACCAGTCTGTATCCGGCATGTTGAAGTCTCCCATTATCAGAACCTCCCCTTTAGCTGTCATGTTTTGTATATATCTTCTAACAGTAATGTGTCTATGTCCTCCCCCTGGTCTGGGGGCCTGTAGACAACCCTAGTTCTTATGGCTGTCCCATTTCCTGTTTCCAGGGTGACCCACAGTTCTTCTGGCTCCTTATGTGTATTCTGAATTTCTGTAGCTTTGATATTTTCGTTGACATACAGGGCCACTCCTCCCCCCCTTTTTGCACCTCGGTCTCTTCTGAACAATACACAGCCAGGTACTGAAGTCTCCCAAGTGTGGTTACTGGTGAACCACATCTCACTAATTGCTACTATGTCCAGTTTAGCCTCTGACATTATTGCCTGCAGGTCTGGGATCTTATTTCCCAGGCTGTGAGCATCTGTGTCATGATTTTCCACTGGCCAGATTTGATTGTGTTAGTTGTTGGGTGAGGTTTGGCATTACCCCTGTGCGTTGTATGGGGAGACAAACCTTTTTTCTTACCTGGTGATGCAAATGAACTGCAAACATGCTGAATCCCTGTTTGACCACTAGCTGAGGGCGGAGGGGTGTTCTTCCCATTCGATGTATGGGGTGCTGCACCCCTCTCCCCATTTGCTAGTTTAAATATTCTGCAAAGATGTCAAACTTCTGCCCCAATGCACTGACTCCCCTCTTAGTCAGATGCAGTCCATCAAATTTAAAGAACTTTCGCTCCCAGAACTGTTGCCAGTTCCCTACAAATCTGTGTCCTTTTTCCTGGCACCAGCTCTTGAGCCACGTGTTTAGCTCCTCTATCTCCCCTTCTCTGACCTTCCATCTATCTGTCCCCCTCTCCCAGACTGGCAGGATCTCAGAGAAGGAGATGCCGGACGAAATGGATGATAGTTTGTCACCCAGTCTAGTCAGGTGTTCCTTGGTCTCCACAACTGACTGGCTGGCGAGATCATTAGTCCCTATGTGTACTAGGACATCAATGTTTTCTCCTGCTTTGTGAACAATTTTAGTAATCGGTCAGTGTCTCCATGCTGATGTACCTGGGAGACATCTGACCATTACCCTGGCTGGAGATGGGTATCAACTCCCGAATCATGGAGTCTCCTATGATCTGTAGTTTTTGGATTCCCTTTTTGCTTTTTTTGTTTTGGTTCCTGATTTGGGTGAGTTTTGTTGTGCTAGCTCCTGTGCCGCAGTGTCCTGCTCTGCAGTGTCTTCTGCCTCTTTGTTTGATTTCAGAGATAGAGGCAGATACCTGTTTGTAGTGCTTATATGGTTTTTGGAGGTAATATGCTGGAGAGCAGAGAGTGATGGGGCACCCGATTTGCCCCTCCTAACCATCTGCCAACCTCCTGGTCCAACTACCCTCTGCGGTCAAGGTTTTTCTGTTGGATGCTGGGGGAAATGGCTGATGGTTCTTATAATGTATTTCCTCTTGAATATGAAATTTGAGGTGTGCAATCTCTGCCCATGCTGCCCGGAACTGAGCCCTAAGATCTCCAATGGCCCAGCATGTAGGACAGTGTCCTAAATCCTGTAAGACTGTCCTTCTGAAAACTGTTCCACAGTACCTGCAGTTAATGATATCCATTCCAGATAAGTTGCTGGGTTTATAACCTAGTCAGAGTAATTAGAAGGAAAAAAATGCAAGTAATGGTTTGATTGTGTTTTGTTTTTGTTTAACTTGTTATAACAAGTTAAATTACTAGTGCCCCTGTAAATGAGCTCACCTTGCGGATGCCCCACTGATCCGCCCCTTCCTGCTCTGCCACAGGAAATGTCACAACTGTGGTACCCTATAAAAGGAGTGTAGTGTTTGGTGTTTGTGAATGGGGGTGGGTGGCTGGGCACTTCCCCTGCCGAAAAAGAAGAACCACAGACAAAAGAACAAGGAGGTAAGAGCAGAAACAATCAGTCAACAACAATGCAGTAACCCTGAAAGCTTATCCTAATGTTAGATAAAACTGTAAAACCTGTAAAGCACCACCTGTAATACTTTCAGAGAAGATATACGCTGTAAGAAACACTTTGCTACAGAGAAAAATAAAGCAATGAAATGTTAGCAACAAACAGTAGCAATTCCTGTGAGTAAAAAAATAAAAACAACACCACACAGTAAATCTGCTTAGCCAAAATAAGTCTTAATCCTTTTCCCTTGCTCTGGTAAGTTTCTCTACTCTGCCTTTCAAGCAGTCTTAGAAGGAAAGAGCTCAGGTGAAGCTAGGTGCCTTGGCCAGCAAACCAAGCACTTTAATGGCACAGGGGTTTTAACAGCTATTTTGGAATTACATTCAGTAAAAAAACAAAAAAACAATAGCAGCTGCAGAACAGAAGTATCAACTGGGAAACATGTTGTACAGGACAGCCTGAAAAATCACAGCCAAAGAAATTGTGAACATTAAAGGAATTAGAGCAATCAAAATCAGCTGGCCGAGTCAATCTACACCCAGTAATTCTGAACAAAAAATTCATCAGAAAATGCACCAATCCTAGCATGGATTTTCAATGACACCTACTTAACAGGGGACGTTACAGAGGTTGAAGACAGGCCACAGTGGTATCCATTTTTAAGACTAAGACAAGGCAAATTTTATTTGTATAGCGCTCTATTCAAGGGCTCAGAGTGCTTTACATAACAACAATATAAAAAATAAAACAACCCCATAATAAATAATTCGGATCAGATTAAAAGCTTTTTTCAAAAAGATAAGTTTTAAGACAGGCTTTAAAGGCCTCCACCGAACTGGCAGCCTTAATATATGGAGGAAGAGAGTTACAAAGGAGTGGGGCAGCCACCCCACAAAGGCCCCATCTCCCAATCTTCTTAGACGAGAAGGTGGAACGACTAATAGGTCAGCTTCAGTGGAGCGTAAGTGGCGAACAGGAGAGTACGGAATCAGGAGCTCTTTAAGGTAGTCAGGTCCCAAACTACGTAGGGCCTTGTATGTTAGCAAGTCTATCTTGAAGGTAATGTGCGCACTCATAGGCAGACAGCATAGGACAGAAGTGACATGGTCCCTCATAGAGGCACCAGTCAATATCCTGGCCGCAGCATTTTGCACTAGCTGCAGGCGACAAATCAAACCTCCAGACAACCCCAGGAGGTACAGGGCATTACAGCAATCAAGTCAGCTAGTGACAAAGGCATGGATAATCGTAGCCAGATCAGGAGGAGTCAAGAATAGATGGATCCTGGCGATATTCCCGAGATGGAAAAAAAAACGGCCCCAACAACCGACGCAACTTGTTCTTCAAGATCCAGCTGATCGTCAAGAATGACACCAAGGTCCTTAATCACTCCAGTCACCGACAGAAGACGATCATCCACCATAAGGGTGGGCAGCCTCCCATCAGCGAAAACACCCCCACGATCTGGCTCGATCACCATAACCTCCGTCTTGCCGGGGTTGAGGCACAGCCAGTTAGCAGACATCCAGGCATTAACATCGGCTAAGCAACGACGCAGTGTATCTGAGGTAGAAAGATCATCAGGGGCACAAGACAGGTACAACTGGGTATCATCTGCATAGCAGTGAAACCCCAGACTGTACCATCTAATGATCTCTCCTAGCGGCAACAAATACACGGAGAACAACAGAGGCCCCAAGACAGACCACTGCGGAATACCACAAGGCAGCACAAAGGAACCGGAGGAAAAATTCCCTAGGACCATTGCTGCGATCTTCCAGTCAAATACAAGCGAAACCAGCGCAATACTGTGCCGTAGCACCCACAGAGTACCACAGATGATCCAATAACACCTCATGATCAACTGTGTCAAATGCTGATGATAGGCCCAAGAGCACAAGAATAGTACAGTGCCCTCAGTCCCTCGCCATGAAGAGATCATGCGCCACCCAGACCAAAGCCATCTCAGTGCTTTGCCGAGGCCAAAATCCCAACTGGAGAGGTTCATAGATAGATAATGACTCCAGGCGCTCCATCAGTTGGTCAACCACCACCTTCTCAATAAGTTTCCCCAAAAAGGGAAAAGTAGAGACAGGCCTATAGCTTGCAAGAACGTCGGGATCAAGAGATGCTTTTTTTAAGGAGGGGTCTCACTACAGCCCCTTTCAGAGATGCAGGAAAAACTGCCTCCCTTAATGAGCCCTTGATGATCTCAACAAACGCTTGTCCCAGAGAGTCCAAGCAGCAGATGACAAGTCACATCAGAACCAGATCCAGGACGCAGGTGGTGGGACACAAACTAGTGAGCACCCGAAGGACCTCATCCGCCAAAACCGGCCAAAACTCAGTCCAACATGGTAGCTGTTGTCTACCAGCAGACCAATCACCTCCAGTAAAAACTGGACTAGAGGAGGTAATACATGCCCTGATAGAGGCCACTTTGTCAGCAAAGAACTGTCCAAACTGCTCGCAATTTCCTGCGGAACAGCTGTCCCAGACTGGAAACAGGAAGGTCACAACATAAAAATTATAGACCAATAAGTCATACTTCACTTATTGGTAAAATATTTGAAACTATCCTAAAGGGACGCATTATCTCACAAACCCAAAACATGGGTATATACGACAACACACAAAATGGGTTCAGAATGGAGGGGTATATCATGTGCAACTAACCTACTGGTATTCACAAGCCCATTAGCACAATGATGGATAGGGGGGGTCACGAACAGATGTATTCTACTTGAACCTGTGTAAGGTCTTTGACAAGGTACCAATCGTAAGCAGGAACACATGACAAGGTGTGGGTTAGTCTTGATAAATGCACACCTAGGGGCACAGTGAAACAGGAGGCCACAGGCCTGCCGCTAGAAGTGCATTTATACAGACCAACTCACACCCCAGCACATGTTACTATGCTTATAAAATGGGTATATGTTTTTAAACAAGATATAATTGAAAACATTTCTAATTTATTAAATAAAATGCCATATTTTACAGTACACAGTCCCTTCACTTGCCACAATGCTAGCATGTTGCCCAGCTGCAATTAGGGGCATTGTATTTTGATGAGTTGTGTGACACTCAGCCACTATTTCCCTATGCTAGGCTGCCGGCAATACTGCAATTCTGTTTCAGTCTTGCCGGCCACACGCTGCCATCTGTAGAACTGAGTTCTGCAAAACTGAGAGCAGCGCAGATTAGTCCTTGAGGGCAGCGTGTCGGGAAAACAAATCAGACAGATGTTTTTATTCAAATAAACATATCTCCTGTGTCTCTCTGCAATATTAGCTTTTTTTTTTTTTTATTTCACCTTAAGCGGTGGTCAATCCCTAGAGAAAAAAAAATGGTGGCAGAATGAGTTTTTGACAACTCAGTTGCTGCTCAAGGATATTAGACTGCACTAAGGACACAATATTGTTTTTTTTACCTGTGGTTTGGTGCAAATAAAAGACCACTGACAGAATCATGTCTTAGCCAATCAGGGCTCAGGACTGTCCCTACCCCATTTGAGAAGACAAATTAAATCAGTAAAATGTCATCATACAAATACAGCTACAGCACTGTAAGGTGGAGTACCAACTGCTTAGATGGGAGAACAAAATCAGTCAGAATCTGTGGGACCTGCTCTGATAATTTCACAGCTGAAAGTGGTGTGCTGTAGGCATCTATACTGGCACACATCCTCTTTAACACATTTATTTCAGATCTTGAAGTAGGTGTGGAAAATAAGAAACATAGGTTTGCTAATTCTAGTAAGCGCTGGGGGCACTGTTGGAACAATGGTAAGATTTCGACACACTTCAAAGGTATTAGTTAAAAATCATTTGGGGTAAAAGACATTCCTGGAAGAAAATAACAGACTATTGATGTTATTAAAATTCAAGACAGTCTAAATGAAAATTATCTGGGCATCCTTGTAACTAATGATTTTAAGACAGGAACACGTTGTACAGTGGTAGCAGGTAATGTTAGACAAAATTTAGCATGAATTAGGAAGGCTTTCAAAAGTTGTTCTGAAGCTATAATAATGCCTCTATACAAGGCCTATGTCAGGTCACATTTGGCTTATACTCATCTCAGTTCTCGACACCATAGCTATGGAAAGATGTATGGGCCTTGGAGAGGGTACAGTGTAAAGCTACTGAACTAGTCACTAGTCACAAGGAGCCGTACTCACTGGAGGAGCTATTGGGAGCTGTGCCCGGGGGACCATATCAGCAGCAGAGGATCGACGGCGACTGCAGGAGCGGGCAAAAGGCGGCAGGAGGACCAGACAGGAGGGCTTACCCGGCGCCTGCGATCGGCGGTGGGACAGGGCAGGAGCAGGGTCTGCTGAGGGGAAATAAGCTGCAGAGGACGAGCAGGCCGCCAGGTTCAAAAGCGCCTTGCCCCACAGCACCACAAAAAGAGCTGTACTCACCGGAGGAGCTATTGAACCCACCGCCCCACCCCGGCCCCGACCTCTATTAAATCACCAGTGGGGGAGGTGCCTGGAGATAGGAGTGGCCTGCCTATAAAGGGGGCTGTGGCCTGGGACAAAAGCACTGGATGTTGGACTTGTGGCCTGGGACAAATTACACTGGATGCTGGATAAGCAGGGTGGGGGTCTGTTTTAAATCCTATATGGCAGGCTAAGTGGAGGTTTGTGGAGGTACTTGCACTGGTAGAACTATAAAACCACTTGAAGCTCAGACTACTAGGTAACTCTGTAAGATTGTTTCGGTCAGAACGGTCAGCTAGGATAATGGGACCACACGTCACTAGAGCAGGCATCTTTGGGAGGGTGGTTGGGTGTGCAGGGTGTGGTGCGGCCATGATACTGGACTGGGCTTGGAAGTTTGGGGGTTACCCAGTGTGCCACCAGCTGGCACAGCTCAGGGAGGAGGTTGGCGAAATCAAGAGGTAGACGGGGGTTTGGAGGGGAGCATGGGGGCAGATCGGAGGGGTAGGGTGCAAGGAGGAGTATGTGTGATAACATCAGGGGTCAGGGCATCCCACATGGGGGGTTAAAGGGGTTAGGTGGTGGACTGAGGGGGGTACTCAGGAGACCCATGGGGACCCTGGCAGGGGGGGTCCCAGAAAGCGACAATGTCCAAAGCAGCAGGTAGATGTCCGGGGGTGTCAGGAAAGAAACAGGATGGGAAGATGGGGGGGCCTCTGGGGACTGGTCTAAAGCTCACAAATTGTTTTACTCCTCTGAGGCTGGAGGTGGAGAAGGAGAGAAGTGGAGGGGGAGGAAGTTGCCAGGGCAAGGATGGACAGGAAGGGAGGGAGGAAGGAAGGAAGGAAGGGGGATATGAGACAGGGACCGGATAAGGGGAGCAACAGGGGGGACTCGGACAGGCTCAGAGACAGGAGGTGGCAAAAAATAGAAGGGTCGACTAAATAAGGAGGAAGCTGTGCGTAAGGACCGAGGAGGCAAGACAGGTAGGGAGGACCAGACCGTAAATGGGATGATAGTGAGTGGGAAACACAGTAGGCAAAGGGTTAGGAGGATGGCTTAGTCAAGGGTGGGGACAGAAATACAGAGAAAGGTACTTGGGGGTAGGATGATGCCTGGGACTGGTGCGAGGGGGCAGCAAAAATAGAGAGGGGGCTATTTTCGACACCCAGATTGGGGGAGGCAAAGGGAGCCTCTTAAGGAGAGAAACCAGAAGGGGAAACCAGCAGGGGGAGCTTGGAAGTAAGGGGGAGGTTAGAGTACTACTGTTGGGGGACTCCATGTTAGGAGGCATTCAGTGGGAGGGACGGGGGGTTGGGGGAGTAAAACCTGCCTGATAAAAAAAGTATGGCGCACAGGCCTGACAGAGCATAGGGCAAAACACGAGGTATATTCATTGGCAAAGGAATGTGGGGGTACCCCGGGTGTACTAGTGCACCTGGGTATAAATGATAAATGGAAATAGTGATTTGGAGATACAGGTGAGGTTTCAGGAGTTGGCTAGGGTATGCCTATCCATAGGTTATACGATCTCCTTCTCGGAAATCCTGCCAGTGCCAAGGGCTAGTGGGGACAACAAGCAGAAGATCAGGGAGATAAATCAGTGGCTCAGGGAGTGGTGTGAGGAAATGGGATATGGCCTTGTGGGGGACTGGGGGATAACCTGGGAGGATAAGGGGCTGTATGCTAGGGACAGACTCCACCTTAACTCGGAGGGGAGTGACATCCTAAAGCTGAAACTTGCTGGGTTAATTAGTGAAAGGCAGGGTTTAAATTTGTGAAGGGAGCGGGACCAAAGAAGGGGCTGATCTGGGGAGTAAGAGAAAGGAGGGACATGGCCTCAAATCCCCTAGGGGGTTGGAGGAATACGGTAGTGGGCCTACAGGGAGGACAAAGACGCTGCTGTCCGGAAGCTCGGGGGGGGGGAGGGAAAAGGGTGGAGGGTGGTCTTGACAAATGCCAGAAGCTTAGCAAACAAGATGCCTGAGCTCCAGGCAATGCTAGTTGAGGGGGCAGTAGATGTGGCAGCAGTCACTGAGACCTGGGCCACACAAGGGCATGAATGGGACCTAAACTTGGAGGGATACACGACATTCAGAAAGGACAGTGGGGATGAAGGGGGAGGTGGAGCGGCACTGTTAGTCAAAAATGGCACAGGCTTCGGAGGGGTGGAGGAGGCGAGGGGAGCGTGGAGTCAATTTGGGTTATCTTGCTGACACAGGGGAGAGTAAAAGTCCGGAGGGTATACAGGCCCCTTGCACTGGCGGAGGCTCTAGAAGAGAATTAGGTGGCAAACACTGAGGGCCAATGTAGATTGGGGAAGGGTTGAGTAGTGATACTGGGGGACCTTAACATGCCGAGAACAGACTGGGGGACTGTGACGTCACCCATGGCCAGGGAGCAGAGGTTGCTGGATGTGTTCCTGACCCAGCAGGTGGGACAGCCAACTAGGGAGGCCAGGACACTGGATGTAGTCCTGGCAGACAACGATCAGATTAGGGGCCTAGAAGTGAGGGACCTGCTGGCGGGGAGTAATCACGCCACAGTCTGGTTCCTCATGGGCCTGGGGGGAAAAAAGCCAAACAAAAGACAGCAGTAACTGACTTTAGGGGTGCAGACTTCAGGGAGATGGGAAGGATCCTTAAAGAGCGTTTGGTAGGGTAAGGCCAGACATGGATGTCGACAGCAGGTGGGAGATCATTAGGAAGGGAGTACAGGAGGTTACCAGATCTTGCACAAGGGAAAGGCATAAGTTCGGTAAGGCCAGGAAACCCTGCTGGTGGACTCAGGAGGTGGTGAGGGACAAGAAGGCAACCTATAGGTGCTTCAAGTGCCCAAGGAATGAAAGGGATCAGGAGGAATATGAGCTGACAGCCAAGAGAGTCACCAGGGTGGTGAGAGCAGTTGAGGCAAAAAAGGAGCAGTCCTTGGCCAGGGGGATCCAGAGAGGAGAACAAGGGGTTGTTTAGATACATAGGGGGGGAAAAAGGGAAAGTGAGGGGGGCAGATCAGTAGGATAAGGACAGGGGACGGATGGGCACAGGAGGCGGGAGAACAGGCAGAGGTCCTAAACGAGTACTTTGCCTCAGTTTTTACCAGGGGAGATGGACGGGCTACGTCTTGAGGGGGAGAGGGGGTAAACCAGAGGAAGGGGTGGGACCGGCAGAGATCAGGGGCCCTGATGAGTCTGGGGATAACGAGAGGCCACCACAGACAGGTGGGGGGGCAAACACTACAGGGTGAAAAGGGGGAGGATGTGGAGGCTGAAATCCCTGTAGAGACAGTGAGGGAAGCCCTCGAGTCCCTTAAGACAGAGAAAGCACCTGGGCCGGATGGGATGCATTCCAGGGTGCTGAGAAAACTGGCGGATGTCCTGGCGGACCCCCTGGTAGAGCTTTTCAACACCTCTCTGAAGATTGGTTGGGTGCCCCAAGACTGGAGGGTGGCCCATGTTTTGCCAATCCACAAGGGGGGGAATCAATAGAGGAGGTGGGGAATTACAGGCCCATTAGCCTGACATCGGTAGTAGGCAAGGTGATGGAGGGTACTGTCAAGGAAAGGCTAGGGGGGATTCTGGAGCAGAATGGGTACTTGGACAATAGGCAGCATGGTTTTGTCCTGGGAAGATCGTGCCAGACAAACCTCGTGGAGTTCTATGACTGGGTGACGAGGGCCCTGGACCAGGGTAGACCAGTAGACATCCTCTTTCTAGACTTCAGCAAGGCGTTTGATTCAGTACCGCACAATAGCCTGCTGGCTAAGCTGAAGGAAATGGAGGTAGGGAGGCAGCTGATAGAATGGACAGAGAATTGGCTCACTGTGCGAACTCAGAGGGTGGTGATTGCGGGGCTAACCTCATCTCCAAGATGGGTTACGAGTGGGGTGCCCCAGGGGTCAGTGTTGGGGCCACTCCTGTTCAACGCCTATGTCTCAGACATAAGGAAGGGGATCAGGAGTGAAATTAGTCTGTTTGCAGATGACTCAAAGTTGGGTACCATGGTGGATGAGGAGGAGGGGAGGGTGGCCCTGCAGGAGGACCTGGAGGCTCTGGAAAGGTGGTCGACAAAATAGAAACTAAATTTCAATGCAAGGAAATGCAAGGTGCTGCACCTGGGAGTCAGAAATCCAGGCTAGGGGTGTACCCTAGGAGTGGGACGAGACATAATACAGTTCATGGAGGGTGAGAGGGATCTGGGGGTAGTGGTAGATGTCAAAACAAACAACTGAGAGACCTGTAGGAGAACAGCGGCAAGGGCAAATAGGATGCTGGGGTGCAATCGCCAGAGGGACTACCTCCAGAAAGGCTGAAGTGATCCTTCCCCTGTACAACTGCTTGGTCAGGCCACACCTCAAGTATTGTGTACAGTTTTGGAGACCACACTTAAAGAGAGATATTGCACTTCTAGAGAGGGTCCAAAGGAGGGCAACCAAAATGATCTGGGGCCTGGGGAAGAGGACCTATGAGGAGAGGCTCAAGGAACTCAACATGTACACCCTAAAGGACAGGAGAGGAGGGATGGTGGGATATGATAGAGGTTCTCAAGTACATAAAAGGGATTAATAAAGGGGGTCCAGTCAGGGTGCTCCAAAAGAAGGAGGTGAGCGGTAACAAGAGGACACAGGTGTAAGCTGGAAGGGGGCAGACTCAGAGAAGAGGAGGTGTTATTTCACTGAAAGGGTGGTGGAGCCATGGAATGTGCTGCCCAGGGAGCTGGTGGAGGCAGAGACTGTGGACAGATTTAAGAGGGGATGAGACAGGTACAAGGGGAGGGTAAATCTGACCAGGCCCAATACAGGTGTACCACCTGGGACTGGGGACAGTATGATCCAAGGGGGAGGGGGGGGACACCTAAATCGGCCCCCAGTGCGGGTGCTGAAAAATCAAGCAGACTCGAAAGACCGTTAGGCCTATTCTGCTGGCTTTTTAGTATGTTAATAAAGGACCGATCATATGAAGACCATTTATCATACATAGCATGGAAAGGAGAAGGACTAGAGGCGACCAGCTAATAACGTTTAAAATAGTGAAAGACAGAATATTAATGAAAGAACTTGGTTTTGCCTTTAAAATCAAACGACATAACACAAGGGGTCTTGAAACTTCAAATCAAACCCAAGTCCTTTAACACACACGAAAGGGTCATACTTTACTGTGTAGGCAATCAAGGAGTGGAAGAAACTTCAATCAGAAGTGGTCGGTTTTGGGACAGAAGGTGTATCTAAATCTAGACTGGATAGCCACATGGACTATCTGGGAATAATATGCTGGAAGCATCCACAAAACATTCTTGATGGACTTAACAGTCTGCTTATGTCTATAACCCAAGTACAGAGATCTACTGTCACTGGTTAACCAAACTATCTTCCTCAAGGCTATCTTCTCTAGTGAGCCACACCTCAAACAATTTCCAAGCAGTAAAAAATGACTCTAGGAGTATGGCTAGATATCCTATCAAGACGATCATGAGAGTAGGCCTTGAAGCACTTGCCTAAATCTGCACATCTGCAAGAGTTAATGCCCATTCTATAGTGCTTAGCAAATGTATGGCCAGTACGCCAGGTCGCAGCAGTACAAATGTATGCTGTCGACACACCACAGAAACAAGCCACAGAGACAGCAATATCCCATGTGGCATGTGCCTTGACAGTACTCACAGGCTCTTTGACATGCTCCCGGTAACAAAACAGTACACAGGATTCCAACCAACCGAAAGGCATTGCTTAGAAACAGGACTTCCTTCCCTATCAGGGCAAAGGGAGCAAATAACTGGGAGGACTTCCTACAGTCCTTGGTCTGATCCAAGCAGAACCACCATATCTTGGTAACACAGTCCCTAAGAAATGCACTTGTCTGGTGGATGGACTGCCTTAACCTGCTGAAAGGCACTCAACCAGTTGCCTCTGCAAATCCTGACCACAGAGGCACTCAGTTCAGGCTGGGGTGCTTATCTGGGTCCCTACAGGATGCAGGGGCTGTGTTCCCAAATGGCCACCTCTCTCCGCATAAATGTACTTGAGATGAAAGATGTTCTACTCAGCCTTCGGGCCCTCTCAGATACTCCCATTGCAACTCTGGCTCTCGCTCTCTCAAACTCCCCCATGAAATCCTCTGCTGGTCAATTTCCACTTCCCCAGACTATGTCGTCTCTCCCCTTACTATCTGTTCCACCCCACCCACACCCAAATAACTTCTCCAACTTCTCAGTCCTCCTGCATCTGCCCTGAAACTTGGCCCTGGCTGTGCCGCCGCCTTCCATTATCTGCTCCCCTTTTGCCCTGCACCCTCATTAGTATAGCACTTCATTCACCCTATGCATTTTTGCAATCACCGCTCCACCATAAACCCTATATTGCACTCAGCTAAGTGTTCTTCCTCAGCACATCATGCATCGTTGTGTGCCATCTTACACAAAATATTCTACCTTTACACAATATACTCTACCTTTGTTAATTTTACATTTATCTATATTATTTACACTTCTGTACCTCATTATTTCTACTCAGTTTTTTCCCTCTCCTCCTTGCCCCAAGACACATCTCGAAACGAGCTGATACCAGCTCAGTATGTTTTTCCAGGTAAAACGTTTGAACTAAATAAATAAATCTCAGAGACAGGTCGCTTCAGATTCAGAAAATGTCAGTGTCATGCACCACATCAACAAGCAAGGTAGCACCCACTCTTACCCCCTATGTTGGGAGGTGACAGTGTGGCACTGGGCCATGGATCACAGGGTATTACTGTCTGCTGTGTATCTCACCAGCGTGCAAAACGTCTTAGACAGGCTCAGTCAGTCTCTGGTTCTGACACAGGAATGGGAACTAATGGACTTAGTAGTGGATGCCCTGTTTGAAAAATGGGGTCGTGCAGAGTCGGAGCTTTTTGCATCCTCACGAAACGCAAAACTGCAGCTTTTCTGCTTGCTCGCTCCAGGGCCTGGAGTTTTCTGGTGAGATGCACTGTCCCACTGCTGGAAAGGGAAATCTCTGTATGCCTTTCCATCAGTTCCTTGGATTCAGAGGGTACTAACCAAACTGCAGGAGGAGCTGGTCACTCTAATACTAGTGGCTCCACTCTGGCCTCAACAAGTTTGATTCCCGATGCTATCGCCTACAACAAATGGCAGCCAAACCCCAGTACCTCTGCCTCTGCACAGGGGGCTCTTGTCCAAGGACCAGAGCACCCTGGTACATTCAGATCTCAGGTCCCTGAACCTGCAGCATGGCTCCTGAGGCCATAGAGATTAACCATTTTGGATTCTCTCCCCAGGTCACAAATGTGTTACTGGCTGCTTGTAAACCATCCACTAGGCATACCTATTGTTTAAAGGGAACGTGCTTCTTTATTTGGTGTTGTTCCATGTCCCTGAATCATTTACATATCCAGCAACCTTTGTCCTGGAATATCTCGTGTCCAATAACCTTTGTCCTGGAATATCTGCTGTCACTTCTCCAGTAGGGGTCTCCAACATTCTTTCATCAAGGTGCATTAGTCAGCCATATTGGCCTTTCATGGCTCCATCCAGGATAAAACCACGGCACAGCTAGAGGTGTCACGTATGCTTTTAAAGGGAACATGATATTTACATTTTTTTTTTTCTATTTCTTTTTCTGCCCCCTTTTGACACATACTAAACTCCATCCGATCCTCCAAGGCCAACCACTGATCCTGTCCTACATGAACCCTTTGAAGTGCCTTCTTCCACAGAGCTGCAGCTTGTCACCCTGGCGGTGACAGTGTGGAGAATATACCCGGAACGTCTTCTCACGTTAGGAGGCAACCTTGTTCTGGTCAAGCAGGGGGATGTAGTGGCACCAGAGGCACACTGTCTTTGGGTGCAGGGCACTAGTTTTCACATCCCTGCTCCAAATGAGCCATGTATGCAAGGCCTGCAAGGACATACACACGAAAGCGTGATGTCGCTGCAGCCAGTGCAGCTCCTCCCATCCCTGGTCACACTGCTCCACAGTACCTTTTGCGGGGTTGGGGGGAGTATGGTAGTGGGAGAAGAGACCTTCCCTCCGCAAGGAAGGAGAATGTCCTCTTAGATGCTTTAATTCCACCCCCACACACACATACACACACACAGCTGTCCTCCGACAGCCCATGCTCGTTCCTGAACCAGGGTCACTGGCGTCACAAGTGGTAGTGCTACAACTGCACCCAAAGGTTAACATTTTTAATATAAATGTAAAACTGGACATATGTGAAGTCTGTTTCATTACCACAGTGTAGTATGTTTGTTCTGAATTAGTCCTGTTGTCTCCCTATTTAGGGCCCCATATTAATGCAGCCTTTTTCTTACCCAATATTATTTTTTTTTTTTATTACTTAGCTGTTCCAGAATCCAGTAATATCAGTTGAACTGAAAACCACAGTAAAGCAGAACTTGGTGACATCAGCTTAGTTGATGTTGCGTTCCGCTTCACTGTAGTCTTCACCGCAACTGATGTCACTGGGTTCTAGAATGGTTAAGTTATTACAAAACTAATACCGAGCGGGAAAGAGACCGTATTAATATGGGGACCTAAACAAGGAAAAAAAATATATCTAATTCGCAACAAACCCACAAAACAATATACTTGGGTAAGGAAACAGACTTCATACATGCCCAAATTTACAACTGTATTTAAAAATGTAAGCAACATTGTTTATGTTCAAGTTCAAATTCATTGCAGGAATAACTCCACTGATCAAGCTCATTCACAAGGAGGTCTTGAGGACATATATCAGGAGCATATACAAGCATATACAAACAAAGGCAAATAATATACATAAAACATAGTATACAGTAATATAAAGACATAGTACATCGTAATATAAGGTACGTTTGGTACACAATGCTCAAAACACAACAATACTAAGGCAATACTAGAAATTTCATAACAGAGAAGAAGAGAAGAGTTGTTAAAATAGGAGTCAATTGTCAAGGTGGAGACTAGCGGACAGCTGCAAGTAGCCTTCAAGTTAGTCATGGCAAAGGTTTTAAAGAAATTGACAGAGACAAGGTAGGAGAGTTTCAGTACTGACTGGAGCCAGTTCCAGCCAGCCGGAAGAACGTAAGAGATGGCACGTTTACCAAAGGAGGTACGAGTCCTGGGTATATCTAGAAAGATAAAATCAGATTTCCTAAGCGAGTAGGAACTGTGGGAGATGCAAACAATGGAAGAGGTATAGCGTGGGAGCTTGTTCAGAAGGATTTAAAGTGCCCAGGTGCAAGAGTGAATCAAGCGTCTGGTGGAAAGCAACGTCCAGCCGACAGCTGCATAAAGGTCACAATGGTGGGTAGGAAAGGAGAATTGGTGATGAACCGAACAGCATGATGGTAAAGTACATCCAGTTAGTTCAGGTTTATGGCTGCCAATGAATTGCAGATTATGCCACCATAACCAAGTAGAGGCCAGAATGTGGTCTGTACAAGCATGGTTCTGATCTCATTTGGGAATACAGACCTGTTCCTAAAGAAGCAGCCTATTCTAGATTTTAACTTGCTGGCCAGATTGTCAATATGGGCGTTAAAGTTGAGTTTATTGTCTAGCCATATACCTAGGTATTTGAATTTAGGAACGATCTCAAGAGATTCACCTAGTACGGTGACAATAAAGTCATTAAGTGATTTGGGTGTGGAACAGGGGGTGTTACTGAGAGTAAAAATCATGGCCTTTGTTTTTTTTTTGGCATTAAGAAGGAGTTTTGTGTTAATAAGGTTCAGTTCAAGCTGGGCAAAGTTTACTTGTAGCACATATCTCACTTCAGATAGGGTTGAGCTGGAGGTACACAGGACTGTATCATCAGCAAAGAAATGTAGTTTACAGTGAGTTATGGTATAGTCAAGGTTGTTAATATAGAGCGAAAAGACGATAGGACCTAAAATAGAGCCTCGTGGGATGCCTCTAGAGATCGGTAAGGGAGCAGAGAGCAGGCCATCGGCTTTAACTTTCTAGAACTTCCTGAACGGTAACTGGTAAACCGCTTGGCAGTGGAGGGGGGTAGCTACTATACTAATAAGGCTACTGGTAACTAGGTTGTGGTCAACAGTGTTGAATGCCTTACTTAGGTCTAGGAAGACTGCACCAGTGATCTTTCTGTAACCCAGTCATTTGTGACTTTGGCGAGGGCAGATATGGTACTATGGTTGGGACGGAAGCTGGATTGAGCTGAGTTAAGGAGGGAGAATGTTTCAATATGGTGTTTAAGTTGAGAGTAGATCAATTTTTCAAAGATTTTGGAAAGGACAGGCAGAATAGAGATAGGCCTCGAATTATTTAAATCGCAGGGGTCGCCTGATTTGAACAAAGGAAGGATGTGTGCAGATTTCCAGCAGGAGGGTACTGTGGCTGTGTCAATAGAAAGACTGAAGATATGAAGTATGGGAGCTGTGGGGAGATAGTGGCCTAACTTTACGAAGAATGGTTCAGGCCCATCCTCACCACCACTTTTCTTAGTGTCCAACTTAATGAGCAGGTCTTCGACTTCTTTGAAAAAGATCTGCTGCAGCTGGAAGGGGTGAGGTGAAGGAGGAGCTTTGGGAATAATCCTATGTGGAGTACGATTCATGAGGCCAGCATACGGAGAGAGGAATCGAAGGCCAGTCCAGCGGTAGCAAAATGCGAATTAAGCTCTTCTAGGATTTGATTGTTGTTTTCAATTGTCTTACCATTAACATGTATCTTGGTCGGGATGGAGGGATCGTCGTCCGACCGATTTTAGGGTCCTCCAGATTTTGTACAAGTTCCCATTAGCCTGTTCTAAGGTGATGATACAGAAGTCAGACTAGGCAGCACATATGCATTTAACACATGCATTCCCTGCTACACAGAAGGCCTGTCACTCAGATGGGCACTTGGTTCGCCTGGCCTGCAACCAGAGTTTATCGTGGTGTGTGAGCGCTGATTTGAGGTCTGGAGTAAACCAGGGATGAAAGGATATGCACATTCTACATTTTATGAACAGGGCATGCTTGTTGGTCAGGGGCATTAAGATTGTTATTCAGGATAGTGACAGCCTCATCAGACATTCTGCCTAGATAGAGGTTTTGCCACTTTACATTAACTAAATCAGCCAGGTAACTGATTGGGTTGAACTTATGGAATGACCGTTTTGTTATAAGCTTGGGCTGTTGGTGACTCTTAACCTGTGCTTAATCTGTGTTCCTTTTAAAGGGTATAGTACAAGCACAGCCGTAGAGCTACTGTTCATGATGATGCTGACCTAGGTTCAGGAATGATTCTGGGTTGTCGGGGGCTGGCCGGGGGTGGTGGAGGGCCCACAAAGATGCTCTCCTTCCTCCTGCAGGAAGAGTTATGTCACTCCAATACTGCCACCTATGGATGCACAGGTGGCAGTGTAGGGAGGGGGAGACAAAGGCCATTAGTCACTTGGCTGAGACATAAGTCTGCACACCGTGAGCCAGGATGTTAGTCTTTCATGCGTGCTTCCTTGAGGGGGAAGGGGGAAACAAAGGAGTAAATATCCCAGCGCCGAGCCCTATGATAGTGCCCCTCCAAAAACCGGGGGCAAACAGGCAGATATATCTGCCACCAGTGCCGGCAACAGAAGCAAAAAATATGTTAAACAAAAAAAGAGAATATAATGGAGCTGACTACAGCAATGGTTGCACTTAAAAATGGGAAAGCGGCAGGCCCAGATGGCTTCAGCGCTAAATAGTATCTCCTGGGTGCACCAGTGTTGCAAGGTTTGCAGGCCATGATGGAGGTGGCACAGAAGAAGGTCATCTTGCTGAATCCTCTAACCAGGCAACAGTAGTGGTTATCCCAAAACCAGGAAAGGATCTCAGACATGTGCAACTTACAGGCCGATCTCCCTCCTCAACTGCGATGTTAAAATAACTGCAAAGGGTTTAGCAATGCAACTGGAGGAGTTACTACCAGCTCTGGCAAATGCAGATCAGACAGGATTTGTTAAAGATAGACATTCCTACAATAACATTCGCAGGCTACTCAACATGGTGTGGCAGGGCAGCTGGCAGCCAGGAGAGATATTTGTGCTTTCCTTAGACACGGAGAAAGCCTTCGATAAGTTGGAATGGCCCTATTTATACTGGGTGTTATATAAACTGCGACTGGGGGAGGGCTTCATGGAATATGTAAGGTTATTATATGCAGCACCTAAGGCATGGATTATGGTTAATGGGAGGGGGGCTATCTAAGGAGTTCAGACTGGGTCATGGTACGAGACAGGGATGCCCTTTATCCCCTCTCCTCTTTGCTTTGCTTACAGAACCACTGGCTGAGCACAGAAATCTGAAATTGGTGGAGTCTGGGGGAGGGATGAGGGAGTACGCATATGATATCTTTAATGTAACGAACCCCACCAGTTCGCTACCTATTATTAGTGAGGTACTGGACAGATTCTCCAGATTTTTGGGGTATAAAATAAATTTGGGAAAATCAGAGTTAATGCTAGTGGTGGTGGGGGGCGCACAAGTGGGGCTGCAGAGTCTCCCCTTTAAAAGGGTAACTACCTTCCTAACGTACTTAGGGATCAGGGTGAGCCCTCAGCTAAATAAGTTATACCAATTAAATTATACAGGCCTGCTTAAAACCTTAGGAGGAGATCTGAGGAGGTGGAGATCCCTTCCTCTCTCTCCCTGGCTGGGGCGCATAAATCTACTGAAGATAAATCTGCATCCGTGTCTACTTTACCCTCTCCAAATGCTGCCTATGGGGCTTACCAAGAGGGATTTAAAGCACTTGGAGGCTCAGTGTAGTGCCTTCTTGTGGCAGGAAAAAAGGCCCAGAGCTGCACTGCAAGGACTAAAGGGGACAGTATCTAAGGGAGGCCTGCAATTCCCCGATTTTAGATTTTATCATCTAGCAGCCCAACTCCGGCTGATTAGGGAATGGCTGTTGGGACATTGGGGGGGGCAAGCTGGGTTACCCTGGAGGCTGGGGAGGAACACACATCCCCACTGGTGCATTGGGATAAGGGTGGGATAAGTAAATATAGGGCAATATCGAATCCAAACCCCTTGGTGGTATATACTCTAGAAGCTTAGTAAACAAATGAATAAATACTGAAGGGTGGCGATGATCAGATTGTTCTTGCACCAGTCAGCAGCAATCCAGGGTTCCTCCCAGGTCTGAATGAGAGGTTTTGCACAATGGCAGCAAGCTGGGATACAGTGATTTCAGGACTTGATGAGGACAGGAGGGTTGTATAGTCAAGAAAAAATAAGACATAAATACCACCAGGAAAGGCAGCAGACCTTCAGATACCTATATGTGAGGTCCTTCCTCAGGTTAGCCTGCAGAGCGCAGCCGGAACCCTCCAACCTACAGTATATATGTAACCCCTAGGGGGCGCTAACCTTAGGGCTACTACCCCCGTCTGCCCCCCACAGAGGTAGGTTGACGGGCCCAGATCCGTTGACGGGTGCCTCCACCCAGAGGTCGGGGTATCACAGTTAAGACTACCACGGTTACAGCCCTCTGAGCTACTGCAACCCCCCTTTCGTCCCACTAGTGACTCACACTGGGTACCAACAATTGTTCACTGGTACACTTACCCCACGGAAAATATATTCCAGCTCCCTTTGGGGACCCCCTGTAAAGTAAGGTACAGTTATGTGGCAATCACCAGGCAGCAGTTCACCATTAATGTACACAATAGCCAGGATGTAGCTGTACAGAAAACAATCTGGTTTATTCAGGGGGAAAACAACAAGGACAGGGGGAATCAAGTTGATTAGCTTATAACTATACTTATCTACCTAGGGCTCTGTGCACAGGCCTAACCCTACAGCTTATTATCCCGGGTACCTAAGCTCTTCAGCTGCTAGTCCACACGTGGCAGCTGGTTGGGGCCCTTAGCACACACAAACATAACAGTCCTAAGCAGATCAAAGTAAGAGGAGAGTTCAGTTAGGTAATCCGAAGTTAAATGGCGCACTGAAACCACTGCATAGTCACCTACAGGGAGCGACCCTGAATTAGTACTCACAACCCCAGCAAATGACGATTCCTTCACCGCTACCAGGATGGAGCCTGACTTTCACCAGTCTTCTTACACATTTATATGGTAAACAACAACAGAGGGGTACCACACCAGGCAGCTGCCTCCAATGCTCCCACAAACTCACAGCCACTGACATACTGCAACGGCAGCTTCCACTTTTCTTCGGACCGAGCGCAATTCAGCAATCTTCTCCAGTCCTCTTACAGGTCAAGCCTGGTGGGTAGCTGCACAAAGCACAGCCTCCTCTGACCGCCCGCCGACGGATTTAGTCCGCTGGAGCCAACAACACAAACGGCCGCTTCAGGCCTTCACGCGCTTCCCGCGCGAACACTCTCCAGCGCAGAAGCACACAGCTCCTCTCTCTTCACCAACCACAACGCATCTGCCCTCCAGCAACAAGGGGCTCTTCTTTGAGTTCGGGCGCGACCCACTCCCATAGGCTGGCGAGACCTGCCAGTCACTTCCTTTAGCTCTCAGTGGTGCGAAAAAGCGCCATAGCCCATAATACCTTTCTCACATACAAACAGTTCCCCTATTGGTCAACCAGCTCTGTAGAGTCCCAAGGTACTGACTGGTCCAATTCACTAGTTCGGGACCAAAATGGAGGAGGCAATCGAAACCTTCTGTGCTGCAAAACAAGGCAGGTTAGAACACTACATTGTCATTACTATTTCCCAGTATTTAAAGCCAACAGTTACATCCCTGGTGAAGCTCCTGCACCACTAGCGATGGCAGCAACGGAGCAAAATCAGCAGCCCGGGGGACTTGAGCATAGCAACACTCAAACCCTTCCTGATCAATTATGACTGCAAACCAAAGCAGCCCTTACAGAGAAAGTATAATGGAGGCCTCTAAAGCGCCACTGGCCCCTCATTTAAACGGTTTTACCAACTCTAACCAGGCACAGAGCATTTATCCAAGCCCGAAGCTTTAGGAACCCCATTTGCAAGGTTACACCTCCTGGCCTGGAAAAGCTGACGTCCGCCAAGCAACTACCCCTGTGGCCATTTAGGCTAACACCCACTAACACTACATCACATTTAAATCACATACAGAAATATCACATTAACAATATATTATGATTCATACACATTGTACACATAACTCTAGTTTCCTTTTGTTTTCAAATCAGGTTACTAATTCCTGATTATGGCACCGGGACTGGGGGAGCCCCTCTTTTCTAGTCACTGGTGCAGCACCCTGAGCAGAAACACCACACTCAAAGGGTTATACTAACAATCTGGAGTTATCCCCCAAGGCTAACTTAGGCAAAGAACTTGGGGACACATATACCCCCTTGTGAACCACATTTAAGGGCAGGTCCACTGGCTGACCCAGGGATTCATAGCTCAACTTGATTACTGGCCGGATCTGTCGGCCGGATCGTCTAGTGGTCTCAAGGGATTCTGAACCAGGCCCTGACTCCATTTCCATGTCAGGAAAATTAGCAACAGGAATCCCTTCAAGGGGATCAGGCTCGATACGCATAGTACTATTAGGGGCTTGACCTTCTATCCCCAAACCCACCCCACTGGGCTCATCCAGGGGCTGTTTAGGTACTAAAGGGGAACCATCAGGGCATTCCAAATATCCTTCTGATTCGGACATATCGCTGCCTGGCTCCCCCGTCTCACTCTCTTCCTCTGAGAAGTCAGATAACTCAGCCAGGCCAGACAGTTCAGCCAAGCCTAAGGACTCAGACCCTTGAGTTTGTCTGCTACCCCATTCATCTTCTGGAGGCATTTCCTCCGGGGACAAAATAGAGGGCTCAATCAACACAGATGGGCCAGCTTCAGTTCCTGAGTTAATAAGGGGATTGCCCCGAAACAATTGACTTAGTTCATAAGAGGGATAGTATTCAACATAATCTTCGCTGTCTTCTGACACTGAGTGTTGACCATCTCCTTCTGCAGGGGGGGTTGGGCAAGGCTCCCTTGGTGGACTTGTTGAGGGCTCCACGGGCTTGGTTCCTTTCCTAGTAACAGATCTAGTCACGGGCCTGGAAGGAGAGGTAGAGGAAAGGTCAGCTTCAATCAAGATCTGCCCAATTGGCAGCAGATGATTTCTGTGTATGGTTTTCACATCTTTCGCATTGTTTTCAGGCCGTACTTTATACACAGGTAGGTCTGCCAGCTGTCCCACAACAATATGAGGGAGGTGATGCCATCTGTCGGCAATTTTATGTTTGCCATGCAGTCCCAGATTTCTCAACAACACTCTATCCCCTTCTCTCAACTCTACTGTTTTCACTTTTTTGTCATCTCTCTCCTTGTTAGCCAGATTTCGCTTAGCAGCCATGGTCTGGGCCGGTAGGCATGATTTAATTGGGCTCTTAATTTCTGTATGTACTGTAGATGGTTTTCTGCTCCTCATCAGGGGAAACCCCAAAACACACATCCACTGGCAATCTAGCCTCTCTTCCAAACATCAGTCGATAGGGGGAAAACCCTGTGGCATCACCTTTAGTACAATTGTAGGCATGAACTAAAGTGCTGATCTGTTGGCTCCATCTCGATTTATCCTTTGATTGTAAGGTGCCCAGCATGTCAAGCAATGTACGATTAAACCTTTCAGGCTGAGGGTCTCCCTGCGGATGATAGGGGGTGGTTCGTGATTTTCGTACCCCCCACAAAGATAGCATCTCTTTAATCAAGCGACTCTCAAAGTCCCTTCCCTGATCGGAATGAATCCGCTGCGGAGCCCCATAGTGGACGAACAAATTCTCAACAAGTATCTTAGCCACCGTAGTTGCTTTCAGATCCTTTGTCGGAAAAGCCTATGCGTATCGGGTGAAATGATCAGTGACCACCAATATGTTGCTAACACTTTTCAGATCAGGCTCTAAACTCAGGAAATCAATACAGACCAGTTCCATGGGAGCACTAGTAGTAATGTTGACCAGTGGAGCAGCTCTCTGGGGTAACGCTTTCCTTTGCAAACAACGACCACAGGTCTTGACATACTGTTCCACGTCCGCGACTCATCTTCGGCCAATAGAATCGAGCCCTTACCAAGTCAAGTGTTCGATCTATGCCCAGGTGCCCATTTGATTATGCAATGACCGGAGAACTAGCTCTCAAAACCATTGGCAGCACCAGTTGTCGGTGTACCAGACCCTCCTTATTCACAGTCTCTATATAGTAGTTGGTTGATCAGCTTTAACTTGGGCCCTCTTATAGAACAAAGCAGTCCGTATGTCAGTGGAACGTAGTTTGATACATCCTTCCTGCCCGAAACCTCTACAGCCGTTCTTATCATAGGATCACAGGATTGAGCCTGTTGGAGATCATCATTGTTCAGTTGCGGCAGGAAGCTGGTGTCCAAGGCAGAGAAATGACATAAGCAGCAGGTATACAGTTTTCCCGGCGCCCCAGACAATCTACCACACAGTCCACCGTGATCGGAGACGCCTGTTCCTCTTTGTCAAATTTCTGGCAGAGGGCTCTTATGTCAGGTTCAGACAACGGACCTATTCAGTCTGGGACGTAGGCCTCCTAGAGAGAGCATCCAATCTATATGGTTTAGGCCCGCCCAGTATTCTACAGCATAATCATAAGTGGCCAAGGCAGAGAGCCACCTATGCCCGGTAGCATCCAATTTGGCAGAGGTCTGTACATAGGTCAGAGGGTTGTTATCAGTCTTTACTAATATCTTGGCACCATACAGTCAGGAAACTGATCAACAATGGCCCACTTTAGAGCCAAAAACTCTAGTTTGTGCACGGGATAATTTTTCTCTGAAGGCGTCAGGCTTCTACTGGCAAACGCTACAAGTCTCAGCCCATTTGAGTGCTCCTGATATAACACAGCCCCCAGCCCTTGTAGACTGGCATCAGTATGAAGAGTGTAGGGCTTGACTGGGTCAGCATAGGCCAGTACTGGAGCATGAGTAAGTTGATATATGATGTCATGAAAAGCTTCCTCACACTCAGCAGTCCAATCGATCCCCAAACATATCGTTTGGCTGAAAGTACTTCTTTTCCAGGTCAGTGTACACACCCTTCTTATATTTTTTGTGAGTAGGCGGATACCCCTGAGTGAGATTAAGGAGGGGGCGATTACTCGTGAATAGTCTCTGACAAACCGCCTATAGTAACCTACAAACCCCAGGAATTGTTGCAGCTCTTTAAATTCCTGGGTTGAGGCCAAGTGGTCAACGCCTCACCTTGCCAGGGTCGGTCTCTATGCCTCGTGGACACTATGTGGCCCACATATTTTACGGAAGTCTGAAGAATTGACACTTGTCAATAGACAATTTAAGGCGAAATCCTCCAACCGATCCAGGACTTTAAATAATCGTTGCTCGTGTTCTTCCAACGATCGGAAACACTATAACATCATCTAGATAGACCAAACACTCGTGTAGATTCATGTCCCCCACAGCTCGTTCCATCAAGTGCTGAAAAGTGGCTGGAGCACCCGAAATTCCTTGAGGCATCCGAATAAACTCATAGAAGCCTAAGGGACAAATGAAAGCAGTCTTCTCCCGGTCGTCTGGGGCCTTCGGGATCTGGTAGTATCCACTCCGAAGGTCCAATACAGAGAACCACTTACTACCATTCAAACAATCCAAGGCGTCTTGTATGCGTGGCATGGTATATTGATCCGGAATGGTCCGCCTATTCAAAGTACGATAGTCTACACACATCCGAACTGCCCCATTCTTTTTCCTTACTACTACGATGGGGGAGGCATAAGGGCTCCTAGACTCTTGGATTACGCCAGAAGCCAACATTTCTTGCAGATGCCACCTTACAGCATCTATGTCAGCAGAAGCCAGACGTCGGGATCTCTCTCTGAAAGGTCTTTTGTCATGCAGTCGAATGTGATGCTCAGCCCCTTGTACACATCCTACATCCCACTCCTTCAGGGAAAAAACCTGGTCCCTCTTGGCAAGCCTCTCACTGATCCTTCGTTTCCAGTCGGCGGGCAACGGGGAATCACCGAAGTCAAACAGATCAGGAGTAACTATCACCCGTCCGGGAACTCTTTCTATTTGGTAATACAGCAGTATCTGCACAGTGAATGCTAGCCAGGGTACACCCTCTTCTTATTCGAATCTCTTTATCAGACACATTGTGCACTTGAACCATCACCCTCTTAACATAAGCATGGGCCCTCGCCGGCAGAATGCTGGGTTTGAGTAACAACCCCTCAGGTAATCCTCCTTCCACAGGCGCATCCAGCATCAACAACTTATTCTTGACATCGGTCTTTAATCGTACCTCTCCATGCAAAACACATTGTGCATTTGGGGCAAGTACCACGGGGGCCGGATCCTTTTCCACACCACCCCACAGGGCCTTCGGTTCCTCCAAACTACCCATCTTCTTGAGTGGCCCTGACCTTTGAATCACAGCAGATACGCCAAAGCTCGCCTAGTCTGGAATGCTCGCTTCTCTGAGCACAATTGGGCCAATCATCCAAACATGTGTACATTTGTCCCAATCAACAAGGGCACCCCATCGTACAGTCCAGTGGGTGGGCAAACTAAAACTAAGGTTTCCACTTGCTCATCTATTTCATTCACAGTTGCAGGGAAAGATAACCAGATGCGGATGTACCCCAAATACGGATAGGCCTTGTCACTCAACCCCCATACATATAGACCAGTTAGAGGCTGCAGGGGCACTTCAGATAAGTGCGCTTGGTACCAGTCCTGAAACATGATGGTCACCTGGGAGCCACTGTCCAGTACAGCTCGAGTGGGAATTCCATTTACCCGCACCCGGGTCTCCATAGACGGCCCGACCACATCAGACCAGTTGAGGGTAGCAACATTGGTAGCCCGGCAGGCATGGGCCTGAGTCACAAAACTTTTCTTGGGGCCCAGAGACTGGGTCTGGCAGTGTCGAGCAATTAGTCTGCTGTTAACTTTCCTTAAATTCTCTGGCCTCTGACAGTCAGGTTGGAAATGCCCATCTTCCCCACAGTGATAACAAAACTTAGGATCCCGGGATCACTATTCTGAGGGGGGCCCTGAGGGGAGGGAGGAAGCTCTCTAGGGCTAGGGTTCGGGGCTCTACATGTATCAGGGGCCCCGGGCCGAGTAGGGTACACAGTAGACTGCTTTAAGTCCCTCACCAATTCCTGTAAATTCTGATCTCAGCCTCAACTCACCCCCTCCACGTAGGGGTCAGAGGAAACAACCCGCATCCCCACAGTCCCTGGGAAATCTGGGACCCTCGACCTCCAGGCGAGCCAGTCTCTTCAGGGGTATTAGACCTGGGGTCCCACTAGGGTTCACTGCCCCCACACAGAATTCCCACCCCTCTTCATCAGTCTCCACTTCCCGAATTTCCCTCATCAATTGACAATATTCAGGCGGAGTGGCCCGCCGATCATGCCACTTGAGTTTCAGCAGCGTTACACTAGAGAATCTGGCAGACTTCAAAACATGTTCTAACCGAACCTGATTCAGGGCTGTAGCAGTGATTCCCCCTTTTCTATAAGCCTTCTGCAAGGCCCTCTCCACTCTAGTAACAAAAGCGGATAGGTTTTCATTTCTCCACTGCTTAGCAGACCTGAATTTCCATAATAAATCTTCACCAGTCTCTGTACTCCCAAAAACCCCTTCCAAAGCAGAGAGATGCTCTGCAGCAGTGGCTTCCGGACGGGTGGCCCGGAAGAACCGAATGGCTTCTAAAGCAAGGCAGGACCCCGCAAACTCTCCATCAGCCTTTTCCTTTTCTCCCCCTCGGAGCATTGCCACTCCTGAACCAAAGGGGTGGCATAGTCCATCCAGGCCTCCAGGTCATCTTCCCCGGAAGGCACTGGTACCGTGCCAGAGAAAAGTTTTAATTTATGGTAGGAATCTAGCTGTATAGAGGGGACTGCCAGGGGCAGACACTGAACTCCTGGGCGGGCAAGGGGATGTGCCCCGGGAACCCCGAGGGGTAGTATCACTGGACAGATCCAAGGCTTGTAGCAACTCCTGGGTAGTCCTCCCCTCCACAGCTAACAATTTAAGCAATTTATCTTTAAAACTGTTCATTTGAGGAGACCCCCCAGGAGTGACTGACCCACTTCGGATATGGATTAGCCTCCACCCTGGACGCACCCTCCGGGTAAAGTACAGGAGGTACCTTCTCAGGGTCGATGGCCACACTGCATAGGAGTAGCACCTGCAATGTCTGGTCAAGCAAATCAGCCATACACCCTTTCACTTCAACCTTACCCAAACACTTTACTCGTTCTGCAACAGAGACAATATCAGCAGCTGAGGTACCCAAGGGCACATCTAACAATAATACAATCTTCTGGGAATCTAGCTCTTCTGCTTCACCCCAACCCATTAGTTTGTGTACCACGGTTTTGATGGGTCCCAGCTTAATTTTTTCCAACATATCCCCTTCCATTTTTTCCATCTTTGGGGTATCTCCTCACTGAGCCACTAGGGGACGCTAATCCCAGTGGTGCCTCCAATTTGTAACCCCTAGGGGGCGCTACCCTTAGGGCTACTACCCCTGTGTGCCCCCCACAGAGGTAGGTTGAGGGGCCCAGATCCGTTGACAGGTGCCTCCACCCAGAGGTCGGGGTTAAGACTACCACGGTTACAGCCCTCTGAGCTACTGCAACCCCCCTTTCGTCCCACTAGTGACTCACACTGGGTACCAACAATTCTGTTCACCAGTACACTTACCCCATGGAAAATATATTCCAGCTCCCTTCGGGGACCCCCTGTAAAGTAAGGTACAGTTATGTGGCAATCACCAGGCAGCAGTTCACCATTAATGTACACAATAGCCAGGATGTAACTGTACAGAAAACAATCTGGTATATTCAGGGGGAAAACAACAAGGACAGGGGGAATCAAGTTGATTAGCTTATCACTATACTTATCTATCTAGGGCTCTGTGCATAGGCCTAACCCTACAGCTTATTATCCTGGGGGTACCCAAGCCCTAGCGGCTAGTCCACACGTGGCAGCTGGTTGGGGTCCTTAGCACACACAAACATAACAGTCCTAAGCAGGTCAAAGTAAGAGGAGAGTTCAGTTAGGTAATCGAAGTTAAATGGTGCACTGAAACCACTGCATAGTCACCCACAGGAGCGACCCTGAATTAGTACTCACAACCCCAGCAAATGACGATTCCTTCACTGCTACCAGGATGGAGCCTGACTTTCACCAGTCTTCTTCACATTTATATGGTAAACAACAACAGAGGGTACCACACCAGGCAGCTGCTTCCAATGCTCCCACAAACTCTCAGCCACTGACATACTGCAACGGCAGCTTCCACTTTTCTTGGACCGGGCGCAATTCAGCAATCTTCTCCAGTCCTCTTACAGGTCAAGCCTGGTGGGTAGCTGCACAAAGCACAGCCTCCTCTGACCGCCGCCGATGGATTTAGTCCGCTGGAGCCGACAACACAAGCGGACGCTCAGGCCTTCACGTGCTTCCCTTGCGAACACTCTCCAGCGAGAAGCACACAGCTCCTCTCTTCACCAACCACAACGATCTGCCCTCCAGCAACAAGGGCTGTCTTTGAGTTCGGGCGTGACCCGCTCCCATTGGCTGACGAGACCTGCCAGTCACTTCCTTTACCTCTCAGTGGTGCGAAAAAGCGCCATAGCCCATAATACCTTTCTCACATACAAACAGTTCCCCTACTGGTCAGCCAGCTCTGTAGAGTCCCAAGGCACTGACTGGTCCAATTCACTAGTTCGGGACCAAAATGGAGGAGGCAATCGAAACCTTCTGTGCTGCAAAACAAGGCAGGTTAGAACACTACATTGTCATTACTATTTCCCAGTATTTAAAGCCAACAGTCACATCCCCTGGTGAAGCTCCCCCTGCACCACTAGCGATGGCAGCAACGGAGCGAAAAATCAGCAGCCCGGGCGGGACTCGAGCATAGCAACACTCAAACCCCCTTCCTGATCAATTATGACTGCAAACCAAAGCAGCCCTTACAGAGACAGTATACGGAGGCCTTCTAAAGCGCTCACTGGCCCCCCATTTAAACGGCTTTACCGCCGAACTCTAACCAGGCAAAGAGCATTTATCCAAGCTCCGGGAAAGCTTTAGGAACCCCCATTTGCAAGGGGGTTACATATAAAATAGAAAGGGAAATCCTAAATTCACGAATAAACCCAAAGGGTGCAACGGCCAGATTATATTCACATCTGAAAGAAGCCAGGCCGGCACAGTAAATGTGGACAAGGCAGCAACGGGAACAAGATTTAGCGGTGGAAATCTCAGAAGGAAATTGGCAAATTATGTGTGAATCACATATAGATCTACTTTGGTGTAACAAATAATAAAGAGGCCCAGTTTAAGTTTATTCACAGGTTATACTGGCCACCAGCAGTGGTGAACAAATTCTCCCCGACTGTACTGCCGATATGTGATGGGTATCACGATGCAAGGGGGACATACACCCATAGTTACTGGAAATGTACAACTCTACGCCCATTCTGGACACAGATTAGAAAGCAGGTCCAACAAAAGACAGGGCGTGAGATACCAGAGATGTTGCTGTCCATGCTGATGGGAATGGATCATTCGAACGAGGATGACTGGGATCCTCACCCCAGGGTAACATGGGCACTCCTGCTCCTGGCTAGGCAATGTATTCAAAATATATGGATATCTTGTTTGAGACCCAATGTGAATATGTGGCAGGAGTTGGTAACCAGAATACTGCCCCTGGAAAGGGTAACTTACAAGCTCAAGGAGAGGGACGACCTTTTTGAACGAGCACGGGGGATGTTTATGAACTCTTTCCCGCCAGCACAGACAACACTTATGCGTCTAAATGTTATTCTTTAAGGTGTGGATTCCAATTTGAAATAGGAGTGTAACAAGATATACTAAAGAATAAGTTTTAGATATTATAGGACAGCATCCTAACTAAACCCTGATGAAGGTGAATATTTAAAAATTAGCTTTGCAAGCAGCCAACAGTAGTTTCATGTGTATGTTTACCAAGTTTTTTTCTTTTTCTAACAAAAAAAAGGAGAGGGTATGAAGATTATAAGAGTAAGAATGAGATAAATTTTAGAGTACTGTTGCACACTGTGTAACGAAAATCATAGCTAAGACTAACCAAATGTATTACAGTACAAATACAGTGCGAAGTGTGGAAAAAGTTGATTAATTACATGTAATGTAATGATGCATACCATTTATATATTTGAAACTCAATAAAAAGAATTCAACAAAAAAGAAAAGAAAAAAGTATCGTACATATCAAATGTATTACAGTAGAAATACAGTGCGGAACGTGGAAAAGTTGATTACATGTAATATAAATGATGCATATCATTTATACATTTGAAACTCAAAAAGAATGAGAAGGGACCTGCAGAAACTTGAAGAATGGTCAAGGGTTTGGCAGTTGAAATTCAATGCAAAGAAGTGCAAGATAATGCATATGGGGCACAAAAACCCTGGCACAATATATCAGTTGGGGGGTGAGCATATAGCATGCACCAAGCAGGAAAGGGATCTTGGGGTTGTCATCTCTGATGACCTCAAGTAGAAACAGTGTGACAAGGCATCAGGTAAAGCAAATAGGATGCTGGGATGTATAGGCAGGGCATCACCAGCAGGAAAAGGGAGGTCATAATTCCGCTATACAAGACACTAGTGAGGCCCCACCTGGAGTACAGTGTACAGTTCTGGAGACCATACCTACGTAAGGACATAGACAGGGTAGAGAAGGTTCAGAGGAGGGCAACAAAGATGGTGCATGGGTTGCATCACAAGTCCTATGAAGACAGGTTGAAGGAACTGAACATGTACTCCCTGGAGGAGAGGAGGGAGAGGGGATATGATAGAGACATACAAGTATCTTACAGGGAGGAACAGGGTGCAGGAAAACACTATTTTTAAGCGAAAAGATGTTTCAGGACTAGAGGGCATGGGATGAAGTTGGAGGAGGACGATTCAGAGGAAACATGAGAAAAATTTCTTCACAGAGCAGGTGGTGGACAAGTGGAACACCCTGCCAGAGGAAGTGGTGGGGGCTGAAACAATCACGAGGATTTAAGAATGCATGGGATAGACATAAAGGAATTCTAGAGGTCAGGGGTAAGGGGAAATAGACTTCTAGGAAAACAAACTGAACTTACAAGCTCAAATGGGCAGACTAGGTGGGCCATAGGCCCTTATCTGCCGACACTGTCTATGTATCTATGTAATTCAACAAAAAAAAAAAAAGTAGTGTACATATCTGTCCACCGATTTGGACACCTCTCCCTCCATAAGATCTTGATTTCATGTTGGACAAATTGTTCGGGACTCCCTTCAAGCCTGCTGCTACCCGTGAAATAAGTTTCCTTACCTGGAAAACTCTTTTTCTGGTGGTCATCACTTGATTACAAAGGATTTCAAAATTGCAAGCTCTGGTGGTGGAGCTCCCATCATTTCTTTGAGGACCAATCCTCATTTTCTGCCCAAGGTGGTCTCAGACTTCACCCTAAATCAGAGTACTCACTTACCAGTGTATTTTGCTTCCATCTGTATTCCGAGGGAAGCCTGCTGGTTCCACTACATGCGCAGAATCCACTGTGGGATGTAGATGTGGAGACAGGCCAAAGTGGCTGAGATAATGGCAGCCACCATCATCCCCTGACAGGCAGAGCATAGGCCAGGCTAGTACCTGGGAACAGCTGCAGATCATGCAAGCTTGGGAAATTAAGGCATCTGCCCTTTCCTCCAGAAGGAAGGCATGAGCCACAGAGGTGTCTACGAACATCCATATGTACTGCAGTCACTGACAAGGGTCAGTACTAACTTGGGGACGTTTACTGTGTTCCCAAACTAACAACAGAGTTGCTGAGTTCTGGAACTGATGAGTCACCATTTCTGAGGATGGCCCTTTTAGGAGCCAGTTGTCCAGGTAAGGGAAGACTTACAGTCCTTTCCTGCTGAGTGCCGCTGCTACCACTGCAAAGCATTTGGCAAAGACCCGTGGTGCTGAGGATAAGCCAAAAGACAAAACATGAAACAGGTGGTGTTTGCCTACCAGCAGAAATCTGAGGTACCTTCTGTGATGACACTGGATTCTGATATGTAGGTATGAATATTTCATATCCAAAACGCACATCCCCTTGCTGCAGCAGGTGGATGAGGGTCTGTAATGAAACTATCCAATATTTTTTCTGTTCTGCGGATTCATTTAGGCCTTTGTGATCCAGAATAGGACACAGATCCCCTGTCTATTTTTGGACTAGAAAGTACTTAAGAGTAAAACCCTGGATTCTGTTCTTACACAAGAACTAGTTCTACTGCTAGCTTATGGATAAGGGAGTCTACTTCTGTCTACAGAAGAAGCAAGTGACTCAGAGGATAATGGCAAGGCCGAGACAGGTGCACAGAAGGCGTGGACAGCAACTCCTATACATGCCTCTTTTCTACAATTTCCTGTACCCATTCTTCTGTAGTGATCTCCTCTACTGTGGTAAATGGAGGGATTCTAACCCCCACCTGAATTCCCTGTGCTACAGGTGAGGGAGGGTGGAAGGGAGTTAGAAGAAACCGGGGCAGAATGCTGCTACCAGAGTCGCATCCTTTTTTAGAGTGACCACCTGAGGGGCAGATTCCGTGATGGAAGCCAGACTGCCCTTCTCGAGCAGGCCCACCCTTTGGCTTACACAACTGGTGCCCTCTTCCCCCTACCCCTCTGAGGGTTGGGGTTGACAGTTTTCAGTGATTTTAAATTTATTTTATAGGACTGTAACACACTGTGCTTTTCATATCATAGCCAAAAATATTTGGATCCTTGAAAGGGGAATTAAGCACAGCTTGCACAACAGAGGCAAACCTTGCCACCCAGAGACAGGAACAGTGGCAGAGACAGATGCCTGAAGCAGCAGTGCTAGCTGAGGTATCAGAAACATAAAAAGAATATCTGAACAGGAGTTTACCTAAGTCAAGATCTGCTGCAAGATACTTGCCAAGTTCTAATCAAACTGGTCCCCCAGCAGTTTATCAACAGAAGCATGCAGAGACTTTAGCAGGCAGTTTTGATATGCAGTAATATACAGATACATAGCAAAACAAAATGGTTATATTAAATGCACGCTGAAAATAGAAGTTACAAATCTATGTTTCGACCTTAGGTCTTCTTCAGGAAATATCTAAAAGAGAAAAAAAACGTCAGTGTAGAGGGGAGGTAAAATGAGGGAGATATATATATATATGTGGGGAAAGAAAAAAGGAGAGGCTCAGGGAGAAGAAGTGATAAATGGCAAGATTAAGAGAGAATCTGTGAAACAAAAAGGTGATGATGGGAAAGATGAAGCATAATAGGAGTGAAAGAGCTGGAGAAGTCCCCAGGTGGGGACTAATTAACAGGGCCTAGTAAGAAGGCTGAAAGGTGACACATTTATTTATTTATTTTATTTAGTTTTTGTTGACCGGATAAGTACACTAGACAAATTCTGCCTATTTTCAGGAACGACCCGGGGAGGGGGATACAGATGAAAGCCAACTGACCTAGAACCAGATTAAGCTTGTGTGGGAAGGAGACAGAGATGGAGACTTATGGTGAAAAAAAAGAAATTAAATGTGTACAGATACAAACAGACTTTAGGGAAAACGGGGTGGCTGAAAGATGTTAGTTGAAAATAAGTCTATCATTTAAACCAGAGGGCTGCTGGGAGCCAAGGCGGATGATCAGCTTGGCTTCCATGTTTTTTCTATGGTCAGAATCCCAGAAGCCCTGCTGGAGGACACAAACAGAAAGGTCACCAATACTGTAGTCCCTGGAGATAAAGTGGGATACAATGGGTTTAGCAGTGTCACCATTCCTGACTGCTCTGTAATGTTCCCTGAAACGGTCAGCAAGGCACCTACCAGTCTCTCCAATGTAAACAGCTGTACACTTCCTGCAAAGAATACAATCTACCACTTTAGTGGAGGTGCATGAGAATTGATGGACTGCATCTGACTAAGGAGGGAGTCAGTGCATTGGGACAGACATTTGACGTCTTTGCAGAATATTTAAACTAGCAAATGGGGAGAAGGGTGCAGCACGCCATACATCGAATGGGAGCAACACCCCTCCCCCCTCAGCTAATGGTCAGAAAGGAGTTCAGGCCGGCCCGCCAGCGCAGCAGTTAGATTTCCACTTGCGACGCCGGCAACCTGGGTTCGGGAACGAACTCAAGTCACCAGAGGGCTGGTCGGGGAAGAAGGATAGAGCGTCCTATGGACTGCTCTCCTTCTCCGGGGGAGGGCAGGGATGTGTCCGGCACGAGACAGACCCCTGGCGGAGGCCAGGGGCCACGCAACTACCGGCGCTCACGTCAAATGGAGGTGGGACGGACGCTGGACATCATTGTACATTCCCACCTCCTGAAGGAAAAATCATGAAAATGGAGGGGAGATCCTCCGTCTACATGAAGCCCTCCCTGGGCTTCAATTCACCCCTGCCGCTGCACTCCCAACTAGATACTGGTTCTGCGGTACTGGAATTAGGGGAACCAGTACTGGGGCCCCACCCTCCAAGGGGGGCAAGCTGGGGGTAACCGGGAGTAGGCAGCAACAGGCAGTTGATGGAAGCTCCGGGGGCCATGACCAGGGCAGAAGAGTGACGAAAGGACCTCCTGGGAAAAACAAGAAAATAGAAAAAAAAACCAAAACAAACAGGAGTTCAGCATGTTTGTAGTTCATTTGCATCACCAGGTAAAGAAAAAGATCCGGCCCCCCATACAATGCACAGGGGAAACGCCGGACCTCGCCCAACAACTAACACACTGAAATCTGGCCAATGGAAAATCATGTACATAATGCTCGCAGTCTGGGAAACAAGATCCCAGACCTGCAGGCAATAATGACAGAGGCTAAACTGGACATAGTAGCCATTAGTGAGACATGGTTTACCAGTAACCACACTTGGGAGACTTCAGTACCTGGCTATGTACTGTCTAGAAGAGACCGAGGTGCAAAAGGGGGGTGGAGTGGCCCTTTATGTCAATGAAAATATCAAAGCTACAGAAATTCAGAATACACATAAGGAGCCAGAGGAACTGTGGGTCACCCTGGAAAAAGGAAATGGGGCAGCCATATGAACTGCAGTTGTGTACAGGCCTCCAGACCAGGGGGGAGGACGTAGACATGTTACTGTTAGAAGATATACAACACATGACAGCTAAAGGGGAGGTTCTGATAATGGGAGACTTCAACATGCCAGATACAGACTGGTCAATGCCAGCAGGGACATCTGCCAGAACTAGACACGTGGTGGATTCCCTGCAGGGGGAGAGCCTCAAACAACTGCTACAACAACCCACAAGAGACAGGGCTATCCTAGATCTAGTACTGACTAACAGGGAAAGGACCACAGATCTCCAGGTAGAAGGTCACCTGTGGGCCAGTGACCATCACATGGTACGGTTCAATTGGGCCACTAGAAAAAAAATCATCCCATTCCAAGGCAAAAAGATGGGACTTCAGGGGAGCCGACTTTGATAAGATGGCCAACAGAGTTAAGCTAGCCCTGGCAAAAAGAAATACAGGTGAGGGGATACAGGCAAAGTGGGCAAACATTAAAGATGAAATACTTGAAGCAACATCCTATTGTGTTAGTGAGAAAAGGAAGTGCAAAAGAAGAAGGAAACCACTTTGGTTCTCAAACACAGTAGCAGAAAAGGTCAAAACCAAAAGGCTGGCCTTCAGGAAATATAAGGGAATGCAGCAGGATGAAGATAGGAAAGTTTGGTGTGCCTCCCTAAGGGAAGCAGGGAATGCATAAAGGCAGGCAAAGGCCCAAACCGAGGAAACACTAGCACGAACAGAAAAAGAAGGTGACAAGACTTTCTATAGATACATTAGTAAAAGGAGAAAGTTCAGAGAGGGTATTGCTAAGATCAAAGGGGATAAGGGGGCGTGTGAGGAGGAGGAGGAGGGCCATGTAAAAGCATCTATTCTAAATAGATACTTCTGCTCAGTATTTACTGAAGAGAATGTAGGGCGGAGACCACAGCTCAGCACCATGGACACAGGGGGGAGGGAGGTGTGCACTAGTCCCTTCACAAAAGAACGGGTCCTACAAGAGCTCGATAAGCTCAGGGTGGACAAGGCAATGGGACCTGATGGCATACATCCCAGGGTACTAAAGGAGCTAAGAGAGGAACTAGCAGAGCCATTATCAGAACTGTTTAGTGAGTCTCTGATCACAGGAGAGGTCCCAGAAGACTGGAGAAGGGCTCATGTGATCCCACTCCACAAGAGTTGTAGCAGGGAGGAGGCAGGGAACTACAGACCAGTTAGTCTTACCTCAGTAGTGGGAAAGATTATGGAGACACTCCTTAAGGAAAGGATAGTGCAACACCTGGAATCCATAGGAGCACAGGATCCAAGACAACATGGGTTTACAAAAGGAAGGTCCTGTCAAACTAATCTCATAGATTTCCTTGACTGGGTAACCAGAGTGGTGGACCAAAGGGGAGCAGTTGATGTTGCCTACCTTGACTTCAGTAAAGATTTCGATACTGTTCCACATAGAAGATTGATTAATAAGCTGGGCAGGCTCGGGGTGGGTCAGACATTGGTCAACTGGGTGGCAAACTGGCTGACGGGCAGAAAACAGAGAGTGGTGGTAAACGGTATACAGTCAGAAGAGATGAAAGTCACAAGTGGGGTACTTCAGGGATCAATCCTTGGGCCAGTCCTCTTCAATATCTTCATTAATGACATTGCAGATGGACTAGAGGGTAAGGCTTGTCTGTTTGCAGATGACACCAAGATCTGCAACAGAGTAGATGATCCAGATGGGGTGGGCAGAATGACAAGAGATCTGGATAAACTAGCAAAATGGTCGGAAGAATGGCAACTGGGGTTTAACGCAAAGAAGTGCAAGATCATTCACATAGGGAAGAGAAACCCTGAAGCCACCTATAGGCTGGGAGGGGAGTTGCTGGCAGTCACCAATAACCTGAAATCATCCAAGCACACCACTAAAGCAGTAGGTAAGGCTAGAGGGATGTTGGGGTGTATTAGTAGGAGTATCACAAGTTGGAAGAGGGCGGTAATAATCCCTCTTTACAAGACACTAGTTAGGCCCCATCTGGAGTACTGTGTGCAGTACTGAAGGCCACACCTTCACAAGGACATTAACCAAACTAAGGCAGTCCAGAGAAGGGCAACCAAAATGGTGCAAGGACTGCATCAGAAAACATACGAGGACAGATTAACTGAGCTCAATATGTATACCCTAGAGCAAAGGAGGGAGAGGTGTGATATGATTGAAACACTCAAACACCTTAAGGGCATTAACAAGGTGAAAGAGTCTAACATGTTTCAATATAAGAAAAATAGCAGGACAAGAGGACACACAATGAGATTAGAGGGAGGCCGATTAAGGGGTAATGTGAAGAAGTTCACAGAAAGGATGGTGGATGCATGGAACGGCCTACCTCAGGAAGTGGTGGATATGAATACAGTGCAAGGCTTCAAACAGGCATGGTATAGGCATAAGGAAGCAATACAGATGAATATGAACAGATAGGCCATTGAGAGAGCAAAGGCCAATGGCACATTCATAAATTAGAAAAATAAATGGGCAGACTGGATGGACCTTGCGGTCCTTATCTGCCGTCAACTTCTATGTTTCTATGTTCCTTGGTGACGTGAAAAACACCTGTAGGCACCGAATTTCAGTCACACTGGAAATAAATTTGCAGGTGTAACAGCGAGTCCTGTTGCAAGGTTTGGTACCTGGTAGGGGGAACTGTTAGGAGTATGTAGGCTGCTTTTAACCAGGAGATTCCGCAGGTTAGGTGGCCGGTGGTAGGAGGCACTAGGTGGTTCTGTAAAGGAAGCACCAATGTTAGAGTCAGTTTGCAAAATGGGAAAGTTACTGGTGATGATCCTGTGTAGAGAAGGTGTGCGCTGATGGAAAGGAAGCACTAGAGGAATTCGCCGTTGTTCTTGCGTGACAGTATCCTTCCTGCGGGGGTCAAGGTTACGGGTCATGTTACCGACCCGGGAGAGTGCTCTGTCCACTGTGCTTTTAGGGTATCCCGTTGATAAAAAACTGTGCATTATGTGGGTCTGTTCAGCAAAATCATCCTCTTCACTGCATAACCTGAGAAGTCTAAGAAAATGTGAATATGGCAGGCCATTCTTGACATGTTAAGGATGGAAGGAGCTGTGGAGGAGGAAACTGTGAGAGTCAGTGGGTTTGTAATAAACTGATGTCTTCAGACCAGTGTTCTGTACTGACAGTTGGATATCCAGAAAAAGCAGTGTAGAGGAGGAGGATACTTTAACAGTGTACTGAAGGGAAGGATGGGCCGTGGTAAACTTGTCAAGGAAGACCTGGAGGGTCTCCCTGGAGCAGGAGGTGGCCCCCACACAGTCATCTATGTAGCATTTGTAGAGTTCAGGCACAGTCCCTGTGAATGAGAGAAAGAAACATTCCTCTCCCCAACCCACAAACAGATTAGCAAAGCTGGGACCCATCTTGGTACCCATGGCAACTACACCGACCTGCTGAAAAAACTCTTATTAAAAGAAAAAGCACCGGGTGTAAGAACAAGTTCTGCCAGATGAGTTAATGTGTGTGTGTGTGTGTGTGTGTGTGTGTGTGTGTGTGTGGCTGCTGGACTTCCCGCTTATTCAAGAAATGCTGCAAAGCTGTCAGACCATCATCACGGGGGGATCACTGTGTAAAGCACAGTACAGACACACAAAATTTGCTGGCGGATATAGACCACTTGGCCCACCCAATCTGCCCAATTTCCCCTCCCTACAGTATCACCACAGACCCTATTTGATCCCTGGTTCTTTCACCCGCCTCTTTATTTTACATAATATGCCTAATAATTTGCTATTCTGCCCCCCACCCCCAATGAAGCAGAGGCGTTAAGTCCTCTTGCCCATAATGGATTCCTTGTCAAGTGGCAGAGAGCTAATGCGCCTGGGAGCCCTGGATGTGTCATGTGCTGCAAGTATCAGAAGTGAATTAGTCTCAGGCTGTGCAGTATTAACAGGCCTTAGATGGGAGGGGGCAGAATATTGTTTAACTGCCTTTCTGGGTTCAGCTCAGCAGACAAAGTAGTGGGCCTGTAACAGGCAGCCATTGTGGCATTCCCTAGTGCAGGAAAAATAGGAGGGATCACAATGGAACGATAGCCTGGCAACTCCTAGAAATCATACAGGTTACGACACTGCCTCAAATCCTATGGAGTCCTGCACAGACATGAGGAGAGCCTGGAATGAGGGATCCCCAGGAGGAGACCTTGGGTTATAAACCACAGTATCATCACTGCAAGATGAAACAGGGAATGAGGAGCCTGTATGTTCCTCCCTGAAAACAAATTCCTCCTCTTCACCCCCACAACTGAAACTAAAGAAGATCCTCTCGGGGGCTGGGGGGGTAGTAAGGCGAGCAGCCACTCGGTTGCTGGCTTTTCGAGCAGACAAGACAGATCATTAGGCCTACTCTGCTGGCTTTTAGTATGTTAGTATGTTAAAATCCACCTGTGTGTCCATGAGGTCAGGATAATACTCCTCATCCACAGGGTGAGGTACAGGAGGCTCAGCAGACAGCACAGGCACCTGACAGCTGCTTTGGGGGCGGGGTTGGTGATGAGAACTGCCAGGGACACAGTAGTTATTGATGGTGTTGACAGGCTAAGTACTAGTATAGGCGATGCAGTAATAGACTCCAATAAGCTAGGAAGGAGGTGATGGAATAGCTCAGAGACTCTCACCAGCAAAACCTAGAGGTCGATGACATCCATGGCAGGAGTCTCGTCGACAGGCATCAAGGTAACAGGTCCCACTGATGGAGGCTGCACACCGCTGTTAACAGGTGCACTTGAGCCATGACCCAACTTGGTGTCACTTGGATGGTCGGGGCAAGGCTGAAGAGGTCGAGGCCACTGGTGCAGCCTTCAACACTGACTTACTGCCCATCGGTCCTGAAAGATGAAGAGACCTGAACCTGCTTTGTTTACCACAGCCAACACCTATTCTTTGCTCTTAGAGCGGTGCCAGCCTGACAATGAACATTTCATCGACTTGTCTTTCTCTGTCGATGAGGACGATTTTTCCTTCGATGCAAGATGCTTAGGGGAAGGTGTTAATACTCTCCTGCGAGACTGATACTTGGTATTGGCAGTCTGGAACTCCATGACTTTGCAACTGTTCACACGAAGTAGCATTATTAGCAAAAAGTTAGTGAACTGAAATATTCAGAAACTACCGCTCTGCATCACAGGGCTTTCAACAGTAGATACCACGACTTGTATTTCTATTTTTGTACATACTGTAAGGATTCACCTGAAAACAGGCTTCTCCCGAGTATGCAATTCCTGTATAAGTGCTTCACGCTCTGCTTCAATTAGGTAATACTAAGAAACTGCATATTGTATGTGCCTACATTCCTCCTATATCCAGTAAATGGGGACTTGAGGAATTTCTACCCCATGCCACCAAAAACAATGAAGTACTTTGCCTAGCTGACTTCAATCAGGATTGGCTTGGCCCAAGCTCCCCTATCCTCAACACTAACATGGCCAAAGCCAATCTAACTCAGCTTGTCACAGAACCTACCAGACACTCCAGCAGTGCACTAGTCACACCCTGCTCGACTGGGTCCTCACCAATAGGCCAGACATGATCTCCTCAGTTGCTGTGTTGCACGATTCTATTAGCAACCATTCTCCTGTAACCTGTGTCTCGGATGCCTGCCCCCCCTTCATACCCGCCTAAAATTATCTCTGTGGCAGTCTTCTCTCCCATCAATCCCTTGGCTTTTCTATCCGATCTCCAGAGAGTTGAGTAGTCTCCCCTTTTCACCACAGACAACACTGACCTGGCGGTGGAGCATTTCTCCAACACACTGCTCTCACTACAGTCCAAGCACATTCCTCACACTAGGTGCAGGGTTAGGGGCCTTCCAACCAAATGGTTGACCAGCCCCCTTCTCCGCTTGCTTAAATCTCGTGACAAGCTCTGGGTCAGGTGGAAAGCCTCCTCCCTTCTTTTCGACTTTGTTGCCTATCGCTCCCTTAGGAACTCATGCAAGAAAGCAATCCGTGCTGCCAAAAAGCAATTACTATAGAGTTCTTCTCTAAGCCTCTTCCCATTACCTGAAAAGGTACTGGGCACGTATCAACCACATTCTGGGTTGCAATGCTTCTCAAGCTCCTCATGACATGCTAATTGACAATGTCTCTTGTAACAACCCCAACACATAGCAAACGCCTTTACCTCACTCTTTACCTCCCCTCCTTCCTCGACCTCCAATGCAGCCATTCCTTCCTCCCCTCCCTCCCTCCGCCCCATTCCCCCCTTATTCTCAGCCCTGTCTCTAGAACTGATGTCCTACGGATCCTCAACACTATGTCTCCTCATGGCAGCACTGGTCCTGATGGTCTGGAACCTAGAATTCTCAAACTTGGTGCCTCCATTCTTGCCACCCTTATCTTGCGCCTCTTCAGCCTCTCCATCAACTCTGGCACCGTGCCCTGCTCCTGGAAACAAGCCAGGGTTATATCTGTCTTTAAAAAGGGTGACCCTAAAAACCCTACAAACTACTAAGAGTCATACTAAGAATGAGTAGAAGCCAGAGGGCACAAGTCCCATAATTGCTCTGTGAAACTAATAATAACTAAGAAGAGAAATAAAAAGAATCAATTTATCCAGTCGGAATTTAAACACAGACTTACAGATACTAGTAATCACCTCAATTGGCAAGGCATTCCAGGGCTTAATAACACATAGGGTGTAGAAAAATTTCCTTTGCTTTAAATTGAATTTCCTATATTGAAGCTGGAGGGGGTGACCTCTGAGGTTGTGATTAGTATCTTTAAATACCAGCCCTAATTTAGTTAGTAAGTACGGATCTTGCATAATATCGAACATGAGAAGGAGATCCCCTCTTAACCTACGTGTAGTGAGGGGCATTAATTTTAGTGAATCCAGCCTAGATTCATATGACACAGTGGCCCAGATATTCAAAAGGGTTGTGCATGGCACAACAGTGTTGCGCCACGCGCAACCCACTGATGTGCCCCAGCACGATATTCAAACAGGAATTGTGCCTGGCACAAATCCCGATGCGCCAGAGTGCATCAGTAATGTATGCGGCACAGGTGTGGGGGGGGGTGCCCATGCATACTCTGCACATCCCGATATTCAGCCCGGAATGTGCTGAGTTCATGCATGCGCAACCCCTACTTGTGCCGCACAAAGTTGATCAAAAAAGAAAAAAAAAGGAACAACGGCTGGCCACCCACAGGTGAGCTGCCATATTGCAGGGTGCAACACAGCAGCTGCCACCTGTGGGTGGCCACACGAGCTCCGGCTGCACCTGGCGGCGCTTCCCATGCCCGATCAAGGGCATAAATACAAGCATGACCTCCAAACTCCTGTGGTCCACTGGACCACTGTCAGCCTGATCGGGCTTCAGTGGTGCAAAGAGAATCCAACATCCCTGGTGGTCCAGCAGACCTACCCACCCACTGAGCCCTCGCCGCTGGCCCCCCGGTCAGCGGCAGCACCCCAGCCGCCCCAATACCGCCGGTAGGGCTGTACGCCCATTGGTCCATAGCGTGAATCAATGTGCGCAGAGCCCGTGTCAGATTAGCATGTTCCAGATATGTGAATGGTCACACATCTGAATGTGTAGTACGGGCTGCACGCCCACTGGCTCATGCTGTGGACCAATGGGCGTACAGTCCTACTGACGGTGTCAGACGGCGGGCGGGTGGGGTGCTGCCACCTGCCGCTGACCGGGGGGGGGAAGCGGCCGGGCTCAGTGGGCAGGCGGGTGGGGAGGAGGGTCCGCTGGACCACCAGCGATATTGGATTCTCTTTTCTTTTACAAATGCCCGCGATTGGGCTAACAGCAGTCCACTGGACCCCTAGGGATATTGGATTTTCTTTTCTTTTACAAATGCCTGTGATCAGGCTGACAGCAGTCCACTGGACTACCAGAGATATTGGATTCTCTTTTCTTCTACAAATGCCCGCGATTGGGCTGTGGGGCGCACTGCCGTGCTGCAGGGGGCGTCTGTCCCACGGCTGCTGCCTGGCAGGGCACCAGGCGCAGTTGTCAGATCAAGCACCTGCATGCAAATGGAGTTACACGACATGCAATGGGCCTCATTTGTGCCTTTGCATACATTATGGCTCCATTTGCATGTGCACTTTGAATATCAGGTTGCGCGCGATAGCGTAATGGAACTCTGGCGCTAGCGCACCCTGCTCCACTCTGGCCACTTACGCTGGCACAGTGCCACTGCGCCATGCGCACTGCAGGTGGCCAGGGTGCGATATTCAACGATGCTGTGCCATGGCATAGCTCCATTGAATATCACCCAGACAACGCCCCTGCGCAGCTAAGTTGTGCTGCGCCCAGGCTTGCACCACAGCCTGGCGCAGTTTGAATATCTGGGCCATTGTGTAATCCACTCACAAGTTTAGTAAAGCGTCTCTGCACTCTCTCCAATTGTAAAATATCCCATTTCATAAAGGGGCACCATACTGGGGAAGAAAACTACCACCCTACAGTACTCCTGTCTACCCTTAGTAAACTTCTGGAGAAATGTATTCACCGTCAGGTGTCAGACTTTGTAGCCAACTATGACCTGCCATCTCCTGCTTGGCATGGCTTCAGATTAGGCTACAGCACCTCGACTGCCCTAGTGCAATTCACTAACGACACCTCAACCACCATGGATAGAGGCCAACTTATAGGGGCTGTTTTTATTGACTTAACGAAGGCTTTCTACTCGGTCAACCATTCACTGCTCTTGCGTCAGCTAGGTTCACTGGGTACCTTCCAGTCCACTACTCCCTGGTTCTCCAGCTACCTGCACAATCAAACCCAGTCTGTCTCCTACCATAGAGCCCTCTCCTCCCCTGCCCCTCTATCCACTGGTGTTCCACAAGGTTCCATCCTTGGGCCCCTGCTCTTTTCTATATTTATAAACAATCTACTTACCATTCCCACCCACTGTCACACCTTACTCTATGCTGATGACTTGGTCCTCTATACCTCCTCTAGCTCAGTCTATGACACTAATTTCCACCTCTCTTCCGACCTGCAGTGAATCCAAACATGGCTCACATCTCACCACCTTGTATTAAATGTTGCCAAGACCCAGGCCATGCTTTCAGGTCCCGCAGGAAGCTCAGTGCCCTAAACCCCTCTTTTCTGGTCTCTTGTCTCGATGGCTCCCCAGTACAAGTTACCGACTCATTCAGATACTTCAGGGTCACTCTGGATCCGTGTCTCGGTTTCTCTCTTCATGTTAATGCAGTATGCAAGTCTGTCAATGCCAAAATTGGGTTGGCTTATCGTGTCTGCCATGCCCTAACCACTACTGCTAGGATCTCCGTCGCCAAAGGACTTCTGCTCCCTGGTCTTTGATATGCACTACTGGTCTTTGCTCAAGTGCAGGCAAACGTCCCTCAAGCGTGGGATGTAGCCTATAACAATGTTTGCAGATTTGTCTCGTCTGCCCAGTGGCTTAAACACCACTGCACAATTTACTCTGACCTCTGCTGGTTATCCCCCTCCTCCCGGCATTTATATTCCATAGGCTGCCTGACCAACAATATAATTCGTTCTTCTCTCCCCTCTTCCCTTGCAGCCATGTTCACCCCAGTTGACTGCCCCAGACTCCTCTGGTCCTTGACTTCAGCTCTGGTCACTGACCCTAACTGCTCCACCAAATGGTGAAAGAACAGTTACGTAAGAACTTACCGTAACAGTAGATCTTTGAGAGAGGCTCTTGCAGTAGGTATTTACATATAGAACTGACCCGCCAGGTGTCAGGACCCCATGGAAAAATTTCTAGCTAGCAGTGTCTGGCAGGGGGAGGGCTGCCCCCACGTCAGGTGACCAACGTCATGTGACGTCAGTATAAAGGGGTGGTCCCTCACAACCGCCTTCCAGTTCTTTCATGCCAAGGGCCAAAAGAGGCAAAATGAGAGAGAAGAGGATATTTCCCCTCATGGAACCCAAAAAAAAACTTAGGGGGATGGAGGGCGGGAAGGCAATACCTACTACAAGAGCCTCTCGCGAAGATCTACTCTTACAGTAAGTTCTTACCTAACTGTACTATCTTACTTCGAGAGGGCTCTTGCAGTAGGTATTTACATATAGGACTGTGTGTCCCAAGCAGTCTGGAACAAGGAAAAGCACTCTGGAGGAGGAAAACTATCCATGGAATGGAACCTCCAGCTGAATGGGTCTTATGAAAGAAGACCTTGAAGCACAGCCAACCCGAAGCCTGCTCTACGGCGAGAGGCAATGTCCAAACTGTAGGGTTTCGTAAAGGTATGGACAGAAGTCCAAGTTACAACTGCACAGACGTCTGTCGCAGACACATGCTTGAAACAAGCTGCAGAGGCAGCTATTCCTCTGGTGGAGTGACCTTTGACTTGACCCGGCAGGGTCTTCTTGTACTTGTCGTAACAGAAAGTGATACAATGAGCCAACCATTTAGATAGGCATTGCTTGGAAACAGCATTGCCTTCTCTTTTGTGAGCAAAAGAGACAAAAAGCTGATCAGATTTCCTGAGATCCTTAGTCCGAGTGGTGTAGTATCTCAGTATTCTGTGAACATTCAAAGTATGCAAGAGGTACTCCCCTTGATTGGAGTGTTGTGTAAAGAAAACGGGTAGCTCAATGGATTGATTCAGCGCAGATTCAGCCACCACCTTAGGGAGAAACTTAGGGTTGGTGCACAGAGCCACATGTTCCTTGTGAAAAAATCAAATATGGGATTTTACACATCAAGGCCTGAAGCTCGTAAATTCGCCGAGCTGAAGTAATGGCCACTAGGAAGAGAGTCTTCTAAGAGAGGAACTTTAAATCAGCTGAGGCTGCCGGCTCGAAGGGAGGCAGAGTAAGCTTCTCAAGAATAAAATCCATGTCCCAAGGGGGAGCAGGAATGCAGATGGGGGTCTCAAATGGAGGACCCCTCTGAGGAATGTCTTAGAGACTTCCAACTGAGCAAAAGTCCTGTCTCCAAAGGGGACATGGTAGGCTGAAATCGCTGCCATGTGGACCTTTAAAGAGGAATGGCTGAGACCCAGACTGAAGAGATGATACATGTAGTCCAGGACTCTGTTGGCTGGACAAGAGAAAGGTTCAAAGTCCTTTGACGTGACCCAAATAGAAAACCGTTTCCAATTCATGGCTTAGGTGGACCTGGTGGAAGGCTTTCTGGCCTCTACCAATATGTCTTCTATGAGCAGGGAAACCCCAAAGCGGGCTTTAGCTATGTCTGCAGGAGCCACGCATGCAAATGAAGGGATTTGAAACCTGGATGAACAAGGGTCCCCTGATCCTGGTCAACAAGTGTTGCGACAGAGGAAGAGGACGAGGAAGCGGAGGTTCCTCTGAAAACTGTTGCAGAAGAAAGAGAAACAAACTTGCCTGGGCCACAATGGAGCAAAAAGGATCATTCGTGCCCCCTCTGATCTGAGCTTATTCAGGACCCTCGGAATTAAGGGAATAGGAGGGAAGGCATAGACGAATCTGTCCCTCCAATTGAAAGACAGAGAGTTGCACCAAAAAATGCCTCACCCTGGAGCAAGCGAGCGAGCAGAAGGCAGGAAGTTTAGCATTTTGAGGAGACGCGAACAGGTCTACCCGAGGGGTTCCCCATGGCAGAAAAATGTTGTCTACAACCTCTTGATCCACTTCCTATTCGTGGGCCCTGGCTGAGGACCGACTGAGGTGGTCTGCCAGTGTGTTTTCCACTCCCGGAACGTGAATGGCCGTCAGGTGAAGGTTGTGCTGGATAGCCCAGACCCACACTCTCATTGCTTCCCTGCATAGAGGGTAGGAACGTGTTCCTCCCTGCTTGTTGAGATACCAGATTACACACGTTGTCTGTCTGTATGAGGAGATGACCGGGAATGATGGAGGAGTGCAGGGCCTGGATGGCATAAAGGACTGCTCCGAGTTTGAGCACATTTATGTGCAGATTTTGTTTGAACCGGGACCAGCTGCCGTGAGTCCTGTGAGACCCGAGATGGGCTCCCCAGCCCTCTCCTGAGGCATCTGTCGTCAACGTCTGGGAGGGGGGTTCAATGTTACAGTGAACTCCCCAGCAAAAGTTCTCTTGTACCATACACCATTGCAAGTCCCTGATCATGGGATCGGGAAACTAGTATCTCTTGGTCTAGGTCGTCCAGTGTTTGGTCCCATTGAGACCGAAGTGTCCACAATCCTCATATGAAGCCGAGCGCATGGGACTGTTGGAATTGCAGCTGCCATTAGCCCGAGGAGGCGGAGGACTGACCTGGCTCCAACCCTTCTGCAACTGGACAGAAGATGTGTCAACCCTGTCTGGAGGCAAAAAGGCTTTGCCAATGGTTGTGTCCAGAATCACCCTTATAAATTAGAGGCATTGGCAAGGGACCAAATGGAACTTTGCCCAGTTGATGGTGATACCCAGGCTGGTGAAAACCTGCAGGGTAAGGGAAAGGGAGTGCACGAGTTCTTCCCTGGATGGGGCCGCCAGGACCCAATCATCCAGGTATGGGAATACCTGAACTCCCTGGGAACGCAGGTGGGCCGCCACCACAGACAGGCATTTGGTAAATATCCAGGGGGCCGAGGAAAGACCAAATGGGAGGGCCTTGAATTGGCAGTGGTCCCCCGAAAGTAAAATCGGAAGGAATTTGCAGTGGGAAGGGCATATGGGGATATGTAGGTAAGCATCCTGGATGTCCTAAGCGCACAGCCACAATCCCTGCCAAAGAAGAGGCAGAAGGCCCTGCAGGAAGAGCATTCTGAAGCACTTTACTCCAAAAACATGTTCAGGGAACTGAGGTCTAAAACAGGCCTCACATTTCCAGTTTTCTTTGGAACGAGAAAGAAATGGGAATAGTAACCCATCCCCCAAAGGTGGTTGGGAACTGGTTCTATCGCCGGCTTTGAGAGAAGGGAGGTAATTTCTTCTAGGACCAGAGGAAGATGTTCCGGGGAGTAAGATGACTTGGTGGGTGGTCTTCGGGGTGGTTTCCTGTAGAAACTCTATCGAGTGTCCTTCTGCAATCAACTGGAGCACCCAAGCATCTGACGTTATCCTCTCCCAACCCGGTAGACGGAAGGAGAATCTCCCTCATACCGGTTCCTCTGGGACCTCCAGAGGCAGTGGGAGAGGGGAGGAGTCAGGAGGTCTGGGGCAGGGCAGCAGCAGAGGCTCCTGCAGCTTTTTTGGTAGGGGGGAGTCTTTGCTGCTGGAGGGGCCCGACGCTTGTTGGCCCGTTTGCCCTGTGGTTTTGGTTTTTGTCGGTTACGTCTATGAAAAGGACGCCGCTGCCCCTCAGGGGGTCTATACAAAGAGTCTACGGACTTGAATGCAGTGCCTTTCTCTTGCAGGTTGGTAGTGATGTCCTTGACATCACCACTGAACAGCACCGAACCCCTGAAGGAAGCATCCTGAATAGCGGATTGCACTTCAGGGACCAAACCTGACACACGAGGCCAGGCACGACACCGAAGGCCTACGGTGAAAGCCGAGCTCTGTCCAGCTGTGTCCACTGTCGTAAGTGGCACGAAGCATGTGCCGACTGGCCAAACGAGCACAACGGATAAGATCTGCCGCTTCCTGTTTTGTCTGGGACTCAGGAACGGAGTCTAACTTTGATTCTACCTGACTAAGGATGGTCTTCTGGTAATCCCCCATATGTGCTACATAATTCAGGGCCCCAATACCCAGGGTAGAAGATGCGTACATCTTCTTCTTCCCATACTGGTCCAGAGGCCGAGACTCCTTGTCAGGCGGAGATGAGCTGAGATGTTTAGGATTAGCAGAGCAGCCGTGAGCGGTGCTAATCATGACCGAGTCCGCTTTGGGGTGTAGGTTCAAGAAATCTACTCCCTCGGGAGCCTGATATAGCCAATCTGCCTTTCTTGGAAGGGGGGCTGATGCAGAAAGTTGTTTCCAAATAGTGGAAACAAGATTCGCGTGAGGTTCTAGGGTGGAATCAATGTAGGAGCAGTCTCGGGCAGATCCAAGTAGGCAGAGAGCTTTTTATGCTGTGGATCTGGCTCCAGAGATTACCACTGATGAACTTCCTGGATCTTTCTCAGTAGCTCCAGAAAAGAAGGATCCTCTGGAAGAGACTTCGGAGGGTTCCTTTGCCTAGGTCGGTCTGGAGTAAGAGGCTCATCATCTGGGACAGAGCGTCCCCCTGAGTCCGAGTCAGAGGTCTCCGACGAAGAAGAGGAAGACTCCTCCCTACACGGGGGAGGGACGGCCCCTTTGGGAAGCTCTCTGGGATGCATATCCTCCCCACCCTTGGCACCCGAGGGTTCACCTCTGGTGTCGGGTAAGGGGGAGGGAGTCTCCCATCTCTGATGCAGGAAATCCTGCGAAGAGTCCAGCATTGGTAGACGGCTCTCTACCTCACTGGTGAGCTGAGCCTTGGCCTCAGCCCACCAGGAGGCTAGAGTCTCCTTCAAATCCGCCGGCGGCTGGGGCGTGGGCAGCAGAGGTGGAAGAGGAGGGAGATATGGCTACTGAGGATATCCGTACATTGAGTATTCATAACCCAACAGCGGGAAGCCCAGCGTTGGGTATTGAGGCGCTCGGTACTGCGGCGTCCGGTAAAGCGGCGTTGGATACTGTGGCGTTGGCTAAGACAGCACCAGGTATTGAGGTGTCAGATACCCTGGGGCCAGGGACTCTGGTGAAGCAGAGGGACCTGGCAGGAGAGGCAAAGAAAAGGCCAGTCCCGCGGGCGTCAGGCCCGGCGTGGGAGCGCCGTCCAGTAGGGGTACGTCGGCCGGCGTTGGGTAAGCCGGTGTCGGGGCCGGCATCTGAGGGTCCAGCATCAGGGTGTCTGGTCCGGAAGGAGGGGGCCCTGACGGCAGCGTGTCCAGATCCTCCGTGACGACTGGGGAGGGAGTGTTGGAATCCCCAAGGGTCAGTAGAGGAGATGCAGGGACCTCAGAGGGCACCACCAAGTGTTGCAGGGAGCCTGGGGCATCAGACTGGTTGAGGGGGTCCGACGTAGGCTCCTTGGCCGGGCCGGCATCGGAGGAGCCGACGTCCAGCTTGTCAGGCGGATCTGGACAAGTGTTGGAGGAGCCGATGTCCAATTTATCGGATCTCTTGCTCAGTAAAGGCCGCGCTGGAGATGCGGCCTTGTCAGGCAAAAGAGCGACTGTGCACCCTCCCGAAGGAGCGAGCGGCTTACCAGCCTTGTCCATGCAGATGTCGGTGGCATCGGCGCCCGACTTAGCGGACCCACTCGAACCTGAGGGCCGCATGGCAGCAGCCTTCCCGGGAAAGGAGACCTCCTTTACCCCAGAGGTACCTGTGGGGCCTGAGCGCGAGCCTGACGGGAGGTGCAATACCTTCTTGGACACTGCCAAGACGGTCATTGTGGAGCAGTTCCCTGGAAGGGATGTAACCTTCAGAACCGCGACTCCGGTGGAAATCAATTCCCGCTCCCAGTGCTTCTCCTTCTTTTTATGGCCTTCGGGGGAAGTGGACACCTGCCTCAACTTTTTAACTCCTCCTCCATGGATGCCATTTTTTTCTTTAAAGTATGGACCTCCAGGGACTGCTGCCTCCGTTTTCGGGTAGCCGAATTAAATTGCTGGCAGTGCCGGCACTTCTCCACAGGGTGATTCAGGACTAGGCAGAAGAGGCACAGGTAATGGCCGTACTTATGTGGCAGCTGGGAACTGCACGATTTGCACTTGGGTTTATGCGATTCGGAAGGTGTCAGGGAAGACATACACAGCGTATAGAGAGATAATATAGATATCGAAAAAAACTGTCGAAAAGTTCGAAAACTGAACCGACTAACAACTGACAAGCGTTGAACTCCACCGCAAGGAACTTTCACAAGTCGACAGCGGGAAAGAACTGGAAGGCGGGTGCGGGGACCACCCCTTTATACTGACATCACATGGTGTCAGTCACCTGACGTGGAGGTGGTCCCCCGCCAGAGACTGCTAGCTAGAAATTTTTCCGTGGGGTCCTGATGCCTAGCAGGTCAGTCCTATATGTAAATACCTACTGCATGAGCCCTCTCAAAGTAAGATCTCGCCGTCTCTGCCTACGCTCCCAAATTCTGGAACTCCCTTCTGTTTTCCCTTAGAAGCTCCAGTTTTCACCCTGCCTTAAAGCATGCTCTCTTTATTTACCTCACCTCCCTAGACGCATCTAAATGTCTTTAGTTCATGCACTAATCCTCTTTACTTGCTCTAGTTCATGGAACATACCTCTTTACTTGCCGTTGCACTACTAGCCCTTCGTCCTATGCCACCAGCACTGCTGTTATACACTTATGTTACTGATCTTCATTACTACCCGTCTTGACTACTGCAATGCTCTCTATCTAGGGCTGTCTGGGGTTGATATCCGCCACTTGCAGCTGATGCAGAACACTGCAGCCAGGCTGTTGACTGGTACCTCTTGGTCCAGTCACATAACACTTGTGCTGCACTGGCTGCCGGCTCAGTGGTGGGTGACCTATAAGGTAGGCTTGCTTACCTTTAAAGCCCTACACGAACAGGGACCCGACTACCTGAAAGATCTGACTCCCGACTTCCCCAATCGTCCCCTCTGATCTGCCAACGAGGGATTGCTAGAGATTCCCAGGGTTCGTCTTAAAACATCTGGAGCTCATGCTTTTTCATTTACAGCACCAACCCTGTGGAATTCTCTACCTCGTTGGAAAACCGTCAATAGTTTTAAATCTTTGTTAAAAACTTATTTCTTTTCATTGGCTTTCCCAGACTGATTTTAAATTTATACTGCTGTTTGTTTGTATGTTTATGGTTTATACTTTGTACAGCGCCTTGACATTGAAAGGCACTATATAAATAAAGATTTGCCTGCTTGCTTGCTTTATCTCTGCAAGCTGTTTTTATCTCTTTTGTACCGTAATGCTTATGCTATGGTATGCCATCACTTTCGTGCTAACTAATTCTACTGTCATGTAAGGCTGTTGATCTCTTTATGTACTGCACTGTATCAGCTCCTCCCTGTGCTATTGTTTGCAACTTGTCTGAACTGTAATCTCCCGGGTCGTGCCTGTAAATAGGCAATCCTGTCTAGTGCACTTACTCGGCCACCTAAAGCAAATAAATAAATAAAATTGTACTTACTTTCAATGCAATTTCCAACTGCTTCTCAAATTCTATAACCAAAGTTCATTTGTAATGCAAATTCCTGACTTGGAGGAGAAAAATGGTTGCTTACTGCTATGCATTTAAATTTATTCAATGAAATACGCATTTCCATTCCTGTTTTTCCAGGAAACGAAGCGGCTGAATTCCGATCACATGGCATTTTAAATTATGCAGATAGGAGTTCTTAACCCCAACCTAACCCTCTGTCCCTCACCAGGCGTCCAAAGAGAGTGTCTAGACCAGGAAGGACACCTGGGAATACCATTCTACATGAAGTAAAGAAAGGGAACGGATTACTTAGATATCAGGTACATGGTGTCTACTTTAAAGAAGTAATGGATATTGGAATATTGGACCCACTCACCTTTTTTTTTTTTTTTTTTAACAAAATCATAAAGATTTTTTAGTGTGATTAAAAAAAAAAAAAAAAAAACACTTCTGTAAGTGCCATTATACCCAATAACTTGTTGTGGTGCCCACTGCCCACCGACACCTTCTTCAGGGTGGACAGGTCACATGTGTAGTGTTCACCACCTCACGAAGTTCGTAAAGAATTTTAGATACCTTATTTCCCTTTACAGATGCTTTTTATTCTCACTGTCTGTCTCATGCAGGAGCCTCCCCAAGTACTGCCTTTGTGCTTCACTGGCACTTACTAGTTGCATTGTTGTCAACAATTTATTTGTTTATTTAGTTTTTGTTGACCGGGTAAGTGCACTAGGTAAATCCTGCCTATTTTCAGGCACGACCGGGGGGGGGGGGATGCAGATGTGTTCCAACTGACCTTGAACCAGATTAAGCTGTCGGTGGTATTTTTAGTGAATGAGGGAAATTTGGCCAGGACACCGGGGAAATTCCCCTACTCTTTTCGATAAGTGCCATGGGATCTTTAACATCCACCTGAACTACCCCCAATCCAGGCAGATGGGACCTCGGTTTAACGTCTCATCCGAAAGACGGCACCTCAGAAGTGCAGCACCCCTCTCATGCTGTACTACAGTGTCAGTACTGGGATATTAACCCAAGTGCCAGATGTGGGAACTGAACCCACAGCCCTCTGATCTCCCGGCCTCAGAGGCGAGTGTGCTACCAACTGAGCCACTGACACTGCAAATACAATATTCAATATAATACTTCATCCTCGTATGTCCTGCACAGTACAACAGGCAGGAACCACAAGGCAGTATAACCCATGACAGAGATGGAACCACAAATCAAATTTAGCTTCAAGGGAAGATGGAACGTTGTTGGAAATCTTTCTGATTTTTCAAAAAAGTGGTGAGTGGGTCTATTATATAAATATCTGTTACTCGTACAACACCCACTATCAGAATAGACCTCCCCCTCAGAAGATTTTTTTTTTTTTTTTAATTACACTTCACCTGGGGGACCACAGGCTGAGCTGGACATCTCTGAATCTGTCCACTTTAAAAAGGCACACGTGCTATTCACTATAGTTCTCAGGTCAGTCCCAGAGTTGTCCCCCAACCCATTACAATGTTTTTATGCAGCATTCAACATTCTTTTGGGAGGGGGACACCGGTCAGGGCCTAGCTGTTATTACTGCATTGACTGTAGAAACAGAAGATCACAGGTTTCAAGTTCCACCACAATTACTGATGTGACCTCGAGTAAGTCATTTGACCTCCCAGTGCTCCACTCCCTTCCAGCTCTCAATCTGGGGTAGATACAGGAACCCATAGAAAACAAGATATTGTTCTCAGTTGGGCTATCTGACATGAATACTCTGAAAACAAAATAAACGTTTCTTCCGTTATTGAACAATCATTTGTGGCATTTCTTAATATTCACCATTCTCTATTCAGGAAGGAATACACTGCTATTCCCCTTGCAGCCAGTGACGCCAATGGGACAAATGCCAGCAAGCTTTTTGCTTCACGTCACTTGTCGAACTGATCAAAGAGGACTCTGGAATGGCTAGCTAAAACAGACCTAACTGTCCCAGCTTGCTTTTCAGCAACAGCCAATGGCCAAATAAGGGGAAATGTAACGCGTGGCAGTCCCAACAAGCTGACGCAGAAACAAAACTCTGCCTACTCTGCACAAAGGGATAGGATAATACACAATGTAACAGATGACAATTAAAAGCTCATCAGAACCTCGCTGTTAAACAGAGAAAATGTCCTCCTGCAAGAGACTCTAATCTGATTTTCTGACATGATATCCACCTCCTCCTAGGCCAACAGACAAGCAGTCTAGACAGACACAGAGATCAGAAGTAAAGAGAGCCTGTATAAAGATAAAAAGGTAGCCAATGCACCCCCAGAAATCATACTGACATACTAAAAGCCAGCAGAATAGGCCAAATGGTCTGCCTTATCTGCTCAAAAGCCAGCAACCTAATGGCTGCCCACCTCACCACCCCCCCAGCCCCCAAGAGTGTCTTCTCTAGATTCAGTTTCCCCTTGTACCTGTCCCACCCCTTCTTGAAGCCCTCCATTGTGCCCTCCTCCACCAGTCTCCCGGGAAGTGCATTCCATGGCTCTACCACCCTCCTCGTGAAAAAATGCTTCCACGCCTGTGAGTTTCCTCCAACTTCCACTCATGCCCCTGGTCACTCCCTTCTTCAACCTAAACAACTCCCTGGTTCCACTCCTACTTATTCCCTTTACATACTTGAAAACCTCTATCATGTCTCCCCTATCCCTCCTCTCCTCCAGTGAGTAAAGCCCAAGCTCTGCCAGTCTCTCCTCATAAGGCCTCCACTCCATGCCCTGAATCATCCTGGTCGCTCTCCTCTGGACCCTTTCCAGCAGCGTTATGTCCTTCAGGTGAGGTCTCCAGAACTGCACATAGCACTCAAGCTGCAGCCTGACCAAGGCATTATATAGAGGGAAGATCACCTCCCTGCTTCTGGACGCAATTCCCCTGGCTATGCAACCCAATATACAGGTTACTCACCTGTAATAGGAGTTTTAGGAATGGTATATGTTGTTCATCCACACTGTCCGGCAGGTTCCTTGCCGCTTTAAATCTTGCCGGAAGGTCTTCAAGCTGGCTCCTCCCACCCACCCGGGTGGTAAAACCCTCGGCTCCGCCCCATGACGCCAGATCTAACCCGCTGGAAGCCAGGTTGTGCGCAGCCGGAAGTCGGGTGGGTCGTGTGGATGAACAACATATACCATTCCTAGAACTCCTGTTACAGGTGAGTAACCTGTATTTCTAGGGACATGGATATGTTGTTCATCCACACTGTCTGGCAGATTCCTAGCAGTTCTCCAGGAGGAGGGAGGCAAGGCGCACGCCCCCCTACTTAGGGAATAATGACTGGAGAACCGAGGCCCCAAAACCAGCATGCTGGCATGACTCAAGGTCTATATGGTAGTGGGTAATGAAGGTGTGTGCTGACTTCCAGGTAGCAGCCCTGCAGATTTCCTGGATAGGGACGTCCCTGGAAGCAGCCACCAATGCAGCGGTATGGCAGGTAGAATGAGCTCTTATCCCTCTGGGAGGCTCCATGCCCACCAACCTATAGCAGAGATCTATGCAGAAGGTGACCCACCTGCCTATCTTCCACTTGGCTGCAGGTCTGCAAGGTGCGGTTTCAGCGTAGGTGACAAACAGCTGGCGAACCTCTCCCCGAACTTCAGCCGTCCGCTCCTTGTAATAAGCAAGCGCTCCTCTAGGGTCCAAAGTATGGAGCCTATTTTCGGCCTCCGAGCTGTGACTGGGGTAGAACACTGGCAGAGTCAACACCTGGTTAAGGTGAAACTCCGACACCACCTTCGGAAGGAATTTCGGGTGGGGGCGCAGGACAACCTTATCCCTGTGGAAGACCAGATAAGGAGACTCGATGGAAAGCACCTGGAGCTCTCACATCCTTCTGGCTGACGTGATAGCCACCAAGAAGGCGGTCTTCCATGAGAGGTGAGAGATGTCACACCTGTGCATCAGTTCGAATGGCTTGCCCATGAGCTTAGCCAATCCCAGCACTAGATCCCACTGAGGTGGAGGTTCTCGCACCAGAGGGGATATGTGATCAGGGCCTTTGAAAAAGCGCCTGACCACCTTCTCCTGCGCCACTGACTGCTTCCCAGCCCGCGCCCGGTAAGCAGAGATGGCTGTCAGGTGCACCTTAACGGTCGTCGACCGAAGCCCTTGCTGAGAAAGGGACCATAGGTAGTCCAGAATGCTTGCCAAGAAGCAGGAGGAAGGGTCCAGGCCCTTGCCCTGACACCAAATGGAGAATCTCTTCCACTTAAAGGCATAGCATTTTCTGGTTGACTCCTTACAGGAAGCCTCAACAACGTTGAGGACCTCGCGGAAAGACCCAAGGCCTGGAAACTCAGCCAGGAACCAGGCCAGTCAGGTGCAGGGATTGAAGGTCCAGATGGAATACCTTCCCTGACTGACTGAGATCAGGTCCAGGCGGCTGGAAGCCACCTCAGGAGCCTGAGCTGAGACTGAGGAGATCTGGATACCAGAACTGGCGGGGCCAGTCTGGGGCAACCAGAATCACCTGCGCCTTGTCCCTCCTCGCCTTGAGAAGCACCTTGTGGATCAAGGGAATGGGGAAAGGCGTAGAAGAGGCCCGGGGTCCACGGCCTCGAGAAGGCATCCCCCTGCAGCGAGCCCTGCTGAGGGGGGTGGGCATGGAACAGTCTCAGCTTCACATTCTCCCTGGAGGCAAACAAGTCCGCCTGAGGCATGCTCCAGTGGGAGAACAGATCTTGTACTACCTCCGGCAGGAGAGACCACTCGTGGGACACAGCTCCTATCCGGCTTAGGGCATCGGCCAGAATGTTGGAGGCTCCTGCCACATGGATGGCAAGGAGATCCGCCTCCAGGCTGCGCACGAGGGACCAAATGTGGAGAGCTTCCCTGCACAGAGGCATGGAGTGCGCCCTGCCCTGGCGGTTTAGGTAGTACATGGTCGTGGGACTGTCCGTCTGGACCTGGACCACTTGACCCCATACAAATGGAGCCAAGGCAGTGAGGGCTAGACAAACTTCAAGCTCCAGCAGGTTGATGTGGCATCGGACTCCTAAGGACCAGAGGCCGTGGCGCCTGTGCTCCCCAGATGGGCACCCCAACCCATCAGAGAGGCATCAGTCGATAGAGAGACCATCGGCTCATGGACAAACAGGATGCCCTCCTGCAGATGAGCTGGAACGGCCCACCACTGGAGAGCCGCCCACATCTCCTGGGTCACTGTCACTGGCTGATCCAAAGGATCGGAGCGCTCTGACCATTGGCTGGCCAGTCCCCGTTATAGGGGACGCATGTGCCAACGGGCCCAACGGACCACACTGGTGCAGGCCGCCATGAGGCCCAGGAGGCGCAGGAAGTCCTAGGCAGGGTGCAACTGCCCAACCTGAAATGATTGGGCAAAGGAGGAAAGAACCTCGGCCCTGTCCGCCGGAAGCCGTGCTCTGGCTCGCAGAGAATCGAGCTCTGCCCCGATGAATTGGATCACCTGCTTTGGCACGAGTTCCGACTTGGCCTTGTTGATAAGGAGGCCAACTTGAGAGCAAACCTGGAGGGCCAGATCCCTGGACTGCTCCACCTCCATTCTGGAGGAGGCCGCAATCAGCCAGTCGTCCAGGTGGGGGTACACCAGGACCCTTCGGCACTGCAGGAATGCTGTCACCACTGTCATGCATTTGGTGAAGACCCTGGGAGCTAAAGAAAGGCTGAAGGGCATGGCCCGGAATTCGTCGAGGGACCCCTCTGCCCTAAAGCAGAGGAATCACTGGTGGGACGGACGGATTGGGGCGTGAAAGAACGCGTCCTGGAGGTCCAGAGAACAGAACCACATGCCTCATTCCAAGGATGGAATGATCGGAGCCAGAGTGACCATTCTGAAGGTTCGAGACCTTAGGAACCTGTTCAAGTCGTGCAGGTCTAGAATGGGGGCCAGCCCCCCGTTCGTTTCGGGACCAGGAAGTACCTGGACACAAACCCCGGGTCTGTTGGAGGATCCGCCACCTTCCTGATCACCTCCTTTTCAAGGAGCAGGGCAATGTCGGCTCGACGAGCCGACAGAGAGGCTGCAGACCCCGCAGCCCCTCGTTGGGCGACGGCTTGGAAGGGCAGGGCCTGCTCGAACTCCAGAGGCAGACCCCTTCCTACCACCTCCAACACCCAGCGGTCCGTGGTTATAGCAGACCAGGCGGAAAGGAAGTGGTGGAGCCGTCCCCCCACAGGGGGAACCTAGGGGGAAGTGACGCGGCTGGGGGCAACACCCCTCAACCAGTCACTGGGCAGGCTTGGAGGAAGGACTGGCCGAGGGATCTCCTGGGCCTTTTCCTCCTTGCTTCTTGTTGGAGGAAGCTGCAGGCTTGGCCTTTGGGTGCCAAGCGCGAGCCTGCTGGCCCTGATGCTGGTGCTGCTTGGCTGGACATGCCGCAGGGGCAGATGGTTGAAAGGACTTATGTTGCCGATGATGGCCCTTGTCCTTCTGGGCGGACGTGACAGAGTCCAAGGTGGCACTGGACTTTTCGATACTCTGGAGGTAGCCTTCCACTCCAGGGCCGAACAGGTCAGTCCCCAAGAAGGGGACGTCCGCCAATTTGTGCTGGGTATCCGCAGTAAAGGTGGATATCCTCAGCCAGGCTCTGCGGCGCATGGCCACTGCGGCCGCTACTGATCACGCACAGGAGTCTCCGATGTCTAGAGCCATTTGGAGCTGCTGTTTCACCACTGCCCTTCCCTGATCCCGCACCTGCTTGACCGTAGTCTGCAGGTCAGCCGGGAGATAAGGGATCACCTCATCCAGGGAGCCCATGAGGGAGTTGGAGAAGTGTGCCATCTGTACGGCCGAGTTGACCTGACGGAGGCCGAGGGAGGATGCAGCATACACCTTTCGCCTGGCATAGTCCAGCTTTTTGGACTCCTTGTCGGGGGGCTTATCCACATCCCAAGTGTTCCCAGAACACTGGATAACGCTATCAGTGACCAAACCCTCCACAGAGGGGTGTTCCAAAAAACAGGACAAAGAGCCGATAGGGACCGCATATTTCCTGGCCATCCTGGCCGAAGGCGTAGGACAGGAAGCCGGCCGCTGCCAAAGCTCCAAGGCTGGGCCAACAATGGCTTCAGCCACCAGAAAGGCCTCTGTGGGAGAATCCCCTCGGTCCAGTATCTCCGTGAGGGGATACTTGGCCCGCGTGGATACGGGCTCAAGCTGCATCCCGGTGGACTCCGAGATGAGCCGAAGCAGACCCATGAACGATGATGAGCTATCGTCCATTGACTACCCCCCCGGAGGACTCCAGGTCAAGGGGCCTGGAAAACAGGGAGGAGTCATCGTCAGACTCCGAAGAGTCTGCGAAGAGCTGCCTGGAGCCGGAGCCACTCTCCACCTGCCCAGGATGGTCGGGAGTGAGGGTGACCGACAACTGGTGGGGCAGACCTTGACCCGACCGAGAGTCCTTGGTCGGAGCCCCCCGATTTCAGTTGTGGAGGCGGAGGTTCCACCACAATCGGTGGGGCAGCTGGTTTTGGCCAAACAACCGGCACAGGCTTGGGCACCTCAACAACCGCGAGGGATTGTTTCGGCCTTTCGGGTGACAGCCACTTAATGGCCGGGGAAGGCGATGGTGTCGGCTTGTTCCCAGGACAAAGGAGCTGCTGCCACATTAAGTCCTCGTAGCACCAACGCACTTGCACTGAAACCTCCTTTCTGAGAAGGAAGATGACCAGCGCGCGCCGCTTCCTCGGGTGCCGAGACCTAGACCGGCCGATAAGACATGGATCAGATGGACTGAGACGAGGTCCGAGATCGAGACCCTCGGTGTTTCCGAGGGTGGGTCTGGGAGGGAGCGGGAGACACCCGCTCCTCCCTCGGCTCGGGAGCCTTGACCGGGGACTCTGGCACAGGAGGCGCACGCATGTCCTCGGTTTCCACCAGGGGAACCGGTGATGAAGGGTTGTCGGCTTCACCAGTCGACAACCCGTCCGACAGGTCGAGAAAAATCTCGACCGCATCAACGGGTGTCTCGGCCGGCTGACCTGACGGGACACCGAGAAGCCAGCAGCCTTAGCTGCAACCTTGACCAAAGTAGAGTGTCGACTGTCCGGGGAAGGGGACCTCTCCCGCTCCCATGAATGTCAACGGTGGGACTTACCCTTCGAGTCCTTCTTTTTTGACCGAGAAGAGTGTCCCGATGGCCTCTCACCCTTCGTGGAGAGGGACTGGCAAAGCCCCTTAAAAGAAGCTGTGTAGGAGGATCCCAGAGAGAGTGGGATAAATGCTGCAACCGAGGAAGATGAGGATGCGGCCTGGGCCGCCTCCTCCTCGAGGGCGATCATCTGCTCGAGTTGCTCAGCCGAGCCAGCCGCCGCGGACACCGCCCAACGGGCCTCTTTGGACTTCACCAGCGGATATCGTTTCTCAGGGTGCCCAAGTTGTAGCCGGGCAGTGCGGTCTTCAAGGACGTTGGTCGAAGACGACCTGCACAACTCGCAGGCCTGCGGGTTGTGGTCAAGCCTGAAGCAGTAGACACACATGGAGTGCGGATCTATCCTGGTCATCTTCTGCCCGCATGGGCACCGCCAAAAACCAGGAGTCGATTTGTCTATCACAGCCGCGAGGGAAGAATTTGACCGAAGTCTTAAAAACGTTTAAATTATTTTCGGGTGAACCGCAGAGTTAGGATCCAGTCTATACACAGAGTGTTAAGGAGGGAACCTGAGCTTCCAAGCGGTAAGGAAGATCTGGCGTCATGGGGCCCAGCCGAGAACTTTACCACCTGGGTGGGTGGGAGGAGCCAGCTTGAAGGCCTTCTGGCAAGATTTAAAGCGGCAAGGAACCTGCCAGACAGTGTGGATGAACAACATATCCATGTCCCTAGAAATTCTGTTTGCCTTGGCTGTAATTCTACAATTTTCAGAGTTATTCATTTTGACATCTACCACCACCCCTAAATTCCTTTCTCCCAATGTGGCATGCAGTGTGACCACTGACCCCGGTGTATACATGGCCCAGGTTTTTGACTCCTAAATGAAGTACCTTACAATCCACTTTGTTAATTCCATTTCTGAGCTACTAGACTTGCAGACCTCCTCCCATTTTTTTGTTGTTCTTTTTAGACTCCAGTACTGTTACATGGCTAACTCAATACACCAATACAGTATATCAACAGAGAGAAAGGACTGATGAAAGTGATCACCTTACATCACCTACTCCCACACGCACCTGTACAACAGCATCCTACCAGGTTATTTCATGGCCATGCAACAGGGGCATGAAGTGGGGGGCAATAGTACAGTCTGCCTAGGTCACATTTCAGGGTAATAGGCAGTATTCCCAGGCCCTGCGTAAGTCACAACTTGGGGTGACTGGCAGCATTCTCAGGCCCCCACCTGGGTCACATCTCACACAGTCTGCCTAGGTCACATTTCAGGTTAACAGGCAGCATTCCTAGGCCCTACCTAGGTCACATCTTGGGATGACTGGCAGCATTCTCAGGCACCCACCTAGGTCACATCTCAGGGTGATGAGCAGCATTCTAGGACCCTGCCTGGGTCACAACTCAGATGCCCTACAGCATTCTCTGGCACTACTTAGACCACATCTCAGGGTGATTAGCAGTATTCGCAGACCCTGCCAAGGTTACATCTCAGTGTGACAAGCAGAATTTCTAGGACCCTGCAGCATTCTCAGGCACTGCCTAGGTCACATCTCAGGGTATCCTGCGGCATTTTCGGGCTCTGCATAGGTCACATCTCAGTGTGCCCGACAGCATTCTTGAACAAGAATCATGCCACTATGTCCCAATGAATGCACCACCCTGGAAAATGCAGTACCGTGTGTTCTTGAGTACATATAGCCACTGCAGGTCACCTTGCGAGTCCAATCAGACTGCAGTACACGTGGGCTGCCATCTTGACCCATTTCATAAGACTATGCACTAAAACTGTTTCAATTCAGAAATGAACTATGTGGCATGAACCAAGGCTATGGTTTCTAAAACTATAGAAAGCACATCAGAGAAAAGACATTTAAAGGAAATGCTTGTGGAATCCTGACAATTTTATTATCTGGTCAATAAACATGGCACAAAGCTCATGAAAGGCGACCTGTCTGTGGTCATCAATCTTCTAACATCAATAAGGCTAAGCTGCATATTCACCACTAAAAACACAGAGCTATTGATCAAACACACTTAAGAGGACCCCCTCCCAAATCTCTACGCTCATCTTAAATTACCACTAATGACATATCCACTGCTCAAAGGTACTGCAATTAGAGAACCGAGCAAAGAGAAGAAAGCTTCAGCTGTTAATCGATAGGCTCTCACTATTACAGTCCCCAGCAATCTAATGAAGAAATGCAGAGTCCAAACTGAAATGTACCAGTCTCACAGATGACAAAACCAGATTACAAGACCAAAACTTAAACTTAAATGTGAATCTACATATACTATGAAATACAGATATAAGAATAGAAAAGTCTTGCTTGGCCAAATCTGAGAAAAGAAAATAATTGTAATTTAAGACTGGAAGAAGTACATACAGAAATAAAATACAAGACTTATAATAGAAGGTGAGTAAAGTTGCTTAGTTTCGCAGATCACAAAATGCTCCATGTTCCTAATGGAAGAATATACAGTGATGTAGAAGAAAGTTGTACCACCCAACAAGACACAGAAACATAGAAGTTGACAGCAGATAAGGACCGCAAGGCCTATCCAGTGTGCCCATTTTTTTTACCTTATGAATGTGCCATAGGCCTTCACCCGGTCAATGGCCTATCTATTCATACTCATCTGTATTGCACCCTTATGCCTATCCCATGCCTGTCTGAAGCCCTGCACTGTATTCATACCCAGATAAATCTTTTATATCACTTTTCTGCTCCAAAGAATGTTTAATTCAAAACGTAACGTTTCAGAACAAGAAGTTCCTTCATCAGACAGGGAGCTTTTCAATAATACAACCACCACTGTATATTAGATACCCAGTATATCTGAAATCAAGAAAAAAGGAGAGAAAAATTCTTTAAACTGAATTCCTCTTGATGGAAGTTATATATATGAATATTGCTAATTACAAAATGTACAAAACAGGAGGAACACACCTGTATCAAAAACATTCTATAGAGGTCCCAGTCTATTCAGACCAACACACATTGTATGCTGGTCCCCTTATTTTGGAAAAATACTTATTAGCAATATTCATATATACAATTTCTGTCAAGAGGAATTCAGTTTAAAGAATTTGTTTCTCTCCTTTTTTCTTGATTTCAGATATACTGGGTATCTAATATACAGTGGTGGTTGTATTATTGCAAAGCTCCCTGTCTGATGAAGGAACTTCTTGTTCTGAAACGTTACATTCTGAATTAAACAAATTCTTTGGAGCAGAAAAGTGATATAAAAGATTTAACTACGTTGAAGAAGTGGATTGAATAAATAACCACTATTTTTTCACACCACCACCGGCATTTATTATTCTTTAGCGGTTGAGTGAGAGCTCTCCTTCTGACTGCACCTATAGTTTTCCGATTGGCCCTCACTCCCCAACTTTATATTGCTAGTACTTAATTATTAAAAGGAACCCTGGGACTCAATGTGTGGAGCTAGCTGTATTCATACCCACCACTTCCTGAGGTAGGCCGTTCCATGCATCCACCACTCTTTCTGTGAAAAAGAACTTCCTCACATTACCCCTTAATCGGCCTCCCTCTAATCTCATGCTGTGTCCTCTTGTCGTGCTATTTTTCTTATATTGAAACATGTCAGACTCTCAACAGACACAGTGGGTCTGTCATTGATTTAGCTCGTATTGGATCTATGACCTGTCAGACAAAACTTTGTCGAATGACCAGACAGCGAAACCATCATGTCGACCGCATTTGCGGTTGGCAGCCGGTTTCCAAGTTGGAGACATGTTTTCTGCGGGGGCCTGTGCCCCCTGCACCCCATCCACACTTTTTATAATTAACTCCAAGTCGGAGCCGATTAGGGGGATGGGGTGCAAATCCTCCGAATACAGTGCCTCGGTCCAGCACCGTCTGCACAGCGACCTGATGCTGTAGTCGCTGTACTGACGGTCACTGTGAAAGTGTCACGGTCGGCGGTGGATACTACTCATATTGATGTCTAGTCCTTTCTTTCAATAAACAAACTCAAAACCGCCCCAGAATGGGACAGCGACCATCATCCATTAATTTTAACATTAGAAATAAAGCTGGACAGGCCGGGCAAGATACTGGCCAAGAAACATATTCTAAATTCCCCAAATATGGTAGTAACTAATAAAAGGAAAATTAAGTGGGCACCCCTTGTAAATATCAAAGTGCTGGAACTCTTGCATAATCGTTGTAGAATCATAGAACTTGACAGAAGAAAAGGACCCCTTGGCCCATCAAGTGTGCCTTTGAGGTTGATTATTTCTGTGAGGTATCTCCCACTGCTCACTGGCAGATACCATAGAAACATAGAAATTGACGGCAGACAAGAACTGCTAGGCCCACCCAGTCTGCCCATTTTCCCTACCTGGTGCAAAAACCATATACCCTACTTGATCTCCGGCTTTATTCTCTTTCCTATTGCTAGGGTTCCCCTATGCCTAGCCCATGCATATCACAGTTAACAATTACTGTATTGCAAAGTTTGAAAAACTAATTGTTACAATCCTTGCTGCAATAAGTGAGGTTCCTATTCTTGACTGTAAAAGAGGAATTAAGAATCTCTCAAGATGGTTTGATAAGGAATGCTTCCAGATCAGGTCTGTTTAACGAAGGATAGGAAGATTTATTGTGAAAGACTATAATTTTATATATATATATATATATATATATATATATATATAGCGGGAGACACGAGTGCCTCAGTATTTCTTAAAAAGGAATATAGACACATCCTTAAGGAAAAATGAGAAATATAAAATTGATCTATAGGGTAATCTGTAAATAGCCATCAAGGAAAAAGATATTAAAGAGCGGTGATAGTTAGACCGCACCTGGAGTACTGCGTGCAGTACTGGTGCCCGTATCTGAAGAGGGACATTAAGTTACTGGGAGGGGGTGCAGCACAGGGCGACAAAGATGATCAAGGGGCTAGGGGACTTATACGAGAGGAGGTTGAGGGAGTTGAACATGTACTCACCGGAGGAGAGGAGGGACGGGGGACATGATTGAAACCTTTAAATACATGAAAGGAATAAACAAGACAGGTACAAAGGGGCTGTTCAAAGTAAGGGAAGGGAGGGACACCAGGGGCCACGATATGAGACTGGAGGGAGGAAGGTTCAGAAGGGAGATGAGGCGACACTTTTTTTTTTTTACAGAGAGGGTGGTGGCTGGGTGGAATGCGTTACCTGCAGAAGTGGTATCCAGTAGAACAGTGGGCTGCTTCAAAAGGGGATGGGACAGGACATGGGGGAGGGTTAATGGGGGAAGGGAGGGGCAGCTGCAGAATAAGGGTACTAGATGCACATTCGAGCAGACTGGATAGACCTCTAGGCCTTTATCTGCTGGCAAATTTTGTATGTTCGAATGTTCAGCAGAACTGTAACAAAAACCTATTATTTAGACATAGTCCAGCTGGTATTTTCCATTAGTGCTGTATTCCTCCTCCCCATTATTTATCACTGAGGTAATCTGTTTGAAAACAGGATCTTTGCTCTTAAAGAGTCTGTCTGTTCCTGCTGCTTTCTGCCTAACTGAAAGTCATACAGAACTGCTTGTGGTTATCACAATTACTCCCATAGCAACAGACTGTGGTGTCACAACAGAGGATTATGACTTGAAGTAAGGAGTAAACTATAGAGGCAGATGGACCCGAAAGGAACTCTGAGGGATAAAGATCATATATTCATACAAATTTCCTTAGTAATAAATAATGGAGAGGAGAAATATATGAAATATAAATGAAATGCAGGCATAATTGTACCTAATTACGTTCTGTTTGTTTTTTTAACTTTATTTTCATTTTTACATATAATACAAGTAACAGCGTCCTTTATATACAACTTAGTTAAATGTTAAGCCATGTGAGACGTTACATGCCTTGAAATAAAATAAACCACTTAACTTATAAATAAACAACACAGCATATTTAATTAAGATAAATTCCTTTCAAACTATAGGTTCCTTCATAGTTTAATTCAGCTAATTTACTGTTAAAGGGTTCTATCCTGCAAGGGAGGGTCTTCCTGGCCTGAACTCATCCTGAATGGATTATTTCATTTAATAATGAAGGAAATCAACTCTTGTGTAATTTGATTAAGGTACAAAAACTGGGAGAACTTCTGCGATGAAAATAACCCATCTCCTCCAGAGAATCTCAAATGCATCTTTTTTTTTTTTAATTTAATAGAGCTGTCAGACTCCATCCGATATATGGAGATCATTAAATCATGCCACTGTGCTACAGAAATCTGAGCAGTAGCATACCATTTCCATAGTGATGGTCTTCTGCGCTGCTAATAAACGTATCTTGAATAACTTTCTGGTGTTTCTGTCCCTGTATCCCAATGGTAATACTGATAGGAAAAATATCTCGGGGGAGAGGTTCAGAGATCGAGTAAAAATGTTCCTCAGACTTTCCTGAAGTTCCTCAAAAAAAGGCTTTAATCTGGGACAGGACCACATAATATGGGCCAGGGCTGTTGAGCTCTCTCCATAATCTCTCCAACATTTTGGCGATACTCCTATTTGAAATTTTGCTTGGATTCTAGGGGTTCTGAAGAATTTCATGGTCATTTTCCATGAGAATTCTTTCCAGGCAGGGGCACTTACCCCCGACTGCAGATATACTATATGCCTATCCCATACCTTGTCAGAGATGCAAGTCCCCAGATCTGTTTCCCAGGACCTTTAAGTTTTGCTAATAGGGGTCTCTGTAAAACCAATAAAGCTTTGTAGATGTATGAAATGATGTGGTCTCGCTTAGCTGTCCCTTCCTCTATATTAGTAAGTATAGTAATTATTTCCAGTATGGGGGGTGCAGTACCTGTGCCAATCAACGTAGATTTAATGACATTTTGGACCTGGAAATATCTAAATCTATCTTGTGAGGTAAGTCCGTATTGTTCCATCAGTGTTGTAAAAGGCAGAACCCCCCCCCCCTTAAGAAAATGGGCTACCAAATAAAGTCCCCTTTTCTCCCACCTTATAAAATTCTGATCTAATTTCGCTGGTATAATAGTTTCAGTATATGGAATAAAATATAGTAGGGGTCTCCATCTGATCAATCTCCTGTCTGACAAAATCCCCTTCCACACCCACAATGTCACTTCTGTATAAGGGTTAGAATCTTTTTTTTGTGCCCGAGTGTAGCACGAGGTGAGGAGAGTCCTGCTTGAATGAAAAAGGTCATCCTCACTCTTTTCCAGATCCTTCCATCATGCCACATATGCATTTTGGTACCAATATACTGTATTTCTTAGCTGAGCTGCTTTATAATATAAATCAAAATTTGGAAGGGCCAACCCACTTCGTGACCTAGGTAGTTGGAGAGTGGAATATTTAATTCTCAGTCTGTGATTATGCCAGATAAAAGTGGAGATCTTCCTGTTTAGCGCCCTGAAAAAGCTTGATGGGACTCGTAGGGGAAGGGTCTGTGCCAGATACAAAAACCTTGGAAGAAGTACCATCCTGACTGCTTCTATTCTCTGGATAAGAGGGACCAGCATCAAGGCCCAACTGTCCAAGTCCCTCATGTTTGTTAATAAAGGGGTATAATTTTGTGAGAACAAGTCCAGCTGGTTAAGGGTTAAAGTAACCCCTAAATATTTTATGTGTCTTAGGTCCCATTTAAATGGGAACTGCAACTGGATTCGTGGAGAAGGAAGGTAGTTGAATTTTAAAACTTCCGTTTTATTACAGTTCAGTTAATATCCTGCTACATTGCTAAATTTCTCCAGGGTTTCCCATAAGGAGACCAAAGAGCGTTCAGGGTCAGTCAAATATACAGGTAAATTGTCAGCATAGAGAGCTAATTTATGGGTCTCTCCCCCAAACTCCAAGCCCGGTATATCATCATTTTGTCATATGGCTTGTGCCAAGGGCTTCAGATGTAATGCGAATAAGAGAGGAGACAGGGGGCATCCCTGCCATGTACCCCTTTTTAAAGGCGGGGGAGCAATCCACCACTAATTTTAACATATGCAGCAAGGGCAGTATATATATTATTAATAATCGAGATGAATCCCCAGAAAATCCCATCAACTGCAATACCCTTCAAGAAATGGCCAAAGCTACCAGTCGAGGCCTTCTCCACATCTAAACTCAGCATCAGGAGGGGGGGGTCCCCAACCAGGCAGCATAGTGGAGCAGATGAAGGAAACGCTTTATGTTATCTTGGGTTTGTCTTCCGTGAATAAAGCCCATTTGATCCGGTGCTATCAATGTGGGTAATGCTAATTTTAATCTGGTGGCCAGGATGGAAGTAAAGATTTTGTATTCTAGATTTAGTACCGAAATTGGTCAGTATGCAGTACAATTAGTTACAGTATATCTTTGCCAGGCTTAGGAATGCTAGTAATGGTTGTGTAGTTCCAACTGGGTGGCAGCTGATTTCCCCTTCTGTAGTTCCCTGCACACCTCTGACAGCAGTCCTAATATATGTTCCTTGCAGAATCTATAAAAAAGTCTGCAGTAAACCCATCCGGGCCTGGGCTTTTCCCTGTTTTCAGTGCAGATATGGCCCGATTAATTTTCTGACTTGTGACTGGTCTGTCTAAGTCTAGTTTAAATGACTCTGGCAAAGTTGGAAGCCGAAGGGGAGACAGAAAAGTCTCTATAAATTCCGGATCTGGTGTGTATTCTGGGGTATAGAGTTTCTGGTAATATTGCACAAAGCAATCCATGATTCTCTTGGGAGAACAGGCCATATGATTAGAGTTAGGGTCCCAAATTCTGTTAATCATTGAACTAGCCTTGTTACATCTCAGTCTGTGCGCAAGCAGCCGGTGGCCCTAGGGCCACCTTCATAATATCTTTGCTTTAAGCACTGTAGTGCATGTTCTGTCCGGGATATCCAACAAATACTGTATCCGTTGCTTAGTGGCTAGTAAAAGTGGAAGAACCCCTTCGTCCCCCTCCGAGTGTTGCTGTTGGAGAATTTTAAGTTGTCGCTGTAGGGCATCTAACTGTTGATTTTGTTTCCTTCAGTGATTAGATGCAAATTTAATTATGTCCCCCCTGAGGACCGCTTTAATTGTGTCCCACAGGAGTGATCTACTTGTCTCCAGGGAATCATTTTCCTGACGAATCTGTGATAGCCTATCCTTTATCATCTCTCTAAATTCTGGGATGTTCAACAGGTAATTATTGAAACGCCATAATCTAGGGGATGTGTACTCCACCCATCTCATCTTAAGTAACATTTGAGAACGGTCTGACAGGACGGAGGGGATGTGTTTACACTCTAGTGCCATATGAAATAAATCTATCCTAGTATAAATCCAGTGAGGGGCTGAGTAATGAGTGTATTCCTTCCCATGAGGGTGGAGAGCCCTCCAAGCATCTATCCAGTGGACATCCTTAATATATTTCATAGTTAATTTTTGGGCTACTATTCTTTTCCGTTCCCTAGAGCTGGCAGTATCGTCCTGACTATATATCTGATTATGATCTCCCCCAATAATTAGAGGTCCCCTTTGCATTTCTGTTATCTTTTGACAAAGTTTCTGCATGTCAGAACCTGAAGAACTCAGAGGTATATAAAGTGAGGCTATTGTAATTGGTCTGCCCTGCAGGTGACCTACCACTATTGCTAGTCTGCCCTCCGGATCTGTGTAAGAGGTCTCCTGTCGAAACTGAATATTTTGTGGAATTAAAATAGTTTCCATAAAGGAGAAGGCCATTACCTCAGCAAACCCAAACTTTTTCCCCAATTTCCTGTGTTCCTGCTTACTTAGGTGTGTTTCCTGCAGTGTAACAAAAGTTGGTTTCAGTTCCTTAATATTAGATATGACTCTGTACCTTTTAACATGGTTATTCAATCCATTCACATTATGTGAAATGCATATAAAATGAGATACATTAGTCATAATCATATATAATTTTGATTAGGTTATTACATTCTTCATTCCCTCCTGCTTGCACATCTGCCCAAATACCAGGAGTCCCCTCACCCAATCCCTTCTGAATAGCATATTTTGGATTTATTACAGTTTCCATTAAAAAACATCCCTGAGAAACCTCTTCCTGCTGCAAATAACCTAATATGAACAATAACCAATTGACTAGTAAAAACTTGCCTCTACGTGTTTAGAACCATTATTTACACTTTGGTTTCCAAAAAGGGGGAATATGAAACCTAATCCCCTAATACCACGTAGGGAGGGAGGGGTGTTCAAACCTATCGACCCCCGTGTGGGAGAGCAAGTGGATGCTCAAGGCATCAGGTCCTCCTGAGCCCACGAATCGGGATCTAATAAGAAATTGGTGAGGTCCCATTTAAATATCTTTAAGCCTCTATGTGAGTGTCTCCTCACCGGGAATAATCAACAAAAGAAAGAAGCAGAGAAGAGGAAAAACAAAATCCTCCTCCTCTCTATCTGCCCAAAATCAGAAGAAAACCTTGGTTGAGGAGCATCCAAACCACTTTCACAAAATGGTGTGCATCTGTTGTGATCCACATATACAGGTTACTCACCTGTAACAGGAGTTCTAGGAGTGGTATATGTTGTTCATCCACATTTACTGGTAGGTTCTTTGCTGCTTTAAATCTTGCCGGAAGGTCTTCAAGCTGGCTCCTCCCACCCACCCGGGTAGTAAAACTCTCGGCTCCACCCCATGACGCCAGATCTAGCCCGCTGGAAGCCAGGTTGCGTGTCGAAGCTGGGGAGGTCAGGTAGGTTGTGTGGATGAAAAACATATACCACTCCTAGAACTCCTGTTACAGGCAAGTAACCTGTATTTCTAGGGATGTGGATATGTTGTTCAATCCACACTTACTGGCAAACTCCTAACAGCTCTCCAGGAGGAGGGAGGCGAGGCACACACCCCTTACTTGGGAAATAAGGACTGGAGAACCGAGGTCCCAAAACCAGCAACCCGGCGTGACTCAAGGTCGATGTGGTAGTGGTAGTAGGTAATGAAGGTGTGTGCTGACTTCCAGGTAGCAGCCTTACAGACTTCCTGGATAGGGACGTCCCTGGAAGCAGCCACCAAAGCAGCAGTATGGTGGGTAGAATGAACTCTTATCCCTTTGGGAGGCTCCATGCCCGCCAACCTATAGCAGAGATCTATGCAGTAGGAGGTGACCCACCTGCCTACTGTCCACTTGGCTGCAGGTCTGCCAGGTGCAGCTTCAGCGTAGGTGACAAACAGCTGGTGAACCTCTCCCCAAACTTCAGCCGTCCGCTCCTTATAATAAGAGAGCACTCTTCTAGGCTCCAGAGTATGGAGCCTATATTCGGCCTCCGAGGTATATATAACTGGGGTAGAACACCGGCAGAGTCAACACCTGGTTAAGGTGAAACTCCAAAAGACCAGATAAGGAGACTTGATGGAAAGCGCCTGGAGCTCTCCCATCCTTCTGGCTGATGTGACAGTCACCAAGAAGGTGGTCTTCCACGACAGGTGAGAGATGTCACACCTGCGCATCGGTTCGAATGGCTTGCCCATGAGCTTAGCAAATACCAGTAGTAGATCCCACGGAGGTGGAGGTTTTCGCACCAGAGGGGATATGAGATCAAGGCCTTTGAAGAAGCATCCTACCACCTTCTCCTGCGCCGACTGTTTTCCGGCCCGCGCCCGGTAAGCAGAGATGGCTGCCAGGTGCACCTTAAGGGTTGTCGACCGAAGCCCTAGCTGAGAAAGGGACCACAGGTAGTCCAGAATGCTAGCCAAAGAACAGGAGGAAGGGTCCAACCCCTTATCCTGACACCAAATGGAGAATCTCTTCCATTTGAAGGCATAGCATTTTCTGGTCGACTCCTTACGGGTTGCTTCAACAACATTGAGGACCTCGTCGGAAAGACCCAAGGCCTGGAACTCTAGCCGCTCAGGAACCAGGCCGTCAAGTGCAGGGACTGAAGATCCGGGTGGAGTACCTTCCCCTTGTCGACTGAGATCAGGTCCGAACGGGCTGGAAGCTGCCTCGGGAGCCTGGAGCCGAGGAGATCTGGATACCAGAACTGACTGGGCCAGTCTGGGGCTACCAGAATCACCTATGCCTTGTCCCTCTTCGCCTTGAGAAGCACCTTGTGGATCAAGGGAAATGAAGGGAAGGCGTAGAAGAGACCCAGGGTCCACAGCCTCAAGAAGGCATCCCCCTGCAGCGAGCCCTTCTGAGGGGCGGCATGAAACATCCTCAGCTTCAGTAGTCTCCCTGGAGGCAACACGCCCACCTGAGGTGTGCCCCAGTGGAGAACAGGTCTTGTACTACCTCCGCAAGAGAGACCACTGTGAGATGCAGCACCTATCCAGCTGAGGGCATCGGCCAGAGTGTTGGAGGCTCCTGCCACATGGATGGCTAGGCTGATCAAGAGAGACTGGCAAGAGAGCCTCCTTGCACAGAAAGAGGAGGCAGCCCACTCTGGATTGTTTAGGGAAGCATGGTCGCGGGTGTTGTCCGCCTGACCTGGACCACTTGACCTGTAGAAACGGAGCAAAGGCGGTGAGGGCTAGTCGGACCGCTCGAAGCTCCAGCAGGTTTATGTGACATCGAGACTCCTGAGGGGACCAGAGACCATAAGCTCTGTGCTCCCCCAGATGGGCACCACAACCCATCAGAGAGGAGTCGGTCGTCAGAGTGACCGTCGGCTCGGGGCAGACAAATGGGATACCCTCCTGCAGTTTGAGTTGGAATGAGCCACCACTGGAGGCCGTTCCACATCTCCTGGGTCACTGTCACTGGCTGGTCCAAAGGACCGGAGTGCTGTGACCATTGGCGGGCCAGCCCCCACTGCAGGGGATGCATATGCCTGCGGGCCCAACGGACCACACTGGTGCAGGCCGCCATGAGGCCCAGAAGGCGCAGGAAGTCCCGGACGGGACACAACTGCCCAACCAGAAATGACTGGGCAAAGGAGGAAAGGACCTCAGCCCTGTCCGCCGGGAGCCGCGCTCTGGCTCGAAGAGAGTCAAGCTCTGCCCCGAGGAACTGAATCACCTGCGATGGCACAAATTCCGATTTGGCCTCATTGATGAGGAGGCCAATCTGAAAGCACATCTGGAGGGCCAGATCCCTGGACCGCTCCACCTCCAACCTGGAGGGGGCTGCAATCAGTCAGTCGTCCAGATAAGGGTACACCCGGACCCTTCGGCGCAGCAGGAATGCTGTCACCACTGCCATGCATTTGGCGAAACCCTGGGAGTTGGGAGAGGCTAAGGGCATGGCCCGAACTGTAGGATCCCTCTGCCCTGAGGCGGAGGAATCGCCAGAGACGGAAGGATTGGGACGTGAAAGAACGTGTCCTGAAGGTCCAGAGAACAGAACCACATGCCTCGTTCCAAGGATGGAATGATCTGAGCCAGAGTGACCATCCTGTAGGTGCGAGACCTTAGGAACTTGTTTAGGTCCTGTAGGTCGAGAATGGGGCGCCAGCCCCCCATCCGTTTTGGGACCAGGAAGTACCTGGATACAAACCCTGGGTCTGGAGGAGGGTCTGCCACCTCCCTGATCACCTCCTTCTGCAGGAGCAGGGCAATGTCAGCTCGACAAGCTAACAGAGAGGCTGCGGAACCCGTAGCCCCCCCCCCCCCGTGGGGCGACGGCTCAATAGGGTGAGGACTGCTCGAATTCCAGAGGCAGACCCCTGCCTACCATTTCCAACACCCAGCGGTCCGTGGTGATAATGGACCAGGCAGAAAGGAAGTGGCGGAGCCGTCTCCCCATGAGGGGAACCCGGAGAGGAGTGACGAGGTTGGGGGCGACACCCCTCAACCCGTCACTGGGCAGGCTTGGAGGAAGGGCCGGTTGAGGAGCCACCTGGACCTTTCCATCCCAGCTTCCTGCTGGAAGAAGCAGCAGGCTTGGCTTTGGGGTGCCAAGTGCGAGCCTGCTGGCCCTGATGTTGGTGTAGCTGGGCTGGACATGCCGCATGGGCTGAAGGACGAAAGGGCTTACGCTGCAGCTTCCGACCTTTGTCCTTCTGTGCATACGTGACTGAGTCCAAGGTGGCACTGGACTTCTCGATCCGTTGAAGATGACCCTCCACCCTGGGACCGAACTAGTCGGTACCCAGGAAGGGTACATCTGTCAGCTTGTGCTGGATATCCGCCGTAAAGAGGGAGATCCGCAGCGTTCCACGGCACATGGCCACTGCGGATGCTACTGACCGGGCAAACCAGTCAGCGATGTCCAAGGAAGTTTGGAGCTGCTGTTTGGCCACCGCCCTTCCCTGATCCTGCACCTGCTTGACCATCGTTTGAAGGTCAGCTGGGAGATGAGGAATCATCTCATCCAGGGAGCCCAAAAGGGCGTGCGAAATGTGTGCCATCAGGATGGCCAAGCTAGCCTGACGAAGGCCTAGGGAGGAAGCAGCATAGACTTTCCGCCCGGAGTAGTCAAATTTCTTGGACTCCTTATCGGGTGGCTTGTCCACATCCCGAGCGTTCCCGGAACGCCGGAAAACACTGTCAGTCACTAAGCCCTCCACAAAGGGGTGCTCTGAGAAACCGGAGAGTGAACTGGTAGGGACAGCATACTTCCGAGCCATCCTGGCCGAAGGTGCTGGATAAGAAGCTGGCCGCTCCCACAGTTCCAGGGCCGGGCCAACAATGGCTTTGGCCACCGGGAAGACCTCCGTAGGGGAATCCCCTCGGTCCAGTATCTCCACGAGGGGATACTTGGCCCGTTTTGAAATGGGTTCGCGCTTCATCCCAGTGGACTCTGAGATGACTTGAAGCATTCCAAGGAACGAGGATGGGCTCTTGTCCACCGACTGACCCCCAGTGGAGTCCAAGCCAAGCGGCCTGGAGAACAAGGAGTTGTCGTCAGACTCTGAGGCGTCTGAACAGCTGCTGAGCACCTGAGCCACCCTCAACCTGCCGAGGTCGATCGGGAGTGAGAGTGACCGACAACCTATGGGGCAAACCCTGACCCCACTGAGAATCCTTGGTCGGGGCCCCAGTCTTCGGTTGTGGAGGTGGAGGTTCCACCACAATGGGTGGCGCAGTCGGTTTCGGACGAACAACCGGTGCCGGCTTCAGCTCCTCGACCAATCCGAGGGGTTGTTTCGGCTGCTCCAGTGACAGCCACTTAATGGTCGGGAAGGCGACGGAGTCGGCTTGTTCCCAGACAACAAGAGCTGCTGTCACATTAAATCCTCGAGCGCCCAACGCAACTTGCACCGAGCCTATCCTCCAAAGAGGACGATACAAGGATGAGCGGTGCCACTGGCTTATGGTGCCGAGACCGAGACCACCGACGCCAGCGGGATCGGCTGGACCTGGAAGAGGTCAGAGACAGAGACCTCAGGGATTCCAGTGGGTGGGGCGGGGAAACCCGCCCTCCTCGGTTCAGGGACCTTAACTGTGGACTCCGGCACAAGAGGCACAGGCAAGTCCTCGGTTTCCACCGGGGGAACCGCTGAAGAAGGGTTGTTGGCTTCTCTGGTCGACAAACTGTCTGACGGGTCGAGAAAAATATCGACCGCGTCGATGGGTGTCTCGGGTGGCTGACCTGACAGGGACACCATAGTGAAGCCAGCGGCCTTAGCTGCAACCTCGACCGAAGTCGAGTGTTGACTATCCGGGGAAGGGGACCGCTCCCGCTCCCATGAACGTCAACGGTGGGACTTACTTTTCGAGTCCTTCTTTTTTGGACAGAGAGGAATGTCCCGATGGTCCTTCTCCCTTGGTGGAGAGGGATTGGCAAAGCTCCTTAAAAAAAGCTGTATAGGATGAGCCCAAGAAGAGCGGGATAAATGCAGCGACTGAGGATGATGATGTGGCCTTGGCCACCTCCTCCTCGAGGGCGATCATCTGCTCTAGCGGTTCTGCCGAGCCCGCCACCGAGGACACCGCCCAACGGGCCTCCTTCAACTTGATCGGAGGATAACGTTTTCCACGTCGCTCCAAGAGCAAATCGGGCAGCGCGGTCCTCCAAGACCGAAGCCGAAAAGGATTTGCATAACTCACAAGCCTGTGAGTCATGGCCGAGTCCAAGGCAATAAACACACGTGGACTGCGGATCAGTCCGGGACATCTGCCCACAGGGGCACCGACAAAATCTGGGAGTCCATTTGTCCATCGCAGCCGTGAGGGGAAAAAGAAGACCGAAGTCTTTTAAACTTTAGAATGAGTTTTGGGTTAACCAAAGAGTGTGGATCCAGGCCTAAAACGCAGAGCCCTAAGGAGTGAACCTGAGCTTCCAAGTGGTAAGGAAGATCTGGCATCATGGGGTGGATCCGAGAGTTTTACCACCAGGGTGGGTGGAAGAGCCAGCTTGAAGACCTTCCGGCAAGAATTAAAGCAGCAAGGAACCTGCCAGTAAGTGTGGATTGAACAACATATCCACGTCCCTAGAAAATAATTTTATATAATCAGAGCAAAGAAGGGGAGGAGGAGAGGGAGAGGGGGGAACCCCAGGATAGTGTATTGCTCCCCGGGGATATAACTTCCCCTTCCACATTATTCCTTGTAAGCTTCCTAAACCCAGCAGTCCCCATCCCCCCCCATGCAGCTAAATAATGCCTTCTCCTTAAATCCAATGACTGACCTTGAGTCCAATTTTATGATGGCTAAGCTAAACAGTGCACACAGGATCAATTGTATCAATCGTAATTACATCTTCCATTAAAAGTCCTTTCACCCACACTTGAAAACTGCATCAGATGAGATTTAAATTCCAAGTTCCCCACTACCATATTTGTGGAGCAGCATTCGCAACCGCTAAGCGCTGAGAGCAAAAGGAAGCTTACTGTTCTGTTTTGCTCACCCTCCTAACTATTCTCCGGTTCCAGCACCTGTGATTCCTCTTCAGTGGATATGTGGGTAGTTAGCTGTTCAATGAGAGTTTTAATATCTCCTATTGTTCGAGAAGCCGTTGCCAGAGCTGCCTGATGTTGTACCGAGTTCCCAGAAGTGCTCCACTGATATTTGCGCGACTGGACCGACTGGTCCCTCGGCAATTACGATGCCGAACTCCATCCTCTGTTTTGGAGTTCCTTTTGAATCTCTGCAGGCGAGTTGTACACCACTGAGCCTTCTTCCCATACCACTTTTAGCTTTGCAGGGTACGGCATCTGAAACTTAAGACCACGTTCTCTCAACACTTGCAAAACTGGTGAGTACAGCGCTCTCTTCTTGGCAATGTCCACAGGATAGTTGTTGTCAAAGAAAAGTCTGGCTGACTTGTATTTCAAAATTTTTAAAGCCCATGCTGAACATAAAATTCTTTTTTTATCTTTAAAACTTGAAAACTTCAGCACAATAGAGCGTGGGGGTGCACGAGGGTTAATAGGTCTGGAGGACAAGGCACGGTGCAACCTCTCTATTTTGAAGCTAAAATCCACTGGTAATTTGAAAAGGTCTTTCAGGAGCCCCTCCAGGTAGTCTTCCATACGTCCTGATTGCGATCCTTCAGGGAGCCCATATATCCTTAAATTTTCTTGTCTGGATCTGGCTTCTAAATCTTTCAACTTTTCTTTGACTACTTCTTGCTGAGACAAAATTAGGGCTATCGCCACGTTAGCACTATGCAATCCGTCCTTGAGATCCGAAATCCTGCGATCTGCTGCTTTAGTTCTGGTTTCAACCTCTACCATGCGTTTCTGAAGCGCTGCAAACTCCTGTTTAGTCTCTGATCTGAAGGCCTTAATCTCTCCTAACAAAATCTTGAATCGAGATCTGGAAAGAATCTGTTTTCTTGATCTGTGTCCCATGTCCTCAGGTTCGAGGCCTGTAGGTGAGGCACTCCGGCTCGGGTGAGGGTGTTCAGTGAATCGATCCCCATCCCGACTTCTCTGCTCAATTCTGCTTCTGGATTTGATCCCTTTCTGACCTCCTTTGTCTTTGGACGTCCTTTCTTCAAGTTTTCCAGTATTTTAAGGCAGTGACAAGGAGGTTTTTGTTCCCAATAGTGACAGCTCTATTTCAATGTGGCCATTAGAGGGGGTGACGTCACCGGAAGTTCCTAATTACTTTTTTAATGTTTTCTTTGAGGCATCAGTAGCTCTTTAAGACTTCCTTCGCTACTGATAACAGATTAACCAACATTAACTGTAACAGCCATGCTTCTACTTGGTATGACTTGTTTCAATAAGCTCTACAGTCCAGATACAGACAATATTAGAAATAGTACTGGATAAAGATCCTCTTGTATGGCCATCTGTCACACTCCAAGTAGCAACTACAGCGATTAATGCACTGAGAAATAATAAAGCCCCCAGGGTTGACAACATTCCAGCCAAAGTCTACAGGGTAGACCCTGCCTGGTGGAGACCTAGTTTAACTAAATTACTCACTGTGATAAACAGAAATGTTATACAATACAGTGGCAAGAAAATTTCCTGGATTCTGGTTGGTCAGTGTGTGCTTGTTACAGCGAGGTTATCTGAGCACAACCTCACAGTGTCAAGTACAAAAACATACAGATGACGGCATGCCCAACAGAATAACAGGCCACAGCTTCTCTAACCAAAAGAGTTTGAAGGCTTGCAATTGTAGTACAGAAACAAAAGCTTAGTTTCATACAAAAACACATTTACCTATATTGTGAGGGGCTATAATTTTTGTCATGGTTAAAACATTTCATAGTTTGGCAGAGAACAACTGTCAGAACATCTCCTTTACAGCGTAGGAACATCTCTTTTATAGTATCAGTTTTACAGTTTTATTTTTTATGGGGAAACACACCACATATGGATGCGCTGCATCATGGGTATGCAAATACACAATTGCCTGGTACTGCATAACACATTGCAGTGATAAGACAATTATTTGCATACCCATGATGCAGTGCTTTCACATGGGGAGTTTTTTCTTAAAAAAAAAAAAATTTAAATTAAAAAATAAAACTGTACAACTGATACTATAAAACAGATGCCCCTACACATAAAAGGAATGTTCCAACACTTGTTCTCTGCCTAACAGCCATCTACTTTCTTCACGGAAAGGGTGGTGGGCAAGTGGAACTCTCTACCACAGGAGGTGGTGGCCTTTAAGACGGTGAGCAGTTTCAAGAGGGGATGGGACAAGGTGAAGGGGAGGGTAAATCTAAGGAGGGGAGGAGTGGGAGAGGCAGCTGCGAGATGAGGGGCTAGCTGCACAATCGAGCAGACTCGAAAGACCGTGAGGCCTATTTCTGCTGGCATTTTCGTATGTTCGTACATGTGCTGATTTGTGTCCCCACAATATTAATAAATAAGTGCCACTGTATAATAGCAGTAATGCACTCCAGAGTGTTGGTTGTGCTGGGATAACCTCACTATTGGGGTGTTGGATGCACTTGACCAACCCACCTCAGACATGAGGTTATCCCAGTACAACCACACTCTGTCATACATTATCGCTTCATTACCTGACCAGTGGAGAACAGGGCCAATTGTGCCTTTCTTCAAGAAGGGTGATAGATACCTATGACCCCTCTCTGTGTGGCACAGGAAATGTATACAAGATTAATCCTAGACAAATTGGAAAATTGGGTGTTTCACAATAATTTGATTTAATTTCATTAAGTGTGGTTTCTTAGTATGTACAGTACAGTAGATCACATCTTTATAGTAAATTATTTGGTCAACAAATAAGTGCTTCAGAAAGCAAAAAAGCTATTCACAGTATTCACCGATATCAAAGGCGCATTTGATAACGTTAATAGGACCAAGCTATGGGATCCTTAGAAATAAAAATACAGATCTGTGGCTTTTAAATATCTTGAAGATTCTTCATCACAACACCTCGGTTAGAATCAGGTATAACAGAGGAAGTGATTTCACTGACTAACTTCGGTCTCATAAATAAGTTTAAACAGGGATGGCTTTTGACCCCACTTCTATTTAACTTACATTTAATAACTCTAACAGGAGCCTTGGCTGCAGTGGATATGCATCCCCCCAATTATTTATGGTCATCAGATAGGAATTTTAGTTTACACAGATGATGCTATAGTTATTAGCAGGAAAAACTAGGTATTACTAGGGCTATGAATGCAACTATAGAATATCTGCATAAACTGGATTTAGACGCAACACCCAAAAAAACGAAAATGATGTGTTTTTGGTAAAAAGCACGTTACTGTAAGAAATTAGAAATTTGACAATATACTGATAGAAGAGGCACAGCACTATAAATATTTAGGGATTACTATGGATAAAACCCTTAACTGGAATAAACACCTAGCTACAGTAAGAGAGACTATGTCTTTTACTAGAAAAGGGATAATAATAGTTGGGTAACAACTTTGGTTCCGAATCTTTTGAGGCTCTGTATAAAACCGCCAAGGCAAAATAAACGGTCAAGCCTTAGGCGGTGCTGCGGTCTGGGGCCCTTTGGTAAACACACAAGTACTGGGAAGGATGTAAAACTTTGAGAAGTATGCTGGGTCTCCCCAAAGATATTCCATCTGCTATATTACGGTTTGAACCAAATATGTGTTCGTTAGATGAAGTATATTAAAAGCAGTTACACACTAGAAAAGGATAACTGAAATGGAAGACGAGCGTCTCCCAAAATAATGTTGGCTAGAATTTAAAAAAAAAAATAATCAAGATAATGGTTGGCTCACCTGCATTAACAATAAATTGCAAAAGGTAGGCTTTGAACCAATATGGGCTCCATATGCACTGGTAAAATCTAATAAGCTTTTTATTTATTTATTTTATTTATTGAAACGTTTCACCAGGAAGGCATGCTGAGCAACAACTTGCTCGTCTCCCAGTGTAACCTGGGGGGCAGGGGAACATGAGGATGGTACACAGAGATTTGGTACGCTGTACAATATAGATATACAGTTTGATTACATTCAATAAAGTGAGCAGACTTTACAGAAGTACTGAAAAGGAGGAATGCTAACAGGTATGAACTAGATGGAATACAATGCTAAACAGTCTTGAACTAGACAGATACAACAGCACAAATATCTTTGGCAAACACTTGGTGGGACATAGCTTTGTAGATAGAAAATGGCTGGATAAAATAACTAAGCAATAAGCTTGGAAACATTTGGGATGCAGGAGTTGAAAATTGTATCTGCCCTCATTCATGAGGCAGGGTCATAAGAAGGCCATGCTAAAAATTTGTTGAAAAAAATATTAAATTAAAAAAAAAAAGTATGAGACTTTGTCTAATTTTGCAAACACAGGCTTGTAAGTTTGACAATATTCAATTTTTTTACCCCAAATTTTCAACACTGCCATTTCTGTACACCACAACATGAATGTGACAGCTGTCATTTTTTCAACTCCTGCCCAAAATGTGTTTTTGTGTCCCGAAAGGTGATTTCGCAGTCCCTGTGTGAAATCACATTTAGGCCAGGAGATGAAAACCTTCTCTGCTCCTCTTCATGAGGCAGGGTCATAACAAGGGTATGTTGAAAATTTGGTATAAAAATATTAAAGGAAAGCTGTCCTGATCATGCCCTCCCACCCCAGCCAAGCTTACCCTCCAGTTAAGCTTTTAATGTATGTTGCAGCATTTTTCTCACACCGCAACATACATTATTTTAACTTTTAAAAAGTCGGAACCCAGAAGTATGGCACGCGTAGGGGAGGCTCCATTGTCTGTAAAGGTGCGGAGATGTATTGAAGCAAGCAGTGCGTTGCTGCGCCTTTATAGGTAATGGAGCATCCAATACGCATGACATACTTCCGGGTTACCACTTTTTAAAAGTTAAAATAATGTATGTTGTGGCCCGAGAAAAATGCTGCAACATACATTAAAAGCTTAACCAGAGGGTGAGTTTGGCTGGGCCAGGAGGGCATGATCAGAACAGCTTTCCTTTAAAAAAACAAACAAACAAAAAAAAACAACACATTTATGAGCCTATGTTACTTTTGTCATAAACCAAACAATGATCACTACTTGGCAAACTCCTTGCCCCGAGTTTGCTACAGAACAATCTGACTGGTGCCACAGTTCTCACCAATTGCTCCCAGCAGAAGAAGATTGACGCATCTTTGTCAAACATTAGGGGGAGTATCTACTGGTGTCCCCCAGGGCTCCATCTTGGACCCACTCCTATCTGGTCTCTTTATAAATCAACTGCCGGATGCTTGTCAGACAGCCAACCTACTCCTCTATGCTGATGATGCCGTCATCTATTCCAAAAACCCCAACCTAGACAACCTCACTGCTACTCTTCATTAACTTTAGGTCACCTGGCTGGCCTGGTGGCGCTGGGGGTTGAGGTGTTGGATGCCACACTTTGTGCCATGCCGGCGACCAGGGTTCGGGAACGAGGCTGGGCTGTCGGAGGTCGGCAGGGGAAGGAGAAGATAGAGTGTCTGGAGGACTGCTCTCTTCTCCTGGGGTGGGTTATGGGATTTCCCTTGCTCAGTGGCAGCTCCTGGCAGAGGCTGGGAGAGCGTTATCCAGAGCAGGAACAAGCAGATGGGGTTTGGTGTCGGCAGGCATCTGCAGGAAGGGCCACGCTGATGCCATTGCACGGCTGCACCGGGGGGGGGGACCAAGAAAATACCCTGCCTCCTGGCAGGCGAAGGAGGGTAAAGGAGCTGGCCAACCAAGCCCAATGCCGGGTCTTACCATTCGTTCATCTGGCTCCCCTTCCTGCCTGGCCGCTCCACCAGATTACAGTCACAGCGCCAGGTGGAGTAAGCGGTCCCACCTCAGGGGACTCAGAGCCGGGGGGTTGGGTGGCCTGGTAATGGCTGGAGAGGTGGGTGACAGGGGAGGAACGGAGGACTCCAGGCGGGCAGGAACATGGCAGTGCCGAGTGACCCTCTGGAGAGAGTCCAGGTAAGACAGAGAGAGAAAAATAATTGGAAAAAAAAAACATTAGGTCACTTGAAAGCTGGTTCTCCAATATCAATCCTCAATTACAAGAAGGAAAAAAAAAAAGACCATGTTCTTCTCCAGCCTCCCACAGACGAGGAAAGTTCCACCCTTTGTCATCAGAAATGGTCAAGAGCATAAATGTGAACTGGTGGAGACCTTAAAATACCTTGGATTAACTCTGGATGTACATTATCTTTTGCAACCCATGCTGACAATCTGGTGGCCACTGTTAACAGAAGACTGGGTGCCCTGTAGCAGAACAGGAACAATCTCACTGGGGATGCTAGACGCCGTATTGTGGCCAGTTCCGTTCTGTCACTTACAGATTATGGGTTCCTTGTCTACGCAGCTGCCTGTGGCACAGAGCCAAACAGAGTAAAGCTGATCTGCAATAAGGCATGCCGCTTTGTACTTGGTGCACATAACTGCATTCATAGCTGTACCCTTTATGCAGTCACTAACCGGCTACCTTTACCCAGCAGAATAAAGCCCCATATCTGTTTGCTAGCTAAAAAGGCGCTCTTGGGCCCAACACCTCCTGCTTTAACAAACTGCTTTCCACACTGTGTCTAACCAACACAACACCAGGAACACGGCCAGGAATGCCCTTAAGCTTCCTTTCAGGTGCACTCAGCTGGGCAAGGGGTCATCTGCTGCAAGGTTGCTAACTGGTTAAACGAACCGCCTGATACATTGCTAAATCTCCCCAAGTTTAATCAGTTTAAGACATCTTTGCGGTCTGCCTTTGCAATCCAATGCAGCTCTGTTAAACAATTTTATTTGGTTTCTTTATGTACATTACCCGTTACTTTTTATACAATGATCTGGGTGTTTTTTTTTTTTTTTGTTTGTTCAAAACTGTATGTAATTGTTCTGCCTTAAGTACTTTGAGCCTGACTTGACTGCATTTCCTCTGGAACTACTTACTGTATTTTTTCGTGGCTATGTATTTGACGTGGAATCTCTGTAAATGAGCCCTTGTGCTGAAAGGTAATTCTCTAAAGTTTTCCAAAAATAAATAAAGTAAACAAGAAAACAGTTACTATAATGATTTAGCCACTATAGCATATCTAACAAATATGAAGGTTTACCATCAGGATTTAGGTCTTTGGACTCAGCTATATACCTTGATATGACTGGGCACCATACAAAGACAGCAGCACAGTAACCATAAAACACATTGTATATTTTATTTTAGTAGGGTGTTTTAAAGACAGTATAGTAGTGAAGAAATTTCCTAGCCTTCAGCATTTTAAATCTCCACCATGTCTTCCTTATGTTTTTAGCACTCAAAAGACAGCTCCCCACTGCATCACAAACCTGTAGCACTGTAGCTGCTGAGAGACATTACGAATGCAAACAGCCACTCATCAGAATCAATGCTTGCATATTTACTTGACCATTTAAGAAAGGGTCATGAGATCTGTATACCCCCAGGATCTGTTTTCTGGATCATTGACAAACTGATGTAATGGTTCATATTTTACTTGCAAGTAACCTTAAAATGAATGTCTTGCCATTCTATGCCAATAACATAAAAATACATGAAATGTGCCAACAGCAAGCCTCTCAACCTTAGAGGTTTCTGCTGCATACTCACACTTGTGAGTAAACTCATTCATTTATAATTTCTTAAGAAGTTCCTTCTCTCTGGGATTGACCCTCTAAAACATGCCTTGCCTAATTTGCAAGGAGGTGCCAGTGTAAACAGGCAACAGCAGAAATCATCACGCAAATTCAAATGAAAGTCTTTTAATGTAATGCTATACCCACATCTGTCCATACCATAAGAAGACAAATTATGAGTGTGTGTGTGTGTGTGTGTACGGAAAGAGTACAATATGGAGAGAGCTAAAGATAGGGAGAAACTGAAGGAGAGAGAGCGCGTGAGAGAAAGAGCAATACAAGTTCATAAGATCATTTACATTAAGTAAAAGCATTTACATGCAAGGAGAGAAAAAGAGTAAATATATGTGGGTGGAGCAGGTTAATAGCAGGTCATTCTGAAGTCATTAATGTTGGTAATGTTTCTAGTGCCATTTGAGATTGTGTTTCAGCTGCCAGGGGCAAAAACAGCAACAGCTTTTTCTCCAACACAAGCTTGGTTCTACGCACCTACAGGACTTTCGCAGAGCTTTTGGTAGACAATTTATTTGAAGTGACTGTGATCCTTTAATTGCATATTTTTAATGGTCACATGCTACATTCAAAAGAGTCCCATTCTGTGGTGCAGTAGTAATGCTTTCACCTATCGGGGTGACAAATTGAGTACAGGAATGAGCTTGGAGTGGGGGGGGGGATCAGCTGGAAGGAAGATGATTACGCATCCGTAGGACTGCTCTCCTCCTCCAGGGAGGGTTGCAGCAACAGTCACAAGTCTGGCCTCTGGTTGAGGTTGGGAAGCTGGCAGCCACGGACCGCTGATTGGGGGAGGGGGTGACGTTTGCTGATGCATCATGTGTGGAAGAGTGCACAGTGCATCATGACATTACTGCACGCAAGTTCCTCCAAGGTGACAAAAAAGGTGGAAATGCCTTGGCCAGCAACATGAATCTGGCGCCTGCAGACCACACACCTGATGACTCAGGTTTCACCACCAACCAGATCCTTCTCACTGCAGGGGTTGGAAACCCCACTGACCTTACCAAGGGGATCAAACCCTGAGGGAACACAGGGTGGGTTAAGTACTGTGGGGAATCAGTGACAGGGCTGAGGTGGCTGGTAAGATGTGGCCAGTCGGAGGAGAAGCCCTGGTGTATCACAGGACTCCAGATGTCTCACTGCCCCCCCAATGTCTCACAGGAGCCCTAATGTATCACAGCACCCTTGGTGTATCACTGGCAACTAGAACATAAAGAAATTTTGTAAACCCCAGCTCGGACGCCTGAGCAAATATTCTGTGGGGAACCAAGTAGTATCTATTTCCCAGCTACAGCGCCTGCTCAAGTTCACTACTAAACCCGAGTGCCGGCATGGCAGCGTATCAGTCAACAGTCTTTCCTGACAATACTGTTTGTTTTTCATCCTTTGCTCCCCACGCAGCCCCCTTCTGACAGCAACCCCCATCCCTGTCACCCACCATCCTGTGCCTTGCCTCAGAGCTCCTTACTTACATCTCTGGGTGAGTGGGTGCCACAGGCAGTAAAGCAGAGCCTGCAAGGCCCCTGGCCACCATCCTGCTGCTCAGGGGGTATTCCTCCAATTTTCTCCCCCATTCCGGAGGCTCTGTAACACATGCAATGGCCTGGGCACATGGCATGAAGATGCTATACGTGCCTTGCACCTGCTCCTGGCCCACTGAGAAGGGTTCACTGTTGCTATACCGTCCAGCCTCCATGAGTGTCAGGCAAGCAGCGGCTCATGCTGTCTCCCCCCGCCAAATGGAGGAGAGCTTTCAGCGGACACTTGTTTTTTCTTCTTCCTCAGCCGATCCCCAAGCAACCTTGATCCATTCCCGAACCCGGGTCACAGGTGTAGTGGGTGGTGTGACGCTCAGGTGCGGGAAGGTTAGAAAAGTTATGCTGACAAAAGAAACAAAATAAAGCATTTGATTAGATTGTAGTACTCAGTTAAGACTTCAGAATTCATGTTTTACAACTGTTTAGCTTTAATACCCGAAGTTTAACATATTTAGGCTTTACAACTGTTCAGAGTTACAGGTTGCAGTGTTTATATCAAACAGTCCTACCCCTGGAAGGCTTGTAGACGAGGCGCTAGGGGCTCTACACTTGGTGGAAATTAAATCTCCACAATAGTTGAGTTACTGGCTGCTGCATTTCTTTTTGGAGCTTTTTTTGGAGTTTGCATTGTGCTGTGTCTCGGGCTGGCTGCCCATAGTAGCACACCACCTTCATTACTTGTGCGCAGGTACTGGGAGTTTCTTGGAGTCTGTGTGCTACCTAAATAATAGACTGCATCTTTTTCTTTCAAAAAACTGTTTGCATGGGTCATGGGGGAACTCCATTTAAATCCGCTCCTTCTGCAATGTGCTCAGGTTGTCACACACCGAATTTTAGGTCAGTCATGGACTTACCATCACTTAGAGGTGATGTGATATATGCAGATGGCACTACAAGAACTCTCCAGACTTTTTTTTTTTTAATTTAAATTTTCTGAGGTTTTTGCCTCGTTTTCTCCCGTTTCCGTGGGCCCCAGCACATGGACGTTGTGCATGCATGGAGGGTGCACGCACGCCCTGCGACACTGGCTCAGGCCCTTCTGCCCCTCCCCGTGGCCATCGCCGGAGCTCCCTCAGGTCGGCACCACCATCTGTCCTCTACCGGGTGGCGGCCAGTAGCTGGGGAGCCTCCAGTCCCTCCCAGGAAGAGGTGTTACCTTGCAGCAGCTCAGTCTCGTTCCTCGTCCCCCCCCCGGCCGACCTCCAAGAACCCGGGCTCGTTCCCGAACCCAGGTCACCAGCGCAGTACGAGGTGTGGCGTCCAGCGCCTCAACCCTCAGCACCACAGGGCTAGTTTAGACTTTTTTTTTTGAACATTAGTCCATGGTCACTGCTGCACCTGCTAATTTTAGCATGAATTTAAAAAGTATTGTAAATGTGGTCCCAGGACCCCTGAGTGTTATATCACAGAATGACAAAGTACCAAGATCCGAGATATGAAATGCAATCAAATGTTATGTATTCTATACTTGGAACCAAGAAAATTCTTATGTACTTTGTATATCTGAAACTAAATAAAAAACAACAAAAAAAACTGTGTGTTGGCAGCATATCGAGGTGGCCATTCAGGTGTCTGAAGGGTCATGAAAACTGGTAGCACAAGTGTGGACTGAGTTCTGGGAGGACCAGTGTGTGATCATACCCCATAAAGAAATGTCCCTAAGTCTCAAAACATAGTACTAAGCTGCAGCAGCTATTCAGTCCTCTGTGTCCTACAGCTCTTCATTTCCTCCCAGCTGAAATTTCTAAGCTCTCAATTTACCATCGCCCACCCAAGGCACCTCACTAGCGCTCTCAACCCATCAAACTTCTTTCTCCTATTTCTGGTGGGAAAGGAGAGATCTGGGAACAAATGCACTGCTGGGTCTTCATAATACAAGGGCCGCTATCCTCTGGCTGTCTGCAGAAGTTTGTCTCTAATGTGTCTGTTATCTATGATAGCACACAGAGTTCAGGAAGTGTTCACAGTTTCCCCCCCACCTACCTGGTGGCTATACGGTATGCTTTTCAGAAAGTTAGGTCTGGCGTTTCTTCCTCCATATGGTGCAATAACTGGGGGAACCACTGGAGAAGAAAATCTCTGCCGCTGTTCCCTACCACCTCTTCCTCCAGCCCCACAATTTGCACGTTAGAAAATGAGTGCCAATTTTCCAGTACCTCAAGACAGTATTTCAGGGTTGCATTTTATTTAGAGCAGCATCCAAGAAAAACCAGACCAGTCACGGAAACTTACTAATCCATTGGTTTGTTGTTCGATTAGTGCATAATGTACAGAATCAGTATAAAAACTCACGGCTCTCGTTAAACAGCATGAACAGGAGGGCCGACACGCAGAGACCCTGATCAGTTTCGCCAAGAGCTTCTTCAAAGAGGAAGCCGTATGTTGGAACCATACTCGCTTAAATACTTTTAAAACTTTTGAATGTCGCTACTTTATCAACTGCTAGTCTTCCTTGTGGCACGTTCCAATCTGGTTACTGTTGTAAATTCTGCCGCAATGTCCTTAAATCCACTAGTTTCACTATGCTAAAGTGTCGAAAACCTTTTGAATTTTGCTGCTTTATCAACTGGTAGTCCTCCTTGCAGCACCTTCCAATGTGGTCGCTGCAAAATTTGTCCCAATGCCCTTAAATCCACTAGTTTCGCTAAGGTAAACTCTCGTAAAACTTGAATGTCACTGCTTTATGAACTGCAACAGTGTAAAGGTAGTGTATCTTGATATTTATTTATTTCAGAAGTTTCACTAGGAATGATAAACTGAGCTGATAACAGCTCATTTCAAGATACATACTGGGGGAAGGGAGAAGAAGAAAATGATGTTAAGCAATCACAATCAAACAAGCAAATGGCAGGCAGAGGCTTTTTGCACCTGTGGTGCACTGTAGGTGTGGGAAAAACCTCCTGCCCCTTTAAAGTCCGTATAGATGAGCACTTGCACTTCACTGCAAGACAAGACTGGACACATGCACTTTCTTCACATGTTTACTCACAACCCGGTACAGAACTGCATAAATTTAAGTTCTGTGGCATTGAGAGTGATACTTGCTAAGCGGAAGGGTGACTTAGAACAACTTACTTTGAAATGGGAATCAATGTGGATTGTACAGTTAGGAGCCCTGTATCTGCCTGGTCTAAACGAGCGGCCTGAAATTTACCCATTTAAGTAACGGCTCCTAGCTATCGATTCATTTGCTATTTCTCCAATACATTATATTACTTAGTTATTATGCATATATTCTAGGTGTGTATGTATATAAATTCTCATAGATATTAATCTTGCTGTTTGCACTAGCCTTCTCTCCCCTACTACTACTACTACTACTATTTTCTCTTTCAAAGTGCAAGGTTTGAATTAAGTTAGAGCTGGTATCCGGATCATGGGGCAATGAGTGCAATATCCATAATTTTTAAAACTCATTCTAGCTTGTGCGGCCATTTTGGGTTGGGTTAAGCAATCAATGGTTTCAACGCCACATGGCACTACCGGTAAGAATGGGTTAAGGGATATTATTATGTACTGTGCAATATTACAGCAAACGTTTATTGGGTAACTGTCATTTGATTCATTACTGTTATTGCACCTTGCTTTGATTAGGTATTTTGCAGCTTTTTACAAGTATGTTGTTAAGCACCCTATATTGCATTATGCACATCTGTCAATTTAAATGTATCACTTTTTTAAGTGACTAAGGTTTCAACATATGGGTTCCTGTGTGAAGGAAGTCCTTAGTGAAACCAGTCAGGGGACTTGGCGTGTCGGCCCTCCTGTTCATGCTGTTTAACGAGAGCTGTGAGTTTTCACACTGATTCTGTACTTTATGCGCCAATTGCACAATAAACTAATGTATTAGTAAGTTTCCATCACTGGTGCCAGTTTTTTCTTGGTTGCTGTCTGTAATTTGAACTGGCACAGGCAGGTTGTGGAACGACTTGTCTAGTTGTTCTGCATTTTATTTAGCAAGCAAAGACACTGCTGAAAATATCAGTCATTCTTTCCTCCACTTTAGTGGTCATCTCAACTGCAAGCTGAATCTTTGAGTCCTGAGCAACAACTCTCTATAGCATGGCCTCTGTCTTAACAGCCACATTCCTCACAGTTGTGAGCACCGTTTCTAAGGGTGGGTCCAGAACTGCTGCTGCCACCTGACTAGGCTCAGGACTGCTCCCATTTGACACTGGACAGTTTACAAGCTGCTGCTCCCCGAAGCTGTGTTCAGTTTGCCCATAACTTACTCTGAGAGTTTTCCTTGAAGTTAGATGCAGTGACTGCACTAATATGCGCCAAAAGGGCAAAAGTTGCATCCTTTCCAAAACTGACCCCTCTTTCCTTTGCCAGTGAGTCCAAATTGATGCACCTACTTTACAACAATATCTAAAGGAAAGGAATGTGAACTGTTCAAAATCTGCTACTGATTATGTTTTGACCTGGTAGGTTCCTCTTTAGACCCACATTTTTTTACACCAGTGGGTCCAGTTCAACCCATGTTTTAACCCTTCCAGTGCTGTCACTGGTTAGATGTCGAGTGAATATTCTGTAATATGCTTTAGAAAAAAAGTTTATATTGCAGAATTTAGGCTTTTAAGAATAATAAAGTCAGAAACTCTTATTTTATCTCCCAGTGCCAGCCAACGTGGTGGCGGTTAGACCGACCATCCGTGTTCTGTCCCCCCTCCAGCAGTCAGGGTCATGCTGCACGGTAGTGGGGGCTTTTTCCCCTTTTTTTCCCCTTAGGTTGCTTCCCCAAAACCCTGCCCCTGAAGACGCCAGCACAAAGGACTTAAGTCGAGGCTATAGACATGTTTATATATGTCTCAACCAAGTGCCTAACAGTGTCCTCCCCTTCCCCACACTGCAAGTTTCATGCCGCTGCCTGTGCATCCACAGGCAGCGGTTAACAGGACATTGGGACAGCCCCCCCCCTCCACGGAGGAGGAGAGTGTCCTATGAGATGCTCAGGCCTCCTCCCCAGCGATCTAGGCTTGTTCCTGAACCCGGGTCACTGGTGACATGGGCAGTAGTGCTAGCAATGTGTCGACGGGCCAGCCAGTCAGAAACTCTGTTGAGGGACATCTGCCCTGGGATGTACTTTCTACCTGCTGCCCCCCCCCCATCCCCCCAATGCTCTAGCTATTCTTCTCTGAAGAAAGAACTGGATTCACTTTAAACATTGCTAACAGGGAAATCCAGTATTTTCTTCACAGCTCAAGAGAATCTGTCTGTTCTGATCTGTACCACCTTGCTCTGTACTAGAGGAGAGAAGGCTCGTAGAGCTAGAAAAACTACTCTGAGTTCCAGCAAGTTTATGTGCTGAATGGACTCTGCAGCTGACCAGGTACCCTGGGTGGTGTGCTGCCCTAGATGGGCGCCCCAGCCCAAAAGGGATGCATCTGTTGTGAGAACTAATGAGGGACTCTCCTTCTGAAAGAGGATTCCCTGTCTTAAATTTGATTACCCTTTCCACCACAAAAGGGACTGCAAGTGTCCTCGTTACTGGAATGAGTTTTGAAAAAAGGTATTTTTTCTGACACTAGTGAGCCCTGAGGTGGAACTGGATGTCCCTCATGTGGAATCTGGAACCCAGCACTGTGCCTATGGCAGTAGCCATGTGGCCCAGTAGCTGGAGAAACTGTCTTGCAGTTTTTGGTATGTGTAATCTGAAGGAGTTTGCCACTGACTGAAGTCTTTGTATTCTCTCCAGAGGCAAATAGGCTCTGGCCTGTAAGGTATTTATTTCTGATCCTATGAACTGCAACACCTGTGTGCGGGCTAAGGCAGACTTTTTGTGATTGATTAGAAACCCCAGGGACTCTAGGAGGTCCTGGGTGACTTTTAGGTCCTGCTGTACCCTCAGTGGGGATCTTCCCCACCACTAACCAGTAGTCCAGATAAGGGAAAACAGTGACACCTTGTCTGACGATGTGCTACTACAGCAGCCAGACACTTTGTGAATACCTTTGGGGCCGAAGAAAGGCCAAAAGGCAGGGCTGAAAACTGGTAGTGTCCTGAAGGGAGTCTGAATCGGAGATATCTCCGGTAAGAATCCCTTATGGGGATGTAGAAATAGGCATCCTTTAAGTCCAGTGATGCCAGCCAGTCTCCTTTTTGAACCACTGGCAAAAATCACAGCTAGAGTTAACATTTTGAATTTGTGTTTCTTTAGATGCTTGTTTAAAGCTCTGAGATCGAGAATAGGCTGCCACGCCCCACTTTTCTTTGTGATTAGGAAATATCTGGAAAAAAAAAAACATTCCCCTCAGAGACTTTGAAACTGGTTCTACTGCTTTCAGCTGTAGCAGGTTTTGAACCTCTGACTCTAGCAATGTCTTTTCTGCTAGTGATGGAGAACTGAATACTCTAATTTTCTGAGAAGGTGGAATCTGAATTCCAGAGACAGACCCTGACCCACTACCTCCAGAACCCATTTATCTGTGGTGATGTTCAGCCAGGCATGGAGGAACTGAGACAGACCGCTTCCCACAGGTAGGGAGGAAACAGCCTGTGGCTCAGGGGGTCTGCTTGGATTGTGGCTGAGGCTGTGCTTGGGACCCTCGCCTTGAGCCCCTCCTTCCCCTGCCCCTGGAGTATCCCTGTTCTGGATACTGCTGGTATTGGGGTAAGGCCACTGGTTGGAGGAAGGGCCTAGTATAAAAGGACCTGCCCCGGCCTCCCCTTCCATAAGGCCTGGTGGATGGTGATGCTCTCTCCTCAGAAGAGTTGTTTCTGTAAGTGGCCTTATACTCATCCGCCTTCTTCATGTATGCCACAATGGACTCCCCAAAGAAGGAATTTCCCTCTAGAGGTAAATCCAAGGCCTTTGACTGAGTATCGAGAAAAGTATGTGGCCCTGAGCCATGCAAACCTCCTCTGTGCCACCGTATTGGCCATCCATCTGGCTGCAGTGTCACTGATGTCAGCAACCATCTGGAATTGGTACTTAGCTGCCTCTAACCCAAATCTGGGAGTTTCAGCCAGGTCATCTGACAGGGGCGAGGGAGGTTTCTGGAACATAGCCAAGACTAACTGCCACAGTGACTTCTGATACTGGGCAACATATGCCTGGAAGGTAGCATGACGCATAGCCAGAGAGGCTGTCAGGTACCCTTTTCGGCCATGCTGTCAATCTTTCTGGAGTCCTTGTCTGGAGGATGTGAGGACAGAGGGACCCTGGCCTTGTCGCAAGCAGCTTGCTGAATTACCCCCCGATGGTCTGGATGGGAGAAGAGAAAGTTAGCTCCCTCCCTCTCCAACTGGTATTTTCTGTCCATCCTCCTGTCTATGGGAGGAGTGGAATTCGGTGCTTGGAGAATCTTTAAGGCATCCTTCTTAAAGAATTTGTACACCGGTAGTAGGAGAGCCTTTGTGGGTGTCAGCCCCATCATCTCTAAGTACTCTACCTCCTCTTCATCCTCAACTTGTTCAGTAGTGGAGATGTCTAATGCATCTGCCATCCTCCTTATAAAAGTAAAATGGGATGGAAAATCCTCAGTCACCCTTGGGGTGAACCAAAGTCCTGTTCAGGGGACACTTCTGGTTCGACTGGTCCATCCCCATCACTGTACTCATCATCATCGTCATCATCATCAAACTGGTCCCCTCTATCTTGAGGGGGTGGATACACACTGCTGCCAGCCTGGGGACCCCGGGAAGGGACAGGAGGCTGCTGAAGAGGAACTACTGCCTGTATAGACTGAATTATTTTAAAGGCCTGAGCAATTTCTTGGGCCATTGATACAAGCATAGCAGGAACAGAAGTCCCCGGTTTGAAAGGTGGGGGTTCCGTATGCTTCAGCTTTTTACTTTTTTTAGAAGGAACCGGGGAGTCAGACGGTTCATTTTGTGCCCTTTTCGTCCGTCTCAGGGGCAGGCACAGAAGCAGATGTGGGTTCAACCACAGATTCTTGGGGTATTGGCTGGTCAGTGGGACCCTTTGCAAACTTTTTTTTTAGCCTTACAAGGTGTTTTTCCATAGTTTTATCTGGGAATGTTTTACATACTTCACATTCCTCTTTAAGGTGGTCAAAACCCAAACATATCGCACATAAAGTGTGTTTATCTGCTTTAGCAAATACTTCCCCACATTGGGAACAGTTCTTAAAACCACGTTTACCGATTTGCTTTTTGGATTTCTCAGACATGATGTTTAAAAAGAGAAAAAACTCAACCACTAATAACAAAAGCTTCTTTTTTTTGTTTTAAACGATCAGTTCCAGAACCGAGAAGGAACCGAGGGAACTGAACCGATGTAGCAGTATGGAACCGGGTCAGCAGTTCAGGTAACCGAGAATTATCGGTTACAAAAATTTAAATAAAGCTAGTTTTAAATACATAACTAAGGCAGTTCTTTAATCAGAGAACCCCAATTTTAATAGAAACTAACCCGGTTCCCCCATGGTTATAACGAACTGAGAAGAACCGGGAAAAATAACAAATTTAACCGTAAACTTAGGTAAACAATACAAAACAAATAGTAGAGGCAGTAAATGATAACAAATATACTTATAGTAGTATTTGAAGTTTTCTTCACACAGGAAAAAGTGGATGAACGAAACTCCGAGCGACCCGACTTTTCAGGCGGAGAGAAAACTCTGAAGAGGTTTAGAACACAGGCAGTTAGTAGAGGCAGTGTTTGAAAGAGGCTCATGTGCAAAGTGTTCCATCATTTACATGTGTTCTATCTTTCCGGGCAGTCCAACCCTCCAGGCTTACTGCATAAAGTTAGGAATATTCTGAGCATTACTGGGGTTAGAATGTGCATTTTCTCTCCTGGAAATATTTCCACACCCTGATGAGTAGAGAAAGGGTCTTGGTTGGTCAATTTTAATTTTCAACTGACCCACATTTCACTGCACATCTTTGATGGCCACACACTGGTCTCAAATTAGACCTTTTTTGTTATTGTCATTGCTTATTATAATAACTTGTCTGTTTCTGAATTTATGGTTACCAATGTTATTATTGTTTATTTTATATACAGAGAGTTTAAATTACTGAATTTTAAGAGCACTTTTGGTATTTCTATTTCTCATAATTTCTCTGCCCCCACCTTGACACAGTCTGCGATTACTGTTTCTGTCACTCTCCCTGACAAGATTGTTGCTTTAACTGCTTGGTGCCTTGGATCCCTTACACTATCTTTTTCACTTACCACATTGGTTCTATATTCCAATCCTAATGACAGATTTACTTTTATATACTTGGAAAGTTAAGGGACTCAATGCACCCAGCAAACTTGAGCAAATTCTAAATAATTTCAAAAAGATATAAAGCGCAGATGGCTTTCTTGCATGAAACTAAATTACTTGCTGAGGACAATGACAGACTCAAGTGAGACCAGGTAGGGCAAGTCTATCCGGCTTTGGCCACATTAAAAAAATGTGGTGTTGCAATCCTAGTTCATAAAAATTTAAAATGGACAATTTCTAATACTTTACAAGACCCTAATGGCAGATTGGTGATTGCCTCCTTCAATACTTCGTTGGGACCATTAACCTTAGTTAACATTTATGCACCAAACGTTGACGAACCCAATTTCATTCATAATTTGGGACAACATTTAACTCTGCATAATTTAATTAGTACTCCTACATTAATTGGGGGCAATCTTAACCTTGTTCTCAACCCTTATTTAGACAGAAGCAATTCCCTTTTAGATGCCCATCCAAGAAGCCATGCAGCCCTTTCTCTGTTAATGAAAGACTGCACGCTCTCCGACGCTTGGAGACTTCTCCATCCCAGAGATAGGGAATATACATTTTATTCCTCTCTGCATAAATCACACAATCAAATTGATTACTGGCTATCTTCACCTACAATTACAGAAAATATAGTAGATACTTCGATTCTGCCCCTTATTATCTCTGATCACTCCCTAGTTAAAATACATTTGCTTTGGGGTCTCCCTATCCTTCGCTCCCCTTCCTGGCATTTGGACCCTCTTTTACTTCGGGATCCTGAAATTTTGCCCTGGATTAAACTGCAAGTTCAGGAATTTTTAACTCGCAACAATCCAGCTGATACGTTTATGAGTATAACCTGGGAAGCACTTAAAGCTACACTCTGAGGTAAAATCATTAGTTATGCTGTTCATACGAAAAGAATGAGGGAACAACAATGAAGTAATTTAGAGAACACATTAAAACTTAAGGAATCTCAATATTTGGCTACTTTGCACCCTGATCCTCACTCCCCCCTCACTATGAAATTCTCCAACTTCGTATGCAAATTAATTGGCTAATTTCTCGTAAAATGGAAATTGCTTTGCTGAGAATCAAACATAAATATTGAGAGGGAGGGGAGAAGGGTGGTAAACTTCTAGCCTAACGACTCCATTCTCAGCAAGTGGAACGCCACAATGCTGATTTAAAAGATGCTTTGGGACGTGTTTGTATAGACAATCCCTCAATTGATCACATTTTGACTGCATTCTACAAAAAATTATATTCATAGAAACATAGACTTTGACAGCAGATAAGGACCACTCGGCCCACTCAGTCTGCCCATTTCCCTACTTACTGGATAAGCTTCAGATTCTAGATAACCAACAGCCTACTTCCTGCAACCCCCCCACTATAATTGCCTTGTGTCTGTCCCATGCATGTTTGAATTCCCCCACTGTTTTAGACCCAACGACCTCCTCAGGAAGGCTGTTCCATGTATCCACCACTCTCTCCGTGAAAAAGAATTTCCTCACATTACCCCGGAGCCGTCCCCCCTCTATCCTTAAATTGTGCCCCCTTGTTCTTACACATCTCTTTTTCTGAAAGATGCTACCCTCCTGGACTTTGTTGATTCCCTTGAGGTACTTGAATGTTTCTATCATGTTCCCCCGTCCCTCCTTTCATCAAGAGTATACATATTAAGCTCTCTCAGTCTCTCTTCATATGGTTTCTGCTGCAGACCCTGCACCATTTTAGTTGCCCTCCTCTGGACTGCTTCCATCCTGTCTATGTCCTTGTGTAGATGAGGTCTCCAAAACTGCACACAGTACTCCAGATGGGGTCTCACCAACTGTCTGTATAGAGGGATAACCACTTCCCTTTTTCTACTTGTGATGCCCCTTCCTATGCATCCCAGTATCCCCCTGGCTCTCCTTACCGACTTTTCACAATTCTTACCCACCTTTAGGTCATCTGATATGACTACCCCCAGGTCCCTTTCCATTTTTGTTGTTGTCAGTACCTCCCCTGCTATTGTGTGCTCTTCTCCTGGGTTTTTGTTTCCCAGGTGCATTACTTTGCACTTTGCATTGAATCTAAGTTGCCATATGTCTGACCATTCCTCCATCCAACTATTCATCTCCCTCTACTCCATCTTCCCCCTTTATTAAAGATTTCTTGGATAAATTACTTCTTCCTTGCCTTCCCTCGGATTTAGCAGACTCCCTAGATAAAACATTTACAACAGCGGAAGTTCAACGTGCCCGTTTGTCTCTGAAATCTGGGAAATACCCTGGAAGTGATGGCTTTCCCATAGAATTTTATAAACGTCTAGCTGATTTGCTTTGTCTCTTATTATGTAAAGTATTTCAAGAAGCTACCCTTCTAGCCAAACTGCCTCAATCCACGTCTGAAGCAATTATTACTGTGCTTCCCAAACAAGACAAAGACATAACTCCCTCCTCTAATTATCATCCTATTTCATTACTTAATACTAACATGCATACTAACCAGTGTTCCCATTCACGTATAGATGTACGTGAATCACGTAAGGGAATCAATATTCACGTACATCTATGCGACCAGGAGGTGCACTGCACGTAAAGAAGCCTGCCGGAATTGTTTTGTGAATGCAGGCATTTGCGTATCATTACGTGCAGACTGTGCTACTGAAAACACTTTTTTTTTCCCCATAGATAGTGAATGATTGGTCCAATGCCCTGTCATTTTTTGTATTTTCCCTGCTATTGGTGTGCACTTCAAATGTGTAAAACTAACCTATCCCTACTCACCAGCACTACTGTGAGCGTGAACCTATAGAGGAGGGAACCACAGGCTTTCACGTGGAAAAGAGAGCTGACTGAGGAGAAGAAAGACCGCGTTGCATACTATCGCGTACAGGGAAAGGTTATGTCTGGCAGCTGCTGGGCACTCCAGCCGAGTATTTTATGGTCAGAAGTTCAGAACCGTCAGATGTCAGAATAAAAAATCCCGGAGTGGGAGACAGAGAGTGAAGAAGCCGATTTCCTGAAGTGACTGCAGCAGGAGTGAAAGTCAGTCGCACTTGCACACTGGGCGGAGCGGAGGCCTACTGCAGGTCGGATGCACGGCCACAAATCAATTAGGTAGATACAGTCACTGTAACTGTATATTGAAGGCAAGCATCACTTAATTTGGTTGATGTTGATCTAACGGTTACCATAATTACTGAGTGAGTGAGTGAGTGAGTGAGTGACACTAAGAGCCACGGATGGTGTGACTAGGAGCAGCTTGGCAGCAGCAGCCATGAGGTTTTCTACACTTCTTCCTCCCTTCAAAATTAATGCTGTATTCATTTGCTGGATGGGCTGAGACTCAGTAATGAGTGCTGGCATATCGACCTGCCCCAATGTTTGCCCGTCCATGAAGCAGTGACCGCGCTAACGTGCATCGAGAAAAAGACGCTTAAATCTATTTTAGGCATGTTCCCGATATGGCAGTGCATCAAAACAGACTCGCATTATGCTTTGTGGCTTCTACACCATTCTTTTTTTTTTTTTTTTTTATCATATTTGTTTTCCATAGCCAGCAGAGGCTTGTGGTGTTGAGGGAGGGGAAGTTAAATCTTGCAAAAAAAAAAAGGCTTTTTGTACAGTTGAAGATGTGATTGGTGGTACTGTCTTTCTCCATACTTCCGAATCACGCACTGTCATGTGGCAAAGCGTCTGAGTTGAAGGCGCCATTTTCTAAGTGTGAGGAGCGGAGGAGGAATCCAGTACTGCCTTAGCCGAGCGAGCAGCGAGACGAGGACTGTGGAATGAACTCCCTCACCCTGAGTTGAGGACAGACAGCCACAGCAGTCATTCTGTCCAAATAACCATTGGGCAGCCCAGCATTAGAAGGAGGTAGGTGGCGGTGCTGCTCACAGAATGCACTCCTGTAATGAAAAGGACAGCTAGATTAAAAGACTGAGATTTTCTGTGAGGGCCTGGGTCTGGGAGAGCTTAATGCTTAATGCCTTCACCTAGCTGAGGCTGTGACAGGGTCGGATGTCGAGTGATGGAACCCATCGTCACGTACAGTCGTAGTGGTACAAGTTTTGTAGGGCACTGAGTTCTTTTGGGGGGGGGGGCTGTTCTTCAGAGTAGACTCCCGTCAGTCAATTGTGGAATGTTTTTCTATCAGCATCTGTAGCCAGATAATAGGAAGAGAAGACGATTGACTTAAACTTAAAGTAAAAGTATGAGGTTTTTAAGTTCAGCTTGTTTTTCTAGTTCACTATGGGATTGTTTAATAAAACTTTTTTTCTACGATGAGCTGATGCACACACACACACACACACCCAACCCAATAACATCCAGGATCCAGAGCTTCATTTAATCATTCATGTATTTCACCAGCATTACACCATGCTGGTGAAATAAATGAATGATTAAATGAAGCTCTGGATCCTGGATGTTATTGGGTTGGGTCGGGTCGGGGGTGTGTGTGTGCATCAGCTCATCGTAGAAAAGGAGTATTGTTTAGCTGTTTGCACCACAAGTACCTTGTGCATGGTTCATTTGCGAAGAATTATTTAATAATAGCAGTGAGCAGCAAAGTAGTATGTAGTACAGAACATAACAACTGGTTGGCAGGCAATAAAAAAACCCTATGACAGGGCAGCGTCGTCAGGGTACTGCTGCTGCACCACTGCTGATAATTCTGTATGGAGGAGGATACAGCCTGGCTGGCTGTTCTGTTGTGCTGCTGCCTGTATCTAGCTACAAAGGCCCAGGCCACCACCTGTCAGCTGCACATTTGTCACATTGAAGCATACTACAGCTGTGCTTACTGCTTTACTTACACCTGACCCGAGTGTCCAGTTTCTCAGTAGCTCTGTGCTCCGTCCTGTGCCTGTCCCTGGCTTTTGGAGGTTGATGGTGTGAGTGTGTGTGTATGTATGCAATGCATTAATGTTTGTTAACTTTGTTTTATTATTTATGAATATATTAGTTGATCGAAATGGCAGTCGTTATTGCCTGTTTTTAGCTTGTGATGGTTGGGGGGATATTGGGGGGAGACGGAGTACAATCACAATGTAAGACAACTGAAGCTGTATTGCGCAGCGTAGCTAAGCTCACAATTGGAAAGACCTGGCTTAATCATCCTACCAGTTTGCTGTGCTGCTCTCTAGTAATTATTTGCATGCAGCAGCAGCACAGAAAGAATAGATTCCGGTCATGCCACAATGTGGTGGAAATAAAGGATGGGATTTGGGATGGGCCGAGCTGCTCCAGGCCAGGGGCATTGCAATAAGTGCAAGGAGCAGCAGCGTGCACATGATTCCACAAGTCATCCACTCCTCTGGCTGGGTTTGAAGAATCCTATCCCACTCAGAGAATGATTTGTTTTATTGTTTGTTTTTTTGGGGGCTTCAAAACAATAATCGAGTGTGTAGATTTTGGATTCTGCTTCTGGTCAGAAACTGCAACAGAGCACAGTGCAGTAATAATCTTGCTATTTGTCTTGCTGATGAGTTGAATGGAGTGTATTGTATTCTTGTACACACCAACTCTTAGTGATGCTGCTGTTGTCAGTTTTTTTTATTTAAAACCCTGTCTCTGTCTGTCTTCTGGACTGGAGGACTCTGGCTGTCTGTCTGACTCTGTCTCTCTCTCTCTCTCTACTGCTAGTGTGGTGGAGAGTGGATCAGTGCAGTGGAGTGGACAGTGGATGGACTAGTAATTAATACTAACTGCTTCCCATCCTGACTACTCTGTGTGTGTGTGTGTGTGTGTGTGTGTGTGTGTGTGTGTACAGTGACATATGTACTGACTGATTTACCTGGGCTAGGCTGGTTTGTGATCTTTCTGCATCAACTGCACTTCTCAGCTATAAGAAATTAATAGTTATTATTTCTCAAAGTGTTGTGAATTATTTCTAATCTATAAATTGTGTGACTGTGAGTGTTGCTTGCTAATCTGATGCTGTCAACTCAACCTCTGTAATTAAGTAAATATAGAAAACTGTTCATTTTATTGCAGCACAGAGTGTATGGTGCATCTTTCTCCATGCATGCATCCATTTCATGTGGCGTGACTGATGAGCTGTATCGCACTTTCTTCTGCAAGCAAGCCTCTGGAGGGACTGATGATCGGGCTGCAGCTGTAATCTGTGACAAGTCCAACCAAGTGAACCACGTCGTCGTCCACACGATTGTCTTCTCTTGAGACTACTGGGGTCAACGTCAACCATCAGGGTGGTTATCCCCAAGTTCCTCTTCTTCATTTCCTCCAAGCAGTGCCGCCTGCTGCGTGTGGTGTCTTGTGTCTGCACTGTGCAGTGGCGCCATGTACATCCACCATTTCAGTAAGGGTTCTTCACTCTGCATGAAGTAGACTCACCCAACAGTAGTAGAAATAAACGTAGTAGTACAGTACTGAGAAAATAATGGCAAGTGGAGGTGGAAGAAAAAGAAAGGCAGTTGATAAGAAGAATGACAGCGGTAGTAACAGCATTATTAAATTCTGTACAAAGAAATCTGGTGAGAGTAATTAAAATCTCTTCACAATATTTTAACCTAATTTACAGTTATTTTGTGGGGGGCGATGGGTCACCATCACTCAGGTGCAGCAGGGGGGAGGAGAGGAGTACTAGTCTGGGTGTGATCGAATGAACATGCCAGAGAGGAAGCAGGAAGGGTACAGTTATAGTATATAATGTACTACTAAGCAGTAGAAGACGTACGTATAAATAATTGAAGTAAGGAAAGAGACAGTAGTACAGTTAGTACAGGGCAGGCCAAGTGATTTATTATAAGTACATATGACATGAAAAGTGAAATAATGTGTGATGTTGAAATTTGAAAGTTGACTCAAAGTAGTTAATTGTTATGGAAATGGGTGTAAAGAATGCTGATGTCACGTCAGTTAGCCTGACTGGCTGAGACGAGAAGCTGCTTTCATCTGTGTTTACCCATTCCCATCCAACTATGACCTAGCTGAAGTAATGTTTAAAAAATGCAATAAATTTACAAAAGGACCCATTTCAATAATTGCAATGAGGACTAGGTCCAGGCCAGGGGGTGCGTTATGGTGGGCTTAGGCAGGCTACCTGCCATTCTTGTGTGGTTTAACTTAAGCAGTGCAGTATGCCTCGTGCTTCTTCAAAGTTCAACCCGCATGAGGAGGGCTGTTATCCCACTATAACACGTCACACACACACACCCTAGCCTGTAATGCCTTACTGCTTAAATAAGAAAAATAAGACAGAAGTCAATGACAGTATCGCTATTTATATTATGTTATTTTATTATTACCTGTCATTAATCTTTCTTTCTTTTTCTCTCTCTTATTTGTGTATTTTTCACAGCAGGTGAACTGCTGCCAGCATTGCCACTTGACGATGACAGTGGTGAGACCACCGGGATCAAATGCAATCCACAGGATCAAGAAGATGCCGAAGAACTCTAGGGACGACCTGATGACATTGTTGTATGCGACTCAACGGTGAAGTGGAAGGGACCATCAGCGGCAACAGCTGCACAGAAGAAGAACCTGAGGCATTGGGGACTGTTTCACCGACCAAAAATGCAACGGCTGCAAAGCCATCAAGTACCCTTTCTAACATTTCTAGACTTAAACATTTCCAAGAGAAATGGAAAGCTGAATTTCTATGGTTACGGACAAAAACAAATGCTAAAAATGAGTTGTTTTTACATTGCCAGGTGTGCATAGATGCAGGAACAAGTAGACACAATGCTTTTGTAAAAGGATCAAAAAATTATCAGCGGTCTGCCTTGGTGCGTCATATGGAATCTGATGATCATAAAATAGCTAAGCAGACAGTGGCTGGTAGGAGACATTTAACATCCACAATAAATGTTAATGATAGGAAAAGTGCAGATGTCTTAGGCACTGTACACCAGTACAGCCTTATTTATGGCTCAACACACAATAGCAGATAGAAAGTTCTGTGACTTGATAGACCTACAGATTTCTAATGGGGCTACGGTTTTGAAAATCAGGCACCTATAGACACCATCAGGCCGCTGCAGATTTTCAAAAAGCAATTGCTGAGGTTTGTAAATCTGATATACAGGCAGCAATTAATGCCAGTGAATTCGCAGGCATAATGGTTGATCAAAGCACAGACGTGGTGGTAAACAAGAAACTTGTAATATACTGCAAAACACTTCACAAGGAACACGTTAATGTTACATTTTGTGCAAATGTGATTGTGAGAGATGGCAGAGCAGAAACTCTATAATGCTATTTTAGATTTTCTTAAGTTAGTGGATTGTTCGATTTCTAAAGTGACAGGTTTTGGAACCGACGGTGCCAACGTCATGGTTGGTAGGTTAAATGGTGTTGGTGTGCAGCTGGAAAGGGACAACCCAAAGCTGGTACATGTGTGGTGTGCGCGCATAGCAGCACTGGTGTCCTCATGGGCTGCCAAAACATCAAAGAACTCTCAGCTTACCAGGATACACTGGTAGCTGTTTATAATTTCTATCACGATAGTCCTGTCCGTTACATCAAAGTACGGGAACTGCAACAGGTCATGACTGGCCATGTTAAACGTTTCAAAAGACCAAACAGTGTGCGGTGGCTAAGCTTAAACGATGCTGTTTCTCTCTGCTCATCATGGCCATCTGTTGTTATGGACCTTGAAAATGAGGTTGCTAGTGGCAACAAGGACACACAAATGAAGGCAAAGGGTTTGCTCACAAAAGTGTGGAATGTAAAGTTCATTGGGTATAGTCTACTTATGAAAGAAATTCTTGCACTCCTGACAAGATTGTCCCTAATTTTCCAGAAAGATAACATTGATATCGGGCAAATGGTGGCCATGGTGAATGCAACAAAACAACAGCTTCAGGACATGAGAGAAGTAGAATATTTGCCACTGTGTCAAGAAATGATTGCTCAGTTACAAGATAATGACAACCAGTACAAGGGAGTGACATGTACTGTAAACAAGAGGGTTTGAGGATGATCCTTTCTGTCAAGAACAAATTCATTGACAGATTATTAACAGAACTAGACAAGAGGTTCACTGAAAGTGACATGCAGGTTTTGATTGATCTAAACACTGTACTAAATCCTAAATTGTTGCCAGCAACTGTTCAGGGCTTGTGTGATTATGGACTCTAAGCTTTAAACCGGCAGATTGACTTTTATGGTGTTACCACAGAACATTCACCATTGTTAACAGACGGACAGGAAGCTAGGGAAAGTTTCACCCAGTTCAAATATTTACTTAGTAACTGCAAAGACAGTACATTGCATGCATTCTGTGAAAACCTAATTTCCAACCATAATGAAACGTTTCCTCACTTTGCTACATTGGCAAAAATTCTACTCTCCATACCACTGACTAGTGTGCCCTGTGAAAGAGGGTTTTCTTCACAGAATCTAGTACACAACATTCGGACGAATAAACTAACACAACAGGCTGTTGAAAGCAAACTTCTTATTCGTCACGTGTCTAAAAAAGGATTTCAAGAAAGAATCCGCGACGGTGATACAGAGAGCTAGGAACGTTTTCTTGAGCAATGCTCGCACAAAAATAAGCAGAACAATTTCAGGAAATGATAGTAATTCAAATTACTACGACTGCCACCCTCTCAGTTAGGAGCTGTTTCTTTGTTGTTTTTGGCAGCCCATGACAGCCAAGAGCGGTACCTGATGGTGATCTGAGAGCACAGGTGCCTGATTCTTCAAAACCATAGCCCAGAACCATATGCCACCACGACGTGATGGTGAGCTGATTTGGGAAAAGGAACAATTTTGTTTGCCTACCCGTCCACTCTATGAAGTTTTAGAAGGGCCTGCAATCATACCTGGCTTCTCCATAGCCACTGCCACTTGATCCTTTGACAGTTTCCTAGTTCCTCTGCTGTGCCCTACGCATCGAGGTTTTGTGGCGTCTCTGCAGGGCCAGTGCAGGCAGGAAGAGTGATGGGTGGCCACCTGGCTGCTCTCCTCAACACGTGCATGTGGAAATGTTACAAAGAAAACCTTGTAGCGTGGAGGACAGGGCCACAGCAGACGAACTAGGAAGCTGGAAGGGATCGACCGGCATGGCTAGTTGGGGGACCACCACCAAGGCATGATGCAGTCACTTCTAAACTTTCATATCCCCTTACTTTACACATTACCTACTTACCTGTATACTTCTTAGAGTCAGTCAGTTTTACTGTCTCTCTCAGCTGGGAGCTGGTTCTTTGTTGTTTTTGGCAGCCCATGAGAGCCAACAGCAGTACCTGATGGTGATCTGAGAGCACAGATGCCTGATTCTTCAAAACCATAGCCCAGAACCATATGCCACCACGACGTGATGGTGAGCTGATTTGGGAAAAGGAACAATTTTTGGTTTGCCTACCCGTCCCACCCATCTATGAAGTTTTAGAAGGGCCTGCAATTGTACCTGGCTTCTCCATAGCCACTACCACTTGATCCTTTGACAGTTTCCTAGTTCCTCTGCTATGGCCCTGCGCATCGAGGTTTTGTGAAGTCTCTGCAGGACGGGTACGGGCAGGAAGAGTGATGGGTGGCCACCTGGCTGCTCTCCTCAACCGTGCATGTGGAAATGTTACAAAGAAAACCTTGTAGCGTGGGGGACAGGGCCGCAGCAGACGAACTAGGAAGCTGGAAGGGATCGACCGGCATGGCTAGTTGGGGGGGGGGACCACCACTAAGGCATGATGCAATCACTTCTAAAACTTTATAGACTGTAATAAAATGTACATTCTCAACTAAACAAGCTTCAAGTTCAAACTGGCATAAGGTATTGGGCTTATTACTGGCAAAATGCAAGCAAGCCCACAAATTAAATGCCTGAAATATATGCAAGATGATTTACAACTACAAATACACGTGTTGTTTGGTTGTTGCACTGACTGTAGACTTACAGGTTACAGCAAGCACCACAAAGCACATCCATATTTGTATTACAGATTAATGATGAGATTGACTGGTGATGAGGTGGGTGGGTGGTGGTCTCATCTCTCATGAGTCATGACTGTGATGAGTGATGAAATGAGTTGTTGATACATCTGTATATCTAACTGTATACTATATAATAATTTATGTTATGCACTATGCAGTTGCACGCATCGATCAGATCGGATGGATGGCATCAATGCCATTTCTGCTAGCTCTTTTCTTTTTATGACTTGTTGTCACATTAAACAACTTAATATTGATAAGTAACCCTACATGGATAAACACCATTACCATTAACTTATCTATTGAAGTACCAAGTACATATTAAAATGGTTGTCTGTCTGTATTATGAATGTTACTGTTCACTGTACTACTTGTACTTATGTACTACTCTGTTTTGTTACCAAGAGTCAAGAGAACAACTGAGAGTATGAGACACAGCAGATTTGCTACTGCTTGCTTGCTACAGTGGTGCTGGTAATATGGTACTAGAGTTTTAGGGTTATAGTAAGTAGAAGTAATATTATTATTGATATTACTGTACTGGTAACACAAACCCAACCAGCCCATGAGCCAGTAAGTACCATAACACATCACTTTTTTATTTGGATCTTCTGGAACACAGCTGCTGTTACATTACAGATGTTGTAATAATGGGTTTGGTAAGGCTTAGTATCATTTACAATCTGTATGACTCTTGGATGTAGTGTTGTATTGTATATCATTATATCCTGCTGCATTCTACTATCTTATCTGTAAAAAAAAAAAAAAATGACAATGAGAATTGAGAACAGAACAGATCATTAAACATATCAGCAGAAGATACCATACCAACCAATTACATATATTATGTCTTTTTTTATATAACAACAGCAAAGTATAAAAATATTACTTAAGTTCGAAGAAAAATATGGTGTTCTGCTAATGTTGAGAACTTGAGACACTGTTTGCAGCTCTGCAGTATACCAATTTAAAAAAATGTGTACCTCCATGATTTTCTGCAAGGGGTGCAATGTACCCTCAAAACACGGTTTGTACCCCTGAAAAATTTTGAGGAAGGTACGCCGTAGCCCCTGTTGCGTGCTGCCAGTGGGAACACTGATACTAATATACTAAAAGCCAGCAGAATAGGCCAGACGGTCTTTCGTGTCTGCTTGGTATCCAGCCCTTAGCGGGCGCTTTCCTCCCCCCCCTTGTCCCTGTGAGGGTCAATCTTGGCTTCAGTACCTCCATGCATCTGTCTCACCCCCCTCTTGAAGCCCTCCAAAGTGTATTGCTCGTCTAGGCTCCCGGGCAATGCATTCCATGGCTCTACCACTCTCTCTGTGAAATAATGCCTTCTACGTTCTATATACTGATGGTAAAATCTTTGCTAAACTCTTAGCTATTCGTCTCAAACCTCTAATCCCTTATATAGTTCACCGATCCCAGGTGGGGTTTGTTAAGGCGAGATATGGTACTGACCATCTTCATTCTTTGTTAAATATCATGCATAAAGATAAATCTCTTACATCTCCTGCAGCTGCTTTAGCAGTTGATTTTGAAAAAGCTTTTTATTCTTTAAACTGGAACTATCTCTACCTGGTGTTTTCCCACCTGGGTATCAGTGACTCCTTTCGCTCCTTGGTCAGTCTTCTTTATACATCACCCTCAGCCAAAGTATTAACCAATGTTATCCTTTCTCAACCTTTTTACCTTGTTACAGGAACTAGACCAGTAGACAAGATTGTCCTCTGTCCCCATTTCTTTTTATTTTAGCCCTCGAACCTTTAACTGCTGCACTCTGTCAATCTACTACGATTAAAGGCATTTCTATAGGCAATATGCAATATATCTCATTGTCTTACGCTGATGACCTTTTAATTCTATTACAAGATTTAGAATCTGCAGCTGAACATTTAAGCTCATTATTGCATACATTTAATACTCTATCTGGTCTAACAGTGAACTATAACAAATCTAAGACACTTCCCTTGAATCAATTTTGTAAATCTCATATGAACAACCCTCTCAGATTTCACTGGTCTCCTCAAGGCATTTCCTATTTAGGCATTAAGATTTTACCCAATTTGGACAAGATTTGGGAAGCTAATCGCCATCCTTTATTAAATAATATTAACACAACTGTGAAGTGCTGGAAAACCCTTAATTTATCTTTTGTAGGCAAGACAGCCGCCATAAAAATATCTGTTACACCCAAAATGTTATATTTGTTTTCCAATATTCCGCTTCTATTGCTCTACCATTTCTTGCTGAAGACTGATAAAATGATAGGGGACTTTTTATGGGAGGGACATATTCCAAGGCTAAGCTGAAATAAATTACGGGCTCACTAGTCTAGAGGTGCCCTAGGACTTCCTTGTTTCTTAGCGTATTTATGGGCTTTTCCTGCTTCACAGACTGTTAAATGGTTTATTAAACCCAACTCTGAAACTCCTCTATGGGCAACCGTGGAAGCACCTCTAACTCCAGGAGGTATTCCTGTTAACTTTTTATTTAAATTCCATATCCAAAAATTTAAAAAGACACCCTACTACTTCAACTTCGGTACAGTACTGTCTTAAACCACATAAATGGCTAAAAACAAATCCATTACCTATCTTATTATATACTCCCATATGGGGCAATCTTGATGTTACCCTGGAAGGTCAGACATTATTTTACAACCCCTGTAAACATAAAGGTATCTTTTACCTAGGTGATATGGTGAATATTGGTTCTTCTACATCACAGCTTTTTTCATGCCTACAAGCCAAATGGCACATACCGAAATGGGATTTTTGGAAATTTTTACAAGTGTGTACTGCAATTTCACATTTACTATTAAAAATTAATACACAATCCTTTTCTTCTGACTATATTACCTCATGGATTAACAATACATCCGGTTTGGTCAGTAGAATTTATAAGCTTATTAGAGACACCTTGCCGGATCAATCACTCTTGGCCAGGGCTAAATGGAATTCGGTTTTGCACTCTAATATAACTGATGTACAATGGAGGCGCTGCTGGGACCTTTGCCACAACTCATTTAAGGATACTCGTAACATGCTTATACAATATAAAATTCTGCACTGGTAGTACAGAACCCCATCAGTCCTTTATCGTTTTGGCTTGCTACCAAATGATCATTGCTGGTGCTGTAATTGTTCATATGGAGATTTACTACATATTTTATGGTCATGCAACCAGTACTGGTTCTGTGGCAGGGGTCGATCTTAACATTGTTTTACTTGCCCAAACACTAGTGCAAATTGACCAGGGCTAGTGCAGCTAACTCTCTACTTGCCCGTCTTGACTAGTGCAGATTTTCATGGCTGTTAATGAAATTAAAAAAGTCTCTACTTTAGCATTCTCTAATCCTCATGCTAATCTCTCTCAATGTTCCAGATGGCCAGGTATGATTAACAGCTTATTAAGAGCTGTAATTATCTGGCAGTTCAAGAGAGGGATCCCACAAAAGACTCAATGTGAGTCATTATAACTCCACTGCTCAGACTTTCAGCTAGTGTCCAGGGTGTGATCAAGGGTAGAGTGCTGTTAAGTCGCTAGGTTCCAGTTTTCTGAATGTGTCTATGTCTAACAATTTGTCCAATATTAAGACCAGTGCCCCTCATTTCTCTATATTTTGAGTGTTTGTATCCAACATTTCAGTGACAAAATGCAAAGAGGTATACAGGATCGGCTCGGCAGGTGGTGGGTTTTACTCCTGCCTCAACATAACTTCCCTCTCCCCCTCCAAATCTCTTAACTCTGTTCTTTTCCTGGACACCACTGCAGACCAGACTCTGAAGTGACCATCCATAGATCCATAGCTGCCATTACTGGCAAGTGTAGGGGGTCCCCAGCTCTTCTAAAACGGATAATGCCAGCCATCACCATCCATACAATTCCACCCGTATCCCACTCAGCATGTGCTTTCAGCCTAAAAACAAAGCTTTGGATCATGTATGGTACAAAAATAAACCTTAATAAAATACATAATTTTAAACCTTGAAATAGGCATTCCTGGGGTGCATAGGTCATCCTATACAGAAAAAGAGATGGTATAGTGTTATGACTGTATACTGTTTCCCCAGGGCTGATGAAAAGACAATGTTAAAGAAAAATCTGTTATTGTTGGGGCACAGCATATTAAAATCAATGCTTTTGCAAATAAAAATGTCATAGTTTTCTATTTCCCAAGCCCCTTAGGGTTGTCTAGCCCCACCCCAAAGAAACCTTAGATGTGCTCCTGGCTCACTTGAGACTGTACAAAAACTTCCAGAAGTGCAGGTCTCCAATTGACTACAGGGTGGAGGCTGAGTGTGTCTTTCTCTGCCTGACTCTGTTCATTGCCCTGTGGGTGGTGGTGATAGTGTGGTGAGGTGCATGATGATGTCAGCTATAGTACGCACAGAGCTAGGACTGCTTGAACATTTGCTGTTGTGATGTCCTCTCTCTGTTTGGTGTGTGTGTGTGGGGGGCGGGCAGAAAGAGGAAGAGAGGAGGTCATGGTACAAAACAATGGGGTGGGTGGGGCTCACTGTCTGTGATGGCACTGTAGTCTTTTTTTCTGCTGTGGAGCTGGAAGCAATGTGGGAGCAGGATAAACGTGCAATAATCAAAGTATTTCTTGGCTTTGCTTGCATTGTTTCCCTTATAAGTGATCAAAATTTACCGTTTTAATTAAGGGCTAGTGCAACTTTGAATCAACTTGCCCTGCTGGCTAATGCAAAAAAGGTTAAGATTGACCCCTGCTCTGTGGCAAAGGGTTTGCCACTTCGCTTCAAATATTGTTGGCAGCAACATCCCCCTTGACCCTAAGTATATTCTGTTGGGAGCCATGGACCAAAATATTAATGTATCTAGAGACCAACACAGATGGCTTAGCTTGTCTTTTATGTAAGTTACTAACATACTAAAATGCCAGCAGAATAGGTCTAACGGTCTTTCGTGTCTGCTCGTTTGGTCAGCCCCCACCCTGGGAGCTGACCTTGCTGCCCCCCTCTTCCTCTCTGGCTTCTCCCTTCCCAGTCCCGGATATTCTCGCCACACTGGTTTTTGCTTCCAGAACCCTTTCCCTGTACCTGTCCCAACCCTTCCTGAACCCCTCCACCGTTTCTGCCTCCACCAGCCCCTGGGCAGCATTTCCATGGCTCCACCACCTCTCAGTGAAGTAGCACATCCTCCTTTCTCCCTGAATCCCCCTCCCAGCTTCCACCCATGCCCTCTAGTTGCCCCCCACTTCCTTCGGAGCACCCTGACTGCTCCTCCCCTATTTACCCCCTTCAAGTACCTGAAGGCCTCCATCATGTCCCTCCAGTCCCTTCTCTCCTCCAATGTGTACATATTTAGCTCTTCAAGCCTCGCCCCATAGGTCCTATCCCCCAAGCACCAAACCATTTTGGTTGCCCTCCTCTGGACCCTCTCCAGGAGTTCAACGTCCTTCTTTAAATGTGGCCTCTAAAACTGCACGCAGTACTCGAGGTGCAGCCTCACCAAGCAGTTATACAGTGGGAGTATCACTTCATTCCTTCTGGAGGTGAGCCCCCTAGAGATGTATCCAAGCATCCTGTTGGCCTTTGCTGCCGCCCTCCTACAAGTCTCCAAGTTGTTCATCCTGACATCCACCACCACCCCCAGGTCCCTCTCAACCATTGAGACTTGTAGCATCCCCGGGTGTACACTTGGCCCGGGTTTCTGGCTCCCAGGTGCAGTACCTTGCATTTCCCTGCACTGAACCTCAGCTTCCACTTTCTAGACCGGCTTTCCAGAGCCTCCAGATCGCCCTGTAGAGCCACCCTCCCCTCCTCCCTGTCCACCACCACCACCCCCGGTTTTGAGTCATCCGCAGAGAGACTCATCTCACTCCTGATACCTTCCTTATGTCAGAGACGTAGGCGTTGAACAGGAGGGGCCCAAGGACCGATCCCTGAGGGACTCCACTAATGACCCTCCTTGGGGATGAGACTATTCCGCCAACCACGACCCTCTGGATCCGGTTCTGGAGCCAATTTCCTATCCATCTGATCATCTGGTTCCCCACCCCCATTTCTTCCGTTCCCCACCCCCATTTCTTCCAGATTATCCAACAGGCCCCCGCGAGGAACAGAGTCAAACACCTTGCTGAAGTCAAGAAAGCGGACGTCCACTGGTCTACCCAGGTCCAAAGCACTCGTCACCCAGTCATAGAACTCCACAAGATTTGTCTGACATGATTTACCCAGGATGAATCCATGCTGTCTATCATCCAGGCACCCGAACTTTTCCAGGCCCCCCCAGTCTCTCCTTGACAATGCCTTCCATCACCTTGCCCACCACCGATGTCAGGCTGACGGGCCTGTAGTTCCCTGCCACCTCCCTTGACCCCCCTTGTGGACAGGCACTATATGCGCCACCTTCCTGTCCTGAGGCACCTACCCTGTCCTCAGAGAGATGCTGAAGAGCTCCGCCAGGCGTTTCGCCAGGACATCCACCCGTTCCTTCAGCACTCTAGGATGTAATTTATCCAGCCCTGGTGCTTTCTCCATCTTAAGTGACCTGAGGGCTTCCCTCACTCTCTCTGCTGTGATTTCCACCTCCGCTACCTCATCCCCTGCTTTGCCTTCCCCACCTGCCAGTGATGCCCCCGAGACCCGCCGCGATCGGTAAGGGTCCCTCCTCAGTTTCACCATCTCCTCCCATGTATGACGATCCCACCCATTTTCCTTGGTGAAAACTGAGGCAAAGTACTCATTTAGTACCTCAGCCTGCTCCCCCGGGTCTTGTGCCCATCCCTCCCCTGTTTTAATCCTGCTAATCTGCCCCTGCACCCTTCGTTTTTTCCCCATGTATCTATAGAACCCCTTGTTCCCTCTCCTAATTTCCCTGGCCAGGTTCTGCTCCTTTCTTGCCTTAGCCGCCCTCACCACCACAGTGGCCCTTCTGGCCATCAGCTCGTACTCCTCTCGGTCCCTTTCACTCCTTGAGCACCTGTATTGCCTATAGGCCGCCTTCTTTCCCCTCACCACCTCCTGAACCTCCCTGGTCCACCAGCAGGGTTTTCGGGCCCTATAGTATTTTCATCTTACTCTTGTGCAGGTGCTGGTAGCATCCTGCACCCCCCTCCTGATGATTTCCCACCTACTGTCAGCGTCCAAGTCATGCTCAATCCCATCCAAGTGCTCCTTAAGGATCCTTCCCACTTCCTTGAAATCTGCCCACCTGAAGTCAGTTATCTCTGGCTTTGTGCAGCCTTCTACTCCTCCTAGGTTCAGGCAGAACCAGACCGTGGCATGGTCACTCCATGTCAACGGGTCCCTTACCTCCAGGCCCCCAATCTGGTCACTGTCTGCCAGGACCACATCCAGTATCCACTCCTCCCTGGTCGGTTCCCCCACCTGCTGAGTTAGGAATGCGTCCTGAAAGACATCCAACAACCTCTGTTCCCTGGCCACCGAGGATGTCATAGTCTCCCAGTCTGTTCCTGGCATGTTTAAGTCCCCCAACACCACCACCCTTCCCCTTCCCAATCTGCAGTGTCTCCCAATATCTGCCACTAGACTCTCCTCCAGCTCCTCTGCCAGCGCAGGGGGTCTATACACCACTCCTATTTTTACTCTCTTGCCCCCCCCCCCCGTTATCAAGGTGACCCAAATCGCCTCCACAGTTCCCTCTCCCTCCTCCACCTCCTATCACAATGCAGTTTTTGACCTATTATTGCTACCCCTCCTCCCCTTCCCTCCCCCCTGTCCTTCCTGAACATGGTGCAACCCTCCAGGTTCAGGTCCCAGTCGTGCCCTGCGGTGGCTCAGGTCTCAGAGACCGCTGCCACATCCACCTCTCCCTCAGTTAGCATCGCCTGGAGCTCAGGCATTTTACTGCCCAAGCTCCTAGCCTTTAGCAGGACCACCCTCCACCCTTTGCCTATACTTCCATTTCCTCTGCTCGTGTTCCTGTGGGGATTCTGTCTTCCCCTGGTCTGCACCTTACCAGTCAGCCTTTTCCTGCATTTCTCCAGCTCCCTGGGGGGGGGGTGGGGGGTTGAGATAGAGTCCCTCCTTTATCGGACCCCCCTCAACAGCCTTTTCTCCCAAGTTAAATGTTTACTTTTAATGCACTGGAAATCTGTTGTGATACCCTCTTTTACTGACATCCTTACTAATCGGACTCATATATCCTACCTGGCTATTGACCATTTGAATGAGTTCAGAATGTGTTGGCAGGATTATTTTGATTTTTACATTTCACTTGAGTAGCGATATCTATGAGCTCTTTACTGTTATATTTATTTCTCAGATTATAACATAACATTATGTGTAATAGCAACAGTATCTCAACTTTCTTTTTTGCTGCTTTGAATAAGACGTTATAATGTAGCAGCATACTTTGTGTCTGTATAACAATACATTAACCTTGCTATTATGGTTTGCTATAGTATCTTCCATAATATAATGTTGGAAATTCTTATTAATGCTCTCTGTAATATCGTTTGTATATCTGAATAAGTTTTAATAAAAAGATTACCTACAAAATAATGACAATATTTTTAAAAAATACATTTAAATGTCTAAAAAAAAAAAAAAAGCCAATTTCATAATCACAATAAAACACTCCAGGGGGTGTATTATGGTGGGCTAGCAGCCCTTCTCAGGTGGTGGAAGCACTTGGCTTTGCCTCGTGCTTCAACCCATCCAAGGCAGGCCATTATCCCACCACAACCCCCCCTGCCGACCTGGGATCGTAAACAAACTCTGGGCGTTTAAGGGGTGGCCGGGGGAGAAGAATCAGTCCTCCTCGGGGGGGGGGGAGTTGCAGAGCCTGGTGACTGCCTGGCCCCTACCGGAAGTTGTGGGAAAGGCACCTGGGATTGCCAACAGAGCAAGGAAGGAGCGTGGCAGATGCTGACGTGTGGTGCACAGGTGCGTGCAATACATGTCATCACATTACTGCATGTCATGCCTCTCAGGGGTGAAGAAAATGGAAACACTACTGGCGGCAGGATAGCACCAGGCCACTTGCAGGCCTTGCATCTGATTACCTGGGCCCGACACTAGAGAACCGGATTGTGTTCCCGACAGAGATTGGGAAACCCTGTCCACCCTGCACCCAGAGGGAAGACAGGCTGGCAAGGTAAATCCCAGTGGACGTTGGGGTGTCAGAGCTTTGGTGTCTGGCAGATGGGAGCCACCAGTACAAGGGAAAAAAAGATTAACAAAAAAAAAAGGGCATTTCAATGTTCCTGGGAATTGTGAGGCAAGAGACACAGCAGAGTGCGTTACGCACTGGAAGTGCACAAAATGCTTTACTGAAAACTCTGGCGTGCATTACTGCGCTTAAATAAAGGCTCACTGTATAAACAGTTTTTTGCAGTTTAAAAGCCACATCCAACACTGGATTGTTCAGTAAAGCTTTTCAATGCATGGTCATGGGACATGTTTTGACCAATCATACTAAAGGCTTTCTCAATGTCATTTTACAGACAACACCCATCTCTCAGAGGCATATTTAACTTCCATGAGAGTGTGACTCAGTCCTCATCACATAGGTATCATTTATTGTTTGACTTAGAATATATATATATTTTAGAAAATAAAGTCAAAGATAATCAGAAATCTAAAATATCAGCCAGTCCGGGGGCACTAAGGGTTGAGGCACTGGACACCACACCACACTGGCGACCCATGTTCAGAAATAAGCATGGTTTGCCAGGGGTCAGCTGGAGGTGGGTGGGGATCAAGCATCCGAAAGACTGTTCTCTTCTGGGAAGGAAGGACTGCTAGCTCCGACGAATGACTTCCACCAGGTGGAGGCCTTGAGGCAGTGCGGGACGGGGGTGGCAGAGGTGGGTGGTGCTGCGAGACTCTGCAGCACGCTCATGCTCCACATGCATGCTGATGAGCATGCCCCAGCGGGGGCGGGGCGCATGAAGCCCTGCCTGCTGATCCCTCACCTGTAACAATGCTATGACCTGGGAAGCCGATACTGGATCAGTATTTACTTTTTTGTTTGGGGAGACAGCCTTCTGACCTGGCCATGGCGGGTATCTGTGGGGGGGTTTCGGACCTGCTAGGCAAGTCCTGGGAAGATGTAGGACAGTGTGGGTAGGTGGGGCAGGGCTGAAAGGAGCACCAGCCTGTCCCGGCCAAGGAAAAGAAAATGTATATGGGAAACAAAAACCCTAAAATACTTGGGTTAGGACCTCGTACATAGCCACAAAATACTAGTCAAAACAACCACGTAGCACCAGTCTGTTATTCTGCATCCAGCACAGTGGAGTCGTAAACCTTTACCTGCCTGGTCGTCAAGTGAAGTGTGACTGTGGAAGTAAACGGGCAGGGGAAGGCATGATAATGAGTCACTGAATCATGTTCAGTCACTCACTGGCCCTTGCATCCCTCTCCCAATCCTAAGCCACAGCATCCCCTGCCCTGCAGAATGTTTACCAGCAGTTCTACAAAGGGGTGCAGGCTTGTGAACAGGAATCAAAGTTGGAATAGCAGAAGGAGTCTGGCACTGCTGATCATCATATTTGACGGACAGGCGGGGGAGAGGAGAACCACGGAACACCAGTGAAATGATAATGTTATTAGATTACTGGGGAGACCTCTGGAATATCACATGCAAGGAGGACCAGGACACTGGTGCCCAAAAGGGAGCGAAAAGGTAAGGTGGTGGGAGTGGGGGCTCAGTGATGGTAGGGTCATGTTGCCAGGGTCCTCTACAGGATAAACAGTAATGCAAGTGATGCTCTGCTATGCACAGAGCTGGACAGCGGCTGCAGAACAGTATACTAGTGGGCATCAATTTTTGCAAATATATATGGGTTTAAGTTGTTGCATTTCTTTTTGACTGAAAGCATGAACTACAAATAAAAACATTGTTGTAAGGGTTGCAGCTAGTCGTCAACATGAAATCTATCTAGTGGCTAACACGCCCAAGAGACTAATATTGTGCCTTTGGTTGAAGCCATGCCCACCTGCCTACAAAGAATGGCTATCGGACAAACTGGAGTGTCTCCGACTGGAAATGCTAGTCCATGGTCTGAGGCACACCCAACAGGCTCATGTAAAGAAATTTCACCAACCTGATGTTCTGATCACTATCACAGATGAATAACACACTGTGAGCCTGAAGTTTAGAAATCCTTAGGGCTGACGTAATAGTAACTGGAAAAAGCGTCTTCCAAGAAAGGAAGCACGGTTCACAAGTTGCTGCAGGCTCAAAGGGAGCCAAAGAGAATTTCTCAAGGTCCCATGGCAGAACCAGTTTACAGACTGGGGGGACAAATGTGCAAAATACCCATTAAGAAGGTACAGAACACTTCCTGTTGTGCCACCATGCATCCAGCAACAGGGGCACGGAGAGCTGAAACAGCAGCCAAGTGCACCTTAACAGAAGAGTACTGCAGACCAGAGCCTGGTAGGAGACAGGAGGCAAGCAAGTGCAGTATTAATAGAGCACGGAAAGGATCCTCAGAGCGGGAAGTGCACTAAAGAGTGAAACACTTCCACTTCAGTGAATATGTATGTCCAGTAGAAGGCTTTCTAGTCGCCAGCTAGACATTAGCCAGCTGGGGAGAATAATGATAATAATCTTTATTTGATTTAGCGCCTTTCGAAATTGCAAAGGCGCTTTACAAAAAATGACTAAAAACAATAACCTAAAACGACAATGTAAGAGATAATCTATACAATCTGAGAAACCCCCAAAACATGCAATGGCTATGTCATCAGAAGCCAAGTGTGCAGGTGGAGGGACCTGAGGTCTGGGTGGACCAAGAACCCACTGTCCTGGGACAGTAGACCCCAACAAAGGGGCAACTGAACTGGAGGTTCCACTGTCAGCTGAAGCAAAAGTGGAAACCATATCTGGAGAGGCCAGAGGTGGGCAATCAGTGTCATGGTGGCCCTCTCTGCTTGCAATTTCAAAAGGACCTGCTGAGGCAGGCCCGTCAGTGCAGTAGTAGCGCTACTGCTCACAATGCCAGCGACCAGAGTTCAGGAATGGGCTCTGGTTGTCGGATGGCCGGCCAGAGGGAGGAGGAGGCCTGAGCATCCCAAGAACCCCGCTCCTCTGGGGGTGGGGGGTCATGGCTTAGTGCATGGCCAGCTTCTAGCGGTGGCTGAAGGATCGGCATGCCCATGCCGCATGTAAGGTGTAAGCATGACGGATGCTGGGGTTTCAGCCGCGCACGCGCATCGTGTCTCCGGGGTGCGATAAAGAAAACACCTGGCTTCACATGACACCGCTAAGAAGGTTGGAATATTGGCCTTCACCCGACAGTCTGAGGATGGACCCGACGAGGACAAGAGGTACGGCCATGGGGGGCTCCAAGCTGTGGGGACCTGGGGGGGTAAACCAAGGCTCCATGGACCATAGGGCTCAGTGGGTTAGGTTGGGTAACACTGCTGAGGCAGAGAGGGGAGAGAAAGAAAAAAAAAAAAAAGGACCCTCTGAATGAGAGGGATCAGAGGGAACATGTAAAGAAACCTCCAGGAGAGGGACAATGCATCTTGCCAAAAAACTCCAGGCCCTGAAGTCAGCGAGCAGAAATGTGGCAGTTTTGCATTGTGTGGGGGCGCAAAAGGGTCCAACTCTGGATGACCCCATCTTGCAAAGAGGTCATTTACCACAGAAGTCAGCAGATCCCACTCATGTACTCCAGACTGGGACTGAGAGAGTGCCCACTGCCATATTCTCATGTCTTCCCTGCACAGATGGTGTGAGTAAGTGCCCCCTTGCTTGCTGATATAGTGCAGGGCACTGATGTTATCTGTTCATATTAAGGGACATGGAGAGAGATGCTCTTTGAAGGCATGGAGCCCAAGAAGGACAGCCCTCGTCTCCAGAACACTGATGTGGAGATCGAAATCTCGGTCCGTCCACAACCTCTGGGTCTGGTAAAGCTCCAGGGGGCACCCTATCCTGTCCCAGAGACATCCATTGTGAGGATAAGCTCCATAGTTGGGGAGAGGAGGGAGACATCCTGCAGCAAAGTGCAGGGATCCATCCACCACAGTAGAGACTTTTGTAGAGGAGACATGACAAGGATCCTTCATTCCAGTTTGTCCATCAGTTGGTTCCACTGCACCCAAAGAATCTATTGTGGAATTCTCATATGAAGGCAGGCAAATGAGACAGTTACAATGGCAGCTTCCACAAGGCCCAGGAGTCAGGTCATAGTGCTGGCAAGACACACAGTGATTCCTGTGCATGGGATGAGCCTGGATCACCTGGGCCTCTGCTCTGCCTTGGGGCAGAAGTGTACTGCCCACTGCCCTGTCCATTACTGCACCACTATATTGGAGGTGTCAGCATGGAATGAGAACAGATTTCAGTACACTGACCATGATACTTGGGTATTCAACAACTGCAGAGTATGAAATACTGTGTACTGGACCACTTCCCTGGACTGACCCTGCAGGAGACAGTAATCTAAACGGGATAGATAGAAAGCCCTTCCTTTTGGAGTGCTGCTGCCACAATTGCAAAGCATTTGGTAAATACCCAAGGTGCTGAGGACAGGCCAAAGGGCACGATTAAGAGCTGATAATGACAGCCCTCTAGAGTGAACCTGAGGTACTGCCTGTGGCATGTTCTGACTTTGATGTGAACTTAAGAAACCTTTATGTCCAGAGTACAAAGCCAATCCTCTTTTTGCAGAAGGGGAGCAAGAGCCTAAATTGACACCATTCACAACTTTTTGTATTTGATGAATTTGTTTAAAGGCTCCGAGGTCCAAAACAGGATGCAAGTCTTCTGTGGCTTTTGGGTTCAAGAAGTATCTTTTTTTTATACCTGCTTTATTAGTGATCCAATGCAGAGATATACCAATCTTCCTTCATACAGCTAAAATTAAGTATGTTTTACAGAATTATCACATTTTTAAGGAAAATTAAAAACATAAAGATAATAAGAAGTAGCAATCCTTCATATCTCTATAAGTATTAGAATACTGAATGATTTAAAATCATCCATCATTTCTATAAAAAGAAGTATCTTGAGTAAAACTCCTTGCTCTGGTCTTCTGAGGAGCAGGTTCTATGGCTATTTTCTGATGCAGAGACTAAACGTCTTCCCTTAACATGGAGTGGAGGATGCACTGGAGGTTTCTGACAGCAGTTGCAGTGCATGCCCTTTTTCCACTATTTACAGGACCCATTCATCTGTGGTGATCGCCTCCATTTTTGCAGATGAAGCAGATCCTCCCTTCACCTGCACCACTGGCAGCAGTCGTGGAGAGGGAGGAAGTGGGGAGTCAGAAGGTGCCAGGGGCAGCAGAACTGCCTGAACCAAAAATCTTGGGTGCCTTGCAGTGGCAACCCTGGGCAGTAGGTTCTGCTGGGGGACCACCACCTCTGCCATGGTAGGGCTGACAATAGCCATGGGTTCCTCGGCCAGCAGGCCTCCCAAAAGTTTTGAAACATAATACCAGTGTGCTTTCAGACTCAAGAATGAGGATCAGCTGCAAATACCGGCTAGTGCAAATGCATGAAACAAAAAAATGCAGCGAAGCACTCAAACGGAGACCAAACTGCATATTTAAAGTGCTTTAATGGCATAACAAGTGAGGACAGACATCGACTTCCCCAGTGCTTCCAGGGGACAATTCCCACTTCATCAGCCAAATTACAACATGTTTTAAAAATATTTTATTGGAGAAATGCCTGTTGGTGTGGTTGGTTAAGGAATCCACTAAACAGGCAGCCATTCTCGACTTGGTGCTCACTAACTTGGAGATGGTGAGCGAAATGAGGGTAGCGGAACCACAGAGGTCCATTGACCATAAGTCCATTTGTTTCAGGCTGGTCCTCAGGACCAGAATGCCCCACTGCCTTCCATGACCCGCTGATTGCCCCAGGCTCTGCTGACCAGATCTGGAATCTGGGAATGCAGAGGATGCCCCAGCCCTGCCACAGAGGGCCAAGCCATGGGAGAAATAAGGCAGGTAAGACTAGGGAGGCGATGGGAGTAGGGGTGAACAGCCAGCTAGCACCCAGGAGCATGTAAAGGGTCAATAGCAAACCCCCAAAAAAAGGAACTTATGGCCTACCTTGAGAGCAACTGTCTACAGGATAGTAAACAGCATGGGTCTGTGACAGGGAGGTCTTGTTAGACCAACCTGACAGTTTCCGCTGACTGGGCAACAAAGGTAGTAGATAAGGGCCACGCTGTGGATTTACTCTGATTTCAGAAAGGATTTTGATGCAGTGCCACACAAAAGATTGCGGAAGCAACCGGCTGATCTGGGCACAGCTAGGGACATTGATGGGTATGAAACTGGTTCAAGAACAGCAGAGAATGGTGTTAAATAGGGTCAAATCAGAAGACAGGGATTTCACGAGTGGGGTGCCAGAGAGCCTTCTCCTTGGTCCTGTCCTCTTCTATATGTTCATCAACGACATTGGTGAGGGCACCTACGGTAAGTTATGTCTCTTCACAGATGGCACAAACCTCTGTGGTAGGGTAGATAGTGACGAAGGGATCAAGGATATGCAGAGGGACCTATAAAGGCTAAAGGTTTAGCAGCTGAAATTCAACAGCAAACAGTGCAAGCTTATGCACCTAGGGAACAAAACCTCCAGGACAGAGTACTGAATGGGAGGGGTTAAACTGAGCACTACAGCAGAAGAAAGGGACCTAGGAGTCCCTACTTCCACTGTAATGGGGAGTAAAGCTCTGCTGGTAGCTGCACCTTCTCTGTGGAACAGCTTTCTGGGAGCTAGCCTCGCACCACTCCTTCAGATCCCAACTCAGATCCTGGCTACTCCTGGAATCCACTTGTTCCTGCTCTCCAGTTTAAACCCTCCCTCTCCGAGGTGTAGGTACTTATACCCCCTTTCCCTCACTCCTGCCCCCCCTTTTTCTCGTTTCCCCCCTCACCCTTATGTGCAAACTCTCTCACCCTACCTCTCCCCATCCCTACCCCTACTAGTTACCTTGTTTTCCCCTGTGTCTTCACCTCCACTTCTCCCAAGATCATTTCCCCATTTGTTCTACCCTTGTTCTCCCCTGCTCTTCTTTCCCTCCTCCTTACCCTAGCACACAGTAACCTTGGTGTGTGCCTCCATGTCACCACTGGCACTTAGTTTCTCAGCTTTTCTCAATCTCCTCCCTAGCACCCTTGGTGTGTGCCTCTACTCACCACCACCGGCACCTAACTTCCCTGCTTCCTTCCCATCCATCTCCACCTAGGTACTGTTGCTTGTTGAACTGTTTATCCTACTCGTTACTGTGGTGCAGTCTGTTTTCCCCCGTTTCAAATTAGTATTACTGCTTGTGACCAATTTTTTTCACTACCCTGTGTCAATCTACTGTTGTACAGCTAGTTATCTGCTTTCACTGGGCTTGTAACTGTACATTGTTCAGTTACTTTTCTGTACCGTTGCTTATTATGCTATGTCTGTTTCCGTTGGGACTTGTGTCTGTACAGCTTGTACTCCGCTACTCTTATTGGATTGTAAATTATTTTAACTGTTTGATTCTGTGCCATTATTTGTGGCCCGGGGTCATGCCTGAAAATGGTCCTTGGATCAGCGCACTTACCCGGTAAACAAAGACGTAAATAAATAAGGAGTCCTCATTAGTGACTCCCTAAAACAATCAAACTAGTGTAGCAAGGGCAATAGTACGCCTAGTAGGATGCTGGGGTGTATTAGAAGGGGTACTGACAGCAGGAAAAAGGAGCTACTACTAATGCTATATAGGTGACTTATGAGGTAACATCTAGAATACTGTGCTCAGTTCTGGAGTCCTCACCTAAGGAAGTACAGGGACAGGCTAGGAATGGTGCAACGTAGGGTGACCAAGTTGATTCAGGGCCAGCAGGGTAGATCTTACAAAGGTCATCTCAAGGCACTGAACATGTACTTGGTGGAGTCCAGGTGAGAGAGGGGGTATATGATACGATACTTTTAAGTTCCTGAATGGAATGAACAGGGTGAACTGCAAGGAACTATTTAGCAAGATGGCAGACTGAAGAACATGAGGTCACAAGTGGAAACTGGCAGGGGGAAGGTTTAAGAGGAATGTTCTATTTTACGGAAAGGATGGTGGAGCCGTGGAACAGTCTGCCAGCGGGTGTGGTGAGCACCAAGACCATAAACAGTTTCAAGCATGGCTGGAACAGAGTGAAATGTGGTAAACTGCAAATTCACCTTACCAGTAACAAAAAAAAAAAAAAAAAAACTATAAATTTCCAACATACTTATACCGGCCCGGTGGTGCCGAGGGCTGAGGCATCCTTGCCTTACCTCTTGCTACGCCAGTGACCCGGGTTCGGGAACAACCTCAGGTCATCGGGGTGCCAGCAAGGGGGGAGAAGGATTGAGTGATGGCTCTCCTCTCCCAGGAGGTTGGGTGGCCTGTCCGCAGTCCCGCCGTCATCAAATGGAGGTCCGGTAGCGGCGCAAGCAGCTACAGGTGACCGGTAGAGTGGAGCATCCCACAGTGCATGATGTGTGCATGCCTCCACGTGTGCACGGTCCACCAGGCGGGGGAAGTGGCAGAAAATGGGGGGAAAAGCAATAAAATACATAATAAAAAAAATTATTATAAATTTCCAACATACTTTAAAAAAACACCCAACCACTATTTTACAGGTAGAAAGTTCCACTTTCCAAATCTTGTGCAAGTGGCCTTTTTAAGCAATAAGGCATGATTGTGGACTACGTTAATGGTGTGTTAATCACCTTCTAGGGGTGTAATGTGGCACAAGACATAGCTGAGTGCCACATGCCCCTAGAGGATATTAACTAACCATTAACATCAATCCAGGAGTGCCTTACTGCTATTTTAAATACATGTATGTTAATAAAAGATTAACGTAAGGCTTATGGAACATTTACAGCTGATCAGAAATCAGTTTCTCAGACCCTTTTTATAAATGTGGCTCAGCTAGTGAAGATGATTTTTAATAAGGTTGACAAGTATACAATAGTTACCTCAACCACCATGTCCTGAAGTCACCGTGTAAGCCTGTCAACCAGCCAGCTGCCAGTCTTCACCTACCAGCCGGCACATGCACTGGTGCACTGAACAGCTGAGCAAACAAGTTCCTGAGACAAGATTTTTGAAATGCAGCCTTTGCTGAGATTCCAAACCACAGATGGAACCTCGGAAGACATTTATTTATTTTTTAACAGCCTGCTTCTGTAAGGGTGTCATCTCATTAATTCTGTCTGCTGCAAAGGACTGGTCAAGTGAGTTCATCAATTTGTGGCACACACTATGGCATCTCAGAAACTCGGCGGGGGGGGGAGGGGGAGGATGAGTAATGCTATCTGTCCTATTTACTAGTAATACATCTTTAATCATTATAAAATGGATAGGGAAAATGCTGCATTGTAATTGGCTAGTAGCCATAATTAATTCGGAGGAACGGAACCTTGGAGTTATTATCACGGATTCCCTCAATCGAGCCAGTGCAACAAAGCAAACTGCAGGGCAAGTAGGATGCTTAGATGTACCCGGAGGGGTACTGATAGCAGAAGGGAAGAGGTAATACTTCCCCTATACAGATCCTCAGATGGCCACACCCAGAATACTGCACCCAGTTCTGGAGTCCTAACCTCAGGAACAGGCTGGAGTGCAATGCAGGGTATCAAAATGATTCAGGGCCAACAGGGCAGGTCCTAAGAAGAGCACCTCAGGGCACTTGATATGTACTTACTGGAGACCCGAAGGGAGAGGGATGATATAAGAGACCTTCATGTTCCTAAAAGGAATTAGCAAGGTGAACTGCAGGGTACTTTTTAGCTTGAATATTAGCTTGCGGTCAAGTGGACATGAGTGGAAACAGATAGGAGGGAGGTTCAAGAGGGACATGAGGAAGTGTTATTTACAGAAAGGGTGGTAGAGCCTTGGAACAGTCTGCCAGCTGAGGTGGTGGGTGCTAAAACCGGTGGTGGTTTCAAACATGGTTGGGACAAGATGAAGAGTAGAGCTGTTGCTGAACGAGGCAGAAACTGGGACATTAAGTAGTAGTAGTAATAATGATTTATTCATCAATGATGACCATGGTAAAATTTCCATTGAGTAGGGTGCTCATTTAGAAGGGACACCTTATATATACAATCATCCTGGATACATACATTGGAGAGAAATACAAGACATGGGCCGGGGGCTAGGACCTGGAGGGGACAGTAGGTCCCAGGGCTAAAAGGAAAACTCAGGCAGATGGACCATTGGTCTTTTTCTGCCATCAATGCCTATGTTAGAAACAAAGAAGCTGACGGCAGATAAGTACCATACGGCCCACCTAGCCTGCCTATTTCCCTACTCAGTGGTGAAGGCCCAGATCCTATTTGATCTGTGGCACGCCTTTTCTGCCCATCTCCAGGGTACCCTTATGTTTATTCCATGCGATCTTGAACCCCTGTATTGTTTTAGCCCCACCACCTACGACAGAAGGTGGTTCCACAGATCCACCACCCTTTCTGTGAAAAAGTACTTCCTCACATTCCTCCTAAGCCTTCCTCCCTCTAGTCTCATATTATGTTCCCCTGTCCTTGTGCAAGGCTTCCTCTGAAATATGCTTCCCTCCTATACACTCTTTATACCCCTAATGTACTTGAATGTCTCTATCATACTAAACGCCAACAGAATAGGCCTGATGGTCTGTCGTGTCTGCTCGGTAGCCAGCCTCCTAATGGGTGATCGCTTTTACACACACACACACACACACACACACACACACACACACACAGCCCCGAGAGGGTCATCTTCGGCTTCGGTTTTCCCTTGTACCTGCCCCACCCCTGCCTGAAGCCCTCCACTGTGCCCTCCTTCACCAGACTCCCAGGTAGTGCATTCCATGGCTCCACCACCCTCTCAGTGAAGTAATGTACCCTGCATTCCCCCCTGTAATTTCCCCCCCTCTAGCTTCCACTTATGCCCACTGGTTGTTCCCCCCTTCTTTAGCCTGACCATCTCTTTGGCTCCACCCTTGTTTATTCCTTTACATATTTGAAGACCCTATCATGTCACCCCTATCTCTCCTTTCCTCCAGCGAGTACAGCCTAAGTACATCCAGCCTTTCTTCATAGGGCATCCCCCCACCCAATGCCCTGAATCATCCTGGTTGCTCTCCTCTGGACCTTCTCCAGAAGTGCTATGTCCTTCTTGAGGTGAAGTCTCCAGAACTGTACACAGTACTCAAGGTGTGGTCTAATCAGGGCATTATATAGAGGGAGTACCAACTCCCTCCCTCCTCCTGGATGTAATCCCCCTGGTTATGCAGCCCAGTATCCCGTTTGCTTTTGCTGCAGTTCTTCTGTAATTTTCAGTGTTATTCATTTTGACGCCCACCACCACTCCTAGTTCCCTCTCGCTCAATATGGCTTGCAGTGAGACCCCACAAGGTGTATACATGGCCCGGGTTTCTGACCCTCAGATGCAGCACCCTACACTTTCCTGCATTAAACCTCAATCCCCACCTCCTTGACCACCCCTCCAGGGTATCCAGGTCCCTCTGGAATGTCTCTCTCGCTTCGCCTCCATCCGCCAGTGCTCCAAGTTTTGAGCCATCCACAAAGAGACTCATCCTACTCCGAACCCCCTTCCCCATATCCGACACATAGGCGTTGAACAGGAGTGGCCCCAATACCAAATCTTGGGGACCCAACTATTGACCTTCCTGGGGGAGGAGACTATCCCACCCACCACTACCCTCTGTATTCGCCCTGTTAGCCAATTTTCTACCCATCTGAGCAACTGTCCTCCCACCCCCATCCCCCCAGCTTTGCTAGCAGCCCATTGTGAGGTACCGAACCAAATGCCTTACTGAAATCCAGGTATAGGATGTCCACTGGCCTATGTCGGTCCAGAGTCCCCATTACCCAGTCATAAAAATCTATGAGGCTGATCTGACATGATCTCCCCTTGACGAAACAGTACTGTTTGTCATTCAGGTGCCCCAACCTTTACAGCTGCCTCCCAAGCCTCTCCTTGATAATGCCCTCTATTACCTTGCCTACCACTGATGTTAGGCTGACAGGCCTATAATTCCCCATCTCCTCTTTAGACCCCCCTTTATGGATAGGCACCACATGCGCCACCCTACAGTCTTGAGGCACCCATCCTGTCCGGAGAGAGGTGTTAAAGAGTACAGCCAGTGGACCTAACTCATCCGCCAGCTCCTTCATGACCCCCGGATGCAGCCCATCCGGCCCCGGCACTTTATCAGTTTTTAGCACCCAAAGGGCCTCCTTCACCCTATCCACTGTAATTTCTCCCTTCCAGCCCATCCTCTTCTGGTTTTGGCCCGGCCTGAACCCTAGCCTCTTTCAGTCTTCCAGACTCCATCTGACCTCTCGACTTTGCTAGCTCACCTTCCCTCCCATCGGGCTGGAGGGATCCCCTGCCTCCCTCTGTAAATATCAAGGCAAAGTACTCATTTAGCACCTCTGCTTGTTCCCCCATATATTCCCCTCTCTCCTCTCCTCCAGTGAATAGATATTAAGGTCCCAGAGTCTTTCCTCATACGGCTTCTGGTGCAGCCCATGTACCATTTTCATAGCCCTTCTCTGGACTGCCTCCATCATGTCTATGTCCTTCCTGAGATGTGGTCTCCAGACCTGGATACAGTACTCCAGGTGAGGCCTTACCAGTGATCTGTACAGTGGCATCACCACCTCTTTCTTTCTGCTGGTTATGCCCCTACCTATGCATCCCAGCATTCTGTTTGCCTTCTCTACCACTTTTTCACACTGCTTGGTCGCCTTTAGGTCGTCTGATATGATGATCCTCAGGTCTCTCTCTTGCTTTGTGGTGGCCAGAACCCCCATCCTGTACTCCTCTCTTGGATTCCTGGGACCCAGGTTCATTGTTTTGCATTTATTAGCATCGAAACTCAACTGCCATACACCTAGCCATACATCTGACCATTCTCCCACTAAGCTTAGATCCTTTCTCATTCATTCCACCCCTTCCAGTGTGTCAGCTTGGTTGCAGATCTTGGTGTCATCCATGAACAGGCATACCTTTCCCTTCAGACGCTCTGCAATGTCACTAATGAAGACATTGAACAGGACTGGTCCCAGCACCGATCCCTGTGGCACCACACTGGTCACCTCCCTCCCTCTCTTCTGATTCCATGCCATTTAACTATCACCCTCCGAGTCCTGACCTTTAGCCAGTTCTCAACACATTTTACTATTTCTATGTATATGTAATTACACTACTTACACTTAAAAAAGTTCAAGTACCACCTGTCCCACTAATCTAACATATCACTCTGCCAACTAAAATTTCAGTTTCAGTTTCGTAAGTACCAAACCAACATCACTTTCACAACTTGCAACCTGCAATCTCTGCTCCCAAAAAGACCAGCATTTTTTATGCACCTCCAAAGTGTTGGGACTATTTTCTTTCTCATTAAAAAAGTTCAATAAATTCAGCAGCATGGCCCGCCAAGTGGCAAGATGAGCTGAGGCAGGGAGCCTCGCCATCCGCCACACCAGGCTCAATGAACTGGGTCACCCGGAGGCTGACTGGGGGAAGGGGGATTAAGCATTCCATGATGGCTCTCCTCCTTCGGGGAGGGAGGTCAGTGTGTACTGCTCAGTCATCATCTACTGGAGGCTAGGTGGTGGAACAGCAGTCACCCACCCGGTTGGCCGGGTACAGGTTGTGCAGGTGTACTGCGACTTCATGCTGTATGTTAGTACCATCACATGCTGGCTTGGGGAGAAAAGCTGCAGGGAAAACGGCTTTGGTGGCCTGGATTATGGCAGTCTATCCCGCAAGCTCCGCACCACCCAACAAGATGCCCATCCAGAATGCACAAGAAGCTCAGCTCACAAACAAAAATAACAGAGACCCTAGGTTAGGGTGCAGGGTATTAGTCAAAGTTTATTTCAACTACTTAGAGCATCAAACGACACCCACTCACCCATGGATAAGTTCCAGGCTGGGTAGGTGACAGGTTCCAAAGTGGAAACCGCAAGTAATGGTACAGGGCAGGTGCCGAGGGATGGCGGCCAGCCCCAAACAACAAGACAGGGTGACAGGGCTGGGGTAAACAGCCAGTTAGGGGCCTCCTAAGTGTCAGGCAGAGAAATACAAGGTGTAAAACAAAACAAAAAAAAATAATAGCATAACAGATTCATGTATATAATGTTTCTTTTTAATATCTTAATTATAAGCATAATACAAAACTCTTGGATGACAGTAGCTGTAGCTTGACCAAACGCCCATGAGCGGGGGCATTTGGCCTGTGGCTTTATTTATTTAGTTGAATTTTGATGACTGGGTGGGCCCACTGGGGTAGACAAATCTCTTTTTCAGGGATGACCCGGGGAATGGAGGTATTCCAAATATACAGAATAAAATATAATTTTACAGAAGGTAAAACAGGAACAAGTGACACGCAGGGAGTGCATTCATGGCACTTCTATCCACAACTTGTCGTGTCCAATTGCTTTAGTATTAGTAATTATAACAAACAAAAGTAAAACATTTCTTCTGAGGGTGCCCTTTCCAATTCTGTTTCAACATCCTCCTGAACCCAGGACAGAGTTGCAGACTGGCAGGAGAGGGATCAAAATGTCCCAACTCCTCCTTGGTTGGAGACTGAGGGGACATCAGTTCACTTCACTGCCTTCTCTGACCCAGGAAACTGGCACCCACGGAAGTAAACAACATTGCAACTGGCTGGGTTAAGAAGAGTCATAAGAGCTTTAGTGGCAACACTGCTTCCGCCTACGACAGCAAACAATCAAAATGCCAGAAGGACAGGCACTGGCAGTACTTATCCACACATGAGAAATTACTGGAATTGTTGGCTTAGCTTAGTATAAGCACTACAAATCCTCCAAGTTTCAGCAAGCACTGATGGTGCCACCAAAAGAATTCTAACTGTGCAACTACTTTCATGCCTCCCTACTGCAACTGAAAGCAAATTCCTTTAGAACGACAAAAGGAAGGTTAACAATAACATTACCTTAGAGTGTTCCTGGGCGAACCCTGATGTCAATAGAACACAGGAATCAAAAGAGAAAAAAATGTTCTCTTGCCAAGCAACAAGCTCATTGCGTTACTGGGTTCTGGCACACATTCTGCAACTTCCCGAGTGAGAGCACTGTATAAAGACACACTCATTACGGAGATCCCAGGAATGTTCTAATTACAGCTTCTACTCTTGCCAACAACACAAGTCCTGCTGAGGGATGAAAAATGCTTGTTTGGCATAATCTCCAAAAACGGCCTTCCTAGAATAAAGCAAGCACCATACTGCTACTGTTCACGCTGAAGATACATTTAAATTGCTGCCACTATGTATAGCCTAGAGGTACAGTGACTAGCTGTAAATTAGCTTGGTACAGCCTTCCAGCAGACCTGGGTTTGATTCCCACAAGCTCCACTTGCATACTGTGTGATCCTGACCTCCCCAGTGCTCCCAGGTCACCTCTGACAACAGGCTGGGTTTCTAGTGAGCCTTACCCATTTACCAATGAATCAGGAAAAATAATTAAAAAAATTTTAAGAACAGACAAGAATTACAAAACTTTCACTGACAGTGCAGTAGAGTATCCTCACACATTACACTACACAACGACTCCCTGTACAGGTACTTAAACATGCTGATAAGACCTATTACTGCCGACATTTGCAAGAAACAGTATGTTTGTCTCTTACACAACTTGAAGCGATCCAGCAATGAAAGAGAATCTGCAGTGAGATTGTCAAACAGTTACAAGAAAAACTGCAGTTTCCAAAACTGCACTTCAGAGAGAAAAATTTTTCCCAACCACACACATTTTATCCCCGCACAGCTGCCATCCAGGCATAAACCATCATGTTGGGTATATACCCTGTTCAAACCTCTGCAGTCATGCAGACAGCAGTTAGGCTTTTCTCCCAGTTTACTGCCACCTCCCCAGCTATGGACCACAGCCTAGTACTGGCATTGCTCATGCACTGCGTGCCATTCTGCAGCAGGTGAAAGCTTTCTGATCCAGCCGCAGGGGTTACTGTGTTGGCAAAGCCTGCTACAAGCCCTCCCCAGCTAAGAAGCATTGCGCGCGTCAGCGGTCTCAGCCTAGCTTGATCTGACCTGACCCCCAAAGGTCTGCTCCAAATCCCCGGTCATACACATGGCAGGGCACACTGAGGTGACCAGTAATATGTCTCTAAGATTTCATCTGCATTTGTTCCTGTTCCTACTGCTGCGCGTATTTCTACTAGTGGCATCATGACATGTGGATTACAAAGCATTACCACTTCATGTGTAGTCGAGCAAGAAGTGCTATTGCTGCACAGATCCCTATTACTGACATCATGACATGTGGATTACAGAGTATTACGACTTCAAGTGTAGTCTAGCAGCAGGAAGTGCATTCCACTAACATGCCAAAGACCTGGGTTTGGAAGCCAGCGCTCAGACAGCCAGGCTTAGAGAACATACTGCCAACAGCAGCATATTACAGCGGGGGATGGGAGGTGGAACACTCCAGCTGGTGGGACAGGGAGCTTGCTCTCCCAGAAGGAGAATGCTGTATGGGAGCGACGCGATCCCCTAGTGATGTTGCATACCACTTGGGGACAGGGACAAAGAAATATGGTGGGAAAATCGAGCCGACGCTGGGTGAAGGTCTGTCCCCCACAGACCCTGCACAACTGACCATGGCACCCACGTACACTGAATCCTGGTAACCAAAGGGACCTTTCAGGAGGAAGCCCCAAAGGTCTGCCATGGGAAACAGAGGATGGGGTAAGTATCTGAAGAAGGTGTATGAATGGGCTGGGGGCAGACCAGATGGGGTTGGTCAGAGAGGAACATAAATACACAAATAAAAAGCTGTCTCTCTCTGCTGGATTCCTGCTGTATTAAACTCATTGAGTCATGATGAATGCCAAAGGCACAGCTAAATCTGACGAGTGATGACTAGTGTTTCTGTACATGCAGAACAGCTATTTTATTCACAGCACCCAGCACTAATCAGGGCTTCTAACCCATAAGTCATAATGTACAGATGAAGCCCAATAGTGCAGGGTTCTGCTATTCTCTGTAATGTTTCATTTTTGTTTGACCCACTCACTGGTTCCTCCGGCATGCAACCCTTCAAACAAACAGACACACACACCTCATGACGAGGTGCTCTAGGCCGATGATATAGTCCTTCAGGCTGACAGACTCAGACTCCTTGGTGGGAGGCTAGTCTTCTGTGATCGGGCCTAGGAGTGCCTACCTTAAGAAAAATAGCAAGACAACATAGAAACATAGACTGACAGCAGATAAGGACCGCTTTGGCCCACCTAGTCTGCCTATTTCCCTACCTACAGGATAAGCTGCAGATCCTAGTTAACCAACAGCCTATTTCTTCCTACCCCACACTAGAATTGCCTTATGTATATCCCACGCATTCTTGAATTCTCCCACAGTTTTAGACCTTACAACCTCCTCAGGAAGGCTGTTCCATGTGTCCACCACCCTCTCTGTGAAAAAATACTTCCTCACATTGCCCCTGAGCCGTCCCCCCTCTATCTTCAAATTGTGTCCCCTTGTTCTTGCACATCTCTTTTTTCTGAAAGATGCTACCCTCTTGGACTTTGCTGACTCCACTGAGGTACTTAAAAGTTTCTATTATGTCCTCCCTCTCCCTCCTTTCCTCAAGGGTATACATATTAAGCTCCTTTAGTCTCTCCTCAAATGGCTTCTCTTGCAGGCCCTGCACCATTTTAGGTGCCCTGCTCTGGACTGCCTCCATCCTGTCTATGTCCTTGTGGAGATGGGGTCTCCAGAACTGGAGGCAGTACTCCAGATGGGGTCTCACCACCTGTCTGTACAGAGGAATAACAACTTCCTGTTTTCTGCTGGGGATGCCTCTCCCTATGCATCCCAGTATACCCCCAGCCCTCCCTATACATCCCAGTATCCCCCCAGCCCTCCCTACTGTCTTCTTACACTGCTTGCTAACATTAAGATAATCTGATATGAGTACCCCCAGGTCCCTTTACATTTTTGTTGTTGTTACTACCTCCTCCCCATTGTGTAATCTGCCCCTGGGTCGTTTCCCAGGTGCATTATTTTGCACTTCTTTGCATTGAATCCAAGCTGCCATACTTCTGACCATTCCTCCAACCTTGCCAGTCACTTCTCATCCTTTCCACACCTCCTTGTGCATCAACCCTGTTGCAGAACTTTGTATGATCTGCAAAGAGGCATGCTTTTCCTTCCAGTCCCTCTGCAATGTCACGTATAAAGACATTAAAAAGGACTGGACCCAGTACTGAACCCTGCGGTACCCTACTAAGTAACCCCTCTTTCTCCAGAGCGGACTCCATTTACAATTACCTTCTGTGTCCTGTTGTCCAGCCAATGTTTTACCCAGGCTACCACCCTAGGACCCACTCCCAGGCTGGTTAATTTGATTATTAATCTTTTGTGTGGGACTGTGTCAAATGCCTTGCTACAGTCTAGGTAACCCATGTCTACAGCCCCTCCCTGGTCTACTACTATGGTCACCCAGTCAAAGAAACCAATTAGATTCGTCTGACATGACCTTCCCGCTGTGAACCCATGCTGCCTTGGGTCCTGTGCACCACTGGCCTCTAGGTACTCAACAGTTCTTTCCTTCAGAAGTGATTCCATCACTTTCCCTACCACAGAGGTCAAACTGACAAGTCTGTAGTTTCCTGCCTCTGTCTTGCTCCCACCTTTTTTTTTTGTACAAGGCTTTATGCTCCTCCCCCGTACAGCCCCCATCTGACCGGCACCCCCAGCTCCGTCCCCCGGAATTACCAGGGCTTACCTTATGCCCAGACCAGGAGTGGTACCTGCGGAGAGTCAGTCGCCATCCTGCTGCTGGTTTTTCCTCATTTTCTCCCCTTTTTTTTTTTTTTCCAGGGGCCCCAGGAGAAGGCGCAAGGTGAGGAGGACGCATCGCCTTACAGCCCAGTGCGACCCTCCTCCACCTGCCCGATTGGCCTATCATCGGCACCTGCTTACGCGCAGCACTCGGCCTCCACCAGGGGGCAGCCATGAGCAAGGGATGCCATATCACCTCCGGAGAGGAAAGCTTGCCTGTCGGCAGCTCAATCCAACTCGCCCTCCCCATGCCCGACCTCCGGCAGCCCAGGCTCGCACCCGAACCCGGGTCACCTGTGTGCCGCGAGGCGAGACGTCCAGCGCCTCAGCCCTCTGCGCCACCGGGCCGGTCTATTTACTCCCACTTTTGTGAAGGAGAATCACATCCACCTTCCTCCAGTCCTCGGGTACCACACCATCCTCCCATGATTTGTTAAAAAGGGTAGTCAGTAGCTGGCCCGGTGGCGCTGACGGTTGAGGTGCTGGACGCCACACCAGCGACCTGGGTTCGGGAACGAGCCCGGACCGCTGAGGGTCGGCAGGGGAGGGAGAGGACTGAGCATCCGATGGACAGCATTCTCTCCCCGGGGCACCTGCTCGGTGCTTGGCTGGCCTGGTGGAAGCGGAGACATAGCAAACACTGGAGCACAGAGAGGGGTTAGGCCGGCGGACGTCAGCGGGCACGCCTTGACGTCAGGGCACTGGCCACTTCCTCAGAAAGGAGGAAAAATACACCACTAGAGCACGGGTAGACAGAGCACCGGTACGGACCCTAATGGCGACTGCCTACCTGACCACCAGGGGACCCGATGAAACTTGAAGTTATCGGGACGTTGGGGTCCCGTACCGTACCCGCCTGGGGGGTATATCCACGGCTCCATGGGGGAACTCCTGGGGATTCAAGTAAGGCAAGTTGTGGGGTGGTACCTTGGTGTCTCCCAAAGAAGCGTAGCTCTGGGGTGAGGAAGGCGATAAAAACAGAAAGTTTAAAAAAAAAAAAAAAAAAAGGGTAGTCAGTGGTGTCACTAGTTCTCCCCTTTCAGAATTCTGGGGTGAATTCCATCAGGCCCCATTGCTTTGTCCACTTTCAGTTTTAGGAGATCTTTCAGAACCCTTTCTTCTGTGAAAGGACTGGGATCAACCCCCCTATCCAGAGTGCTTCTGTTAATTGGATTAGGCACCTCCCCCTCCTCCTCTTTTGTGAGGACAAGAGGACACAGCATGAGATTAGAGGGAGGCCGATTAAGGGGTAATGTGAGGAAGTTCTTTTTCACAGAAAGAGTGGTGGATGCATGGAATGGGCTACTGCAGGAAGTGGTGGATATGAATACAGTGCAGGGCATCAAACAGGCATGGGATAGGCATAAGGGAGCAATGCAGATGAGTATGAATAGATAGGCCACTGACAGAGCAAAGGCCAATGGCACATTCAAAAGGTAGAAAAAGAAATGGGCAGACTGGATGGGCCTTGCAGTCCTTATTTGCCATCAACTTCTATGTTTCTGCCTCACTATGGGGCCTTTTTCACCTCATTTCTCCCAGCCCTCAGGATGCCAATATGCTAGGAGTGTCATGCACTTGCATGCATAGCGTGCTAATGTCTACAGCCCTCCTCCCTTCCTGTAGCACCGCTGCTGTGTGGTCACCCAAGTGACCGTTACAGCGAAGGTAGTGACCCACCATCCACAACAGAGGAGATCAACCTCCCTTCCGACTGCCAGCCCTCTAGAAACCTAGGCTAGTTGCCAATTCTGGATTGTATATGTCATGATCGGCAGCACTACCGCTGCACAGATGACCTAGACATGGTACTATATGACAAGAGAAGGAGATACCCTGGTGTGAAGGTCAATGCTCCCTCTAACAGTAAGGGCTCTGTGTGGAACAGAGCTCAGCATATAATAACTGCTGTGTATGCCAGCACACAGTTACTGCACTGTCAAAATCCATGCTTTACAAAGGAGGCCACAAAGGTCATATGCAGCCACCAGAACAATTCTGTGCAGCCATGGAGGTCTGCAGAGCTCACAGTAAATAAGCATTTGTCAATGCCAAATGTCTGCTTGGACTGTTGGGACAACTCTGAAAAACTTAATATCACACAATTTAGCTTATATTTCACCCTTTGTAATTATTACCCTTATTTATTACTAATGACATTTGCAAGGAAACAGGATCTCTGTCCTGTTTGCCTACTTCTGCAGTCACAATTCTGTTTATGACATCCCAATCTATTGCCATGAAAATCATCATGATTACGTCCAGGAGGACGGAGGTGATCCTCCCTCTGTATAATGCCTTGGTCAGGCCGCATCTTGAGTATTGCGTGAAGTTCTGGAGACCTCACCTTAGGAAGGACATAGCACTGCTGGAGAGGGTTCAGAGGACAGCAACCAGGATGATTCGGGGCATGAGTGAAAGGACCTATGAGGAAAAGCTGGAAGTCCTTGGGCTGTACTCACTGGAGGAGAGGAGAGACGAGGGGACATGATAGAGGTCTTCAAATATGTGAAAGGGATTAACAGAGGCAGAACCAAATAAATGTTCAGGCTAAAGAAAGGGGGCACAACCAGGGGGCATGAGTGGAAACTGGAGGGGGGAAACTACAGGGGAGAATGTAGAAGGCACTATTTCACTGAGAGGGTGGTGGGGCCATGGAATGCACTGCCCTGGAGTCTAGTGGAGGAGGGCACAGTGGAGGGCTTTAAGAGGGGGTGGGAGAGGTGTATGGGTATACTGAAGCCGAAGATGACCCCCTTGGGGCCGGGGGGGGGTGGAGAAGCAAGCGCCCAATAGGGGCTAGCTACCGAGCAGACACGAAAGACCGTTAGGCCTATTCTGCTGGCTTTTAGTATGTTAGTATGTAATGTGCAGATAAGCAGCCAACGCTAATAAAGTCCAAGGGACAGTGATCTTGTTTCTACGTCACTTCCCTCAGTAATAAAGAAAATGGAGAAATAATTGCAAAAACATAGTTCTGACTGAACGGTACGGAGGGTAAAAGCACAGAACTGTAAAACAGTGGGTTGCAGGTTCAGCCCCCCTCAGGGCCACAAGCAACACTGTCTAAGGAAATCTGAGCTACTGTAAACTTGTAGCCAAGCCAGTGGTATGGACGGCGGAGGCACTGAATGTCTCACCTCCCGCCACACCAACGACCAGAGTTCAAGAATGGACCAAGGTTGCTCTGGGGCTGGCTGGGGGGGGAAGGGCGCAGTGTGTACTAGTGCTTGCCTGCCACCTAATGGAGGGTAGATAGCACAGCAGCAATCATTGGACTTGAAATTTGGAGGCGGGAGCTGAAAGCGTGCACAGTCTTCATGGTGTACATGTGCGCTATTGCATGTCGCCGGCTTTGACTCAAGGGAAGTGTTGGGCAAAAAAAGAACTCCTGTTTGCAGGATGATACTGCGACCCTGAAGGCACCGCATCACCACCATCCATGGCACTCATTCACACGATAAAATAAGAAGTAGATAGGGTATGTCCTGGAAAAATTGCAAAACTGTATGGACTGTGAACTGAATTGTGCCCAACTCTTTCATTTTTCAAAGTTATCCATTTGGTACCAGGGGCTCTTTAAAGGTAACATAAATGATATACAGATTATATCAACTATATGCTGAAGCTATGCCAGTTCACATGAAATGAGCTAATACTGTCACAACGCCAGCTTACCTGGTTTTGAACGAGCCTAGTGAGCTGAGGGTCATCTGGGAGGATGCTCTGCGCCTGATGGACAGCTTGCTTCCCCTCAGCGAGGGAGGGGACTATGGTCTGGTGTTGGCCTGACCTCCTGGTGGAGAGGCCAGCGGTAACGGCAGCCCGATGCCACACAGAAGGGGAGGAGCGCGGCGTGACATGGCCGTAAGTGTAGAGCACGCCATGGTGCAACTACCGACTACAGGGAAAAAAATTCTGACCTGGCAGAGCACACCACCAAAAGCGCACCTCACCACTCGACCTGTGAGACCACAATGGATGGGGTCCGACAAAAAGAAGGGGATGGAGATAACCAAGGCTACATGGGGTGCCTGACCGGTGGATCGAGTTGGGTTGGTGGAGCTCTGCCGGGTACCGGGGGATAAACAGCAAGTTTAAAAAAAAACCAAAAAACAATTGCTGTTGTTTTCTGTTTATTACTGACATGCTGTTAACATATTTGGAGCGGTTAGGTTTGCATTCTGCATGCCGTACCCAACTCCTATTTATTGCTTTCAAACAGGCGCTTCCTGTCTGTAACTAGAGGAAAAAAACACACACACACACACACACATATAGATAAGGACAACAAAAGAAAACGGGGAACAAAAAGTTTACCAACTCTGCAAGGGTAAGCGGGGACAAAGACGGGATCTGACTCAGCCTTTTAGGAGACCCAAGTTGGTGGAGACTATGAGTGGGGAGTTTCTCAGATGTTTTAACAAGAGATTTTTGAGCAGCCTGCGCCCAGAAGCAACCCTACCTCTGCCAGTACCCGCCGTCCCCTTTTTAGGAGAGGGCAACTGAAAAGAGACCTTTAGTTTAGTAAAACCAAATAAAACAGATGATTTAATTGCACGGAGGAGCTGTAATTGTGAGCCAGGGGACACATCGGCAGCGGAAGAGGAGGTGGGACTGCTGGCCGCACCAGCAGCATAGAGGGAGCACCGGGACCGCGGCAGAGGAGCAGCAGAGAACGCATCAGGAGGCGGGCACCAGGCTGCATCAGCAGCAGTGACGGAGGGTGACCAGGGCATCGCTAGACCTGCCAGCTAAAATGGCAGTGGGCCAGGGAAGGAGCGTCAGGGCTGCTGGGAGGAAAAAGCTCCCACAGGAAGGTGGCCCAATCAGGAGGAGGAAGAGCCCTGTTTTGAACTTCATGGCTGAGCTATAAAGGAAAACCCAGCCGCCTTTAACTCTTGCGGAGGAGCTGTAATTGTGTCCCTCCCTCCCCAGCCCTCACCTCGACCTCTATTAAATAGGCGAGGAGTCTGGCTGGGCTAGTAGTCGAGTCATTGGCCTTGGAGAACTCAGTGGGATGGACTCTTTTGCATGCTGTGACTGGTGGGATTGTTTCTGTATTTAAGGGAGAGGCTTTTCCTTGTCTTTAAACCTACTAGGATGATGCTTGGGTAGGGCTGTCTATTGCAATTTAGATACTGTTTGTCTTGATTGCTTGGGTGTATGCTGGCTACTGCTGGGGTGGGGTAAATGAATTGATTGTATACTAATTGGCGGGTACTTTATTGCCTGTGGGGCCTCAAATTGCTCACATCCAAAACCAAGGATGGGATCGAATGATGCAAGAGCAGACATCTTCAGGAGGATGACTGGATATGCAGGGGTGGTCATAATATTGGATTGGGCAGGAGGTTTGGAGGATGCCCAGTGTGTTACAGTTGGCAGGTCTCAGGCAGGAGGTAGAGGGGATCAGGAGGCAGCTGGGGCAGGGGAGGTATTGGAGAGGAAAGGGAGGCAGGAACCATACAATGATAGATGAGGACAAAATGGCACACCTCAGGGATAGGGCGGAGTGAGAGGACTAGGACCACATGGTGCTCGGGGGACATGAAACACCAATGTATGGACTTCACTCTGAAGACAGGGGTTGTCCCTTGAGAGCCAAGGAAGGGAGGGAGGGAGGTAGAGAGGGCAAACTTGGGGCAGGCATCACACTTACAAATCAGCTCGACCTGCTGTAACTGGGTGATGAGGCAAGAGGGCTGGTGGGCAGGAGGAGCAGGCCAACGGGAGGGATTAGTCAGGATTCAGAGGGGCAGGGACAGGAGGGCCAGAGCCAAAGGAGGGAGGGCATGGGAACATGAGACCAGGGCACCAGATGTGCATGGAGGGGCAGGAACCTGGGTGTGAGGAAGGTAAGGCAGAGGGGGACATGGGGCAGGACCCAGGACAGGACAGTGTCAAAATTAGCCGAGAAGGGGAGGGCAGGAGCACTCTGGGTAGGCCAGCTCGAGGCTGGAAATATCAGCCAAGGAGGGGTGAGGCAGGAGCACTCTGGTAGGACAGCTCCGAGGCTGGAAATATCAGAGGGGTTAGGGAGGATGAGGGGTGGCAGAGAACACTAAGGCACAAGGGTTCGTTAGTGCAGATCCTGTTGGGGAGGCGAGAGGGAAGCAGTAAAAGGAGGACTCTGTGGAGGGGTCGATGACAACAGTTCAACCGGGGAAGAGTCAAGGGGGGCGACTAGTGATACTCGGGATGGGAGGAGCAAGCTGACAAAGGGAAACAGAAGAGGGAGCCTGGAAGGGCACTAACAAACCAGTGACGCCCAGGCTGTGGGAGGGGCGAGGAGCAAGATGGGGGCCATAGTCAGGAGGAGTGGTCTGGGAGGGCAAACACAAACTTGTGACACCCAGGTGGCAGGGGGGTGAGAGGGGCAAACTGGGGGCCGTAGACAGAAGAGGGAGCCTGGAAGGCACGCACAGATTAGTGAACCCAGGCTGTGGGGCTGCAAGGGTAAGCTAGGGTCATAGACAGAAGAAGGAGCATGGAAGGCACAAACGGGCTAGTAACTTGGGGAGGGGAGGTGAAGGTGCTCCTGCTGGGTGACTCCATGATTAGGGGTATTCAGTGGGAAGGAGCTGGGGAGGGAAAATGCAGCCCAGTCAAGGTTAAATGTATCCCAGGCCTATCTGTACACAAGGCCAAATTCCAGCTGTACTCAATGGTAAGGGAATGCCAAGGATCCCCAGACTTTCTAGTTCACCTGGGAACGAATGATTTAGAAGGGAACAGTGAACCAGAGATACAGGCAAGAGTCAGGGAATTGACCAGGGTGTGCCACTCTATAGGATGCTCAGTCTCCTTCTCTGAGATACTGCCAGTGCCAAAGGAGAAAGGAGGAATAAGCAAAACTTAGAGGTGAACCAGTGGCTCAGGGGTGGTGCAAGTCAGAGGGTATGGGTTGATGGGGACTGGGGTGATACATGGGAGGATAAGGGCATATGCCAGGGATGAGCTACACCTCAACCTGGAGGAGGAGATCCTTAAACTGAAACTTTCTGGATACATAGGTGATAGGTGGGGTTTAAACTTGTAAGGGGAGGGATAGAAAGACTGACAGCCCAGGGGAAGCTCAGGGGCTCAGGACTAGGTTATAACAAAGGGCTGCAGGCAGCATTAAAAAAGAGGAAACATACAGGAAGTGAGATGGGGCTGCGCTGGGCAGGGAAGGCTGGGGAGGGGAGGGTTGGTGGAGGACGGTCCTGATCAATGCCAGGAGCATGGAATAAAATGCCAGAGCTCCAGGCAATGCTAGTGAAGGAGCAGCAGATGTGGTGGCAATTAGAGACATGGGCCATACAGAGGCATGATTGGGACCTAAATGTAGAGGGCTACACAATGTTTAGAAAGGATAGGGGAGTGGGAAGGGGAAGGTTGCGTTGATAGTCAAGAAAGACATATTGGTTTGTGGAATCGAGGAGGCAGGGGGAGATGTGGAGGCAATTTGGGTAACCCTGCAAACGAGGGGGTTAAAAGATTAAACATAGGGGTGGTGTACAGACCCCTGCAATGGAGATGGACCTGGAGGATGAACTGGCCGAGAACATTAGGGTCACTGTGGTCTCGGAAAGGGCAGGGGTGGTGGTCATGGGCGACCTGGACATGCTGGGGGCAAATGACATCCTCGGTGGTCAGGGAACAGAGGTTGATGGAAGTCTTTCAGGATGCCTTCCTAGTCCAGCATGTGGGGGGAGCCTACTAGGGAGGACCGGATACTGGACGTTGTCCTAGCAGACAATGACCAGATAAGGGGCCTGGAGGTGAACAGTCTGCTGGCAGGCAGTGACTGTGCCATGGTCTGGTTTCTTCTGTACCTAGGGGGAAAGGAAAATTGCACTAGCACAGTGGTAACAGATTTCAGGGAGGTGGACTTTGAGGGCATGGGAAGGATTCTTGGGGAGTGCTTGGAGGAGATAAGACCAGATATGGATGCTGGTAGCTTGTAGGAGATCATTAAGAAGGGGGTGCAGGAGGCTACAAGAATCTGCACAAAGGTAAGGCGCAAGCAATGTAGGGTTAGAAAGCCATGCTGGTGGACCCGGGAAGTGTAGGAGGCGGTGAGGGGGAAAAAAGGCTGCCTACGTGCACTTAAAATGCTCAAAGGGGGCAAGGGAAAGGGGAGAAAATGAGTTACTGGTCAGGAGGGTCACCAGGGTGGTAAGGGGGGGATAAGGCGAGGAAGGAGCAAAACCTGGCCAGGGATATCCGCAGGGGAGGAGGGTTCTATAGATATATGGGGAAAAAAGAGCACAGATCAGTAGGATTAGGACTGGGAGAACTGGGCACAGGAGAGCAGGGAACAAGCAGAGGTACCAAATAGGTACTTTGCCTCACGGTCTTTACTAGGGAGGTGGGATCCTTCCATCCCGATGGGAGGGAAGGGGAGCCCACAGAACCGAGAGGTCAGTTACAGACTGAAGGGCTGGAAGAGGTCAGGATAGGGGATGGGCCAAAGCTACAGGGGAGGGGGCAGGTGCATGAGGAGGAGGAAGGGGAGGGCGAAATCACAGTGGATAAGGTGAGAGAGGCCCTCCGGTCGCTAAAGACTGAGAAGGCGCCGAGGCCAGATGGGCTGCATCCAAGGGTACTGAAGGAACTGGCGGATGTGCTGGCAACTCCATTTGCCTCGCTCTTCAACATCTCTCTGAGGCAGGGTGGGTGCCTCAAGATTGGAAGGTGGCTCATGTGGTGCCTATCCACAAAGTGGGATCCAGAGAGGAGATGGGGAATTATAGGCCTGTTAGCCTAACGTCTGTGGTAGGCAAGGTTATGGAGGGCATTATCAAGGAGAAGCTTGGGGCAGCTGGAAGGTTGGGGCACCTGGATGACAGACAGTATATGGTTTGTTCAGGAGGTCGTGCCAGACCAACCTGGTGTGGATTTCTGACTGGGTGACGGGTGCCCTGGACCGACATAGGCCGGTGGACGTCCACTATCTAGATTTCAGTAAGGTGTTCAATTCGGTACCCCATAATGGCCTGCTAGCAAAACTGAGGGATGAGGGTGGGGAGGCAGTTGCTCAGGTGGGTGGAAAACTGGCTTACAAGGTGAATACAGAGAGTGGTGGTTGGTGGCATAGTCTCCTCCCCCAGAGGGGTCACCGGTGGGGTCCCCCAGGGTTCGGTCATGGGGCCACTCCTGTTTAATTTCTATGTCTCGGACATAGGGAGAGGTGTTAGGAGTAGGCGGGAGTCTCCTTGTGGGACGACTCAAAACTGGGAGCACCAAGGATGGGGAGGAGAAGAGAGAGCCCTCCAGGGGTCTGGATAGCCTGGAGGGTGGTCAAGGAAATGGGATTGAAGTTCAATGCAGGGAAATGTAGGGTGTTGCATCTGGGGGTCAGAAACCCGGGCCATGCTTACACCCTGCAAGCCACATCAGGCGAGAGGGACCTAGGGGTAGTGGTAGACAGCAAAATGACTAACACTGAGAATTGTCGAAGAGCCGCAGCAAAAGCAAACAGGATACTGGGCTGCATAACCAGGGGAATTACTCCTCCCTCTGTATAATGCCCTGGTTAGGCCACATCTCGAGTACTGTGTGCAGTTCTGGAGACCCCACCTTAAGAAAGATATAGTGCTGCTAGAGATGGTCCAGAGGAGGGCAACCAGGATGATTCAGGGCATGGAGGGTAGGCCCTATGAGGAAAGACTGGAAGAACACAAGCTGTACACACTTGAAGAGAGAAGGGACGGGGGGACATGATAGAGGTCTTCAAGCATGTAAAGGAGATAAATAAGGGCAGAGTCAAGGAGGTGTTGAGGCTTAAGAGGGGGATACCAGAGGACACGAGTGGAAGCTGGGTGGGGAGTACAGGAGCACAGGAGACACTACTTCACTGAGAGGGGTGGAACCACGAAACCATTGCCCAGGAGTCTGGTGGAAGAGAACACAGTGGAAGAATTCAAGAGGGGTTGGAACAGGTGCAGGGGATATTGAGCCGGGAAGACACCTCTGGGTCTATGGGGGATGAGCTCCCAGTAGGGTTGGCTCGAGCACACACAATGACCACTAGGCCTATTCTGCTGGCTTTACTATGTTACACACAGACACATACACACACACACACACACACACACACACACACAATCTTCAAAGCCTGATGTGTACTAGCTGAGTAATGGGTAGAAAACCAATGTGATTTGGCAGGGCTTTTCTTCTTTAAACTACAAGTTTACACCCATCGGTGAGATGAACACTGCCATCATCCTCTTTCTCCGCGCTGGCTTTTGAGAGGAAAGCCCACTGCAGTTCTACATTCATTGGCTCATACAGTACACACTTACACAGCCCCTACACTACAGTAGTAACAGTATGTTTGCTTTGCATATGCATGTAAGCAAACATAAAAATGTGCTGTAACAGGCAATTTCTTATCTTTCAAACACACGGATGATATAAACATCAAGGAGATGGACTGCAGGGTGTCATGTATGAAGAGAAACTTGTTATAACATGGGGTTCAGGGTAAAAAAAAAAAAATAAAATAAACTAAACTATAGAGTGAGACCACCAGTAAGTTCTGATGGCCACTCTGAGGTCCCCAGGATTTGTGGTAGGGAAAGAAATTAACTTTTATTAGTAGCTGAACCACTGTGCAGCTAGGGGACAAAATTACATGCAGAGTCAGGTTACCGGAGTCAGACACAGAAATGGAAACTAAATTAAATTAAACCAAAGAGAAATAAAATATGTACACAGCACACATCTACACTTCCACTTCATTGTCATCACTGTCTCAGCCTTTTTCACAGGCAGACTGAAAAGGGAACAGAGTGCTAGTCCCCAACTGTGTTGCCACTCCATTGTGACAGTTATCATTAGCAACAACTTGTGAACAGTATCCAATACTCACAGTTTCTGCATGTTCACAGAAACTGTGGTATGGAGGAGTATCGGTGACAGTTAAGAGAAACAAGAAACAGATTTGAGGATAGAGGTTACCCAAGAAAAGTCCTTAATAAAGCAACACAAAAGATGAGGAACATTTCACAAACATAAGCACTAATAAAATGGGAGACATAAAAAGAATTGTGAACAAGTACTGGACTAAAGACTTTTCACAAAACTGAAAGGATTTTTGCAGTTTCTACACAGAGATGTATAGCAGCAGCTAAAAAGGGGTTCAGACTGTTTAAGACAGTTTATAAACATACAGTGCGTACCCTACCAGATACAGAAACTACAGGACATAAATATTTACTGGGCCCCTTAAAGTCAGAAATGGTACCTTGTGGCCACTATGCAGTATGTGAACATACAAGTAAAAAAAAAAAAACATACCAACATCAACATTATAACAATGACCCAGAAGGGAGTATATCATATGTGATATCACAGGGGTTATTTAACTGCTACAGTGTCCATGTGACAAGATTTTCATACGAAAAAACCCTGAGACCACTTTAGGTTAGGATCCTACAGCATAACAGTATGATACGGAACATTATACAATGGCAAGAAAATTTCCTGGGTTCTGATTGGTCAGACTGGGGCTGAACCTGTGATGTTATCCAGCATAACATCACAGGTCTACTGCCATCATTATGGAGCAACTCTTTTTTAAGCATCTCCTCCTAAGAAACAAAAATATTTTTCCACACTAATAAAAATATTCTTTAAAATTATTTTATTTTATATATAACAACAAGCCATTGTATAATAGGAATAATGCACTCTAGGGTGTGTGTCATGCTGGGATAATGTCACTTCTGGGGTCATTAGTTGCACTCGGCCTGCGGACTCATGCCTAATCACCCCAGGCGTGATGTTATCCTAGCACGACACACACCCTGTCATGCATTATTGCTTTAATGATAAAGGCTCCCCAGTAACAGCAAACATGGGACACAGGGGCATCATTACTCTTTCGGGGTCTTGAAGTGGTCAGACCTCCACCAAGTGGTGGAAATCACAATAAACTAAGAAAAATTTGAAATGAGATGGATTTACAATATGGATTCTCTTAATCCAAAAGTGGGAATGAATATGGACTCAAACTGGGGAGCATGCTCCTAAAACAGCGTTCAATGGACACAAGACTGGCAGAGGGACATTCTACCCTAATTTAGTACTCACATACGAGAACTTCTCCCCTTCTGGACTCTTCCTGCGCTCAGAGTGAGCCTCTTTGGAGTTTTTGTCCAAAGTCCCCCTGCCCCCCTTCAGAAAAAGTTTTTTTGTTAACTACAATCTTTATTTTCTCAATGAAATGAAAACATTAAAATAATGAATAAGCTCAGCTACATGAGGTGGCTATTTTGCAGCTATTAGAATAGCTCATGGAAATTAATAAAGTGATACATATAGAAAAATCAAGTCAAATGATTAATTCATGTTTAACTTGATAAGCATTATTATTATTAAAAAGTAACATATAGGATTAAAAGACTGGTAAGTAAAAAGTATCCACCGTACAGAAGTGAGCCGAATAACCATTTATGACACTAGCACAGTGTCATACAATCAATGAAAGATCCTATATACTGTAACACTGCCTTATAGGTTGGCATGGTAAACGTATAATAAAATAACAAACCATATATGTATTCTTTGCAAATAACTGTGTTAATGCACCAGTTAGGGAACATTAATGCCACGAAAGTAGGGAAATGCGGCGTTAGGGTTTCCCACCCTAATACCCCAACCCCCCCCAAAGCAGCGAAAGGAAAAAAACATTAGGGTTTTGGGTCTATGGAGTCTTGGCAAATCAGTGGTGGGGTCTTCCTTGGGGTTATCAACCCTAATGCCTACCCCATTCCGTGAGCAAGCGTCACACATGATCTCCTTTCTTCACACAGGGGAGGAGAAGCATTTGGGTTGACAACCCCAAAGAAGACCCCACCACTGGATTTGCCAAGACTCCAGAGACCTAAAACCCTAATGTTTTCCCTTTTGCTGCTTGGGGGTGTTAGGTGGAAACCCTAATGCCACATTTCCCTTACTTTTGAGGCGTTAGTTACCTAGCCGTTCATTATTAACTTTTTATTGCAAAGAATTTCCTTTATTTTTGAGATACTATAATTGTATCCTCATTTTTCTGTGGGAGCGCAGGGCCTATAGGCCCTGCACTCCCATCCCTCCATATATGCGTACATATATGTTGCAGTGGAAGCATAGTCCAGACCCTGCGCTTGCATTTCAGCCAATATAGCAACCAAATTGTCAGCATAGCCTTTTTATTACCCCACATCATGAATGCTGTGCTGAGAATATATAAAGCCCCGCTGAAACATCATTCCGCTTCACCGCAATGTCATTCCACACCACAGGTACAAAAACACATTTTGGCCAGGATATGAAAAATGACAGCTGTCACATTCATGAGGTGGTATAAAAAATAAAATGGCCAAGTTGAAAATTTGGGGTCAAAATATTTAAAATAGCTATGGGTCAGCGTAGTAAAATTTCAACATACGAGTATGTGCCATTTCTACATATTTGACCCCAAATTTTCAACATAGCCTTCTTATGATCCCACCTTATTCATTTATTTATTAAACTGTTTCACCAGGAAAGGCACACTGAGCAAAACGATGCTCATCTCCCGGTGAGACCTGGGGGAGGGGTAGAGAGGAGAGGATAACGCGCAGGTTATCACCGAGTGAGACATTTAACATTACAGTTTGTGTCATTGTTGAAGCTACTATAAAGTAATGAGCACATGACATATCCCAGAAACTAAAATGTGGCTTTTGAAGGTTTCTAGCGGTTACAAAAAATAAAAATAAAACAGGGGAGGGGTTTACAAACCAAAAAAATAATATGAAGTTATGAATCAAGATTTTAGCAGACGGGTAACTTGTGAAATGTGTTGGGCTTCAGGGAAAAAAGTTTTACAGCTGTGCTTACGGTCATTCTCTTTGGTGGAGGGGACTGATTCACAAGTATACTAAACAAAATATATATCTAATATTGTTTACAGGCATAAAACATTACAAACTTAAAAAAGAGAGTCTTTTAACTTGATATAGGCAGGTAATACAGGTTTTTCTTAAGCATTATTACACTATATACAAAAATTACTTATTTAAAAATAAAAGGTGATGAAACGAGGCATCCCCTGAAGAAGCCAATAAATTCATGGTGAAACATTGAGGCAAACCTATGTTAAGAAACAAATATCGTCACTGAAAAACATTACAGACACATATTTAAAGTTTTGTGTTATGCATGTACCCTCCTTCTCTTCCTACACAATGTTTGGGAATGAATGAACTGTAGAGATCATAAGGGGCTGGCCATGGGGAAAGAGGATTTAGCATCCTAAATGATGCTCTCGTCCTCCAGGGGGAGGTCAGCAATGCTCTGTTGTGCTACCGCCACCTGGGTTGACCACAGCTGAAGGGGCCTATGTCAAGAAAGGGAGGAAGTCTGCCAGCTCTCGCAGCACGTTTTGTGTGTGTGTGTGTGTGTGTGTGGCTGCCAGAACAATCACCGATGGCAGCGTCCTTAATGGGCAAAGCTAATAAAAAGGGGCAAAACTCCTCGTCCACACATGATTTAAACCTGGAGCATCCACAGGCCCTGCACCTACTAAGTCGAAGCAGCCTCTCTCCAACTTCATCTCGTGCCCCTTCAGGAGATTCAGGTCCACTCCAGGGGGCCACAACGTGGTGGGTAAGCCACAGAGTTTAGGAAAGTGGAGATAAGTCCAGAGTGACAGCAGGATGATAGGGCTTGGGTAGCTCCTGTGATAGTCAGATGGGGTGTCTTCCTGAGGCCGGAAAAGTTACCTAAAGGACGTTATACAATAAACATTGCCAAAGACTTCCAGTGACAATCACCCTCACAATGGCAGCTTGAGGGATTCAACAGTGGCTGCGACTTCCACTGATCCCGATCTAAAGGCCATTTTGTTGACTACCATACAATTAAAACCTGCAGGGGAATCTAACTACACTGACTAAGGCACTGCAGAGTTTCTGACAGCTCAAGCTATGGAGGATGGCGAGAGATACGAGCATGGCCAGTTGGACAGCGAGCTGTTATAGGCCTTGGCAGCTCCTTCCCACTTAGTAGATAAATGAGTGGCCGCCAAACATAAATCTAAGTCCCCCACTACAGAACAACTTGACTGCAAGATGGATATTTTAATTGCAGAGCTTCGGGACTTTCATAGGGAGGTCTGCAGTACCATCTTGACCCTCCACACTGACATTATTAAACTCAAGAATGCCAACGAACAGGAAATACAGGTTACTCACCTGTAACAGGAGTTCTAGGAATGGTATATGTTGTTCATCCACACTTATTGGCAGGTTCCTTGCCGCTTTAAATCTTGCCGGAAGGTCTTCAAGCTGGCTCCTCCCACCCACCCGGGTGGTAACACTCTTGGCTCCGCCCCATGATGCCAGATCTGGCCCGCTGGAAGCTCAGGTTGTGCTACCGGGCCGGGAGGTCGAGGGAGCCTGTAGGGGATGAACAATGATATGCCATTCCTAGAACTCCCTGTTACAGGTGAGTAACTTGTATTTCTAGGGACATGGATATGTTGTTCATCCACACTTACTGGCAGACTCCTAGCAGTTCCTCCGGGAGAAGGGAGGCAAGGCGACACCCCTACTTAGGGAATAAAGACTGAGAACCAGGCCCCAAAACCAGCATCCCGCATGACTCAAGGTCGATGTGGTAATGGTAATAAGGTGTGTGCTGACTTCCAGGTAGCAGCCCTGCAGATTTCCTGGATAGGGACGCCCCTGGAAGCAGCCACCGATGCAGCAATATGACGGGTAGAATGAGCTTTATCCCTCTGGGAGGCTCCATGCCCGCCAACTTATAGCAGAGATCTATGCAGGAGGTGACCCACCTGCTTATCGTCCGCTTGGCTGCAGGTCTGCCAGGTGCGGCTTCAGCATAGGTGACAAACAGCTGGCAAACCTCTCCCCAAATTTCAGCCGTGCGCTCCTTATAATAAGCGAGCGCCCTTCTAAAGTCCAAAGTATGGAGCCTGTATTCGGCCTCCGAGGTGTGACTGGGGTAGAACACCGGCAGAGTCAACACCTGGTTAAGGTGAAACTCCGACACCACCTTCGGAAGGAATTTCGGGTGGGGGCGCAGGACAACCTTGTCCCTGTGGAAGACCAGGTAAGGAGACTCAATGCAGAGCGCCTGGAGTTCTCCCATCCTTCTGGCTGACGTGATAGCCACCAAGAAGGCGGTCTTCCACGACAGGTGAGAGAGTTCACACCTGTGCATTGGTTCGAATGGCTTGCCCATGAGTTTTCCAGTACCAGCAGTAAATCCCACACAGGTGGAGGTTCTCGCACCGGAAGGGAAATGTGATCAAGGCCTTTGAAAAAGCGCCAGACCACCTTCTCTCATGCGCTCAGACTCGCCCCAGGCCCTGCGTCCGGTAAGCAGAGATGGCTGCCAGGGTGCACCTTTAGGGTCGCGACCTAAGCCCTTGACTAGAAAGGGACCATAAATAGTCCAAAATGCTTGCCAAGGAACAGGAGGAAGGGTCCAAGCCCTTATCTGACACCAAATGGAAAACCTCTTCCATTTGAAGGCGAGCATTTCCTGGTCGACTCCTTACGGGACACCTCAACAACATTGAGGACCTCGTCGGAAAGACCCAAGGCCTGGAACTCTAGCCGCTCAGGAACCAGGCCGTCAGGTGCAGGGATTGAAGGTCCGGATGGAACACCTTCCTCTGATTGACTGAGAGCAGGTCCGGGCGAGCTGGAAGCTGCCTCGGGAGCCTGTAGCTGAGGTTGAGGAGATCTGGGTACCAGAACTGGCGGGGCCAGTCTGGGGCTATCAGAATCACCTGCGGCTTGTCCCTCCTTGTCTTGAGAAGCACCTTGTGAATAAAGGGAAATGGGGGAAGGCGTAAAAGAGGCCCGGGGTCCACAGCCTCAAGAAGGCATCCCCCTGCAGCGAGCCCTGCTGAGGGGGGCCGGCATGAAACAGCCTCAGTTTCGCATTCTCCCTGGAGGCAAACAGGTCCACCTGAGGTGTGCCCCAGTGGGAGAACAGATTTTGTACTACCTTCGGCAGGAGAGACCACTCGTGAGATGCAGGCCCTATCCGGCTCAGGGCATCGGCCAGGGTGTTGGAGGCTCCTGCCACATGAATGGCTAGGAGATCCGCCTCCAGGCTGCGCATGAGTGACCAAATGCGGAGAGCTTCCTTGCATAGAAGCACGGAGCGCGTCCCGCCCTGGCGGTTCAGGTAGTACATGGTCGTGGTATTGTCCGTCTGGACTCGGACCACTTGACCCCGGAGGAACGGAGCAAAGGGGTGAGAGCTAGGCGGACCGCTCGGAGCTCCAGCAGGTTGATGTGGCATCGGGACTCCCGTGGGGACCAGAGACCGTGCACTCGGTGTTCCCCAACCCATCAGAGAGGCATCGGTCGATAGAGAGACCATCAGCTCGGGGCGGACAAACGGGATGCCCTCTTGCAGATGGGATGGAACGGTCCACCACTGGAGAGCGTTCCACATCTCCTGGGTCACTGTCACTAGCTGGTCCAATGGATCGCAGCGTTGTGACCACCGGCTGGCCAGTCCCCACTGAAGGGGGCGTATGTGCCAGCGTGCCCAACGGACCACGCTGGTACAGGCCGCCATGAGACCCAGGAGGCGCAGGAAGTCCCGAGATGCGATTGCCCAACCAGAAATGATTGGGCAAAGGAGGTAAGAACCTCGGCCCTGTCCGCTGGGAGCCGTGCTATGGCTCGAAGAGAGTCGAGCTCTGCCCCGATGAACAGGATCACCTGCTTCGGCTCGAGTTCCGACTTGGCCTCGTTGATGAGAAGGCCCACTTGAGAGCAAACCTGGAGGGCCAGATCTCTGGACCGCTCCACCTCCTGCCTGGAGGGGGCTGCTATCAGCCAATCGTCCAGGTAAGGGTACACCCGGACACCTCGGCGCCGCAGGAATGCTGTCACCACTGCCATGCATTTGGTGAAGACCCTGGAGCTGGAGATAGTCAAGGGCATGGCTTGAATTAAGAGGGATCCTTCCGCCGAAGCGGAGGAATCTCCAATGTGACGGACGGATAGGGACGTGAAAGAACGCGTCCTGCAGGTCCAGAGAGCAGAACCACACGCCGTGTACCAGAGATGGTATTATCTGCGCCAGAGTGACCATTCTGAAGGTCCGAGACCTTAGGAACTTGTTCAGGTCATGTAGGTCGAGAATGGGGCACCAGCCACCCGTCCGTTTCGGAACCAGGAAATACCTGGACACGAACCCCGGGTCTAAGGAGGGGTCCTCTACCTCCATGATCACCTCCTTTTGGAGGAGGAGAGCGGTGTCAGCTCGGCAGAGCTGCTAGTGAGGCTGCGGACCCGAGGCCCCCGAGGCTAGACGCTCTGTGAAGGGCGGGCCTGCTCAATTCCCAGAGGTAGGCCTTTTCCACCACTCTCAGCACCCACCCGTCCGTGGTAACAGCGGACCAGGCGGAAAGGAAGTAATGCTGAGCCGCTTCCACGGGGGAACAAGGTGAGGTGACAGGGATGGAGGCGACACCCTCAGCCCGCCACTGGGCAGGCTTGGAGGAGGGACCGCCGAGGGACCTCCTGGCCTTTTCCTCCTGCTTCCTGTTGGAGAAGTTGACGGCTTGGGTTTGGGATACCAAGCTCGAGCTCGCTGGCCCTGACGCTGCTGGGCCGGCACGCTGCAGAAGGACCTAAAGGGTTGACTGGTGGCTTGCGGCCTTTGTCCTTCTGAGCGGAAGAGACCGAGTCCAAGGTAGCATTGGACTCTCGATCCTCTGCAGGTGACCTTCCACCCCAGGGTCAAGAGGTTAGTCCCAAAAAGGGAACATCCGCCAACTTGTGCTGGGTATCCGAGGTAAAGGTGGATATCCTCAGCCAAGCCCGACGACTGATGGCCACTCGCGGCCGCCACAGACCTGGCACATGAGTCCCCGATGTCTAACGCAGTCTGGAGCTGCTGTTTAGCCACTGCCCTGGTCCCGCACCTGCCTGACCGTAGTCTGCAGATCTGCAGGAAGATGAGGGACAACCTCATCCAGGGAGCCCGACAGGGCGTGAGAAAAATGTGCCATGAGGGCGGCCAAACTGGCCTGATGAAGGCCGAGAGGACGCAGCATAGACTTTTCGCCTGGCATAATCCAATTTCTTGATTCCTTGTCGGGAGGTTTGTCCATCCTCATGCTCTGCACGCCGGAAACGCTGTCGGTAACCAACCCTCGCCGAGGGGTGTCTGGAAACCAGACAGGGAACCAGAACCATGATACTTCCTGGCCAACCTGGCCGGTTAAGGCAGGAAGGAAGCAGGATGCTGCCAAAGTTCCAAGGCCGGACCCACTATGGCTTGCCACTGGAAAGGCCTCCGAGAGAATCCCTGTCCAGAATCTCCGTGAGGGGATACCTGGCCCTTAGAACGGGTTCGAGCTTCATCCCGTGGACCCGAGATGAGTCAAGCAACCCTAAGAAGGACGAAGGCTATCGCGCCATTGACTGCCCTCCCGAGGACCCAAGTCCATGCGCTGGAGAAGAGGGAGGAACTATCATCGACTCCGAAGAGTCCTCAAAGAGCTGCTCGCCTGAGCCACCTCCACCTGCCGAGGTTTATCGGGAGTGAGGGTGACAGACAGCCTATGGGCAAAACCCAAGGCCGACCGAGAATTTTTGGTCGGAGCCCCAACCAATGGCTGTGGAGGCGGAGGTTCCACCAGAATCGGTGGGGCAGTTGGAATTGGCCTAACAACCGCCTGAGAACAGGCTCCTCGACTACAACGAGGGGTTGTTTCGGTTGTCCGGTGACAGCACTTAATGGCCGGGAAGACGACTGGGTCAGCTTATCTCGGTCAAAAGGAGCTGTTGCCACAAGTTCTCGCATTTCCGACGCAATTTGCGCCAAGCCTCCTCGCCTGAGTAAGAGGAAGAGCGGCGGCGCCGCTTGCCGCGGTGCCGAGACCGAGACCGCCTATGGCGGCGGGATCGGTTGGACCGCGAGGATGTCCGAGACCGAGACCGAGAGTCTCGACTGGGCCGAGGAAGGCGAGGAGAAGTGTCGGAAATCGGCACTCTCCTCGGCTCGGACGATTCCACCGAAGGCTCCGGAACCGGAGGCACAGACGAGCCGACGGGATCCTCAACTCCCACCAGGGGAACCGGAGAAAGGGGATTCTCAGCTTCGTCGACGTGAGTCTCGGTCAACTGGCCTGACGGACACCGTGAAGCCAGTGACCGAAGCTGAGGGGTCGACCGGTTGACTGGTCGACTAGACGGGGATCTTTCCCGCCTCCCAAGAGCGTCGATGGAGAGACTTACTTTTGCCTTTTGACCTGGAAAGGTCCTGAAGAAGTTGGACCTCACCTTTCGTCGAGAGGGTCAGACAAAGCTCCTTAAAAGAAGACGAGTACGAGGCACCGAGAGAGAGAGCGGACAAATGCCGCAGTCGAGGTAGAAGCGGCCTGCGCCGCCTCCTCTTTGAGGGCAATCATCTGCTCGAGCTGATCCGCCGAGCCCGCCGCCGCGGACACCGTCAATCGGGCCTCTTTAGATTTCACCGGTGGAATTCTTTTCTCGGGGCGCCCCAGTTGTAATCGGCAACACGGTCTTCAAGCACGTACGGGCGCGAAGAAGAGCATTGCAGGCTCATGGGTCGTGTCAAGGCCCAGGCAGCAGACGACGCGGAGGCGGATCCGCCCTAGACATCTTCTGCCCGCAAGGGCACCTCCAAAACCGGAGTCGATCGGTCCATCGCAGTCATGAGAGAAGAAGACCAAGTCTTTTAGCAAAAACTTTTTGATTTTGAACTTTCCAAGAATTAGGAACCAGTCTTAATCGCAGAGCATTAAGGAGGGAACCTGAGCTTCCAAGCGGTAAGGAAGATCTGGCGTCATGGGGCGGAGCCGAGAGTTTTACCACCCGGGTGGGTGGGAGGAGCCAGCTTGAAGACCTTCCGGCAAGATTTAAAGCGGCAAGGAACCTGCCAATAAGTGTGGATGAACAACATATCCATGTCCCTAGAAATAGCTTACTTCCACAGACAGAAGAGCTGACACGGTGGAACTAGCCATCCTCCAGCTCCATTCAGCCATCCATTCCACTGAAGACAAGTTAGAAGATGCAGAGGTAAGAAACTGCCGTTAATAACCTTCAGCTTTACTGCATTCCAGAGGGGTAGGAAGCATTTGACATAATTGCCTTTCTGCAGTCCTTTATCAGAGATGCTCTGGTCCTGTCGGCAGACAGCACATTAGAAACTGAGAGGTGCACTGAGCACATGGTCAAAAATCACCACCCCTAATGCTTGCCCACACTCAATAAGAGCTTGATTCCTCAGATACGACGACAATCAGGACATTCTGACCAGAGCATGGTGGGCCAAGGAAGTTCTCTACAAGGGAAGATAATGACTAGTCGACCTCCCTTCAAAATAAAAGGTGGGCCTTCCTCCCCTATATGAAAACACTGCAGGCCAAGGGAATTACGCTTTTTACTCCCTACCCTGCTAAGATGGTGATAAGCCAGATGGCGTGAAGACCTTTACAACAGCAGATCAAGTCAGGGCTGAACTTTACCAAGAGACATTCCTTGTGATGTGCAACAGGCACCAGCTGCCCCCTTGGCGAATAAGCTGGCATGGCAAGAATGGAGAACCACTGATGCTCAGAACAAAAAGTCGGCAGAGATTAAGTAACAAATCATCGAGTACCTAAGGGCAACCTGGTCCACAGCTGGTGTATCCACAGACCCCGATTCACTGCTTCCTGGGACTGCTTCTACTGTTTTCTTCTAACTGAACTCTGCCACGAGTCCCATCCTCTTCTCTCCCCCCCCCCCAAACCTCTGCTGGACCCTGTTAGTAGTTCCCCATCCAGAGGGTTGGCTAGTATCTAGTGTCCCACACCCAGGGTCCTCCAGGGGCAGGAGACCCTTGCTGTCTTAGCTGACTTGTATAGCTTCCAGGACATTGTTGCACTCTGCTGGGTTTCTGTGGTTTTAGCACCTTCACTACTGTTATGAATCCTTTCCTTTCTGTGCCACCACTTTGTACTGCTTCACAGGGGTTCAACTCTGGTTGGATAGTCTGAGAGACACTGAGAAAGGATGTAGGAAGGGGGTGGTTGATCAGAGCACCCCAGCAGGGCTCCCCAACCCCCAATGATGAACGCATCTGGTTTTGCTGGTTTGGGTATGGGGTCTGCAGATATCCAGTGTCATCCTGCCGGCAGGGAGCTTTCATCTTTTCTGCCCCCAAAAAGGTCACGGCACATAGTGTCATCATGACGCACGCTGTGCACTCCCGTCAGGCGCGGATGGCTGCTGCACCCCACCTCCTGAGTTTTGAAGCCTGAACTGCCTTTCCAAAGCCATCACTAGGGGGAAAGTGTTCGTGGGGCTCTGAACGCCCTCCTTCAGTAGGACAGCAGGCACTCAATCCTCCTACCTCTGGCAGACCCCCCCCCCGATGCTCCTGAACCCAGGTCGTCTGTGCCACCAGCAATAGTGGTTTTGTGCCAGCACAGCAGTAGCAACTAATTTTACTGGCAGACAACAGCCTCTAGACCAGTCACTATATCTCAGCCTTGGCTTACCACAGCAGCAGGCACATCTACTTGCACTAGCCTGTTCCCAACTGCAGATTTGTGGCTTGAGAATCACTGCTCAAAGTCATTTATTTGTGAAGCATCTAGTCTCCCTTTCCTTTGGACTTCTCAGAAATAAAGCTTTCTTGTTTCACATTTACATCCCATACAAAAACTCATATAATAATGTCAATTAACTTTATTTTTTTTTTTTTTTTTTTTTTATTTAGAGGTTACTGACATCTGGATATCATTATAAAACATCTCTTACTTACATTAAGAAGAAACGTAGTTACTCTGCACAGTGTTGCATTGTAATGTAAATTTCGAATGCTACTCTCCCTTCCTTTTGGCTTTCTCGGAAGTAGTCCTTTATGCTGACGACGTGGCCCTCTACTGCAGCAAAACTAACATTGATACAATGTTCAGTAACTTGCAGGCGGACTTCAGCAAGCCACACACTTGGTTCTCTGTCAAAGGCATGGTTCTCAACTCCAAGAAGACTAAGTTTATGATCTTCTCTGGCCCAAGAAAAGTCTTGGTCATGGGCCAATCCCTCTCAGACAATCTTGGTAACATTATAGAACAAGTTTACAAATTCAGATACCTTAGACTGTACTTACAGTGGACCTACAATGTCCATATTACCAATCTCAACAAGAAAATCCATATGTGGCTAGGTCTCTTATACCAAATCAGAATGTTCCTTATCCCCATCTCCAGATTATGCCTCGCCAGTTCCATTCTCCTGCCCCTCCTTGATTATGGCTCTACTCCCCCAGCACATCCTCCTTTTCTCCAGACTCAGGACTACATACAATAATATTGCACACTTCGTGACCAGCCTCCCCTGGATGAGCCATCACTGTACCCTCTATGTCTCACTCAACTGGCTCACCCTCGAAAGCAGGTTCCACCTTAATATACTAACATACTAAAAAGCCAGCAGAATAGGCCTAATGGTCTGTCGTGTCCGCTCAGTAGCCAGCCAGCCACCTAGTGGCTTAAAATGCCACCTAGCAGGTTTAAAATGCTCTCTTTCCTACACAAAGTTCACCGTAACCTACTGCCGATCAGCGTCAACTCCCTTTTCCCCATATCAGTTCCCAAGCACAGTACTGGAGGGGATGCCTGTCATATCTTCGACATCCCTTTTTACCGCACCAAGCATGCGCAGAACTCCACCACATACAAGGGCCCTTAGTTTTACAATAAACTGCCCCCTGAACTTCAGGCCTGTAGTTCAACTGGTTCATTCAGCTCCTCCCTCAAGGACTACCTCCTCCAATCCACCACCTGTGTCTGCCCCTGTAGGTATCACCCTGAATGTCCACCAACCCTTGAGTTAACTTAGAGTTTATAAGTATCTGTATATTGGCTCTGTTGTGTGCGAACCTCTGTATTTTTTTCTCTATTCTAGATGATCCTGTCATATACACTGTTCCTACTGTAAATATCGTAAAATTTTGCAACTATTGTTTTTACCTTTTTCTATGTATTATCGAATTTTTGTACCACTGGACGTTTGTGAAAATGGGCATTTTTGCTCACATACCTTCCAGTATAAAAATGAAATTGAATTGAACTGAATTTTAAAGCCTGCTTGCTTCACAGTCACATTCTGTACAAGAACCTATAAAATAACATACATTTCTAATTCTAGTCTCCCTTCCCTTTGGCCTGCTCAGAAGTAAAGTGTGCTGATTTCAGTTATATAAGAACTCACAGCGTGATGTAAATTTAGTTTTGGTCTCCCTTCCCTTTGGTCTTCTAAGAAGTGGAGGGGGCGTGGCCAGCAGCTGAGCAGTCTGCAGTAGATTTGTGCAGCTATGCAGATCTACAATCTTCAGGTTGTACTTTTGCAATATAAACCCCAAAGATCTGGACAAAAACTAGATATTTTGATAGATCTCACTGATTTGAACATTAAAATATGAAATGTAACATATGCCTTTATTTTCTCAGCACCATGGAGCGACAGAAAAACGGCAGCTGGAGGAGAGGGCACACGTATGGGTGTACAACGAAAAGGTCCTTGAAGTATTATTACACAATGACTAGAGATGGACTTCTCAGACCTCCAGGAATGAAGAACTATAGCTCAGTTGAAGGATATTTTCAAATAAATATTTTATTCAGCAGAAGAGAAGACCAGACCCAGACAACTAACACTGCTTTGCTGAAATCAATACAAATGCTGGACAAGAAAATGGCAGACTAAGCTTCCAAAATGCTGGTGTTGGACACAGAAGTGCAATCGGTTGAGGAGGCGGCGAAGGATGCCAGGAGGACAGTGAACAAGGCCCTACCAACAGCCATGGGGTTCACCAGAGAAAACACGCTGCTACAGAGATATCTGGAGAATCTGAACAATGGGGCAAGGGCATCCCACATTCAAATCCTAGTTACGCCAGAGACTGTGGAGGGCAACTTGGTACTGGAATTTTTGGAGAGTTAGCTGACCAAGATCTTCCAGCTGTAGCACTGGTCACAGTCCTGAGCATACTGAATTACTGCACAAGGAGGGCATCTTCAGGCAGCCACCAGATGACCTCAAGCAGAGATGATCCTAGTGGTACTGGGATAACTGAAGGAGGCAAAGCAGAGGCACCGACTGAAAGGGCAGGATGCACCCATTCATTTCTTCCTGGACCTCACTTTCGCCACCAGTGAAGGAAGGGGACTAATGAGGTCCAGTCGTGGCTCTGTCACATCGGAGTTCACCACATGCTTCTTATGCCTGCTAGTCTTAAAGTGGTTTATGGAGGTAAGGCATACCCATTTTCTGATATCATTGAAACGGGTGAACTACTGAGTAAGTCTAAATGGATATGCAATACCCATGGGGAGGGATCAAATTCGGAGGGCGAGGAAAACCTATTACGTACTGTACTTAACTATTTTTGGCAGAAGGGAGCTGTGAAAAACACTGTTTAAACAGCTGTTCAAGAGGCTGAATCCTCTCAGTGATACAAAGACATCTGGCAGGTACGTGAACATTTTGGTTATCCTAAAAATTGCTGATTAACATTTTTCTTTCTGCAGGTTTGCCGTGCAGAGGAATTCAGCGTGGCATTGGTAGTGGCGCAGATTTAATTTCTCTCTTCCTCGCTCCCTTTGCAGTACAACGTTTTTGCATTCTTTGCAGTAAGTGGGATTTTCCATGTTTTTCAGGGACTGGAATACGAGAAGCTCACTTTCAGCACAAGGTACTTTATTATGGGACTTCGTAAATTTTAGGACTAACCATACTCCAGATAATTTTGGCACTCAAGAGTAACGTACTCACCAGTTTTGACATTATGTGAGTAAAGTATAATTCTGATAAGTAAAAGTGCTTTAAACTTAAAAAAAATACTTTCTTTTGAAGCATATGTAGAGCCTTCCCGAGGGCTGGAATGAGCATCACTACTCATAAAACAAAACAAAAAAATATTTAAAGAGTATTTCTGAAATACTGAGGAGTAAAATAGGCCGGTACTCACCTTATCTTAAACACTTGGGACCAATAAATATTATCTGTACCAATAAATATTATCTGTACCCATTTTATTTGGAATTACCTGATTGTGCAATACACTGGCTCTCAGCTCCTGACATAAATATTAGTTTAAATAAAGGCTTTTAGTTGTTGGGCCCATATCAGTTCAGAAAAATAGTTATAAAATACTGTTTGAAATGTTCTGGTTTGGTGAATCATATCCGTTTCAGGTTTATGACAAACATATGAAGATCTGCGTAGTTGTGCACACTGCTTATTTTACATATATCCTTACTGGTAACTATTTATTTATTTAAAAGTTGGTAATCAGGATAGGAACACTGAGCCAAGGTTCGTTTCCAGGTGTGACCCTGGGGAGTGGGGAAGGAAAGTACAGAAGCATAAACTTTATAGTGCAACAGATTGTGTTTGCATAGGTAGCATTATGTAGGCGACATCGAAGAAGTTGGAGCGGGCCAGCCCGATGGCGCTGAGGGTTAAGGCGCTGATGCTGCACCTCATGCCATGCCAGCGATCTGCCTCCTCTCCCAGGAGGAATGACTGCTACTCACTTCCCGTAGTTCCACTCCCATCAGGTGGAGGCCCAATGTGAAGCAGAGAGGGCAACAGGTGATCACCAGGGTGGGACAGAAGGCCAAACTCATACCTGGCATGCATGAACACCTCCACGCGCAGGCACACGTCAGCTGGGGTCCCGGGTGGTGGGAAAAAGCACAAACTACATATGGGGAAAAAAAAAAAAGCTGGAGCAATTGTGGCAAGTTCGGTGGAAAAATAGTAGCATGGAAGAGTGAATAGGAAAAACAGTAAAAGTGCACAGTGCCTGTTGGGGTAGGTGACAGTGTACTGGGGAAACAGGAAAAGAGCGTGGGTGGAAGCAGAAGCTAACCTTGGATTAAGGAGTCGAAAAACAGGAGGGAGTCAAGTAAGAGAGGAAGGGAGGCCAGAAAGAGGTCGACAGATAAAAGGAGGAGGATGCTTTAACAGGCATCTAAAGACAGGGAGCAAGAAAGAGGCAAGGGGAAGAGGGGCGCAGGTTCCAGACGGAAGAGAGGCGAGAGGAGAAGGCAGCTTCCCAGCACAAGAGTGAGGGTGGGGAATAGAGACAGTACAAGAATCTCTGGAGTGGCGAGATTAAGGAGAGGGGAGGACAGAGGAGAGGAGTGATGAGAGGTAGGAGGGAGGGACCCAAACCAGTATTTGGCAATAAAGAAGGCACAGTGGAACTGGCGATGTAACAGTAGAGGGAACATGGAGACGGGGAATAGAGGGAACAGTGGTAAGTACGGGGAGAGAGTTGGTAGCGAATGGACAGAAGGCCTTGCATAGGGTATCCAGTCTGATAAGAGAAAAGGAGGGGGTAGCACCATAGAGCATATCCACATAGTCAAAAACTGGGAGAACCATTTTGGTTACCAATTCCTGGCAGACCCGTGGGGAAAGGCAATCTTTATTGTGGTAAAGGACACTGAGTTTAGGGTGCAGTTTGGCATGGATGGTGTTAATGTGAGCACAGAAGTCAAGCTTGTTATCAAGCCACACATCAAGGTATTTGAAAGCAGGACAACCTCTCGGGGGTGCCCTCCAGAGTGGAGAAGACAGGGAGGGGCGAGAGCCTGACCAGTTTCTGGCTGGTGCTGAAGGTCATAGACACAGTTTTCTTGGTGCTGACCCCGAGTTGGCTGGTGTGGAACCAGCCACAGGGCTCCAGATAAGGGGAGTACTGACCTATTTTTACTCACCTCATTTAACGAATACCGATACTCATCCAACATTTGTAAATACTCCACACTCCAAAGAACAGGGCTTCATAACATAACTGGTGATTCAAAAGGACCATTTTTTTCCCCAGATTTATAGCACTCGTACTCATCGCAATTTTGTTTTACTCACTATATTTTTAAAACTTGTGAGTAAATTACTCCTACCTGCCAGCACTATCTGCAGCATTGAGCACAGCACATTGTGGAGGTATGAGGATGCAAAGCCTATATTAAGGATGTATGTTTATTATTTTTTATGTTGGACCATCCCTGCTCATGGGACCAATAATCTATAGGTAAATTTCTTTGCTCTATGTACATTGAGGTGACCCCCTCTATGTACGACTGTCAGGAGTATGTTCTTTTCTTACTGTAAAACTGTTGTCTCATGGTATTCCTATGTATTACCTGTTGGACTAACTACCCTGAAGTCAAATTATAAGCTAAAAAAAGTAAATAATGCTCATTTCACAGTCACATCCCGTACAAAAGCCCACATAACAACACACATTTCTAATGCTAGTCTCAGTTCATTTTGGCTTTCTCAGAAGAAAAGCTTGCATGTTTCAGTTACTGTACATTCCATTGCAAGAACTCACAGAATAATGTAAATTTCTAATGCTAGTCTCCCTCACTTCCTTTAGGCCTTCTAAGAAGTACGGCTTGCTGGTTTGTTAGAAGAGCCCAGCCCACTGTACTGTCGACGTACACAGCCTAAAACAACTCTGTGATATTCAATGGATTGTGCAACAACAAATCAAAATCCAAAATCAAGACAAATCAAAAAGTGACAGTGCAAATCATAAAGATTACCTAAGCAGACCTTGAAGGGCTCCCTCCCCCCAATTAAAACAGTTTTTTTCCCCAGGGTCCCCTTCTCAAGCGATCCTGGCCCATATGCTAATCCACCCCATGAGCAGCACTAACAGAAATATCTCCAAACCTGTTTGCTGTTTACACAAAGATAAGCGTCACGTCAACTGGTGTTAGGACACTACTGCCTTAACGCCACGTGCATTGTTCACATGTCAGTAACCTGAGTCATGGGAGAAAGGAAAGGTTCACTCCTGAACAGGTAGATGGAAGGTGCTCAAATAAATTGTATAAGAAGATGTCAAATCAATCCAAAAACGTCTTTAGTAAGCCCCAGTCTGGTGTGTTTTTTTTTTGTACTATGCATCTCAGAGTAAATGTGGAGTGCAGAGTATTAACATTTGAAACAACATGCCCCTTCTTTTTTTCCCCACTTGCTTATGTTTAAGCCTATCTGCAGATCCAGTGCCTTCCGTAAATGTGCTGCTATGTATTGAACTTTGGAAATGTTGTCACCAGAGAAAGAGTGCCTCAGGAAAAAAATGCAAACAATATTTTTTTAACAAGACAATAATAAAGAAACTTTAGTTTACATATTTTTATTGGGTTCTGTTCAATATAGTGTTAACACCATGAACTTAAAAGATTACAGTTCCATAATATGTGTGTGCAAGGAAAAGGTCCTTGAGGTATTAATTACACAAAGGCTAGAGCTGGGCTTCACAGACCTCCAGGAATGATGAACTGCAGTTCAGTCTAAGGATATATTCAAATATTTTATTCAGCAAAAGTGTAAAAACAATTCCCCTGCAGCCGGCAGTGACACAGAATGAGTTTAGGCATGTTATTTGTAAAATTACTGTACTGAAAATAAGGGTCTCAGGATATGAAAATGTTCATGGTATAACCTTGCAGACAGGGCTGGCACCGAAAAAAAACATTATAAAAAAAACAAAGAACAGGTAGTAATTTTTTTCTTAAACACACACCCTTGGTAAGTGATATCTGTATAAATCTCTCAAGCTTCACTCCTAAAGTCTATGGACATCACAGTCCTGGGTGTGTTAAAAAAAAAACAAAAAAAAACAAAACCTCATAATATGCTTACTTCCTATGCATTCTTCTACATTTTATTTACTTCTTTTATTGATCTATTAAACAGTCCATATACTGCAGTATGTACTTAGTTGTGCTTTCAAACAGAACTTGCAATTGCTGTTTGTGACATCACAATCTGTTGTCATGGACAACATGTCATAAGCCAAGGCACTGTGAGGTCAGATGGGGCCAGTCAAATGCTTTTTAGCCTCACTTCTTGAACAGGCTACCAAGATGTTAAAATGCTAAAAAGGAAAACTGAGGGAAAAAAACGCTTCCTCTAGTAAATCATAATAGCTGCAATATCATTTTGAACACATGGGTCTCATGTATAAAGCCTACCACCACTGCCATGTGGAGGAACCTACTGGTAGCGACGCTGGCCATGGAGAGGCTCACTTATGCCATGAAGGGTAAGGAAGGCTTATTTACCAGAGTATGAGCCCAGTTTATATCATCCCTCTAACCGGTCGAAAATGTAATTTTCACAGACGGGTTTGGAGGAGGCACATGATTGGGTTGTCAAGCTGGAGAATGCACACACATAACAAGATTTGATTTTTTGCAGATTTTTATTAGAGGCTAACTCACATAACAACAGATTAATTATGATACTGCAATATGAAGTTCTGAGACAGATTGCATAGTTTAGTTATTTACATACAGAGCTTAGTTATCAGTTCTGAACGTTTTTTTAAGGTTCCTATTTTGGGGCCACTCTTAGGTCCCAATGATGACTTTTTCCTGTACAAAAACATGTGCTTCTACGTGTGCTCCATAAGACAGCAATGTTAAGATATGACAAATTAATTGTAAATTAGCCCAGTGTCATTACTAGATCTAGTATTGTAATCAGGAAATACAAGACTGTACCTTGTTGTTCTTATTTTGAAAAAAGCAATAAAAAGATAATACAAAAAATAATAATAGCTGCAATATTAGTTTAATGAAAGTCCATGCTGAAATACAGTTTCTCTTTATAACAGAATTCCTAATCTGTCTAATTTCTCCGAACTAAAATACCCACTAATATGAATGTAACCCCCCTACAAATTGGGGTTTACTATCAAGTCTTCCTGGGCTCCTTAATGCCCACTGTCAGGCTGGTGTCCTGTTTTAAGCAGTTCTATCTATTTGTGTGGGAGTGCCATATTGAGCCTCTACGCCTGTCCCTTTAAGAGAATCTATGTTTGGAAATTAGTCTGGGCTGGGTCCGAGTGATTTAGGGCTTGCGACTGGCCAGACAGCGTGTTATTTTGTTCCATTCTGCAGTCGCTATTTGCACAGAGGGAGCTCATATAGGAACTGTGATTGTTTATTGCTTATCTGCTGTTATATTAAAGATAGAGAAGTTTGTCTACCCTGCTTTTATTGCAGCTTGAACATTTGGATGGGAGCCACCATGTTAGGTCCTGGACTTCCAGTATTTGGACCAATCGAACCACTGAGGACATAAAATGGATCCTGTCCCCAGGGGCCTTGTGGGAAGGAAATTCTGTAGTTTTGTAGTTTTGAGTGTTGGCGCCTAATGGACCTGGTCAGGGAGCCCTGCCTGTGACCGACAGTTGCCTCAGCCACCCAACATTTGGATTACATGGGAAATCCCCAGAACTGCCTGAAGCAGTGGATCAGTTAGAGTTGGAAGTGGAAGAGTAAACAGCTCGAGTTTTCAAGCAGCTGCTCCCAGAAAGAGCGTAGGGGAAATTGGCGGGAAGAGGCTTAGTTGGCCTTTCTGCCACATTCTCTTGCAATCGAACTGCCTATTGCAGAAGTTGGACCTGTCCGACTTCCAGCCTGGAACTGCAGCAGAGGTACAGAAGAAGTGTCATTGCAACTTGCGGTTTGGACCGAAGACGTACTCCTGAAGCGATCAGCACAGACTGTGAGAGAAATGGACTTGGATTGAAAGGTTTGCACAGTACAGCTGTCAATTTACAATCGGACTGAATCCGAACTGTTGTTTAAAGAAGTTAGTGATTTAAATGTGCTGAATGTGTTTCGTGGATCATGATTTGGTTCCCCACGATCGAATCTGTTATGCCAGCTGGAGGCTTCACCAGCAAAAGATCACAAACTTTGCCAGAACTGTTCACCCTGCCTAGGCCCTGCCATCTCAGCCTAGGCCACTACTCTTGCACCAGGGACAATTTCGGCAAAAGACCAGCTTGGGGATTAGACCCTGTGCCCAGCACCATCGAGCAGGTTGTGACCACCCGGAGGTGAGCTGTGTCAGTCCAGCTTCCCCTGGCCCACTTGATCACCACCACGAGGTCTACATATCGCCTGCAGTGCAGCCAGATCCTGGTAGCGTGGGTACAAATTAGGATAGCTCCCTGCAACAAAAGCTAAAATCATTGTGGTACCATCTAATTGTTTTCCTTTATTGGGTTTCTTGCAACGGACTGAGCCATCCAGCTCAGATTACAAATAACTGGGTTGTGTGCAGGTTTAACTGCCTTTTCTCCCCCTCTCCTAAGGGCAGCAACATCAGCTGCAATGCTGGCCACCCCGGGCAACGCTTCAGACTAGCCTGCATGACATTCTGGGTACCGAGGGTTGTTGAACTGTCTAATGGGGACTTAAAGTGCATGCCAGCAAGTCCTGATTTAAATCAGATTGTTAATTGTTCTGCTAGATTCACGCCCCTTCCTTGTTCACGGCCCCTAAATAAACCGGATTGTCTTTTTTCACATTTAACCTGGCTAGTGTACATATTAGTTGAGTTACAGTATTAAGATTGTATTGCTGCATTACTAACCTTATTTTCCAGGGGATCTCCAGGTCCAGCCCTGGTGGTAAGTGAGAAGGGTGTGAGCATATTACTACTGCTGTCTTTTGACTGTGAATTTGCACCCGTGTTATATTGTAGGCCACTAGAAGGGTTGGTGGGTGCTTACAGCTTTCCAGAGGGCTATACCCGAGCAGATAAGCAACTCCAATACCAATTCTCTGGATGGAGACACCTAGTTAGAGAACTCAGGTCCCTCAACCCGTGTATTGCCATACGGGCAGGGGTAGTAGCTCTTAGAATAGCGCTGCCTAAGGGTTACATGAATGACTGGACTCTGCCCATTGTATGTATGCATTTAGTTTTTGTTAACCAGGTAGGTGCATTAGACAAGCATTTGCCTATTTTCAGGCACGACTTAGGAGGGTACAACCAATAAAATAATACAGTGTATGACACTGTCCACTTTTGGAAAAAGAATACAAGGTAAAAGCACAAGGTACAGTCAAATATACATTCAACAACATCATATGAACAAAAAGAGAAGTGCAAGGGTATAATTCACAATAAGAAAAACAGACATTATTTAAAGACTTGAAACAGGTGCAGACTGCCATCTGCTGAAGGTATGAACAGTACTGGGTTCTAAAGATACTGGAAACGGGACAAAGTCTGATGCCAGCAGGTATGTGTTCCACAGTTTAGGGGCTGAGAGAGAGAAAGCTATTTCACCTAATTTGGTCCTGGTCCTAGGTATGACTAGGTGGTCAAGATCAGATTATCTAAGTGGATAGTCTTTAGAGTCGGGCACTAGGAGGGAGGAAAGCGACAAAGGAACATGATTATAGAAGACACGATGGACGATACCACCCAGGAAGCGATTATGGTGGGAGGTTGAGGGGAGCCAGCCCAGTTTAGAGTAGAGCGTACAATGATGGACAGGTCGGTTACTAGCAAGGGCAAAGCAGCAAACATTTTTTATAAGCCACATCCCAATAACGAAACGCAGAGCTACAGGTTTCAGAAAAAGACAGGCAGTCCATAGGATAGTTTAGGAAGCAGAATACCCCAGGCTATGGGGATTTGGGCACTGGGAGAGGTTACAGCTGGCTCTGTAGGTAGCCCAAGCCTGATGTTGACAGCCTTACAGATATACGTCACATGGAGTGAAAAATTAACAGAGGAGTTAAGTGTAACACCCAGGTGGTTAAAAAAAAAGAGTGGACGGTGACCAAGAGAGTAGCACTTTCGCAGACCACCATCAGAGGAGATTTAACGTTCTTTATATGGCGGGGGGTGGGGAGGGGGAAGAGATCTGAATAACATGGCCTGGGATTTGGAAGCATTCATTGTGACTCTCATCATTGAACCATTGTTTGACAGACTGTACGTCAGATGACATCTTGTTTTTAATCACATCCACATTCTGGACACTTGTGAAGAACACCAGGTTGTCAGCATACAATATAGGTATTCTATTTGAAATGGAGCAGTGAATAGAATTTATGTGGAGAGAGAAAAGCAGTGGTCCAAGTTCAGAGCCTTGGTTACTCCCCAGAGGCAGCAAAAACAATGACGAAGACCCACTTACACAGAAGTATAATCAATATATATTTGCTGTGTATTTCAGATCGAGGGAGCACTCCTCGCGAATGGGAGCACTCCTTTCCTCAGTATATGGGCCACTCTTATTTTGTGAAGAGTGTCTCACCCACAGCTGCCCTGGAAACAGGCACATTTGGGGCAGATTTTAAACTCTGAGTATTAGTATCGATCAATCTCAATCAATAATATTTTAATACTAAACTTCAAGAACACCTGGTTCTCTCCCAGCTTTCCTCCTTTCTCTCAGACTCCTCCTTTTTCACCCTATTCCAATCTGGCTTTCGGAAGAACCATTCTGCTACTACCTCCCCTCCTCAGGCTCATCGACTCTGTCCTTACTGGGATGGATGATGGTCTGATCAACTCAGCCATTTTTGTCGACCCGGCCAAAGCGTTCAACACTGTTTCCCATACCCTCCTTCTTGGTACCCTCTCTTCAGTCGGCATGGTTTCATCTGCCATAAACTGGTTTAATTCATATCTCACCGGAAGGACACAATCGGTACAAATCTCTGATTCTACCTCCCCCCACTCTCTATCGACACTGGTGTCTCTCAGGGCTCAGTGCTAGGTCCTCTCCTCTTCTCCATCTTTATCAATGACCTTCCTACAGCCTGCTTCACCTCCTCATCCATGTGTACGCCGATGATACTGTCTTGTACAGCTTCCGCAATAACTCTGCAGCTGTGGAAACCAGCTTACAGCATGACTTCCACCAGGTTCAGCTCTGGTTTGCCTCACACCAGCTCTCCTTCGATACTAAGAAGACAGTCTCTATGACCTTCAGCACCAGGCAGAGACTCTCTAGGCTTTTTGGCATGCCCTCCTTCCACACCCTAGATGGGACAATCCTTGAGGACACATCCTCATTTAGATACCTTGGGGTTTGGCTAGACCAACACCCCAACTTCTCTGTACACATCGACACCATCCTGAAGAAACTGCACCCCAAGCTTGGCACCCTGTACAGCAACTGTAATTGCATCCCACTGACTGCGATGCACAAACATGTCCAGAAGATGATACTCCCCATTTTCATCTACTGTGTTGTAGTCTGTGGTGCTGCTCCCAAATCTACCCTGATCAAATTGGACCCTCTCCCTTTAACTCCTTCTGCCCTAGATGCCTCCTCTCGTACTCATCACTGTGACCTCTATCATGCCCTAGCCTTTCCTCCACTGTTCAACCGGTGGCTCTCCCATTGTGCCAAACTGACCAAATTCTGGCTTGGATAACTCCCTCCTTACCTCCTATCTTCTATTACTACCCCTCTCCCTCACTCCCCAAGATCTACTGACACATGAACCTGTTGGTGCTGCGCCGATCTACCCTCATCGGCAAGACTGGCTTCTCCCACCTCTGCCCTAAAATATGGACCCCCCCAACAAATACGTCACTCCTCCTCCACCTACTTCGTTGGCACAGCATTACACAGTTTCCTCTCTTCCAGCTGTACCTGCTGCAATCCTCCCTAACTGCCTCTCACTCCTGTTCTATTCACCAGCACCCAGATCCCCTTGCAGGGTTCTTGCATCCTGAAGGGGAAACTGGTTTTGGCGGCTTGCCTCTAGCTTCCTTTATTCTCCTAGTCCTGTCTTGCTGCCAACTCCCGTCCCCCCTTGCAGGGTTCTCAACATCCTGGCGGGGAACCAGGTCTCGGCCATCTTCCCTTCCCCCCCTCCACAACTCACCTTAAGCTACCTCCACTACCCCTTCCAGCACATCTGAGCTCCTTACCTCACAACTCTGTCTTTGGTATTTGCCCCTCCTGCCCTTGTTTGCCCTTAGCGCTTGTTTACTGCCTTTGAGCATAGCACGCAGAACATCATGGCACTATGATTGTATTGTTGTGTTGTTATTTGTTGGGTCTACAGTATCATGTTTGTGTGTCCTCCCACTGGTTGTATCAATTTTCTCGAGCTGTAATTGTCTGTACTGCTCATAGCTGTGCATTATACTTGACGTAATGCTCCATATTGTATCTGTTCCTACCTTCTTTATTTGTAATTCTCTGTTTTCAAATCCTCACTGTACCCCCCACCCCCCGGTCGCACCGTGAGACAAGCAACTTGTTGTTCAGTGTGCCTTCCTGGTGAAACATTTCAATAAATAAATAAATACCATAGCAGAATATTAGCACTGATCAGTCTTGATCAATAATATTTTAATACCGCTGCAGAAACCTTACAGTTGTATGAGTGGGGTCACCTACATCCTTAGGGTATCAGAATCACTCACCTTTGGTTCACAGTTCTTATACCCCAGGAATACATAGGAGACCACCCTTACAACTGTAAGGGTGGTCTCAAAGGTGGTATTAACATACAGTATAGTGCTGTGGTCACTATATCTGCTCCCAACATTTTGGGGCATGGCCACTTCATTAGCAGTCCAGGTTCTAGTGTGCGGTGCTTGCTCCTGTGTTTATTTTATACTGTACTGAGAAACATTCTCAGTTGGTATGGTGAAAACTTACTGAGGAGCCAGTCTTCTGACATGGAGATGTTTCTCACTGGCGTTCTTCAGAGCTCTGGACTCCATGCAATGCACTGAGGCAGATCTAGTGGACACAGCAACAAACTACACAATAAAGTTCTCTCTCCCTCTCTCTCATATCTCTGGTACTGCTCCCCATGGAAAACCACCATAATAGTTCCAGTCCCAAAAGAAGGGAGACCCTAAGCGTATATCTCAGTGTCATCAAACTGCCCTCTACCTACCCTCAGTTAATTACTTAAAAAGGTGGCAGCCTTCCAGCTAACAGAATATTTACAAAATCCCCACCTTCTTAACTCATGTCAACATCTGCTTCCATAAAGAGCACAGCACCACCTCCGCCCTTGTCCAGCTAACGAACGACATTAAGACTGAAATGGACAAAGGTTCTCTTACTGGAGCAGTCTTCATTGATTTATCCAAGGCATCTGTCACTGAGCAAGGAAGAAGGGGGCTACCGAAGAATATTGGAAGTTGCTGTCCCAGAACAGGAAGGGTGAGCGTTGTAAGGAGAGGAGAGAGTAAGCATACAGAGAAACAGGCGAGGGGACACAAAATAAGACATGATAGGAGTGGTGCAGTGCAATGGCTGTGGGGCAGCAGTGTTCCGGGAGACATTCTGGAGACTGTGATGCTGCCCTATTTGCAGGCACCTCCTGGTCTGAGGGAGGAGGTTGCTAGTCTCCAGACTGACCTGGCTAGGATTCGTGAAACCTCCTCCCTCACCCAGGGACCACCAGGGCCAATGCCACTACCTCAGAGGTTGCCAAGAAAGAGGAGAGGCTGGACCAGGGTGGGCTCAGGAGGGAGAGGGTGGTGGAACAGAGTTGCATCCCTCCAGCTGTACCTTTCCACAATTCATTCTGGTGGGACAGTGATTCTCTATGGAGGCACCTGCAGTGGAGACCAAGGAGGATGGTGGGAACCTTCACAAAGGAGACCCACAGGAGGGTGGCATGGGACCCCACAGGGGAAGGAAACAACTCCTGATGGGGGACTCAATCATTAGGGAGTAGAAATGGGGGAGAAAGGGGAGGCAAGGTGCCTGCCTGGCGCCACGGCTTGGAGGGACAGGAAGCGTATCCTCAGGATCGTGGGAGCAGCTGCACGAGGGAGGGAGCTGGATGTCACTGTCCACCTAGGGACAAATGACCTGGCTAGGAATGGGATCAGAGCAGTGCAAAGAGAGTTTGTAGAGTTGGGGAGGGGCCTTAGACAAGTAGCACATACGGTAATATTCTCGGAGGTGCTGCCTGTCTATGGCAAGGGTGATGCTAGGATACTCCTCAACAGGGAATTCAATGAATGGTTGAAAAACTGGTGTGGAGCTCAGGGTTTTGGCTTCACTGGGGACTGGGGAACCACCTGGAGGGATGCAGACCTATACTGGCGCGATGGTCTGCATCTGTCCGGGGGGGGAACCAGGATCCTAGGTGAGAGGTTTAAATGCTTCATTGGCAAGCATTTAAACTAGCCAAGGGGGGAGGCACTGAAAAGGAGCAGGGAAATCCCAGCCTCTCCCCACAAAACACAGTAATTAGTGAGGTAAACACCAAAGTAGAGAAGTCATTAGGGAGCAAGACAGAGGTAAATGTAAAAAAAGGCAAAGGCAGTAAGGACAAGAATGGGGCTAAAAGAGGTAAGGCCATCAAAAAGTGGAGGGTGATGAGTACCAATGCCCGTAGTCTGTGTAACAAGCTCCCTGAACTAGTGGCCTTGATGGAAGAGGGTTGTCTGGATATTGTGGCAGTGACAGAAACATGGTACACAGAGAACCATGACTGGGATGTCAACATACCAGGATACACAATCTACAGGAGGGACAAGGAGGGTAAAAGAGGAGGAGGAGTAGTAGCTCTCTATGTAAAGGAAGGGATCAAAGCAACAGAACTAAACAGTAAACAGGGAGCAGATGAGGCACTCTGGGTCACCCTGGAGACAAGAAATGGCACCACAATCCGCATGGGTGTTGTATGTAGACCCCCATCTCACGGGGAGGGAATAGACAAGGAAATGATAGAAGGCATCCTTAGGATGGCGGAAAAAGGGGAGATATTGTTGATGGGGGACCTGAATATGCCAGATGTTAACTGGAGCACCTTTACTGCAGGTACATCCGAGAGCAGGGTCATTCTTGATGCCCTACAAGGGGCATGCCTCAGACCGCTGGTATTGGAACCCACTCAGGAGGGAGCAATCTTAGACCTGGTACTCTCAAATGGGGATGGAGATAGAATCTCAGATTTAGTAGTGAGTAGCCACCTGGGAACAAGCGACCACAAAACAGTGTGGTTCACAATAAACACAGTCATACAATCAAGCCATACAAAAGCAAGAGTACTGGACTTTAGGTGGGTTGACTTTGGGAAAATGAGAGTGCGCCTCAGAAAAGCACTAGCAAACAGGCAAGAAAGAGGGGGTGGAGGAATAATGGGGAGTAATCAAAACAGCCATCACAGAGGCAACAAGCCTTTATGTAAAGCAAATCAACAAAACACAACGAAGGAAAAAAAATGCTATGGTTCTCAAAAGAGGTGGCAGGGAAGGTTAAGGAGAAAAGGATAGCATTCAGGAAATATAAGGAAACAGAGAAGGAGCAGGAAAGAGAACTTTATCAGTTAAAGCAGAAAGCGGCTGGGAAGGCAGTCAGAATAGCAAAAGCCCAAACTAAGGAAAGGACAGCCAACTTCTGTTAAGAAGGGTGATAAGACCTTTTATACAGTTGTGGCCAAAAATATTGGCACCCTTGCACTTTTTCAAATAACTCACAATTTCCTCTAAAATAAGTTGAAATTAACAGTACAGTATTTGGTCTCCACAATTCTTTATTTCTCTGTTAATATTACAGAACCTTTGTTTTTGATTCAGAATTTAATATATCCTTTTAAATCAGAAAATGAAAAGAAATGGCATTGACAAAATTATTGACACCCTAGACTTAATATTTGGTAGCACAGCCTTTGGTCAAAATAACTGCAATCAACCGCTTCCTATAGCCATGGATGAGCTTCCTGCACCTTCTACTGGCAGTTTGGCCCACTCTTCTTGTGCAAACTGCTCCAGTTCTCCAGATTTGAAGGGTGCCTTCTCCCAACTGCTGTTTTCAGATCTCTCCACGGGTTTTCAATGGGATTTAGATCAGGACTCATTGCTGGCCACTTCAGAACAGTCCTGCGTCTTGTCTTGAACCATTCCTGGGTGCTTTTTGAAGTATGTTTGGGGTCATTGTCCTGCTGAAAGACCCATGACCTTCGACGGAGACCCAGCTTTCTCACACTGGGTTCAACATTGCGCTCCAAAATGGCCTGGTAATCTCCAGATTTCACGATGCCATACACACGTTCAAGGCACCCAGTGCCAGAGGCAGCACAGCAACCCCAAAACATCACTGAACCTCCCATGTTTGACTGTAGGGAAGGTGTTCTTTCTTTGAAGGCTTCATTTGTTTTCTGTAAACATAGAGATGATGTGCTTTACCAAAAGCTCTAATTTGGTCTCATCTGTCCACAGACATTCTACCAGAAGGATTTTGGCTTGTTCAGGTGTGTTTTGGCAAACCCAGTCGGGCCTTCTTATGTCTCTCTCTCTCTCAGCAGTGGGGTCCTCCTGGGCCTCCTACCATATAACCCCCTTTCATTGAGTTGGTGACAGATGGTGCAAGTTGAAACTGTCGTACCTTGTGTCTGAAGGTCAGCTTGAATCTGTTTGGCAGTTGATCGAGGTGCTTTCTCCACCATTCAAACAATCCTGCGCTGCAATCTTCGATCAAGTTTTCTCTTGCGACCACGTCCAGGGAGGTTGGCTACAGTGCCATGGGCCTCAAAACATCCTGATAACATTACGTACGGTGGAAACAGGAACATCAAGGTCTCTGGAGATTGATTTGTAGCCTTGAGATTGTCCATGCTTGGCTACAATCTTCTGTCTGACCTCCTCAGACAATTCTCTGGCTGTCTTTCTTTTCTCCATGCTCATTGTGGTACACACAGTGACACAAAACAGGAGAAGGAATCCTTTTCTCTATTCATACTGGTTGAATGAGTGATTTTTATATTGCAGGCACCTGCAACTCACCACAGGTGAGTTCAATTCCAAAGTGAAGGAGAATCACCTGCTTGAAATCTAATTATTTCTAACTACTTCTAAAAGGTGCCAATAATTTTGTCCGGGCCATTTAAGGATTTCTGTGTGGAATAAGCTAAGACTTAGTAAATGGTTCTGCTTTTTGTGTTTTATTCCACTGCAAACCAAAGAAATACATATGTGGATACCAAAATATTTTTTTAATTTCAACAATTTTCTGGAAGGAATGGTGCATTATTAGAAAAAACTGCAAGGGCGCCAATATTTTTGGCCACGACTGTAGATACATTAGGGAGCAAAGAAAGACCAAAGGAGCGATACTGAGGCTTAATAAAGGGGAAGGAATGTGGGTGGAGGTTGACAGTGAAAAAGCAGGGATATTGAACAAATTTTTCTACTCAGTATTCACAAAGGAAGAGGAGGGGGAGGTACCTAAACCAAACAAGAGAAACACACTGAAGACGGGGGTCAATACTAGTCCATTTACAGAAGAAAGGGTTCTGAAAGAACTAATAAAATTGAAGGTGGACAAAGCAATGGGGCACGATGGGATTCACCCAAGAATTCTAAAAGAACTAAGAGTAGAACTAGTGACACCGCTGACTACTCTCTTTAACAAATCATGTGAAGATGGGGTGGTACCTGAGGACTGGAGGAGGGCAGATGCGATTCCTCTTCATAAAAGTGGGAGCAGGACTGAGGCAGGAAACTACAGACCAGTTAGTTTGACCTCAGTGGTAGGGAAAATGATAGAATCACTTCTGAAGGAAAGAACTGTTGAGTACCTAGAGGCCAGTGGGGCACAGGACCCAAGGCAGCATGGGTTCACAATGGGAAGGTCGTGTCAGACGAATCTAATAGAGTTCTCTGACTGGGTGACCAAAGTAGTAGACCAGGGAGGGGCTGTGGACATGGCCTACCTAGATTTTAGCAAGGCATTTGATACAGTCCCACACAAAAGATTAATACACAAGTTAGCCAGCCTTGGAGTGGGTCCCAAGATGATAGCCTGGATAAAAAAATGGCTAGACAACAGGATGCAAAAGGTAGTAGTAAATGGAGTCCACAGTGAAGAAAGGAGGGTTACTAGTGGGGTACCGCAGGGTTCAGTACTGGGACCAGTCCTTTTTAATGTCTTTATAGGTGACATTGCAGAGGAACTGGAAGGAAAAATATGTCTCTTTGCAGACGACACAAAGATCTGCAACAAGGTTGATATACAAGATGGAGTGGAAAGGAAGAGAAGGGACTTGGCAAGGTTGGAGGAACGGTCAAATGTATGGCAGCTTAGATTCAGTGCAAAGAAGTGCAAGGTAATGCACCTGGGAAACAAAAACCCAGGGGAAGAGTACACAATCGAGGGTGAGATACTGACAATAGTAAAAATGGAAAGGGACCTGGGGGTTAATTATATCAGATGACCTAAGGTGAGCAAGCAATGTGAGAAGGCAGTAAGGAAGGCTGGGGGGATACTGGGATGCATAGGGAGAGGCATCAATAGTAGAAAACAGGAAGTCGTTATCCCTCTGTACAGACAGTTGGTGAGACCCCACCTGGAGTACAGTGTGCAGTTCTGGAGACCCCCATCTCCGCAAAGACAGAGACAGAGTGGAGGCTGTCCAGAGGAGGGCAACCAAAATGGTGCAAGGGCTGCACCAGAAGACATACGAAGAAAGACTAAAGGAGCTTAATAGGTATACCCTTGAGGAAAGAACGGAGAGAGGGGACATGATAGAAACTTTCAAGTACCTCAAGGGAATCAACAAAGTCCAAGAGGGTAGCATCTTTCAGAAAAAGAGATGTGAAAGAACAAGGGGGCACAATTTGAAGATAGAGGGGGGACGGCTCAGAGGTAATGTGAGGAAGTATTTTTCACGGAGAGGTTGTGGATGCATGGAACAGCCTCCTGAGGAGGTCATGGAGTCAAGAACAGTGGGGAAATTCAAGAATGCATGGGACAGACATAAGGCAGTCCTAGTGGGGGGGTTAGAGGAAGTAAACTGTTGGTTAACTAGGATCTGCAACTTATCTGTTAGGTAGGAAAATGGGCAGATTAGGTGGGCCAAGTGGTCCTTATCTGCTGTCAAATTCTATGTTTCTATGTTTCACCTGATCTTAGGATCATACTCTCCACCACCCCCCAAAAAAAAAAAAAATGAACTGGAATTAGGATCTCCACATATGCCTCTGCCTCATTCACTAACTACTGTATGTGTTAAACAGGCAGCAATTTATATGGTTTCTGAGCATCGTTTACTTACTGACTGCTACTGAACAGCACAGAGCTGACCTGCTTGATCTGGCAATTTGGCATCTGATTGTCTATTACCTGCATCCTATCAGCTGTATTCTGCCTTGTGCATAGGAGGTGCTAATTTTATTCCTAATCCCTGCCTAGGTGCTGTATTACCCTACCACAATGTTAGCCCCATATGGATTGTGTACTGTTACCATCTACATTTTAGCTGTCTTTGGACTGGACTCAGTCACTGTTGTCCCTCATAATCCCCAGCATGAGTAGGACTACAAGCAGACTCTCCCTCTACGCTCTAGTCTATAGTCAAGGACATGTGATCAATACCGACTAAAACTACATGGTAATTTATACCAAAGGCAGTTGCTGTAAATTATTCTCCTTCATGCTGGAAAGTAAGCTTAATTTTTCTCAGACTTGTCTTGGTCACCCTACCAGGAACTTGTCTTTCCTCTGGCTGCTTCTGTCTGGGGATACGGAGTAGAATCCAGGTCCCTTGCCTCCTAATCGCAGAGTCTGCTCCCCTCCTGGTATACTCTGGTCTAAATCCAGAGGAATAAAACTTGCTCACATGAACATTAGCAGCCTAAGGCCTAAACTGCAGGAGACAGAAGGCTGGGTTAACCTATATGCCCCTGATGTTCTTGCCATAACTGAAAGCTGGTTAATGGAATTCATCCTCCACCCATGAAGTTGCAATAGCTAGGTATTCCATATTTAGGCAGAGCAGGATTTGTAAGAAAGGGGGAGGAGTATTTATATACATTAGATCCTCTCTCAATGCCTCGCTTGCAAATATCGGCAACTCAGTTGATGCTGAATATGAAATTGTAATGAATAAGTTATTACTTAGGGGCACTAAATCACTACATGTAGGATATGTTCATAATCCCCCTTAAGTGGCAACTTCTGACTTGAATTCCAAGTTCTTGCTGACAAAGCCCTGGGTGAACTAATCTTGACTGGACCTTTGTCTCCAAACCTGAGCATGTTAGAGCTGCTGTAATATTTGCAGATTCTCTAAATGAACACTCCCCTATATTATGCATTTGGAGTAGTTCCTCGACCAGGCCCTCACCCAGAATTTTCATGGCCCCCAATTATTCAAAATTTGATTTGAGCTCCTTCATTGCTACTCTAGTGGGTATTCACTGGGCAACTATCAAGAGTTCTTCCTGCTGCTGCCAATGCTCATGCCCCCTTTAAACAAATAATGGTTTGGGGTCCACAGTCGAGATGGCTGGATCACAACCAAAGGACAGTAACGAGGTTGGGAGACAAAGCCTGGGGAGTCTATATATGCTCTAGTTTACGGCAGACTGGGTCAAATACAGAGCGCTCAGGATACCAGTAAAAGGGACCCAAAGGCTGCCACAAAAAAAATATTTAAGGCACCTGCAGGACAGACATTTATCTGATCCCAAGCAGTTCTGTCACAAAAAAAAAAAAAATGCACTTCTAAAAAGGTAGTGCTAGCTCTGCTGAATGTGACAGTAGCTGATGGGAAGCCCCACCGGGGCCCTGTTGCTACTGCAAATATTTTCAACCACTTTTTCACTCATCTCAATAGGTTTCGATCTCCTTCTCCTGGCTCCATTGCACACTCCCTGAATCTGCTGAATTCTGTGAATTTACATCCAAAGTTCCATTTCCATACAGTAAAGAGAAAAGATGTGCTGCCTCTGTTATTTCACTTAAAGACAGAAGGAATGTCTGGATATGACGAACTCGAGCCAAAGCTCCTAAAGCTAGCTGCCCCTGCAATTGCCTCTCCCCCTGCTACGCTCTTTAAAGAGTAGTTGACGCCATTGGGAAAACTTTGAAAAACATAATAGCTAGACACAGTTCAGCTTGTATTTCATATATCTTCTATAGATTTCACCTCTTTATTATTTATTACTAAAAGAAATTCCCACAAAAACAAGATCTTTATCCCTTAGAGTTTACCTGCCTCTGTAGCTTACTCCCTACTATTCATAATACCCTGTTGTGACATCAGTCTGTTGCCATGGGAACTGTGATGTCACAAGTAGAGTATTATGACATCAGGTTAGGAAGAAGCAGTAGGAGCTGATGAACCCTCAAGGTACAACTATCCTGTTTTTGAAGCAAATAATCTCAGTAATAGATAACGGAAATGAGAAATATAGAGCTGATGAGAAATACAAGCTGCTCTGTCCAAATATGTTTTTCAAAGTTCTCCAGACAACAGTGGCTCTTTAACAAATCAATACTTGAGGGGAGAATTTCTGACAGCTGGCATAGCCCTAGCACCTCAGCTGGAAAGTGGCATTAGTAGTTTGTGTCCATAAGGGTGGTCCTAAGGAACCTACTGAAAACTATCATCCCATTTCCCTGCTTAGCCCCTTGGCCAAAAGACTTGAAAGGCTAATTTACAACCAGCTGCAGAAGTACCACCTTTTGACTGGCAGGCAGTACTGCCTTAGGAAATACCATGGGACAGACACAGCACTGATCATGTTGTCCACCATGTGCTAAGGGCCATGGATAAACAGCAAGCAACTGGTGCTGTCTTTACTGACCTAACCAAAGGTTTTTTGTTATTTTTTTTGTATTTCTCCCACGTGGTCCCGACCGGCTCACTCCTTCTTCAATGCCCCCAGGATCAGACCCCCTTCCTTCATGCTCTCACGACTTACCCTTTGTGGCAGCGTGGTGGGGAGCGACTCAATCCACCAGAATATGGATATAGCGCCTAGGAGGTGCCATCTCGGGGGTGGCACCTGTTGGGGGACGGATTCATGCCACTTGGTCGGGACCTTTTTTCCATTTTTCCTGGAGAGGGAAGCATGCAAAGCTGACAGTGGTACGCAGCATACGCGTCCGCATGCTGCATGCCGTCGGCTGCTCCTCCTCCACGCTCCAACGTATGGGACACAGCATGCCACCACCCAGCCTCAGTCAGGTGTCAGGCATGTGCCGGTCCATGTTCACCACCCTTCCCAGGAGAGGAAAGCTGTCCCCTGGATGTTCGAGCCTCTCCCTTTCTGCCGACCCCCGGTGACCCGCTCGCACCGTGAACATGGGTTGCCGGCGTGGCAGAAGGTAAGACATGATGCCTGGGCTGGTGCTCTAACCAAAGGTTTGATTTGGTTGACTACTCCCTCCTTTTACAAAAATTAAAGCTGCTTGGTTTCGATAATCTATCCTATAACTGGTTCTCTCATTACACAGCAAATAGGTCTCAAATGGTTAAGTGGAAGGGAGTCCAGTCTACACATAAGCTGATAAATGATGGGGTTCCACAAGGGTCCATCCTGGGTCCTCTGCTGTTCTCGCTCTTTATCAATGATATGCCTCTTTACTGTGGCACGGCTAAATTATTATTGTATGCTGATGACGCTGTCCTGTACAGGTGCTCTGGTGATGTCACCCAACTTGGTAGCCTGCTTACAGGTGACTTCAGGTTATTAGAGGAATGGTTCACTAGAAATAAGTTAGTCCAGAATACCAGCAAAATTAAAGCCTTCCTATTTGGTCTCAGACACCTTGGTCCCTCTAAGCAGCATCTGTTACCTTGACCTAGCGTGTTCAAAGAGAGGTGGTTGACTCTATTAAATATCTTGGGAGTATACATTTTTTTTTTTTTTTTTTTTTTTAAATTTACAATGCTTTTTTTGCCGCCGGCCGCCCAGTACCTCAGTCTGGTCATGGACACTTTGACTTCCACTCTCTCATGCTGGCTGCGACTCCCTGATACCGCCTGGCTTGCCCCCCCCAGGGCGGGGTTGCGTCACCGGCCCAAAGTGCCGCATCCGATGGGATAGGTCAAGGAGCCAGCCTGAGACAGCTAATTGAAGCTGAGGGCAGGCTTCATCAAGGGCGGCCGGCAGCTATTTTCTAGGATGCCCCAGGGGCGGGGATGTGCAATGACGTCCAGCATCCACCCCGCCCCACTTGCGTGTTGGTACCAGTCACCTGTGGTTCCCCAGCCTCAGCTAGGAGTCCCTCAGGCACTGGATATTCTATCCCGAGAAGAAGAACAATCCACGGGACGCTCAATCCTTCTCCCCTGGCCGGCCCTCTAACTCCCTGGTCCGTTCCCAAATCCGGGTCACTGGCGTCACAAGCAGAAATCAAACCACTGCGTTTGGAGTATATATGGACCAGGATGTCTCCTTTAAGTTCCACATGGATCATGTTGCAAAGTCATTACACCAGAAAACTGGTTTATTTACCGGCTGAACAATTATCTGTCTAATAACTCTAGGCTGGCTACTGCCAACAGTACTCTACTACTCTACTCCCTGTTCTATTATATGGTGCCCCACTTTTTCAGACCATAAGGAGTACAGAGACTTGTCAGCTAAAGGTCCTCTACAAAAAAAAAAAAAGAATTAATAAATAAATCAGTAGATTTACTGCCAGTGATTCACATAGGGAGCACCATTGCAATGTACTGCACTCATTAAATTGGCCCTCCTCTGAAGGACGATACCACTATCCTCTCCTATGCCTAGTGTACAGACAAGTAAGAGGTGCTGCCCCCCTAGACTCAGTGATGTGCTGGCAGTTAAACCTTCAAGGAGAATGCTCCAGTCTTCCAGCTGTATGCTACTTGGGGTTCAGAGAACAAGGACCTGTGTGGGTAAAAGATCCTTTTCCTGCTCCACTCCTTATCTGTGGAATGCTCTACCCGCACCCCTTCAAAACTGTTCCTCGCTACTTTTGGTGGTGTGCTTGGTGCAGATCTCAAGGGAGGAATTTATTTTTTCCTCATCAATGCAATAGTTTGTTTCTGTTTTTATTGTTGTAGCCAGTCTGATGTTGAGAGGGTTAATATTACTGTGGTTTTATGATCTTCTACTCAAAATCAGTTGAATACATAAGACATTCCTTTTCACTACTAATATCTCTGTAGTTTACTGTATTTTTCTTTTCAATTGATGCAGGTTGTATAATTTTAGTTCATGACCATTATCATACAAGTTTCTTGGTCTCGTTGAAGTTTCCTGATGATGGACTTTCACTTCTAGCTATGACAACTAAAACTGTATGTTTTTATTGATCTGTGGTACAGAACTCCTTGAACTCAGCCTCTGTGCTTGTATTAGATGATTGGTATCTGCTCGTTGAATCTGCTACTTTGTAAACAAAGACCTGTCTCTTGTATTGACACTTTTTGTTTATTCCAGTGTGTGCAACTCTGAAACCATGTGATCGTTTTGGTAATTGTTACCGACTGTACTGCTCGCCTAACCTTGTATGCAATTTTGTTATTCTAGGTTTCATGTAATTCTGGGTCGCCCTTGAAAAATGAACTTTTAGTCTCAGTGGGCTTACCCGGTCAACAAAATTTTATAAATAAATAAAATGTCAAATTTGGAGGTGCCTCATCCAGCTTAGTACCCCCAGGGCTCTATTCTAGGGCTACTGCTCTTCTCAATTTTCATCAACAGCCTTCCTTTAGTCACCACCGTTTAATCATGTACACCGATGATATTACCCTTTACTATTGCTCCCAATCACCGCTCTTAACTTAATGCCCAACTAAACACACTCGTTTCCCTAGTGGATGAGTTTAAGTACCTGGGCATCACAGCAGACTCTGCCCTGGATTTTCCACACACATCTCCTCCATTAACAAATGTGTTGACTCCAGGCTAGGCCTGGCTTACAGCCTCTGCCACTTCCTTACCCGAAAACATGGCTAGCCATATCCCAAGGTGTTCTCCTTTGCCGGCAGAATGGCTCGCCTATTTATATAAGCATCCTCAAAATCTCTCTTAACAAATGGGATGTGGCCTATAACAACACCTACCGGTCTGCTTTGTCCTCTCCCTGCCAAACTCATCAGTGCACCCTCTACTCCTCCCTGGGTTGGTTCTCCCTCTCTGCCTCATGCTCCCATGCATTGGGCTGTTTTCTCCTCAAACTATTCCGATCTACCTCCCCTGCGGCTCCTCTCTCTCTGCTGCAATGTGTCCACCCTTCCTACTCACTTAGATCTGCTGACTAGTTCTCCCTAGTTGTGCCAAAGTGTTCGAATAAAAAAGGGTGATTGGGCCTTCTCCTTGTTTGCCCCAGGAAATGGAACTCCCTCCCCATCTCACTATGCAACCCTCCCACCCTACCTTCCTTCCTTCAGAGGTGCTCGGTGGGCACGCATCCTTATATCCTCAACCCGTTACTGCACCTAACTTATTCCACCTCTCTGGAAGTGTAACCATTATTTCCTTAAACTACCATCACTTTTTTTTTTACCCCATGCCCACAAACACACTTTGTATGTATCACATCAAAGCCTACCTAGGCCTAACTTATTTGTGGCTCTGTAACCACCCAGTCCCCTGGGGTTACTAGAATCCCATCAGTGTTAGACTAGGAAGGTTCCTGAGCAGCATGTAGGGGAGTTGTTAAAAGCTCCTTACAATATGACATCACTGTTTACTCAGCTAGCCTGAGGAGAGAATGGATTATGTCATTCAGAATTCTTACAGCAGCATAAGCCACTTTGGAATCAGCTGCTCTGAGATAGTTTAGAATGTTCGGATGGGAGTAATCAGTCAGCAGTAGTTCAGTGTGGAGCTCTGAGTGAGCAGCAGCACTCAGAGTGTGGAGGTGCCTGCCAGTCTGTTCTGAGACTGAGTAGTTTCTCACCCTAGTGGGTGTGAGATCCAGCAGTGCCAAAGGAAACAACTTATGGAGAACTGCCAGCAGGACCCCAGTGGGTCATTCCACAGAGAAGTGGTTCAGACTTCAGTTTCTGTGGATCCCAGGGGCAATCCCCTGAAGGTCCTGAAGAGTGTCAGCTGCCCAGAAAAAAAAAAAAAGAGTGATCTGTGTGAAGCATGACAAGCTACCTGTGGAAGGAAGAGGTGTTTCTTCCAGCATCCATGTCTGCATCAAAGGGACATGGGACTGTTTCTTAGGTAGTTGTCTGAGGTGGGTGTGCCCAGAGATGAGGCTAGAATACACCTGTCAGGGCCCCTGTATCACCACAAAGATGTGCTGAATGTGAAGTTTTAAAGTTGCGAGTCCTTTAGCAATTCGAGGGAAGTGAAGGCTCATTTGGTGTAACCCCGAAGGAATGGCAGAGACTGGTTGGGGCCAGGGTGGGCAGACCCCCCCATCTGAAACTTCAGTCAGGGCTAACTGGTTCATGGAAGGGCACCAGGTTATCCTGGGCATGTTAAAGTTCATCACGTCAGGAGGAAGGAATTTGAAATGTTTTTAAAGTGCATGGCAACCCCGAAGTAATAGACACTTAGGGAGCACCTCTCTCCCAGAACTCAGAGTTATTATAAATGTTATTCTGTACCCTAACCCCCAGACCTCTGAGACTGCAGAGCCAGGTATTTGCCCCAGCGCTTGGGGTGATGCCTATTGTTTATGCCAGCTTGTGGTCTGTTGCCTTGTCTGTGGCAAAAGTTTAGGGGGGTCCCGGTTGCTAGACACTGCTCTTGGCCAAAGTAAGGGTTGCAAAACTGGGGGCTCGTCCGAAGATCTTGGGGAAGAGGATAAAGTTGTCTTGCCAGTGCAAATGCTGAGGGTATATCTAGGGTCTTTCTGTCTGGTGGCGGTGCACTGTAACATAAATCATTGTGTGAGAAAAGTAAAATTGTGCCCAGTAAAGTGTCAAACTAATGTGCTACAGAGCATAAAAAAAAAAAAAAATAATAATAATAATAATTTGCTGCCTGTGGTTCTGAGGGAAAAATGTGCTGTCTGTAGTGATTGTGGAAACTGATGTCAAGGACTGCTGTGCTAAGAAATGTGTGCCCTGTCAGTCAAAGTGCTTAAAAACTGCTAACGAGTAAAGATTTCAAGTTTAAAAGTAGTTGTGGACAAAGAGAATATTTGTGCCCAAGTCCACTGCAAGCTTCAAGTGTCTGTGATGTAAACTGGGGGAGCTGCTAAAAGAAATGTACAAAAAACTGTGCCAAAATACCTAAAAAGCACTTCTGTCCATTGAAATTTCAAGTCGAGAAAAAAAGCTTGTTTGCAGTCTAAATTTGCCTACCCGATGACTGTCGTGAGGAAGTGCGAGAGCTCATTTGCATGGTGTCATGTGATTGGTCAAGCCAGCCAAGTCTCACCCATTGCCAGAAGTCTCAGTGCTAGAGGAGTGTTCGAGGAGACAGCGAGGAGCGTGCAGCAGAGCAGAGCTAGCAGCAACAGTGAACCGTCGCAAAGGAAAACTTTAGTGTTTTGACCAAAAGACTCTTTTCAAAACAGTTGAAACGGGCTTCTCCCTACTAGCAACCGCAGTAACAGCGATCACGAGTGTGCACTGTGCCGACCTACAGGCTGGATAGCCCAACTGACCCCAAAAAAGCTTCAAATTCGGCAGCAGGCCGCAGAACACCCACAGAGGGAACCAGCTACTTGTAAATACTTCTATGGCAAAGTAAATTAACTGTGTGCAGAAAAGCAAGAGATCTAATGCAAAGTCAGCAAAGGATTGAGCTAAGCAAGTGTTTGATGGTAGTAGCTGCAGCTGGTAGCAAGCAAACAACCTATAGTCTAACCATGGGCAGTGCTAAATAAAGTCAAAAGAAAAGTGTGCAAAGATTTAAAGACTGCTGATTTTTCAAAAGTAAATTGCAAGGTTGTGCATAGTAGACGCTGTCAGAAGCAAAAGGCAGATACAGCAATGTGTGTGTGACATAGGAAAAGTTTCCATGGCCATGTTGGGGAGTAGTCTGCAGAAAGTAAACAAACAACGAGGCGCCATGTTGGGAAAAGGGTTCAATGGAGAAAAAACAATCACAAATGTGCAGAAAGGGTTTGAAACAAAGTGCAAGTCAGGCAAAAGTTTCAGAAATGTACAGAAAGTAACTGAAACGAAGTGCAAATTCAGGCAGCAATTTCAGTAAAACGCAGAAAGAAAGCAAAGATATTTGCAGTTAAAACAAGGCAGAAACAGTGTGCTAAAATGCTAACAGTGCAGACAGTAACTAGGACTTATTTGTTATTTTTGTTGCAGAGAAAAAATGGCAGCTAGGAAAATACTGTATCCCCTCCATGCCCAAGTATGGATAACATAGCAAGAAAGAATTAGCACAGTATGAGAGACTGTACAATTGTGAAGGCGCACCAGGAAATGTAGCTTTACCAAACTTTCTGGTGAACATCTTGTGTAGTATGTATGTATGAGAACTAGGAGAGATGTCCTAATGATACCCAATTGCAGAGATCGCAAGAAGAAATTCGGGATGTGCGAATCCAGTGGCGCTGTACAAGCAAAAGCAATGGCAATATGTTTGGCTCCAACATGGTCTCTGTGTGAAGGCCCAATTTATGCCATTCAGGGAGAAACTGCATACAGACAGGAAGATTCAGAAGCACTAGTGAAAGTTTTTCGAGGGTGTGACCCAGAGCAACTAGCAGTGGCAGGAAAAACTGGTTTTCTCGACCCCAGAAAAGGTTGAGAAGGTCCATCCGGAGACTAATCCGATAGATCCGTGGGCAGCAGGCCCCAGTCAGAGTTTGGCTGGCGCAGATGAAGCTGAAGAGGCTTTGTACTGGGAGATACCAGGCTCCAAATGCAGTGAAGAATGGATTGTGTCTGAGACTGAACCAGCCATCAGTTCCTGGGCAGAACTTGTAGAGCAAGCAGAATTAGAGCAAGTTGGAAAGGCAACTGGCAGCGAGAATGGTCTGCCAGTGGCCCCAGTTGCAGATGAGCCACAAGAGACTGATCAAGGCTCAGAAGTTACAGGGATGGACTGCTGTTTCCCCTGTTGTGACCATCCAAAGCTGGCTAGACCAGGTCTGGCCATCTCCCAGCCGTGTCACCGGGCTGAATCTGCCTAAAAGCAGCAAAGAGGAACGTCTGGTCAGACACAGGGCTGTGGCAGAGTATGGACAAAGGCATCTGTTTCTCCCCCACGCCGAGAAGAATATGGGAAGCAATAGAGGACCATATGGAGGAATGGCTATGGGAAGAAGCCAGAGCTTTCATCAGACCTCATGTGTGTAAATTTGTGGGACTCAAACTGTGCCATGACAGACTGAAATTTTAGAAGTTAGGTCACTCCCTTTACCTAGATTCATTTAGAGTAATAGATAAAGCTGGCAATGAGATGGTTCACGACACAAGAATCGTTCGACCAGATGGTACAGTTGTCTGTGGTCCTCATCCTGAATGGTACTATCCCAGAGTGCCACTACTCCAGCATTTTACCAAGTTAAAAGTCAGCTACAGCAATGTGGGTGCAGCTTTAATGGTGCATATCTCCTGCCAAGCAAAGAAAATCAACGTGGGTGCAGTTTTAATAGTGCATGTCTCCTGCCAAGAGGAAGAGGCCACCGTGGGTGCAGCTTTAGTGATACATGTCTCCTGCCAAGCGGAGACCAACGTGGGTGCATCTGTCCTGGTGAATCCAGCTCAAACTCCATCCAGTAGCAACCAGGTCCAGCAGGTGGCATGGAAGAGCTGCTCTGAAGATTGTCTTCGGCCCAGACTAAGACAGGTGATGCAGACTGCCAACCTGTGCAGCTAGTCTGGTAGGGCGTAAAACTTCCTCTTTTACTTTTTTTATGTTTATTGAATGTGCCCATAAGTGAAGGTGTCCTTTGAACTGTTGGTCCTAAAAGACACACTCCTGGATCTGGCGTGCAATGTGAGCAGGCCTCGAACCTGAGCCAAGAGCAGTTTTCAGCAGGCTCTGGCCTATAGAGACTCTTCTTGTAAGGAGTGCCTTGTGCACTCTGAACTTCTTCCCTTAGAGAAGAGACTTTTTAGGGACCCCCAAGCCCCAAATGTTATTGTAAATGTGTTTCTTCATTATTTTTATACTGCCTTTTGCAGAAAACCCTTAAGATCTTTTTGGGATTGTGTAGTATTCTGCTGGTTTGAGGTCTGGTTACTGTGTTTGCTTTCAGGATGTGTTTTGGAATTTTTTCTTTTGCAGGTGCTCCTGAGCGAAGAAGAGAATACAAGAAGAGGATGTTTAGGGTGCCACGGAGTCCTCCTTTAGAGTGTTTTGGTTTTTTAGAAATGTTTAAAAAAGAGAATATTAAAAAAATGTTTCTGCTTTGCAGGTTCAGAGTTTGTAGTTTTGGGGTTTGAGAAATGCATTGCAATGCCTAATGTATGTTTCTAAAGCAGTCTACAGTTCAGAATTGTGAAATGTGTGTGGGGATAGGTATCCCAGGAGGTAGCATAGGTCAGATAGCGTTCCTCTAGAGGGCTAGGGGGGATAGATAGGCTGGTGGTCCTGATCCGGATAGGGATCACCATTACTGTCTGTTAGGGCATGCTTCAGGCAGTCTCTTGAAGCCACTGAGAGTCCCAAGATAGTTGCTTAGATGAAGCTAAAGATGCTTCAGCAGGCCTCTGTTCTCTGGTGCAACCTACCTATGTTTTGGCATAGCTAGGGGTGAGCCTGGCCACCTTGCCCCATAGGGTGCCCAGAGGTTGGATGGCCTGTGTGCAGACCATAGCCTTGCTGCACACAGCAAGCTCATCTGGTTGGCGGCGAGTGTAACCACCCAGTCCCCTGGGGTTACTAGAATCCCCTCAGTAAAGATTAGGAAGGTTCCTGTGCAGCCTGTAAGGAGTGGTTAAAAGATCCTTAGAACATGACATCATTTTTTACTCAGCTAGCCTGAGGAGAGAATGGATTATGTCATTTAGAATTCTTGCCACTTTGGAATCAGCTGCTCTGGGGCAGTTTAGAATGTTCAGATGGGAGTAGTCGGTCAGTAGTAGTTCAGTGTGGAGCTCAGAGTGAGCAGCAGTGTTCAGAGTGTGGAGGTGCCTGCCAGTCTGTTCTGAGAGACTAGGTGAAGCACCTCTGGTAGTTTTTTCATCCTAGTGTGCGAGATTCAACAGTGCCAAAGGAAGTGGTGGAGACCGCTGCCAGCAGAACCCCAGTGGGTCATGCCACAGAGAAGTGGTTTGGACTTCAGTTTCTGTAGATCCAAGGGGCAATCCCCCGAAGGTCCTGAAGAGTGTCAGCTGCCCAGAATGAAACAGTGATCTGTGTGCAGCTATGACAAGCTACCTGTAAAGGGAAGAAGTTTTTTTCCAGCATCCATGTCTGTATCAAAGAGACAAACAAAACCATGAGTACAGTTATATGGGACTATTTCTTAGGGAGTTGTCTGAGGTGTATGTGCCCGGAGATAAGGCTAGAATACACCCATCAGGGTCCCTGTATCACCACAAAAATGTGCTGAATATGAAGTTTTAAAGTTGGGAGTCCTTCACCAATCTGAGGGAACTGAAGGCTCATTTGGTGTAACCCCGAAGGAATGTCAGAGACTGGTTAGGGGCCAGGGTGGGCAGACCCCACATCAGAAACTTCAGCCAGGACTAACTGGTTCATGGAAGGGCACCAGGTTTTATTTTTCATTTATTACCGTTTAGGAATACCATTTGAGCTGGAAGCTCTTTACATATGTTCCACGTCGTGTACAATAAAGAAAGAAAAAAAGACTGAAAACAATTAGAGTATTGTGAACAGTTGCTCAGGGACATAAAGTTAATACAGGAAAAATAAACAAGATAAGGCAGCATAATAGCACATCAAGCAAAATATAAACAAGGCTATGAAGGGTTGCTTAGTACTTGTCAATCCAGTGGAAGGAGAGCAATCAGAATCAAAATACTTGAAAGTTGGGTGCACAGGGGAACAGGGCCCCAACTGTCTTATAGGAGGAAAGCGTAAGTGGGCACCAGAGGGCCAAGGTGGCAAGAAGCATAGACATCTGGAGAGAGAGGGAGAGAGACACAGACAGACAGACAGAGGTGGGATGAGTGGAGGTAGATGATGCAGATCAGGATGTAGGACTAGTGAAGGCAGTCACATCGGGAGTTCAGAACCATCTGATGCTTGAGGTTCAGTTTAAATGCACTGAGCATGGGCAGGTTAGCAATGTTATCATGTAGGGAGTTAAACCAGAGTGGTGCTCAGCATGCAAAGGACCTTTGTCCTTGGGATGTTGTGCATTTGGGGGTTAGGAAGAACTGGTGTTCAGAGTTACGAGTAGGACGTGGGTTAATGCAGGGGATAAGGAGTTGTTTGACCCCGGGAGGCATGCAGCCAAGGCTGATTTTTTTTGGCTATGAGGCAGGTTTGGTACTTTAAATGGCTGCTGAGCAGCAGCAGTTTGCACTAGCTTAGAGATCACAAGTATGTGTCAGCCAGGGCGCACCTGTGGCGAGACGACAGGCTTGGTTGGGAGCAGTTTTTAGGTGCCAGAGAGTAGTGTCTGTTGAGGATCCATATATGGCCAGACCACAGCCAACGAGAGAGACAACAGAGCTGTGGACAGCTATGCTTAGGGCTTCCGGCGTCAGACTGATTTTATGTCTATATAGTAGCCTGATGCGCGATTTAATCGCTTTGGCGATATTATCAATGTGGAGGGCATAGGTGAGCATGTTGTCTACTGTAATACCAAGGTATCTGAAGTGTTGGACTAGTTCCAGGGAGAATTCAGAGCTATTGGTTATGGAGAAGGGGTACTTTCGGTGTTTGTTGTGAAGGTAGGAAAACAGCATGGTTTAGTCTTTTTGTAGTTCATGACTAGTTTGTGGTCACTGAACCATTTTTCAGCATGGGAGAAATCATCCTGCAGTTGCCTTTCTAGGGTGCACGGCTCTGGGCCATTGTGGAAGATTATAGCATCATCTGCATAGAGGAGGATGCGGTTCTGACAGGCTTGGTGGAGGCTATTCAGAAACAAACTGAATAGTAGTGGGCTCAGAACTGACCCTTGAGGGATGCCTAAGCTGACAGGTTTGCTGTCTGAGAGGACAGTGTTTATCCTTACTTGTTGAGAGCGGCATTCTAGGTAGCTATGGAACCATGCAACGGTATCCTGGGAGAGTCCAAGGGCTGTTAGATGGTCGGAAAGAAGAGCGTGGTTTACTATATAGAAGGCTTTCGTAAGATCGATATAAATAGCCCCCACAAGTTGTCCAAGGTAAAGACACTTGTGGATGGAGCCAGTGAACTCCAGAAGTGCTGTAGTAGTGCTGTGCCCAGATCTAAAGCCATGTTGCTCCTTGCAAGGCAGTTGGTATTTTTCCAAGTATTCTACAAGCTGGTCAGCCACAATATGCTCAAGGGCCTTCGAGGGGGGTGGCAGGATGGAAATAGGTCTATAATTCCCAGGCAGGGATGGATCACCATTCTTGAACACTGGAGTAACTACCGCTGCTTTCCATCTTTGTGGGAATTTTGCTAGCCGAAGTGAAAGGTTGAGGATATGTGTGAGAGGAATTAGGATTTCTTCCAATGTGAGGGAGACTAGTTTAAGGTCAAGGGTGTACCCGCTATATGGCCCTTTACCAAGCACTTTTGCGAAGATATTTTCTGGCTTCCCCCAGGGTGATAGCCTTGAAGTAAAAAAGGGGATGCTTGAGACGCTGTATAGGCTCAGTAGAGCTGGTATGTGTGAAAAAGCAGTCAGGGAGTACACTGCTGAGGTTGGTAAAAGTGTGGTTGAGCATGTTGGCTATAGACAAAGGATCAAGGATAGGGGTCCCGTCAATGTTGAGCATGGTGGGGGCGGATTTGGGCTCCTGACCAGTGACCTCTTTTAGGTTTGCCCAGAATTTTTTGCCATTGCTCCAGTTTGACACTAAGGCTTCTTTAAAGTAGTTGTTTTTTGCTACTCTGATTGCCCTAGTGCAGTTGTTCCTTGCCCTTTTGTAGTTCAGATCATCAGCCGGTTTCCCTGTGGCCCTGGCTATATGCCAGAGATGATCCCTGTTATGCATGAGCTCAGTTATGTCATGGCTCAGCCAGGGGTTGCAATAGCCTTTGATTTTATGCTTCTTGATCGAGGCATGTTTGTCACAGACCAGGTTAAGGAGGAAGATGAAGTGGTCAAGCGCAGAGTCTACATCACTGGCCCCATAAACAGAAGACCAATCCATGCTACTGAGTTCTGCTTTCAACTGGCCAGAGTGTCCCTGCTTTAGGACCCTACTTATAACGTTTTTTGGCGGGGGTTTGGAGTACTTGTTAGACCAGCAGAACCAGACAGGGGAGTGGTCACTGATATCATCTGGGAGAACTGTGGCACTGAATGTATGCTCAGGGCGGTTTGTGAGTACCCAGTCAAGCAGAGTGCTAGTACCGGTCCTGTAGTTGGTCCTTGTGGGGGAGTCGATGAGTTGCGTGAAGTGGGCAGCAGAAGCGCATCTTTGAAGCGGTTGGCATCAGGTGCAAGCCACTTGATATTAAAATCACCTAGGAGTATGACTTCTGTGGTGAGACTTAGGTTACCACAGCAGTAGATGACTGCTTGGAGGCCACTGTCAGAGTGCTTGGGAGGGGTGTATATGGCTAGTAGGGTGACAGATCTGTTGTGAGCACCCAGGAGGATTTTTATGGCTAGGGTCTGGGTGTTCTGTCCTATGCTGGGTAGCTCCAGTGTGAATCCGTGTAAGTTATCCCTGAGGTAGATGACGCAGCCACCACCCCTCCCGTTTAGATAACCGGTCTTGCCTAAAAATCCTGTAGCCTGGGAGAGTGATGGCAGCATCAGGAATTTTAGGAGAGAGCCAAGTTTCAACTACGGACAACACTTCTGGGTTATGGAGGGCTACCCAAGCCTGAAGATTATGAAACTTAGCTATTAAACTTTGGATATTATGGGATGCAAAAGTTAATGTGCCAGCACCTGAAGCATGCGGGGGGCCCGAGTTGGGATGAATGTTACCAGAGAGAATGAGCAGGAGCAGGGCTAGACGAACCAGACAGCTCCTAAAAAATTTGCAGCTAATTTTATGCTGCCTTTTTAGGTTGTTACTAGTTGAGGGCCTGTCTGAGTAGGTCACAAATGTGAGAGTGAGCGTTAGTGGTGTAAACCACTGCTTGGGGCTCTGCGGCAAGGGCCAGATATGTCTAAGTGTGCCATCATGTGTGAGAGCCAAGTCGATTGCAGTCATCCACCGAGGTGCCCGTGCAGTAAGGATTGAGGTAGGTGTTGTCTAAGATATGAAGGGCATGCAGGAGATGGTTCCTGGAAGGCATAGTCAGTGCTAGCAAAAAAAATACAGTGAGGTAGAAAACCAGGGAATGAAGGCATTGTTTGGGGAATACTCCAAACGTTTATCTCTGACCCTGTGAAGTTGTTATTTGCACCTTATACCGATTTTAGCTGCCATATCAACCCAGATTTTCTGTTTGCTTGCTGTGAACATTCTATATTTATTCTTGTACATATCATTGTATATAGCTACAGTGGCGTGAAAAAGTATTTGCCCCCTTCCTGATTTTCTCTATTATTGCATATTTGTCACACTGGATGTTTTCAGGTCTTTAGACAAAATATAATATTAGATAAAGGGAACCTGAGTGGACAAATAACACTTTTTTTTACTTATTTCATTTATTTAATGAAAATGTTAACCAACACCAACTGGCACTGTGTGAAAAAGTAATTGCCCCTAGTTAAATCAACCCAATTAAAGGGATAATTAGAGTCAGCTGATTGAACACAGCCAGGCTTGATTACAGCCAGCCCTGCTCAATATAAACCTCACTTATTTTGGCCCTACCATCAGAGTCACATTGCCAGCACAAAGATTCAACAAGCACATTATGCCATGATCAAAGGAAGTTCCTTGAAAAGATCAGAAAACATTGTGTTGCCCTCTATCAGTCTGGAAAAGGTTACAAAGCTATTTCTAAGGCTCTGGGACTCCATTGAACCACAGTGAGAGCCATAATCTCCAAATGGAGAACACTTGGAACAGTAGTGACCCTTCCCAGGAGTGGGCGGCTCGCAAAATTACTCCAAGGGCGCAGTGCAAAATCATCCAAGAAGTCTCAAAGGATCCTAAACAACATCCAAAGAACTGCAGACTTCTCTTGCCTCAGCTAAGGTCAGTGTTCATGACTCCACAATCAGAAAGAGACTGGGAAAATGGCTTCATGTGAGAGTAGAAGGCGAAAACCACTCAAACCAAGAAGAACATAAATGCTCGTCTCTCATTTGCCAAGAAGCACTGGATGATCCACAAGCCTTTTGGGAAAATGTTCTATGGACAGATGAGTCCAAAGTGGAACTTTTGGACAACATGGAACCCATAATGTCTCGCGTAAAAGCAAACACAGCATTCCACAGTAAGAACACCATACCAACAGTCAAACATGGTGGTGGTAGTGTGATGGTGTGGGGATGCTTTGCTGCCCTAAGGACCTGGATGACTTGCCATAATTAAAGGAACCATGAATTCTGCTCTGTACCAGAAAATTCTTAAGGAGAATGTCCAGTCATCCTTCCGTCAGCTGAAGCTGACGCTGAAGGTCATGCAGCAAGACAATGATCCAAAACACAAAAGCAAGTCCACATCAGAATGGCTAAAAAGAAGTAAAATTAATGTTTTAGAGTGGCCTAGTCAAAGTCCAGACTTAAACCAATAGAGATGTTGTAGACCTGAAACGAGCAGTTCATGCTCGAAAACCTACCAAATGTTACTGAATTCAAAGCAGTTCTATGAGAAGAGTGGTTAAAATTCTCCACAGCGATGTGAAAGACTGATATTGAATTATAGGAAGTGTTTGGTTGCAGCCATTGCAGCTAAATGTGGCGTAACCAGTTATTAAGTCTAAGGGGTACTACTTTCACACAGTGCCAATTGGTGTTGGTTAACTTTTTCATTAAATAAGTGAAATAAAAAAAAAAAAACAAGTGTTATTTGTTCACTCAGGTTCCCTTTATCTAATATTACATTTTGTCTAAAGACCTGAAAACATCCAGTGTGACAAATATGCAATAATAGAGAAAATCAGGAAGGGGGCAAATACTTTTTCACACCACTGTATTTGTACAAATCTGTGAAATGTCTGTACTCTGTATTTGATATGTATCCTCCCATCCCCTACAACCTCCCAGGACGCATCTGGAATCGAGTGGTAGTCTGCTCAGTATGCCTTTCCTGCTAAAACTTTTAAATAAATATGGGGCATTGGTCTGGAAGGTAGATGTAAAGGAGTATCGTGTACGGTTAGAGAAACGCACGGAGAGACAGTCAAACAGCTGTGAAGTTTTAAGGATCATGAGCCCTATAGGTGACACGTAGGGCTACAGCAAGTTGAACTTAAGGTTCAGAGCCCTGCAAATGGAGGCGGGGTGAGTGCCAGAGGAAGGGGAGTGGTCTGTAGGGAGGATGGGTATTTTATAGCGACCAGGTTTGGGGTGGGAGAAAATACAAAGAGAAACAAATTACACCGTTCAAAGAGAAACAGATTTAAAATGCGCGCTATGCAGTCCAGAAATGAATAGCAAGGCAGCCAATCAATTAAGCAGACCAATCTGTGGTGTCCAATAGCTGCAAAGCGTCAAGGGTAGCTGTCCAATCAGTCGGGAAAGGCGGTAGAGCCAGAAGAGACCCAGGCGTGCCTTAACAAGCGAAGGCGGCTGCTTGGTGGCGGGATCTGCGAGTGATGGCCGCTGGCCTGAGGAGCAGGGCACAGTTGTTAGCTTGCAGCCCCTGGTCAGGGGCTGAATCGTGGGGGAGCAGGAAAGAAATTCTGTTTTAAATTCAGTGCCCAGAAATGAAGCTCCTAGGGCATGGGTGGTTGGTGAACACAAAGAAGTAGGAGGTGAGAAAGCTTTGGGGGGTACAGCCAAAGTTACAGTGAGGTATGCTGTCTGGCTTCAGCTGAGAGAGAATTAGTAAACACAAAGGGAGTGAGGGTGGGCTGAGTGAGCAAGTGTAGAGAGGAAGGGGCAGGAATGGGGGGGGGGGGTGAAAGACCAGGTAGAGAAAATGGAGTGCACAAGACGGTCGGTGCGAGTGGTAATGAAGTCTAGAAAAATGAAACTGAGATAAATAGTAACAGGAGGGGAAGAGATAGGTGGGTGCAGAAAAGTGGTCAGGGCGGAAGTAAAACACTGAAGAGAAACAGAATTAGAGCAAGAGGAAGATCCATCACAGAATTAACAGTAATTTCTGACCTAAACTCCACGCAAACAGTTGTCCATTGCTGTCCTAACTAAGCTATTTTTTCTTTAGCATTAGGAGTTACGAGCAGTCTATTAGCACAGAACTAACATTTACGGTTGCAATTTTCCTTAAGTTTGGGGGTTACAAGCAGTCTATTAGCACAGCACTAGCATTTACGGCTAACAGATAAAGGTACACACAGATTGCAACAGTCTGAATACAGAGAGAAACAAATTACACCATTCAGAGAGAAGCAAATTTAAAATGCGCCCTATGCAGTCCACAAACAAAAACAAAAACAAAAAAGGTTACCCTGAGCATGTTAAAGTTCATCGTATCAGGAGGAAAGAATCTGAAATGTTTTCAAAGTGTGTGGCAACCCCCACGTTATAGACACTTAGGGAAAGAAAAGAGAAATGTTGAATTAAAAAGTGTGTGGAACTCCCCACAAGATATACACTTTGAGAAGCAAATGTCTAGAGATCCCTAGTCCAGAGGGATGGACAGTTCGATAGTTCTGCATGGAAAAGAAAGTACTAAATGCCCAAGACAAATGTTATTTCTGGAAAGAAAAGTGTGTTGCCCTGAAAAGTCAGTTCCAACCTGGGGGACCACCCCATTCTGTGTTTTCCATCTATTGTCAGAATAAAGCTATACTGCACAATCCCATCTTCTGTAGTGGACAATCAATCTATGCTTCCACTGAGAACTTGCTATTGGGCCCCCTCAGAAGTTAGACCTAGCATAGCCCTAGCACCTCTCTCCCAGAACTTGGAGTAAATATGAATGTTATTTTTATACCCTAACCCCCCGAACTCCGAGACTGTCGAGCCTCTGTTCTGTACACTCCCAGGACGTACCTGTAAATGTGCACTCAATTCGCTAGTGTACTTACCCAATTAACAAAAAAATATATATATTAATAAAGTTATATTGATTATAACTCTGGTTCAGTAGGTCAATATTATTTTCAGTGTAAAATAATGTGCTCATGAAAACAGGCTCCTCCCCACATAAGTTTCTCATTTTTCTTTTATGGGAGATCGGAATTTCCCACATTCACACACCTCTCACCAGAGACAGCCATCAATTCGGTATTCCCTTGAAACAGGAGCTGCACATTCAGCACTTTTCAGCAGGCACCATCCCAATTACCTGCCACAAAAAAATCTCTACCTTGAAGCTGCTGAAGCCTTGTTAACATACCCTACACAGGAAACTGCATACTGCTATGCTACCCATGATACTGTGCAATGGATTTAGGGCATTACTTCTAGGTGGGCTGTCAAGACTAGTTGATATGCCTGCTCACAGAAACTCAAAAGGTAAGCAATTCTTACTCCTGATCTCCCACGCTGATCAACAAACGAGATGCAAAGAACTGAAAATATTTATTTTGTTTTTTGTTAATCAGATAAGTGCACTAGCCAAGAAGCACTACAGAGCAAGACAAAGAGAAAGGACATTACAAAACAGATGGCAATGATACCCTACAAGCATGAAAATAGAGCTCATATATAGTTAAAAAACAGTGCAAGACAAATCAATTAAAAATACAGCTTCATACATGGTACAAGCAGCACTAAAATCAGCAACAAATCAAATAGTGCAAAGAACACAATAAATCAAGTAGTGCAAAGAATTATGGCATCAACAGCATTATGAGCCATAAAGAAGCATAAAACTGTAACAGACTAGACTGGCCAGTTACATTAAACGTAAGCACAGGGAGCATAAATCATGTGCAGCAGCAGGAACGCGACAGAAGCAAGCAAGCCTTTAGTGATTTGCAAAACTGAGTACACTTTCGCACAAGAGGGAGCAGGGAGTTCCAAGGCTTAGGAGCAAAGTGGACAAGGGTAAGCTAACCAAGGTTTGTGGCACATCTGGGCTCTACAGAACTGGGGAGGAGGATGAGGAGAGTTGACTGTAACAAACCCATGGCCTGACAACTATCCCCCTGTTCCAGGTCTCAGAACTCAGAAGAGGCAAGTCTGAGAAACCATTCAACCAAAGGCTTCATTAGCTAATATTATAGCCACATTCAGCCCACAGTACCTTGGGAATGTATTCACCAACTTACAGATAAGTGGTGCCCTGCAACTCTCGTGCACCAATGTCAGTTATTGTCACCGCTCTAGTGGAATAACCATTAACCATGTTTACACGGCTGACTTTGCTCCTTCTATGGAGTGTTGAAGCACTACCCCGGCCCAAAAAGACGCTTAGTTTCTGCGTCTACACAGGCCCTCTCAACACCAATGCAAGACGTGCTTGAGAGGGGCTGGGAGTAAAGGGGCGGTCGGCTAATAAAAGACATCGGCAGGGTCTGGCGAGTGGGAGCGAGTGGTGCAGCCTGTCCACAGAGACGCTTAAACCGCTTGCTCTGGAATGTGTTTTCAGACTTTCTGGGACTGCAGGAGCAGAGCAAGGACCAGCTTACCACAATCCGGTAAGTGTCCACACGGCACTCTGGTTGCTGCGGTGCAAATGCCACTGTGTAAACAGGGCTATTGTCTCTCTATACCAGCAATGTGCTTAACCTTGCAAGGTTCCAAAAGGCAATGACAGATTCATCTTCAGACAGAATCCTTACAGAAGACTGTGAAGTTCCGAATCAAGTTCAGTTAGTGCTTCACAGTCCTATGCACATAAGAAATGGAGAGAAGACTCTTTTGGGATTTCTGGGACCCACGGAAAGCACAACAATGTCTTGATTTAAATAAGCCTCAAATACTATACTTGGCATAAAATGAGGAAAGGTCTTCAGTACGATGTTTATATTTAAAACCAGAAAGGCTTCTTTTTTTTGACTTTTTTAGTTTTCTTCACACCTCAATTAATACAAAACTCCTTCAATCTACTTACAAGCCCCACCCCACCCTTTTTTTTACCTCTCTGGTAGTTCCAGAGTAGACAAAGATCCAAGTGGCACTCAGCTCCTTCCCCCCCCATGACCCTCAGAGTGTAGCCTGCTGATGCCCCTACCCTCCATCAATGCAGTTCAAAGGGGAATTTAACATACAGGGTTTTAAATGATTGATTAGCATTTTTTTCTTGGGACAATGCTAACTGTTAAGAAAGTATTTATATAGGTTTTCTAGAAGTGTTATGTTTGTTAAACACAGTGAGGCAAGTGCTATGCATTTTCACAATGTTTTAGCACTTTTATGAGCAAAATGCTAATCAATTTTTGGAGTTAAATAAAACCCTGCATCACATTGGGGAGGGGGAGGATGCTAGTGTCTCAAGCGGCCCTTACTGGAGACGGAGTTAAGCATGAAGACAGCATCATCTGAATTTTCACCCTATTTTTTCCACTTACCATTCTATGTAAAGCGCCAAAATCCCTTCTCAACTGCAACCTCCAATTGTGGTCAGCACCACCAATATTGCAGCTGTCAGGCTTTCGCTCCTTGGAATGCTACTGCTACAGTGGACATTCCTTCACATGCCACCCAAAGGACAGCATCCCGTGGAATGCCCCCCCCCAAAAAAAAACAAAAAAACACAGCCACTCATCTGCATTCCCAGATACAGCCACAGCACCAGACTGACCACGGGGAACAGGGGAACATGGGAGATAGACAGATAGAGAGTGCCACAGCACCAGACTGACCACAGGGAACACGGGGATACACAAAAATGGAAGTACTAATAACAGACAGACGAAGACAGAACTGCGGGGGGGGGGAATGGGAGCTACACAACACAATAATAATACACAGATATACCGACAGACAGCATCAGCACTGATTGTCCAGAGAAAACACAAAATAATAATATTAATAACAGACAAACAGAGCTAGACAGACAGTCACAGCACCCAACCATCCACTGGGGACATGGGGAAAGAGGGGGATATACACAAAATAGTAATAACAGACAGACAAAGCTGCAGCATCCAACCATCTGCAGAGGACAGGGCACACTGAGGGATACAAAAAATAGTAATAACAGACAGACATATAGACAGAGAAGAAGCATCCAACCGTCCATGGGGCACAAGGGAAAATGGGGGATATAAAAAAAAAAAAAAAAAGTGACAGACAGGCACCCAGACAGCCAGACCTAGACAGACAGGCAAACAGAGATAGACAGCCTTAACTGACAGAGAATCATAATCTAAATGTCACTGACATCAACAAAACTAATAAAATCTGTAAACAGACAGAGACTCATCTGGATTTCTGTCTAATATCTGAATTGGAGTACAAAGAGAAAGGGACTGCAGTTTTAACCATAATATAATCCTAAATTAAAAATCAGGCTTATAAATACAGTTTCTTTCATAAAAGGCCCTTAAAATAGGAAAACATTCAGTGCAGAGACATCTAACAGAGGATGATGGATCAGAGAGTCCCCTTTTTGTCCACGGCTCACAGAACAAAAGGTGATGAGGCTAGCATTACTCAGCCAGCCCTCATTAAAAACTGTGGTAAGTTAACCACATGAGGAAACGGATATTGAGGATCTCATATCAATAAACAGAAGTCTTTTAAATTTACAGAAGTAAGGGTAATTGTGCAGACAGTGTAATTAGCATTTCACTGTTGAAGACCTGGGTTCCAGTCTCCACTCAGCTCGCCAATAAAAATAGTTTGGTTGTTTCAGTTAGGGATGTCACAGTATGAAACTTTGGTTGCAAGATAACCAACACATGTGATACTGCTGTTATAGAAGTGGTAATTTTTTTTTGGTCGACTTTCTTTGTGTCCCAGACGACGGGTGAGGGATGTACCTCCCTCTTCAGTGCCTGGACTCTACCTTCCAGCATCTCCCCAACCCCCAGGCCGCCCAGACTGGGTGGGGGGGATACCAAAGTCCATCAGAGGCCCCAGTTGAGGCTTATACCTGGGGTGTCATTTGGGAGGCAGCCCAGGGGCGTCACGGTGCTCCATAACCACAGGGGTTCTGCTTGGCTTCCCCCAGGAGACACGGACATGCAGTGACATCAGCGCAGATGACCACGCTCCAGCACCTGTCCCACAGATGTCCGCTGCTGACTCCACATGATGCCAGGCAGTCCCAGCTGCTGGATACCCAGTCTCCACTGTATGTCACTAGTATGCCAGGCCCCCCCCCGGGGGGGGGGCTCATCCAACCTCCCCCCAGCCAACCCTCTGGACACACCGTGCTCACTTCCAAACATGGGTAGCACTACCGCTGTGCTGGCGGCCTGGCATTCCTCAATCTCTTGTGTCAGGGAGCATTGACACAGAAGGGCAAACACCCCACAATTAGTTAAAAGTACTAAAAACCACAGTATACTGTGACCCACAGTTGGTATCAGAAAATTTCCATGTTAACAATACCACCACTTCCTATACTGCAACACATCGCAAAACTTTGGCACTTGCGCAAGGGGAAAGAAGTGCCAGAGAGGCATAAAGGACTGGGGGGGGGGGGTTCAAGGTTTCCTACTTTGCTGCACTTAAAAATGCAGTTTTATATGCGTCTTCTGCTTTGGGGCACTGCTTCAGTACTGTGGATCAGTTCTGATGTAGCCAGACTCGGTTGCAGCAGCATGCTTTGGAAGCCGAGGAGTCTGGTGGTGACGTGCGCAGAAGAGTGAGTGTGGGTTAGCTAAAGAAAGACCCTGGACCAAAGAAGTACTAAAACCAGATTCCCATTTCACATGGTCCAGCAATTCAGCAGTAGTGTGGAAAGGCGTACATTATACCTGCTGTGCCCCCACTGTACCTGGCCTTCAAACACAGCAAGAGGCCTCAAGATTCTGCTATCAGTAATGCATCCACATCACCATTTGTCAGCAAACAAGGTCATATCATATGGGTTCAAACAAGAATAAGCAATCTAAAGGTCCATGACACAATTATCTTGGTCATAATTAACAAAACAAATAAATTACTCTTCCAACAAGGAGAGACTGAGTCCTTAGGGTGAGTGGGTGTTTACTTGTGCATGCCTGCAGAAAACCTTGTATGTATGTGGTACTTATGATTAGTTTAGTTTTTATTCAGGAAACTTAATGAGTAGAGCTCATTTTCACTGGTATGTCATAGGGTCTGGGATTTCAAGTAACACACAAATAGGCAGACAATAACGTCAGGTGCATAAAAAACGTTTGGAAGCATTTGTCATTTTATTAGAACTCAAAAATAATAAGGCAAAGTACAGAAAATAAAGGTTAGCATGTTTCAGCTCAGCATGGCATGGTTTCAGCATCCCCACTGAACACCCTGAAGGTCTTACCCCTTCCCTTGCCTGTCAGCAACTGACCACCCCATCTAAAAAAAAAAAACTAGCCCCTAGTGGCAGGCTTAAATACATTTCTAAGAGTGACACCACCATCACGTGGCCATGTAATTGTCTGGCTCCCTGTAATTTCTTCTTTTTTTACATTACTAAAGTCCCTTTACAATCTGCTATCTGCTGTGGACTAACAGATTGCATCATGACATAACTTTCGTCTAGACATACACTGCATAACTCAGAAGCTTGCTAACTTCTTAATTAGGATCTGTGTCCTCATAATGGGATTAAGTCCCTCCCTTGGACAGTGACCTCACATCTTAGGATCGCTATAAATTCATACACTAGGGGGTCGCTGCTGCCCTATAGGGCTCAGTTCCATAGGAGGCTTCCCCTTGAAACAGCAGAGTCCACACTTGTTCGTGAACTAGGGCCTTTGGAAAAAGTTGCTACATTGGGGCTCCTTCCATTCACTAAAGACCCACTTACTGAGCAGGGTAAGTTCCTATTTCTGCAACATGACAATATACCGACAAGATATAGTAGCTTGTACTAGTTTGGCTGGGTATGTTGTGTGAGTTTTGTCCCCAGCTAATACTATAATTTTTTCCAGACTGTGAGTACCAGCTCTATAACAACATTCAATACGGCACCACAGGTAATGGAACCTTTATATACCTATAAAGCAGCACTGTTTAGACCTGCTGTGGTTTCTGGGATAGCAAGGGAAATTGAAGAATGAGGGTGCGCACCTCTTCTCCCTTCTCCTAACTCAGTAACTGCAGAATACATACTCTACTATTGTTCATCTTCTCCCATTTTGTGTGATTATCTTTTTCATATTCTCTCACACAACAACAAACTCTTCTGCCTTCTCCCTGGGCAGACCCTTTCTAAGTTCAGAGGCTTCTAATTTTAAAGAGCACTGTACCTAGTTCTCTTTCTTTACCGGGGGGTTAAACCTAAGACAGGGGTAACCCTGTCACATGGTAACCAACGGCGTACAACAAAATACAAAACATAGATGGATCATCAATACAAACATATTCAATAATCAATACATCAATTAATTGATTATAATATCTTGAGAATATGTCCGATTAAAGAGCAACACTTTATTACAATAAAAAGCTTAACACTAGATTTTGTTTTCTAGTTCTGTTTTTTTTTTTTTACTTTGCCCTGCTGTTGGTCTACTAAATAGTGTAGATAATGCAGCAATTATTTCACGGAGTCTTTCAAAACGTATCTGACTCCCTCTGCTAACTGCTGTTTGTGACACCAGTCTGTTGCCACATTAAGCACTATGATGTCATAAACAAAGGCACTGTGAGGTTAACAGGGGAGAGGCAAATGTTTTCTATGCACACTTTTTAGATGGACTACCAAGATGTGCTGTAAATCTTGAAAAGAAAACACTGAAAATGGCTCCGGTGACGTCAGCAGACTAATGGCTGCTTAACTCCGCAGCTCTGTCTCCTCACAGACTTCTATCTACCTTCATCACCCACCAACAAGATGTGTTCACCTGCAAAAAGCAAAAGAAATAAACCAGGAAAGCTCACGTCCACGCCAGCACAAAAATGGAAGGAACTGCTCCTGATGGATCGTACAAACGGCTCAGATGATCAAGAGCTGCTGGAGGGACTGCCTCTGAAACTGCCGCATGGTGAAGACACCCAGGCTGACCTTGCGTCCACCATAATGCAGATGGCTCTCACAGTCTCCAAAATTGACCAGACACTGTTGGAACTTACAATCGACCTAAATAGCATCGATCACAAGACAGAACAGCTGGAGTGGTGTGTGACCCAGGCTGCAGACCAGGCAGATAGACATGACAGGCTGCTGCTGTACTTGCTGGCCAGGGGACCGCGAGCTCACGCACCGCTTCGATGATCTCGAGGGAAGGAGCCGGACAGAGAATAGTAAGGTCTATGGGGTCCCTGAAGGCTCTGAGAATAAATACAAAGACACAATCTTATTCCTCCAAGAATTTCTCTGGGACTTACTTGCTCTCCCACAGGACTTTGACCCGATGATGGACCGTGCACATAGATCCCTCAGCCCCAAGCCTCGCGGCGCTAATGTGAGGCCTAGATCTATTATTGCCAAGCTCACATCATACAGGGCTAAAGATGAACTGCTACGCAGGGCCTGGCAACAGGGAGCTCTGCAATTTCAAGGACACCGCATCACCCTAGATAATGACCACACAACCTCTGTTCAGGAGGCCAGGAGGACCCTTTGGCCAATCATAAAGCTACTATGAGAAAAAAACATTAAAGGTGCAGATTCTCTATCCTGCAAGGTTGAAAGTCACAACAGAACAGGGAACAAAGTTTTCCAGGACCTGCTTGCTGCCTCCCAGTACCTTGAGAATCTTGGAATCAGCATACCTCCTCTGGTAAAAGAAAAACTAGAGCGGGATCTCCTCGCCTCAGCCTGGACCATAGCCCAGAAAGGATCCACCAAACCTGGCTCTTCACAAAAAGCTCCCCAGACTAACCTGCACTCCGATGTGTCTGTCTTGCTTCGACGTTATGGGGATCCTACACAGATGGACAAGAGAGCTGCTCACCTGCAAGGAGATTAGGAGGGATCAACATAAAATGTAGAACAATCAGCTGCCATGGAAACCTGAAGTGGATTCACAGCAACAGCTCTTCCTTTTGCCTGCTACAGGGTTATTTGGGACGCTCCCCTTACACCCCTCCCCCCGCCTCACTACAGTGTAGGCTTCGTCTCCCCATATGTCCTCCGAAGGTCCAGACACTTTTGGGCTGCCGTTTGGTTATCAGTGTCTCTAGGAGTGTTATGAGCCTGAACAGCACTTGCTTATAAGTACACTATCTCTACAACTCTCCCCCCTCCCTTTTCTTTATATGGCAATCCCTTCCTCTTTAGATTTGTATTCCGCCTTTGGGGGGGGGGCACATAGCAGCTGGTCCCAAACATAAAAAACGAAACTGCAGTAATTTCTTCAACCGGATATGCATGGGCCCCTCACTGTACTTCTCAACTAACCCAGAATGCGTGAGAATCCACCCTGGTTTGGAACTTGGAGTGCATCAGCAATATTTGCTTAATTGCTGAATAAATGACCTCATCAAATAAGTCGGCACACAAAAACGTGCACACAAGGCCTTTACTGACTTTAGGGAGCTAACTGCTGTAGTTTGGGCAGGACCTGGCCCGTGCCTATAGGCATGGACCGCCACACAGTCTTACACAGTTTAGTTTAGTTTAGTTTATTAGTCTAGGAATTAATACCTTTGAGCCAGGGCTCTTTTACAAAGGTTCCACGTCACAAAGAACATTTAACAAAGCACGATACACATTACAGGTAAAACCAGACAGGAAAGTTACATCATAAATTTGCTATTAACAGTTTAAGGCAGTAACGTTTTAAGTTTCATAGAAAAACAAGCTATAACAGGTTCAAGCGATGAGACAATTTCGAGGTTAAGGAAACTTCCAGGAGAGGTGATCATTAGGAGCAAAAGGAGGCTAGAGAGGAGGAAAGGTGGTGAGAGGGAGAGTAAGTGAGAGGACAGGAAAAAGGGGTGGAGTGAGTTTGGGTGGGAGACAGGAAGTAGTAGAGGTACCAGAGGGTTCATTAGTCAGGGAGGAAGAGGCCTCAGATGTGAGGATGGACATGAGGAGTAGTAGTCTTTATCTAGCGCAATCACAGTTGCTAGTGGTGGTGAGGTGGGCATAGAGCATGGATTTGAAAGCTTCAAGCGAGGTTGAGGATAGAGTAGGTGGACTAAGCGCATTGAACCATGTCGGGGCCCTGTATGCGAAAGATCTTTGTCCCTGTGCAGTCCGGCATCTCGGAACCAGGAAAGGTTGGCTTTCACAGAAGCTTAAGGATCAAAAGCTTTCACCCTAGCTATGGTTGTCTGCCACTTTATTTCATACCTGGTGTCCTTCACAACTTATTTGGAGGGAGATGAACAGACGGCCCCAAGAGTGGCCTGCAATACTGAGCTCCATACGCCCTCTATAGGTCGCGCCGAGCATTTGTTCTAAATGTTTAATTGACATCTTACAGTTCACGTGAATAATACTGCTAAGTTTGGGTGTTCACTGGTTTATCTTTTAACTTCAAATGTTAAGTCGGTGAAAAGAGGAACTTTATTAATGTCTGCTGACACTGAAAAGACTAGCCCTAATCGGGATTTTACCCGAGGGCCTGAGGACTGGCTCATAATTTCCTTGAGCATCCTCCTTTTCTCCATGCTTTTGCAATGGTCTTACAGCTGGGCTACAAACACCAGCTACTCCTTGGAAGTCGAGACACTCTCACCTGCACAAGGTATCTCCGAGGTACAAAACCCCGGAGGCCCCATGCAATGCATATATTTTTGTCCTGCTTCGGGTTGGGTCAAAACTCAAAGTTTTAACCCCCTTTTGGGTATTTCCAATCTTTTTGTATTTTTCTATGAAGTTCCTATTTACTAAGTTACATGGGTGCCTTATTTGCTTGCTGGATTTAGGCTTTCAGCCATGGTATTTTCTAAGATCCCTACACCAGTTATCAGATGGTTCATTTTTTTTTTTAATTTTAATGGCTAATCAGTACACTAAAGTGCTCTCTTATGACATAAATGGTTGCTCGAGCCCTATTAAGAGAAAGCAGTTACTGAGATATACAACAAAGCAGAAATGTGTGATAAATTTTCTACAAAAAACCCATTAGACCCCTTTAGAGGTTGTAACACTAAAGTCCAGGGGCTTCCCCCACCTGTTCCACTCTTCACTGGCCACAGGGAGAAAGAGAGGGATTGCTATTATGCTGTCTAGCTCTCTCCCCCTTGAGCAGGAGAAGATAACTGAGGACCCTGGGGCGAGATATGTTTTGGTGACAGGCAGGCAGGGTTCAGGATACACAGGTGACTCTGGTGAATGTTTATGCTCCCCCGGGCTCCCCTATCTCATTCTACTCATCTCTTTCACAGCTCATCGCTGAGAAAACCAAAGGGGTACTGATAATGGGTGGAGACTGGAACCTGGTCTTAGATAGGAACCTAGATACCACCTCACGGATCCCTAATCCAGACTTCCGTAAGGCCAGATTCCTAAAAAGGATTTTTAACCAAGTAGGCCTTGTGGATATCTGGCGAAAGAAATACTCTAGGGCCAGAGATTATACATACTACTCCCTTAGATTTAAAATTCTCTCTCGTTTGGACACCTTTGTCACCTTCTCCAGAAACCTCTCCTGTTTCCCCTCCATGTGGGTTGACACATCAACCCTGTCTGACCACAGCCCTATTTTGTTGGAGGTTGACCTCTGCCTACCAAGGAAACACATACAGTAGATGCCGAACACCTTCTTGCTTCAGGATAGGGAGGTAGTGGACCAACTTAAACAACATATTAAAGGACACCATAGCTGAAAACTCAGTGGAAGGAGTAACACCACAGATAATAAGGGACACTCTCAAGGCCACTACCAGGGGGAAGCTGATCTCTATTGCCTCCCAAAAGAAAAGAGCTTGACTACGGAAGCATCAGGAACTTCTTGACTGTCTTAAGGAGCTGGAGAGGGCTCAGAAAGATAAGTGGAAGGGACATAGGGACAGAGCGTTAAAGAAATGTAGAGGGGGAACTACAAAAGCTTCCGAAAGATGAGATTGAAAGATCCCTCTTTTATTTGAAGCAGAGGTATTACGAGGGCGGTCCCAGAGGCACTAAGCTTCTGGCATTCCGGCTCAGGTAATATGTAGCCAGGGCAACCATTACCAAAATAAGATCTCCTTTAACTGGTCTCCCTCTTACTAAATCAGACCAAATTGCAGAGGCCTTTGTCTCATATTACTCCAAACTCTACAACCCCGAAACAGAAACAATTCTGGAGGATAAACTTCAATATCTGTGCCCCTTGTCCCTACCCACACTCTCACTAGAGAAGGGCCAGGCGCTCATTAAGCCAATCTCTCAATTGGAAATATTAAATACCATTAAGAACCTAAAGACAGAGAAATGCCCCGACCTGGACGGCTTCAGTGCAGAATTCTACAAAACCTTCAGGGCAGAGACGGCCCCCTGCTCTCAGAAATTTTCTCTGGAATCTAGGAGGAGGGGAATGCGAATCCCCCCTCATGGCAATATGCCACCATCTCGCTTCTGCATAAGGAAAACAATGACCTTACATGATGTGAATCGTACTGCCCCATTTCCCTCCTCAACTCAGACTGTAAAATCTTCACATCCATAAGGATGGAGGCAGTATAGCGCAGTGGTCTAAGGCTCTGAGCTGCAAATCTGGTGACATCCAGCAGACCAGACCTGGGTTTGAATCCCACAGCTTCCACTTGCATACTGTGTGACCTTGAGCAAGTCACTTAACCTCCTTGTGCTCCCAGGTCGCTCCTGTAAAAAAGCTATCAGCTTAGTGTGCTATACCTGGTTAAACAACTAAAAATAAAAAAATAATAAATAATAGCCTCCAGATTAAACTCCCTATTACCAGACCTAATTAATACGGACCAAACAGGATTAGTCTCCGGTCATCAGGCCCCAGACAGTGTCTGCTCCACCCTAAATGTGGTTGACGCTATTCACCGGCCCCGTACCCCTGCATGCCTGATGAGTCTAGATGCCGAAAAGGCCTTTGATAAGGTCTCCTGGAGCTTTCTATTCCTAGTGCTAGAAGGAATGGGGTTTCCCCAGGCCTTCATCAATTGTATTAAGTCAATTTACTTTGGCCCACAGGGATATGTCAGGGCAAAGGGGGTCTCCGATAATTCAGGCTGGGCAGGGGCACCTGCCAGAGACATCCCCTGTTCCCCCTTCTTTGCCCTATATATCAAACCCCTTGCTGAAGCCATCCGTAGCTCGGATGATATTTCTGGCATTACGGTCGAAGGCCTCCACCGGAAATATCCTTCTATGCAGACGATGTTCTGCTCTGCCTGTTTCATCCTGGGCAAGCTATCCCTCAAGTGTGGTCCGTCCCAGAGGTGTTTGGCAGACACTCTGGATACTCTCTCAACCAGACTAAAACAAAGGTCCTTAGTTTCTATTATACCCACTCACAAATAATTAGGGACCTACTTCCCCTGGACTGGACAGCGGATAAAATGAGGTATTTAGGCACCTATATCACTAAACATAATTCCTAGCTGTTTAAGGCAAATTACACTCCACTGGTGAACCAAATCAGGAAGGATTTTGATAAGTGGTCCCTGGTAGGTTTCCCTATGTACTCCAGGATCCAGGCAATCACCATGAATGTTCTCCCTAGGCTCCTTTACTTCTTCCAGTGCCTCCCCTCCTTCATACACCAATCGCACTTCCAGGTCTGGCAGAGACTGATCTCTAAATTTGTCTGGAACAACAAAATACCAACAATAAACGTTCGCATCCTACAGGCCCATGGGAGTAAAGGAGGATGATCCCTCCCACACCTGGAGAACTATTATTTGGCTGCACAACTGAAGACAGTCCAGTGGTCCACTCCATATTACACATCAAACTGGAAGGAAATGGAGAGGGGAGAGTAGGAGGAGCTTGGCCCTCCGCTAGGGATGCGGATTATACACCCTTCCAACCCACAATACATCCAGCCTCCCCTGCTCTTTTACTGTCAGGGACACTATTAAAGCAACATGAAGAGCCTGGCAAAAACGTAAGTTGGGGGTCCTCGCTCTGGCCCCACCATAGGCTGGGTTGGGACCCTGGCTTCTCCCCAGCCCTCCTTGACCACACCTTCCGGGCCTCGAGCAGAGTAGGTCTGGAATACATTGACCAATTCCTGCAAGGAGGTGTGGTCAGGGACTTTGAAACCCTGAAGGGTAGATATGGGTTGAGGGACTCAGACCACTTTAGGTATCTACAGGCTAGGACCTACATTAATAAATACCATAGAGAAGACCCAGACCCCCTTAGATCCACCCCTCCTTAGAAACCTTAAAAGCTATTATCTCTGCTCGGGTACAAAAGGGCTTAATTTCTGTAATATACAAGGCCTTAGCTGATCTCAAAAATGACCCCCTTGACTAAATTAAATCTGACTGGTGTGGTGAGGTTGAGCTGGACCTGGAAGAAGTTAATTGGGGCTCTGTGTTCCATATTGCCTCAAGGACTACCCGCTCTCCACCCTGGCAAGAGTTCAGCTGGAGGGTCAGGGTGCACTACTTCCCAACAAGATCATGTTGGCGGCAATGTGGGGAGGCAGCAGCAAACCATTTACATATTTTCTGGCTGTGCCCACAGGTCAAACCCTTCTGGAAGAACATAATCCCAGCGCTGAAAGCACTCTTTTCTGTGGACTCTCTTTTGGACTGGCCTAATGTAATTCTAGGCAGCCCACCTCTGGGTCTGAGAGGTGTGGACTCTTCACTACCTCTGGGCTATATTAGTGACAGTAGCTCATAAAGCTATAACCCGTTCCTGGCAGAAGGCCAAACTGCCCACCTTCCATACCTGGATACAAATCACGCAGGAAATCGCAGAGCTTAAGGAATTGACTTTTAAAATTAACTAGATATCTCATGTTTATGCTCGCAGGTGGACAAGGCGGATGGTTTGGCTGGATTCCAGGCCGGATCTTAATTCTCAACTGGCTGCCCGATGGGCTGCTGCGGGCTCACCCACCTAACTCAAGGGTGCCCGGGAGCAGGGAGGAAAATGTGCCCTAGCTGGGCTAGACAGAGGAAGGGGCTGATGGAAAATGTGCAACCATATAAATAAATAATTTATGGAAGTAAAAATAACTTTGAATGTTTTACTTTTAAAATGTAGGGTAATGAAATGTAAGCATATATATATGTTCGATATATGTAATTGTTGATTCTGGCTGTAATCCTTTTCTTTTCATGTCGTTGCACCCACTTGATGACAATAAACTTGAATAAATAAAAAAAATACTGAAAATGAAAAACATTTATTCTCTAGTAAAATTTAACATATGAAACATCTTATTTTATTTATGACAGCACATGCTGAAGTGCAGAACTGCTCTTTAAGGCTGACACGGGCATGGATGGATGGATGGATTGGTCTGACTTCTTGGAAACACCACCATCGCTGCCAGAGTTCTAGGTTGGGGTTTGCAGTTACATACTTAAGCTACAAAACATACCTTGACAACCACCTACATTTTTTTTTAAATATCCTTTTTATTATTAGATTTATATTCCAAAATACATAAAGAGACATAGTTTCCATTTTATGATTCCATCTTCATTTACAATTTCACAGTGTTATAATTAACTGACATCATACCAGTTGTATAACTACCCTCCCTCCCTTCCCCCATCTCTTCTTAATTCCTATCAGAACACATGCACTTTATTTCTTGATACAATGGGGTTCATCTCATTCATTTATCATTTCTTATTCCTATCAGAACACACGTAATTTGTTTCGGGGAACCCTGGGATTCTTCTAATCCGTTTTATACAATGTTTTGCAATGGTGTATTGGACCCCATAATATCTTCTCTATCATCATCCACTTCAAACAGTAGTTTTTCATGTAGAATAGTTTCATGAAAAATTCCCCACCATTTATAGTAAGAAAAAGGTTCAAAGTTTCCCTCCTTCCAATTTTCTAGTATAAATCTAGGGCTATACTTTTTTGTTGTTTGGGGTCTACATTTTGAGTTGAAAACATATTGAATAAGTATATCTCAAAGGAACATGGAATTTCTGTGTTAAACCATTCTGAAACAATGAGGTTTATTTTTTGCCACCAAGGAAATATCTTGGGACATGATCATAGACCGTGGTATAAATCAGCTTTATGTTTACAATTATGCCAGCATTGGTTATTTATTTTATGAATTTGTGCCGGAGTGAGATAAGCTCGGCAAATGATATTTCTCTGTATTGATTTGTTTTAAGCCGATACATAATTTCTATTTCCATTTTGTCTTATTTTATTCCATTGCCTGTGGTTTAGATCTATTCCAGCTTCCATGTTCCATTTATTTGTTTTCTTATTTACCTCCACATTTTTTCATAAGCATAGGCGAGAGATTTCTTACATTTCTTGACTACAAAAATAAGATTGTTCTTTAAGATTTGCCAAATTAGAATACATTGGAATTTCTCTTTAATTTTCAGAAATTTTTTCCTAAGTGTATAATAGTATATAATATTTCAACTTGTCACGTTAAGTCATACCAGTAAGGTTTGATAAGTTACAAACTCAGTATCATTTATTAAGTCTTTCCAACAAATTATATTCTTATTGGTTAGTCTTTTTACTATGGTTTTGGGTATTTCTATTCCTACATTTTTTCCATGATGTATTTGAAAGAACAACCATGGTAGGTTAAGTATCTTTGGTTTCTTCAAATTCTTGGATACTCATTGAAACCAGTTTGGAAGGAAGGAAAGAAAGTTGTTTTTTCATAACGTCTGGCCCACACCATTGTTCTAGAAAAACATTCTTGTATTGTGCTTGAACATCCAAAGAGAAGAACACTTCCCGATAAAGCATATAGTAATCTGAAGTATCAAAAGACCATTGGTTTATTAGTGCTAACAAGTGAGCTAATGCATATTTTTCAGGGTCCAGGCAGCCTAGACCACCTAGTTTTCTTGTCAGTGTAATAGCTTTCCATGCAATGTGGGGGTTCCCCCCCACAACAATGTTTAAAAAATTATTTTTAATTCCAAAAAACAACTTGTTGATGGAGCTCCCAGTGTGTTCTGTATAATGAAGATGGAATGTGGCATAGTCGTCATCTTTATTGTATCTACACGACCCCAAATTGATAATGTTAGGTTTTGCCATTTGTCCAATAATGAAACTATTTTGTCTCTAGCATTATTATAGTTTATTTTTATATTTGTATCCTGATTAGAAGACAAATAAATACCCACATATTTTACACAATTTTGAATCTTGAAATCTTTTACTAATTGGACCATTGGTTCAGATTTTATTTATGGTACAACGAGAAATGTTTGAATAATTTTCTATTTCTATCAAAAATTACTTTAAAGATACTGCTATGTTTTTTTATAACAATTAACAGACTATCCGCAAAAACGCTAAGCTTGATATGCTCTCCTTTGAAAAGAACTCCCTCTATGGTAATATTACCTCGAATTGAATTTAATAAAGGCTCCAGAGTCAGGATGAATAAAGTTGGGGAGAGGGAGCAACCTCGTCTCACTCCATTACTCATAACAAGCTCTTCTGACAAAATTATTAATTTGCAGTTTTACAGTAGTGCTATGATATAGTTTTTTAGTGATAGTAATAATTTCCTTAGGAATGCCCCAGAACTGCAAGGTTTTAATCATAAAGATTATCGATAACGTCAAATGCCTTAGTTGCATCTACTGCTATTGTGTAGTACATATATTTTTTATAGTCCTCATTTGTATTAATTGGATAATTGCTTGTAGTTTATTGTTTGCTTGTGACATTTTACATCCTGATACAAAACTGTATTGACAGTGGATAATTCCAATTGAATTTGTTCCTGTAATCTATTGTTTATTATTTTTGCTACTAGTTCATAATCAGCATTAAGAAGTTCTATGGGTCTGTAACTGTCTGGGAGATCTGTGGGTTTGTCAGGTTTAGCTATCAATATTACCTTGGCATGTTGCATTGTGTGTGGAAATTCTTTAATCATTCCTTTCTATTATTTGTTATTTTTCCTAACCATGAGGCCAGCTCTGAAGAAAAGGCCATAAAGAACTCATTTGTTAAACTATCAAAATCGGGTATTTTATTTTTGGGGAGGATTTTTATTTATTTATTTATTATTTCTTTTGTCGATATCTTATAGAATTCAAAATGAAAAGGTGTAATATTTCAGCTAAGTATATATCTGTTGATTCCATCCATATTTGGATTCAAATTTGTTTAATACATTTCTTTATGAAAGTCAACAAAAGTTTCTGCAATCTCATTATCAGAGGTCTGCATACCTCCATGCTTATTCTTGATCCCTGTGATTATGTTTTTTGTCTTTGTCTTAATAAGGATGCTAGAATGTTTTCAGATTTATCCAAATGAAAATATTTAGTTTTCCAGATCGTTTTGACCATTTTAATAGCTTCTTGATGGACTAGCTTGTTTCTTACCTTTGTAATTTCCCATTCTTTTTGGCATGTGTTAAGTTTTTAAAAGAGAAAGACTCCTTCTGTCTACTTTGATAAAATATTATGTGGCCTCTAACAGTAGCCTTAAAAGCATCCCAAATGTTTGACACCAGTGCCTGGTTGTTATAAACTCCCAAAATTCCTGGATATTTTTATTACTTTAATAAAATGGGGATGATTTTAACACGCTATTAATACGTCTTCACTGAAAAGTTCTCTGCCTATCTAGGTTTTTTAAGTTTAATTCCATAATGACCATTGCATGGTCGGATAGACATACCGAGTCTATTTTTGTATTTTCAACATATTTCATAAGGTTGTTAGAAATTAAAAAACATAGTTTGGCATAGTGTGTAAAGTCTTTTGTATTTATATTTTTTAATCTCCAGGGATCTACTAGATGTTCCAATTGCAGAAGTTTGTAACTTTTTTGCTAAATTAATGTTTCCTGGGGTGGTGTTAGTTGATTTATCCAAATATGGGTTAAAAACCATGTTCATAACCCCTGCCATTAAAATATCTTCTACTTGCAAAGTTTGAAATCCTTCACTTATATTAGCCAGACGTTCAACATATTTTGTAAATGAGGCATATACTGAACTTATTGTGAAGGTATAAGAGTTTCAAGTGACTAATATTCTTATATCCATACCTCTTATTAAAATAGCCATTCCTCTACTCTTGTTAGTTCCAGTGCTAGAAAAACAGTGGCTGCATCATCTCTTTCTTAACTTTCTTTCTTCTTTTTCCATCAAGTGGGTTTCTTGTAAGCAGATAATATGAGCCATGGATTTTTAATATACATCAGGATTTTGTTTCTCCTTACAAGAGTGTTCAAGCCATTTACATTGAATGTAGCTAATTAGATTTTGTCCAGAACCATCTTTGTCTTTTTTTTTGTAACCATCTCTTAACTTACATATCCCTTGTCCTACAACATGGGTAGGGTCAATTCTTCTTTTCCCCAGTCTCAGTGTGCGTCTTAATAGGAAGTGAACTTTTGTCTGACCATAATATAATACCGCTGTAACTCCCCCCCTCATCCCTGTAATACAACAAAATTAAATTTTTTTCCCCTCGGCCTTATATCTCCCTCCTTGTGACTACAAGAGGATAGATTATTTTTTTATTTGTCTGTTATTGAGGGCGACGAGGGAACCCTACAGCCTGATGGAAGTGATGAGGAAACAGGAAAAGCAAGAGGTCAGTCTCAGTCTGAGACCAGAGGATGAAAAGAGGCTACAGTACAGGCTGGGTCAGACCAAGAAGGAGTAGGAAGATTGCATGAGGGAGTGGACTGGGGTGGAGAAATCACAGTGGATATGGTGAGGGAGGCCCTTCGGAAACTAAAAACAGATAAGGCGCTGGAGCCGGATGGATTACATCTGAGGGTTATGAAGGAACTGGCGGAGGTACTGACAGCTCCACTGGCTGCACTCTTTAACACCTCTTTACAGATTGGATGGGTGCCACAGGACTGGAGGGTGGCTTATGTAGTGCCTATACACAAGGCAGGGTCTCGGGAGGAGATGGGGAATTATAGACCTGTCAGTCTGACGTTTGTGGTAAGCAAAGTAATGGAGGGCTTTATCAAGGAGAGGCTTGGGAGGCAGTTGGAAAGGTTAGGACACCAGGATGATAAACAGCATGACTTTGTCCCTGGGAGATCGTGTCAGACCAACCTTGTAGAGATTTATGACTGGGTGATGGGGGCCATGGATAGAAATAAGCAGTAGATGTCCTATACCTAGATTTCAACAAAGCGTTTGATTCGGTGCCCCATAATGGATTGATAGTAAAAATGGAGGAGATGGGGGTTGGAGGCAGGAACTCAACTGGGTAGAAAACTGGCTTTCGGGGCGTCTACAGAGGGTAATGGTGGGTGGGATACTCTCCTCCCCCAGAAAGGTACCCAGTGGGGTCCCTGAAGGTTCAGTATTGGGGCCACTCTTGTTCAATGCCTACGTCTCGGATATAGGGAGGGGAGGGGGGTTAAAAATAGGTTGAGTCTCTTTGCGGATGATTCAAAGCTGGGAGCACTGGTGGATTGTGAAGAAGCGAGGGAGTCAGTCCAGGGGATCTGGATACCCTGGAGGGGTGGTCAAGGAGGTGGGAACTGAAATTTAACGCCGGGAAATGTAAGGTACTTCATTTGGGAGTAAAAAAAACCCAGGCCATGAATACACCCCGGGGGCACACTGCAAGCCACACTGGGAGAAAGGGATTTAGGGGTGGCGGTAGACATCAAAATGAATAACTCTGAAAACTGTAGAAAAACAGCAGCCAAAGCAAACAGGATACTGGGCTGTATAGCCAGGGGTATTATGTCCAGAAGAAGGGAGATGATCCTCCCTCTGTATAATGCCGTAGTCAGGCCACAGCTGGAGTACTGTGTACAGTTCTGGAGACCTCATTTGAAGGAGGACATAGTGCTGCTGGAGAGGGTTCAGAGGAGAGCGACCAGGATGATTCAGGGCATGGAGGGGAGGTCTTATGAGGAGAGATTGAAAGAGCTTGGGCTTTACACACTGGAGGACAGGAGGGATAGGGGAGACATGATACAGGTTTTCAAGTACGTAAAAAGGAATAACCAGGAGTGGAACCAAGGAGCTGTTTAGGTTAAAGGGGGAGACTACCAGGGGTCATGAGTGGAAGCTGGAGGGGGGAATTGTGGGGAGGGAACGTAGGAGGCATTTTTTCACTGAGAGGGTGTGGAGCCGTGGAATACGCTGCCTGGGAGGCTGGTGGAAAAGGGCACAGTGGAGGGCTTCAAGAAGGGGTGGGACAGGTACAAGGGAAATCTGAAAAAAAAAAAAAAAGAAGACTCTTGAGGGCTAGGAGGGGTGGTAAGGCGAGCAGCCACTAGGTTGATGGCTTTTGAGCAGACAAGACAGACCATTTGGCCTATTCTGCTGACTTTTTAGTATGTTATTTACAGAAAGGTCTTTCTGGATTGTTAGGAAAGCAAGGCACAGGGAAAACACTAATCACACGCTACGAAGCATACCCCAACTGTTGGACTATCTGCAGCCCCCCCCCCGTGCACCACATCACCATATTAACTAGTTTCTTTCCTTCTTTACCAAGAGACCCCCCATAGCTCTGTGATTAATATATATATATATTTTTTTTTTTTTTACTTGTGTCCTTAAATATGGCAAACTTTTTCTTTACAAATAGTTAACTTGTGCCTTTAATATGGCCATCTTTGTCTTGCTTTGCTCGTTGTTTCCCATTTCAACAATAACTCACAAATTCTTCCGATTCCAAAATATAGTCATCATCTTACTTTTAGTTCTTTTTGCTAAAACCTCTCTAGTTTGTTAATATTTTCTCATCCACAGTAAAGAGAGCCACAATGAATGTCTTTTTCAGAAGAAAAAAGTTTCTAAAGGGCACATTTTGCTACACAGTTACATTTGTGTGTATTACATAAATAAATCAGGAATTAAGGATTTTGGCTCTTTTACTGAATGGTCTACAGTGTCAAAAGTATATCTTTGTGCTTCGAGTACTACTTTCATTTTTGTTGTGGCATCATTGTGGCACGACAGCCTTTAGACCACAGTTTTGCCCTTAAGTCATAAAATGTTTTTCTTTGCTGCAGCAGTTCATACAGCAGGTCATTACAGACTACCACCTGGGCTCCCAAAAATGTTAATTTTATATAAATATAAATATAGATATATACACATATATAAACGTGTGTGTGTGTGTATATATATATATATATACATACATACATACACACACACACACACACACACACACACACACATATGCCATCAGCAATTCTTTAAGAACGCAAAAATTTCATCACTATAGGTCTTTGGGGGCCTGTATCTTCTGGGCCCTTGACGAGACTTCTGTGGATTCTATTTCCGTATTTATATTTTCCAGCACAGTATCCAGATATTCTGCTGCAACTGAATTAAAGGTGTCCTTTAAAGATTTATTATTGTCCCACACTTCTAGAATGCCAATGAGTCTTATATTCTTCTTTCTTGAACAAAGTTCGAAATCCAGCACCTTTTCTTGTAGGTCTGTCTGATTTTTTTGCACGACTTTAATGATTGTGAGGACATGTACAACTTCATTTTGAACGTTAAGGGTTTGTTTTATATCTAAAAGTTCCCATTTGAGGGCACTATTTTCTTGGATTAATGTTTGGGTTAAGTCATAGTATGACTCAAGTTTATCCTGCACCTTCAAAATACGGTCACGTTTTCTGAGATGCCGTTTACTTTGTCTGTCAGCATTTTGGCCCATCTTGGTGGTTCGTCAGAATCAGAGATTTCATCCTCATAATCCGATTCTGAACCAGAGCTCAACCTTTGTGGTTTAGGTTAGGAGCACTGAGCTTGAATTAGAGCTCAACTTTGTGATTTAGGTGTTGTGTTTAGACAACACCTAAACCACAAAGGTTGAGCTCGGTTCAGAATCGGATTATGAGGATGAAATTTCATTCTGACGAACCACCAAGATGGGCCAAATGCTGACAGACAAAGTAAACGGCATCTCAGATAGGAGCATAACCCAGGCAGAAATAGGAGGCAGTATATTTTTTCTGTCCCCTTACCGGACTGTTGCAATGCACCATTAATTCCTTCTGTTTGAGGATTTACTTCTTCAATACCCACAATCTCCTCTCTTGGGGTTATCATTTTAACTAACGTCTCTAGTCTAGAATTGTATTATTTTCTTTATTTTTTCTTTTGTCATTCTTGTCAATTGTAGTAGTATAATCATTTATAGGCAATGAAAATTTGCTCACCCCTTGTTCAGACCCTGACGGTAGCTCCTCCTCAAGCTGTGTTGTTGGTCGATTGGCCTCCTCGTTATTCATCTGGGTTTCTACTGCTGCCTGCACTGAGGGTAGATTTTCCTTATCCTGTGTTGCCCTCGGTTTATGGAGCTCTGGCAAATCTCCATCGCTCCAGTGGGGTGTTCCAGCATGCTCCTCCGGCATTCTTGACTGGATCCCATCGCTCTGGTTCTCCGAGACATATTTGGCCTGATGTTTACGGTGTCTTCCTCCTTCCACTCAACTGTTTTAAAGATCAGGAACATGTTTACATCTAAATGTAAGCCCTCTCTTTCTACCCCCGGCTTTTCAGGCTGCAGTTTGGCCGGCTTACTTTTCATTACTCCCACCAATGCCTTCTTAGTAGCAAGGGAAATTACTTTGGGTGTCTTCCCTCTAGACACAACGCTCTGCTGGCGTTTTGATTCTCTCCTTGATGACATAATTCCTAACGCCAATAAATCCTTTAAGATTTTCTTATGAGAAAGCTCCTCATAAGAATAACACAGAACGCCTACCCGGTAAGCGATAAAACATACATCCGATGCTGGAAATGTAGTTAAAACAGCTTTAATAAGATAGCTGAAACAAGCAGCATGTAAAAAGCATGGCCCCCTCCCCCCTTGACAAAAGGGGGGGTAGAACCCTGAGGGAACAAGACCCCCAGCCTCCTGTTGGTGAGGAACAGAAGGGGAAGACCCTGGCTAACACAAGGGAAGCCTAAGTGGGAGAAGAGCTAGGAGGTGCCTCCCGAGGAAGGGGAGACGGAGAAAGCCCCTGCAAAAGCCTCCTAGCTCTGGAGGAGAAAAGACGGGTCCCCCGGAAAGTGGAGCGGATCACCCTACGCCGGGCCAGGGGTGACAACCTTGATAGACGGAGCCATGCCGTCCGCCTAATGCAGATCGCTGTCCCCGGAAGCCTGGAAGCCACCTCACTGGCGTCATAAGATGCCCTTGCTTGGTGTCTTGCCAGCTCCAGGCCTATAGTGGAGAGGGCAATAGCCTGTCTGGTTTGCTCCGTATCAGGCATCGACGCTAGGAGCTAGGAGAGCATCGATCACAGATGCCGACTGTAGGCAGCGTGGTGAGCCTGATGAGATGCAATGCAAGCCACCGCACGAGAAGAAGAGAACACTCTTCGCCCCCACCGGTCGAACTGTAGAGAATCCGAATCTGGTGGGTGGTTGTGCGCCAGGCGATGGCGCCCGGAAGGAGTCTCTAGGTACACCAAACCCGAGGACGGGTTGGGAAGGGTACCCAGGGATTCCGAGGGGGCACAATACCTATGATGACAGTCTGCTGGGGCTGGAGAAAGGGCGGCTGGCAACTGCCAGGAACGGATAGACGCCTCCTGGAAGGGAATAGGCCAGGAAGGTACCACCAGGTGCTGGGCACTGAATTCTCCAAGGAATTCTCGCGTCTCCCGTTCGGTATTGTCTCGCCTAACGTAAGAGATTCAAAGATCCCTCACCATCCTCGAGAGGAATCGCTGATATTCAGTGAAATCAGCGTCAGAAGAAAGATGAGCAGGGTTCCTCTCCCTCAGAGGAGGAAGACGAGGATGATGGAGAGCTCGAATGTCCAGACGATTCCTGCGGCGGTGGGGAGAGTCGAAAGACCCGCTCATGCATGTATCTAACATATGAGGGGAAGGCCGCCGCAGAACCTCTGAACTGCTCCCAGGATAACGGCCCCGTAGGACCGACGTGGCCTGGAAGAGCGGGAGGGTGGAAGCAGAGGTACTGGAGAAGGGCACCTACGAAGAGGCAACTGACCTCTGCCAGGGCTCTGAAATCCGGGGAATGGAGCCCGAGCTGGCGGGATCCCGGACAACAAACCAGGCCGCAAGACGAGACCCTGAGGATGCGATGCCTGGAAGAGCCCGGGGAACCTCCCCTGTGACGAACCCAGGACTGCATGGGTCCAGAAGGGCAGTCCACAGCAACGCCACCGGAGGGAACCCTGGGGCCCAAGAGGGAAGGGCGGGGTTCGGCGCTACGCACCTAGCCACCCCAGGAGGGTTACGGAGACCGGGCATCCGCCCCTGCCCCGACCTCGACTCGAGAGCCCTCCTCCTCGACTGCAGTGTTCCCCGCCTCGGCGGGGGCAACAGCACCCGGGAGGGCAGCTGTCACAGGTCCCCTAGGAGGGGGAGCCTCCTCCTCAGTCCCCACCACATCACCCCCCCTGGGACCCAGGGCCACCCCTAGCCCGAGGACCCTCAGGGGAGGACGGAAGAGGAGACAATGGAAGGGGCCCGCTGTGCCGCCTAGCACCCTGTGCCACCGGGGACCCTGACCCCGAAGAGTCAGGGTGCCAGGATGGGTCCACATCCGTGACATCGGCCTCCGAAGAGGACGAGACCAGCAGGACCTCAATGCTGGCAACCCCAGAGATCCCCGGAGCAATGGCGCTGCAAACGGCGCCGGTGCCAGGGACGGCGCCGGATGACCCCCGCCCACTCGCGACAGCCAGGCCCGGTCCCGGCTCCCCTGCCGCACCAGTTAGGCCATGGCGCCGCCTCCCGCGCTGAACCCACCCCGCGCCGCCGAGCACAGACTGCCCGCGGGCCGAAAGTGGCACCGAGGGTTAGAGGGCGCCGTCTCGACACCGGGCGCTGCAGCGTGCCGATCCAACGGGCGCCTGGGGCGGTGCCAAGGGTCCACCAGTGCCAGGCCCAGGAATCGTGGGCCTCGACACTGGGGGAGCCTGCACCTCCGAGGAGGTGACTGCCGAGGCGGAGTCCCCGTCGCGACCACCCCCCGGGAGGGACCACGAGGTTCCCCCGACACCACGAGAGAAGCTTCCTCTTCGGCAAGAGAAGAGGAGGAAGCTACCTCCTCCGCGGACCGTATAGGCCCGGGAGGGGACCCGGGGGAAGGGCCTAGAGACCTTACCTGGGAATCCCTGGAGCGACGCCGTCCCCCACAGGTTGGCGGGGCCTTGCCGAGCTTGAATGTGCGGACTTCGAGGACACGACGTCCATGGAGAAACAAGCGCCGTGATGCGCCCATGTCGTGGTTCGTCCCAGGCAACGGAGACAGACATCATGCCGGTCCGAGACGGAGAAATGCCGGCCATGGGAGCACAGACGCATAGGGGCGCGGCCCGCCTTCGATTTACGCCTTGCCCCCGAACCGGACATGATGCGAACTAAACAAGTAAAAAAAGAGGTAAAGCACTCGGCGCCGCAGAATAGAAATAAAAAGAACGGTCTTACCGGAATGCGGCGTCGAGTGGATGTCTGAGAAAAAACGAGGAATCTTCTAGCTGAGGAGAAACCCGATCACTGAACGCTACTGGCAGCAGGTGCAGCCTCGACGGCGGGAGAAACAGAACTGAGATGGAGGAGGAGTCTGCGGCACTAACGGCCGCCCCTGCATGACGCTGATGCTCGTCCTAGAGGCGGCTGCGTTGAACACTTAAAAAATAAAAAATAAAAACACTCCCAGAAGGGTGCGCCCGCTTAACCCAAGCAGTAATGAATGGTGAAGATTGACAAGGGAAGATCTAGCATGCCAAAATAGAATTCCAGTTGCAAATGGGACCCAGTGGTACTAATTCCAAGCCCTGGTATGCATTTATTTATTTTCCTCATTCTAGTTATTGTTTCTCACATTCATCCCCTATCAGATCATCCAGTCTTCAAACCTCTCACCTCTCTCCACCTGCCCCCCATGGCCAGGCCTTTGAGGTAGGGTGCGCCCATCCCACCAGGGCTCACATCTAGTGTGAGCAGAGAGAGACGGGTTCAGACATGGGACAGCTGACATCATAACCCTCTGTTTGCGACATCATAATCACTTCTGCAGAAACAGACGGTGATGTCATGTGTAGACAAGCAGCCAGAGCAGCTGAAGCCACCAAAGCAACAATCCTCTTTCCATGCAGATATCCCTAGCATTGGAGGGTAACATTAAAGGGTAAGAACAGCCAAAAAGTACAAAATATGCACCGTTGTGGTTTTACATTTTTTTAAGTTTTCCCAACAGCAGAAGCAGCTCTTTTAAACGGGGAAGGTACTGCATCACTGCAATGTGCATACACAAAAAATGGCACAGCAACATATCTTTGCCTTTAAAAAAATTTTCAGGATGTTTGTATTTTTTCTTGCTTTGTGTTTTTACCCAGGACAGCCCAATTGAGATGCAGCACCTTGTAATTCAATCCCATTTTACATCTTGGAGAACAGGAGTACAGGGAGGTCACAGGGTTGCTCAGGGTCACATAGTAAAATCGATACCTGCAGTGGGATTCAAACCCTTGCTCTCCTTTTCTCAGTGCAGTGTTTCAATTCCAGGATCATACTGCCTACCCCAATGTTGCCTCACGATTCAGAACACATCTACTTCTCCCAAACGAGAAATCCACAAATGTTATTTTCCACAGGTGAAAGAAGACTTGGCCCCCACTTCAGTTCCGGATAACAAAAATGTTTGAGGTGCAAAGTAGTGGTGTGACAGATAAACAGTTTAACCTGCTATTTGCCTGCATTCAAATACACGTCTACTAATGAACTTTAAAATAGTTTTGTATTTTCAATGGAAACAGTTGGTCTCCGGGGACAGAATGAGCAAGTAGAGAGCGCAGAGTCCTCTCCTGACTATCAGAAGTAATATTAATTTTGTAATTTTTATTTTTTGCCGGAATGCACAGGGAGTGGTTCACCGACAGCAGTAAGCAAGCTAGTTTATTCAGTTATTTGCCAACAAAGCATATGACTGAAATTTTAAACATGCAAAGTTAATATTTAAACAGCGATTCTGTGCTCTGCCTTTAGTTCGCCTGCATACTTAGCTGTTTGTTGTTCTTCCCAAGGGCTTTTAAGGATGATGACATCATTCATTGGCTTCCGTGATATAGCTTGGGAACCCCATACTTTCACCTCTCTCCTTGTTAAGCAGATTACAGATCATTTCTGCTTCACTACTGCTCCAGCATAACACTGTTACTTGTCCAGAACACAGGGTCAAACTCAACTCCTCCCTTAGTTTTTTCCTTTTTTGCCATAAAAGTTTTGAGTTTTTCTTTTTTTTTATTAATTTAATTTACACAAACTAAAAATTGTGTCACTGACAGAAAAGCATGCATATATACTCTTGCAGCTGTAACATGTACAAATCATGGTATCCAAGTCAAAAAATCCAAGTAGTTCAGTCACTACACTCAACTTCTCCCCTTCACTTGTTAGAATCCCTGCTTACTGGAGTGCACCAGTTCTGACCTGCCATGAGACTTGCTCCTCGTAATATTTTATACAGAAGAGCTTCCCATCTGATCGACATATATGGCAGGCAGCAAAAGACAGACAACATGGAATTACAAAGAGAATAATGTATGGGGACTGGCATATTATAAGTTCATTTTACACACTAGATGTTTGTGCTGTCCATAAACCTCAAAAGCAAAGCTCAAGAAAACAAAGAATGTTTACAACAGCCCCAAGATTTTATGTTTTATAATTACTGGTTCCGATTAAGAACTAAAGGAAATCGAAACTGGAGCACAAGCACAGCAAGCATGAAACTGTGCCACTTGGGCAATCACGGATGAATTGTGGCTTAGAGTGCTTCAACCATGGCAAGAGTTTGTTTTTTTGAATCGCCGACTGGCGCAGTTTTTTTTGGTGGCTTTTTTGCTCACCGCCACTACCGCCAGGTTAACTGCTAGAGAAGTTTGTCCCTGAATACTACTGGTGTTAGTAAGAATGGGGGGGTAATCCTTGACCTGTCTGCTGCCATGTTGGAGGCAGCCCACCACACGCAAGGAAAAGCTCATTATGCAGTGGGTGTGCAGCAAACCCCATAATACAAGGGTGATCATATACATGTGTGTGTGTGTATGTGTATCATCACCCCTGTATTACAGAGTTTGAAGTCTCAAAAATCAGTGTATTAACCCTATTAACCAGTAATTATTACATAAAATAACATTATATGGGCTGTAGTAGATTACAAGTGTGTGTTTAATACTTCCAAGGTGTGTTTGCTCAATTAACAATGGGAGGGAAAGAAACTTGTGCTGCCACACACAGTGTTGTTGAGGATACAGGGAGCATCCTCCCAGGGTGCAGTTTAAGTGGAGGAGCAGCAGCCACAGAGGTTTTCCCTAGATTGGTCGGCATGTAGGACATGAGCATTTGGTGAGAGTAGCAAGGAACAACGAGATACGCGTTTGCTCAGAGACAGACTTTTTAAGGACAAGAAAGTTTCTTTTTTTTGTGTAGTCCATGTTAACACTGTGCAATATATTTGTTTTTGGTATGTATAGTATTAGTGCTGCTTTTCTATGTGATGAACTTGTTTTGAGATTGCAGTGTTTTGTCTTAGAACTAATGAGTGGTGGGTGCTGTTAGTTATTTTTTTATTTCTTTTGCAGGTCTGTGTCAGAAAGTTTTCTTTATTTTGTAGTTTTTAAAGTTCTCTTTTTTTATTGCTGTGCTGTGGCATACACTTTTAATGTTCACGGTATATATTTTTATTACTGCCTGGTAAAAAATTTATATTAATGAGTATATTGATGGGACTCATGTCGTTCTATTGCCAACTCTACGCTGCTACCAGCCCTATCACATGAAGCCCCAATCTTGCAGTCCCCAAGAGATCCTCAAATGTTAGCAAGCTAATTGTCCTGAACAATGAAACAAGCCGGTATGCTGCCAGTGCCCTCTTTAGGGCATACCACTGTGATTTCTTTCACTCCCTGAACTGGCCCTCCTTTGAAGGGAAGTTTAAATGCCCCCTCATTCGCCTGGGTTCCAAACTTATCCACAGTGCCCCCACCTTAGCGATGTGTTGACCTAGAAACTGCTCAGGTACTCCAGTCTACCTTAGCCTGCTCTGTTGTCGATTTACTTTTACTTTTGGTAGCTTACACGACAGTGATGTTGTAAGAGATTCCACTGATGAGTTCCTATCTCACAAATAAGGATAAAAATGCCCGGAAATTAACATTAAAAAATGGCAAGGCAATAATTCCATCAAATTATTTCAGTAAGCAGCGGTAGAGCTACCTCTTGCAACGCCAGCGACCCAGGTTCAGTAGCGAGCCTGGGTTACTTAAGGGCCGGCCATGGGGAGAAGGACTGAGCACCCAAAGGCTGCTCTCCTTCTGTGGGGAGGGTGGGCTGCAGTCCTCGCTGCTATACTGCCACCTGGGTGACCACAGGTGGAGGCGCAGCTAAGGATGCAGTAACGCAGGGAGGGGCAGACGTCGGCTGAGGGCCTGGAGCGAAGGCACATCTCCGTGTGGCTCTGTCTCATTGGCCCTCTTTGAGTGCCGGCGTCTGCAGGAGCAGGGACCAGAAAAGCAAGGAAAACACCCCACGGCTGCACCAGAAGACGGGCCCCTGTGTCAGTGACCGAGGAGGAACCTCAGGAGCATCTCCGAGTGTCCACTCCACTGAGGTACAGGGGAGTTGGGGAAGTCCTCTCCGTCCCACCCGGGGGATTATCCAAGATGCTTGAGCAGTTCCCGTAGTGAGATACTTGATGGGAGCAGGCATCCTTGGGTCCTCCAGGCACAGCCTGAGTGGCTGCACTGGGGACCCTGATGGAAGGGGCAGCCATGGTGACAGAAGGGGGCATAAATAGTAAATGTGAAAAAAAATATATATATATATATTTCAGTGGTCACTGCAAAACCAGAAAAGAAAAGCTAGAACCAGCCAGACAGGGTTCCAGTTAAGGTGAAGGTGAAAAATGACCTATTTTACTCACAATGCTTTAAATATTTAGTATACTTTATTAGCAATTTTCAGAACAAATGGTAACATGTTACATGGCAAAACAATACATTACAGAACATGCAATAAACACACCGTACACATTACAAAACATGCACTCCACCCCAGAGTCAACACATCTCAGCCTATGGAGTACAAACATACACCTTATATTATCCAGCCATTATGGGGCACCTTCAGAGGCTTACCATCCCTTGCTCTCCAAATGTCAGAACTCATACACACAGAGCATAAGTAATATAGCTCGCCATATCGAAGTATTACATAAGAAGCAATAATGTGTGACGAGTTTCCTACTTTCTACAGCATGCTACGTATGGTTCAGACTGGCAATCTGCTTTTCTGCATTCAAGGCAAATATAATTTTCTTGTGCCATTCTGCCCTAGAAGGGACATCAACAAGCCAATGCCTTGGTACAACAAATTCAGCAGTGGCTGCAAAGAAGGTTATGGGCCCCTTCCTAGGACCAAGGACAGTGCCACAGTATTGATTTTTTTCATCTGTTTCCCGGCCGCATGGAGAGGGCCAGGGCCAGGGCGCATCGGGGGAGCCACCATGGCCGTACGGAGCGGGTCAGGGCACCAGAGGACCGCGGCAGTAGCCATAGGGATCTTCCGGCAGCCAATCCAGCTGCAGGGAGCAGAGAGCAAGTGCGCCAATCGGGCGCAGAGGAAGACAGCAAATCGGGAGCTGCGGCAGGGAATACGTAAGCCTGGGCAGCCTTTAAAAGCTGCCCAGCTCGTATTCTCCACCAGGAGCTGATTTTTCATCTGTTTCCTGGCCGCACGGAGCGGGCCAGGGCGCTGGGGGACAGCGGCAGATCGGGGGAGCCATCCCAGCTGCACGGAGTGGGTCAGGACTCCGGATTTTTCACCCCACACCACCCACCCAGGCCCCGACCTTGACCTCTATTAAGTGCCCGGGGAAGGCGGAGCAAGGAAACAAGGAAGGATCCCATTAGCGGATCTCAAACAAGCAGGAAGGAGCTGTGCACTTTACAGGAAAAAAAAAAAAAGACTGCCTGGAGAAGGACTTGGAGGAGGAGAAAAAAAAGAGCATGTGGTGTTGAGCTCATTGCTGGGGGTGGGGGGGAAGCGGGGGGCACCCTCCCCAGCCTCTAGTTTAAACCTAATCTAGGTAAACTGTTTATTGTGTAGTACTGTACCTAGTAACAGGGGTACCTGTTTACTGTGGGGCTGTATCTAGGATTAGTGGGTGACCTGATTAGTGGGTAGGGGTTTATCTTAGACTAGTGGGGAACCTGGTGGTTCACCCAAGGAAACCTACTTGGAGGGGGATGGGACCACATGTCATTAGGGCCGGCATCTTTGGGAGGGTGGTGGGGTACACAGGGTGTGGGGTGGCCATGATACTGGACTGGGCTTGGAAGTTCGGTGGTTGCCCAGTGTGCTACCAGCAGGCACAGCTCAGGAAGGAGGTTGAGAGGATTAGGAGACAGCTGGAGGGGGGAGGTATGGTTGGGGAATAGGGCAGGGGCTCTCCCACAGGGTTGCACCAAGCACTAGGGGTGGGGGCATAAAGAAAGGAGTGCAGGAGAGTACTCTGGGGTCACATTGGGACCCTGACAGAGGTGGCCCAAAAGGAGGACACTACCATGGAAGCACGCAGGTATCTGGGGATCCTTACAGGGGGGTCAAAAGGAGGACATTCTCAAGGAATTAGGCAGATGGCCAGGGCTGGACAGAAGGAAGCACGGTGGGGAGGTGGGTCGGACCTTAAGCTCAGTAACCGCTTCAATTCTCTACTTCTGCTTGAGGAAGGGGGAGGCGATATAGCCATGACAGGGTGGTTAGAGAGATGGAAAGGGAGTTGGGGGCAGAGGTGGGGGCCGAAAGCAGAAAAAAAAAAAGGACGGGGGAACTTGGAATGCGCAAGAATGGGGAGGGAGGAATCAGAGAGGAGGAGGGAGAGGAGGAAAGCACAAGGAGAAGAACCAGTTGGGAGGAAAAGGCAAGAAGAAGGACCAGAAGTACAAGGAGGATACAGTAAAGGGAGCGGAAGGTTTGGACAGGGGGGCATGACAGACAAGGAGGGGCTGAATGGAGACGGGAAGGAAGGAAGGAAGGATGAGCCAGGCTAGTTTAGCAGATGGGGGGGGGAGGACCAGTCGCTAGCAGTGATGGGGGGGTAGCGGGGCACAGAAGGATGCTCGGGAAGAGAGGAGGCATAGGATCAGAGGGGAGAGGGTACCAGGGTAAATAAGGAGCGGGTGGCAGGTGGTACCCAGACAGGGGGAGGAACAAGGAGCTGGCTGGAGGAAGGGGCCGGTAGAAAGGACGAGGGACATGGAAGGGGGAGAAATGGAGGAACACGGGTGGTCAGAGTGCTCCTGTTGGGTGATTCCATGATCAGGGGTATCAAATGGGATAGGGAGGGGGAAGCCGGCCCCGTTAGAACAAAATGCTTCCCTAGACTAACGGTGAACAGGGCCAAGCGTGAGGTATATCAACTAGCAAAGGTTTGTGGAAGTTCCCTGGACATACTGGTCCACTTGGGTACCAAAGACATTGAGGGAAATAGTGAGCTAGACATACAGGCAAGGTTCAGGGAGCTAGCCAGGGTTTGTCACGACATAGGATGTGCGATTTCCTTCTCGAAAATCCTGCTGGTGCTGAGAGCTAGTGGGGAGCACAAGATGATGATTAGGGAGATAAATCAGTGGCTCAGGGAGTGGCGTTGGGCCAGAGGGTATGGGTTGATGGGGGATTGGGGGGAGACCTGGGAGGATAAGTGTCTGTATATTAGGGATAGGCTCCATCTCAATTTGGAGGGGAATGAAATCCTTAAGTTGAAAAAAAGAGGGGTTCATTGGTGAAAGGTGGGGTTTAAATTTGTGAAGAGGGGAGGGATGGGAGAAAAGGCTGTTGATGGGGGTCCGATAAAGGAGGGACTCTGTCTCCACCCCCCTGGGAGCTGGAGGAATGCGGGAAAAGGCAGACTGGTAAGGTGCAGACTGGGGGGGGGGACGGAATCCCCATGGGAACGTGAGCAGGGGAAATGGGAGTATAGGGAAGTGGTGGAAGGTAGTCCTGCTAAATGCCAGGAGCTTGGGCAATAAAATGCCCGAGCTCCAGGCGATGCTAACTGAGGGAGAGGTGGATGTGGCAGCTGTCACTGAGACCTGGGCCACCGCAGGGCACGACTGGGACCTGAACCTGGAGGGTTACACCATGTTCAGAAAGGACAGAGGGAAGGGGAGGAGGGGTAGCAATAACAGTTAAAAACTGCATTGGCATAGGAGAAGTGGAGGAGGCATAGGATCGGAAGATCATAAATACAGACTATTTGTGAAAAACTTAAAAAATTCTATTAAATTGGCAAAAAATAAGCTAGAATTTAAACTAGCTCCCACAAAAGACTCTTACAAATCTCTTTTCTCCTATATACATAGTAAAAAACATGTATCAGGAGGAACAAAATGGGGGAGAGATACTGTGGGTTACGCTGGAAAGGAAAATGGGGCCAGCCATCAGCACAGGTGTGGTCTATAGACCACCAGCCCAGGAGGAAGAAACAGATAGGGAGCTGATGCTAGCCATCCAAAGGATGGCAGACAAGGGTGAGGTGGTACTGGTTGGAGACTTCAGTATTCCAGACGTGGACTGGAGCATCCCAGCAGCAGCATCAGCTAGGAGCAGATTTATCCTGACTCTCTTCAGGTGCCTTCCAAGCAACTGGTCATGGAACCAACTCGCAGAAGGCAGTACTGGACCTTGTGCTCACAAACAGACAGTGTGGATTGGGGTAACAGTGGGGAGCACCTGGGGATCAGTGACCACCAGTTACTGTGGTTTGAAATCACAAAAGAGCAGAACCAAACCACACAAAACACGTATCCTGGATTTTAGGGGGCAGACTTTGGGAAAATGGGGAGATATCTGAAAGAGGCATTAAGGGGAATGGGGCAGGAATCAGGGGTTGAGGAACAGTGAGCAGTATTTAAAATGGGGATTACAAGAGATACATAATTATGCATGCTATATCCTCACCCCCCATCCCCTCACAGGAGGAACAGGGTGCAGGAATACACTATTTTTAAGCAAAAAAGATGTTCCAGGACTAGAGGGCATGGGATGAAGTTGGAGGGAGGACGATTCAGAGGAAACGTGAGGAAGAATTTCTTCACAGAACGGGTGGTGGACAAGTGGACCACCCTGCCAGAGGAAGTGGCGGGGGCTGAAACAATCACGGGATTTAAGAATGCATGGGATAGACATAAAGGAATTCTGGAGGTCAGGGGTAAGGGGCAAAAGTCTTCTAGGAAAACAAACTGAACTTACAGGCTCAAATGGGCAGACTGGGTGGGCCACAGGCCCTTATCTGCCGAAACTGTCTATGTATCAAGGACCACTGTCCCATTATAACCAATGGCTCTTCTCTATCTGATATAGAAACCTTGAATCTCTTTAATAAGTACTTTTGTTCTGTCTTCTCTCAAAAATCACCTATTAGTACATTTAAAGTTCACCACGTAGATTATCATAGGTTCTATTCCAATTGACATTATACAGGCTATCAAAAAAATAAAAAAAATAAAAATACTAGTCCGGGCCCAGACGGTATTCATCCATGGTTTCTGATCAAAACCTCTATAAATTGTCAATTATCTTCAACAAATCCTTACAAGAAAGCATTGTACCAAATGATTGGCATTCAGCAATAGTTACTCCCATATTTAAAAAAGGCAATAGAGGTTCTGTGCAAAATTATCGTCCAATTAGCCTGACCTCAGTGGCTGGTAAATTAATGGAACGAGTAATGAAGTCTCTAATAGATCAAGACTGTAAAAAATTTGGAATGTATGATTCAAATCAGCATGGGTTTACTCCCAAGTATTCCTGCACCACCAATCTGATATCTTTTTACAATAATATAAGTACTCTACTAGATTTGGGTATCCCTACTGATGTAATTCTTTTGGACTTTAGTAGAGCATTCGATAAAGTCTCACACATGAAAAAAACTCATTACTACAATGCACAATCTAGGTTTGTCACCTGATATTGTCAACTGGACTTTAAACTGGTTGACAAATCGTTCTCAGAGAGTCATAATTAATGATATCTTGTCTGATTCGGGTAGTGTGACAAGTGGTGTACCACAGGGCTCGGTCTTGGGACCAACATTGTTTAATCTCTTTATCAGTGATTTACAAACGGGGCCAAATAACTTCATGGTTAAATTTGCAGACGATACTAAATTGGGGGGCAAGGTTAATAATCAAGAAAATATTTCTGCATTAAAGAAGGAGTTGGAAAAATTAACACTTTGGGCAAATGAAAATCATATGCAGTTTAATCAAGACAAATGTTTAGTAGTGCATTTCAGTGTAAATAATCTAAAACGATATATATTATATAAACAGACTACCACTTCACTCATCAAACTGTGAAAAGATTTAGGATATATGTTAATAATAAACTTACATCAAATGATCACTGTGTTAGAACTGCTTGCATGACCAACAGACTTTTGAGGCAAATAAAACACGCTTTTGTTAATCGCACTGAACAATGCCTTATTCCATTGTATAGGGCATACATTAGACCGTACCTAGACTATGGCTCCCCTTTCTGGGATCCAAACCAAAAAAAAGACATAGCAATTCTTGAACAGGTTCAAAGGAGAGTAACTAGAATGATTCCAAGATTAACAAACTTGGACTATCAGAACAGATTAAAAGCTACTGGTCTCTTCTCTCTTCAAACTAGAAGATTAAGAGGTGATATGCTTATGGTTTTAATTTAATAAATTCACCAGATCTAATGAAAAATGTGGTCTAACACTCTCCAAAAGGAAACATGTTCCGAGACTGCATAATAAACAGCTTGAAGTAAAAACTTATAAAACCAGCAAAAGGGGACACTTTTTTCCAATAAGAGCACCCATTGTATGGAACACCTTACCACAAGAACTGGTAGAGGCAACTAGTGCCACTGTCTTTAAAAACAAATCAGATGTTTGGTTGAGGGATAATAGATAAATAATGTCCCACATAGTGTGGGGAACAGTCTCAACGGGCTCTCGCCTTCTTCTGTTCTTTCATACCAAGTAATACCAAGTAAGAGGTGGAGGGAACTGTGAAGGCGATTTCGGTCACCTTGATAACAAGGGGGGGGGGCATGAGAGTAAAAATAGGAGTGGTGTACAAACCCCCTGCACTGGCAAAGGAACTGGAGGAAAGTCTGGTGGCAGATTGGAGACACTGCAGATTGGGCAGGGGAAGGGTGGTGGTGTTGGGGGAATTAAACATGCCAGGAACGGACTGGGGGACTACGACATCCTTGGTGGCCAGGGAACAGAGGTTATTTGATGTCTTTCAGGACACATTATTAACCCAGCAGATGGGGGAGCTGACCTGGGAGGAGCGGATACTGGACGTGGTCCTGGCAGACAGTGACCAGATTGGGGGCCTGGAGGTAAGGGACCCATTGGCGGGGAGCAACCATGCCACAGTCTGGTTCTGCCTGGACCTAGGAGGAGTAGAAGGCTGCACAAAGATGGAGGTAACTGACTTCAGGGGGCACGTATTTCAAGGAAATGGGAAGGATCCTTAAGGAGTATTTGGATGGGATTGGGCCAGACATGGACGCCGACAGTAGGTGGGAAATCATCAGGAGGGGGGGTGCAGGATGCTACCAGCACCTGTGCAAGAGTGAGATGCAAGTGCCGTAGGGCCCGAAAACCCGGCTGGTGGACCTGGAAGGTTCAGGAGGTGGTGAGGGAAAAGAAGGCGGCCTATAGGCATTTCAAGTGCTCAAGGAGTGAAAGGGATCGAGAGGAATATGAGCTGATGGCCAGAAGGGCCACTAGCGTGGTGAGGGTGGCTAAGGCAAGGAAGGAGCAGAACCTGGCCAGGGAAATTAGGAGAGGGAACAAGGGGTTCTTTAGATACACTGGGGAAAAATGAAGGGTGAAGGGGCAGATTAGCAGGATTAAAACAGGGAGGGATGGGCACAAGACCCGGGGAAGCAGGCTGAGGTACTAAATGAGTACTTCACCGCAGTTTCACCAACGAAATGGGGGGATGCATCACATGGGAGGAGACGGTGAAACTGAGGGGGGGGCCTTTACCGATCAGTGGGACTGGGGAGAAGGTAGCATCATCATTAACCGGCAGGGGGGGCAAAACAGGGGGATGAGGTAGCGGAGGTAGAAATTACGGCAGACAGAGTGAGGGAAGCCCTCGGGTCCCTTAAGATGGAGAAATCACCAGGGCTGGATAAATTACATCCCAGAGTGCTGAAGGAACTAGCAGATGTCCTGGCGAAACCCCTGGCGGAGCTCTTCAGCATCTCTCTGAGGACAGGGTGGGTGCCCCAGGACTGGAAGGTGGCGCATATAGTGCCTATCCTCGGGAATCAAGGAGGTGGCGGGAACTACAGGACCGTCAGCCTGACATTGGTGGTGGGCAAGGTGATGGAGGACATTGTCAAGGAGAGACTAGGGGGCGGACCTGGAAAAGTTTAGGTGCCTGGACGATAGACAGCATGGATTCGTCCCGGGGAAGACAAACCTTGTGGAGTTCTGTGACTGGATGATGAGTGCCTTGGACCTGGGTAGACCAGTGGACGTCCTCTTTCTTGACTTCAGCAAGGCGTTTGACTTTGTTCCTCACGGGGGGCATGTTGGATAATCTGGGAGAAATGGGGGTGGGGAATCAGATGGATAGGAAATTAGCTCCAGAACCGGACCCAGAGGGTCGTGGTTGGAGGGATGGTCTCATCCCCAAGGAGGGTCACTAGTGGAGTCCCTCAGGAATTGGTCCTTGGGCCCCTCCTGTTCAACTCCTATGTCTCTGATATAAGGAAGGGTATCAGGAGTGAGATGAGTCTCTTTGCGGATGACTCAAAACTGGGGGCAGTGGTGGACAGGGAGGAGGGGAGGGTGGCCCTACAGGGGGACCTGGAGGCTCTGGAAAGGTGGTCTAGAAAGCGGAAGCTGAGGTTCAATGCAGGAAAATGCAAGACACTGCATCTGGGAGCCAGAAACCTAGGCCAAGTGTACACCCTGTGGGGGGGGGAATGCTACAAGTCTCAATGGCTGAGAAGAACCTGGGGGTGGTGGTGGATGTCAAGATGAACAACTCGGAGACTTGTAGGAGGGCAGCAGCAAAGGTCAACAGGATGCTTGGATGCATCGCTAGAGGGGGCTCACCTCCAGAAAGAGGGAAGTGATACTCCCACTGTATAACTGCTTGGTGAGGCCGCACCTCGAGTACTACGTGCAGTTTTGGAGGCCACATTTAAAAAGGGACACTGAACTCCTGGAGAGGGTCCAGAGGAGGGCAACCAAAACGATTTGGGGCTCGGGGGATAGGACCTATGGGGAGAGGCTCAAAGAGCTAAATATGTACACATTGGAAGAGAGAAGGGACTGGGGGGGACATGATAGAGGTCTTCAAGTACATGAAGGGGGTAAATAGGGGAGGAGCAGTCAGGGTGCTCTGAAGGAAAGGGGGCAACAATAGAGGGCATGGGTGGAAGCTGGGGGGTTCAGGGGAGAAAGGAGGAGGTGCTACTTCACTGAGAGGGTGGTGGAGCCATGGAATGCGCTGCCCAGGGGGCTGGTGGAGGCAGAAATGGTGGAGGGGTTCAAGAGGGAGTGGGACAGGTACAGGGGAAGGGTTCTGGAAGCAAAAACCAGTGCAGCGAGAATATCCAGGAATGAGAAGGCAGAAGCTACAAAGGGAGAGGGGGGCAGCAAGGTCAGCTCCCAGGGTGGGGGCTGACCAAATGAGCAGACATGAAAGACCGTTAGGCCTATTCTGCTGGCATTATGTTAGTATACCAGATTCAAGGAGACACAATACAAATTCATTTATAGGCTATATTACCCCCAACATGGTTCACAAATTCTGCCCCAATGTGTGGTCAATGCTCAGTAACCAGGGGCACTTACTTCCATTATTTTTGGGAGTGTTCAGTCCTTAGAACCTACTGGAAGGATGTAACAATGGACATCGCAGCTATCTGGGGGAGGAAAGATTGAGCTATTACCACTGCCTCTTCTGTTTGGAATAGAGCAGGAGGAGGGGTGTAGAGTGGGGCCTGTACCCCAGGTGGGTAAGAATATAATGCTAGTAGTAGCCAGACAGGTCATACTGAACACCCGGGTGTCCTGCGCAGCCCCTACTATGGCAATGTGGAAAAATCTGCTGCTGACAATGTTGGCTACGGACAGATTCACATATGCCCTTAAAGGAAGAGAGGAACGATTCCTTACGGAATAGGGCAAGTTTTTGATATTCTTAACTCCTGTAGAGGCTCAGATACTAAGGGAGGGGATGAGATCCTGACTGAGGGTTGCAGGCACACAAGGCCACAATTATGCATCAGGAGAACCCTAAACAACAAAGTCGCACAGTATGCCATCAATAGTTAATAGTTTTAGGCAGCATGCCTCTAGTAGTCTTAAATGATAGGATTAGCAGGTAAAGTTGCTTTTTGAACTATCTTGTCTTGCTGACACTAGTAGAATGTATTTGTTACTTTCTTCTAATACATCGAATGACAATGTTCTATTGTAATGAAATGACACTAATTTCTTATCTGTCAATGCACACACTCATCACGACTTTATATGGGGGGTGGGTTTGTCATGCTGGGGAATGAGGGACTAATGGAAGGGTGATAATTACCATGGCCATGAACGAGATCCTTTTGTGCTAGTAACATCAATTATAAGAAGGAAAGTAACTAGTTTAATGAACTTTGTAACTTCCTACCCTGTCCCCTCCCGGTATGACACTTCCATATCCCTATAATTGTGATGACGTGCATGAATTTCATAATTTTCTTGTACTGTATACTCTATCTGTATCTTGTTAAAACTTGAAAATAATAAAAATATAACACAAAAAAAAAATTAAAAAAGAAGCACTCACCTCTGACATAGAAGCTTGTAAGACCAATATCCAAAGCGAACACTAATATTTTTGAGTGCACAAGGCCTGCTCTGTTTGTAGAACCAATAGCCAAAGCATACACTAATATTTCTGAGCAGTCTGCTCTGTTTATAAGATTAATATCCAAACATACACTAATGTTTCTGGGTACACAGTCTGCTCTGTTTATAGGACCAATATCCAAATGCACACTAGCGTTTTTTGAATGTACAAAGTCTGCTCTATTTGAAGCGCCAACATCCAAAGTTGATGCTAATATTTTTGAGCACACAACGCCCTCCTTCCCAGTTTAAAGGACCAATATCCAGAGCAGATGCTAACGTTTGAGCACACAAAGCCTTCTCTGTTTGTAGGACCAATATCCAATGTGAACACTAATGTTTCTGAATGTACAAAGCCTGTTCCACTTACAGGAACACTATCCAAAAGCAGACACTAATGTTTCTGAGTGCACAAGGCCTGCTCCAGTTTAAGAATGGATAGCCAAAGTGGAGGATATTGGTTTTAAGCATACAAAGCCTACTCTGTTTGTAGGATGTATATCCCAAGCATACAATAAGTAAGGATTAAGCCACGAGAGGATGGATCTATCAGGAATGAATCCATGGTTGGGGTGCGACCACGAGGCCGAAGGCCAAGTGGGTCCAACCAACCAACCATGGATTAATTCCACTGTAGACCCATCCTTTCAAGTGGCTTAATCTGCTTGTAACATGGCAAGGACTGTAGCAACTTCATATGTATTATTATTAAGGACATGACTTGTTAACTGCACTGAAAACATCAGGTTCCTCTTTCTCACTAATCTCTCTATAAGGCTGAATTCACTTTCAATCGTGCGCTTGCACGTTGCACACATACCTCTCAACTGTACCACATTACGAGGAACGTTCCTCATTTTACTTCACAAAAGCTCCCTGTTCCACATTGTGAGGACTTGTTCCACATTCAAAGTCAACATTTTAAAGCAAAAATCCATAGTAAATGATGCAAAAAAATATATTATTCAATTAATAGCAGACTTTCTGAACATAAATGCAACATTTTAACAGTGTTTGAGCTTCTTAGGTAAAGATTTAATGAAGTGTTTCACATTTTGCCCATTTGTTCCACAATTTGACAGGCAATGTTCCACATTTGGGGGACAAAAGGTCGAGAGGTATGGTTGCACATCTAACATCCATTTGCATACTTATCTGCTGTTTGTGAAATTGAAACGAGGTGGCTAACATCTGCAGCACTACTATGCATCCTGCTGACTGTCGCTACTTTCCTTCCCTATGGCTTCTCTTCTCTTGTATCACATCCGCCACGCGGTGGTTCGGTGGCTGTGTCCTGCTGCACTCTGGGTGTGTCTGTTGATTTGCATCGTTGCTTTGACAACCCGCTACCGCTTTGGCTAACCCAGTCTCTCTCTGCGGATCAGCGTCTGTTCCCCTCACAGTCTGCTTGTGCTCTCCTGTGTATTGCGGGTCTGACACCTAACGCTCAACACACATTTCAAACAACATGAAGTCTTGCTATATTATGACATATGCAGTGAGTCCCAACCTTCGAACTGCTCCGGAGGTGAAAGAGTTAACTTTCCATGCCAGGCATGGAACTTTGAGCACGAGCTCGGTTGAAAACTCTGTCTGTTGTTCTTCAAACTCAAACTGTCAGATTCTTTACTCCGCCTCACTGAACAGTCACTCCGGAGATTTCTCCTTCTGCTCGGTTCATTTTGTGGGTTAAAGTATTAATTTCTCGTTTTTTTAACCGAATTTAAACCGCAACCGGTCGGTTCAAGCTCTGTCTGTGGTATCGTAAGTACTAGATAGGTTTTACATTTCTTTCTGTGTGGAACTTGTAAACGGTATTATCGGTTCGGTTTGAACAGATCAGGTTGTTGTAAATACATTATATCTGTCTTTTAGAGTGCAGTTCCCGGTTCTTACCGGTTCTAAAAAAAACCGGATTTCATTGCGTTTTTTTTCCACGACCCGTGACATGGTTGGGAACCGATAAGAGAGTCTTGCTTGGTGGATTGCCATAAACGGGCAAGTTTTGGTTAGGCTGGCACTATGTCTGAGAAACCCAAAAGAAAAACCGGGCCCACTGGGTTTCAACACTGCAGTGTTTGTGGGGAAGCCTTTGCCAAGGCTGACCCCCACACCACCTGTGTTTATTGTCTGGGGTTTGACCACCTCAATGCAGACTGCCAGATTTGCAAAAATTTTCCTGCAGCTACCCTGGATAAGAGAGTTGGTAGGCTCAGGGAAAGAGAGGCCAAGAAGTCCGCTGACCCGGATTGCCATCCCGGTTCGGTTGTAACCGAACTGGAGGGAGTGCCCTCTGACCAGGGCGAGACTTCCTCGGGCAAAAGGAGAGCCGACTCGGAGGAGACGGTTCCAGCAAAAAGGACTAGAAAATCAGCAGGTGTGGAGCCAAAATTTCCATCTCCAACCACTGAAGAAATAGCCAAAGTGATTAAAATTGTCCAGTCGCTTTCCCCGGTTCCAACCGAACCGGCACTATCAGGTAAGCGTACGGTTCGGTCGGTTCCACCGGTTCAAGAATATGATTTAGAGGAATTTTATGAACCGGAGGAGGGGGGAAGAGGAGTACGAGGAGAGTGAATGTGGATTTGAAAGTCTGGATGTGCCCATTGAACCGAACATCTCCCCAGACAAACCTTCAGGAGTGTCTCCTAGGCTTTCCGAGTCCCCTCTCATTTTATGTTTTATAAAAAAGTGGCTGAAACCCTCCAGCTCCCTATGGAGGAAGCTGTGGATGATCAAGAGGAGCCTGACTATGTAGAAATGATGGATATCCCAGAGTCTAGGAGACGGTCTATTCCTTTGCATAAATCTTTTGGGAAACAGACAGTAAAAAATGTAAAAACTCCTCACACTATACCTCCTGTGGATAAAAGAATGGACATACACACTGTCAGGCTCTGATACGGAGTTCCTTACACAACAATGCAGCCATGTTGGGGTAGTGCAGGCTGCAGCCTGTGACAAGGCAAATATTCCCTTGGCTTCACACCTCCCTGACAAGAACTCCAGGAGGATTGATGCCATGGCAAAGAAACAGTACATGGCAGCATCCTTGGGACTCAAACAGGCAAATTTTATGGCTTATGTTGCTAGATATCAGAAATCCAGATGGGATACTGTTATGGCTCTAGCAAAGCAGGTCCCTGGCCAGCTTGCCAAGAAGCTGGAACAGGTGGCTGCTGATGGTATTGAGGCATCCAAGGTGCAACTCCATGCTGCAGTGGACTCTAATGATGTGTCATCAAGAGTCATGGCTGCATCTGTGGCACTTCGCAGAATGGCTTGGCTCAGATGTACTAGCCTGTCACAGGATACCCAGACTAAGGCCATGGATTTTCCTGTTGTGGGTAATTCTCTGTTTGGGGAGCAGACAGAGAATTACATGAAGAAAATGGATGAGTATAGGACCACCTATAGGAGTGCACAGGCCAAGGAAAGGCAGGCCACTCCTCAAAGGCAGCCTTCCAGGGGCAGGGGCAGACCATTTCTTAGGCCTTTTTACCAAGCCCAGGCCTCCTCTTCAGCTTATGCCCAGAGGGGGTTCTTTAGAGGGAGAGGCAGACGGGGTACAAGCAGACCTGCTTCCACTCCTCAGCCTAAAGCCCCTGCCAAGCAGGCACCATGATGGGGTGGCCAGGGCTGATTCTCCACTACCTGTCGGGGGCAGGCTGGCTTACTTTGTCCAGGACTGGAAGTCTTTAACATCAGACAAGTGGGTCCTGGAAGTATAAGCCAGGGCTGGTTCTCAGCTTCAAAAATTTCCAAAGATGAGAACCAGGTCCTTTCCACCTGCAAATCCATCAGAGGCACTTGCCCTAGAAACAGAAGTTTCTACCCTCCTGGCTCTCAGAGCTGTGGAAAGGGTTCCACCCCTACACCAGGGCAAAGGGTTGTACTCCAGGTACTTCCTTACCCCAAAAAAGACAGGATAATGGCGGCCCATCCTGGATCTCAGATACCTAAACAAGCACCTTTTAAAACCAAAATTCAAAATGGTGACTCTGGGAATTATTTTACCTTCTAAGGCCAGGGGACTGCTACGCCCCTGGACCTCAAGGATGCCTACTTCCATGTTCTTATCAGAAGCTCCCATCGAAGTACCTCAGATTCGAACTGCCCTCAGGCCATTACCAGTTCAGAGCAATGCCCTTCGGCCTCACCTCTGCCCCGAGGGTATTCACAAAATGCCTGGCAGTAGCAGTTGCCCACTTAAGAAGGCAAAAGATTGCCATTTTTCCTTACCTGGACGACTGGCTCATAGTAGGCCAGTCTCCAGAACAAGTCAAACTACACCTTCAGGTAACTCAGCAACTGCTCACATCTCTAGGTTTCCTTCTCAATCTTCCAAAGTCAGTTCTAGAGCCTGTCCAGCTTCTCACCTTCATAGGTGCAGAACTGAACACAAAAGAGGCCAGAGCCTTCCTTCCTCTGGAAAGAGCAAGGACCCTGGTCTCTCTGGCCTCCTCTTTCACCCTGCAGGTCTCTCAACCAGCAAGGCATTTTCTGAAACTCCTGAGGCACATGGCTGCTTCTATAGCAGTAGTGCAGGGAGCAAGATTTCAGATGAGGGACATCCAGTTCCATTTGAGAGCCTTTTGGTCTCAAAGGAGAGACCCTCTAACCAAATTGATCCCAGTGACTCGAACCCTGATCCAAGCCCTTCAGTGGTGGCAGGACCAGAGCAATCTGAGACAGGGGGTTCCCTTCACCCCTCAGTCTCACTCCTTAATCCTTACTACAGATGCATCCCTCTTGGGGTGGGGAGCTCACATGGGCGAACTCACTACCCAGGGATTGTGGTCCCCTCAGGAATCTCTGCTCCACATCAATCTGTTGGAACTCAGAGCAGTTTTTCTAGCACTTCAAGTTTTTTCCACATCTGTTCAGAACAAAGTTGTACAGATCAGAACAGACAACACCACTACAATGTGGTACATCAACAAGCAAGGAGGCACTCGGTCTACGGCCTTGTGCACCGAAGCAATGAAGTTGTGGTCTCTGGCTTATTCCCTGAACACCTCCCTTACAGCAGTTCGCCTCCCAGGCAAAGACAATGTCCTGGCAGATGCTCTCAGCAGGATTTCCCAGGGCCATCATGAATGGTTACTGGATCCCCTAGTACTGGAGGTAGTATTTGCCAGATGGGGCACCCCGCAGATATATCTTTTTGCAGCCCCAGACAATCACCAACTTCCCCTTTTTTGCTGCAGGCCCCCAGTGTTGGGCTCAGTCCCTCTGGATGCCTTCCTTCTCAGTTGGGAAGGGAAGTTTCTCTATGCTTTTCCCCCCTTCCCTCTTCTTTTCAAGGTGCTAGTCAAAATCAGATCTCAACCCTGCAAGATGATCCTGACTGCTCCAGATTGGGCCAGACAGACAGCCCTGGTACCCACTCCTTATGTCCTTAGCAGTCCACCTTCCCCTGTGTCTTCCCAGGAATCACAACCTGTTAACCTGTGCTCAGGGGAGGGTTTGGTACCCGAATCTCAAATCTCTCAATCTCAAGGCCTGGCTCTTGAAGAGTTAGAGTTTGCTGACCTACACCTCTCCCAAGGTGTATTGGATATCCTGAAGGCTTCTAGGAAGCCTCCCACCAGGGCTACTTATAATTCCAAATGGAAGAGATTTTCCATATGGTGCTCTGGCAAGCATATTTCCCCAGAATCTGCTGATTTACCCACAGTCCTGGATTATATGGTGCATTTGAATACTTTGGGGCTGAGACCAGCTACCCTAAAAGTGCACCTGGCAGCCGTGTCTGCTTTCTTATCAGCAGGTAAACCCTCTTCTCTTTCAGCTCATTCTGTATTCTCCAAGTTTTTCAAGGGGTTGCTTCACACCAACCCTTCATTCAGGGCCCCTGCCCCTGCCTGGGATCTTAATATTTGCATTGCTCAGCTTATGCAACCCCCTTTTGAGCCCTTGTCTTCAGCAGAGCTTAAGTACTTGACTTGGAAAACTGTGTTTTTGGTAGCCATCACTTCTGCCAGGCGCATAAGTGAATTACAAGCATTGTCAGTGGAGCCTGATTTTATCTCCTTTCATATAGATAAGGTGGTCCTCAGGACTAACAGAAAGTTCTTGCCTAAGGTGGTTTCAGACTTCCACCTTAATCAGTCTATGTCTCTCCCTGTGTACTTCACTGACCATTCCTCCTCCGGCGAGAGGAGACTGCACAGTTTAGATGTCAAAAGAGCCCTTAGTTACTACATAGAATGTACCAAGGGTCACAGGTTTGACTCCCTCCAACTGTTCCTCACTTATGGTAAGGTTGGTAAAGGGAAACCTGCAACTAAAAGATCCATTGCCAGGTGGATTGTCTCTTGTATCCAATTTTGCTATGAAAAACTGGGTAAGGTTCCTCCCTCAGGTCTGAGGGCTCACTCTACCAGAGGTACAGCTGTGTCTCTGGCTGCTGCCAGGGACATCCTTATCCTAGAGATATGTCAAGCAGCTACCTGGAAAACAGTTCACACTTTTACCAAGCATTACTCCCTGGACATCCAGGCTAGGAGTGATGCTCGGTTTGGCACAGCTGTGCTTCAGAGCCTATTTCCTAAGTAGGTTCTGTCCCTCCTCCATGGAGGTACTGCTGTGTAGTCTGCATATGTCATAATATAGCAAGACTTCATGTTGTTTGAAGAAAAAATTACTCACCTTAGTAATGTTGTTTCTTCTACTGGAGTCTTGCTATATTATGACCTCCTGCCTGCCCCTCTCAGAACCTCTGTTTTTGGGATGTGGGTGGGCAGGCAGTGTTGGCACTTAGTAGATGCCCACCTTGTTTTTTCACCCTCCTTTTGGGGTGTTTAGTGTTAATATTTCCATTTTTGATCCCCTGACTTGAGTCTTTGTTTTGGGACCAAAAATGTTTTCTTATATTTAGTAGCCAGTTGGCTAGTGTAGGTTTACAGCTTCCACACAGAACCTTAGTGAGTTTTGCTCGTAAAGATCTGACAGTTTGAGTTTGAAGAACAACAGACAGAGTTTTCAACTGAGCTCGTGCTCAAAGTTCCATGCCTGGCATGGAAAGTTAACTCTTTCACCTCTGTAGCAGTTCGAAGGTTGGGACTCACTGTATATGTCATAATATAGCAAGACTCCATTAGAAGAAACAACATTACTAAGGTGAGTAATTTTTTCTTCTATGCCCCTCTTCTTGTGCATGCCACCCACTTCTGTTTATTTACAGTCCACTACTTCGCTTCTCTTCTGGTGAGTTTCCGACTGTCCAAGCTCTCCCAGCTAGCTCACTGCATTGCTGTTCAGCCACAAAGTAGGTTGGCACCTGACACAACTATGCTATTCCCTCCCTTCTGCCTTTCCCACTGTGCAGGTTGTTTTGCGTACCTAACTGGATCGCAGTTTCAGCACTGACTACTCTCGCGGCCAGAGGTGTCAGTGTGTTGTGCAGACTCCTTCAGCTGGCTCGTCCCCAACAGCATGTGGTGCACGCGCAGGATCCAAGGACTGTTCTAATTATTTTTGCGTCCGGCCAGTGTCTACCATGATCTACCATGGTATTAAACCATGGTTTGTACTGTACTAGCTGGTGTGTTTGCACCTGAGTGCTTAATATCGTCTTTCTTTTTTGTGCCATGTTACAATGTTTGTTAACACACACAGTACATTAATAGGACTGATACCAAAGCAGACATGGCTGTTTTTGAATGGACAAAGCTTGCCCCATTTATAGGACCAATAACCAAAGTAGATAATGTCTCTGGGTGCACAAAGCCTTTTCTATTTGTAGGATCACCTTTCAAAGCGGATACTAATGATTTTCAGCACATAAAGCCTGCTATATTTATTTATCGGACCAGTATCCAAAGCAGACACTGTTGTTTCTGAATGCACAATGCCATCTCTATTTGCTGGGTTGATATTAAACATGTACACCTACAGTGCATTCAGAAAGTATTCACCTCCCCTTGGATTTTGTCACATTTTGTGATGTTGCAAACTCAAATTAAAATGCATTTATATGGGATTCTTTTGTCACGTATCTACACAAATTATAATGTCAAAGTGGAATGAAACTTCTGTAATTTTTTGTACATGTAATTTAAAATAAAAACCTGAAATGTCTTGATTTGATAAGTATTCGCCCCCTTTGCTATGACACTCCAAATTGAGCTCAGGTGCATCCAATTTCCTTGTGAGATCACTCTAAAACCTAAATGGAGTCCACCTGTGGTCGGTTCAAATGGTTGACATGATTTCAGAGGAAATACACCTGTCTATATAAAGGTCCCACTGTTGACAGTGCATGTCAGAGCAAAAACTCTACCATGAAGACCAAGGAGCTGTCCGTAGAACTCCGTGATAGAATTGTGAGAAGGCATAGATCTGGGGAGGGGTATAAAAACATTTCTAGGGTGTTGAAAGTTCCCAGGAGCACAGTCAAGTCCATCATTAGGAAATGGAAAGATCACGAACCACCCAGACTCTTCCTAGAGCAGGCCGTCCTCCCAAACTGAGCAACCGGCAAGAAGGACTTTGGTCAGGGAAGTGACCAAGAACCCAATGACCACCCTGACAGAACTACAGAGTTCCATGGCTGAGATGGGAGAACCTGTCCAGAGGACAACAATCTCTGCAGCACTTCACAAATGTAGCCTCTATGAGAGAGTGGCTAGACGGAAGCCACTCCTGAGAAAAGGCCACATAATACCATGCCTGGAGTTTGCAAGAAGGCACGTGGCAGACTCCGAGACCATGTGGCAAAAGATTCTCTGGTCTGATGAAACAAAAACTGAACTCTTTGGCCTGAATGCAAAGAGCTATGCCTGGCGCAAACCGAACATAGCTCATCACCCGTGTAACACCATCCCTACCATGAAGCATGGTGGTGGCAGCATCATGTTATGGGGATGCTGTTCAGCGGCAGGGACTGGGGCACTTGTCAGGATAGAGAGAACAATGAATGGAGCCAAATACAGGCACATCCTTGAGGAGAACCTGCATCAGTCTGCAATAGACCTTGGACTGGGGTGAAGATTTACGTTCCAACAGGACAACGACCCCAAGCATACAGCCAAAGCAACACTGGAGTGGCTTCAGAACAAGAAGGTGAATGTCCTTGAGTGGCCCAGCCAAAGCCCAGACTTGAATCCCATTGAGAATCTGTGGAAAGACAAAGATTGCGGTTCACCGACGCTCCCCATCCAACTTGACAGAGCTTGAGCAAATCTGCAAGGAAGAATGGGAGAAAATCCCCAAATCCAGATGTGCAAAGCTGATACAGACATACCCAAGAAGACTCAAGCTGTAACTGCTGCCAAAGGCGCTCTACAAAGTACTGACACGGGGTGGATACTTAAGTAAACAAGATATTTCAGTTTTTAATGTTTCATAAATTTTGGTTACACAATAAAAATATTTTTGCCCCTTTCAATTGTTGAGTATGCTGTGTGAATCAAGGGGGAAAAATAATTTCAATACATTAAAAATTCTGGTAGTAACACAACAAAATGTGAAAATCCAAGGGGGGTGAATACTTTCTGAAGGCACTGTGTATGTAGGATCAATACCCAAAGCAGACAAATGTTTTTGAGAGTACAACGCCAGCTCCATTTTTAGGACTGTTACTTACTCAAAATGGACATTAATAGCTTCCTGGGCTTCAGCAGGAGTAAGGCAAGAGTGCCTACTAACCCAGTGGGTTAGGGAGCACACCAGGGATTGGTGTATACTGGATTTCATGCTCTCCAGTGGAGGCAGTATAGGAGAAGTTAGTGCAGAGGAGCCACTCAGGACCAGTGACAATAAATACAGGTTACTCACCTGTAACAGCAGTTCTAGGAGTGATACAGTGTATGTTGTTCATCCACACTTATTGGCAGGTTCATTGCCGCTTTAAATCTTGCCAGAAGGTCTTCGAGCTGGCTCCTCCCACCCACCCGGGTGGTAAAACTCTCGGCTCCGCCCCATGACGCCAGATCTAGCCCACTGGAAGCCAGGTTGCGCGCTGAAGCCGGGGAGGTCGGGTGGGTTGTGTGGATGAATAACATATACCACTCCTAGAATTCCTGTTACAGGTGAGTAACCTGTATTTCTAGGGATGTGGATATGTTGTTCAATCCACACTTACTGGCAGACTTCTAGCAGTTCTCCGGGAGGAGGGAGGCAAGGTGTGCACCCCCTACTTAGGGAATAAGGACTGGAGAACCGAGGTCCCAAAACCAGCATCCCGGCGTGACTCAAGGTCGATGTGGTAGTGGGTAATGAAGGTGTGTGCTGACTTTAAGGTAGCAGCCCTGCAGATTTTCTGCATAAGGACGTCCCTGGAAGCAGCCACCAAAGCAGCGGTATGGCAGGTAGAATGAGCTCTTAGCCCTTTGGGAGGCTCCATGCCTGCCAACCTACAGCAGAGATCTATGCAGGAGGTGACCCACCTGCCTATCGTCCGCTTGGCTGCACATCTGCCAGGTGCAGCTTCAGCGTAGGTGACAAACAGCTGGCGAACCTCCCCCCGAACTTCAGCCGTTCGCTCCTTATAACAAGACAGCGCTCTTCTAGGGTCCAGAGTATGGAGCCTATATTCGGCCTCCGAGGTGTGATTGGGGTAGAACACCGGCAGAGTCAACACCTGGTTAAGGTGAAACTCCCAACACCACCTTCGGAAGGAATTTCGGGTGGGGGCGCAGGACAACCTTGTCCCTGTGGAAGACCAGATAAGGAGACTCGATGGAAAACTCCAGGAGCTCTCCCATCCTTCTGGTTGACGTGATAGCCACCAAGAAGGCGGTCTTCCACAATATGTGAGACATGTCACACCAGTGCATCGGTTCAAATGGCTTGCCCATGAGCTTAGCCAATACCAGCAGTAGATCCCATGGAGGTGGAGGTTCTCACACCGCAGGGGATATGTGATCAAGGCCTTTGAAAAAGCACCCGACCACCTTCTCCTGCACCACCGACTGCTTTCCGGCCCGCGCATGGTAAGCAGAGATTGCTGCCAGGTGCACCTTAAGGGTCATCGACCGAAGCCCTAGCTGAGAAAGGGACCACAGGTAGTCCAGAATGCTAGCCAAAGAACAGGGAGGGAGGGTCCAGCCCCTTACCCTGACACCAAATAGAGAATCTTTTCCATTTGAAGGCATAGCATTTTCTGGTCGACTCCTTATGGGATGCCTCAACGATGTTGAGGACCTCGTCGGAAAGACCAAAGGCCTGGAACTCTAACCACCAAGGAACCAGGCTGTCAAGTGCAGGGATTGAAGGTCCGGGTGGAGTACCTTCCCCTTGTTGATTGAGATCAGGTCCGGGTGGGCTGGAAGCTGCCTCGGGAGCCTGGAGCTGAGGCTGAGGAGATCTGGATACCAGAACTGGCGTGGCCAGTCTGGGGCTACCAGAATCACCTGCGCCTTGTCCCTCTCTGCCTTGAGAAGCACCTTGTGGATCAAGGGAAATGGAGGGAAGGCGCAGAAGAAGCCCGGGGTCCACGGCCTCGAGAAGGCATCCCCTTGCAGAGAGCCTGCTGAGGGGGGCAGGCATGGAACAGCCTCAGCTTTGCATTCTCCCTGGAGGCAAACAGGTCCACCTGAGGGGTGCCCCAGTGGGAGAACATATCTTGTACCATCTCTGGCAGGAGAGACCACTCATGAGATGCAGCACCTACCCGGCTTAGGGCATCGGCCAGACTGTTGGAGGCTCCTGCCACATGGATGGCTAGGAGATCCACCTCCAGGCTAATCATGAGAGACCAAGTGCGGACAGCCTCCATGCACAAAGGCAAGGAGTGCGTCCCACCCTGTCAGTTGAGGTAGTACATGGTCGTGGTGTTGTCCCTCTGGACCTGGACCACTTGACCCCGTACAAACGGAGCGAAGGCAGTGAGGGCTAGTCGGACCGCTCAAAGCTCCAGCAGGTTGATGTGGCATCAAGACTCCTGAGGGGACCAGAGGCCGTGGGCTCTGAGCTCCCTCAGATGGGCACCCCAACCCAGAGAGGCGTCGGTCGAGAGAGTGACCGTCGGCTCAGGGCGGACAAACGGGATACCCTCCTGCAGATGAGTTGGAACCAGCCACCACTGGAGGCCGTTCCACGTCTCCTGGGTCACGGTCACTGGCTGGTCCAGAGGACAGGAGCGCTGTGACCATTGGCGGGCCAGCCCCCATTGCAGGGGACACAAGTGCCAGCGGGCCCAACGGACCACGCTGGTGCAGGCCGCCATGAGGCCCAGGAAGTCCTGGGCAGGGTGCAATTGCCCAACCAGAAATGATTGGGTAAAGGAGGAAAGGACCTTGGCCCTGTCTGCCGAAGCAGTGCTCTGGCTCGAAGAGAGTCGAGCTCTGCCCCGATTAATTTAATCACCTGCGATGGCACGAGTTCTGATTTGGCCCCGTTGATGAGGAGAACAATCTGAGAGCAGACCTGAAGGGCCAGATCCCTGGACCGCTTCACCTCCAACCTGGAAGGGCTACAATCAGCCAGTCGTCCAGGTAAGGGTACACCCGGACCCCTAGGCACCGCAGGAATGCTGTCACCACTGCCATGCATTTGGTGAAGACCCTGGGAGCAGGAGAGAGGCCGAAGGGCATGGCCTGGAACTCGTAGAGAGATCCCTCTGCTCGAAAGCGGAGGAAACGCTGGTGAGACGGACGGATTGGGACATGAAAGAACACGTCCTGAAGGTCCAGAGAACAGAACCATATGCCTCGTTCCAAAGATGGAATAATCTGAGCCAGAGTGACCATCCTGATGGTGCGAGACCTTAGGAACTTGTTTAGGTTGTGCAGATTGAGAATGGGGCGCCAGCCCCCCATCCGTTTTGGGACCAGGAAGTACCTGAACACAAACCCTGGGTCTAGAGGAGGGTCCGCCACCTCCCTGATCACCTCCTTCTGGAGGAGCAGGGCAATGCCGGCTCGATGAGCTGACAAAGAGGCTGCGGAACCCGTAGCCCCATGTGGGGAGATGGCTCGATAGGGTGGGGACTGCTTGAATTCCAGAGACAGACCCTTGTCTACCACCTCCAACACCCAGAGGTCTGTGGCGATATCAGACCAGGCGGAAAGGAAGTGGCGGAGCCGTCCCCCCACGGGGGGAACCCGGGGAGGAGTGACGAGGTTGGGGGGGCGACACCCCTCAACCCGTCAATGGGCAGGCTTGGAGGAAGGGCCAGCCGCGGAGCTGCCTGGGCCTTTCCCTCCCGACTTACTGCTGGAAGAAGCAGCAGGCTTGGCTTTGGGGTGTCAAGTGCGAGCCTGCTGGCCCTGATGCTGGTGTTGCTGGGCCGGACGTGCTGCAGGGGCTGAAGGACGAAAGGGCTTACACTGCTGCTGCTGGCCTTTGTCCTTCTGGGCAGACGTGACCGAGTCCAAGGTGGAGTTGGACTTCTCGATCCACTGAAGGTGACCTTCCACCCCAGGACCGTAGAAGTCGGTACCCAGGAAGGGAACGTCTGCCAGCTTGTGCTGGGTATCCGCTGTAAAGGTGGAGATCCGCAGCCAAGCTCTACGGCACATGGCCACTGTGTCCGCTATTGACCGGACACACGAGTCAGCGATGTCCAAAGAAGTTTGGAGCTGCTGTTTGGCCGCCGCCTTTCCCTGGTCCCGCACCTGCTTGACCGTTGTTTGAAGGTCAGCTGGGAGATGAGGAATCACCTCATCCAGGGAGCCCAAAAGGGCGTGAGAAAAGTGTGCCATCAGGATGGCCGAGCTAGCCTGACGAAGGCCTAGGGAGAAAGCAGCATACACTTTCTGCACAGAGTAGTACAATTTCTTGGACTCCTTATCGGGTGGCTTGTCCACATCCCGAGCGTTCCTGGAATGCCAGAAAACACTGTCGGTCACTAACCCCTCTGCAGAGGGGTGCTCCGAGAAACTGGAGAGTGAACCTGTAGGGATAGCATACTTCTGAGCCATCCTGGCCGAAGGTGCTGGACAAGAAGCTGGCCGCTGCCATAGCTCCAAGGCCGAGCAACAATGGCTTCGGCCACCGGAAGGCCTCAGAAATCCCCGGGTCCAGTATTCCGTGAGGACATTTGGCCCTTTTGAAATGGGCTCAAGCTTCATCCCAGTGGATTCTGAGAGGAGCCGAAGCATACCCAAGAACGAGGATGGGCTCTCGTCCACCAGCTGACCCCCAATGGACTCCAGGTCAAGTGGCCTGGAGAACAAGGAGTCGTCGTCATCAGACTCTGAAGAGTCCGTGAACAGCTGCCAAGCGCCTGAGCCACCCTCCACATGCAGAGGTTGATCGGGAGTGAGGGTGACCGACAACCTATGGGGTAAACCCTGACCCGACCAAGAATCCTTGGTTGGGGCCCCAGTCTTCGGTTGTGGAGGCGGAAGTTCCACCACAATGGGTGGTGCAGCCGGTTTCGGCCGAACAACTGGTGCCGGCTTCGGCTCCTCAACTACTACGAGGGGTTGTTTCAGCTGCTCCGGTGACAGTCACTTAATAGCGGAAAAAGGCGACCAAGTCAGCTTATTCCCGGACAATAAGAGCTGCTGCCACATTAAATCCTTGTAGCGCCGACGCAACTTGCACCACAGCCTATCCTCCGAACAGGATGAGCGGCGCTGCCACTTTCCATGGTGCAGAGACCGAGACCACCGAAGAAGGGACCGGCTGGACCTGGAAGAGGTCCGAGACAGAGACCTTCGGGGATTCCGAGGGTGGGTCAGAGAGGGGAGTGGGGAAACCCACCTCCCTCGGGTTCAGGAGCCTTAACTGGGGACTCCAGCACAGGAGGCACAGGCAAGTCCTCGGTTTCCAGGGGAACTGGTGAAGAAAGGCTGTCGGCCTCCAGTCGACAAACCATCAAACCGGTCAAAGAAAATCTTGACTGCTGCGACGGGCGTCCAGCCGGCTGACCTGACGGGACACCGGTGGAGCCAGCGACCTTAGCCGCAACCTCGACCGAAATTGACTGTTTACTATCTGGGAAAGGGGACCTCTCCCACTCCAACGAATGTCGACAGTGAGACTTACCTTTGGAGTCCTTCTTTGGACCAAGAGGAATGTCCCGATGGCCCTTCTCCCTTGGTGGAAGAGGGTCTAGCAAAGCTCCTTAAATGGAGTTGTGTAGGAGAAGCCCAAAGAGAGCAGGATAAATGCCGCAACCGAGGAAGATGAAGATGCAGCTGCAGCCTGGGCCATTCTCCTCCTCGAGGGCGATCATATGCTCCAGTTGGTCTGCTAAGCCCGCCGCCGGACACCGCCCATTGGGCCTCCTTTGACTTAACCGGAGGATAACGTTTTTCAGGGCACCCCAAAAGCAATCGAGCAGCACGGTCTTCCAAGACCGAAGCCGAAAAGGATCTGCATTATTCGCAAGCTTGCAAGTCATGTCCGAGTCCTAGGCAGTAAACACACATGGAGTGCGGGTCAGTCCGGGACATCTTCTGCCCACACGGGCACCGACAAAATCCGGGAGTCTATTTGTCCATCGCAGCCGTGAGGGAAAAAGAAGACCGAAGTTTTTTAAACTTTAGAATAAGTTTCGGTTTAACCGAAGAGTGTGGATCCAGGCCTAAAATACAGAGCACTAAGGAGGGAACCTGAGCTTCCACGCGGTAAGGAAGATCTGACGTCATGGGGTGGAGCCGAGAGTTTTACCACCCAGGTGGGTGGGAGGAGCCACCTTGAAGACCTTCCAGCAAGATTTAAAGCAGCAAAGAACCTGCCAATAAGTGTGGCTAGAACAACATATCCACGTCCCTAGAACTCAGTGTTATATAGCACCATGCTGGAAACCCAACACTCAAATTCAAGGATGTTTCTGAATCTCAGAAGGCGGAGTTTGTAATGGCGTGGCAGTTAATTCAAAAAACAAACAAAAAAAAAAATTTGTGGAAGTGAGGGAAATACAGGAGGTTGAGGCCAAGTGGTAAATTATAAAGCAGGTAATTGCAGAACAATTAATTCCTGTTTGAGGCAAGTAGGAAAGAAAAAGAAGCACAAAAGACCACTTTGGTTCTTGAGGGAAGCTGCGGAAGCAATAAGAATAAAGAGGGCAGCTTTCAGAAAGAAGGGGGACTGGCAAATGGGAACTGGAACTTCATATGGAAAAATGTAAGGGAGGCTAACAGAGAAGTATGACAAGTGAAAGCTGAGGCTGAGCTGGTAATAGCAGAGAGTATAACGGAAAAAAACATTCTTCTATATCAAAGAACAGAGGAGGACAAAGGGCAGAATTGTCATACTAATCAAAGAAGGGGAAATGGGAGGAAAATATTATAAACAAATATTTTTGATCAGTCTTCACAAAGGAGGAGAGGCCGCTCCCAGTGTGTGGGACTCTAGCCAGGGGGAAGGGGACATGGATAAGAGATGAGAGGGGTAGCAGTGAAGAGGGTACTCAAGGTGTTCTGAACCCTGAAACTGGTCAAATCACCAGGCCAGATGGTCTTCACCCTAGGGTGCAAAGAGAGGTCGTTCGGTTCCTGCTGAAACCAGTAAGTAACCTCTTTAAATGCTCCACAGAAAACGGGTTGTTCCAGTGGACTGGAGGAACACCAAAGTGGTCCCTCTCCACAAAAGTAGAGCAGAGTACCCAGGGAACTAACAACCAGTCATCCCGAGTTCAATACCGAGGAAACTGCTAGAGATTATTATAAAAGAACATACAGTGGAATAAGTGGAGGCCAACAGGCTCCAGGGCAAGAGGCAGCTTAGGTTCATGTCAGACAGATCATGCCAGACAAACTTGACAGACTTTGTTGATTGGTTCACAAAGGCAGTCTATAAGGGCCAAGCCGTATACATATTTTATCTGGACTTTAGCAAGGCATTAGACTTTGTGCCCCAGAACAGATCTGTGAAACAAGTGAAGTTTCTGGGGATGAGAGACAAATGAACTACAGTCGTGGCCAAAAATATTGGCACCCTTGCAGTTTTTTCTAATAATGCATCATTCCTTCCAGAAAATTGTGGAAATTAAAAAATATTTTGGTATCCACATATGTATTTCTTTGGTTTGCAGTGGAATAAAACACAAAAAGCAGAAAAATTTACTAAGTCTTAGCTTATTCCACACAGAAATCCTTAAATGGCTCGGACAAAATTATTGGCACCTTTTAGAAGTAGTTAGCAATAATTAACTTTCAAGCAGGTGATTCTCCTTCACTTTGGAACTGAGCTCACCTGTGGCGAGTTGCAGATGCTTGCAATATAAAAATCACTCATTCAACCAGTTTGAATAGAGAAAAGGACTCATTCTTCTGTTTTGTGTCACTGTGTGTACCGCAATGAGCACGGAGAAAAGAAAGACAGCCAGAGAATTGTCTGAGGAGGTCAGACAGAAGATTGTAGCCAAGCATGGACAATCTCAAGGCTACAAATCAATCTCCAGAGACCTTGATGTTCCTGTTTCCACCGTACGTAATGTTATCAGGATGTTTAAGGCCCATGGCACTGTAGCCAACCTCCCTGGACGTGGCCGCAAGAGAAAACTTGATCGAAGATTACAGTGCAGGATTGTTCGAATGGTGGAGAAAGCACCTCGATCAACTGCCAAACAGATTCAAGCTGACCTTCAGACACAAGGTACGACAGTTTCAACTTGCACCATCCGTCGCCAACTCAATGAAAGGGGGTTATATGGTAGGAGGCCCAAGAGGACCCCACTGCTCTGAGAGAGAGAGAGAGAGAGAGAGAGACAGACAGACATAAGAAAGCCCGACTAGGGTTTGCCAAAACGCACCTGAACAAGCCAAAATCCTTCTGGGAGAATGACCTGTGGACAGATGAGACCAAATTAGAGCTTTTTGGTAAAGCACATCATCTCTATGTTTACAGAAAACAAAATGAAGCCTTCAAAGAAAAGAACACCTTCCCTACAGTCAAACATGGAGGAGGTTCAGTGATGTTTTGGGGTTGCTGTGCTGCTCTGGCACTGGGTGCCTTGAGCGTGTGCATGGCATCATGAAATCTGGAATTACCAGGCCATTTGGAGCGCAATGTTGAACCCAGTGTCAGAAAGCTGGGTCTCCGTCGAAGGTCATGGGTCTTCCAGCAGGACAATGACCCCAAACACACTTCAAAAAGCACCCAGGAATGGTTCAAGACAAGACGCCGCACTGTTCTGAAGTGGCAAGCAATGAGTACAGATCTAAATCCCATTGAAAACCTGCAGAGAGATCTGAAAACAGCAGTTGGGAGAAGGCACCCTTCAAATCTGGGAGAACTGGAGCAGTTTGCACAAGAAGAGTGGGCCAAACTGCCAATAGAGAGGTGCAGGAGGCTCATCCATGGCTATAGGAGGCGGTTGATTGCAGTTATTTTGACCAAAGGCTGTGCTACCAAATATTAAGTCTAGGGTGTCAATAATTTTGTCAATGCCATTTCTTTTCATTCTCTGATTTAAAAGAATATATTAAATTCTGAATCAAAAACAAAGGTTTTGTAATATTAACAGAGAAATAAAGAATTGTGGAGACCAAATACTGTTGTTAATTTCAACTTATGTTTAGAGAAAATTGTGAGTTATTTGAAAAAGTGCACAGGCGCCAATATTTTTGGCCACGACTGTAGATGGATTAGTAACTAACTGCAGGGTAAAACTGGTCTTATTTGCAGATGATTACCAAATCAGTGGCAGGGTGGATACAGCAAAAGGAGTACGAGGAAAGAAAACAGACCATGATAAACTGGAAAAATTGTGTAAGATATGGCAACTTGGACTTAATGCCAAAAAGTGTAAGGTCATGCATACAGGCAAAAGAAATCCAAAAAGAGATTACTGGTTCGGGGAAGGAAGGGTGGAGCAGACATTGGAGCAAACTGACCCCGAGGATCACTATTAATGACAGTCTTAAGTCCCATATCATGGGGGTGCACAGGGAGGGTGGCTGTTAGAAGAAATCAGAGATGATTCTGCCCCAGTACAGATCCTTGGCCAGACCTCATCAGGAGTACTTGTGCAAAGTTCTGAAGCCCGTACCAGGACAGGGACTTCTTGGAAGCTGTGCAGAGGAGGGCTACGAAGCCAATTTAAGGGTAGCAGGGGAAAACGTGTGGGATGAGGCTGGAGAACCTCAAAGTGTATATACTAGAGGCCAGGAGAGAGAGAGAGAGAGGGCTGACATGATGGAGACCTTGAAGTACCTAAGGGTAAGCATTAATAAAGTTGACAGCAGTACCCTTTTCAAGGTTTACCTATAGCGCTGCAACAGCACGGATGCGGACATCCCTCACAGTGACAGATACAATGCAGAGTGTCGGCACTGTACTATCAGGGATGTTGGCATGTTCTCATAGGTGGGGGCCGAGCCCCCCACAACCTCTGGTCTCTAAATATACAACTCTGAGTCAGAGTTATCTCTGGAAGGGGGCACAATACCGTGAGATTTACCGCCGGTGTCTGCAGGGACCAGCACAGCGACCCGATGATTTTGGGCAAAATCTGTTGCTGTGCTGGTCTTCGAGGGTCACGGTGTCGACGTACGGTCGGCATACCCCCTTTTTCACAAGATGTGAGGGCAAGGTAACAAGGATAAAAACAAGCAATGGGAAACTTTAGCAGGGATGCCAGGAAGTTATTCTTTACAGAACGGTTGGTGGAGATGTGGAATGTGTTGCCAGAAAAAGTGGTCAGCACAGAGTCTGCACCAGCTTCAAATACAGGTGGGATAAAGCCAAGGCAGCGCGGAGGCATAGGCACCGGGAGGCACAGTCACAGAGAGGCGGCTCAAGGGTCGTTGCTGCCCTGGTGAGTTGCCTTGGGGATTCTAAAGGGAGGGGGAAATCGCAGGAGAGAAGGGGTCCGAAAAACAAAACAAAAAAAAAAAAAAAAAAAAAAACACACACACACACACACAGGTGGGATAGACAACAATGATTGGTCCAAACCAGAGAAGGGAGGGTGGGGGTATGGTCGAGGGAAGGGGGATGAGTGGACTAGAGAGGGAGTGTCTGTCAAAATGCAGTAAAAGCAATTGGTAGACTAGCTCTAAGCCAGCATTAGAGGTTACTGGGCAGAACTGGTGGGCCATAAGGCATTTTTCTTCTGTAAACACCTGTTTTCACAGTAATGTTTAAGAGCACACAAAGCCTTTTCCTTGAACCAATATCCAAGGAGGACACCATTGTTTTTAACTCATCTTTACTGGTGAACTCAGAGGCTCAGTATTACAGTGTAGCGCAATATTTATAACATTCCACTGCAATGAACGTTTCTGAGGAGTTAGCATTCATACGAGTCTCTTGTGTTACAGGTTCTTGACATTTTCAAATACACTAATGTTTTTGAATGTAGACAGCCTGCTCCATTTGCTTGCAATCTTCAACACTAAGATAGCTGCTGAAAGTTGGCGGTGGGAAGGTCTTTTTTTCCTCATAAGGAAAAAGTCTGCCTTGTATCAACAATGTCACGTGCTTGCCTGCCCACTTTGGAGTCACCAAACACTTCCGGTACCTCTTCCATGCCTCCCATCTGAATTTAGGTAAGCTACAGAAACATACCAGGCAGAAGAGTGGCTGCAGAGACAAGTAGTCGTGTCAGACTGGAAGCCAGAGAACTGACACCTGGCTGATGAGGAGACAACACCAGGGGTGGCAGTGGAGAAACATAATGATAAAACAAACATTCACTGCTTGGTTTTCAGAAAGTCAAGCCGGCCACATCCCGAAATACTGTATAAGCTGGCCTAGCAGAAGTTTAACTGGAGGTGGCTACCAATCTGATGGCCATGCAGAGCACTGTTAAACCCACTCCTCTGTAAACACATCAGAGAAAAGGGACCTGGGATGTTAAAGGGGAAACCGTCAGCAATAAGAGTCTCATACCCAAGTGTGAGGCTGATTCCAATTTGCACTTAGTAGAATGAATTAGACTAATTTTGCTAACTTCTAAACTTTCATTTCCTGTAACCAGAAATCCCAGAATCCCCATTAACTGACATCAGAGGAGGACTGCAGAGCTGGGAGATTCAATAGCTCGCAGTATAGATGTTAAAGATTGTGTAAGCTAAAATCAGAGGTTTGCTGGTCCTGCTGTGCTCACAGGGCTTGGTACAGTCATCTGTGACTATAGCTAGCCTCAGGACGACAGCAAACAGAAGATTATAGCTTAAAAAAAAAAAAAAAAAAGCGGTGACATTCACTAGGCTATTGAATCTCCCACTGCTGCGGTCGTCCTCCGATGTCAGCAGCAGGGGAGCCTGGCATTTTTGGGTACAGGAAATGTCAGCTTACAAGTCAATGAAATAGGCCTGATACAGTCTACCACGCTGCAGTAGTCATTAGATAAAAACAAGTGTTTCTGCACACAAAGGGCAGACTAGAATCAACCTCATACTTGGGTGTGAGGCTGCTGACAGTTCACCTTTAATTACGGAGAACATAAAGGCAATGGCACAATGCGTAAGCAATAAGACACAGCAAAACATATTTTACGCACACCTAGGGGCATTGTAAGGCATGAGACTTTGGCCGAGTGCATTCAGCTCCTAGGTGTGCATAAAATATGTTATACGCACACCCCTGGAGTGTCTTATTGCGCTTATGAAATGACTCGCTTAAGTTGTATAATGAACAAAATTAACATACAAACATTTTAAAATGGCTTAAAGCCATCTATTTAACTAGATAACCTTACATATAAGAAAAAATAATTCCTTTAAAGGGAAAGAGCTTAATTGATGTGCATGCCATAACAGTGGTGGGAGCGGCAGCAACGGAAGGTATCGGTATTTCTGTGCTCATTGTGTTGCTTTCGATTGTATTCTCAGGGTCACTGTTAAAAGAATTACAGAAGATCTGCTCAAGCTTGTCTTCAGTGAAAGTTAGGTCAAAACTAACATTGCTGATGTCAGACATGGCAAGCAATGTGGGGATTCACTTGGTGGGGGGGGTTGCCAAAAATTTTCCAACATTCTCTTTTACAGATCAATGGGCAGTGATGGGGGCAGACTTTTTTTTTTTTTTTTTTAAATATAAACAGTGCGTGGAACATATTTTACACTGGGCTATCAGCCAATGAAATGGTTTAATTTCCTCTTGCCATTTTATAAATTAGGACTGTGAAAAAGACAAATCGGATGCTGGGGTGCATATGGAGAGTGATCACTAAGAACACAAGTAGTAACATCCTACATAGATCACTGGTTTGCCCTTACCTGGAAATACTGCGTGTAGTTTTAGAGCCCACACTTGAGGAAAGGCAGGGGACAGGTTACCAGGGGGTGCAGATATGAGCCACCAAAATGATACAAGAGCAACAGGGTAGATCCAATGAGAAACACTTTGAGGGTCTAAACGTGTACACACTGGAGGACAGGAAAAGAGGGGCGACATGACTGAGACATTCAAGTACCTTTGTAGAGTAAACAAGGTAGACAGCAGCGAACTGCTCCCAATGAGTAGCCACATGGGTACCAGGGATAACTCCCTGAAACTGGTGGGGGTGGTGCAAGAAGAATGTCAGGAAGTACCTTTTTTTTGTACAGGAAAAAGATGATCGACAAGCTTCCAGAGGAAGTCACTGAGGCTAAAACAGCAGGAGGTTCCAAAGGGAATTTGAAAGGCGCATGAGAATAGCGCATTAGGGGGCAGACAGAGCAGGCAGTAATTACTGACAAGGACATAGTCCCAAAATTAGATAGGCTTGGGCAGACTGGATAGGCTGCTAGGCCTTTATCTGCTGTCAATGTCTGTTTTTTTTTATTTATTTATTTATTTATTTTTATGTAAAGCCATACATGTACAAAAGGCACAATGCAGATCCTAATTCTATTTCATGCTGTCAAAATTGGGTATCAATCACATGAATTCTGAGTGTAAAATAATACTGTCTGCTCTCTGGCTGCCAGAAGGCTTAGTGCACTGCCATTCTGATAACTCCAATTCTGCAGCAGATCCAGGACACCTGTGTTCGGGCAACTGGCTGGAAGAAGCTTTTCCCAGAGAAGAGCTTTCAGCCTGGAGGAGGGCGGAGGCAGGTTCCAACATCTCAGTGACCCCAGCTGGTGGGACAGGGAGCTTGCTCTCCTGATTGGGGCACATATGAGCAGTTACATGTCACCGTGGCAAGGAGAGTCAACAGTTACCAGGGGAAAAACCACCTTGCCATCTACAATGACTGTCAGCACTCTCAGGTCCCATGTAGTGACTCCCCCTTTCCCAGACAGAAGTCATTAAGGGTTGACGTGGCGAGCTGGCACAGCGGTAGCGCTACTTGATAGTGGTACCTGTGACCTAGGTTTGGGAACAAGCCTGGGTCACTGTGGGCCAACGGAGGGAGGGGAGAAGAGGACTGAGTGTCCTATCAGCAACTCTCCTTCTCCAGGGAGGGTGGCAGTGAGCTCTAATGCTACACTGCCACCTGGATGACAGATGTCAGTGCCACATGGTGAAGGGAGAATGCTGTCTGAAACTGGCACTCGCTCACGTAGCGTTTGCACCTCATCAGGGCCCTCACTTGGCAGCATCAAAGGGTAATGGAGTTATTGGAAGGGAAAAAAAAAAGATAAAAAAAAACAGCCACTGCAGTATGAAACCTCCCTGTTCCTCCGGACCCACACCGCCAATCGAAACACTCACCTATGCACACACAGCTTGAGTTCTGGCTGGGGTCCTGCCCCAATGTGGGGGGCAGGAATGGCCCAAGTGGCGGGGGGAGGTAAACCAAGGAAGAACAGGAGGTGAGGCAAGTCCGAAAGAAGGCAGGTGACAGGGCTGGGAGTGGAGGAACAGATGAACAAGGAACAACTGAGTGAAAGGAAGCACAAGGCATACTAAATTTTAATTTTTTACAAAAAGGGCTGATGGGGTTGGTGATCACCGGAGTCCACCATGAAGACTTGAAGGACTGGCAAGGTGGGGGGGGGGGACCTATACAAAGAAAAAAAGGCCTATATTTTTTAACTGGCAGTCATCAAAGGTGGTGCATTTTAAACTCCAAATTAAAATAATCTGCATCTGAACCACTAAGTGTGATTGTCAGAAGCACAAAAATCTCTGCTATACTAGTGTGATGCTGCTATGGTTCAGATACAGCATTTAGCAACCTGCCACAGAAGCTGCTGCTTAATATTACATTCACATGCAAAGCTGTCAGTCTGACAAAAATTTAAGAAGAAAAAAGTGTTATATGTCAAGCCGGAACTTTCCATGACTGTGAAGAAGAAAAAAAAATAAAAAGACTGGAGATTTGCTTCATAAATATTTATTTTTATTTCATTTTATTTGAAATTTGTTAACCTGGTAGGATCCAAGACCATTAGATACCCATTTTCAAGGGGGCCCCAGAGATGTAAACAAAAGCAACAATACAGAGAGGTACATAAAACATCAGAATACACAGTAAATCGGGTAACATTACACTTGCACATTGACAAATCCAGTTTTTTTAACAGTTTTAAATGCAGTCTGCGAATTGATAGAGTGTAACAAAGCAAGTAAATTATTCCAGAATGTAATAACTTTATACATAAAAGAACAACGGCCCAGGGAGGAGCAGAAAAGTGTGTGTGTGTGTGCGTGGGGGGGGGGTCTTATGAAATGAGTATGAGAAGATCTAGTACTCTGGTAACCAGCACTAGGGCTAGTATCAGACAGAAACACCAATCTAGTAGGGCCTTTGCTATACGGGAATAGTCAGCACTCTGGTCCCAATTTGCACTCTGTGTGCAAAAACATAATTTTCTTGTACTTACTGTTCACTGAAGAACACTGGATTGTATCAGACTAATTGTGCTTACATCCAGGCTGACGTTTTCTTTAACTACAAATCCCAGAATTCCCTGCAGCTGACATCAGAACAGGGCAGCAGCAGTGGGAGATTCAATAGCCAGTGTTTATTGTCCATAGTGAAACAAACTAATGCAGTTGACTCAGTTCAGTCCAGGCAAGTCAAAGAGGTTGAGGTTGACGGCAGATAAGGACCGCAAGGCCCATCCAGTCTGCCCATAAGTCATCACCTTTAGTTGTGCACAGTACATTCGGCCTGCAAAAGGCGGGGGTAGAACAACAGCCAGATTATGCCCTTCCTCCGCAGGTCCCCATCCGGACCCACTACTGGATTACAAGGTTCACAGACGAAACCTAGTCTCCATCTCACCTACAGGACAACCCACCCCCGCCCCTTTTTTATTTAAAAAAAACACAGAATTTACTATACATAATTCCATCCAGTTTTCATGGTGAAATGCCATTGTCTTAAAGATGGTATTCCAAATGGAGAACCACTCAACCATGCCTTCATTGTGCAGTTTGGGCCCGCTATAAATTCTCCCACTCCACGTCAGACCTTCAATCCTACAGGTCACTCAGAAATTCCTGCACTAAGACTATCCATGCTGCAAAAGCTCACTACTTCAAATCTAACCTCCAGTCTAACCTTAACTCCCCCTCAAATTCTAGCAAGTTATACACTCCCTCTTTGATTCCCCGGCCCAGTCTACTACCCCTGTCATCTTGGTAGATGGCTCACTGGTCTCTGACCCTCCTTCAGTGGCCCTTCACTTGCATACATTTTTCACCACCAGTGCTGTACCCTCTACACTCTCTCTCCAGGTCACCCCCCCCCCCACCGATACCGCCCACCATCTCAACCTCCCACCATCTCAACTCTCTGAAGACTTTCAATTTCCTACAGTTTCTCCCAGAAGTCTTTGCACATCACCCTCACCTCACTCAATCCCTCAAAGTCCAGCCCAAATAGACTGGACCCCAAAATTCTACAGATCTCTGCACTGGCAATACTCTCTCCACTTGCTCACATTCTGAACCTCTCCACTCTCTGTACTGTCCCCCAGGCACTGAAGTTGGCAAAGGTTCTACCTCTGCACACCCCTCCTCCCCTGGAAACTTCTGGACGATCCCTCTCCTTCCTTTTCTTGAAAAACAACAAGAAACTGTTGTGTACTCCTGGCCTGCCAATTTCCTGCACTCCTAGCTTCCTCTTCCCCTTCCAATGTGGCTTTAGGAAGCACCACTCCACTGTTTCATCCCTGCTGCATGTAACTCGACTTTGTCCTCTCTGGAATGGATCAGGGCCATCTCTCTCTAGCAATATTCATTGACCTGACTAAGTACCTCTTGTCCCAAGGGGCACCTACCCAACCAGCACTCCTTTGGTACCCCCTGACTGCCTCATCTGTCTGCCCGGTACTCCTCTCCCTCCCCCTCGCCCCCCTCTATGTCCATCTTTGTTCTATTATGTTATCTGTCTCTAATCTCCCATAAATATGTTCTAACCAACTGATGCAGACATTAATTGTATAATGCCATAGCTGTGATTATCCTCACTGTTGCTATTTCTCGCCTAAGTATGTCTAACTCACTGTCGCAAGCAAACATTGTACAATGCTGTAACTGCGCCTAAGAGAGTCAACTGTTTACAAATTACTGTACCATCACTGTATAGGTATGGTTTTGTATATTCTCTATTTTATGTAAACTTACGTGGAACCTACAAGAGAGCATCTGCTCACAGGTATTGATTCTGGATCTTAATAAATAAATAAAAATAAAGGCCTGTGACTTGGTGTCCCACCCTCTCCTCCTCAAACTAAGCTTGGCTGGTCTCGCAGCATCTGCTGTAGACTGGTTCCGCTCATCTTATGGGCCATTAACAATCTATTCATGTGTGTGGTGCCCTGTCCCCTCCCCCCCAGGTGGAGTCCCACAGGGTTCCATCCTGGGCCCTATCCTATTCTCAATCTACCTAAATGACTTTCTCTCGGCGTGTGTCTCCTCACACGTCCAAATGTATGTGGATGACACAATCATTTCCACTTCTGGACCCTCGGCTGCAGCTGTTGAGAGTCAGCACCAGTATGACTGCCACAATGTACTGCGGTGGTTCTACGCCAACCAGCTCCAGGTCAACAACAACAACAAAAAAGCGTTTCCATGACCTACGGCACCAACCAGAAAATTGGACAAGCTCTTATTCCCCCCATTTTCTCTACGTTGGACGGCACCCCTCCGGAGGTTATCCCTACTTTCAAGTACCTCGGTGTGTGAGTTGACAGCAAACTTGACTTATCTGTCCACATCAACACTATCCATACCAAGCTTCATCCTAGACTTGCTGCTTTCTACCCTCACAAGGACTGCCTCTCCCTTCAGATCCACCAGGAGCAGATGTGGTCTCTGTTACTGCCCTTTCCTCCTGCCTTGCCAGATTGGATTCCCTCTGCAATGCCTTCTACCATTTGCTACCAACTCTTCCCCCTCACACTCATCATTATACTTTATTCCTCCCTCTCCATCCTCCCACTTTCGAACTGCCGCCAGTCCCACTGTGACTCTCTCATAGCCAAATACTGGTTTGGGTCCCCTCCCTCCTATCTCTTCTCACTAATCTCCCATGCCCCATCCTGTTTGCACCCTCCCCACTCCATTAACTCCCGTACCCTCTCCATCCCCCACCCTCACTCCTCTGCAGGTCAAGCAGCTTTCTCCTATCGCTTCCCCTCCCTTTGGAACCAACTCCCCTCTCCCTGTCCTCCTCACTTCCTGCTTTTAAATACCAACAAAGGTGTATTTATTTTCCTCCCTGCTCCTGCCAACTCACTCCTCGATTCATCCCCCCTCTCGTGTCACCCCTTCTGCTTAGTCCCACCCTATGCTACTGCCTTTGACTCCCCTGTGGTCCATCTTCCCAAGCTGACTGCACTGTCACCTACCCCAGCTGGCACCGAGCACTTTTCCTGACTCTCTCACGAGTGCCATTTTTTTTGCACAATACATTTGTTGCTGCCTTTACTCGTAGTATTCCACCTGCTTCATTCATCTGTAAAGATATCTATTGTTACCTCCATTTGTTTTTTGTATTCTCAGATACGTTTATGTTATCTGGATACTAGTCTCAGATTTTGCATGTTTATCTTCTCTGTATTCCCCTCCCTCAGGTCACACCTGGAAATTAGCCTTGGCGCAGTATGCTTTTCCTACTTACCAATCTTTAAACAAACAAATAAATTAAATAACTAACTAAACAAAAAATTCATGCACTACTCTTTGGGCTATGCGGAATACCGGATCAAGAGGTGGAACGGCAAACTCGGGTTTTGGTAGTGTCCTCCCACACCAGATTATTTTCTTAATTGCTAGCCTTGCAAATATTGATAAACTGTATTCCGAGTCAAGTTATTACACTTACAGTTTATACAATATCAGTTTACCAGTGATAACTTTTAAATCTGCGATTTGAGTGACCTAACTGGCGTTCCTTGACCCCCTCCACCCCACGGTGGTGCACAGATCTGAAGTTGCCTAGAATAGGGTCATCCTTTTCAGACGTCTATAAGTCTCGTGTCAGAGGGCAGCATGCTAGAGATATCTTTAATCAGATCCACAGAAATAATGGTAGTAAGAATAAACTACTTTACGAAGGTAATTTTTTTAGATCACAGTAGGTTAAATCAGTAAGAGACTCTAGAAGTTCTCTCATTCAAATAAAAGTAGTGGTGCTGGGTGAGGGGGTGGGTGGTTAAAGCAGCAGTGCTGTGGGGGGGGGTACAGTCAATATGAACTACTGCTTTAAACGCATTAGCTACAATGACTAAAAAACAGTGAAACAGTCATGTTATAGTCACCCACAGCGTGCTGTAACTTGAATTGTGTTTGTATCTGAATGACTGCAATTTGCAAAATGACTTACAGTAACCTATATTTGGTTTTTTTTTGCAACTATAATTTATTTACGTGATTGTGAAGTGCATTCAGGACCCCACTGAAAATTAGTCTGTGCTCAACTGGCAGTTTTCCTGTTGCAACAGATATACCTTACTACTGCTACCAACAGATATTTTCTTCAGAGGAAACAGCGGGGTCTGACACTCTACCCTGCTCTCCCGTAACAAGATAATCTGGTAAATATTTACACAGAACACAAAGTAAACAAACACAAAAAAAAAAAAAGAAAGTGAATCCAGGGCTCAATTTATTTTTTTCTCATGGCAAGATTTTCTTGAATGGACTCTTGCCGGCCCAACAGCACAGCAGTACCGTTACAGGTCGCCAGACCAGCAACGTGGGTTTGGAGGATTGACAATCCCATGAACAGCTCTCCTCCCTTGAGGAGTGTCCTGCTCATTAAATGCCACCTAGTGGAACCCAAATGGCAGTGTAGAGGGCACTCAATACAGGGGGAAGGGCAGTGAACAGCATGTGCGTCACTGTACATCAGCATCCTCAGTGGGTCAAAATATGGAGGAGAAAATACTCCAGTGTTCCAGGCCACGCCAGCACCCAGTGCAGACCCATACACAACTGACAGGGCAGGCCACCCACCACACTGTCGTCCTGGGTAAGTGGGGGCTACCCGGTAAATCACAGAGAAGGTTGAGAAAAGGGCTGGGCAGGGGGTACCATCTGGTGGAGTGACTGAAAAGAGAGACTGGAAAGAAAAGAAAAAAAAGCCAAGACTGGAGGAATAAAGATGTGGAATCTGTCTATATATTTATTTTTTATTTTATTTAGCTTTTGTTGACCGGGTAAGTGCACTAGACAAATCCTGCCTATTTTCAGGCACGACCCGGGGGAGGGGGATACAGATGACAACTGACCTTGAACCAGATTATGCTGTTGGTGGTATTTTTAGTGAATGAGGGAAATTTGGCCAGGACACCGGGGAAATTCCCCTACTCTTTTCGATAAGTGCCATGGGATCTTTAACATCCACCTGAACTACCACCAATCCAGGCAGATGGGACCTCGGTTTAACGTCTCATCCGAAAGACGGCACCTCAGAAGTGCAGCACCCCTCTCATGCTGTACTACAGTGTCAGTACTGGGATATTAACCCAAGTGCCAGATGTGGGAACTGAACCCACAGCCCTCTGATCTCCCGGCCTCAGAGGCGAGTGTGCTACCTACTGAGCCACTGACACTGCATATCAAACAATCTGTCTTCACTGAGCAACTTTGGGCGGCATTCCGGGAACTTGGCAGGTTGTCATGGGTGGCATTAAAAATACTAGGAATCCCATTCCAAGAAAAAAAAAAAATATATTCACTGCGAGAAAATAATGCACTGCTGTTATAAAAATGCACATGTAAACTATAGCGAAATAAACATTGCAGGTGTCAAAAAAATTTAGTTATGCAGCTCCTAGCTAATGTGGCTAAGAAAATCCACAGACACGACTAGTGTACATAATGAAATGTTACCCTCTCTAATACAAACCAGCAGGAGACATTTACTAGCCCAATACAAAATCTACCAGAATTTGGTTAGTGGGCCAGTGCCAGTTTCAACTCATGCGTTGTGATGCCATTGGGCTCTCTGACTACTGTATCAAGAGAGTCAAGTGGCAAGGATCCTCCTAGGCCCCTGACTGTAGGGTCAGTGGAAGCACTGTGCCTGTTGGTATGACAGACTGAAATAAGTTTCCTAAAACAAAGTCGGATGTTGCTCATCAGCAAAATGTGCCATCAGCACCTAGCTGGCTGTTAATCTCACAGAACTTGCTGATTACCAGTCACACTGCCATTCAAACGTGTTACAAAACCAGTGTTGCTTGCTTGCAATAATAGAAACACTGAACAGCTCTGTAATAAAATAAAAGACTTCAAAACCATTAGCATTAAAACAATTATGTTTACCTTTTGAGTTTTCTAGTTTGTTTCACTTTCTCCTGGTGTTTTTCAACAAGTACCAGACTGCCCCTGCCTAACCTATTGCTGGGTGTGACATCATAGTCTGTTGTCATGGCAAGAACTCTGATGTCGCACTGAGACCAGTCAGGGACCATCAAATGCTTTTTATACAGACATTTTAGGACAGATTTATCAACCTATGACTAGAAAACTGAAAATTAAAGAACAATGCATTCTCAAATTAATTACAATAGCTGAAGCAGCATATTTATGACAATAGATGCTGAAGTGAAGAGTTGAAGCATCATATTTATGACAATACATGCCGAAGTGAAGAGTTGCTCTTCAGCACACAGGAGTTGACAATACAGTGGTAGCAATTAGATTTTAAAGGTAGCATTTCATGGTCCGCTCCATGGCTCAAAGGGCAGAAAATCATACTCCTGTGCCAGCAACCCAGGATCAGGATCAAAACACAGGTGGCTAAGGGTGCTGGGGCAGTGTTCCCTGCTGCATGGTGGACCAGGGAGCTTGCCTCACCTGCAGGGGCATCGCTGCACACAGGAGGCCTCACGATCCACTGCCCAGTGTCAGTGGGAGGTGACAGGATTTGGAGATGGGGGGCAAAAACCAAAAAAAAAAAAACCACCACCACACCTGGTGCTAGATTCACAGAGATAAGGGAAGCACAGTGCAAAATGTTGCGCTGCACTTTGCCTTCACTATTCACAGACTGATAGCGCACTGCACTATCCATCTGTGAATAGGGCTCTGGTGGAGCCAGTTCTAACTCGGTATCGCAAAGCCAACCAGCCACCAGCGCAGCCCCAAACCCCAGCCATGAAAATGGTCAGGCAATGGACTGTGCACCCGCTGCAAGGTGCTATTCAGAACACAAGCCATGCAAATGAGCCCACTGGGCATGCAAGGCTCTAAGGGCCCATTAGCATGCCCATTATGGGCCCATTTGCATGGGTTTTCAAGTCCCTTCAGCCAATAGGAGCACTATCCCTGGTGCTCATGTCCTCCCACCTATCCATCACACACCTGCATCCCAAACAAGTGTCCTGGTGGCTAGCAGTCCCTCCCCCACCCAAGATCCATCCCAGCAGATGTTTAAAATTCCCTGGACTCGACTGTCCTCCCCACTCAATATCCGTCCAGGTGACATTCAAAATATGCCCTGGTAGTCTAGTGGCCCTCCCCCACCCGATCCCAGGTGGCCTCCCCCCATCCGATCTCAGTCCCAGTGACATTCGAAATATGCCCTGGTAGTCTAGTGGCCCTCCCTCCACCCGATCCCCGTCTGTATTGATGGCCCTCCTCCATGGCGGGCGGGCATTGATCAGTCACTGTTCCATGTCCTAGTTGCTGCTGAAAGGACCCCCCCCACAGCCGCGACACTGTGGAAACATTGCAAGGAGCCCCCCGCTCTTACATCATTGGTCCTACTCCCTTCCACAGTACCAACAACCACCTCCCCGGTCCCCCTTACCCCTCACCTCAGAGCCAGTGCCGCGGACACAGAAGGGTGAGTGGCACAGTCCTCCTCTCTCTACACCTCAGCCACCACCATCCGACTTGAGGCTTGGAGCACGCTGCTGCCCTATCAATAAGCAGCGCTCTGGCCGGCCCAGTGGCACTGAGGGTTGAGGTGATGGATGCCACACCTCACGCCACGCCGGCGACCTGGGTTTGGGAATGAGCCTGGACTGTCTGGGTAGGCAGGGGGAGAAGCAAGATTGAGCTGCCACGAGGTGGCTCTTCTCTCCTGGGGAGGGATGCGATGAGAGGTTTCCCCAGCCCTTGGCTGTCACCCAGTGGAGGATGGATGGCAGATCAGGCTATGGGGGAACCCAGCAATTGCCAGGGGAAGGGTGGAAGGGGTGCGCATGCACCTACACACGCACATACAGCTGTGTGCTGGGGTCCCAGATACAACGGGGAGAAAACGGGAGTAAAAACCTGCAAAATCAAAATTTCAATACCTGTAAATTTTCTTTTTCCGGCGGCTGGTCTCCGGGCTTCCTTACACCTGGGCTGTATCTCCTGATGCTGGTTGGAGGCAGGATTAAACCTCTGCAGCAGAGGTACATCTAGCCCTCCACATCTGGTTGTCTCCACTTTACTTCCAGCCTTCACTACAGCAGGTACTCTGCAAGCAGAGCTCTGTCACAAGTGGCAGAGCTGAAGACAGCAGACTGTAAGTTCGATGATTAGTTCTTCTTTTGGACACTTTTTCTTCTTGGTGTCATTAATCTGAGCTACTTTCAGTACTCCACAGTGGGTTCCCAACTCAGCCATGCAAGCTGCAGAGACTGGCCCCACTCCTCCGTGGTGCATTTTCACGCGTTTTTGGGCAAAGAGGTTAAATCAGGCAAGGGACCACCATACTTCAGGGCCAGATTTACACTCATGAGGGGGCAGAACAGGAGTTCTCCGAGGATTTCTACGGTTACTTATCTCCCCTCACCAGCTCTAGTTTCTCCCATCGACGGACGACTTCTTGTCTGCCTTAGTCACCTGTCTTCAGCTCTGCCACTTGTGAAAGAGCTCTGCTTGCAGAGTACCTGCTCTAGTGAAGGCAGGAAGTAAACTGGAGACAATCGGATGTGGAGGGCTAGATATACCCCTGTTGCAGAGGTTTAATCCTGCCTCCAACCAGCATCAGGAGGTACAGCCCAGGCATAAGGAAGCCTGGAGACCAGCTTAGGAGAGAGATGCAGAATTAAAGAAAATAAATAAGCAGCACGCTCCCAGCCTCAGTCCGACAGCTGGTGGTCAAGGTGGAGAGAGAAGGGCTGTGCCCCTCGCCCTTCCATGTTCACGGCACCGACTCTGAGGAAAGGGGGACCTGGGGGGTGGTGGTCAGTGCCGCAAGACGGAGTGGGACCACTGACTGCCAATGATGTGAGCATGGAGGGGGAAGGGTTCCTTGCAATGTTGCCACAGTCCACGGCTGTGATTGGGGGGCTTTTAGCAGCTACTAGGACATGGAACAGTGGCAGACTCCGACCGCCCCACCATGGGGAGGGGCCATCAACACGGATGGGGATCAGATGGAGGGAGGCCACCAGACTACCAGGGCATATTTTTAATGTCACGGGATGGGTGCTGGGTTGGGGGGGACAGCAGACTCCAGGAAATTAAGCTCCTACCGGGATGGGTGTCAGGTGAGGGACCACTGGACACCAGGACAGACTTATGGGGTGGGAGGGGCGCCTTGTACTGCCTCTGCCAGCCACTAGGGTTGCACGGTGTTAAGAGGTTGTTTCAATCGGCAGTAATCTGCACCGCTTAAGGGTCATGCAAGGGTCCCTTTCAGAGTGCAGATTTCTCACGAATTTCACTGCGCCAATATTCAGCTCCCCTCCTCCTCATTTGCACAGTGCTGGTCTTTTCAGGTTGCCCAGGCGCAAACCAGGTTTTGCTTCTGCAAACCCTCTTTTGTGAATAGCAATTCCAGCCAAACCCCGGTTTGCCCCATAAAACCCAGTTTGCACCCAGACAATCTTTGGTGAATCTAGCCCAGAGTCTCCTGTACTACCTTGTATGATGGTCTTCGTTACTCTCAGGCATCGTCCCATGTAGATCCCCACGAGTCAGACAGTGGCGAGAGTGGCAGTTTTGAGTGGTCTCCGGAGACTGGGCGCCAGCAAGACGACAGTTATAGCAGTAAAGAAAGTTGGTATTTCAGACAAAACAACAATGTATTTGGTGTATCTTGTTATGCTAAACACAGGTTTTAACCACGCACTTACATACACTGCAAAGAAAATCAGTTTTAAACTAGATACTCCAAGTGGTACAAAGCATCCAAAAACTAGTATTCTGGTTACAATTGTTGGTGTACTCGGAATAACAAATGAATGTAAAATTCTGAAAGTGCTCCCAGATCTACAGGAACGCCTGTATTTTGCAGGCAACTAGGCAATCTATAGAAAAGTAGCTGCCACAGACTTGCATTTCTTATTGTACAGGAAAACAAGGCAATTCAGCTTCCATGTTAATACAGTAATATAATTTACAGGCAAATATGGGAAAATCCCCCTGGAGGTACAGGAAATGTACCAAACCGATCTGGGAGCCTTAAATTCCAAGCTTTGCAATGATGTTCATTCCTATCTTATCTTCTTTACTGGTCTGATGATACACTGTCATTACCAAAACAGATCTATTAAAACCAAATACAAAACAACTATGCAACAGTAGCTCTCACGTTATTTTATTACACCCGTCATACTATACAGTTAGTGTTTGAACCGCCATTGAAGGTGATTTTATCTAAATATTGCCCCACTTGACAAAGTGTCCTCTATGGTTCTGTACATTGGCAGACCTTACTTGCCTTTCAAGAACAGACAATTTAGCTCGAGACTTCACAAAGCAAAACCTAGACCATATCTGCCTGACTGGTGAGTGGGTACAGCTCCTGCCCCCAACTTCACAGCGTCACTTTAGCCACAGACAGCAGCTCAACTTGCTGTGCTGCTTCCAACTAACAGAAGAACTGATCCACAAGACACTGGCACAGTTGATGAAAATTGGTGGCAAACTACACAATGAACCTTGCAGGGGGAGGGGGGTCCCTCACCTATGATTACGGCTGTGATTTTGTGCCTCATCTCCCGTCCCTCTAATGTTTCTCATGCCCTCTCCCAGGATGCATCTGGAAACTCGCTGTTACCAGCTCTGCATGACTCGCTTGGTAAAAAATCTGAAATTAAAAAAAAAATAAATAAATCCCCACTTGGTCTCCAGTTAGTCCCTGTGTGGGATTCTTGGGCTTCCACACGATCCCAACTCCATTTTTTTTTTTTTTAAACCAGGAGTGACCTGGGAGCACACGGAAGTTAAGTGACTTGCTCGAGGTCACACAGTATGCAAGTGTAAGCTGTGGAATTCAAACCCAGGTGTAGTCTGCTAGATGTTACCAGATTTGCAGCTCAGAGCCTTAAACCACTGTGCTATATTGCTTCCCTCTGTCTCCCAGAAGGCAGCACAAAATAATGCCTCCTGACACCGGAAAAAGCTTAAAAATGTATTTTAAATTGTTATAACATTTAAATCTTTGCTGATGTGCTTTTATATAAAAACATGTCAAACGACAGGTAATCTGTTTAACACACCAGTGACTTTATTCCTGCCCTTTTAACCACGACGTATGCCATAATTTTTTCTAGCATTTAAGATGATAAAAATGCACCCCTACCTAGGATCAATGCTATGCATTCCAGCACACTTTGATTGTTCTCTTGAGGTCCACAAGCACCTGCTCCATGCTGCTGGTGTGCCCCCATGCTGACTCAAACACCCTCAGGGTCTTCTGAGTGGACAGCAGCCAACCGGGGTACCAAACCTACTCCCTGTAGGCACTCAGCACCCACAAAAGTTTAAGAAGCCCCTCAGGGTCTGGTAACAATTTCACAATCCTGATGGCACAATATCACTATCGCTTGCTAGGTCAGCCACCTGGCCTGTATTCAGGAACGGACTTGGGCTGATCGTGGACCGCACAGGGGAGGAAGGACTGGGCATGGACAGTTCTCTTCCCACGTGGGGGGGGGGGGAGAGAGACACACTGTGTCCTACCTGCCTGCCACCTGGTGGGAACCGGTTGGCAGCACAGCAAAAGTAGAGCTTGGAGAGGAGGGCTTGTTGACCAGTGCCGACAGCATGTATGCACACCTCCATGTGCGCCACTGCATGTCAGCACTCCTAGGGACAAAAATAAAGGGGGGGAGAGAATGTCCCAGCATAGGCACTGCCAGGACTCACCACAGACCTATAAACCACCGACATGCCCTTCCCACCCCCATATATGGTCCTGGGTAAGTGGCAGTCAAGACACAAGTTCATGAGGTGGGTGACAGGGCTGAGAGGTTGCCGGAAATAATTGCTACTGGTTATATACATCTACTGCAAGGCTTAGGATATTCACCTCCCAACAGTGTCTGGCCTATGAAATCAAATCCGTCTATGAAGGAGATGTTACCATATGCAGTAGTTCACGGTTACTTGTACAGTGGAATTGATAATTGAGAGCAGAGGGAGAGAGAGAAAACAATTTACAGCAATAGGCACCCTGGAGTTACAGCCTAGGTAACAGCTTAATGCAGGAGGCTGGGAACCCAGACTGATGGGCTAAAGGCAATCCCCACAATTACAAAAACAATTGCTCAGGAACAGACAGCACTAGGAGTATACACTGCAGTCGCTGCACATGAAACAGACGGGAGATGCTGGAATTACACTATGAATGCCTCAAATCTCCTAACTGGATTAGCAGTGGCTGTCACTACAAGATTTATTCCAGCAAGGGGATGCAACTGCAGTGTGCTAGGGAGGCATTCTGGTAGGGGCACTAACAGAGTGGGAGCATTTAATTCAGGAGGCACCATTTCAGATTTGGGGTGTGTTCCTATTCCCATTCAGGTGTGTTCCATTTTCACCTAAAAAACAGAATGCAAATGGAAATGAAATGCCCCCCAAATCTGAAATGGTACATTACACAGACAGACACACACACACACACACACACACACACACGCACACACACACACACTGAATGCCCCTTACAGCTAATGTGACTGACAAAATTAGGCAAATATGTGGTTATTTAGAGAGGAAAGATATCTGTCTGGTCTGCAACCAGTTGAGATTTTGTTAGTACTTGACTAGCTCAGTACTTTGTGTTTCACGGCATTAAAGATGCAAAACACAAAGGAATTGTGGTGGTGAGTGATCTCTTCAAAAAATGTTTGGGGATAAGGGCTGAAGAACGCTGATGTGCTAGCGAGTTACTACTTTGGGCTTACTTCAGAGCTATGCCCCGGGGGCCATATTTTTTTTTTTTTTAAAGCCCCTTACCCCCTTCCAATTGTAAGTAAAAGACAGATGATGGAAGAGCTAGAGAGACTCACTTCAGATGGAGGAGTTACTGGGGCTCCAAGATATTAAAAGTGCCTTCTAAGCAAATGACAAACCATACCAGAGCAATAAGGAGCCTGCTTCAGAGCTATGCAGGGACAACACTAACATGCAGTAAAAGGGCAAAAGCTGCATCCTGTCCAGAGATGACCCTTCCTTTGCCAGTACGTTCAAACTGGTGCACCTATTCTAGAACAATATTTAAAGGAAGGAAAAATGAACTGTTCAATTATGTTTTGACCCAGTAGTCTCCTCTTTAGACCTACTTTTTTTGGTTTCTCTACTGGGTCCAATTCAGGCCACGTTTCAAACACCATAGTGCTGTCATGGGAGCTATGGGGGACCCAGGGATCCATGTTATTAAAAGTCCTCTTCCCATTAAAAGTAAAGGACTGATGCTAGAGGGACGGGGCTCACTTCAGAGCTAAGGGAGCCCACGCTGCTACAAGCCTACCTTCACACTATGTAAGCAATAAAGCATGACAGGGTATGTGATTAGGGATGACCCCAAGACAGAGTATGTCAGCACATAAGATCGCTTGGTCCACCCAGTCTGCCCAGTTTGTCCTTGCCTATACTGTCACCACAGACCTTACCTGATGATCTGCTGCCCCCCTCACCACTTTCCTCCAAAGATTCCTCTGTGTCTATCCCATGCTTGGTAGAAACCCACTACTGTTCTTTCCCCCCCACCACCTTCGCTGACAAGACAGTTCCAGGCATCCATCCCTCTTTCAGTGAAAAACTTCATATCTCTCCTAAATTCCCCCCCTTCCAGTTTCACTGCATGCCCATTTGTCCTCATGCAACCTCTCTTCTGAAAAATACTCCTCTTGTTTACCTTGTTCACTCCGTGAGATACTTACAGGTCTCTGTCATGGTCCCCCTCTCCCTCCTCTATTCCAGCATGTCCACACTGAGATCCCGGTGTTTCTCCTCACAGAGATTATGATGCAACCCCTGCACCATTTTAGTTGGCTTCCTCTGCATGGACTCCACCCTGTCTATGTCGTTCCTAAGATACCTCCAGAATTGGATAAATTACTCCAGGCGGGGGCCTCACCAATGATCAGTACAGCAGTAACACCATCCCCCCCTGTCTGCTGATGGATGATTCCCCTCCCAGTGCACCCCCATCCTGCTGGCCCTGTCCAATGTCTGGTTGCAAAGGCCCACCACCTTGAGGTCTTCACATATGCAGGGTGGGACAAACTGGGTAGCCAGGGGCCAATGGCCATTAAATAATACTGGTGAGTCTACTAGATTGAAAGTTACTTGACAACTGGCTACGTGCCACAAATCAATTCTTAAGCCCTTGAAAAGGATAGCTACTAAAAATACTGATCTAACTACCAGATTTTGAAAGCCAGTGGCCAAACTGACCACCAGCTTCAAACTGATTTGTCCTACCCTGCACATCATGAATAACCCCAAGGTCTCTTTCCTACTTTGTGACAGTCAATACCTCTCTCCCTTCCCATTATATACACTGCCCCTGGGTTTCTATGCCCCAGGTATATGATTTTGCTCTTTTCTGCACTGAAACCTAGCTGCCACACCTCATGTTTTCTAATGGCCCAATTCATTCTCTCCACAACCCCCAGCTATCCTACTGCAGATTCTGGGGTAATCTGCAAAGAAGCATACATTCCCTTCCAGCTCTTCTGCAATGCTGTTTACAAAGACACTGAAGCGGACTGGTCCCAGCACTGAGCCTTGAAATATCCCACATCCATGTTATTAAAAGCTCACCTTCCCAATGAAGATCAATGGCAACCATTTTACATATTGTTAATTAAAGCCTGAATTCAAGTCCCTGTGTCACGATTAGTTTCCTGAAAATGTCATGCTATTTGGTTTTGTGGTTTTCTTTAAATCAGCATTTGTTAACTAGCTCCGAAGTAACAAAAAACATGCTACAGAGATGGGGCTGATAAACTTATGCTGCTAAAAGTTCTTTACATTAATGGCAGTGATAAGTGCTACAGGAGCTCACATACCTCTCAACTGTCCCCGATTATGAGGGACCGCCCTCATTTTACAAATTCAGGGCTCCCACATTTACAGAGATTCCTATATTTTACGGGGGACTTGAGCCTTCTACAGGAAAACTGTTCCCACAGACTTTCACTGCTTATACAGGAAAACAAAGCAGTTCAGCTTCCATAGGAAATAATGTCATCAACAGAAAAATTGCCCCCCAGTTACAAAGAAAATGCTAAACCAATCTGGGAGCTCTGTAAAGTGCTGTCATTCATCCGTCCCTCTAAAAAGATGCTGCCCACACAGCGAATGTGCTGTAAACTCAGACTTTAAAGCAAAGCTGAAACTCTAATATGCTAAACCAAAAATAAATAAGTAAACACAGTGGTTTCCACAGCGAGCAGACTGAGCGTGTATCTCCATCCATGTTTGAGAATGTACCCTTGTCCCTCATTCCAGTCCTCAAAAATTGAGGCAGCCTCACTTCAGAACTACAGGGACCGAGCCCTGTATGCAATGCACCCTCCCATCCAACAATGAAGCCCGAGTCTACCTCTGCATGACTTAAATGACATTCTCTTTCGTGAGAAACTGCTCACTATCAACCCGAAGACGCGCTCTCCACTGACCACAGATCTCGGGGTTATTGACACACCTGGAGCTGGAGCGGCGGCGACGTCAGAGGTGCGCGAGCTCATAAGGGGGCCGTTCTAGACAACGCGCACCCCCACCCACTGTCCCGGGCCGTCCGCAACAATGCCTCTCACCCCCCAAGTCCCCAGCCCCAACTACTCACGCAGTCTGGAGTACCACAGCCGCTCCGCTTCACAGTATCCCTAGTTCCTCAGGGTGAAGGCGCAACATTCGCCAAGCGGTGGCTTCCGACAGCCCGGGACCGGTGTAGTATCAAATCGTGCTACCCTCGTCTTCTGCGCATGCGTATTGTGAATACGCATGCGCAGTTGCGAACTCAGAGGGTAGCAAAAAATTTCAGCTACTCTCGTCGAGTTTACGGCGCTTTCTGTGTGTCGAGTTCCGTAATCGGTAGCCAGGTGTGGGTCTCGGCGTCTCTAATTTATGGGGCTGCTTATTTACTTTATCTACCGACCACAAACATGTAATACAAAAATAGAATAGTCGTGGCTGTGGATGTTTACATCGTAATTGACCCACATAATTATAAGAATGGAGTCTCTCTGGCTGCTTTCATGAAATTGTTTGGAGGGGGGAATTTATTCACGACCAAGCACACTAAAACAGAACTTTAAATAGAAGATAAAGTATGGGTCAGCGGTGTTGAGTGGTGGCGCTGCTGCGTGAGGATGCGCACAGCAAGGGAAACCGTGAGCGTATCTGCCGTTATAAGCACTCCTTTATAACGGCAAATTAACGCCACGGTTTTCCAATGGGAAAAAGGGGAAGCTGGTTAGTGTATACCTAATAACGTGTGGGAAGCCATGCACAACACACTTGTGTCTGCATGGAGCGGGTTCTATGACAACCTAAAAACTCGAGATAAAGAATCGGGCTTGTCTGTGGATGAATGCCCATAAATTATGTTTTATAGTATCTGGGCATCTATGACTATTCCAGGCACTCTATTTTCCTTTCAGTGAACTGGTGGTTGGGGTAGGGGGAACTTGAAGGTTGGTGGCAGTCTCACATTATTGATTCAAAGTGTGGCTAGCAGCTGCAACTGTTTCTGTAAGTTCATGTTTCTTTCTTTTTATTTGTTCTATACTTTTTTGTTATTTTCAACAAGCATTTAATTTGAACAATGCCATGTACTAAACAGACCAGACGATTACATGTAACTGCAAGCCCTGAAGCCCTTTAATCACAGGAAGTATGTTTCATGGACTACATTTTGATAACACAAGGAGGGAAATCCATTTTAAAATACTACATGAGTGTTCTTAACTTTTTGCTGTATGTGTGCCCCAAGAGCAAAATGACTCATTGTGAAAGTTTATCAAAACCAACGAACATTCCTGTATAGAAGTGCCCTGCCAGAGGGCTAAATCGTATCATACTAGCAATCTAAAGTTACTGTGCTAAAAAATATATATGGTAGCTGACATTTAGGACCAGCATGAAACAAATAAATGGACTCTTCACCCCCTTCCCCCACTGGGAACGTGCCTTACAAATACTGACTACCTCAACCTCACCACACAGCTGATACATTATAAAAGTAACCCTTAATACGGACATTTTAAATAAATGTGGTTGAGAAAGGCCTAAATAGTAGTAATATCAACAGTAAACATTTCAACAGTTAATGTGGCAATGGAGCCAATTAACAAAACTGTAGTTGCAGAGACTATAGCCAGGATCCCCTAGCATGATAAAGGTTACAGTACGTTACTCAGTTTATTCAAGTGTCCCCTAAATCAGAATTCATATCTTGAGGGTTGTCTTCAGCTTCTGTACACCAGTGGTTCAGCTGAGTCCTAGAGACCCATTTACTGGCCTCAGTTGGGTCAGGAAAAAAAAAAGTTCCCCTCAGATACAATCCTCAACCTCGCAGGGTAAATTATAGTTACATTAACACTGTCAGCAGATAACTGCCTATGGCTCACCCAGTCAGCCCATTTGAGCCTGTAAGTTCCCTTTACATTTTTCTAGAAGTCTGTTGCCCCTTACCCCGTCCTCCAGGATTCCCTTATTTGTATCCCATGCATTCTTAAATCCCGTGATTGTTTCAGCCCCCACCACTTCCTCCGCAAGCAGCCAATGGAAGCCTCCGTGATCATAGTATGGATCACGGAGGCTTCCATTGGCTGCTTGCGTACTTCATCAAATTTTTGTGTCTTTGTCGTGTAGTATAGCTAATGTCAGGGAAAAGGTATATGTTCTTATTGTCCTGTATAATAGGTCCTTGTTTCCTGGCCAAATAACCAACTCCACCGGTGACCAAAATCAGGGCACATGGTTCATTCTCCTCTGCGACCACGTGGAGTAATCCGGTAAACCTTCTGTAGTGAAAAATCGAAAGTCTGATCCAGCGGTGTTATTTTTTTCTGTCAACCATTCTCTGAAAAACTTGAGAGCATGATATCCCTTGATCCCCTCTGGGAGGCCCAACATCGGAATGTGGGCCAATCCTATTTGATTTTCAAGTGTTTCCAGTCATGTTTTCCTTAACTACGAGACTTGTGACCAAGTAGCTGTAGACACTCTTTGAACCTCCTGCATGTCCATTTTCACAGTTTCCATGGCTGTCACCACTACACTATAGTCAGCCGTGAGTTGAAACTATTAACTTTGGTATTTAATTCTATAACAGATGATAGCAGTCTATGTATTTTAAGCCCCAGTGAAGTGAGAATTTCCTCCGGGCCTGGCCCAGCCATGGCATCCATGTCTGACCACAAGGGCTGTGCAGCTGTTGCGTTTTTTCCTTTTTCCCCCGTCCGTGGTCCCTTTCTCCTTCCGAGGATTGCCCATAACGACCACCAGATGTACAGCATCTGTCAGAGGTTGAAATTACCACTTTTCAATTGCAAAAAGTATATTTTTAAAGCTAATTCCCAGCCTTAGAGACAGAGCTACAGAGTTTTCGCTACCACTCTGCTTGGGCTCCACAGCGCCCCCACCCCCAAGTGTGTGGAGGCATTCTAAATTGTGCTGTCGTAGTGATAACAGTAGTGCAGCACAACAACCCAGAGTGTGGGTTGTCTGATAAACGCATGACCCAAGGTGAGTAGTGAGTGCCAAGCAGAGCTTCAGTCAAGGATATTTTGGACATATTTTAAGGCTAGAAATGTGTGCAGAATGTCCAAAAATAGACTGCCTTGAGTAATTTACATGCGCATTTAAGATCCTTGTTAAAAGCTGATGTCTGTTTTTTCTGTTGTGAACGTCTATTATTTTTTTTTTTACCCCTCACACCCAACAGAGACACTTTTTTTTCATAAGTAGTTTGTACGTTTTTTCTGCTTTTGTTCTCTGACCCCGTGCATCCTGGCATTGCATGCACAAGTGGAGGCACGTGCACGCCATGCACTATGGGACACTCCACCCTACCTGTGGTGCCATTACTGCCTGCGTCTATCACTGGACCTCCATCTGGTGATGGCGGGACTACAGATGGGCACCTCTCCCTTCCAGGAGAGGAGAGACAGTACTCAAACCTGCTCCACCCCCTGTGCCAGCGCCCCGATGACCTGAGGTTGTTTCCGAACCCAGGTCACAAACGTAGCACAAAGTAAGGCGTCCAGTGCCTCAGCCCTCAGTGCCACCAGACTGACTCCATGAAGAGACAGTTTTGAAGTAAACTTTGCGTTGTCTCCTATATAATTCATGTGCAACGTGAAGGGGTTAAATTGAACTAACATTATTTGTAACCCTGATAATTAGCTTCAGCAAAGATGAGCATGTTCTATCTATGTTCTGTCACAGTCTCTGAATCAAATAGAAACATAGAAATATAGTCTTTGACGGTAGATAAGGACTGTGTGGCCCACCCAGTTTGCCCATTTCCCTACCTATTGGATAAGCTGCAGATCCTAGTTAACCAACAGTCTACTTCCTCCTACCCCCCACTACAATTGCCTTATGTCTGTCCCATGCATTCTTGAATTCCCCCACTGTTCTTGACCACACAACCTCCTCAGGAAGGCCGTTCCAAGCATCCACCACCCTCTCTGTGAAAAAATATTTCCTCACGTTGCTTCTGAGCTGTCCCCCCCCCCATCTTCAAACCTTGCCCTCTTGTTCTTGCTCATCTCTTTTTCTGAAAGATGCTACCCTCTTGGACTTTGTTGATTCCCTTATGGTACTTGAAAGTTTCTATCATGTCCCCCTTCTCACTCCTTTCCTCGAGGGCATACATATTAAGCTTCTTTAGTCTCTCCTCATATGGTTTCTGGTGCAGACCCTGCACCATTTTAGTTGCCATCACCTGCACTGCCTCCATCTTGTCTATGCCCTTATGGAGATGGGGTCTCACACACTGTCTGTATAGAGAGATGACAACTTCCTGTTTTCTACTGATGATGCTTCTCTCTATGCATCACAGTCTCCCCCAGTCCTCCTTACTGCCTTCTCACATTGCCTGCCTACCTTTAGGTCTTCTGATATGACTGTTGTCCCATCTGCAGGCACCTCTCTGGGCTGAGGGAGGAGGTTGCTCATCTCCAGGCTGAGTTGGCCAGGATTTGTGGGACCTCCTCTTCCATCCAGGGACCACCAGTGCCACTGCCATTGCCTCAGAGGTTGCCAAGAAAGAGGAGCGGTTGGACCACAGTGGGCTCAGGGAGGGTGAGGGTGGTGGAACAGAGGCGCATCCCTCCAGTTGTACCTCTCCACAATTCCTGTGCCATCCTGGCAAAGTGTGGTTCCTCTATGGAGGCACCCACAGTGGAGACCAAGGAGGATGCTGGGAACCTCCACAAAGGAGACCCACAGGAGGGTGGCAGGGGACCCTGCAGGGGAAGGAAACAACTCCTGGTGGGGGACTCCATTGTTAGGAAGGTAGAACTGGGGGAGGAAGGGGAGAGGGAGGTAAGGTGCCTGCCTAGCGCCATGGCTTGGAGGGACGGAGCGAATCCTCAGGATTGCCGGAGCAGCTGCACAGGGGAGGGAGCTAGATGTCATTGTCCACCTAGGGACAAATTACCTGGCTAAGAAAGGGATTAGAGAAGTGCAGGAAGAGTTTGTGGAATTGGGGAAGGGCCTTAGTCAAGTAGCACACACGGTAACCTTCTCGGAGGTGCTACCCATCTATGGCATAGGAGAGGCTAGGGTGTTCCGCACCATAGGTTCAATCAGTGGTTGAAAACTGGTGTGGAGCTGAGATTTGCTTCATTGGGGACTGGGGTCCACCTGGAGTGATGCAAGCCTATACTGGCATGATGGGCTGCATCTGTCCGGGAGGGAACCAGGATCCTAGGTGATAGGTTTAAATGCTTCATTGGCAGCTTTTAAACTAGCCAAGGGGAGGCACTGGAAAGGAGCAGAAAAATCCTAGCCCCCGAAATAATCACGGTAGTAAGTGCGCAAACACCAACATAGAGGTGTCGATAGGAGAAGGAAGGGGTAAATGGAGAAAGTGACAAAGGCAAGAAGGACAGGGATGGGGCAAAGGGAGTAAGGCCATCAGGAAATGGAGGGTAATGAGTACCAATGCCCGTAGTCTGGGCAACAAGCTCCCTGAGCTGATGGCCTTAATGGAAGAGATTCCTGGATATCAGTAGCAGTCACAGAAACATGGTACACAGAGAACCATGACTGGGATGTTAACATACCAGGGTACATAACCTACAGGAGAGACAGGCAGGGGAGAAGAGGGGGAGGAGTAGCTCTCTATGTAAAGGAAGGGATAAAAGCAACTGAACAAAAGAGTAAACAGGGAGGAGAGGAGGCACTGTGGGTCACCTTGGAGACTGGAAAGGGCACCACAATCCGCACAGGGGTTGTGTACAGACCCCCATGTCAGGGGGAGAGAATGGACAAGGATATGATAGAAGGCATTCTTAGAATGGCAGAGAAAGGGGAGATACTGTTGACGGGAGACCTGAATATGCCAGATGTTAACTGGAGCACGTTTGCTGCAGCCACATCCAAGAGCAGGGCCATTCTTGATGCCCTACAGGTGGCAGGCATTAGACAGCTAGTTTCGGAACCCACTCGTGAGGGAGCAATCTTAGACCTCGTACTCTCAAACAGGGGCAGTGAGAGGATCTCAGATCTAGAAGTGGGTTGCCATCTGGGGACAAGTGACCATCAAACAGTGTGGTTCACGTTAAACTCAGCTACAGAGTCAAGCCATACAAAAGTGAGGGTACTGGACTTTAGGAGGGCTGACTTTGGCAAGATCGGAGAGTGCCTCAGAAAAGCACTAGCAAACAGGCTAGAAGGAGGTGTGGAGCAACAATGGGGAATTATCAAAACTGCCATCACAGAGGCAACAAGCCTTTGTGTGAGTGTGAAGCAAATAAACAAATCAAAACGAAAGAAAAAGCCACTATGGTTCTCAAAAGAGGTGGCTGTGAAAGTCAGGAAAAAAAGACAGCATTCCGGAAGTATAAGGAAACACAGAAGAGCAGGACAGAGAGCTGTACCAGTTAAGGCAGAAGGAAGCAGGGAGGGAAGTCAGAATAGCAAAGGCCCAAACTGAGGAAAAGATAGCCAACTCAGTTAAGAAGGGGATAAAACCTTTCATAGGTACATCAGCAGCGAGAAAGACAAACGGAGGGATAGTGAGGCTGAATAGAATGAACAGTGGGTGGGCAGAGGGGACAGTGAAAAGCAGGAATACTGAACGAATATTTCTGCTCAGTATTCAAAAAGAGGAGGAAGTGCCTAATCCAATTAACAGAAGCACTCTTGATAGGGAGGTCGATCCCAGTCCTTTCACAGAAGAAAGGGTTCTGCAAGAACTCCTAAAACTGAAGGTGGACAAAGCAATGGGTCCTGATGGAATTCACCCAGAATTCTAAAAAATTAAGAGAGGAACTAGTGAAACCACTGGCTACTCTTTTAATAAATCATGGGAGGATGGTGTGGTACCGAGGACTGGAGGAAGGCGGATGTGATTCCCCTTCACAAAGTGGGGACCAAGACAGAGGCAGGAAACTACAGACCTGTCAGTCTGACCTCTGTGGTAGGGAAAGTGATGGAGTCACTTCTGAAGGAAAGAATAGTTGAGTACCTAGAGGCCAGTGGAGCACAGGACCCAAGGCAGCATGGATTCACAGCGGAAGGTCATGTCAGGCGAATCTAATAGATTTCTTTGACTGGGTGACCAAAGTAGTAGACCAGGGAGGGCTGTGGACATGGTCTACCTAGACTTTAACAAGGCATTTGACACAGTCCACACAAAAGATTAATAGTCAAATTAACCAGCCTGGGAGGGACCCAGGGTGGTAGCCTGGTAAAACATTGGCTGGACAACAGGACACAGAAGGTAATTGTAAATGGAGTCCACTCTGAAGAAAGGGGTTACTAGTGGGCACCGCAGGGTTCAGTATTGGGTCCAGTCCTTTTAATGTCTTCATCAGTGACATTGCAGAGGACTGGAAGGAAAAGTATGCCTTTTGCAGATGACACAAAGATCTGCAACAGGGTTGATACACGAGGACGTGGAAAGGATGAAAAGGGACTTGGCAAGGTTGGAGGAATAGTCAGAAGTATGGCAGCTAGGATTCAATGCAAAGAAGTGCAAAATAATGCACCTGGGAAACAAGAACCCAGGGGAAGAATACACAATGGGTGGGGAGGTAGTAACAACAACAAAAAAGGAAAGGAACTGGGGGTAATCATATCAGATGACCTTAAGGTTAACAAGCAATGTGAGAAGGCAGTAGGGAGGGCTGGGTATACTGGGATGTATAGGGAGAGGCATCATCAGCAGAAAACAGGAAGTTGTTATCCCTCTGTACAGACAGTTGGTGAGACCCCATCTGGAGTACTGTGTCCAGTTCTGGAGACCCCATCTCCGCAAGGACATAGACAGGATAGAGGCAGTCCAGAGGAGGGCAACTAAAATGGTGCAGGGTCTGCAAGAGAAGCCGTATGAGAGAGACTAAAGGAGCTTAATATGTATACCCTTGAGGAAAGAAGGGAGAGGGGGGACATGATAGAAACTTTTAAGTACCTCAGTGGAATCAACAAAGTCCAAGAGGGTAGCATCTTTCAGAAAAAGAGATGTGCAAGAACAAGGGACACAATTTAAAAGATAGAAGGAGGCGGTTCAGAGGCAATGTGAGGAAGTATTATTTCACAGAGAGGGTAGTGGATGCATGGAACAACCTTCCTGAGGAGGTTGTGGGGTCTAAAACTGTGGGAGAATTCAAGAATGCATGGGACAGACATAAGGCAATTCCTGTGGGGGGTAGGAAGAAATAGGCTGTTGGTTAACTAGGATCTGCGGCCTATCCTGTAGGTAGGGAAATGGGCAGACTAGATGGGCCTAGCGGTCCTTATCTGCCGTCAAAGTCTATGTTTCTGTGTACCCCAAGGTCCCTTTCCATTTTTGTTATTGTTAGTATCTCAACCCCCATTGTGTACTTTTGCCCTGGGTTTTTGTTTCCCAGGTGCATTACCTTGCACTTCTTAGCATTGAATCTAAGCTGCCATATATTTGACCATTCCTCCAACCTTGCCAAGTCCTGTCTCATCCTTTCCACCCCCACTTGCATATCAACGCTGTTGCAGATCTTTGTGTCATCTGCAAAGAGGCATACTTTTCCTTCCAGTCCCTCTGCAATGTCACTTATAAAGACATTAAAGTGGACCGGCCCCAGTACTGAACCCTGTGGTACCACACAAGTAACCCCCCTTTCATTGAAGTGGACTCCGTTTACTATTACCCTTTGTGTCCTGTTGTCCAGCCAGTTTTTTACCCAGGCTACCACCTTGGGACCCACTCCCAGGCTGGCTAACTTGTTTATTAATCTTTTGTGTGGGACTGTGTCAAATGCCTTGCTAAAGTCTAGGTAGGCTATGTCTACAGCCCTTCCCATGTCTACTATTTTTGTCACCCAGTTAAAGAAATCTATTAGATTTGTCTGACATGACCTTCCCGCTGAGAATCAATGCTGCCTTGGCTTCTGTGCCCCATTGGTCTCTAGGCACTCAATAATTTTTTTCTTTCAGAAGTGATTCCATCATTTTCCCTACCATTGATGTCAAACTAATAGGTCTGTAGTTTCCTGCCTCTGCCTTACTCCCACTTTTGTGAAGGGGAATCACATCTGCCTTCCTCCAATCCTCAGGTACCATACCATCCTCCCATGATTTGTTAAAAAGGGTAGTCAGTGGTGTCACTAGTTTCCCCCTTAGTTCTTTTAGAAGTCTGGGGTGAATCCCATCAGGCCCCATTGCATTGTCCACCTTGAGTTTTAGGAGTTCTTTTAGGACCCTTTCTTCTGTGAATGGACTGGTATCAACCCCCCTATCCTGAGTGCTTCTGTTGTTTGGTTTAGGTACATCCCCCTCCTCTTCTTTTGTGAATGCTGAACAAAAGTATTTGTTCAGTATCTCTGCCTTTTCACTGTCACCCTCTTCCCACCCCAACCCCTTTATTAAGCCTCACTATCCTTCCCTTGGTGTTTCTTCACTCACTAATGTGTCTATAAAAGGTTTTATCCCCTTTCTTAACTGAGTTGTCTATTTTTTCCTAGGTTTGGGCCTTTGCTATTTTGACTGCCTTCCCTGCTTCCTTCTGCTTTAACTGATAGAGTTCTCAGTCTTGCTCCTTCTGTAATTCCTTATACTTTCTGAATGCAATCTTTTTCTCTCTAACCTTCCTTGCCACCTCTTTTGAGAACCATAGTTGAAAGATTTACAGTCAACCTTGAAATGGCTCTTGTGCTGGTCAGTGTGTGTCTGTGTATTAGTTCATCCCTACAAAGAAGAGAAACAAGAAGCCTGTTGTTTAAGTGTGTCTCTTTTTCTACTGCAGACAAGTTCAACACCATTGAGTTTCCCTATTAACACTCAGGCTGCATTCACCTGGCTGGTCTCCATTACTAGACTTAAACTCATTACTATCTGGACAGAACAAAAGTATGTTTTTTATTTTAATTATTACAGAGCCAGGAAAGACAAGAGCTGCCTGTATGTGGTATGGATAAGAGAGCGGAAGAGAAGTTGTATAGTTGGGCTGGCATTGTATAGTCAAGAGTTTAGAGTAACAAGCTGTGAATTAATTTGGTACATCCAGTAGACCTGGATTTGAGTCTCACAACCTCCACTTGCATACTGTGTGACTCTGAGCAAGTCACTTAATCTCCCCAGTGCTCCCAGCTCACCCCTGAAAACAGGCACTTGTGCCTAGAAGGCCTTACCTGGTTACCAAAGAATTAAAAAAAAAAACTTACTTGCTCCCTTCCAATCCAAGGGTAGTCTATGTTGGAGCTGTGGGTAGGGGAGCTGGCCTGGTTTACTTGGGTGCAGCAGGGGCTCGCATGTTGGTGCTGAGGCTGGCTGTGTTTGCTTGGATGGGGAGACTGGCTGTGCTGGTGCCAAGGGTATCAGCGTTCACTTGCGTAATGCAAGTGGGCCGGCAGTGTTGGTACGAGGTGGGTTATTTGCTTGGGTGGGGTGACTGGCCATGTAAGTGTTGGATCCATCAGTGTTCACTTGGATTTGGTGAGGGTGCAGGTAGTGTTGGTTCCAGGGTTGGCTGTGTTTGCTTGTGTGGGGTAGTTGGCAGCGTTGGTGCCAGGGCTGTATTCACTTGGGTGTGGGGTGACCAGGGGAAGGGGGACTTGCCGTGTTGTGGTTCAGAGACTGTTTATGTTGCTGCAGTGGCTGTGGTAATTTTGGGGGCATGGGATGCCTGGATGGAGGGGGACTCACTGGGGAATGGGGATTCATTAGCCATATTCTTTTAGAGAGAGAGTGTATTTATGTGGGGAGGGTGGAGCGGGCTGTGTGGGTTTGGGGAGCAGGCTGTGTGTGTCTTGGTGGGGGATGGTGGCTATCGTAGGAGAAGCCAGGTGTATGTGTGGGGAACTGGCCGTGTTGGCAGTGGAAGGGAACGGGCATGTGTGTGGGGAGCTGACAGTGTTGGTGGGGGCAGGCATGTAACAGGAGCTGGCCGTGGCATTAAGGGGCAAGGGTGCCAGACATGGGGACCGGACAATGTTGGTGCCTTAAACTAGTGGTGAAAGATTATTTTTGGCTTACAAAATGTTACCAAAACATGCCACACTTGGTTTCACTTTAGGAAGTGTAAGAGTGTGTGTGTGTGTGTGTGTGTGTGTGTGTGAGCAAGAGGTTGAAAGGCTGCAAGATGGCTGATGTATACAGTGGGGCCCTTGTGATCCTAGGTGGTTCCACGTACTGTGCTGTACTGCACAGGGTATGGGGAGTTATGTGTGTGTGTGTGTATGTGTGTAGGGTGCACAGGATCTGACTGTTTAGGTGAGTTGGCTATGAGGAATGAGGGAACAGACTATGTTTATTGGGGGCCATACTCAATCAATCGATCAATCAAATCTTTATTTATTCAGGCGATCATCATTGAGCAAGGCTCATTTACAAGATGGACCTGATAAGGTCAAGGTTCGAGCTGGTGCACAGCAATTACATCACATACTTATGAGACAGTTATACATACAGAAACAAGAAAATGTTATTTATAACACAATAATATACAGAGAATACTAGTGAGGTGCTGGTCATGTTGGTGAGGTGGTAGACCTGACTGGTTACTTGGGATCATGATGTGGTGCTGTCCACTTTTGTGCATTTGGGGGACTGGCAGTGGAATAGCTTTGTTGTTGCAGTGGCTGGGAGAGTCAACTGTGTTCCCTTGGGTATAGTGGGGGGACTGTCCATGTTGGAAAAGGGGAAGATGGTGTTGGTGCAAGGGGTGGAGGATCTGGCTATATGTGCTTGTGTTTGGTTGGTTGAATAGCTGTGTTAGAGTGTAGGGGAAGCTGGCTGTCTTCTTGGATGTGGGTAGTCATGCATTCTGGTGGGATGGTTGGGAGGGACTGGGGCTGGGAGAACTCGGTGAAGTTCTGACCCTTATTAAATAAGAACCAGTGCATGGTGAAGTTCTGATTTGTTCTGATTAGTTATGATTTATTGACAAATATTTGAAAAAATACAAAAAAATTCATAAAAGTGGCCAAAGTCGGTCACATTTGACACAGAGGCCCAAAGGAAATAATTTAATGGATTATTTGTATAAAAAACTGCTAAATAAAAAAGCAATCACTCACTCCTAGCCCCTTCATGGCTGGCTTGTAATGATGGCATATCCTGCTTGGGTCCATGACATGAGTGTGCTGGAAGAGACAGAGATAGAGAGATGGAGCGAGAGAGAGAGACAGACAGACAGATGCAGATACCTAGATCATAGCACCACCAAGCATCGCAGACACTGCCAGGCAGCTAAGCTTTTTTTTGTATTAATGGTGTTGTGTGGGTATTGTTTTGATTGACGTTCCAGTCAGAGCCAAACAGGCTAAAAAAAAATGGATATGAATAATCAAATGAGCGGCACTAAGAGAGCCCACTTACCCTACCCATGTGATGCAACTGCTTTGAATGCCCCAGTGTACTGTGGTGTATGGTACACTACCTGGTTCAAGAAGTGGTAATGTTTTCTAGTATTACGACTACTGCTACTGAATCTGATCAACACACTGGATCCTTAAAGAAGGAAAATGAAGGACATAGTGATCACCACCACCCAGGCAGGCAGCCAGTCACACATTGCATCAGTCAAGCACAGTGCAGTCATAAAAAAGTTTGCCACTGCCACCTGAAGACCTGATGACACACAACACAATTACATCCTTCCTAGTTCCACAATTGCTGCCATCCACTGCCAAGTAATTTAAGTATTAAAAAATAAAATATAGTAATATAATCTCAGCCCAGTTACTGTAAGTGAGATGTAACCAGGCTAGCGTACCATGCACACACAAACAAGAAATTATATGAATTTTCAATTTAGTGACATTTTTCTTCTGTGAAGTAATTGCAGTCAAATATGGGGGCAGTGAGAAATATACAAAAAGTATTCAGTGTCTGGGTTTCAGGCATCTGCTAAGCCATGCACTGTACAAAAACTAAAACAGTACAGTCAGGATCAGTTGCTGAGGGCAAAAAAAAAGTGACTAGTAGTAGTAAGGACTGGAGTAAGGACAAAAGTGATTAAGTAGTAGTCGTGACTCGAAAGGACAAAAAGTGGTAGCAGTAGTAGTAGTAGTCAGCAGTACCCGACATGGCAGCTAAAGGCAAAATCCTGCTACTGGGGGATTTCAATATGCTGGATGTAGATTGGGCCACCTAGGTGGCTGCTTTCAGCCAGAAGCACAGCCATCCTTGAATCCCTGCAGGGGGTTGGACTTGGGCAGCTGGTACTTGAGTCAACCAGGGACAAGTTGATTCTGGACCTGGTATGGACCAATGGGAACAGAGTCGAAGAAATACAGGTGGAAGGGCAGCTGGGGTCCAGAGATCACCACATGGTGTGGTTCAGCATTAAGATATGGACTTAATTAAGCCACACAAGGGCAAGAGTATTAGATTTCAGGAGGGCGGACTTCACTGAAATTGGTGGATGTATACAAGCAGTCCTGGGGAAGGGAGGGGTAATAGAGGGGGTGGAAGAACAATGGAAGAAACTGAAAGGAGCCATAGTGGACATAAACCAATGCGTTAGGATAGGGCCAAAGGGAAAAGAAGAAGGAAACCACTATGGTTTTCTAAAGAAGTGGGGGACAATGTCAGGGCTAAAAGGCTGAGTTTCAGGAAATATAAGGGGAGCCAAGGGAGGAGGACAGGGAGGTGTACCTTGCATGTCTAAGGGAAGCAGGGAAGGCTGTTAGGAGGGTGAAGGCACAGACTGAAGAGGGTTTAGCACGGTCTGTAAACAAAGGGGATAAGGCATATTATAGGTATGTCAGTGAAAGAAGAAAAACTAGGGCGGATTGTTAGACTCAAAGGGGAGAAGGGAGAGTGTAAGGAGGGGGATCTGGACAAGGCAGAAATACTGAACAAATATTTCTGCTCAGTATTCACTGAGGAGGGGGAAGGTCAAGGACCACAGTTGGGTTGCAGAGGTAATGTTGGGGGGGGAGAAGTGGACACCAGTCCATTCACAGTGGAGAGAGTTCTGGAAGAACTCGCAAATCTGAAAGTGGGTAAGGCCATGGGGCCAGATGACCTCCACCTGAGGATATTAAGGGAGCTGCAAAGGGAACTAGCAGCGCCTCTGGCAGCCCTGTTCACAGAGTCACTCAACACTGGTGACGTTCCAGAGGACTGGAGGAGGGCACATGTAGTCCCACTGCACAAAAGTGGCAGTAGGGAGGAGGTGGGGAACTACAGGACAGTCAGCCTCACCTCAGTGGTGGGAAAGATCATGGAGACACTGCTGAAAGAAAGAAAGGATAGTGGCACATCTGGAATCCAGCAGCGCTCAGGATCTGAGGCAACACGGATTCACAGCAGGAATGTCATGTCAAACAAATCTAATAGTTTTTTTGATTGGGTAACTGGGGAAGTAAATCAGGAAGGGGCAGTAGACATTGCTTACCTTGATTTCAGCAAAGCCTTCGACACTGTCCGACATAGAAGGCTGATTAACAAGGTGAGCAGTCTGGACATGGGAGTCAAGGTGGTGAACTGGGTTAGGAACTGGTTACTAGACAGGGGACAGGGTGGTGGAAAATGGGATACAATTTGGGGAGAGGGGGTGACCAGCGGGGTACCACAGGGATCAGTACTAGGACCAGTCCTGTTCAATGTCTTCATTAGTGACATCGCAGAGGGGCTGGAAGGAAAGGTCTGCCTGTTTGCAGATGACACCAAGATCTGCAATAGGGTGAATACTCCAGAAGGGGTGCAGAAAATGAAGAGGGACCTGGAGAAGCTTGAAAGATGATCATAGATGCAGCAACTGAGGTTCAATGCAAAGAAGTGCAAAATATGCACCTGAGTAGAGAGAACCCTGGGGGAGAACTACAGGTGGGTGGGGGGAGATGATTGACACCAAAGAGGAAAGGGACTCAGGGGTTATCCTCTCTGATGACCTTAAGGTATCAAAGCAGTGCACAAAGGCGGCAGGGAGGGCCAGTGGCATGCTGGGGTGCATAGGCAGGGGTATCACTAGCAGGAGGCAGAAGGTGGTGATGCCATTGTATAAAACATTGGTAAGGCCTTACCTGGAGTACTGCATATAGTTCTGGAGGCTACACCTGCGCAAGGACATAGATAAGGTGGAGACTACCCAGAGATGGGCAACAAAGATTATGCAGGGCTTGTACCACAAAACTTATGTGGAGAGAAGACTAAGGGACCTAAATATGTACCCACTGGAGGAGAGGAGACAGCGGGGGGACATGATTGAAACTTTCAAGTACCTCAAGGGCAGAAACAAGGTGCAGGTGGGGGACCTTTTCTAATGTAGAAAAATTACTAAAACAAGGGGGCAGAATGTGAAATTGGAAGGGGGTAGACTGAGAGGTAATGTGAGGAAGTTTTTCTACACAGAAGGGGTAGTCAGTGCTTGGAGTAATCTGCCACAGGAGGTTGTGGGGGAAAGCACAGTGGAGGGGTTTAAGATTGAGGGGGACAGGCACAAGGGAAGCTTGAGAGGGGAGGGAGTGATGAAAAGCCATTGATCACATAGGGTCATTGGCCACATGCAATGTATAGGGTCTGTGGGCAGACTGGATGGGCCTAGCATTCCTTATCTGTCAACAATTTCTATGTTTCTACCCTACCTTCCAGATCAGATAGTGGTACCAGGTAACACCAAGTGAGTTTGTGACATGAAATGCAGTTGCTTGCTGTATTTGGACTCTGAACCCACTGATGTTTTTGTTTTTTTTTCTATTCTGTGCTGCTCATGTGATCATTCAAGTAATGGTGGCCTGGCCTAGTCTGTCCTGACCTGGCTTGTTGCAGTTAATTGCTAACTCATGTAGTAGACCCTATTCACAAAATATTTTCACCACAGGCACAAATTCTTGAAAGTGTTTTGAGGATAGGACCTACTCAGAGCAGGCAGTGTATGTTTTATTCAGGTACCATATTTGAAATTAAAGTGAGGAATGCTGACTTTGAGAAATGTGAGGCGCTCAACATTTTCTGGTGTCAAACAGGATCGTGTGTCAGTAATGACGTCACCAGCTGAACTAAACAATCATTCTGAACAGACGCTAGTCAGAGGGCAATTCATGTACTTCATTGCAATGTTTACTAAAGCAGGCCACATATTTTGTTTGGATTTCCAGTATTGCAAAGGATCAGCATTCCAGCTGATATTAAGCCCTGCCAGTTACATTTCAATAATGGTCTGTGCTGAGGCTGTGTTACAAGAGGCAGATGAAGATGTTACAATAACATCTTCTAAGTGACTCCAGAGACATGAGGCTGAACCAACTGACTGTGGGACACTGCTATATTTGGCTGGTGGTGGAGAAGAAGATTCAGCTTCTGTGGCTAAGAAGGAAGGAGGAGAAAATACCACAACAGTAGAGGATGGACCACCTGATGCTGTGCTGTGTCGCGAAGAAGATTCTGAATGTGATGCTGTTGTTTTACTGTCGTTCCATGACAGTACACACCTCGTCAATTATTTCTTGTTTATCTCAAAACAACTGTCATCATCATCACTCAGTAGTTGCTTCAATTTATATCGTGGGTCCAAGACTGTTGCTTTAACGTAGTACTCAGAATGAAGCATTTTACATAGTTTGTCATCTTCTTCAACCTTTTTGACCATACGTCTCATTAGATCTTCTTGTATTCTGGGGTGCAACCTGCATGTGTCAGCAGCACCACTGGTAGCCTGTGTGATCATGGAACTGTCTTGCTTCTGTAACTTTTCCCTAATCAGATTCAATCTGAATTTTTAAATTGTTATTAGGGGTATCACCTGGTTGAGAGTTGTTTATGTTTGCACTAACCTCCCTGGTGATTTCCTCAAATGGCAGGAGCATGAAAATTAGAAATTCCAGTATGGCCCACTGTAGTGGAGTGATATAGATGTCTGTATCACCAGTTTTAGTTTCCAAGGTGTGTTGCCTGACAGCTTTCTTTTGTTCCAGCAGCCTTCGGAACATATAAAAGGTCAAATTACATTGAGTAGAAATGTCTTAAATCAGCCTGTACAAAAGTAAACTGTGCTCCTGCTGTATTTTTTTCAAACAAGTGACGGGCTTTGCTTGAGTGACTGAAATGAGTGCATAGTCTTTTAGCAGTGCTAACAAGAGCCTTAATTTCCCTGTTGTCATCGAGAAAACCATGAACTATTGCATTTAAGCAATGCTCAAAGCAGTGGATGTAAACAAAGCCCTCCTCCTCCAAGGCCTTCCTTATGTTGGATCCATATCTGCAACTATAAAGACAACTGACAGTCCCTGTGGTGTTGTATGAGGTATGTTCAGATGGAAAATAAAACATTCTTGGAACAGCAAACTGTGATGCTTCACTGTTTCCAGTCCCATGTGGATTATCGAAACATGCCCAATGTGCCGTGACAGACATGAAGGGTTCAGGCTGAATGCTTGTGCAGATATCTGTTGTGAGATGCACCACCCTCCCAACAGCATTGCACAAGATGCATCTTAATGTTTTACGTACAACATCGTAAAGATCTGGAATCCCTGTTGTCGAGAAGTATTTCCGTGATGGTATACTATATTGAGGTTCGAGGTACTCAAGCAGTTACCTGAATCCTATATGTTCAACCATGTTATATGGTAGCAAATTAACAGCTATCATTTCTGAAATTTTTTTGGTTATTGTAACAGCAATAGGGTGAATCAGTCAAGGCATAGTTGGCTTTACGATCATATGATTCTGAGATGGTAAGCTGTCTCCTTAAAGGAAGAAGGCTTTTGAACACATGGTCATTTTCAGTAACAGTAGGAGGAGTCCTTTGAATGGGAGAAAGTGGTGGTGGAGGTGTTTCAGTAACATTGCGGGGGCTGCCACTGCTTTCCTCTATGGGAGTAACCCCAGAGTGTAGGGAGCTATCACTGTCACTTTCTCTTTGAGACTCACAACTGGAGTTCTCAGTAATGTTATGACATCTGTCTAGGTGTCTTTTCAGTGCTGAAGTTCCCAATGCTCCTTTCTTTTTACCCCTGTTGACTGGCCATTTACAAATAGCGCATGTTGCTACCAACTCATTGGAAGCACTAATGGAGAAGTATGACCAAAAAAAATTTCCCCAGGAAGACACAGCACCTCGGTCATCTTTCCAAGGTCCCCCTCACAGATTTGTCTTGGGCCTGCTCCTCTTGTGGTTTATTCCAACTGCCCCCATCCACAATCAAAACATTTCTACCTGTTTCTTCCTCATCTGCAATTTCCATCCCCTCCAGTAAACCTTGCGCTGCCTGATCATTCTCTTCATCTTTATTATTACCCTCATCGGGTTCAACCTCAGAAGAATTGGATGAGGGCGAGGGACTGGCAGTAGCATAGTATGCAATTGTTCCATACCATTGGGTGCCTCTGTGGGTGGTACCCACCAAGCCTTTAGTTTGTTTTAACTACCATAACTTTTTTTTTTAACTTGGGACTGATGATGATCTTTATTTATTTATTTCAGAAGAATCAGAAATACCTTTGAGTTATAGACTCCGTTACAAAGGTTCCACGTCACATATAATAAATCAGATTACACAAAAACAGTTTGTACAGATATAGCTACAGATACAAATACAGTGATTGTTACTTAGTAAAGTTATGTACAACGGGAATGCAAGGCTAAACATTCAGGAACTAGTTCAGTTCGAGACAGTTAAAAATAGACTGGGAGATTAACATCCCTGAGTTAGTGGGGCTAGGAGCAGTATGCAGAGGCAAGCCAGAGGCCATTGTCAGTAATGAGAGGGACAGGGCACCAGTTTACATACAGTCACAGTCACTTGAGGACTGAAAATGGGCCCTAAGGAGCATTTGGAAGTGACCAATGCTTTGATCAAGACGCAAGGAAGGGGGTAGGTTATTCATCCACAAGGGTGCCCTGTAGCGAAAGGATCTTTGGAATTGAGTTGTGCGACAGGAAGGGATGGAGAAACGATGGGTATCTGAGCTACGGGTGTGCTTAGCTTTAGAATCCAAGGTGATTAAGGAGGTGAGTGATGCAGGGGAGAGGTCAAGGGTGATTTTTTTAGCTAAGACACAGGTGTGGAATTTTATTCGATTTTCAAGGTTAAGCCAATTAGTGTCCTTATACAGCACACAGGTATGGGTGAGTCTGTCACACCCTAAAATGAGACGACAGGCCTTGTTTAGCACAAGTCTAAGACTATCTAGGGCTGAGGGGCTTGCCCCACCAAAAGTCAGAAGGCCATAGTCAAGTAGGGAGAGTACCGAGGAGGAGATAGCAAGTTTGAGGGCTTCAGGGGTAAGGCAATGTTTATAACGGTGCAAGAGACCAAGCCTAATATTTAGGGCCTTGGACAACTGATGTATATGCTCATGATAGGTGAAGCCAGTGTCCAGAGTGATGCCCAGGTATTTAAAGGAATGCACAAATTCCGGGGGGGGGGGTCAAGGCCGCTGATAGTAATTGAGGAAAAAGCCCTTTCCTGGAATTCTGCAGGTGTGCGAAGAGCATAGCTTTGTTTTTTTTGTAGTTAATAATAAGGCGTTGTGAGGCGAACCAGCTCTGAGACATTCACCTTTTTGGGATTCAAGCATTTGCTTGGAAGACGAAACCTTAGATGTGAAAAAAATCACTTTTTGGGGTTTGATTTTGTTTTCCCTTTTGCAGGCTGATTGTTGTCTTTTACAATGCCACTGCCTAGCTGAGAAACAAAATGTGCCTCATCAACACTTTGATCAATTTTTTCTGGCCAAGGCACCTAGCTTCAGCTGAGCTCTTTCCTTTTAGCTTGCTTGAAAGGACAGAACTAAGAACCTTACCAGAGTAAGGGAAAGGATTAAGAATGTTGGCTAGGCAGATTTACTGTGTGTTGTTGTTTTTATTTTGTACTCACAGGGATTGTTACTGTTTGTTGCTAACATTTTATTGCTTTATTTTTCTCTGATTCACATTGCTGTTGCTGGGTGTACCTTCTGCTGCATTATTACAAGGTGTGCCTACAGATGTGTGCTTACAGATTACTGCTGTAATCTTCTGATTCAAATTGTCTTTTGCAAGGTATATCTTCTGTTACTGTTTTATTTGTCTCTGTAACAAAGTGTTTCTTACAGGGTATATCTTCTGTGAAATTATTACAGGTAGTGCTTACATTTTTATGACTTTTTATCATTAGGCTATAAATTACTGTTTGCCCCTATTTTATTTATTTATTTTGTGCTGAAAAGTTTTTTTTTTTTGTCTCAGAGGTGTTGCAGTCTCATTTTCACATTGAAGGAGCTAATTGCTTTCCTCCTACAGCTCTTCCTGGGGATTAGGTGTGTATCTGGGGGTGGAGCTGGCAAACTGCCAGCAACGTCCAACAGAAACAAGGGTTAAAAGGTCAGGTTAGTTGATATCTTGGAGATGGAAGGCTAGGTTTGCTGGCCAAGGCACCTAGCTTCACCTGAGCTTTTTCCCTTTAGCTTGCTTGAAAGGACAGAATTTATAACCTTACAAGAGTAAGGGAAAGGATTAAGACTTTTGGCTAGGCAGATTTACTGTGTGTTGTTTTTATTTTGTACACACAGGGATTGTTACTGTTTGTTGCTAACATTTTATTGCTTTATTTTTCTCTGATTCACATTGCTGTTGCTGGGCATACCTTCTGCTGTATTATAACAAGGTGTGCTAACAGATTACTGCTGTAATCTTCTGATTCAGATTGTCTTTTGCAAGGTATATCTTCTGTTACTGCTTTATTTTTCTCTGTAGCAAAGTGTTTCTTACAGGGTATATCGTCTGTGAAATTATTACAGGTGGTGCGTAAATTTTTGTGACTTTTTATCATTAGGCTAAGCAAAATTACTGTTTGCCTCTATTTTATTTATTTATTTTTTTGCTGAAAAGGGTTTTTTTTTTGTCTCAGAGGTGTTGCAGTCTCCTTCTCACATTGAAGACAGGGAGAATGAGATAGCATCCACAGCTTCCTTGAATCAAGGAGGTTATTTTCTAGACTACACTGAACTGAATTATTACTTTTTGGACCTGTGTAAGTAACTAGTATTGATTCTGTTTTTGGGGTGGACTTTTTTAGTTTTAACTTTAATTTGCCAGGGAGGAACTGTAGCTGGGAGATATTTGCAGTCAGTTATGACTAGACCTGTTACTTAGCCTTTGTGAAATAGGTGTCTGAAAGGAAGGAAGGCACTCCCCAGGGTGGAGAGTAAGAGTTGTAGGTGATTGTCTTTGGACAGCATAGGTTTACTTCCACCCACCCTTCCCTCACCTCACCCACCCCAAGTGCATAACTTCCTTTATAGCAGGGGTTCTGATATCATTTCCTCAAAACTGCTAACAACATACACCTGTTCATATCCTTAAAAGCACAGCACACTGAATAGGGGGTAGAGACACTCACAAGCTTGCACACACTAAAAAAAGAACAAAAAATTAAAAAGCATCTATAACTGGAAGGGACACAGACATGTGGGGAGTGGGTGCAATGCACTGGCTGTGGAGCAGCAGTTTTCCGGGAGACATTCTGGAAACTACGTTGCTGCCCTATTTGCAGGCACCTCTCTGGTCTAAGGGAGGAGGTTGTTCGTCTCCATGCTGACCTGGCAAGGATTCAGGAAACCTGTTCCCCCACCCAGGGACCACCCAGGCCACCGCCACTGCCGCAGAGTTTGCCAAGAAAGAGGAGTGGTTGGACCACGGTGGGCTCAGGAAGGGTGAGGGTGGTGGAACAGAGGTGCATCCCTCCAGTTGAGCCTCTCTACAATTCATTTGCCACTCTGGTGAAGCACAGTTCCTCTATGGAGGCACCTGCAGTGGAGACCAAGGAGGATGCTGGGAACTTCCACAGTGGAGACCCACAGGAGGGTGGCCCAGGACCCCACAGGGGAAGGAAACAACCCCTGGTAGGGGACTCAATTGTTAGGGGGGTAGAACTGGGGGAGGGAGGGGAAAGGGAGGTAAGGAGCCTGCACGGTGCCAAGGCTTGGAGGGACAAGAAACTAATCCTCAGGATCGTGGGAGCAGCGGCAAGGGGGAAGGAGCTGGATGTCATTATCCACCTATGGATGAATGACCTGGCTGAGAATGGGATCAGAGCAGTGCAACAAGAGTTTGTGGAGTCGGGGGGGCCTTAGACAAGTAGCACACACAGTAACTTTCTCGGAAATGCTACCTGTCTATGGCATGGATGAGACTAGGGCACTCTGCACCATGGGATTCAATGACTGGTTTAAAAGCTGGTGCAGAGCTCAGGGATGTGGCTTTATTGGGGACTGGAGCTCCACCTGGAGGGATGCAGGCCTATACAGGCGTGATGGTCTGCATCTATCCTGGAGGGGAACCAGGATCCTAGGTGATAGGTTTAAATGCTTCAGTGGCAAGCATTTAAACTAGCCAAGGGGAGGCACTGAAGAGGAGAAGGGAAATCCTAGCCCCCCAAAAAAAAATCAGGGTAATTAGTGAGGTAAACACCAAAATAGAGCAGTCGATAGGGAGAAGGGCAGGGGTAAATGGAGAAAAAGACAAAGGCAGTAGGGACAGGGATGGGGCAAAAAGAAATAAAGCCTTAAAAAATGGAGGGTAATGAGTACCAATGCCCATTGTCTAGGTAAAAAGCTCCCTGAAATGGTGGCCTTGATGGAAGAGGGATGCCTGGATATTGTGGCAGTCACAGAAACATGGTACACAGAGAACCATGACTGGGATGTCAACATACCAGGGTACGCAGTCTGCAGGAGGGCCGGGAAGGGATGAAAGAGGAGGAGGAGTAGCTCTCTATGTAAGGGAAGGGATCAAAGCAACAGAACTAAAGGGTAAACAGGGAGGAGAGGAGGCACTGTGGGTCACAATGGAGACTGGAAATGGCTCCATAATACGCACAGGGGTTGTATACAGACCCCCGTCTCAGGGGGAGGAAATGGACAAGGAAAGGATAGAAGGCATCCTTGGGATGGCAGAGAAGGGGGAGATATTGCTGATGGGGGGCCCAAATATGCCAAATGTTGACTGGAGCACCTTTGCTGCAGCCACACCCAAGAACAGGGCCATTCTCGATGCCCTGCAGGGGGCATGTCTCAGACAGCTAGTTTTGGAACCCACTCAGGAGAGAGCAGTCTTCGACCTGGTACTCCCAAATGGGGATGGAGAGAGGATCTCTGATCTTGAAGTGGGTAGCCATCTGGGAACAAATGACCACCAAACAGTGTGGTTCATGATAAATTTAGCTGTAGAGTCAAGCCACACAAAAGTGAAGGTACTGGATTTCAGGAGGGCTGATTTTGTCAAAATGGGAGAGTGCCTCAAAAAAGCACTAGCAAACAGGCAAGAAGGTGGGGTGGAGCAACAATGGGGAAACATCAAAACCGCCATCAAAGAGGCAACAAGTCTTTGTGTGAAGCAAATAAATCAAAATGAAAGAAAAAAGACTATGGTTCTCAAAAGAAGTGGCGGGGAAGGTAAGGGAAAAAAAGATAGCATTCAGGAAGTATAAGGAAACACAGAAAGAGCAGGACAGAGAACTGTATCAGTTAAAGCAGAAGGAAGCGGGTAAGGCAATCAGAACAGCAAAGGCCCAAACAGAGGAAAGATAACCAACTCGGTTAAGAAGGGGGATAAAACCTTTTATAGTACATTAGAGAGCAAAGAAAGAGTAAGGCAGGGATACTGAGGCTGAACAAAGAGGAAGGTGGTTGGGCAGAGAGCGACAGTGAAAAAGCAGGGATACTAAATGAATACTTCTGCTTAGTATTCACAATGGAAAAGCGGGGAAAATACCTAATCCGGTCAATAGAAGTACTGTACTCTGCATAGGGGGGTTGATATTAGTCCTTTCATATGAGAAAGGGTTCTGAAAGAACTCTTAAAACTGAAGGTGGATAAGGCAATGGGGTCTGATGGGATTCACCTCAGGATTTTAAAAGAACAAAGGGAAGAACTAGTAACACCACTGACTACCCTCTTTTTAATAAATCATGGGAGGATGGGGTGGTACCTGAGGACTGGAGGAGGGCAGATGTGATTCACCTTCACAAAAGTGGGAGCAAGATAGAGGCAGGAAACTACAGACCTGTCAGTTTGACCTCAGTGGTAGGGAAAATGATGGAATCACTTCTGAAGGAAAGAATTGTTGAGTACCTAGAGGCCAGTGGGGCACAGGATCCAAGGCAGCATGAATTCACAACAGGAAGGTCATGTCAGACAAATCTAATTGATTTCTTTGACTGGGTGACCAAAGCAGTAGACCAGGGAGGGGCTGTGGACATGGCCTACCTAGACTTTAGCAAGGCATTTGACACAGTCCCGTACAAAAGATTAATAAACAAATTAGCCAGCCTGGGAGTGGGTCCTAGGGTGGTAGCCTGGATAAAACACTGGTTGGACAACAGGACACAGGGGTAATAGTAAATGGAGTCCACAGTGAAAGAAAGAGGGGTTACTAGTGGGGTACCGCAGGGTTCAGTAATGGGGCCGGTCCTTTTTAATGTCTTTATAAGTGACATTGCAGAGGGACTGGAAGGGAAAGTATGTCTCTTTGCAGATGACACAAAGATCTGCAACAGGGTTGATACACAAGGTGGGGTGAAAAGGATGAAAAGGGACTTGGCAAGGTTGGAGGAATGGTCAAATGTATGGCAGCTTAGATTCAATGCAAAGAAGTGCAAGTAATGCACCTGGGAAACAAAACCCAGGGAAGAGTACACAATGGGGTGAGATACTGACAACAACAAAAATGGAAAGGGACCTGGGGTAGTCATATCAGATGACCTAAAGGTGGACCAGCAATGTGAGAAGGCAGTAAGGAGGGCTGGGGGGATACTGGGATGCATAGGGAGAGGCATCACCAGTAGAAAACAGGAAGCTGTTGGTCCTCTGTACAGACAGTTGGTAAGACCGCATCTGGAGTACTGTGTACAGTTCTGGAGACCCCATCTCTGCAAAGACATAGACAGGGTGGAGGCTGTCCAGAGGAGGCACCAAAATGATGCAGGGTCTGCATCAGAAGACATATGAAGAAAGACTAAAGGAACTAAAGATGTATAGCCTCGAGGAAAGGAGGGAGAGGGGGACATGATAGAAACTTTCAAATACTTCAAGGGAATCGACAAAGTCCATGAGGGTAGCTTCTTTCAGAAAAAGAGATGTGCCAAAACAAGGGGGCACAATTTGAAGATGGGGGGGACGGCTCAGAGGTAATGTGAGGAAGTATTTCTTCACAGAGAGGGTTGTGTATACATGGAACAGCCTTCCTGAGGAGGTCATAGAGTCAAAAACAGTGGGGGAATTCAAGAATGCATGGGACAGACATAAGGCAATTCTAGTGGGGGTTAGGAGGAAGTAGGCTGTTGGTTAACTAGAGTCTGCAGCTTATCTGTTAGGTAGGGAAATGGGCAGACTAGGTGGGCCAAGCAGTCCTTATCTGCCGACAAATTCTATGTCTCTATGTTTCTGTCAAAAAGAGATCCCTCTGACTAACATGATGTCCTTCTGATGACTCCCACCCACTGGCTAGGGACAAATTTACTGTCGTGACTCATGACTGTACACAGCACACCGATAGCACAGCAGTCCGCCACCACTTCCTTCTAAGATTACCTGACTGAATCCTACAGTACAGTTAGTTATGGATAAGTGACCAAATTCAGCAACTGTTAAGTGTACCTCAGAATTTGAATTGGAGATGCAGACACATCTGGTGCATAGCCGCACGCAGCACAGTCCCACACTGGGGGTTGGTTATTGCTTATACATAATGTAACGCAATATACTATAAAACTAATGATAATAAGAAGGAATAATGGGGAATGAGTGATGACGATGATGACACTTGTGTGCACAGTAGTTGTACGTTACTTGCGTTGTAGTGTAAACAGCCTGCTACGAGTCACAAAGTCCGATTATCCCTATGGCCACCCACATCCAGCAGCACAGGTGCATCAACATGTATGTTGTTTGTCTGAACAAGTATTTTTTTTTTTAATACATGAAATCGTGAGGGGGCGCTAATGAGCAGCTAGCTGAACGGCCGTGTTTCCCTGTCGCTCCGCTCTAATGGTCACAAAATAATAGTAAAATTAACTGAATAAACCTATCTGCGGATCGGCGATCAGTATCACTGGTGTGGGAGACCACGATGGAAGAATATCTGACCCCCAACCCCGCGAAGAGTCAGTGAAATGTGGGAAAAAGACAGCGATGGCACCCACGGGAGAAAGTTTGGGCCTAGTGTCTCTCTCAGCGGCAGAGATCAACTCGTTAGGCCGGGAGCTGACTGGCCAGGTAATTGCAGCACTTGAGCCTAGATTGATAAAACTTGAAGATAAATCGGATTCTCGGCTGCAGGAGGTTTTGGAGCAGCAGACCCAGCAGGGCAACAGACTGGCAGAGGCAGAGGAACGGGTGTCCAGGTTGGAGGATGAAGTCTTGTCAGTGCCTGGGCAGGTCAGAGCACTTCAAAAAGAGCTGGAGGAGTTTAAGGAAGCTTATGACTACCAGGAAAATTATCACCGATGCCTCAATGTGCGTCTATGAGGGTTACCGGAGGGACAAGGAGGAGGAGATGCCTTGGATTTTTGCAGTAGAATACTACCAGAACTACTGGACTTGTGAACTAAACATGGAAGGGTGAAGTTGGAGAGAACACATCGAGCTGTGATGCCGTGGCCAGCAGTAGACCAACCGCGGCGGCAAATAATTATGAGATTTCATAATTTCCAGGATCGCGAGGCGACCTTGAAAGCCTACAGGGCGAAGGGTACGTTGAGTCATGAGGGAAGTCATTCATTTCTTTCACAAGACTACTCTGCAAGACTGCTTAAAAAAAGGAAAATGTTTAATGGACTTATGGCGCAGCTAAGGTGTTTGAAGATTGAGAATTTCCTCGTATACCCCACAACTTTGAAGATTAGACATGAGGGGGCAACCTTCTCATTCTGGAAGTTAGAGAAGGCTGAAGATTTTGTGAAGACTCTGCGCAAGAAAATGGGGTGAGATTCATATGTGGGACATGAGACAGTGAATTTTCATGTGAGGGACTGTTGTCTGCAAGTTAAGTGGACTGGTTCAGCTTGGGTTTGACGTTTATTTTTCTGCATTTTATAGAAGAAAGTGACTGCTGATTAGTCTAAAGGCTCGAAACTGTTTCTAGACGTATGTTTAATCTCCACTTAGGAATGTGTGTTCGGGACCGAGTTTTACATTTCTGAAGCTGCTACTGAATGAGACTTTGACGGATTAAGGGCCCAGAGCTCTGGTGTGAATCTCAGAGGGTGGTAGTGGGGGAGCGGGCCCAGCACGTGTATTGGTAGGTGCGGCCTGGCTCCATTCCTCCACCCTCTGCAACTGGGTAACTGTAGAGGGGGGGCCTTATAAGGCAGAGGTAGAGGAGGGATGGGGCAAACTGCGTGGCAGAGGGAGGTGAGAAAGAGGTATGGTGTAGGAGGGATATGCAAGTGCGGCCTAGTTTCAGTTCAGGGTTGTTTAAGGGACATTCACCTGGCCTACAGAACTGAATGCTGGTTCCACTGTAGGTTGAGAGGAATAAGCTAGTGATGGGCCTTATGAGCAGTAGCCTGTCTTGATTAATGGTCGAATATTGATTCGGGATGTCCGAAAGAGAATACATTCGGGGGGGGGGGTAGAGACATACAGGGGAACTACACCAGTGTAATTATTAAGGGTATAATGTGCATGTAGAGGTAACACCCACGGGAAGAAGTGGCAGTGGCGGGAGCGATGGGACGCATATTTCAGTTGAAGAGGGGTTTTGTTTTCTAGGACACTTGTGCTATATTAGCAATTAGTGTCGGGTACGAATTGGAGGAGAGGAGCAAGGGTTACTGGATAGATTGTAAAGCGGTGAGGTTATCTGTGGGGTTTAGTATTGAGGGTAAGAGTTGCTGGAAATGTGGGTTGTTTGTAGGGAGGCAAGGGGGATATTCTACTGGGGGAGGAGGGAGGGGTACATAGGGCGCTAGTTAACACTGTTGTTCTTATTGTTAGAATTGTTACTGTTGTTAATACTGTTGTTCTGTATGTGGATGCAGTCAATGATGTGAAATGTAAAGAAACTATGCAATATTGTACATCATGCTGTCATAGTCAAATGATGGGGAGCATTAGCAGGCTAAGAGATGAGAAGGGGAATGGGAAGCTTTGTTATTTGAATCATGGCTAATGTTTCAAATTTAAATGTAATCTCATGGAATGTTAAGGGAATAGCAAGCCCAGTGAAGAGGACATCACTTTTGACTGCACTGAAAAGGGTGGGAGCACAGGTGGCCCTGCTGCAGGAAACCCACCTGACAGATTTAGAACATGTGAAGTTGGTTCGGAACTGGGTAGGGAAATGTTATGCGGCATCCTTCTCTTCTCATAAGCAAGGGGTTGCGATATTCTTGCATAAAAAACTCCTTTTTGAGGTCAAGAGAGTGGTACATGACCCCAGAGAAGGCAGATATATTTTTGTCTCGGGTATACTCCAGGGAGAGAAGATTACCTTTGGGTGCATTTATGCCTCGGCTGTGTATGAACTGCAGTATTACTCCTCTTTGCTGGACTTGCTGGTTAGGGAGCAATTCCCGGGGCTCATTATGGTGGGGGACTTTAATTGGACCATGGATGCCTGCTTGGATCACTCTGAAGGGAAGGGGAAAACATCAGAATTTATGAACCAATGGCTGCTGGGGATGGCGGACTTGGACTTAGTGGATGGCTGGCAGTCGGCCAACCCCGGGGCGAGGGAATACATATTTTACTCCAACCCTCATAAAACTTGGTCCCGGTTGGACTATGTTTTTCTCCCTAGAAGGTGGGTGGGTAGGATGCAGGATATCTCTCACATTCCCATTCATATATCGGATCATGCTATGGTGAAATTGAAGTTGGGGGGTAAGGCACCCAGAGTGGTACCTCCGCAATGGAAATTCCCACATATCTGATAAAAAAAAAAAAAAAAACAGGCCTTTAGGGAATACTTGGTAGAGCATTGGCAGCAGTATAAGGAGACAAACTCCATGCTGGAGATCTCCATAACGACTTTCTGGGAGGCTGGAAAGGCTTTCATGAGGAGGGCTATAATAGCCTATGTGGCGAAAATTAAAAAGCAAAATAGGTGCAAGCGGGAGGAACTGGAGCGGCAAATTAAAGAGTTAGAGAAGTGGGTTGCAAAGGGGAGCAGGGAGAAAACTCCAGGTTATTGATGATAGCTAGGGAGGCGCTTAACACGTTGCTGAGGGAGGAGGCCGGTAAAACTTGGTTTTATTGCCAGAGACAGATTTTCGAATGGGGAAATAAACCAGGACTCTTATTGGTGAGATTGATGAAAGGGGGTAGATGCCCAACACGTATATTAAGGGTGAAAAACAGGGAAGGAAAGATCTGTACAAATCCGGGGGATTTAGGAGACTGTTTTAGGGTAGTCTATGAATCTTTATACAGGGCTGAACATAAAGGAAAAGAGGCTGATATACGGAGATTCCTGGATAATATACAATTGCCCGCTGTTACAGCAGCTCAGAGAGAAGTGTTGGGACAGCCTATTGCAAGGTCAGAAATTTTAGGGGCCATCCAGAAAATGCAGCAAGGGAAGGCTAGTGGCCCAGATGGATTCCCTATTAAGTATTACAGAATTCTAGGTGGGCAGATAGCTGGGGTAATGTGCGAGGTGTTTAAGACGGAGGGGGGAGAGGGGGTCCCTATATTGCTAGACTCTTGTTATGAAGCAACTATTTGCTTGATACCCAAGCCAGGCAAAGACGGGCTGGATTGCGCAGCATATAGACCAATTTCATTACTTAATGTGGATTTAAAAATTTTAGCTAAGGTTCTGGCCACCAGGTTGGAGAATATTCTCCTGGACTTGGTTCACCCAGACCAGACCGGGTTCATTAAAGGCTGTCAGTCATATCATAATATGCGCAGATTACTGAATGTAATATGGAGGGCTGGTCGAGCGTAAGAATCAGTGGGGGCGGTCTCTATGGACGCTGAAAAAGCGTTTGATAGGGTGGAATGGGAATACCTGTTCGAGGTGATGACCTGGTTTGGTCTGGGTGACTGTTTTGTGGGATGGGTGAGAGCTATGTATCTTAAGCCTAGTGCTCGAATTATGGTTAATGGTATCCTGTCGGTGCGGTATGGTTTGGGGAGAGGCACGAGGCAGGGGTGTCCACTGTTCCTACTCTTGTTTGTTTTGGCAATTGAGCCTTTAGCGGTGGTGGTATGCCAACATCAGGGGGTGGAAGGGATTGGCAGGGTACAGGGTACTGAGCATAAGGTGGCACTATATGACGATGATATGCTCTTGTTTATCGGAAACCTGCAGAGGTCTATGATACCACTGTTGGCTATTATTGACGAATTTGCAAATTTTTCTGGGTATAGGGTCAATTTAGAAAAATCTGAAATGATGTGTTTTCCAGATAATGGTGTGGAACTGCAGGGGATGGGGCTTAAAATTGTACAATCCAACTTTAAATATTTAGGGGTGAGGGTTGGAAGGAGATGGGGAGATTTATATAAGTTGAACTACCCACCTTTGATCAAGTCGATTCTTGGAGATCTAAGAAGATGGATGCAACTTCCTATTTCATGGTTAGAGAGGATCAATTTGATTAAACTGAACATCCTTCCCTGGATTTTGTATCCTATGCAAATATTGCAGCTCAGAGTAACTATAGGAGATGTTAAGAAGTTAAGGAAGGGTTTTTCAGAATTTATCTGGCAGGGTAGGAAACCCCGAATGGGTTTAAAGCGACTTAAGGTGGAGAGGGCCAAGGGTGGGCTTAATTTTCCGGATTTGGGTAATTATTATTTGGCCGTGCAGCAGAGAGGGATAGCGGACTGGGTACACCGACCACCGGTTGCCAGCTGGGTCGAGCTGGAACAGTGGGGGATCCCAGGGAGGCTTACCGCATACTTGCACAGCAGAGAACTTTGCACTTATAGAGGGTTACAGAGTGGTAATCCCTTGGGACTGGGGTGGGGGGAAACAATATTGCTGCCGGTTGCAAAGAATCCTTTCTTTTTGCCTGGAATGGAAGATGGGGGCTTCCAGGAATGGGAAAGGTGAGGGGTAGAGAGTGTGGGAAGTTTGCTAGTAGGAAGGAAGTTATATACATTTGAGGTGCTTAGGCAAAAATTGCAGCTGGGGACCTCCCATAGGTATAGATATCTGCAGGTCCGAGCCTTTGTGGGGAGGATAGACAAGAGTGGCCGGGAAGGACTGGATCCCAACATGACAGAACAACTGATATATCATGCCAAAAAAGACCTGAAGGGTTTTCTAGGGAAGGCTGCTAAACAAGGCAAACAAAGACAACCAGATCTGACTGGAAATATAAAAGCCCTATGGGAAAGAGACCTAGGACAAAGTATCTCAGAGGATAATTGGAAGATGATCCTGTGTATGCCAGAGGGCATAATGTTCTGCAATAAGTTTAAGAATTATGGTTAATGGTATCCTGTCGGTGTGGTTTGGTTTGGGGAGAGGCACGAGGCAGGGGTGTTGACTGTCCCCACTCTTGTTTGCTTTGGCAGTGAGCCTTTAGCGGTGGTTGTGCACCAACATCAGGGGTGGGATAGCAAGGGTACGTACCGAGCATAAGGTACCATATATGCGATGATATGCTCTTGTTTATCGGAAACCTGCAGAGGTCTATGATACCACTGTTGGCTATTATTGACGAATTTGCAAATTTTTTCTGTATAGGGTCAATTTAGAAAATCTGAAATGATGTGTTTTCCAGGTAATGGTGTGGAACTGCAGGGATGGGGCTTAAAATGTACAATCCAACTTTAAATATTTAGGGGTGAGGGTTGGAAGGAGATGGGGAGATTTATATAAGTTGAACTACCCACCTTTGATCAAGTTGATTCTTGCAGATCTAAGAAGATGGATGCAACTTCCTATTTCATGGTTAGGGAGGATCAATTTGATTAAAATGAACATCCTTCCCTGGATTTTGTATCCTATGCAAATGTTGCAGCTGAGACTAACTATAGGAGATGTTAAGAAGTTAGAGAAGGGGTTTTCAGAATTTATCTGGCAGTGTAGGAAACCCCAAATGGGTTTAAAGTGACTTAAGGTGGAGAGGGCCAAGGGTGGGCTTAACTTTCCGGATTTGGGTAATTATTATTTGGCTGTGCAGCAGAGAGGGATATCGGACAGGGTACACCGACCACCGGTTGCCAGCTGGGTCGAGCTGGAACAGTGGGGGATCCCAGGGAGGCTTACTGCATACTTGCACAGCAGAGGACTTTGCACTTATAGAGGGTTACAGAGTGGTAATCCCTTGGTGAGAGAGACACTTGAGGCATGGGAACAACTCTGGGGGAGAAAGGGACTGGGGCGGGGGAAACAATATTGCTGCTGGTTGCAAAGAATCCTTTCTTTTTGCCTGGAATGGAAGATGGGGGCTTTCAGAAATGGGAAAGGTGAGGGGTAGAGAGTGTGGGCAGTTTGCTAGTAGGAAGGGAGTTATGTACATTTGAGGTGCTTAGGTAAAAGTTGCAGCTGGGGACCTCCCATAGGTATAGGGGGAGGTCATGTCAGACCAACCTCGTTGAATTTTTTGACTGGGTGACTAGGGAGGTGGATCAGGGGAGGGCAGTGGACATGGCCTATCTGGACTTCAGCAAGGCCTTTGACACTGTGCCACATAGAAGACTATTACACAAACTGGGGAATATGGGTGTGGGCAGGACAGTAGTGTGGTGGGTAGGTAACTGGCTGGGTGGCAGGACACAGAGGGTGGTGGTAAATGGCTGTCACTCCACAGAGGGAAAGAGTGACCAGTGGGGTACCACAGGGATCAGTGCTGGGACTGATCTTATTCAACATCTTCATCAGTGACATTGCTTGGGACCTAGAAGTCAGAATTTCACTGTTAGCTGATGACACAAAGCTCTGTAACAGAGTAGACACACCAGAGGGTGTAGACAGAATGAGAAGCGACCTGCAGAAGCTTGAAGAATGGTCAGGGGTTTGGCAGTTGAAATTCAATGCAAAGAAGTGCAAGATAATGCATATGGGGCACAAAACCTGGCACAATATATCAGTTGGGGGTGAGGATATAGCATGCACCAAGCAGGAAAGGGATCTTGGGGTTATCATCTGATGACCTCAAGTGTAGAAACAGTGTGACAAGGCAGCAGGTAAAGCAAATAGGATGCTGGGATGATAGGCAGGGCATCACCAGCAGGAAAAGGGAGGTCATAACTCCGCTATACAAGACACTAGTGAGGCCCCACCTGGAGTACAGTGTACAGTTCTGGAGACCATACCTACGTAAGGTCATAGACAGGGTAGAGAAGGTTCAGAGGAGGGCAACAAAGATGGTGCATGGATTGCATCACAAGTCCTATGAAGACAGGTTGAAGGAACTGAACATGTACTCCCTGGAGGAGAGGAGGGAGAGAGGGGATATGATAGAGACATACAAGTATCTTACAGGGAGGAACAGGGTGCAGGAAAACACTATTTTAAACGAAAAGATGTTCCAGGACTAGAGGCATGGGATGAAGTTGGAGGAGGGACGATTCAGAGGAAACATGAGAAAGAATTCTTCACACAACGGGTGGTGGACAAGTGGAACACCCTGCCAGAGGAAGTGGTGGGGGCTGAAACAATCACGGGATTTAAGAATGCATGGGATAGCCATAAAGGAATTCTGGAGGTCAGGGGTATGGGGCAACAGACTTCTAGGAAAACAAACTGAACTTACAAGCTCAAATGGGCAGACTGGGTGGGCCATAGGCCCTTATCTGCCGACACTGTCTATGTATCTATGTATCTATGTATAGATATCTGCAGGTCCGAGCCTTTGTGGGGAGGATAGACAAGAGTGGCCGGGAAGGACTGGATCCCAACATGACAGAACAACTGGTATATCATGCCAAAAAAGACCTGAAGGGTTTTCTAGGGAAGGCTGTTAAACAAGGCAGACAAAGACAACCAGATCTGACTGGAAATATAAAAGCCCTATGGGAAAGAGACCTAGGACAAAGTATTTCAGAGGATAATTGGAAGATGATCCTGCATATGCCAGAGGGCATAATGGTCTGCAATAAGTTTAAGGAGGCCTTTTTTAAATTCTTGCATAGGCTATACTGGCCCCCAGTTGTAGTGCATAGGGCACACCCCGTGATACCACCACAATGTGGGAGGTGTAGTAGAGATATGGGACCTACATTTATTGCTTCTGGACTTGCCCAGTTCTGGTCACCTTTTGGGAGGAGGTAGTGGACGAGGTGTCTCTGATAGCTGGTTGCTCGCTGGTTTGGGATCCTCTGATATGTTTGTTTGGGGTGGAGATAGTGGAAGGGGAATGGTTGCCTCTTCCAAGATGGATGAGGGTCATGTTTGTATTGGCACGTCACTGTGACCAGAACACCTGGGTGTCAGGGAATAAGCCTACAGTCGTCCTTTGGCATAAACTGATCCTTCATTCCCTTGCATTGGAAAGGCTGACACAGGTGGTCAGAGACAAGGAAGAGGCCTTCCTGTGGGAGTGGTCTCCTTTTCTGTCCTCTCTGAGTGTAACTGAGAATATAATACTCAGGATGGGGTTAAATGGGTAAAAGTCAAGGGGGGGGTATATCATAGTAGAATGACAGCGTCAGGACTGGCAGGAGACATCTGATGATACCAGGAGATGGAGGATCCGATAGTATGAGATAATGGCAAGGGGGAGGGGTCATTACTGGAATGAAGTTGAAGCATGGTTTTTATGGTAAAATCAAGTAACACGCATGATTGCATCCGTACATTTGTATTGTACTTGTTCTTGTATGTTTGCAAATATAAAAAAGTTTTTTAATAATCATTCAAAAAAAAAATCATGAACGAACGTTAAGTGATCGTGATTCATGACTGGATGGCACAAGTCAAAGATTTATTTTGCCAGCCTGCTGCCCTTGCCCTGTACACACAGCCACACTGAAGCCAGTAAAAAAAAAATTATTAGGCATTTTTGGGACTGTTAAATTTCTTGTGGGCCCCTCTGTAGTCTCTCTCTCTCTCTCTCCCCCTTTGGATGGCACAAGTCAAAATTTGTTTTGCCAGCCTGCTGCCCTTGCCCTGTGCACACACAGCCACACTGAAAAGCCAGGAAAACAAATTACTTTAGGATTTCTGAGACTGTTACATTTCTCATGGGCCTCCCTGCCCTGCAGTTTCTCTCTCTCTCACTCCCCCGGACGGCACAAGTCAAAGAATTATTTTGCTAGCCTGCTGCCCTTGCCCTGTACACACAGCCACACTGAAGCCAGGGAAAAAAAATATTTGGGATTTTCTGTAACTGTAAAATGTCTCCCCCAGTAGTCTCTCCCTCTCTTGTCTGTATCTGGAATGGCACAAGTCAAAGATTTTGCCTGCCTGCCCTTGCTCATATACACAGCTACACTATCTGAGGTCAATAAAAGAAAAAAAACTTTCATTTGGGATTTTCTGTAACTGTAAAATTTCTCTTGGGCCCCCAGTAGTCTCTCCCTCTCTCTTCTGGATATGGAATAGCACAAGTCAAAGATTTTGCCAGCTTGTCGTTACTCATGTACACACAGCTACACTTTCTGAGGCCAAGAAAAGAAAAAAACTTAAATTTGGGATTTTCTGCAACTGTAAAATTTCTCTTGTGCCTCCAGTAGTCTCTCCCTCTCTCCTCTGGATCTTCTGCAGTGGCACAAGTCAAAGATTTTGCTAGCCTGCCCTTGTTCATGTTCACAGACACACTGCCACACTACCTGCCTTTTGCCTCTCCCCGGCAGTCACCCAGGCCACCACTACCTCCCCAGTCCCTCCAGATTCCTTCTTTCTCCAGTCCTGACCAGTTACCCTTCCCCGATGGTCAGTTTCTCTCCCCCTCACCCCCAGGAAGCCTTCTTTCTCTCTCCTAGTTTATCTTCCCTTCCCTCCAAAAATGTATATATATATTTTTTTACATTTGTGTTTTTTTTTTTCTTTTTGGCAACTTCTTCTGGTGGCTCTCTGTTGCAGTGAGTGAGATGTTTCTCTGACCATCCTCCTTTCGTTTGGGCTGCGTTGTGCACTCAGCATGGTTATATACCGTGAGTGCATCATGTGACTGTCTGTTGCCTGACTGGATGCTGTCGGCCACCTATACGTGGAGCAAGTGTGCGGATAGCATCCCCATGGCACCAGTACACAAAATGGCACAAATGGCCCTCCCATGGACCCAGAACTGGACCTCTGTGGCAAAGTCTATATTTATCCAGGTCCTTGGATTGCGGGTTCGATCCGGGGGTCCGGATCTCCTGTGGAAGAGTCCGCCCAGCCCTAAGAGGGACTGGTCATGCTGGCGTGGTGGGAGAGCCATCTGTCTTCATTTAGGTGGGCTGGTGGTAATGGTTCCAGGGTTGACTAAGTTTGTTTGGGTGGGGTAGGGGGATGGCAATGTTGGTACAAGGATGGTCTGTTTGTGATATGTGTGTGTGTGGGAGACTGTGTGAGTGTTGACTCAGAACACAAGAAAACAGTCCACTTAAGTTTAACATTCTTTTATTAGTTTACAGGACAAGTATGTGTGTGCGAGGGTGTAGCATGAGGGTGTACTATATATATATATATATATGTGTGTGTGTATGTATGTGTGTAAGATAGAGTCAAATGAGATGTTTATGTTTTTATTTAATTACTACAAATGCTTTAACAAAAAAACACTTGCTTACACTAAAGATTTTCATCATTCACACTCATCCAAATTTGACTTTACTTACCTCACTTTGAAAATGAGAAATATATGCTCACTCTGTACTGTACTGTGCATACGTGTGGAGCTGGCTGTGTTTGGGGGGGACCAAACATGTGCATTGGAAGCTGTCCGTGCTGAAGTCTTAAACTGGGAGTAAAAAGTCATGCCCGCTGGTGACTGTATCCATATTCCTTACAAACAGGTCCTCACTACTCACCCTGTTTATACCCCCTAGGTTTCAATCATGTGTCCCATCCTGTCCCAACCACTCCTGCCTAGACTCTAGCATGTGCATATTTAGGGCTTCCAACCAACCCTCATTATAAGATCTGCACTTCTCGCCCTGGATTACCTTTTTGATCCTTTGCTGCACTGACACCAGCCTGTGCATCTCTTTCCGTGGATAGGGAGATGGTCACGTGGCAGGGGGGAGCTGACTGGGGGGGGAAGGGTCTGGTAGCTGGCTGGGTTTCCTTGGGTGGGATGGTGGGACTGTAGTGTTTCCACAGGGTCTGTGTATTTGGGTCAGTGGTAAAGGAGGTTTGTTTGCTTGGGTGGGTGGACTTGCAGAGGTGAATTGTATTCGTGTCTGAGCTCTGACATGAAAAACTAAGAGACTCCCTTTTCACGAAATAAACACATAGTGTAAGTAACTGATTTACCGTGCACGGTTTCTTTTCCTAGACTCATTCAGAATGTATTTCTGTGGATGTTCCATGGATGGGGTTACAGTGAGGTATTCAGAGGGCCTCTGACTTCAAAAACGATAAGACTTGTATTTCGACTTCCAACATTTGTGGACTGGAATTATTTTGACTTCCAAAAATTGACAGCTGGACGTATTTTGTCTCCAGTAAAACTGAAATGGCTTCCAAATTTCAACCCATGGAAGTATTTGACTTCCACCCCAAAAAAATTATCTGAAGCCCTGGTGCCAAGTGTCATCTGACACACAACCCACAGAGACTTATTGCTCTTGTATAATGTGTCCTAGTTGTAAATATAATAAAATGAACAAATATAAAAAATAAATGGTAAAAAGATATTAAGAGTTTGGTAGAAAGTAATTCTCACATTGTGCATTAATAGGAATTTGTATATTGTGCATAGATGTAGGCCACCAATAGAGGGTGCTTCTGTATTGCAGTGTAGACTCCCCTTAGCTCCAGCTTTGAAAGAGTGTCAGTGTTTGATGGAAAGCCCCCAGCTGAAGCTTCTGTGCAGTACTGTCAGTTTCAGTGGTGCTCGAGATTGCCAGCACTCTCATTACAAAAGGAAAAGAAACTTTCCATTTTGCAAGTTTTCAGACTTGATTGCATTAATTTATTAGTGTGTGCAGTGACAGTGCGGGAGAAGAGGGAGGGGAGGGCTTGAGGTGGGGGAAGGTTAGACAGAATTGCACCAAGGAAAGTATGACTTGGCTGCAGTCCAGGAACTGGTTAACCAAGGACTATAACCTGCAGACACAAAACAAAAAAGAAAATGTTTTAACAGTTATTGTTTTAAAACAAATTTTACATGTGTTACGTGTTTGGAGGGTGTGTGGTTAGGTTTTACAACACTGTGTCCTTGTGTTTCAAAAGCGGTACTCAGTGACAAAATAACAATGCTAATGTTTCTTCCATTAACAGTATATGAGACATTCATTATTCCCATCTCCACTGCAGTTACTCTCGAATCGACTTAGTTCCTGTCATGTCCGAACACACAGGGCTTGCAAAAAGTTGTAAGATCCTGCCTATCTACTTCTCCAATCATGCTCCCCTGATTGTAGAGCTAACCTGGGGATCCCCTTGTGGCTGTAGACTTTCGTGACTTAGGGCCAGATATTCAAAACTTTGCCCGAGGGCTAAGTGCTTTTTACAGAAGACAGAAAACTTAGCCGGAGCAAAGCATGAAGCTATATTCAAAAGGAATAGCCTGGTGCAAAACCAGCTGAATATAGCAAGCAAAGGAAGCCAGACAAACAGGGCCAGGAGTGCAGGGCAAAAATAACACAGCACTGAATATGGAAAATAAGACGGCATTGAATATAGCACCCAAGGCAGGCAGTGCAAATATCCACAGGAACACAATGCAGATGGAGCCACCAGGTCCTGGACCACAGCAAGGAGGACAGGCTGGAAGGGGACCTCAAGAGCAGACAGCAGTGCAGAACCCAGACACCGATACACACCCAACGAGGGGAATGGCCAGAGGGCACCAGGATCCATGAGCAGAACCAAAGTACAGAACAACCCTGTAGCAAAAGGCAAGCACCCAATAATGACACAGGACACAGTGCAGGTGTGAAAAAGGTATTTATAATGCAGGGATTTATTTAACTCTAAAAATTGATTAGCAGTTTGCTCATAAAAGTGCTAAGTCTTTGTGAAAATGTATAGCTCTTGCCTCACTGTGTTTAACAAACACAGCACTTCTAGAAAATCTGTGTAAATAATTTCTGTACAGTTAATCTCGTCCCAAGAATAAAACTGTTAATCAATTATTTAAACCCCTGTAATGTGAGAAATGCAAAGGAACAGAAACAGGCAACCAACAAGTGAACAACACAAATCAAAATAAATAGCAATGTAATGGAAAATAAAAAACAAAAGTAAAAGGAAACTTACACAAAACACTACTACAAAGACAGCCACTATATACACCATAACATGAAGCACTACTACAACTACAACTACTACTATGACTAACACTACAACTACAACTACTACTATAACTACAACTAACTACGCTACCACTACCATTACATACTACACTACAACGGTGACTAAACTACAACTAACTATGACTAAGTGAACAACAGCAAACAAGGTATATGCAAAGCAAAACATGTACAGAGGTGGAGGAAATACGGGACAGCAATGTCACAGGTGGGGACGGGGATGTGAGCACAAACAATGAGGGAAAAGGGTAGCAACAGAATCCTCAGTCCAGTAAGGGGGGGGGCAAGGTATACAAAGGTGCGCTGATGGAGTTCATGGCTGGAAGCTCGCGGGATCCAGCAGATGTGCCTCCAGTACAGTGGCCACTCTTCGAGTCTCTGAGATTAGCACTGCCTGCTGCTCAATTATTGTGCATTGCTGGCACACGATCTGCTGCAGGAGGTCCTCACTGCCTTCGGATTCCTCCGGCCGCGTAGCCCACATTGAGGATCGGAGTGGACCTACAAGAGGAAGGGGGAGCATGTGAGGATGGGAAACCACCCAGGAGGCATACTGCAGCCACAGGTGGCCATACAGGGATGGACAGCATGTCCCGACAGCCATGCCCATGTGGTGCTGAGGAATGCAATGGGAAGCACAACCAACCGGTGCCCACAGGGCAGGCCCGGAAGACACAGTCAACAACCCAGTACCCAAATCACATGGAGACACAGGCCTCGACAACACCATGGCACGGACACCACCACCCACCCCAGCACTGCACACAGTGAGACAGTGCAGACACACAGGCGGTCTCCAGAATGGTGGTGGGTGTGGGCCACGCAACAGCACGCACATGGGAGACCACATGTCAGGACAAGCTGCCCATAGTCAGTTAGCAATGTACCAGAAAGCAGAATGCAACAACAACCCAAAGGGGCACAGGAGCATCACAGTGAAGGCACGGTGGGCAGCCAATGGCCAACCCCTTGCCAGGGCCCAACCGACCCACAGGAGATGCAAGCCCACAGGGCACATACACCAGCAGGGGTGGGCCTACAGATGCTGCCACACATGGCCCATGTACTGCAATGTGCGCAGTGCCCTGCAGCCAGAACACGCACACATCAGGTGAACAGCCAAACATGGCCAGCGGCGATTGTGGACCGCAGGGCAATGCCAGCCATGCATGCCGACACTGGCCCATACTGCCCCCCTGCCACAGGGCACAGCAGCCAGACAGCCAGACACCTGCAACACAGCACAATGCCGCACCAGCAATGGCATGATGCTCATGGCAGCCAACCCACCAGCACAGTCAATGGCAGCCCAGTAAAGGAACCACACAAAACAGAGGCACAGCACAAATGAATAAAGATATGTACTCACGCAACAGGACCCTGGCCTCAGAGCTACTCTCCTGTGCCCGCTGCGGCATGGATGGCACCCTCAGGCTGCTCCTCGACGTGTCCTGGGACACCTCCTGGCTCCCTCTCCCTGTGCTGGGCTGCTCAATCTGCTCTAGAGTGGACAGAGGTAACAGCAGCTTTAGTGCAACACACAGCATGTACTGTGAGTGCCACAGCAAGATGTACACCCAACCCCATAACACTGTACACACAGGGCAGCCCAGGGACAGTGTCTGAACACAGGATACACCCACACAAAGGACCCCCATGGCTCACGAAGCGTGCGCCAGGCACACACGGCATGTATGCATGGTGGCACTGAAGTGCAACAGTGCCAGATGCAGGTGCACTGCGACTGGATGCACACAGAGCTGTGTAGGCTGTCAGAGGCCCAGGAGACAGCACACCTGCACTACACTGGTGTTGGCTGCAGGACAGTCCTGTAGCAGGTCTCCCTGCCTGCAATGTCCAGACCCGCCACCCACACCAAGGCCATGTGTCACAGCCGCGCATGGCATGACTGCAGCGTCTGCCCCACGGACACAGCATGCACCACGCAAGCACTGCTATCACCATGTGTGCCACCTGGCAATAGTGGCAACCATGCCACCCCCCACACCCTGACCATAGTGCCCTCCAAGGTGCCCAAACTGTGTGCCCCCCAACCAGTGCCACGTGTCCAACTGCCTGGCATGCCAGCGCACCTGTATGCACACACACACAGGCACATGCACACACACACTGACAGACTGAGAGACACGTGACAGATGTGTGCAGTGTGCGAAGGCACTTACCTGGCACTGGCACAATGCCTTCACGCAGCATGCACTTGTACCCCTCACGCTGTGTTCGTTGGCAGCGGTGCAGATCTGTGTATCTGTGGCGACACTTCTCGGCATCCCTCGGGATGCCTGTCCGCTCTGAGAGCCATCGGGCGATGGATGCCCACACCTGTTGGCATGGGAGGTCACCCTCCCTGACCTCCCCAAAGAGGCATCTGTGCCTTTGCTGCACAAGCTGCACCAGGCTGGCAGACTCCACATCCCCCCAGCGCCTGTCCCTGTGCACCACTGCATGCTGTTTACACCTCCCAGACATTTCTTGTGCACACCTGGTACCCTGCCACACGTTCTAATGCACAGCCTGCACCACACCCTGGGCCCTCCATCAAAATGTGCAGTAGAGCTGTGCTATCGCATGACATATCGTGTTGCTACCCAGAAGTGGGCACGCTGCGCATGCCCGACCCTCCATGACCCTGGAGCGTCATGGCCACGCATCAGTAGCGCCGCTGTATGACCCTAACCCGCGGTGCTATGGCCCGCTACATTGGGGTGCTAGTGTGGCACAGGGGTCACACGCATGCGTGGATGTCACGCTATGCCACATGGCATTGCGCTAACAGTTTAGCATGGTGCTGAACACCAGTTAGCCTGGCTTTACCGTTAGCATGGCGCTAAGCTGATTGCCCGGCGCTAATGAGACCCATATTCAACCAGCCTATGCAAATGAGGGCACTTGTGTATGCAAGGGGCAAACAGTGTGATTAGCATATCATTATCAGCCCATTTGCATGCCTAACAGGCAGAATTGCCCAGCTGGGCTATATAAGGGCAAACAATGCTCCACCTGTGTTGTGTTGAGGGACTGCAGGACTCAGCAGATGCAACAGCCAAATAGGCCAAACACTGAGGAGTATGTCGCAGGAGGCAGAACATCAAGAGGCTGGTCTGTATAACTGCCTGGGGCATGGCTGTATGGCAGTGGGTTATGACCAGGTCCTGGCGTACGCAGTGTGCACATGCGTACGGCCACAGAAGAGGCATGGGACAGAGCAGATGCCTGCAGACCCACGTGCCAGTATGGTGCTGCGTAGTGGTGCACATGGCCACTGTGTCTGCCGGCCAGCCGACCAGGTGTGTGTCATGCCCGTGTCACCAGCAGCTGCCACCACTGTGAGTGGACTGGCCGCACACTGTCATAGCCAGGCACCAGGCTGGGGGGGTACACAGTGGCCTGCAGGCATGCCTCTCAACCCGTAGTCGATGAACTGAGGGACATGGACATTAGTGGACACTAAATGAGGGATGATGAGGGACACAGACCCTCAGAATGTGGGACACATCCTCAGACATGGAGATACACACTCAGAACACTGTGGTAACCATAGTGCTTACCTGTGCAAAGTTTATTACGGAGTTTGTCTGTATGGATTCTGAAGCATTCCTGCCTTAAAGTATGCAGTTGCAGCACATTCTCTGTGTGGCAGCACCTTTGCCATGAGGGACAGGTGAGGGACAGAGCATCATTAAGGGGCACACTGGGGATGTCCCTTGTAATGAGGGACACTTGGGAGGTATGCCTGCAGGTGACGTGGGCCGTGCGGTGCCCATTTGGGGGCTGATGCATCCAGTATGGCCACAGTGTCCGCCGTGACACATGCACATGCACTGTGCACACAGGGGTGATGACGTCACATAGTCACAGTGTGCACTGTACACTCATATGCTGACCTGGGCCTGAGCTATGCCACTACAGGACGGGCAGTGCAAGTGTCGGGGGTGGCATGCACATGGTGTTCCACCTGTGCCATGCATCGCAGGCATGCCACAGCATGTGACCTGTGTCCCTGTAGATGTCTCTCATACTGCAGCATGTCAGGACAGGCTACAGGCACATTGTTTCCCCCAGGACGAACTGACAGCTCTCGTCCATGGTGTCAAGGAGAGGGAGCAGGTGCTACATTACCACAAGGCCACCAATGCTGTCGTGTGCCAGATGTGGGACAAGATCACAGCAGGGGTCAATGCTGCTGGCAGACAGAGACATACCACCGACACTGTGAGGAAGAGGTGGAGTGACCTGCTGTGCCAGGCAAAGGAGGAAGAGGCACAATGGCTCCACGATCGGCTACGGACCGGAGGTGGGCCACAGAGCATGCAACAGCGGCAGGGGGACCCACTGATGTCCGTGGTGACCTCCACACTGCATCCCGTATCCATTGGTGGTATAATTGGCGAGGGGTGTGAGATGCCACTCACACCACCCAGAACAGGTCAGTATCTGTGTGTGTGCACCCTACACGGCATGTCTGCACTGGTGCTGGGGGGCAGTGTTGGCATGGTGCATGGGGTGCACTATGGGGATGCTATGCTGTGTACACTGTAAACATGGGGCGGTATTGCATGCATCCACTGCCTGTGTAGGGCTGTCAGCACAGCCATCATTACAAGGCATGTGCACTGTGGACGAGGGTGTGTGCATGTGGACATGGTCTGTGTCGCTGGGACTGCAGTGTGTGGTGTGCATGTCCGTGGGGCATGGCACATATCTTAGGGTGTGCATGTTCTGGTGGTGGTTGTGGCACACTGTGCAGGTACAGGTCATTGACACTGTCCCTTCTTGTTCCACAGCGGTGGGTGCACAACCTGCAGCATGTCAGGACATGACTGGGATGGCTGCCATGGAGCAGGAGGCTGTGGATGATGACAACATGCCATCGACCTCAGGACTGGGTGCCAGACAGGGACCCTCAGCAGCAGCACATGTGTGGCAGTCAGATGGACTTGAGTTACACCTGCCAGGGGGGACTCCAGTGCTGGTGGGGCCCTGGACACTGGTGACATCCTGGAGGACGCCCAGGTGGAGGATCTGAGTGGTGGCCAGGTGATCCTCCTGACATTCACCAGTAACCTTGGATCGGACGGCTCAGACCAGAGTTACTACCTCCCTATGGAGGGGACTGTGGTTGGTGGCACGGGGTGGGGCATGATGGGGTCTGCACCACGGTAGACATGGGGGTGGATAGCCATGCCACCATTGGTGGTCCGCTCCAGCCTGTGGTGGGCCATGTGGGTGCCTTGTGTGCATCTCTGGACATGTGTTGCTGTCCACGGGGAGAGGTGTAGGGCCCACTGCGGACACAGCACACCACAGGTAATGTGCAGCAGCAGGACATACAGCATCTGCCAAAGCATTCCCACCGTGTTCAGCAGCAGGCTCAACCCCCAGCCAGCATCGGCATTGCTGCGGCCATGGAGCTGGATGGCATGGGATCCCTTCCTCTGCTCCAGGCCACCCTTATATCCCAGCAGGAGGCCCAGATGGACCTGCATACCCTTCAGCGTGAGCTGTGGCATGAGCTCTCGCAGATGTGGGAGTCTGTGGCCTTGGGATTTGTACGTGCCGAACAGCAGGTGGAGGACAGGTTGGGGCGCATGGTGGCCATGCTTGACCATGGCTTTGCGGGTCTCAAGGCCGCTGTTGTAGATCTCACCCCAGTGCTGGATGGGGTGCATGGTGGTCAGTGGGCTGTGCAAGGGGAACAGTGTGCCTGTGGCACACAGGCCCACAGGCAGGCCTCATGTGGCCGCAGAGCAGGCACGGGCTCCAGCACCACTGCATCGGGTGCATCAGCTGGCACCCAGTGATGCCATGGCCAGCCGCCCACCCTGTCTGGCTCTGCCGGTCAGCTGGGGTACTGGCACACCACCCTTCCAGCTTCACTGTGGTCCTCCCCAGCTATATCCTCGGCACAGAGCACCCCTGACTCAGTGTCCCATGCACATGGTGTATGCCGTGTGCATGGTGGTAGTCGCCACAGCTGCCATGCACAGGCACACAGATGACACCCACATGTGCACACACACACATACACACACACCTACCCATGCACTCACACACACACACACACACACACACACACACACACACACAGTCACTGACATGGCCACCCATGCACAGCCATGGTAGCCCTTCCAACCCTGCCGCCTCGTATCAGGCACCGCAGGCATCATCTGCTTCACCATGCCATGGCTGTCTGCTGTGGTCACATGTGTGGCCTGCACGCCCCACAGTACACATTGCCATCCCACGTACATTCACTCCCACTGTGTTGTGCACATGGTTTGTTTGTGGTCCTCACTATTGTGGTTGTCTGCACGTAATAAAGTCATTTACACTGTACTGTTTCTTGTTGCTGTGTTTATTTAATTAATTATTTATTTATTTTTAGTTGTTTAACCAGGTATAGCACACTAAGCTGAAAGCTTTTTTACAGGAGCGACCTGGGAGCACAAGGAGGTTAAGTGACTTGCTCAGGGTCACACAGTATGCAAGTGGAAGCTGTGGGATTCAAACCCAGGTCCGGTCTGCTGGATGTCACCAGATTTGCAGCTCAGAGCTCACCTTCTGGCCTGTGACAGTGTCCTGATGATGCCAGCCCTGGTACACCACCTGTGTTGCTATCCCGTACCCCTTCCTTGCATTCCCCTGCCTATCCCCGGCTCTGTGGGCCATTCAAGGATCTCTCCTGTCGAGTTGCTCCACTATCCCCCTGAGCCCTGGCTCTGGGTCACTGTCAGCCTGTTCCTCAGGTTCAGGTGCCTGTATCCCATGGTTCATCACCATGTTGTGTAGCATACAACAGGCTAGGCTGATACGGCATACCTTCTGAGGCCTATACTGTAGGGCACTGCCTGATGTGTCTAGGCATTGGAAGCGCATCGTTAGTATGCCAAACACCCTCTCTATGATGTTCCTAGTGGCGGCGTGTGCCTCATTGTACCACTCATCAGCCACTGTGGCCAGCTGGGGTACTGGTGTCAGCAGCCAGGGTCGCAGGGGATAGGTGCTGTTCCCTGTTGAGATATGTGCACCTGTTAGTGTTGCTGTTCTGCTGTCTGCCCCTTGCTGTGTGCACTACCTGTGTTGCTATCCTGTACCCCTTCCTTGCATTCCCCTACCTATCCCTGCCCCCGCTGTGGTGTGTGTGTGCCTTGCATGCTGATACTCACTGACTAGGTGCCCACTGGGTATCCTGCCCTCCTCAAAGGCCTGACACAGCCGGGACTGGTGCCAGATGAAGGCGTCGTGGGCACTGTCGGGGTACTGCGCATAGACATTGCTGATGCACCCAGTCGCATCGCACACCACCTGGCAATTGATGGAGTGGTACCCCTTCCTGTTCACTTATACCTCACTGCCATCACCAGGTGGTGCACAGATGGGGACATGGGTGCAATCAATGGCACCAAGTACCGCTGGTAGGTGCGCAACTCAATGGAATTGCTGCATGGTTTCTCTGCACTCTGCTACTGTACTGGGGAAAACTATGAATTCACCATCATGTGGCAGGAAAGCATCAAGAAACTGGGTCAGGAGGCGTAAGGTGGCAGACTGCGATCCCCCGATGGTGTCCCCCGTTGGTCGTTGGAACGTCCCTGTGGCTAGGATGCACATCGCTGCTATCACCTTCTCCATGATTGTCATGGCATGGCTGCGTCTAGTGTTGGGTTGCAGCTGCTCATGCAGGAGTTCACATAGCTGCCTCAACATTCCCCTGTTCATCCTGTACTGGCCAGTGATGTGCTCATATGGCAGGTTCTCGAAGGAGACTCTGGACTGGTACCACCTGTGTGCAGTGTATCGTCTCTTTGGCCTGCATTGTGGCCCATGTTGACCATGCTCCTTCTCCCCCTCCTCCACTACTGCTGCCATCAGATGCAGCAACACTGCATTCGGCACTGCTGCCATGGTCACTTTCTGGTCTGGTCCCTCCCCCTCTATGTTTTGCCCTGGGATAAGACCAGCCTTTTATAGGCAGTAACTAGCGCCGCGCTATGTGTCGTGCTATGTGGCCTTGTGCTGCGCTATTGCTCTGAATATCCCGTAGTGTGTGTATGCTGGTTCCCGGCCCCTCACTTTGCCCCTTGCATACATTATCGGTTTGCCCCACGCTATTGCGATTTGCGCACGCGATCTGGTCCTTTGAATATTGCAGCTCTGCGCCAAGGCTGCGCTATCCCCATGCTACTGGTTTGCGCTCTGCGCTAAGTTTTGAATATCTGGCCTGTAGTGTTTCCTTGTTAAATAGGTGTATCAGAGATATTTCAAAATAGGAACAGCGCTCCAACAGACCAAAACAAAATTCAAGTAAAGTTCATGGATTTTATTTTCCAACTATGTATGACAACAGACGCCACACTGCCCCAGCGCTTCAGCAACTTGCCTTCCTCGGGGGGCGTAGTGTGGCGTGTGTTGTTGTACACAGTTGGAAAATAAAATCCATGAACTTTACTTGAATTTTGTGTTGGTCTGTTGGAGCGCTGTTCCTATTTTGAAATATCTCTTTGATACAGCTGGCAACTGTGGCTCTAGCAACCTGATTTTCTCTTGCGCAGGTATATTTCAGTAAATAGACAGGAAAGCAAACAATTTATAACGGATGAGCTTTCTCAAATTATAGCCAATAATGAGGCCCCTGAACTGGCTGCCAGCATCCTTTGGGTCTTTGGGATACAATTAAGACTGTCTTAAGGAGGAAACTAATCAATCATGCCATGTTTCTCAAAAAACAAAGGGAACACAGATTGCAAACTCTGCAAGCACAATTAGCAGTAGCCCAGAAAGCCCATGCCCAGGGCAACCTATCCCAGGTACCGCAGATAAATAAATTGCAATGAGATATTCAAGAGATAATTAATGGAAACAGCTCTGAGGTACCTAAAACAGTGATTCTATAGGGTGGGGGGTGGGGTCCAAGTATTCTAAAGTCTTGGTCTTCTGCTTGCGAAACCAAATGATGCAGTCCGCCATTATCCATATCAGGGATCTCATTCTAAATAAGACACATACAGACCCATCTAGCATACTTCTGACCTTCAGAGAGTATCATGCTACCCTTTATTCCAAAAATAATGATCCTGCCCCATCTGACATCATTCATTATTTGCAACCTTTAAATGTCCCCTAACTACCAGAAGAGGTAGCTAACACTCTAATTTCCCTGTCACATACTCTGAACTACTTGCCATCATTAAAGTATTGAAAAATGGAAAGGCCCGGGACCCGATGGCTATTCGAGGGAATTTTATTAAGCCTTTCCAGACCTCCTTGCTCCAGTATTACTACATGTTTGTCAATTGGTCCATGCAGCAGACCCAGTTTCTCCGTTTTGGAAATATGCCATGATTTCTGCTATTTTAAAACCAAATAAAGATAAAAACAATTGTGCCTCCTATAGGCCAATATTGGTGTTGAATATGGACTAGAAAAATTTTTGTGTCAATACTAGCTCATCAACTGGATAAACTAATGTCATCTTTAATTGATGGAGACCAGACAGGCTTTTTCCACACCCATACACCAGACACAAGACAACATCAAATGAAACCTACATGTCTTGTCCCATGCCTCCTGGTCTGATTGCCCTTTTCTTTTGCTTAGTTTAGATGTTGAGGAGGCATTCGACCAGGTGGCATGGAGCTTTTTGTTCACCACCATGACATTTATGACTTTCCCTCTGCCGTTTATTACGGACCTGCGTGCCATCTACATCGGCCCTAAAGCTTATGTTAAAGTTAATGGCAATATCTCTGACTCTTTCCCCTTACAAAGGGGAACCTGCCATGGCTTCCCCCTTTCCGCCTTATTATTTGCTATTTATTTAGAGCTCCTGGCCCAAGCCCTTTGGCATCATCCTGTTATCCACGTCCCTACCATGGGTGGGAGAAAACATACTTTGGTGTTATATGCAGATGATGTGCTCATTTACTTACAAGACCCTGAAATAGGACGCCCCAGTTTATGGCAGGTGCTCAATGATTTTGGACTCCTAGCAGGATACCACCTAAATACGACTAAAATTGAGGTCCTACAATTTCATTATACCCCCCCATGCTTCCAGTAAACAAGGGTTCAATTCAGATGGGGACTCTCTAAACTTAAATACGTATAATCCTTTTTTTTTTTTAACTTCATTTATACTCCACTGCCTTGGGGAACTCTTTCCAGCATCCTCGGTGGTTCCAAGCTGCTACCTCCCATCGTGACATCCAGATCCTCTCCACTCGTGCCACCCAGCACCACCTCCGATTCTGAACCCCCCAGAGGTGGGGCCACTCTATCCACCCAGAGCACTCTATCTCAAGGGCAAAGTGCCAGGCGCACAAGAGGCCCTGTGGAGAGGAAGCCAGTCCAGTATTGGGAGAGTGGGCTGGGAGGTCGAGGTGCCTTCACCTATCCCCAGGAGTGGGGATATTCTGCTTTATTCTGTGGTTCCTGTCCGTCGGAGTGTGGCTTGACAAGGCAACATTATGCCGCAACTCTGCCCCCTGCATTTGCGGCGTCACGATGCTGGGTTCCTCCGACCACCGCCAGAGGCCGCTCCAGGAGAGATCACTTCCCAGAACCATCCCCGGGAAGAGAAAGCAGTCCTCCTGCTGCTCAATCTCTTCCCTCTCCTGCCGACCCCCGACAACCCGGGCTCATTCCCGAACCTGGGTCGCCAGCGTGGTATGAGGTGTGGCGTCCAGTGACTCAACCCTCAGCACCACCGGGCCGGCTTAAATACATATACATAGCAGTGAACTAAGCACAACTAAGCAAATTAAACTATGACCCTTTTACCGAACAACTTATTAAGGACCTAAAGGTTTGGAATACAATCCCCCTTTCTTTGTTACAATGCATAGATAGTGTCAGAATGGTAGTACTGCCCCACCTGTTATATTTTTCACAAATTCTACCCATATTCCCACCAGGGGCTCCTTTCGAGGTGGGATAAGTAAATCTCTCGATACATCTGGGGGGGGGAGCAAAACCATATATTAAATTCTCAGTTTTACAGCTTTCTAAGCCCAAAGGGGTTTAGCACTCACAAATCTGTCTCTCTACCGCATAGCAGCCCAGCTCCGAACAGCCCTTTCCTGGCTGTTACCACAATACACAGCTCCATATCTCTCAACCTTTCTTCACTCAAATGTGTGACAAACAGGCAGAATGTATGACACATCATCAAAAATGACAATGCAAGCTCAGAACACAGTCTAAATCTGTGTACTTATGGTATTAATCTTTGCTGATAATTGAACAGCATGGTTTATTATGAATTTCTTCATTAAAGTTTCAGTGGGCAATGTGAAATATCACCTGTACCATGTGAAACAGAGGGTTTCTGAGAGGTAAAATGAGTGACGTACCTCATAATGTGTGACAGTTGAGAGGTATGCACAGCTCATTGGAAACTGGAGTTAATGGGGGACATTCTTGCAACCTGAAAAATGTTAGTATCCAACCTGCTCCCTCAGTCTCGGGAACTCTCAACTAACCCTTTTACTTTAACCACTGTAATATGTTGGCAGAAAGCTTCTTTCCATAGTAGCCTCCAAAACACCAGATTGTTAGTTACTCCTCTTCCTCGAAATGCTTCATTCTTACCAGGATGCCTGGATCTTGCTTATACTCACTGGGACCGTGTGGAACTGTCACTCCCTGCACAGTTTCTAAGGGGAAGGGGCATGCTGTCCTTCCAGGGACTTACCAGGGCCTTTAGGCTGCGCCCTCAAGACTGCTTCTGATACCTTCAAACAACCCACTATTTACAATAAGAACTTTGGAAATGGCCTTCAGCCCACGAGATCCCTCAGTTCCACCAATTATTATTTTCTGTCCTGAAGGGAACTTGGTCACCACTTTGATTTCGCAGCTATACCAGGCTCTTCTTGAACTTCAAGGACATAACGTGGATGCCATTCGAGCGAAATGGGAGGCTGACTTACAGAGTCCTATTCTTCCAGCAGAGTGGGGTCAATACCTACTTCATATTCATATTCATAAACCAACTTCCTCCCATTCGTGGAGAGAGTTCTGCTGGAAATGCTTTATCTGATTCTTTCATACCCCTCAAACAGTGGCCAAATACAATCTGACCTTGGACACGCAGTACTGGCAGGGTTGTAGGGTCAGTCCTGCTACCCACGGTTACATTTTTTGGTAATGCCCAAATTTACAGCCATATTGGGCGCAGCTCCTCACAGCACTCCAGACTATCTTTGGTGCAGACTTCACACTCTCTTCTCCTAATATAATCTTCCTAGACCCCCCCCCCCCGGGTCACAGAGGCGCACATACAAAAAAATGGTTCAAATTTGTTTTTCAGTGGCCAAAAAGTCATAACCAGAGTATGGTTATCCCTAACAACTCCAACAGTATCACACTGGCGGGATGCTATGCTCCAGATATACGATATGGAGAACCTAACGGCTAACTTGAGTCATTCAGCCGAGCACTTTGAATCCTTATGCAATGATGGGTACAATACATGCTAGATCATAAACCGCGTTTTACCTCGTAATGTATTAGATTTCTCTAGTATTTTAAATTTGATGTTTGACAGCAATGAAGTCTTATGTATTTTCAATTTAACACTTCAGGTGCTTCTGTTGTTTGTTAACTGTTACCGTCATGTGTGCGTCCTCTTTATCAAAAATTCAATAAAGAGAAATTTAAAACAAAAACAGTACAGTATATGAGACATAGCTGTGGTTTAAACTGCCTATTTTCTGCGCAATGCTTTCCTTGTTCAGGGAAAGCTCAGCTTGCACTTTTGTGATGCTCCACATCCCTCCTCTCTCTCTCTATCTCTCCCCCTCACTCCCAGCCCTTAGACATCATCTAAGGTGCCTCCCCCTCCTTTCTACCCCTGCTAACCCTCCACCTGATCCTCTCCCTTTGCCTTCTATCTCGCTCATTTTATGATTTTGGCTCCACCCAGCGACTGAATTAGTTTATTGTAATTTGTAGCATTGGTCACTCTCTCCAATAGGCACTGTGCACTTTATGTACTTTACGTTGGCAATGTTGCAACCCTACAAGCTGACTTCATGGTCCCTTCATTTTTTTTAATTATACTAACATACTAATTGCCAGCAGATTAGGCCTTACGGTCTATCTAGTCTGCTTGAACCTCAGATCCCTAGTTGGGTTCCGAGGCCCTCCCCCACCCTTGTGTTCCAGAAACCCCTATCATCCATCCCCACCCCCTGGCCAGGCCATCATCTGATACATCCGCTTTCTGTGTCTGTCCCACCTCTCTTGAGCCCTCCACTGTGGATCTCTGAACCAGCTCGCCAGGCAGCACGCTCCAAGGATCCACCACCTCCTCAGTGAAAACCTCCTCCTCCTCTTTCCCCTCACCTTCCACCTTCCAACTTCAAACCATGCCCTCTGGTGATACCTCCTGCTTTAGTCTAAAGATCCCTCAGTGTTTACCCTATTTATTCCCTTGAGGTACTTGAAGACCTCGATCATGTCCCCCGTCTCTCCTCTCCTCTCCTCCAGTGAAAACAGGCAGAGCTCCTCAAGTCTGTCCTCATACGTCAAATCCCCTAGTCCTCATATCATCTTAGTTGCCCTCCTCTGTACCCTCTCCAGGAGCTGTATGTCCCTCTTCAAGTGTGGTCTCCAGAACTGTACACAGTACTCAAGGTGTGGTCTAATCAATCCATTGTACAGCGGCAGAATCACTTCCCTGCTCCTAGAGGTGATCCCCCTTACGATGCATCCCAACATCCTGTTTGCTTTGCTAGCCGCTCTCCTGCACTGCTCAGAGTTATTCATACATGCATCTACCATGATCCCTAGGTCTTTTTCCCCTGTTGAGGCCTCCAGCGCCTCCCCTCCCAGGGTCTGTCTGTGTTTAGGGTTTCCCCACCCAAGATGTAATACCTTGCACTTGGTGATATTGAAATTTAATTTCCATGAGTGAGCCCACCTTTCCATGGTGTCCAGGTCCCATTGCAGGGCCACCGTCCCCTCTTCCTCCTCAACTACTGCTCCCATCTTGGAGCCATCAGCAAAGAAACTCATTTCACACCCTATACCCTCCCTGATGTCCGAAATATATGCATTAAACAGGATTGGACCCAGGACCGAGCCCTGTGGTACCCCACTACCGATCTCTCTAGGGTTCGAGAGCTCCCCACTGACCACCACCCTCTGAAAGCATCCAGCTAGCCAGTCCTCAATCCATCTGACCTTCAAAGGGCCTACTCCCAACCCCATCAGTTTCTCCACCAGACCATTGTGGGGGACAGAGTTGAATGCCCTGCTGAAGTCCAAGAATAATACATCCACAGGCTTTTCCCTGGCCAGTTCTGATGTTACCCATTCATACAACTCCACAAGATTAGTTTGGCATGATCTACCTGGCACAAACCCATGTTGCCGACTATCCAGACCTCCCACTTCCTCCAAGTACACCCCCAAGCGTTCCTTTAGTACACTCTCCATTAATTTTCCCACCACTGAGTTCAAACTGATGGGTCTATAGTTACCTGGTACTTCCCTCGACCCCGCCCTCTATGGATCGGCACCACATGTACCTCTCGCCATTCCCTAGGTACCCTCTCTGTGTCAAGTGACCTGTTGAAGTACTCCACCACGGATGCAGCCAGTATGTCCGCCAATTCCCATAGTACTCATAGTATTATATTTTATTGAGTTTAATAGAGCTAATACATAGTCAGATACTGTGAAATGGCAGTACACATTCAAAGTCACATTTGATTCTAAGGAAATAAAATGTTGCACATTTCACTTTTGTTACCACAAGGAGGGAGAGCACAAATTATACATTACATACATGAAAAATCTCACAAATGGAGCCATCAATGCAGTCACTACAGTAGGTCAATGGCATATAAACTACTCACAGTAACATTCCCACCCAAATTACTGGGTTAATTACCTTATATATACTATTGTTTAGCACTATGCTGGCCTCCATAAGACTGCTCTTGGGAGAGACATAGAAATTATAACCATTTACTCAGGATAACAGCATTTATTTATTTATTTTTTAAATTTCTGTTTATCTCCCCCTACACCCCTCCATCTCCAGTTCCTCGGGAGCGCCAATGGAGTCTGCCCCTGCTATCCACCTTACCTGGTCCATCCCGTTTCCCCCATGGAGCCACGGTTTTGCCCGCCCCCAGGCAGGGATGAGGTGGGGCCCGTACACCCTGAACACTTCCTTGTTTTGTTGGGTTCAGGTGGCCAGGCAGGTGGAAGCACATCAGGGTCTAGCTCCAGTGCTCCATCTCCTCAGAGCTGGAAGCATTTTTTCCATTTTCTTGTGGACATCACATGCGTATGACGTCAAGACACATAGCACCAACATTTGTTACGTCCTCCCCACTGTGTCTGCCTCGATGCTTGCTATGCTGCAGACTTCCGCCTAGGGCCAGTCAAGCACAGATTTGCTGGCCCCCTCCCTGGAGAAAATAAGCTGTCCCCGGGACGCTCAGGCTTCTCCCCCCGGTTGGCCCTCCAGCTTCCCGGGCTCGTTCCCGAACCTGGTTCACTGGCGTCGCTAGCATTACCACTGCGCCAACGAGCCAGCTGGATAACAGCATTTAACTTGCATTTTGAGTATTAATTATTATTATTATTTTTTTTGTACAGTCTCTTTATTCACCCTGGGTCCATGGAGCTCTCTCCAGCAACCACCCATGCTGGCCTGTACCTCCCAGTCTGAAACTCACCTTCAGCCTCTCCAGTCCAGGGAATCCCTCAGTTCTGAGCCCCCTGAGGTAAGGCCGCCAACCCCAGTGCTCTGTCTATAATCCAATGCCCCGGAGTTAGGAGAGGGACAGGTCCTGGAGGCGAGAGTCCAATGGTGGGAGTGTGGGCCGGGCATGAGTGGCGCCTTCACCTATCCATGGTCGGGTTTTTTTTTTTCTCCTTGGGTGTTGCTGCCCCAGAGCTCAGACGTGCAGTGATGTCCTGTTCGGTGTGCGTGCATTCCTGAATGCACCTGAAGGACGTCTGCAACAGCTCAATCCCCATTGTCTGCCTGCCAAGCATTGCAGTCCCCCAGTCACACCCACAGGGGCTGCTGCTGCACCGGCTAGGATGAACGCCCCTCCCCGAGGAAGGAGAGCAGTCCACAGGACACTCGATTCTTCCTCGTCCCCACTGACCCCTGACGACCCGTGCTCATTCCCGAACGAGGGTCACTGGCATGGCATGAGGTGTGGCATCCAGCGCCTCAAACCTCAGTGCCACCAGGCCAGCTGAGTGTTAATTATTATTAAGCAGAACATTTAAGATTAGCAAAGAGAGCACACCTGACTTTAGGTGAGACTAAAATTGCCGTTCAATCAACATATTACAAAGCTTGTGGAGGGTCATATCCAACCATACCAGCAAAGTCGCAAGAGTGCCAGCACATTCTCCTCTTGCCATAGAGTGGAGTACAGCTCACATTGTTCCCAGTGCCCTAATGTGGCGAGCTGGCATAACCCAACTCCATCTTAGACCACACAGCAGAATTAGATTGACTTTAAGCCCATATATATCTTATACATAACATATTAACCAAACATTTGTGAACAATGTGTAAGTGTATTAATTATTCCCACAGAAGACTTTTAGACAGCTCATATTGAACCACCTGGACTGACATAACATTATTAACATTATTAATGTTAACAAGTGCGATCTAACTGATGCACTAAACTTGAACCAGAAGCACCAGTTCAGGGAGTATTTCCATCAATATGGGTTGACAAAGTCAAATTTTAGAGCAGCCGGTGTCGGTACTTACAGACCTCCCGACAAGCCATAGATTCTTTAGTTAGTTCAGGTTTCTTCTGACAGTACTTCATCTTGGTTGCTCTCGACGGTTTGGCGCTTCAGTGCAGCATGCTTTTCCACCAGAACCCCAGCTGCCCTGGGATTGGTAAAAGAGTACTGCTTGTTGGTGATGGTGAATTGTAGTCAAGCCAAGAATCTGATTCGGTAACTGATACTCAGTTCTTTCAGCTTCTTGGCTACCCCTTTGAATGCTCATCTTCACTGCCTGGTGGCATACGAGTAGTCGGGAAAAACAAAATGTGGGTGTTGTCAGTGGTGACAGGAAAATGGTCCCTTGTGGCTCGCAACAAATGATCCCTCTCTTCCACTGAAGCTGTAACAATCAGAGCAGTCCTGGACCCCTCTTCTCCTCCTCCTACCCCAGCTCGTCGGGGGGGGGATAGTAATCCAGTGAGCCCCTTGAATTTGCACAGCACATCCGAGTCAGAGTGCTTCTGGTAGCCACTTTTCTAGGAATGTTGCCAGGTCATCTTCTACTCCTTTGGGGAGCCCTAGTATCCGGACTGATCATATGGTGTTTTCCAATTGCTCAATTCGGATACGGAGCATGCTCTGTTCTTTCATCGTGCTTGCTGCCACTGCCATAGCTTTATTCGCTGTTTTGTCTGCATCCATTGCCATATCCACCACTCTGTCGATTTTCTCTTCTACAGTTGCCAGGCATCCCACATATTGATACATCTTTTATTTATTTGCTTTTGTTTACCAAATAAGCACGCTAGACAACCAAGTGCCTATTTTCAGGTGTGACCCGGGAGATTACAAGGGTACATTCAAGCACATCAGTCAAAGACAGGTAAAAGGTAAAAACAAGAGCATTAACAAGCAAGGTCGTACAAACATCAAGGGTTAACATTGCAAGTAGGAGGATGATAAACAGCAAGGTAAAGGTAGTAATCAACATACCAGGGCAACTACGCCCCTGAGGATAGAGCAGTAGATAGAACAGTAACATATACACAAATTTGTGAGCAGTAGAGCCAGAGTGGACCCAACACAATCAAATTCAGCTAGTAGCAGCACGCTTCACTAGTTGATAAAGTCGAGGGACCCACCACCTTAACAAAGGAGATTTGGTAACGATTCAGCTAGACAGAGTGGAGTGGTCGAGGGGGTTTATTAAGTGCAGTGGCAGAAGGAGGCCAATTTGAGGAAGCCCCAGAGGGAGGCTTTAAAGCAGGGATGGGAAGAGGAGGAGGAGCAAGTGCTTGCAGGAAGGGAGTTCCATAACCTGGGGGCATACACAGTGAAGGCCCGGTCACCAATTTGGGTGTGGGTTTTTGGAACCTGGAGGATCTTAGATAGTAGGAGGGGGCAGTGGGTAAGAGGAATGCAGCGAGGGCAGAAGGGGTGGCAGTTCTGACCACATTGTCGATGAAGTTGCCTAAGACAAAGGTAGTGCTTTTCTGGTGGGAGCCACTCAAGCTGGGAGTAGAGCTCACAGCAGTGGGTGAGGCGGGAAGCTGAGAGTGCACAGCGACATACACTGTTGTACACAGTGTACCATTTTGAGAAACTGGTTTTGGTGATGTGAGCAAAGGTGACAAGCCCATAGCAGAGTGTGGGTAGGAGGACCCTCCTAGCAAGGGCGAGACAGGCAGCCAGGGTGAGGCAGCTTTTTGCTCTATATGCAAGGCCCAACTTACAGTATGACGCCTTGCATGCATTACGTATGTGAAGAGAGAGGTCCAGTTGAGGATCAAGTGTCACCCCCAGGTACTTGAAAGAATCTGCAACATGTAGGAGGGACCCATCGGCACATGTAATCTTTAGAGGGGCAGGGACAGCTTTTGTCTTGGCTGTAGAGCCAAAGAGGATGGTCTGAGTCTTCTCCAGGTTGATAGTGAGCTTGTGATCCTTTAGCCAGGTTTGAATTTGGTCGAAATCAGAGTTTAGCTTGGCGTTGATGACAGAGATGTCATGGGAGCTGGTCAGGATGACTAGGTCATCTACGTACAGAATAGAATGCCCATGAGCCGTGGCCGAGGGCAGCTCATTAATGAATAGGGAAAACAGGAGAGACCCAAGGACACAGCTCTGGGGGACTCCACAGGTAACCATAGAAGGCTCAGATAGGGCCTTGTTGAACTTGGTGTACTGATGTCTGCCCGTGAGGTAGTTATTGATCCAGGCAAGGGCTGGAGAGGAGAAGCCAAGGGACCAGAGAGAGGAGCACAGGAGTGAGTGGTCAACCCATTCAAAGGCTTTCGAGAGATCCACGAAGATGGCTCTGGTCAGTTTGCCTAGATCAACAGCAGACCTGATCTCAGAGGTGACGACAGCCAGGGCGGTGGAGGTACTGTGCCCTTTTCTGAAGCCATGTTGAGCAGGGGAGATTAGATCGTGGACCTGCAGGTAGTGGGTGAGCTGTGAGGCAACCACCTTTTCAAGAAGCTTGCTAATCGCAGACAGGATCGCTATAGGGCGGTAGTTCTTGAGATCTTTAGAATCACCTGGTTTGTGAACAGACTTTTTGCTCTATATGCAAGGCCCAACTTACAGTATGACGCCTTGCATGCATGACTTTGGCCACTTTCCAGATGTCTGGGAACATACTCACCGTTAGCAACTTATTGAAGATGTGGGTGATAGGCCAGGCTAGGATGGAAGCACCTAGACTGAGTAATTTGGGCTCGAGGCAGTCATGCCCTGCCCCAGTGTGAGGGAAGAGACCAGCCAGGAGCTTCTGGGTCTCCAAGACAGTGACAACCCTGAGATAGAAGGGAGGTCAGGAGGTTACCCCATTGGGGGGGGTCCTGGTCCTTGGGGTCATGGAGCTGGTAGAGGAGAGCTGGCAGGTCAGTGAACAGGGAGTTAAACGCGTTGGCAATTGTGAGGGGATTGTTGCAGTTTACCCCACCAATATGCATGTCAGTGACCTGAGCTCTGGTGGACCCTCCAGCCATATTTTTGATGTTCTGCCAGAAGCTCCTCGAGTTTTTGGCTGAGGAGAGTAGGGCAGATTGACAGAACTCACTCTTGGCAGAGTGGATGTCTCTCTTGCAGGAGTTCCTCAGCTGTCTATACTCAAGGAGGTCTGTGCCCGGAGAGGGAGGCCTTGTATCTCACCCAGCACTTGGCCCATTGTTTCATAAGGGAGAAAAGGCTGCCATGAAGCCACTTAGTGACAGTGTCCCTCACCCTCCTTTTAGTGAGGGGAGCATGCTTGTTTTGCAGTGGCATAAAGACAGCAAGAAAGTTGTCAAGGGCCCCGGAGGGGTCATTTGCGGCAGTGACCTGGGACCAGTCAGATTACCGCAGGTCAGCGAGGTAGTCACCAACATTAAGTCTGGAGTAGTCTCTCATCTGAATCACTTTGCAGGGAATTTTGGGAGAGGAGATGCCCCATATACAGTAGGTGGGAGAGTGGTCCGAGATAACATCAGGGAGAATACCAGCACCCCACCCCCCTCTCTTGTTCCCTACTCTGTCTTGCCTAACAAGGTTGTAGCCCAGGAGGGCACATGCAGAGTCAGGATTGTGGGGCTTCAGCCAGGTTTCTGAGATCCCCAAGATATCAGGGTTATAATGTGCCACCCAGGCTGTTAGCTCTGCTAGGTTAGGTAGCAAGCTACATACGTTGAGGTGCACCAGTTTCATGCCTTTGGCAGATAGCCAGGCAGGAGAAGACTTCAGAGAGGGCCTGGCAACCTGTGGACCAGGGTTTAGGGCTGAGGCCCCAACCAGACCGTGAGGCCGTGAGCAGCTAGTCAGAGGTGGCATCCTGTATGCCACGGGGGGAGGGGCACCGAGAGTGGATTTGTTCAGGGCAGTACCCTAGCAGGAGACGTGGGGTGATAAGGTAATACACCCTACCTCAGCCTTCCCAGGGCTACGATACAGGGCCAGGAGGCTCAGTAAGGTGATTAGTGGATAACCGATAATGTCACACTGGTACAGGAATCTAGTAGATAGCCTAGCACTAATTTAGACAGCAGGTTGCAGCTCCAGGCTCCAGAGTTACAACACATACACAGGTGAATTAAATAGCCCTCATTTTTAAGACAATAGGATGCTGTATCTGGCTCCACGTTAGCTACTTATACACAGAACAGTAATTTGTTATTGCGAGCTCTAGTAAATACAGAGTGAAGCTTCTCATGCGCAATTAATAGGCTTCATTCAGTGTACCAGTAGGCCTGGCGCTGAGCCAACCAAGGAGGAGACTGCAACAGGCTCCACCAGACTAGTGGGAGGGACTAGCTAGCATTTAAGGGGAGGAGGGAATGAGGCGGGTGGGTGGGAAAAATACCTCCTCACCAGCTGCAGCACAGCAACACACAAGGCAGTACAGGTACAGTAATTCTTTTGGTCCAAAAAGTCCACAGATCACTCTTTTTCATGATTGTGATGATCGCCAGGGGAGGTCTGCCCAACCGCTGCAACCAGCTGGTGCCTCAGATCCTGGGTCCTGATGAGAAACAGTCCTGATAGCAGGAGGGGGGACCCGCTGCAGAAGGGTCTCCCTCACTTCTCTTGATGGATTTTGTCAGATCCACCACTACTGCTCACTATACAGAATCCAAGGTAGCTGGGGAATCATCTGTCTGTCCGGGAGGCATTATCTGCTGGCCTGCCACTTGTGAAGGCCCCGGGACTGAAGGATAATTTTTTGTGGCGTTCCGAGGGCGATCTATCACAAGTTTGGTATCAATCCATTCTGCTAGAAAAATCCTGTATATCCCTGTCGCAGGTTAATAATTTAATCCAGTAGGAAGTTCTTTAACTTCAAGAAATCACGGAAGCTGATCAAGGGCATCAAGAGAAGCTTATTTGCAACTAGGCTGCTAGCCCCCCCCCCCCCGGATCCTTTCATTCGTCATGGTACTGTCACCTGCTTGCTCTGTATTCTGTTCTTACACTTTTTAATTTTGTCATTGTTAATTTTGTATTGTAACTGTTTTATATGACTTGATGTAACTTTGCCATTCTGTACTCCCCTTCCTGCTCACCTCCCCTCCCAGGTCACACCTGGAAACAAACCTTGGCTCCCTTTGCCTTTCCTGCTCACCAATTTTTAAATAAATAAATGTTCCATAGCAGGAGTGTGAGTTTGATCGATAGGACTGTGAAATCTTGCTCTTCGTGTTCCAAAGTGTTAAGAACAATTGGAAGGATTTTCAAGCCGTGTCACAGGGCTTGCATCCAGCTCTGTTCCATGGCACTTAGGTTCTGGCGGTATGCCAAACCGCTTGCCACAACTATGCCTGATTTTACAATCTTAGGTGCAGTTGAGACAGTTTTCACAAATTACTTCAGCTTGCACCAAATATCTGCTACGTGCGCCATAAAAACAGCCCCCAGGATTGCCGCAAGTTAGACCAGAAAAAGTCGGTCTGAGTTGAGGCAATTGCTGCATGGGACAGAAAATCCCATTAGATCAGCGCAAGCCACATGCACCTCATCATCGATGCACCGGGGCTTGCAGCAATCTAAGCCATTTGAAAAATCCTGCCCAATGGATTCTACTTGTCTTAACATTCTGAAATGTGAAGAACAACTTGTGAAAGCCCCAGGTAAAAGAGCTTAGAGTGTATTATACAGAAAGCATGTTTTACTGGTGTTTTTCAAAACTTTTTTTTTTTGTGCCTGTCCCCCGATCCTCCATTTGGAAGTCAGCCCTGCTCCATCCACCATCCGCTGTCCCCCCATGCCCAGGCTTACCCCCAGTGGACACTGTAGGCAAGCCCTGGCTTACCCCCTGGGTTGGGGTCATGGGAGTGGGACCTCCTCCCAATGGATATTGGTGGCAGTGGAGATGGCAGTGGAGCACAGCGTCATACCCGGGGGCTGGCTTTTTTGTGAAAACTGGATCTCTGGGGGCGAGGACATGCAATGACGTCCAGCGTCCACCCTACCCCCCCTTGAGTAATGGCGCCGGCTGCAGTAGTATCCCCAGCCTCCGCCAGGGGTCTGTAAAGCACCAGGCACTCTTCCCCTCTCCCTCTGGAGAAGGAGAGCAATTCCCAGGATGCTCGATCCTTCTCTCCCTGGCCGGCCCTCCGACTCCTGAGTTTGTCACCAAACCCGGGATGTCGGCACCATAAGCGGACGCCAGCAGCCTGGCAGGTGTTTTTCAAAGCTTGGTCCACATGCTTTAGAATGTTCATAACAACATTCTACAGTGAATTGTGAAGAACACCTTTACAAAGGTGCCATGATCAGAGTTTCAAGTCAGTCACTGGAATAATGAAAAAACACTATTATATCTCTGGTTGTTGTAAAACATGCCTTCTGTTGTATTATATACAGCAACAAAACCCTTGGCACTAAGAACTTGATAAGTTCTGTGATTGTTTGTACATATTTTACACTGCATAATATTGTTTTTTCTTTTGTATATTCGTAATGCATATTTGTTTTGTTGCTGCTCCTGTCCCCCACCTCTGAGTTGCATCTGTAAACGAGATTGTTTGTGTAACTCTATATGTCTACCTGTGAAACACTTTTAAATAAATAAGGTTCTCAGCAGCTCATTAGAGTGGTGCCATCATAAGGCACTCGAGCTATGCTCTCATGCCGATGATGTCACCACCTTAACTTGGTGTTGAGAACTAGTTTTTTCTTAGAAACATAGAAACACAGACAGTGACAGCAGAAAAAGACCACTGGTCCATCCAGTCTGCCCATAAAATCTTAAAAAACCTGGGGCCTATTTCCATACAGTGTTCTAATCCACGTTATTGTTCCCCATGCTCCCCGCTTGCTGCTAGCACCCTGAGCAGCTACTAAGACCTTCACATTGTCCCAGCTGTGTTTGAAACCATTAATGATTTTGGCGACCACCATATCAGCTGGCATATTGTTCCATGGCTCCACCACCCTTTCTGTAAAATAAAACTTTCTCACTTCCCTCTTGAATCCCCCCCCCCCGTCAATTGCCACTTATGACCCTGTGTTCTTGAGCCACTACTTATGCTGCTAAATAGTTCCTCACAGGTTAATGTGCTTATTTATTTATTTATTCAATCTCGGATTACAATACAATTGAGCAATACACAGCTCATTTACAAAGGTTCTGTGTCAGTGGAGAAGGGTAACAAACATACAGAGGTAAAAATACAAAATGGTTAGCAGGTAGAGGCAGTTCACAAAGATGCCTGTACAATGTAGTTAAGAATCAACAATAAAACAGAGCATAAGCAACACTATAGGTAATATCAGATCAAACAAGAGGGGAAGCAGCCAAGAAGGCTTTGTCAATGCAGCAATGGTAGAGAAACTAGCGAAGGTCGTCAAAGGGGTGAGAAAAACTGGGGAAGTGAGTAGGCTTGGGTAGGGGGTAGGGGAGGTGGGGAAGTGGGGAGGTGAGGAGAGCAGGGCAAAGAAAGGAGGGGGAGGTGGATTCAGTTCATATGTTGGGGGAGAAATAAGAGCACTGGGTGAACACAGGGGGAGATGGTGACATATTAGGGGAAACAGTCACAGTTGCTATTGGCCATGAGTAGCTGCTGGAGCTTTAGTCTGAAAGGGCCCAATTTAGTTTCAGACAAAATATCACTGTTTAGAGCGTTGTACCATAGAGGAGCTCTATAAGCGAAGGACCATTGTCCTTGGGTGGTTTGGCATCTTGGAACTAGAAAAATTTGATTTAATGAACTCCATATGCACTGAGAGCTATAGTAGCTGCTTAAAAGCTGACCAACACTAGGAGGTGTGAGTCAAAGAAGTGCTTTTTTTGCTAACAGGCAGGTTTGGTATTGAATCCTACCGCTTAGTTGGAAACATCCTGTTTGAACATACAGACCACAGGCGTGCGTAAGGCGGTCTGCACTAGTGAGGAGTCTGCATGCTTTATTGAATGTTTCAGATATCCTCTAGAGGGCCGTAGTGGAGGCTGTGCCATAGATGACCAGCCCATAATCAATGAGAGAGATGATGGAGCTGTGAATCGTAAGTCTTAGGGCATCCGGCATCAGGCTGTGCATAAGAATTTGAAGGTCTGTATCATATCTGCCCTCTCTTGTCTGACCTCCAATGAGTACATGTTCAGTGTCTTGAGCTGATGCTCATAAGATCTGCCCTGCTGGCCCAGAATCATTTTAGTCACCCTATGTTGCACTGCCTACAGCCTGTCCTTATCTTTCCTTGGGTGAGGACTAATGCAGAGGGGTTAATTATTATCTATGTTTTGCGCGCTTGGGGTGTGTGGTATTCTCTGTGTTGTGGGACAGTTCGGAGCTCTCCAAAACTTGTTGCAATATAGTTCAAAGGTCATCAAAAGTTGTTGTGATATAGTAGTGACTGACATCACTATTATATTACAACTTTTCACTCTGAAGTTTGTCCCAACAGTCTCTCTCTCTCTCTCTCCCCCCCCTCTCGATACGCCCTTGTCCCTAACCCCCACTTGAAACAGAAATCTGCCATTTGTATTTTATGTTTTTGATTTGTTTTACATACATTTTTATGCCCCCCTGAGGTCTCAGGCTCCTGCTGTCTCTGGGATTCTAGTGGCACAGTCATGCACCTCCATACCAGTTACACCCATTCCTTCATGGAGCTGGGGTTTCCCCCCTTGTCGGGGTCAGTAGCAAAGGGGATGTACCCCTGAATATCTCAAGTTTCATCAGTTGTGGCTGCAGCAGACACTGGAGGGCATCTACCTATGGGTCCCGTCACCTCAGGAGCCAGGGCCGTGCTCTTTTTCCTCGAGCTTCTCCCCATGGATGCCGGCACATAAGGGCTGATACAAGTGTATACATGTTCCAAGGCTGCAATTGCAGCCTTAGCCTACATCCACCCTACAGTTCCTGCCTCCGGTGCATTGACACCCTTGGTCAGCTAAGCAGCAGCACTGTAGCAGAGGCAGTGACCTTCCCTCTCTTGAGGAGGATTGAGTATCCTCAGGGATGCTCAGTCCTCCTCCCAACCCCCCTCCGACCAACTCCTGATAACCTGAACTCGCTTTCAAACCTGAGTTATCAGCGTTACTTCAAGTACTTGAAAGGGATAAATAAGGTTGATAAGGAGAGTCTCTTTAAGCTTTGTGGCAACTATAACATGAGGGGGCACAGTCTTAAGCTTGAGGGTGGAGGTTTTGGAGAGAAGTCAGGAAGCACTTCACAGAGAAGATGGTGGACACTTGGAATGCGCTGATGAAAGAGGTCATCTCGTTGAAGACAGTGGGCAGCTTTAAGAGAGGCTGGGATAGACATAAGGTAAAGGTAAGGATCAAGGGTAGGGAGGATGGGAGGAGTGGGGAAGTAGGGGCAGGAACATTAGCTCAAGCTGTATATCCTGCAGTACAAGCAGACTTGATAGACCAAATGGCCTTCTTCTGCTGCCTTCTTTGTATGTTCATATGTATGTTCCAAGCGGTAGTTCTACCACTGCACTGATGGGCCAGGCTCCTTTAAGTTTTAGATTTAATTTTTTTCCACAGGTAGTTTTTCTGTTTTTGAATTTTTTTCTCCTCGTCCTGATCCCATGCATCCCTAATGTGACAAACGCATGCAAGGCACACGCATGTCATGCCCTATGGGATGCCCCACCCTACCAATCACTCCATTACCGCCTACACCTGCCACCGGACCTCCATCCGGTGACATCGGGACTATGGACAGGCGACCCTCCCACATGGGAGAGGAGAGACAACGCTGGAGCCTGCTCCCACCCCATATCGTCACCCCGACAACCCGAGGTTCATTCCCGAACTTGGGTCACCAGTGCAGTGCGAGGTAAGGCGTCCAGTGCCTCAGCCCTCAGCGCCACTGGGCCAGCCTAAGTTTTAGATTTTACAAGTAATTATTTTCCTTGTTCTTGCCAAGAACAGAAGTACCACAGCCTACTCCATTTTCTTTGCTCATAATATAAAACTGACATACTATGAAAAATAATTTATGGACAACCAAAACACCACTCAGCTTGTGTTTCCATCTCTAGGTTAAGATAACATCAGGGATCTTTCAAGCTTCACTCTCAAGGTCCCTATGCTGTCATGTCATCCCCACAATGGAAGCACAACTGGATTATGTATGGTTGCCCATTCATTATTCTAAATAAGTAATAACCCACAACAGGGAATACATTTTTAGAGAATTAATGGATGCCCCAGGTGAATTGGAAGGCACGATGCCAATGGCCGAGTGACTTTCAGTGTACCCAGGAAGTGCATTAATTCTTAAGAAACCCATGCCCTAGAGTGGGTTATTGCCCTTCTAAAGGGTGAAATGGTTCTTATTTATTTATTTTTTAATGTAAAAAAGTTTTAGTTTCAAACCCCAGGAAATCTTACTATATTCTGACATATGCAGTATGGTCTCACCATAGGACTGCCCCAGAGCCGAAATGGTTAATAGAACCTATGCTAATGATAAAGTGTTAGACTTGAGCTTGGTTTTCAGACCACTGTCCCTGGAATACACCCTGCAACTGTCAGACTCTTTACTCTGCTTGCCTAGTACAGATGCCTCGGAGAACTCTCCTTCATTTTTCTCGAAGATTTTATTTTCTTATTTTTTTTAAGTAAATTTTATTTATGTTCGATTTTAAAGCACTGTCCTTGAGTTTACAGGTAGATTAGTCTAGATTTAGAGTTATTCTGGTAAGTTTTTCGATTTCTTCTCAGGTCGTTTAACCGGGAGGGAAACAAATGTTTATTTACATATTAAAAGGTAAATTTATGTATTAAAACTTTCCCTGTGCCAGTTGTTTTAATTTTGGTCCTTTTAGAAAGAAACCGGGGTAACACTTGGTTCTTTCTTTGGTTGCTGAACCAATCACAGAAAAAAAAAAAAAGCCTTTGTTCATCTGTATGGGTTTTTGGCTCACAGAAAACCCACTTTTTAGGGTTTTCTTTTTGGTATGTCACTGCCCAAGAAAAGAACCAGCCCAATAGGTTGTCAGCATTGTACAGTGTGGGGAACTGTTTGCTAAAGCAGATCCTCACTTGATTTGTGTTTTCTGCCTAGCTTTGACCTCCTGAAGACGGACTGTGAAATCTGTAAACATTTTCCTCAGTTGATGCTTGGTAGGTGTTTGAACCGACTGAAGGAAAAAAGTCTGAAAAGGCTGCTGACCCAGCTTCAGATAAACCTTCCTCATCTATAAAAGAGAAATCCAAGGAACCGATCGAACAACCCTCTGACCAGGGTGATGGTTCCTCTGTTAAAAAGAGAACTGCAGACACTTCTGCTGACCCAGCAAGCTCTGCTAAAAAGAAAAGGAAGGAAAAACACAGTTCAGGAACTGCAACCGACAGTCCTGCTGGTTCTGATCACAGAAGAAATAACAAACGCTATCAAAATAATTCAGGCGCTGCAAACCAGTACTACGGTTCTGGTTCTATGGCCCGGTTCACAATCCTCGGTTCAGGATCTGGGTTCATCTTCGGTTCCTGGTTAACTTGAATGATTTGCTTATGTTTATGTGGAGGGTGAAGATGAGGATGATGATGAGGACTTTGGGAAGCCTATTGAGCCGGATGTTTCCCCTGATCCCCAGCATCCTGACTCCCCTGATAAGGGAGCTGAGGATTTTTCTACCCACTTTACTTTTATGAAGCAAATGACTCAAACTCTGGACCTCGTCACTCAGGAACCAACAGAGGAGGAGGAGGAGGAGTAGCCAGACTACATGGACATGATGGATGTGAAAGAGGTTGCTATTGCCTATCCACACATCTCTGATGAGACAGACCTCTAAAATCTTACAGACCCCACGTCCATCCCTCCAGTGGACAAGAAGCTGGACAGGAAGTGCTGGTTGGCCAAGTCTGGAGCAGAGTTCCTCTTTGGACACCCCAACCATTGGGGGGGGGTGCAGGCTGCTGCATGTGACAAAGCAGGTATTCCCCTGGCATCACATCCACCTGATAAGGATTCCAGAAAAAATGGGTTCTATATCCAAGAAATCCTATCTGGGTGCTTCTTTGGCTATCAGACAGGCAACATATATGGCTTATGTGTCCAGATTCCAAAAGAGCCTTTGAAACACAGTTTTAGAGATTGACAAGGTTTGCTCTGCACCCATGGCATCAGATCTGTCTGAGGCTGCAAGAAGAGGCATAGAGGCTTGAAAATGTCAGTTTAGACTGGCAGTAGATGCCAATGACATAGCAGCCAGGTAAATGGCAACCTCAATGTCCCTAAGGAGATTTGCTTGGCTGATGACCACTAATTTGTCCCAGGACACACAGACAAAGACATTGGATTTTCCTTACAAGCCCACATCTCTCTTTGGTGAGCAAACAGAGGTTTACATGAAGAAGATGGATGAGTACAAGGTGGCCTATAAGAATGCTGCTGCAAAGGAGAAAGCAGCAACACCTCAGAAGTACCAGATCAAAGGGGGTAAGGGTAGAACCCACTACAGGCCTTTCTTCCAGGCTCAGGCAGCTCCAGCCTACCAGCCTCAGAGAGGGTACTTCAGGGGCAGAGGCAGAAGGGGCAGCAGCCGTGCTGGCCCTAGCACTCTGCCAAGTGCACAGACAAAGCAGACCCCCTGAGGGATCTGCCAGGGTCTCCTTCCCACTTTCAGTAGGAGGCAGGCTGGCTCATTGTCTCCAGGCTTGGGATTCCATTACCACAGACAAGTGGGTCCTGGAGGTAGTGAACCAGGGTCTTGCCCTTAGTTTCAAGGTTCTACCCAAACAGAGGGCAAGAGTTTTCAGGCCTGCCACACTGTCAGAGCAGCTGTGTTGGAGGAGGAAGTAGCAAAGCTCCTTCAGGACAATGCAATAGAGCCTGTTCCCTTATCCCAAAAGGGAAAGGGTCTCTATTCAAGATACTTCCTCACCCAAAAGAAAACAGGGGAGTGGTGACCCATACTGGATCTCAGACATTTAAGCAGGTATTTGAGAAAGTCAAAGTTCAAAATGGTCACTCTGGCTACCATTCTTCCCACACTCAGGAAGGGGGATTGGCTAGCATCTCTGGACTCAAGGGATGCTTACTTCCACATCCCCATCAGGCAATCTCACAGAAAGTATCTCAGGTTCAGATTGCCATCAGGCCATTACCAGTTCTGGGCCATGCCTTTCGGCCTAACTTCTGCTCCAATGGTATTTACCAAATGCCTAGCAGTAGTTGTAGCACACCTAAGGAGGAAAGGGGTTACAGTCTTCCCATATCTGGACAACTGGCTAGTAATGGGCCAGTTCCCTCAGCAAGTCAAAGAAGCACTGACAATCACTCAAAATGTCCTGGGTACACTGGGTTTTTCTGGTAAACCACAGAAAGTCAGTGTTAACACCAGTCCAACTCCTGGAGTTCATAGGGACGGAACTGAACACCCTGAGGGGAAGAGCATTCCTCCACCAAGGAAGGGTAGATATCCTGGTGCAACTGGCAAGCTCCTTCCAGCTGCATACCCCCAGACCAGCAAGACATTTTCTACAGCTATTAGGACACATGGCTGCATCAACAGCAACAGTTTCAGGTGCAAGATTCTATTCAGTTTCACATCGGGTCCCACTGGTCTCAGAAAAAAGATTGCTTGTCAAAAATGGTACCAGTCACAGGAACCCTGCTCCAAGCACTACAGTGGTGGCAGGAAAAAGGCAACCTCAGGGTAGGTGTATTTTTCCTCCAACTGCCACCATCAGCAGTTTTGACCACAGATGCCTCCCTCCTAGGATGGGGTGCCTACCTGGGGGGAGCACACTGCACATGGTACTTGGCTCCAACAGGAGTCTCTGCTCCACATAAACCTGCTGGAACTTGGGGCAGTATATGTGGGCATCCAGTCCTTCGCCTCAGTGCTACAGGGCAAGGTGGTTCAGGTCAGAACAGACAATACAGCCACAATGTACTACATAAACAAGCAAGGGGGCACAAGGTCTTCCTCCCCTGTGCACTGAAGCCATGAAGGTGTGGAGTCTGGCTTACTCCCTGGGATCTCTCTCAGCAGTTTATCTGCCAGGGAAGGACAATGTCCTCAAAGATGCCCTAAGCAGGATCAATTAGAACCACCATGAGTGGTCACTGAACAAGGCAGGTCCTGCAGATAGTGTTCAGAAGGTGGGGCACCCCAGAGGTGGACCTCTTTGCATCCCCAGGCAATCACCAGCTGCCACAGTTCTGTTGCAGACCCACTGCAGTGGGCACAATTCCCCTGGATGCACTGCTGTGGAACTGGACAGGGAGGTTCTTGTATGCTTTTCCGACATTCCCCCTGTTGTCCAGGGTGATAAACAAGCTCAGGGTTCAGCCAGCAATGATGATCCTCATTGCTCCAGATTGGGCCAGGCAGACCTGGTACTCCCTGCTACTGACCCTATCAATATCCAAACCAATCTCCCTACCCAGGAGGCACAACCTAATGACCTCCTCTCAGGGCAGGTTCCTTTACTCTAATCTCCAGTCTCTCGGTCTCAAAGCTTGGCTCTTGAAGACTTAGAATATGCTGACCTGCACCTCTCTGAAGGAGCACTAGAGGTGCTCAGAGTCTCTAGAAAATCCTCTACCAGAAAGACTCACACTTCTAAATGGAAAAGGTTTTCCATTTGGTGCCAGCAGAAACATAAATAATTGCCAGGCTGGGTTATCAGTCGTATTAGACTATTTGGCTCACTTGCATTTCCTTGGCTTTAGGCCTTCCACTCTCAAGGTACACTTAGCAGCTGTCTCTGCGTATCTTTCAGCTGGAAAAGGGATATCCCTGGCTGCTATCCAGGTATTCAGAAAGTTCTTCAAGGGTCTACTGCACTTGCACCCCCTCACAGGGAACCCACTCCTAAATGGGACCTCAATATATGCATTGACCAGCTTATGCAGCCACCATTTGAACCCATGTCCTCGGCAGAGCTTAAGTACATGACATGTAAAACAGTGTTCCTGGTAGCCATCACTTCAGCCAGGAGGATCAGTGAGCTCCAGGCCTTGTCCACAGAACCAGGTTACATAGCAGTCCCTAGGGACAAGGTGGTCCTTAGGACTAACAGAAAGTTTCTTCCTGAGGTGGTCTCGGACTTCCACCTTAATCAGTCCATTACTTTGCCAGTCTTTTTTGCTGACCAGGAAAATGAAGACTGCATAGCTTTAATGTCAAGAGAGCTATAAGTTACTACTTGGATTGCACAAAAACACACAGACAGGATAGGACCCAGCTCCTCCTGTCCTATGGAGAAGTGGGAAAGGGCAAACCTGCTTCAAAGAGGTCTGTTGCCCACTGGATTGTTGCTTGTATTCAGTTTTGCTACAGTAAAGTGGGTAAAGAGCCCCCTGTAGGCCTTAGGGCCCATTCTACAAGGGGTACAGCTGCTTCGATAGCAGCTGCAAGAGATAGTCGTTTGGTGGAAATCTGTAGAGCAGCTACCTGAAAAACAGTCCACACCTTCATCAAACACTGCAGCCTGGATACCCAGGCCAGGAGTGATGACAGGTTTGGCACAGCAGTACCGCAGAGCCTGTTTCCAAAATAGGTTCTCTACCCTCCTCCAAAGGAGGAGGGTAGAGAGGAGCCTAATCAGGGGCCCACCGCTCACTGCCCTCCACTTCAGTCTTGACAGCTACCTCTCCCTGCCTTGCCCCTTCTACCTGCCTACCCCCTTACCCCCTCTCCCTTTCCTCCCCTTGGGCATTTCCTGACTTTTATCCCTCCCCTTTAGAGCTCTTACCCTCACCCTCTACCCTCCAACAATGGCCTTTCTGCCTGCATACCCCCTTCCCTCTCACCTGCAGTGCTTATTTCTATGATTGCCCTTGCTGGTATGTCATGCTACCGAACATTTGGCACATTTTGAATTACTGGAATTTCCTAAGCCTCAGTCTCTTATTTCTTTTTACTGTGTAACTACGTATTATTATGTTGACCTTTGTATGTATGTATACCCCTCATTCCTTCACGTGGAACCTTTGTAAATGAGTAGTTCCTGCTCAAAGGTATTTGTAGTCCTAGATTTCAATAAAATAAAAATAAAAAAAAATAAAAGGTATTACTTGGGTAGTCTACATATGTCAGAATACGATAAGATTTCCTGGGGTTTGAAGAAAAAATTACTTACCATAGTAATTTTGTTTCTTCCAAGGGAATCTTAACTGTATTCTGAACTGCCACCCTACCTCCCCTACTAGAACCTATGGGCACTGCAACACAGCTGTCCATGCTGTTTGAAACCTGTGAATGTTTTCTTTATTGGGCTTAGTGACTTGAGTCTCAGTGTTGCCCACATTGTTAAATGAAGGGGATTATTTCTTGTTGGGTATTGTTAATTATTATTAGTATAGTTTAGATAGCTTGTTATCATGCATGCTTCGTAAGAATCTAACAGTTGCAGGATGTATTCCAGGGTCAGTGGTTTGAAAATAGAGCTCGAGCCTAACATCCTATCATTAGCATAGGTTGTAATAACCATTTTGGCTCGGGGCAGTCCTATGGTGAGACCATACTGCATATGTCAGAATACAGCAAGATTCCCATGGAAGAAACAAGATAAGTAATTTTTTCTTTTCTTCAGTTATGTTGTTGCTTGGTAGAGTTTGGTAACAAAGTCTGCATGCCTTTGAATGAACCCAGGAACTGCATTTATTTTGAAGAAACCTATTCCTTGCTGTGGATTTTTGTGTTTAAAAAGTGAAAAAAAAGTATTTTAATTGAGAAAGTTTTTATTTTCATTTAATTAGGTTGTTACTAGTAGAATAAGTAGGTTAGTTATGATCTGTACAATTTCTAGGTAAATAATCAATGGTCAAGTGCTGTATTTTAACCAATGAAGCTGTTTAATTTGACCATCTACAAGAACTCGATAAGCTCAGGGTGGACACGGCAATGCGACCTGATGGCATACATCCCAGGGTACTAAAGGAGCTAGGGTGGAACTAGCAGAGCCATTATCAGAACTGTTTAGTGAGTCTCTGAGCACAGGAGAGGTCCCAGAAGACTGGAGAAGGGCTCATGTGATCCTGCTCCGCAAGAGTAGTAGCAGGGAGGAGGCAGGGAACTACAGACCAGTCAGTCTTACCTCAGTAGTGGGCAAGATTATGGAGGCACTCCTTAAGGAAAGGATAGTGCAACACCTGGAATCCATAGGAGCACAGAATCCAAGACAGCATGGGTTTACAAAAGGAAGGTCCTGTCAAACTAATTTCACAGATTTCTTTGACTGAGTAACCAGAGTGGTGGACCAAGGGGGAGCAGTTGATGTTGCCTACCTTGACTTCAGCAAAGCTTTTGATACTGTTCCACATTGGAGATTAATTAATAAGCTGGGTAGGCTCGGGGTGGGTCAGAAGTTGGTCAACTGGGTGGCAGACTAGTTGACAGGCAGAAAACAGAGAGTGGTGGTAAATGGTATACAGTCAGAAGAGATGCAAGTCACAAGTGGGGTACCTCAGGGATCAGTCCTGAGGCCAGTCCTCTTCAGTATCTTCATCAGTGACATTGCAGATGGACTGGAGAGTAAGGTTTATCTGTTAGCAGATGACACCAAGATCTGCAACAGAGTAGATGATCCAGATGTGGTGGGTAGAATGAGAAGAGATCTGGATAAACTGGCAAAATGGTCGGAAGAGTGGCAATTGGGGTTTAATGCAAAGAAGTGCAAGATCATGCATATAGGGAAGAGAAACCCTGAAGCCACCTATAGGCTGGGAGGGGAGTTGCTGGCAGTCACAAGGGAAGAGAGAGACTTGGGCATCATCATCACCGATGACCTGAAATCATCCAGGCAGACCACTAAAGCAGTAGGTAAGGTTAGGGGGATGTTGGGGTATATTAGTAGGGGTATTACAAGTCGGGAAGAGGGAGGTAATAATCCCTCTTTACAAGACACTGGTTAAGCCCCATCTGGAGTACTGCCCACAGTACTGGAGGGCACACCTGCACAAGGACATTAACCAAATTGAGGCAGTCCAGAGAAGGGCAACCAAAATGGTGCAGGGACTGCATCAGAAAACATATCAGGACAGATTAATGGAGCTCAATATGTATACCCTATAGCAAAGGAGGGAGAGAGGTGATATGATCGAAACATTTAAACACCTTAAGGGCATTAACAAGGTGAGAGTCTAACATGTTTCAATATAAGAAAAATAGCAGGACAAGAGGACACAGCATGAGATAAGAGGGAGGCCGATTAAGGGGTAATGTGAGGAAGTTCTTTTTCACAGAAAGGGTGGTGGATGCATGGAACAGCCTACCTCAGGAGGTGGTGGATATGAATACAGTGCAGGGCTTCAAACAGGCATGGGATAGGCATAAGGGAGCAATACAGATGAGTATGAATAGATAGGCCATTGACAAAGCAAAGGTCGATGGCACATTCATAAGGTAGAAAAAGAAATGGGCAAACTGGATGGGCCTTGCGGTCCTTAATTGCCATCAGATTCTATGTTTCTATGTTCCTGTCTCTTGTAAGCCAATCAGAACATAGGAAAACTGTCATTATTATCTCTTGACAAGGACCCCATGATAAGTGCATTTAGTCTGATATTGCAGTTATCCCCTCAAACCTCCCTCATCAAAGTTCTTTAGTTTTGCCAGCTATGCTTAATAGGGACATTTGAGAAGTATGTGGGAATATTTGCTTGCATGTTGTGTCAGGTGGGCCTTTGTTGTGTTGTAGAGAATGGAGTTTTCCCATTAGAGCTGACCTGTCAGTGTAGCAGTAGTGCTACTGCTCGTGATGCTGGTGACCCTGGTTTACAAGCGAGTCCAGGTCATCAGGGGGCAGCCAGAGTGTCCCAGAAGATGCTCTCCTCCTCTGGGGAGGAAGGACTACTTTCTGTGGCATGACACTGCTACCAGAGTGACCATAGTTGGCAGTGCAGTGGAGCCGCGATGGGTGGGTGGGCACTTCTATGCCAGGATGCCTGCATGCTTGCGTGCAGACATCCACTTGGATCTAGCTCATGAAGCCCTCAGGGGAGGGGACCAGGGAAGAAAAACAACTCCTCACCTGCAAGCAGTATGACACCGTCTATCCTTTGCAGGCCCTGCACTGCTCACTGGGCTGCTGACCACAGTCCAGGTCTAACACCTTCCAGGCTTGGGGAACCCAGGAGGCTCCACCTTTTGGGGCAATCTGTGGGGCACTGACTAGTCAAAAGGTAAGTCCTGGGTGACACCCAGCAGTAGCTGGGTGCCAGTGCATGCGTGCCACCAGAACGGGGAGGGCTTCATGTCCAGGGTGCAAGGCTGCCTCCGCAGAGGTGAAGCCCAGCTGCTCTGCCCATTGCACGCTGGTGGGGTCCGGGGACAAAAAAAATATGAAAAGTGGAGCTGGAAGGCTCCATGATGGCCTGGGTGCCTGGGACTGGAGAACGAGCCCTCATAGAAGGGCTGGAGCTGCCTGCCCGCTCCAGAAAAAATTTAAACCATCTGTGGATCAAGCAATGCATTAAATGATCACCCAGTACAGTAATGTTCTTGAAGCTAACCTGTGCAGTACCTAAATTATAAAGATACTCCTTTAGACCTCTGTCTTGTAAATAGAATTTTATCATATATTGCCTGTATCAGAACTCTTTCTAGAGAAGTTTAGGGCTTCTGCAAATTGGCATTCGACTGAGAAGTTGCTGTAGGGTTAAGCTTCTTGCTACAGGTGTGATTAATCTGCAGGGTGTGTTCAGGTTTCTGTCAAAAATACATGATGATGTTATTGTGTGCTGCGGTTGCTGCATCTGTTGTACTTTCTCACTATGTTACCCTATCCATACAATTTTGAATGTGAGGAGGAGAGGCACAGGAGCACTGGCAGGAGGGGCTGCATCCCAGCAATGGGCACACACACACACACACACGCAGAGGACACAGACACACAAAGCAGCCCAACACATCACTGACATATGCAGAAAAAGTGATTGACTGTACACAGTATAGCGAGGCTTACAGGGAAGGCAGGGACCCGTCAGTGACAGCCGAGGAGGAAGGGGAGACCCCTGGCACAAAACGAATGTAAGACCACAAAATCCCCATAGCTACTACAGTATACTGATGCTGTAACTTGTGCAGCAGCCTCTTCTCCAACACTGACTACATTGGTTCTAAAAGTGTGCTTCAAGTTCCTTCACTACGAGGTCTTACAGATGTAGGACAAAAACTCAGGTACTTGTTGTTTTGTTTTTGCTGCAGTGTTTGAGTCACATTGACAATATTCCAGGGAGTTAGTTTTATTTTATATTTCCGAAGGGTTTTTTTGTTTTTTTCTGTCACTCTGCACCTTTTGTACAGATGGGTTTAGGGCGCTGCAAGGTTTGCTTATGATCAAGGCCCCAATTTTTCTGCAGCACTTTGGGACCACGTTCTGTGGCAGGATTCCTATTTGTCACAGAACTTCAGTGGCAGAGGTTTGTAATTTCTGCAGATGTTCAGCAGCACCAGTGAACTGCCTTGTTGCAGTGTCAGTTTGTCATTCTGACACGACTTCCATGGCAGTGGCTATGGCACCCAGGAGAGGGGAACATGCAGTGCCACTACTTCACACAAATAAACCATCAAACTTTTATAATTAATATTTGTTTTTTTTTAAAAGCCCCCAAGATAATCTGTCACAGAAGGATCTATCTTACTGCATAAATGGAATACACAGAGGGGACCTTGTGTGATAAATGTTTAGCAATACACGTACTGTTTATGCCACTCTGCCCCTTGTGAGGGAGGGTTCCCCTGCCTGCCACAAGGAGTTGCCCATGCGGCAGAACAGTGTGCAGTACCTTTCCAAGCCCAGAGCAGTGGTGTGCAACTGTGCTGGCCTCCATCCTCATGCTGCCCTGCGGGCTCCTTGAGCTCAATCCCTGCACTGGAGTCACTGGCACAGGTACACAACCTGCTACCCGCTGGACCAAAGCTCTGCCCTGCACACGTTTCTTAATATCTTTTTTCTGGTTTACATTTTAACCCCAACACTGACAAGTCGATGGACTGCCAAACTGGCTGACAGTCAGAAGGGGGGGGCAGATATCCATCTCCCTTTTGTCCCCATTATGGGGGAATCTGTGGAAGGTAAGTTCCTGAAACGGAAGGTGATGGGGCTGGGTGGCTGACAGCAATGGGGGCCTGGAGCCACCCAACCTACATCCTGCTTGGTACACTTTCCCCAATTTTCTTGCCACCCTGCTTGTCCCGATGCAGTGCATGGACCCATAAGACTTTGACACGCATGTCAACCCCTTGTGAGGTGAGGCTCCCCGACCCACCACAAGGTGTTGTATGTGCTCCCAGAACACTGCTCTGTCCCTTCCTAGGCTGGGGATGGTGCCACACACTCTGCTGTGCTCCCTCCCCAGCCTCAGCCCAGTCAGCCGGCTCATTGAGCTTGCAACAGAACACAGGTCTTGGGCATGGGAAGACAACCTGGTCCCCACTGGGCCAATGGCTCTCCTGCAAACAATGTTACTGCATACATTTTTCCTTTTGAAACATTTTGACCCCAAATTTTCAGCAGTTTTTTTTATTACTCTGCTTCTAAACATGATAGGTGTCATTTGTAAAATACTGACCAAAATGTCACATCATGCCACAAGTGTGAAAACATATTTTGGCCAGGATTTGAAAAATGATACGTGTCACGTTCATGAAGTGGTGTTAAAAAAATGACTGCTGAAAATTTGGGGTTGAAATATAGAAAATTATCAAAGTTAAGAGCAAGCACTGAAAAATGTCAACGTACCATTGTAACTTTGTTGTTTTTTAATATTTTGACCCCAAATTTTCAACACAGCCTTCTCATGACTTCACCTCGTGAACCCGGTAGGTGAAAATGTTCAAATCCTGTCCAAAAGGGTGGGGTCCCAAAAAGGCCTTGTTGAAAATCTGGCTCAAAATATAAAAAAATGACAAAGTAATGAGAAAAAGTTCAAAACGTAATAGAAATACATTGACTGCACCTACTTTGTTTCTTCAGTTCCTGGCTGGCACTGAAGAAGAAGAAATATGTTTTCCTTACAGAGTAGATTTTCAACGCTGGACTTTTTAAGCTGAGTGAGGGTGGGGTGGGCTGGGGTGGTGGGTATTGAGTGGGAGTCTGGGAGGACAAAAGACATCAATGGATGGTTTTCTGCTTTTCAGGTTTAATTGGCAAAAAAAAAGAGGGACCATGGTGACACTGGGGATGGGGCAACCTAGTGTCACAATGGAGGAGGGGGGAGACCAATGTTGGGATGGGGGAGTCTCAGCAGAAGACATCAATGGACGGTTTTCCACTTTTCAGGTTTAATTTGAAAAAAAAACAACAACAACAACAACAATGGACCAAGGTGCAGTACCTTCCCACTGCTTTCGGCCTGGGAAGGTACTGCACATTATTCCCCTCGTATCCACCATTGCTCACTCTACTCTGCTCTTTCACTCCCCTCTCTGGATGCAAGGCACCTTTCCCATTGTGCCTCCTTTATATCTAAATTCTAGTTTGATTTCCTTCCCTCCTACCTTACATCCCTCTTATCCTTTCCCTCAGCTTCCTACTACTCTCTACGCAATACTACTTCCCATTCCCTCACTATTCCTTTTAGAAAATCTAGTGTTGGTCAGTCTGATTCCTCATATTGCTTTCCTTAACTGTCATCCTCCCTTCCCATGTCAGTTCACTCTGCTTCTTCTGCTTTCTCCTTAAAGTCTCTCCTTCATGATTATTCTTCTTCCTCCTGCAACTGTCCATGACTCTCTTCCCCCCACCAGTTTTACTAACATACTAACATACTAACATACTAAAATGCCAGCAGAATAGGCCTAATGGTCTTTCGTGTCTGCTCGTTTGGTCAGCCCCCACCCTGGGTGCTGACCTTGCTGTCCCCCTCGCCTTCTCTGGCTTCTCCTTCTCAGTTCGGATATTCTTGCTGCATTGGATTTTGCTTCCTGAACCCTTCCCTGACCTGTCCCACCCTCTTGAACCCCTCCACTGTCTCTGCCTCCACCAGCCCCAGGTAGTGCATTCCATGGCTCTACCACTCTCAGTGAATGCACCTCCTCCTTTCTCCCTAGATCTTCCCCCTCAGCTTCCACCCATGCCCTCTAGTGGCCTTCCTCCTTCCTTGAAGAACCCTCACTGTTCCTCCTTACCTCTTCATGTACCTGAGGCCTCTATCATGTCCCCAGGTCCCTTCTCTCTTCCAAAGTGTACATATTTAGCTCTTGAGCCTCTCCTTATAGGTCCTGTCCCCAAGCCCCAAATCATTTTGGTTGCCCTCCTCTGGACCATCTCCAGGAGGTTAATGTCCCTCTTTAAGTGAGGCCTCAAAACTGCACAGTACTCCAGGTGCGGCCCTCACCAAGCAGTTATACAGGGGAGTATCACCCTCCTTCTGGAGTGATCCCCCTAGCGATGCATCCAGCATCCTGTTGGCCTTGGCTGCTGCCCTCCTACAAGTCTCAGAGTTGTTCATCTTGACATCCACCACCACCCCAGGTCCCTCTCAGCCATTGAGACTTGTAGTATTCCCCAGGTGTACACTTGGCCTGGGTTTCTATTTCCCAGATGGAGTACCTTGCATTTCCCTGCATTGAACCTCAGCTTCCACTTTCTAGACCATCTTTCCAGAGCCTCCAGGTCCCCCTGCAGGGCCACCCTCCCCTCCTCCCCATCCACCACTGCCCCCAGTTTCGAGTCATCTGCAAAGAGACTCAGATCACTCCTGATTCCTGTCCTTATGTCAGATACGTAGGCGTTGAACAGAAGGGGCCCAAGGACTGATCCCTGTGGGACCCCACTAATGACCCTCCTTGGGGAAGAGATTATCCCACCAACTACGACCCTCTGGGTCCGGTCCTGGAGCCAATTGCCTATCCATCGGATCATCTGGTTTCCCAGCCCCATTTCTCCTAGTTTATCCAACAGGCCCCCGTGAGGAACAGAGTCAAATGCCTTGCTGAAATCCAGAAAGAGGACATCCACTGGTCTACCCAGGTCCAAGGCACTTGTCACCCAGTCATAGAACTCCACCAGGTTTGTCTGACATGATTTCCCTGGGATGAATCCATGCTGTTTGCCCTGACAATCTGTTTCCTCCATTACCTGTTCATTGTTCTGTAAGAGTAGTTCTGTCACCTAAATGATCTCATTTTTTTTTCCTATTACACATATCTGTTATACTGATTTGTCTTTAATTTTTGGTTATGCTCCTTAATATGTTGCATTTGCTCCCCTACCTGGAGGACTCATCTGGAATCAAGCTGTTAGCAGATCAGTATGTATTTCCCGGTGAAACTTTTTAAATCTGTGTTTCGGATGAGACATTAAACTGAGGTCCTGTCTGCTTGTTCTGGTGGTTGTTTAGGTGGACATTAAAGATCCCATGGCACTCCTCGAAAAGAGTAGGGGAAATTTTTATTGCAAGAGCTCCATAACATACATCTCACACCATAACATAATTCCCATCACCAAACACCTATACTGTGTCTCTTAGCCTCTTCTCTCATTTATCCAAACCAAAATAATATACCGTATAAGATTCTATTCCTAAGATATTTATCCATATTTTAAAATAAAAGAAAAACCCCTCCACCATACCAAAACACGTGTTCTTGGATGAACATTCAAATCTCTATGATCCACGTCTAGTAAAATATTTTCACAATGTAGATAGAAAGGGATATACCATAATTTTCTGCTGAAACAAAAATTGGCATCTGCTTTGCCATAAGTAATACTTAAAACAGGTAAAACGAACTCGTATAGTGCTTGGATTATACCTTGTCGGCGGCTTAGGAAAATCTCCCAATGTTATCATATTATATGTCACCTTCCCCAACCATGGCATCTTCCACGTGACTGCAAGATATTTCAAAGCTTCTGTGGAATATGAACATTCTGTTAAAAAGTGCTCCTGGCTTTCCAATTGATTTTCACAGTCTGGATAAAAACAATTCCTGTCCTCTAGCGCTTTGTGCTTATCATTGCCCCTTACGCTAATCCTCCCATATGCGCACAACCATTGGACATCCCACGTTCTTGTTGGGATCCTTGGGTCTATTATTTGTTTAATCACCTCCAATTGCTTTCCTTCCCGACACTGTTTAAACTCTGGTTCCTCCGGCCCCAAGCTTGTTACCACCTCTTGGTATAAATCCTTCCTAGTTTTTTGTAAAATCAATTTATAGTATCATAGTAAAAGCCAGCAGAATAGGCCCCATGGTCTATTGTGTCTGCTCGGAAGCTATTGCTACTGGGAGCTCATTCCCCCACCCCCAGCCCAGGTATCTAGCCACCTCTGGGGCTAAACTAGGGCTGTTTTGTCACTTTCCATTTATACATTTTCTGAAATAAACTTTTTAAATATTCTGGTACTGTTTTACCTCCTACCAATCGGACAGGCTGATTTACCCAAATGGGTAGGATACCATTAATATTTTGAACTAGCCAAGTCCTTGCCAAATTCCTTTTACTTAAAAACAAGTTTTTAATATTCACTGCCCAAAATATGCAGTGAAAAAACTACCGGGTTTATCATCCCGACCCCCACCCCCTTTTTATCAGTAAATATGTTATCTCCCTTCTTACGGGGTTAAGTCAGCTCCCCTCAAAAAGCTGGAAAAATGCACAAAATAATCTTGTTTCTAGACACACTGGAAGGGGGAATACCGCACTAACATATAACAATATGAGTATCAGAAACTGTTTTGTAACATACACCTTTTTTTGGTTTGACATCTTCTACCCCTTCCATCTTAACATCTTCTTCTCTCCTATATGTAAGGAGTTTTCCCAATTAAATTTACTCATATCTCCTGACCCATGATACACCCCCACAATTTTTATAAGTGTAGTCATAATCTCAATCCCATCCACTTCCTGTTGAGCATATGTCCCCCTCCTAATACCATGTCTTTATTTTTCTGTAAATTCAGGCTGGCCTCTGATACCATACCATATTCCTTCATTTCCTGGAGAATATGTCTCACCCCATCTTCACTCTTTGCCATTGCACACACATCATCTGCATATGCTATTATTTTTATTTCTGACCTCTCAGATAAGCCCGTAATTCCCTGTATATCCTGGTTAAGTAAAACCTTTCTAATAAAAGGATCTAACATGAAAAAATATAACATTGGGCTCAGTGGGCACCCTCTGTCTCACCCCTTTCCTAATTACAAAACGTTTTCCTTGAGGTCCTGCTATATTTGACACAGCAACTGCATTTGTGTACAGCACCTGTATCCGTCCATCTTCTCAGACTCGGAGGTACACCATATATATCCAATATTTTAAACAAGAACTCATGACTCACTCTATCAAAAGCTTTACATTGGTCCAGAGATAATAAAATCCCTGATACCCTTTGTACCTCACAATAATTAAAAACATCTATCATAATGCATAAATTATGTTGGATGTGTCTGCCAGGTAAGGCACGCGTTTGTGCTAGGTGAATAACCTCAGAAGCTATGACTTTTAAACGATTTTGTAATATAAAGGCCGGAATTTTAAAATCTGCGTTTAATAAGCAGATTGGTCTCCAATTTCCAATGTGTTCTCTATCCCCTGATTTAAACAAATACATCACTAGACCCATGGTAAATTAATTTGGTAATGTATCTTGTGTTAATAAAAATCTGAAAACCTTCCTCAACATAACAGCCATATATCTGGAAAAAGTCTGTACCATTCATTTGGGATCCCATCTGCCCCTGGAGCTATATTTAATTTCAGAGACTTTATTGCTTGTAATATTTCTGCATCCTGAACATCTGTTTCAGCTGTATCCCTAAACTTCTTCCCTAAATCTAGACCCTGTAATCCCTCTAAATATGCACCCATTCTGTTTAAGTCTAAATTTTCACTTTTTGTGAATTCATATAATTGTTTTTCTACTATTGGTAGTATACCCTGAATTCCCTCATGTCTCCTCCCCTCCCCTCCTCATCCAACAAAGCTGAAAATTGTACGGGCTGTAGCTGTTCTTTGCAAGCCTCACATGGATCACTCAGTGGTGCTCTTTGTTTCCCGTAGCTGACTTCTGCCTGTAATGAGTTAGCCTGGTTATATTGTACTTCTAACATGTCCTGTTTAACCTTCCTGATTTGTTCTCCTAGATCCACTCTTTGTTCATAAGAGAGATAGTTAATAAATTATAAAACTGGGTCCGAAGTGTAATGTACCTTAAACCTTTCTCATTTGTTTTTCCAAATTTCTGATACCATTCCCTGATGTCTGTTTTTGTGTCAAACCAGCACCTTCATAACTCCTCATATAATGATATCACTGATATTCTGTAAATCAGGATATCTAACATTCCTTTTTGAGCTTCAGGCAGTGTAATCATGTCTGTATTCATTTTCCATCTGTTCTGCTTCGGTGCCCTACCAGTTACTGGTTCTACATAAGAAACCACCGCTAGGTGATCTGAGAATTCCAGTGGTATACCACTCGTCTGTTGTATTTGGATATGTTTGGATACAAATATGTAGTCAATTTTTGATGAGAGTGACCCTTTTATAAACGTATAACTAATCTTTGGGTTAGCCCCCTTGCTGCATTCTATCAAGCTGGCTTGCTCAACACGTATTTGTAGTGTAGTGGAGTCACAATATATTTTTTTCCTTTTGCCTTTTGTGCAGAAACACCCAGGGAGCAATTAAAATCCCCCTGTCTCTTGCAGTAGCCAAAAATGGTTTTAAATCTTCCAGTAGCTGTACTCTCTCTGATTTAGTCTGAGGACTATACACCACTGAAAACCTACCGGACCTGCCTTTCCAGATCCCATCCAAGATTAAAACCCTACCCAATACTAAATCCACTATTTTCTGAAACTTGAACCCAGAACCTGTAAACAATATGCCCACCCCATTCACCCTATCCTCCCCAAAGGACCAGTATGAGGGTCCCCAAATCCATTTCTTACTAGCAAGAGCATTTATTCTTGCAGTAGAGAACGTTTCTTGTATAAAGCACACATCTATATCCATATCATGCAAATAAGTAAACACTGCTTGTCTTTTATTATCATTGACTATGCTATACACAGTTAATATGATGGAAAAAACAATCATGATCAGTTATTTTCATAGATGCAAGAAGATCTCAGGCCTTTTTCTTCTTTTTTTCTTTCCCTTTCTTTTTCACCTGACCCTCTCTTTCTATCCCAGGAGGCAGTGAATGTAAAGAGGAAGTGTCTGAATCCTGATCTCCCAAATCCATCTACCCCCTGCTTGAGGACCTCAATACATCAAATGGATTATCCATATCTATTTCCACCGAAGAAACATTTTGCAATCTTAAACTCCGTCTTTTGGGGTAAGGAGTTTTCCACTTGAGGGAAGTTGGGAACATTTCCTGCTCTTTACTTTTTCCAAGTATGTTTTCCTGAGACTCATGAGCCGATTCTTCAGCGATATTGACTACTTGGGTATTTCCAGGCCTCTCCATCTGTTGTGTGGTGGCCTGGTTTGAGACTAACAAGTCTGCTTTCACAGGAGTATCATTATCTGCCAAAGCAGATTCTGCTACAGTGTCAGCTTCCTCTACAGGAGACTTCGTAGCAACTGCTGCTCCAGTACTTGGGGAGGTGGGAGGGGGAGCTTCATAAGTGGTGTGAGCATGAGGAGGTGGATTAGCTAATTGTTGAGCTTTTTTTATAATGCTATCCTAATTTACATTTCTGGCTTTATTATGGGCTGCCAATGAGCAGTTTTGAAAAATGTGACAAAATTCGTCACATAGGTTACACCTTGCATGATTTGCACATTGTATGCTAACATGACCCATCTCATTGCATATGCCACATCTCACCTTGTCACAGACACCAGCAAGGTGCATTCTGTTACCACATTGGTGGCATGCCTTTGGCTGTCCTGCATTGAAAAGGACTCCTCTGTCCCTCCCAATAAAGAAACTATATGGCAGATACACAGTCCCCTCAGCCTCTTGTCTTAATTTCAGTCTGAATTTCCATGCCGCTGACCAGAAGTATTCCTCATCTATTACAGCCTCAGGGGCGCCCAAGATCTGACACCTGTGCTGTAACCAGTGGATGATGTTACTCACATGTACTCCTTCATTACAAAACATAATCGCAATAAATTTTATCGTGGGTCTTGACAGTGGGATCAGTAGCGGAGCCAGGTTTGGGATCATTTGGGAGCCAGGGAGGGCCATTCAGTCAATGACAGGCTCAACAATGGGCAATGAACAGTGAATAATGATGGTGGCAGGGCGCCACTACTCACACTGGGGTAGCCAGGAGGGGCGACCGGCCCCCAGCTCCCCCTGGCTCCGCCACTGAGTGGGATACACATAAAGAGAGTCCAGAGTGGTGAAAAGTTTAGCTGGTTATACTTCATCAGAATCTGTCCAAAGCATGGGGAGATCGGAAACTAACATCAAACGTCTCCTCCCCCGATATGTGAATTAAAGCATACATCTCAGAAGCTAAAAAATGCATTGAATCTTTTAATAATTGTTTACCCACATAGAACCTTTCTGAGGTAAAGTCTAAACCTCTCCTCTATTGTATTCGTATGGCATATTGCCTGGGGGCTGGTGCTGCAGATGAGAATAAATCCGCAAACCTCTGTCTTTGAGGCCTATAGGGAAGGAGGCTCCCTCTTGGTAAATCTCCTGGGGTTTCTTCTGGGGGATCCTGTGGGTCATGGGGGAATTTAGGCCTGTTTTGCTTATTTATCTCTTCCTCTTGGTGACTAGAGGAGCTAGACTGAGGGGCCTCCTCAGGGTTCGTGTCCTTTGCTGCCTTTCTGCCCTGGCTACCAATTTCCGAGGCCCTGTGAGCTGCATCTTTTTCTCTTTGAGCCTCCTGAATCTCTTCCTCCTTATCAGCCTGTGCCAGTTTGTTTACTAGTGTCATATGCATAGCCCCTTCCCCCCCATTCTCTTACTTGAAACTCCACATACCCCCTTCCCCTCCTGGGTCTGATCTAAATCCTTATGCCCAAAACCGATTTTAATGTCATTTGTTGTGTCCTGTACCTGGGACTCCTGTTGGCAGACAGGGTCCTTCTCCACTCCCAGAACGTGACTATCTGCAGTTCCACTCGCATCCAAAAATGTGGTGTCTGAATCAGGTATCCATCCACCCGAAGGTACTTGCTGCCACCCTGCCTCTTGCAGGGCTTTCTCCGGAGACCACTACTGAGCACTACCCAGTTCTGCCATAACTCTGAAAGCCTGCCATTTGATTTTCTGTGCAGGTAGGAGCCATGCTGGTGCTTCTCCATCACTCAGCCACTGTCTATCTGTGGTACTTTTTGCTCCTGCTTTAGATCCCTTGCTGCTGCATCCATCACGCTGCTCCAAGTGCTTTTTAGGAAGATTTCTCCTCGTGTAATGCTCTTCATCTTCAGCTAACAGCGGAAATAAAACTGTACGCCTTGCATCCAGCTCTTTTTCCAGCTTTGATCCTGCTATTGCTATATCCTCCAGGTTAGTCCCCAAGTTGCTGGATTCCGTATTTTCATGCTCTGTCTCTTCACTTGAGTCCTCTGACTCTAGATCCATAACGCCCTCCTGGGCTGCACTCATATCCCCCAGGCAATCCTCTGCTGGGTCGGAGGATTGAACACCATCCTGTTTCTCCTTGCACTGCTCAGACTCTACTCGACTCTCCATCATCTTGGGCCAACAGCGCCTTCTCTCATTGAGTAGGGGAATTTTATTGAAAATGTTTGGACTTCATTACAGAAAAAAAAAAAGGACAACATCCTATACACAGAAAACTAAATTCAGAATCATCAATAACACAGTGAAGAAAAATACAAAACGAATGTTAATCAAAAGGAAATAACACATAATCAATCAATAGACCAAAGATCACAATTATGCCAAAAAAGGAGAAATTGTGGTCCTGTAAGAATCTTAAAATCATGTAATTTAACTAAACATATAGCAGTCCTAATATTGTCAATTATTTCTTGTAAAGAAATCATTTTCTGGTGCAAAACTAACATGCATCTGGCCTGCCATAGGTAGTATCAGATCAAAACAAAAACAATATACAGAGTGTCAGCATGATATTTATGACATAAATCAATATGTGTACAAAACATAATCTGCTCATATGATAAATGTAGCAATAAAGGTTCGGACCACGTACCTGCCAACAAGGTCCAAAAAGCAAGAGCAAAAGGGCATTCAAGAAATAAATGCTGTTGGGTTTCCAGACTATCCTGACAAAGATCCCGGGGGCAATAACGAGCATTCAATGCTTTATGCTTGTGATTACCCTTGACACTCAACCTGCCATAATTACCCAACCATACCATATCCCAAACATAAGAGGGTAAACAGGGATTACCAAGTTGCTGAAGTATCCAAGTAAAACAACCAGGGGGACAGAAGGGAAAAACCACCTCCTCCTGAGCCTCCCTCCTCCAAACCCGGTCATAAAGCATATGACGAGTCGGGACACAAAAATCCTGTGGGAAAAAACCCCAGGACAATGCCATCTTAAAAGCTTCCTTCCTTTCCATATGATGGAACATCCTGAGAAAGAAATATTGTACTCTTCTTTCCGGAATCCCAGTGTGAAAGACAGGGTGACAACCACTGCATCAAATAAGGTTTCCAAACCATCTCCCCAGGCTTCAAAGCTTTCCCAAAATTATAACGAAAAAATAAACTATAAAAAAAAGTGACTGGATGAATCATGCCTACCCCTCCCTCGCTTATTGGTCTATAGGTCACACTACGCTTTACTGGGTTTAAGCGAGACCCCCAAAACCCATGAAAAAAAATCCTACATAGTCTGGTAAAAAAGGCCATAGGTGGGGGAAACACATAACAAAGATACAAAAAAATAGGAATTACCAACGTTTTAAGCAACACCACCCTTTTTCTCTTACCAATCTGAAACTGTTTCCACCCAGAAATTAGACCTTCCACCCTCCCTAAGGCAACCTGCCATTTATGAGAAAGCATATTGCCAGTTCCAAAAAAAATATATTAAAGGAGCTACAGAAATGGGAATCTCAGCATAGGTACCAGCAGACGGAAGAATGAGGTGACCAATGGGAACCCCAACACTTTTCCCAAAGTTAATACTAGATCCAGAAACTGAGGAATAGGTCCGAAGAACCTGGACCAAGGCTGCTTCCTCAGTATGTATGTCCACAGTCAAAACTAAATCATCAGCATAAGCTAAAAGTTTGATAGGTGCAGAAAAAGGGACCCCCCCAAGTCCTATAATTTGAGGACAAAGAAAAATTGCCCGTATCAAAGTAACAATATAAAAATTATAAAGAATAGGACTTAAGGGGCACCCCTGCTGAACTCCACAAACAATTGTTACAGGTTTCCCTAACCAACCATTCACATTAGGAATGATTGTGGCCCCTGCATACAAAGTCTGAAGCCAAGAAAGAAACTTAACAGGAAGTCCAAAGGCCCGCAACACTGAGAACAAGAAACCCTGAGAGACCCTATCAAAGACCTTCTCCTGATCCAAACCCAAAACCCAGCCAGAACCTGCCCCCCTCTCACCCAGGGCAAATAATTCTCTCAACAAAACCAGATTATCATGTTGGCATCTACCAGGAACGACACACGTCTGAGCAGGACTTATAAGATCCGCAATTTTAAGTAATCTGGCTAACAAAATTTTAGCCAGAATTTTATAATCCACATTCAGTAAACTCAGTGGTCTCCAATTATTCAAATCAGCAGCACCCCCTTTTTTAAAAAATAAGACCAAAATGGCTTCTTTCATTGTCTTGGTTAAAGAGGCTGAGGATAACATATCATTGAACAACAACGTTAAGGCCGGAACCAAATCATTCATAAAAGTTTTATAAAAATGGGCAGTAAGGCCATCTGATACAGGTGCCGAATTCAAATGTAAACTACCTATGGCCTGAGCCACTTCCAAAGCAACAATATCAGTAGTTAACATACCCTGCTCTTCAGGAGAGAGCATAGGGAGATGCAGAGAGTCCAAAAAGGGCTCGGCAGTCTCACACTTCAGGATACTACCCAACATGTTCAGAACATGTTGTTCTACAACAGTAACCAATGCCTCTGGACCCGTAACCAATTCACCAGAGGGGGACTGTAAAGACTGAATAAATTTAGAATCTACTCGTCCCTTACAAGCCTTTAGAGGGTCCAACCCCCCTTTGGTCACCCGAGTCCCAAATTGAGCCTCTTGTCCTAAAGAACTAGCACGATCATATTGTAGGGTTTTCATTTGTGTGCACACCACCGAAATTTGATCACTATAGTCATGCTGTGTGGTAGCAGATAAAGAAATCAAATGTTGCAACTGCTGCCTCAGTGCCAAATCTGCAAGTATTGAGCAGTCTGAGTTGCAGCAGCCTTCCCCTGGAAGACATGCTTCCATCGTAATTTAGAATCTTCCCACCATTCAAACACGTCCTCATAAAGATCAGCTACAGAGAGCCACGCAGCCCATTCCCTCTGCCATAATTTCAAAATATTAGGATCCTCCAAGAGGGAGTCATTAAACCGCCATTGGTTTTTCTTACAACAAGGAGCAGTGTCCCAGGAAAAAGATACCCTGAGGGCAGCATGATCTGAAAATTCCACACCTACCGTCTGACAAGAAAGAATCTGCAAGACTTTAGACAAAAACATAAAATCAAAACGTGTTTGCAAAGGTCCCTTAAAAAAAGTAAATCCACCTGTCTCATGACAATACCTATAAGCATCCACAAGCTGGGCCGTGGTAATAATGTCCTTCAAAACATTAGAATCACAAAATAATTTGGGAGTTTGCAACCCCCTATCTTTTTGGTGTAAACCACAATTAAAATCACCAACCCATAAGAGTAACCTAGAGGTATGCAAAAAGGGCCTCACCAAATGAAAAAGAGAGACTTGCTGTGTTTTAGTCTGGGGAGCATAAACAACAATTATCCGAAATCTCTCTGAGGAGTAAGTAAAATCCAATAACAATGCTCTACCCGGTAGTAGATCTACCAATCTGGAAACATGTAAATCAGAATTAGAAAACAAAATACCAATACCATCACATTTAGCAGTGCCAGATGACCAAAAGGAAGGACCAAGGGTCCAAGCCCTGGAAGTCTGCTGCAGTTCTTGATGTGATTTCAACCTTGTATCCATTAGACAAACAATATCACTCCGAAAATCTTGCATTGTCAAGAGCACACCCCCCAGCTTTCTATGACCTTTGATACTATTCATATTTAAAGAACAGACCGAAAAAGGAGCCATTTAAATACTAATAGGTGATTTACTCCTTCGACTTTGACGGGTCCGTTTAGCTATGGGATCCAACTCCCTACCTCCTTCAGTGTCCGTATAGGAGCGAATGGAGGAGTGTCTGTCTTCCTCCTGAGTCCTTATCAGACAGGTCCGTGGCTAACACTGCAAATTTATTACCAGACTGCCAAGTACTAACCCTTGCCTTCTTGCCCTGACTGGCAACAGCCAGACCTTTCCTGGCCCATTTATGTGGAATTTGTATGAAACCAGAAGTGTCAGGTCAGAGGCAGACTGTGGGGGCATCACACTATCAACCACAACTGACTCGCTTCCATTACATGAACTACTGGGACAGGTGGTGGAATAACATCAGAAGGTGGAGCTAGTAATAGGGGAGAAAGGCCAACCGAAGTGTCCTGGACTACAACCTCCTCAGACCCCTTGTGCAACCCCTCAGATGTAGAGGAAATCAAATTGACTTATAAATCCCTGGCAGCAACAAGTTTAGCTTGCATTTGTTGTGCCATGATAATCAAACCTTCATGTGAAGGACAATCCTCCCTGTTATGGGATGCCCAGGGGCAGCACCCATAGGCATGTCCCACACGCTCACAGAGGTTACACTTAAAAAGATTTAAACAGGCACTCAAATATGGCCAAAGTCAAAACAATGACTACATTTCACAGTATCACAGGCAGAACTAAGGTGAGCATGGGAACCACACTTAAAACATGACTTAGGCTGCCCCACATAAAAAATGAGCCCTTTATCTTTTCCCAGGTAAAAAAAAACTAGGTAAATGACTAGGCCCGGCATTGGTAGAATACAACTTAACACAAACTCTCCATCTGCCATCCCAGATTTGTTCACTATCCAATGTGGGGGTAGGCTTGTTAAGCACCTCACACCTTTGTTTTAACCAAAATTAAATATCCTCCACATTCACCCCTTCATTTTTAAACATAATCGTAATATTTCTGACAGCGGGCTTAGTCAATGGAATAGCCTGAAAGGGGGACCAAATGGGAGAAGTTTGACAGGTCGCATATTGTGCCCAAAACCTATCCAAACTGGAAACTTGCTTAAAACTAATATCATAATTGTGATTACCCAAACTAATGAAGGCAAAGATTTCAGAGGAAAAAAACTTCATAGAGCCCTTAAGTAAAGTTTTAGCTATATAAACACGATTAGGAGGTTCTACTAGCCCTCCCTTATATAACAACTGGACGGCATTACGACTAGGTGCCGGTTCCCCCTTAGTGGAAAATAAATCAGCTAGTTTAAAACCAGCTGGACGACCCAGGTCATCATCTACGAAATCATGTAACAAAGGGTTGGGCCCCATTCATAGAGGGACTGCAGGCTCGGGGGGTACAGAAGGGGAAGGAGCAGGAGACAAAATAACTATGTAAAGCAGATGAATCCTGAACAACAGGAGAACCTGACGCAATAGAAACCTCCCCCAAGTCAGAACAAGTTTGTAATTCATCGCTCTGAACACTTAAACCACTACCCTCTAGCAGACCACAATCAGAAACAACACCCCGGGGTTAGTTAGAGCTCAATTTAGGGTCAGTGGCCACAGATGCAGCTGCTTTTTCTAGCATCTTCAAGTAGGTAGGATCCTGGGAGTCCGGAGTCCAATCACCCTCATCTCCCTGTTCCCAACCAGCACTCTTCAAAGCCAGTTCAGGGGACCAGGAAGCCCCTTGGCTACAATTCTTGGCAATAACAGCAAGTCCCTTGGAAGATGACTGTTCAACAGGGGCCAAAATCCCACCACGTTTGCTCCATCCAGGTGATTTAGTTGCCGAAAAAAGAAACACATCCGTTGACAAAGGCAAAGGGCCTGACGTCTCAGGCCGACTTTTGGGAGGCTTACCTTGAGTTTTACCAAGATCCCGTTTCTGCTTACTCGATTGTACTGGAGGGTCTTCAAAAAGAACAGGCAGGGGCTGTGGGCACACCGAGGTAGTGCTCGAAAGACTGCCAGCCCCATCAGGAACCTCCGCCAATGCGGAAGTAACAGGAAACCGCGCCGAAACTTCGGCGTCAGCAGGGGGCTTAGACAACTGCACAGCCCCAACATTAGTACTCCCTGTAGATGCCTGAGGGAGTGCCACAATTTCTTTTTCCAACAAAGTAATTTCCTGGAGTAAAGCAGGGCGCTTGCCCATTAAGGTGGAGCGGTAACTATTTCCAGCAGAACAGGCTACACCTTGCCGCCCAGCAGGAGCCACAACACATGGTACATCCACTTCAGTTATCGTTGCCACACTGACTGCAGCCACAGCAATTTCCTCCTCCACGGCCTCAGAAGTTGCAAGTGCAGGAGAGGAGGCCCTCTCTCCTGCACTCTCGACGTCCATCTCCTCCGAAGGTTCTTGCACACTGGCCATCTTGCAGCCAGTAGCAAAGGCTCCCCCTACAGAGAGTAGGGGAATTTCCACGGTGTTCTGGCCAAATTTCCCCCATTCACTAAAATACCACCAACAGCTTAATCTGTTTCAGTTTCAGTTGGTTACCATCTGTATCCCAGGTTGCCCCTGAAAGGGACTTCTAGTCTCAGTAATCAATCAATAAAAGGTGACACTGGGGATTAGGCACTTCAGTGTAATGGAGGGCATGAATATTAGGATTGGGGGTATGAGTCTTGGCAGGGTCACTCAGCCCAGGATTGGCATTATTAAAGCAGGATCTCTCAATTAAGGAGTGGGGCTTAGAAGAGGAGGGCTGCGAGCAGAGCTTACAAGCTTACAAGAGGAGAGGGTTGATTGTTTTCTTTCCCATTAGGAGTGTGATTCAGCCCAGAAGGGCTTTTCTGCAGCTTGTTGTGGGCCACGCAGTCCTTATCTGCCACCAAAGTCTATGTTTCTTAGTTTATTTCCAGCTTGGAGTGGGTAGCAGCTCGGTATTCTGATGTTTTACATCCTACTCGGAGCAGGCTTCAGTCCAGGATGGCTTTTCTGTTGTTTGTTTTATTTATTGAATTCCACATTCAAGCCAAAACAAAGCAGGCTGATGATGCTGCCCAGCTGGTTGCTGGGCAGTGTCATATAGATGAAAGGCTGCAGCCACTGTCTGCTAGGTGCAACTACACAAAGTTTCTGCCCATCAGCCAGCAGAACAGCATCATGATCAGCTTTGCTAATCATTGGCCTGTCACTGTCGAGCCTCCTGCAGCCTGAGCTGCCTTGTATGCAACAGTGACATAGAAACATAAACTTTGACAGCAGATAAGTACTGCCTAGCCCAGCTAGTCTGCCCATTTCCCTACCTATTGGATAAGCTGCAGATCCTAGTTAACCAACAGCCTACTTCTTCCTACCCCCCACCAGAATTGCCTTATGTCTGTCCCATGCATTCTTGAATTCCCCCAATGTTTTTGACCCCATGACCTCCTCAGAAAGGCTGTTCCATGTGTCCACCACCCTCTCTGTGAACAAATACTTCCTCACATTGCCCCTGAGCCATCCCCCCTCTATCTTCAAATTGTGCCCCCTTGTTCTCGCACATCTCTTTTTCTGTGAGATGCTACCCTCTTGGACTTTATTGATTCCCTTGAGGTACTTGAAAGTTTCTGTCATGTCCCCCATCTCTCTCCTTTCCTCGAGGGCATACATAGTAAGCTCCTTTAGTTTCTGTCTTCATATGGCTTCTGTTGCAGACCCTGCACCATTTTAGTTGCCCTCCTCTGGACTGCCTCCATCCTGTCTATGTCCTTGTGGAGATGGGGTCTCCAGAACTGCATGCAGTACTCCAGATGGGGTCTTACCAGTTGTCTGTACAGAGGGATAACAACTTCCTGTTTTCTACTGGTGATGCCTCTCCCTATACATCCCAGTATCCCCGCAGCCCTCCTTATTGCCTTCTCACATTGCTTGCTTATCTCTAGGTCATCTGATATGACTATCCCCAGGTCCTGTATAATTTTTGTAGTTAATACCTCCCCCCCATTGAGTACTCTTCCCCTACTTTGCACTTCTTTGCATTGAATCTAAGCTGCCATATGTTTGATCATTCCTCCAACCTTGCCAAGTCCCTTCTCATCCTTTCCACCCCCCCTTGTGTATCAACCCTGTTGCAGGTCTTTGTGTCATCTGCAAAGAGGCATACCTTTCCTTCCAGTCCCTCTGCAATGTCATTTATAAAGATATTAAAAAGGACTGGACCCAGTACTGAAACCTGTAGTACCCCACTAGTAACACCCCTTCCGTCAGAGTGGACTCCGTTTTCTGACGCTCTGTGTCCTGTTGTCCAGCCAATTATATACCCAGGCTACCACCCTGGAACCCACTCCCAGGCTGGCTAATTTTTTTATTAATCTTTTGTGTGGGACTGAGTCAAATGCCTTGCTAAAGTCTAGGTAGGCCATGTCTACAGCCCCTCCCTGGCTACTACTTTGGTCACCCAGTCAAAGAAATCTATTAGATTCATCTGACATGACCTTTCTGCTGTGAATCTATGCTGCCTTGTGTCCCGTGCCCCGCTGGCCTCTAGGTACTCAACAGTTCTTTCTTTCAGAAGTGATTCCATCATTTTCTCTACCACTAAGGTCAAGCTAACAGGTCTGTAGTTTTCTGCCTCTGCTTTGCTCCCACTTTTGTGAAGGGGAATAACAACCGCCCTCCTCTAGTCTTTAGGTACCACACTATACTCCCATGATTTGTTAAAACAGGTAGTCAGTGGTGTCACTAGTTCTCCCTTCAGTTCTTTTAGAATTCTGGGGTGAATCCCATTAGGCCCCATTGCTTTGTCCAACTTCAGTTTTGGGAGTTCTTTCAGAACCTTTTCTTCTGTGAAAGGACTGGTATCGACCCCCCTATCCAGAGTGCTTCTATTGATTGGATTAGGTACTTCCCCCTCCTCTTCTTTTGTGAATACTGAACAGAAGTATTCATTCAGTATCCCTTCTTTCTCACTGTCACTCTCTGTCCACCCACCCTCCCTCCCTTTATTAAGCCTCACTATCCCTCTCTTGGTCTTTCTTTGCTCCTAAGGTACCTATAAAGGTTTTCCTCCTTCTTAACCAAGTTGGCTGTCTTTTCCTTGGTTTGGGCCTTTGCTATTCTGACTGCCTTCCCCACTTCCTTCTGCTTTACCTGGTACAGTTCCCTGTCCTGCTCCTTCTGTGTTTCCTTATACTTACTTTTTTTGTTTTTTTTGGTATATTTTCTTTACTTCCTATCACTGGTCCTTTAGGTCTCTCTCTGGCTCTGCCCAGATTCAACCCACTGTCCTGCTCTGTCTGAGACCTCCCCTTTCCTGCCTCTGACAAGGCATCCTCCAGTTGCTCTGTAGCGACTGACTACCCGACTCTGAGTCCCCTGGGTAAGGGCCACCATAACTCCTCTGGTGCTCTATCTTAAGGGCCAAGTTGCTGCCAGCGGGAATGGAGGACTCGGAGACAGGGTGGGATGAGTTTGGCGGTGAGTGTGGATGAGTCTGGTGAGCAGGCCTTCGCCTACCCGGGTACCAGGGTTTTTCACGTTTTCTTAGTTCCCGGGAGCTTGGACATGCAATGACATTCAGTGAGTGATGGGCGCACTCTCGCACCCACCCACAGACCGACTGCTGAAGCTCCCATACTCTCTTGATGTGGTCTCCACAGCATGCGACCTCAGCCACCACCAGAAGTCACCCAAAGCTGTGGCAGACTGTACCCTCCACCCCCAGGAGAGGAGAGCAGTTGAATGGATGCTCAGTCCTCCCCTGCCAACCCCCGTCGGCTTGAAATTGTTCCTGAACCTGGGTCACTGGTGTGGCACAAGGTGTGGTGTCCAGCACCTCAACCCTCAACGTCACCGGGACGGCGTTTCCTTATCCTTCCTGAATGCTGTCTTTTTCTCCCTAACCATCCCTGCCACCTCTTTTGAGAACCATTGTGTTTTTTTCATTCATTTTGATTTGTTTATTTGCTTCACACAAAAGCTTGTTGCCTCTGTGATGGCAGTTTTGATGTTTCCCCATTGTTCCTCCACCTCTCCTTCTTGCCTGTTTGCTAGTGCTTTTCTGAGGCACTCTCCCATTTTGACAAAGTCAGCCCTCCTGAAGTCCAGTACCCTCACTTTTGTATGACTTGACTCTGCGGCTGTGTTTATCGTGAACCACACTGTTTGGTGGTAACTTGTTCCCACATGGCTACTCATTTCTAGATCTGCGATCATGTCTCCATCCCTGTTTGAGAGTACTAGATCTAAGATTGCTCCCTCCCAAGTGGGTTCCAAAACTAGCTGCTGAGGCATGCCCCCTGTAGGGCATCGAGAATGACCCTGCTCTTGGATGTGGCTGCAGCAAAGGTGCTCCAGTTAACATCTGGTATGTTCAGGTCCTCCATCAACAATATCTCCCCTTTTTCTGCCATCCTAAGGATGCCTTCTATCATTTCCTTGTCCATTTCCTCCCCCTGAGACAGGTGTCTGTATACAACCCCCGTACGGATTGTGGTGACATTTCCGGTCTCCAGGGTGACCTACAGTACCTCCTCTCCTCCCCTCCCTGTTTACCCTTTAGTTCCATTGCTTTGATCCTTTCCCTTACATAGAGAGCTACTTCTCCTCCTCTTCTACCCTCCCTATCCCTCCTGTAGATTGTGTACCCTGGTATGTTGACATCCCAGTCATGGTTCTTTGTGTACCATGTTTCTGTGACTGCCACAATATCCAGATGTTCCTCTTCCATCAAAGCCACCAGTTTAGGGAGCTTGTTACCCAGACTACAGGCATTGGTACTCACTGCCTTGCATTTTGTGATAGCCTTCCCCCTTATAGCCCCATCCCTGTCCTTACTGCCTTTGCCTTTTTCTCCATTTACACCTGCCCTTCTCCCTATCGACTTCTTTATCTTGGTGTTTACTGCACTAACTACCCCTAATTTTTTTGGGGGGGCTAGGATTTCCCTGCTCCTTTTCAGTGCCTCCCCCCTTGGCTAGTTTAAATGCTTGCCAAGGAAGCATTTAAACCCATCACCTAGGATCCTGGTTCCCCTCCTGGACAGATGCATGTCCTGGACAGATGCATTCATGTGAAGTCCACTACTCTACCAATATATTTGCTTCCTGCAGGCATGCAAGCAAACATAAAAATGTTGCTATTAGTCATATAAGATAAAGGGACTCGCCAGGTTGAGAGTTAACTCTAGAAGTAATGTATGGTAATATTGGCACTAAGGTGGCCACCTTACAGCATGCTAAATTCTGGCCAAGTCCATACATTTGTCTTGCAACACCTTGGAATTCAGGATCTGCTGTATTTATTTATTTATTTATTTAACAAATCGGAAAGACTTTTGAACCAAGGGCTCTTTTCCAGAGTTTTCACGTCAAGTCACAAGAATAACAAATAGCAATGGTTTCAGTAAGTAGTACAACATGAGGAAAGTAATTACATAAACAAAAGATCAATATGGCAAGATAAATATTGTGTCAAGTGCAGCCAGTGGCCTTGTCTGAAGAGGGGTGAAAGGGCTTACAAGGAGAGAAAGTGCAGGGGATGAATTGGGGGGTGGAAGGAGCAAGGAAAGACCCATGGGGCAGTGGGTAGAGGGAGAGAACAAGGTGAGGAAACAGAGCAGAGAGGGGGGAAGTGGGAGTGGAGGGGTAAAGGAAGTGGGGATGTGGTAGGATGAAAAAGAAGGCAGGAATGGGAAAGGGATAAGAGAGGAAGTGCTGTGAGTGGAATAGCACAGCAGCAGCATAGGGCTGTACAGGGGAAAATGGTAAAAGAGGGAGGTTCCAGTACATTTAGCTGTCAGAAGAGATTAGGTATAGCAGTCACAAGATGCTCTGGAAACTAGGAATTGATGCAGCTTCCGCTTAAAAAGTCCAAAGGTTGCAGTCATCACAATCTCAGGAGGAAGGGAATTAAATAAATTAGCAGCTCTAACTGCAATGGATCGCTGTCACAGTGAGGTTCGACAGTGCGGGACATTAAAAGTTTGGCTCACAGAACTTTGTGTGCTCCGAGTGCCCCAGAAGGGACTGAAAAGCTGAAGGGAACCTGGTGGTAGGAGACCAAGATCTGCCTTCTTAGCCAAAAGGCAGGCTTGATATTCAATGCGAGCCCGGAGCTGAAGCCAGCCTGCTTGTTTGTAAAGGTCACAAGTGTGAGTATGATACGCTACACCAGTTAGTAGAAGGCATGCCTTATTCAGAGCTGTAGTGAGCCGATGTAGGGTTGTGTCTGTGGCGGAACCATAAATGACCAATCCATAGTCAATAATAAACACAATTGAACTTTGGATAGCCAATCTGAGGGATTCGGTAGTAAGGCAATGTTTATGCCTGTGTAGAAGGCCTAGGCGAATGTTAACTACCTTGGCAACATTCTCAACATGGTTGGAGTAGGAGAGCGTACTATCCATAGTAACTCCTAGGTATTTAAAAGATTGAGTCTGATCAAGGATAACACCTGCACTGTTTTTAATCACCAATTGTTTGGCTTTGTGCTTGCTGTGGGTACCATGGAAGAGCATGACCTTAGTTTTTTTGCAGTTAAGCACCAACTTATGAGAGATGAACCAGGACTTAGCTTCAGCAAAGCTTTTCTGAAGTTGGGCCTGAAGGAGGGTAGGGTCAGCAGTCTTTGAGAAAATTACTGCATCATCCACGTAGAGGAGTACTGGTTTGGAACAGGGTGCTGGAAGATTATTGAGGAAGGTGCTAAATAGAAGGGGTCTCAGTATCGATCCTTGAGGAACCCCCAAGCAGACAGGCAGTTTAGCAGTAGAAATTCTTATACCAAAATTCCTATACTGGTTCTGTTAAAAATTCAGAACAAGAGGGGGCATTTAAGGAGTGTCCTGGGAAATTCAGGACAGGTGGTCACCCTAACAGCTGGGGAGACCACTCTTACAGTTGTGTAAATTGTCCCACTTGCATTCTTTGGGTATTAGAAGTAAATGTTTTTGATATCCTAAGAATGTAAGTGACACCACTCTTACAACAGAAAAGTGGTCTCAGCGAATGTTAACTAATTAATTTTATTTGAAATGTGGTAACCAGGAAAGGCAGTCTGAACCAAGGCTCATTTCCAGGTGGACCCTGGGGGAGAGGGAACAAACGGTACAAGTAACAATGAAAGTAGTAAAATGCAGTACTGGAGGACGTAAGACACACATTTAGGAAATCAAGTACAGTCCAATTAACTGACAATATGCAGCATGAACTAAATATTAATTAAAGCACCAAGGCAAAAATCAAATTAAATAAAGGAACTCTGGATTTAGTGAAAAACTAAAAAAAAATGTACAAAAATGAATAAAAAAAATCACCAAATAAATGCCTGACTGTGAAACAGCAGAGTAGAAGGTCGGGATATTAGGAGGAGGGGAAAAAAGCTTCAAAGAGAGGATTTTATAGGAATAGAAAGGTTGATCAATAGTATACAGATTGATCAATAGTATAGTAAAACTTTTTTTTAAACTCCCCAAATGAGCTTGTTTTCCTGCACAAATGCATATGAGACACTCTATACAACATAAGATTGTCTCACGCACAGGAGAAAGGATTACACACAAACAGAAACACAGACACTGATGGCAGATAAGGGCCACTTGGCCCATCCAATCTGCTCATTTTCATTGTGATCGTTTATGCTGCAGACCTTCCTTGGTCTACGGCACCGTCTCTTCCACCGCCTTCCTTTTCTGTATGATTTCCTTGTGTTGGTTCCACCAAGCCACTTTGACAGAAATTCTGTTGAAAGCCTTTACAGTGATGGCACTATATTGGCCATGATTGTGGTCGGCATTGTGCTGTCAGGAAAAGTGTTTTGTTCTTTTGGGGAGCTGCACCCTCGAATCCCCTATGCAGGGGGTTCTGCCCCCCACACTCCCTGGAATTAAATATAATCAACTCCGGGTCAGAATTGTTTCGTGGAGGGAGCGCAAAACCTGAAGAGACTATGCTGGGGTCTCGCATGACCATTAGAGCGTACAGTCGGATTTGTCCCTGTAATGGTCATTGCAGTAAATGCTTTGTTGTCCTAATAGTATACCCCTTGTTCCTATCTCAGGTTTTTTTGAATCTCACCACTGTTTTTGCCTCCACTACCTCCAATGGATGGCTGTTCCAGGCATTCACCACCCTTTCTGTGAAGACGTACTTCCTTACATCTCTCCTGAATTTACCCTCCCAGCTTCATTTCATGCCCCCTTGTTCTAGAGCACTCTTTTCTCTGAAAAAATACCTCCCACCTGTACCTTAATCACCCCCTGTGTGGTATTTAAAGGTCTCGATCATATCCCTGTGCTTCCTCTTCTCCTCCAGGGTGTACATATTGAGTTCCTTTAGCCTTTCCTCATAGGGTTTTTGATGCAGACCTTGCACCATCTTGGTAATCCTCCTGTGGGCCACCTCCACTCTGTCTATGTCTTTCCTGAGATGTTGTCTCCAGAACTGGACACAGTACTCCAGGTGGGGTCTTATCAGTGACCTATATGGGGCAACACCACTTCTTTTTTCCTGTTGGTGATATCCCTACATATGCAGCCCAGCATTCCACTTGCTCTCCTGGTTGTCTTGTCACATTGTCCGGCCACCTTTAGGTCATCTGATATTATTACCCCCAGGTCCCTTTCCTGCTTTGTTGTTGCAAGTATCTCTCCCCCCAATTTGTACTTCACCCCCAGGTTACTGTGGCCCAATTGCATTATTTTGCACTTCTTTGCATTAAACTCTAGCTGGCAAAATTTTGACCACTCCTTCAGTCGTTTTAAATCTTTTACCATCCTTTGCAAACACCCACTCCCGGAGTGTCCACTCTGTTGCAGATCTTGGTGTCATCTGCAAAGAGTCAGACCCTCCCTTCCAGCTCCTGTACTATGTCATTAATGAAGATATTAAAGAGGACCAGCCCCAGCACTGACCCCTGTGGTACCCCGCTGGTCACTCCCCTCTCCACTGAATGGACTTCATTTACCACCACCACCCTCTGCCTCCTATCCCCGAACCAGTTGCTTACCCAGGTTGCCACCTTATTGCCCACCCCCATGCTACCCAACTTGTTTACCAGTCTGTTACGTGGAACCGTGTTGAAAACCTTGCTGAAATCTAGTTATGCTACATCCACCGCCCCTCCTTAATCCAACACCTCGCTCACCCAGTCAAAGAAATCTATCAGATTTGTTTGGAACAACCTTCCCTCTGTGAAACCGTGCTACCTTGGGTCCTGCAGTCTGTTGGATTCCAGGTATTCCACAATTCTTTCCTTTAACTGTGCTTCTGTTAATTTCCTTACCACCAAAGTCAGGCTGACAGGCCTATAATTTCTCACCTCCTCCTTGCTACCACTTTTGTGAAGTGGGACTACATCTGCTCTTCTCCAGTCCTCTGGGACCACACTGATCTCCAGTGAACTGTTAAACAAGTTTGCCAGGGATGCAGCCAGTACCTCCCTGAGTTTGCTTAGCATTCTTGGATACACCCCATTTGGCTCCATGGCTTTTTCCACCCTCAGATTAGTGAGTGCCTTCCTGACCTGCTCCTTAGAAAAGGGACTAGTATTCACTTCCCTCCTCTCAAAGCTTCTGGTGTTTTTCTGTGGTCCCTGCTCTTCCCCTTCCCCTTCTACTGTGAAAACTGAACAGAAGTAAGATAGTTGCCTTTTCTTGGTCCCCCTTTGTAAGTCCCTCCCTTAACTGTTCAGTCTCTTCCTTTGACTTCCTTTTCTCGCTAATATGCCTAAAAAATGTCTTGTCCCCTTTAGATACTGCCTGGGCTATTTTTTCCTCAGTTTGTGCCTTTGCACTCCTTACTGCTTTGCCTGCCTCCATCCATTTCCCCAGGTACACTTCCTTATCCTCCTCTCCTTGGGTCTCCTTATACCTTCTGAATGCCACTCTTTTTATCTTTACCTTTTCTGCCACCTCCTTCAAGAACCATAATAGTCTCCTCTTCTTTCTGCTTTTTCTTACTTGCCTGACATGCAGGTTTGTTGCCTTTACTGTGCCCTCTTAGTCTGCCCCTTTTGCCCTCTATCCCACCTAGGACATCTCCTCCTGCCAGGTCCCTATGGAGGCATTCTCCCATCTTTGTAAAATCAAACCTTCTGAAATCTAGGACCCTTGCCCTTGTGTAGTTGGATTCTGCCACTGCTCTTATATTGAACCACACTGTGTCATTATCTTTGGTCCCCAGATAATTTTTCACCCTAATGTCTGCAACATTGTCCCTGCTAGTAAACACCAGGTCCAGTATTGTCCCACCTTTAGTGGGTTCATTGACTAGATGCCTGAGGAATGCCCCCTGTAGGGAGTCCAGGATGTCCCTACTTCTGGCTGATGCTGCAGCAGTCAGGCTTCAGTCCACCTCTGACAGATTAAAGTCCCTCACCAGCACCACTTCCCCCTTTTCAGCCATTTTGCCAGTTGCTTCTAACATTTCTTTATCTAAGTCCTCCACCTGTGCCAAAGGTCTGTAGACCACTCCTGTCCAAATAGCAGCTCTGTTTCCTGACTCGAGGATGACCCACAACACCTCTGCCCCCCTTCCATTCCCTGTTCCTCCATTGCTTTTATGTTTTCCTTAACATAAAGCACCACTCCCCCTCTTTACCTTCCTACCCTGTCTCTTCTAAATCATTTTCCAGACATAGTTGTCAGTGCGCCAGGATTCAGTAATGGCCACAATATCTAGGTCTGCCTCCATATATTGACTTCCAAGTCTGGGATCTTATTTCCCAGACACAGCGATAACACATGACTTTCCAGATTTTGTTAGCCCTTTTCTTGTCACTTTCCCCTTTATCCCCTTTATATTTTGACTGCTCTTCTCCCCCCCAACCCTTTGCTAACCCTCTGCTACCTTGACTGTCTTGTATTCCGGTGGGATTCTCTCCTTTCAGGATCTCTCTATCTCAGCCTGTGTGTGTGTGTGTGTGTGTGTGTGTGTGTGTGTGTGTCAGTTACTGCCTTCCCTTTGTATTCTGCCACCCCTCTCGGCTAGTTTAAATGTCCATTGAAGTAACATTTAACCGCCCACTGAGGACTGCTGTTCCCCTTTGGATGGATGCAGGTCATCCCCCCCGGTATAAGGTCTAATCCCTACAGGTAGATCCCCAGTCCCTAGTGTAGCTGTATCCCTCCTCTCAGCACCATTTCTTCAACCATGAGTTGAAGGTCTTAGTGCAGAGCTCCCTCGCCTCCCCCGCAGTAGACAGGCAGCACTACTGTAAAGGCTACAATGCATGCTACCAGCCTAAGTCCCTTCCCCAGTTTCCTAAACTGCTCTTGCACTGCTTCTGCCCCATCTGTAGTTAGGTATTTTGTCCCCAGGTGGACAATGACATCCAGCTCCCCTATCTGTCTGATTGACCTTGTGATCCATTGGATATGTTTCCCATCCATCTGAGTCGTTGCGCAAGGTAGGTACTTTACCTCCATTTCTACCCACTTTCCTCCTCCCCATGTCCCTGACAATAGATTCCCCCACCAGAAGTTGCTTCCTCCTTCTCTGGTGTCCTCCTTCCTTTCCCCTCAGTACTCCACTAGAAAGGACCCCCACATCCTCACTGTCCACTACTCGATCCCACTGTAGTCCAACTGCCCCTCTCTTCTAGCATCCTTTGAGGCAGCAATGTCTGGCTTGGTGGCCCCTGGGTGGGAGAAGTGGCCCCTGACTTCTAGTCAATGCAACTTTTAGTCTAGTGATGTTCTTCTGACGCTCAGCCATCACGTCCTAAAGACCTGCTCCTTCCATCCGGAGAGGTGCACGTAGATGGGGTAGCACCACAGTCTACAGAAGATCTCCATGTAGACTGCTGCCCCACGACCACTGCTTTGCACCACTCCCTACATTTCCTTTTTTCTGCTCTTCTTGTGCCTCCTGACCTCCCATCCCAGAACCCAGTAAGGTTGTCATACCCGGCATCAGTTTGCCAGCAAGCCCCTAAACCCCTCAATACACTAATAACCACCAATCATTTAACAGTAAGCCTCTAAACCCTGAAGCACAATAATACCCAGTAACAGTTTAACAGCAAGCCAACAACTCCCGAAATACACTAATTACCAGCTGCAGTTTAACAGGAAGTCCCTAAGCCTCAAAAACCAGTGGCAGTTTAACAGTGAGCCCCTAAACCCTGAAACATACCAATGACAGTTTAACAGCGAGCCCTCAAACCCATTAACACAATAATACCCATCAGCAGTTTAATAGCAATCTCCCAAGCCCACAATCACACTGACACCCCAAACACTTAGCAACAAGCCCCCAAACTACCATGGTAGAAACAACTTTGGTGTACCTGGGATCCATCACACAGGGTTCCTGGCTGTCGGCTGTCTCCTGGGCTGACTCTGGGCAGACTCCACTTATCATTGCCCTTGGCATGTGTATGTAACACGAAGGCCACAAGGACTTTTGGCAGGAAGGACTTTTATTCAGAGAGCAGGCTCCCTCAGCTCCACCCACTCAGCACTCCCTGCCACCCGACTGATGGTGCTGCTTGTCTTCCCCAGCAATGGACAGTGGCTAGCTGGCATGGCGATCTTGTGGTGGTGGGGACAGAGGTAATTGTACTGCTAAACTACTCTCTCTTTCTCTCTCTCTCTCTCTCTCTCTCTCTCTTCCTCCATATAGCTGATCTGTAACCAAAAAAAAGTTATGCCAATTGGTCGGAAGTGCTCCTTTGATCCATAATTTTTTCAAGAACAACAACTGTGCTGAAACTGTCATTTTTCATATAGAAGCTGTATTTTAAAAGAGAGGTAGACCTCAAAGGTAATGTGTCTGTTGGTAAAAGTGTTAATGAAAGCTAAAGAAAATTTATTCTGTAAAGGCCGGTCCTTTGCCCCAACAAGACAATTCAACAAATGTACGCTGGTGCAAACGTTGTCAGAGACTGTGCGAGGATGATCTTATATAGCTGCAGAATGACCTACCTGAACTCAGGTATAGTAACCTTGCAGTGGAAGAGAAGCAAGCTCTTATCTGGTTACAGGAAAATAGTTCGGTGGTGATCATGCCTATCGACAAAGATGACAGTGTAGTATTTCAAAATACCATAGGAACATAGGAAACTACGAGTCAGGTATCCATAGGGCTCTGTGACTGGACTTGAATTATGCCTAAAACAACATCTTTATTTTTCCCTTATATTTGTCTGGTGCTATTGTGAATGCATTCAGTGAACTACTTTCTACCACTTCCGCCGGAAGTCTATTCCATTGGTTCACCACTCTCTGGTTGAACCAATTACCCCTTCTATTCATCTTATAATTTTCCCCTTTTAACTGATATTTATGAGACCTAGACTCCCTTCCCACACATTCCCAGAGATCTTCATTATGCATTGCTTTGAGTACTAGGCATAAATCATCACAAAGCCTTTTATACTCAAGTGAGTACATATTCAGTTCCCTCGGTTTCTCATCATGTGATTTACCTGACATATTTTTAATACATCTGGTAGCCTTCCTTTGAATACTTGTGATAATTCCAATATTACTGTTAGTATGAGGGATGCAGAACTGTACACAATACTCAAGCTGTGGTTGAACAAGTGCCCTGTACAGAGGGACCACCACCTGACTGTCCCTGCTCCTTATGTTTCTAAATAAGCACCCCAGCATTCTCATACCCTTCCTTGCTTCCTCCCTGCATTGGTCATCAGGTGTAAGTTTATTATTAATAATTACACCCAGACCCTTTTCTGAGTGTGTCTCTTAAATAATTTTTCCTTCCAGTTCATAGGATGCCCTCATATTTCTCATACCCAAATGTAACACCTTACACTTATCCAGGTTGAATGTAACTTCATTGTCTCTTGCCCATGTGTCCAAATTCCATATCTTTTTCTGAAATTGTTTTACTGCTGATATTATTAACAGCTGCACCTAGTTTTGCATCATCTGTGAATTTGCAGATCTAGGCATTACGTTTGGGCTGCATAGAGCTAATATAAACTTTAAATAGTGTCATCCCCAAAACAGAGCCCTGCGGTACACCATTTGTTACTTTCCCCCAGATAGATAGATAGATATTTTATTTATAAAAACGCCCATTTCCAGGGACTCTGGGCATTGTACAGTAAACAAACAACAATATAATAATATAAAATAATGTACATAACAGTTCAACTGGGAGCGGATTTAAAATTCATCTATCTATCACTAAAATAAACCACTAATCAGTCAATAAAAGCTTGCTGGAACAGACAAGTGTTTAGACCCTTTTTGAAGGCTTCTACAAAGGGATCCTCCCTCAAATAAACAGGAAGGGAGTTCCACAGGGTAGGCGTGGCCACTGAGAATGCCCTGTCCCCCGAATGCTGCACCCTAAACCTGGGAACTCCAAGGAGGCTTCACCCGGCAGAACAGAGTGTGCGGGGTGGATGGTAGGGGATAAGGAGATCTTCCAGATAGACAGGTCCCCTTTTGTGCAGGGTCTTGTAGGTCAAAAACCCTACCTTGAAGACAGTTCTCCACCTGACTGGCAGCCAGTGCAGTCCATGGAGGACCGGGGTGATATGTTCGCACTTTCTCACCCCAGTCAACAATAGATAGATAGATGCCCTGTCATTGACACTCTTTGTAGTCTATTGTCCAACCATGAATTCATCTAATTAATAATGTTGGCACAAAATTTCAGTGCAATCATTTTTCTCAACCAATTTGGTGTGTGGCACCACATCAAAAGCCTTTGAAAAGTCCAAGAATAATACACCCACTGGTAATCCCTCATCAAGCGCTCTGCTAATGGGCTCAAAAAAATAGAACAAATTAATCAGGCAAGATCTGTTTGTCGTGAATTCATGCTGCCTTATGTCAACCAGTCCCTCATTAATAATATGCTTATCAGTTTAATCCTTAATGAATTGTTCCATGATTTTCCCCAAAACTGAGGTTAGACTAATAGGTCTGTAATTCTTGTAATCTTGTCTTGGACCTTTTTTATAAATTGGTATAACATTTGCCATTCTCTACTTTCAGTAAAAGAATCTGTAAAAAGAACTGCCAATGGCCCTGCAATTTCATCAACCAGTCCGTTTAAGATTCTTGAGTGAATTTAATCAGGTCCCTGCAATTTATCTGGATTCAAGCTATATAATTTCGCCTTGATTTCCTTTTCCTTAATAGTTATTTAACTATTACCAGGAACACATATATTCAGACTGGTAGTTTCCTTTTTTCCATAAATACTAAGGAAGTGCTTGTTAAAAATATTGGTCATAATATTACCATCAGTAATCATGTCATTGTCAACTTTTATTGGTCTGAATCCTGATTGTCTGTTCCTATTCCTGTTAATGTAGCCCAAAAAAAAGCTTTTTTATTATCTTTGGTATTGGTTGCTAACTTTAACTCGTATTTCCTTTTGCATTTTTTAATATAATGCTTACATTGCTTGGTCCTTAATTTATAATTTCTCCAAGTATTAGTCAAGGGGAAGCTCTTATACTTCTTATAAGCCTTTGTTTTACCCTAATCATAGCTCCTATGGTCTTGTTATACCATACAGAGATTTTACCTCTATTATTATATTTGACTGTCTCAGACACATAATGCTGAATACAGTACTGCAATTTAGATGATAGCAGTTTCCACTTTTGCTCCAATTTTAAACCTTTAAATTAATTTTTCCAATCCTAGTCCCTGAAATATTTTTTTAATAACCTTGAAATGGGCATAGTCCTTGAGCTTAGTTATATCTTTTATGCCTTTACCAATATATTTTATTGAAAATTGCACCATATTATGGTCACTATTGCTTAAGGGTTCTCTCACCTTGCAATTAATAACCTCATCAGGTGTGTTACTAAATACCAAATCTAGTATGTTGTTTCCTCTTGTGCTATGTCTGACCATTTGATTCATGTTTAGCAGTGCCATAGTGTAAATATATTTTTGGTCTAATGGAGAACTACCAGTGGAGATATTCCAGTTTATGTTGGATAACTTAAAGTCACCTAAAATAATCATTTTGGGCCGGCTCAGTGGTGCTGGGGGTTGAGGTGCTGGACGCCACACCTCGCGCCATGCCGGTGACCTGGGTTTGGGAACGAGCCCGGGCCGTCGGGGGCCGGCAGGGATGGGGAAGGATTGAGCATCCTATGGACTGCTGTCCCGTGGTAGGCAGGTAACCATTCTATTTTCCTTATCCTGTCTACAGATTTGGGTGTCACATCTGCGTATTATAGAATCACCAATGACCAGTATTTTATTTTCCCGTTGTACTTCCATTTTGTTAACATTATCCCCACTGCTAGCTTCCTGATTTGCATCAGTGAGTTCCTTTTCTTGTAGATCCATTTGATTAACATTATCCACACTGCTAGCTTCCTAACTTGCATTGATGAATTTCTTTTCATGGACATCACTAATGTCTTGCAAAGAGCATATCTGTTAAATAGGGCTATTTCTTTCTTACCCATAGCAGTCTTACCCTTCTTACGGGTTTGTTGCACCACAGTACACCACTCTCCCTCCTCATCCTGCTGAAGATTATCCACAGGCCCCCCCCCCACATATTTGTGTTCACTTTCATCCACTAAGCTCTTTTTCTTCCCTCCTCAGTGTGTTTGCTACTGAATAAACACCACTGTTACCAGCAGGGCCTTGAGCACCTGTTAAAACCATTATTTTCCTCTTTAAATCCTCAATTTCTTTCTTTAAATTCTCTTGCTCTCTACATTTGGAGCAAGTAAATTTATCTGTAAAATATTCCTCCTCCACTGATGCATACATACTGCAGTTATTACATTTTATTGCAGACCCCGTCGTGCTGCACAAAATATCTAATAAGTCTCCATTTCCAGTGATCTCTTATAATATCCTGAATTGTAACTTACTATGACAAAGGTTTGTGCCATCTTCCACGCCAGCAGACGCCGCTTGCCTCTGCTTGTGGTGTCTCTGCTCACACTGTCACCTCTCGTGCATGGTGCTGCTTGCAGGGGGCCTGGCTTTTAGCTATTCACACTCGGAACTAGGCTCCCAGATACACATGCTGCATGCATTAAAAAGTGCAATGTGCCAGAATAAGTTACTTACAAAGAACTGTTAAAATCAACTAAAACTGGCTTCTCTTATCTGGACTATGTAAAACCCCCATTCCAATCTTTCCCAATAAAATAAACACATCAGTTAACCTCTCTAGTAGTCTCCATAGCAGGGATTGGGGGCTACAGTTCCCAGAGGTCTTAGCCCACTGTCAATCATCACAGACTCTCAGGACACACAAGAACTGTTTTTTTTTTCTTTTTTTTATGTATTTTTTGTATTTTTAAAAGACATTCACAACCAGCAATCACTTGGAATTTTGGGGTATAAAGGTATTCAGCACAAACACACACAAGGACACACACAGTGCTTTCCCACTATAGAGATACCAGTGACCATATTGCAGAAATACAGAGACTATTGTCAAACATTGATTCTACAAAAAGTTGCAGTCAGACCCTACATGAGAATTTAAGTGGGTCACTGATGAGTGTATTAATTTTTCTTTTTTTATCAAAACATAGTAATGCAGATACTGTGCTAGTAATTTTTTGATTTACAAGGACCCTATCTGTTCAATGATTTATACCTTACCCAGGATCCATAAATCATTGGTAAACCCCCCAGGTAGACATATTGTGAGTGGCATCAGTGTTATTACTAAACCTCTTTCTAAATATGTTGATCATTTTTGGAGGCTGTTTGTTACCGTACTCTGCTTGCAAATTAGAGACCTCAGTGAAGTACTTTATTACAACTTATGCAGGACTTAGATATGGAGAAGGACACCCTCCTTGTTACAATGGATACTGAATCCTTGTATACACATATACCTTATGAGGGTGCCCTCCATGCACTGGGAGATTTTACCAGTCAAAGATCAGAACCTGCTAGTCCTCCCAATCCATTTCTTCTAAAACTTGTAAAGTATGTTTTGAAATTTAACGTTTCATGTTTCTGAATAAATTTTTTCTGCAGGTTAAGAGGACCATCATGGCAACAACCATGGCTCCTAGTCTAGCTAACCTCAATGTGGGGCTTTGGGACTCCATCTATGTATAGAACCCAGAAACAAATTTATTTTTTGGAAAATTGGTGCTGTGGAGGTGATATATCAACAATGTGGTTGCTGTCTGGAGTGAGGAAGAACTCTATAATTTTGTTGATTTTCTCCATAGCCCCAATCACATTTGAGAGTTTCTGCTGTGGCAGAACCTAACACAATTACCTTTCTACATCTGGAGATAAGTAAAGGGGTGCCCAATTATGTTGACAAATATTTTCAGGAAGGACATGGATAGGAACACCTTTCTATCAGCATCCACCTGTCAACCATGGCATACTGTGGAGAATATTCACAAGGGTCAGTTCCTTTGGCCAAGATGAAATTGTAACATGGATTCAAATTTTGAAAGAGATGCTGAAGATCTTTGAGCAGGTTTGTTGAGAGAGGGTTACAACCTTACAGTAATTGATAGAGTCAAAGAGTTTGCTACAAATTAAAGCAGAGGTGTTTTTATTACAGGGAATCAGGATCGAAGTAGAGACAACAACCCGTTTAACACTGTGACATCCTACTTAACACATTCTAAACAGATGGAGATCATCATTAGAAAACACTGACAAGTCCTACAAGGTGAGAGAAGTGTGAACAAAATTGTAAAAGAACCACCCATGGATTACAGATGTGCATCCATACTTAGGGATAAACTTGTATACAGCAGGCAGCAAACCTCTACACATACCACGTGGCTACACCAAATGAGCAAGGGATGTTATTTCTGACATAGGTGTATAGTGTGGAAAGTTATCTAAAGTTGTAAGACATTTCAAAGCCCAAAAGATGGCAGGATGTTTGATGTCCACGGTCTCATAACCTATGATACTGTGGGTATCTTTACCTGACCAAGTGCACCTGTGGTGTGTTTTACGTTGGTAAAACCATCCATCATTTCCAACAAATGGTGGCCGAAGATTGCAGAGCTATATTAAAAGAAGATGTAGAATATGCTACTGCTTTACATGTTGTTTGTGTGGGCTCCAGCTCTTCCCATAACTTTAAATTAGTGTGTATCGATAGGATAATGCCATGACCCAGGGGTGGGAACTTTTGTGATGTGGTGGTAAAGCAGGAAGTCTTCTAGATTTTTACCTTATCCTGCTACTCTCAAAAATGAAATATATTTTGATGTTGTCAAAACAGCTTGAAGATATCCCATGAAGTTTGCAACTTGATTTTAACAGAGCTATCGATGAAGGAAATTATGTGGCTTCGGCATTTGTGGACCTCACCAAGGCATTTGATCTTGTAGATCACATTGAACTTCTTAAAAGTTTATCCAGTGTTTTCTGTTATGATGAGGTGATTGCCTGGTTTAGGAACTATTTATCACACAGAAATCACAAAACCGTGATTAATGGGGTACTTTCGAGCCGAGCAATAATAGGGTGTGGAGTCCCTCAGGACTCCATACTCTGACCTTTTTTTATTTTTTGTTTTTGTTAATTCATTATCACCCATTTTTTCTAACACAGAATTAATTCTTTATGCAGACAATGCAGTATTATTTTGCTCTGGGACTAATTTGTCAGCTCTTAATTAGTCTTTGCAAACTGATTACACCTTGCTGCATCACTGGTTTAACACACTCAAAACGGTACTGAACTCTGTAAAGACTAAAACCATGGTTTTTACTTCACATAAGAAATCTTATGTTTCTGAATTTAATATTTTTGACAATGATGGTATTTTGCTTGAGTATGTTAGGGAGTTTAAACATTTAGGGATTGTATTCGATTCCTATTTTTCATTTGAAGCTCATACTGTATATTTAATTAAAAAACATCATCAAAGATTAGGTTGTCTTTACCGGATTAGAAAGCATCTTAATATAGAAATTAGGACTATGCTTACACATAGTCTTTTGTTTTCAATAATAGATTATGTGTCGCTAGTTTATTCCTATTCATCTGTCAGGATGCTTAAACTTCAGGCAACATACCATTCTGCTATACGTTTTGCCACTGGTCAGGCAAGAACTACTCATCATTGCATGTTATATAGTTCTTTTTGATGTCTGTCATTAAATGGGAGATTTAATAACAGGTCTCTCACATTTTTGCATAAAATTAAGTTGAAATGTCTTCCCAATAGCATTATGAGTTTGTTTCCAGTCATTCCCATGATAACTAATACTCATTTGCAGAGTAAATACTCATTTCAGATTCCATTTTGTTGAACTGCTTTTGCCCAGAAGTCTCTGACATATTCTGCACCTAAACTTTATAATGATTTACCTTGTCATGTTGTTGGATGTCAAGAAATTTCTTTATTTAAGACAGTCCTTAGAAGAAATTCATTGATAAAGTCTGTCTGCAGGTGTTTTAATAAGTTCTAATTTTGTAGTAAATGATTCCCTGGCTTTGTTTTTTATATGTAAAAGTGTTTGCATTTTGTAATGTTTTGTATTTAATGTATTGAAACTGGATGCCTATGAAAATGGGTTCTGCCCACAGACCTTTTCAGTATAAAATCAAATCAAATCAAAAAGTCATTTTAACTTGTATTTATTGTTGGTTCAGATGTTTTAATGGTGTAACCTCCCCCCCAAAAAAGTCTGAGGCTTATCTGAGGTGCCCCTGGGGTCCTCTCACTGCTCACTGCTGCCAACCCGGGTCCTGTGCCACCTCCCCGAACCTCCTGCCAGCCCCCACAATGTTTTCCTGGGAAAAGGAGGGCCAGAGGAGCAAAGATGCATGACCGACATGCAGCTGCACTATAAATGTGCGAGCTGATGGTTCACGCATGTGTGGTAGCATGCAATTGTTTTAAAGCCGCTATTGTGATGAAATGGAGAGTCCCCATATACTCCCAGACCCCCAAATCAGCTAATCATGGTCTGGAGACACAAGGGAAGGAGGCCCCACAATTAACTTTTAAAAAAGGCCTAAAAGCACATGTAAGCTAGCAGCAGCCAAGGCTGCTGGGAAACAGTGTCCCTGCACCACCACTGAATGGGGAATGTTTTGCTGTCTGAGGGAACAGTGCTATGCACCAATGATGAGGGGGGAAGCCGTGCTTGTGCCTCAGTTTGTCACTGGACTAAAGGCAGAGGGGCAGTTGTTGGGCAATGGAATTTCTATTTATTAAAACCATTCTGTCTGGCTGCAAGACAAACTTGAGACTGTTTTAGAAACTGGACTACATCAGCCATCTTTGTGAACCCTGACCCCAAGTTCAGCCAGTCAGTGTTTTAGGAGTCCTGGAGGACTGAGAGATGGTTTCTGGGAGAAAGAGTGGTATAAAGTTTTACCGCCCAAACAGCGAGCCAAAAGGGTGTTGAAGGAGCCTTATGAATATTAATTTCCAGACCAACAGCCTGTTTAAACAAACCAGGAGCTGCCATTTCTCCACTAAAACCCCTAGAGACTACTCAAGTCAAGGCAGCCTGTTGGGAGACCTCAAGCCTGTCAGAGGGGGTTGGACTGTGTCTCCTGATTGGAGAAGTGCCTCCTCTGCCAAAAGAGGTTTAAACAACCTTAAAGCCAATACAAATCTTACCTGCTGTTACTATTTTGATAGGCTTGACAGAAAAGCCTTTCTGCAGGGTGAATCAGCAAATTCTGACAGAAAAGGCTTTAAGAAACTCTCTGCTCATGAGGGAAGAACCCTGCCTTGGTGTCCCTAGGCTCTGAGGATAGCTTTCTGGGTGGCTGAAGATTTCTTCAGAGATCCAGAGAGAAAGGTGTTCAGCTGCCACCCACCAGAGAGGTCCTGCCAGCTGCAACACCAGAGAAAGGTGTTCAGCTGCCACCTACCAGTGAGGTCCTGCCAACTGCAATGTCAGAGAAACGGTGTTCAGCTGCTGCCCACCAGAGAGGTTTTGCCAACTGCAATGCCAGAGAAAAGGTGTCACAAGAACTCCAGAGTGTTTGAACTGCTCTCGCCTGTGTGTGTCACACCGACTGTTCACCAAACGATGAGTAAGCAGGGCTGTCCTGCAAAACTGGGGAAGCTGGTCATAAGTTGTTTGTAAGTCAGCCACAGTTAAAGTGCATAGCTACAGTTAAAGCTAAAGCTTATTGTGTTCAACTTAAGTGCACCAATGCCAGCCTACCCATGGCAACAAGAGGCCTACATCAGTTTGTGGTACCTCAGCATAGGACTAGGGATCTGGTGCTAGACAGGTAGGGGTCTGTGCATTTCAGGTTCCATGCTGGTGGCTGGATGGGCACTGTTGTTCCCTGCTTACTGTTTAATGTTCAGTGCCTATTGGGTACTATCTTGAATTGCTTTTATCTGCCATATATTTGAATGCTTAATCCCCTGTATATCCTGGTTCCAGGTATTCCCTCCCTACTCCTATCCCCCATATCCCGGTTCCAGGTATTCCCTCCCTGCTTCTGTTCCCTATTATGAATAAAGCTGTGTTTATATTTATTCTTCAAATCGTGTCTGTGAGCACATTATTAGAGATCTCCTCTAACTACAGAGTTAGTATTGAATTGCAAAGGAAAATGTACTGCTGTGTGTGGGGTGTCTGGGAAGGGAGGTGGGTAGGTACAGCATACCAGAGGGTTATACCCAATTACTAACTGACCCACAAAACTTTACTCTGGATGGAGGCACCATGCTATTATTGAACAATCTTTGGAAACATACTCCCAGACCATCTGAAACAGAGCCCAGGCCCCTCAACCTTGACTGTCCACACAAGGGAGGGGTAGTAGCCCATTGGTACACAGTGCCCAAGTTACATTTTTGGTGGCACAGTGCTGGATTCTTCTGTTCCCACAGACACACCACACATGGAGTTACTTGCCCAAGTGGAAGGTGGATCAATACCCAAAGCTAAAACAATGGTGATGCAAAGGCTTTATGAACATTTGCTGGACTGGTGTGATGGTGCAAGCATGGACCCCAACAAAGCACTATTAATTTTGGGAGTCCCCCTCGGGATTAGTAATGAGCAAGTTGAAGAGGTGTTGTCCACATAAAAAATATAGGTTAAATTGTAGTGCGAGGGTGAGTGAGGGACCACTCCACTAAAACCCTTACTATTCTTGTTGAATGCAGAGAAACTGTAGATGCCACAAAGGTGCCAGACTGTGTGACCCCTGAAGGTTCCTATTCTGCCTGGAGTTTGGAGCAGTATGCAAGTGTGATGCCTAGGCCCACTGTACCCCCCAAACCAGAGGGTTTTCATGAGAAACTGAGTGACTGGTTGTTGGCAGAAGGGAAGTCTGCTGCAGAAGTTCAAAAAATAATTGATGTACTAGAAGGTAACTTGCCTCGAGCTCTAGAAGGAGGGCCAAGCTACATATCTAGTATTGTACAAGATTCTTATTGAAGATTACACATGTTTTCTGGGATCAAGCCCACTCCAGTGGGGGAGGAGGATCTTGACATGTGGATGGACTATGCCACCCTTTTAGTTCAAGACTGGTGTGTCCAGAGGCTGAGAAGCATAAGAGGATAGGAGAGAGTCTCTGAGCGCCCACCCTCTATATCATCTGCTCTTTAAGGGCCTCAAAGCCAAAGCCGAAGCCAAAGCACAAGACTATTTGATTTCTCTTGATAGTGTGTTCAGAAGCACTGAGTTGAGTGAAAACCTCATGTGGCGGTACAAGGCTACCAAGCAGTGCCGAGAAGAGATGTTATCAGCCTTCCTAATTCGCCTCGAGCCAGCTTTGCAACAAGTTTTTTGTAAAGTGGTGTGGCTTCCTCTGACCTAGACAAAGTGAGAACTGGCCAAGTGCTTAAGGCTGCTCAATACTCAAGTTTGCTACTGTTAAAACTGGGCCTGAAAGATCAAAAAGATAACCCACCCACTTTCAGTGTAGTAATGAAGGAAGTAAAAGAGAATGAGACAGACTTTTGGGACTTCAGTGCTGGGATAAACACTGTGTCCCCTCATGGTGAAAGAGACTTAAGTAGTGATAGTCGTGAACTCCTTGAACTGTTGCAGGAGCCCAGAGAGCTGAGCATCACCTCAAATGCTACTGTAGCTTCTAGCCGGGACTATAAAGTGTGGCAAAACCCAATGGACACAACTCCTGTTCTCAACTTGTCCATGCTGAGTCCAGCTAGCTAGCCCCACAGGCATTGCTGATTTCCAAAGCCAACTGCAGGAACTAAGAGCCACTGTGGATGAACTGAAGAACAGTAAGTCTTCACCTATGACATACAAAAAGAGGTGAAATAGTAATAGGGGACCTCCTGCCAAGAGTAATGCATATCAAACCTTTAAAGAGAGACCACCACCAACAAGTGGCCCCCAGCCATCTCCTGGACCAACTCATCCACAACAAGTCTGAGGAGGCATCTTTTGTTACTGATGTGATAAGGATGGCCACATCAAAAAAAAGTGTTAGTCCACAGAAGACTTACGCAAGGTTAATACCAGGTTGTTGGAAGAGCACCAAAAGCAAAGGAGCCTACATGGTAATGCATCTAAACAGAGTTTAAACCTGTCAGTAGAAAAGTCATTTGTTAAAACATCTGGACTTGCCCCAGCAGAGGTTGATAAACTTGTGGGTCCTACAATGGCAGCTACTATCTCCACTGAAGGAGTGAAAACTCGAGCTGTCCTAGACAGTGGCTCACAGGTGACAATCATTTTTAAACAATGGTATGACAAACACCTATCCAAGATCTTGTTAATGCCATTTGATGGATTATACATTTGGGGCCTAAGTGACAAAACGTACCCATACTTGGGCTATATCAGAGTGTGGATAGTTTTCCCATCATGGATCACCAGCGTGGGGGATCTTGTTGAGACATTCACTCATGTGTGCCCAGAAGTGGTCTTGTACGATGGTGTACCTGTGCTCATTGGGACAAATGCCTATATGGTTATCCAGCTTACTCAACTGTACCAGAAAGAGGAGGTCAAGAGAGAAGGGGTCTACATGCTATAATTAAACAGGTGTATCAGAAGCAGTCTGAGTTTTCCCAAGGGGCTCCAGATGATCCAGTGGGAATGATGTGGAAAAAGGATGCTGAGGAGGCTGTGATACCCCTGAACACTGATTGTGGCATAACAGGCATGTTACGTTTTTAAGGGGAGGTCAAGAATAAATTGCTAATGCTAGAATCCCAGAGGAGTGTGGACTACCAGAGGGAGTACTTGTGAAGCCCAGCATCCTTCCAGTGCAAGCACATGCTTATGTTTGATGAGTGACTGTTCATGTAACAAACATAACTGACAGGGGAGGTGACCATGAGACGGGGGCATACCTTAGCTGGAGTGTACTGTGCTGATACTGCAGTGCAACCGTCTGCTGATGATGGAGATTTTAGAACTGGGCTAGATCCTAAGCTTTTTGATTTCAGAGACTCCTCAATTCCTGAAACTTGGAAAATACGAATCAGTAAGAAACTGTTAGAGTGTACCAAGGTCTTCATGCTCCATGAATGGGACGTGGGGTGTGTAGCTGGTGAGGAACATTGCATGAGCGACACCCGACTGTTCCAAGAAAAGTCGTGAAGACTAGCCCCTCTAGATATAGCTGACATGTGGGGCCACCTTCAAGAACTGTTAGCTCTGGGGATCATTTAAGAATCTTTTTTTTTTTAAACTTTCTTTTTATTGATGGATTTTTCATAGTACAACATGTAACAACAACAAAATAAAACAACTCATAGCTGTGGTTAGGTCTGTTACACCTAGGTAGTCTTATATTTTACTACATATGTTTCTTATCTCTGTAGCTTGTTCTACAGTACTATAATAAAATCTTTTGTTTAGTTGTTATCAATACGATGTTGAGTTTATGTTAGGATTTAGACCTTATTGTGGTTCACTTTAATTCTTTCGTTAAGGTATACAATAATATCTTTTTACCATTATATACGTTACCCACCTTCGCCATATCAGCTCAAATATTGGTACTGACTGAGATACCTTTATTTATTTATTTTTATTTATTCATATCTTGGATTACAGTGCCTTTGAGTCAATGACTCTTTTACAGAGGTTCCATCTCAGAATGAAGACAAACACAACAGAGAACTAAATACATGGCAAGTGGAATACATGGAGTTGGGGTTACAATCCGAAACAAAAGTTACAATCAGGTGAAAAGTGTTAACATTCAGGTTACAGCAAAAAATTTCAATCGGGTTAAATTTTACATTCAGGTTACAGTAAGAAGTGCAGTAGGTTTCAGGGATTATGGAGGTGCCCTGGGGGAAAGAGCAGGGAGTGATGCTGTCAAGAAATTTGACATTGTCAGGGGATGTAGTGGGAGATTAGAGGGAAAACTGAGGGGGTGAGAGGGAGTGTAAAGGGAGATGAGAAGGGAGACTGACGGGTGAGAGGGAGGACGGTGGGGAGATGGGGAGAAAAGGGCTGACAGGGGTTCTGTGGGCAGTGTTAGGAGTGGGAGAGCGAGTAGAGGAGGAGGAAGGAGAGTGGGGAAAGGAGAATCAGGGAGGGACAGGGAAAGGAGTGACAAGGAAGGAAAAAGGGGGTGAGACATAGGACAGGGGATGATGGATAAGGCATGGGGAGAGTGCAGGCCGTAGGCAGCGTGTGAGGCTGAAATAGGGGCCTACATATGAAAATCACAACTGCTAATAGCAGAAAGGTGTTGTCTGAGTTTCTGTTTGAAAGGGCCTAGTTTAGGTTCTTCTAGAGTGTCCACTGGAAGGTTATTTCACCAGCTTGGAGCACGGAATCTGAAGGACCATTGGGCTTATGTGGTCCAACAGAGAGGGGTCAGGTATGCATGCCTGGAGACACTTCGGGTGCTGCACTGATTGGGAACAATGAGTGAGAAAGTGCCGGAAAGTTGGGGGGGGGGGGTCAGCCCCTGGGAGATTTTCTTCATGAGTAGGCAGGTGTGATAAGTAATCCTACCACTGAGGTTCAGCCAGTTGGTAAGGGTGTAGAGATCACATGTATGCATGTATCCGGGTGCACCTGAGACTAGACGACAGGATTTTTTAAGGGCCTTGCATATGCTTTTAAGGGATGACTCGGTAGCTGAGCCATAGATGACTAGGCCATAATCTATTATGGAGAGAACAGAGCTAGTGACAGCGAGTCGAAGGGCACCTGGGGTCATGCTCTGCCTGAGCCTGTAGAGGATCCCTAACTTAGAGTTATTTATTTTATTTATTTATTTATTTATTGGTAACTCGGAATTACAAACCTTTGTGCTAAGAGCTCGTTTACAAAGGATCCTTGTCAACTCTTAAGGAGATACATTTTGTTGCAACAGCAGAATTACAACAGGCAAATTGACACTGGGGTTGTACTACTAACAAAGAGTGTACATAGGAAGGGGGTAGCAAATACATTTATGGTTTACACAAGTCAAGACATGAATGAAGCAGCTGGTAGCATTGTCAATTTCCCAGTGGAGGCATGCAATGCGCAGCCATCTGAGAGAAGTTAAGTGCAGAGAAACAAGTTGGGGTTTGGCAAGTGCAGGTAGGTGGGGGGAATGTAAGGAAAATGGCCTAGACGTAGTGTGGGTGTATTGGACAGAGGGCAGGTGGAGGGGAGGAGTAGGGGGGCAGAGGTAGTGGACAGGGGACCAGGCAGGAGGTAGTGTTGTTGAACTGGACAGAGAGCAGGTGAGGAAGGAGGAGGTAGTGAGGCGGTAATGGACAAGTGGGGGGGAGTTAGTAGGGAGGGGGGAAGGGGTGGGGGGAAGAGGGGTGGCAGGGAGTAGGTGCAACCCAGCCAGAGCAAGTGGGCAGTTGAGTGGTGGGCCGGATGCTGGGATTACGTTTGACACAGGCAGCGGACTGGAGGAGAGATGGATTTATGGAGTTTGGATTTGAAGTGCCCTAATCATTGAAGGCTGGTGATTGTGTTTGGAAGCTTGTTTAGCCAGGTGGGAGCCCTTACCATGAAGGCACGCCTCCCCAGGGCTGATCTCTTGAAGGGAACAGATAGGGCATGCCTGGAGATGCTTCATGTGGCATGCTCACCTGGGGCAAGTCTGAATAATGCTTGCAGGGAGACAGGTGCCAGTCCCAGTAGGGCCTTCTTTCCTAGTAAGCAGGTCTAGAGCTTAATTCTATCCTGGAGGGGGAGCCACTTTGTCCTTACGTAGAGCTGACAGGTGTGTGTGATGCGATCTGCATCCAGGACAAATTTGCATGCTTTAGAGGTTAAGGTGGACTTTGTGTAGGCTAGTGTCCATGGTGGCACCATATACCATGTTTCCATAGTTCAGGATTGTGCCAGTGACTGCCTGGAGCTTGGCTTCAGGGGTGAGGCAGAAGTGGAGTCTGTAGAGTGTCCCCAACTTTTTAGTTGTAGCCTTAGTGATATTACTTAAGTGTTCATCGAAAGAGAGGGGCTCATCAATTGTGACCCCCAGGTACCGCAAAAAGTGAACCTGTTCAAGGGTGGAGTCCGTACTGAGTGCTATTTTAAATGGTGTGGTGGATTTCCTCTTCTGGTGATTGGTAAAGAGCATTGTCTTAGTCTTTTTACTATTGCGTACTAGGAGGCTGGTGTTAAACCATTCCTGTAGCAGGTCGAAGTTGCACTGTAGGTTCCTGGTCAGCGCGTCTTGGCAGGAGCCTCTAAGGAATAGTTAACCATCTTGGAGATATTGCTAATATGCTCACAAAAGGATAAAGTATTGTCAAGGGTATAAGGGTACTTAAAGGTAAAAACCTGTTCGATTGGGACATCTTGGTTATTACGTATGATTAAGGGGGTAGATTTTTGTTTATCATGAGGGCTGGTGAAAAACATTGATTTAGTTTTTTTGTATTTCATAACCATCTTGTGCTGGGAGAACCAGGTCTCCACTGCTGCGAAGTTATGTTGCAGGCTAACAGCTAATGGGAGCAGATCTGAGTGTCTGGTATATACTATGGTGTCATCTGCATATAGTAGGAGGTTATTGATGGAGGCAAGTGGGAGGGAGTTTAGAAAGATGCTGAAAAGCAACTGCCCCAGTATAGAGCCTAGGGGAACACCAGACAGGACTGGCCTGCTATCAGAGAGTGCAAAACTGATTTTGACCTGCTGGGACCTGCTGGCCAGATAGTTTTTAAACCAAGCTGCTGCATCTGTCAATAAACCAATGTCAAAAAGGAATTTGAGTCAGAGCGGGTGATTAACAGTATCAAATGCCTTAGTGAGGTCAATGTAAATTGACCCCTCTAAGTGCCCACGATCAATTGGTGGTGTATGAAATCTGTGTACTGAAGGAGGGCAGATGTGGTACTATGGCCCCTCCTGAAGCCATGTTGTTCAGGACATTGGATTTTGTACTTGGTAAAGCAGTCTGTGACTGTACATTCCAAGACACTGGAGAGTTGGGGGAGAATGGAAATTGGGCAATAGTTTGAGGGAACTGCCCTGTCCCCAGACTTATGAATTTGGGTCACTAATGCTATTTTCCATAACATGGGGAGTTGACTAAGGCACAGTGATAGGTGTAGAATTTTTGTGAGAGTCAGGAGCACAACATACCTTGGCCATTAAATTTTCCATTTCATAGATTGAGGTCATTATGTCTTGCCAGAGCTCTATTGTAGGAATTATGGGGGAAAGTCAGTTCTTAGCTATTGCTTCTCTGGCAGCCAGCATGGCAATGTATATTAGTTTATTAGTATGAGAATCCTTAAAACCATGCGGGAGATCCAGGCATAATAAGGTAGATGGTTCTAAATTAAATGTTGGGTCTAGTAAGGTCTTTAATTCCATTGCCAGTTGATTCCAGTAAGTTTGTAGTATGGGGCATTGCCAGAATATATTTGCATGGGATGTCTTAGTTTATCCATACTGCCTCCAGCAGCTGTCCCTCATATGGGTTTGAAACTTTGTTGCACTGGGGTGCAGAAGTATTATATCAGGCCTTTTCATGCATATTCTTTCCATATGTAGGAAGTCATGGGGAGCGCATCGTGAATGTATCCCATTGGTGGGGTGGAATTTCAATCCTGAGGTCTATTTCCCATCTTTTCCTAATGTATTCTGTTGATGTGCCTGTTAGGTCCAATAGGGCCATGTAAATCCTTGAAATAAGAAATTCCACTGACGCTATAGTGTGGGTTTGTGTTATTAAGAGTAGTAGGGGTGGGGCTGTCAACCCTTTGGGGGCTGCACTTTGTTGTTGCGTGATGTAAGATTTAGATTGTAAATATCTAAAAAAATCTGTTTGTCTTAGGTTGAATTTTTCTTTTAAGACTGTGAATGCCACCACTATATCCTTTTGTTGGCCGTGCAACGGTAGAAACAAGTTTCCTTTTTCCCATTGGCAATAGGTGTGGTCTAGAATTGCCAGCTGAAATTTTTTACTGCCTGCATAGGAGGATGGGGTAATTAAATATCTATATGGTAGGATCATTGGGTGTTTTAGTGCCTTATACCAGTTATGGAGTGTATGTTTTGTGACTGGATTATCACTCTCTGGTGTTGGACATAGTTATGGGTCATATAGGAATCTTTGAGTAATTGGGATTAATTCTTCCACTATTTCAATTTTTTTCCAGATGGCCTTACAGGCTGGTGACAGCCAGTAAAGTGCTGTCCGAATCTGCACAGCCTGGTGGTATTGTTGCAGGTTGGGGAGGGCTAGGCTCTCTTTATTTAATGGTAGTTAAAATGTGGTGTACCTAACTCTTGGTTTCAGTTTTCCCCATAGTAATTGTGAGATCATTTTATCCCACACACTAAATTGTTGTGTGGTTGGGGAAATGGGTAATGTCTGGGCTATATATAGTAACCTAGATAAAATATTCATTCTAATTGTATCAATTTTGTGGATAAAAGATAAGTTTATAGTCTGCCATCTGTTTAGATCCCCTTGGATAGTTTTTAAGATAGGGTCATAGTTTAGCTTATTGAGGGAGTCGTGATTCTTGGCTATGTGTATACCTAAGTATTTGATGTAAGTTTTGTCCCAGTTAAAATTAAACAGCTGTCTGGTATGGTTTGAAGAGGTATAGTTAAGAGAGAGGGTTTCTATTTTGGTATCATTAATTTTTTTTCTAACCAGCTAGTTCTCCGAATTGGGAGAATAGTTCTCATAGGGGAGGTAAGAATTCTTCAGGTGAGGTTAAATATATTAGCAAATCATTGGCGTACAGGGCCAATTTGTCGGTGATCTGTTAATTCTGGGCCTGTAATATTCTGTTTTTGTCTAATGGCTTGTGCTAGGGGTATTAAATAGAGTGCAAATAATAATGGGGATGGGGCAACCTTCTCTCGTGCCTCTGGTCAGGGAGAAGGGGCTAGCAATTTGTCCATTTATTTTGACGTATGCTTTTGGTGTGTTATATAGAGCTTTCAGTATGTCTATAAAGGCCTGTGGGAATCCGAATTTAAGTAAGGTGTTAAAGAGGAGTTCCTGTGCTACCCGGTCGAAGGCCTTTTTTGTGTCCAAACTTATGAGTAGGAAAGGGGTCCTTGACCAGGATATATTATAGATGATGTGTAGGATCCTCTTAATGTTATCCTGGGTCTGCCGTGTATGGACAAAACCTGTCTAATCAAATTGTATTATAGAGAAGAGTATAGTGTTAAGTCGCTGTGCGTAGACTGTGGCAAATAACTTATAGTCTATATTTAAGACTGATATTGGTCTATATGAAGCACACAGGGTCTTATCTTTGTTGGGTTTTAAAATTGCTGTTATGGTAGCATAGCTCCATGTTGGTGGGGGTGCTTCTCCCTCTGCCACCCAGGTACACACTTTTGTGATGGGAGCTGTTAATTCTTCCTTAAAGATTTTGTAGAACTTGCTTGTGAATCCATCTGGTCCTGGGTTTTTGTTATTTTTAAGGTTCTTAATATTAACTAAAATTTCTTCCGTCGAAATTAGTTTGGTTAGCTGTGTGACCTGGGTGTCAGAGAGGGTGGGCAATTTGAGGTTCTCTAAAAATGCAGTTATATTTTGTGGGCTTGTTTTTTTTCCTCAGTATATAATTGTTTATAGTATGTTTGGAAGGCCTAAAATATTTCTGGTTGTGTATTTATTTATTTATTTAATGTCTTGGATTACAAATACCTATGAATCAGGGACTCCTTTTCATAGGTTCCATGTCAGATTAACAAAGAATAATGACGCAATTACAAGGGTGAGAGAAAACAGTTACATAAAATTGTCATTGGTTGCAGTAGCAACAAAAACAATACAAGTTGCTGTACAAAGATGAGATACTGTGCAAGTATACATTCATGGTTACAAAAAAGTTGTCCTAGGATGCAGCTGTAAAAAACGTGGGATCATATTAACCGAGGGGGAATAATACATAGGTGGGATCAAGGAGACAAGTAATTGTTTGAGTACAGCAGTTTCCTAGCTTAAGGGGCTAGCTCTGCGAGGTGCAGCCAGGGGTGGCATTGACAGCTAGGGTTACAGTTGGCCTGCGATAGGCTTTGTCAAGGAGAGGGGTCATGAAAAGGGGAGGAAAAAGGAGGGAGTATTATTTGAGACTAGTAGGGTAGTAACAGTGGCTAAGCATGAGAAGATGATTTCTCAGGAGATGCTTGAAAGGACCAAAGGTGGGTAAGTCAAGGATGTCTGGCAGCAGCCCATTTAGCCAGTTGGGGGTGCAGTAGCTAAAAGAATGCTGAGCTTGGGCAGTTTGACAAAAAGGGACTTTGAAGGCTTGATATGGGGTACTCCTGGTAGTGTGGGAGCTGGAGGCATGGGGGGGGAGTAGGTTCTGGGAGTCAGGCGGAGTAAGGCCCATGCTTATTTTCTTCTTATATAAGCAGGTGTGGAACTTAGTCCTATCATTGAGATTAAGCCAGTTTGAACCAGAGTACAGATCACATGTATGTGCGTGGTTGTTGGCTCCTGAGACCAGATGATAAGCTTTGTTTAGGGCTATTCATACTCTTTAAAGGAATGCGTCAGTGGTAGCACCATAAATGATTAGTCCATAGTCTACTATGGCAAGAATGGAGCTAGAGACTGTGGTATGGATTGCCTCTCGGGTCATGCAGTGTTTATGTTTGTAGAGGATACAAAGCCTCAAGTTAACTGCTTTAGAGATGGAGCTGATATGGTTTGCATAGGACAGCGTGCTGTTGAGGGTGATCCTGAGGTACTTAAATGTTTGAATTTGTTCTAGTGGGGCATTCTTGATTATTTAAAATATTGAGTGGAGATGATTTAAGTCTGTTTTGTGGGTATGCAAAGAGCATGGTCTTAGTTTTTTTATAATTCATGACCAGCTTGTGTTGTGAAAACCATTCTTCTGCTACTGAAAAGCTGGATTGGAGGCTATGGGTGAAGGCTAGAGGATCTGGGTGGCTGGTGAACAGCACTGCATCATCCGCATAAAGAAGTAGTTTACCAGGGCAGGCTTAGGGGAGTGAGTTGAGGAAGAGGCTGAATAATAGAGGGCCCAGGATGGACTCCTGTGGGACCCCCGATCAGACAGGTTTACTAGAGGATAGCTTACCACAGATTTTTACCTGTTGTGATCTACCCTCAAGATAACTTTTAAACCAGCCCGCCATTCCTGGGGAGGCACCAATGGAGATGAGGGAGTTTATTAGATGGGGATTGGTTCACCATATCGAAAGCTTGGTAAGGTCAATGTACAATGTGCAATGTATAGCGTAGTGGTCTAAGGCTCTGAGCTGCAAATCTGGTGACATCCAGCAGACCAGACCTGGGTTTGAATCCCACAGCTTCCACTTGCATACTGTGTGACCCTGAGCAAGTCACTTAACTTCCTTGTGCTCCCAGGTCACTCCTGTAAAAAAGCTTTCAGCTTAGTGTGCTATTCCTGGTTAAACAAAAACAAACAAAAAAAAAACACTGACCCCACAAGGTGCTTTCGATCAAATGCTTTATGGATGAAGGAGGTGTATTCCAGCAGGGCAGAGGTGATACTGTGGCTTTTCCTGAATCCATGCTGCTCAGGGCACTGGATGTCATGTTTTGCTAGGAATTCAGATAGCTGGTCTGCAACTATCCGCTCCAGGGCCTTTGAGAGTGGGGGGATGGAGATGGGGCGGTAGTTGGAGTGCAAGGCACAGTTGCCACTTTTGTGGGTCAGGGTCACAACTGCAGCTTTTCATTGAAAGGGGAATTGTCCAAGGCAGAGGGACAAGTTTAGAATGTTTGTAAGTGGCAGGAGGACCGCATCTAATGATAAAAGTAGCAGCTTTAGGTCAAACATGTCACTACTTTATCACGATTTACCTAAGACCTTAAGAAGGTACTCTTTGACTGCACTGGGTGAGACCATCTTAAAATAAAAGGACAGGTGTGTTGTGGCAGGGGTCACAATGGGTTGATCTGGTATAGGGGAGGGAAGGACAAAGAAGGCCTGTGGAAGAACACCACTGAGGTCAGAAAAAAGCAGAGTTGAAGATGTTGGCAATTTGCAATGGATCTTGAGTGACAGCCCTGTTGATGCAAAGCATGGTGGGAGGGGTTTTGATGGGCTTACCAGTGAGTTCTTTTGTATTGTCCCAGAATTTCCTGCTGTCGCCCCAGGAGTTTGAGAGAACATCCTTGAACAATGTATGCCTGCCTAATAGCTTGGGTACAGGTGTTTCTGGCAGCTCTGTAGTATTGCAAATGAGTTGGATCATCAGTGGCCCATACTTTGTGCCAAAGATGGTCTCTATTGGCCATCTGAGTAAGAATGGAGGGTAATATCCAGGGGTTATTAAATCCTTTTTTCTCAGCATCCTTTTAGGGGTGAAAATGTCGCTGGCGGTGTTGAATTTGTTAATAAAGTAGTCAAGGGCACGATCTACGCAGGTGGCATGGTTCAAGGCAGACCAGTTCTGGCTGCTGAGATGGACTTTGAAATGTGTTAGTCGACCCTTTATACATATGCGTTGAAATGTTGTTTTGACAGGGAGTTTGGAGGATTTATTGGACCACAGGCAGGAGATGGGTAAGTGGTCGCTTAGGCAGTTGGGCAGGACCTCAGCACCAGTTTTTCTATTTGATCCATTTGTGAAGATGAGGTCAAGCAGGGTTGAGGTACCAGTCCTGTTGTTACGTTTGGTTGGTGTGGGTACTACCTGGGTCAGGTTAATGGCTGTGGTGGCATCCCTGTAGTTGTCGGAAACAGGCACCAGCCAGTTAACATTGAAATCCCTGAGGAACACTATATTGGCCGTAAGGGGAAAGGATGAGATACGATTAATTAAGGTTGAGAAGCTTGTGTTTTGTGTCTGATCTGGTGGTTTGGGTCCCTAATTTGAATAACTGTAGATTTAAAAACTCTACGCCTGAGCCGGTAGACTAACAGTTTTGTAGCCTTAGCCCCTCCTTCATAGTATCTTTGTTTAAGATAATGAAGAGCCATTTCTGTTTTAATGTTCAGAATCTCCTGGATTTTATTCTGTATTTTTTTATATCAATTGTGTCACTTCTCCTTGCATGTGTAAAGTCTGTTTTTGCTTGAGTTCCTGTTGGAGCTAGGTCATGCGTTCTTCTCTTTGTCTCTTTAACCTTGAACACATGTTAATTAACTCCCCTCGAAGAACTATGTTTAAAGTGCCTCATATTGTATGTGGGGGATGTGTTTTCAAAAAGAGTTTGCTTTATTTTCTCCTTTATCAAAGTTTGTGTTTCTTGTGTGTTTAGGAGTGAATTATTAAATCTCTGTTGGGTCTGTGTTTTGTAGTGGCCTAGTTGTAGTTCAGGTAGCAATGGTGCATGGTCTGAAAGACATATGGGGAGCAGTTTGTAGCTATTAGGTTGTGGGAGATGCTCTTTTGAGATATGGAACATATATATTCTGGTGTATATATTTTGTGGGTGTGGGAGTAGTGGGTGAACTGTTCAGCCTTCAGGTTTAAATATCTCCATGCATCTTGCCAGCCATATGTTCTTTGGAGGAATCTAACTCTTTTAGTAGCTCCTGTTTGCCTAGGTGGGTTTAAGTTTGATGTGTCTAATTTATCATATACCATGGCATGTTATGGTCTCTCCCCACCAGTAGGAGGAGGGAGACACATGGGACAAAAATTTAAATGGATACATTTTATACAATAAAGCAAGAAAATATAGGAAGGGGGATGGGGTGGCTGTGTATGTTCACAAAAGTACGGAAGTGTATGAGAGTAATTTAAATGTAGAGTATCTATCTATTATGATTACTCCTCCAAATACCCCAAAAATTATGTTGAGAGTAGTATATCGTCCCCCCTCAACTAATAGAGACAAATATCAAGAAATCTTGAACTACATGGATCATTTAAATCCAGCTGAAAACATTATCCTGGCAGGTGATCTAATCTTCCATTTATTGATTGGGAAAAGATAACCACCTTAAGTAGTATTGAAAGGGATTACCTAGATAAATTCATCCAACTAGGTCTGGAGCAGATGGTAAAAGATAATACCAGGGGTAATAAGCTACTGGATATTGTTTTAACTAACATGGGATCAAGTATAGCTGATACAGAGGTAGGCTCTCCAAAAGCAAATAATAATCACTAGACAGTTTTCTTTAAACTAAAGCATCTGCCCTTGCAACAAAGTGGTATAACAAAAATTCCTAATTTTAAAAATGTGAACTTTGACACAATAAGAGAGGTCATGCAAAACTGGGACTGGGTATCAGATTTTTCCAAGCTAACATTAAATGAGATGTGGGATATCTTGTTAGCCAAAATAAAATCTGTATCTGATAACCATATACATTATACAGCTAAAAACTCAAAAATCGGAAACACCCCCAAATGGCTCAACAAAAAAATAAAAAAAACAAATCAACAAGAAAAACAAAATGTACAAACGATTCAAAAGAGATAACAAGTATCTTCCCAAATATAAAAAACAATTACGGTTGGTAAAGAAATTAATAAAAAAACACTAAAGCAAACTTTGAGAAAACACTGGCAATAAACATTAGAAACAACAGTAAGAACCTTTTGGCTTATATCAATAATAAAAAAGGAAACAGACAAACTATAGGTCCATTTACAGATGAGAAAGGGGAAATATTAACTATCAAGGAAATGGTTAACGTCCAAAATAAATACTTTAATTCAGTATTTAACCCTATGGACAAAACATTAATAAGTAAGAATTGTATTCCATCAGAAGAAAATCAGATTAAAATTGAAATAAAGGATGTAATAGATAGATTAAGGGAAATAAATATCAAATATTTCCTGGACCCAACGATCTACATCCTAGAATTATTTTGGAGTTGGCAAATGAGACAGCTCTGCCAATAGCAAACATTTTTCAAAAATCATTAGACACAGGGGAAGTAATTAAACAGCAGAGGGAAGCACATGTAGTTCCAATCTACAAAAAAGGCAAAAAGGATTCCCCTGACAACTACAGACCCGTGAGTTTGACAACAGTGGTGGGAAAAATATTGGAAGGAATTATAAAGGAACACATTATTGACCACCTGACTGAACAGAAACTGTTGGATCCTGACCAACATGGGTTTACTTATGCAAAGTCTTGTCAGACTAACCTACTTCATTTTTATGAGAAAGTGAGCAAGGCTTTGGACTTGGGAAAATCTGTTGACATGATACAATTGGAATTTTCGAGGGCCTTTGACAAACTCCCACATCAGGAACTAATAGAAGCCTTACTCTCCCTACAGATAAATAAAAACATTGTCAACTGAAGAGCATCATGGATACAAGGAAGGAGACAGAGGGTGGTGATAAATAGGGAGCTATCTGATTGGCTTTCTGTGACTAGTGGGGTCCTGCAGGGGTCATTGCTGGGACCATGTCTGTTTAATTTGTATATTTCTTCTTTAAAATGTAATTCCAAAAACATTTGGGTAACTAAGTTAGCAGACGATTGTAGAGTGGGAGCAATAATTAACTCAGTACAGCATTATAACAAACTTCAGGATACCCTCAGTTATATACAAGATTGGACAATTGAACATAAATTAAAGCTAAATGAAGAAAAATGCATGATTTTATACTGTATGTGGGTAAAAAGAACCTGTAATTAATATATTCTTTAAATAACAGATGTTTAAAGAAATCTGTGGAAGAAAATGACTTGTGGGTAATTATCTCCAATGATCTTACCTTTAGTAATCAATGCTAACAGGCAATAAAGAAAGGAAATAAAGTATTAAATTGTATTTTGAGACATGTGAAAAGTAGGAGCAGGGGGGTCTTGGTCCCACTGTACGAGGCACTGTTTAGAACTAGACTGGAGTATTGTTCCCAGGTATGGGCACCTTACTTAAGGGGTGATGTAGTTAGGGTGGAACAGGTGCAGAGAAGGGCAACGAGATCAGTGGAGGGGTTGAAAGATAGACCTTATGAGGAGAGACTTCGGGGAACTGAATTTGTATTCACTTGCTTATAGAAGATGGAGGGGGGATATGATTTTGGTATATAAATCTTTCCAAGATCAGAGGTTGAGAGTAGAACTGGGGCTTGAATTAAAAACCAAAACATATAATACTAGAACACATAATAAACAACTGAATCAATCTAAGTGGCATACCCAGAAAAGGAAGTATTGGTTCAGCCAAAGAACAATTCCAAACGAATGCGCTCCCAATCGAAGTAGTGGAAAGTCCTACTTTAGAGACAGAAGATTGGACAACTACAGTAACAACAAGGTTAGGGTTAATTTTGGAAAAAAAAAAATCAGCACGCTATGATGGACGAAAGTCTAATTAATGATTTGTAAATACTATGAGACTATAATAGTATTTCTTCCTTTTTGGTATTGGATGATTTTGCCTAGTAGATTATTTACCCCTGGTGTGTCAGTTCCGGGGTGATATACAGGCTAGCTAGAGTTAGATCCCTTCCCATTAATTGCCCCACTGCAATTGCTAAATGACCCTGGGGTCACTGTAGGAGGCAATAATCTATAAAGTAGTTTCCCTAGGGATCAGAATAACAGTTCCCATTCACTTTCCTTTTGGAAAGCTGGCTGTTATTACTGCTGAATATCCAAACTTAGTGAGTTTGTCGTGTTCTTCTTTTGTGAGATGTGTCTCCTATAGGAGGACAAAGCTAGGGTAGGATTATTATTTTTCTTTTTTTTTTTCACTTTATTTCTTTATCTCTCCTGTCTGCTCTTGGAGCCCACTCCTTCTGTCCACTCATTTTTCCCCCATTCCACCTCCGTGGGATCTGCCCCTAGAGTGCCTCCTTTCTCCTCCTGCACAGTGGGGTCTGTCCCTCTTGGTGGTCCGGATGGAACCAGAGTGGCTTTCATCCAGGGCTGCCGAGAGGTGTTTTCCATTTTCTCCCTGGTTTCAACTACCCTCTGGGACGTCGAGCGCTAGGACGGACGTACCAAGTGGTGGCGTGCTGATGCACGCCAACCTCTTATGTGCCATCGACGTCCCCCCTTCCCGGCTCCGCCAGATGGAGCCACCTCCATCCCCTCCTAATGTCGGGTGTTTCCACCGGCCACGGAGGATGCAGAACACAGATGCGTTCTTGGTCTCTCCCACCCCTGAGGGAGGAGAGCATCCGTTGGGATGCTCGATCCTCCCTCTCCCCTGCTGACCCCTGGCCACCCGAGTCCATTCCCGAACCCGGGTCACTGGCGTAGAGCGAGGTGTGGCATCCAGCACCTCAACCCTCAGCGTCACCGGGCCGGCCAGGGTAGGATTTTTTAATATTAGAAATGACTTTGTGTCTCTTAACAGGGTTATTTAGCCCATTGACATTATGTGAGAAGCCTGATACGGAGTTTAGGCTAGCCATAGTGAAGCCGTGCCATAATTTGGTTGACCTGTCCATTTACGGGCAACCACCAGTCAGCTGGCTGGGACCGTAACAAACTCAGTGGGGGGTTCCAGGTGTTCAGCCTATCTGGGGTCACCTCTCAGATGACCATTTCAATATAGGTGTGTTTGTGCATTAATGTCCAGGCTTTCCTTACCCTAATTGGGGCTGGACTTGCACTCTGCTCCGGTGGCTCCTATTTTCAGCCACCCACCCACTGAAGCTGACTCCTTGCTGCAGCGCTTGCCGTGGACAGACTGCGCTGTCAGGAGAAAGACTTCTGCAATCCCTGCCTCTGGAGCCACAGCTTTGAATTGGTCTGTTTGTTTGAACCACGCTGGTGGTTTGATTCAGGATCCAGGTACAGTCCGGGTGCGCACAGAGCCTGCTCAAACCCCGCCGAGGAAAAAATAACTTTTCAAATCTCCTTTTGCGCCTTTTACCTTAACTGCTCATTGGTGCTTCCACCCTGAGCCCATCAGGTAATTGGTTGTTTAAATTCATAGCCCTAGCTGCTGTTTTATTATTTGCTCTCAGGCCATTTGCTTAAGATTTTACTTCTGTATGCTACTGCATGCTTTACTAGTGTTCCTAGTGTTTACTGAATTGTTTGATGAATTTCTTTTACCTCTGAGCTAAGCTGTTTACTCTTAGAGTTATAAGAAGTTATAAGAAGTGTATTTTTACCCTTGCTAAGCGAAGCGACTTACTCATAGAGTTATTTAAGGTGTTTTATTTATTTATGTATCTATTAAATTTTAGTGACCAGGTTAGCCCACTGAGCCCCAGAGATCCCCTTTTCAGGAGCGACCCAGGAGTTACATAAGACAAAAAGTACAGTACAGCTTTGGTGCAGGTTACAGGTGTCACAATGACGCAGCTAAGATATCAGTGCAGAAGAATAGCAGTACAAAAGGGGTGAGAAGGTTGTACAACAGTAATAACATTGAGCGATTAGTTAGCAGATCGACATATTGTTAGGTCAGAGTTGGCGGATAGGAGCCGGGTTAGTCAATTATCTCAAGGTACATGCCAGGAGCCGGTGCAGCGGCAGGCACTGGTGACCGCAAGGTTGGCCTTAAGCCTAATGCTGAAGTTTTTGATTGTGGGGGCTTCCTGCACCCCAGGTGGGAGCTGGTTCCACAGTGTGGGAGCGGTGAGGGCAAATGACGTACCACCTTCTTTGGTTCTGATCCTGGGGACGTCTAGGAGAGTTCAGCGAAATGTGCGGAGGTGTCGGTGATTGGCCTTAAGAGTGACAAGGCCAGAGGCTGTGGGGGGCTGACTAACTGTATGCCAGGCAGAGTAGGGGGGTACTGGAGGCACGCATCCAGTGAGGGCCAGTTTAGGAAGGATAGGGAGTCACAGTGGTGGTCCCTGGGGTTGACCTGGGATGCAAAGCGAGCCACCTTGTTGTACAGCACCTGCAGTCTGTGCTTCTGCAGCTTTCTCAGCCCTTGCACGACTGAGGTAGCATATGTGATTGTTTGGAGGAGGACGCTGGTGGCGATTGAGATTCTAGCTTCAGGTACAAGCTGGGCTTGCAGTTGGTATAGTATGCCTAGTTTCCCATGTAAGGCTTTGGTGACTGAGTCCACGTGGTTCTTCAGGGTGAGACCCTGGTCCAGGGTTAGGCCGAGGTATTTCAGAGAGGGCACTACTTCTATAGTCCATATTTGCATTTTTTTGTTTCTCTCTCTCCTGTTTCTTTTGTCCCTCTCCCTCTGAGCCTGCCCTGTTCTTTTATATATGTATATACTTTATGCGCCTCCTCCTCCTCCAGCTGCCCCCTTCTGACTGACCTCCCTCAGCCCCGTCACCCTGGAATCACCAGGACTTACCTTTCTGCCTGGTCTGGGTGCAGAGCCTGCGGAGGATCAGGTGTCATCCTGCAGCTGGAGTGTTTTTCCTCCATTTTTCTCCCGTTCCTCATTGCTGCGGAGCACATAGCCAGATGTGTGTGCGTGGAGGCACGCACACGTCAGCGGAAGTCCCACATCACCCTTCCTTCCTCTAGTGCCCTCAGACCCTACCATCTGTAGGCCTCCACCTGGGGGCAGTCATTCAGTGGGAGCACCAGTCCACCCTCCCTGGGAGAGAAGAGCTGTCCTCCAGATGTTTGATCCTCTCCCTCTCCAGCTGACCCCTGGCAGCCTGTTCGCACTGCGAACATGGGTTGCCGGCATGGCAGGGGGTAAGGCATGGATGCCTCAGCCCTCCACGCCACTGGGCTGGCTAGCCTGCCCTGTTCTTTTATTCTTCTCTAAGCCCTCCCCTGTGCTATGCCTACTTAATCCCTGCCCTTCCTTTCCCCCTAGGCTTTCCTTGCCCTAATTTGGGGCTGAACTTGCACTCCACTCCGGCGGCTCCTATTTTCAGCTGCCAGACCTGCCTGTTGCTACAACACTTTGCTGTGGACAGACCGCCTCATCGGGAGAAAGACCTCTGTGATCCCCACCTCTGGAGCCGAGGCTTGAATTGCTCTGTTTGCTTGAACCACACTGGTGGTTCGATTCAGGATCCAGGTATGGTGCGGATGCGCACAGAGCCCACTCAAACTCCGCCCACCCCCCTCCTGCCCGCCCTAGGTGGACTCTGCCTTTTATAGTTACATTTGGTCATATGACTAAGTGGCTAGTGTCTCCCATTAGCTCCTTATACTGTGCAACCACCAGGGGTGTTTGCCTAGTTTTATTGCTTTTTGACTCAGTCCTCCTCCTTGAAACACCTTTCTTCTCTCCCCTACTCTCATCTTACTTCTCACCTGATCACCATTCAGTTGTTTCACTGAGCACATCTTGCACAGTATTCTCTTTCCCTATTTTTCACTTATATTTTACTCTACTTCACTCCTCTTTACCTAACCCCAGCAACCAGTTCCCCTTAGCACTTCTACTCTATATCGAGATCCTGATCTTCTCTCCCCTGGTTTCTAGCATTACCTTTCCTCACCTAATCTCTAGCAAGTCGGTTCCCTGAGCACACCTTGCATTTTATCTCTCTCTCCCCTATTCTTTCTTACTTCTGTCTTACTCTACTTTACTCCTTGTTGCCTAATCCTAGCTACTAATTTCCCCAAGTATTTCTACCCTATTTTTATCAATGGACCTTAAATTCCCAATACTATTGTCTGCCGCCCTACTGCTCTTTCTTCTTTCATGGCTCTCCTCAGCCCCCTGTTCACTATCCTCTGATCCAACACCCTCCTCTCCTGTGGATTTCCTTTCTCAAACCTTCTCTTAACATGTTATAGACATCTAGATCTCACACCCCTGATACCCCCAAGGGATCTCATCTACCTTGAAGTATGTGCCTTTAAAAATGTTTTGTCTGTCACTTGTCTCTTCTGCCTCCATTTGTTCAGCGCAAGCTCTGGTTCCTTATCCTCCTGACTCTAATTCTGTCTGGAGATGTCAAACTTAACCCTGGCCCTCTGATCTGTATTACTCCCACATGGATACATCTCTGAACAACATAAGGGTCTATGTGTTGCTTACCATAATATTAGGAGTCTCGTCTGTAACCTTACCGACCTTGAGGCATGGGTCACACTTTACAAACCAGACATACTCTGCTTATCTGAGACCTGGCTCAAACTGTCCATTCCAGACTCAGTCTGTTCCCTAACCAACTATAACCTGCTAAGGTGTGACAAGCACTCCTCTAAACACAGTGGAGGAGTTGTCTTATTTTATAAGGCACATCTTAATCTTACTGTCTTTCCTCTTCTGAATCTCTACATGCTACCCTTATCCTAGGTACTAAAAAACTACATATAGTCTGTGCCTACAATCCCTCACAATGTGGTTACTTTGGCCTTGAAGAACTATTTGATCATACTGCCCGGGTTATTGGCCATAACGAAGTTCTCATTCTTGGAGTCCTTAATCTAAACTGGATGGGTAAGACTCAAAATACCCTTCTCTCCCTAGTTCAAAGTTATAATCTGCATCAACTCATTACTGAGCCCAGTTAAACACCAGCACCCTAATCAACTGGATACTGACTAATCATGTTGACCGTATCTCTGCTGCCGGTATGCTTGCTGACACTATTAGTGGTCACTCTCCCATATTTTGTATCTGGTGTCCCTCATCTATCATTTCTCCACCTCCATGATACATCACCTTCAGAAACTTTGCCAGTCTTGACCAGGGCAAATTTCTGCTAGATGTCTCATTAATAGACTGGTCCAATCTATACTGGGCTCAGGATGCTCAGACAGCTCTTACTTTCTTCCTTACAGAATTTGGGGCCCTCCAAGATAGGCACACATGGTTAATTTCCCATCGTGTATGGGGTAAACCAAACAGGTGGCTGCACAAGGACCTACTTGCTCTACTTCGTGTGAAGGATAAAAGCTGGAAGCGTTTCAAGTCCTCAGGCCTGCTGTCCAATTACAACAATTATAGGGCTCAACGTAATGCTTGTAAAAAACAAATCAGAACAGCCAAATGTTCCTACTGTAAAGGTCTACTACTCAATGCAGCTGGTGACCCCAGAAAATTCTGGTCTCATATAAAAACCTTCCTTGGAAATAAACAATCCAGACATTTAATGACATGGTCCTTAATGGAGTACACTGTAACGATCCCGCTACCATCGCTAACTCCTTCAATCTACATTTCTCTGCTCTATCCAAATACATTTCCTCTTTCTCTTCAACACACCCCTCCTATCAATGTGCTGTTTCTAACACCGAGGCGGTGACCCCACCCTTTTATTTTAAAGCCATTACTAGGTCTCAGGTATTAATGCTCCTTAACACTATCTCTGACAGTACCAGCACCGGCGCTGATCGTCTCGAACCTCGGCTTTTAAAAATTGTAGCTCTTTTAATTGCCTCTCCTCTGGCAAGAATTTTTACTCTATCTCTGTGTCATGGTCAAGTCCCAGACATTTGGAAAATAGCCTGAGTTACCCCAGTTTTCAAAAAAGGTGATCCTAAAGATATCTCAAAGTACTGCCCTATAGCCATCCTCTCCATCCTAAGTAAAATCCTAGAAAAACTGGCTACCTCACAAACAATTGATTTTCTTCTCAAAAATAACCTCCTTTTGGACAAACAACACGGTTTCTGCAAGGGTCATAGTACCTCTACAGACCCACTTATATTCACTAGTGATGCTCTCTCTACCATGGACTCTGGCCTTCATACAGGTGTGGTCTTCATATATTTGACAAAGGCTTTTGATCTTGTTAACCACCCCTTACTCCTTTCCATCTTATAATCTATGGGTTTCTCACCACCCGCTGTTCGATGGCTATTTATCTAAAAGAATACAAGTTGTTAAATGTAACTCTGTCCTCTCTGATCCTACAACCATTAACATTGGAGTTCCCCAGGGTTCCATACTGGGTCTCCTCCTTTTCTCCATTTTTATCAACAACATCTCCAGGGATACCCCTGCTCATTCCCTTCTCTATGCAAATGGTCTCATCCTGTATTACAGCTCCAAAAATGTACTGGACATAAATCTCAAGCCCTCCTCTGCCCTCTCTAACATCCAAGCATGGCTCTCTATGCACAAACTCATATTAAATGTGGGCAAAACTCAAGCTATGCTCTTTGGCTCTTCCTCCAAACTTAGATCCTGCCAAAATCAGCTCAAGGTATCCTGTTCCAATGGTTCTCAAATTGGGACTGTTAACCCCTTCAAATATCTCGGTGCTCATCTTGGCTTAATCTCTTGATTTCAATCTTCACAACCAGGCCACTTGTAAATCAGTAAATGCCAAACTAGGGATTGCTTACAAAACAAGCTGTGTCCTGACCCCTTCCACCAAAATGGTTATTGCCCTTAGTATTTTTGCTCCCTGCACTCACCTACAGTGTTGTTACTTATACTGCTGTGCCTAAGACCACTCTTTGCAAATGGGATGCTGCCTAATATAATATTTGCAGGTACACCTCTTCATCCCCATGGCGCAAACATCACTGCCAGCTCTACACTGATCTAAATTGGCTCCCCCCTTCTGCCTTCAGATTCCTCTCCCTTGGCTCCCTAATGGATAGTGTTATTAGATCACAACCCCCCTCATCGCTTGCCTCCTTGCTGCTCCCTCAATCCTCCTCTCATGGCCTACATTCTGTTGACAACTCCCTTCTATATGTACCGAGATGTAAAACTTCTACGGGTACCTGTGTCGTCTCACATGTGGTCCCAAAGCAATGGAACTCCCTTCCCCTGGACATCCATCTCTCCCTGATGCATGCTATTTTTAAAAAGAGACTTTTGAACTTCCTATCCAAATCTGCCCTCTGATCTTGCTTTAATCATCCTTAGTACACTCGTTTCCTCACTCACCTGACAGACAACTTCTCATCTCTACCCTACTTACCAGTTTTGGTTTTGTTTGATTTCCTCCATGCCCCCCTGTTCTAAATTTGTTGATGACTGCCCTAACAAATCTGGGAAATGTTTTTCCTTCCTTTTACCTTAGGTTCTTTTGTTGGTTGCACTTACCGTGTATTTTTCCATTTTTCTGGTTTGCTATGTCTCTACTTTACCCTGTCCCCCGATGTGGTTTTCCCTTATTATTCTTTCTGTACTCCACTCATTTATCCTCACTAATCTTTTTTGTGATTGCACTTATTTATGGTATGTTGATAATTTTGGTTTCTGCAGTTGTCTTCATTGTACCAACCCATTTTATCCAACAGTGTTATATTTTGTGCTTTACATTACCTCATATACCTTGTACCACTATATACCTGTTAACATGCTGTATCCCAGACATATTGTAAGTAAATAAATAAATGCAAATAACCAAGGGGAATCACAGCAGAGTTCATCACCCCCTTTCTAAAGTGTTCTTATTTTGTTCCTCTTCCCTGTCCTATAGTGCTTCCTATGTTTGTATAACAAGAAGAAAGCCTGGCACTTTCTGGGGCTCTTGATGAGTAATTATAGAAGGCCTCACTTACCTGGCATAGAAGCTGTTATAGCCTTCTGAGACTGTAAGTTCCTAGTTCAGTATAGGGCTGGCAGCCCTCAGTCTGACTAGTTGGTTAAACCAAGAGAGATGTCACTCCTCGAGGGGAGAAGCTTAGCCCCAATTAAAGCTCATTAGATATGTATGTTTCTTTAATTACCTTACAAGCAATGGAATATTATTGAATTCTAGCTAGAAGAACATAAAATAGTATAAACTGTATATATGTGATGTGTCAGGATGAAACCAAGTGAAATAAAGTTATAATACTAATTAACACAAAAGGGTGGATCGTTATAGATCACATGACTGTAATGTCACCCCTTGAATTATATATAAACCTGCCACTAGGGGCTAGTTTTTAGATAGGGTCAGTTGCTGCTGACTAAGTGTGGGCGCAAAACTGAGGGAGTATATTGCTGTATCATTTGGAGTGGAAACAAAGTCAGTTTGCCACATTCTTGATTTAGAGTTTTTGATTGACTTAATTTCTTATTTTCCTTCTGTGCAAAAGTACTTTAAATCTATTTTGATTTTATGAGAAAAAAAAACATAAAAACGCTCGTCTGTGGGTTTTTTTTTATGCACTGGAATCTTTGTCTGCTATGTTTTGTTATCCTGTATACCCACACCTGGTGACAGTGTTCTTAATAAAGAATTGTTACTGCTAGTTTTTCTGCAGTGTTCCTCTTTACCTCATTATCCTATTTGTATTGTCTACTTTGTAATCTCCTGGGTCTTGCCTGAAAATAGTATTTTTTTATGGCTAGAGCACCCACCCAGTAAATAAAAACTAAATAAATGTTAACTTCCAGTCTGTTATTGACCACCTTACTTTCCTTTTTTTCTGTCTGACAGGCATAGTACAATAACAAGAATTAACAACATAACAGTAAAACATTAAACAAACTTTGAATATTGAACATAGAAAGAACAGAATGAAATATCCCTTTAACTCCCATCTCTGTGGTGGGTGGTCCTCTGGGGTCATATGTTCTATCCCTGATAGTAAGTAACTTCCCAAGTTGTTTTTTTCTGGGAGGATGAGAATTACAAGTAGGTGTCAGCTGTTGGAGCCGAGTTTGTCTACTTGTGGAGTAGGGAGGGGTACGACTTCCAAGGCAGGGGTGTCCAACAATGACACCCTTCTATGTGAAGATAGAGCCACCCTCATGGCTCTTCCCTTCAAGAGGAGGATAGTTGGATCCCATGGGGGATCGAGGCCTCCTAAAGGTGGTCTGTTGCCACCTGTGGGGTGGGATAGTGGTGGATAGTGGGTAAGGGTAGGATTGCCAGAACCTGCGAGGGCTGTGCAGATGCTGAGAACAATGCTCAAAGTGTTTGCATAGATTTATTACATCTGCAATTCCATCCTTGTGTATCTTTCTTTTTCTCTGCTGGGGAGGGCATTCTTGTCCTTGTTTCAGTGATTGTCTGGAATACCTTGAGCTGGGGTCTATTAATTAGCATCAGTCTGATACTGTAGTTATGGGGGAGGGGTCTTCTATCTTCCCAGGTGCTCTTTCATTCACCCTATTTGGGGGTCATCTTCTTTCTTCTCTGTTATGTTTGTCTTAACAATGCTCTGCTGCATATCTGTAGAGGGGAGAGGGGACAACACCCCTGCTGGTATGATTAAGGTCTTGAGGTTATTGCACTGGGGGGACATAGTAATTGGAGGTGAGGCCCATGAGTTCTTTTCATTTTCATCCCATTATAATAATATTTTTATCTCCAGCTGGGAGGAGTTTTCCATGATGTGGTAAGAGTGACCATTCACTGAGGTGCTTGCTGTATTTGTACGAACCACTCTAATACTGTTTGTTTACCGCATTGGTTTGGGTCAGGTCTGCCTGCAATCTATGAGGGCCCCAGGAAATTTGTTTGGGATTGGCGGCCCAGATAATTGCTGTCTGTCATTCCCATTGCAGCTCTTCTTATTTCTTGTATAGTATAGGGTTTAGGGCAGTAAGGATCATTTCATCAGAAGTTCATTCAAACATTTAAATTCTCCTGGGGTCCTGGGATTTATTGATTTCCATAAGGCCTCCATTGTCCCCCTTTCCAGCCATCAATGGTGTACTTACCCATTTGATGTAATCTGATTTCAGTGATTCTTCCCTGAGGTGCAGGACCTGTGCTTTTATGTGTGATGCAATGTTAAGGCATTTCTGTTGGGTCCCTCAGTCTCTTGGAAGAACCAGTGAGTCTGTGATCCTCTCTCCTCACTGTTAAAGATATTAACAAACAAAAATATAATTAAAGAGCTAGTGTACTGGAACCTTTGTTTATACAGTAATTCAGCATTTCTGTGATCTCATTCAAGAATCTTGAAGCCCATATGCTTCGCACATAGTAGTTGTCAGAAAGAAAAATGGATCTGTACGTATGTGTGTGGATTACTGCACACTAAATAAGAGGGCAATACTGGATCAATATACCATTCTGAGAATCCAAGATCCCTAGATTGTTTGAATGGGAGCACATGGTTTTCTGTGTTAGATCTAACAAGTGGGTACTATTAGATACAAATGGCCCCACAAGACTGAGAGAAGACTGCCTTCATCTGCCCAATAGGGTTTTATGAATTGCTAAGAATGCCTCAGGGGATCTCAGGTGCCCCAGCCACATTCAAAAGGCTCATGGAGAAGGCTGTTGGTGATATGAATTTACTTGAGTGCTTTGTATAGCTGAATGATGAAATCGTCTTTGGCAAAATGTTGGAAGAACACTATACTAGGCTCTTGAAGGTGTTGGACCATCTAGAAGAGTTCAGAATTAAACTCTCAATAGACAAGTGCCAATTCCTCCAGACCTCAGTTAAATACAGTGACCATATTGTATCTGCAGAGGGAATCCAGACTGACCCCAGTAAGGTGGAGGCATTGACAACAAGGCCCAAACCATCCAATCTGAAAGAATGGCAATGCTTTCTTGAGCTCTGTGGCTATCATAGAAGATCAATAAAGACTATACCAGGGTGGTCAGACCTTTGTTGAACCTCATGCAAGGTTACTCACCAACCAGGAAGGGAGAGAAAATGCCAGACAAGACAAATGACCCAAAGACTTACCATAACTCATCAGAACCATCTGAAACTCAATGGACTTTTGAGTGTGACAGATTTTTTAATGATATTATCTACTGTTTGATGCATGCCCCTGTTTTGACATACACTGATCTAGAGAAACTGTACATCCTCCACACAGATGTGGGCTGGGGGCAGTGCTCTTCCAAAGTTACTCTGAAGGATTATGACCTGTAGCTGTCACCAGCTGAAGCCTTAACAATGCAGAAAAGAATGCCGGCCTGGTGGCGCTGAGGGTTGAGGCGCTGGATGCCACACCTCACGCCACACCGGCGACCCGGATTCGGGAACGAGCCTGGGTCACCAGGAGTTGGCAGGGGAGGGAGAGGATTGAATGTCTGGAGGACAGCTCTCCTCTCCCAGGGGTTGGTTTGGGTTTCCCTTGGCGCAGTGGTGACTCCTGGTGGTGACTGGGTGTATCGTCTGGGCCAGGCATGCTAATGGGGGAGCATGGCAGATGCCTACAGCCTTCCATGCTGGTGTCATTGCATGTCCGGCTCCTGGTGGTAACTATGAAGGAAAAATTCTCTCCTGGCAGCAGTATGAAGGCACCAACTGATGACCTGATCAGTGGGCCAAACAAAACCCGGCAGTCAGAGAGGGCTTAGGGTGATGCGGTCTCCTCTCCCGGTTCTCCCCTCACTGGGAGTGGCCCCACCGTTGGGGGCAAGCCATGGTCCTCCTCACTTTGGCAGTCATGGTGGAGGCTGGCTCCACCTGGATCAGTTGAGCATCAGCGCACATCGCCTGATAGGGGTAAGTTCACCCCAAGCTGCATTAGGAGTGCATAAAGAAAGTTGACAAAAAAACAAACAAACAAAAAAAAATGCAGAAAAGAAGTACCCTGTACATAAATTAGAGTTCCTGGCACTAAAGTGGGCAATAGTGGACCAATTCCATGAGTATCTGTGGAGCCAAAATCACCGTAAAGACAGACAATAACCCATTGACTTACGTGCAGACAACTGCCAGCTTGGATGTGGCGGGGCACAGGTGGTTGTCTGCCCTGTCTACTTATGATTACAGTGTTGAATACCAACCTGGGTTGAACCATGTTGATGTGGATGCATTGTCTAGAAGACCAAAACTTACCCAAAACAATGTAACTTTGGTCAAAATCCCTGAACAGTAAAAGCTCTCTGTAAAAAATTTGACACTGATAAGCAACCCTCATCAGCTAATTTAAACCAATTAATCAATGCCCTGGATCCCTCTGAAGACTGTCTGCCCACTGCCTACTGTAGCATACTTGTGATATGTCCAACTTGCTTAAGAGGGAGATTTGGGTCAAATTAGGAGGGAGACTCGCCTGCCAACTGCTTAAGAGGGAGATTTGGGTCAAATTAGGAGGCAGATTGGCCTGCTAGTAGGGAGATGCCATAACATCATGAGTTTGTCCTTAAATGGTATCAAAAAATAAGAAAAAAGTCATTACAAAAATGTAATGTATTTAATTTTGTCAAGAATAAGCACTAAAAAGAATAAACAACTAGTTATATAAAGTTATCAGATACATTGTTCATCACTGATTTAATTTTTATGTGTCTTTATCTGCCAAAAACCATGGATGTTTTGGACAGAATTTTACTTAAGCAGGAGATTTTGTTTCCCAGGAGGGAGGAGGGAGGGAGTTCAGTGACAAAAAACAGGAGTCTCCTGCGTAAAGAGGGAGATATCACATGTATGCTGTAGCCTTGCTGCAACTGATATCAGCTTGCTGCTACAACTTACCAATCATGGCCTGCAATGAGAGCAAAGGGCAGACCCGTTCATCAAAGATATCGTCTCTACTTTAGAGCAAGGGGGGTGATGCAAATCAAATGACAACTGATCATGCGAATATGAGATTAATGTTATGAGAATGGTCCAGACTGAACATAAAGAATTGACTGTTGTATCAAGAAATACAAGGCCCTCAGGGTTCGAACAAGTTACAGCTTGTCTTACCCTCAAAGTTCAAACAAGTAATCTTATGTGCCTTACATGATGATATGGGGCATCTTGGTAATGAACGAACACTAGACCTAGCCAGATCACATTTCTATTGGCCTTGCATGGCAAGTGATACAGAGAAATAGTGCAACACCTGCAGTCACTGTGTGCAGAGGAAGGTGCAACCACAGAGGCTGCCCCTCTTGTAAATATATCCACAAGTGCTCCTATGAAATTGGTGTACATTGACTTTCTTAGTCTAGAACCTGACTCAAAAAATGTGGTGAACATCTTAGTGATTACGAACCATTTTTCTTGCTATGCACAAAAACCAGAAGGCCTCCACAGTGGCAAAAGTGCGGGTAGAAATGTTTTTCGTCCACTACAGAGCCCTGCAGTGGATTCATTCCAATCAGGAAAGAGATTTTGAGAGTTGTCTGATAAAGGAATTAATGTAATTTGTGGCATTTGCAAGTCCAGAATGACACCCTACCATCCTCAAAGTGACCCCCAACCTGAGCAGTTCAGTTGGACTCTCCTTGATATACCGGGAATGGACCCAAAAGACAAACAACAGTGGAGCCAGTGAGTCAGTGCACTGGTCCATGCGTATAATTGTACCCAAAATGATGCCACTGCATTCTTACCCTACAGCCTTAAGTTCACAAGGGAAACCAGGTTACCTGTCAACCTGTGTTTTGGCATCTCGGCTGATGGGGATAGCCCTGAGACATATCTGCATTATGTTCAGAGACTGGAAGATTAATTTAATGTAGCATTTAAGTTGGCTGTGGAGACTGCTGCTAAATGCAACAAAATCAATAAAGACATATGATAAAAAAGTTTAAAGAGCAAGAACTGCATCCAGGAGACCGTGTTCTCCTATGAAATTTGGGCATTCATGGCAAACATAAGATAGCTGACAGATGGGTTAGTACCCTTTATGTCATTGTGGAAAAAATGCAGGAGATGACAGTTTACAAAATTAAGCAGGAAGGAACTAATAGTAGGCAGCAGATTGTCCATCACAATCATCTACTCCCTATTGGGCAACTCACAACTACAAGCGGTGATGTAACTGAACTCCTGTCACATGGTCTGCCTCACTCAAGTGCCAGAAACAAAATCAAGAGAAACTCCCTGAATCAGATTCTGACTCGCTAGAGGACGCTGAAGACCAAGACAATTCTGACTCAGATACTGAAATGGAAGTTTATTACCCTACTCTAGAGCTCGCCTGTCTTTTCCAAAATTTTAAGAGTTTCATTGACTAAGCAAACTTTGTATCTGCAACAAAGCAAACCCTAACATATGCTACTTCTGAACTGTATGCAAGTGAAACCCCAGATGAATGGCCTACATCTGAGGTAACAATTGAGACAAGTAATGGAGACATCGTGGAGTCAGTGTCAGAACAAATAGAACCTGAAGAACCTGTAGAAGTCCCAGAGGAAGTCCTGGAAACTTCTTCAACTCCAGATAACTCATTGCTGGTCAATGAAAGGGGGGAGGACACCTCCTGAAGCTGAAGAAGGAGAGATGGTGCCAGTATGATGCTCTCGTCAAAACCTCAAACCTGTTCCAAAACTCACATATGACTCTTCAGGGGAGCCCACCAATCTGCCCTTGTATGTGGTGCACAAAGGGATTTATATTACCCCTTGATCCTTACCAAGAATTTTCTTATGTTCTCCAGAAGTTAAGCGCCCTCCCCGGGCCAGGCACAATCCTACAGTACAAAAGGTGAGGTTGAAAAAATGTCCTATGCTAAGGGATGGGGTGGAAAGTACAATACTGTTATCTTAGAGCGCTAACCATATTTGACGTCTGCTACAGCATTTAGAGTCTATGAAACCAGAACAGCTGTTACTAGTTTAATGGGAATCTGTACGTTTCCTTATGAAATTATTGTAAAGGTTACTATAAGGATCCAGAATGTAAAGTGCTGGGTTATAGTTAGAAAATGTTTTCAGTAAGACAGAAAAATGCTTTTTAAATAGGGATTCAGAGGCATCCATTTTGTGGCTAAGAAGGGTGTTGTGATGATGGCACTGCCTCACCAGTGTTAACAGTGTGCAGTACAGCAGGTGAGAACAGTTTGACTGTGCTGTCAGGGATTCTATTATATTCTGAGGTACACCCAGGATTTTATGTTTGACAGAGTGCAAGAAAAGAATTCAGTGCTTCTCTTCATGATAGAACAGAATCCCTGTCTATAGGAGCAGTTTGTTTTAACCTGCTTAATTGTATACTGTTAGAGCTAGTGAGGCAGTGACATCATCACAGCACCCTTCCTAGCCACAAAATGGATGCCACCACATTACAATTTTAAATGTATTTTTCTGCCTTACTGAAAGCATTTTCTAAATATTTTTATTTAGTTTTTAATTACCGGGTAAGTGCGCTAGCCATAAAAATGACTATTTTCAGGCACGACCCGGGAGAGTACAGAAACCGTAACATTAGTGACAATTACTTTACAGGTTGATAATTTTACAAGAAAAATTGATACAGACAAGTAACAAATAAACACCGACAATCATATGATAAACATTGTCAGAAATGTATACATGAAAGAAACAATTACATATCAAAATTAGGTCACATGTTGATCGGGGTAGGGTAAAACAATTATGAGCAGTAATACTATAGTAATTATAAGGAGATCTAAGAAAGAAATTGAAAGAAGGGTAGGAGTAGGGTAGGTAGAAGTAGGATGGTGGAAACTGAAGTATGGAATAGAAAAAGGTAGAAAGTATAAGGCAGCAGGTAGCCATGGTAAACAATCAAGTTGCAAGTGCTAAGCCAATTAGGAAAGGGCAGGACTGAAAAAATGGCCAGGGAGTGCAGGGTTAGGTAAGGGACTAAGGTGGTTTGAAACAGGAGCATTGACTGGAGGAGATGAGATGGGTTCAGAGTAATTTCTTGAAGGAGGCGTGAGTAGAGGCCTGTCGAATAGTTAGCGGGAGGGAGTATAACCTAACAATTTACATACTGGATCCTCATAGTAACCTTCACAATAATTTCAAGAGGAAATGTACAGACTCTCTTTAAACCTAATTGTTGAAAATCTAAGGGTCTTTAGTATTCTATTATAATGTGCCTTGTCTGTTCTTACTGTTGCTTAGCCTTGGAAACAGTTGTCTAGTCTAGTATGTTTGCTGCATATAATAGATAGAAGCTATTTGTCTAGATAGCTAGGTTTTATATATATATATGTTTCTGATTATAGTTTAGCTTGTGCCAGGACCCTGTAGAGGACTGGTGTGGATGCCAAGATTTTAAAGCAGGGGAGAGTGTAACCCCCTTTCAAAAGTGTGGGGCTTACCTGAAGTGCCCCCGGGGTCCTCCCGCTGCTCACCACCATCAGCTTAGGTCCTGTGCCACCTCTCTAAACCTCCTGCTGGCCCCCACAATATTTTCCCTGGAAAAGGAGGGCTGAAGGAGCAAAGACACATGACCGCCATGCAGCTGCACTATGACTGTACAATCTGGCAGTTTGTGCAAGCACGGTAGTGTACAATTGTTCTAAAGTTGCTATTGTGGTGAAACAGAGGTTCCCCCATGCTTCTGGACCCTGAATCAGCTAATCAGGGTCCGGAGACATGATGCAGGGACCTAACGGGCTCCCAAATTAACTTTTAACAAAGCACAAAAAGTACATGTAAACTAGCAGCAACCAGGGCTGCTGGGAAACATAGTCCCTTCACTACCACTGAATGGGGAATGTTTTGCTGCCTGGGGGGATAGCGCTATGGCACCAGCGATGAGTGGGGGAAGCCCTGCTTGTGCCCCACTCTGCCACTGGACTAAAAGACAGAGAGGCAGTTGTTGGGCAATGGAATTTTTATTTATTAAAACCATTCTATTTGGCTGCAAGACAAACTTAAAGTTGGGACTGTGTTATAAGCTGTACTACAGCATCCATCTTTGTGAACCCTGTCCTTAAGTTCAGCCAGTCAGCATTCAAAGAACTCTGGAGGACTGAGAGATGACTTCTGGGAGAAAGGGTGGTACAAAGTTTTGCCGCCCAAACATCCAGCCAATAGAATGTCAAAGGAGCCCTATGAATATTAATTTCCAGACAGCCTGTTTTAACAAATCAGGAGCTTCCATTTCTTCACTAAAACCACCAGAGACTATTCAGCTCGAGGCAGTCTATTGAGAACCCTCAAGCCAGTCAGGGAAGCTTGAACTGTGTCTCCTGATCAGAGACATGCTTCCTCTACCAAAAAAGGTTTAAACAACCTTAAAGTCAGTACAAATCCTGCCTTCTGTTACTATTTTGACAGACTTGACAGAAAAGCCTTTCTGCAGGGTGAATCAGCAGATTCTGAGAGAAATGCCTTTCTGCATTGTGAATTAGCAGATTCTGACAGAAAAGCTTTAAGAAACTGTCTGTTCCTGAGGGGAGCACCCTGCCTTGGTGTCCCCAGGCTCTGAGGATGCTTTCTGGGTGGCCAAAGATCTCTTCAGAGATCCAGAGAGAAAGATGTTCAACTACTGTACACCAGAGAGGTCCTGACAACTGCAACGCCAGAGAAAGGTGTTCAGCTGCTGCCCACTAGAGAGGGCCTGCCAACTGCAATGCCAGAGAAAAGATGTTCAGCAGCTGCCCACTACAAATGTCCTGCCAACTGTAATGCCACAGCAAAGGTGTTCAGCTGCTGCTCACCAGAGAGGTCCTGTCAACTGCAATGCCAAAGAAAGGTGTATAGCTGCTGCCCACCAGAGAGGTTCTACCAACTGCAACACCAGAAAAGGTGTTCAGCTGCCATCCACCAGAGAGGACCTGCCAACTGCAATACCAGAGAAAATGTGTCACAAGAACCCCAGAGTGTCTGAACTGCTCCAACCCATTTGCACTGCACTGACTGTTCACCAAACCATGAGTAAGAAGGGCTGTCCTGCAAAACTGGGTAAACTGTTCAAACGTTTTTAAGCCAGCCACAGTTAAAGTTTATAGCCATTGTTAAAAATAAAACTTACTGTGTTCAACTTAAGTGCACCAATGCCAGCCTACCCTTGGCAACAACAGACCTGAACCAGTCTGGAGTACCCTAGCATAGGACTAGGAGGTCTGGTACCTGACAGGTGGGGGGGGGGTCTGTGCTTTTCAGGTTGCATGCTTGTGGCAGGTTGTGCGCTGTTGTTCCCTGCTCACTGTTTAATGTTCAATGCCTATTGGGTACTATCTCAAAATGCTTTTATCTGCCATATAATTGAATGCTTAATCCCCTGTATATCCTGGTTCCAGGTATTCCCTCCCTACTCCTATCTCCCATATCCCAGTTCCAGGTATTCCCTTCTACTCCTATCCTCTATTGTAAATAAATCTGGGTTTATTCTTTTTCTTCAAATCGTGTCTGTGAGCATATTATTAGAGATCTCTAACTACAAAATTAGTTTTGAATTGCGAAGTAAAGTGTACTGCTGTGTTTGGGATGTCTGGGAAGGAAGGTGGGTAGGTGCAGCCTTCCAGAGGGTTGTACCCAACTACCGACTGTCCCACAAAACTTTACTCTGGGTGGAGGCTATTATTGAACAGTCTGTGGAAACTAACTCCCAGACCATCTCGAACAGAGACCAGGCCCCTCAACCTTGACTGACCACACAAGGCAGGGGTTGTAGCCTGTTGGTACATGGAGTCAAAAACAGTGGGGGAATTCAAGAATGCATGGGACAGACATAAGGCAATTCTAGTGGGGGGTAGGAGGAAGTAGGCTTTTGGTTAACTAGGATCTACAACTTATCTGTTAGGTAGGAAAATGGACAGACTGGGTGGGCCAAGCGGTCCTTATCTGTCATCAAATTCTATGTTTCTATGTTTCTGGGTTACAATGGCATTCCATAAGTAATGTACATATTTCTTGCACTATGCACTTTGGTGATAATATGGGAAGTCAAAGCTGATGACTCGTACTTAACATTGTTTAGTTCCTTTAAGAACAACAGTGTAAAAGATTATGTCATCCCTGTGCATCTTTGGCCTTTAAAAAAGTATCCAGTGAGCTGTGAAACAAGCCCATGAATAGATCTGCATTTTACTTCTATGGAGTGTTTGTGTGCTTGCACCTCAAGTAAAGCTATGGATTTGATCATCTTGTCCTTGATGTCATCTGTGTCAGCTTTGCAGTGGCGAGTGCCCCACTTTTTTCCTAATTATTGTTCTGAATTGCCAGCTGTGAGCACTCAGGTCAAAGTGCAGCTCATTTTTATGGCTGCAGTGGGTGGAGCGCTGCAGACATTTTGCATGTGCAAAAAGGCTTATGTCACATTTTCCATCTGTGGAACTGGCTGAAGGTGTAAATAATCTCCTCCACCTTACCCTCCTCCAAGAAATGCTCACTGCCCTCAAATAAATGCACTTTCATGTTAGTCAATGGTTGCAGGGTACTATTTTCTTTCTTAATTGGGAGGTACAAGAACTGGAACCTGAGTAGTGGGAGGGAGCATTCGTTTTTTTTCTGGTAAGATCCACCCCCACCTCCACCCGAGCAGCTCCTAAAGCTCCCCCCACACCTTTTTTTTTGGTTCATGTGGGAGGGGCAAGAGGTGGATCTATAATGGTGGATTAAGAAAGATCCACCCCCACTTCCACCCAAACAGCTCCTAAAGATCCAGTTAAAGTCAAGGTATGACCTTAGCAAAGGGTACTTAATAAATGAAGGTCCACACTAATGTTTGCCAGATATTTTCTCCATGTAATGGTCACAGCAAACATCACATGCCAAACTGGGCCATGGGGAATGCTCTCCACAATGATCTTTCCCTGGCCCAGTGGGGCATGTAGTATTTGCTTTGACCATTAAATGAAGAAAATATCTATTAAACATTAGCGTGGATCTTTATTTATTAAGTACCCTGTGCTGGGATTGATCCATGACTTTAAACCTCCACATATCTGAACACTGGTTAGGTCACAGAAAATAAATTTAGAATGCAATTGGCAGCATGGCCCAAATTAAACATACAAAAGACCCTGTGTCATCATTCATTATTTTTTTATTTGCATTTGTATATATGATTATTCTTCCCTGTTCAATATTGACTTGCATTGACTCAGGATATGAGTTTAGTTGTGTTGAGTGTGCACCAGAATTCATGGCAATTCTCTGTGGGCAGTCTGCAGATTCAAACTTTTACTCAAACCAGCTCTCCCTTTCAAAGCTGCAGGCAGTGATTCTAGTTTGTCTATCATGAGATAAATTGAATAGTAAATCAATCCGTTGTCACAGTAAAGTACAACATAAGAATTGCATATGAAATAACAGCAGCACTATAGCTAGGTAGAGAAAGAACAGCTGCTGGAAAACTCACACACACACATGCACACTATATTATATATAGTAACCCTCCCCTCATCTACACATATAAGTTCTGAAGAGGGTTATACAGCATACAAAAGAAAAAAAAACGTCATTACAGTGAGATTTATTTCTCCCATTACAATGCATTTTTTCACAAAAAAGATATTAGATGTTTTTCAAAAGGATTCTTCAAAGCCCTATTTAGAAATGCAGTTATAGATTGATATTTTGCAGGTTTAATGTCTATGACCTTTTGCAAGGACTGGTGACCTCCCTAACGCCAGTAACATGGTATAAGAGTGTGCACTACTGGTGTCTTAATACATTTTTTTTTTGGTAAGATCACTGGCTTATGGAAGGGTCAATAAAAGGAAAACTCTTGTAACCAATGTGAGTCCTTTTTAGCCCGCCTGGACTCTCAGAAAAACAACTAAACTAAGCACATTAGTATTACACTTGAGTGTGAATGAAACATATCTGAACACAAATGAGCTGACTATCTGTTATGGTACACATGTTGAGCTGTTTCAAGAATGTTTTAATGGGAGGAAAAAAAATATAATTACAGTGAAATGTGCTTCTCCCATTAAAAAAATGCAGTCATAAGCATATATTTGCAGCTATAAGGTGTATGACCTTTTGCACAGATCAGCGACCTCCCTATGACAATGGCCACAATGACTGCTAAGCATTGAAAGCAGGCAACATACAATGTAAGCATAAAACATGGACATGGAGAAATTATTCTAATTTTCAGGATAAAGTATTGGGTTGCTTAGTGTACTGCTGTTTTTTCCCTTGTGTTTGTTATTGTGCTAGCATATACTGCAACAGTGAAATTAACCATCACAGTCAAAAGTTTCTGAACTGGAAAGGCTCAGCTGCCTGCAGAGTCCTTCCTTTCCTGTCATACACACACACACACACACACACACACACACACACACACACAGAGGAAACCTAAAGAACTATGGTGTGGTGCCTGTTACATGAAAATAACTACTAATAAATGAATATAGTCCTTGAGGTTGTAAAGGTATCATGTGAAAGTTTTTAAATATTATAAATACATTTGCAAGTACCTAGATAATGAAATTAATGTGTCTGAGTAGTACATGAATAAAAATGTAATTATCACCAATGTGTAATAATTACATGAGCTTGATTTTATTTTTGCTGCCCTGTAAGTTTGGTATCTTGGATCAGTTACAGGTTACAGTATGCTAAAAAAATGACAATACATAAAAGATAGTAAATGTAACAGTGGGTGCATGGTATAAAAGGAAAAGAAAAACTTACCGAAGTTGATATGGAAGTGGAAATGTCAGTCCTGTAAAGGACGTCATTGAAACAACCCGATGTGTGAAGAAGTTGGTAGGAAATACACAGAGGAGTCACTAATTTTGAGTTGATCCATGTAACAATGAAATATTTCAGTAATGACAGTAATCAGTAAACTATAGTTTGCATGGATAGTGTTGCCAGTCAGTTTCGGTCCATAGATCCAGACTTTATGGGTTTGGTTTGTTAGCAGTAATTTAAGATTGCTTATCTCCAGCAACCTCAGATGTAAATGTTGGCTATGTGATGTGATAAGTAACATTGCATACTGAAATCAAAGGCCTTGCCTAAATTAGTGTGCTTTGCATGGAAAGTGGATTTGACACTGGCATGTAAGATTCACCCAATGTGACTTACTGGGGAGGGATGTAAAGTCATTTGCATCTCAGACAGAAAGTCTGGCAGTTTTCCTGCAGATCCTGGCACCTGAAGTTTAGCATTATTGTGTGAAGTGACTGAAGGCTTGGGTTTTTAGCATGTGAACAGGTTTTGTGCTTTGAAGTTTAATATATAGAGTGTGATAGTGTCATGGGCAGAAGAAGAGGATAGAGTTTGTAGAAAAATAAATTTTATACAAAATAATTTATTCTGCTTTTGGTTGATTGTAATTGTTGTATTTTTGTCTATCTCAGACTGTAATAAGCTGTGAAATATAAAGTTAAGTGGGGATATGCTTCTCAATGTTTTTTTGTAGAGAAATATAAAAATAACAAAGTATTAGTATAGTAAGTTGCTGTGTTAAGATTCTGATATACTGTATGGCTCATGATTGCGGTGTAGTGAGCAACATTATAAATCATAGCATGTAGTGAATGAAAGTAAGTGTGGAATCGAGGAGAATTACTGAACAGGAGCAGAACCAATAACAGTAGCAAAGATATTAAAATAAGAATGTTAAAATCCTGTCATTCAGTTGTGTTAGTGTCCAGATAATATTATATCAGTCTTATAGAATTTTGTCATGCAGTAGTCATGAGGCAGAAAGACTTAAGAATTAATGGGCAGAGTTGCAAAATATATCATCACATGTCATGTGATGTTATGCACACTTTAGGAGACAGGTATTTAATTTGTTGAGGGCAGATATACTTTCATTTCTGAAGATATGAATCTATGTTGTGAATGGGTCATATGGGTCATAAACTGCAATTAGGGATCACGTATTTGAGCAGGACATTGTCTCACAATGTATATGCGGTGTAGGAGTAGTATGGCACAATTTTGGTTTCAATATCACTGGAAAACTTAGTAAACTGGGATTATTATAAATAGGTTTTATAGACATACATGACAACAGCAGAGAGTGATGCACTGAGATAGTGATGATGTTATTAGTAGAACACAGCATGTGTGGATCATGTAGAAGTCATGTGGTGCTTGGAAATAAGTATGGAATTGGGTTTTAGTAACACCATTATGAAAGTGCCTAGTGAAGCACATGTTGTTTTGTTTAAATTTATATGTAAACACACAATAGTGACACCCTGATAGGTCAAACAGACATGTAATGCATGTTTACCTAGTTGTGGCTGTGTCCTGACCAATTATAAATATTAAGTGCCACACTATGTAGATATTATATCCGTTCATACTATTGCTAACTACTGTAAACTTTATTACAGCCTTATCTCAGTTTCAGGGAGGTCTCTCGTCTGTGGCAATATGCAATATAAAGAAGGCATAACGTGGAATCTGTCAGTTCCATTGTTTCTCATTAGAAACATTACTACAGTACATTGTATTGTAAGTGACATGAGATGTAAATCTGATATTTCTCATAATTAGGGCAATATGAAGAAAATTGTAATGTTCCGTGTTAAGGCAGGATGAGTTGCACAGGCTTGCTGTGTAAGGCAGATATAGAAGTTGTAATGTAAAAGACCTGAGGATCCATTAGTAGCACAGCTAAGTCTCAATTTTATGGAGGTCTCTGAATGTGTGCAGTATGTACCCTCTGACCTTCGTCTCGCTTCACCTCTCCCATCCCTCAAAAAACTCCTTAGACTCCTCCCCACTCCCCAGTGTCCCCAATGCTCATAACCTCCAACACATTGCTCCTCTGAATCCAAGCACTCACGCCAGTGCTCTCCTCTAATCCCTCTCTCTCCGCTTGCTCTCTTCTGGCCTGAGCTAGCTACCCTACTGATCTCAAACTCATTCCCTGCCTACTCCAGGCCTCTCTCAAGTAGCGTCAAAGTGTAAAATGCTAAATCAGTGCAAAGCTTGTGTATTTTTGCCTTATAATTTTTTTAGTGCTTTCCTTGTTTACATTGTGCATAACCATATAATGGCTTTGTAGATTTCCTGTAAAATCTTTGTATTTATCATTCTACCGTAATGTTCTCTTTACCACTGTATTAATTTTACCTGGGTCGCACCTGGAAATGAGCCTCTGCTCAGTGTGCCTTTCCCGGTCACAAATTTTAAATAAATAATTATGCTATACACAGAAGGCATAATTTGCCATTTGGCAAGTAGAAGTTTTCTCTGTAGACACAGTAGTACATTAAATGTTGTGGTATGTGAAAAGCAAAGTAGTAAAAGGGAAACAAAACATTAGTACTCCAAAGGTAGTACATAGTGTTGAACATACACCATATACGTCTGTGTTACAAAGTTGTTAACCACCTGTTTTTTTAAATCTGTAAAATAATTTTTTTTATAAAAATAACCCTACTTTTTTTTTCATTATCTAAGAGTAGATGGCAAGTGCATTATTATGATATATTTATTATTGTAAAGGTTTGGGAACATTTGTCAGTATTGCTAAAAGGAGGCAATACAGCAAATATGTGAAAGTTAGAGGCATACCAGATACCACAGAGTATCAGCTCAAGGAAGTTTTTTAATTTCTGAAATAGTAACGTAGCTGAGTCTCAATTTTGTGGAAGTTTCTAAATGGTGACAATGTTATACACAGGGGGTGGGATATTCAGACTGCGCCAGGCTGTGGCGCAAGCCTGGGAGCAGCTCAACTGGGATGTGCCAGGGCAGTGATATTCAATGGTGCTGCACCATGGCTCAGCACCGTTGAATATCGCTCCATGGCCACCCACATTGTGCATGGTGCAGTGGCACTGCACAAGCGCAAGTTGCCAGAGAGGAGCAGTAGGATGCGCTAGCGCAAGTGCCATTGCGCTAGGTGCATCAACCATGATATTCAAAAGTGCACATGCAAATGCTACCATAATGCATGCAAGGCGCAAATGGGGTCATTTGCATGTCAGTATGACTGCATTGCATGCAGGTGCGCCCGAACCCTGTGACTAGCACCCTGGCACCCTGCCAGACTGCAGCCGTCTGGACTGAGCGCCCCTGCACAGGCGGCAAAGTGCCCCACTGCCCGATTGTGGTCATATGTAAAATAATGAAAGGTCAAATTCCCTGGTGGTCCAGTGGACTACATCCAGCCAATCGCTGCGTACATTTCACAATAGAACACACCAATCCATCCCTGGTGGTCCAGCGGTACCCTCCCCACCCGCCCACTGAGCCCCAGCACCCTGCTCCCCGGTCAGTGGTGGGTAGCAACTCCCCAACCACCAGCCGCCCCACTGCCCGCCGACTGACTGCGTATGGTAGGGCTGTATGCCCATTGGTCCACGCTGTGGACCAATGGGCGTACAGACCGTACCATACTACACAGTCCAAATATGTGAATCCATTTGAGGAGTGTGCATGATATCCAGTGAACACAGTGACCATGACTGAGTACTTTCAAAAAGGGTGACTCAGTAACAGCACCTGTGTTCAGGGCTACCTGGCAGGGTAGTGACTGGATACCTGGGTAAGCAAAGTAGGGTGATGGGAAGTGAATGCACAGACACACACATGGGGAAAGAGGATTGGGAGGGCAGATATGTGAGAGGGAGTGTGGTGGGCAGCTCCTGAGCTGGTCCACTAGCATGATGAGGGGTCGGTTGGAGTGTGCAGGCTGCAGGGTTTCAGTCCAGTGCGGTGCTTTTTGTTTTTTGCACTAGCAGGTGGCTTCTTTTAAGATTCCCCCCTCGACATGCACCCCCCTTGAGTTGAGATTCCTTAAGTGGGGTGGTGCAGGGGGTGTAGCCCCCCCACATAAATGTAGAGTCTATTGTCGTTGTTTAGTTCACCATGAGTGTACATCACCGTAATTCATTTTCGACGATGTACACTCGCCATTATCACATAGAACTATATGTGCTGTACAGCTATGTATCTGGTCTGTTTGTTTTGTCACCCACAGTATTCTTTTTTTTTTTTTGAATGTGCTAACTATATGGGCTCCGTTATATTTGCTACACTAAGGGAACAGATATGAATGTATACCACTGATTTGTAATGGCATTATTTTGTGTAGTTGAATTGTTCCGCAAACATGATTTAGGTATTAGTGTGATGTAGCCCTTTGCTGCTATTACATGCCTACAGTACAGGAAAATAATTTCAGGCAGTGGTGGTAGGGTGTACATCTCAATGTAGCAGGCAAGGTCCTGTTTCCTATGCAAATGTCATGAAGGGTAAAGGAAGCAAATCTGTGCTGATTAGAATTTAAACACACAGAATAATGTGATGTATGTGTCAGTTTAAGGAATTTGTGCAAATTATGCAAAACAATTTACCATGTTGTAATTCGTCATTTATAATGTGTTTTAAGGTGGTGAAATAAGGGGTTATGAAGTAAAAATTTTCTGAGTGTTGTAGCAACGGGGGGATGGTATGCAAATGTATTATAAACAAGCAATAGTGGCATCCGGAGAGATGAATCAAGCATTTGTCGATGCCGAATGTTGTCATGCTGGCATTGGCATTGATAGTGCAGGAGTTAGAGAGATGCATAATAGGAATGGCAGTGAAGCATGGAAGTGACGTCAACCCCACGCCACCCTGCAGAGACTGACAGGCATTGAGGTGTACCTTTGGGTTGTCGGCCGTAACGCTCATGCCATTTCACCTCACCCTACCCTGTAGACTCTGACAAGTGTCGCGCTGTGCCTTGGGGTCATCAGGTCTTACCCCATTCCATAAAGAAATACACTGAGATGGGTGCAGTATAGGAGAATTGGGTGAATTTGGGGCCGAACAGTCCATGGCACACCTTGATGCCTGTCACAGGCTGCAGGGTGGGGGTTGGGGTGGAATAGCATGACCACTACAGCCGACAATCCAAAGTCACACTCCTGATACCTGTCAGTCTCTACAGGGTGGGATGTTATGGTCAGAAACCTTAATGCCCCAGGCGTTTTTTGGTATTTGCACTCCAAATTTTCAACGTGGGCTTTTTGTGACTCCACCTCATGAAAGCATTTGGGACCTCCGTTCAAGAACAGTGGTACTGTGATTGTGTTAATTTGTCCCAAACATTGATTTCCCACAGCGACCGTGCCATTCTGACCAGATGTGCAGAGAGACACTTCAGGCAGGATGTGAAATATGACAGCTGTACTGTTCACAAGGACATGTGAAGAAATGGCAATGTTGAAAATCTGGAATGAAAATATAAAAAAATTCTCGAAGTTATGATCATGTGTGGAAACTGCGCAATGCATGCTCATAACACAGTCATTTTGTGGAATTTATTCAACAGATTTTCAACATAGGCATTTTAGGACCTCCACTCATGAACAGTGTCACTGTGACTTTCTTAATCTGTCCCGAATGTCGATTTCCCAAAGCAACCACGCCCTTGTGCACCAGATGTGTGAAAACACATTTCAGGCAGGATGTGAAAAATGTCAGCTATAGTGTTCATAAGGAGATGTGAAAATGGCAATGGTGAAAATCCGGAGTGAAAATAATTCAAATTCTTGAAGTTACAAACGTGCATGGAAACTGCGCAATGCACACTCATAACACAGTCACTTTATGGAATTTTTTCACCAAATTTTCAACATAGGCATTTCGGGACCTCCACTCACAAACAGTATCATTGTGATTTTTGTAATGTGCCACAAACATTGATTTCCCACAGCGACCGCGCCATTGTGAGCCAGATGTGCGAAAACATATTTTGGGCAGGATGTGAAAAATGACAGCTGTACTGTTCATAAAGAGGTGTGAAAAATTAGTAATGTTGAAAATCTGGAGTGAAAATATTAGAAATTCTTGAAGTTACGAGCGTGCGTGGAAACTGTGCAATGTACGCTCGTAACACAGTAATTTTTTGGAATTTTTTCACCAAATTTGCAACATAGGCTTTTTGAGAGCCCATTTCATTAGCAGTGACACTGTCATTTCATTAATCAGTCTCAAAAGGTGATTCCGTGCAGTGACCAGAAAATCACCGTTCAGGACCAAATAATGAAATGACAGTGACTGGGTTCAAGAGTTGGGGTCACAGGAACCCCATGTTAATAATGTGGAGTCAAAAGTCACAAAAATGGCAGAGATAGCCACTTAAGTTGAACCCCCCCCATTGATGCCATTATACAGCTTACTGGCATTTCTTCAGTTTGCGGTCGGCTTTGAAGAGTGCAGACTTGTTCCCGCCCCACCAAAGATTGCTGTGCTGGACTCCGGAGGTAAGTATGGGGTGATGGGGATGTAGGGAGGTGGGGTGCACTGACAGTGGGTGTGGGTTGGGGGAAGGGACCTGACAGCGAGGGACCGTTTTCTTTGTTTCAGGTTATAATTAAAAAAAAGAACACCGCAGACCATTTGCTTTTTTTAAAGGTTTAAGAAAAATATTGGGCCCTTATTCTATCTGTCTGTCTGTCTGTCTGTCTCTGTCTGTCTATCTCTCTGTCTGTCTGTCTGTCTATCTATCTATCTAGCTATCTATCTATCTATCTATCTATCTATCTATCTATCTGTGTCTATATATGTGTCTATCTGTGTGTCTGTCTATCTATCTGTCTGTCTATCTATCTATCTATCTATCTATCTATCTATCTGTGTCTATCTAAGTTTAGAAAATGGGCAAGAGAATCCTAGCATGCTGATTGGCTAGGCCACCTAACTAAGCGGGCAGGTATTTTTCAATAGAGCCCGCTTGAAAACAAGTGCCAATTCAGGGTACCCCATTACTCAGAGTATCCATGAATATCCCGAATTTTCAACCTTAGCAGCCACCATTTTGTTTTTGTTCACTTAGCGACTGACACCCCCCCCCAACTGTGCACAAATGCCATGCTGATGATACTGCGTGTTGGGCTGTCTCTTTGTTCTCAGCACAGAACAAAATAAACTTTTTTAGCCTTATTTTATTTTTTTCTGCCGGCTCATATCTCCCTCCCTTTGGACCTTCCATTCCGACTACTGCTCGCGGTACACCTGCCAACAGCATCTGCACCATCGCACTAAACAGCAATTTAACCTATGTGAGGAGCACAACAAAAAATCTTTTTTTTTTAGAAAGTAAGTCCCTATCATACTTGCGGACGATCCCTGAGAGAGGGAGAAAGAAAGTGGTACTGTAGCTCCAAAACTGCTAGTCTTCATGAGAAGAGCAGTACTTTCTTTATTTTCCATACTGTCCACCTGCGGTACGGAAACCAAAAAAACTTCTTCTCCTGTCATGCCCTCCAGTGGTACCAGACCTACTGCTCTCTCACTCTCTAAATGGTGATGATAGCACTAAAAATGTATAAAAAGCCAAATGCAAGTCTCCATAGTGATGTCATATGGCCACCTGCCCTTTAAGCCTTGTTCCACAAGTTCTTCGGACCGTACTGCAGTGCTTCCTGCACAGACATCGACTCGCTTCTGCAATACCGCTCGGAGAGATTGAAAAAAACGTTACCGATCCACAAGGCTCTCTCTTTACTTCATGACCACGGCAACATTCTTCCCCGCCCCCTTCTCCAGATGTTGGTCCCAAGGGGGGAAAAAACAGTGGTTTTCTACAGTGCTAGCCTCAGGATTCTACTTGTTGCTCCAGAGTTTTCTTTTTCTGCATCTGACTGCACCTCCCTCACTGTTCAGGTTGTCGACCTCTCCCATTCTTCCTAAACAGCTCTGTAGAGCACTGTACTGCAAAAATCAGTACATTAACAGTCAGTGGGGATGGGGATGAGTCACTTAACTGGGGCAACCTTTTTTTCAATTAGAGAGTCCACAGTATGATAAAAGTCCCTAGCTCAAAGTAAAAAAATGTTTTAAAGCAGACAGAGGGACTATTTTATTACAAAAGTTATTATTTATTTATTTTTTTACATTTTATTTTTATCCCTCCTTACTACCCACTCGCCCTCACTCCTTCAGACTTTGACAACTCCTGGTGACCCTTCCACGGAGTCAGCCCCTAGAGTGTCAGGTATACTCCTGTGTCCCCCTTACCTTTCCTCTAGAGTGCCTGCACATTGGGGTCTGCCTGTGGTAGGTGATCCAGGAGATTAGGTTAGTCGTCATATTGGCAGCGAGTGGGGTGTTTTCCCCATTTACTCCCCTTAGATCCCACTACCCCTGAGGGCGATCGAGCGCGGGACTGATGTCCAGCAGATGAATGTGGCCGCACGTCATTGCCAAGTGCCCACAATGTCCTCCCTTCCCCGGTTCCGAAGAACCACCTGCACCCCGATGCCCGTGTTTCCACAGTCGCTGGTGTGTTGGGTGCTCAAAGCACCCCAGGAACCCACCCCTGGAGGAGGAGAGCATCCGTTGGGATGCTTGATCCTCCTCCACCCCTCCGATCCCTGGTGACCTGAGTCCATTCCTGAACCCGGGTCGCTGGCGTGGTGCAAGGTGTGGCGTCCAGTGCCTCAACCCTCAGCATCTCCGGGCCGGATACAAAAGTTATTTTTAACTAATTTTTTATTAACTTATTTTTTAATAAACTATTTTTTCACCATGACCATTTTCTAAGCGTAACCTTCCAGGGCCTGTGGCGTCGGGCCTCATTACGCCCCTGGGTGGTCTGGTATTTTGCAATACTACCCACCCTGTCGGGTATAATTGCTTACATATCTATGTATTTTTGTCTCTTTCTCTCTGTATCTATTTAAGTTACTCTGTCTCTATCTCTATCTAAACATATTAGTGACGTATCAGTTATCTGTCTACAGTATTTGTCTCTGTATGTTCCTTTCTCTATGTCTTTCAAGATATACATGTAACCCCCTTGCAAATAGGGGTTTCTAGAAATGCTTGCTTGGGCTTACCTTAGCCCGTTTTGTTCTGTCCTTCTCCTGCTGTCTCTCGGGCTTCCCCTGACTTAGCCCCTAATTTTTCTGGCTTCCCAGGTCCTGTTTGCCCTCGTGTGTGCCCCAGCTTGCAGTCAAGTGAAAATCCAGCCCCTCAGGGCTTAAAATGCTGACTGCGAGCTCCCGCTAAAAAAGTGCTGCCTCCAGGGCAGCAGAAGTCGCGTTGGCATTTAAAGCGCCTTTGATGTGGAGCTGCTTGTTTTGCAGTCGCCTTGGTGACTGTGCCATGGGTCCCAGGATCCCTTCCACCTAATCGGGACCCGGTGACCACGGTCAGCCTGCTGGGGGACCACTCAGATGAAAATTAAAAGAGTTTGACAGGGGCTCATTTAAGTATGCCTGGGAGGGGCCCCGGTCATCTGAATAATGCGTAGCAGTGTGTCTGGCTGCCTCCAGGGTAGCTATGTCCAGCTCTAGCCGAAAAGTAAAGAATTTAAATGTTTTAAATAATGGAACTGTTGCTGCTTGTTGGGAATATACTGTGCATGTTGTGAGAAGTGTTTAAGGTTAAAATGAGTACTGTTTCCCTGGCAATTCCAGTATTTTGGGACTGTTGTGTGTCAGCCTGTCAGCTGCTGCCGGGGAAGCTTGCCTAAGTGCAGTAGCGACAGGAAAAGTAAAGGAGCTACATTTTTCATCTGTGCAGTGACTTCAAGTGCAGCCTTTAAGCTACAGAACTGTGGAGCATGTGGGGCAAATAATTACTTCTTTCTGGCTGCACCAGGACATTATTCGGGACTGTATCTAATCTGCTATAAGGGGCAGTGGGTTAAGCAGCCATTGCCAGCAGTACAGCCAATTGGAATTGCAGCAATAGAAAGCCAGGACTTGTGGGACATTCACTGCACCTCATGGGTAAGCACTCAAGTGCTTATGGGGGCTTACAGGGACATTATTTTAAGCGCCAAGTCCACAACCCAATTGTGCCTCGAGTGTTCTGATTGACAGGTCCTTCAGCAACTTGGAGACATATCACCCCATCTCTGCTGCCAATCAGGAGTTGAGCTTGGAGCTCTATAAGAGACAGTGTTGCCAGTTTGTCTGGAGTTTTTTTCAGAGCTTGGAGAGAGAGCAGCCAGAGCAGGCTGCAGCCTGCTGGGGGCTCAGGCTCCAGCCATGCCACCAGGCCTGGGTCACTTAATTCAAGCCCTTTCAGTCTTTAGGGGGCATTTATTATTTTCTTAAGTAAAAGTAAAGTAGTTACAGTAATTGTACTTTCTGCAACAGCTAGTCTGGAGGTTGCCAGTACTGTCCTCCAGAGGCTAGCCCTCCCTCCCATGTCAGGGAAAGATGTGGACCAAAGAATCAGATGTCCAGCAGCGGTGAGAGCGCTGACCAGACCAGATGACATCATGCAGTGGTGAAAGTGCTGACCAAGTACCTCAGCACTCAGAGAGCTGAAGAAGTCTTCAAGATGCCTTCAATTGTGGATGAAACCCATGGAGGACCTGAGTGAGTACCCTTGTACCCCCCGGTGCGAGGGAGAAGCTAAGCCAGTAATCTTGGGGGCCCCAAGCCCCATTGAGAAATGTTTGCTGTTAAGTATGAAGTATTGAAGTTATCAGTCTGGGCTACTAACTCCATAAGAGACTGCTTAGTTCAAGTAATGGATGCATCTTGTCTGTGGCCCAAATGGCTAAGTTGCTGGTGCAGCAAGATGCTGGGCATAGTGAATCATGTAAATGTGTTGCAAGTTGTGTAGCTGTGGGTTAGAGTCCTGCCATCGTGAAGTTGACTGCCAAGATGCGTTTGCCACTTCATGGGACAAGAGGCCCTAGAGCATACAATGTCTAGATTTGCTGGATAAGACTCTGTGAATAATGGTCTCGGTATATCAAATGTACTGGATGTGACTGCCTGTGACTAAAGTATGGGATGCTTGATGAAACTGTCGTTGCCAGCTTACTCTGGATGGATGCCTTTTGGTATATAAAGTACTAGATGTGACCATGTTTAAATTGCATATAGGATGCTTGACAAAAGTATCACCTTTATTGGTTTGGATGGGACTTTCAAATATTGTGCTGAATGTTCTGGATGTAAGATCCACATAGCTTGTCCTGGAATGTTCGGAAGTCTGCAAGTGCAGGGCAATCCCTGCTTTGTCTGCTAAAGTGCAGGGAAATCCCTGCTGTGGTTGTAAATAGTAGTCTGTAACTCGGTAAGGATCCGTTTCCAAGTTGCCCCCACCCTCAAATTAATAGCCGGCTACCTCGACCAGCTGCAACTCCATCAGGCCTGCAACATCTTGGACTGTGATATCTGTCTAACCAGTATGGTAGGAGATTGTGGAGTTTCTGCTGTATCTGGGACTGGTACCAGTGTGGGTATTAATAATAATTATGTTTAACATCTGATTTGCCAGCAGCTAGATAGCCAGGGAGCTGGATGTCTTAAGTCGAATGGTGAAATGACATTTATGTCTGCCTATTAATATGTAGCCACTCTGCTGGAGGGTTCACCAGCAAAATCCAAATAATCTCTGTATATTTTGTAGATACGATAAGATAACCTCTACTCCTCCTGTTTCCCTTTCCTAGCTCCTATATTACCCCCAAAATAAATATTTTGTTATTTGTTGTTTGAAATCCTGTGTGAGCATATTATTGGAAAGAGTCTTTAATTCAAAATGTGGAAATGTGGGGAACTGTGTATTGGGGCATGTCTGGGGAAGGTAACTGGTCACTGTGGGTGGTGTAGCAGCTCAGGGGGCTACACCCAGCACCATCTCACCCACGTAAAGCACCTTGAGTGGAGGCACTGCGTAAAGGTTTTAAAAAATGTTATTAGCTAGTGAACCCAACCCTCTCAGCCTATGTCCAGGGTAGTGCTGCAGGGGTGTAACACTGGGGATAGCGCTGCCCAGGGGTTACATACAGTATATATATATATATATTTATAAAATTGGGAGGACCTCAGCCTCAAAATCCAGTGTTCTGATTGCATAAAACACATCACATGACCATGCGTATATCAGAGTGCGACCACACACCTCCACTTTTAGCCCCCTCCAGAACAATTTTTCCATTTTATAAGATAGGTAAACCACTCTGAGGTGTGTGGTCACACTCGATATACTGCACGCCTTGGGTGTTTGACACACAGGTCAGCAACGCACACCACATGCATGAGTATCAGCGCACCGCTAGACACCTCAGAGTGGTTTATCTATTAATATATATATATATATATATATATATATATATATATATATTTGTGTGTGTATTTATATATCTATCAATCTATATATATATATATATATATATATATATATATGTATCCCAGTCACTGGTAAGACTGCTCAAATAACTTATTTTGTGCCTTGCATATTTCTGTTCCACTCATGCATACCTTAGTTGGTGTCACACCCTGTCTCTTCGGTATACAAGCAGAAATACATAAAGTTTACCACCAGCACAACTGTCTCATCCTAACAAACACAGTTCTTTTCAACACACAGCCTTCACAGCAAAATTACTGACAAACATTACTCAGCATCCTCAAAAAGTGTCTTTATATGTTCCTTACAAACCTTTCCAACATCCTGTGACATCCATCATGCATCTGTCTATGTAGGTAACAGAACTGTCAAAATACACAGCCATTTGTTGTGTTCCACAACACAGGTGTAATCATGATTGCTGTTTTGAAATTACATGTCCCAGTAAGTTACGGAACGCTGTGTGGTGAATACATTTTATGCATTTTCTGGGTTACACAACAGGCCAAGAGTTTACCAGCTGAAGCTGTATGCAGGACGTGAAAGGAAATATACCATATAGAAGGACTATGTGTGGGTCACATTTATGTCACTTAGTACTGTAAGCTTTATATATAAATACATACATATATACTTACATACATATATGTATGCTTATGTGTGTCTGTATACATTGACATACCAGTATATTGTTGCAGTCATCTCTATGTCTTTCTATGGTCCCATGTGATGATAGCGATCACAATACAACAATCACTATCATAGCGAATGTAGATATAAAAAGCTCAGCGACCCATCTTCTGGCATACTAAAGTATTTTTTGGGGGGGCTATGCCCCCCACCCCCTCGATTAAGATTGTTAACTCCAGGGGGGTGCATGTTGAGGAGGGGACGAGACACAGCAGTGAAAAAAAAAAAAAACAGGCAGCCACAAGCAGCGGGAAAACAATCGCCCCCCCCCAGCAAGTCCCGAACCCAGTGCCTACCACACTGTAGTTAGCCACCCTCAACACTACACCACAGGGCTGGCTTGGCTGCAGCAGGATCCGCTACCTATCCATACCTTCCCTCCTGTCCCTCCTCTACACCTCCCTATCCTTTCCCTTCTGGTCGCCTTCCTCGCTGTACCATCACTACCCTTGCAGGGTAGCCGATGATGACAGTGCTATAAATGAGTCACTGTTTTTACAGTCAGTCGCTCACTTATAATCGCTATCATCACTGGATAGCCCTTCTACAGTATCTGTATTTATCTTGATACACACACACACACATATATATAATTCTACCAGAAGCTAATAAGACACTTTTGACCAACAGATATTACTTACATATTGTATATTTCCACTCCATTCTTGCATACAGTTGTGATTCCACAAAAAACATACATTTCATTTAACACTTGGTGTATTGTAGCTTATTTTGACATCCTCTCTGAAAGCACCACTCACCATTACACCTGTGTACTAAATCGCAACATGTGTCACTATTCTCTCAAACAACTTCATTGTATGCTTACTGTACTCTGTGTTATGTAATTCTGTGACCCGTCATGCATTCAACTAATACCCGTCAGAGAATCAATCTTCCTTAATATTTCCTAACCACATAGTACTGCTTACCAGTCTATTTGTCTGCCTGTGTAACTATCTATTCTAATATCTATCTATCTATCTATCTATCTATCTATCTATCTATCTATCTATCTCTTTATATATCTCTGTCTCTACTTACATTTGTGTATGTTGCATCGTAGTTGCATTCCTCCCATAGCTAGGCGTAAACTTGTTCAGAAGATGATATTGCCCATTTTCAACTACTGTGACGTGGTCTATGGTGCTGCCACTAAGTCCTCCCTGGCCAGACTGGACACCCTCGTTAATTCCTTCTGCTACTTTGCCCTGGATGTCCCCGGTCTCGCACCCATCATTACAATCTTTATCATGTCCTATTATACTGGATATTATACTGGATTATTAAGTCAACCAGAAGGCATAAGCCCATGTTGGTTGACCCCACCATTTCAGTGGAGGAAACCGAGGTTACCAACTGTTATATACCTGTCCAAGCTTGATTTAAGAACATTGAAACTAGAGGAGTCCACTATTTCGGCAGGCAGTTTATTCCACAATCAGACCACTCTCGGTCCAAAGCTAAATTGCCTAAGCTTTGTCATACACAGTTCTTCTTTTAGTTGATGTTTATGCCCCCTCAGATTATAACTATGATGTTTAATTTGAAGACCAAGATCGTTTTTAAATTTTTCCTGACTTAAAATTTTATATAACAGTAATAAGTCTCCCCTTTCACGTCGAGTGTCCAGTGACCACAATCCTAGGTCCTTCAGCCTCTCCTCATATGTTTTATCTTTAACCACCTTAATAAGTTTTGTACAAGTTCTTTGAGGTTTTTCAACCATTTTTATGTCCTTTTTTAAATAAGGACTCCAAACTGTAGAACAGTAGTCCAAGTGGAGTCTCACATAGGTCTTATAAAGAGGCAGTAACACCTCTTCGCTTTTGGAATGGAAACTTCTTCTAATACAATTAACCAGATGCATTGCTTTATTTGCTACTACTTTACAATGGTACCCCTTTTTTAAATTTGAACTAATATATACTCCCAGATCTTTTTCACAATCAGAACTCTTGAGTTTTACACCTGGGCCGGATATTCAAACTCGCCATTCTGAGCGCAGCCCTAGCTGCTCAAAATAGTTGCCTGAGGGGTGGCAACGGCGATATTCAAAGGAGTTGCGCTATTGAGCAACTCCTTTGAATATCACCCCCCAGCCACAGCCATTGTGCATGGCGCAGTGGAACTTGTGCCACCGCAAGTTGTTAGAGTTGAGCATTAAACTTGCAGTGGTGCAAGTACCATTGCGCCATGCGCAAATTTCCGATATTCAATAGGTGACATGCAAATGGGGCCATAATTCATGCAAGGCGCAGGGGGGCCATTTGCATCTATTTATGGCCCCATTTGCATGCCATTAGCATGTAGGTGTGCCGATCCCCGAGGACTTGCGCCTGGCCACCCTGCCAGGCAGCAGCCGTCGGGGACCGACGCACCCTGCAGCCCGATCGCGGGCAGTATGTAGATACACTCCCCACAATCTCCCGATGCCCGATCGCGGGCAGTATGTATGAATACACTCCCCCAAACAGCTCCGATGCCCGATCGCGGGAAGTATGTATGAATACCTCCCCACAATCTCCCGATGCCGATTGCGGGCAGTATGTATGATACCTCCCCACAATCTCGATGCCCGATCGCGGGCAGAATGTGAAACAACCTCTCCCAGTGCCCAATCGCGGGCAGAATGTAAAAACCCCCCCCCAACCCGAATATCTCCTGGTGGTCCAGTGGACCGTAATGCCCGATCGCGGGCAGAATGTCATTACAACCCCCAAACATCTCCCTGGTGTCTGAGTGTCTCCCCACCACACCCACCACGAAGCCCTCCACCCTCCCCCCAGCGGCGGGTGGCAGCATCCCCGCCTGCCACCCGCCACCCGCCGACTGACTGTCGGTGGGGCTGCCGCCCATTGGTGCAGAGCTAGAGCCAATGGGCATGCAGCCCGACACCGTCCCATGACAATCCAGATTTGTGAATGATCATTCACCAATCTGGACTGTCATATGCGATAATCTGCATGCCGTGGCTCTAACTCGCAATGCAGCTGCGACTCAATCGGTCGGCGGCGGCGAGTAACGGTGTGAGATACTGCCGCCTGCGGCTGCCGGGGGCGGGGTGGAGGAGCTTCGATGGTGGGTGGGGTGGGGGACACTGAACACCAGGGAGATGTTTGAGGGTTGTAACGACATTCTGCCCGCGATCAAGGCATTACGGTCCACTGGACCACCAGGGAGATATACGGGTGGGGGTCTTTTACATTCTGCCCGCGATCGGGCACTGAGAAGTTGTTTCATGTTCTGCCCGCCGATCAGGCATTGGGAGCTGTTTGGGGAAGTGTATTCATACATACTGCCCAGCGATCGGGCATCGGGAGAGGGGGAGTGTATTCATACATACTGCCTGATCGGGATTGGGAGATTGTGGGGAGTGTATTCATACATACTGCCCTTGATCGGGCATCGGGAGATTAAGAGGGGGGAGTGTATTCATACATACTGCCCGCGATCGGGCTGGTGGGGTGGGCACAGGGACTGAGTTGGGGGCCAGCCACGGGTGGCAGCTGCTGTGTTGCACCCTGCAATACAGCAGCTCACCTGTGGATGGCCCTCAAATTGATCCTTTTTTGGCTCAAAGTTGTGCAGGCGCAGGTTGGGGGTTGCGCATGCCCAACTCTGCACAACCCGACTGAATATCGGGTTGCGCAGTTTATGCATGGATCCTCCCCCTCCTGTTGAGCATGCATTCATTTGCATTGCACTGTTGCTCAACCTGTTTTCAGTGGCGCAACTGCCTCCTGCTGAATATCGCAGAATGGCGCAATGTAGGACTTGCGCATGTGCAACCCTATTGCGCATGGCGCAACCCTTTTGAATATCTGGGCCCTTGAATGTAATAATCTTGCTCTATATTATCCTTCCCCATATGAATTATTACACATTTATTCAAATTAAAACACATTTTATTTGTGTTTGCCCATTCTGATATGGAGAGCAGGTCTTGACCAAATTATAGTCTATCATCAAAGGTGTTAACAACCCCTTCCATCTTAATATCATCTGCAAATTTTATTAATTTGTTACTACCAATTACATTTAAATCAGAAATAAAAATACCAAACAGCAACGGTCCCAATATGGACCCCTGCGGCACACCACTGGACACCTCAACCTCATCTGACAAAAATCCCTGGATCCTAACTACTTGAGTTCTATTGGTAAGCCAATGACTGATCCATCCAATAATTTTATTATCAATTCCCAGATTTTTAAGTTTTTGGATCACTATACCATGAGGAACTGTATCAAAGGCTCTACTGAAGTCCAACATTACCATAGCCACATTATTGCCCTGGTCTATTAATTTACCAACATAAATCATAAAAACTGACTAGGTTACTCTCACAAGATCGATTTTTTACAAATCCATGTTGGGCATTATCAATCAGTCCCTTTTTCGAGATATGTTTTCCAATCTCATCTTGAATAATGCCTTCAATAATCTTGCAAATCACCGATGTCAGGCTTATCGGTCGGTAATTTGTTGCCTCTGATCTACTTCCCTTCTTGTATATCGGGACTACATATGCTGTTCTCCAGTCTCTAGGTACATATCCCTCATCCAGGGATTTCTGCCCTATTATTTGAATGGCTGGTGCTAACACATCTTCTAATTCCTTTATGAATCTTGGGTGAACCCCATCTGGGCCAGCGGATTTATCTATCCTAATTTTTTGTATTCTTTGCAGACCTTTATCAATGGTAACTATATCATTGCAAACCCCATTACATATTTCATCCTCACTTTTATCTCTTATGTAATTGTCCTTTTCAAACGCCTTACTAAATGTCTTACTAAATTCTTTGGTCATTTCGTTGGGTTTATCGGTCAGTTCACCATCAATAAGAAGTGGTCCCACAGCATTAATATCCCCCTTTTGTTGTTCACATAAGTGAAAAAACTTTTTGTGTTATTTTTTGATGTAGCAAGTTTATATTCTATCTGTTATTTTGCTCTTTTTAGTTCATACTTGACTTTCTTTAATATGTTTTTGAATCTTACCAGACTAATCCCTGATTCTTGTTGCTTCATCTGTCTATATAGTATTTTCTTTTTCTCACTTAATAATCTTATTATTGATCCAAGAGGGTTCCCCCCTACTATTATATACATTTTTTGTAGGTATGTATTCTAGTGTCACTTTATTTATTATGTTTATAAGAACTTCCCAGGATTCTTCAGTAGATAACTCATGCATTAATCTATTCCAGTTTAATGTACTCAGTTTATTTCTTATTTCAGGATAATTGGCTTTGTTATACAATATCTGGGTTGTCTTACCCTTAATGATTTTATTAGTCTTGTTAATTGTGAGCATAATAGTTCCATGGTCACAAGTTCCTATTGGTGGTCCTATTCTGATATTTCCAACATCATTGGGAAAATTAGTTAGGATAACAACCAAGGTATTATTACCCCTAGTAGGTTCATTTATACATTGCTGAATGCCTGCTGATATGAGTTTCTCATTTATTCTTGAATCCATCGAGTTGTTACCTTTTATCTTATTTCCATCTATTTCAGGAATATTCAAATCTCCCATTAATACTATATCAGTACCTTCTGCCAGAGTAGTAACCATATCCATAAATACCTCTGTATCCCCTACTGTGGTGTCAGGTGGTCTGTAAAACATTATTAGTTTGAAAGGTTTACCCTTCAAACCCACTATATTTCCAGAAATTATCTCGGTGTTTCCATAATTTTCTTCAATGTTAATGTTTTGGCATTTAATTTCATCTTTAATATATAGTGCAATTCCTCCCCCCTTCTAGATAGTCTATTCCTTTTAAAAAGTTGATAACCTTGAATATGTTGGTTCCATTCAGTGTCTAAATTCCACCAGGTTTCGACTACCCCTATTATCCCTATATCACATTTTTCAATTAAAAGTTCCATTTCAGCCATTTTGTCCTTATTTAAACTTCTAGCATTAAACAGCAAAACATTAATCTTTGTTTCTATCTTATTTTTTCCTTTTTTTAATTTTGATACTGACCCATGTAGTGTATAGTGTAATCCACTCATCCCCTTTTTATTTAGTCTAAATGTCTGTCAATCTCATTACGTATTTGATTTCCCAATATTCTACTTCCCCTAAAACTCAAATGTAATCCGTCCCTACAATAGAGTTCTTTATTATTGTAGAAACTGTCCCAATGTTTAATGAATGAGATCCCATGATCTTTTGACCATTTGTACAACCATGCATTGGCCAAAGATATTTTTTTTGCTTTATAAGCTGTTGCTCTTGGTTCAGGTAAAATTTCCGATATCAGAATTTCACTGTTTTTTTTCCTGCAGTTTGCAAATGAGTTCTTTTACTTCATCTTGAAAGGTTAACAGGGAATTTCTTTCAGTGTCATTTATTCCTACATGCACCATGGCTATTGGATTGAATCCTGCTCCTGCAAATATATTATCCACCATTCTATACGGATCTTTTGCCCCTGCCCCAAGGAAGCAACTCACCATATTATTTGCCTTATCTTCCCCACAAATATACTTATCAGTATATTTTATGATTGAGTCCCCTATAACTATTACTTGTCTTGGGTCAGGGTTTACTATTTGGTCATATGCTATCATGGCACAATCCAGTGGCTCTTCAGAAAAATGTATAGGTTTTACAAGTGTCTGAAAGCTGTTAGCCAAAGGGATATGGGAAGCTGAGTCATCTACTCTAGTTCCCATATCCATATTATTTTCACTTACTGAGTTACAAGATTTAGTATTATTCCCTCTCTTTATTCTAATTCTTTCATTATTACAATTATGTGATGTAGGTTGAAGAGGGCTTCTTCCCCTTCTCTTTCTTTTAACTGATGTCACTACGCTCCATTCAGCATTTTCATTATCACCACATGTCCCCCCTAATTTTCTTTTACCCAAGTCCTTTAATGGTTCCCCTTTTTCCCAATCTGCATCTGTTTTATTCAGACTACATAATACTTTTAGCTTAGCAGCCAACTGAAGTTGACTGTTGTCCACATTGTTTAGCCTTTAACTAATTGAAGCAATATTGTTTATTAATTCGTGATTCTGTATACACTTTTCACATCTAAATGCTGTGTAATCTACCCCTTCCTCTTCCAATATATATATTCTACAACTTGCACATTGTACCAACAAGTCCCCATCTTTAGAAAGAATAGCTCCTGCCATGTTTATAGCTTCCATAATCTTTCCCCCTCTCTTACAGACAGGTGACTCTCCCACTGTGCTAAATTTACCTCCAAGCACTGGTTGGGTGAGCTCCCTTCCTAACTCACCTCCTCCTTTATAACACCCCCTCACCCTCCCATTCCCTTAGGTCAACCGACTCCTGTACCCTGGTTGTCCCCCACAGATCCACCTAAATTGGCCAATTCAGTTACTTTATCGCCTCCCAAAAATTTGGAATCCCCCCCTCAAATCTGGCACTCATCCTCCATCTACTCCATCAGCTCTGCCCTCAATCGTTACCTTGCACCTAACTGCTCATGCCATGTCCCTCTCTAATTCCTTCCTCTAAGCCTTGGACAAACTCTACCCCCCCACCTCTCACCTTCATTTTACCCTGTGCACCACCCCAAATCTCTAGCCCTTCCCTCTTCCCAATTGCTCCCCCTTACTGGCCTCCCTTGATCTCTCTCTCCCAGAGTGCAAATGACCCCAACTGCTCTCCATGGGTCCCTCTCCTACCCCTAGGGGCTTGTATCTCTCATCTACTCTCTTCCCCACCATCTTAAAGGGGTCCCTCTGGGACACTTCCTTATCCCCTACGCTCTGGTCCCCCCAGTCCCCTTGCAAGGTTCCTCGCATCCTGAAGGGGTCGCCAGGGGCACAACTCTTTCCCCTCTCCCATCTCACCCCTCCATCCCCTTTCCCCCTTTTCTTTCATGTAAGCACTTGTTTACTTTTTAACCTGGCACTTGTTATTGTCCACTCTTTCTACACATTATGCCCAACACTGTTGTAACATTGTTTGTAACACTTGCCTTACAACTGTATGTTAATGTTGATATTGTAACTTGAATGTTTAATGTCTCATTCTAGTTATACCACTTCCCCCCAGGTCGTACCAGGAGATGAGCGACTTGTTGCTCAGTGTACCTTCCTGGTAAAACATTCCAATAAATAAATAAATATTTCTAACTTCTTATCTACTTATATATCTATGTATCTATCATTTCTCTCTCTCTCTCTCTCTCTCTCTGTCTGTCTAGCTATCTATCTATCTTTCTATGTACATGTTTCTCTTATCTACAGTATCTGTCTGTCTGTGTATCTATCCCTCCATCTGTCTGTCTGTCCATCCCTCTGTCTGTCTGTCTATCTATCTGAACATCAACAGTGTCAGTAGCTCTGCAGCTTGCAGACTTTTGTTACATCTGATAATACCACCCATTCCTTACATTCTCTCCTTTCTGTCATGAAACAGGGCTTTTACACATGGTCATTATAACAGTCCGAAAATATAATTACAGCATGTGGTATTTGTAATTTATATTTTCCTTTCTCCTGTATGTATTTTTTAAATTTCATATCATTGAGCTTGATGAAACCTGGTTTTATAATGTTCACTTCATGGTGACTATTATTATTACTGACTCCATTCAGCACTTAACTGGAGTCTCTTCCTTAACAGTCGCTATTAAGACAGTGCTACAAATCACATATATTTCATAACCTGCATATTTCTGCTCCACACCTGATTAACCTAGTTGCTATCAGACCCTGTCTCTGCTGTAAGCGACCAGAAATATATAAAGGATATCCCCAGCACAACCTTCTCACCCTGACTGAAATATGTTATCCAGGCACAGCCTTTACACCAGACTTCCTGACAAAACCAGATTTCAGAGCATCCTCAAAAAGTGAATATTTTAATATCTACATTACATTCCTTTCTAACATCTGTGATGTATCTACATATGTTGGTAGCAAGTTCTGGAATGCTGTGTGGTGAATAACTCTTATCCCTTTTGTTGGTTACACAACAGGCTAGGATTTGTGAGCTGCAGCTGTATGCAACACTTGTGTGGAAATGTGCAGTATGGAAGGAATATGTGATGGTCACATTTGTCTCAGTACATACTGACATCTTGGTATATACATACATACAATCATGCATATATATATATATATATATATATATATACACACACACACACATATATCTATATACATACACATATGTGTGTATGCATGTGTGTGTGCATGTGCATCTCAGTATACATTGTCATATATTGCTACAATCCTCTCTGTCTCTCTCTCTCTTGCTCTCCATATATATATATATAAACAATAAGCCATGACAGGGTGTCGTTAGACATTTTACGACACGGCTGGGAGGCGTAGTGAGCCTCGAGGCCACTGGCAGTGCTTCCCTTCCTGTGCGTTAGACAGAATATCACACAGGTATGGACCAATCCAGGTCTAAATTCTGATGCCCATTTCATAATATATATATATATATATATATATATATATATATATAAGTATATACACACACACATGCATATGGCTATGTGGTTACAGGAATTAAATGCACATCTTGGGTGTATTGTGAGGTACAAGGCAAAGCTGAATACCCTCATAGCACCTGTAACCACTTACTTTGGAGTGGGTTATTGCATTTATTACATGGGTTATGGGGAAAAACATTCAAAAAGGTATTTTTTTCCTTTTTGAATGGAAAGAATCTGAGTGTATCATGTCAACTTACAATGTAGTCCCCGGATATCAGTCTGAACAGAAGTTTATCTCTCTCACTCTCTCCCTCTCTCTGTCTCTCTCTATATAACCCTGTTTACATTATTGCATTGCTCCCAATTTTTGATCACCTCCTTCTGCTGCACTGCCACCTATGCCCGTCATTAATAATTTACACAGCCTTTGATGCAACGCTGCATTGTGCGCCACAGCTGGACAGTTCCTACAGTGGAGTGGGCTCTGTTTGTTCATGTCTGCTCTTATGTGTTGTGCGATGCACTCTACTGCTGCATCACATCTGGTGGTTGCGATGCCTTCCAAGAAACAGGAACCAGCAAGCAGTCACACTCTGCTCCTCCAGCTGCACAGAGGTGCATGGCCACGGCATCCCTGAACACAAACCCTTACAGCATTGTAGCCAACCTGCTTTGTCCCTTGTCAGTTCACCTACTGCACGTTAAACAACCCACACCATGAGCTGCTCTCAGCTCTTGCACTGAAAATTTCAATTTTAATCTCAGCAATGGATGCTGTGGACATGCACCTCTCTGCAGCTGGAGGAGCACCCAGGCTGTACCATGGGTTTATAATCACAGTATTCCTCTGTTCTCCACCAGGCAGTCACATTCTGCCCCCCCACACAGAGTTGCACTGATGCTGCATCCTCAAATTCCAAAAAACTCATTTACCATCAACCCCCCCAGAAACCCCCCTCGAGGACCAGCAGTAGAGTGGTCAGCAAATAAAACACCAACCTTCTGCTAGTGAAGTACAGTAGATTTACTGATTTCAGCAATCACACACATGCAGAAGAACAATGCTGCCATCCTCTCGCTCACCAGTACCCCGATACTTCCTGCTTCTGGAATGAAGCATCACGGGAAAATGGTGCAGGCTGGGAAAATAGCCCACTGCTGCGGATTGAGCGCAGATGTGAGTTTACACATCATGGCAAGTTGCTCAATTCGCTGGACATTTCCTTTCCTGCAGGGGTGGGTGGGCAGAGGGTGACTGTGAAAAGGCAGAGATACTAAACAAATATTTTTGCTCAGTATTTACAAATGAAGAGGGAGGTACCTAAAACAAACAATAGAAACACTCTGGATACAGAAGTTGATACCAGCCCATTTACAGAAGAAAGGTTCTGAAAGAACTCTTAAAACTGAAGGTGGACAAAGCAATGGGGCCTGATGGATTCATCCCAGAATTCTAAAAGAACTAAGGCTAGAACTAGTGACACCACTGACTACCCTCTTTAACAAATCATGGGAGGATGGGGTGGTACCTGAGGACTGGAGGAGGGCAGATATGATTCCCCTTCACAAATGTGGGAGCAGGGCAGAAGCAGGAAACTACCGACCTGTTAGTTTAACCTCAGTGATAGGGAAAATGATGGAATCACTTCTGAAGGAAAGAATTGTCGAGTACCTAGAGGCCATAGGGGCACAGGACCCAAGACAACATGAATTCACAGCGGAAAGGTCATGCCAGACGAATCTGATAGATTTCTTTGACTGGGTGACCAAAGTAGTAGATCAGGGATGGGCTGTGGTCATGGCCTACCTAGACTTTAGCAAGGCATTTGACACAGTCCCACACAAAAGATTAATATACAAGTTAGCCAGCCTGGGAGTGGGTCCCAAGATGATAGCCTGGGTAAAGAATTAGCTGGAGAATAGGACACAGAGATTAATAGTAAATGGAGTCCGCTCTGAAGAAAGTGGGGGTACTAGTGGGGTACCGCAGGGTACAGTATTAGGACCGGTCCTCTTCAATGTCTTTATAAGTGACATTGCAGAGGGACTGGAAGGAAAAAGTATGTCTCTTGCAGATGACACAAAGATCTGCAACAGAGTTGATGCACAAGGTGGGGTGGAAAGGATGAGAAGGGACTTGGCAAGGTTAGAGGAATGGTCAAATGTATGGCAGCTCAGATTCAGTGCTAAGAAGTGCAAGGTAATGCATCTGGGAAACAAAAACCCAGGGGAAGAGTACACAATGGGGGGTGAGATACTAACAACAACAAAAATGGAAAGGGACCTGGGAGTAGTCATATCAGATGACTTAAAGGTGGGCAAGCAATGTGAGAGGGCAGTAAGGAGGGCTGGGGGGATACTGGGATGCATAGGGAGAGGCATCACCAGTAGAAAACAGGAAGTTGTTATCCCTCTGTACAGACAGCTGGTGAGACCCCATCTGGAGTACTGCATGCAGTTCTGGAGACCCAATCTCCGCAAGGACATAGACAGGATGGAAGCTGTCCAGAGGAGGGCAACTAAAATGGTGCAGGGTCTGCACCGGAAGACATATGAAGAGAGACATTAGGCGCTTTTACACACAGGCGAGTACAACAGAATGGCCATTACTTGTGTGCCACTGTTGCACTCTGTTCTGTTTGTGGTTCATTTTACACACAGAGGGTATTCCGGCAACCCCTCTGTCTCCGTTTTCAGTATTTGTGTTTTGTCTCCCCCATGGAGTGTGGTGCTCTATGGCTGTTTTTTTACTGCTGCTGGATTGGCTGTTTTACACAGCCAGACGAAACAGAACACATAGGGATGAACCGAGGAAGGAAGAGATTGCGGTTCGGGTGAACGTTCACCGGTGTAACGGAACAGATGCATTTTACACACAGGGGATGTAATGGTATACTGTTTCCATAACAGTCATTCTGTTACAGAAACCTGTGTGTAAAAGCGCCTGAAAGGAGCTTAATATGTATAGCCTTGAGGAAAGGAGGGAGAGGGGGCACATGATAGAAACTTTGAAGTACCTCAAGAGAATCAACAAAGTCCAAGAGGGTAGCATCTTTCAAAAAAAGAGGGGTGCAAGAACAAGGTGGCACAATTTGAAGATGGGGGGCGGCTCAGAGGTAATGTAAGGAAGTATTTTTTTCACAGAGAGGGTTGTGGATGCATGGAGCAGCCTTCAGGAGGTTGTGGAGTCAAAAACAGTGGTTGAATTCAAGCATGCATGGGACAGTCATAAGGTAATTCTAGGGGGTTGGGGTAGAAAGAAGTAGGCTGCTGGTTAACTAGGATCTGCAGCTTATCCATTAGGTAGGGAAATGGGCAGACTGGGTGGGCCAAGCGGTCCTTATCTGCCATCAAATTCTATGTTTCTATGAATCAGAAAGTGGGAGTGGAGGCATCCGTAGGCGCACTGGTAAATGTTTACACAGTGTGATTTGCAGCGCATCAACTGCTGTGCATGGGTTGATGCACTGCAAATTGAATGGTGTAAATGGGCCCTAACTCTCTCATCCCTCCACCAAGAAACATTCAAAACAGAAGTGTATCTCTTTCTCCCAATCTATTTCTCTCCCTCTCTCTACCAATAAAAGTTCACATTCAGATAACATTCTATATCCTGAAGCTACCTCACTTGCTACCTGTCTTCAAACCAAATTATTCTGAATCCTACAAATGTACCTTTCTTGCCCTTACCCGGCTTTTATTTAGCTTAACTCTGGACAATATTACCTTTGATTAACTGCTTGCTTCATGGTTATTGCCTCCATTACACAACAAGGTAAGGTGCAGGATGTCGGCCACAAGGCTTTCACAGCTCATGCTGTGATCCCTTAATTGTTTCAGCACACTGCTGTTTTATTTCTGTTCCCTGCCCTGAAACCCATGAAGAGAGGCATACAATTCCTATCGTGTGTGTGTGTGTGTGTGTGTGTGTGTGTGTGTGTGTGTGTGTATGTATGTGTGTGTGTGTAGGGATATCTGTCAGGCAAACCTACCACAGTAACTGTTGATTAAAGAGTAAATTCAGTCAATGGTCACCAGATGCTCTTTGACCAGTTGGGTTGCCTCCATTTAAAACCCATGTTATATAGATTCGTTGAGTGCATTCTGGGTGCAGGTGTGGGGTGCAAAATTCTTCTTATTTACCTTTCACCTGGGGATGGGAAGCAATTTTTGCAGGAAGTCACAGATTTCTTTGTCGACACAGTGTTGGAATCACCGAGTGATGGTGCTCGGCGACTTCAATGCCTGGATCGACAACAAACTCTTGCATTTTGGACAGGACTTCCTCCAACTAATATATACATTGAAACCAACCAAAGGAGCCAATAGCTCCAATACAGCAAATAATATGGACTGTATAGCCCAGTGCTTCGACTCTAATAATGAGTCTTCCTCCTGAGGAAGACTCATTATTAAGTCGGCTTCAAGCTATCTGTCCATATTATGATTGTTAAACTATTTGCTGTAATTGGCTATTGTGCCATAAATAAATTTGCTATTTTGCTTGCATCAAGCTCCTGTGTGCTGCATCTCCTTTGGTTGGATTCTGCTTTTTGGGTCTAGCTGTCCCATACTGCGAGCACCAGCCCTCAATCTCCTGCTCACACACTACTCTGTGGAACTTTAATGTATCGTTGGGCTTCATACAGGTTGTTTCCTCTGCGACTCATATTTTGGGTCACTCTCTGGATCTGGTCTTCCTACTGAGTATGGAAAGTGCCAGCTTAGTAGTGGAACCAGTCGGATGGTCTAATTTTTTTGATTCATTTATTTCACATCTTGGATAACACCTGTGAAGGGATGCTTGTTAATAGGTTCCACATCAGTTACATAGGGGAGCAAGGTACAAACACCGGGGACAATAGACATAGTAGATACAAGTTTCCAGACATGAGGCAATGGGAAAGGTATACTGAGGCATTGTACAATATATGCCTGCGTCAGAATGAAGAACAGACAGAGTAGGGACATAGGAGAGGGAGCGATGTGGGGGCAGTGCAGATAGGACAGATTGAGAATCAGGAGAGGAATAGGGTCTGACCATCACACTATCAGATTCAGCTTCCATGCACCCCTATAGGTCTGCCCCTTCAGAGATGATCTGGTACTGTCCATTGAGGGATGTGGTCCCAGATGTCCTAATGGCGGTGATGGACCTATCGGGATGTACAAGTGCAAGCATGGTTCCAGAGGTTCTACTATAGACCTATAATAGGGCCAAGGTGGTGGCTCTGGACTTCATAGCTTCTGTCTATGTTTACCCCTTTGACCTTGATACCCATGGTTTGATGGGATCTTGAGAAAGATGAGGAGAGTGGGGCAAAGGATAGAGCAACGCTGGCGGAAATCAGGCCTAGATGCCAACAAGCTTAGATTGATAGCACATTATGTGGACTATCAATCAGAGATTTCCCATAAGAAGGCAGAACTCCTGTCCTGCAGGGAACTGGCCGGCTCAGCTTTTTCACACTGTGAACAGGCTGTGAAATACAGCCTATTTGCAGTTGTGAAGAGCATTGTCACAGGATAAATGTGATGCATTTGCTCAATTCTTTGAGCATAAGGTTGCTGGCATCAGGTTTGAGATCTGTTCAGCATGCTCTAAGGGGGGGTTGCAAAGACTGGTGGGAGGTCACAGTACCTTGGACTGGCTGGTTGGTGTTTGGTCAGGCGGTGATCTTGGATGTCATGCTGATTGATCATCGAGAGTATGCATCCAGCTTTCTGTAGTTTGGATCTGGGCCTGACCAGCCTCCTTGTGGGGTGTGTGGTTGTCATCAGCCTGATCCTGGCAGAGATAGTCTGGAGCTCATTAGAGACTGGGGTATTCCCTGATTCTTTGAAAGAGGCAGTGGTGATTCCCCATCTTAAGAAATCTTCTCTCTACCTGAACTGTCTTGCCAACTACAGGCCCGTCTTTAACCCTCCCTTTGTGGGTAAGGTTATTGAGAAGGTGGTTGCGCTGCAGCTGGAGGATCATCTTTCCATCCATGATATTTATGATCCCTTCTAGTCAGGTTTCAGGAAAAAGCATAGTACCGAGATTGCCCTTGTTTGGGTGCTCAGTGAGCTCCTTGTTGTGAGAGATCAGAGGAGCCATACTATCTTGGTCATCCTTAATCTCTGGGTAGCTTTTGACACTGTGAACCATGGAATATTGCTAGAGCACCTGTGGCTGATCTGTGGACTGTCTGGTATAGTCCTAATATGGTTTCATTCTTTCCTGACTGGCAGGCCTCAGAGTGTTGTGTCAGGGATCTTTTCCTTTGACTCTTTCTCCCTGTCATGTGAGGCTCCGCAGGGCTAGGTGCTTTCCCCCATTTTGTTCATGGTGTACATGTTGCCATTGGGGGACACTGTAAGGTGGTACAGCTTGAGTTTTCACTGCTATGCAGATGATACTCAGCTGTACATGTCCTTTGCATCCGGCCAGGATGTTGTGCTCTCGGTTTTTAACTCCTGCCTGTCTGAGATTGAAGAATGGATGTGTGCCAGCTGGCTGAAGTTGAATTCCGATAAGACTGAGGTTTTGGTGGTGGACCCGGGTCACCTGGTAGAGGGGTCTTCGGCAGGGTGAGCATCTGGCCTGCTGCTGGGTGGCTGCCAGCTGAGGACCTCTGAACAGGTGCGTAGTTTGGACTTTATCCTTGATGAGGTATTGACCTTGAAGATCCAGGTGTCATCTGTGGTTAAGACCTCGTTTTACCACCTGAGGAATATTGCTTGGATTAGTCACCTGTTTCTACCTGGTGATCTTCTAACTTTGGTCCACGCCTTTGTGACCTCTCACCTGGATTACTGCAATGTCCTCTACCTAAGGCTACCAGGGGTTGATATCCATTTTCAGCTAGTGTAGAATGCGGTAGCCAGGTTACTGACTGGGCTTCCTTGGTCTAACCATATTACTCTTATGCTGCATGCACTACACTGGCTGCCAATGCAATGGCAGATCACCTTTAAGTTTGGCTTGCTGACCTACAGAGCCCTACATGGACTGGGTCTGAGTTACGTACAAGAGCTTCTTTGCCCTTACCGCCCCCTCACCCCCTTTGTTCCACTGACAAGGGATTGTTAGAGGTTCCCAGGGTGCAGCTGAAAACATCTGGTGCTCTTTCATTTGCTTTTGTAACACCTACCCTGTGGAATTCTCTTCTTCATCAGGTTCAAGAGTGCCATACTGTGGAGAGTTTCAAGAAGGCACTAAAAACACATTTAGTTAATCTTGCTTTTGTGAATTACTGTGAATAATTACTGGTGGTGTAAATTGGATTTGACCTTTTGTTTTAAAGTTTATCATTTATATCTGTGCAACACTTTGATATTTGAATTTCCACACTTTTGTCACTGTGGAAACAACCCTAACTGATACACTGATGAAGATTTTTGCAAATAATTTCCTTACTTTTTGAAAAAGTGTAATATAAATAGTAAATAGTATGTGTTGGTGGGAGCGTGGGGCACAAAGCTGTCCATTTCTGCATAATGATATGTGTCTGTGGGAGCATGGGCCCTCCAGGCCCTGTGCTCCCACTTACACATAACTACAGAGCCATACAGCAGCCCCATAGGGCAAGGAAGCCTTGTAACACAAATTTGCCAATATCTAGGGAACCATAGCAGCTAAGAAAAAAATTCAAGTGTCATCATAATCATGACAGCTAGAGGGCCATGCAAGATAAAGTCGACTAAATCCATATCTCGCATTGTTTCTGATATACAGGCACCGAAAAGCACTGTGAGTGCTAACTTTGAGGGCATAATGGCCTACGGATATGAAAATGAGCAACTGGATTATTAATTTCCAAATATCTCAGTAACCATACAAGGCAGAAAATAAATCAAAATTTGTGGTATTAATGGTTTTCCAACCTACTTCTGCACTTAGTCCCCCTATAGCGGGACTAAGAATTTTTGCAACGAAAAATCCATATCTTGAACCATTTTGAGAATCTACGGGCACAAGCGTCACAGCGCTGCAATGTTATCCTATGGGAACATTTCTGAACTTTGAATTTGCTATAACTATGGGCTTATTCAATATTTTTGTACCAAACCACCAAAAGGCACTTCTGTGGAACCAGGGCTTGCCACCCTTAAAATTCCATGCCAAAAGCACAATCCACCTTGGCACAATGAAGTGACAAAGAGAACAACACAGCAAAATGTGTTTGTGCAGTGTTACCGTGTTTACCTGATTTATACACTTGTACACAGAACTTGAAAAGACTCTTGGACCAAAAAAACTTTTTACAACCTCTGCATACTCTTAACTGTACAGTATTCCTGTATCACCATGTGAATAAACAATAACATCACCACATTGCCTGAACTACTTTTTCAGTGCAAAGCTTTCATACTGTCTCTGCCTCCCTTACCTTTTACAATAAAAATATCATCACTACTGACAATTCATTGTGTTGGTTCTCCAGCATCCTTTACAAATGCACACAACTTCACAAGCTACATTAGGCAGCCGTGGTGGCTCTGACCAGAGTTTGTTTGACTTAACGTTTACAACCACTTCACTACCAGTCTTTCTCATCACTTGTTTAGCACTTTGGGATACAGTGTGTCTAAAAAGCACTTATAAATGTAAAGTATTCTCTACTGATTTCCAAAATCTGCCTGCTGTACTTGTTTTGTTCCAAATTACTTATGTTATACTAAACGTTCACTTTCCTTAGCTGAGTTACTGTTTGAGTTTCAAATTTCTTGTATGTAATTGAACCTTTTATAAAATTTTGTAACTCTACCTTTTGCATATTTTCAAATAAATTTCTCCTATGTGGAACATTTCTTCTTTCCCTTCTTGGTCTGACTCACAAAAGTCTGACAAGTGGGTGATTTATAAAAGATGAGTTTCAGAGACTTTGTAGTTCTCTGCCTCATCCCAAAACATAGGCCTGAGGTCAGAACATTTGTAAAAGCAGTATACATCAAACAGGAGGCTGGTCAAGAATAACTCTTTAGACTCCCACAGGTGTGAAATATCCTGTTACACTTGGCAAGTTATCTGCCTGAAGGAAATGTGATCCATGTAGGGCTATTTCTGAAAACAGCAGGCTTGCCAGCTAGGGTTACCACCTGATTTTCGCAGGACACTCCTGATTTGTGTAGCTGTGTCCTGCAAGAAAACATGAAAAGTACTGCATGTTCTGACATTATAATAGAAAAAAATATTTTCTAATTTTCCTCTAAATGCTGCAAAAAAACATAATACCATAACTAAAATACCTTAAATGATAAGATACACTAGGGACAACTGAAAAAAACTACAATACTTAGTCTTAATTCTGATTATTTAGAGAAAACAAGTATGTTGCATTGGTCAAAGTCACATATTGTTCCGTGAAAAATCATGTTTCAGTAAGAAGTGTCCCACTTTGGGCTTCTTAAAAGGTGGTAATCCTATTATCAGCTGGAAAAAATTTCATGTCTTCTCTTTTTTCTCCAACAATGTATTTGTGGCATCTTTAGACCATTCACTGGGGGGTTTTGTAACACACTCAAAATTTTTTCACAGCATTCCAGTTCCCAGTGGGGGGTTAGCACTCCTTCCTGGATAGAGCTTGGCACTTCTTCTCAGAGGAGGCTTGGCATGCCTCCATGGAAGAGTCTAGTACTCCTTCCCAGAGGAGGCTCAGCACTCCTTTTTGTAGGGGTTCAGTACTCCTTGCTAGAGGGGAATTGTCAATCTTTCTTGGAGGAGGCTCACAGTTCCATTCCCAAGGGGTGGGGGCTTGACCCTTCTTCCCAGAGAGGGCTCAGCACTTCACCCCAGAGGATGCTCAGCACTTCTTCCTGGAGGTGGCTCAGCTCTCCTTCCAGGAAGGGGCTTGGCATTTCTTTCTGGAAGGGGCTTGACAGTTCTTCCCTGAGGGGGCTCAGCACTTCTTCTTGGAGGGGCTCAGCACTTCTTCCCACAGGGGACTCAGCGCTTCTTCCTGGAGGGGGCTCAGCACTTCTTCGTAGAGGGGCTTGGCACTCCCTCCTGGAGGGGGCTGGGTACTTCTTCCTAGAGGGATCTTGACACTTCTTCCTGGAGAGGGCTCAGCATTTCTTCCTGGAGGGAGTTTAGTACTTCTTTTTACAGAGGGCTGAGCACTGCTTCTTGGAAGGACTCCATACTCTTTCAAAGAGGGGGATAGGCACTCCTTCTGAGAGAGACTTATCACTCCTTCCTGGGGGTCTCAACACTCCTTCTCAGATGGAGCTTGGCACTCCTTCCCAGAGGGGGTTTGGCACTCCTTACCAGAGGGGGGATTAGCATCCTTTTCATTAGATGGATCCGCACCCCTTTCCAGAGGAGGCATATTACCCCCTCCCAGAGGAGGCATAGTACCACTTCCCAGAGGGGGCCTGGCACTCTTTCCCAGAGAGGGTTTGGCACTTCTTTCTAGAGGGGCATAGCACTACTTCCTAGAGGGGCTTGTCACTCCTTCCCAGATGGGAATCAGTAACTCTTTCTCAGAGTGGGCTCAGCATGCTTTTTCAGAGGGGCTCAGCACTCCTTTTCAGAGGGGGCTCAGCAATTTCTTCCCAGAGGGGGCTCAGCACTCCTTCCTGGAGGGGCTCTGTACTGTTCCTAGAGGGGCTAAGCACTTCTTCTTGTAGGAGGTCCGTTACTTCTCCCCAGAGGGAGTGGTTGGCACTCCTCTCTAGGGGACTTTGGAACTCATTTTCAGAGAGATTTGGTACTTCTTCCCGGAGGCAGTTTGGTACTTCTTCCTAAAGGGGGCTTGTTGGCACTATGTTATTCATTAAATAAAAGACACAATAAGAGGATATTACAGATTCTGTCCTGCACCTTCGGCAACATTCCAAAACATACTGGTATGGAGTACAAAACTTCACAGCACATATGTTTTTAGTTACATTGTAACACAGCATCCATTAAAGACTTTTTTCCTTGAATTTTAAACAGACAAGATAATTTTTCATGACTTCAAACTGATACAGAACATTCCACCAAGCTAAATGATACTCACACAAATCATGTCCCTGTTTTGAGCAGAATGCTAACAGATCTGCTCTAACGTGGATAGCATCTACACACAGTAGAATGGATATTCTTATATCATATTCATTGCAAAAAACGTTGTTAATGTACCAGTTAGGGTTAAACCGACAAAGGTAGGGAAATGTGGCATTAGGGTTCCCAACCCTAACACCCACCACCACCCTGCAGGCAACAACAGGGAAACCATTACTATTTGACCTCTCCTGCATCTTTGCAAATCAGGGGTGGGGTGTGCCTTGGGGTTGTCAACCCCTTTTTTAATTGCCCCTTAATGTTAATGGGGAATATGTGATATTCTTGTAGCACTCATTAAGATGTTTGTTTTGATATATGGATTGTCCCTTAAGTCCAAATATTGAGGGAGTTATGACTTGTTGAAGTTCCAATGTTATCCTGTGGGAATTTATTTTTTTTTTCTATTGCCTGTAAATGTTTGGGTGAGGGGGGTATGTGTTATTCATACAGTACACATGAAGTCCTTAGTTTTGATATATAGTTTTTCTCTTAAGTCCAAATATTGAGGGAGTTATGGTTTGTTAAAGTTTCAATGTTATCCTTGGAGAATTTTCATTTTTTAATTTGTATGTTTTTTTATATGGGTCCTACATTTTTTAGGGGAATTGTGTTTTATTCTTGTAGTACTCATCATGACCTTTGTTTTAAAGGGACACTGTCAACCCTCTTAGGCCTCAAAGTGTCCCTAGTTTAAAAAATGCATTTTATGATTGCCAACATTATGTAAAGGATGCTGATATAGCTGGCAGTTTGATTATTTTTATTTTATTTTTTATTTTAGTCTTTGGTAACTGGGTATGGCCCACTAGGCACAAGTGTCTGTTTTCAGGGGTGACCTGGGAGCACTGGGCAGTTAAGTGACTTGCTCAGAGTCACACAGTATTCAAGTGGTAGTTGTGAGAATCAAACTCAGGTCTAGTCTGCTGGATGTATCAAGCTCGTTCACACCTCGTTCCTCTAACCTCTAGGCTATACTGCTATACTGATCCTTGTTTTCTTTAAAAAAAAAAGTGAAAAACAGACTGCCCAACATATCGGTGTTACCACACAAAAACAGGTTTGTTTACATTCCTTGTTCATCTCCAGCTGCATCTTTCCTGGGCTTGAGAAGACCCCCAACACAGTCTTGCCACTCCTGATGCAGTGGGAGTTTAGGAGGTTCTTGCATCATGAGTGACTGCACTGTTTGGGGGACATTTCTAATGTTCAGTAAGTATTCAGTAAGAGTAGATTCAGGATTTGAAACAAAAACAAAGTTGTTTCTAAACATACATTACCATGCATTTCAGTTCTACTAAACAAGGAGACAGATAAAATAAACAGCAACGTTAATGAATTTTAGAGAAGATAAGCAATCATAAAATGTAAATTTTTAACTAGAAATAATATGATGAAAAACAAGTTGACAGTGTCCCGTTAATATATAGATTGTTCCATAAGTCCAACAAACATTGAGGGAGTTATGGCTTGTTGAAGTTCAAATATGGGAAAAAGACTAAGTCTTTTTCATATGAAACGAAAAAAGCATACAAAAAAAGCATGCCTCATATGAAAAAGAATGGGAAATAACTAACTCCAAATTCTTTTTTCGTATGAGGGCATTCTTTTTTCATAGGAACGAAAAAAGCATATTAAAAAAGAATGGGGAAAACATTAAGCTCAAATTTTCTTTTTTTGTTTCTATGAGGGCATTCTTTTTTCATATGAAGGAAAAAAGCATAAGTAAAAGGATTCCTTAATACAAAAAAAGAATGGGAAGAAAAACTATGTCCAAATTATTTTTTCGTGTGAGACACAGAATTAGTTAATTGCCATATTGGTCCTTGAAAGAACAGATCCAGAAACAAATGGCTTGATACCTTTTATTGGACCAACAGAGATGTAACAAAAGAAAACAGTGCTTAAGCTTTCGGACCAACCCAGTCCTTCCTGGGAAGCTTATGACAGTTGTTTGAAAAATCACATTCTATTAACACCCAGATCATACATAAAAAAAAAAATTCTCATTAGTTTAAAATACCTTTTTAAAACATAACTGAGGTTTAAATGCAAGAAATCAGTTTAACTCAGCTGGCTGCTGTGAAGCACTCCAAGGTCAAATGTCAACAGAGGCAGATAAGAGTAACCTTTCGAGAGAAAGGACTGCTTGACCCCTCAAAGGATACATGTATTGATGTGTGTTCAGGATGTCATTTTTGTGGGTTTTGAATTTTTTTGAAAGAAAAAAAAAACAGAAACAAGATGGCAGCCATACGAAAAAAGATTTTTTCCTCATGAAAATGGATTACCCCAACCTAGTGGCGCTGAGGGTTGAGGCACTGGATGCCACACTCGCACCACACCAGTGACCCAGGTTCGGGAAAGAGCCCTGACTGCCAGGGTCAGCAGGGGAGGGTAGGGATCGAGCATCTATAGGACTGCTCTCCTTTCCCTGCGGATGGATCAGTCCTCACGCCACCCTCTAGCGGCTCCTGGGGGAGCTTAGGAGCAGGACAGGGATGTGGTGCTGCAAAATACAGGGGAGAAGCATCGGCGGATGTCAGCGGACGTCGGCACATAGTGCCATGATGTCATGGCATGACCTCGCTCCTGGGGGACAACCCAAGAAAATCCCTGGAGGACTGAGGAGGAGACGAGGGCCTCTGGGACCAGGCCACACATCCCCAATGCTGGACTGCCACTCCAGTGGTCTCCAGGCACCACCTGCAAGGATGGACCCTCTAATCACAGAAGGACTCTGCCAAGGTAGGAGTGGCAGGCCCTCCCCGGGGTGATCCGGGGGGGGACTGGGAAATCCCTGTAGGGGGGGACCACTGGGAAGGGTCTCAGTGGGGAGTAGTGGGGCCTGAGTTGAGAAGGCACCTCTGAGAGATGCCTCAGCCTGAAGGAGCAAAAACAAAGTTGAAAAGAAAAAAAAAAGAAAATGAATTACCCCCACAAAAATGGATTACCAAATTTTTTTTTGTTCCAAGCAGCTATCCAAAAGGCTATACTTAGCATGTTCAGAACTGAAATTGCACAATTTAATTAGTTTGTAACAGATTAATATTTTTTCAGCAAACCAGCAAAAAAAAAAAAAAAAAAGTCACATCTATGGGCCAAGCCCTTTCTACCCAGAAAATGTCAGACCAAAATTCCACATCGTCTGAGTGCTAGGCGATGACAAAAAAATCAGCAATTTTTAAACTTTTTTTGCTATCTGTGCCTTAGAATCCGCACATCCGACTAGAAAGAAACTTGGCACATCAAGAGATCTACCCCCCAAGACTGTGCATGCAGAATTTCGTGCAAATCACTCAAAAGGTTGCAAAGATATTAAAGTGCAAAGTTTGAGGTTTAACATAGAAACCCCTGCTCAATCCTAACTATAGTGGGGCTACTGCACCACTAGAATTATAAGTAATTTAAGCAGGGAGTAAAGCAAAACAACTGTTAATACAATTGAAATGGGGTAATCTAGTTGTATTCATAGCTCACTCAGGACCTCTTTAGAGGGTAGACTGCTTGTAGTGTGGTGGATGACCATCTTGTGGTGTTATAGAGTGGCCTGTTTTCAAGGCAGGCCCTCTCTGGCAAGTGATCCTGTGACTTATACATAAGTGGAGGAGGGGGAGGCCTACCGGGTGAGGGAGTAATGCGGAAGAGTGAAAGTCTCTTCCTAAACACAGTCCCTCTCATGGGATGACATCAGCTTGCTTAGTCATGACATAATTGATGAGCCCAAAACCCCTGTCCTGATCTGTCTTGGTCAGTACTGTATTACCCCATTTAACCTGTGATCCCTCTGCTTATTTATGAACCAAAGTGCAAGACTTTACATTTGTCACTGTTAAAATGTCTTGGTCCACTGTTCTGGCCTTCTCCATATTCTCCTCAGTAATAATTATACCTGCTCTTTTGTCAGTATCTGCAAATCTTGAGATATACAGTAGCTATCTATATTCCCCACCAGAGAATTTATGAAAATGTTGAACATAGCTACATACCCACCAGACACTATGGAACTCCACTTGTCCCATCTCTCCAGTAATAATATTTCCTGTTCACACAACTCCAAAGTCTGCTGTCACCTAGCCAGTTTCTGATCCATGGTAGCACACTACTCCTGTACCATTTCTGTTGATTTTGTGTACTAGTTTTCTGAAGTACCTTAATCTATGCCTCAGTGAAATCAAAGTATATTATAGCCACGTTTTATCTTATTCCACATTGTCACTGTGTTATTCATGTACTACTGGGTATTATTCAATGGCAAGTAAGAATCCTGGGCTCTGATTGGTCAGACTGTCCTAGAGACAGCTATATTATCTGACAGTGACATCATTGTATCTAGGGCAGGCATGGAGATGACTGCAGAACAGTAAACAGAATCCCTTTCTCCCTGCTCAAACCACCTCATACCCAAAACCTTCACTTTCCTCCCCACTCAGTATAAGACGGCTTCACATTTCCCTAACAGCCACAAGTGTTTTAATTTTACAAAAAACCAAAAAACAAAACAAAGCACACGGAAGTGTTAGGAGCAAACCTGCTGCAATTCAGAACCGGAAGGTGAGCGAGACCGCAGCTTTGATTTTCCGTTTTTCAGTGAAAAGCAAAATGAAAGCCGTTCTGCTCTCACTCACTTCTCCTTTCAACTCATCTTCTGGCATGAGCGTCAGCTACAGAGTAACTCAGCACAGCACTTCTACAGGCCCTCTGAAAAGATTAAATTTCTTTCTTTCCTTTTTTTTTACATTAAAATAAAGTTCTATTCAACTGTGTACAGCTTCACAACACAGGAGTGGTAAGTCTGAGCAAGCGGTATTTGAAAAGCTGTTGGCTCCATGAACCACTTTCTCAGTGCTGCAACACAACTGAAAAGCAGCAACATGGGCATGATAACATAAGTAACAAAAAAAAAAAAAAAACAGACTGGGGAATGCCATAGACTTACCCGACGAAGACAAAAGGGGAGGCAGACAGCAACAGATGAATTGAGGGGTGACTCAGAGACACAAGTAATGGAGCAAGAGAGACCTAAAGAGCAGATACAGGGCAAGCATGTAGGAGCACCGTCCGCCACCTGCTGGATGAAATGGAAAGCGTAGACTCATTTTTCAATAGGTATACCTCCTCAAAGAAAAAGTAAAAACAAAATTTGTTTAAAGCATAGTTTTCCCATTCTCTTATTCAAACAAGCCATTGTATAATAGCAATAAGGCACTCCAGGGTGTGTGTTATTGTGTAATAACGTCTCTTCTTGGGTGTTAAACGCAATCGACCTGCAGCCTCGTGCTTCAACCATCCATGATGTTTTTACACAATAACACACACCCTGTCATGCCTTATTTCTTAATAATGTCCTACTAGGTACTGACACAGAGTAATAGCTGTGAGATTGCCACGGAACACTGTCTCCCTCTGCATTCAGTCTGGCAGTTAGTGGTTGGAATTTTTCAGTTGTTCCTGTGCTGGTCTAGGAACAGCAGCAAAACTTAGAGATTTTGCATCCGGAAGTATGGTAGACACATTCTTTCCCACGTCCATAGATGAAACATTGTTTAGAAAATGATCCTCCCTTTCTTTCTTTATTGTGACATTGTCTGCAGTGCAGCACCGAAATCCATGCTAGCCAGGCTGGACCTTTCTATCATGCTTTCTGACAATTTGCCCTGAACTGTCCACATACCTCTCAACCTTCTGTCACTGAAATGTGGGATGGTGACTCTCAAAATGAGGGACAGTGTGGGACACTAGCCCTCACAATGTGGGACACAATATCCAGCACTGAGATGCAAACTCTGAACACTGAAATCCAGTGCCTTTACATTTTAATAATTTATTTGGATTCAGCACCATCAAATATTGTAAATGTTTGTTTTAAAGCCTGAGTTTACATCACCTTCTCTGTATGAGCAGCACCTTTTTCATTTGGGACAGATGTGGAACAGAGCCAGTTTTAATGGGTACAACGAGGAATGTACCTAATAATGTGGGGCAGCTCAAAGGTATAACTATCTTCCCCCCATACTCATTACTGTGAACTGTACTGCACCCCCACTGTATGTCTCCCCGGGATCTGTACTCCACCCGCACTGTACATGTCCCTGTGATCTGTACTCCACCCCCACTGTACTTGTCCCTGTAATCTGTACTCCACCCCCACTGTACTTGTCTCTGTGATCTGTACTCCACCGCCACTGTACTTGTCCCTGTGATCTGTACTCCACCCCCTCTGTACTTGTCCCTGTGATCTGTACTCCGCCACTGTACTTGTCCCTGTGATCTGTACTCCACCCCACTGTACTTGTCCCTGTGATCTGTACTCCACCACCACTGTACTTGTCCCTGTGATCTGTATCCACCGCCACTGTACTTGTCCCTGTGATCTGATCCACCACCACTGTACTTGTCCCTGTGATCTGTACTCCACCCCCTCTGTACTTGTCCCTGTGATCTGTACTCCACCCCCACTGTACTTGTCCCTGTGATCTGTACTCCACCTCCACTGTACTTGTCCCTGTGATCTGTACTTGTCCCTGTGATCTGTACTCCACCTCCACTGTACTTGTCCCTGTGATCTGTACTCCACCTACACTGTACTTGTCCTTGTGATCTGTACTCCACCCCACTGTACTTGTCCCTGTGATCTGTACTCCACCCCAACTGTACTTGTCCCTGTGATCTGTACTCCACCCCCACTGTACTTGTCCCTGTGATCTGTACTCCACTGTACTTGTCCCTGTGATCTGTATTCCACCCCCACTGTACTTGTCCCTGTGATCTATACTCCACCGCCACTGTACTTGTCCCTGTGATCTATACTCCACCCCCACTGTACCTGTCCCTGTGATCTGTACTCCACCTACACTGTACTTGTCCTTGTGATCTGTACTCCACCCCACTGTACTTGTCCCTGTGATCTGTACTCCACCGCCACTGTACTTGTCCCTGTGATCTGTACTCCACCCCCTCTGTACTTGTCCCTGTGATCTGTACTCCGCCACTGTACTTGTCCCTGTGATCTGTACTCCACCCCACTGTACTTGTCCCTGTGATCTGTACTCCACCACCACTGTACTTGTCCCTGTGATCTGTATCCACCGCCACTGTACTTGTCCCTGTGATCTGTACTCCACCGCCACTGTACTTGTCCCTGTGATCTGTACTCCACCCCCTCTGTACTTGTCCCTGTGATCTGTACTCCACCCCCACTGTACTTGTCCCTGTGATCTGTACTCCACCTCCACTGTACTTGTCCCTGTGATCTGTACTTGTCCCTGTGATCTGTACTCCACCTCCACTGTACTTGTCCCTGTGATCTGTACTCCACCTACACTGTACTTGTCCTTGTGATCTGTACTCCACCCCACTGTACTTGTCCCTGTGATCTGTACTCCACCCCAACTGTACTTGTCCCTGTGATCTGTACTCCACCCCCACTGTACTTGTCCCTGTGATCTGTACTCCACCTCCACTGTACTTGTCCCTGTGATCTGTGTTCCACCCCACTGTACTTGTCCCTGTGATCTATACTCCCCGCCACTGTACTGTCCCTCAGATCTATACTCCCACCCCCTGTACTTGTCCCTGTGATCTGTACTCCACCTACACTGTACTTGTCCTTGTGATCTGTACTCCACCCCACTGTACTTGTCCCTGTGATCTGTACTCCACCTCCACTGTACTTGTCCCTGTGATCTGTACTCCACCCCAACTGTACTTGTCCCTGTGATCTGTACTCCACCCCCACTGTACTTGTCCCTGTGATCTGTACTCCACCTCCACTGTACTTGTCCCTGTGATCTGTATTCCACCCCCACTGTACTTGTCCCTGTGATCTGTACTCCACCGCCACTGTACTTGTCCCTGTGATCTGTACTCCACCCCCTCTGTACTTGTCCCTGTGATCTGTGCTCCACCCCCACTGTACTTGTCCCGTGATCTGTACTCCACCTCCACTGTACGTGTCCCTGTGATCTGTACTCCACCCCCACTGTACTTGTCCCGTGATCTGTACTCCACCTCCACTGCACTTGTCCCTGTGATCTGTCCACCCCACTGTACTTGTCCTGTGATCTGTACTCCACCTCACTGTACTTGTCCCTGTGATCTGTGCTCCACCCTCTGTACTTGTCCCTGTGATCTGTACTCCACCCCTCTGTACTTGTCCCTGTGATCTGTACTCCCCCACTGTACTTGTCCCTGATCTGTACTCCACCCCACTGTACTTGTCCCTGTGATCTGTACTCCACCACCACTGTACTTGTCCCTGTGATCTGTACTCCACCCCCTCTGTACTTGTCCCTGTGATCTGTACTCCACCGCCACTGTACTTGTCCCTGTGATCTGTACTCCACCCCCTCTGTACTTGTCCCTGTGATCTGTACTCCACCCCCTGTACTTGTCCCTGTGATCTGTGCTCCACCTCCACTGTACTTGTCCCTGTGATCTGTACTTGTCCCTGTGATCTGCACTTCCACTGTACTTGTCCCGTGATCTGTACTCCACCCCTGTGACTTGTCCCTGTGATCTGTACCCACCTCTGTACTTGTCCCTGTGATCTGTACTCCACCCACACTGTACTTGTCCTTGTGATCTGTACTCCACCCCACTGTACTTGTCCCTGTGATCTGTACTCCACCTCCACTGTACTTGTCCCTGTGATCTGTACTCCACCCCACTGTACTTGTCCCTGTGATCTGTCACTCCACCTGTACTTGTCCTGTGATCTGTACTCCACCCCACTGTACTTGTCCCTGTGATCTGTACTCCACCCCACTGTACTTGTCCCTGTGATCTATACTCCACCGCCACTGTACTTGTCCCTGTGATCTGTACTCCACCCCCTCTGTACTTGTCCCTGTGATCTGTACTCCACCCCCACTGTACTTGTCCCTGTGATCTGTACTCCACCTACACTGTACTTGTCCTTGTGATCTGTACTCCACCCCACTGTACTTGTCCCTGTGATCTGTACTCCACCTCCTGTACTTGTCCCTGTGATCTGTCCTCACCCCACTGTACTTGTCCCTGTGATCTGTCTCCCACCCCACTGTACTTGTCCCTGTGATCCTACTCCACCTCCACTGTACTTGTCCCTGTGATCTGTACTCCACCCCCACTGTACTTGTCCCTGTGATCTGTACTCCACCCCCACTGTACTTGTCCCTGTGATCTGTACTCCACCCCACTGTACTTGTTCCTGTGATCTGTACTCCACCTCCACTGTACTTGTCCTGTGATCTGTCTCCACCTCACTGTACTTGTCCTGTGATCTGTCTCCACCTCCACTGTACTTGTCCCTGTGATCTGTGCTCCACCCCTCTGTACTTGTCCTGTGATCTGTGCTCCACCTCCACTGTACTTGTCCCTGTGATCTGTACTCCACCCCACTGTTCTTGTCCCTGTGATCTGTACTCCACTCCACTGTACTTGTCCCTGTGATCTGTACTCCACCCCACTGTACTTGTCCCTGTGATCTGCTCCACCTCCCTGTACTTGTCCCTGTGATCTGTACTCCACCTCCACTGTACTTGTCCTGTGATCTGTACTCCACCCCTCTGTACTTGTCCCTGTGATCTGTGCTCACCTCCACTGTACTTGTCCCTGTGATCTGTCTCCACCTCACTGTTCTTGTCCCTGTGATCTGTCTCCACTCCACTGTACTTGTCCCTGTGATCTGTACTCCACCTCCACTGTACTTGTCCCTGTGATCTGTACTCCACCGCCACTGTACTTGTCCCTGTGATCTGTACTCCACCCCACTGTACTTGTCCCTGTGATCTGTACTCCACCTCCACTGTACTTGTCCCTGTGATCTGTACTCCACCTCCACTGTACTTGTCCCTGTGATCTGTGCTCCACCTCCACTGTACTTGTCCCTGTGATCTGTACTCCACCTCCACTGTACTTGTCCCTGTGATCTGTACTCCACCTCCACTGTACTTGTCCCTGTGAACTGTACTCCACCCCCACTGTACATGTCCCTTTTGAGCTGTACTCCACCTCCACTGTACTTGTCCCTGTGATCTGTACTCCACCTCCACTGTACTTGTCCCTGTAATCTGTACTCCACCCCCACTGTACTTGTCCCTGTGATCTGTACTCCACCTCCACTGTACTTGTCCCTGTGATCTGTACTCCACCCCCTCTGTACTTGTCCCTGTGATCTGTACTCCACCGCCACTGTACTTGTCCCTGTGATCTGTACTCCACCCCCACTGTACTTGTCCCGTGATCTGTACTCCACCTCCACTGTACTTGTCCCTGTGATCTGTACTCCACCTCCACTGTACTTGTCCCTGTGATCTGTACTCCACCTCCACTGTACTTGTCCCTGTGATCTGTACTCCACCTCCACTGTACTTGTCCCTGTGATCTGTACTCCACCCCACTGTACTTGTCCCTGTGATCTGTACTCCACCTCCACTGTACTTGTCCCTGTGATCTGTACTCCACCTCCACTGTACTTGTCCCTGTGATCTGTACTCCACCTCACTGTACTTGTCCCTGTGATCTGTACCACCTCCACTGTACTTGTCCCTTTGAGCTGTACTCCACCTCCACTGTACTTGTCCTGTGAGCTGTACTCCACCTCCACTGTACTTGTCCCTGTGAACTGTACTCCACCTCCACTGTACTTGTCCCTGTGATCTGTACTCCACCTCCACTGTACTTGTCCCTGTGATCTGTACTCCACCTCCACTGTACTTGTCCCTGTGATCTGTACTCCACCTCCACTGTACTTGTCCCTGTGATCTGTACTCCACCACACTGTATTTGTCCTGTGATCTGTACTCACCTCCACTGTACTTGTCCTGTGATCTGTACTCCACCCCCACTGTACTTGTCCCTGTGATCTGTGCTCCACCCCTCTGTACTTGTCCCTGTGATCTGTACTCCACCCCACTGTACTTGTCCCTGTGATCTGTACTCCACCTCCTGTACTTGTCCCTGTGATCTGTACTCACCTCCACTGTACTTGTCCCTGTGATCTGTACTCCACGTCCACTGTCTTGTCCCTGTGAACTGTACTCCACCTCCACTGTACTTGTCCCTGTGAACTGTACTCCACCTCCACTGTACTTGTCCCTGTGACTGTACTCCTCCCCACTGTACTTGTCCCTGTGATCTGTACTCCACCCCCACTGTACTTGTCCCTGTGATCTGTACTCCACCCCACTGTACTTGTCCCTGTGATCTGTACTCCACCTCCACTGTACTTGTCCCTGTGATCTGTACTCCACCCCTCTGTACTTGTCCCTGTGATCTGTACTCCACCTCCACTGTACTTGTCCCTGTGATCTGTACTCCACCCCACTGTACTTGTCCCTGTGATCTGTACTCCACCCCCACTGTACTTGTCCCTGTGATCTGTACTCCACCCCACTGTACTTGTCCCTGTGATCTGTACTCCACCTCCACTGTACTTGTCCCTGTGATCTGTACTCCACCCCCACTGTACTTGTCCCTGTGATCTGTACTCCACCTCCACTGTACTTGTCCCTGTGATCTGTGCTCCACCCCCTCTGTACTTGTCCCTGTGATCTGTACTCCACCCCCTCTGTACTTGTCCCTGTGATCTGTACTCCGCCACTGTACTTGTCCCTGTGATCTGTACTCCACCCCACTGTACTTGTCCCTGTGATCTGTACTCCACCACCACTGTACTTGTCCCTGTGATCTGTACTCCACCCCCTCTGTACTTGTCCCTGTGATCTGTCTCACCGCCACTGTACTTGTCCCTGTGATCTGTACTCCACCCTCTGTACTTGTCCCTGTGATCTGTACCCACCCCACTGTACTTGTCCCTGTGATCTGTACTCCACCTCCACTGTATCTTGTCCCTGTGATCTGTACTTGTCCCTGTGATCTGTACCACCCCACTGTACTTGTCCCTGTGATCTGTACTCCACCCCTCTGTACTTGTCCCTGTGATCTGTACTCCACCCCCACTGTACTTGTCCCTGTGATCTGTACTCCACCCCACTGTACTTGTCCCTGTGATCTGTACTCCACCCACTGTACTTGTCCCTGTGATCTGTACTCCACCTCCACTGTACTTGTCCCTGTGATCTGTACTCACCCCAACTGTACTTGTCCCTGTGATCTGCTCCACCCCACTGTACTTGTCCCTGTGATCTGTATTCACCCCCACTGTACCTGTCCCGTGATCTATACTCACCCCACTGTACTTGTCCCTGTGATCTGTACTCACCCCTCTGTACTTGTCCCTGTGATCTGTACTCCACCCCCACTGTACTTGTCCCTGTGATCTGTACTCCACCTACACTGTACTTGTCCTTGTGATCTGTACTCCACCCCACTGTACTTGTCCCTGTGATCTGTACTCCACCTCCACTGTACTTGTCCCTGTGATCTGTACTCCACCCCAACTGTACTTGTCCCTGTGATCTGTACTCCACCCCCACTGTACTTGTCCCTGTGATCTGTACTCCACCTCCACTGTACTTGTCCCTGTGATCTGTATTCCACCCCCACTGTACTTGTCCCTGTGATCTGTACTCCACCGCCACTGTACTTGTCCCTGTGATCTGTACTCCACCCCCACTGTACTTGTCCCGTGATCTGTACTCCACCTCCACTGTACTTGTCCCTGTGATCTGTACTCCACCTCCACTGTACTTGTCCCTGTGATCTGTACTCCACCTCCACTGTACTTGTCCCTGTGATCTGTGCTCCACCCCCACTGTACTTGTCCCTGTGATCTATACTCCACCTCCACTGTACTTGTCCCTGTGATCTGTACTCCACCCCACTGTTCTTGTCCCTGTGATCTGTACTCCACCTCCACTGTACTTGTCCCTGTGATCTGTACTCCACCTCCACTGTACTTGTCCCTGTGATCTGTACTCCACCCCCTCTGTACTTGTCCTGTGATCTGTACTCCACCCTCCACTGTACTTGTCCCTGTGATCTGTCCCACCCCTCTGTACTTGTCCCTGTGATCTATACTCCACCTCCACTGTACTTGTCCCTGTGATCTGTACTCCACCCCACTGTTCTTGTCCCTGTGATCTGTACTCCACCTCCACTGTACTTGTCCCTGTGATCTGTACTCCACCTCCACTGTACTTGTCCCTGTGATCTGTACTCCACCCCCTCTGTACTTGTCCCTGTGATCTGTACTCCACCTCCACTGTACTTGTCCCTGTGATCTGTACTCCACCCCACTGTTCTTGTCCCTGTGATCTGTACTCCACCTCCACTGTACTTGTCCCTGTGATCTGTGCTCCACCTCCACTGTCTTGTCCCTGTGATCTGTACTCCACCTCCACTGTACTTGTCCTGTGATCTGTCCCACCTCCACTGTACTTGTCCTGTGAACTGTACTCCACCCCCACTGTACATGTCCCTTTTGAGCTGTACTCCACCTCCACTGTACTTGTCCCTGTGATCTGTACTCCACCTCCACTGTACTTGTCCCTGTAATCTGTACTCCACCCCCACTGTACTTGTCCCTGTGATCTGTACTCCACCTCCACTGTACTTGTCCCTGTGATCTGTACTCCACCCCCTCTGTACTTGTCCCTGTGATCTATACTCCACCGCCACTGTACTTGTCCCTGTGATCTGTACTCCACCCCACTGTACTTGTCCCTGTGATCTGTACTCCACCCCCACTGTACTTGTCCCTGTGATCTGTACTCCACCTCCACTGTACTTGTCCCTGTGATCTGTACTCCACCCCACTGTACTTGTCCCTGTGATCTGTACTCCACCTCCACTCTACTTGTCCCTGTGATCTGTACTCCACCCCACTGTACTTGTCCCTGTGATCTGTACTCCACCTCCACTGTACTTGTCCCTGTGATCTGTACTCCACCTCCACTGTACTTGTCCCTGTGATCTGTACTCCACCTCCACTGTACTTGTCCCTGTGAACTGTACTCCACCCCCACTGTACATGTCCCTTTTGAGCTGTACTCCACCTCCACTGTACTTGTCCCTGTGAACTGTACTCCACCTCCACTGTACTTGTCCCTGTGAACTGTACTCCACCTCCACTGTACTTGTCCCTGTGATCTGTACTCCACCTCCACTGTACTTGTCCTGTGATCTGTAGTCCACCCTCTGTACTTGTCCCTGTGATCTATACTCCACCGCCACTGTACTTGTCCCTGTGATCTGTACTCCACCAGCACTGTACTTGTCCTGTGATCTGTACTCCACCTCCACTGTACTTGTCCTGTGATCTGTACTCCACCCCACTGTACTTGTCCCTGTGATCTGTGCTCCACCCCCTCTGTACTTGTCCCTGTGATCTATACTCCACCTCCACTGTACTTGTCCCTGTGATCTGTACTCCACCTCCACTGTACTTGTCTCTGTGAACTGTACTCCACCCCCACTGTACATGCCCCTTTTGAGCTGTACTCCACGTCCACTGTACTTGTCCCTGTGAACTGTACTCCACCTCCACTGTACTTGTCCCTGTGATCTGTGCTCCACCCCCTCTGTACTTGTCCCTGTGATCTATACTCCACCTCCACTGTACTTGTCCCTGTGATCTGTACTCCACCCCACTGTTCTTGTCCCTGTGATCTGTACTCCACCTCCACTGTACTTGTCCCTGTGATCTGTACTCCACCTCCACTGTACTTGTCCCTGTGATCTGTACTCCACCCCCTCTGTACTTGTCCCTGTGATCTGTACTCCACCTCCACTGTACTTGTCCCTGTGATCTGTACTCCACCCCACTGTTCTTGTCCCTGTGATCTGTACTCCACCTCCACTGTACTTGTCCCTGTGATCTGTGCTCCACCTCCACTGTACTTGTCCCTGTGATCTGTACTCCACCTCCACTGTACTTGTCCCTGTGATCTGTACTCCACCTCCACTGTACTTGTCCCTGTGAACTGTACTCCACCCCCACTGTACATGTCCCTTTTGAGCTGTACTCCACCTCCACTGTACTTGTCCCTGTGATCTGTACTCCACCTCCACTGTACTTGTCCCTGTAATCTGTACTCCACCCCCACTGTACTTGTCCCTGTGATCTGTACTCCACCTCCACTGTACTTGTCCCTGTGATCTGTACTCCACCCCCTCTGTACTTGTCCCTGTGATCTATACTCCACCGCCACTGTACTTGTCCCTGTGATCTGTACTCCACCCCCACTGTACTTGTCCCTGTGATCTGTACTCCACCTCCACTCTACTTGTCCCTGTGATCTGTACTCCACCCCCACTGTACTTGTCCCTGTGATCTGTACTCCACCTCCACTGTACTTGTCCCTGTGATCTGTACTCCACCTCCACTGTACTTGTCCCTGTGATCTGTACTCCACCTCCACTGTACTTGTCCCTGTGAACTGTACTCCACCCCCACTGTACATGTCCCTTTTGAGCTGTACTCCACCTCCACTGTACTTGTCCCTGTGAACTGTACTCCACCTCCACTGTACTTGTCCCTGTGAACTGTACTCCACCTCCACTGTACTTGTCCCTGTGATCTGTACTCCACCTCCACTGTACTTGTCCCTGTGATCTGTAGTCCACCCCCTCTGTACTTGTCCCTGTGATCTATACTCCACCGCCACTGTACTTGTCCCTGTGATCTGTACTCCACCAGCACTGTACTTGTCCTGTGATCTGTACTCCACCTCCACTGTACTTGTCCCTGTGATCTGTACTCCACCCCCACTGTACTTGTCCCTGTGATCTGTGCTCCACCCCCTCTGTACTTGTCCCTGTGATCTATACTCCACCTCCACTGTACTTGTCCCTGTGATCTGTACTCCACCTCCACTGTACTTGTCCCTGTGAACTGTACTCCACCCCCACTGTACATGCCCCTTTTGAGCTGTACTCCACGTCCACTGTACTTGTCCCTGTGAACTGTACTCCACCTCCACTGTACTTGTCCCTGTGAACTGTACTCCACCTCCACTGTACTTGTCCCTGTGAGCTGTACTCCTCCCCCACTGTACATGTCCCTGTGATCTGTACTCCACCCCCACTGTACTTGTCCCTGTGATCTGTACTCCACCCCACTGTACTTGTCCCTGTGATCTGTACTCCACCTCCACTGTACTTGTCCCTGTGATCTGTACTCCACCCCCTCTGTACTTGTCCCTGTGATCTATACTGCACCGCCACTGTACTTGTCCCTGTGATCTATACTCCACCCCCACTGTACTTGTCCCGTGATCTGTACTCCACCCCCACTGTACTTGTCCCGTGATCTGTACTCCACCTCCACTGTACTTGTCCCTGTGATCTGTACTCCACCTCCACTGTACTTGTCCCTGTGATCTGTACTCCACCTCCACTGTACTTGTCCCTGTGATCTGTACTCCACCTCCACTGTACTTGTCCCTGTGATCTGTACTCCACCTCCACTGTACTTGTCCCTGTGAACTGTACTCCACCCCCACTGTACATGTCCCTTTTGAGCTGTACTCCACCTCCACTGTACTTGTCCCTGTGATCTGTACTCCACCTCCACTGTACTTGTCCCTGTGATCTGTACTCCACCCCACTGTACTTGTCCCTGTGATCAGTACTCCAACCCCACTGTACTTGTCCCTGTGATCTGTACTCCTCTATAGGTTGACTATGCCTGTAGTGTCATTGTCACTTGCACACTGCCCTTCTGATCTTCAGGTTCTGTTCTACCACTCTCACTGGCTACTTATCTTCTCTACTCATGCCTACCCAGACCACTGCCTTTATAATCAGATCTCTAACTCTTACTTCTGCCTTACTCCTAGGTGTTGCTTGTCAGTTGGGCAAGTGGCCTTCTCCTGAATATCCCATTCCATCTGGAACTCCCTTATCTCTTCCAGCTGTCTGCCTAATGCTGGTTCCTGAAGAGGTAGGCCTGGGACCAGCTGGGTTCTACCTGTGTCTGCTCCCATCCTTCTCCGTAGATTGGTGACCAATGTCTTCAATTGGTTACCCTACCTCTTGCCCATGCCATCCTCTTGGCTCATGCTGTCCCTCTCCCCCCTCCCTTTTTTATTTATGTTTATTGGTTTCAACAAACTGCAAGACACATAGAAATGCAATACACTGTGTATTCCCCTTTCAAAGAAGTGGTACCATCATACCCAGCATTCAAACAAACATGTCAGCAAGGCTGTTAGTCTGTTTTAACATAGGCAAAACTTCATGCCAGGGACCCCGCTTCAAAGCTGTACAAATAGTTTTCCCACAAGGGGATTCTCACTCATGTGGCTCCAGAGACCTAATGGCTGAGACTGGACATCATAAAAATACATCCAGATAATGCGAAAAATGTCCATGATAGTCAGAAAGGTCCCTTTTATACCAAAAAATCTGATCTCATGAATGTCATGCACCCAGATCCTTCCATTTCACTGTACATATTTTTTTATATTGTCCTGGTCCCTGCCAGCCATCTTGTTATTGCAAGAATTGCTTGCCTTTATTCACACCATACAGCGCAACAGAGTGTGTGCTGTTGTGAGATTTGCCTTTACTTCACATGGTGTGTAATGAGATGCCATTGAGTGACTTTAACCACACAAGAAGTGTGTAAATCCTTCTACTACACATGCCATGACATGTATTATTGCAATAATAAAATCAACTCCAATAAAGAAAAGTAAAACGAAATCACATCAATTAGGTTTATGCAAAGTAAACATTTTTATAGGTAGACCAGCTGGATCTCTACCCATTGTGTGTTGCAGGATTTATCCATGGGTAAAGACCCCAAGAGACCAATCAGCTTCCTGGATTTTTTGTCCATTTGTCAATATAATTAAAGATCATGTGCAGCTTTTGTTTTTGGCAATTAAACACTTATCTCAGAGCCTTGTGTTCCTTTGTGACTTCTTAGCAGATTTCAAGTAGTTCCAGTGTATTTCTTTTTCTTAAAAATACTGATTTGTAAATAATACATGACAGTGTGTGGTAGATTATGGGATATTGCCACACAGAAACATAGACATTAGGGTTGCCAGAGAGCCATCTTCCTGGCTGGATGTGCTCCATTTTGGCTCTCCACCTGAGTGCCATAATTTTGCTAATTAAATGCTAAATTGTTAAAACATTTGAATTTTATCAATGGATTCTTGCTGCTGAGGTCAGCAAGAACAGAACTGTATAACCATGGAGCAGCCAAAAATACTATTGCAAGGTCCAACAAAATCTGGTCAGCAGCAGCAGGGAAAGAATATGGAGGCCCCGAGTAGCTCTGGGGCTGGCAGCTTAATGGCAACGATGGAGCCCACCAGGCAAACTCTTCTGTAGTCAGTGCGAGCTATGAATGCGAAACTGGACTGGTCACTTAAAAAAAACTGGCTTACATGACACTCAGTTTAAAGACCTTTCCTCCTGCATGGCTGATGAAGAGACTCATGCCACCACTACTCTATTGACTGTTGCTATGCTCACTCAGGAGAACACACAGTTCCAGGGGTGACTGGATGCACTGGAGAATGAGGTATGTGCAGGGAACATTAGATTGATGGGTGTCCCTGAGGGAGCTAAGGGGGCTCAACCTGCTGTCCTATCTGAAAACCTGGCTACTTTAGCATTTGAATCTCCTGGAGGAGTTTGAAGCCACTTCCCTCTGGTGGGATTATAGACTAAACCCTTGCATTGCAATACAGAACACTTATCAACACTGTAACATATTGTTGAAGACTTTGGGTGCAGAGATAAGGTATATCATAATGATAGTAGCCAGTGCAGCTTGCCTACTAGAAATAGAGGGCATTGATGTAAAACTGTACCCTGACCTGTCTTACCAGACCAGATCCCAGAGAAAAATGTTTGATCTGGTGTGACATCAGCTCTAGGTTCTGGGGGGTGATCCATTCCTTTCTCTTGCTGACATGTCTTTGGATCACATACGGAGGTCATACATGGCAGTACATGGATCCAAGCAATGCAGGCAGATGGCTAAAAGATATGAAAAGGAGTTTGCTACCAGTCTGGAGAACACCACAGACATATAGAAGGAAGAATCCGAAGGGGAAAGACTCTGAGTAAGCAGTTTCATCTACAATTAGTAACTGACTTTACATTTTTGGTTTTGTTGTTTGAGCCTGAGTGACACTGAGAATTTGGACAATATTGTAACTGTTGATTTCTAATTTCTATATTACGAATTAGCATCTGGAATCTTAAAAAACTCTGAGGACTACCAATCTATAGTGTGTTTAGTGCCCAGGACATTTGACTCTATGAGGGGTGAGAGTAGCATGGTAATGCAGGGATTGATCAATGTCTTTAAAAATGGCACTGGTCACATGGCAAGAGCAGCCTTCTTCTCGTACTGTAAATGGATTTCTTGCCCATGCTGTAGCCCCTGCATAGTTTGAATACCCTGCAGTGTCTATGTTCAAGTGAAGTCTAACAAACATCATTTACAGAGTGCTTAGGCTGTTAATGAAGTTAACTACAGATCTTACTTCGAGAGAGCTCTTGCAGTAGGTAATTACATATACGACTGACGTCGGCAGGTGGCATAACCCCACAGAAAAATTTCTAGCTAGCAGTCCCTGGTGAGGGACCGCCCCCATGTCAGGTGACTGGTGTCGGGAGACGTCGGTATAAAGGGGCGGTCCCTGACGCCCGCCTTCCAGTTCTTTCCCGCCGATAGCTCATGCAGCGCCTCACGGAAAAGTTTGTTGCTTCGTCAGCCTCTCTTTGTCAGTTTTTACCAAATAATTCTGAATTTTTTCGACATTCGTCAGGTCATCGTCAGTGTATGTCATCCCCTACAACCTCCGAGCACAAAAATAAGTGCGATTCGTGCGGCGCCCAACTCCCGCATAAGGACGGACATTCCCTGTGCCTGTTCTGTCTAGGCCCCAATCACCCGGTCGAGAAGTGACAGCACTGCCTCAGCTTCAACGTGGCTACCCGGAAAAGGCGGCAGCAATCCCTTGAAGCCCACATCTTGAAGAAAAAGATGAGTTCAATGGAGAAGGAGCTCAAAAAACTGAGGCAGGCGTCCACTTCAACCGAAGGCCATCGGAAGAAGAAAGACAAGGAGAGGCACCAGAACAAGGGCTCCTCCACCGCGTCTCCCTTGGGAGTCGCCGGGACTCAGGTAACATCCCCTCCGGGGGACCGCTCCTCGACGTCCGTCACGGAGGTTTCCGAGGGGGTGTCGGCCTGCCTGTCTGGCTCGCGCTCTGGCCTTTCAGGCACCTCCGGGCAATTGGAGGCCTCTGCCTGTAGCTTGTGGCCTACTGGTGTGGGCGACTCCGGTAAGCCGGTCGTCGGCTCCTCCAACATCCGTGCGGAGAAAGCCAGTAAGGCACACGACCCTTCGGGGTGGCGCGTAGCTCCTCTCCCACCAGACCAGTCCGATTCTTCCTCTCAGTCTGCCTCCGGTGAAGGCTCCCATAAGTCAGATGCCAGTTCCTCCGGTGGCCGCCGGGAGCTCGCTGTAAAACCACACGTTGGTTCGTCCGATGTCCGGTCGGCAAAAGAACCGATGACGGACCTCCCCACATCCGTTGTCCCTGATTCTCCACAGCCTTCGCTGTCATCTGGGGACCCAGAGTCCCCTCAGCCCGACCCCGGGGAGTTTTCCCCTCCATTCCTGGGTGACGCTGGGGTTCCTCCTCCGTCAGACCGTCCTCCTATAGGTGCGCCGGATCTGATGTCGGCTCCCCGGACACCGGCTCTGACGCCGGCACCTCCGACGCCAGTACCTCCAACGCTGGCCCCGATGCCGGTTTTACCAACCCGGGCCGACATCCCACTTCTGGATGTCGCCCCACTGCCCGGCCCTCCGCCCTCCGGGCCCTCCAACCTGGATCCGCCTGTGAGGCCGCCGGCCAGGCCGTCAGCTCCGGCAGTTCCTCCGGCTCCCGGATACCCTCCATCCTATCCGATTCTGGTGTATCCAGGACCACAGTATCTGACGCCACAGTACCCAATGCCAGTCTTTCCGATGCCGCAGTACCCAACACCTCAATACCCAATGCTGGGTTTCCTGCCCCTGGGTTTTGGATACTCTCCATATGGGTACAACCGATATCCTTATCCCCCTCCTCCTCCACTGCCCCCACAGCTACCGGTGGATTTGCAGGAGACTCTGGTCTCCTGATGGGCTGAGGCCAAGGCTCAGCTCACCAGAGAGGTGGAGAGCTGCCTACCGATGACGGTGCCTTCTCAGGTTCCCGTACGTCCACGGTGGCACACTCTCTCACCACCTCCGGACTCCAGGGCTCTCCCATCTGGGTCCAGAGAGGGGCAGGATACGCTTCCTTGGGTGCTTCCCAAGGGGTCCGTTCCTCCCCCGGGTCAGGAAAGGGAGTCTTTTTCCTCTTCCTCTTCACCCTCGGACTCCTCGGATTCCTCCGACGGTTGCTCCGAAAGAGACGATGAGCCACGTTCTCTGTCAAAGCCCAGGCCAAGGACTCCTCTGAAGTCTCTTCTGGAAGATCCTTCTTTTACAGAGTTGCTACGAAAAATCCAGGAGGTTCATCAGTGGCACTCTTTGGAACCAGACCCTCAGTGGTTGAAACTCGCCAGGCATCTGGATCTGCCCGTAACAGCTCCCACTTTGGTGCCACCCTGGATACAGCCTCATGTCGACCTTGTTACCACTATCTGGAAGCAGCCGTCGGCTCTAGCCCCACTTCCGCAGAAGTCGAATAGGCTATACCAGGCTCCTGAGGGTGTTGATTTTTTAGATTCTCACCCTCATGCTAACTCGGTCGTGATTAGCGCCACTCACGGCCGGTCGGCTAACCCAAAACATCTCAGCTCATCGCCACCTGACAAAGAATCCTGCCTACTGGACCAGTATGGAAAGAAGATCTTCACTTCCTCCATGCTGGGGATTAGGGCCCCGAACTATGTCAGTCATATGGGGGACTACCAGAGGGCCATTCTTACTCAGGTGGAAACCAAACTGGACTCCCTGCTGGACTCTCAGGTCAAGTAGGAGTTGGCTGATCTTGTCCGCTCTGCACGTTCAGCCAGTCGACACATGCTTTGTGTGACCTACGATGCAGTGGACACTGCTGAACAGAGCTCAGCTTTCACCATAGGCCTATGTCATCATGCTTGGCTCCGTTTGTCAGGGTTGGTCCCGGAAGTGCAGTCCGCTATCCAGGAAGCGCCCTTCCGGGGGTCGGTGCTTTTCAGTGGCGATGTCAAGGACATCAGCACTGATTTGCAGGAGAAGGGGATGGCACTGAAGTCTGTTGACTGCATGTACCACCCCCACCAGCCACAGCGCCGTCCCTTTCACAGACGGAATCGGCCCAAGGCGAAACCCCAGGGAAGGCGGGCCACAAAACGTCGGGCCCCCACAGCTGCTAAGCCCCCCCACCCAAAAAAGCAGTGGGTGCTTCAACTGCGGTGCTGCCCCACGCCGCCTGACTCCTCTCCTCTCCTCTCCTCTCCCACAGCCTCCGGTCTCCCCGGAGGAACCGGTAGGAGAGAGGTTTTCCCTCCACCTTCCGGGATGGGAGAGGATAACATCAGATTCTTGGGTGCTCCAGCTGATCGCAGAAGGACACTCGATAGAGTTTCTACAGAAACCACCTCGCCACCCTTCCCCAAAGTCGTCATATTCACGGGAACATCTTCTCTTGGTCCAGGAGGAGATTTCAGCTCTGATACTGAAAGAAGCAATAGAACCCCCCCCCCCCTTCATCTTCAAGGGATGGGTTACTATTCCCATTTCTTCCTGGTCCCAAAGAAGACAGGAGATCTCAGACCTATTCTAGATCTCAGTTCCCTGAATCTTTTTGTGGAATACAAAAGGTTCAGAATGCTCTCGTTGCAGAGCCTTCTGCCCCTCCTCCGGTTGGGTCAATGGCTATGTGCCCTGGATATGCAGGATGCTTCCTTGCACATTTCCAATCACCCGTCTCATCGCAAATATCTTCGTTTTGCATTCCTGGGGGACCACTACCAGTTCAAGGCACTTCCATTTGGTCTATCCTCGGTGCCCCGAGTATTTACCAAATGCCTAGCGGTGGTGGCAGCCTACCTGCGCACCCGGGGGGTGCAGGTTTTCCTGTATCTGGACGATTAGCTCCTAGTGGCCTCATCTAGGGAGGAACTCCTGTGCTGCCTCACCCTTACCCAGCAGGTTTTTGCCTGCCTGGGTATTACCATCAACCATTCCAAGTCTCACTTGATCCCATCTCAGAAACTACAGTTTATCGGGGCAATTCTAGAAATGACTATTGGCAGGGCCTTCCTGCCACCGGACCGGGCGTCCACCCTCCACACTCAAATAAGTCTGCTGTCCGGCCACAGGTGGGTCAGTGCAAGGTCGGTCCTTCGCCTTCTCGGGCTCATGGCGGCTGCTATCCTGACAGTTCCTCTCACTCAGCTTCACATGAGAGTCTCTCAGTGGACTCTCCGCTCCCAGTGGGATCAGTTAGTGGACGACTTAGATCACCCAGTTCTAGTCTCCTCGCCGATGCTCCGAGACTTGCAATGGTGGATGGTTCGAGAGAACCTGTTTCGGGGAGTTCCTTTCTTTCATCCTCCCCCTCCCAGACTCTAACCACAGACATCTCGAGCGAAGGTTGGGGAGCCCATCTAGGTTCCTATCGGACCCAGGGCTCTTGGTCCAAGCTCAAACAGACACTCCACATCAATGTGCTCGAGCTTCGGGCAGTGTTGTACGCTCTCCAAGCCCTTCACCCATACATCCTTCCCGGCCACCTAGCCGTTCAGACAGACAACATGTGCGTGGTTTGGTACATCAACAAACAAGGGGGAACTCGGTCCTACCCTCTTTGCAGGGAAGCAATGAGGGTTTGGGATTGAGCAACACAACACGACCATCATCTCAAGGCAATTCATGTTCTGGGAGTCGACAGCACCTTAGCAGACAAGCTAAGTCACTCGTCTGCTCTGACTCACGAGTGGGAACTGGACTAAGGGGTCCCTAGACAGTATCTTCTGACTTTGGAGAGACACCACAGATCGACCTGTTCGCATCCCCTCCTAAGCATAGAAGCTTCCCGTCTTCTGATCGCTCGTTCCAGAGCGAGGCGCTTTCTGGAGAGACGCTCTGTCTCTAGACTGGAAGGACAGATTCGTCTATGCCTATCCCCCAATTCTACTTATCCCACGAATCTTACAGAAACTAGCCTCAGAAGGAGCACGAATGATTCTGATTGTTCCTTTCTGGCCCAGGCAAGTTTGGTTCTCTCTTCTACAACAATTCTCAGAGGAGTCTCCTCTTCCTCTATCACGAGGTTTGCTGACCCAGTATCAGGGGACCCTGGTCCATCCAGGACTCAAATCTCTTCAGCTGCATGCATGGCTTCTGCAGACTTAGCTCAATCCCATTTTGGGGTTTCTCCCCAAGTGGCGGAGATTTTGGTGGAGGCTAGAAAACCCTCCACTAGATCTACCTACGCCATGAAGTGGAAAAGGTTCACTATCTGGGCTGCTTCTAAGCACGTGGAACCCTTTTCCTGCTCAGCGGGGCTTCTGCTGGAGTACCTATGCCATCTTTTTGACCTGGGTCTCAGTCATTCTTCTCTGAAAGTCCACATGGAGGCCATCTCAGCCTATCATGTCCCCTTTGCAGACAAAACATTTGCTCAACTGGAGGTCTGTGAGACCTTTCTCAGAGGAGTCCTTCATCTGAGACCTCCTATATGTACTCCTGCTCCCCCTTGGGACTTGAACTTTGTTCTCGAGAAACTTACTCTGCCTCTCTTTGAACCGGCAGCTTCAGCAGACTTGAAGTTCCCTTCATGGAAGACTCTCTTCCTGGTGGCCATTACTTCCGCTCGGAGAATTTCTGAGCTCCAGGCCCTGATGTGTAAAATTCCATACTTGATTTTTCACAAGGAACGTGTTGCTCTGCGCACTAACCCTAAGTTTCTCCCTAAGGTAGTAGCGGAGTCTACTCTAAACCAGTCCATAGAGTTATCCACCTTTTTTAAGCAGTACTCTAATCAGGGGGAGTATTTACTCCATACTATGGACGTTCACCGGATTCTGAGATACTACACCAACAGGACGAAGGATCTCAGAAAGTCCGATCAACTGTTCGTCTCTTTTGCTCATAAAAGAGAAGGCAATGCTGTTTCTAAGCAATGCCTATCCAAATGGTTGGCTCATTGCATTACTTTCTGTTATGACAAGTACAACAAGACCTTGCCGGGTCAAGTAAGAGGCCACTCCACCAGAGGAGTAGCTGCTTCAGCGGCTTGTTTCAAGTATGTGTCAGCGGCAGATATCTGTGCTGCCACCACCTGGACCTCCATCCATACCTTTACAAAACACTACAGTTTGGATATTGCCTCTCGCCATAGAGCAGGTTTCAGGCTGGCTGTCCTGCAAGGCCCCCTATCTTAAGGCTTGCACAGCTAGAGGTTCTACTTGGAGTAGATTTCCTCCTCCCGGTTGCTTCTCCTTGTTCCAGACTGCTTGGGACTCAGTTCTGTATGTAATTACCTGCTGCAAGAGCCCTCTCGAAGTAAGATAGTACAGTTACGTAAGAACTTACCATAACAGTAGATCTTCGAGAGAGGCTCTTGCAGTAGGTAATACCTTCCTGCCCTCCATCCCCCTAAGCTTTTTCAACTCCTTTTCCATTAAGGGAAATATCCGCTCCTCTCTCGTCCAGCCTGTTCTGGCCTGTGGCGGGAAAGAAGTGGAAGGCGTGTGTCAGGGACCGCCCCTTTATACCGACGTCTCCTGACGCTGGTCACATGATGTGGGGGCGGTCCCTCGCCAGGGACTGCTAGCTAGAAATTTTTCCGTGGGGTCCTGCCGCTTGCCAACGTCAGTCCTATATGTAATTACCTACTGCAAGAGCCTCTCTCGAAGATCTACTGTTACGGTAAGTTCTTATGTAACTGTACTTTTTTGCTGCTACAAGGTTGAAATGTAGTATTCATTTTCTCACCATTTGATTTGCACGTTTGGGGTGCTGGGGAGGAGAGGTGTAAGTGAGGCAGTAACGTATCTGAAACCATTCCCTACTTATGAGGTTTAAACAGCAGTCACAGGTGGGCTGTGTCTCACTCCCTTCATTATTCTCTCTATTGTTATATGGAAAGTCATTGAAGAGGTTGGCAATATCTTTCTTTTTTTTCAGTTGATCTTTATCTTTAAAGTATTCCTGATTAGCAATGTACTTTATTCCCCGACGTCGTACAGTACCTGAATGCAAAGTTAAATCTGTGTATATCACCTGTATGATTTTAAGCAGTGGATTCCTGCCTTTACAATGTGTAATGCTTTGTATGACTTGTTATCTATATAAGAGAAAGTAATAGAGAAATTACAAACAGAAAAACAAACAAAAAATAAATATAGAATGCTGCCAGTGTGACAGGGTGACCCCTGTCAAGGATAGGTACCCTGGTAGAAAGATGAGGTTCCCTTAACCCCCAGCCCCTAAAAATTAAGCACCAGGTATGTAGGTCCAGCATGCCAGCTGTCTGAGGTAATTAAGGTGCTGGTTGCTTAAACAGAGTACATAAAATGCCTATAAAGTGTAAGTGCCTGATGGGCGCTTTTTATGCACTGAGTTTGTGGGTCTGCTTGGTTTGTTATCCTGTCTATCCCAACCCCGCTACAGCCAGCATAAAAGACCAATGGTCCATCCAGTGTACCGAATAGTTATACCTACCTTATCCCATGACCTGCTGTCCTGACAAGATTTTCACTCCCACCCCCCTGAATCTTCCACTGTACAAATTCCTCTTGGTTTAACTATCAGACCCCTAACTCTGTTTCAGCTGTGTCTGAACCCGTTAATAATCCTTGGCCCTGCCAGCTCTGCCGGTAGCCAGTTCCATGGCTCAACCACCCTCTCCATGAAGTAAAACTTCCTCGCATCCCTCCTAAAAATTACTGTTGCCAGCTTCCATTTGTGTCGTCTCATTGCTGAGCCTCTATTTCTAATAAACAGATCCTTGCAGTTTGCTTTGCTTATTTCTCTTAGGAACTTAAAGGTCTTAATCATGTCACCTCTTTTACATATGAACATATGAATTAGCCAGCAGAAGAAGCCCATGAGGTCTGTTGAGTCTCCTTGATGCAAGTCCCCCTGTCTGAATGATTTACAGTGGGTCCCACCTTCTCCCCTTCACCCTGCCCCACCCCCTCTTGAACCCAACCATTGTTTTCTGACTGACAGCCTCATCTAGGAGTTCATTCCACCCTGACACCACTCCATAAAGAAGTGGTTCATTACCTTTATTTTTCTAAATTAGTATGCTTTATCAACATTTTTCAGATTTCACACAGGGCAATACACAGCATGACCACAGTTACAGTGACATATACAGATTACGACACTATAACTCCCCGATGACAGATCTTGGATGATTAAGTAATTATTTCAATCATCTCACAATTAGCTTATATGTTAATGGATTACAAGCGCATACATTTGTACATGTGGAGCAAACATAGTATTACAATTAGCATAAGACAGTATCTTAACACATAATTTATTGTCTCAATTGATAGGCAAAGGTTAAGCAGATATTGTTATAACTTGTACTTCACATCACACTCCTAATCTGGGATATGCATCGGATCTAGAGTTAGGAGGTTATGTAGCTTTTCCCATTTTGTTCTATTGCTATTGAAATGGTTATTGGTACTGGCTGTGATTATTTTCTACTCTCAGATGGGCTAGTATCTCATTATGCCACTCTGTATCAGTTCGTGTAGAGTCATCCAACCAGTACCTCAGAATTAACTTTTTAGCAGACACAGCTATTAATGTAATATGGTACCTCTGCGTGATGAGTAATTGCCCTTCATAATGGCCCACTTTTCCAGGCTGGAAAGAGGGTCCATTCTATCTCTGATGTTCTCCCACAAAGGTTTTGCTTTTCTACATTGTCAAAGGATGTGATAGAGTACCTGCTGATTCCTTACCTCTGGAACAAGTATTGTCCAGAAGTTTCCCCAATTGATGAAGTTTACATGGAGTGAAATACAAATGTGTTTATAGACATCCGTCCAAATGTTTTCTCACTCCCAGGTTGCCTTGGAATTTTGTAAAGCCTGCATCCAGTAATGCCATATTTCTGAACTGCTGGGTAACCTTTTTAATGCTGTGTATAACCTGGATATTGTGTGAGGGCCAGTAGCTAAGTACTGCAGTGGTCCTAAGCCTATTGTTACAAGGGGACAATATGCTGGGCAGTTGCATGTGTAAGCTGAAGATATTGGAATGCAGTACCCCTACCACTTCCTGCCCTTTCTAGGAAAATACTGCATGGCATCAATCTCCCTTCCTGCAAGAGGTGCTCTGCTGAGGGAATGGACCAGTGTTTCCAGGGTTCAATTCATTCCATTTTTCTATCTATAAGGAAGTTAGGGTTTCTCAAGACAGGCTGCCCTGCATGTTTCTGGGGTTCCAATGGCAAGGTTTGGCATAATTGCTGGTAGACCTGTATTGAGACCCCTATCAGCATGTCTCATGTTCCTTTAGGATTTTTTTCTATGGACAATGAATTAGGTTTTTAATGTCTTCTCCTTCTGCTGTACACAAACCCTGTTCTATGTCTAGCCACGGAGGCCTACATTGTCTGGCTACTGCTTCCTGTGATTTGTCATACCCCTGAAGGTATTTTCCTCCATGAGCAGCTAAGTAGTAGTGGAAGAAGTTAGGGAGCTTGAGTACTCCAATGTTTTTGGCCCCTGAGAGTTTTGTATATGCCCTCCTGATAGTTTTAGTGGCTCAGATAAAATTTGCAATCTATGGGCCCTATGCATGATGCCAACACTCTGCGTAAACCAGGCACATTGGCATCGATATGCCCAAATGCCATGGAGTGGGGTCCTGCAGACCCCATGTGGCATTCACGAAGGGGGTGCCAGGCAGGTATGTGACCACTCCTCCAGCCACGTGGACCGCAATATGCCGGGGGCATTCAGGGGGCATGCCAGAACTACGCTGTATGCACTAAACTGCATAGTGCTGGATGCATGGGTGCGGAGATGGGTGCAGGTTACAGCACTGCCATAACCCACTGCGTGCCCCCATGGACTCCACCCACCAGATGTGATGGGACCAGGATACAGCTCTCTGTGCTGCCCAAGTCCACCAGGCAGCCAAGGTGGGTTGGGGCAGCCCCCAGCAGCAGTAAGATGGCTGGCAGCTGAGGAGGTGTGGTGAGGGCAGTGCCACTGACCGTCCATCCCTGCAGGACCACCGGGCAGTTATTTTGCCATGGTGGGGGGTCGGTGCCATGGGTGAGTGGGCCACAGGATGATACGGATGCGGCAGGGTACCAAGTGGGGGTCTTGTTTGTGATGTGGGGTGCCTGTGAGTGTGTGTGTATGGGGGAGAGACACTGGCTGCTGGCTGGCCACTGGGGCATGGGCACATGGGTCCAGGTCCCCACTACCTCAGACCCATGCTGTGCTGTGCTGTGCAAGGGATCCACTTTGGGACCCAGCACAGGCCCGCCCGGGACCACAACTCCATCCCCAGTCGCCCTGCAGAGTCCTGTGCACCGGGGATGGGCAGGACTGCAGATAGGTGGTGGCCAGTAGTGAATACCAGCCAGTGCACACCTGTCCACAGGTGTGGTGCTGCGCGGGAGGGTTACGTGCTTTTGGCGAGTAACCTATGGCCAATGGTACATAGGGCCCATTGAATGTACTTTTCTAAACCATGACAGAGGCAAGGCTAAATTAGTCATTGACAGAGGCTAGAAAATCCATGGTAGTGCATTCATTTTTACTACACTGCACCACCCTGTTAATGATAAGGGGGAGTTTTGTCCACCTCTCTAAATCCAACCTGATCACTTCAATAAGTTTATCGAGGTTACGCTTTTCAGAAGAGGAAATTTCTTTAGTACTGTCAGTTCCTAAATATCTTAATTTGTTAGGGAACCATGGTAGACCAGTTCAGTAACATCACATTTCTGTACCCATAGAAACATAGAATTTGACGGCAGATAAGGACCACTTGGCCCACCCAGGCTGCCCATTTCCCTACCTGATGGATAAGCTGCAGATTCTAGTTAATCAACAGCTTACTTCATCCTACCCCCCACTAGAATTGCCTTATGTCTGCTCCATGCATTCTTGAATTCTCCCACTGTTCCTGACTCCACAACCTCCTCAGGAAGGCTGTTCCATGCACCCACAACCCTCTCTGTGAAAAAATACTTTTTAACATTACCTCTGAGCCATCCCCCCTCTATCTTCAAATTGTGCCCCCTTGTTCTTGCACATCTCTTTTTCTGAAAGATATTACCCTCTTGTACTTTGTTAATTCCCTTGAGATACTTGAAAGTTTCCATCATGTCCCACCCTCCCTCCTTTCCTCAAGGGTATACATATTAAGCTGCTTTAGTCTCTCATCGTATGTCTTCTGGTGCAGACCCTACACCATTTTGGTTGCCCTCCTCTGAACAGCCTCCACTCTGTCTATGTCTTTGCAGAGATGAGGTCTCCAGAATTGCATGCAGTACTTTAGATGGGGTCTCACCAACTGTCTGTACAGAGGGATGACAGCTTCCTGCTTTCTACTGTTGATGCCTCTCCCTATGCATCCCAGTATCCCCCAACCCTCCTTACTGCCTTCTACCCATGCATTTAAAAGCATCACCACTTGTTTTGTATATGTTTAGCTTGTATGCTGATATCATACCCTGTTCTATGTCTAGCCACGGAGGCCTACATTGATTCATTTACTAGTCTGAGTACTGTAGGCAGGAATATCCTCGGTTCACTAACATGTAGCAGTATGTTGTCAGAATAAAAGGAGAATTTATACTGAGCCTTTTCCAGCAGTATACCCAAAGTAGTTGGTGCTTGATTTATATTGTAAGCTAGGGGTTCCAGAACAGATTAAATAATAGAGGGAATAGAGGATATCCCTTCCTGGTTCCTCTCTGCAGTACAGCTCCAGTGAGAACACTCCATTACAAAGGATTTTTGCTGATGGCTTAGTGTACAGCACCCTGATCCAGTCAATGAATACTTTTGGAAAGTTACAGCATTTTAGTATGTTAAAATGATATGGCCATGAGACCCTATCAGATGCTTTTTCTTCATCCAGGGAGACTAGGACCACGGGTGTCCCATGCTCTCTGGACATAAAATAAAGATGTTCCAATTTTCTGATATGATCTAAAGAATTATGCCCCTTCATGAAACATATCTGTTCATTACCAATTAGCCCATCCCAGACTCTTGCCAATCTCACAGCCATTGCCTTTGTGAGATTCTTCACGTCTAGGTTGAGCAATGAGATGGGATGGTAGCTGCCCACTTGATGGGGATCTTTTTCGGGTATGGGTATTAGGGTGATCATGGCTTAGGCAAAGGATAGTTCAGTCAGCCCTTTTCTATATACCTTAGACAGGACTGTACTGATTGTAGGGCAAATGTTTTATAAAAATTGGGCATAAAGCCATCTGGCTCCAGAATCTTATCTAAGGTGATCCCTTTTAAAGCAGCATGAACCTTCCCCTCCATTATTTGGGCTCCAGGGATCTCTTGCTGTTCTTGTGTTATCTGAAGCAATGTGATGTCATTCATGAATGCATTTATTTCGGCGTCTAGTTCTGGAGAATCTTTAGCACTATAGAGGCTCTGATAAAAGACTATAAATTCATGAGCTATTCCTCTTACATCAGTCACCAGCCCTTTCTGGTCATGTTCCTGAACCCCTGCAATAGTGCAGGCAGCCTCCTGCTTTTTCTGACATAAGGTCATCAGTCTCCAAGCCCTATCTCCATGTTCCATGTACTTTGCTTTAGTTTTATATGTTGTTCTTTCTGCTCTGTATCTCAGTAATTCATGACATTTGTTCCTTAAATTATTTAAAGCATGTCTATCTGTTTCTGTAGTGTGGGGTTTGAGGTTTTTTTTCTTTCTCCCCTATTTTCAGTAGTGCTTCTTTTAAGTCTCTTTCCCTTTTTTAAGTGTGGCCAGCCTTAGCAGTTCTCCACTGATATGGCATTTTGCAGTGGCCCAAGCTGTAGCAATATTTTCTACAGAGTCTGTGTTGCTACTGAATAACTCCTTCATACGTATTTGCAACTTTTCTACCATTCTCTTGCCTTTCAACAGCTGATTGTTGATGCACCGGGATCTGTTTTGTTCCGGTGTAGTAGCAAATTGATGGTCAAAACTAACAGGGCTGTGACCTGACAAGGCCCTGACCCCAATTTCACAGCAGCTAACCCTCTGCAACCAATCACTAGTAGTCAAAACATAATCTAATTTGTCTTCTGTATGATGTGATGAGGATGTAAATGTAAATTTCTTTGTCTGAAGGTGTAGTACACACCAGATATAGAGAAGCCCTAAATGGTCTATCATTCCCTCATGCTTCTGTGTGTCAGGGTGAAACCTGTTGTACAAGCTCCCATTCTATCCAGATCAGTAGCTTGAACTAGATTCCAGTCCTCCCCTAACAGGACAGGAATTCCCATGAACTGGCTCAAAATTTGCACAAGATCCATGAAAAACTGTGGAGAATTGGCAATGGGCCCACACACATTCCTCAGTGTGACGCTGTCGTTATTTAGCATCCATTGAAGGAATATAAACCTGCCCTCTGAATCTTTCACCTCCTTTCCCACCTGGAAACTCTTGCACTTTGCTATTAACATGATGACCCCTTTCTTGTTTGTGTTCCTGCCAGCCCCAAAAGACTGCCCTACTCATTGCCTTCTAAATAGTCTGGCTTTGTCTGCCGGTATATGTGTCTCTCTCAAGAAGCAGATTTCTCCTTTCAATTGTTTTTGATGCAGAACCTGGTATCCCTTAGGTGCTGTCTGCACCACATTTATATTCCACATGACATATTTAACTGCTGTACCCATTACGTGTCATTATAACCTGTAGCGATGGCCTTATGCTGGTTGTCCACCTGCACCTTTGCTGACCTGTTTTTGAGAGATGCATCCTTCCTCTATTAATCCATCAGTCATTGGAAACCCCCCTCCCATCCCTTAAAAATATATATTACATGTAAACTGATTTTAGCCTTCTTAACTTGAATACACATTAAACACAGAACATGAACATTGGTTTTGATAACTGAAACCATAAGCATAGGCTGGTCATGTGTATCTTCCTTGCCAGAGCAGGTACTGGCAGGACTTTTTAGTTGGTTAAACACTTAAGGATGTTCTGTCTAGCATAAGACAGTTCCCTTTCCCTCACCTCTTTTCTCTCTGGTTGTCTTCCACGTGCTCTACAGATGCCAAGAGGTAACCAGCAGTTCTTTCATGAAATGGCCTCTGTAACCAAAGTATGTCAGGCAGGCCCTTGTAATGTAAAAACTCCAAAACTATTAATAAAAATGTCATAACTTCTAACAGGCAACTTAGTTAATTAGAGCTATTCCTACCAGTTAATCAGCCTTGCTTGATGCTGCAAGACTATTGCGGTTGTGTTTCTTTCCCCCCTTTTCATTTCTTCTCTCCCTGTTGTGGCAGCTATTCCCAATGGCTTGTTTCACATTCCATGCCTGTTAAAAGAGCAATGGGCTGATGCTATTATTATTTATTGTTTCCTGCTGTCTTGTGGTGTTACTTTCTCCTGAACCTGTAACACCATCATTCACTGAGGCTGATTGTACTTATCGATACTATTACATGCTATCGCCTATAAGCACTGAGTCTCATGCATTTAGGGGTCAGAGTGGCCTCTGGCTCACCAGTCTCATTTGCCTGACCATCTTCAAATAGCGAAGTGCATTCTAGGGCTGTGTCTGCTAGAGGGTGTGCTTAAAACAACTCTTACCTTCCTCCACAGGTGTATGATCTATCCTCAATCTCTCCCGAGTTCAACGTCCAATGTTCCAAGCTGACAGAGTCTGTTGTGTGCATCACCTCTGCTGTTGACATGTAAAGTCTCTGAGTGAGTGCATCTTGATGTCTGTCCCCCTGGTGAAAGTGTTACTGCTTAACATCTCCTCCTCCTCCTTGCAGACACAGCATGATGAAACGGAAAGCCTTAGGCACCATATTTGTTGTTTATGAGCTTATCTTCCATTTCTATTTTGGCGCAAATCTAGAGATCGGATCATGTAACCAACATGGACTTCCAGAGCTCCCACTCACTTCCTTGTCCCATGAAGACTCGGGATAAAGCAGGTGATTCCCCCCCTCCCCACCCTTGGCCATTTTCAACAGCGGGTTCATTAATTCAGGCACCAAAAGTGGAATTGAATTGGTGATGATGTGGGATAAAGGTTCAAGTGGTTTTTGGGCTTAGATGGTTCAAAGTTAGTAGAGAAACATGTCTATGATCCTTAGTGGCCACAATTCTTTAGCGTAAGAAGGGGTTTTAGGTTTTCTTAAAGTTAATGCAGTGCTGATTATATAAGGTCCATCAGTATCACACTGTCCAACTATAGTTCTGTATTGGCAATAAGTGCTAAGGGCTTCTGTTCCTTAGAATCCAACTACATTTCCTGACAGTGAACAGTCATTTTATTATATGGTTTGTGTTCAAACCTCACGGGTAAATTTCTCTGGAGTTAATTTTTGGACAAGTGAGTAGTCGATGACATAACAGGCTTGTTGAATAGGTTCTGTAGGGGTTGTACTAGCTCCTCTCTTGTCAGTTCACCTTTGTGAAATTAATGCTCTCTACCCCCCACATTCATGGATAACCTGGCAGGATAGCTTAGTAGTCAAAATTTAACCACTGCTGCATAAAGGGTATTTTTGATTTCCTTGTATGCTGCTTATTTTGCCCTGGTTTGGGGACATAAATCGCTAAAGAATAGGATTTTTTTATCCTCCCATTCAACAGTCTCCAGGTCTCTTATTTTATTCTGTTTTATTATGAATGTGGATTTTGTCTAGGAAGTAAAGTAATTTAAAAATGACTGGTTAAGGTCTCTCACCTTCTTTAGGAGGATGTCAGAGTACTCTGTGGGCTCTTTCAGTTATGTACCTGTGATCATTCAGGGAAGAACTGGACAATTTTTCAGTTTTTGAATGAAAGCAACTGTATCTTTGCCCTCCGCTTTCTCTGGTAGGCCAGCAATCACCATATTATTTCCTATGGCTCCTACCCTCCTGATCTTTTGTCCTCTCCTCTAATTTGTGTACTTTTTTCTCATTGCAACCAGCTCTTTTCCATCCCCCTTATTCCTGTCTTCCACTGAACTTATCCTGCATTTGATGTCTCCCACACATTTTGTTAATGTCTTCAAGGCAGGCTTTAAGGATTTGAAATCGTCCACCAGGCTTAACAAGGTGTTTTTAATAAAATTAAATTCTTCCATGTATTGGTCAATTTCACTGACCACTCCTGAGGTGGGTGATGGATCTGATTATGAGGTGGGCTTCCCTCATTTGACAGCTAGCGATTGAGCCATCAAATGTGTGCTCTGCAGTAATTTGCTGTTTTCGCCCCCCATTCTGATCCAATTGCCGTCTTTTTGCGATATGCTATTCACTGTAGTTAGCCAAGTTCATTGATGGTGGCCTTTACTTTTATTTTGTCTGATGTTCGATCTCTAACCTATTGCTGTTATCAGCTAGAGCTTATCACATGATCTCCCTCTCTTGACCTCTTTCTTGAACTTCCTTCCTCCAGTTTATAACAGTGCTTCCTTGTGTTGTTGTGTTTACTCTGGCAAAATAGGTTCCCATATCCACCTCGTTTATATCTTTAAGGTGCGTGAAGGATTCAGTCGTGTACCCCCCTTCCCTCTCCTCGAGATGGTACATATTGAGGTTTCTCAGTCTGTCTTCATATGCACTATCGTGCTGGCACTGAATCATCGTCATTGTCCTTCTCTGCACCGCCTTGAGTTGATTACCATCCTTCCTCAGGAAAGGACTTCAGTACTGCACACAGTATTCCAGATGCAGCCATATCAATGATCTGTTCAGTAGCAGGATAACCTCCTATCTTTTGCTTGCAAACTCTTTAGCTATGCACCCCAGCATCCTGTTAGCCTTAGCTGCTGCCTTCTTGCTTTGTGTAGACTGATTTAGGTTGCTGGTAATGGCTATCTCCAAATCCTTTTCCTCCTCAGATACAGTGATCTAGACCCCCCATGTCTATATTTGGCCCTTGGTTTCTTGCCACCGATGTGCATGACCTTGCATTTTTTGGTTTTGAACTTCAGTTGCCAGATGCCAGACCACCTCTCTAGCTTCGTAAGGTCCTTCAGCAGGTCCTGTACCCTTTTATCTGAATCTGCCCTCTCACAGAGCTTGGTGTCATCTGCAAAGAGGCATATTTTACCTGTAATGCCATTCCCAATGTTGCTAATGAATACGCTGAACAACACTGGTCCTAGCACCGACCTTTGTGGGACCCTGCTGGTAACCTCCCTCGTACCTGAAAGCCCCCTTCCACTATCATTCTTTGGGATCTACCACTCAGCCAATTTGCCATGCACTGGATAAATTTGTTTCCCTCCCCTATGTCCTTCAACTTCTTGATTAACCTTCTGTGAAGTCAAAGGCCTTGTTGAAATCTAAGTACAGTATGTCTACTGACTGCACTTTGTTCACTACCTTCATCAAAGAAGTCAATCAGGCTGGGCTTACAAGACTTCCCTGCCATGAATTCATGTTGTCTCACACCCTGGAAACTGTTTACCTCTAGAAACTCAACCAGCCTTTCTTTCAGAATGGTCGCCATCAGTTTACCCACAATGGCGGTTAGGCTGATTTATCTATAGTTCCCTAGGTCATCCCTAGGCCCACTCTTATGCAGTGGTACCACCCCTGTATCTAATGTGCTGTTGAACAGAGCTATTAGCGGACCTTCTAATTCAGTTGCCAATTCTCTTAACACCCTTGGGTGCATACCATCGGGACCTGGAGATATATTCACTTTTAAGGATATGAGTCCCTTCCAAACCATGATCCTGTTCTTAGAGAAGGCACTGGCCCATCCTTTTCCTTGGTAAAGACTGAAAAGAAATATTTATTTAACACCTCTGTCTTCCCCTTAGTGCTCTCCACCACCCAGTCCCACTTTTTAATTTGACTGCATTGCCTCAAAGCCCTCTTATCGCTAATATAGCTGAAGAAGGCCTTCACCCCTTCCTTAATCCCTTCTACAGTTTGCAGTTGCTTCTTAACTTTGGCTTGCCTGACCACCCTATAGCCTGCTTGGCTTTTTCCAAGTAAGCTATCTCATCTTCCTCCTTATGGGACTTAATTAACTTCTTGTACATGGCTCTCTTCTCCCTCATGGCTTTGCCTACCTCCCTAGTGAATCAAATTAGCATCCTAGCTTTGGGTTTCTTCCCCTTCTGTGGTTTCAGTGATTGTCATGATTCCTTCCCTAATCAGGGTCCACTTTTGATCCACTTCCTTGTCTTCCCTAAGGCTAGCTAGGCTCCTTCTTAAAATGTCACTCATCCTAATGTAGTCAACCTTCTTGAAATCCAGTAATCACATCCTAGTGCTTAGTGATTCATTCCCATGACAATGTGATATCACACCATTACCTCCCAGAGGCTCCTCCGTCCTGATGCCCCTAACATAATCACTGTTTGTTAATACCAGGACCTCAATGACTCCTTCCTTTGTTGGTTTGGTCACCCTCTGAACCAAGACTCATCCTGAACTATGTCCAGGAACACTTGGCTCCTGGTACAGGTGGCAGAGGGGACACTCCAATCAATGTTAGACAAGTTGAAGTCCCCCATTACCACCATTTCATCTCTCTCCACTGCCATCCTGATCATTTTACCCATCTCCCTGTCCTTACTTTTGTCATAATTTAGTGGCCTATAAACCACACCCAGTCTGAGTCAGTTTTCTTCCTGCTGCTGTTTGAATCTGCACATACAGTGTCTCTAAGCACCTTTCCTGAGTGTCCCCCTTGTAGCTGTAATGCCTTCTCTGATGTACAGCACCACCCTTCCCTTACTCCCTGTCTCTTCAATAGAGGGTATACGCTGGAATGGAGAGATTCCATTCATGATTTGGGGTAGCCCAGATCTCAGTGACTGCAGCCAGATCTAACTTCCCCTCTGTCATCATGGTCTGTAGGTCATCCACTTTATTTCCAGGAGTTCTGGCCTTGAAGGACACTACTCTCCACCACTCATGTTTTCTTCCCTTCTTTTTTGGCCCAGGACCACTATCCTTCTCTGCTCCTCCCTCCTTCCCCAAATCTTTCACTCCCTTGCTTGCCCTCATTCCAAGCTTCTTTTTACTTCCCCTACCACCCCTTTTCTGACTACCCTGTGCTTTTTACCTAGCTGGGCCCCCTCCCTGGGAAACCCTGGATACTGGTTCCCTTGTTGGTCCCCTCTTCAGTTCAGATTTAAACTACAGCTTATATAGTCCCCTTGGCCAGCCTGGTAGTGCTGAGGGTTGAGGCGCTGGATGCCACACCTCATGTCATGCCGGCAACCAGGGTTCGGGAATGGACTCAGGTTGTTGGGGGTCAGCAGGGGAGGAGTAGGATTGAGCATCCAGAGGACGACTCTCCTCTCTTGGGGATGGTGGGTGGTGCATGCCACAGTTTCAGCACCTCCTGGTGGAGACTGACAGCACTGCAACTAGTGGCAGCACATACAAAGGGAAGGGGGGCATTGGTGGACATCCTGCGCATGGGTGCGGGAGCGCGCCCATTACGCGCTGGATGTCATTGCATGTCTGCACCACCGGGAACACTAGAACATGGAAAAAGGCCTTGGCACCCGGGTAGACTCAATGCTGGGTTGCTCCCAGCTGGTCTCCGTCTCTCCTCCAGACTTCGACCACCCTGTCTAGATTCTAGATAGAGCACCAGAAGAGTAGGTAGTCACACCCCGGGGGGGGGCTCAGAGCCGGGGTTGGGGGGATCAGTAGCTGTGGAGAAGGGGTCCCAAGATGGAAGACTTGGCCTCGAGAGAACCTCAGGCAGGGCTGAAATGCAGCCCAGCAGGTGCATAGAGGGTTTTATCATCCCAGGTTCTTTCTCAGTTTTCACATAACCAAAGCCCTCCTGCCTACACCATTCTCTCAGTCAACGATTAAATTCCTCAATCCTGCTCTTCCTAGCTGTGCCATATCTAGGCACCAGCAGCACTTCCAAGAAGGCTACTAAGTTAGCTCCCCCCCCTACAAATCTGGCCTATAATGTTGATCCTTTCCTGTATCTATGTTTCTGTCCCTACTTCACATTCTGCTAGGTCATTAGTACCCAGGTGAATGATCACACTTGGCTTCCCTCCCACACCCTATGTGAGTGGGTGCACCATTGGGCAAATTCATTCTGATGTCATTCCCAGGAGGCACACCACACTTCTGTATTGCTGCTCCCTCTCCTCTTTGACTATCCTACTCCACACACTATTAAATCCTCCAGGACTATAACTCTACCACTACACTTCCCCTCCTCCACCCTTCCTAATGTTGGAGCTACTTTTTTTGGGTCCGCCCTCTTACTGCCCCCTTCTGCTACACCATCCCTACTTCCTCTCTCCCCCATCTGCTGACTGCCTACTGTCCGCTCCCTTCTTCCTGTTTGGCAAGGCAAGGCAGTTCTATTTCTATGGTGACCAATCCCTGAAATTCTGGATACCTTACATAAATATAAACAGCATAAGACATCAGCCACAAAGATTATGCATATTCACCAGATATTGCCAGACCCAAAAGAGATATTAAGCAGATGGGTTTTCAACCATTTTTTGAATGTATTGATCGAGGGTCTCCTCCAAACGCTGCGGGAAGAGCATTCCAGGCTCAATGCAGCAATCTCAAATGCATGATCCCACTAAAATTTAAGGTGAGATCTCTGAATAGAGATTAAACCTGACTCGGAAGACTGAAGAGAATAGTTGGGAGGGTATGGGACCAGGACATCTTTCAGGTAGCCTGGGCCCAATCCATGCAGGGCCTTATAGATTAACAAACACAGCTTGAAGCTGACATGTCACCAACCTGGCAGCCAATGCAGCTCATGAAGCACCGGCATGATATACTCTGACTGGGAAGTCCCAGCAATCAGCTGGGTGCCACATTTTGCACAAGCTTTAGGCAATGCACAGACTCAAGGAGAGCCCTAGGCAGGTCTGACAAGAAAGGGGACTAGTGCATTAGGGCCGAAGTTTGATGTCTACATTGGCAGATGGTTAAACTAGCTGTGGGAGAGCAGGGGCTGGGGATTCCACTGTGGTGGGAGGAACAGTAGGGAGCCTAGACAGGACTCCTCCATGGATTGGGTAAGGTGTTAAGGGAATAATAGATGAGAGGAAATAGTCCAAGGGATAGGGTAGGGTAGACACAATAGACATGAATGGAAGGGGAAACATAAGACACCAAGGTTATTAGAGAAGAAGGATGGGGCAGGGCAAGTGAGAGCCAATAGATGTGCGAGCACATGTTGGCGGGTAGCATGCCTCAATGTCTGGAGTCTGGGTAATAAGATTAGTTTGCTCCAGGCTTTGGTGGAAGACTCTGGGCTGGATCTAGTGTCCGTTACAGAAACTTGGGCCAGTGTGAGCAACAATTGGGATGTAGTGATTCCAGGCTACACCTTATATAGGCATGATAGAGGGATGGGTAAAGGTGGAGGGGTGGCTAGCTACATCACAGAAAGGATTAAGGCAGTAGAGGATGCTACCATTGGGGAAAAGGGGAGGTAGAATCACTGTGGATTCTGCTCACACAGTCATCAGACAAGAAGACTTGGATGGGGTGGTTTACAGGCTACTGGGGCAGGCAGAAGAGAGAGGTAAGGAACTGGGTGCTAAAGTAAGAAGGGGGTGGCAAATGGGGAGGTTGTAACAGTAGGAGATCTCAATGTGCCAGACATCAACTGGGACATCCCAGTGGCCAGGGGCACCAGAAGCCAGGCCCTGCATAAGGTCTTGCAAGACTGCATGTTGGTATAACAGGTTAGAGATCTCACAAGACAGTCAGCCAATCTAGATGTGGCATTCACCAACTTGGAAATAGTAGACAGAGTACAGGATGGGGAACCACTGAGATCCAGCGATCACGGTACAGCACTATATGGTTCGAGATGGCCCTGGGCAGCTGTAAACCCTCGTCTAAGGCTGACATGTTAGATTTCAGGAGGATGAATTTCAAACATATGAGTGGAATTGTGCTGGACAGGTTATCTGGGGTAGACAGTATCAGAGGAGTGGCAGAAAGGTGGGTGGGGGGGAGGTTATGAAAATGGCCATTCTTGAGGAAACAAAAACATGCACAAGAACAGTTATCATGAGAAGCAATTATAGGAGAGCATTGTGAAAATGTCAGAGAGGCGCTGAGGGCTAAAAAGAGGGCCTTTATAAGGTACAAAGAAAAGCAGGGGGGAACAATGGTACGTGTACCAGGAGACAACTAGAGAGGCCAGGAGGGCAGTCAAGTTCCCAAAGGCAGACACGCAGCTGCATGTTGTAGAGGGGGTCAAGGTCAGGAAAAAACGTTTCTTTAGATATACAAAAGAAAAAGGATGGGGATGGGAATTGTCAGGCTAATGGAGGGGGGGTAATAAAGAAAGGTGGGCAGAAAGCAACTGTGTAAAATCGACTACTTCTGCTCAGTATTCATTAGAAAGAACAGCAGGCCCTTGCCCAAGAGTGACATAAAGGCAGCAGACAGAGGGGTCCTGAAAATGAAACTGCATAAATTTACTGTTCAAAAAGCTGAAAAGGGCCAGCAGCCCTGAAGGCAAACAAGGCCCTGGGGCTGGATGGGATGCATCTGAGGGTGTGAATGGAACTGGCATCAATGTTAGCGGAACCCCTGGAAGGACTATTCAGTAGCTGTATGCAACAAGGGGTGGTTTCCAGGGACTGGGGGATAGTGAACCTGGTTCTTCTGCAAAAGGGTGGGGACAAGGAGCAGTTGGGAAACTATTGACATGTCTGCCTTAACTCTGTGGCAGGGAAATTGCTAGGGACACTAGTCAAAGATCTAGTGGAATACCTGGAAAATAGCACACTTCAGGATAGTAAGCAGCATGGATTTGTGACAGGGCGATCTAGTCAGACCAACCTGATAACTTTCTTTGACTGGGTAACCAAGGTAGTTGATAAGGGCCATGCTTTAGATTTACTCTATTTTAACTTCAGTAAGGCATTCAGCTCGGTGCCATATCAAAGACTGCTGAAGAAGATGGGGGATCTGGGAACAGCTAAAGAAACAGTAAGGCGAGTAGAGAGTTTATTGGAGGGGAAGCAGCAGAGATTTGTGGTGAATGGGGTTAGATGGCAGGAAAGGGAGGCCACTAGTGGAGTACCACAGGGGTCTGTTCTGAGCCCATTGCTCTTCAGTATGTTCATCAGCAACATGGTGTCCCTGTTTGTTCCCTGTTCACGAACTGCAATTTGAGTTTGGGCACTGTGGGAGCAGAGGACCTGACCCCAGGAGTGCGTTTGTGACACTCTGTTCTGGGGTTTATGTCTCCTAAGTGCATATCTTTGCACTTTTTGGCGTTGAATTTCAGCTGCCAGACTTTGGACCAGTTTTCCAGCCTTTGCAGGTCTCTCTGCAACTCCCTTATTCCCTCCATTTTGTCAACCCTACCGCAGAGCTTAGTGTCATCTGCAAACAGATAGCTTGCCCTGGATTTCCTCTCTCACGTTGCTGATGAACATACTGAAGAGCAATGGGTGTGTTCTTTGGACCTGTTTTGGCTCCGAGCAACTACCAGTCTCGAGTCCTGGGGTTAAATATGAACCCTTTTTCGCTAGCACACCCAGATAACAGGTCCAAAGAACACACCCTCTTTGGGGAAAGCAGTGCAATACTTAACCCAGTGGGCACACAGCCTGGTTCACAATCCCTCTTCTGACTCAATTAAGACCTAGGTATTTTCTTACCTTGCTGCATTTGGTGACACACTATAAACACTTTAACAGTTATGTCAGAATTATCAACACTGTCCCAGCATTTCAAAATGAGAAAATGGCTCAGGCAGGATTTCAAGGAAAACAGAGTTTACTAAAATTAAAAATAGTAAATAAAATACAAAACACAAAACATATAACATTAATGGTACAGTTATAACAATAAAAGGACAAGTATAAACAAACCGCCTTATACTGAGTACCTGATCCTACCCCAGTTTCAGTTGGTAAATAGTGGTGTTGACATTACCTAATTTTGGTAGAAGTGCTTCTTAAGAGTCCAGAAAACAAGAGTCTTTTGAAAGTCCAAACACAAGTATGCAATGTTCCCTCAGCAACTTGACAATATCAGGGGAGAAAAGGGTCCTACCCAGCTTGTGAGGTCACAGCTCTGTGGTGATGCTGGCAATGAGGTCATTCTCATTCCTGCATACTGAATTAGTCACATGCCACTGCACACTGCTAAACATTCCATAATTATATATATATATATATATATATATATATTTTTTTTGTCCTAATTAGTGAGCAGCATGCTTTAAGACAGATCAGAATTACCCCTTTAAACTTCCGAAGAACATTCTGAAAGACACTTCTCTTAGTTGTGTGAATTGTCACAGGTAACTGTGGTAACTGTCAGGTTTGGTTTACCTCCTGAGGTCATAAAAATGCACTCTTTTATAACAGGTTTCCTAGGTTCAAAGTAGTGGCTAGTTTTACAGCCTGTTATATCAGCTAACACAATCAGCTAACACAGACTTTGACAGGTAGATGTCAAAAGGAAGCTCTTAATTAGTTTATTCACTGGTTCAGGGAGGGGGCAGACCCTTCTTTTCTCTCTGTTCAAATCCTATGTTCCATGATGCTTTGCTACTTGGGCTGTTTCCTATGCAGAAGTCTAAACATATATTTATATCAAAATCATATGCTCATAACTAGTAGATGGTTTTCCCATTACATTCCTCCCTCCTAGACTGAACTTGGGGAAATCTATTCCTAGGCATGAGATGAGTTCCCCAAATTCAGTTCACTGCTCTGTCAGAATAACCCGTCTGTGTTTGCTGCCCCTGCCCTGTGAGTAACAGTCATGTCGTAACCCTGCAAGGCAAGGCTCCATCTTAAAAGACTACCATTTGTTTTACCCATCTGTGCCAGCCAAACCAGGGGATTATGATCTGTCTGTACCTCAAAATGCTGCCCATATACAGTGGTGTGAAAAAGTATTTGCCCCCTTCCTGATTTTCTCTATTATTGCAGATTTGTCACACTGGATGTTTTCAGGTCTTTAGACAAAATGTAATATTAGATAAAGGGAACCTGAGTGAACAAATAACACTTATTTTTTTTTTTTATTTCACTTATTTAATGAAAAAAAGTTAACCAACACCAATTGGCACTGTGTGAAAAAGTAATTGCCCCCTTACACTTAATAACTGGTTACGCCACATTTAGCTGCAATGACTGCAACCAAACACTTCCTATAATTCAATATCAGTCTTTCACATCGCTGTGGAGGAATTTTAACCACTTTTCCTCGCAGAACTGCTTTAATTCAGTAACATTTGGTAGGTTTTCGAGCATGAACTGCTCGTTTCAGGTCCTGCCACAGCATCTCTATTGGGTTTAAGTCTGACTTTGACTAGGCCACCCACAACTTTAATTTTACTTCTTTTCACCATTCTGATGTGGACTTGCTTTTGTGTTTTGGATCATTGTCTTGCTGCATGACCCAACCACGCTTCAGCTTCAGCTGACAGAAGGATGACTGGACATTCTCCTTAAGAATTTTCTGGTACAGAGCAGAATTCATGGTTCCTTTAATTATGGCAAGTCATCCAGGTCCTTAGGCAGCAAAGCATCCCCACACCATCACACTACCACCACCATGTTTGACTGTTGGTATGGTGTTCTTACTGTGGAATGCTGTGTTTGCTTACGCGAGACATTATGGGATCCATGTTGTCCAAAAGTTCCACTTTGACTCATCTGTCCATAGAACATTTTCCCAAAAGGCTTGTGGATCATCCAGGTGCTTCTGCAAATGAGAGATGAGCATTTATGTTCTTCTTGGTTAGCAGTGGTTTCCGCTTGCTACTCTCACATGAAGCCCATTTTTGCCAGTCTCTTTCTGATTGTGGAGTCATGAACACTGACCTTAGCTGAGGCAAGAGAAGCCTGCAGTTCTTTGGATGTTGTTTTAGGATCCTTTGAGACTTCTTGGATGATTTTACACTGCGCCTTGGAGTAATTTTGGCAGGCCGCCCCCCTGGGAAGGTTCACTACTGTTCCAAGTGTTCTCCATTTGAGATTATGGCTCTCACTGTGGTTCGATGGAGTCCCAGAGCCTTAGAAATAGCTTTGTAACCCTTTCCAGACTGACAGAGGGCAACAAATTTTTTTCTGATCTTTTCAGGAACTTCCTTTGATCATGGCATAATGTGCTTGTTGAATCTTTGTGCTGGCAATGTGACTCTGATGGTAAGGGCCAAAATAAGTGAGGTTTATATTGAGCAGGGCTGGCTGTAATCAAGCCTGGCTGTGTTCAATCAGCTGACTCTAATTATCCCTTTAATTGGGTTGATTTAACTAGGGGCAATTACTTTTCACACAGTGCCAGTTGGTGTTGGTTAACTTTTTTCATTAAATAAATGAAATAAGTAAAAAAAAAAAAGTGTTATTTGTCCACTCAGGTTCCCTTTATCTAATATTATATTTTGTCTAAAGACCTAAAAACATCCAGTGTGACAAATATGCAATAATAAAGAAAATCAGGAAGGGGGCAAATACTTTTTCATGCCACTGTAGGTAAGGCTCTAATTTCTTCAGTACCCACACCATTGCAAGGCATTCTTTCTCCATTGTAGAATAAGCCTGCTCCCTGGGAAGTAATTTCTTACTGAAGTACACTATTGGGTGATCTTTCCCCTTGGTTATAAGTCTGGCAAAGTACTGCCCCAATACCCACATCTGAGGCATCTGTCTGGACTACAAATGGTTTACTGTAGTCTGGACTGGCTAATACAGGAGCACTGCATAGTGCCTCCTTTAAAGGCTTGTTCACAGGCGGGTTCCCATTTTACCTTTTTAGGCATTCTTTTCTTCAATAGGCAAGATAGGGGAGCTGCTAGGGGCACTGTAGTTTGATATAAATTTTCTATAGGACCCTGCCGTCCCAGGAAAACTCTGAATCTGCTTCTGTATTTCAAGTCTGGGCTATGCCACGATTGCCTTAATCATTGCTTGATTAGGACGGAGCTGTCCCCACCCTACTACATGCCCTAGGTATGCCACCTCAGCCATAGCCACCTGGCACTTTTCAGCTTTCACAGTGAGCCCATCCCTCTGTAGCCTGCCCATCACTTCCCTAAAGTGGGACAGGTGTTCCTTCCAACTGGCACTGAAGATGGCAATATCATCCAGGTACGCCATGGCATACTGTTCAGTACCATGTAATACCTGGTTCACCAACCTTTGGAAGGTGGCAGGGGCATTCTTTATTTCGAAAGGCATTACTTTAAACTCAAATAACCCTATCGGAGTGATGAAGACCAACCTCTCCCTAGCTCTGGCAGTTAACCTGCTAATACCCTTTTGTCAGGTCAATAGTGGTAAGGTATGTTGCCCCTCCCAACTTGTCCAGTAGTCCATCTGACCGTGGCATTGGGTGGGCATCTGACTTCATGACTGCATTGAGTCCATGATAGTCCACACAAAAATGAGTAGAGCCATCTGGCTTGGGAATAAGGACTATGGGTGAGGCCCAGGGGCTGTGGGATTTCTGGATTACCCCTAAATTCAGCATTTCCTTCACCTTCCTTCCAATGTCCTTTAGGATGGCCTCAGACACCCGATATGCTGTCCACCTTATGGGTGCTTGTGTCCCCATATCTACATCATGTGTCACTAAGGGGGTAGTCCAGGCTTGGCATTAAACAATGGGGCAAAGTCTGCTGATACCTCCCTTACTTCCCGCATCTGGTCCAGGGTCAACTGGAGTGACACTTTGATTGCCTCCACAGAGGACTCCTGCTTGCTTTCTTTCAGCAAGTCCAGAAGGGGGGCTTCCTCATCTGTCCCTTCCCCAGGACTACACACTGCAAAGACCATGCCAGCCCTATTTGCATATGCCTTCATCATGTTGACATGGTACACCCTTTGAGTGTGTCTCCTGTCAGGCTGTTCTACAATGTAATTTATGTCATTCACCTGTCTGGCTACTTTGTACAGTCCTGCCCACTTGGCCTGCAGCTTATCTTTCCAGACTGGGATAAGGACCATGACCTCCTGACCCACAGTGTATGAGTGAGCTCTTGCTCTGCGGTCATACCGTACCTTTTACTTCTGCTGGGTGGCTGTCAGGTTGCTCTGGGCTGTTCCCATAAACTGCTTCAGCTTTTCCCTAAACTCAAGGACATAATCCACTATGGGAGTTCCCTGGGTGGCATGCTTGCCTTCCCAGTTCTCCCAGACCAAGTCTAGGGGGCCCACACACCCTGCGTCCATATAAGAGCTTGAAGGGGAAAAACCCTGTCGAATCTTGGGGCACCTCCCTGTATGCGAACAAGTGGGGAAGATATTTCTCCCAGTCCCTCCCGTGCTGTTCAGCAAATGCTTGGAGCATCGATTTAAGGGTACCATTAAACCTTTCCACAAGCCCATTGGCTTGTGGGTGATAAGGTGTCATGCATCTCTGCACCACCCCACACTTCTCCCGCAAACACTTCATCAAGTCCGACATGAAGGAACCCCCTGATCAGTGATAACCTCCTGCGGGAACCTGACATGGGAGAAAATCCCTAGCAAGGCATCTGCCACTTTGTCTGTCCTCAGTGAAGATAGGGTGACTGCCTCTGGGTATCGGGTAGCATAATTCACCACTGTTAGATAAACCTCTTCCCAGAGGAGCTGGTGGTATTCAAAGGCCCCACAATATCCATTCCTACCTTCTGGAATGGCTCCTCTACTATGGGCAAAGGAATCAGGGAGGCTTGGGTTTTACTACCCACCTTCCCTATTTCTTGGCACCTGTGACAAGACCTGCAATATTCCTTCACCTGCTGGGTGAAGTTGGGCCAATAGAAATTCTTGGCCAATTGCTGCATAGTGTGCACGATTCCCAGATGTTCAGACATGGGGAAATCATGAGCAATCTTGAGCAACCGTTCACGGTACCCCTGAGGAACGACAAGCTGCCTGCCCATCACCTCTTCCTTTGTCCTTACGTCCTGTGTATACAGCAGTCCATTGTCCCAGTACACTCTGTGTCTCCCATCACCTCCGTGTCCCATCAGATTCTGTCCAAGCCCTCAGCCTCTCCAAACTAGGGTAATTTTTCTGAGCAGTTGCACAATCTTTACACATTCCCAAGGCATGGGACAGGTCCCCTTCAGTTCCTAAACTAGGGTCCCTAGCTCTCTGACAATTGGCTACTCATTCCTCCTCAGAGTAACCTTCTGTAGCTGTTCTGTTGACTGCTACCTGGGGAATTTCTACCCCTCTTTCACTATTCTCCATATCAGTAGATATAGGCTAGGGAACCAGCCTCCCAGTGTTTTTCACAGGGGCTTCTATGGGGTCCAGGGAACTACAATCTGCCTTTACCGCCTGACTGCAGGTAACTGCACACACCATCCCCTTTTGAAGATTGTTCCCTATAATCACATCCAGGGCCAGATTTTCTGCCACTGCAACTTTTTGCACAGTCTCTCCTGTCTCACCCCAGTCCTGGAGAACACTAGCAAGTGTCAGAGTTTTCTCCTCCTCAGTGAGTCCCCGTACTGTAATAAACTGATTCGGTATAAGCTGTTCAGGTGCAACCAAATCTCCTTTTACCAAAGTAAGGGACACCCTATGTCCCTTAACCCATGGGTTTGCACCCCATTCAAAGTAAATGGATGTATGTGCTCCCTCATGTTTACTGGCATGCTTTCTGGGATACACAAAAACCCACATCTTTCTCAGCACCACTTTGTGCACTCTCTGCCTTTTTAGGACACTGTCTTGCAATATGCCCAGGTTCTTTGCAAAACCAACATTCATTTCTTTTATCAGGCAAATCCTTTCTTTGTAACCTGAGGCTGCCCACTTTCTGAGGAGGCAGTGAGGGTTTTAGCTGCCCTGAAGGTGCGCTTTTCCCTTTCTGTGCTGTCATGCCTGCCCCACTCTCTCTCAGAGCAGGCCTGCTCCTGGCATAGCGGTCCAAGAGCACGGCAGCCTCCTGCACTGTTTTTGGATCTCGGTCTTCTAGCCAGGTTTTCAGCTCTGCTGGGCAAGCCTGAAAGAACTGCTCCAAAAGTACAACATCCTCAATTTTCTCTACAGAGTCTGCTTTTATCCCTTCCCACCAATGTTTCAAAAACTGACGTTGTTTTGTGGCTAGCTCCTTGTAGCTCATGTCAGGGCTTCTGAGCTTATGGAACTTAACTCTGTATGCTTCAGCTGTCAAGTCATACTTGTTTAACAATGCAGCTTTAAGTTTGCCATAATCATTACGAGCTTTACCGGTAAGCAGCGTGGATAGCTGGAAGCTCCAGGACTCTCTGGGAATTTCTGCCTGAATGCATACCTTTTCAAATGAATTTAAAAATGCATCCATATCTTCCCCCTCTTTAAATTCAGCTTTCAATTTAGAATTTAATTTGTAACCCAGTCCTGGAGGTCCAGGTTCACCCATGCCATTTACCTGTTCTGGTGCTGGTCTTTGGAGTTGTAGCTTCTCCAATTCAAATTTCCTCTGGTGCTCTCTCTCTCTCTCTCTCTCAGCCTCTTCCTGCTCTCACTTCTCCTCTCTCTCTGTCTCTCTCTCCATCTCCATCTGAAACTTCCTGTGTTCAAATTCCTGCTCCATTCTCCCCTGGTGCTGTGGCTCTTGGTTCACACTGGTCCTGCTGTCCTCCTCCCTGGGGTGGGACACTGCAGTGGACCCTGGCCCCTCCATGCCCAAGGTCTGGCCTTTTTCAGTCACTGACTGTGACTCAAGGTCCTGGGCAGTCGCTTGTACATCGGCTGCCACAAAAGCCTCCATGAGGTGCTGTTTGTTTCACCCCTCGCAATGGACTCCTCTCTCCTCGCACAACTGCCTCAGGTATTCCGCAGTGTACTCACGTAGTTGGAAGCCATCTTCTTCCCTAATCTACAGCTACATTAGCTTGCACCCTCCAAAAAAATAAAGCAGGTAGGGAACTTAGACTGTAACCACAATGATATATTTCTTCTTTTTTTTCAGATCACTGCCTTGTTTTGTGTGTGAACTGTTCCAGTTTATCAGTCTGACACACTGGACTGTTAGTGCTCATGTCACCAAATAATTTCACAGAATGCAAACAAATCTTTTTGATTGTAGCACTGCAAACCAAATCTTTTAGATCCCACCATTACCACCAGATCTGTCAAAAACACTCTCCTGGGGTCAGGCCCTCTGCTCCCACAGTGCCCAACCTTGAAGTACAATTCATAAACAGGACAAACAGGGACACTCTCCTGTCTGTTTTTGGTCTGAACAACTACTAGTCTTGAGTCCTGGGTCAAATATGAACCCTTTTTTGCTAGCATACCCAGGTAACAGGTCCAAATATCACACCCTCTTCTGGGAAAGCAGTGCAATACTTAACCCAGTGGGCACACAACCTGGTTCACAATCCCCCTTCTGACTCATTTGAGACCTAGGTATTTTCTTACCTTGTTGCATTTAGTGACACACTATAAGCACTTTAACAGTTATGTCAGAATTATCAACACTGTCCCAGCATTCACACTCAAAATGAGAAAATGACTCAGGCAGGATTTCAAGGAAGACAGAGTTTACTAAAATTAAAAATAGTAAATAAAATACAAAACACAAAACATATGACATTAATGGTACAGTTATAACAATAAATGGACAATTATAAACAGACCACCTTATACTGAGTAACTGATCCTACCCCAGTTTCAGTTGGTAAATAGTGGTGTTGAAATTACCTAATTTTGGTAGAAGTGCTTCTTAAGAGTCCAGAACACAAGTGTCTCTTGACAGTCCAAACACAAGTATGCAATGTTCCCTCAGCAACTTGACAATATTGGGGGGAAAGGGTCCCGCGCCCAGCATGTGAGATCACAGCTCTGTGATGATGCTGGCTATGAGGTCACTCTCATTCCTGCATACTGAATTAGTCACATGCCACTGCGCACTGCGAAGCATTCCAATTATATATATATATATATTCTTCCTAATTAGTGAGCAGCATGCTTTATGACAGGTCATAATTACCCCTTTGATCTTCAGAAGAACATTCTGAAAGACACTTCTCTTAGTTGTGTGAATTGTCACAGGTAACTGTCAGAGTTGGCTTACCTGCTGAGGTTGTAAAAATGCAGTCTTTTATAATAGGTTTCATAGGTTCAAAGCAGTGGCTGGTTTTACAACCTGTTATATAGAAACATAGAAACATAGAATTTGATGGCAGATAAGGACCGCATGGCCCACCTAGTCTGCCCATTTCCCTACCTAACAGATAAGCTGCAGATCCTAGTTAACCAACAGCCTACTTCCTCCTACCCCCACTAGAACTGCATTATGTCTGTCCCATGCATTCTTGAATTCCCCCACTGTTTTTGACTCTACGACCTCCTCAGGAAGGCTGTTCCATGCATCTACAACCCTCTCTGTGATGAAATACTTCCTCATATTACCTCTGAGCTGTCCTCCCTCTATTTTCAAATTGTGCCCCCTTGTTCTTGCACATCTCTTTTTATGAAAGATGCTACCCTCTTGGACTTTGTTGATTCCCTTGAGGTATTTGAAAGTTTCTATCATGTCCCCCTTCTCCCTCCTTTCCTCTAGGCTATACATCTTAAGCTCCTTTAGTCTTTCTTCATATGTCTTCTGGTGCAGACCCTGCACCATTTTAGTTGCCCTCCTCTGGACAGCCTCCACCCTGTCTATGTCTTTGCGGAGATGGGGTCTCCAGAACTGTACACAGTACTCCAGATGTGGTCTTACAAACTGTCTGTACAGGGGGCCAACAACTTCCTGTTTTCTATTGGTGATGCCTCTCCCTATGCATCCCAGTATCTCACCAGCCCTTCTTACTGCCTTCTCACATTGCTGGCCCATCTTTAGGTCATCTGATATGACTACACCAAGGTCCCTTTCAATTTTTGTTGTTGTCAGTATCTCACCCCCCATTGTGTACTCTTCCCCTGGGTTTTTGTTTCCCAGGTGCTTTACTTTGCACTTCTTTGCATTGAACGTAAGCTGCCATACATTTGACCATTCCTCCAACCTTGCCAAGTCCCTTTTCATACTTTCCACCCCACCTTGCATATCAACCTTGTTGCAGATCTTTGTGTCATCTGCAAAGAGACATACTTTCCCTTCTAGTCCCTCTGTAATGTCACTTATAAAGACATTAAAAAGGACCGGCCCGGGTACTGAACCCTGTGGTACCCCACTAGTAACCCTCCTTTTTTCACTGTGGACTCCATTTACTATTACCCACTGTGTCCTGTTGTCTAGCCAGTGTTTTACCTAGGCTACCACCCTGGGACCCACTCTCAGGCTGGCTAATTTGTTTATTAATCTTTTGTGTGGGACTGTGTCAAATGCCTTGCTAAAGTCTAGGTAGGCCATGTCCACAGCCCCTCCCTGGTCTACTACTTTGGTCACCCAGTCAAAGAAATCGATTAGATTTGTCTGACATAACCTTCCTGCTGTGAATCCATGCTGCATTGGGTCCTGAGCCCCACTGGCCTCTAGGTACTCAGCAATTCTTTCCTTCAGCAATGATTCCATCATTTTCCCCTACCACTGAGGTCAAACTGACAGGTCTGTAGTTTCCTGCCTCTGTCTTGCTCCCACTTTTGTGAAGGGGAATCACATCCGCCCTCCTCCAGTCCTCAGGTACCATACCATCTTCCCATGATTTATGAAAAAGGGTAGCCAGTGGTGTTACTAGTTCTTACCTTAGTTCTTTTAGCATTCTGGGGTGAATCCCATCAGACCCCATTGCTTTATCCACTTTCAGTTTTAAGAGTTCTTTCAGAACCCTTTCTTCTGTGAAAGTACTAATATCAATCCCCCTATCCAGAGTGCTTCTATTGACTGGATTAGGTATCTCCTCCTGCTTTTCCATTGTGGATACTGAACAGAAGTATTCATTCAGTATCCCTGCTTTTTCACTGTCACTCTCTGCCCAACCACCTTCCTCTTTATTCAGCCTTAGTATCCCTGCCATAGTCTTTCTTTGCACCCTAATGTACTTATAAAAGGTTTTATCCCCCTTCTTAACCGAGTTGGCTATCTTTTCCTCAGTTTGGGCCTTTGCTATTCTGGCTGCCTTCCCCGCTTCCTTCTGCTTTAACTGGTACAGTTCTCTGTCCTGCTCCTTCTGTGTTTCCTTATACTTCCTGAATGCTATCTCTTTCTCCCTTACCTTCCCCGCTACTTCTTTTGAGAACCATAGAGGTTTTTTCTTTCATTTTGATTTGTTTATTTGCTTCACACAAAGGCTTGTTGCCTCTGTGATGGCGGTTTAATGTTTCCTCATTGTTGCTGCACCCCACCTTCTTGCCTGTTTGCTAGTGCTTTTCTGAGGCACTCTCCCATTTTGACAAAATCAGCCCTCCTGAAGTCCAGTACCTTCACTTTTGTGTGGCTTGACTCTACAGCTAAGTTTATCATGAACCACACTGTTTGGTGGTTGCTTGTTCCCAGATGGCTACTCACTTCAAGATCAGAGATCCTCTCTCCATCCCCATTTGAGAGTACCAGGTCTGAGATTGCTCCCTCCTGAGTGGGTTCCAAAACTAGCTGTCTGAGGCATGCCCCCTGTAGGGCATCGAGAATGGCCCTGCTCTTCAATGTGGCTGCAGCAAAGGTGCTCCAGTTAACATCTGGCATAGTCAGGTCCCCCATCAGCAATACCTCCCCTTTCTCTGCCATCCCAAGGATGCCTTCTATCATTTCCTTGTCTATTTCCTCCCCCAGAGATGGGGGTCTGTATACAACCCCTTTGTGGGTTGTGGAGCCATTTATCTGCTAACACAGGCTTTGACAGGTAGATGTTGAAAGGAAGCACTTCATTAGTTTATCCACTGGTTCAGGGAGGGGGCAGACTCTTCTTTTCTCTCTGTTCAAATCCTATGTTCCATGATGCTTTGCTGCTTGGACCATTTTCTAAGCAGAAGTCTAAAACATATATTTATATCAAAATTATATGCTCATAACTAGTAGATAGTTATCCTGTTACATAGAGTACTGGATGGCGGGGGTTAAGCTGGACACAGCATTGGAGAAAAGGGACCTAGGAGTTATCATTAGTAACTCCTTTTAACAAACACAGCCAATGTAACACAGCCTTCAGGAAGGCTAACGGGATGCTGGGGTGCATTGGGAGAGGGTTCAACAGTAGAAAACAGGAGGTACTGTTACCTCTGTATAGGTCACTGGTATGGCCACACCCAGAGTACTGTACCCAGTTCTGGAATCCCCACCTAAAAAAGGACAAGGATAAGCAAGAGAAGGTACAGCGCTGGATGACCAAGATGATTCAGAGCCAGAAGGGCAGATCCAATGATGATCAACTAAAGGCACTGAACATGTATTCACTTGAACCCAGAAGAGAAATGGGGGATATGATAAAGGTTTTCAAGTTCCTGAAAGGAATTAACATGATGAATTGTGAGGAGCTAATTATCAGGAACAGAGAAGATAGGGCAAGGGGTCATGAGAGGAGGTTAATGAGAGGAAGGTTTAAAAAGGATGAGAGGAAGTATTGTTTTACAGAAAGAGTGGTTGAACCATGGAATGGTCAGCCAGCAGAGGTGGTGGGTGCCAAAGCAATAAATGGCTTCAAACATGGCTGGGATAGAGTCCAAGGAATATTAGCTGCTCAGCGGGAGGTGGGGGGTTGGGGGTGGAAACATGGATAACAAATAGGGGAATAGTTTAAGTGAAGAGCCCACAGATGCAATAGATCCTGGAGTATGATATGAATAAGTACACAAAAGAAAAAAACCCTATCAAAAAAAGGATCGGAGTCCAAAACAACAAAAACAATCAAACATAGAACATGGCACCAAAAAAAAAGGGAAAGCCTGTTTTGGAAAGCTGTGTTCATAAACACAATGAGCCTAACTAATAAATTAGCTGACCTCACTGCTTTTGTCCTGGAAGCAGATCTGGACTGGGTTGCCATCGCCAAAGACCTGGTTCAATGATAATCATGACTGGGAAGCAACTATTCCAGGATACTGTCTTTTCCAGAAGGACAGAACTGGTAGAAAAGGTGGTGGTGGGGTGACTATATATGTAAAGGAGGGTATAAAAGCCACTATGACCCAGAATGACAATATGGAAACCGAGTCACTTTGGGTAACTCTGGAGGCTGGCAATGGAGCAGTAACTCAAGTAGGAGTATTTTATAGACCACTGGTGACAGAGTTGGAGGGGGACAAAGAAATCTTAGAAAAAATACACAAAATGAGTGATAAAAGGGAAGTGATAGTGGTGGGCAACTTCAATTTACCAGATGTAAATTGGGGTACCCACACTGCGAGTTCAACCAGAAACAAAGACTTTCTGGAGGCTCTGCACATATTGGGTCTAAAACAGCTTGTGAGGGATCCAACAAGGGGAGAAGTGGTCCTTGACCTGATACTCACAATCAGGGACAATATCTCAGAGGTAGAAGTTGCGAGTCACCTGGGGTACAGTGACCACTGCATGGTATAGTTTCAAGTTAAGACAAAAATGGAAACTAAGCACTCAAAGACTAGTCATGGACTTTAGACAAGCAGATTTCACTTAAATGAAAGAAGGTTTCAAGACAACCTTTGCAAATACTGAACGAGGGAGGGATGTTGAAGAATACTGGACACATCTCAAAACATCTCTACTACAAACCACAAGCCATTACATAAAAAGGGTAAGCAAAGCAAAGAAAAAAAGAAAAACACTCTGGGTTTCTAAGTAAGTAGCCACCAAGGTCAGGGAACAGAGGACGTCTTTTAGAATGTACAAGAAAACTGGATCCGGCAAGGACAGGGATGACTACAAGGAGAAACTAAAGGAAGCAAGCAAAGAAATCAGAACAGCAACAGCAACAATGGAGGAGAAGATAGCCAAGGAAGTCAAGAAGGGTGACAAAACCTTCTATAGATATATCATCGAGAAGAGAAAGACAAGAGGAGGTACTGTCAGACTAGCTAAGGATGATGTGGGGGACACAGAAGATGATAAGGACAAAGCAGAAATCCTCAACAGATATTTCTGCTCCATTTTTACCTGGCAAGAAGGAAGAAGGTTGCAGGCCCTCCCTTATAAGGGGCAGCACAGATGGCTGTGGATTATATTCAAGACCTTTTACAAAGGAAAGAGTCCTAAAGGAACTGGAGAAACTCAATGTAAATAAGGCCTTGGGACTGGACGAAGTACACCCGAGGTTGCTGAAAGAACTAAGAGAGGAAGTAGTGGCTTCCCTGGCTGACCTTTTTTAAACTTATCACTTGAGCTGGGCAAGGTCCCACAGAATTGGAAAAAGGCCATGGTTATCCTTCTACACAAAAACTGGAGCAAAGAGAGTGCAGGCAACTACAGACTGGTAAGCCTCACCTCAAATGTGGGCAAAATAATGGAAACCCTTCTAAAGAAGAGGATTATATCCTTTTTTGAAGAAAACAGAAAATTAGACACAACACCCCATAGCTGTACCATGGGTAGATCATGCCAAATTAATGTAATAGACTGGGTAACCAAAATAGTGGATCAGTGCGGTGCAGTAGACGTAGTATATCTGGACTTCAGCAAAGCCTTCGATTCGGTCCCACGTGGAAGGCCACTAAATAAGTTAGACAGCATGGTGGTAGTGCAACAAGTGGTGAACTAGATACAGAGCTGGCTTAGTGGAAGAACCCAGAGGGTACTAGTAAACTGCTCCCTAGCAGAAGAAAGTGGGGTAGATAGCGGAGTGCCACAGGGTCAGTGCTAGATCCGATATGCTTTAATATTTTTATTAGTGATATATCTGAAGGCCTGGAAGATAAGGTGAGTTTGTCTGCAGATGATACAAAAATGGGTAACAGGGTAGACACAAGGAGGAGTGGAAAAGATAATGGCTGACCTAAGGACCCTGGAACTATGGTCAAAAACATGGCAACTAAACTTCAATGCAAAAAAATGTAAGATCATGCACCTTGGAAGAGGAAACTCAGGAGAAGAATATTACCTAGGAGTAGTAAAACTGGACTCCACTAAGCAAGAGAGATCTAGGAATAATTATAATGGATGACCTGAAAATTTCCAATAAATGTGAAAAAGAAGCACTAAGGGCAAATGGAATGCTGGGCTGCATAGGAAGGGGGTTTACCAGCAGAAAAAGAGAGGTCATACTGCCACTCTATAAATCACTGGTGAGGCCACACCTGGAGTACAGCATCTAATTCTGGAGGTCACACCTTAAAAAAGATATACACAGACTGGAAACGGTGCAAAGGAGAGCAACAAAAATGAAACAGGGAATGCTCAGCAAAACATATGACGAAACGACTGCAGGATCTAAACATATATTCCCTGGAGCAGCAAAGGAAGAGGGGATACATGATAGAGACCTTTAAGTTCCTAAATGGAATAAACAAGGTACAGGTTCAGGACCTGTTTCAGATCAAGAATCACACCAGAACCAGGGGACATGATATGAGGCTGAAGGGGGCAAATTCAGGAGCAACACACGCAGGTTCTTCTTTACAGAGAGGGTGATAGATGCATGGAATGACCTTCCACAGGAAATGGTGGCTGCGAAAACGGTGGGAACTTTAAAAAATGCTTGAGATAGGTACAAGGGCACCGTAACACTGAATAGCAGTTAAGGGAAGGGGGTAGGAACAAGGGCAGACTAGATGGGCCATATGGTACCTGTCTGCTGTCACTTTCTATGTTTCTATGATAGGGTAATATGGGCAGACTGGATGGCTCATTGGTCTTTTTCTGCTGTCATCATCTGTGTTTTTCTGTTTCTATGTAAAGAGCATTGCAATAATCCAATTTAGTTGTGATGAAGGCATCCACTAGGGTCACCGTGTCAGTGGGCACTAGAAAGGGTTTATTCCAGATGATATTTTGCAGATAGAAAAAGTCACTGCACACACCCTGCATTCCAGCTTCAGCTGGTATTTGACCTCCCTGGATCTCTACCCCTGCCTCTTCCTCCCCTAGCCAAGAGCGCCCATTTTACATCTGTTGCCCCTGCCTCGTCTCCTCCCTCCAGTACTACTGCAGCCTCCTCCGAATCCCTTCTACAGACCTGCCCCCCCACCCTCTGCACTCTACCTAGCTCTCCCCTATCCCCTGTAGTACTCAGTGGTTCAAGCGATTCCTTAAAGAGCTACTGATGCCTCAAAGAAAACTTTAAAAAGCATAATAGTAGGTACAATTCTACCTGCATTCCTTTTCTAGTTTATGTATTTCTCCTCCCCATTATTTATTACTAAGTAAATGTGCATGAATACATGATCTTTATCTCTTAGAGTTCATTTAGAGGCCATCTGCCTCTATAGCTTACTCCCTACTTCAAGTTATAATCCTCTGTTGTGACTTCGCAATCTGTTGCCATGGGAGTAACTGTGATATCACAAGCAGTGGTCTGTGACTTCAGGCAGTGAGAAAGCAGCAGAAATAGACAAATGTTTCAGGAGCAAAGATCCTGTTTTCATACAGATGACCTCAGTACTAAATGATGGAGAGGAGGAATACAGCACTAATTGGGAAATACAAGCTGGAGTGTGTCTAAGTATTAGGTTTTGGTAAAGTTCTCCTGAATGTGTCACCAGCTCTTTAATGGTACTGTCATAGGTTTACCCACCCTACACCTTTCTGCTGAACCATCCCTTCTCTCCCCATCATCCTCCATCTAATCCCCCTCTTCCTCACCCTCTGGGATAGAGGACACCAGTACATCTGGACACTCTTCCCCTCAACCATACCTCTGCTTCCTGTTCCTAATCCCCGCCCAGCCCTGCCTTCTTGCTTCCCTGGCAGTCTTCCCATTTCTGTCCTTAGAAACTACACCTCAGCCATCAGCAGTTCAAGCTTTTTACACACTGGGCACCTCCTGCTTCCCACTGTGTTTGCAAGAACACTGCTGCCCCGAACACCATACAGCACACTACCCTTCCCGTCCTGCCTCTTGTCTCAGCATCCTCCTTTTGAATATTTCACTCCTATCCACCCTGTAGACCTATCCCATGTAAGAGATAGAACTAAACCCCTTCCTGCCTCTTTGTCGCCCCAATGCTTATTTATTTAGCTTTTATTGACAAGGTAAGCACACTAGACAATCCCAGTGCCTATTTTCAGGTATGACTTTGGAGAATTACAAGGCAGTACAAGACCATACAACAACAATACAGTGATATTTACAAGCTGCAGAGTATCTGGCAGTATAGCCTAGAGGTTAGGGTAATAAGCTGTGAATGAGCTTGGTACATCCAGCAGACCTGGGTTTGATTCCCACATTCTCCATTTACATACTGTGTGACTCTGACCATGTCACTAAACTACCCTAATGCTCCCGGGTAACCCCTGAGAACAGGCATTGTGCCTAGTGGACCTTACAAGGTTACCAAAAGAACAAAGAAACAAATGTAGCCCCCCCCCCACAGGGTGTGTACATGTTTGTGCACTTTAGATTCTTTTTGTTCCCATAATTTTTTTTTGTATTATCTATTTATGCTCCCAGGCTACTCCTTCAGACCACCTAGGACCACCCCAGACCTGCCGATCACCCCAGTCCCCATCCTGCCATCCCTCTGTCCATGGCCCTGGTGTGCCCAATGTATCCCTTCATGGGGGGCCCCCAGGGAATGGAACCGGGGTGGGGAGTGTTGCCTGTAGGCATTGCAAATTCACTGGGGCTCACGAGGGGATCAGCATGGGCACTCACGGGCTGCGTGGCAGGCAGGGTGACTGACCGCCATCATCCAGGCAGCTGAGTGGGCATTTTTCTTTTTTTTCTCCTGCAACTCACCCCCCTCCCATGATGGCTGCATGCATGCGGTGTCCTGGCTGGACACACTGCGGTGCGTGGTCACCTATGCCTCGAGGTGCATTGCCACAACTGGCTGCCAGGAGCCACTCAAGGGTGATTCAGGCTCTGACTCCTCCTCTGGAGTGGAGCGCATCTTAGGGATGCTCTGAGACCTCCCCTCCAGCCTCCATACCTGTTGTCCCGGATTTGGGTGCAAACCTGGGTTGCAAGTGTGCTTGGTAATCCCTTATCGCTCTTCCAACACGGAGCTGGCAAGTGGTCCCGCAACTGGTTAAATTTACTCTCTGCTTCCGTGTGAGCTTTGCAGGTTGAGGTCACTGCTATGTGTGGGGTACAAAATATGGATTCTAAGGTCAATTGGGAGAGTGCTCGGGAGAGACCATTCAGTGAGAAGTGGTCCAGCTGAGATTGGGGCCGATTGCCTGCTCTCAGCGTGTCCAGTGATTTATCATGGGTTTGGGGTGATCGAAAGTACTGCAAGTGATGTGGCGGTGGCTGCTAGCCTGGTCTGTGGGGTGGCCCATGTTGTGTTTCTCTGTAATGTCCCCTCCGGCAGTACAAAAACAACCCATGGCTGGAGAAGAGGAGGTTTCGTTAGTAGAAAGTTTGAGCCCTGGGACAATGTGCAGCCCATGGAGAGAGAGAGAGAGAGAGACCCGTGGGGTGGATGATGGGCCCAAATGAGGGAGGGAGAGTGGTAGCCCTGGAGCCGAGATGCCAACTAAGTTGTGGCAGCTCTGGTGGGTCGATGTTTGCCTGTGGAGCTGGAGGGTAAAGTCACTTGTCAGGGCCCAAGCTCATTTTTGGAGTCTTGAGATGACAGATATGAGAGAGAGAGAGAGAGAGAGAGAGAGAGAGGAGCGGGAGGAGAGATAGAAGAGAGACAGAGTCAGCCCCAAAGTCCAGAGATGCCACAGTCTGTGGCAGCCACAGTGGAAACATTCACTCTATGCCAATTGGGGCAGTCACCTGCCATGGCCTAAATGTTAGACAAAAGTGTTGGGAAGGAGTGATAGCCCCATTTCTGAAGGCTGCTGCTAAGATCCATTGTGAACAGCACAGAAATGAGTACGTGGATGAGAGGGGAAAGAGAAATTTAAAGTCTGCCTCCAGCCTATAGTGAAATGACCATTTCAGTCCCGATTTAACACTGCCTGTAAGGTCTGTGGCTTCCCAGCTTAAGATGAAGCTGCTCATGGTTAGTGGGGCCATTGCGGCCACAAGGACCACTAACAAATTTTCAACGACCTCCACGGTCAAGATTGCAAATTAACTGTTGAAACATGTGTACCATGGAATCTTTGTTACAAATTAAAAAGAATCTCTTGTTTTTTACTTTTGTGTGGATGTCAGTCATTGCATTGATTTGTTTTGTGGCTTCTAACCCAAGATTTATTGCAGCCCAGTAGCAGAAGAATCCTGCGCCCTGCCCAGTCGACCAACAATCAGCACCAGTCATTCCTGGCAAGGAAAAAAACTGGTTTCTGCTGTGAGTGCCCCATCCCACTGTTTTACCACCTGGCATACCCCGAGACACCGGGGAGGGGGGCATTCACAAAGAATGGCAATTACATAGGCAAACAATTGAAATTACATTAACAGTGAACACAAATCAGTTAGATATTCAATCAGGTGCAGTTACATAACAGTTCAAAGCATGACATACAAGATAGCTGAACCCCTAGCGAGCATGGCCAGTAAGCCACCCTGTGTAGGATATGTACTACAGGAGGAAAACAACAAGGAACTCCCATCCATAGGATATATACCATACAGTTAAGTGCATGAGCAGGCTGAGATGACCTTCAAGAAATCCCAGAGGGACTTTTCAAAAGTGAATGAAAGACAGCCCAACAAAACAAAGATGGGAATGAGTACCAGGGCCTTGGTGCCCAAGCCGCAAACGCCTGGTCACCGGAGGCAGTATAAGTCTTAGGTGTCACAAACCCACTCAGCAGGTCAGACCCTCTGTTCCCACACTGCCAACCTCCGAGCACAGTCTTGTGAACAAGAAACAGAAACAGGGTAACCCTCTTGTCTGTTTTGTGGGTTCGAATCAACCTTTGGTCTCAAGTCTTGGAGGGATTCAAACTGTGAACCTCTTGTTAGCGTACCCAATGTACAGGCTCAAATAATTCTGTTCTTCAAGGGGGAGCAGATATCTTTTGCCTACGGGCACCTAACCAGGCGTACAAAATGAACCCTTAAAACTCTAGTAAAGACCTCAGAATAAATTCTTACCTTTTCCCAGTTTGGTAAAACCAGTAAGCTTTGTACAGAGTCAGCTTTAACCATGTATGCTTCACTTGTCAAGAAAAAGAAATTCAAAGGCACACAAAGTAGTCTCTAAAGTAGAGGTTTACTTCAAAATAGATAAAAAAATGTAAAATGTAAATACAGAACCATATATCACAAAACATACAAATCACTTAAAGGAATAGGGTTTTAAAAAGTGCAGATTCCTACCACTAATACACTTAGACTTGTCTGTTCTAAGGTATTCTTATCTCACAGTGCTGTAGATGTTTCTTTTTCAGAGCCCAAACATTTGTATTAAATGGAAAACAGAATACTGTTTAAAAACTGGCTTTGCCAACCTCTTTGCGTGAGGTCACCTAGCTCCTCCCTGTCAGAATATAAAAAAAAATACATCTATGCAAAACAGGATGTCTTATCAAAGTATTAAATTCTGTGACCTCAGCACAACTCATTTTCTCATATGACTTTCTTTGATCTTATGAGCAGCTTCCTCTTTCCAGGACATCAAAGGACTTGTTATGTCTCTCTGCCAGATCTCACGGAGGTGCAACATGCTTTGTATCACCATGTGAATATTAACTGTGTTTCCTCTGAAGTCATAAAAGTTTATGATCTATCTGGGCAGTTGGCAAGCTGCAATTAGTCACGTAAACAGGAGATGCTTATTTTAGGCCTCTTCTAGCCTGTAATTATCTCTTGGCCTTCCAGGTGTAACCCCCAGTCGGCGCTAAACTGAGAGGGCTACTACCCCTGCCTGTGTGGCTAGTGAACAGGTTGAGGGGCCTGGGTCCTATGACGCGGTTCCTCCATTTTTATAAGCTGAAAATTTGGGGAGAAAGGTGTCACTCGGCATGGTGATTAGGTTTGACCACTCTGCACAGGGGGCACCCAAAGTAATCCAGAGACTAGAAGCAATAACATAATGTCCAATACCAGGAGATGGGATTCTAAAGTGTGGCTTTATTCAACAACACTGAATGAAAAGCACAGACGCACCCTCAAGGGGCTACACTCCTTGTAATGCAGATAAGGTGATGACACAGACACAATCCATTCTTGGATCCTAAACTTCCATACGTCATGGACTCTTTAACTAGTGGCATACTACCACCCTCTACTCCATCCCAACATCTGGGCACCCTCTTCAGGCACTGGCCAATACCTGACAGAAAGGTGACTGGTGTCTCAAAGCAAATCCATAGAGGTGAGCCCTGTTACGCCAGGTGGGGGGTCTCCCACCTTTTGTTCCATAGACCCATACCCGGCCATTCCTTTGTTTACACACACACACATCCTTGGCTGCTGTAGTGCAGACTGTACATGGCTTTGTAATGCAGGAACTGACTTTCTCGGAAGACCCCCCTTCCCACATACATCAGTCATTCCATCTCACTGTTCCATAAGCCTCTTCCTTGGCTACTATAGTGCAGACTGTACATGGCTTTGTAATGCAGAAACTGTCTTTCCCTTGAAGCCCCCCCCCCAGCCTAACTCCCAACTGCAACAATCCATTGTGGCTTATGCTGCTGCAGAATTCTAAATGATGTCATAGCCCCAGCTCAGCAGAGACTGAAAACAGAGCAAGACATAGTGAAATCCATTTAACTGGAGTTTCACTAGCTGCCTGTCCCTGTCTGCCACTAGGTCTAACTAGGGTTCTAGTAACCCCGGGTAACAGGGTGGTTACACAGGTAACACCTATTAACTAAAACCTGGGAGGGGGTGTCATTCCACAGGCTGTCAGCATCTCTCATGAGAGACATTCAGTAACACATTTTTGTATTACAAAAATCATAGATTAATCAGAACCAGCTGTCTGAGTGTCACAATTCCTCCCTACCTAGACTGAATTTGGGGGCTCTATCCCCTGCATGGGATGAGCTTCCCAAATCAGTTCACTCCTCATTCAAACGAGACAACCCATCGGAGTTCTGATTTTTGGCTCCAGCCCTATGTAGAATTGTCATATCATACCCTTGCAAAGCAAGACTCCATCTTATCAATCTACCATTGTTTTTCCCCACCTGCATCAGCCAAACCAGAGGGTTGTGGTCAGTCTGCACCACAAAATGCTGCCCATATAAGTATGGCTCCAACTTCTTTAGGGCCCTCACTATGGCAAGACATTATTTTTCCACAATAGAGTATGCCTGCTCCCTGAGAAGTAACTTCCTACTCAGGTACACTACTGGGTGATCTCTCCCTTGGCTGGATGTCTGACTCAGTACTGCCCCAATACCCACGTCTGAGGCGTCAGTCTGAACTATAAAGGGTTTGCTATAGTCAGGACTTGTCAAAACAGGAGCAATGCACAGTGCCTCTTTTAGGCTTCCTCACAGGCTGGGCCCCAGGTAATTTTCTTGGGCATCCTTTTCTTTGTCAAGTCAGATAGGGAAGCAGCCAGGGCACTGTAATTGGGTACAAATTTCCTGTAGTACCCTGCTGTCCCTAGAAAACTCCTGACCTGCTTCTGCATTTTTGGTTTGGGTCACGCCCAGATTACCTCTATCTTTATTTGGTGAGGACGGAGCTGTTCTTGGCCTACCACATGCCCGAGGTATGCCACTTCTCCTATGGACACCTGGCACTTCTCGTCTGTGACAGTGAGCCTGGCCCTCTGTATCCTGCCCAGCACTTCCCTAAGGTGGGATAGGTGTTCCTCCCAGCTGGCACTAAAGATGGCAGTATCATCCAGGTACGCCATGGCCACGGAGTACTCCGCAGCACCATTTAACACCTGGTTTACCAACCTTTGGAAAGTGGCCGGGGCATTCTTCATTCCAAAAGGCATTACTTTCAATTCAAATAAGCCTATCGGAGTGATGAAGGCTGACCTGTTCCTAGCTCTGTCCGTCAACTCTACCTGTCAATACCCCTTGGTCAGGTCAGTGGTCGTAAGGTAGTTTGCTCCTCCCAACTTGTCCAGGAGTTCGTCCATCCAGGGCATTGGATGGGTGTCTGACTTCATGATGCCATTCAGTTCACGATAGTCTTCACAGAAATGAGTAGAGCTGTCTGGCTTAGGCACAAGGACTATGGGTGAGGCCCAGGGGCTGTGGGGTCTCTGGATTACCCCTAAATCCAGCATCTCCTCCACTTCTCTCCTAATATCCTTTTGGACAGCCTCTGACACCTGATATGCTGTTCACTGTATGGGCATCTGTGTCCCTGTCTCCACATCGCGAGTCACTAAGGGGGTTAGTCCAGCCTACAGCTGGTGCAGAACGCTGCAGCCCGGGTTTTGACTGGGACAAGGATATCCAGTCACATTACCCCGGTACTGCGCGAACTGCACTGGCTTTCTATACGGTGGTGGATCACCTTTAAAGTCATTTTATTGACTTTCAAAGCCCTTCATGATCAGGGTCCGACCTATCTGAAAGAACTTCTGGGGCCTTACTGCCCCGGCTGATCACTCCGCTCGGCCAAAGAGGGGTTGTTAGAGATTCCAAGAGTGAGTTTAAAATCTTCTGGTAGAGCATTTTCTTATGCTGCACCCACTTTGGAATTCTCTACCACCTGTTAAGGAGTGACTCCAGAGAGGTATTAAGAAAGACTTAAAACTTACCTGTGGTATATGATTATTTGGAAGATTAATGGAATCTGATTGTAAATATTGTGTTTTGATTGTATGGATGATTTTATTGTTTGTTTTAACATGTGATGTTGTTATGAAATTAATTTATTTATATGTTTTTAATTGGTATTGTATGTTGTGGTTTTTGACATGTAAAGAGCCTTGATATTCTGAAAGGCGCTTTAAAAATAAAGTTATTATTATTATTAAACAACGGGGCAAAGTCTGCTAAAACCTCCCTTACTTTCTGAATCTGGTCCGGGGCCAGCTGGGGAGACAATTTTACTGTCTCCACAGAGGACTCCTGCTTGCTTTCTTCCAGCAAGTCCAGAAGGGGGTCTCCTTCGTCCGTCCCCTCCCCAGGACTACACACTACAAAACCATGTCAACCCTATATGCATATGGCTTCATCATGTTGACATGGTACATCCTTTCTGTCTGTCTTTGGTCAGGTAACTTTACAATATAGTTCACGTCATTTACCTTCCTAACCACTTTGTACGATCCTGCCCACTCGGCCAGCAGCTTGTCTTTCCAGACCGGAATAAGGACCATGACTTCCTGACCCACCATGTACGAGTGAGTTCTGGCTCTGCGATCATACCACACTTTTTGTTTCTGTTGGGCAGCTGCCAGGTTGCTCTGGGCTGTCCCCATAAGCTCCTTCAGCCTTTACCTAAACCTAAGGATGTAATCCACTATGGGAGTTCCCTGGGTGGCGTGCTTGCCTTCCCAGTCCTCCCGGGTCAAGTCTAGGGGCCCACATACCCGTCGTCCATATAAGAGTTTGAAGGGGGCAAATCCTGTTGACTCTTGGGGCACTTCCTTGTATGCAAACAAAAGGTGGGGAAGGTATTTCTCCCAGTCCCTCCCATGCTGTTCAGCAAACACCTGGAGCATTGACTTCAGGGTACCATTGAATCTTTCCACAAGCCTATTGGCTTGTGGGTGATATGGTGTCATGCATCTCTGCACCACCCCACACTTCTCCCATAAACATTTCATCAGGTCTGACATGAAGGAACCCCCTCGATCGGTGATAACCTCCTGTGGAAACCCAACATGGGAGAAAATCCCAAGTAGGGCATCTGCCACTTTGTCTGTCCTCAGTGAGGATAGGGTGACTGCTTCTGGGTACTGGGTGGCATAGTCCACCACAGTCAGGATGAATCTCTTCCCTGAAGAGCTGAGGGTATTTAACGACCCCACAATATCCATTTCCACCATCTGGAATGGCTTCTCCACTATGGGCAATGAAATCAGGGTGACTTGGGTTTTCTTGCCCACCTTCCCTATTTCTTGGCACCGGTGACAAGACTGGCAATACTGCTTCACCTGCTGGGTGAAGTTTGGCCAATAGAAATTCTGAGCCAACCGCTGCATAGTGTACGTGATTCCCAGATGACCAGACAAGGGAATATCATGTGCAATCTTGAGCAATTGCTCATGATACCCCTGGGGAATGACAAGCTGCTTGCCTAGCATCCCTCCCTCTGTCTGCACAGCCTGAGTATACATAAGTCCATTTTCCCAATAAACTTTATGTCTGCCATCACCTCCCTGTGCCCCGTCAGAGTCTGCCCAAGCCCTCAGCTTCTCTAAACTAGGATCACTTTTCTGAACAGCTGCAAACCCCTCACACGTTCCCAAGGCATGGGACAGGTCCCCTTCAATCACTAAACTAGGGTCCCTAGCACTAGCGTCAGGGCACTCAGGATCACTGTCAATCCCAACCCTCTGACAATGAGTCACCCCTCCCTCTTTGGAGTAACCCTCTGTAGCTGTGTGGTTACTTGTTACTTGCTATTGGGGAAATTTCTACCCCCTTTTTATTAGTCTCCCCATCTGGAGACACAGGCTGGGGAACTAGTCTCTCAGTGATTTCCACACTGGTTTCTGTGTGGTTCAGAGAACTACAATTTTCCCTTGCCGCTTGCTTACGGGTAACTGCACACATCATCTCCTGTTTGAGATTGTTGCCCAGGATCACATCCACTGCTAAGGTTTGGGCTACAGCTACCTGTTGCACAGTTCCCACTGTTTCACCCCAGTCTAGGAGAAAATTAGCGAGGTGCAATGTTTTCTCTTCACCAGTAAAGTCCTGTACAGTGACGTATTTATTGGATATAAGCTGACCCGGCTCAACCAGATCTCCCTTTACCAAGATCAAGGATGCCCCTATGTCCCTTAACCCTTGCGTCTGTATACCATTCACCATGACTGGGTGCATGTGTTCCCTCATGTTCACTGGCATGCTCCCAGGGACACACAAACAACTCACTTCCTTCCTAGCCCCCTGCTGTGTATTGCTCACTTTTTTGGGACACTGTCTGGCAATATGCCCAGTTTCTTTACACAACCAACATTCATTTCTTTTCTCAGAGAAATCTTTTCTCTGAAACCAGGGGCTAACTGGTTTTGTTGGAGGCAGTGAGGGTTTTAGCTGCCCTGAAGGCATGCTTTTCCCTTTCTGCGCTGCCACGCCCACCCCATTCGCTCTCAGAGCAGGTCTGCTCTTGGCATAGCGGTCCAAGAGTTCAGCGGCCTCTTGCACTGTTTTGGGATCTCGGTCCTCCAGCCAGGTTTTCAGCTCTGCTAGGCATGCCCAGAAAAACTGTTCTAACAGAATCACATTTTCAATTTTATCAACAGAATTTGCTTCAATTCCTTCCCACCAATGTTTTAAAAACTGACATTGTTTCATGGCTAGCTCCTCGTAGCTCATGTCAGGGCTTCTCCTGAGCTTACAGAATTTAGCTCTGTATGATTCAGCAGTTAATTCAAATTTCTTTAAAAGTGCAGCTTTAAGTTTGCTGTAATCACCACTGTCCTCATTGTCCATTTGACCCAATGCATCCCGAGCTTTCCTGGTAAGTAGCAGGGATAACTGGAAGCTCCAGGACTCCCTAGAAAGTTTAGCCTGAATACAAACTTTTTCAAAAGAATTTAAAAAGGCATCTATATCCTCCCTCTCTTTAAATTCGGCTATCAATTTGGAATTCAATTTGTAACCCAGTCCTGTAGTCCCAGTTAAACCCAAGCCTCTTACCTGCTCTGGTGCCACTGGTTGGAGTCGAAGCTTCTCCAGTTCATGTTGCCTCTGGCGCTTATGCCCTTCACAGTCTGCCTCTCGGTGTTCTTGCTCTGCCTCCCACTGTTCATGGACCCTGTCCCTCTGGAACTCCAGCTCCATTCTGCGCAACTCAGATTGCAGCCTGAGTACTTCTGGATCCAGGATACTAGTGACTTTCCCCTGCTGCTGTGGCCCTTCACAGATAGTGGCGCTGTTGCCCTCTTCATCGGATCTGGACACTGCACTGGTCTCTAGCTCTGCCACACTCGAGGTTTGGTCCTTTTCAGTCATGGTCTGTGACTCACTGCTCAGGGTATCTGCTACCATCAGGGCATCCACAAGGTTCTGTTTTCTGGCTTTCACCTCAAACGGGACTCCTCTGTCCCCGCACAACTGCTTTAAGTAGTCTACAGTGAGCCTGCTGTACAGTAGTTGGAAGCCATCTTCTTCCCTAACTACGGATACTCTGACTTGCACTTTAGAAAAAAAAAATGGGTAGGAACTTGACTGTACTCCAAGTGATATAGTTCTGTCTCCTTTTTTGAAAATAAATCACTGCCTTTTTCTTTCTTTGCAAGTGAGCTGACAGTCTCAGGCTGACACACTGAACAATAAAAGCTTGTAATACCAAACTTTTTCCCACTGCTGCCAACAAATCTGTCACAAACCCACTCAGCAGGTCAGGCCCTCTGCTTCCACAGTGCCAACCTCCAAGCGCAGTCTTGTGAACAGGAAACAGAAACAGGGTAACCCTCCTGTCTGTTTTGTGGGTTCGAATCAACCTTTAGTCTCAAGTCTTGGAGGGATTTAAACTGTGAACCTCTTGTTAGCATACCCAATGTACAGGCTCGGATAATTCTGCTCTTTGGGGGAAGGGGCCAGATATCTTTCGCCTATGGGCACCTAACCAGGCGTACAAAATGAACTCTTAAAACTCTATTAAAGACCTCAGAATAAATTCTTACCTTTTCCCAGTGTGGTAAAACCAGTAAGCTTCCTTGGAGATTTCTTTATCTAACTCCTCTCTCTGTTTCTCTGTAATCCTCTGAAGCATAATTCCCTCCAGGAAAGCTCTCTCGTTATCTGATTGACCATTCCCCTCACTTCTATACAGGGTCTGGTAAAATTTCCTAAACCTTTCCCCAATGGCCTGCGGCTCCTTCAACAGTGCTCCCCCCTCTCCTCTGATCTCCTGAATTCTTGTCTTACCCCTCCTACCTCTAATAAGATTCACTAACATAAGGCCTGGTTTATTACCCCATTCATAAAACTTTTGTTTCACAAACCATGTCTGGGTTCTTGCCTGTTCAGCCAGCATGCTATTCAGTGTCCCTCTAGCCGCTGCCAGGATCTGGGTGCTCCCTTCATCTCCCCCCACTACCCTACGCTCCAGTTCTTTAACCTGCTGGAATAATTCATCATACCGTTTAGTCTGTTCCTTCTTATATCCTGCCACATATCCTATAATAGCCCCTCTTAAATAAGCCTTCCCTGCATCCCAAAAAACCTGTTTGGATGGAGCCGTATCTCTGTTAAGTGCCACTGTTAAGTGCCACATATTTCTCTATTTGTTCCTTTAAAAAGTTCCGAAACTCCTCTTTCCCCATCAAGTACAGAGGTTCCCATGGTTCTCCATGTGGCAGGCCTCACCCTGCCTACATCCATCTCCACTGTCATTGTCACCATGGCATGATCTGAGATATGAATCGGCTCGTGTCCCACATCCACCATCCTGTGACACCACCCTCCTTCAATACAGATGTGGTCTAATCTCAACCACGTTTTGTGAAGGTTAGCAAAAAAAGTAAATTTCTTACTCTTTGGATTAGTTGTACGACACGCGTCTGTTAGATCTAGGTCTACTATGCCCTCTCTCCATTGTTTCATGCACCTCCCCCCTCTGCCCTTCCCTCCCGAGTGGTCCATAATTGAGTCCAGCGTGCAGTTAAAATCTCCCCCATGATCAGTCCTTGGAATTGTTCCTTTGTCAGTTTCTTTACTTTAATGCCAGAGGTTTAAACAATAAAATTGATGAGCTTAAATTACGTGTACTGGAAGACAAAACAGACATCATTGCAATTAATGAAACCTGGGGATCTGATAACTTAGCCTGGGATTGTATTATTCCGGGATTTAAAACTTATAAAAAAAATAGAGTAAATAGAATAGGAGGTGGTGTGGCTTTACTAATTAATGACGCCTATGACTCTGTTGAAATATGGAATGTTATCAAGGATCACAATGCTAATATTGAATCAGTATGGGTGAAGCTAATTACAGGTATCAAAAATGTTATACCGGGTGTCTGTTACAGACCTCCAAGTGCAGATAGTACGTATACAGAAGGTATAATAACAGAATTTGAAAACGCTTGTGAACACAGTTCCATGTTATGTATGGGCAACTTTAATTTGGGTGACATATTGTGGGAGAAAGGAATCACATTGACTAGTGCAGGCAAAAAACTTTTAGCCTTCTCTAAGCAACTTAACATTCAACAATGTATTCTAGCACCTACTAAAGGGAACAGCATTTTAGATCTTGTATTTTATAGCAGTTCCCTTAACATTCAAGGGGTCACTATCTCATCTCCCATTTGTAATAGTGACCTTTGCTCAGTTAAATTTTCACTAGAACAGACAGCTATCATTAACAGTAATAAAACTATCATTTATCTTTATAACAAAGCTGATATTTTTAGTATTTCTTCTGTTCTAAATGGCATTATTTGGGATGACATTATGACTTCTACTACTCCTGAAAACAGTTGGGACTTTTTCAAACATGCATTATTACAATTAAGGGATACAGTCATACAATCTATTAGTAAGCGTAGACAGAAAAAACAAAGACCTAAATGGTTATCTATAACAATTGAATGATTACTAAGACTAAAAGATAAAAAATATGCTATATATTTAAAATCTAAAACAAAGGAGCAGTGGTCCTCCTATCTTAAAATAAAAAAAAATGTAAACATATGATTAAAAAGGCAAAAAAAGGGTTGAGAATTAAATCTAGCTAAAAATGCTAGCAAAAACAACAGTAAGATGTTCTATTCGTATGTTAACTCCTTTAAAAAGCTACCTGTCAGGTTGGACCTTTGTTAGAAAACTCAAAGTTTTGTCATAACCCTTTAGATGTGGCTAATATCTTAAATCCAAAAGTTTGTGATGTATTTAGTCATAAATCTGTTCAAAATGATATATCAGTTAATGTAAAGAATGAATCTTTGATAACACTGACAGATAACATGGTACTGGTGTAATAAGGGATAAAGAAGTGTGTCCCAATATTTCAGCCTAAACCTCATTTTGGTCTAAAGCATAATGTGTTTGTGTAACAAATATTGATCTATGAAGCTGGATCATATAAAACTTGTAAAGCTACAAGACAAACGAAACCACAAGTTGTAATATTAAAGTGTCTTTTGATATTTGTACTGACCATGTGAGTAATGGCAGACAGGTGTTTTAAGTGTCTGCAAAGACAGAAATACAGGGATAGAGTTCAAGTTACCCTTCTGACTACAGGCTAAAGTGCTTGTGTGCACATTCTTAAGTCCAAATCTATTTCTTCCTTCCAGATCTTGATAACTGGTAATGATAATTATTACTATCCTTATATAGTAATATAATTTACACTATCAATACATTTGTGCTGACTAAAAGATTAGCTTATACATGTACTAAAAGGAGAATTTCCTTTTAAGTTAATGTTTGTACTTGTCTTGGACCAATCATAGACAACCATAGAAACTAATAATACTGTCATCCACTATATAAGCAAGCCAGAATACACTGTTAGTTTGAAGAATGAAGAATGAAAAATGCACCACCTGTAATCTCTTGCTATGATTATTATTATAATCATTAAATTCTTCTGCCATCAGTACTGTCTCCGTTCGTCTCCTTTCTAAGTATTTGTAATAGATAATTTACTAATGGTAATTTTTTCCAACGCTACAATTGGTGCCGTGACTCGGATCACTGGTGCTGCATGTGAGGAGGCTGCCTAACTACTGGTTGGTTAGTCTGCAAGCCCTAATAAGAAGATGACAATGCTCAGAGAAGGTGCTAATGGCTTAAAGCAAGAGAAAATGGTGCACACAGACAGTTTAGCCACTTGCTAATCAGGTGATGTATGCATTGTATGCTTCTCAAATTGTTTAAATATAAAGTAAGGCTTAACTCTGTAGGAACTCATGGGGCAGAGTAGGTAAGTGAAGGTGCTGGGACTTGCAAGCTGGACCTCACAGGGGAGCTGTAAGACATAACCAGACAGACTGGGGCACCAGTGCACGGATGGACCCGTCAGTAAAGGCTAGGCAGGCAAGAGAAAGATAAGAAGAATGTGTATGGAAGCAATAATAGGTCGTTTTCTAGGAAAACACCTAAAGGGGAAAGCATACGAACCAGTGTCTGATGATCAACAGGCACAATTGTATTTTATGAGTATGGAAACATTAATAGGTTGTTTCTAGGGGAAACACCTAAAGGGGGGAGCATACAAACCATGATCAACAGGCACAGCAGTATTTTAATTAAAAAAATAAAAAAAGAGAAACTATCAAATACTGTACAAAGTCTGTGATAATATAGCCAGGTGGTAATTCATTAACACATGAGACTTTAGAAAAAAACTGCATGAGCAGTAAGATGTAATAATCCAGCTACAGTCAAAAATAGATAGTTTAGAAATGCAAGTAAGTCAAGAGCCAAAATCCCTGCAAGAGAAAAACTAATAACTAAAGTTATAGTTTGTAAAGGTACAGGGAGACCTTTGTTTTTTTAGATAGGGATAATTCTCTTTTATTGATTGCAATATAAACTATAACACAGCTTCTGTAGCCGTTTGTAAGATGTAAATGTCTTAAAATCTAAAAACAGGCACTTTACAGTGTGCTAACTCCGTATAGGAGCAGTTAAAATGTAGGAGTAAAAAGTCAGGTATTGGCAAGTCATACTAACTTAATGCCCAAAGACCTTGCCTTTTCTAATGTTAAAGAGTTTGATTCTAAATACTCTCAGTATGCTGTGGGGTGGACTAGAGCAAAAGCTAGCCACTTGTTCTCCTGTGATTGCAACCATAACCAAACAAACCACCCGGAGTTGTTTGGCATGATTAATAATGTTATCAGTAACACTAGCGTTTCTGAAGGACAAAAAATTCTCATTAAAAATGATGTTGGCATACTTTTAAATATGGTATTCAAGTGTCCTTGGATAAAAAATGTGTAAGTTAATTACATAAAAAGTTGTTTTCATTTCCTGTGCAATGTAACATTAAGATATTTTTAATATCAGTAGTGTTCAAGGCCACTACAAAAATAACTGGGTTTGAGCGACCCTTGCATGCACACTATGTGACCTTTTGCATTTTATTTGACCTTCTTGTGTTGCAGAAAACACAGTCAATCAACATTCAACTGTAAGCAAAACTTCTTTTATAAACTCAGCTGACATTTTGTCATGCTTAGGATAAAAAACCCCAGGGACACTTGGCTTCTTTTATCCTGTGGAAATAATCTTATATTACAGTAGTTGAGCTGTATCTTCTGCCAGTAGAAGCTCAGGGGGAGGGGGTTAGCTACCCTTCCTTCCTTCCAGTGTAATGTCCACAAAGGTTGCAAGGTACATTGCTATCTCCCCATAGGGGTAAATACCAAAAAAAAAAAAATGTGTATTTGATTCTTCTTCAAAAACATATGCTTCAAGAATCAGTTAAGCTGGAGTGGGAGTTGTGTATGTACTTCCACATATTCATTCTTTTAATTGTCTTTTCAGCTTTCTTAGCCCGTTTACAAGCTATATTTGTTTCATGTTTAAAATGTATTTTATCAATACTAAAATTGTTCTATTGCAAAAATGCTTATGTGTCTAATTGGTTCCACATAAGGACTATTGCATAAATAAAGTCATCATTACCTCTGCAAGTGTAATGTTTTTAGCAAAATTACATCTATTTGTACAACTTTAAATCAACTGAAAAGGTCTAGTCAGTTTAAACTCTACAATCAAGCTTATTGTTTCTACTTACAATGAAGTTAAGTCTGGGGTAGGGGCAATCCCCTAACTTCAGCAAGAAGATTCTTCTTCAATTGCTCTTCAAGCAAGACATCCATTTTCTTCACTGCTGTTTATTCCAAACATGGCTGATACTTTATGCAGAACTATTACTTTGTTATGGACTGTTAATCTGTGTGCCAGGGTGTAATCAACTACCACAACACAAATGCCATGCCAGTGTGTGTGTGTGGCTACTCAATGCACAATCTAACGCACCCCTGGCCAGTGCAGTGTGTCTACTAATCAGCCAGCCAGCAATATGAACACTGACTTTTCTAAATTGGTGTGTGGACATACTTAACAGTTGGTCTAGCAGCTGTCCCTCAAAGCTCAAGCCTGGATCACAGCAAAGCTACATGGACTAAAAATGAAAAAAATGTGTCTCTTGTTATAAACAGAGCCACACCAAAGGACAATGATGTTTATGTGTTAACTCTGTCCTACTGTTTTTGGGGTAATAATAGTGTTTGTAACTATGCTGGTTTAAACAACTCATTACGTTTTGTAGTCTCAAATGCCATATACTTAACTGTAACACCAACTGAATGTCCAAATGTGACAAAAGGGCCAGAGAGTGGATTACATCAACACTTATTGATCAAATGCTTGTGAATAATGTGAAGTACAGTAGAGTACATATACATCTAGATTTCTTTGCTTGGAATATAAATGTTAACGATAGTTGTGCATACACTGGTGTGTCAAAGTTTTATGCCACTATGTTAATTGACATGTTAAATGCCATCATTTGGAGCTGTGATACCTCTCCTGTTTCTTAATGTACAGTCATTTTTAAATCAAAAGGATACTCATTTGATACAAATTCATAAGGCACAAGTAGTTGTAAATAAATTGCTCAGTGAGAGTGATAATGAGCACTTAATTTATAGCTATGCAGGGGGACCATTAGGAGTCCTGTATTTTAAAGTTTTACTTGTGTTGCCAGTGGTCTTAGTGTTCTTGGTAATTATAGGCCTGTGTGCTTAAGACTTACTATTCGTGAAGTACATAGTGAGATGTACATGCTCTGAGGAGCTGCATTGTTGCACAAATAATAATTAGGCAATATTGGGCCAAGGGGGCTTGTAATAAGGGATAAAGAAGTGTGTCCCAATATTTCAGCCTAAACCTCATTTTGGTCTAAAACATAATGTGTTTGTGTAACAAATATTGATCTATAAAGCTGGATCATATAAAACTTGTAAAGCTACAAGACAAACGAAACCACAAGTTGTAATATTAAAGTGTCTTTTGATATTTGTACTGACCATGTGAGTAATGGCAGACAGGTGTTTTAAGTGTCTGCAAAGACAGAAATATAGGGATAGAGTTCAAGTTACCCTTCTGACTACAGGCTAAAGTGCTTGTGTGCACATTCTTAAGTCCAAATCTATTTCTTCCTTCTAGATCTTGATAACTGGTAATGATAATTATTACTATCCTTATATAGTAATATAATTTACACTATCAATACATTTGTGCTGACTAAAAGATTAGCTTATACATGTACTAAAAGGAGAATTGCCTTTTAAGTTAATGTTTGAACTTGTCTTGGACCAATCATAGACAACCATAGAAACTAATAATACTGTCATCCACTATATAAGCAAGCCAGAATACACTGTTAGTTTGAAGAATGAAGAATGAAAAATGCACCACCTGTAATCTCTTGCTATGATTATTATTATAATCATTAAATTCTTCTGCCATCAGTACTGTCTCCGTTTGTCTCCTTTCTAAGTATTTGTAATAGATAATTTACTAATGGTAATTTTTTCCAACTCTACAATTGGCAAAAATCAAGGTATTAAAAAATAAATATTCTCCAGGTCCAGATAACATTAGTGGTCACTTATTATACTTACTTGCTGACTCTATATCTCATCCCTTATGTCTATTTTTTGAACATTGTCTTAACTATCATTTTGTACCTAAAGAATGGAAGTCTGCCCATGTTATTCCAATATATAAAAAAGGACCTCACTCAAAATGGGAAAATTACTGACCTATTAGTTTGACGTCATCTATTTGTAAAATACTTGAAAGTCTAATCAAAGATCTCATAAGTGACACATTGAACACCGTTGATTTGGAACAGCATGGGCCAGGTATTCAAAGGTTAGCGCAGGGTGCAAATCCGTTGCACTGGACTAGCACCGAATTTGCACCCAACTGCTATATTTAAAAGGACATTTAGCACCAACGCTAGGTGTTAGCACCAATGCTAAATTATAATGTATGCAAGGGAGGGACTCAGGGGAGGGGCTCTGAATGCTGGCGCACCGGCATATTCAAAGGTATAGTGCTGCACTACAGGCATTAGCGCAGCCTGTAGTGCGGTGCTGAATACCACTGAGAAAAGGCCAGCGATAATGTGCCGGCAGTAATGTGGCAGCAGTGTCCCCCCAAAGCACCATTCTGATCCCTAGTGTCCATATAGTTATGTCCCTAGTGGTGAGTGGTCCCCCACCCCAAGCACTTATCTCGACCCATTGAAAATAAATAAATGTCCACTTCCTGGTAGTCAGCGGTCCCCCCCACCCAAAAGCATTATCCCGACCTGTTGAAAATAAATAAATGTCCACCTTTCTTGGTAATCTAGCGGTCCCCCCATCCCCAAGCATGTATCCTGATCTGTTGAAAATAAATAAATGTCCACTTCCCTGGTAGTCTAGTGGTCCCCCCAAGCATGTATCCCAACCCATTGAAAACAAATAAATGTCCACTTCCCTGGTAGTCTAGTGGTCCCCCCCATACCCCCAAGCATGTATCTGAGGTAGTCGGCGGTCAGCCGTGGTGGTGAAAGGAGGGCTGAGCCGGTCGCCAGCTCTGTTCACTAACATGAATGGGATGAACGAGGTGTCACTGCTGAGTGGGGGGACCACTAGACTACCAGGGAAATGGATGGACATTTATTTATTGTTCAGTGCTTTGGGATATGTGCTTGGGGGTGGGGGGACCACTAGACTACCAAGGAAATAGGGATTTATTTATTTTCAATGGGTCAGGATATGCTTGGGGTGGGGCACTGCTAGACTATCAGGGAAGTGGACAATTATTTATTTTCAACAGGTCGGATATGTGCTTGAGGTGGGGGACCGCTAGACTACCAGGGAAATGGAGATTTATTTATTGTCAGCGGTTGGATACGGTTTGGGGTGGGGCTGCTAGACTACCAGGGTAATGGGGATTTATTTGTCAATGGGTCAGGATATGTGCTTGGGGTGGGGACCGCTAGACTAACAGGCAGTGGGGATTTATTTATTGTCAACAGGTCAGGATACATGCTTGGGGATGGGGGACTGCTAGACTACCAGGGGAAGTGGACATTTATTTATTTTCAGTAGGTCGGGATACATGCTTGGGGTGGGGGACTGCTAGACTACCAGGGAAATGGGGCTTTATTTATTTTCAAGTGGGTCGGGATATGTGCTTGGGGTGGGGACCGCTAGACTACCAGGAAATGGGGATTTATTTATTGTCAATGGGTTGGGATACGTGCTTGGAGGTGGGGGACCACTAGACTACCAGGAAATGGGGCTTTATTTATTATCTAGTGGGTCGGGATATGTGCTTGGGGTGTGGGGACCACTAGACTACCAGGAAATGGGGATTTATTTATTTTCAACAGGTCGGTATATGTGCTTGGGGGTGGGGGGACCACTAGACCACCAGGGAAATTTTTTATTTTACATTAGATGGAGGTCGGTTGTGTGTGTGTGTGTGGGGGACTGCTAGACTACCAGGGTTAAAAGTGAATTGCGGGTAGCCGGGGATCGGGGAGCATGCTGGGGGGGGGCACTAACCTACCAGGCTGTAGCAGGCACACAATGGAACAGGGACCATGAGGACAGAAAAGGACTACCTGGCCCAGCCAGTCTGCTCTGTTTCCTATCTACTGAATATGCTGCATATCTGAGTTCCTAGTGACCCTACAGCCTATGGCCACCTGTCTCCTCCAGGTTTGCCTTATGCCTGTCCCATGCATTGCTCCCCCCCACTGTATTTCACCCACTACTGCAGTTAGATACCTATGTTGTTGGGGGAGGAATCCTCCAGGGCATGTATGGCCACAGGCAGTGTTTCTGTGTATAGCTATCAATCTGTATATGTATGTGTGTGTGTGTGTGTGTGTATATGTGTATACTGTATATCTATCTATATATATATATATTTAAATAATATGTACACACACACACACACACACACACACACACACAGGTCCTGCTTGCACAGCTGCATGGGTGTGTTGTATGCACTGACTGTGCCTGGCAACACACAGATCCTGCTGCTTCCAGCCTGTACTTCTATTCTGACCAATAGGGGATGCTGTGGGCATGCCTTGGTCTGCAGCATCCAGCCTGTACTTCCATTCCGACCAAAAGGGGGAGCTTTGTGCTCCATGCAATAGCACTGGGCAAACTGCATGGTAATGTATGCTAAGCAGCACCTAATGAGATGCAAATATACCTGTTTGCCCACGGATTACCTAAGTAGGCTCATTTGCATGGGAGCTTTGAATATAGCTCCCGTTTGCCCTGGGCTAACCAGTTTGTACCGGGCTAATGTGTTAGCACTGTGCAATCGGGTTAGCCCTGGGCAAACCTTACTTCAGCACAGCACAGTTCTGCAGTGTGTGGCTCACATTGTTGTTTGCAGTCATACCTCTCAACTGTCCCTGATTTTCAGGACGTTCCTGATTTTACCTCACAGTTTTACTCTGTCCCTCTTAAAAATTGTGTTTCCATGACCAAACAGTGGGGGTTGTAAACATAAAATAATGTCAAACATTAATGTTACAGATGTGTTCTTCCTTAGAAATTGCATTTTACACTAAATCACTTATTCTACCAGCTTCCTGAGTGGATATCATTACCATTTTTAAGCTGTGTCCCTGATTTTAAACCCTTTTCCCTGGTTTTTGTAAGCCTTGTCCCTGATTTATGAGGCAGGGGATTAAGAGGTGTGTTTGCAGTAGATGTGAGACATCTCTGAAATCACACACAGTGTTCTCCACCACAGTTTGCACTTCCCTCTTGCTATATTCAGTGCTGTCTTAGTCCCAGGCTATTTTTGCCCTGCACTCCCAGACCAGTTTGCCCGGCTTCCTTACACTGCTATATTCAGCAGGATTAGCACCTGGCTATTTCCTTTTCAATATAGCTTGCTTTGTGCACCAGGCTAAGTTTGCCCACGGGGCAGTGCTAATTTAGCCCAGGGCAAAGTTTTGAATATCTGGCCCCATGGGTTTAAAAAGGGTAGAGCCTGCCTTAGTAATTTAATGTGTTTCTATGAAAATGTAAGTAGGAACATTGACCAAGGCACCCCTTGGGATATTATTTATTTAGATTTTAGTAAAGCCTTTGATGTGATGGCTCATCATTCCTTAATAGTTACATTACTTGATACCAATATTAACAAATATATCATTGCATGGATCAAAAATTGGTTGGACCAAAGAACACAGAAGGTATTAATTATGGTCACCTGTCTGATTCCTGATATGTTAGCAGTGGTGTTCCCCAGGGGTCAGTCCTGGGCCTTAGTTTATTTTTAATATTCATTGCTGATTTAACAAAAAACTGTATGTCTACTTCTGTCAAATATGCAGATGATGTAAAACTTGGCAGGCCTTTTGGTACTGATGATCTAACATCTATAATACAACAGGATCTCAATAGTATATCTGATTAGGTTAATACCTGGGGTATGCATTTGAACCCATTAAAATGTAAGGTGATGCACGTTGGCCAAAATAACCCTTTGGACACATGTATGTTAAATGGGTATCCACTAGAAACTACCACTGATGAAAAAGACTTGGGCATCTATATGTCAAATGATCTTGGGCATAACAAACAAAATAATGAGGCAATTAATAAAACAAATTGGATAATATGGTCTATCAAAAGAAACATTAAATCAAGGAACTTAGGGATTATGTTGCCTCTATATAGAGCCTACACTAGACCTCATTTAGAATACTCATCGCAATTATGGAATCCTTACAAAAAGAGTGACATTGCATCCCTTGAAAAAATTCTAAGGAGATTCACAAAAATATAAAAGGGTTCTCTAATGTTCCTTATGAACAACGTTTAGAAAAGCTAAATCTCATGCCTCTATCTTTCAGACGCCTTCATGGAAATTTAATTTACATGTTTGACATTATCAATCACCCATATCTATTTACTCAAATGGGTTTTGAATTTAAAAATAAAATACATAATACTAGAGGTCACCCACTACAGATTAATACAGCTACATTTTTTCATGGTCCAAGGAAACATTATTATACTCAAAGAATAAGTAATCCTTAGAACAATCTACCATCTGAAATTGTTACTAGTAATAACAAAAATACCTTTAAAAATTGCCTTGATAATTTTTTTCTAAATAAAACAAAATCTGGGGTATTACAATTGATAAGGTGCAGTTATGGGCCTCACAGCCTCCTTTGCACCATATTATCTTAGTATGAACCTTAGTATGATGTCATCAGTGACATCACATCATATTTTATCCAACGGTAGGGCTACAGTCTGCCACAGAAATGAATAAATCATGCCACATAAATCAGAAAATGCTGCCACAGAAGCCTAGAAGCCCTGCAGCAGAAATCAAGACAAACTATTGCAGAGCACCAGGGGCCCTAACCTTATTGCATTGACTGGTTTGTTTGAGGGAGCACTTATGATGATTTCCAGGTCGCTCTCTCTTAAGTAGTAAAGGCCAGCCTAGCCCCTACCATCCAATATTCCTTCTTATGGCTCCTCTTCCTTGTATGCATTACCTTGCACTTCTTGCGACTGAATCCCAATTGCCATACTTTAGATCTTCTCTCTAGCCTTTCTAGGTCCCTTTGCAACTCTCTCAACACCTCTTTGCTGTCTACCCTGCTGCAAAGCTTCGTGTTATCTGCAAAGAGGCACATCTTGCCCTGTATACCTTCCCCTATGTCACTAACAAACATATTGAAAAGGACAGTTTCCAGGACTGACCCCTGCAGCACCCCACTCGTGACCTCCTTATCCTCTGATTTGACCCCTTTAACCACCACCCTCTGCTGTCTTCCACCAATCAGTTTTCCGCCCACCTTACCAGCTCCTTCTCTACTCCCAAGTCCTCTACCTTCTTCAGCATCCTCCTGTGCAGCACTGAGTCTAATGCTTTGCTGCCCTCAAACTGCAGTAAATCTACTGCCTGCCCCTATTCTACTACACTCATAAACCAGTAAAATAATACAATCTTGTCTGACATGACCTTCTCACCACAAACCCATGTTGTGTACTATCCTGGAGTCCACTGCTTTCCGAGCAGGTCAGCAGGCTTTCCTTGACTACTGTGTCCATCAGTTTCCCCACAACAGAGGCATGACTAATGGGTCTGTAATTACTCAGATCCTCCATATCCCATCCCTTGTGGAGCAGGACCATGTCTGCTGTCCTCCAATCCCTTGGAACCATCCCTCACCATAGCCAGCTATTGAAAGCCTCACTAAGGACTCATTCCATTCTGACACCAGTTCCGTGAGCACTCACAGGTATATCTTAACTGGTCCTGGTGTTTATATACAGTACTTTCAGGGCAATAAGCCTTTTTCTTACTGTGTCTACTGTAATCTCTAATGACCAAACAGGTTGTGCACTCCAGTGTGTGCCAATAAATTAAACATGAATACCAGTCCATAAACACAATCTATGTGTATAGCTGGCTTCAGTATTCCTCAAAGAAGTTGCACAACAACATTTAGATGCAAAACATTCAGCATTTATTATGGACTGAAAACAGATGGTTAGCACCACACTAACCACCACCTCGGCGCTTCGGGTAATGACACCCTTCCTCAGGAGGCGTGGCTTGAACAAGAGCCTCACTGTTTTAATACTCATTCAGTAATGATAAGCACCTGGTGCTTCTTAACACTTAACATTTTCACAAAATCCCAATCCATACAAATGCACCATACAAGAAACATGCAAGTGTGTTGTTAAGAACAAAGTAGCTCAAAAATTAAACAAAAACCACATTAAGTATACTGAGATGAAATGTTCTTTACTTTCAATTACTGTCTACAGTACTTAACATGTTCTATTAATTACAGTACTATTCTACATAAAGAACACTTGATTGTTATGATTTTATTCAAATTAGTATTTAACTGCTAATGCATTTCACATTTTTTTAAATATATCACCATTCCTTTATATTTGTTAGTTTCCATTATTACAATATTGCCACCTTTGTCAGTCTGGGTGTTTATCTGCTTATGGAAGCCAGCAATATAGCCCAGATCCACCTTCAACTATTGATGCACCAGCCTGTCCTATCAAAACTATCTGAATATTAATACAAGTGCTTTAATTGCACTGTCCTTTCCCTTATACAGTGTCTCTTAGATTGCTATAGGATGCACCCCCCCCCCCCCCCATTTTCCTCGCTTTGCTGTCTTAGAAAATTAAACATTTTGTATTCTTCGTTAGCCAGTTTTCAGCTCCCTGTTTTTTTGTTGCTCCTCATTGTATACAGTACAGTACAGTACAGACTTCTATTTTAAAGAATTACAGAACCTTGATTCTTTGATATATTTAAAAGCCACGCCTCCTGAGGAAGGGTGTCATTACCCAATGCGCCGAGGTGGTGGTTAGTGTGGTGCTACTTTCAGTCCATAATAAATGCTGATTTTTTTGCATCTTAACATTGTGCAGCTTCTTTGAGGAATACTGAAGTCAACTACACACACATAGATTTTGTTTGTGGACTGGTATTCATGTTTATTAATTTATTGGCACAAACCAGGGTGCACAACCTCTTTGTCTATTTGACTCTTATCTGGGGTAGCTCCCCTGGCTGTGCATCCCCCACATTAGCTGGCTTGCAGAGTTTTCTGTGGATTTACTGTAATCTCTACCCTCCCCATTTCCTGAATTCCCCTTGCTGCTGCCTTAATTCCACTTTCCAGTAGAGGCGCGCGATCCTCCAGCATGAATGATGAGCAGAAGTAGCCATTGAAGACACCAGGTGATCACCCCATCCTTCTTTCTCTCTCTCTCTCTCTCTCTCTCTCTCTCTGAGAGTTGGTAGTCAAGTTTTATCTAGTTGTTTTTTCTATATGTTTTTCCTATCCTTTTGGACTAGCCTTCTCACAAGCCCCAGCTTATATTTTCCCCACTTTTTGCTTCTCTCCTGGGAAAGAGAAATGAGTTTGAGGAGGGAGTCAGACTGATTATTGACAGGCATAGCATCTCATGGAGGCATCCAGGAGCTGTGACCAGTAGCCATTGTTGGCCCCCTGGCCAAAAGATTTTCTCCCATGGGGTCCTAGTGCCTCCAGCCCAGACTCATGAGTAATCTTCAGTGGAGAAGAGATTCAAGAACAAGTCTATTAAATTCCTTTGATGCAACCTTTCTCATGTAAATCCATACTCAACATTCAAAGTTCAAAGTTTTAATTAGGGATAAGTCATTGAGCTGAAGCTTATTTGCAGTGATGCCCTATACACATGCATCATAAAAAGTACAATACAATAAGAGAGTCTTTTAAAGCAATAAATTATACAGAAATTGTCATATATATATGTATTCATTTCAAGCAGACAGTTTTATTTATTTTATTTACCTTTTGTTAACCGGGTAGGTGCACTAGCCATGAAATGACTATTTTCAGGCATGATCCGGGACAGTACAACAATCAAAGACAGGTACATAGCATGAGTACAATTAAATTACAATAGCATAGGTCAGAACAGTTAGTAGTAATGAATACATGCAGCCAGGACAATAACAATCAATAAAATTCACATATAATTTTTAGGCATAGAAAACCTATACAGTCTAGGAAGAGATACCACAACATAGCAGTAAAGAAATATTGTTCAAATTAGTCACAACAATGAAGATTCAAATAGGCAGTGAAACAAGGCAAGGTCAAATTCCTGACTGGGCAGGATGCATTATCACAGCCTCTGAAACAAGGCTTAGGTGTGTGTGTGGGGGGGGGGTTGGAGTAGATTAGCTCTCAAGGTGATAGTAAGGGTAAGAAGTGCTATGAGGTAGGGAGGTTAAAGTTAGGCCAGGCAGCATACGGCGGGTGAGTGGATTAAGGAGGATTAAAACAAGTGCAGAGATCAACAAGGGATAGATGTAAGCGTAGCTCCTTTTTGAAGCTATCATGGGATCCAGATATTCAAAGTGCTTGGGAGAGAGATTCCAAAGTTTAGGAGCAGAGTGATTGAAGGCAACAGAGCCTTTTGATGTTTTACCTCTAGGTACAGTCAAGATACTCACTCTTCATTGAGTGTATAAGAATTGGTCTGCGTTTCGTTTCAGCCAGACTTTTACAGCACTGGATCACTGTACACATGGATGTGCATCTACCTTGCCTGCAGTTTTATTGCTTCACCAGGTAGACCAAACTGCTCCAGACCAATGCTGGCTGGGTTGCAACCATTCTCACCATTAAGGAGAACCTGGGATTCACATTTGCCCACTAAGCAGCAGTTCCATCTAGTACCTTGTTGCTTCTCACCGACTCAGAGCCTGTCACAGTTGTTTTCTTTTATAAACTAGTCTTAAATCTGGAAGACCATGACAACACTTATTCTGTTACACACCCTCAGTTTTTGATGACCTCACAAACATCTCAAGCTTTACTCTTCAGTTTTGTGAGAGCATTGCAAACTGTAGGTGTATAAAAAAACTTCACTACACATGATCCCTGATACATTCTTCATCGCTTGTACTCTGCTGCCTTGTCCTTAATGGAGAACTGCACTGAATCTACAAGTCATTTTCCCAGTAGAAGCTGTTTTTTTAAATACCGGTTCAAATTCTGTTATTGCTCTAGCTATCCAGGCCTTTTGGTTATCCTAGTGGATGTTTCTGATTTACATGCTGCTAGTAAGAACCATTTTAGAACTGTATATGTTGTTTATGTCCCTGTTCTATGCTACTATTGTTGGTGCAATGCATTTATGTTCTACTATAGAACTCTGAGGTTGTTTGGGACATAATCTACATCATACAGTTCTAAAATGATACTTACCAGCAGACTGTAAAGCAGAAACACCCTCTGAGGTTACTGAAAGGCTTGTATAAATGGAATGATAACAGAATTTTAACCAGTACTTAAAATCAGCTTCTATTGGGAAAAATGACTTACAGGGTCAGTGCAGTTCTCCTTTAAGAAATGATTGCAGAAGTTTATCTCATACTGATGTCAGAATTACTGGTCTATAGTTATCTGAGTCTCGTCTAGCTCTTTTCAGAACCACAACCTTTTCTAGTACATCCCGAAATATCTGTGCTAATGCAATAGCTAGATTATCCTTCAGTTATTTCAGGACATGTGGATTATTCCCTCTAGCCCAGGTGCTATTTATTTTCTTTTACCCTAGCTTGGATAAGTACTTTGTTAGTCTACCAACTCTAGAGAGCATTTACTCTTTATTGTACTATTAACTCTTGGAACACTTATTATGCTTCAATATTTTAATTTTTACTTGTAAATACTAAACTAAAGAACTCAATTATCTTACACTATATTTTCATCCTTTCTAATTTTAATTCAGGGGAAAGACAAGACATTAGAAAGCATTACTTCAGGGCTGCCCTTATGGCCTTAATAGTAGAGCATTGCAGACAACTGGAGTTTGGGATGGACTCCGGATGCCACATTGGGAGTCAGGCCAGGCTGCAGGCAGCTGCCCGAGGGCAGTGTGCCTTGACAGGGAAAGGCTGCCAACAGGTCCTGGCATTCAGTGACCCCTGCTGGTCAGTCAGGGAGCTTGCACCTTCCATAGAGGCACATTGTTTGTCAAGGCTGATGGGCATGGCAAAAAGTCAGAGGAAAAAAAAAACTACTGTCTGAATGATGGTGAACTCACCTGAACAGGGCATATCCTGAATAAATAATCAATAACTCTCAACAGGGTATGTGTTTCTAGAGAATTAATGTATGTCCCAGGTGAATTGGAAGACACAAGGCCAATGGCTGAGTGACTTTCAACGCACTTGGGAAATGCATTAATTTTCAAAGAACCCATGCCTTGGAATGGGTTACTATATTTGTTAAATGAAAAATTTTTTTAATGGAAAAAGGTTTTATTTTCCTTTAGCTAGGTTGCTTCTAGGTAGAATAGGTGAGTTTGTTAACAAAGGCTGTGTGCCTTTGAATGAACCTTGGAACTGCATTTATTTTGAAGAATTCTATGCCTTGTTATGGGTTTTGGTGTTTAAAAAATTGACAAAATGTGGTTTTAATGGACAGAGGTTTTATTTTCATTTATTTAGGTTGCTGCAAGGTAGATGAGGGCAGGTTAGTTACAAACTGTGCATTTTCTAGGTGAATAACCAATGGTCAGGTGCTGCGTTTTAAACAATGAAATTATTTGATTTGGTCAGTTCTTTTACACCTTGTTTTATAGCTGGGCAGAGGCAGGGGTGGGTAGAAAACCTGTACAGAGAAAAAAGAAAGCAGGTGCTTAGCACGTGGAATAGCCTACCTGTTAAGCTTTTGGAAGCCAGCAGTGTTCGGAATTTAAAAGAAAAACTAGAGAGATTCTTGAAGGAGAATGGCATGGAGGCTTGCACAGCGTGAGTGGGGGTAACATTCTATTTGTTACGCTTGGACATGTGTGCAGACACAAACTGGGATGCAGTCACTGCCATGCAGCTGGAAGTGCCAACAAAATGGACCCCAAGTCCCTTTTGTTATTGCAGTACTAAATACTATATTACTATGACTCCTCCTGTTCCTGTAACCAGTGGTCCTATATTGTCTTGCATTTTTAGCCACTAATGTAGAAAGAAAAAACACATTCTTATTTCCTTAGTAACTCTATTCTGCATGCCTTTTGTTGCTGTTCTGAACGTCTTTACACTTAACATTTTTTATATACTGATCATTACTACTCTCTGTAGCTGTTATCTTGTAATAATGCCCTTCCAGTATTCCCAGCTGCTTTTGTTACCTTCCTGGTCATCCTAGCTGGCTTTCTTGCTATCATTCAAACAGCTACTAGGTACAAAATACCACTGCCTATTTCATTTTTGCTGCAACTCTCCCTCCTTCTTTAGCCCTCCGTTTGCAGAGTTTCCTCCTTACCAGTGTCTGTGCATTGTGATGAAATTTTCCGTCTCCAAAGTATAATGGTTTAGTACAAGTGTTACTCCTCTTGTCTCCTTCTTATTGATCTACGGTCACTGCTGCTCCTCACCACCCTCTTCTCCTGCTACAATGTGCTCACACTCCACTGCTTTATGTGTTGAATCATGCAGGGGCCCCTTTGTACGTCTAGAAAATCCTGATTCCTTGATACTATTAGTACTGATCAAACTTTATTCAGTGTCTGGGTAGTTGACCCCTCTTGCCCTGTTACTGGGGGAGTGATAGGGAGCCATCCTCCATGCAGGACACTCTTCACATGTTCTCTCTGTCCTGACTCTACAGACAACTGAAAAATGCTAAAACTTTCCAAAAGTCAATTCTAAAGTGGCAGAATGATATTCCTGAAGATCTCTGGATTTGAATCATACCACATTTGGATATGACATGCCCAAAGAATAAGCCGCAGGGAATGTCAAAATCTGGGCAACAGCAGCAGGGGAAGGTCATGGAAATTTTGAGTAGTGCCGGAGTTGGCAGCTTGACTTCTGTAACTGAACCTCCATGGCAAACACTACTCGAGTCAATGGTGCTATGGACATGAAAATCGAGCAGACTTTGTTACATTTAGAAGACCACGAGACCCAGCTCAAGGACTTCACTGCAGGAATAACATATAGTGAAAGCCACTTGACTATCACTCTGTTTACGGTATCATTCCTGACACAGGAAAACACCTGGTTCCAGGGCCACTTGGAGGCCCTAGACAACTAAGTCAGGGCCAGGAACTTGCAGTTTGTTGGTGTTCCTGAAGGGGTAGAGGATCATAACCTTTTGATTTTCCTTAAAAACTGGCTTTGTGTGATGTAGTATATTATTATTATATTTTAGGTGTGTATTAATTCTAGATTTGAGCAAGGAAGAATCTTTTAACTGTACTTACATATTTCTAAACTCTTATTCTTCTAAATAATAATAATAATAATAAGCTACAGAAATTCAGAACACACATTAGGTGCCAGAAGAACATTAGGTCACCCTGGAAACAGGAAATGGGACAGCCACATGAACTAGGGTTATCTACAGGCCTCCAGACCGGGGGAGAACATAGACACATTACTGTTAGAAGATATACAAAACATGACAGCTAAAGGGGAGGTTCTGATAATGGGAGACTTCAACACGCCAGATACAGACTGGTCAATACCATCAGGAACATCCACCAGAACTAGACACATAGTGGATTCCTTGCAGGTGGAGGGCCTCAAACAACTAGTACAACAACCCACAAGAGACAGGGCTATCCTGGCTCTAGTACTGACTAATGGGGAAAGGATCACAGATCTCCAGATAGGTCACCTGGGGGCCAGTGACCATCACATGGTATGGTTTAATTTGGCCACTAGAACTAAATCATCCCATTCCAAGGCAAAAATATGGAACTTCAGAGGAGTTAACTTTGATAAGATGGCCAACAGGGTTAAGCTAACCCTGGCAAGAAGAAATACAGGTGACGGGTTACAGGCAAAGTGGGCAAGCATTAAGTATGCAATACTAGAAGCAACATCGCATTGTGTTAGGGAGAAAGGCAAGAGCAAAAGAAGGAGGAAACCACTTTGGCTCTCAAAAACTGTAGTCGAAAAGATCAGAGCCAAAAGGCTGGCCTTCAGGAAATATAAGGGAACGCAGCGTGATGAAGATAGGGAGGCATATCCAACTTCCCTAAGGGAAGCAGGGAAGGCAGTAAGGCAGGCAAAGGCCCAAACCAAGGAAACACTAGCATGAACAGTAAAAGAAGGGGACAAGACTTTCTATAGATACATTAGCAAAAGGAAAAAGTCCAGAGGGGGTATTGTTAAGATCAAAGGAGATAAGGGGGAGTGTGTGGAGGAGGACCAAGGAAAAGCATCTATCCTAAATAGATACTTCTGCTCAGTATTTACTGAGGAGATGGTAGGGCAGGACCCACAGCTCAGCACCATGGACATAGGAGGGAGGGAGGTGTGCACAAGTTCCTTCACAAAAGAAAGGGTCCTACAAGAGCTCGATAAGCTCAGGGTGGACAAGGCAATAGGATCTGATGGCATACATCCCAGGGTACTAAAGGAGCTAAGGGTGGAACTAGCAGAGCCATTATCAGAACTGTTTAGTGAGTCTCTGAGCACAGGAGAGGTCCCAGAAGAATGGAGAAGGGCTCATGTGATCCCACTCCATAAGAGTGGCAGCAGGGAAAAGGCAGGGAACTACAGATCAGTCAGTCTTACCTCAGTAGTGAGCAAGATTATGGAGGCACTCCTTAAGGAAAGGATAGTGCAACACCTGGAATCCACAGGAGTACAGGATCCAAGACAGCATAGGTTTACAACAGGAAGGTTCTGTCAAACTAATCTCATAGATTTCTATGACTGGGTAACCAGAGTGGTGGACCAAGGGGGTGCAGTTGATGTCGCCTACCTTGACTTCAGCAAAGCTTTCGATACTGTTCCACATAGAAGATTGATTAATAAGCTGGGTAGGCTTGGGGTGGGTCAGAGGTTGGTCAACTGGGTGGCAAACTGGTTGGGTGGCAGAAAACAGAGAGTGGTGGTAAATGGTATACAGTCAGAAGAGATGCAAATCACAAGTGGGGTACCTCCGGGATCAGTCCTGGGGCCAGTCCTCTTCAATATCGTCATCAGTGACATTGCAGATGGACTGGAGGGTAAGGTTTGTCTGTTTGCAGATGACACCAAGATCTGCAACAGAGTAGATGATCCAGATGGTGTGGCAGAATGAGAAGAGAGATGGATAAACTGCCAAAATAGCGGCAACTGGGTTTTAACACAAAGAAGTGCAAGATCATGCACATAGGGAAGAGAAACCCTGAAGCTACCTATAGGTTGGGAGGGGAGTTACTGGCAGTCACAAGTGAAGAAAGAGACTTGGGCATCATCATCACAGATTACCCGAAATCATTATCAACAGATCACTAAAGCAGTAGGTAAGGCTAGAGGGATGTTGAGGTGTATTAGTAGGAGTATCACAAGTCGTAAGAGGGAGGTAATAATCCCTCTTTACAAGACACCGGATAGGCCCCATCTGGAGTACTGCATGCAGTACTGGAGGTCACGCCTGCACAAGGACATTAACAAAATGGAGGCAGTCCGGTGAAGGGCAACCAAAATGGTGCAGGGACTGCATCAGAAAACATATGAGGACAGATTAATGGAGCTAAATATGTATACCCTAGAGCAAAGGAGGGAGAGAGGTGATATAATCGAAACATTCAAACATCTTAAGGGCATTAACAAGGTGAAAGAGTCTAACAAGTTTCAATATAAGAAAAATAGCAAGACAAGAGGACACAGCATGACATTAGAGGGAGACCGATTAAGAGGTAATATGAGGAAGTTCTTTTTCACAGAAAGGGTGGTGGATGCATGGAACGGCCTACCTCAGGAAGTGATGGATATGAATATAGTGCAGGGCTTCAAACAGGCATGGTATAGGCATAAGGGAGCAATACAGATGAGTATGAATAATAGGCCATTGACAGAGTAAAGACCAATGGCACATGCATAAGGTAGAAAAAAATGGGCAGACTGGATCGGCCTTGTGGTCCTTATCTGCCGCCTACTTCTATGTTTCTATGTTTCTATAATAATAATAATAAACTTTATTTGTTGTAAGCGCAATTCAACACATATCAAAGCTCTTTTACAATAAAACTTTGAAACTGTAAAATTCTAATATATTTAACCACCATAATATCAGAGCTCCCACATCTAACGTTCAGGATAGGCAAGCAAAAACAGAAATGTTTTCAGTGCGGCTTTGAAGCTCTCCATGGTCTGGCACACCCTTATCTGATTAAGTAGAGAATTCCACAGGGAAGGAGTCATAAATGCAAACATTCAGGCTCCAGAGGTCTTTAAACGAACCCTAGGAATCTCTAGCAGTCCCTCATTGGCAGAGTGGAGTGGTTGGAGGGGGCTGTAGGGATGAAGGAGCTCTTGCAGGTAACTCAGCCCCTGTCATTGTAGGGCTTTGTAGGTCAGTAAGCCGACCTTGAAGGTGATCCACCACTGAATAGGCAGCCAGTGCAGTCTGCTCAGCACAGGTGTGATACAGCTAGATCAAGAAAGCCCTGCCAACAACCTGGCCACAGCGTTCTGCAACAGCTGCAAGTGGTGAATATCATCCCCCAGAAGCCCAATGTATAGGGCATTATAGTAATCAAGGTGGGAGGTCACAAAGGCATGGACCAATGTTGAAAGATCACCGGTCAGAACCAGATGCTTAATCTGGGCGATATTCCTCAGGTGGTAAAAAGAGGTCTTGACGATGGATGACATCTGGGACTTCAGGGTGAACCCCTCATCAAAAATATCATCCAGATTCCGCACCCATTCAGAGGTCAACAGCTGGTGACCTCTGAGCAAAAGCCCAGTGGCCTGCTCAGCTGAAGACTTCTCTACCCAGCGACCTGGGTCCACCACCAAAAGCTCAGTTTTGTCAGAATTCAGCCTCATCCAGCTAGCACTCATCCAGTCCTGGATCTCGGTGAGGCAGTTGTTAAACACCAAGACCACATCCTCCTGATGAGGTACAAAGGACATGTATAGCTGAGTATCATCTGCATAGCAGTGAAAACTCAAGCCATACCGCCATACAATGTCTCCCAATGGCAGCATGTACACCGCAAATAACATAGGCGAAAGCACGGAGCCCTGGGCTACCCCTCAAGGTAGAGAGAATGCATCAGAGGAATAAATTCCTGATGCCACTCTCTTGAGAGCTACCAGTGAGGAATGATTGAAACCATCTGAGGACTGTCCCTGACAGACCACAGAGAACCTGCAGGTGTTGCAGCAATACATCATGATCCACAGTGTCAAATGCTGCAGAGAAATCAAGGAGGACTAAGATGAAATGACTCCTCCGGTCTCTCGCTATCAGGAGATCAATGAGCACAAGAATCAGGGCAGTCTTGATGCTATGCCTCTTCCTAAATCCCGACTGGAGAGGATCATAGGTGCCATGGATGGCAAGGTGGTCGTCCAGCTGCAGCATGACCACTTTCTCAATAACCTTGACCACAAAGTGCAGGTTAGAGATAGGTCTGTAGTTGGCAGAAAAGTCTGGGTTGAGAGAGGATTTCTTAAGGAGGGGTGTCACTACCACTTTCTTCAGGGAGTCAGGAAGCTCACCTGTCTCAAGCGAACTCTGGACTATCTCTGCAAGGACCGGGCTGATGACCTCAATGCACCCCACAAGGAGGTGAGTTGGACCTGTATCCAAACTACAACAGGTCGGCCGCATACCTTGGACAATCCTTATGACATCCACAATCGCTGGCTGGCTAAAGGCTGACCAACCAAACCGGGGCTCTGCAACCTCCAACCGATCACCACTCCACCCATTAGAGTGATCTATGTGGATCTCTGACCTAATGTCGGCAACCTTATCAGCAAAGAAGCGAGCAAACTCATCACACTCATCCTGTGACAATGCTCTCCGAACTTGCAGACAGGCTGGATTGCACAGTTTGTCCACAGTTCGGAAGAGCTGAGCTGGTTGGTTCCGTGCCACGGTAATCTCCCCAGACAGCAACTCTGCCTTCTTGTGGCAGATCACTGGTTGATAGTTCATATAATGGGTCATCAATCTAAGCCTATTGGCATCAAGGCCAGATTTTCGCCAGCGATGCCTCATCCTTCGCGCCTCTCTCTTCATCTCCCTCAAGGTCCCATCAGACCAAGGGGATTGAGGGCAAAAAGTGAGAAGGCAAACATGAAAGGAGCAATTGAGTCCAGAGCTGCCACCACGGCCTTATTATAGGCCTGTAGTAGGTTGTCCGGACCCCTGCTAGCAGTCGGTAATCCCAATAGGTTCAGCACCACCATCAGGCCATCTGTGGTCACTCCTCTTAATTGGCGGTACCAAACCATCTCCAGAGGGGCAGGCCTATAAGGGGGGGCCTGGAAATTGAACCTGACAGTGCTATGATCAGACCAACCGACAGGCTCCGCCGCCAAGTCAGAGGCCTCCATAGCCAGTAGGAAGACCAGGTCCAGAGAATAACTAGAAATATAGGTCACAGAGGAAACTATCTGTGTGAAGCCCAACAAAATCATAAATTAGAGGAAGTCCTGACCAAAATGTGAGTTTGTCATCGACCCAGGCGTTAAAGTCCCCCAGCACCATCACTCTGGTTGGTTCTTTCTCCATCTTCCTCTATATACAAGGGAAAAGGGGAAACAGCATAAGGAATGTGATTGTTGACAGAGATTTATTTACATAAACTGTTGTTTAGGCAGAACATGTTTACATAGATGTTGACGGCAGATAAAGACCTACGGTCCCATTTGAGCAGTGTGCTTCTTCAAGCTTCCATACACAGAAACATAGAAATTGTTGGCAGATAAGGACTGCTAGGCCCATCCAGTCTGCTCATAAGCCCTGTACTTTATTACGGCTTCTGACCTTTCCTCTGCTTTACCTCTATGGTTCCCCTATACCTGTCCCAATCCAACCACCGTGCTCGCTCCCACCACCTCCTGTGGCAGACTATTCCATGTGTCCACCACCCTTTCTGTGAAGAAAAACTCCTCACATTCCCTCTCAACCTGCCATCTTCCAGTTTCGTGTCATGCCCCTTTGTTCAAACAACATGAAGTCTTGCTGTATTCTGACTTAGTGCAGTTAGTCCCAGCACTTGAACTACCCCGGAGAGTAAGGAGTTAAACTCTATGCAGGAGCATAGAACGTTGAGCTCGAGCTCGGTTTTCAAACCTGTCTGTGGTACTTCCCAGTGTAACCGTCAGATTCTTTACTTCACCTAACAGTGAAGTCGCTCCAGAGATTCCTTTTCTCGGTTCGGTAAAAAGTAAAGTGCTTGGTTTTAAACCAATCTATTTGTTATTTTTTTGGATTTCCAGCCTCTATCTATGGTACCGGTAGTGTTGTAGATAGGTAGTGACTGTGTTTATTTTGTAAAAGTGTGTGGAAATTACTTTTTTCCATTTCTTTTCGGTCGGTCTGGTTAGGAACCGACCTTGTATTTCTTCTGTTTTTCTGAAAAAATTTTTCTGGGGATTAGAGAGGTGTTCTGGTTTCGATCAGTTTCAAAAGAACCGGGCCTTTACTGGTCCTTTTTCAAAACCCGTGACACGGTTTGTAACCGATCGGTTATTTTATTACCTGGCTTGAAAACTGATATAGGGTAATTTAGTAGGTTGGCCATGTCTGATAAACCCAAAAAGAAACCCGCCCCACTGGGTTTCAGCACTGTACTCAGTGTGGGGAGGCCTTTGCCAAGGCTGACCCCCACCTCATTTGTGTTTATTGTCTGGGGGTTTGACCACCTCAAGTTGGACTGCCAAATTTGTAAAAACTTTCCTAAATCCACTCTAGATAAGAGACTAAGTAGGTTGAAGGAAAGGGAGGCCGAGAAGTCCGTAGATCCGGATGGCCAGCCCAGTTCGGTTGCGGCCGAACTTGAGGAGGTGCCTACTGATCTAGGCAATACCTCCTTGGGAAAAAGGAGAGCCGACCCTGAGGGGCTGGTTCCGTTAAAAAGAAAACGTAAGTCCACTGGTTCAGATCCTGTACTGCATTCTCCAACCAAGGATGAAACAGCCAAAGTGATTAGCATTGTTCAATCGCTTAGACAGGTTCCGTCCGAACCAGTACCGCCGGTTAAGTGGTCCATTCGGTCGGTTCCATCTCCTTCGGATTATGATCCAGATGCTTATTATGAGGAGTGGAAGGGAGATGAAGACTATCCAGATGATGATGATGATGATGATAACCGGGGGTCTGGATGTGCCCATTGAACCGGACATCTCCCCAGACAGATCCTCGGGTGTCTCTCCTCCCAGGCTCTCTAAGTCCCCTTCACACTTTTTGTTTTACAAAAAGGTGGCAGAAACCCTTCAGCTTCCCTTGGTTGAAGCTCCAGAGGAGGAGGAAGAGCCTGATTTTGTGGAAATGATGGACATCCCAGAGTCCAAAAGGCTGTCTATACCTCTTCATAAGTCCTTGGGGAAACAGACACACAACATTTTACAAACTCCTAATTCAATACCTCCTGTGGACAAGAGAATGGATAGGAAGTATATGTTATCAGGCTCATCTACGGAGTTCCTTTATAATCATAGTAGCCATGTTGGGGTAGTGCAGGCTGCAGCCTGTGACAGGGCTAACATTCCTTTGGCTTCACTCCCACCGGATAAGGACTCCAGGAAAGTGGATGCCATGGCCAAAAAACAGTATTTGGCATCCTCTTTGGGACTCAGGCAGGCTAATGATATGGCCTACACAGCCAGGTACCAGAAATCCAGATGGGATATGGTTCTGGAACTGGCTAAGCACGGCCTCCCCCCAGCTAGCCAAAGAGCTGGAGGAGGTGGCTGTTGATGGAATTGAGGCATAAAAAAATTCAATTTCATACTGCTGTGGACTCCAAAGATGTGGCATCTAGAGTTATGGCTACATCTGTGTCTCTCAGAAGACATGCTTGGCTCAGATGTACTAGTCTTTCACAGGATACCCGGACTAAGCCTATGGATTTTTCTGTAGTGGATAACTCTCTGTTTGGGGAGCAAACAGAGGCTTACATGAAGAAAATGGATGAATACAGGACCACGTACAGGAGTGCACAGGCCAAAGAAAGGCAGGCCACTCCACAAAAGCAGCAGTCTAGGGGCAGGAGCAGGCCTTTTCACGGGCCTTTTTACCAAGCCCAGGCCTCCAGTCTAAGGCTCCTGCCAAGCAGACACCCTGAGGTGTCAGCCCAGGTCGACTCCCCAATTCCAGTAGGAGGCAGGCTGGCTTACTGCTTCCAGGCTTGGAAGTCTTTGACCTCAGACAAGTGGGTCCTAGAAGTAGTAAGCCAGGAACTGGCCCTCAACTTCAAAAAGTTTCAGAAAAAGAGGGCCAAGTCTTTTCCACCTGCATCAATCTCAGAAACCCTTGCCCTAGAGGCAGAGGTTTCCTCTCTTCTAGCTCTCAGAGCTATAGAGAAGGTTCCTACTCAGCACAAGGGAAAAGGACTGTATTCCAGGTACTTCCTTACCCCAAAGAAAACGGGAATGGCGACCCATCCTAGACCTAAGGTATTTGAACAAACACATTTGAAGCCCAAATTCAAAATGGTAACTCTGGGAATAATCCTTCCCTCTCTAAGGCCAGGAGATTGGTTAGCATCTCTGGACCTCAAGGATGCCTACTTCCATATCCCTATCAGGTGCTCCCACAGAAAATACCTTAGGTTCGAGTTGCCTTCAGGCCATTACCAATTCAGAGCCATGCCATTCAGCCTAACATTAGCTCCAAGGGTGTTCACAAAGTGCCTTGCAGTAGTGGTGGCTTACCGAAGAAGACAGGGTATCACCATCTTCCCATATTTGGACGACTGGCTCATTGTGGGTCAGTCATCTCTACAGGTCAAGTCAGCTCTGCAAACTACTCAGGACCTACTCAGTTCCCTGGGTTTTCTTCTCAATCTTCCAAAGTCTGTCCTCGAACCAGTTCAACTTCTCACCTTTATAGGAATAGATCTGAACACTGTACAAACAAAAGCTTTCCTTCCCCAGGCTAGGCTGAAGGCCCTAGTGGATCTTGCTTTGTCTTTTCAACTTCAGATCTCTCGCCCAGCAAGGCAGTTCCTCTAGCTGCTGGGCCACATGGCAGCTTCCACTGCAGTGGTGCAGGGAGCAAGATTCCAGATGAGGGACATTCAGTTTCACCTAAGGTCCTTCTGGTCTCAGAAAAAGGATTCTCTTACTAAACTGATTCCAGTGACTCAGACTGTGGTCCAAGCTCTCCAGTGGTGGCTGGATCAGGACAACCTCAGACAAGGAGCTCCACTTCTCCCGCAAACCCCTTCAGTAGTTCTGACTATGGATGTTTCTCTCCTAGGTTGGGTAGCCCACCTGGGGGCCCTGACAGCCCAAGGGGTCTGGTCTCCACAGGAGTGTCTCCTTCACATCAACCTTCTGGAACTCAGGGCAGTGTTTCTGGCCCTTCAGTGCTTCTCAGATTCGGTCAAGGGCAAGGTGGTCCAAGTCAGGATAGGCAACACGACCACAATGTGGTATATCAACAAAGAAGGAGGCACTCAGTCCTCGGCCTTGTGCATGGAAGCCATGAAACTGTGGTCTCTGGCCTATTCTCTTCAGACTTCCCTAATAGCAGTTCACCTTCCAGGGAAGGACAATGTACTGGCAGATGCTCTGAGCAGAATATCCCAGGGACATCACGAATGGTCCCTGAATCCTCTCATCCTCCGATCATCTTCTCCAGATGGGGCACTCCAGAGATAGATCTCTTTGCAGCCCCGGACAATCACCAACTCCCTCTGTTCTGTTGCAGACCTCCACTTCTGGGGACTGTGCCTCAGGATGCCCTGATTTTGGATTGGAAGGGCATGTTCCTTTATGCCTTCCCTCCATTCCCTCTGCTGTTCAGAGTCCTGATCAAGATCAGAACTCAACCTTGCACAGTGATCCTAGTGGCTCCAGACTGGGCCAGGCAGCCTTGGCATCCCCTGCTCCTGTCCCTGGCAGTGTCTCATCCCCTGTCTCTTCCCAAGAGACACAATCTTCTGTCCTCCTCCCAGGAGAGGATCTGGTATCCCGATCTCCAGTCTCTCAATCTCAAGGCCTGGCTCTTGAAGAGCTAGAATATGCAGACCTGCATCTTTCTCAGGCAGTCATGGATATCCTGAAGGTTTCCAGGAAACCATCTACTAGAAAGACTTATGATTCCAAATGGAAAAGGTTTACCATCTGGTGTTCTCAGAAAGGCATTGTCCCTGACTCTGCAGGCATCTCCACAGCCTTAGATTATCTGGCTCACCTCAATGGCCTAGGCCCTAGGCCTGCAGCTCTAAAGGTTCACCTAGCAGCAGTTTCTGCTTTCCTTTCAGCAGGGAAGGGCTCTTCCCTGGCCTCTCATCATGTGTTTAAAAACTTCTTCAAGGGTCTGGTTCATACAAACCCTTCATTTAGAGAACTGACTCCTGCTTGGGATCTTAATGTCTGCATTGCACAGCTCATGCAGCCCCCCTTTGAACCCATGGCTTCGGCTGAGCTGAAATACTTGACCTGGGAAACTGTGTTCCTGGTAGCCATTACTTCGGCCAGGAGGATTGGTGAATTACAGGCCTTGTCAGTTGTACCTGACTGCATATCCTTCCACAGGGATAAAGTGGTCCTAAGAACCAATAGGAGTTTCTTGCCCAAAGTGGTATCAGATTTTCATCTGAACCAGTCTATGTTTCTTCCTGTGTTTTTCACTGACCACTCCTCTTCAGGTGAAAGAAGGCTACACAGCTTGGATGTTAAAAGAGCTCTTAGCTATTACATAGAGCCAGGGGTGTAGCCAGGCATTTCAGATTTGTACACCAACTTGCCACACTGCTACCCCTTCCCCACTGTTGTTCATGCCTGCCCCCCACGACTCGAGTCCAAGGTACCTGGCTCCAATCAGATGATTCCCACACTAGACCTGCTGTCTGTCTGCGCTGCTAGTGTGGTGCTTGCTGCCCACTAGTAGACGCCACTGACTGCACCACAAGTCCAAGACCATGGCAGAAATTTCTTCTCTCTCTCTCTCTCTTTCTCTCCCCCGCAGGTAGGCAGATTCACTTCACTTGCCACTCCACATGAAGTCTTCATACTTTTAACTGGCTCTGAGTCTGTTCTTCCGTCTGTTGCTCCTCAGTTTTCTACTGCTTCTCTCACTCTCAGTACAATTGAACTAGTAGTATGGTTTCTAACTTTGCTGGGGCATTTAAACTCACTGCCCCAGACTTGCCACACCCCCTACCACATGCTGCAGCCAATCACTATGCAGGTGGACCATGTGGACCTAACTGAGACCTTCAGCTTCAACGTCCATGGTCCACTCTGCCACCTCCCAAAAACAAAGCTGAAACAGAAAAGAAAAAGCCTGCAAAGCCAAACAAAGGAATTTAAACACAATGGACTAGAGAGGGCAGAGCAATGCTGGCCAGCTTGTTTGTTACCTCCTGCTACTGAACTTGGTATGCCATGGCTTACTTGGAGTATCAGTAGCTACGCCCTTGCATAGAGCACACTAAGGCTCACAGGAATGACTGTCTTCAGTTGTTTCTCACCTATGGTGAGGTGGGGAAAGGTAAGCCTGCCACGAAAAGAACTATTGCCAGGTGGATTGTTTCTTGTATAAAATTCTGCTATGACAAATTGGGTAGAACATCTCCTTCAGGCCTGAGGGCTCACTCGACTAGGGGTACAGCTGCCACTCTGACTGCAGCCAGAGATATACCCTTGATAGAGATCTGCAAAGCAGACACCTGGAAAACAGTACATACATTCACCAAGCATTACTCCTTGGACATCCAGGCTAGGAGTGATGCTAGGTTTGGCACAGCAGTACTGCAGAGCCTGATCCCAAGGTAGGTTCTGCATTCCCTCCTCCATAGGGAACTGCTTGGTAGTCTGCATTGTCAGAATACAGCAAGACTTCATGTTGTTTAAATAATAAATTACTCACCATAGTAATGTTGTTTCTTCTAATGGAGTCTTGCTGTATTGTAACCTCCCCCTCGCCTCCCCTCTCAGAACCTAGTTTTTGGGAAGTGGGCTGGCAGGTACAGTGTTGCATGCACCTCAGGGGTGTACCTTGCACCCCTCCATCTTGGGTGGGTTAATTGTTAATTCTGTTGGTGTTATAAATCTGTTTAGTGTTGTCACTACCTTTTTCTTCTTGGGTTCTTGACTTGAGTCTTCTGGGCCCAAATTGTGCCTTTTACTTAAAAATAAAAATAAACACACACAGACACACACATACACACACACACACACACACACACACACACACACACACACACACACACACACACCACACTTCAGCTAGTTAGTTGCTCTTAAGAATCTAATGGTTACACTGGGAAGTACCACAGACAGAGGTTTGAAAACCGAGCTTGAGCTCAACGTTCTATGCTCCTGCATAGAGTTTAACTCCTTACTCTCGGGGCAGTTCAAGTGCTCGGGCTAACTGCATTAAGTCAGAATACAGCAAGACTGCATTAGAAGAAACAACATTACTATGGTGAGTATTTTTTTCTTTCTTGTAATCCTCCTGTATTGGAAGATGTATCCCCCTGCACCTTGTTTATGCCCTTGAGGTACTTGAATGTTTCCATCATGTCTCCTCTCTCCCTCCTGTCCTCCAGTGAGTACGTATTGTTGTCCCTTAATTAATTCATTACTTCCAATAGGATCTTAAGAAGTCTGAACTATCCATTGTTTACTTCACACAAGATGGCCACCCAGGTAGTAATGAGTTAATCTTTCCTGGTACATTTTGTTGTGCAAGCCCCGTACCATCTTAATCACCCTTCTCTGGATCGTCTCCAGTCTGTTTATGTCCTTTCAAAGGTGTGGCCTCCAAAACTGCACACAGTACTCCATGTGAGGCCTGATCAGGGTTTTGTATAACGGCATCACTACCTCCCATCTTCTGATGGTGATACCCCTTCCTATGCACCCCAGCATGCCACTGGTCCTCCCTGCTGCCTTTGTATTCTGCTTTGACATTTTCAGGTCACCTGAAATAATAGCCCCCAGATACCTTTCTTCCTTGATGACTGTCAGCAACTCCCCCCCCCAATCCTGTAGCGATTCAGGGTTTCTATGTCCCAGGTGCATCATTTTTGCACTTCTTTGAATTAAACCTCAGTTGTCACTCCTTGGACCATTTCTCAAGCTTCCCCAGGTTCCTCCTCATTTTCTCCACCCCTTCTGGAGTACCCACCCTGTTACAGATCTTGGTGTCATCTGCAAACAGGCAGACCTTTCCTTCTAGCCCCTCTGCAATGTCGCTAATGAAGACATTGAACAGGACTGGCCCAGTGACTGATCCCTGGGGCATTCTGCTGGTCACCCCCTTCCCTCAGATTATACTCCATTAACCACCACTCTCTGCTTCCTTTTCATTAGCCAGTTCCTAACCCAGTTTACCACCTTGTTTTCCATGCCCAAACTACCCATCTTGTTAACCAACCTCTTATGTGGGATGGTGTCGAAGGCTTTGCTGAAACTGAGGTAGGTGACATCCACCCCCACCTATTTACTTCCTTCATCACCCAGTCAACGAGATCTATTAGATTCATCTGGCATGACCTACCCACTGTGAATCCATGCTGTCTAGGGTACTGGTGGCTTCTAGATGTCTCACTATCCTTTCTTTAAGTAGTGCTTCCATGATCTTCCCCACTACTGAGGTGAGGCTGAATGGCCTATAATTCCCTGCCTCCTCCCTACTGCCAGATTTGTGTAGAGGGACCACATGTGCCCTCCTCCAATCTTTCGGCACCACCCGTGTTGAGTGACTCAGTGAACAAGGCTGCCAGAGGTTCTGCCAGTTCTCTTCGCAGTTCCCTTAATATCCTTGGGTGTATGCCATCAGGCCCCACTGCTTTGTCCACTTTCAACTTGGTGAGCTCCTGCAGGACTCTCTTCCCTGTGAATGGACTGCTGTCCACCTCTCCCCCCTTGGTATCTGTTGCTTGTCTGTGGTCCCTGTCCCTCCCTCCTTCTCTTTCGTGAATACTGAGCAGAAGTATTTATTCAGTATTTCTGCCTTATCCATGTCTCTCTCCTTACACACCCCTTCGTCCCCTATGAGCCTTACAATCCCCCCAGTTTTCCTTCTTTCATTGATGTACCTGTAGAATGTCTTGTCCCCTTTCCTAACTGTCTGTGCTAATCCTTTCTAAATCTGTGCCTTTGCTCTCCTTACTGCCCTCCCTGATTCCCTTAGACACTCTACGTACACCTCCCTGTCCTCCTCCCTTTGGGTCTCCTTATATTTCCTAAACCCTGCCCTCTTAGCCCTTACTTTGTCTGCCACCTCTTTTGAGAACCATAGTAGCTTTCTCCTTCTCTTGTCTTTGGATACTAACCTGATGCATTGGTTTGTCACTTCCACTATGGCTCCTTTTATGTGCTCCTGCTACTCTTCTACCACATCCTATCCCCCTTTTTTTCCAGGGCTATTTTGATACCTCTCTCCATTTCAGTGACGTCTGTCTTTTTTGAAATCCAAAACCCTTGCCCTAGTATGACTTGACTGAGTCCCTTTCCCCATCTTGAATCACACTATGTGGTGATCGCTGGATCCCAGTTACCCTTCTACCCGGACCTCTGCGATTCTGTCCCCGTTGGTCATCACTAGATCCAGAATCACCTTGTCCCTGGTGGGATCAAGCACAAGCTGCCTGAGTCCTGCCTCCTGCAGGGAATCTAGGATGCTTCTGCTTCTGGCTGAAGCAGCTGCCTGGGTGGTCCAGTCTACATCTGGCATATTGAAATCCCCCATCAGCAGAATTTCACCTTTCATTGCCATCTTGTGTATTTCATCTACTAGCTCTCTGTCCACTTCCCCCATTGTCCTGAAGGCCTGTATATCGCCCCTGTGCATATTGCTGTGCCATTTCCAGGTTCAAGGGTGACCCACAGTGCCTCGGCCTCCCCCTGCCTACCCTGTACCTGTGTTGTCTTTATACTCTCTCTGACATATAGGGTGACTCCCTCCCCTTTTTTGACCCCCTGTCCCTCCTGAACAGCGCATAACCCGGTACATTTATTTCCCACCCATGATTTGCAGTGTACCAGGTTTCAGTTATTGCTACTATGTCTAGATCTGACTCTACTATCAAGGCCTCCAGGTCTGGGATTTTATTTCCCAGGCTTTGGGCGTTAGTTACCATGGCCTTCCATGTTGTGCATGTTAGATTATCCCCCTTGCCCCTGTTCCTACTCTCTTGCTTTCTTCCCTGACCCCAGTTACCTTTCTTGTGAGGTTCCGATTCTAGCACTTTGCTCTCCCACTGACTACTTCAGTTGTACTTGCTGCCAATTTACTTACCTCCATTTGCCTTTGGGGGGTGATACTAAGCCTCCTTACCCTCCTGGCCCCCCCAGACCAGTTTAAATGCTCGCTGCTGAAGCATTCAAACTTCTCACTCAGGATGATGGTCCCCTTGCTGGATGGATGCAGACTTTCAACCTTATACAGGCTCGTATCTGTCTAGGTCAGGCCCCAGTCCCACATGAAGCCAAACCCCTCCCTTCTACACATTCCTTCGACCAGGAGTTGAATTTCTGGATGCGGAGTGTCCTAGTTTCACCCCTGCAATGGACAGGTAGAACCTCTGAGAAGGAGACAGAGTGTGCCACCTGCTTCAGGCCCCCCCCAGCTTTCTGAAATCCTTCTGGATTCTGCCTATCTCCGCCCTGTCTCCCGCTACGTGTTTTTGTCCCAGGTGAACTGACATGGTTCCTCCCTCCTTGCTATTGCCTTTGTGATCCTGTTGATCCACTTCCCATCTCTCCAAGCCGTGCTTCGTGGGATGCACTTGACTTCCTTGTCCTTCCTACTAGGTTCCCCTAAAGTAACTCCCTAGACAATTGAGTCCCCTGCCAGTAGAAGCTTCCTCCTCCTCTGGGGTTCTCTACCCCCTCTTCCCTTGGACTCAATGATGGACATCCCGCTCATCCTCCCTGGTCTCAGCTGCTGGTGCATCTGTGGTACTCTCCTGGTCCTCCAAAACAGTGTAGGAGTTACTTAGCCAGACAAGGTGAGGGATGTGCCTCAGACCCCCCTGCCACACCCTCCCTGAGCCCACTCTGATCCAACCACTCCTCCTTCTGGGCATCCTTTGAGGCTCCAGTTGTGGACTCGGTGGCCCCTGGGTGGGGATGAAAGCCCCCTGTAACCTGGCCACCTCGGCTCAGAGACAGGCGACCTCCTCCCTCAAACCAGAGAGGTGCCTGCAGATGGGGCAGCATCTCAGCCTCCAGAATGTCTCCCTGAAGACTGCTGCTTCACAGCCACTGCACTGCACTGCACCACTCCCATCATGTTTGTTGTAACCTTTCCCTATACTAGTCTTAGCTACACCCTCTACTTTTTTTTTTTACTAGTTTTTACTCCTCACTTCTCCCTTTCCTAGGTGTGGTATTACCTGGTGGGCAGATGTTGTAATATACTAAGGGCCCATGCCTTTAAAAGTGGGATGGCCAGCCTGCTGGCACAGCAGTTGGATTTCCACCTGTGATGCCGGTGACCTGGGTTCGGGAGCAGACTCGGGTCACCGGAGGGCCGTCCCAAGGGAGTAGTCTTGAGCGTCCCATGATGGCTCGCCTTCTCCGGGTTGGGGAGGGTGCGGAAGCATCCTGGCATGTGTTGATCCCTGGCGGAGGCCGGAGGCTTGGCAACATGCCAGGCACCTCAAGGCTTGATTGGCCTTGGACAAAGGTCTGGGGTTTGACAAGCTTGAATGCAGCTGGGGGAGGATGTTGCAGATGTCGGTGCTTGTGCCTTGACATCAGGGGCACTTGTGACGTCCACAACACAGAAACTTGGAAAAAGCCTTCCAGCTCTGAAGGAGACAGAGCCCCGGAGCTTTCCCTCGATGTGCTGCCACCTGCCTGTTCACTGTCTGACAGACTAAACAAGAAGTGTTCGTGGTGCTTGGGGGGCCCACCTCATCCCCGCCCGGTGGGGTAAACCAAGGCTCCATGGGTAGACGAGGGCAGATCAGGTAAGAGGATCAGGAGAGGGATGACTTCTTGGGGGCTTCTGAGGAAGTCAGAGTTGGGGAGATGTGGGGGGAAAAAGAGAAATTTCAAAAAACAAAAGTAGGATGAGCCCTGGGGTGGGTGGATTGAGTGGGAGTGAGGGGTCTATTTTGCAGGCCACCTAAGAAACAATCAGTCAAGTATGGCTGTATCTCCTCTGTGCCCTGAATGCAATCCCAATCGCAATGGAACTGTTACTGTTGTACAATTACTCCATTCTGTTGCCATACCAGTGCCCCACTGCAGCTGGTTCTGCCTTGCTTTAATATATACCTTTGTTCCTGGCATCCTGAATTAAAATCACCACCTTTCCACCTCAGTAACAATGCCCCAAATACTGTTATAAATGTAATCCCCTCCCTTCTCTCACCTCATCAAAGCCCCGTAGCTTTCAGCAAACAATCTCACAAAAAAGGAAAGACAGGAGTAAGGCAAGGCCCCTGTAGCTCTCAGCAATCAATTTAACAAACAAAGAAAATTAAAAAGTTGAGCGAAGTCCCCATACTTCTCAGCAAACAATCTCACAAAAAAGGAAAAAGGAAAAGTAAAGCTGCACTCCAAGTTTGCTCCATTCCATAACTCTGGACCCCTGTAGGGTAAAATCAGTATATAATTTCAAACAGATTTCCCTGTTCCTGGCTTGGTCCCTGCTCCTCCTGCTCTTTCACAACCTGCAAGGAAAAGCAATATAAAACTTAGTTTAAATCAAAGTGTGCTCTGTTTTCAGCCCACTGACCTGCTACCCCTCACCCGTGGCCAGTTTAATGACTGAGGAGCAAGCTGGTTAAATGCTTTATATACCCCTTTGTCTTTCTTGAATTTGGTGCCCTTTTAGTTCTCTACTGGATTGGCTGTCTTCCTCTCCTTTTGTACTCCTGTGTGGTCCTGGCCGCCTGTGAGCAGTCCCTCTACTGTGCCTGCTGAAAATAATCAACCACTGCCACCAGTCTTACGTAACAAAGCCAAGCAGCTGAGAAGTGTAACCTCTGAAAGGTAAAGAGGAAAAAAATTAAAAACAAAAGTTTGGCTGCTGCTTAAAGCGTTTCCCGCCTCCCTATTGTGTTTATTCACTCCTCCGATGTGCTGCAAAAGCTAATATACTGAGTTTGTCCCAAACCAGGATCCCTGTAGAATAAAACTTGAGTTAAAGCAGTATTATTATATCTAGTGAACCATAACACCAGACCCCTGTAAGTTAATAGAGTACAGGGGCCCCGTATTCAAAGTGGCTTGCTACATTATGCAAGTCCATGTGGCACAAAACATTGGTATATTCAGAAGAAGTGCCATAGAATGCAATCATGTAAGTCTGGCGGAATATCCTGAACATGCGTGATTGTGCAGTGGGAGATGTATGTCAGGTGACCTAAGACCTGTGTGGAGCATAGGGAAATGCACGATGCGCGGTCACATGCAATGAACGCAGAATTGCAATATTCAGCCAGGATATGCAAATGGCCTCATTGCACAGTCCGAGCCCATTCCCCACATTTGCATCTTATTGCTGGAATGTATCCAAGTCATTTGCATACCTGTGGCATGCGCAGATCCAGCTCTGCAGAGCAGCCCCACAACTCCACACAGGTGAACATAAGGTACTGCAGGCTAGCAGTCTGTTGTGAAGGTATGTGTGCGTGGGGGTGCTTCAGTGGCCTGAGTACAGTGCATCTGCCCATGGCCCTGTACAGGATCTGACTGGGGTACAGGGGGCTCACCTGAGCAGTGGCTACAGGAGCCCACCTGGACAAGCAAGAGGGGGGGCACAGGGTGACACACTTCAGTCTGTATGCCACATGACTGTGACACCCTAGCCCTGCATGCATCATACAGTCACCTACAGTGCCCCACATACCCCATAATACTGGACAAGGGTTGAGGCATGCGAGGGAATGTGCACCACCATGGGTGTGTGACATTGGTCAGACCCTGGACCATGCCATGCTGCCACCAGTACCATCAGGCCACCTGGGCACCGGTGCCCCAGACTTCACAATGGGTGCATGTCACCACCAAGTGGTGCCCTGGTGGCCACATGGGTGCAGGCCATGGCCCCTGTTACATGTGCTGTATTGTGGCTGTCTGCACCACTTGTGTGCCAGGGGTGCACACAATGGCACCAGCATATGGAAGCTGGGTGTCTAGGTCCCTGGTTCAGTGTGGAGAAGGTGGCCATATGAGTGGTGCCAGGGGTGTCACAGCACCTGTGGCTTTTGATACTGCCCTCCTGGTATGACTGCTGTGTGAGGGTGCCTGTAGCACATCCTGGTGCAACTCCAAGGGCTGTCTCAGGAGCACATGTCTGCAGTTCAGCATCCTGCCTGTGGGTGGCTCGCTGATTTAGGCCATCCTTTTGGTGTCCTATCTTTGTGCGGCACATTTCTAGGATGCACAGAACATGCATTGCACATTTTGGCTGCATATCCCCATGTCCCTGCCCTCTGTTTCTGTGCCACATACATTATCTATGCACAAGTGCACATTCTGACATGTGCAATGTGTCTCTGACGTTTAAATATCGCACTTGAGTGCAATTTCCAAGATGTGCAGCGCATCTCAATTATGAGCTGTGCATCTCTTTTGAATATGTTGGTCCAGATGTAAACGGAGTTCCCCTCTCCCTGCTTGGTCACTGCTCCTCCTGTACTTTCACAAACTGTAAGAACAACAACAAAAAAGAAAACACAAAATAATCTTAGCTGCACTCCAAGTTTGCTCTGTTCTGTAACTCTGGATCCCTGTAGGGTAAAATCAGTACACAATTTCAAACTGATTTCCCTGTTCCTGGTTCGGTCCCCGCTCCTCCTGCTCTTTCACAACTTGCAAGAAAAAGCAATATAAAACTTCATTTAAATCAAAGTGTGCTCCGTTCTCAGCCCACTGACCTGCTACCCCTCACCTGCAGCCAGTATAATGACTGAGGAGCAAGTTGGTTAAATGCTTTATGTGCTCATCTCTTTTGAATTTGGGCTGCTGCTTACAGCGTTTCCCACCTCCCTGCTGTATTTATTCACTCCTCCGATGTGCTGGAAAGGCTAATATACTGAGCTTGTCAGAAGCACCAAGTTTTCCAGTCAGTAAAAATGCCGACCTCCTCCACAGCGACAGCACAATACCGACGAAGGTATTGTGCGCATCTTGACTCCTTGTTTTCTGCGCCCCCACCCTCCATGTGGGGGGCTCTGTCCCCTGCACCCCCCAGACTCTAAGATTCCAACTTCAGGTTGGAGTTGGTCCAAGGAGGTGGCAGAACACTGGGGGAAGGCAAAATAAGAAAAATGGACCATTATCGCGAATCTCGCCGTAATGGTCCTTTTCCTTGTTTCGCCGTCAGGGTGTCGACGAAAAGAAGTGATACGGAGCTTGTCCCAAACTAGGATCCCTGAAGAATAAAACTTGAGTTAAAACAGTATGATTATATCTAGTGTACCATAACTCCAGACCCCTGTAAGTTGATAGAGTACAGTTGTAAATGGAGTTCCCCACTTCCTGCTCGGTCCCTGTTCTTCTTGTACTTTCACAACCTGTAAGAACAACAACAAAAAAACAAACAAACAATCAATCTTAGCTGCACTCCAAGTTTGCTCTCTTCTGTAACTCCGGAACCCTGTAGGGTAAAATCAGTATACAGTTTCAAATGGACCAGGTTGTCCCTTTTCTCTGACTACCACGATCCCGTTATACCTATCCCATGCATTCTTAAATCCTGTAATCATTTCTGCCCCCACCACCTCTTCTGGTAGGGCATTCCACTTGTCCACCACCCTCTCCATGAAGAAGTACTTCCTCACATTCCCTCTGAACCTCCCTCCCTCTAGTTTCATCCCATGTCCCCTAGTCCTGGAGCAACTTTTTCTATGAAAAATTGTGTTTTCCTAAACCTTGTTTCTCCTCGTGAGGTACTTATATGTCTCAATCATATCCCTTATCTCTTCCAGGGAGTACATACTTAGGTCTTTCAGTCTGACCTCATAGGCTTTGTGATGTAGTCCTTGAACCATTTTGGCTGCCCTCCTCTGAACTATCTCCACCCTGTCCATGTCTTTACATAGGTAAGGTCTCCAGAAAGGGACACTGTACTCGAGGTGTGGCCTTGCTAATGTCTTGTATAGTGGAATTATGGCCTCCCTAGTCCTGCTGGTGATACCACTGCCTATGCATACCAGCATCCTGTTTGCTTTTTCTGCTGCCTTGTCACACTGACTCCCTACCTTGAGGTCATCAGAGAGGATAACCCCTAGGTCCCTTTCCTGCTTGGACAATTCTATATCCACTCAGCTGATATGCTGTTCCTGGGTTTTTGTGCCCCATGTGCATTATTTTGCATTTATTTGCATTAAATCTCAACTACTATTCCCTTGACAAGTCCTCAAGCTTCTGCAGATCTCTCCTTATTCTAGGCGCATCCTCTGGCATGGCCACCCTGTTGCAGAACTTTGTGTCATCAGCGAACAGGCAAATTCTCACTTCATTATTTATTATGTTTTTTTTGTGTATTATGCTTTTTCATCGGCTGCCTCTGCCACTCAGCTCCAGCCCCCGTGCACCGGCCTTGCTCCCCTATAGCCATGCTCCGAAGATACCCCCTGGATAACCCCCCAAGGGCAGGGTCGTGGCACCGTGTCAGGCCTGTCTATGACGGGGGAAAGTGTCAGTGGCAACCGACATTGCCTCCCTGGCTTGCCCCCCAGGGTGGGGTTTGGGTCCTGATGGTGCTGCAGAGCTGTAATTGGTTGGTGGAACGGCATGGAGCCATAGAGGCCAAGTACCTCCTGTCATCCTGAGGTGGCCAACTATATTTTCGGTCTGCCCCAGAAGTGGGTATGTGCAATGATGTCCAGTATCCACCCTGCCCCTCTAACATGTGGGCGCCGGTTGCCTGTGGTTCCCCCAGCCTCCGCCAGGGATCCATCAAGCATCAGACACTCTACTCCACCCTCCCCCTGGAGAAGGAGAGTAGTCCATGGGACACTCAATCCTTCTCCCCCGGCTGGTCCTCCGACTCCCCGGGTCTATTCCTGAACCTGGGTCATTGACGTCGCAAGCTGAAATCTAACCACTGCACCGGCAGGCCGGCTTTAAATTCTCCTGTCTACGTAATCTGTAATGTCACTGATGAAGATGCTGAAGAGGACTAGACCCAGCACTGATCATTGTGGCACCCCACTGGTCACCTTTCCCTCTGCGGAGTGACAGCCATTTACCACCACCCTCTGTGTCTGCTGTCCAGCCAGTTCCCCAATTTAGTCAGCTAAGGTATATCTTTCAATGCAATTTTTTTAGTTAATATTGTTATTTAGAGAAAAAGTTTATATTTAGCAGTTGCTTGTGTTGATATGCAAATGTTATAATTGTTCTAATATTTTAAATTTAATAAAATATTTTTGACAAAAAAAAAAAAAACACCTTCAAGAAAAGCTGAGCTTACTGGAGTATTTTGATCCTGAGTTGCTTTAGAGGGCATATAGGATCAACCCATGTGCAGCCTCCCAGAACACCAAACACCGCATTATCCTGATGAAAACTTTGGAGCAGAAGTACAGAACACTGTTTTGGTGGCAGCCTGAGTGGTGTATCCCATAAATATTGAAGGTACTGACATCAAAGAGTACCCCAGTCTTTCATTCCAAACCAAGGCCTGGTGGAAAAAGTTTAATCCAGTCCGGCATCACATTTGAGCCCTGGGAGTTGTACATGCTTTTCTTGTTTCCCACTCATTTCCAGATCATGTACGGAGGCAAGTCATGGCAGTACACTGATCCAAGAGACGTGGACAGATGGCTGGAGAGATGAGGCTGAATTTACAGTCAGAAAACATGGCAGTCCAGAGCCTCAGGAGGAGGAATCTGAGGGAGAGTAAATCACTGTAGGAACACTGTATTGGAACTTTATACAGCTGGCTTGCAGACAATAAGCATTAGGTTATCCTGCCCATTTCAGACAAATGTTTCTTTGCCTGTTACAGCCTAGGACTTAAGTTTTGAAAATTCGGGTTCAGATTTATAAAAAAACTGGATATTTTGGAATATATTGTGTAGGTCACAATGGGGCAAGGGATACAATTTTATAAGTGCAGAAAACGGCACCTACCATGTGGTAGGCAATTTCTCTAACTGGTACATCTTTTTTTTTTTAATTTTATTTACTATATTTTTTGGCTGCCCACCACCTGTCCATCAGTGCCAGTCCCGAGCATTTGCCTTGCTCTCCGGTTGCCGTGCCCCTGCAGATACCCCCTGGCTTATCCCCCAGGGCAGGGCTGCAGCACCAAGTGGACTCATCTATGATGGGAAAAGGTGGAGGTGAACTGACATTGCCTCCCTGGCTTCTCCCCCAGGCGGGATTCAGGGCCTGGTGGTGCCGCAGGGCTGTGTTTTTGTCAGCAGGGAGGTGGAGAGCAATGAAGGTCAAGTGCTGGCGGGCTTCATCAGTGGCAGTCAGCAAGGTTTTCTAGGCTGCCCCAGGGGCGGGGATGTGGAATGATGTCCAGTGTCCACCCTGCCCCTCTTGTGTGTTGGCACCAGTCACCTGTGGTTCCTCCAGCCTTCGCCAGGGTTCCATCAGGCACCTGATACTCTACCCCTTCCTCCCTGTGGAGAAGGAGAGCAGTCCATGAGACACTCAGTCCTTCTCCCCCGGCCGGCCCTCTGACTCCCCGGGTCCGTTCCTGAACCCGGGCCACTGGTGTCACAAGCGGAAATCCAACTGCTGTGCCAGCAGGCCAGCCTCTAACTGGTACATCTGTATTATCCTCCCCTTCATGGGCCATGCACAGCATAACAGCACTGCAGTAGTGAAGCTTTTTTCAACGTACGTAAAGTCATAAAGACAGGGCATATGCCTTAAATATGGTATAAACTGTTTTTATGAGAGTTATAACAGTAATTAGTTCTTTCTTATTTATTGCATGGTATTGTTCATTGTTTGGGGAGTCGGGAGTAAGGGAACACCTATGGGAACTTAGTTTTCTTTTTTCAAATCCCTAGCTAACCAGTTCAAATAGTAGTCACTAGAGGACTTTTGTTCTCCCTTCCAGTTCTCATTTTCCCCAAAGCCACTGAAGAGGCTGACATTTACAATATTGACTCTCCCCCCCATCTCTTTTTGTAAAATAATATAAAGCATCATATATGTGCAACCCCTAGGTGGCAAATAGCAACAGTACAGTACTTTGAGCACAGACTGGAATCACAGTCAGATTACATGCAGAAAAAGTTAGATCTAATTTATTTCAGGGGACCTGAACAAGGAAGGGGCAAAATCAGGTTCATTAGCTTAAAGGTTACATCAATCAAGCAGTCATGCATGCACTTTGAGTCCCCCCCCCCACACACATTCCACCTCTGGGTACCCAGGTAGAGAAGAGATGGGCTAGCCAGGACTGTTGCCCGGGGTTGCAGCTGGTTGGGTCCCTGTGATGGAAAACACAACATGCACAGTACACAATATTTGTAATCCGGAGCCAGAGGGCTCAGTTCGAAAAGGAAACAAAACAACAAGACAATCAGATGACACACTCAGATTAAGCTGTTGTTGCAGGGAGCTACCCTGGTATTTACTCATGATACCCAAAACTGGACACAGGCTGGACGAAAATCGAGACTGCAGGTGGTTGATCTGGAATGCCAGGAGAAGCAGGGCACACATGAGTCACAGAGGCATCGTTCCTGTTCAAGCATGGAGCAGGGGGACCGATCCCCAGGCAGGTCTCTAGTCGATGGCTTCTCTGTGCAGTGGGTAGTCTGGCTGGGCCAGTCTGGCAAGGCCCAGACCGCAATGAGACAAATTCGGATGCAGTCTATTTTGGGCTGGATACAGCTTCCAGCAAGCAGAACACAGTTCACACAGTGGGGGACTAACTCACGACCCACTAGCAGCTCATAGCACATTTACATGTAAGGGTATTCTACTGTACCAGGCAAAGCGCTCCCCGGTCACAGTCGCAAAGTCTCTGCACACACCAGGAGCTTAGGGGTAGCTGGAACTCCTGACAGGCCGATCACATTCAGCAAAATCTTCGGTCTTGGCGTGCAGTATTGGAGGCCACACCTTCACAAGGACATTAACCAAATTGAGGCAGTCCAGAGAAGGGCAACCAAAATGATGCAGGGACTGCATCAGAAGACATATGAGGACAGATTAACGAAGCTCAATATGTATACCCTTGAGCAAAGGAGGGAGAGAGGTGATATGATCGAGGCATTCAAACACCTTAAGGGCATAAACAAGGTGAAAGAGTCTAACGTTTAAATATAAGAAAAATAGCAGGACAAGAGGACACAGCATGAGATTAGAGGGAGGCCGATTAAGGGGAATGAGGAAATTCTTTTCACAGAAAGGGTGGTGGATGCATGGAATGGCTTACCACAAGAAGTGGTGGCTATGAATACAGTGCAGGGCTTCAAACAGGCATGGGATAGGCATAAGGGAGCAATACAAATGACTATGAATAGATAGGCCACTGACAGAGCAAAGGCCGATGGCACATTTATAAGGTAGAAAAAGAAATGGGCAGACTGGATGGGCCTTGCGGTCCTTATCTGCCGTCAACTTCTATGTTTCTATGTTTCTATGTCTTCTTCAGGTTGAGCCTGGCCCACTTCAGTAGCTTTCTTTAGTCACAAACTTGGATTTAGTCCAAAATAATTCTCTTCTGTCCCTCTCAGGAGCAGCACACCGACACGCAGGCCAAAAACGTAGCCTTTTCACAGTTCTCCCATGCGAATCCACTCAGGACAGCTGTTCAGAATCACTTCAGCTCCTTCTTGTTCAGCTTCCAGCTTAGCTCTAACTGAAAACTGCATGCAGCCTGGGACTTCCCCAAGATCGAAAAGATTTGGTTGGCTGATTTGGCTGTCAGTCAAAGCAAGAGCTCCCCCTTCAGTTGCAAAAAAGGGGCAAAAAGTTTAAACTACAGTTCCTACAGATTTTGAATTCAGACAGCTCCTGTAGTCCAGCTACATTTCAGGTCCCACCAGTACTGTTTGGTCCAATTTGCAGTCCAGGACCAAGATAGTGGAGACAAAACAAAACAGTCCTTGCTACAAAGAAAGCAGGTTAGACAAACTACATCATCATTATCACTCTAAATGATTTTCAGCAAATAGTTATATCTTTCAACAGAGCTCCCTCTCAGATTACCTGAGCCGCAATTAGGCAGCTCTTAAAGAGACAGTACACAGAGGCTTTACAGGCTCTGGTAATCACATTTAAACTGCTAAAACACAGGACACCAGCCTAGCAGTGAGCATTTAGGCAAGCTCAAGGAAGACTTTTTGGGATCCCCCATTTGTAGGGGGTTACATATGTATACCACCTGTTTGAATACTGGTAGTTTGTAACTGCTATTCTCAGTATCTACTGCTTTATATGAGGCATTGCTGTTATTTGCATGAGTGAAAACAATAAAACTAAAAAAAACAACAAAAACATTATTAAAGTACTGTACGATCATGCAGGCCAGTTTCCCATACTTGTGTGTGGAACAGAAAATGTGCAGACAATACATTGTTTTTCACTGATGCAGAGTATGGTACTGCAGAACTCATCAAAAATAAGCTTTTAGGATGCTAAAACAGTGAAAAGGTGGCAGAGAAGTTGGATACAACATGGAATAAACATGGAAACGCTGTGTAGTGAGGAGATCGGAAAGCTCTTCTGTTGTTTGGAGACACTCCAGTACTATTCCTCTTCATCTATTATGTTGTTGTATAAATATCTGACCTAAGAACAAAATATTGTAGCCGACATGACAAAATGTTTACTTCAGATATAAATATTGAAAAATAATGTTGCAGAATTTTAGAATATAGGGTGTTGAATTTTAGACTATAGTGTATGGTGGAACATTGTTCCAACCCGATTTCCATCTCAGCTCAAATGCTGTTGAATCAGAGATCAAAGGTCATGGAACGTGATTGTACCCCTCTGTGGTACAACAGCATTACAGCTGATTTGGAAAGCGTATGAGCTACAGTTTAAACCAGCTCAGGCAACAGAAACTGCAGGATCAACTGGACAGACTGTTGTAGCAGCACGATCACTCACATAATTACCACAGATGCAGGATCCACCAGATACGTTAAAAAAAACAGGATCTAACAAATATTTTCATAATACAAAAAAATCGCACAAAGGATCAACCAGATATTTAAATTTATTCACAAAATTAAATGCCATTCCTCACAGTAAGAGTCTTCTCACTAAGTGAGAAGTTCAGCTGCTATGTTTTTTGTTAATCCCTCCCAAACATGATTGACAATCAATGGAAGTCTGCGCTATAGATGTAGGGATGTCTGGTCCCTGACAACTGCACCACTGACTCTTGCAGCCAGCCTTGAACACCAGAAAAAGACAGAGCAGTGACCAATTTCTGTTTGTATATTAAAAAAAAACAACTAAGTGATCAAACTGTATTTACATTCTTTTGGGGGGCACCAGATGCTATAAAAATAGTGGATATGCAACTCTATGCACAGTCAATGTGTTCTGCCACCTCCGGGTTCTGATTCCCACAAACTTCTCGAGCTTCGCTCTTGAGGTCAGAGAGAATCAGGACCCCTCTATGGCAGAACACACTGGTTGTTCATAGTTGCCCATCCAGTATTCTCTATATGTTGCGCATAAGTTTAGAATACAGTGCACAGAATGCTAGACTATGGAGCACATAACTTTAGGATATAGTGCACAGACGTTTAGAATATATTGCACAGAATTTTAGAATATAATGATTAGAATTGTAAAACATGGCACAGAAAAATAGCATGCATGTACAGTGCAATATTGTGATTCAAAAATGACCCACAATATTGGGATATGGATCATAGTATTCAGTTCTGACCCATGATGCAGCTTTGGACTGCCCCACTTGAATACCAGAAATATTTAAGCCCCTCTCCACCTAGCAAACATGGAACACCTTCTTTTTTTGCTTTCTATTTTTGGTCCTATTTCTCCTTGCCAGCCACCATGTCCTCCTTCAATCTGCCCAAGCCCTTCTGCCCACTATAGAGGTCCCCCAATGGTCTAGCCTGCCAAAACCAGTCTCTGCTTGACAGCCTCTCTGGAATTTTAGCTGCAATCTACAGCTTGTCTGGCATGGGTGGGAATGCCCCCAGTTCCCAAACCGGAAGGAGGAAACTTGGCTCAATGGTTGAGACATAGGAGGAGGAGGAGTCAGCAAGGCACAGGAGGAGTCAGTAGGGCCCTACTGTGGCACGGGGCAGCTTCATCTGCTTGGGGCTGCTGGGGTATTTTTCTCCCACTAAGCCCTCACTTGTCCCTCACTAGGGCAATATCCTGCGGAGTGACCGTGCTAGTGACTATCAGGGTCATCAGAGGGGTGAGTAAGCCCCGCTCCAACTTCAGAGCTCCCCTGCCAGACCCACTCTAGGCATGTGACACCTCAGAGTCACTTGCCAGGTAAGGGGGTTTGTGTGGGCGCAAGGCCACTCCAGAAAGATCACGTATTCCTTTTTGCACAGCATGACCCCTGGGCCACCCGGGGCAGTCATACAGTAGAAGGAGGTGTCCTCCCTCATGTGGCAGGAAGCACCTGAGATGGACACCTGCACTCTGCCTCATCAGCCATCCTGGGCATGGATACAAATCCAAGTCATCTGGATTGCAAACAGTAGCTCTACCACTGCACTATCCAGCCGGCTAATATGGAATATCTTCAATATCATTGGTTTCTTTTGTAAATGGGATTTTTCTGATCTCTGCAAGTTAAGACAACAATGTAAACAGCAAGCCTGTGTTCCAGACTTTGGTGGGAAGCTGATAGGAGTGTGTCTTATCTTGGCATTTGGTAGCCGCAGTACAGGTGGACAGGCAGTACCTTCTTCCAGGTGAAGCCCATCTCCCACAGCCAAGGCCTGCTGTGATGATATGCTGAACTGAGTTATTCATCTTATCATCACAGTTCAGTCATTGCTTCAGCGAACTAGCTTTCAAGATTTGTCTGTTTTAGGATTTATTTTTATATAAAATGCTACTCCCTCCCTCTACTCTCTTCTAAAATAGTGCACATCCTTCCAGTGTCCCCAGTGTTGGAAATGGAAAGATTCACTTGGGGTATTCACCACCTTTGACATATGATCAAACATACCTGACCCTGTGGAGTTAGTTTGGCATCAACCTTTATGAAATCTGGACCTTTGCAGGTTCCTGTCAGTACTGAGCTGCTCGAGCCTGTTGAAGATGTGTGTGGAGGGGCTTGAGAGTGCAGTGGAAGCTTACAACACGGAGATCACTGCAGCTTCTGACTCTCTTGCACCTTATCACGTATACCCAAAAGTCTCCTGACAGATCTCCCCCTGGTTTAATGGTGAGCTCAAATGGCTGAAGACCGAAGGGCACAGACTGGTGCATTTTTGGCACTGGTGGATAAACTAATCCTGAGCGCTTATTATAAGGAGTATTAGGGGGCAGTCACTCTGAGAAAGGCAGAGTTCCTGTCATGAGTGATTGCTGCAGGGGTTAATAGGCCTGCTCAGCTCTTCTGCACTGTGGAAAGACCTTTACATTTGACCTGTCTACAGTCTGGAGGAATTTTGACACATGAGCATTGTGAGGAGTTTGTCCTGTTTTTCCTTGATAGGGTATTCTCTATCCTTCCTCGATCTCCTCAAGTGGGCTGTCATGACCCAGCTTGGTATAGCCAGTGCTGGAGGAAAGCTGTCGGTCTGTCTGGGATGAATTTTACCCCATGTTGGTTGAGGAGATTCTCCAGGTAGTCATGAAGCTGCATCCCACTTTCTGCTTGCTGAACCCTGGACTCACTCAGCTTCTGCTGGATTGAATGATTCTATTGGTGCAGTGATTGCTAGGATTGTCCAGTGTTTACTTGCAGAGGGTGAGTTTCCAAGTGCCTTGAAAAGGGCTGGTGTGAGACCCCTTCTCAAGAAACCTTCTCTGGACCCAGATATCTTGGCGAACTACAGACCTGTCTCTGACCTTCCATATTTGGGGAAGGTTATTGAGAAAGTGGTGGTGGCAACTCAGCTGGAGATGCACTTGGAGGCTTTCTGAATTTATGAGCCATTTCAGCCTGGTTTCAGGGGGTATCATAGCATGGAGACTGCACATGTCAGGGTGCAAAATGACCTTCTGGCTAGATCCAGAAGCAAATGATTTGATACCTTTTAGCTAGAAATAGAGGGGAGTGTTCCATTCTAATTCTCCTCGATCTGTTGTCAGTGTTTGATCATCTCAGGGACTTGGTGGGGCTCGATAGGGTTGTTTTGAGGTGGTCTGAGTCCTTCATTTCCAGTAGGGTGCAACAGATTGCATGGAGGAATTCTCTTTGTGAACTTGCTGCCCAGACAAGTGGAATCCCTCAAGGGTAAATTCTGTCACCCATGTTATTTGTGGTGTACAGGCTGCTGCTGGGAGAAGTGATACAAAGGCACAGTCTGCAGTTTCATTGTTATGCCGATGATACTCAGCTGTACCTTTCATATGCCTTGGGTGAGAAAACTGCAGTGGGCATGATAAATGACTGCCTCTCTGTGATCAATTACTGAATGGCTTCCAGCTGGCTCAGGTTTCATAGTGGTTACGAGTCGCAGCCTGGGCAGGCCATAAAAGACTTGACCCAGAGAAGTCTACCAAATGGCCCAGGTTAAACCCTGATAAGACCAAAGTGCTACTGTGGACTTGGGTACTAGGGGAGCCAATGACTTGAGCAGAGATGTGGCTAGTTTACATCTTGGATTCACTCAGCATATAGCCAGAGTTAGGGTGAAGAATCTGGGTGTTGTTATGGATCATAAGCTGACTATGGGACATCAGGTGTCTGCTGAGGTCCATACTGGTTTCTGTTATCTTAGGAACAGTGCCTGGAGCAAGTCTTTCTCAGCCCTCAGGGCTTGAAGTCAATGGTACATGCCTTTGTGACATCTAGGCTGGACTATTGCAATATTCTTTATCTTGGGCCATCTGGAGGTTTGGTATGCCGCTTGCAGATGGCACAGAATGCTGCAGCTAATTGATTGCTAGAGCTTCTTGCTCTAAGCATATCTGTCTGGCTTTGCAGATGTTGCTCTGGCTGCCTGTGAGGTGGCTCCTTCAAGACAGGTTTGTTAATGTACAAAGCCCTGCACAAATTGGGTGCTGACTACCTAAAAGAGCCCCTATATCCATATGCTCCTAGTCGCCCTCTCCACTCCTCTGGGGTGGGCCTCTTGAAGATCCCTAGATTACGTTTAAAGTTATCCAGGGATCGTGCTTTCACCGTGGCTGCCCAACTGTTTTAGAACCAGCTGCCACGACAGCTTCTGGAGGCCCCCTCAGTTGAAAGCGTCAAATGAGGATTAAAGTATTATTTGTTCATTACAGCCTATCTTACGATAGCCTAAGATGTTTTGTTTGTTAAACATTTCTGTACTATTTGCTGCTGTTTATTAAATTGTATTTTTGTTATGGAATGTGCCCAGAGCCTGTGTGATTGGGCACCTAGAAATAAATATACTACTACTACTACAGCTGTTTAGTGATAGTTTCCTCATTACATGTTGCATTTTTACACTTCTTTTAGTCAGTTTTATGCCTTTCAAGGGGTATATTTTAACACAGGACAGTCCTTCTCCATGTTTTTCCTGCAACTGAGTTAGACTTTTAATTTTACCCCAGAGCTGAGTTCTTTCAAGTTCCCCCATTTCCACCGAGTGTCACATCCCAGCGTTATGCTCCTCTTCCTGATTCTGTGATACATACAGTATGATGCTGATGTGCTATGTATGCACTATTCCTTTATGATGCCGACATACTATGTATGCACTAATGCCTCCCATTTTCCATTCTTTCTTATTAAATACCTAATGATTGTATAGAACCCTTTCCATTCCTGTACTGTTGCCACTTGTGCTGGAAAAGCTGACTTGCTCTTTTTTTCCCCTCCCCACTCCCAGGCTGCTCTCATTGGCTATTTCCCTCCTTCTAGCACCATCTGTCAGACTTACCCCTGCCTTCTTGTTCCCCCACTGGCTTACCCCTCAGGGTGGGGTAAACAGGGTGGGCCATGCCCTACAGGAAGTCCATGCTTGGTCCAGAGGTGGGTACCAAGGTCAGTGGTGTGGGGCCTGTTTAGCATGAACATCATCATGCTGTTATATCTGAGGATTTTTCCTGGTTTGTCTCGTGTCCCCTTAGTTCCCAAGATGCCAACTGGCCATTTGCTAAATGACACATGCAAATGCAAGTGCATCATATGTCGAGCTCCGTTAGTGTCTCCCCTTCCTGCTGCTGAGCCCTGCCTGCACCACCGCCTGTGGTCACCGAGGTGGTTATACAGAAGCTGCTGCAACCCTCTGTACCCCAGAGGAGGAGGAAAGCATCCTCTGGGATGCTCAAGCTCAGTCCCCTTCCCCTGTCCAGCCCCCAGTGACTTCAGCTCACTCTCAAACTTGGGTCACCAACATTGGGAGCAGTAATACTACCGCTGTGCTGATGGGCTGGCTAGCTGCCTTGCTCTTTATCCCCTACTTTGACTGTGTCTTGATTTTGTTCCACATTATAACATAATATACAGTAATTCAGGACAGAAGGAGGCATGGCAGTCACATCCATCAACATTTCCACCTTGGATTTAGAAACTGACTCTTTATAATCAATGTTGGTCTCTGTCTTGACCACACTGCCAGGGAGAGCATTCCACAGCTGAACTACTGTTTGGAAAGAAACATTTCTTCAGATCCAGTCTAAATCCCTCAGCCTCCATTTGTTTAAGCATTCCCCCTTGTTCAGTCTTCAGCTCTGCATGTTCACAAGTCACTAACATCTATACCTCTTAGTGCATTCATACATTTAAAGACTCACGTTACCTCTCAATCTACTGCATACCAGGTAGTGCAAATCAAGGCTCCTCAACTGGTCAGGATAGTCCATGTCCACCACTTCAGTTACCAACGTGGTTACTTGTTTCTGAATTCTCTCCAATAATTGTACATCTCCTCTCAAGTAAGGAGACTGGACTCTAGATGTGGCCTTGTAGAAGGTCTATAGGGTGGAATCCCAGCCTTCTTTCTCCTACTGCTGCAGCTGCTGTTGATGTTGCCAAGTACCATATTTGCTGCCCTGACTATTTTATTGCTCTGTTTGACTCTTTATGGTCCTTGGTCACAATGATCCCATGATCCCTGGTTTCATCTAGGACCTCAGTGTCCTGGCTACCTAGCTTGTATGAGTGAGAGACATTAGTACAGCCAATGTGAATCACATTCCACCTGGATATTAACCTGCCTTTCTTTTTATTTATTTATTGAAACCTTCAGAGAATGACCTTTGAGCACAAGTGCTCATTTACAAAGGTACCACATCAAATACATAACCACATAAAAACATTTCAAGTACAATGAGCAGTTCCAGATCATTGTATAAAATGTTATAGAATATGTACAGAGAGAAATCAAATAAAACAGTTCAACAGTTACAATGGACTGCAAGGGCAGACCACAAAGATCTCTTAAACTGATTTATTTTGTGGAGATTCAGCAGAGTATCAGGCAGTTTGTTTAACTACTTAGTGGCCCTCATAGCAAATGATCACTTGCCTAGCTGAGTATGCTGGAAAGGAGGCTTAAAGGGAACAGGAAAATTTATACTAATTGGCAGCAGTTGGTAATGTTCCTAGTAATAGAAATGAAAGACTTGCCTCCAAACGAGCTATAATTAATTGTACCTGCATAAACACTGATGTAAAAAAACTGTGTTCTCCTCCAGCCCGGTGACACTGGAGGTTGAGGCACTGGTCGTTATACCTTGTGCAATGCTGGCAACCCGGGTTCAGGAAACGAGCCCGGGGCATGGGGTTTGGCAGGGGAGAGGATTGAGCATCTGAGGACTGCCTCTCTCTCAGGGGGAGGATGCCATGTCATCTGGCCGCTGATTGCCCTCTGGTGGTGGCTGGAGGGCAATATGGGTGGGGAGGCATGCTCTGACGTAATCACATTGGTAGGGAAGGGGGATGGGAGAAAAGGAGGAAAAGAGCCTGGCAGGGGCTCCATGATGGTCCGCTGCACCCAAGGACTTGCCCCGGCTTCTGGATTGTGTGTGTGTGTGTGTGTGGAGCCTACTTCCTGGCCCCACCATGGGGTGCAATCCACAGGGGAACTACTGGGGTCAGCAAGTGCGGGAGTGGTGGGACCACAGAGAGAGCCCTCCTCGGAGGGCGGAAGCCTCCTCCCAGGGCTTGGGAGGAGAAAAAATCTGAATTAAAAAAAATGTGTCCTCAATTGTTTTCTTTTTATGGACAACATTCTGAGCAGTTCTCTTCATGGAACCAGTAATTTGGAGTATTTACTATGTCACGGTTTGTGTACAGAATGCTAAACATGAGCTGTTGTCCTATCAGAATCATGCTTAGAGTTCTGTGCACAAACTGTGACATAGTTAAAACTCCACTGGTTCCATGAAGAGAACTGTAACAGAATGCTGTCCATAAAAACAAACAAATGCAAAATCTAATTTTCACGTTATTTTTTATTCAGGTGTAGTTACATGTGGATTACTTAGGCTTACGAATATCATTTCTGGAAAATGGAACTTTATAAACAGCTAAAAGTTAGAAATCATTTCCTGTCTTCTTAAAGGACATTCCTGGCCATGTTCCTGGTGCTGTATTGGTCAGACACGGTAGGAAAACAATTTGTTAAAGCAGGGGGTGTTAGGCCCAGGAGCACCTTTTTGGCTAGCAAACAGGTCTGCAGCGTTCTTATTCTGCAGGGTACAGGTAGTCAGTTAGTAAGTGCATAAAGTGTACAACTATGAGTGCGGTTATCTACACCAAGTACAAAGTGCCTTGCCTTATTATTTATTTATTTATTTTATTTATGACTTTGTTGACCGGGTAGGGTGCAGTGGTCCAGGAGACGGTTACAGGCATGACCCAGGCCAGGTAGGCACAGTACAAAATGACAGGTAACTAGTAACAAAAGTATAACAACACTAGGTGAGAACACAGTTTACATAGTACACATAGTATATACAGTAAAGGTATATTCAGGCAGACAGTAGTAAACTACATGCCAATTGGATACAGATCAGTAAAAGAATACAGTGCAGTTTTTCGAAAAATTCAAATACAGTGGTGGCAAAATAATTGGTTACAACTTTAGGCACAGTGGAGTGTTTCCTATTTCCCCCCCCTCCCTGCAACACAAGGTGTTCTGAGCAGGCTATGGCATGATCCGGTCCCAAGGAAGTAGAAAAGTGGGTGTTACCTGAGGGGACAGGTGCAGCTGTCCCTAGTCAGGAGCCAGGATTTAAAGTTTAGCTTGAATGCATGAGGCTTGCTGTGTGCTCTGAGTTGGATGGGTAGCTACAGATCAGCTTTACTCTGTTCAGCACCGTGTCACAGCCAGCTGTATTTACATGGTGCCCAATCATACATCTTATTGAGATCTCCCTGTAATGCCACTGTATCCGTGTCAGAAATGATCTCCCTGTCAGCCTACCAGCAATGCTGACATCATCGGTTTGGAAATTAGCCTGAGTCATCAGAGGGCTAGCTGGGGGAAATGGATTAATGTCCTGCAGAGCGCTGTCCTTCTCTGAGGAGGGAGAGTCATCACTACGTCTGTACAACCACCACCTGGGTGACAACGGGTTGCAGTGCAGGCTGGAGTGTTCATTGGAAGGGAGGAGATACCAATTAGTTGACTTGGGCATCACCACATTTGCACGAGCACACCCGATCTCAGCCCCACCTGGCATCTCTGTGGGAGGGAAAATTGGGGGGGGGGGAGCAGCCCAGTGGTGTGGCGGGATGATGAGCCACCAGTACTCTTGGTTCCCACTTGCCGCCTGCTACTGGAACCATACAGTGATAAGGAGCCTGGTTAACTCCCCATCACAGCAGGGCCCAATGTTCGAAGTAAGAAGGGCCACATAAGTATTAGAAAAGATAAGGATGAGGCTGGGAGGTTGCTGGCTAGAGCTCAGATAGGGGCAACTATGGGAAAGGATAAAATATATATATATATACAGTATATAAATACTTTCCTACCCACCTTGGTATTGTCAGTGAACTTAGATACCCAATGTGACACCCCATTTTATAACCTGCATATAATCAGCATTATTTGAATGTACTGTAAAGAGCCTGTGATATTATATTATTTGTAATGTTTGGATGAGGAAATGCACACTGAGCTGTGACAGCTCTTTTACGGGTGTGTCCCGGGGAAGGGGGGTACATACAATCTGTTTTATTTATTTATTTGTAATGTTTGCCCAGGAGAGGCATACTGAGCTGTGACTGCTCATTTTGGGGTGTGCTCGTTTGGGAAGGGGTGTTACATGACCCTGTTTTATTTCTTTATTTGGCATGTTTGACCAAGAAAGTGTAAGACAGCCCTTGTGGCCCACAGCCCCTTTCAGACTCACCTTGGCTGTTTCCAGGGCCCTTGGGTCCTTCCTGGACACATCTCATGGTGGCCGGCCTGGGTTCTGGAAATACAAATGGTACTGGAACAACAAATGCGCTCAGTGCCTCAGCCTGAGGTAGTGTTATGGTAAGCCTGTAATGAAATTGCAGGTTAACACCCGCAAGGAAAATGAAGTAGCTGCCCCCACAGTACCTTCCCCACCAAACAACAATGTCCACCTTTTACAATGAGTCACTGTACCAGAATGTGGCATTAACAGTTAACAATTCTTATTTTAGGGAAGGGGAAACAGGAGAATTAGCAGAACAACTTTGACACCTTTTGAAACACTTTGGCCCCTCTAATCCCCACCTCCCACCCACGGTGCACCCGACTTTCAAGAGGGCAGCTGCCCAAAAGTCTACAGAGTGCCTAGGGTGGGTACCACACCGATGAAGCAAATGATGCAGGGGATCTTTCGTTGGGGTCCAAATGACGTTAACAGATGCAGAACTTTTTTACTTTTACCTGGGCACACTTTTGATCTTGGCACAGTCCTGCCCAGGAATTACCCCCCTTTGTTCTTTCTGATTAGAACACTAGCTGAAAAGACTTCCCCAAAGCTGCATCCTAGGGTATTTACAGTCCTGTAGATTCTCAAGAATTTTTGTAGATACTTGAATTCACAATACCGTGCTGGTATTAGGAGTTGTTGAAACACAAAGCCACTGATTGAAGCAAATATGAAAGCCGGTCTTCACCTGCCAAGCCTTTCCAATCTTCATCCATGGGGGTCTTTGTATGCTGTTTTCACCTGGCAGGCCTCTCAGCCTCTTCCCCTTGAAGGATTCTCTCCTCATTCAGGTATAATATCTACTCCCCAACTAGAGGAAACACATAGGCAATCCCACTCTCTTAGCTGGCAGATACTGTGGATTTTAGATTTATTTATTTGTTTTTGTTTACCAGGTAAGCACACTAGACAACCAGGTGCCTATTTTCAGGTGCAACCCGGGAGATTATAGAGATACATACATGATTATTACAGAGATACATACATGATTACAAGGATACAATCAGGTACAGCAGGCAAACAGTAAGAGCTGGTACAAGTGAGGGCATCAGACATAAACATGGTAAATGAAGCAACACCAGGGGACCTTATCTACCCTGTGGGAGGAAGATAATAACATCATACATAGGAGGCCAGCCATCGGCTGAGAATAGCAGCCAACACGGCATCAGGAGGCTAGGGGTTGAGGCATACATCAAGGAGATTACAAAAGGAGGATAGGAGAGGCCAAACTAACACTCAGCTGGCCTAGAACAGCTTGATCCAGAAGAGCAAGGAAGGCTCCTTATAATCTGACACAATGAACCCCTATATGTTTCACCAGAGGGGAAGGTCAGAATACCCTACATCATAGAGCAGAAGGAACAGTGGGGCAAGCGGCAGGAGTAACTTAAGTGCAGAGGCAGGGAAGGGCAGATTTGAGGAAGCCCCAGAGGGAAGCCTTAAAACAGGAATGAGAGGTGGTGGAGCGAGTGCTCGCTGGAAGGGAGTTCCATGGTCTTGGTTCAAGGGTAGTGAAGGCCCGGTCACCCATCTGGGTGCATGTTTTAGGCACCAGAAGGACATGGGAGTCATTGGACCTAAGGTGGTAGGAGGAGGGAGGAGGAATGAGGGTAGCTGCAAGGGCAGGAGGGGTGGCAGTTCTGATAACCTTGCCAATGAAGTTGCTTAGTACGAAGGACCGGTATTTTTCCGGAGGAAGCCATTCCAGCTGAGAACAGAGCTGGCAGTGGTGAGTGAGGCAGGGGGCACAGAGTGCAAAGTGACTTATATTATTGTACGCCGTATCCCATTTGGAGAGATTGTTTTTTGTGGTGAGGGCAAAGGAGACAAGGCTGTAGGAGAGCGTAGGTAAGAGGACTCCTTTGGCTAGGGCGAGACGTGCCACCGGGGTGAGGCAACTTTTTGCTCTATACGCAAGGCCCAACTTACAGTTAGAGGCCTTGCAGACATTGTGAATATGCAGAGTGCAGTCCAGTTGTGGATCTAGAGTCACCACCAGGTACTTGATGGATTGAATGTCATGTAGGAAGGATCGATCAGCACATGAGATCCTTAGAGGGGAAGGAGCCACTTTTAGTTTGGCTTTGGAACCAAAGAGTATGGTTGAGTTTTCTGCAAGTTGATAGCAAGCTTGTGTTCATCCAGCCATGTTTGGATCTGGTTGAAGTCAGCATTGAGCTTGTTGTTGATGTCCGAGCTATCCTGGGAGCTGAACAGGATGACTCAGTCATCAGCGTACTGGGTAGAGTGCCCATGGGCCGGGGCCGAGGGCAGCTGATTAATAAAGAGGGAGAAGAGGAGGGGCCCAAGGACAGAGCCCTGAGGGACCCCGCAGTTGACTGGGGCAGGCTTTGACAGGGCCTTGTTAAATGAGGTGTACTGCTGTCTGCCCGAGAGGTAGTTGCTGATCCAGGCTAGTGCGGGGTGAGAGAAGCCCAGAGACTGGAAAGAGGAGCTCAGGAGAGAGTGGTCAACTCGGTCAAAGGCTTTAGAGAGGTCCACAAAGATGGCTCCAGTCAGTTTGCCTTGATCAGCAGCAGATCTAATCTCAGAGGAGACAACCGCTAGGGCAGTGGAAGTACTATGCCCATTCCAGAATCCGTGTTGGGCAGGGGAGAGTAAATCATAGGCTTGCAGGTAATGGGAGATCTGCGAGGCAACCACCCTTTTGAGAAGCTTACTGATCGCTGACAGTATCGCTATCGGTCGGTAGTTCCTGTGGTCCTTGGGGTCACCCTGTTTGTGAACAGGATGACTTTGGCCACCTTCCAAGTGTCAGGGATGATGCCCGTCAGAAGAGATCTGTTGAAAATTTGGGTGATAGGGCGGGCAAGTATGGAGGCCCCAAGTCTAAGTAGGTAAGGCTCAAGGCTGTCATGCCCAGCACCAGTGTGAGGGGGGGAGACCATCAAGAAGCTTCTGGGTCTCCAGGACGGAGATGACCCTGCGGTAGAAGGGTGGATGAGGGCTTGCCTCAATTGGGGTAGTGTCCCATGTTTTGGGGACATGGGAGAGGAAGGAGAGAGCCGGCAGCTCGGTGAACAGGGTGTTGAAAGCATTGGCAATCGTATGGGGGTTACTGCAATTTACCCCACCAATGTGCATGTCAGAGACCTCAGCTCTGGCGGACCCACTGACCAGGTTTTTGATGTTCTGCCAGAAGCTCCTCGAGTTTCTGGCTGAGGAGAGTAGGGCAGATTGACAGTATTCACTCTTGGCAGCGCGAATGGCTGTTTTGCAAATGTTTCTCACTCGTCTGTACTCCTGTAGGTCAGTACTGGAGAGGGAGACCTTGTAGCGAACCCAGCATTTGTCCCTGATCTTCATGAGGGAGAGAAGATCACCATGGAGCCACTTGGTGACTGTACCCCTTACTCTCCTTTTTGTTAGGGGTGCATGCTTGCTTTGCGGGGGGGGGTATAGACAGCAAGAAAGTTGTCTAGGGCCAAAGAGGGGTTGTTTGCACCCATGACCTGAGACCAATCAGTTGGACGCTGGTCAGAGATGTAATCTTCTACAATGAGTTTGGAGAAGTCCCTCATCTGGATCACTTTGCAGGGGATTTTGGGAGCAAAGGTACCCCAGGTGCAATAGATGGGAAAGTGGTCCGAGATGACATCAAGGAGGATGCCACTGCAGACAGTTCTGTCTGGTCTGTTACTCAGCACCCAATCAATGAGGGATCCCTTGTCACCTCTTGAGGAGAGCCTCAAAGAGTCCTTAATGAGTTGGCTGAGGGACAGACCTGCCAGCAAGGGCTCATATTGCTGGGCGTTGTTGTCCACCCAGTTTAGGTTGAAGTCCCCCAGGACCAGCAGCACATCTGAGCCAACTGAGGGACTGAGACTATTAAGGAGAGAGGAGAGCTCTAGCACGCCACCCTTAGGTGGGTTGTAAGCAAATACCAAGTATATCTTTTTGGTATTGCCAAGCAGGAGCAGAGCCTTTACAGTCTCTGATTTCCAGCTGTATTTCTCAAACAACAACTTTCTGCACTGCTGAACAGTCCAGTTCCTTCTGGACAAACCTCAGGAAATTCACATTTCAAACTGCGGGGTCTTCCTTCCCCAGACACTGGTTCCAATCTCACTGGCTTACTCGCTGAAGCAAACTTTCACTTCACTGCAGCAGCTCTATTGGCCACAGGTTCCAATCTCAACCAGGGAACCTCCTCAATGGTACCCTAAGGCTAACTAGATTCTAGGCTCAGTGCAGCTTGTTCTAAACTATGGCCAGCTAGACCAAGGAGCAAACACACAGGTCTTAAGGGCTAGTGAGCCCCAAGCATTCTTTCTTCCTTCCTGATACAGGCTTGGCTCTCACCTCCAGCCAGAAGACCACATCTTGGCAGAAAACAGTCCTAATTGTTTGCTGTCTTGATCCTGGCTGGGCTCTCACCTCTAGCCAGAGACCTGATCCTGGCTGGGCTCTCACCTCCAGCCAGAAGACCCCTTCTCCAGGCAAACAGTCCCTTTTATTTGCTTTGCAGCAGCCACTTCTTATTGGCTGCAACACTTGTCCAACCGGGAAAATTAATATTCATTAACCTCCTTCGATGCTCTATTGGTCCCTTGAAATGGTGCCTAAAATTAGCCCTCCTTTCACTCTCAAAAGTCCTCTGACATTCCTATAAGTCCTTCTGTAGATTCTGGCTGCTTGATTGGCTGTAGCAAAGGGTAAAAGTTGACCAGCATGGCTGCTAAATTTTCAGTTTAACAGAGTCCCAGATCGTATAAATACATTTCAGCCATGCCAAATAGTTTTAATTTCAAACCCCAGGAAATCTTACTGTATTCTGACATATGCAGTATGATCTCACCATAAGACTGCCCTGGAGCCGAAATGGTTAATAGAACCTATGCTAATGATGGAATGCTAAGCTCATGCTCGGTTTTCAAACCACTGTCCCTGGTAAATATTCTACAACTGTCAGATTCTTTACTCCGCTTGTCTAGTACAGATGCCTCAAAGAGCCCTCCTTCATCTTTCTTGAAGATTTTATTTTCTCACTTTTTTGAAGTAAATTTTATTTCTATTCATTTTTTTAAAGCACTGTCCTTGAGTTTACAGGTAAATTTGTCTAGATTTAATGTTATTCTGGTAAGTTTTTGAGTTTCTTTTCGGTTCATTTAACCGGGAGGGAACCAAACTTTGATTTACATTTTAAAAAGTAAATTTCTGTATTGTATTCTTTCCCTGGGCCAGTTGCTTAATTTGGTTATTTTTGAGGGAAACCAGGGTAACTCTTGGTTCTCTCAGCGGTTGCTGAACCGACATCAAAGTAAAAAAAAAAAGTAATAATAATAAAGGTTTAACCCTTATTCATTTTTGGGGGTTTCTGATTCTCAGAGACCCATCTCTTGGGAGTTTTACTGGTTTTGTCACTAATTCAAGGAAAGAACTGGCCCAATGGGTTTTCAGCATTGTACAGAGTGTGAGGGATCTGTTTGAAAACAGGTCCTCATTTAATTTGTGTGTTTTGCCTAGGGTTTGACCACCTGCAGGCAAATTGTGAAATCTGTAAAAGCAATTTTTTTTCCTCAATCGACGCTTAATAAGTGTTTGAACTGACTGAAAGAAAAATGTCTGAGAAGGCTACTGACCCAGCTGTGAGCAAAACTTCCTTGTCTCATAAGGAGAAACTGAAGGAACCAGTTGAACAACCCTCTAACCAGGGGGATGGTTCCTCGATTAAGAAAAGAACCACAAACACTGCTGCTGAACTGGCAAGTTCTGCTAAGAAAAAGAGGAAGGAAAAACATTCGATTCAGGAAACGCAACCTACAAAACTGTCAGTTCCAACCGCAGATGTAATAGCAAACACTATAAAAATTATACAGTCACTGCAAACTGGTACCACAGTTCCAGTTCAGCTGCCCGATTTGCAGACCTCGGTTCAGGACTTGGGTTCCTCCTCGGTTCCTGGTTCACTTGAATGGTTTGCTGATGTGTACGTGGAAGCGGAGGATGAGTTTGAACCTTATGTATCTCCTGATCCTTTACATCTTGACTCCCCTGAGAAGGAAGCTGAGGATTTTTCCTGTCACTTTGCCTTCATGAAGTAAGTGGCACAGACACTGGCCCTCTCCACCCAAGAATCCACAGAGGAGAAAGAGGAGCCAGACTATATGGAAATGATGGATGTGCCAGTAACAAAAAGACGTGTTGCTGCCCATCCACAAATCTCTGGAGACAGGCTTCTAGAATTTTCTAAACCCCCACTTCCATTCCTCCAGTAGACAAGAGGATGGACAAGGAAGTATTGGGCTGCTAAGTTTGGAGCAAAGTTCTTTTTTGGATACCCCAGCCATGAAGAGGTGGTGCAAGCTGTGGCTTGTGATAAGGCAGGGATTCCCCTGGCATCACACCCACTGGATAAAGACTCCAGTATAATGGATTATATGGCCATGAAATCCTACTTAGGTGCCTCTTTGGCATCAGACAGGCCACTTACATGGCATATGTCTCCAGATAGCAAAAAAAGTCTCTGGGATGCAGTTTCAGAGATTGCTAAAGCATGCCCTGGGGGCAAAAAGGGGGCATAGAGGCCTCTAAATGCCAGTTCAGAATGGCAGTGGATGCCAGTGATATTGCAGCCAGGCAAATGGCAACATCAGTTTCTCTGAGGAGACTGGCCTGGCTGAGGGCAACTAATTTGTCCCAGGACACCCAGACAAAGACATTGGACTTGTCTTGTGAGCTCACATCCCTTTTTGGTGAACAAACAGAGGCTTACATGAAAAAGATGGATGAGTACAAGGTGGCTTATAAGAGTGCTGCTGCAAAGGAGAAAGCATCAACACCTCAGAAGTACCAAGGCAGAGGGAGCAGGGGTAGAACCCATTACAAACCCTTCTTCCAGGCCCAGGCATTGCCTACCAATCAACCTCAGAGAGGGTACTTCAGAGGCAGAGGCAGAAGGGGCAGCAGCTGTACTGTACTGGCCCCTGCACTCAACCAAGTGCACAGACTAAGCAGACCCCCTGAGGGGTCTGCCAAGGTCACCTCCCCACTTCCAGTAGGGGGCAGGCTGGTCCACTACCTCCAGGCTTGGGAATCCATCACTGCAGACAGATGGATCCTGGAGGAAGTGGGCCAGGGGCTTGCCCTCAGGTTCAAGATCCTGCCCAAACTGAGGGCGGGGTATTTCAGATCTGCCAGTCTATCAGAAGTAACTGTGTTGGAACTGGAAGTAGCAAAAATAATTCAAGACAAATCAGTAGAGCCTGTTCCCTTGGCCCATAAGGGAAGAAGTCTCTACTCAGGATACTTCCTCACTCTGAAAAAAACAGGGGAGTGGTGACCCATATGGGATCTCAGACTTTTAAACATGCATTTAACAAAGCCAAAGTTCAAAATGGTCACTCTGGCTACCATCCTTCCTACACTCAGGAAGGGGGAATGGGCTAGCATGTCTGGACTTAAAGGACACGTACTTCCACATCCCTATCAGGCAATCACACAGAAAGTATCTCAGGTTCAGATTGCCATCAGACCACTACCAGTTTAGAGTTATGCCTTTCGGCCTTACCTCTGCTCCAAGGGTGTTTACTAAGTGCCTAACAGTGGTGGTAGCACACCTAAGGAGACAAAGGGTTACAATCTTCCCATACCTGGATGACTGGTTGGTGGTAGGCCAGTCTCCTCAGTGGATAGAGATGCACTGATCACCATCCAGGATACCCTGTGTATGCTGCACCTCCTGGTAAATCAGAAAAAGTCAATGATAACACCATTTCAGTGACTGGAGTTCATAGGGTTGAAACTGGACACTCTGAAAGGAAGGGCCTTTCTCCCACGGGGAAGGGTGGACAGCTTGGTGCAGCTAGTAGGCTCATTCCAGCTGCATACCCCCAGATCAGTGAGGCATTTTCTACAGCTGTTAGGGCACATGGCTGCAGCAACAGCAACAGTGTCAGTGTCAAGATTCTAGATGAGAGACATTCAGTTTCACCTCAGGTCTCACTGGTCCCAGAAAAGAGATTCCCCATCAAAGATGGTTCCAGTCACAGCAACCCTGCTGCAGTCTCTGCAATGGTGGCATAAAAAAGACAAGCTCAGGGAAGGTGTGCCTTTCCTCCAGCTGCCACCAGCTGCAGTCTTAACAACAGATGCCTCCCTCCTAGGGTTGGGTGCACACCTACGGAACACACTGCACATGGTATCTGGCTCCTGCAGGAGTCCCTGCTTGCTTCACATAAAGCCTGTTGGAGATCAGGGCAGTTTATCTGGGCAGTCAGTCCTTCACTTCAATGCTTCAAGACAGGGTGGTTCAGGTCAGAACAGACAATACAAAAACAATGTACAGTACTACATAAACAAGCAAGGGGGCACAAAGTTGCCCCCACTGTGCACAGAGGCCATGAACGTCTAGAGTCTAGCTTACTCCTAGGGAATCTCCCTCTCAGCAGTTCACTTCCCAGGGAAGGACAATGTCCTGGTAGATGCTCTCAACAGGATCAACCAAAACCACCATGAGTGGTCACTAAACAGGCAGGTACTGCAAGTGGTGTTCAGAAGGTGGAGCACTCCAGAGGTGGACCGCTTTGCAACCCCAGACAATCACCAGCTACCACAGTTCTGTTGCAGGCCTCCTGCAGTGGGCACAGTCCTTCTGGATGCACCGCTGTTGGACTTGACAAGGAAGTTCCTGTATGCCTGTCCTCCACTTCCCCTGTTGCTTAGAGTGCTGAACAAGCTCAGGGTTCAACTAGCGACAGTGATCCTCATTGCTTCAGATTGGGTCAGACAGCGATTGTATTCTTTACTGCTGACCCTGTCAATTTCCAGGCCAATCTTTCTACCCAGGAGGCACAACCTATTGACCTCCTCGCAGGGCAGGGTCCTTTACCCCAATCTCCAGTCTCTAAGGTGCAGGGCTTGGCTCTTGAGGACTTAGAGTATGCTGACTTGTACCTTTCTGAAGGGGTGCTAGAGGTTCTTAGGGTTTCTGGAAAACTCTCTACCAGAAAGACTTACATCCCTAAATGGAAGAGTTTTTCCATTTGGTGCCAGAAAAAAAGAGAGAGATTGCTGCCAGACTGGCTTGTCAGTTGCCCTCAAAGTACACTTAACAGCTGTCTCTGCTTACCTCCCAGCTAGTAAAGGGTAATCTCTGGCAGCTAATCAAGTGTTTAGGAAGTTCTTCAACGGTCTCATGCACTCGCATTCCCCTCACAGGGAACACACCCCAGTATGGGACCTCAATATGTACATTGGCCAGTTAATGCAACCACCGTTTGAGCCCATGTCTTCAGCAGAGCTTAAGTATGCAACATGGAAAACAGTGTTCCTGGTAGCCATCACCTCAGCTAGGAGGATCAGTGAGCTCCAGGCCTTGTCCACTGAGCCAGATTACATATCAATCCATAGGGGCAAGGTAGTCCTCAGGACTAACAGAAAATTTCTGCCCAAGGTGGTGTCGGACTTCCACCTGAATCACTGTTACTTTGCTAGTCTTTTTCACTGACCACTCTAGTTCAGGAGAATGTAGACTGCACAGCCTAGATGTCAAGTGAGCTATAAAGCTACTACTTGGATCACACAAAGAGCCACAGGCAGGACAGCACTCAGCTCTTCCTGACCTATGGAGAAGTGGGAAAGGGCAAACCTTCCTCAAAGAGGTCTATTGCCCGCTGGATTGTTGTTTTTATTCAGTTCTGCTACAGCAAAGTAGGTAAATAACCCCTGCAGGCCTTAGGGCTCAGTCTACAAGGGGTACAACTGCCTCGATAGTAGCCGCAAGAGATATTCCTTTGTTGGAAATTTGTAACGCAGCCACCTGGAAAGCAGTCCACACCTTTACCAAACACTACAGCCTGGATACCCAGGCCAGAAGTGATGCCAGGTTTGGCACAGCAGTACTGCAGAGCCAAATACCCCCTCCTCCAGAGGTACTGCTTGGGTAGTCTGCATATGTCAGAATACAGTAAAATTTCCTGGGGTTTGAAGAAAAAATTACTTATCATAGTAATCTTGTTTCTTCCAAGGGAATCTTACTGTAGTCTGAGCTCCCACTCTGCCTCACCTGCTAGAACCCATGGGCACTACAGCACAGCTGTCCATGCTGTTGCAAACCCATGAGTGGTTCTGTTGGGCTTAGTGACTTGTGTTGCCCACATTTTTAAATGAAGGGGATTGTTTGTTGTTAATTATTTGTTTATTAGTATAGATAGCGAGTTAGTATTCACGCTCCGTAAGAATCTGACAGTTGTAGAATGTTTACCAGGGATAGTGGTTTGAAAACCGAGCATGAGCCTATCATTCCATCATTAGCATAGGTTCTATTAACCATTTCGGCTCCAGGCAGTCTTATGGTGAGATCATACTGCATATGTCAGAATACAGTAAGATTCCCTTGGAAGAAACAAGATTACTATGATAAGTATTTTTTTCATTAAGTCCCTCCACAGCCATTTAGCAGCTACCCTATCCTCTCACATTCTTTCAGAGTTTTACAGTTGTATTGACTCTCCCACCAGTCACTGCTGCCAAAAACCTGTCCCCAAAGGCAGCAGGATGGCTCATAAATATTTATGAGCCTTCATTCATATTTATAAGTGGCCCCAGTAGCGCTCAATGGCACTCCTAAACTAAACACATTTGGGGCATCTAATACATCCCCCTCATGTCTCTGGACCCCAATATACTATCTCCGGGGGTTGGGAGCACAGAAGGAGCCTTTAGGTGACCACAGTGATGGCCCAATAATGAAAATGCAATGGCAGTCGTGGACTGCTGCCTCAGATACCTAGATACAGATAGTGATACCATGGAGGAACCAGGGCCACACCAGTAAGCCCAACAATGTTGGGGGGGCTTATAAAAGGCACACTGAACTGTGGCACATATCACCCACCCCCAGGCTGCTACATTTCTTTATTAGCCTCTTGTGTGGTACAGTGTCAAAGACCTTACTGAAGTCCAGAAAGTCTCCATCCACTGCCCTCCTCTAATCCAGATCCCTAGTTACCCAATTAAAGAAATCTATGAGATTTGTTTAAAGAGCTAGTGTACTGCCTGGAAACCGCGTGCAATTAATTGTAACTTTCAGATGTAGTAAGTGATAACTTCTTATCTCTCAAGTATTTTTTCTTTTCTGTTGCTGATTAGAAGATGTTCCACCTGGCAGTACTGGGGCGATGTGTAGGAGCAGCACTCTGTCTGGAGGAAAAAAAAGTCAGTTCTGTTCCTCCCACTACATCAACACTGAGACCACACTGACTATGACATCACTACTAACCATTGAGAACCATTTTTTCACTGACTGGTTTCACTTTCACATGAAGCAGCAGAGACTGGCTCTCCCTGGTTACTAGTGATGTCACAATTTCCTGCATTTTGATTGGTAGCTTATGAAAGTCACTGCTCAGGCTGCAAGAATTGTGGTGCCTCAAGGTGATTGGTCTCATTTCTGAAGATGTAGTGGGAGGAACAGAAGTGACTTTTTTCTCCCTTCAGACAGAGTGCTGCTCCACACATCACTCCAGTACTGCCAGGCGGAAAATCTTCTAATTAGCAAACAGAAAATAAAAAAATACTTCAGATACTGGAAGGCCACTGGAAAATTGAGGAAAATGTTTCCCAAAAATGCGGGGACTTTTTTGCGAAAATTGCGGGGGTTCACTATACATCCCCACTGCCCCTAATAAATATTTTATTGTTTGCTGCAGCTTGTATTGATCACATGAATTTTTAGATAAATGTACTGCCACTTGTAAATGCTTTTAATATGAAGAAATGTGTGTTTTTTTGAAATGCACTGTAAAATAATCATTATGTAGCATATCTTCTAAAAATCAAGATATCTAAGTCATGCAGTGCTAACTAGATTTTATTCAGTAATTTACAGTTAGTTTGTACTGAATACATCCTGAAACAACATATTTGCCAGTTTCTAGATGTTAAATAATGAAGCCTGTTTAAACTACTTGCTTTGGTGCATGAAAAAATAAACAGATAACTAGGGTGCTTAATAAAGGTCTACTAAGAAAAATGTTTATTTTGTTAAAATAGTTACTGTTCTTAATCAGCACTACAAGTACATTTTAAAATCATATGGCAAAAGTATCAAATTATACCAGTAGCTTTTCATTATATCATACAATAGTTTTCAATACATAGATACATAGATACATAGACAGTGTCGGCAGATAAGGACCTATGGCCCACCCAGTCTGCCCATTTGAGCTTGTAAGTTCAGTTTGTTTTCCTAGAAGTCTGTAGCCCCTTACCCCTGACCTCCAGAATTCCTTTATGTCTATCCCATGCATTCTTAAATCCCGTGATTGTTTCAGCCCCCACCACTTCCTCTGGCAGGGTGTTCCACTTGTCCACCACCTGCTCTGTGAAGAAATTCTTTCTCATGTTTCCTCTGAATCGTCCCTCCCTCCAACTTCATCCCATGCCCTCTAGTCCTGGAACATCTTTTTCGCTTAAAAATAGTGTTTTCCTGCACCCTGTTCCTCCCTGTAAGATACTTGTATGTCTCTATCATATCCCCTCTCTCCCTCCTCTCCTCCAGGGAATACATGTTCAGTTCCTTCAACCTGTCTTCATAGGACTTGTGATGCAATCCATGCACTATCTTTGTTGCCCTCCTCTGAACCTTCTCTACCCTGTCTATGTCCTTACGTAGGTATGGTCTCCAGAACTGTACACTGTACTCCAGGTGGGGCCTCACTAGTGTCTTGTATAGCGGAATTATGACCTCCCTTTTCCTGCTGGTGATGCCCCTGCCTATACATCCCAGCATCCTATTTGCTTTACCTGCTGCCTTGTCACACTGTTTCCTACCTTGAGGTCATCAGAGATGATAACCCCAAGATCCCTTTCTCCTGCTTGGTGCATGCTATATCCTCACCCCCAACTGATATATTGTGCCAGGGTTTTGTGCCCCATATGCATTATCTTGCACTTCTTTGCATTGAATTTCAACTGCCAAACCCTGACCATTCTTCAAGTTTCTGCGGTGGCTTCTCATTCTGTCTACACCCTCTGGTGTGTCTACTCTGTTACAGAGCTTTGTGTCATCAGCGAACAGTGAAATTCTGCCTTCTAGGTCCTCATGTAATGTCACTGATGAAGATGTTGAATAGGACCCGGTCCCAGCACTGACCCTGTGGTACCCACTGGTCACTCTTCCTCTGTAGAGTGACAGCCATTTACCACCACCCTCTGTGTCCTGCCACCCAGCCAGTTACCTACCCACCACACTACTGTCCTGCCCACACCCATATTCCCAGTTTGTGTAATAGTCTTCTATGTGGCACAGTGTCAAAGGCCCTGCTGAAGTCCAGATAGGCCATGTCCACTGCCCTCCCCTGATCCACCTCCCTAGTCACCCAGTCAAAAAATTCAATGAGGTTGGTCTGACATGACTTCCCCCTTGTGAAACCATGCTGCCTTGGGTCCTGTAGTCCATTGACAACCAGATGTTCCACCAATCGCTCCTTCAGTAGTGCTTCCGTGATCTTCCCCACTACTGAGGTGAGGCTGACTGGTCTGTAGTTCCCTGCTTCCTCTTTGTTCCCACTTTTGTATAAGGGGACTACATCTGCTGTCCTCCAGTCTTTGGGTACCTCCCCTGTTTCAAGTGATCGGCTAAACAGGATAGCCGGAGGTTCAGCCACCACCTCTTAGTTCTTTAGGACCCTGGGCACCCCATCTGGCCCCATTGCTTTATCAACTTTATTACTTCCAGTTCTTCAGGACTCTTTTCGTGTAAGGGACTGTGTCCATTTCTGCACCAATCTTACCCTTGTACTCTTCAGACCCATTATCCTCCTCTTCCTCAGTAAAGACTGAGCAGAAATACCTGTTCAATATGTCAGCTTTACTGTTGTCATCCTCCACGCTGCCCCATCCTCCCCTTCAGTCTCACTATCCCTCCCTTTGTCTTTCTTTTTTCACTTATGTACCTGTAAAGGTTTGTCCTCTACCCACTGATTTTGCAATGTGTTCTTCTGTCTGAGCTTTGGCTTCCTTACTGACCTCCCTGCCTCCCTTTTCTTCTCCTGGTACTTCTCCCTATCCCCTTATGCCTGTGTCTTTTGTATTGCCTGAATGCAATCTTTTTGGCTTTCACTTTCTTTGCTACCTCTTTGGAAACCATAATGGTCTCCTCTTCCTTTTCTCTTGCTAACCTGCTTAATGCATAATTCTGTTGTTCTTGTAATCCCCATTTAAATACTGCCTACTGTTCCTCAACCCCTGATTCCTGTCCCATTCCTTTAATACCTCTTTCAAGTATCTCCCCATTTTCCCAAAATCTGCCCCCTAAAATCCAGGATACGTGTTTTGTGTGGTTTGGTTCTGCTCTTTCTGTGATTTCAAACCACAATGACTGGTGGTCACTGTTTCCCAGGTGGCTCCTCCACTGTTACCCCCATCACACTGTCCCTGTTTGTGAGCACAAGGTCCAGTATTGCCTTCTGCCGAGTTGGTTCCATGACCAGTTGCTTGAGGAAGGCACCCAAAGGGAGTCCAGGATAAATCTGCTCCTAGTTGATGCTGCTGCTGGGATGCTCCAGTCCACGTCTGGAATATTGAAGTCTCCAACCAGTACTACCTCACCCTTGTCTGCCATCCTTTGGATGGCTAGCATCAGCTCCCTATCTGTTTCTTCCTCCTGGGCTGGTGGTCTATAGACCACACCTGTGCGGATGGCTGTCCCCATTTTCCTTTCCAGCTTAACCCACAGTCTCTCCCCATTTTGTTCCTCCTGGATCTCTGTGGCCCTTATGTCATTTTTCACATACAGTGCCACTCCTCCTCCCTTCCTGCCTGCTCTGTCTCTTCTGAATATGTTGTAGCCAGGTATGGCCATCTCTCAGTCGTGGTTATCATTACACCAGGTTTCAGTGATGGCCACAATGTCCAGATCTGGACTGCACCATGACAGCCTCCAGATCTTCCATCTTGTTGCTAAGGCTCTGGCATTTGCACACATGGCTTTCCAGATTTGACCTCCCTAGACTGTTTCACTGTTCTACTCCAGCCCCTTCCTTGGTTGTCATTTATCCCTGGTTCTCCTTGCTTTCTGCCCTTCTGCTGAATTTTGCCCTGTTCTGCTTATCCACCTCTTGGGCACTAATCTCCATCTTTTGCACACTGCTTTGCAGAGATAGCCACTCCTCTGGTTCCTGGTTCCACTGCTGGCTGTGGGGGTGAGCAAGTAGGTACACCTCCTTAGCTGGCCTGCCCCCCCTTTGCTAGTTTAAATGCTTGTCAATGAAGCATTTAAAGCTTATCATTGAGTGCTTGATTCCCCTCCAGGATGGATGCAGGCCGTCCAGGCTTGAACAAACCCATCCCTCCAGGTGGGTCCCCAGTCACCAATGAATCCAAACCCTTCCTCACAGCACCAGTTCTTCAACCATGAGTTAAAGTTCCTGTTGCATGCACTCCTCTGCTCTCCCTTGCTCTCACAGGTAGTACTTCTGAGAAAGTGACAGAAGTAGCTACTTGCTTGAGACCCTCCCAGTTTCCTAAACTCTTCCTGAACTTCCTTTGGCTCCCCATTTGCCAGGTCATTAGTACCCTAGGTGGATAATGACATCCAGTTCACCCTCCCATCTTGCCTTCCCAGTGATCCCCAGGATCTTCCTTTCATCCCTCCATGCCGTGGCACCTGGTAGACACCTCACCTCCCTGTCCTCCCCTCCTGTGTTCCTAGCTGGATCCCTCTTATGATGGAGTCCCCACCAGGATTGCCTCCCTCCTCCTCTGGGGTCCACTGCTTTCCCCGCTGAGGTCACCTCCTTGGCTAACCTCCACATCCTTTCCTTCCACTTCTCTGGGTACTTCTATTTGGTTGTCCTCGTTTGCCAGTGTGGCATATGAGTTCTTGAGTGGAATAGGATCTGGGATGTGCCTCTGCCTGACCGTTCTAACCCTCCCTGAGTCCACTGTCATCCAAGTGCTCCTCGTTCTCAATACATTGTACTTTTGTTCTACTCGGTTTGCAATGATTTTACTTGGGTTGCAATTATTTTGTCTATTTGAAGGTAACTGTTTATACTTAATCTGTTTAGCAAGTTTTCAGAAATGTTTGCTTTTTGTAGGTTTTGTATGCGAGTATGCAGTTGCGGCAGACTGACCTGTAAGGAATCACTGTCACCAACCCCCTCAGAAGCACATTCAAGTTTATAATTAGCAAGGCCATCCAAACTCTCGACACATTTGAATCAATATCCTTTCAGATTGAAAGCATTTATACAGGGAAAATCTACCCTACCATTCAAAAACAAGCATTGTGGTCAAGGCTTCATTTAGGTGAATGGGGCACTTTGCACCTCTTCTCACAACTACTGTTTCAGTCTCTGTGTCAGCAAAAAGTTCTCTGATAGTCTGCTTTAACACAGATTTTAAGTGTTCAAGTCTACATATGCATGACCAGAGGATTTTGAAACCAAAGCAGGGAAGTGCATCACATGAAAGCAGAGTCACATATGACCCCTTCTTGCCTCACACTTTACTGTTTTGGTCAGATCCAAGTCTGTGTACTAAATTGTTAACATATCTGAGTAGATTTCCTTGAGAATTTAATTATTTTTATACAATTTTGGTCAAAAATTCCTTAAATGTAAGAAATTGCAAGAAACTGGATTTTGTGCGGAGAAGGGTAAAAATTGTGGAAATTGTGCAGAAACAGAAAAGAAAAAATACTTGAGAGATAAGAAGTTATCGCTTACTCTTATTACATCATCAGAAATGAGACCAATGTGCCCATTTCAGGCTGTTTCCTCTCAAACAAACTGCATTCTGCAGTTTGGTAAGCAGACTAAGAAGAAGCTGCCCGACACTCACCCTCCAAGCAAGGGGACTACTGTGCCCATTTCGGGCTGTTTCCTCTCAAACTGCATTCCGCAGTTTGGTAAGCAGATTAAGAAGAAGCTGCCCGATGCTCACCCTCCAAGCAAGGGGACTACTGTGCCCATTTCGGGCTGTTTCCTCTCAAAGAAAACTGCATTCTGCAGTTTGGTAAGCAGACTAAGAAGAAACTGCCCGACGCTCACCCTCCAAGCAAGGTACGGGTTGGAACTCTGAATTTTGGCATCTACCCTGGAGGAATCTCACTTGTCCCTGTTTGCCAGTGATTCTCACACTATGTGCAGCAATCCAGAAGTCTTCTAGGAACTGCTGCCAACAAATTAATGCTAGGACTGACCTCTGCTTGACATGTTCTTGATTTTTCACTTTAAGTAATGTTTAGTCTGATGTAGAGATTTCTTAAGAGTTGATTCAAGTTTTGAGAGAGGTTTAAGGTGGTGTGATTTTGCTATCTGCCTTGAGCCCTGTGCGCCTTCTCTTAGAGCTGTAAGTCTGTGGGCTGCACCCTTGACCTCTGTGTCCAACTGAGACTGTTGCAGTGCCCCCCCAAAAAAAACTTGCTTCAGAACCTCCCTGCCTGTTTTTTTTTTTTTTGACTTTTCCATTAGCAGATTATATCTTTTAGCCGCTAGAGGGCCCAGTTATAAGCACACTTACCCAATCCAACACAATACAGTTCCCGTCTCATTTCATTTATTGTATGGTCAGTCTATCACTATTCATCAGTCTTTGCCCCCTTCCTCTTCTACTGATTGATACTGATTTTTTCCATTTGCAGCTTATACTCTTCGCCCACTAGAGGGGTTTTCCCCCAACCATGCCAAAGCTGCTCTACATCTTCTTACTCTCTACTACTCCTGGACATTCTTCCTTTACTGCTCAGCTGCCATGGCCCGACCTGGACCCAGCTCTCCCCTGCTATTCCCACCCTTCGCACTTTATCTATCCCATGCACCCTGATTGTAAAGTCCTCTGCTGGGTGTCGACCCAAGGGTCTCCATCGCCACCGGCCACTAACCAGAATAATTAGACTGCTATTATTATTATTATCTGGTAATGTACACCCAAATCTAGGACCTATGGCTTCCAGCCCTTCTAAACCCCGTACTGCAACTGGCCTCCGCTTTCATCCTTCAACATTTGCAGTCTCCTAAAGAAATCTGCTGCCCTCCAGTGCTGGGTCATTCAACATCAACCTGACATAATTGCACTGGTAGAGACATGGCTCTCCAAATCTACCCCTGACTCTGCAATCGCCCTCCCTGGATATACCATCTACAGGGAAGACCGAGTAGGCAAACGTGGTGGTGGTTGCGCACTACTCGGACAGGACTTCCTTATAGGTCATGCACTTCCAGCTCCTAAACTTGATTATGGAGCCCAAGCCCTCACCTTAAAAATCACACCTGACCCTGCCCGAGGTACTCTCTTCCTCACGGTCTCCTACGTACCCTTGAGGAATCAAAACCAAGCGGTCCAGTCCCTCATTGACTACCTCACAACTCTCCCTCACAAAGTGGAGCAAGTCATCCTAGGTGATCTCAATGTTAACTGGCTTGCCTCCACCGCCTCCCACATAAGGGACTCCTTTGCTGCCCTGGCTATGTCCCAGTCACCCAGCCCACCAGATTCAACCACTCTACTGGCACCAGTAGTCTCCTAGATGTTGTTATATCTAACCGCCCCTACAAAACTGGGATGTCACTGTCCTCCCCGACTGTCTTAGTGATCACTCCCCAGTCCTCTGTCTCTGGTCATCCTCCACTCTGAAGCCAATGTCCCAGGCCACTCTATGCTGCCGTTTATGCCCCGGTGGCCTCAGAAAATTAAAACAATACCTAGTCCAGCTAGACTGATCCCCTATCCAGCATGCCCCTGACATTGACTCGACTCTTGACCACTTCACAAATGCCTTCTGTAAGGCTTGTGACCTTTTTGCCTCCCTCCCTCACCAGGATCCACTCCAAAAAATGCAGTGCCCCATGGATCACCCCACCCCTCCTCCAGAGACTCAGAAACAGAGATAATCTCTGGCACATTGCTGTAGAATCTGGAAAGGCATCTGACAGACAGGCCTACAATGCAGAATGCAATAAGTGTACTTGGGCCATTAGGCGGGCCAAGGCAGAGCACTACCAGACCATCCTCGCTTCCACTTGAGGTTCAGCCCAGACCTTCTGGGATAATATGAAAGAGCTAAATGGGAAGTCCTGACCCCCCACCATCTCACTCTCCATCAATGGCACCCCCACCACAGAACCACTCCTTATAGCTGATTGCCTTAACACTGCCTTCTCTGACATAAGCTCGGTCCTCCCCAGCAGCTTCTTTGACCCAATCCCCACCTCTGTCCCTCCAGTCTTGCATTGTCCACCATTCTATCTGCACACCCTATCCCCCCAAGAAGCCAGGCCACACCTGCTAAAAGCCTTAGGCAGCAGTAACCCCATCTACTCCAGGATCCTCTGTATGGTCTTGGACGAAGTCCTAGTCCCCCTGACTGACATTCTAAACCGGTCTCTATGCCTGGGTCAGTTCCCAAGTGCTTGGAAAACTGCTGAAATCACACCCATACATAAGAGTGGGGACTGGTCCACCCCTAACAATTACCGGCTGATCTCCATCCTCCCCCCCACTCTCTAAAGCCCTTGAAAAAGTGGTGTTGATCCAGCTCTCTGAATACCTAACCAAATACGACATTATGTGCCCAGAGCAGCACAGTTTCCACCCAGGATACAGTACAACCATGGCTCTCCTGGAATTCTCCCAACACCTGCATGCTGCTCTCGACTCTTGCAGCCTTGCAGGAGCAGTGTTCATTGACCTCTCCAAGGCCTTTGACACTGTCTGCCATCCCCTTCTACTCGCCTCTCTCCACCAACTTGGCTTCTCTGGCGGTCCCATTTCCTGGTTCTCTAGCTACTTCTCTACTAGATCCCAGTGTGTCAAGATCAGTGGCTCCCTCTCCAGTACTCTTCCCATTCGCTCCAGGGTCCCTCAGGGCTCCATCCTGGGTCCAATACTTTTTAGTCTCTACCTCAACACCATCCCCAGCTCATGTACTAGTAAAATGCTTCTCTATGCCGATGATGCAGTCCTTGTTGCCTCACATCCCAATCCCACCTCCCTCCAATTATCCCTCCAGCAAGCTTACAACCAAGCCGAAAGGTGGTACGGCGACCACAGACTGGTTATTAACCTAAAGAAAACCAAATTAATGCTCTTCTCCCACCACCAAAATAAAGCTAAAAATACCCCCTCTTGATTATCCCCAGCACTCTGCACCCGCTAGAACAAGTGACCACATACAAGTACCTAGACATCAAGTTTGATACTGCCCTCTCCTTCCACACCCACATTAATGCCCTGTCAGCCACCATTAACTCTCGGATTGGGCTGCTATACTGGCACAGGGACTGCCTGCCTCAGGTTGCCCTCAGGCTGGCCATCATCTCCTCCGTCTTGTCCCTCGTGGACTATGGTTTGCCCATCTATGCCGCAGCTGACAACACTGCCCTCTCCAAAATCCAACTCTCCATCAATAAGGCCTGTAGGCTCCTGGCCAGTGCCCCCAGCCAAACTCACACCTGCCTTCTCTATACTACCACCATTCTGCTCAACTTTGAGGAGCGACTGCTCTAGCAGACCTGCATTCTCGCTAAGAAATCACTGCTAGGACTCTCCACCCCCGGGGGTCTCCATCTCCCTACAGCAGTCATCATCGTCTGTCACCACCCATAGCTCTGTTAAGGCCACTTTCAAGGTGCCCAGAACCAAGACCTCTCTTGCCCAGAGATCCTTCCTCTACCAAGCCCCCACCTGGTTCAACTCCCTCCCTAGCTGCATCTCCAACTTGCCAAAAATTGGCTCCTTCAAAACAGCCCTTCAGAACCATATCTTTAATACCCGCTGTTGTAGGTGCAACTAGCCCCCTGTTGTAACCTGTGGTACCACCCGCCTTGCTCCCTGGCTCGACAATGTCCACTGGACAGCCTCTCCCTTCCCCAAACCCACTCCTTCCCTACTAGGTCCAAACAGGGATGTAACCCGCTGTCTTCTCTGAGGACCTGCTATATCCATGAGTGTAACACAATTTTGTAACATTATGTAACCAAAGTAACATACAAACTACTACATTATGTAACCTAAGTGTATCTATGTTAAATGTTCCCTTTATTGCACCTGTAATGTTATCCTCTGTTTTAATCTGCACTGTAATAACTGTCTTGATGTCTGCCCCCCCCCCCACGACAAGGTGCCTTTGTAAATGAGTCTCTGACTCAAAGGTTGTAAAACCGATTTGTAATGAATAAATAAATTGCACCCACAATTTTCCAGTGGCCCTGCTGACTGCACCTGAAAAGTACTATTAACTCCAAGCAGTACACTAGCTCTTTAACATGACTTTGTACTTTGTGAAAGCTATTTTCTTTACTCTTTACTGTTTTAGACACCTCCTTTGAGAACCACAGTGGCCTCTTTCTCCTCCTTTCCCTTGCTTATTACCTTTAAACAGCTGTTACCTCAGTTATTCCCTTCTTCATTGTATTCCATTGTGCCTCCACCCACCACCACCCCGGCTATCCCCTCCTATCAAGGTACTTCCTAGTGTAGACTCCCATTTCTCTAAAATCTACTCTCCTGCAGTCCAAGACCATTATATTAGTGTGGTTTCCCCATGCCCGATCTGTATGCCAAACCACACTGCACAATGATCACTTGAACCCAGGGGGGCTACTTACTGTGATGTCTACTATGTTGTCCCTGTTTGTAAGTACTGGATCCAGCACTCTTTTGTCCCTAGTGGATCCTATGACTACTCTCCTCCTAGTTGTAGCTGCAGCCAGGATGTTCCATTCCACATCCAGCAGATGAAAGTCACCCATGATTGCTACTTTCCCTTTGCTTACCATTATGCCTATGGCCTCCCCCAAAACTCTGTCCAGTTCCTCCCCATATGTTGGTGACCTTTACACCGCCCTAACATGTATATCTGGGGAACTACATGCCCGGACCCTGTTTCTAAGCCAATCCAAACAAGTTCCAGACCCTCTATTTCCCTGCTGTGTCCTTATATTTCCATGGCCTTTATGCCTTCCCTTATATAATTCCCCCTTCCTCCCTGTCCTATCCTTAGAGACAGAGGATTTGTAAAATACAGACTGGTCCCCTATTTACTCATCCGGTTCAGTCAACAATGCCCTGGACTATTTCCAAGGCCATTCCCTTGACACCTGGAATAAACATGCTCCTTTTAGATGCACTAGGGTATGAGGTAACCACCTCCCCTGGATTACACCAGAACTACTGGCATGTATATGAGCACGCAACCGGACATGGAAGGCGCATAAGACTTCTCAAACACAAGCAGACCATGACCGTTACCAAGCCATTAGAAACTCCTACTCTAAAGCAACTTGGCTTGCAAAACCTGAATACCGCTCCAACTTCGAAGCCAACTTAAGCACGCCCTTTAAATTTTGGAAAGTGGCATGCTCCCTCTCCCCCCAATCAAGACCACAAACTCCCCTAATCTACGTAAACAATGAACTAACTTCTGACCACACCCTGGTTGCAGCAGAATTCAACTCATACTTTACCTTGTGTACCTCCTCACTCCTTGCTTCCCTCCCTCCTGCCGCAGACCTTAACAATTCTTCCCCTGACCCCAACTGACCTATTTCTCCTTTACCCCAGTAACCCAAACAGACACTCTAAACGCCCTTCTAGCTCTCAATCCATCAAAGGGTTCCTCACCTGACGGTCTTGACCCCAAACTTCTATTCCTGTCTGCTAATGCTATCATTACCCCTCTCTCTGCTCTGCTAAACCTCTCCTTCTCTTCCACCACTGTCCTGCTCTCTTGGAAATATGTAGTAGTTCTCCCTTTACTTAAGGGAGGTGATCCCTCTGCTCTGGGGAACTACATGCCCATATCGCTCCTCTCAATACTTGCCAAGCTTCAAGGAACACTTAGTCCTTTCCCAACTCCCTACCTTCCTCTCAGACTCTATCTTTTTTACCTCATACCAGTCTGGTTTCAGATAAGATCACTCTACCACCACTTCCCTGCTTAGGCTCACCGATTCCATACTCTCAGGCATGGATAGTGGTCTAATAACCTCAGCCATCTTTGTCAACCTCATGAAGGTCTTCGACACGGTCTCCCACACCCTCCTGCTAAGTAACTTGACCACAGCTGGATTGTCTGACTCAGCTATTAGATGGTTCGGTTCCTATCTAATAGGTAGGACACAGTCAGTCAAAACTGCTGACTCCTCTTCCCCTTCCCTCCCAATAAAAACAGGTGTGCCTCAAAGTTCATCCTTGGCCCCATGCTAGTCTCCATTTTCCTGAATGACCTCCCATCAGTCTGTACTACTGCCTCGATCCATATGTATGCTGATGATACAGTCCTTTTCTTGTCTGGATCCTCCCCCTCTGATGTCACTTCGAACCTTCAGCATGACTTCGAGATAGTTCAGCTCTGGTTAAGCTCACAACAGCTTTTCCTCAACACCAAGAAAACAGTCTCCATGACCTTTGGCATTAGGCAGAGACACTCTCTAGGCTACCAAAATTGCCCTCGCTCCACACCCCAGATGGTACTATTCTGGAGGACATTTCCTCTTTCAGGTATCTTGGGGTCTGGCTTGACAAGCACCTCATCTTTTGTGGACGCCTAGACTCCATCCTGAAAAGGTTGCGCTCCAAATTGGGTGCCTTATACAGGAACCAAAGCTGCCTACCCCTACCAGCTAGGCGTGAGCTTGTCCAGAAAATTATTCTACCTATTTTTGACTACTGTGACCTAGTCTACAGTGCTGCACCACAGTCTTCCCTAACCAGACTGGACACCCTCTTCAATGCCTTCTGTCGCTTCACTCTTGATGCTCCTCCACTCACTCCCCACTGTTCTCTTTATCAATCATTTGAACTTCCATCTCTGGCTAACAGACGTCTAGCCCACTGTATGAAATTCACCTCGAAATTCTGGTTCAATTCCCTACTCTCTTCCCTCTCTGCTAATTTGGCCCCACATCCACAGGCACCTCACTCCTTCATTCTAGTGACTCTCGCACCTTGGCTATTCCGTGTCGCTCAACCTCCATAGGCCAATTGGTCTTTTCTCATTGGTTCCTGAAACTATGTGTAACCCCTAGATGGCGCTATCCCAGGGGCTACTACCCCTGCCTGATTTGCCACTAACAGGTTGAGGGGCCTGGATCCAATGGCGGGTGCCTCCACCCAGAGGTCAGGGTTTGCAATAGTTAAACTAACTTGGTCACAGCCCTCTGGGACACTGCAACCCCCTTTCTTCCCAGTAGTGGCCACACAATATATCAGAATTACCTTCACAGTATACACTTACCCCCAGGTCTAGTTCCGCACTGGGACCTCCTGTGAAATGAGATACAGTGCAACAGTCACAGTACAGTACTTTAACATAGACAAATACCTCAGGCAGTATAACTTTGCTGAAACAAGCAGCTCTGATTTATTTAGGGGGATATAACAAGGACAGGGGGAAATCAGGTTAATTAGCTTATCACTCTAATAATCTACCTATGGCTCTGTGCACAGGCCTATCCCTATCAGTTACTGTCCCTGGGTACCCAAGCCCTAGTGGCTAGTCCAAACCGTGGCAGCTGGTAGGGGCCATTTCACACAGAGAAAAGGAGAATTAAACAGTCAGCAGTACAGTAATTCCATTTGGATTTAATGTGGCAATTCAACAGGAGCTGACCCTGAATTAGTACTCACGACCTCCAAATAAGATAGGGTCCTTCAATGTCAGCAGGGCTCACTTGAGGTACACAAACCTCTTCACACATCCATATAAAAAGAAAGCACTATACCAGGCAGGCTGCATCTGTATCCCGATCGCAATTACTGCACAATACCGGGAGAACACACAGCAGATTCAGTTCCTGACAGACCGAGTGGAATTTTCAGCAATTTCTCCAGTCTTCTACAGGGTGAGCCTGGTTTCTACTCTTCAGAGATCCTTTGATTCTTTTCACAGGGATTCAGTCCTAACAAGTGTTACACAAGCTGCAGACCGGAACTCTAGGCCTTAACACGTTTTTTGACTAAAACTGCACACTGAAAAGCACAGGGCTCCTTCCTTCTTCACTGCCAAAGCTCAACTGAAACTCCAACCCGACAAAAACGGCACTTCCTTTGAGTTCCTCCCAGTTATTGACTGGATTGGCTGTCACTCACAAAGACTGCTGCTGTTGGTCCAAAAGGCACTGAAGTCTAAACTACATCTCCCAGAGTCACTGCCCATACAATCCTCTGTGGCTGGCTCAGATTATGAGTCCAAGTTCTGATTCGTCCAAGGCACCATTTTAGAGCTAGCTTACCCCACACTGATTGGTCCAGTTCAGCAGTTCAAAACTAGAATGGGGAACTAGCAGACACAGTTCTGACTGCAAAGAAAGCAGGTTAGACAAACTGTAATTTCATTATTACTCTAAATAATTTCTGGCAAACAGTTACATCTTTCACATAGGTTCCTTTGCACTCCTAGTGACTGCAAAATGAAGTGAATTGGCAGCAGCTCGAGTGGTACTCAGAGAAGAAACACACAGTCCCCATACAAACTAATTATGTCTGCAAGCAGACAGCTCTTAAAGAGACAGTACCAGAGGTTCTAAAACACTCACTGATAAATGGCTTAAAGCAAACACCATTCAGGCTTGGAGCATTCAAGCAAGCTCCTGAAGTCTTTTGGGAACCCCATTTGCGGGGGTTACACCCTTCCTGGCCTGGGAAAGCTTGAGCGTCCGCGTCAAGCAAGTACCAAGTTTCAACTGCAACCATATACATTTGCATTAGGCTCGCACATGTAATCATCAGTCAATATATCATTTTACCAGAACACATTTCTGAAACATTGCATCGTCACTCTTTACACAGTATTCATACATTGTACCATAACTCAAGTTATTACCTCTTGTACATGAAACCTGAAGAGAGGGCCTTCCTATCAGTTACCTTGGGGCTGGACGGGCAAGGGCACCATACTTAGAGGGCAACACAAGTAACTTGGAGTTAGCACTGATGCTCAGTTTGGGCAATGAGCTCGGGACACATACACTCCTTTATGGACAACATTGAGAGGCAAATCCACAGGCCTCCCAAGGAATCATAACTGAGGTGCACCACAGGCTTTACAGCTCGACCAGTCTTTCTAGGGGAAGCTGTTACAGTCTCTGCACTCTGAGCCTCATTTTCAGCATTGTCCTCACTTGTCAGGGAGTCTCCATGGGGTAGAGAGGCTAGAACTTGGGGCACTTTCAGCTCCAGGAGTTACAGTTTCTGAGTCCACAACATTTGGCTCGCATGGAGAGCTTTGGACACTGGCAGTGGACTGTCAGGGCACTCAAAATACTCTTCTTGTTCGTGTATCACCAGTCTGCCCCAATCTATCATTTTCTCCTGAAACTCAAACAGTTCAACCATGCACAATGATTCCATTTCATCTGATCTGATGCTTTGCACTTCACTTTCTGGGAGCAATGGCTCCAGGGATGAAGCTGGGGCTTAGACAGTCCAGAAGGCCCAGCTTTGTCTCCAGTATTGACTAGGGATTGCCCCGAACAATTGACTCAGTTCAGTAAGAAGGATAGTATTCAAAGTCACTCTCACTTTCTTCCGATATGGACTGACAGTCATGCTCAACTGGGACTTGTGGAGGGAACACTGTAACTTTGCTTCTGTAGGTGCAGACTTTCTTGATCTTTTCTTAGCAGCAGCTCTGGTCACTGGTCCAGAGGGGCATCTTCTAGGGGCTCAGACTCAATTAAGATTTGTCCAATGGGCAGTAAATGATTTCTATGCATTGTTTTTACATCTTTTGAATTATTCTCAGGCCTTACTTTGTACACTGGCAGATCATCTAGTTTGCCCACTACAATGTGAGGAGATGGCGCCATCTGTCAGCAATCTTGTGCTTGCCATGCAGTCCCAGATTTCTTAGCAATACCCGATCTCCCTCCTGGAGTTCCTGTGCTTTCACCTTTTATCATACCTTTCTTTGTTGGCCAGATTTCTTTTGGCAGCCATGGTTTGAGCCAGTTGGTACGCATGAGTTAGCTGGGCCTTAACTTTTGCACATACTGTAAATAGTTGTCAGCTTGAACCCCATCAGGAGAACCCCAAACACACATCTACTGGTAGTCGAGCTTCTCTTCCAAACATCAGGCGGTGGGGAGAATCCAGTGGCATCACTTTTGTGCAGTTATAAGCATGTACCAGGGTGCTAATTTGTTGGCTCCATCTAGGCTTGTCCTTTGGGTGCAGGTGCCTAGCATATCTAGCAAAGTGCGGTTGAAAGCGTTCAGGCTGTGGGTCCCCTGGGGTGGTAAGGAGTGGTTCTGGACTTCGCACTCCCCACAGAGAAAGCATCTCTTTGATCAGACGACTCTCAAAGCTCTCCCTTGATCAGAATGGATCTTTGTGGAGCCCCATAGTGAACAAAAAGTTTTCTAAGTACTTTGGCCACAGTGGATGCTTTCTGGTCTTTGGTGGGAAAGCTTGGGCATATCTCGTGAAATGGTCAGTGACCACCAGCACATTACTGATATTTCTTTGATCGGACTCCAACTCAGAAAATCAATACAGACCAGCTCCATGGGTGCACTGGTGGTGATGTTAACAAGGGGCAGCCCTCTGGGCAAAGCTTTCCTCTGTAGCAGCGACTACAAGTTCGAATGTGTTGCTCCACATCAGCCCCCATCTTAGGCCAATAGAATCTGGATCTCACCAAGTCAAGTGTTCTGTCTATACCAAGGTGCCCCATGTGGTTGTGCAAGGACCTCAGTACTGAGTCTCAAAAGCAGTGGGCAGCACTAGTTGTTGTTTGTCTACTTGTCCCCTCTGTCTACTGTTTCTCTGTATAACAGTTTATTGATCAGTTTCAACTTAGGACCTTCTTTGTATAACAGTGCAGTTCTCAAATCAGTGGGCGTAATTTGGACACATCTTTTCCTGCATAGAGGGCTTCTAAAGCTGCTTTGATCATGGGATCGCGGTTGAGCCCGCCCGAATACTGTCATTGTCCAGCTGAGGCAGTGCACCAATGTCTATTGCAGAAAAGTGGCAATAAGCAGCAGGTATGCAATTCTCAGAGGCTCCCAAGCAATCCACCATGCAGTCCACTGCGTCCGTGGACATTTGTTCCTCCCTGTCAAACTTCGGCAGAGTGCCCGAATGTCAGGTTCTGCTAATCGACCCAATCATTCTGGGGAACAGGCCTCCGGAGAGAGCATCAGCATCTATGTGGTTCAGACCTGCTCGGTTATTCGAGAGCATAGTCATATGTAGATAATGCAGAAAGCCACCTATGGCCAGTGGCATCCAACTTAGCTGAGGTCTGCACATAGGTCAAAGGATTATTGTCAGTTTTTACTAGTATTTTAGCCCCATACAAGTACTCATGGAATTGGTCAACAATAGCCCACTTCAAAGCTAGGAACTCTAACTTATGTACAGGATAGTTCTTTTCGGATGGGGTCAGGCTTCTACTGGCAAAGGCCACTGGTCTCAGGCCATTCTCGTGCTCTTGGTACAACACAGCCCCCAACCCTTGCAAGCTAGCATCAGTGTGCAGGACGTAAGGTTTTCTTGGATCAGCATAGGCCAGCACTGGAGCATGGGTAAGTTGATATATGATCTCATGAAAAGCAGTTCTCAATCAGGAGTCCAGCGGCCCCAAATACTTCACTCGGTTGAAAATACACTCTTTCAGTCTTGAGGGACGCTGACTTTTGGTATTTTTGTGGGTTGGGGATACCTTGAGTAAGGTTAAGTAAGGCGGATCACTCTTGAATAGTCCTTGATGAAACGCCGATAATAACCACAGAATCCCAGGAATCTTTGCAGTTCTTTTAGATTTTTGGGCTGTGGCCAGGTGGTCAAGGCCTCAACTTTACTTAGGTCAGTCTCTATTCCCTCGGTGGATACTATGTGTCCCACATACTTTACTGATGTTTGAAAGAATTGACACTTATCAATGGACAGTTTAGGCCAAAGTCCTCCAGTCGTCCAATACCTTAAATAATCTGCTCTCATGTTCCTCCAGTGAGCTGCCAAACACAATAACATCATCTAGGTATACCAGGCACTCTAGTAAGTTCATGTCCCCACTGCACGCTCCATCAATCGTTGAAAAGTGGCTGGGGCACCTGAAATCCCTTGAGGCATCCTCATGAATTCATAGAAGCCAAGCGGACAGATAAAGGCCGTCTTCTCAGGTCCTCTGGGGCCATCGGGATCTAGTAGTACCCACTGCGGAGATCCAGCACAGAGAACCACTTGCTCCCGTTTAGGCAGTCCAAAGCATCCTGAATGCGGGGCATTGTGTACTGATCAGGGATAGTCCGCCGGTTTAAGGTGCGATAATCCACACATCCTTACTGTTCCATTCTTTTTCCTCACTACCACAATGGGGGAAGCATAAGGGCTTCTGGATTCTTGTATTACACCAGCAGCTAACATCTCTTGCAGATGCCATCTCACATCATCTATGTCAGCAGGTGCCAGGCGTCGAGACCTCTCACGAAATGGTCTTTCGTCATGCAGACGGATATTGTGCTCAGCTCCTTGCACGCATCCTACATCCCATTCCTTTAAAGAAAACACCTGGTCTCTCTGGGCAAGCTTCTCACTGATCCTCACTTTCCATTCAGCTGGCAGCGGGAGTCCGAAATCAAACAAGTCAGGCATTACTCTGTCATTCTTCCTTGAACTCTTGCTGCTGGGTAGCACTGCAGTGTCTGCACAATGCACATTAGCCAGGATGCAACCTCTGTTTACTCGAATGTCTCTTTCAGACACATTATGAACTTGGACCATTACCCTTCTGGCATAAGCATGGGCTCTAGCAGGCAAAATACTAGGCTTGACCAGCAGTCCCTCTGGCAATTTTCCATCGCCTGGTGCATCCAACATTAATATTTTATTCTTAACATCCTTTCTGATACGGACCTCTCCTGTAAGGTACACTGGGCATTTGGCGCCAGGATCAGAGACTCAGGATCCTTCTTCCATACAATTCCGACCGGTTCCTCTGGTTCTGTTTTTCAGCATCTCTCTGTGCCTCATAGGCCTTCTTAATTAAAGCCGGAACTCTTAAAGCTCTACTAGTCTTTGACCCTGTTTTTCATAACACAACTGTGCCAGCCTTCCGAACATATGAGCATTTGTTCCAATCAACAAAGGGACACCATCATACAGTCCAGTGGGGACACACTAAGGCTAGGGTCTCTACTTGTTCAGCCACTCCAGCCACGGAGGTGGGGAAAGACAGCCAAATTCGGATATACCCGGAATAGGGGTAGGCCTTCTCACTTAACCCCATACATGCAGTCCTTCTAATGGTTGTAAGGGTATGCTCTGACAGATGCTTCTGATACCAATCCTGGAACATAATCGCACTTGGGAGCCACTGTCTAATACAGCTCTTGTAGACACTCCATTCACCTTTACAGTGGTCTCCATGGAGGGACCCACTATTCTGGACCAGTCTGGAGAGCGGTAGTGGGGCCTGGGCAACTGACTTTGCCACAAGGACGTGAATTAGCATTTTGGTGCCCTCACTGGGATCATGTCGTGCACCTCTTAACCACTGATTTCTTCTCCGAAGCTCTCCTTGTAGCCTATATGCAACTTTGTCAGTGTCTTTTGGGACTGGCATTCCCTTTCATGTGCCCATCTTTCCCACAATTATAGCAAAACATACTTTCTGGAGTTTGAGCTGGCCGAGGCGCCACACTGGAGCAGGCGGGGTATTACTAACTGGAAACCTGGGTGCCATCTCTGTCTGCGGTGTGATAAGCATTTGGAGACATCTCGTCAGTTTCTCCACTTCCATGGTCAAGGAATTGAGTTTGAGCTGTTATCAGCAGGAGATACACGGTGGGTACCCCACCCCATAGCAGATGCAGTCGGATATAGGTCAGGGCCTGCATTTGCAGGCGTGGCCTTCATAAAGGGACTGTTTTGAATTCTCGGATCTCTCTCAACAGTTCGCCCATTGTGGCATATCTTTTCCTTGTCAGAGCACTCATTGACTGTCAACCTCTGCCCTGAACTTCACTTGATGGGTCACCTCAGTCACTCGGTCAGTAGCACAGCTGTTGTGCAGGTACCTCCCGAGGTCGCCTTTTCTCAACTCCTCGAATTTCTCTCATTAACTCATCATAGGAGGGTGGGATTCCAGTCATTTGCCAGGCGAACTGAAGCAACAGCAGTTCTGAGAAGGGGCAGACTTAAGATTCTGTCCAGTCTGGTTCGTCCAGTTCAATCGCTGGAAACTACCCTTTCTGAGGCATTCTTGCAACAATTTTTCCAGCCGAGACATACACAGACAACAACTCCCTTGGTACTGTTGTGCATTTCTTACTCTCCACCATAGGTCCTCATCAGAATCTGGGCTCCCATACACATTCTCCAGGCCTCAAGATAGGCCTGTGCAGTCGCTTCAGGGTTACTGGCCGCTTGCACGGATGGTAGCCAGGGCAGGACCTCGAGGCTCTCACTAACCCTCTTCGCCGCTGCCCGAGCATTGCCATTCTAGCACTTGGGGCAACATAGTTCATCCAGGTCTCCCAGTCATCCTCCCCTTGGGGGTGGGGAGGGTGCCAGAGAAGATCCTCAACCTTCGTAAGAGTCGTGACTAATGGCAGGTGCAGAAATAGGAGTCTGCATTGGTTCAGCCACCATTACGGGCACTGGAGCAGGAGAGGGTGTTGGGGAGGAACACCCCAAGTGGCAAGAATAGTTTCTTCAAGTCCTCACAGTTTTCCTCTCCCAGCAAACCATTCAGCAAATTTCTCCTCAAAAGTTTCAGATAGTGGTGGGGCTGATTCCCCGGTCTTTACTGTCCTTAGTTATCACTCTCCAAGCAGTGAGGGCTCCTCTGGGGTAATGGTCTGTGGCACTTTGAGCTATCTATGGGATCCTTAAACTCCACTAGGGCCAGGAAAGTGTGGGTGAGCAGATTAGCATGCCGACCCACCACCACAGGGTTTGTAAACCTTCCACCTTGGAAAGTACTCCTGCACAGTGTCCGTATTGATACCCAGGGGATGTCCAGGATAAGCATAGCATTTTGGGGTCGATCTCTCCCAGTACACCCACTCCACCAGCCGGTGCACAGCCACTTCTGTCGGGGTACCCATTTTTTCTTAACAGTGGTTCGTGAATATGGCCACTAGAGACACACAATCCCAGCGGTGAGCCTCCAAGATGTAACCCCTAGATGGCGCTATCCCAGGGCTACTACCCTGCCTGATTTGCCACTAACAGGTTGAGGGGCCTGGATCCAATGGCGGTGCCTCCACCCAGAGGTCAGGGGTTTGCAATAGTTAAACTAACTTGGTCACAGCCCTCTGGGACACTGCAACCCCCTTTCTTCCCAGTAGTGGCCCACACAATATATCAGAATTACCTTCACAGTATACACTTACCCCCAGGTCTAGTTCCGCACTGGGACCTCCTGTGAAATGAGATACAGTGCAACAGTCACAGTATAGCTACTTTAACATAGACAAATACCTCAGGCAGTATAACTTTGCTGGAAACAAGCAGCTCTGATTTATTTGGGGGATATAACAAGGACAGGGGAAATCAGGTTAATTAGCTTATCACTCTAATAATCTACCTATGGCTCTGTGCAGGCCTATCCCTATCAGTTACTGTCCTGGGTACCCAAGCCCTAGTGGCTAGTCCAAACCGTGGCAGCTGGTAGGGCCATTTCACACAGAGAAAAGGAGAATTAAACAGTCAGCAGTACAGTAATTCCATTTGGATTTAATGTGGCAATTCAACAGGGAGCTAATTCTGAATTAGTACTCACGACCTCCAAATAAGATAGGGTCCTTCAATGTCAGCAGGGCTCACTTGAGGTACACAAACCTCTCACACATCCATATAAAAGAAAGCACTATACCAGGCAGGCTGCATCTGTATCCCGATCGCAATTACTGCACAATACCCGGAGAACACACAGCAGATTCAGTTCCTGACAGACCGAGTGGAATTTTCAGCAATTTCTCCAGTCTTCTACAGGGTGAGCCTGGTTTCTACTCTTCAGAGATCCTTTGATTCTTTTCACAGGACGGATTCAGTCCTAACAAGCTGTTACACAAGCTGCAGACCGAACTCTGGGCCTTACACGTTTTTGACTAAACTGCACACTGAAAAGCACAGGGCTCCTTCCTTCTTCACTGCCAAAGCTCAACTGAAACTCCAACCGACAAAACCGGGCACTTCCTTTGAGTTCCTCCCAGTTATTGACTGGATTGGCTGTCACTCACAATAGACTGCTGCTGTTGGTCCAAAAGGCACTGAAGTCTAAACTACATCTCCCAGAGTCACTGCCCATACAATCCTCTTGTGGCTGGCTCAGATTATGAGTCCAAGTTCTGATTCGTCCAAGGCACCATTTTAGAGCTAGCTTACCCCACACTGATTGGTCCAGTTCAGCAGTTCAAAACTAGAATGGGGAACTAGCAGACACAGTTCTGACTGCAAAGAAAGCAGGTTAGACAAACTGTAATTTCATTATTACTCTAAATAATTTCTGGCAAACAGTTACATCTTTCACATAGGTTCCTTTGCACTCTAGTGACTGCAAAAATGAAGTGAATTGGCAGCAGCTCGAGTGGTACTCAGAGAAGAAACACACAGTCCCCCATACAAACTAATTATGTCTGCAAGCAGACAGCTCTTAAAGAGACAGTACCAGAGGTTCTAAAAACACTCACTGATAAATGGCTTAAACGCCAAACACCATTCAGGCTTGGAGCATTCAAGCAAGCTCCTGGAAGTCTTTTGGGAACCCCCATTTGCAGGGGGGTTACATATGGAACTCACTGCCTTATCAAATTAGGTATTCCTCATTCCCTTGGTCCATCTCCACATCCATCCACAACTTCTATCCAGCCTGCAACTGTTCCTAGCCCCCCTCAAACTTTCCCTCTTCTAACCACCCCACCCTTCTGCTCTTAATCAAAGCAATCCCTAAGCTGCCTTATTTGCACACTGCACTTCTGTATATAATTTACTTGTTAGTAAAATTCACTTTCATGTAATTTGTTACCTAGTCCTTGCTCCTGTTCTGGAAAAACTCAATTTGTATTACATGTACCCATCTTTTTTTGCAATTAACTGTCTAGCCTGATGTTTTCCAATGTTTGCTGCTTTTCCCAGACCAGTTGTTCCTAATCATTAATTAACTTATGTATTATTGTTGTATGTAATGCTCAAGACTATGTACTATGTACTCCAATGCCCCCTTCCCCCAGGATGCTCAGTCAGATGAGCAATTTTGATATTGCTCAGTAGGCCTTTCCTGGTGAAACTTTTCAATAAATAAATAAAATAAATAAACATTATAAGCCAGTATGGCCAAATCCCACCTCTGGTTGTCAGTGCACCATGATTCTATTATGGCCACCAGATCCAAGTCCTCCTCCACAATAGTAAACACAGAAACATAGAATTTGATGGCAGATACGGGCCGCTTGGCCCACCTAGTCTGCCCATTTCTCTACCTAATGGATAAGCTGCAGATCCTAGTTAACCAACTGCCTACTTCCTCCTACCCCCCCACTAGAATTGCCTTATGTCTGTCCCATGCATTCTTGAATTCCCCCACTGTTTTTGACTCTATGACCTCCTCAGGAAGGCCGTTCCATGCATCTACAACCCTCTCTGTGAAGAAATACTTCCTCACATTACCTCTGAGCTGTCCCCCCTCTATCTTTAAATTGTGTCCCCTTGTTCTTGCACATCTCTTTCTGAAAGATGCTACCCTCTTGGACTTTATTGATTCCCGTGAGGTATTTGAAAGTTTCTGTCATGTCCCCCCCCCTTTCTTTGAGGCTATGCATCTTAAGCTCCTTTAGTCTTTCTTCATATGTCTTTTGGAGCAGATCCTGCACCATTTTGGTTGCCCTCCTCTGGACAGCCTCCACCCTGTCTATGTCTTTGCAGAGACGGGGTCTCCAGAACTGCACACAGTACTCCAGATGTGGTCTCACCAACTGTCTGTACAGAGGGATAACAACTTCCTGTTTTCTACTGGTGATGCCTCTCCCTATGCAACCCAATATCCTCCCAGCCCTCCTTACTGCCTTCTCGCATTGCTGGCCCATCTTTAGGTCATCTGATATGACTACCCCCAGGTCCCTTTCCATTTTTGTTGTTGTCAGTATCTCCCCCCCATTGTGTACTCTTCCCCTGGGTTTTTGTTTCCCAGGTGCTTTACTTTGCACTTCTTTGCGTTGATCTAAGCTGCCATACATTTGACCATTCCTCCAACCTTGCCAAGTCCCTTTTCATCCTTTCCACCCCATCTTGTGTATCAACCCTGTTGCAGATCTTTGTGTCATCTGCAAAGAGACATACTTTCCTTTCCAGTCCCTCTGCAATGTCACTTATAAAGACATTAAAAAGGACCAGCCCCAGTACTGAACCCAGCGGTACCCCACTAGTAACCCCCTTTTCTTCACTGTGGACTCCATTTACTATTACCCGCTGTGTCCTGTTATCCAGCCAGTGTTTTATCCAGGCTACCACCCTGGGACCCACTCCCAGGTTGGCTAATTTGTTTATTAACCTTTTGTGCGGGACTGTGTCAAATACCTTGCTAAAGTCTAGGTAGGCCATGTCCACAGCTCCTTCTTGGTCTACTACAGTACTTTGGTCACCCAGTCAAAGAAATCAATTAGATTTGTCTGACATGACCTTCCTGCTGTGAATCCATGCTGCCTTGGGTCCTGTGCCCCTCTGGTCTCTAGGTATTCAACAATTCTTTCCTTCAGAAGTGATTCCATCATTTTCCCTACCACTGAGGTCAAACTGACAGGTCTGTAGTTTCCTACCTCTGTCTTGCTTCCACTTTTGTGAAGGGGAATCACATCCGCCCTCCTCCAGTCCTCAGGTACCACACCATCCTCCCATGATTTATTAAAAAGGGTAGTCAGTGGTGTTACTAGTTCTCCCCTTAATTCTTTTAGAATTCGAGGGTGAATCCCATCAGGCCCCATTGCTTTATCCATCTTCAGTTTTAAGAGTTCTTTCAGAACCCTTTCTTCTGTGAAAGTACTAATATCACCCCCCATCCAGAGTGCTTCTATTGACTGGAGTCGGTATCTCCCCCTGCTTTTCCATTGTGAATACTGAGCAGAAGTATTTGTTCAGTATCCCTGCTTTTTCACTGTTGCTCTCTTCCCAACCACCTTCCTCTTTATTCAGCCTCAGTATCCCTGCCTTAGTCTATCTTTGCTCCTTAATGTACCTATAAAAGGTTTTATCCCCCTTCTTAACTGAGTTGGCTATCTTTTCCTCGGTTTGGGCCTTTGCTTTTCTGACTGGCTTCCCTGCTTCCCTCTGCTTTAACTGGTACAGTTCTCTGTCCTGCTCCTTTTGTGTTTTCTTATACTTCCTGAATGCTATCTTTTTCTCCCTTACCTTCCCCTGCCACTTCTTTTAAGAACCATAGTGTTTTTTTCTTTCATTTTGATTTGTTTATTTGCTTCACACAAAGGCTTGTTGCCTCTGTGATGGCGGTTTTGATGTTTCCCCATTGTTGCTCCACCCCACCTTCTTGCCTGTTTGCTAGTGCTTTTCTGAGGCACTCTCCCATTTTGACAAAATCAGCCCTCCTGAAGTCCAGTACCTTCACTTTTGTAAGGCTTTACGCTTTAGTTAAGTTTATTGTGAACCACACTGTTTGGTGGTCACTTGTTCCCAGATGGCTACCCACTTCAAGATCGGAAATCCTCTCTCTGTACCCATTTGAGAGTACCAGGTCTAAGATTGCTCCCCTCCTGAGTGGGTTCCAAAACTAGCTGTCTGAGGCATGCCCCTTGTAGGGCATTGAGAATGGCCCTGCTCTTGGATGTGGCTCTAGCAAAGGTGCTCCTGTTAATATCTGGCATATTCAGGTCTGCCATCAGCAATATCTCCCCTTTCTCTGCCATCCCAAGGATGCCTTCTATCATTTCCTTGTCCATTTCCTCCCCTGAGACGGGGGTCAGTATACAACCCCTGTGTGGATTGTGGTGCCATTTCCAGTCTCCAGGATGACCCACAGTGCCTCCTCTCCTCCCTGTTTACCCTTTAGTTCTGTTGCTTTGATCCCTTCCCTTACATAGAGAGCTACTTTTCCTCCTCTTCTTCCCTCCTTGTCCCTCCTGTAGATTGCGTACCCTGGTATGTTGACATCCCAGTCACGGTTCTCTGTGTACCATGTTTCTGTGACTGCCATGATATCCAGGTATCCCTCTTCCATCAAGACCACCATTTCAGGGAGCTTTTTACCTAGGCTAGGGGCATTGGTACTCATTACCCTCCATTTTTTTTATGACTTTATTTCTTTTTGCCCCATCCCAGTCCTTACTGCCTTTGTCTTTTTCTCCATTTACGCCTGCCCTTCTCCCTAGCGACTGCTCTATCTTGGTGTTTACCTCACTAACTATCCTGATTTGGGGGGGGGCTAAGATTTCCCTTCTCCTTTTCAGTGCCTCCCCCTTGGCTACTTTAAATGCTTACCTATGTAGCATTTAAACCTATCGCCTAGGATCTTGGTTCCCCTCCTGGATAGATGCAGACCATTGTGCCAGTATAGGTCTGCATCCCTCCAGGTGGAGCCCCAGTCCTCAGTGAAGCTGAATCCCTGAGCTCTGTCCAGCTTTTCAACCAGTCATTGAACCCCATGGTGCAGAGTGCCCTAGCCTCATCCATGCCATAGACAGGTAGCACTTCCGAGAAAGTTACCATGTGTGCTACTTGTCTAAGGCCCCTTCCCAACTCCACAAACTCCTGTTGCACTGCTCTGATCCCATTCTCAGCCAGGTCATTTGTCCCTAGGTGGATAATGACATCTAGCTCACTCCCCTTTGCAGCTGCTCCTCTGGGTCTCAGGCCTCAGGGTCAGTAATTTTGTTTTCTAGCCTCCCTGCATTGCAGCACATGACTCTTCACTCCTTCCTTCCTACCCTGCCCCTGCTTTGCCCTCCCTTCCCAAGTCCATCCTTCAGCCTACCTTTTTCACTGGCACTGTCCTCCTTTTTATCCTCCCTCTGCCCAACCTCCCTAGTAGTTTTCCCAGCCTCAGTTGCACCTTGTGACCCTCCCTTCCCCAGTACTCATGCTCCCTACAACCCCTGGGTAGTTTCTTTCCCTTGGACTTTTCTTCTATGCTGCTCCATTATCTTGGGTGGGGGGAAGGAAGATTTACTATCTTCCTCTTTTATTCTGCCTCCCCCCTTGGCTAGTTTAAATGCCCATTGAGGTAGTATTTAAACCTTTCAACCAGAACTGCCATTACCCTCCTGGATGGATGGAGGCCATCTCTTTTGTATAAGTCTTTACCCTTCCAGGTAGGATCCTAGTCGCCTATGAAGAAAAACACTTACTCCCTGCACCACACCTTGCCTGCCAGCCTTGCACAGGTAGCACCTCATTGAAGACCCCCATGTGTGCTATCTGCTTTAGGCACTCTCCCTAGCACCCTAAATCTATCCTGCACCACCCCGGCTGCGTCTCCTGCCAGGTCATTTATCCCCAGATGGACAATGACATCCAGTTCCCCCTCCTACCCCACTGTCCTAGCAATCCTAAAGATCTGCTCCCCATCCCTCCATGCCAAGCCACTGAGTAAGAACCTCACCTTCCTCCTTCCCTCCTGTGGTGTTCCCAAAACTACCCCAACAATAGAGTCCCTCACCAGAAGTTGCCTCCTCTTCCTTTGGGTTCCTCTTCCTCCCACCTTGGGGTCTGTACTCTGAAGGATCCCCACATCCTCCCTTGTCACTTCCACTGGTGCCTTGTCTTGGTAGTCCTGTTCTTCCAGGGCAGTAAAAGAGTTCTTTACTGGCACTGGCTGAGGAATGTGTTCCCTTTCCCCGCCAGAGTCCACCACAGTCCAGCCGGCCCTCTTTCTAGACACCATCTGAGGTAATGGCAGTGGACTTGGTAGCCCCTGGGTGGGGGAAGAGGCTCCCCAATTCCTAGTCAATGCAGCTTGGAGTCTAGAGACCTCCCCCCTCATCCCAGACAGATGTGCATAGATGGGGCAGCACCTCAGTCTCCAGAAGGTTTCCCTAAAGAATGCTGCTCACCGCAACTGCACTGCACCACTTCCATCATTCCCAAATCAACTCACCCTATTACCTGAAATTGAATTATACCCTTACCTGAGATAGGGTGTTTCTTGATTTCCCCCTTTTGTCCAGATTACACCATTACTGTACCTGAGTTAGGCCCTAACTTGCTTCTTCCTTAAGCTGTTAAGCAGACTTTTACTTGCTTTTCCCTTCTGTACATGACCCTAGATAGGGTGGTATTAGATTTCCCCTGATCTTCCTTTATCCCTTGTAGTTCTACTATAGTTTGGATGTTGCACCTTTATTACCTATGCAAATGCAAACTGCATCAGCTTGCATCAGCCACTGAGTACAGTACATTCAAACTTAAAATACGAAATGTTTTAATTAGAAATACATCCCTTATAACCACCTTTAACTTAACTCAAGTTTATGCTACTCCTACCTCTCCTTTAGACTAACTGTCTTTTTTTCTACAATTGTACTACTATGGATTACTTACTGTGTATTTGATGCAGGTTGTTGTCATTTATACAATTTAGAACCACCTATAAATGATTTCTAATACACTTAAACTAAACTGTAGTCTGGTTAAAAGTGGCACACCAGGGGTGCAGCATCTCCTGCCGACTGCTGCCCGATGCTGTCACCCTCAGCGTGTCACCCTTAAGCTCAGCCCTTGGTTTGAGGACCGCAGTGGAGGACCGCTAGGCCAAAGCCTATATATGCAATAGAACTGCTCCTCCCCCTATGCTAATCAAACGCTCCCAACTGGAGCTTTGGGGAGAGGAAGGGGAGGTTCAGTTAGGAAGCCTATTGCTGCCTGACAATGCAGGTACAGTTCAGAGTAGATGCACATTTTTTTTTTTTTAGTTTCCTTTTGCAGCTGACTGGAGCCCAACTGACCACTGACGACTCTTGACTCCCACAGCTGCACAAGCCCTCAGACACTCAGTGGCAAGCAGATTTGTACCTCTCTTAGTACTCCATCTTTCTACTTTAACTCATTATCAATACATACAATAAATGGCCAGCCCGTTGGCACAGCAGTAGCACTACTTGTCACAATCATGATGACCTGGTTCAGGAATGAGGCCGGATTGTGAGAGCTGGCTAGGGACAGGAAGATGGAACATCCCAGAGGAGGATGCTCCGATCCTTTGGGGAGGGTGGGTCACCGTCCTCACTGCAATACTACCACCTGGGTGACCACAGGTGACAGTGCAGTTGAGGGTGCCAAGGGGAGGGATGGACACAGGCTGGAGGTTCACTGCAGTAGCATGCTCAATGTGCACACACATCTAGGGCCTCCAACGTGCATCTGCACCTGTGGGGATAGGGAGAAAAAAAGCAGAAAATGATCCCATTGCCTGAAGAATGACAGATCCCGGTGGACCAAAGTAGACACTGGTCCTGGACCCCACTGCTAGCCAGATGACAAAGACACTGCAGTCTGAGGGGAACAGCCCCTCTACTGCACCCAGGGGTGGAACCGAGGCAGCATGGAGGTAGGCAGCTGGTGAAGTGACAGGATCCAGTGAATCCAGGCACCTAGGTATTCCTGAGGGAGTTTGGACAATGATGTGTAAGGGGGTATAAACACAGAGGCCAGGATATTCAAAAATATGCCAGAGGGAGGTGCAAGAGGGGCCCAGCGCAAGTATAGTGTGCCATGGTGCAACAGGCGTGATATTCAAAGGCTGCGCATGACAGGATGTGCCTGCACAACATGGCTGAATATCACACGGATACACCATCGCGCAACCAGGGATGCACCAAGGAGCATGGCCTGCACCGCAATAGTGAACCAAGGGATGCACAGGGGAGCAAGCCAAGGAGCAACACACAGGCATCCAGCACACAAGGCACACACCACATGGCCTGCAAGGACAGGCCACAGCCACCCCACCCATCCCAAGGTGGAACACCACTAGGTACAATCCCCCATACACCCCAGATGGAACACACAACAGCCATGCACACCACTGCAGCATGGCTCCTCACGCCAGCTGCAAAGCAGACACAGACACAGACTGTTAACCAAAAACAATATAATGTAACAATCAAATAAGAACTATGTACAGATATAGGGCAGTATAGCGCAGTGGTCTAAGGCTCTGAGCTGCAAATATAGTGACATCCAGTAGACCAGACCTGGGTTTGAATCCCACAGCTTCCACTTGCATACTGTGTGACCCTGAGCAAGTCACTTAACCTCCTTGTGCTCCCAGGTTGCTCCTGTAAAAAAGCTTTCAGCTTAGTGTGCTATACCTTGTTAAACAACTAAATAAATTAAATTAAATTAAAAAAATTTACAACAGGTAGGGTAAGTAGAGACCACCTACAGACAAGGAGGTCAGGGAGGGGAGGCACGGTGCAGGGGCAAAGGCAAGAGAAGGAGACAAGGGAGGGCACACAGGGAAGGGGATACAGTCCGTCACATGTGCACCGTGGGCATCCCTGCCCCACCGTCAGGCATCGCTGGTGTTGGCGACTCCGACCACGCATTGTTAGCACCAGCCACTGTGCCACCTGGAGTGTGGTAGTTGTAACACGGAGGATCCGCCTGAGGAGCTGTGCATGCATATCACTGGGCCAGACACCTAGGATAAAGGAGAGAACACCGTATGAGTGCATGTCCAAAATGCGGAAGCCCACCCACCGTGCGCAGCAGGCATCGGTGACATGAGCCCTTGGGCTGGCAGACAGCCACCCACAGTGAGAGCGCCCACATGAGCCGCCTATCCAGGGAACCTCAGCCATGCATAACACTGCACACCAACATCGCCCATGTGCAGCACACCATTTCCATGGTGTGCAGGTGACATGGCCATGCAGGCAGTATGCAGTGACACAGCCAGGTCCCAGGTGCACCCACAGCCCTCATGCAGCAGCCACCCACATGTGCAGAGGCCATGGTGCAGTGCGATGGGCACCACAGGCAGTGCACAGCTGGAGTGTGCCATGCGCACAGAGGGCCGTGTCCAGCCCCCACCACCACTGCCCACCCGCCACAACATAGAGTCATGTACATGATCCTACCTGCAAGCTGAGTCACACCCTGAGGCTGTCCAGCCACCATGTCCACATGTCCTGCAGCCAGTGCACCACCCACTGCTACGGCCCAACCTGGTCCAGCCGCAGTGCCAGTGAGGCGAACCCACCTCCGATCTTCAGGGCCTAGGAGGAGAGAATGGAGAAGGACACATCAGCACCGGGCAACACCACAGGGTACCCCCCCGGCACAGTGTGACACCCTGCACAGCATGCCAGTGGCACAGGGCAGCCACAGTGTATCACCACTCCCAACGGGGTGTGCAGCCCCAGCACCCCCAGCAAGGCGAGCCAATGGCACTGCCCCCCCGGAACACAGAATGAGAATGGGCACAGATGCTGTGCACTTACCTGGCCATGGCATGGCACCCCTCCGGACGCGTCCCTGTAGTGCCCATAGATGGTATGGATCCCTGCACTGCAGGTCCCCATACCAGTGCCTGCACTGCTCCCCAGTGTGCTGTGCACCTGTCGCCTCCTCCAGGGCATCTGCCACCTCCTGCCACACCTCAGACCGAGGTTTATTGAGAGGCCACTGGCCAAACAGGGAGTTGACATGTGGCACCAGCAGAGCCACCAGATTCACCGACTCAACCTGAGTCCAGTTCTGTGCCCTTGGTGCTGTCCTGTGCAGTATGTTCCCAGTTCATCAGGCAATCCAAAATGGTGCCTGTCGGCAATCATGCCACACGTGCTGGTGATGCATGCCTCGCACCGCAATGCACTGTCACCGCCAATTGTGCAGTCACAGACATGCGTGACTTGGGTCATGCAGTGCTGCCATGTGTTGCAGGGCACCTACAAGGGCAAAGGGCACTCGTGGAGTCAAGGGTCGGGCTGTACACCCTGCACCCAGTGCCATTGGGCATGGCAGGCATGCTGTGCAGTAGGGCCATGTGGCTACCACAGTACATGACCATAGAACCCATGGTGCAGGGGCACCATCTAAGGCATGGTGCCAGAGTGCCATCGGCTGAGTGGCGCCTTAGTGCCATAGGCCATACAGTGCATGAGCGCCATAGTGCAATAGCGGACAGGCACTGTACTGCCCATCACGCACGTTGCGAATGACGCGCCACTGGCGTACATGATGTACCCACGTGCATGCGAGCAGCACTGGCTGTTGCGCACGTCACAGTGATGCGCCATGACTTGTGCATGCACAACCCCACTGTGCAATGCGCAACCACGCGATATTCAGCAGATGTATGCAAATCAGCTGATTACAATATCCATGGCACATCGGCTACATTTGCATGTCATTACAGTTGTGAAAACACTCATTTGCATGTGATGCGCTATAAAAGCACCATGGGGATTGCACAGGATAGGAACAGCATTGCATCCCTTAGAGGTGAGTTACACGCTGCAGGATGGTGGAATAGGAGTGTGGGTGGGTACCTAGTAGCCCATGCTTACACATGTCACCCTCTACAGGAAGAAACATGACCGATCATGACGAGAATGAGGAGCGTGGGCCTGCATGCAATGGCAGGCCCAACTTCACCAGGGCAGAGTCAGACACCCTATTCCAGGTGTACCTGGACCAGGAGCCGTTCCTGAGTGGCTTCACAGGCACCCCACAGGCCCGGGCAATGGTATGGGAGGGTGTGGCCCATGTCGTGAACCAGCAGGGCAGATGCTAATGGTCTGTGCAGGAGTGTAAAAAGAAGGTCGGCATCGACCGGAGGCAGATCAAGGAGAAGGTGGCAGCAATCCGGGCAGCGCGTGCCACCACAGGCGGGGGTCAGCCGGCCCTGCCCACCCTTATGCTGCAGGAAGAGTTGATGGCAGCCACCATGCGGTGCTGCGCGATTGAGGACATGCCTGGTGGAGGGTTCCAGACAGGTGGAAGCCCATCACTGCACATTAGGCATGGCAGAGATGGGGGGCAGGGAGATGGGGGCACGGGTGGGTGACAGAAACACTAATGCTACTTTTTTCCCTTCCAGCTCCTGAGCACCTGCATGCGGTGTCAGTGGTGGGGGTATCTACTGTGGGGGCAGTGCTGGCCCTGGAGGACTGTCCAAGCACCTCCAGTGGGCACCGTGGTCTGGATCAACTGTAGGTCAGCACCTCTGTCCATTCTGATGCCAGCAACACAGTTGCGGACGTGGACCTTGCTGTGTTTCGGCATGATGCCAGGCATGGTGTCCTGTGTGCTGAGATGTAGATTGGGGTGGGGTCTGGAACCGATGATGATAACAACCACGTCCTGGACAGCGCTGTTGTGGCTGCAGGGGAGACACCCATACCACAGGCATGACACATCATCGCAACTGGTGGCCCAGTGGTGGTTGCCTGCACACTGGCCACTGCAGCTGGCTTTTGCTGAGGCTGCCACAGGTGCAGCAATGGATGGCTGTAGTGGCGGTGGTGGCTGTGGTGCTGCAGCCACCTGGTGTCACCCTGCACACAGTGGCCGGAGGGGCAGCAGCAGCAGATGGACAATGTTGAGTGGGGGCCTGGGGCAGTGCCCGCTGCTCGTGCAGCGCATGGCACCCAGCCACAGGAGGGACCCACTGTGCAGCGCCCACCATCATGGGGTGCTGGGCCGCATGGTCAGAATACACCCTTGGGTCGGCAATGTGACCCTGCGCCCCAGGGCACTGACCCCTTGGATGAGCACACCCATCTGCTCCAGGCCTCTGCTGATCAGCAGGTGCTGCTCGCAGCAGGGGTGCGTGTGCTCCGTGAGGAGCTGCACCAGGTGGCAGAGCGGCAGGACAGGGACTTTACCCTGCTCCTGGTGGAGAACAGGCAAATGCAGGTGGACATGGCTGCAGCCATGGATCAGCTGACTGCTACGGTCACAGCTGGTCTGGCAACCCTGGCCACCCTGGTGCGTGGCCATCTGCCGCTCACACCGTGGACCACATTCTGCACCCCTCGGGCCCGGCAGCATGTGACCCCCTTGGTGTCACTGCCAGGGTCTGCTGTGGGCATTCCCAGCACTCCCAGTGTGGGCATGGATTGGGGTCTGCAGACACCTGCATGGACACGGTCGCAGTCCCACAGTTTCACCCCTGAGGGACTATCTATGACATCCCTTGTAGCTAACGCCCAGCCAGCAACTGCTGTGCATTCCTGGCATGGCCGTCCACGTGTCTGCCGTGGCAGTGCTACCATGCGATGTTCCTGAACTGCCCACCTCCACGTACACTGTTTGCTGCTACGCTGTGTGCACATTGGTGCGGCGTGTGTGCGTACATCCCATGGCCGTGGCATCTGTGGTTGACCCCATACACAGCCCATGTGCTCACCCACCCGGCTGCTGGACACTGTGGCATGTGCATGATGATGCCGGCCCAGCACTGACTGCCATTGTGCAGTGCCACTCAGCGTCTGACACACGCCCGGTGCCCATCTCTGGGCGGGAGCATTATGGGTCCTATGTGCATATGTGTGTGTGTGTGCACGTGTGTGTGTGGGTGTGTGTGTGCATGTGTGGTGTGCAGGCCTGTGCTGCATTCTGCTTTGGTGCCTGTGCCCAACCCCTGTCCAGGCTTCCCTCCACCTACCCTGGCACAGGGAACGCACATGCCTGCCTGTCCACTGTGCCCTGACCCCTGCATGTGGCTGTGTCCACTTACCTGCATGCTCCATAATGCTCCTCAGCGATTGTGCCCCTGTGCTGCTGGGCCATCCATATCAGCCGTGGATCCCTTCGCCCAGGGGGGACTGCCCACTATCAGGCCCGGCAGCCTTGTCGTCCCCACTGCTGTCCCCCTCTTCAACCTTGACAGCTATCCCACAGTCGGTGGTCATGTTGTGGAGTACACAGCAGGCCAGGAATAGGCCGCAGGCTTTTGCGGGGCTGTACTACAGAGCACCACCAGATCTGTCCAGGCAACAGATCTGTCCAGGCAACAGAACCGAGCCTTCAACAGCCCAAACACCTGCTCGATGATGTTCCATGTCCTGGTGTGTGTCTCATTGTATTGCTCCTGTGCTGGGGTCGATGGGTGCCGGTATGGGGTGAGCAGCCAAAGCCGGAGTGGGTAGTCACTGTCACCTGCGTGGAGAGATGTCTGGATAGCTAGGTGGGCTGTGTTATTCCCCCCTGCCATCCTGGCCACACCCCCTGGCACCCATGCCCTGACATCCCACACACCCTGCCCTGCTGTTCCAGGCATATCACATACACAGCATACTCACCGACTAGGTGGCCAGTGGGGATGTCCCCACTCTCGAACTTGTGGCAGAGTGCAAACTGGTGCCAGATGAAGGCATCGTGTGCTTCCCCAGGGTGTGTGGCACAGACATTAATTATGCGCCCCCTGGCATCGCACACCACCTGGCAGTTGACACTGGGGTAGCCCTTCCTGTTCATATAGGCCACACTCTCCGGGCCAGGTGGTGCGCGGATGCCGACATGGGTGCAGTCGATGGCCCCTAGCATGCCAGGCAACCGTGCCACCCTGTGGAACTCCTGCATGTTTGCTGTACGTTCTGCCTGTGTGCTGGGGAAACGGATGTACTCCACAGCATGTGGCAGCAGTGCGTAGAGGAACTGTGTGAGGAGACACGATGCGGCCAACTGGGTTATGCCTGTGGTGTCCCTTGTTGGTCTCTGGAAAGTGCCCATGGCGAGCAGGCACATGATGGCCATGACCTTTTTCTCCACGGACAGGGTGTGGCTTTGTCTTGTGGGTGCCTGCATCTCCTCACTGCACAGCTTACACAGCCACCTCAGAATTGCCCTGTTCAGGTGGTACCATCCCACGATCTCTGTGTCACTATACTGTTCAAAGGTGATGCGGGCATGGTACGACCTGTTCTGGGCATACTGCCGATGGGCCCATCCACGGCTGTGCCAGTCTGCATGCTGCCTCCTCTCATTACTGCCTCCATCTGGAATATTGCACTGGACATAGCCTGGGCTGTACGTCCTCCCCCTGGGCGGCTCTCTCCACTGGCCCCCCGAGCTGTTGGCTGCTGTCTGTGCCCCTGCACTATGCGCACCCCTGTTCAGGGCTGCCTGGCCTGCTGTCTGTGGCCTCCATTTCCCACCTCTCCATGCCTCTGTGCTGCCCCTCCTGTGATGGGTATCACAGGCACATGCTATGGGTTGTCTTGCACCCTGTCTCATGCCCACTCTCACACACACACACACACACATCCACACACTCCCACTCACATGCACAGTGTCTGACACTTCCAGGCTCCTAGGTCCCCACTCTGTGCCACTCTCAGCCTGCCTTACGCTCTGTGGCTCCCCTATGGCCTTTCAGGCTGCCCCCTTGCTCTCCCTCAGTCTAGCTCCCCATGGCGCAGGCATCCTTCCCTCACTTGCTCCCTCTTTTTATGTGCTCAAGGCTGCTCTGTGCATGTCCTGGTTGCTCCTCTCTTGTGCCATACGCCTGCCATTGAATATCACACTGCTCCGCATAGGCATGGCTATGTCCCCTGCATTTGCGCATGCATTCATTATCCTTGCGCATTGGTACTTGCGCTGTGCATTTGCTGCTGCTGAATATTGCTCTCTGGCGCATTGCCGCACTTGCGCTGGCACATCTCTGTTGTGCATTGCACAACTGCTCTGAATATCCCGGCCACTGGTGCCATGGTGGAGTGGTGAGGGTGGCTGGCTACAGTGTGGAGGGTGCAGGGTTCAGGGCTGGGGAGGGACATAGTATTTGGGTGTTTTTTTGTCCAGGAGTTATTTTTTTTTTTTCAGAGTTTCTCCCCCTCCCTGACATGAACCCCACTGGAGTTAGTAATCTTTTGTAAGGGGTAGTGTGCAGCCCCCCTGTAGAACAACCTTTTCTGTGTTCACCGTGTTTCCTAACTGGAAGTGTACATAACCTTTTAGTTTTTTCAGCGATGTACACTCGCCGTAATGGTGATCGCTATTCTGCAATCACCATTGTGACATGGAACCTTCTGAACCTTCACACACTGCCAGAAGATATCAATGAGTGCCCTCTCCTGCTTCACAACATGTGCATGTATTGGACTGCAGCCTGTCTATTTTTGCCAATTCAGTTGGTGTGTTTAACAACTTTTTTGTATTTTGTTTTGTTTGTTTTTGTGTTTAATTTTTGTTATCAGCTAGTTCTCTGTAAGTATTTCAGCTGAGATAAAATGGTTTGGTGAATCTAAGTTTGCATGCCATTGTAGCCCAGGTGTGAGGGAGTTAGCTTGGGGGTCATTTGGGCAAACAGTACAGTTCCTGCTGCTAAAGGGTTCTTACACTTCAAAGAGGTAAATTGCTTTCATAATCACAAGCTCTATTTTGAGTGTTAATGAAGCCAGAGCAGGGGAGAGGGAACACCCCATGGACTTTTTTTTAGTAGCACTTTCTACCTGTCTGTTGCCACCTCATGCCTTTCATAGAGCCTAATCCCAGGAACCCCCAGTCCCATATACTTCTCCTCCAGCCATTGTGCTGACCGGGATCAACATGACACGGGACCTGAGAGTCCCGCGAGCCATCACATAAAGCAACAGGGGACATCATTTTCTAATTTTCTCACCATTACTCCCCAGAGCCTTAGTGACACAGTAGTGCATTCATGTGGAGGCACACATGTGCTCTGGGACTGGCAACCCCACTCCACCCAGTCAGCCTAGTGCCAGCCCCTCATCTGCATAATGTTACCACCAAGCCTCCATTCAGTGGCAGCCAAGAGCTGGGAAAGCTAACTTCCCCAATCCAGAAGAGGAGAGCTGCCCAGTGGCATCTCAGTCCTCTCCCAGCCTGCACCCTCAGTCGACCCCCAGCAACCTGAGCTCATTCCCAAACTTGGGTTGCTGGCGTGGTAAGAGATAAGGCATACAGTGACTCTGCCCTCTACATCACTGGGCTGGTAACCCACCCCCTGGACTTTACCAGACAGGAAGACAAAATAATTGCAATCTACAAAACCAGGGTCTGGCATACAAATCCAGTTTGGACCAGTTTTCCAGATGGGAATTTTTACAGGAGACAAAGGACAGGTCGAACATATGATGTTAGTGTGACATATTTGATGATGCATCATGGGGGCCTGGCAGCTGAAGGTTTTTGAGGACTTGCCAGCCCCTAGCAACTTAGGTTTGGGACCCTGAGCAGTTACCATCTAAGGATCAGGCCTTCCCTGATTCACCAAGACCCTGTGTGGTAATAAATCATTCTTCTCTGTTCATCTTAAGAAGCTACAGAAAGAGTTTTTCTATTTGTTTTTTCTGCTGTATGCAAGCAATTTTCTTTTTAATTTTTGTAGTAACCTTGCAGTTCCCATAGTCTTTGTGTATTGTGATATCCTGCAGATTGTGTAAATATTGTGAAGTAGTAAACACTATTTTTATATACTTCATGTCTCTGTGACTGATCTTTTAGGGCAATAATTAACTGCTGGTATTGACAAATACATAATCCTTCTCTGAAAAGGGAGCAGATGGCTACAGTTACCATATTCTAAAAAGTGAAGTGTTGTCTCAGGAGTGTGTGACTATGAAAGTTGTTTACCTGTAGCTAAAGGAGCACTACACTGTGTGTGAGCACTGGCTCTAGTGACATTTGGGCTGAGAATGTCCTGAGTTAAGAGAATCACTTCTGAGTAGTAGCAGCTACTGAAGTGCCTTTATAGTTATGGAGGAATCAGAAATTTTGCAGCCTGTTGCAGACTGCATCCTTAGTGTGGACAGGTTGTGACAAACTGGTGCTAGCAGTGTGGATTTAAAAATGATTTTTCAATAACCTAGTTAACTATCCAGTCACAGAACAGAATATTACATAAGAGAACACAGAGTACACTACTACTTCTTTTTTTTTTTGGTTTTAGCCAGATTAGTTAGAGAGAAGATGTTATGTCTGGACTGTATGAAAAGTGCACTTTGCGAAACTTGCGAGAGTTGTGCAAAAGAAGAAGGATGAGTTATGAAGAAAGCCAGTCAAGGGCAGAACTCATAAACATCCTTGAAGAAAGTGACCAGGGATGCTCTGTAAAAGTGGTCACTGCTAGTCGAAGTTGCAAGACAGAGGCTGGAGAGCATGAAAGTGAACTGGAGCCAAGAACTGGGTCAGCTTTGCAAGTACAGAGGGTGAAGCTGGAGCTTTCACTGGTTCAGGGAAAGGCTGAGGCAGAGCTGCAGAAGATGAAGCTGGAAGCAGAGGAATGAGAGAAAGAGGAGAAGCAGAAGGCTCAGGAGAAAGATAAAGACTACTAGCACGAGATATAGATGCAAGAGCATGCAAGAGAGGGAGCTTCTGTGCCAGAGAACAACATCACAAACTATGAGTAATGGCATGAGGAGTTTGAACCAGGAAGCCAAAGTTCATTCTTAAAGTTCCCCAGATATCAGGAGGATGATGAGCTTGATTTGTTTTTAAGATCTTTCGAGAGAGCCTATGTGCAATTTGAGTTGGGCAGGGCTTCTTGGGTGACTCACCTATTGTCGTTGCTCACAGGTAAGGCATTATAAACTTTTGCCAGAATGACAATGAGGACCGCATGGCCTATGATAAAGTGAAAGATGCCTTGCTAAAACATTTTGAGTTAACTCCCGAGACCAATAGGCAAAAATTTAGAGGGTTAAGAAAGGCTTTGGGTGATAGCTATGCTTAAATGTGTGTGCAGCTAAGTAATTTGTTAGAACACTGGGTAGAGGATGCAAAAGCTTTCTATGTACAGGAAATAATTATTTCTTCTGGAACAGTTTCTAAAAACTGTACCTGAGGAACTGAGAATATAGTTGTTGTATAGAAGTCCAAGCTCTGTGAGGAAGGCATCCAAGAGGGCTGATCAATTCATATCCAGCCTACCATCCTCTCATCACAAAGATAATCGGGAGGGACATCAGGGGGTTTTAAGAGAACCCCTGGGGGCAACCTAAATGAAGCGAGTCTGTGCCCGACCCAAAAGGGAAGCCAAGTGGTTTCAGATGTAAAGAGTCAGGCGAACGCAGGTGCTATATTGGCCAGAAACTGGGGCATTTGTTGTATGATTGCCCCAGAAATATGGCAAAAGGTGCAAGTGCAGCTGGAGGGGTAACTCAGAAAGCTGCAAGCAGTTAATGGCTTGTACACAGAGTGCAGTGCCCTCTAACTCCACTGCACACATGCACCTTGTGTTTGTAAATGGGATGGTGATCCAGGGATTGAGGGATACAGGGGCCTCCATTTCAATCGTGAAGCAAGATTTGATTCAGGAGGAACAGATCCTGCCTAGCCAGTTTTTTAGGATTAGAGGAGTGATGGGTCCTATGGTCTCAGTACCAATGGCCTGGATCTTTCTTAGCTGGGAAAGGCATATATAGGAGGTGGGTGTTGTACCCACCCTGCTCGTGGATGTAATCATAGGTAATGTCTTCAATAATAGGGCCAATATTGTGTGTGTCACTGCCATAGCAAGGTGAGAGAACCAGCTCCTGAGGACACAGAGGGAGCAGTGCAAGATGAAGCAACTCCTGCCTCAGTAGCAGGAGAAGTTGTAGCTGAAGAATGAACTGGGAGCAGCAGTTCTGAGCCCCAGCTACAGGCTGAGGAGAGCCCAGCCATAAGCGGCTCTCGCACAGCAGAGTGTGTTTTGGGGAAGGCCAGACATGCAGCACTATAGGGAGAACTCAATAAGCTGACTCATCCCTGCAAAAATTAAGGGAGTTAGCCAGCAGTGTGGAAGGTAACTCTGAGTTCTGGGAAAAGGGAAGTATACTGGGAGAATGGGCTCCTGTACTGTGAGTGGGTTCCTAAGGAAGGGCAGGAGGAAGGGGGACTCTGGCACATAGTGGTCCCTAGGGAATATAGGAAACAGTTTCTGGCCATAGCCCACAACATACTCTTTTCTGGATGCTTGGGGGTCAGCTGTGAAGAAAGGCAGCTGACTAGCTATTTTTACTGGCCCAGTATTTTTTTTTATTAAATTTTATTCAATGTTCAACTTACAGACAATGCAACAACAATATGCTGCAATACCAGTACTGTATATAGTTAAAAAAGCTCATGCAAGGACAGTTAATATTTGAAAATTACCAAAGAGGTATTTAGAATAGATCCAGAATTCAAGTGTAACCCCCCTACAAATGGGGGTTCCCAAAAAGTCTTCCTTGAGCTTGCCTAAATGCTCACTGCCAGGCTGGTGTCCTGTGTTTTGGCAGTTTAAACATTATTGCCAGAGAGTGCCTATATAGCCTCTGTGTATTGTCCCTTTAAGAGCTGCCTGTATCACAGTTATAATTGATTTGGGAGGGGGGCTGAGTGTGTCTATGCTCGAGTCCCGCATGGGCTACCAGATAGTCGCTCCATTTCTGCCATCGTTATTAGCGCAGACGGAGCTCTGTCAGAAGATGTGCTTGTTTGCTGGTTATCTATTACAATGGTAAATATATTGTAGTTTTTCTAACCTGCCTTCTTTGCAGCTGGACAGTTCTGTTTATTTCCACCATCTTGGCCCTGGACTGCTGAAATGGGCCAATCAGTACCTTTGGGGAATCTAAAATGGAACTTGTCCCCAGGGGTCTTGTGGGAGCAAAATTCTGTAGGAACTGTAGTTTTGGACTTTTGGCACCTAAATGAACCTGGAGGGGGAGCCCTTGTTGTGACTGACAGACAGATCAGCCAACTGAACCTTTTGGATCCTGGGGAAAGTCTCAGGCTGCTTGCAGCTTCAGGCAGATCTGAGTTGGGAAGTGAAGGAGTAACAGCTCAAGATATTCGAGCAGCAATCCTGCGTGGGTTCGTGCGGGAGAACGATGAAAGGGCTGAGTTTTGTCCTGCCTGCCTGCTGTCCCTGAGAGGGAAATTGAAGTTTATTCGGACTGAATCTGAATTGTGAGAGTTAGATAAGCCACAGAACTGTGACCAGGCTTTAACTTGAAGAAAACCAAAGATTTGCTGAATGCGATCGGCCTGTCAGGATTCCTAGCCACCTTTGAATTCCCGGTTTGTGCAGAGACCCTGTAGTTGCGACCGGATAGCAATCTGCCTGGTACAGTAGAATTCCTTACATGTAAATGTGCTGTGTGCTGATAGTGGGTCGTGATTTGGTTCCCCACTGTGTGTCTGAACTGTGCTCTGCTTGCTGGAGGCTGCATTCAGCCACATGGACTGAATCTGTATTCATCTCCATTCAGCCTGGGCCTTGTCACACTGGCCCAGCAAGAATACCCACTACAAAGAAAAAGTCATCGACGAGAGACTCACCTGGGGATCAGTCCCCTGCTCATGCCTTGAACAGAAATGACACCTCGGTGATTTGTGTGGGCCCTGTTTCTCCTGGCACTCCAGCTCAACAACCTGCAGTCTCAATTTCGTCCTGCCTGTGTTCAGTATTGGGTATCGTGAGTAAACATCAGGGTAGCTCCCTGCAAAAACAGCTAAATCTAAAGTGTTGCCATCTGATTGCTTTGTTGTCTTTTCCTTCACGAACTGAGCTGTCCGGCTCTGGATTACAAATAGTGTGTGTTGTGCATGTTGCTTTCTTCCATCACAGGGCTCCAACCAGCTGCAATGCCGGGATTACCCCGGGCAATGTTCCAGGCTAGCCCACCTTTTTCCTACCTGGATATCCAGAGTGTGTGACTGTAGAGACTCTGAAGTGCATGCATAACTGTCTGATTGATTTAGCCTTTAAGCCAATCAACCTGATTACACCCCTCCCTTGTTCAAGTCCCGTGAATAAATCAGATCTAACTCTTTTTGCATTTAACCTGCCTGTGGTTCCAGTTTGTGCCAAGAGTACTGTACTGTATTGTTGCTATTTGCTGTGCATATGAGGAACCAGCCCTGGTAGTAAGTGCAAACAGTGTGGATAATTGCATGGTGAATAAGGATCATCGTGAAAGTGATTATTGTATATTGTTCAGGCCACTAGACGGGAAAGGGGGGGGTTACAGTGTCCCGGAGGGCTGTGCCCAGGTTAGCTTGACCATTAACAACCCTGACCACTGGGTGGAGGCACCCCATTTCAGTACCCAGGCCCCTTAACCTGCAACTAGCCACGCAGGCAGGGGTAGTAGCCCTTGGGATAGCGCCACCTAGGGGTTACACAAGGTATAAAGTTATTTCATTTGGACATTGTATAGAGCACCCACTTACATCATATGATTTCAAACTTAGGTACAATGCTGTATTTTTGCAGTAAGTTTTTCCAAAACATATAAGGGTTATCATCAATTGTTGCTGCAGTACTGTGGCAGGTGCATTAACTGAGAGCCACTGTTTTGTGATAGCTTTCTTAGCCAGTGGAATACAGATTGAGAGATGTTTTCTTGTTTGAGACTGTTGGAACCCATCTGGCATATCTAAAAGTAATACCATTGGTGGGGTAAGCTTCAGATTAGGCTGGAACATCTCATATAATGTGAGTTGGAGATCTGCCTAGCACTGTGAAAGTTTGGGACATGACCAGTCAGAGAATGTGGGTATGTGCTGCCTTCAATTCTCCACAGTGTCTCCAGCAAGAAGACTTGATTTGGAGGCTTTATTTCACTTGCTGAACCAGAGTATAGAAAAACCTTGAGAGACACTTCCATGAATACTCCTTCCAGGTCTGAGAGGAGTTAGGCTTATAAGTGTATATCAGATACCGAGTTCACTCTTTCTCCAGGATGTTAATCCCCAGGTCAGATTGCCATCTGAGGTGCGCATAATCTGTAGATGTTGTATTAGTTTCTGTTAGGGTGAAGTAAAGCTGGTAAATGAGGGAATCTAGCATAGCACCTTCCAGAATATGGAGGACAAGCACAATGAGGGATGGGGTGGCTTGCTCTTGTGGGCACTCCTCTTTTTAGTTTCTGGATAAAACTCTTAACCTGGTCAAACTCCACCTACCCTTTCCTCAATTTAGCCACACCCACCCTTTATGTGCCAGTATTTTGTCCTCCTGTCTATCCCTTATTGACCCCCCTTCTCCCCTGCCAGTCCCCTTGCAGGGTTTGCATCCTGGAGGAGTGCAGACCTATCTGACTATCCAGCCATCTCCCCCATCCCCAGGACGCATCTGAAAGTCAACTATTGTCGCTTAGTATGCTTTCCTGGTGAAACTTTTCAAAATAAATAAAATAAATATCGGAAGTGATCTGTGGGGTTTTGAATTACATTTTGTTGCCAAAGTCGGAAGGTCTGATATATTAGGTTGTTGCATGGCATGTTCTGGGAAGAAGAAACCCAGTTCTTCATTCTAGTATTTATTTCGGCTGGAGGGAACTGGGGGTTATAGATCTGTGGGGTAATAAGGTAACGGAATCGCCAGATATACCAGAGAGCTAGGATGCTATGCTGTATGTTAAGTGCTCTATTTGTGAAATAATTATCTCCCTGAGAGCCATAAGGAGGTGTCTGTGTTGTAAGACTTCCTGCATAATAGAGATTAAATCTTCCTCAGTTACTTCAACTTCCTTCCATAGAGCGTTGCATCTAGCAGATAACCAGCAAAGTACCTTACGTAACTGAGACGCCTTATGGAACATTCTAGTATGCGGAAGGGCCAAACCTCCTTTAGCTTTAGGAAGCTCTAATGCCATGTAGTTAAGTCTAGGTCTGGAGCTACCCACAGAAACTGGGAAATCATTTTATCCCAGCCCCGTAGCTGTGATACTGGAATAGATATAGTTAAAGTTTGTACTAAGTATAGGACCCTAGAGAGAAGGTTCATATCCACATCAGTATTGGGTACAGTGATAAGAGTGGCTCATTATGTCCTGGTACATGGGATTTCAAGATGGCTGCTGATCTGAGCAAGCCAGAGTACTAGCTCTGTTGGATTTTGCTTTATCTGTTGTTGTTTTTTTCATTTATCTGTCTTATTTGTTCGTTTTTAAATTATTTTACGATTTTTGTATAGATTAATAGTTTAGTCAGGGTGGAAGAAGTGAGTTACACCAGTGTAAAAAGCATTGTTTCATGTTGCCCATTGCGTACTTGTGCTCTCTGGTGTTTAGCCAGTTTTAGCGGGAGTTATTGGGAGCTGCTCGTTGCCTGTTTTTGGTTTTGGTGCTCAGCTAGTTCTATTGGGAGTTTGGCATCTTTTTGACTGCAGGGTGGTAGATGACGCAGTCGGAAGATTGCGGAAATTTGCATGGAAGTGCTTATGTTTATTTTAAAGCGCTACCCCTCTGGCTGTTACCTGTGGTACATTGGTGTAACTAACGACTGGGGATGGGAAACCTCAGAGGCAGTTGCTGGACCGTTCGGGTGAAGAAGGAAACTTGGATTTATTCTCTCACTGCATGTGTTACTATCAAAGAATTGTTAAAGGTGCAAGAGGCTGCTGGTAGAACTGGAAGTTGAACAATCATCGGGCATGGGTGCCGGAAGACTCAATAATGCTCTTTATTTGAATATCTGAGACTGCTTTATTTAAACAGCTAAAGTGTTAATTGGTCACTGGGGTCTGCAGCTGGTGGGGGGCTGTTTGGGCCTCGTGCGATTGGGGTTGTAGCTGTTAAGGTCTCCTGCTGTAGGGCGGGGGTTTCAGCAGCTTTTGGGTTGCTGATTGTCTGACTATCAGAGGATGGTTGGGCAGTGAACCCTAGTCCCTAGCTGTTGGGGGGTTATTCCTAGCCTCCCCCATATATTTGTGCGCCTTTAGTTGGCCATTATCAGCTGTTGGAATGGAACCTGGACATGTTGAGGGGATCCAAGTAGTGGCTGCCTGTTACCTGGGCCTGTGAAGAAAGATTCAGCTCTGGAATTGGTGAAAGGATAATTTGTTCGTGACTGCCTTAGAGCTGTTTTGGGCTTCGTCTAATTTTGACTGTACAGTTTTATGATCTGTTTGAAATGCTGGAGTGAGAGACTAGCATTTTCTCTGGACATAAATTTTATTGCTGGCTGGGGGTGAGAGTCTCAACTGAGCAATACTGTATTTGGACTTCTGCTTGTATTTGGTCTTGTGTTGTTTTATTTTGGGAAGGGGTTCTTGTGTGAAGGTAGTTATTGGTTGGAATGCTGGAGTGACAAACTGGCGTTTTCTTGGACATAAATTCTATTACTGGCTAGGGGTGAGAGCCTCAACTGAGCATAACTGCATCTGGACCTCTGTCTGTATTTGGTTTTGTGTTTATTTTATTTTGGGTTGGGATAGTTGTGTGTGAGGTACCCATTAATTGTGTTTATTTATGTGTGGGGCTGGTATTAGAGTGTGAAATTGATATGTGTTGGGAGGGTTGTAAGACGGTCGGGCATTATTCCCCTACCATGCTCAGGGAGTTACGCCTCTTTGCCTGTCCCCTTTTATCAGCTGCGGTATATAAGAGATGTCGTGCCCTGGGGATAGTCAGATATCAACTGAAAAGAGTGTGAACTGGGCATGGTGGGAGAATTGAGAGGGGTGGATGGATAGAAGTCATGGGGACTAAGAGATGCCCTGGGGTAAAATGGGGGCAGGAAAGGGATGTTTCCTGCCTGGTTCCCATACCCAAGGGCTCCGCAAATAGTGCGCAGTTCTCAGGATCTTCCTCGATGTCCCATCCAACTCGGGCGGTGTTATGCAATACCAGATCGATTAGGAATAAGACGGCTATTATAGCTGATCTTGTCGGAACATTTGATCTGGCATGCATCACCGAGACCTGGCTGGATGAAAATGCAGGCCCCATTTTGACAGCTGCTGTTCCTTCTGGGTTCTCGGTGATACAACGACTGAGACTGGATCTTAGGGGCAGGGGTGTAGCCATTATGTTTAAAACAGAAATGGGTCTTGTGAATGTGCCAGTGGGGTGCACGCGATCCTTTGAGTGTATCCTGGGAGCAGGTGTAGGATTCAGGATACTCCTCATCTACTGTCCACCTGATGATGGGGAGAATTCCTGAAGGAGTTTGTGCACTTCATTGTCAACGTGGCTTTGGAGTCACCCCGATGGTTAATTCTGGGGGACTTCAATGCCTGGGTCGATGAACTCTCACAATTTGGAAATAATCTCCTCCAGCTTATGACTATGCTGGGTTTTACACAGGTGGTTACCTCTACTACCCATATAGGGGGTCACTCTCTGGATCTTGTTTTCCTCCTGGGAATGGAGATCACGGATTTGGGGGTGGAACCAGTCAGTTGGTCTGACCATCACACCATAAGATTCAGTTTCCGGGCACCCCCAAATAGGTCTGCCCCTATGGAGATGGTCGGTGCCGCCCTTAAGGGAGTTACCCTGTGGGCCAACCAGTGATGCTGGACCTATCAGGTTTATCGAGTGAATGCATGGGTCCAGGGGATCTCATGCGTGCCTATAATAAGGTGGTGGGTGATGCCCTGGACTCAGTCGCTCCTGTTCGTATTCGCCCACTCACTCTGCGCCAAAGGACTCCTTGGTTTGATGGGTCCATGAAGGAGCTGAGAAGAATGGGTCGAAGGCTAGAGAGAATTTGGTGGAAATCTGGCCTTGATGCTGGCAGGCTTAGATTGATGGAGCATTACAAATGCTTTCAATCATCAATCAGCCATAAGAAGGCAGAACTCCTGTCCGGGGAGATTGCTGCTGCACGGAATTGACCAGCCCAGCTCTTCCGGACTGTGGACAGACTGTGCAATCCAGTCTGTCTTCAGTCTGGAAGAGATTTTTCACAAATAAAGTGTGATGAGATTGCTCGATTCTTTGTAGATAAGCTTGCCAGCATCTGGTCGGGTATCAGCCCAACTCTCTCTATGAGGGATTGCGGAGATTGGTGGGAGGTAGCGAGCACCCGCACTGTCTGGTCTGACTTTAGTAGGCTGGAATGTATGGACATTTTGAGGATTATCCAGACTTTGCGACCGACCAGCTGTAGTTTGGATCCAGGCCCTACGCCACTATTGATAGGTTGCATAGATGTTATCTACCCGATCCTTGCTGAAATTGTCTGGAGTTCCTTGGAGAAAGGGTTTTTTCCTGATCCCCTCAAGGAGGCGGTCATTCGACCACTCCTTAAAAATCCTCCTTGGATCCAGACTGTCTAGCTAACTACAGACCTGTCTCTAACCTACTCTTTGTGGGTAAGGTTATTGAAAAGGTGGTTGCGTTGCAGCTGGATGACCATCTTACAACTCACAATATCTATGATACTCTCCAGTCCGGGTTTAGGAAGAGACATAGCACTGAGACTGCCCTTGTTCGGGTTTTGAATGATCTCCTAATTGCGAGAGATTCAAAGGCTCGTATTATCTTAGTCTTTCTTGATCTCTCAGCAGCATTTGACACTGTAGACCATGGTGTGCTTTTGGAGTGCCTGCGGCTTCTTTGTGGACTGTCTGCAACAGTCCTAAGTTGGTTTCGATCTTTCCTCATGGGCAGGTCTCAGAGGGTTGTCATTGGAATTTATTCCTCTGCTGCCCTCCCCATGTCCTGTGGGGTGCCGCAAGGCTCTATATTGGCACCCATGTTGTTTGCAGTGTATGTGCTGCCATTGGGAAATATCATTAGGCGATACAGTTTGGGTTTTCACTGTTACACAGATGATACCCAACTGTGTATGTCCTTTATCCCCGGACAGGATGATGTGGTCTCCATGCTTAACAACTATCTAGCCGAGATCAAGAACTGGATGAGCACTAGCTGACTGAGGTTAAATCCAGACAAGACTGAAGTATTGGTTGTGGACCTGGGTCTTTGGAGGGGGGTCTTGGGGTTGGGCACCCTTTGAGCTTATGGCTTGATGGTGTCCAGCTCATGACCTCGGACCGGTTGCGTAACCTGGGCATTATTTTTGACCGCAGTTTGATCATGAAGTCACAGGTATCTGCAGTTGTCAAATCTTCCTTATATCATCTAAGGAATATCGTGCAGGTGAAACACCTGGTTCCTCCAACTGACCTTCCTACATTGGTCCACGCCTTTGTAACCACCCGCCTTGATAACTGCAATGCCATCTACCTAGGACTTCCTTGGGTTGATATCCATCGCTTGCAGCTAGTGCAGAACGTGGTGGCAAGGCTCTTGACTGGTACGTCTAGGTCCAGTCATATTACACCTGTGCTGTGCGAACTGCACTGGCTGCCGGTACAGTGGCAGATCACATTTAAGGATAGTTTGCTGACCTACAAAGCCCTACATGATCAGGGACCCTGATATCTGCAAGAGCTTCTTACTCCCTACTGCCCCTCCCATTAACTACAATCCACCGATGAGGGATTGCTTGAGATTCCCAGTGTTCGGTTAAAAACATCAAGGGCACGTGCTTTTTCTCATGCTGCCCCCACCCGGTGGAATTCTCTACCTCGTTGGTTAAGAGAATGCCTGACCGTTTCGAGTCTTAAAACAGAGTTTGAAACTTAATTATTTAATCATGCTTTTTTCAAATGTATTTAAATAATTTTACTGTTATTATTTGTTTACAATTTATGTGTATTTTATTGTACAGTGCTTTGATATATGAAAGGCACTTAAGAAATATAATTTTACTTACTTACTTACACAGTATCTATATTATAAATTTTTCTTTCTTTTTCTTCTTTTTAGCTCTCTGCTTCGTTGCAACACATTTTTAGCACCCTTTTTGCTTGGCCACTTCTGTTGGCAAAATGTACAATTACAGGTTCCTCCTTGCCCTCAGAGCCATGGCTGGTCTACTACTGCTGACTGACTTTTGTACCTCTGTCCTAGCTGCTGACCAATTATGCCTACACACATTTAGCGAAGCATGCACTCTAGACCACCCCCCACCCTACACTGCCAGACATGATCTGTCCCACATAGGCTCTACCATGCTGGCATTACTGTCAATATCGGAACGTTGCCTACTAGGCTTTTTTGTCCACTCCCTGACCTTCCAGCCCCTCCACTGGCTTCCTCCTTTCTGCCCCCTTATATCACTCATTCTCCTTGCTGGTGATGTGGAAAGCAACCCAGGACCCCCTAACATACCCACTGATCACACAAATACTACCTGGGCAGGTCACTCAGGCCTCAGGATTGCACACCTAAACATTTGTAGCCTCCCATCTAAGTTCTCTGAATTAGAAGCCTGGATGTCTCAATACAAGCCACACGACTTAGGCTTCTCAGAGACATGGCTAAAGCCATCCCTTACCGATGCCTCATATCACCTACCTGGCTACTCCATTTTGCACATGGATTGACCGTGACGAAAGAGAGGTGGAGGTGTAGCACTGTATGTGCTCAATCACATCACAGCCACCACCATCACACACTCAACCCCCACCTCTGCCACCGAATAGCTAGTAGCTGAGGTTGTCCTAGGTACCACACAAAAAAAAAAACTCCACCTACGCTGCTGCTACAACCCCCCACAGCAGGAGTCCAAGGCCTATCCAATTTTCTGGAAAGGTTTGTATGTCTCCCCTTCCAGAGACAAAATCATGCTTGGGGACTTTAATCTGAACTGAACTGGCTCCCCAGATACCGACTATGTTCATCTCCTGAAATCCTACAATCTAGAACAAGTCATCACCTCCAACACCAGTTTCAACACCGGCTCACTCAACCATACCACTAGATTGGGTTATCACTAATCAGGTAAACATGGTCCTCCAGACGGGTACAATGTCCGACTCAATTAGTGACCACATCCCAACTTACGTTCTATTAACCACCAAATCAACCCAGCTCCCCCCATAAACTCTTGACACTCAGGAAATTTAACCGCCAAGACCTTGACTCTGTCCTAAATGATGCCAGGACCATTAACTGGTCCAAACTCTACTCATACAAGGATGTCACAACCGTAGTTACATTTTTACCGATGTCATTCGCAAATTTCAGGACAAACATTTCCCCATCACAACAAGAAGGATCAGGGGCTGCTGTACCCACTGGTTATCCAAGGAACTACTAGCCCAAATGAAATACAGAGACAAATCATGAAAAGCCTACAAGACATCCCCCTCCCCCCAGCTATGGAACATGTATAGACAACTGTGAAACTCCTGCAAGCAGGCGGTAAAGTCCCTGAAACGCAAATACTACACTGACCAGCAAAAAGATGCACTTGGCAACAAATACCATTTCTGAGCCTCAATAGGTTACCTCCTAGACCCTAAACCTAACATGCATATCACACAGCTAAACTCCTCATCGGGTTCCATCACTGAACCTGGTGCAATTGTGGACACTTTTAACAGTATGTTTTCTGACCTCATGCCATATACTGGTAAACTCCCTTTTCAGCTTCCCACTGGCCAGAACAGATATCTGCAATGCACTTGACCACCCCCTAATGGTACCAGCCCTCCAACATTTCACTTCAAGACCATCAGCCTAAACATTACTACCAAACTGAAGTCACTACCAGCCAGAGGCAGCCCAGGTAGCGACGGGCTATACCCTATCTTCCTACAACTGCTCTCCCAAGCTATTGCCAAGCCCCTAACATTCATCTTCAACTTTGCCCTCATAACCTCAATGGTGCCTGACTCATGGACGTATGCTAATATAATATCCATCTTTAAGACTGGTGACCCCCTCGCCCCAGAAAATTATAGACCCATCTCCCTCCTCCCACACGTGAGCAAATTACTAGAGAAAATTATTCACCACCAATTATCTGACCACCTAGAAAAACACCGCCTCCTGTGCCCTCTCCAGCATGGCTTCCACAAACATCACAGCACCTCCTCTGACTTGGCTCTATTCACCAACCATATCCTTAGGAACATGGACCAGGGCAAAGCCACTGGTGCAGTGTTTATGGACCTATCAAAGGCCTTTGACCTCGTAGACCACCATCTCCTCTATTCCACACTGCCGAACTTTGGCTGCTCCCCAGTCTTGATAGGTAAGGACTCCTCTGCTGCCCTGCCTATCCACTCTGGGGTACCCCTGGGATCTATACTTGGACCCCTACTCTTTTCAGTGTTCATTAATGATCTCCCCACTGAAAGCATAAAATGCCAGGCCCTCCTGTATGTAGACAATTTAGTCATCTATCACAGTGAAAAATCCCTTCAGTCCCTATCTACCACCCTCACACAAAACTATGGAGCAGCTCAGGACTGGTTCCTCTCCAGAAAACTTCTCGTAAATGAGAAGAAGACAAAAGCAATGCTGTTTGGCTCTAAACCATTCCTAGCAGAGGTTGCAAAATCAAAAGCTGCCCTCCGGATAACTACCCCTGCTGGCACTCCCCTCGAAACTGTCCCTTCCTTCAGATACCTAGGTGTGACTCTAGATCCCTCCCTTACTTTCAGTGAACACATCAGTAACATAGTAATGAAAATCCACCAAAAGCTAGGTCCGGCCTATCGCCGCAATCAATATCTGACCCCTGAAGCTCGCCTAGCCATTGTACAAGGAAATCTGCTGCTCCTTCTCAATTACTGCTCCCCTGTGTACTCAACTGTGCCCCCTTCACTATGCTCACACCTGAACTCCACATAAAACTCCATTTGTTGCTCTGCCCTTCAAGCCCCTTTCTCTACCCACCACTGCTGGCTATATCAGTCTGTAGGCTGACTCACACTTCAGGGGCGCTTTGACTTCGCAATGGGCTGTCTAGTTGACAGTGCACTCAAGAACTTCCAGCTGTCCCCTTACTCTGCTCTACTGATTGACAAGGTGTCCTCTCGGTGCCTATGGGCTTCCTCAGTTCCCCCTCTGGAAGGCTCTCACACTACTACTTCTATGCGTAGCAGAGCCTTCTCGGTCTCCACCCCTTCCCTCTGGAATAGACTCCCATTGTCCACCAGGTTGTCCACCTCCCACCAATCCTTCAAATCAAGCCTAAGAGTGTGGCTACTGGCTGGGTCCACTTGTACCTGTAACAGTCCCCTAGACAGATCCAGGGCTTGTAACCTGCCCTAGTACCCACTACCTACCAAAGCAACCACCCCCCAGCATCTGTCCTACTGACCCATCAGGATGTACTGAAATTCTGATTTTGCCGTTCTGTTAGCACTTGATCCATTGTTTTACCTGCTAGTTGCCAGGTATCCCTGTGATTGTTTGTCATGTGTTTGTATGCACCATTGTATATTTCTTATTTTCCACACCATTTCATGCTTGAGGTGTATATTACCATGCCCTGTATGTTCTGCTGTGATCTGTGTTGTTTGTCACTTTATGGCCCGGGTCATGACTGAAAATGATCCTTTGGATCAGTACACTTGCCTGGTTAACAAAGACATAAATAAATAGATAAATCTATTCACTGTATAAGTGGGAGATTTATTAATTGCCATATATCTAGCTCTAGCTGGATGGCTTGTGTGAGTGGAAAATAATTAAGGGGGTAGAGCTGTTTCAGGTTATTAGGCGTATGAATACCCATATATTTAAAGAGATAACGTACTGCCTAAAACTGATATTAGCTTTTAAAAGCAGTGCCCCACTACCTTTTATACCTGAGGTACTTTTTTCCCTTTGGTTACTTAGAAGATTGCTTACCTGATGTAATCACAGGTGTGATGTGTGGAACAGCATTCTGCCTAGCAGCTGACATATCTAGCTCCATTCCACCTCACTGCATCATCAGCATTGTTACCTCACTGACTGTGACATCACTGCTACTTAGGAACAGCCACTCAGTAGCTGCCAGGTCAGTTACCTGTGATATAACTGTCAGTGACATCACAAGGCTGATGTATGTAGTGGGGGAGACTACAGATAGATATTTCAGCTGCCAGGCTGAGAGCTGTTCCCACACATCCAGCACAACATTATCACACAGAAAACTTTGTAATTAACAAAAGGAAAAAGAAAAAATACTTTAGAAATAAAATGTTACAACTGACTACTTCTTAAAATGTGTGTTTTTCCTGTCTGTTTTGGTTCCACTAGCTCTTTAAAAGATTGCATACCTCATTTTAAGTTAAGGCGATTTACCAAGACTATGCCACTACTCACTTTTTATGATAACTTGTCATCCCCTGAATTTTTAAAATTTTATCTAGTCAGTGTTTGAGTGCAGGGGATCATACTTTGGCTTCGAGGAGGGAGCCAGCCAATCCCTTCTGCTTCTTGATTGCTCTGTTCCTCCCCCGCATTCAGGTACGTAATGACGTATGGCCAGGAAGAGTGTGGGGGCATGCCTCATTCAAGTCAATGGGGCTCAAATTCAAGTGAAATTTTATAATAATGGCCAGCTGGAGATTAAAGAAGGCCACTGCTCAACTAACAAGCCCTGCCACCTTTACATCTCCCTGTGCCCCTTCTGCCTTTTTTTCAAGTAGTACAGTCCTTGCATTGAAGTCTTCCATTTTCTGGTCCAGACTTTGTATAGCCGCCAGCAAGAATGCTATTGTAGGATTACTGAAGGTGGTTGCTGGTGCCCCAGGCCCTCTGGAGGATTTAGTGGTCTGTCCTCTTGTTTTTTTGTTGCTCAGGCAATGGCTGTTGTTTGCTCAGTTTAACCATCTTCTTGTGTGCTCTAAGGCCCACCACCGGTACTGTAGATACGCTGATGCTGTTACTTTAACCAGCTGGTACATGTTGAAAATTGAGTTTTAAATTTAGGAACTGTAACTTTTGTAATGGTCACATGTGGAGCTCCTTCATCACGCATCTGGTGTGCTCAGCAGTCAGGCCACACCTCAGTCGGTAGTCGTAAACATAGAGAAAAATATAGCTTGGGGGATATATGGATATCTTTGTATTTTTTGTTTTCTTATTCTTAGCCATAGAGGGGTGTAGGTACCGTCTTCTTCGGTGTAGGGGTGGGGGTTGTGTGCTGCCCATCTTAAATATTTACTGGTGTTTCTAGCCCAATAATACAGACTAAAATCTGGGAGCCTTAAGTCACCTGCTTGTTTAGGGCTGCTAATTTATAATAAGCACATCACAACATGTAGCCTTGCCTGCCCAGATGAATTTGGATATTGTTTTTTTTTTTTTTTATTGTACTCTTGTTTCTATCTCCTCAGCAGAGCGGCCCCCATGATCTCTGGCCACCGGCCCTGCACCCCCGGACCCTGTCGTACGTGTGGGCCAAACGAACCCGCTCCCCAGTGGGCCAGCCTTTCATCGCTCTTGCACCCCTCTCAGGTCTCTCCAGGGGCGCAAGGCATGGCTATCAGTCGCGAAGATCACCTGCTGCATTTTTCCACATTTTCTCCCTTATGGAGAGCCAGACGTGCAATGGCATCTGAGCACATAGTGCTGACACCCGCCATGCTCTCCCCCCACTTTTTGCATGCCAACTGTATTGTGGCTGCCTTCACCAGTCACCGCTACAGGTCAATGCAAGCTCCACTACTCACCCCAGAGAGAGGAGAGCAGTCATCAGACGCTCAATCCTCCCTCTCCCCTGCCAGCTGCCGGCGTCCCGAGTCTGTTCCCGAACCTGGGTCACTGGTGTGGCGCGACGTGCGGCGTCCAGTGCCTCAACCCTCAGCACCACCAGGGTGGCTACATGAATTTGGATATTGTTGAGTGGATACCAATAAACTAGGACATGGGTAGGAAAACATTAAGGGTGGGATATTCAAAGCAGTTGCGCTGAGATGTGCCTGCGCAATTGTGGAAGTGCGCCAAAGGGTGATATTCAGCGGGAGCAAATGCGTGGCTCAAATCGCAGTGTGCCAATGCGCAACCCTAATAAATGCATGCGCAAGTGCAGGGGGCATAGCCATGAATAAGCGGCGCAGTGCGATATTCAACAGCAAGCCGATGGTGCAAGCGCAGAGCAACAGGGACATGCACGGAGCAAACTTGAGCCCATATAAAGAGGGAGCAAGCAAGGGATGGAGGCTTGTGCCACAGGGGAGCAGAGAGAGAGAGAGAGAGAGACATTGGCCAGGTAGGACAGCAGGAGGGGTGCAAGACAGAGGCAGGAAATGCCACAGAGTGTGGGACAGGGCGTGTGACCCTGAAGGTGCCTGTGTGTGTCAGCGTGTGTGTGTGTGTGTGTGTGTGTGTGCGTGGGTGAGACAGCAGTGGGGGCAGCAACTGCGGTGTGAGCCTGTGAGCCCGGTCACAGGTGTGGCAGTGAAAGCACCCAGATGGGTGCGAGGTGGAGGCCACAGCCAACAGGCCACCAGCAGGGACCCCCAACACAGGTGCACACCCAGCGCAGAGGCACATGCAGCAGCACACAGCCGGGGGTGCCAGGGGAGACAGCTGCCCGGGGGGGGGGGGCAGGACATCCCAGGCAGTGGCAAGTGCCATCTTCCAGATGGAGGCAGTAATGAGGGGTGTGAGGAGGCAGGAGAAAGAGCAGCACGGCCGTGGAAGGGCCTGTCGGCGGTATGCCTGGAACAGGTGGTACCGTGCCTGCACCAACTATAAACAGTACAGTGACACCGAGTATGTGGGCTAGTACCACCTGAACCAGGCAATTCTGAGGCAGCTCTGTGAGCTGTGCAGTGATGAGATGCAGGCATCCACAAGACGGAGCCACGCCCTGTCAGTGGAGACCAAGGTCACGGCCGTCATGTGCCTGCTCGCCACAGGTACCTTCCAGAGACCAACAGGGGATACTACAGGCATAACCCAGTTGGCCGCATCACGGCTCCTCACACAATTCCTCAATGCACTGTTGCCACATGCTGCGGAATACATCAAATTCCCCAGCACACAGGCAGAGCATACAGCGAACATGCAGGAGTTCCACAGGGTGGCATGTGTGCCTGGCGTGCTAGGGGCTAGGGGCCATCGACTGCACCCACGTAAGCATCTGCACACCACCAGGACCGGAGGGGGTAGCCTACATCAACAGGAAGGGCTACCCCAGTGTCAACTGCCAGGTGGTGTGCAATGCCAGGGGGTGCATAATCAATGTCTGTGCCACACACCCTGGTGGAGCACATGATGCCTTCATTTGGCACCAGTCAGCACTGTGCCACAGGTTTGAGAGTGGGGACATCCCCACTGGCCACCTAGTAGGTGAGCATGCAGCTGGAATGGGCAGCCTAGCACAACAGGGCGGGGCGTGGGGGGACACTAGGCCCGGGGCATCAGAGGGTGTGGCAGGGAAGGCAGGAGGGGCAGCTACACAGCCCACCATGCTAACCACACATGTCAACACACAGGTGACAGCAGATACCCACTCCGACCCTGGCTGCTCACCCCATAGCGGCGCCCATCGACCCCAGCACAGGAGCGATACAATGAGGCACATGCCAGCACATGGAACATCATCAAGCGTGTGTTTGGGCTGCTGAAGGCACTGTTCTGTTGCCTGTCCAGGTCTGGCGGTGCCCTACAGTACAGCCCCTCAAAGGCTAGCGGCCTATTCCTGGCCTGCTGTATGCTACACAACATGGCCACCGACTGTGGTATAGCTGTCGAGGTCGAAGAGGGGAAAAGCAGTGGGGACGACATGTCCGCTGGTCCAGGTGGTGGTGGGCAGCACCCCCCGGGCAACGGGAACCTCAGCTGAACAGGATGGCCCAGCAGCACTGGCACACAATTTTAGAGGAGCACTATGGTGCACGCAGGTAGGTGTACATGACCACACGCAAGTCCCAGGGACCATGGCACAGTACACAGACATGGAAGGCTGAACCCCATGACAGACATGGCTGAAGGGTAGCGTGGATGGGCATGGAACTGGACTCCATGGAAGCACCCTGTACAGCACTGTAGACCTCACCCACATCCCCCACAGACACCCGCACACACATGCACATGGGCACCCACGCGTGCGCACCCAGATGCCGCCAACGGATACATGTCAGACACTGCACACCAGTGCACAGTAGCAGCTGGTGTTGTCTTGGCATCATCATAAACATGCCACAGTTGCCAGCAGCCAGGTAGGTGTGCACAAGGTGGGTGTGTGGTGTGGTCCATGGATGACATGTCCCTGGAATGCACATGCACACGCCACACCAATGTGCTTACAGGGCAGCGGTAGACAGCGGATCGGGAGAGATGCGGATCAGGACCGCCGCACGGTTGCATGGCCACCACAGACACTTGGACAGCCCCGTTGGGACTGCCCAGCAGACGCAGGCTGTGTGACGGCCACAGAGGGTGTCCCAGATGTTCCCCCAGGTGTGTCACTGCGGGAATGTGACCAGTCTCTTGCAGGGTTCTGCAGGCTACCGAACATGCCCGCTCCAGGCGTGCCTGGAATGCCCACAGTGGATCCCGGTGTCGACACTGAGGGGGTCACATGATGCCATGACCGAGGGGTGGAGAAGGCACTCTGCGAGGTCTGTGGTGGGGAGCCATGCACCAGGGTGGTCAGTGGTGCTTGTCCGGCCGTGGCCACAGCAGTAAGCTGATCCAGGGCTGCGGTCGTAGCCTACCGCATGCATGTGGTCTCGGCCAGGAGCTGCTCATAGTCCCAGTCATGCCTCCCTGCGGACTGGCACAGCTCTGCGCGGAGTGCACGCACCCCTGCCATGACCAGCACCTGTTGCTCCATGGAGGCCTGTAGCAGATGGGTGTGCTCGGTCAAGGGGTCGGCACCCTGAGGTGCATGGGCATTGCGCTGACCCAAGGGTGTTGCATGATCCCGCAGCACAGCCCCCCCTCACTGGTGGGGGCTGCACAGAGGGGCCCTCTTGGGGCTGATCAGTCTGCGGTGTGACAGCAGTGGCCACTGCACCCGGCCCCCCTCGACCCCGTCCTGCTGCCACTGCTTTCCCTCCAGCTGCTGTGCGTGGTATGGCACAGGAGTGGCTGCACCACCCCTGCCACCCCCTTCGGACTGCGCCACACCATTGGTGCCCACAGCCTTGTTGGGTGTGGCGGCCCGTGGGTGGACAACCGCCACCAGGGCACTGTCTGTGCTGCCATGGTGGGTGTGTGGTATGGGTGCCTCCACCTGACTGGCAACACCACTATCCAAGTTAACAGTCACGGCATCGTCATTGGTCCCGGACCCCACCCCGATCTGTGTCTCTGCATACTGGACGCCATGGCTGGCGTCCTGCTGAAACACAGCCAGGGCCTCGTCCACAACCATGCCACAGGCATCTGGTCGGACTGTGGTGTAGGGCTGCCTGCAGTCTGGACCCTGGACACCAGTGGAGGTGGATGGATGGTCCTCCAGGTCCAGGACCGCCCCCATGGTGGTCACCCCCACTCCTGCTGCTGCATGCATGTGCTCCAGAGTTGAAAAGGAACACAGACCCATTAGGGCCGCTGGCACACACCCCTACAACCCTGCCCCCTTCCCCCCGCCCCAGGCGCTGCTGTACCCACCACCATGCAGTGATGGGCTGCCCCCCATCTGGAATCCTCCACCGGGCACACCCTTGACAGCGCTGAGCCGCATGGACGCCACCACCAACTCCTCCTGCCGCGTCAGCTGTGGCACATCAGGCTGTTCACTGCCCATGGCAGCACGTATGGCCTGGATGGCAGCCACCTTCTCTTTGATCCTCCTCTGGTCCGTGCCTACCTTCTTCTTGCACTCCTGTGCTGTCCTCTGATGGATGCTCTGCTGGTTCACAGCCCTGGCCACGCCCTCCAGTGCTGTCACCTGGGCCTGTGGGGGTACCTGTTGAACCACTCAGGAGTGGCTCCTGGTCCAGGTAGGCATCAAACAGGGCATCGCTCTCTGCCCTCGTGAAGTTGGGCCTGCGTCTCCATGCAGCCCCCACGCTCCTCAACCTCCTCGTGATCCGTCATGCTTATTCCTGTGGGTAAGAACATGTGGTCAATGATGGCTGCAACACACAATGCCCTCCCAATCCATTGTCCCGACAGGCCCACAGCCTGGTGGATTGCCTCTGAAGGACGCAATACCGGTCTGGTGCCTGTGCAGTCCTGTGGCGCATTTATAGTGCATCACATGCAAATGAGAGGATGCACAACTATAATGGGATGCAAATGCCTCCGATGCACTGCAGATATGCTGATCAGCCCATCTGCATATTCTGGCTGAATATCGTGAAGTTGCACATAGCGTATTGGTGTTGCGCATGCACAAGCATACGTTGGTGGCGCATCCTACGCACAGTGCGCTATACGCGGTACAGCGCTCTGCGCTATTGGGCATGTGGTGCTCGTGCGCGCTGTATGCCTTGGCGGCAAGTAATTGGCATAGACCGTGGAGTACACATGCCCCCTATTGTGCACTATACATGGTGTGCCCTATCGCGCTGTCGTGGCCGACGTATGACCCAACGAGTGTCCTTTGACCCTCCTGGTTGCTGTGGCACATGCCAGTACTGCCCCAGCTGTATCGTGCATCACCAGTGAATGCGCGATCGGGGATGGCAGCGCATCACCAAGCGAGTCGTGCACCCACAGCACAAGCGGCTCGTGCGCTACTGGGCGCCATTTTGGATTTCCATTGCAGAATCAAGCATGCCATGCCAGAGCACTGCAAGGGCACCAAACTGGAGTGTTGCACTAGTAAACCTGGTAGCCCTGGTGGAGCCACATGTGGGTTCCCCTGTATGACCAGGTGCCCCTGGATCAGCCTCAGACAGAGGAGTGGCAGAAGGTGACTGAGGGGTTGGAGGAGGCCACTGGGGCTCAGTGCAGTGGGGAGTAGTGCCACCACTGATATGGAGATCTGTGGAGGAGGGACCCTGACAGGCTAAGGTCACTGCTGGCACGCGTCCGGAGGGGCGCTGTGCCACGTCCAGGTGAGTGCTCTACGTCCTTGTCTGTGCCATTCCTGTGTTCTGTGGGGGCCAGCAGGGTGTCACACCATGTTGCAGGGGAGAGGCTGTGGCTGCATGCTCTGCTGGCTGTGGCAGTGCTCCATGGGTGTGCTGTGCCACCGCACCGCCACTACACAGGGGGTATGCTGTGCTGGAGGGGGGCTGGGGTGCATGGGGTGTTGCTAGGTACTGATGTGTCCTTCTCAATGTTTCCCTACTAGGCCCTGAGGATAGGCGATGAGCCCAGATGGCAGGCTCTGCAGGCGGACGTGGGCAGGTCAATGCTGGGGCACAGGCACGGATTGCAGGCCGTATGGGCGGTGCCACCGGACAGGAGCCAGTTGCACCACAGCAAACAGGCAGGCACTCTATCAGGGTTTGTTGTTGTGCAGGGAGGGGGTGGGCCACAGCCCCCTGTGCACATGGCCATTACAGCTGTGCACCACCGGTGGGGTCCATTGCACCATGCCATGGCTAGAGCACATGTGTGTGGCTGCTGCAGGTGGGCTGTGGGTGCACCCGGGTTCCAGCCGTGCCACTGCCATCCCGCTGCCTAGCCCTGTTGCCTGGCCGCTATGGTTGTGGTGTGCAGCACGTGGGTGTTGTTGGTGTGCAGTGCTCTGCATGGCTGTGGATGGTCGGGATGGCGGCTCGTGTGGGCACACATGCTGTGGGAGGCTGTGTGCCATCTCAGGGGCACATGTCACTGCTGTCCGCTGCGCACGGTGGGTGGGCTATGGTTGTATGGACATGCACTCATACCATGTCCCCTCCTTTGTCCTAGGTGTCCAACGGGATGATGTGAACACCAGGCTCCTTCGGAGGATACTGCAGGTCACCACAGCCATGCTACAGATGGTGCAACTAATTCGGCAGGCCCTGTGCAGGCCACAGAGGAGACGGCGCACCAGGCTCCAGTAGGGCATGGACTCCCATGGGGTCTATTGACCTGCACCCCCTTCCCTTCCCTGACCCCCACTCCCTTTCCCTCCCTCCCTTGTACCCTTACCCAGCCATGTCCCCTGTCCCCCTACCTCCCTTCCCCGGCCTACCGTATTGTTTGTGGTCTCCCCATTCCCTGCTCCCTGTTCCTGTATATCTGTACATAGTTTTGTTTGCTTTGTTTTAATACACTTTTCTATTGTTAGCCATCTGTATCTGTGTCTGCTTTGCAGCTGGCATGTGGAGCCATGCTGCAGTGGTGTGCATGGTGGCCGAGTGGTATGTCAGGGGTTGACTGGGGTATGTGCCTGGTGGTCTGTGCCCAGTGGCTGGTGGGCATGCCCTGGGTCATACATGTGCACTCTGTTTGTGTCGTGTGGCTTGTGTGTTGTGTGCTGTTGGCATGTGTGTTGTCAGCTATGGTCCAGGTGGCATGTCCTGTGCCTTCCTGTGGGTGTTGCCCGTGGCTGTTTGCCAGTGGACATTGGTGCCACCCTGCCTCCGTGCACCACTGTGGTGCGCATGGTTGGAGGTCTGCAGCTGTGCGCCTGCCATGCCTCCCTCGTGGCATCCTCTGCACCCTGGTGGTGGTCTGTCCTGCTCTGGTGGCATGCTCCCTGCTGTGTCTGTTGTCCTGTGTCCTGGCCCATACACCTCTGACCCTTGCACAGCCCTGGTTGCACTATGGTGCTTGATGGCTTGCTTCCTGGTGCAGCCCTGGTTGCACTATGGCGCATCCCTGTGATATTCAGCCATGTTGTGCCGGTGCATGCCATCATGCGCAACCTTTAAATATCACGTTTGGTGCACACTGGCACAGTGTACTTGTGCTGCGCGGCTACTGCACCTGCCTCTGGCATATTTCTGAATATCCCACCCATAGTATCTGAAGAGGGTAAAGCAATCTTGGCAGGATATTCATTTTGATTATATTAGCTCTGCCCCATAAAGGGTAATGCCTTCCAAAGGTCTTGGTCTCGGCCAATTCTTTTTTTTAACTTGACATTATTGGACAGAAGCCTTTTGCTGTGAAAAAGTTTGAACATAATCTCAGATCAAATAGTACACAATCCACTGTGAAACTGTCAGAAAAAGTGAACATAGTATAAAACAAAAAACATGTAACTGTGCATATGCAACAGAGAGATATAATGAGCAACGAGGGCTTGGCAGATAACTCAAAGCAAGTTTGTGTATTGAGTCCAGTTGGACCATTGCAAGTAATGCAACATGGAAAGAAGGGAAGCAATTGTGTTTTATTGTAATTTTTATTTTCTGTGTATTCCCCTTCCCCCCTTCCCGTGTTGCACCTGGAAATGAGCCTCGGCTCAGTTTGCCTTTCCTGGTTACCAATTACCACATAAATAAGTAAGTAAGTAAATAAATAAATAAAATGTTTTCACACCAGACCTCTTCTCACTGTGGAAACTTCCTTTGATTGTGGAGGTCCCATGGGTGCCAGAATTCCAGGAAGTGTTTTAATCTGAACTGTAGTTTGGCAGTGAGTCTTTCCATCTCGAACTTCTTTCAATTTGTCACCCATGTGGTCACCTGTGGAGTTACAGCTGACAATCAAAGTAGTGTGATGTCCTTCCAAGCTACTGTTAATAAGATATAAAATAATTTGTTAAGTTTTTTAATTTTGATGGGAGTTGATAATATTCTTTATATTAGGCTATTGAAAGTAAGTGGCATTGTAGCCTGTATTACTTGTTGTATAATATCTCTAACTGCCGACCAATACTAATTTAGCCTGGGACAAGCCCAGAATACATGGGTGTGGGACCCCCTGTCCCCACACAATCTCCAACATGCATCAGTGTTAGTCTTCTGGAAGTGTTTAGTGATTGTTAGTATGTGGAAAAAAATCATACTAAAACCTTTCATTTGAATTCTCTCCATATTGGAGAGGATGTGTGTCACAGGGTGACCCCTGTGATGGGTAGGGGCCCTAATATTCTTACAAATAACCCCCCCCCCCCCAGGAAATGAAAAAGAATAGAGTACCCATGTGGAGGTAAAAGAAATGGCACTAAAGGTCTATACAAAGGCCTGTATCTTTAAATACTGCTGAATAGCAGGTAAAAGGCTACATATGCAGTGTACAGGACAGAAACAGCAATTTGGTTAATTCTGTAACCCTGTCTCTGCTATTGTATGTCCTGTGTCTTTTAGTAAACTGAACGAAAGATATGGAGCAGGACTTGAGGGTACCAAGAGTATACCATAAGTCTTCCGCTTGCTATGTTCCTTTATATGTGGTGACAAATGTGTAACAGATCCCAGGGCATTAGTTAGTATTATTTGTTTGACTGGTAAGCAGAATATTGTTTGCCCTAGCCATGGATAAGTTAATTATGGGACCCTGGGACGGAACTCCTGAGAGTGGGCGGGTGAGAGTTCAGCCCCCTCCCAGGCTTCTGGAGAGGGGACACTGTTGAATACACCTTCCCTGAAGAAGGCGGGTAATTGTAACTGTTTTGTGAATGTTTGTTCCTGCCACTGAGTAAGGACCGATCTGTACTGTCTGTTTTCTCTGGTTGCAACCTCTGTCTTTCTTTCTTGTGTGGAGGCAGGCCACCTCCAACCAGCAGCCCCCACCCCTCCCCCAGCTCTGTTCTAAACTCTCTTTCAATTTTCCTTCCTTCTCTAGGTCCAGGTAATAAGGTTCGTGAAAGGTGACCTTGTAGTTATGTAAAACAGACACAATTGGCAGTCTGTGTTTTACTAGTGGCTAGCTAAATATGAGCCAAAGGTTAAATAAACAAACACGCAAGCAGCATTCCCTTTCCCTTTTTTTATGTATCCAGCGCTGCCTTACTAAACCTGAAGATGTTACATACTTTGTTATACAGTATTGATATAAGCAGTGTTACAATGCTTTTCAGCTGAGGTCTAGAGAGTGGGTGAGCCCCCACCCTTTTTTCCAGGCATTGTAACCCTGTAATGGTTATACAAAAGAAGGCCCCAGTTCTTAAAACAAGACAAAAACCATTGACTACTACAGTGAGAAGTATTATTATAGGTAGTATTACTAAAGTACCTTAATTTGAAGAAAGCACTCTGTTAGCGCTCTGGTAGAGTGATACCTCCATTATGGCTGGTAATATACCTCCTATAAGAGTTCAAGACAAGAAACAGGGAACAAACTGAGGTTCACAGCTTAAAAGCTGTTAGTGTCTTGCAGACACGGTCCGACTAGTGCTGCTGTGAGACTGCACGAACACTCACACATTCACGGAGCCCTCGTGAATGTGCGGAGGGTTGTGTAGTATTAGCGCTAGCTCGCTCGTTCAGATGAGCTCCTTGCTGCACAGAATTTCAGTCTGCTGACTGTTTGGGTATAGTTTCTCCCAGTCTGCATTCTGCAGTGAGCCGAGAAATGAGCAAACAGCTCAAAGCCAGGCTAATACCAGGCTACAAGCCCTAGTTGGTTGTGCTGTGGAGAGAAAATGGGGTGATCTTTATAAAGAGCCCTGTTACCTTCACACTCAGATGCACAATTGCAATGAGGTTTTACTAAAACAATGTAGTACCATATAAATCCTGGAATTAACAGGTATCCCTCCCCAAGTAAAGTTCTGGTCCATAGTAGGGTTACTACCTGTCCTGATTTTTCACAGGACAGTCCTGTAAAAAAACATGAAAAATACTAAATGTCCTGATTTTATAGTAGAAAAAATATTTTATAAATCTCCACTAAATGTTGCAGAAAACTATAATACCTTAACTAAAACATCTTAAAATGATAAGAAACAATGGAAGCAATTGGGAAACTACTGCACTTAGCCTTAATTCTGATTATATAGAGCAGTGGTTCTCAAATGGTGAAGCCAGCTTCCCGAGGGAAGCCCCAGATTGTTCCAGGGGAGGCCCAGTCAAGTCTGGGAATGTACAGTATTTAAAGTTTAAGTTTTGGCTGTTTTGTGTGAAAGGATAAAACAAATTAAATATGGATAACTGCAGGTGAATTACTTTACTTATGCACAAATATGTGACCAGGAAGTCCCCATTGAGCCAAAGCGTGCTTATAGGTGTGTATTTATATGTAAATTAATGCCTGGGGAAGGCATGCTGAGTCAAGGCTTGTTTCTGTAATAGGTATTTATATGCAAATTAGTAACTTGGAAAGGCACACAGCGTCATGGCTTATGTCTATAGTAGATATTTATATGTAAATTAGTGACTGGGAAAGGCACAGAGACCCAACACGTTTTCAGGTATCACCTGAGGTAAGTGTACAGGAAGTTGCTTAAAAACAGGGTAAGAGAGGGAGAGATGAAGTGGCTAGGTTTGGCTGTTCCAGATAGACAGTAAACAGTGTAACAAGGGCCCAAGAGTCAGAAAAAACAGGGGTGTAGCCAGGATTTGGTGGTGGGGGGTTCCCCAAATATTTCTAGGGGGGCCAGGGGCATGCCCCCCTGGAAAATTTTGAAAATGTAGGTGTTAAATGGTGCAGTCTCGTGCATTTTAAGCAATAACTCTAGAGTCTCAAAATGTATCAAAATTCAAATCATCAGTCTCATCTATCCCTGCAGTCCCAGCTATTTCAGCCAGGTGTTCCTTCTAAATGTTTTTTGGGGGGGACATTATAGGAGCTTATTCCTGGGGAGGTTAAGGGACGCTGTGAAGGATTGAGGGGATCCGATTGAGTGGGGTGATGGTACAAAAAAGGCGAATAAAGAGAAGTAAAAAAAACATTGAACCAGAAGTCGAGAACCCCCTCCTCATGGTCATTTTTCCATGACCCCATATCATAATTTTTATTTAGCCCTCTTAATTTATGTTGTTCATGATGTGGCCAGCCAGCCAGCCATGTTTTCATTTCCTGACCTTAGACCCCCTGGTCACATCAGCCCCAGTGTGATGAATCAGCACAGAATTATAGAAATCCCCATTTCTAGGCCACTTTTAGTTTACCAGAATTGCCCTCCACTCTGGTAATTTTTCCTTATACCCCACCAAATCATGTTTTGTGTTAGAAGTAAGCCCCATCTAATTGCCTGCTCAGCTGCCACAGCACTGAAAATTGTCAGGTCGCCCCCCCCCCGGCCCCCACCTTGGTAATTTTTCCTTTCCCCACCTAAATCCATTTTTAGTGTTATTTTTTTTTGCCCCATTCCACCTTGGTGCTCAGCTGCAGTGCATTTTTATTTCAGCTACCTGAAATATCCTCCCTCCTGACTTCACTGCTGCACCCCACTCGGTCACCTGTCTGCCTCCAGGCTTCTAACACCATCTCACTGAAGGCCTGTAATTTTGCCTGTCCCAGTGAGTACGTTGGGGTCCGAGTTCCTTTACTGTGGCCTTCCCCGAGATGCCCCCCCTGCTGCTCCCCCGTCTCCCAGACTGCAGCTGCCATGTTGAATCCACCTTATGGCCTTGAACACACTATGGGCAGCAAGCTAGCTGCTCAGAGCAGCTCCGCGGCAGGTCCGGAATGAAGACTGCCAAGACAGTGTGTGCATTTGGCGCACAGTGGCTCTCAGCATCATGTGACTGCCAATATGTAATCCCACATGATGCAGAGCTGGGGTGGGCTGAGACCTCTTCGTAAGCGAGCCGAGCACTGCTGGCGGAGGCAGGGCTTCATCAGCTGACTGGCCATCAGGGTTTTTTTTAAAGTTTAAATGCCTGTGAATCGAGGTGCTGGTAGTAAAAGTTATGGCCATGGGCAGGGCAGCATAGCCTTGGTTTCAGGAGGCAGATCTACTGTTTGTAAGTAAATCCAGGGAGTGGGGGGGGGTCGCATCACGAGTGACTTGACTCTCTGTGCAGAGTCTCTGGCTAAAAGAAATGAAAGATTTTTTGGGGAGGGACACAGTTGACAAGTGGGAGGTGTGTGGAGGGTTTCTGAGCACCCAGGAAACCCCCCAGCTACGTCCATGAAAAAGGAGTGACAAGTATAACCTGAGGTGCCAGGTCAGGGGTGGAGAGCAATAAATTGAATAAAAAGAGAATACACTCAGTCAACTTTATTAATTTCACTTTATTCCTGGTGTACTGTGCAAAGTAGGATTTTTTTTTTTCTGTGGGGAGGCCCAAGATTTTTTCCAAATTTGAGGGAGGCTCAAAATCTTTTTTGTGGCTTGTGGGAGGCTCACATCACAAAGTGTGAGAACCAATGATATAGAGAAAACAAGTCTGTTGCATCGGTCGAGGTTAAGTACTGTCCTGTGAAAAATCATGTTTCAGTAAGAAATGTCACACTTTGGACTTCTTAAAAGGTGGTAACCCTAGTCCATAGCCTTACCTCAGGTTGACTTGTTGTCACACAAACAGTACTTCTGTGGGTCTCGTTTAAGCATAGAAAAAGTGTTTGGTGGCCTGGTAAGCTGCAGCTTGCTTAGCCGCAGGACAGGGCATTGGCTCCTCAAACTCTTGTGTTTCTCTGAGCATTCTCTATAGGGAAACAGCAGCCCCGGGTGGTCTCCTTTTCTAGTAAGCCAACTGTCAATCACACCCTGAGAAACTGAAGTATTGTGAAACTACCCTTAAAAAGCTTATTTATCCATTCTCAACCATTGTGGTTATAGTAAATGTATGATATGCCTAGATAGGTTAGAAATACACAATGGGGCTGTATAATTGTTTAATGTTTTTCTGTGATGATGATAGATCACCTGACTCAGGTAGGCGGTACTTTAGGCACTAGCTGAGCAGGTAACAGAGAGGGAAGAGGGTCAGTTCTTCCTGACCAGCGGCAGGACAAGGACAGGTCCAGTACTGCAGAACTTATTTCTTTTGCTTTTGATTGTTTTGAGTTTTATTGCCAGTGCATATTGAATGTTTATGATGCTACTATAAACATTCCACTAAGACAGCAGTGGCGAGATACTGTTGGATACAGCAGCCAAATTAGCTGTTGTTGCTGTTCCAGCTGAACTAACAACAATCTTCTGATTTCTGTTATCTTGAATCCTGAAATAAAATGACAAATGTCAACCAGGCATTTTTTATTCAGTGAGTTTGGTTGTCTGCTTGCAATTTGTCTCCTGAAATTGGACCCTAAGACAATGTGACTTTCCAAACCTCTGCAAGGGTACGTTTCCAGGCGGGGGAGTAATCTGTTCCCTGCTCTTTTGCTAACCACTTAGCTCTGAATGTGTCCATGGAGGAGCTGTTTTTTTCTGGATAATAATATACATATCAGAAATGTAGCAGGACCTTGTTTTAAGAATCACCCCCAGTAAAGAAAAGGAAAAAAAGTCCTCTAAAGGGGTAATTTGCCTAGTCAGGTCAGGGCATGAAAGTTTCCATTAGATTGAAGTGTCTAATCTGTACAAACGAAAGAACTCAGTCCGGGGTAAATGGAATTGTGCTAACAACTGGAACTCTTTACCTGAGCTCCTGTCATGCACTTTGTGAAATGTCAGACCCCTCTGCTCCTACAATCTGTACCCACCATCTTGCTGTGAGGGCCCAAACTATGTAGTGTTTCTTACTAAGGTGAGGGGACCTAACAGGTTAGGTGTCTGCATGCTCCTTTGTAGTTTTAAAGTATTTGCAGGGTGTGCTTAACCCAGGGATTGGATACTTTTCTGAGTAAGTCATGCATGATAGAGAGACTGAAACTAACACAAATTGAGGGGTCCCAATTCTGTTTTCATAGTCCATTGAATACCATTGAGAATCTCTTCTCTGCTCTGCCCAGGTGATCAATGAAGCTGCCTGTGCGGCCATATGGTAAGCTTTGAGTTCTGGCATGGCTAGCCCTCCCTTATACTAACATACTAACATACTAAAATGCCAGCAGAATAGGCCTAATGGTCTTTCGTGTCTGCTCGTTTGGTCAGCCCCCACCCTGGGTGCTGACCTTGCTGTCCCCCTCGCCTTCTCTGGCTTCTCCCTTCCCAGTTCCGGATATTCTTGCTGCATTGGATTTTGCTTCCTGAACCCTTCCCTGTACCTGTCCCACCCCTCTTGAACCCCTCCACTGTCTCTGCCTCCACCAGCCCCAGGTAGTGCATTCATGGCTCTACCACCCTCTCAGTGAAGTAGCACCTCCTCCTTTCTCCCCTGAATCTTCCCCCCTTCAGCTTCCACCCATGCCCTCTAGTGGCCCCTTCCTCCTTCCTTCGAAGAACCCTCACTGTTCCTCCCCTATTTACCCTCTTCATGTACCTGAAGACCTCTATCATGTCCCCCCGGTCCCTTCTCTCTTCCAAAGTGTACATATTTAGCTCTTCGAGCCTCTCCTCATAGGTCCTGTCCCCCAAGCCCCAAATCATTTTGGTTGCCCTCCTCTGGACCCTCTCCAGGAGGTTAATGTCCCTCTTATCGCGGCCTCCAAAACTGCACGCAGTACTCCAGGTGCGGCCTCACCACAGTTATACAGAGGGAGTATCACTTCCTCCTTCTGGAGGTGATCCTAGCGATGCATCCCAGCATCCTGTTGGCCTTGGCTGCTGCCCTCCTACAAGTCTCAGAGTTGTTCATCTTGACATCCACCACCACCCCCAGGTCCCTCTCAGCCATTGAGACTTGTAGTATTTCCCCCCCCAGGGTGTACACTTGGCCTGGGTTTCTGACCCCCAGGTGGAGTACCTTGCATTTCCCTGCATTAAACCTCAGCTTCCACTTTCTAGACCATCTTTCCAGAGCCTCCAGGTCCCCCTGCAGGACCACCCTCCCCTCCTCCCCATTATCCCTATGATTAGTTAAGAATGTTTGGCTAACTCTTGGCTTATGTCCTCCCCAAATAAATTTGGTTATTTTTCTCAATATCAAGTTCTATAAAGCTAATGGAATTGAGATCGGTAGCATTTGAAATAGGAATAGCTATCTCAACAAAAGGTTCATTTTAAAGGTAATGTTACGTCCCAGCAGGGAAAGCAGCAAAAGCCTCCATCTGGCTAAGTCTGACTGCATAGCCTTGTGTAGGGGTAGGTAAATTAATTTAAGCAGTTTAGAAATGTGTGGGGTTACTTGGACGCCTAAGTATCTGATCTGATTATTGCACACCCACATGAATGAAAGACTGCCTTGTAGTAGCTCTGGTGTGCAAGTGCCACTCAGTTTAGTTACCTTTGTCTTGGCATGGTTTAATTTATACCCTGAAAGTGTACAAAATTCTGCCAGGTTTTCCAGCATTGCAGCGACTGATGTTTCAACTTTGGAAGGAAAACAGAAGCTATCATCAGCATAAAGGGGCACTTTCTGTTCCTCTTGGCCTACTTGAACACCTTAGACAACTGGACTTTAGCGCACTGTTATTGTCAGTGGTTTCAAGCTTATAGTGAATAAGAGGGGATAGAGAGTACCCTTGTTGAGTTCCCCTTCCTAACTCGAACCTCTCTGATGTGCAACCATTCACTTTAACTGTTGCTTCTGGATTTGTGTATAGGGTTTTCATTGCATGTAAGAATTATGGGCTGAATTGGAAAGAATGAAGAGTGAAATTTAGAAAATGCTAATTAACCCTATCAAAGGCTTTCTTTGTGTCCATGGAAATGGCTAGTTGCAACTCAGGGTTATTGTTTTGGGCAGAAAATATATTCAGGAGACGACAAATGTTATCCTGTATGAACTTGCCTCTAATGAGCCCTGTGTGGTCTGGGTGTACCATGGATGAAATGTTTTTGTAGTCTATTCGTTCATATCCCTGTGAACATTTTTATATCTGTACATAGCAAGGAAATGGGTTGGTATGAGCCACAATCTGTAGGATCCTTGCCTACTTTATGTAAAACAGTGATTTGAGTTTGCCGCCAAGATGAAGGGCAGTCCCCCCAAACTAGGTGCTTGTTAAAGGCCTGCTGCAGCACAGGAACCAAGGATTGGGCATAGTTTTTATACTATTCAGCAGACATCCCATCTGAGCAGGGGGATTTCATGTTGTGTAGGTCTCATAGTGTGATTGTGGATCTCTTCTGCTGTAATCAGAATATTTTTATTGCGAATTCAGAAAGTACCTTTGAGTCCAAGACTCATTTACAAAGGCTTCACGTCACATAAAGTAGAACATTACAACAGTAATCACAATTCTAAAGCAGGACTCGGACAGACTTGTTACAGAGAATACAATAAAAGGCTAACAGTCAGATCCTAAGGTATATTAGGATAAGTCTAAAGCAGCTTAGTATATAGGCTCTAGATATAGAGCTAACCAGGCAACTCTGGTAGGGGCAAGGGAAGGTGAAGCTGGCCAAAGGCCCTTGTCAGGCAAGGGAGGGGGAAGGGGAAGGGTCAACGACAGTCACAGGGGTTAGAGGACTGGAGATGGTCTCTGAGAAAGGTTTTGAAGGGGCCAATTCTGTTTTCATTAGTGAGTGCACTGGGCAGACAGTTCACCCAGGAAGGGGCCCTGTAGCTGAAGGACCTTTGGAATTGGGAGGTTCGGCAACTGGGAACTGAGAGGAGCTGCTTGCCAGAGCTTCAGGTGTTTCTATGAGTCAGGGCTGGTTGGATTATTGGAGTGAGACCACAGGGGGAGAGACCAAGGGCGATCTTTTTGGCCATAAGGCATGTGTGGAACCAGATTCTATTGTCAAGGTTCAACCAGTTAATGGAATTATATAGTGGGCATGTATGGGTGAGTCGATCACAGCCAAGGACGAGGTGGCAGGCTTTGTTCAGGGAGAGTCAGAGTTTGCCTAGGGCCGAGGTGTTTGCAGCTCCATGGATAAGAATACTGTAGTCAAGGAGGGAGAGGACAGAGGAGGAGACAGCAAGCCAAAGAGCTTCAGGAGTAAGACAGTGTTTGAAGCGATAGAGGATTCCGAGCTGGACATTAACGGTTGTGGACAGATGATAGATGTGCTGCTGGAAGTTAAGGGCTGGGTCTAGTGTGATGCCCAGATATTTAAAGGTATCCAACCACTTGCTCCATGGGGTCCGACTGGCAGCTAGAATTTGAGGGCAGAGCTCCTTCTGGGAGTTCAGAGGGAGTGAGAAGAACATAGCTTTAGTCTTCTTGTAGTTTAGAATAAGATGCCGCAAGGAGAACCATTTTTCGGCTTCAGAGAAGGAGGACTGGAGGGAATTGTGGAGTTGAGTGGGGTCTGGATTGGAGGAATATAGGACTGCATTGTCCGCATACTACATATAGTAATAGATTGCCAGAACAGGATGAGGGGAGGGAGTTAAGGAAGAGACTGAAAAGTAGAGGACCGAGGATGGACCCCTGCGGAACACCGGAGCGGACTGGCAGTCTGCTTGATATGGTGGTCCAAATTTTGACCTGTTGGTACCGGTCCAACAGGTAGTCAGTGAACCAGTCGAGGGCATCCTGTGAGAAGCCAATGTTGGAGAGTGTGTTTAGTAAAAGGGAGTGGTTGACAGTGTCAAATGCCTTAGAGTGGTCCACAAAGACCGCACCAGTGATATGGCCTCTGTCTAAGGTGGAGTGGACGTGTATGGTGAACTCCAAGAGGGCTGTCGTAGTACTGTGCCCTTTGTGAAAGCTATGTTGCTGTTTACAGAGCAGGTCATATTGTTAAGGTGGTCGGTGAGCTGGTTGGAGACAATGCGCTCAAGCGCCTTCGATGGGGGGGTTAGAGAGTTCAGTACTGGCTTCTTGAGACAGTGAAGGGAGATTTTTTGAAAGAAGTAGGTGTGGGATATGATCCTTCTCTTCTGTATGAAGTTTTGCAGAAATTTACAAATTCCTGCAAGATGACCCATGGATCTTCTGAGGTGTTCCCTGGACTATCTGTATGTTTGATCTTAAGGACTGTTCTGTTAAGCATTCATTTCCATAATTGCTGGGCCAGCAGGTGTCCTGTTCTGTTTCCTTGCTCATAATATTGCGGTCTTGGCCCATTCTTATGAGCAAGTCATCAAGGTTTAGCTTTTTAAGGGGTTTAGCTTTTTTAGTGCATGCTGGTCTCTGGTTAGCTCAATTCCCAAATATCTTAGTTGTTATGGGTTCTATACTAACCCCATACTTGTGATGACCTGCTTTATAACTGAAGCATTTGGGGGCATTACCATGTTTTTTTTGGTGTTATGTTTATAATCTGATAGTTGCCTGAACTCCTCTGTGGTGGCTAAGGCTGCTAGGATGGATATTTTGGGATGGGTGATGTGCAGCAGGATGTCATCTGCATAAACAGATACCTTAACTTGCTCCGTACCAATTTATATGCCATTAATGCTGGGTTCTAAATGAGCTTCCTGATAAGGTCTCCAAGTATTTGTTGAAGAGTAGTGGAGAAAGTGGGTGCTCCTGTCTGGTTCCTTGATGCAGGAACTTCAGTGGGGCATGCCCCATGCTCTCTCTGGCCACACATCATTATGTGCCTGAGCGCAGGGGCATGACAGAGCAGTCAGGAAGTAGAAGGGATTGGCTGGCCACTACATCAGGGCCAAACTATGACCCCTTCCACTCAAATATTGACTGTAGATAAAATGTAAAAACTTCAGAGAATGACTTTCACAAGCATAAGCTGCAATAACACGTGAGTAGTGGCTGCTCTGCAAAAAGTTGTTATATCAATTTAAACTGTTATTGGATCTGTGGAATTGGATAATAGCTGGAACTACAGAACTTCTGTTTTTGAGGTATTTGATTTATACCCTGCAGAACTCCCAGAACTGATCAAGACGTCCCACAGATACAGCAGAGATTTACCAGATTCAGTGAGATATAATTCTTCTGTTGCCTCCCTCCCAATACTGGACCCTGTATGTTGTTATCCTGCCAGACTGCTTGAGCCAGAGGCTCAAAATAAATGGCAAAAAGTAGGGGTGAAAGAAGGCACTCCTGTCAATGCCCCTGTATAATGAGAATGGGATTGACACCAGACCATTTATCTTAACATAAGCTTTTGTAGCACCTTACAAGGACTGGAGTATCGCTATAAATTCTGGGTGGGGGGATCCCATCTTATGTAAAGTGGTAAACAGAAACTGCCATGCCACCCAGTCAAAAGGCTTCTCTGTATCTGAGCTTAGCAACATGAATGGAATTTTGGACCCAGTGGAGTGGTGGAGAATATGTAAGTTATGTTTTATATTATCTTGAGTCTGTCTGGCACTGATGAACCCAGTCTGATCCCTTTCAATAAGAGATGGGAGAACTTTGTCAAGCCTCTTAGCCAGCAGAGAGGAAAACATTTTGTAGCCTATATTTAACACTGATATTGGTCGGTATGAAGAACAGAGAATGTTGTCTTTATTAGGTTTAATTATGGCCAAAATAGTGGCCAAATTACATGAGGGAAGAGGCACATTGCCTTCCATGACCCATGAACGGGCCTCCTGCAGAAAGGGAAAAAGAGACTCACTGAATTGTTTGAAAAATTCACTTATATACCCATCAGGACCCAGGCTGTTGTTATTTTTTAAATTTCTAGTAACAGCATCAAACTCTCCTACAGAGATAGGGGCATTAATGGCTGTGAGTTGAACTGGGTTCTGCGATGGGGAGTGCAAGAGGTATAAGAAATGAGGTGATTGTGGTAGAGTCTGAGGGTTGTTCAGGAGTATATAGTTGTTCAAAATAAGAACAAAATGCCTCTAAGATCGTATCTTGTGCAGTATGCTTATTATTAGAGTTAGGGTCTTTAATCTGGATAACAACCATTGAGCCCATCTGATGCTGTAAACAATGCCAGTATTTTTGTAGCTCTTGACCCCCCCCCTTCATGTAATACTTCTGTCAGTGGTAATAAAGTGCTGCCTCCGCTTTGGTGTTTAAAGTATCTGAAATTTCCTTTCTGAGTTTAACCATGGCTGGAGCCACTGTATATGTTGGTGCTGCAATTCCTGGAAGGATTTTTGCAGCTTTTCCAGTTTTTCTTCCCTCTGCTTTCTATGTTTCAAGGAGTACTTAATTACTTCCCTTCAAAGGACAACTTTATGGTATCCCATAACATGCTGTGGGAGGTCTCTGATCTCTTACTATCATTTGTTATTTGTTTAAATTTGTCTTGAACGAGAGTCTGAAACTCCTCCAGATTAAGCAGAGTTCTTGAGCCTCCAGAGAGTTTTAGTTTTGGTTACCCCCAGTTCAGGCTTAAGAGCAGCGGGTCATGGTCCAGCAGGGAAACAGATAAAATATCACACTTTGCCACCGTGTGTTGATGCTCTTTAAAGATATGTATCAAATCAATCCTGCTATGTATTTTATGTGGGGCTGAGTAGTGCATATATAATCTGGAGGTTGGATAAAAAAGATGCCAGGCATCCTGCCAGCAAATGAGTTAAACATGGATTTACTACGTTTTCACGGTCCAGTGGCCTGGAGGGGAGGAGGTCTAGTGGTGTCCATGGAATCATATACCATATTGTGGTCCCCACCAATTATCACAATGCGCTTGTGTAGTTCCAAAATCTTCCATAGGAGGGAATTTACCATGGGGGTGTCAGAGCCAAGCGGGAATTTAATTTATTTCTTTAGTTTTTGTTGACTGGGTGGGTGCACTAGGTGAAAATAATGGCTAGTTTCAGGCACGGACCGGGAGTATACAATATATAAAACATCACAAGGAGAGAAATACATGGCAATGACAGTTCTGACAAATTAAATCAGTGTTACAAAATAAAAATAAGTACATGGTGAACAGTGGAAATATAGGTGATAACTGATAAGCTTAGGCAGTCAAGGCAGGGGAAATGAGGGAGGTGTGTACAAATAACAATAGATGCAAAATAACAATAAATACACATCGAGGTCCACACACTAGGCCTAGATACAAATAACAATAGATGCAAAATAACAATAAATACACATCTAGGTCCACACACTAGACCTATATACAAATAACAATAGATACAAAATAACAATAAATACACATCTAGGTCCACACACTAGACCTAGATACAAATAACAATAGATACAAAATAACAATAAATACACATCGAGGTCCACACACTAGACCTATATACAAATGACAATAGATACAAAATAACAATAAATACACATCTAGGTCCACACACTAGACCTAGATACAAATGACAATAGATACAAAATAACAATAAATACACATCTAGGTCCACACACTAGACCTAGATACAAAATAACAATAGATACAAATAACAATAGATATGCCTCTCAGTCAACTCATTAGTCGATAATGTAGATACAATAAGTGTCTGCAGTTAAGATAGAAAGACAGAGGTGAACTAGATGGTTCAGTGGATTGGGAGCTAGTTAAGGAGCCTTTCCCCTGCAGGTCACTGGTTCAAATCTTGGCCAGGTTGATAGCGGTTGAAATAGAGACTTGCTGTGTAAGCTCCTTATCCAAATAATGTTCTGTAACTAAAACAAGCCTGTCCTCTAGATCTACATAAAAACCTGAGATTTTAAATTGGGTTGTACTGGGAATTAAAATAGCAGCAAATCTGTGTTTTACCCTTGCCACAATGAGGTGACAGTTACACTGGAATAACCACGTTTCTGTAATTTAGTATGTTCTGGATCAGATAAATCGGTAGGAGAACAAAGAAGGGTGAGATCTTTTCACCTCTTTGAGTACCTTCTTCCTTTTAATTGGATTATTCAAGCCATTTACATTTAAGGAATTACTGTTGGTTGGGATCACTTTAGCCACGAAAAGGGTAAAGGTAATTAAAAACTTTGTTACCAGTAGCAACTCCCTGAGAGATCAGCAGGTCAGGGCTTGACTAAGGCCAGTATAGTGCCCCAGTGCCACACTGCCTCTTATCAGGAGAAGTCATCTAGGCAACAGTAAACCTATGTACTGCTCACATACTTCATTCAGATCTATAACATTGAAATCTAATAGTGCATAAAAATGTACAGCAACAGAAACACAGAAACAGCAGAGCAAGATGAAGAGTACCAAACTATAACCATAATTGGGAATAGGTACCTAGAGGGAAGGTTGCAACTCACACACTGGAGGAACCAGGGATAGGAAATAACATGTGGCTTTCAAGGTAGGGGAGTCATCAAATGGGCTCCCTAGTGATCACAAGACCTTGAGGGATGGAATACCAGGTAAGCGCGGGCAGGAGATAGGGTGGCTCCTGATATGGAGCCAGGTCGCCTGAGGGTGAGAAATTCCCACCCCCATAGGGTTAGGTTAAGATCCCCGCATGGGGAGGTAGTGAGATGTCACACAGCCAACAGTGAGCAGTAAGCTGGAAAAATAGTCGTATCAGTCAATATTGCATCAAAAAAATAGTACCCCCTTGTGGCCAGGAAAATCCAGTATGAGGGGAAGAGTGTGTTGAGGTAGCTATAGCCTAGAAGCGGTTGGGGTGCGTGAATATAAGTTGTTATGCAGAGGCCCCCAAAACCAAATTCAGTGAAGTGAGCTGGGCATGCTGTTAAGAGAACAGGGCATTTGTATCAAAGTAGGCAGCACCAGAAACGATAGTCCACAAGTTATGAAGGAGTCCAAACTCTTAGAACAGTAGTTGATAACTCAGGGGGAAAACAGTTTCAATTGAATACCAAATCACTCATACCCCCATAATGAAAAGCCTCATTGTATGTATATGCAAATCACCATGAAATTTTAGGCTGGTTCAGCTTTAAGCAAGCTTGCATGGTGCTAAAGGGCCTCTCACACAGTCTGTAAGGGGTGCAATTGAAGTTGCTTTCTCTTATAACAGGGAAAAAAAACATCAGCCTTAAAGGTGAAGCCTGAAACCTGCTGATATGCTGCCCTCTGGTGGGAAAGAAGAGTATAATCTGTTCCTGTTGTTAAAAAGTGCATCGTCATTCACATGTAAATGTAGTTCATGTCAAAGTCATAGTAGGGGTATCCAGCATTTTGAGGCTCTCTGATGGGTTTCCAGATGGATAGGAGAGTAGGAACAGGAAGACCCACACCAGCAAGGGCATAACATGTGCAGGCTAAGGTAAAAACAGAGGCAGTGGGAGGGCACTCCATCCATCCCTGAGGCGAAATAACAGTGATAAAGGGAAAATGAACAAGACTGTGGAGAGGGAGTGGGTAGGGGACTGCTTCTATCTGCATACCAGAGGCAGCAAGTATGACATGTTCATTTGTACAGTTCCTAATAGTAGAAGCATCAGTAATAACTGCTCCAGAAGTCTGCTGGCCAATACCTGTGAGCTGGTGGTTCAGAAGTGCAGTGATAACCTTACCAGGGTGGCGTCTACATGACCTCCGAGAGAATAGCCAACAGTATCTCAAAGGGGTTCCCCCAGTATTCAGCTAAGATCCAAGGCATCCATATTGTAAGGAGATAAGTAAAGAGAGGTTGACAACAGATGGGACCTGTCCTCTTTAATGTCTTTACAAGTGACATTGCAGAGGATCTGGAGGGGAAGGTCTGCCTATTTGCAGATAACACCAAAATCTACAAGAGGATGGGTACCCGGGGGGTGGAAAGGATGAGCAGAGGCTTCAGAAAACTTGATGAGTGGCCATGAGTATGGCAGCTGGGTTTTAATGCAAACAAGTGCAAACTAATGTACTTAGGACACAGAAAACCAGGGGCAGGGTACAAAATGGGTGGACTGTTATTGATGACCACCAAGCATGAGAGAGATCTGGGGGTAATGATCTCTGATCACTTAAAGGTGGCCAGGCAATGTGACAAAGCAGATGGGAGGGCTGGTGAGATGCTGGGGTGCATAGGGACAGGTATCACCAGCAGAAGGAGGGAGGTGGTGCTGTCTTTGTGTAGATCACTGGTAAGAACTCACTTAGAATACTATGTACAGTTCTGGAGGCCATATCTCTGGAAGGATATAGACAGAGTGGAGGCAGTCCAGATGAGAACAACTAAAATGGTGTGGGGTCTGCATCACAAGCCCTATGAGGGGTGACTGAAGGAACTCAATATTTACACCCTGGAAGAAAGAAGGCAGAGCGAGGGAGGATATGATAGAAACCTTTAAATACCTCATAGGGGTAAATAAGGTACAGGATGGAAGTACTTTTCAAAAAAAAAAGGAAAAAGAAGAAGCACAAGAACAAGGGGACATGCTATGAAGCTGGGGGTAGACTCAGGAGATATGTGAGGAAGTACTTCTTCACAGAAAGGGTAGTGGATTCGTGGAATAGCCTACCAGCTGAGGTGGTGGGAGTGAAAATAGTGATGGGATTCAAGAATGCATGGGATATGCATAAGGGGATCTCAGTAAAAAGAAATAGGGGGAGAGAAAAAAGCCTGAGATCAAGTAGGATCTACGGTGATACTGTAGGCAGGAAAAATGTGCAGACCAAGTGGTCCTTATCTGCTGACAAATTCTATCTATTGCTTTTACTGCTATAACTGCTAGTAACTGTAAGGGGGCCCAGTGCATTCAGTGTTTTTGTAAGGGCTCTAATCTTTCAAAGAATCTGTGCTCTGTGTCTTGTCCAAGGATTCTGAATCTGTCCAAGGAAAGTCCTAGTAATTCTCATCCCAGGGAGAGTATACAGGGGAACCAGAAGGGTCTTCCTATTTCCCAGGGTGTACCAACCTGAGGTTACAGATTGTTTCATAATTGGAAAAAGCTGTGCTGCCTGTGTGGCCAAATAATACAAATAAAAGTTAGGCATACCTAAGCTGTGCCGACATCCTGGGTTTGGGAATGGGATTAGGAGTTGGAGGACTGGCCAGGGGGAGAATGATTGAGCATCCAGGGGATGGCTCTCCTTCTCTGGAGGGAGGGGGCAGAGTGTCCAGTGATCTATGGGCCCCTGGCCGAGGCTGTGGGTTCCACTGCGGCCTGTGCCATCAGTTACGGGGGATGGGGCAAACATGGCCTTCAGCCCCTGTACATCAATGCAGGCTCCACCCCCAAGGACCAGCAAGCAGCAAAACATCATTGCCGCCCCGCCTATGATGCTATGCCTCTCTGACTCCATGCCACCTGCTCGGCTCCTGGCCGGTAACCTTGCAGCGAGTGTCCAAGTCCAGGGGGCGAGTAGCGGGTTGGAGTGAGTTGGGGCTGAGCCTTGGGGGAGGCAACACAAAAAAAGGCATACCTAAGCTGCCGTTATCCTTCGGGAGCATAAGTGTATTTATTCCCACCCAAACCGATGCCTCTGCCAGAGACATTTTTAAGTAACTGTTTCAGTTTTGACCAGAATAACGCAGGGGCGGGAGTGTCTTAAACTGGAACATTAGGCAGAATAGAATATTCATTTTTAGCATTTCCATGCGGCTCCCCAGGGACACAGGCAGGAGGCTCTAGATCCGAACATTATTTGTAATGGCCTCCAACAGGGGACAGTAGTTCAGTTTGCATAGCTTGGCTAAAGCAAGGGTAACCCTGATTCCTAAGTACCTAAAGGTATTACGGTGTGCCCATTTAAATGGAAAGTGATCCCTGAATGCAGGGGGCAGCCTCTGGAAACTATAATGGCCTCTGATTTTATAAAATTAATTTTATAGCAAGATGTGGTCCCAAAGTGATTTGTTACCAGTGCTGGAACTGACGTTTCAGGGTGGCTAATAAAAAAGGGGGAATCATTGGGATAGAGGGAGATCTTCCACTCCAATTCTCCCACTCTAATGCCCCTGATGGCAACATGTCATCTAACTGCCCTTGCTAGTGGCTGTATGCATAGAATGAATAGGAAAGTGGGGAGAGGGTGCCATTGCCTAGTTCCCCTATGCAATGCAAATTTGTGTGACAGTACCTCATTCACCCTTACCATGTCTTCCAGTGAGGCATACAATGCAGAGAGGCATGTTAAGGATTTTGGTCTAAATCCAAAGCATTCCAGGATGCAGAGGAGGAAGACCTGGTCAACCTGTATACTCTCCCTAGGTTCCTTGGATGCCTTTTCAGCAGCCATAGAAATGGCTAGTTGGAAATGTGTGGCACCTTTTTGGGAGTGCAGTATGTTAAGGAAGCACCGGATACTATCAGTAAGATTGTTTAACATTGTTTAACCGGGAGTAGCACACTAAGCCAAAGCTTGTTTCCAGATACGACCTAGGAGCACAAGGAAGTTAAATGACTTGCTCAGTATCACACAGTATGCACCGAGGCAGCTGTGGGATTCAAACCCAGGTCTCCAGATCTGCAGTTTAGAGCCTTAACCCACTGTGATTCTGCCCCCTGATGAAGCCTGTTTGATCTGGGTCCACCATGGCCCCCACTACCTCCTGCACCTTGTTGGCCATCACACTAGTAATAATTTTGAAGTGTACTGGAAGAAGTGATATGGGTCTGTAAGAGTCACAATATGTGGGATCCTTTTCTGGTTTCATTACAGTATCACCGACATCTGGCTTGACACCAGGGAATGGGTGCCCCCCTTCGTCCATACAGCCTCACAAACTTTCTGCAGTTCTGGTACCAGGATGGGGGCAAATGTTATATAAAATTCTGCAGTCATTCCATCTATACCTGGGGTCTTACCAGATTTCAAGGATTTGATAGCTGAAAGGAGCTCCCCCTTCCTCAGATGGGCTTCCAGCCCATCACAATGCTCCTGGGTCAGGGTAGGGAGGTGAAGCTCCTCAAGATAATTTTTGATATCTTGCTGATGAGTAGGCCTCCTTTCCACTATATACAAAGATTCATAATAAGATGCAAAAGTCTGTGCTATCTCCACTGGGTGTATGGTAAGGCAACTGGGAGCATTCCTTGTTCTAATCTTAAGTACTGCCCTACTGGAGCCCTGCTTTCGAATCTGCCAGGCCAAAAACTTTCCTGCCTGCCCCTCCTGCATAAAAACTTTTTCATGCAAAATGCAGTAGCCTTTGAATCCTCTGTTCCTCAAATTTTTGTAAATCTGTCCTGCACTGCAGAATTTTTGGTAGCTAAGTGTCATTCAACCTTATTTTGTGTGTAGCCTCTAGATCAAATAGGGCTGCTTTGAGACTCTTGCTTCTGTTTTTTTCTTTTGGGAAGCCTATCGCATGATTTTCCCAGCTATAGTGGCTTTCATTCCATCCTACCTAGAGGCAACAGTTGTATCCTCTGCTCTATTAGTGCTGAAGTACTCCTTAATCCTACCCTCAGTCTGCTGAACAAAATCTGGGCTGTTAAGCAGGAGTTATTCATGCGCCACAGTGATTTCCTATTGGGAGGACAAATTGCTAGAGATAAATAGACTGCAGAGTGGTCTGAAAGCATAACCTTCCTGATTTGTGCTACTGCTACTACTATATGTAACCAGTCCCCCAGTGCAATCATATCAATGTGTGGATAGGAACACTGTGAGGCAGATAAGCTGCACAATCCCACCCTTGGGTTGGTGTAACACAAAGTATCATAAAGCCCAAATTCAGTAACCAGGTGTCCTTTTTTTTTTTTTTTTGCTTCCCTGTCCTGGTTGGCCCTCCTTCCCACTGGTCCTTGAAGACCCAACCATCACCCCGGCTTCCACAAGGGCTTACCTCTCTCATAGTTCTCTATGGCTTGTCCTCCATGGCAAGGTGGTGGAGAGTCCCTCGACCTGCCAGGACCAGATCCAGAGTTTCAGGAGGAGCCTGAGTCACCCAGTGTGGGGCCTTTGGAGGCCAGCAATCATTTTGTGTGACCGGGGTTTTTTCCCTGTTTGGCCCCTATGGGAGATGTGACATGCATGGACATCATGGTGCATGTGCTGATGACTGCCACATCTCCCCATGCAAGCTCAGGCTGCCTCTCCCCCGACTTCTGCCAGGCGACAGTCAAGCACTGAGCTCTTCCTCCCTCCCCCCCAGAAGAGGAGAGCTGTCCAGCAGATGCATGATCCTCCTCCTCCTCCCATCCGGTCCCTTCGACTCCTCAGGCTCACTTCCAAATCCAGGTCATCGACATTGCAAGTGGTAGTGCTACTGCTGTACTGGCGGGCCAGCCTTGTAACCAGGTGTCTTAGTTGCTGCTGTTCTTTGCTCTCTCTTCTCTTAGGGGTAGTGACAGACTTTCTATCCATTTCTGGGGTAATAATGGTATTGACATCCCCATCCACTTTGCTCAAAGTGTTAGGATCTGTTGGTACTGAGAGGAGTATATTTCTAAGAATTAAGTCAGAGTCTTTACTCCTCACTGGGTGCATATAAGTAGAGAAGGTAAATGGGGGGTGTCCCAATAAGTACCTGTTACAGTGACAAATTTCTGTATAGGGTCCACAGTTACTCTGGAAACCTGAAGTTGGGTATCTTTATGAATTAAAATAGCTACTCGACATCTGTGGGGATGAGCATCATAGGAAGCACACTAGCATTCTCCCACCCAGGAGTGAGTCAGATTCTTATGCTCCTCTGGGGTGAGGTGCATCTCCTGTAACTTCACTATGGTAACCTCTGCCTATTTAATTCTACAGTAACCTATTCTGCTTTATAGAGCTCCCCGATCCCTTCATATGATGTGTAACAACCTTTAGGTCCCAAGCCTTATTTGTAGTCGAACTTCCCCCTTTTGTCCCCAGGCAGGGGCACCTCTGGTCATTGTGAGAACAGGTTCCACAGGATTAAAGAATACAGACACGATTTGTAGTAAAACTAACATTAACTAAAATCCAAAGTGGCAAGTGGACACTTAACTGTAGCAAACTATATAACCTCTTCATGGTGAAATCAACAAAGTGCAGTTGGTGCCAAGGACTCTGTCTTGGTGTATCACCTAAATCCCTGTTATCCCAAGGGCCATGAGTGCAGTCATTCCTTCCCAAGCTTTGTGACTGCCCCATAACAAATATCATTTCACTGGGCGAGCAATAGGAAAACAGTAAACGACACAAAAAAGTAATCCTTCTCGCTACCCAGGGCCCAGTTGAACATCAGTAAAATGGAACACAACTCCCCAAGTAGCAACACGCCCCCAGCCCCATAACCAAGTCCAGTAGCCCCGATACCCCATCTCCCTCACCGCACAATGGCCCCTCTATCCCTAGCCACCTCAGTTGCAGAAAGCGAGTCATCCATGGCCACCCCAAAAAGCCCAACTGACCTGCTATATGGCGGCTGGGCAGAGGACAGCAGTCCCCCCCACCCTATTTCATAGTGACCTTCTCTCATCAAGGGCCTGCTCCCTCCATGCTTTTCTAACTTGTTATTCCCAAAGAGTTGTAATCACGGCTGCATGTGGGCCAGGTCTCCCATGCAGATGAACATTTGCATTACTGGTGGATCTGCTGGAGTTGGGGGGGGTCTAATACCCCCTCCAGATCAGACCCCCCCCCAGTCACAATGGGCAAAGGAGATCCTGGGTTGTATCACACATTTCCAGCAAGACATTTACAGGGCAACAGTATGGGTCGAGAGGCAGACCCCCTCCTGCCACAGCCAAATCATGTACATCAAACTGGGAATGGCATTTCTTCCCATGGCGCATGGCCTCTGATTTCTTCTTGCACCCTGAGCCACCGCAGAGGCCAACCAATCGCCCAGTCATGCACACTGTATTTTGTGGTCTCAGCATTTCATTCCTATGACCTGAAGAATAAAGACTAAATAGTACAATGTTTTGTAACCCCGTCACTGCACATGTCACAGCACAGATGATAATTTTAGTAGATGGGAGAGGGAGAATTGGTAATATTGGTACAATTCCAGTCTGACAACAATGGGTTCAAGAGCTTTCAGGAAATGAAGCAGAAGTTTAATTTACAGCATAGTGATTTTTATAGGTATTTACAGTGCAAAGACTATTTGTTGAAGATCCCAGGCATAGAGAGGGCATGACAGCCACTCCCACAGGTAAAAACTATTCTAGGGAATGCAGTTGTGCTTCCTGAACAGAGAGGTTTGGTCTCTCAGGCCTATATGCTTCTTATGGGAGAGACTGGACAATTGGCAGTAGTCACGTACAGGAATGGTGAGCTGAGGAAGCTGGGTTCATCATCCCACAAGACAACTGGATAAAAATACGGGAGGGGTTCACTGCATGATGGTATCTCTCTCAAGGACAGCATTTTGATGGAAAATAGTGGCCAGATACTTCATAACTCCTGTCATATCAAAACATTATGGGACAGGCAGTACTAGCAGATGCTGGAGAGGATGTGGGGAAAAAGACACACATTACTGTACATTCCGGAAGTGTCCAAAAATACAGCCCTTTTGGACTGAGGTGGGGAAAAGTAATACAAAAGATTCTGTCTTTTCCAGTAAACCCCACTTTCGAAAATCTAATCTGGGGAGTGCCACCTAGAGGAGCAAGAGCAGCACCTAGTAAATACTTATTGCTTATTCTTCTAGCGGTGGCCAGGAAATAAGGCCATTATGCAGCATTGGTTAACCGATACACCCGCCTGCTGAGACAATGGATGCACGTTGTCCTCAGAATCAAGAGCATGGAAGCTATCACAGCCCTGCTCTGGCTCCAGCAGGATAAATTCTACTTGAAAAGGGTCCCATTTTATCCTTACAGTGCTGGGTAGAAGACGTCCCTATGAATCGGGTTAAATCAAATATAAATGAAGCGTACAGGAAAAATGGGAAAAGAGACAGAAATAAAAACACAGAGCACTACAGTTCTATTTGTTCGTGTTGTTGTTTTTATGTATGTAAATGCTTTTTTTGTATTTTTGTAATGTGGTAGTTCAGTCATGCTGGTTTTCAGCTTAGTAGAGATCTGTTGATGCTGGAAGAACCACAACAATCATCCTGAACTAAAGAAAGAAGAAATAAAGGCACAGTGAATAATAAGTAGATAACAAACCAGGCCATGGCTTCAGTAGGAGACTGGTTACACATCCTAAACCAGTAGGCAGGAAGGACTTTGACATAATCAGCAGTGCATTTTGTAATGTATGAGTTTCATTCCTGTTTTGAAATAGTTTCATATGTGCACAATAGTCTTGATGATGTAACCTCTGTTATTTTCAATAACGTACACAAGTTTAAAACAAAAACAACTGGGAACGGCCACTTCAGTCCCACTACTTTCCCTGGGTCCCCACGTCAGGGTACACCATGTGTGATACTGAGTCAAGTCACCTACCCAAGGGTCACCCTCAGTGGTCATAACCAAATAAAGCATGTGTATGGGAGGGCATTGCGCTGCATGAGGAGTCCTCCCCCCAAAATGCTAATATTCATATTACCTTACAAAATGGCAAACTTGCCACAGGTTTGACATATTAAACTTTAACCTGTGAAATCATTAAAAATAAAGAAAAGAAGAAGGGGACCACACATCCCAGAGAAAGCTGGAGACCTTGGTCAGGTGCTAACTACAGAAGCAAGCCTCCAAGGAGCCCTCTAGCCAGTGAGCTCCCCCAATAATGTTTGGAATAGTCTGTGTGGGGCTTGGTTTTATTAGGCAGTTCAGAATTTAGATGAGAATTGGTGGGAAATATTTCCACCTCACCCCTTATCCAAACATTTAGAAATCTAAGGAAAATGGATAAAGAAACCAAAAATGACTTACATAGTCCTCAATTCACTCCTTAGCAATGTCCGGGGGTGAGGTCAGGGGAGATGTTTGGTGTCCCACTGCACCCAATGTCTGCTCCTTTGTTGAGGTTGTCTTGGTGGTAGCCTCTCACTTATTAGTTTTCTGCACCTTTATGTGTGTGGACCACAAAAGTTTCTTTTTTTTTTTTTATATTGTATTTGTACTCCTTTCTGCTCCTGGCTGCCCCCTTCTGACTGATCCCCCCAGCCCCTTCACCCCCGTGTCATCAGGACTTACCTCTGCCTGGTCGCTGGGTGCGGAGCCTGCAGAAGGTCGGTCGTCATTCTGCAGCCGGTGGGGTATTTCTGCATTTTCTCCCTTCCTTGCTGGGGCGCACATGCAGGTTGTGAGCACATAGAGGTGCACGCACGTCCGCAGAAGTCCAACAGCTCCCTCCCTATGTCTGGCCCCTCTGATCTGCACTACCCATTGGCCTCCACGTGGGGGTAGTCGTTCACAGAGAATGCCAGCCCTTCCTTCCTGGGAGAGGACAGCAGTCCTCCGCATGCTCAATCCTCTCCCTCCCCTGCCAACCCCCGACGGCCCATGCTTGTTCACAAACATGGGTCACTGGTGTGGCGCGAGGTGTGGCATCCAGTGCCTCAACCCTCAACGCCACTGGGCTGGCACTACGAGAGTTTCTTTCACGCCACCTCTATACATCTGCCTTACCCTTCCACTTGCTGATTGAGTTTCACTCCAAGCTGGCTGAGGGTGTCCACTGCATCCTTGATGGACCGTAAAAACTGTGGACCAGAGTCTGTAAATATTTTTAATTGGGCTGGAGCAAAAATCTGTACTTTTATCCTCTTCTCCTTAAAGGAAAACTACACACTCATATCTTCTAAATGTTATTTGTTTCCGTGTCAACAGACAACTCTTTTCATGTAGCTGATAGAGATGCATGCAACTGCTTTAGTCAGTTTTCACACTTCATTCTATATAGAAAAATAGACTTTGATGGCAGATAAGGACCGCTTGGCCCACCTAGTCTGCCCATTTCCCTGCCTACCAGATAAGCTGCAGATCCTAGTTAACCAACAGCCTAGTTCTTCCTACCCCCACAAGAATTGCCTTATGTCTGTCTCATGCATTCTGGAATTCCCACACTGTTTTTGACCCCAAAGGCTGTTCCATGCATCCACCACCCTCTCTGTGAAAAAATACTTCCTCACATTGCCTCTGAGCTGTCCCCTTTCTATCTTCAAATTGTGTCCCCTTGATCTTGCACATCTTTTTTCTGAAAGATGCTACCCTCTTGGACTTTGCTGATTCCCTTGAGGTACTTAAAAGTTTCTATCATGTCCACCCCCCCCTTTCCTTAAGGGTATACATATTAAGCTCCTTTAGTCTCTCCTCATATGGCTTCTGTTGCAGACCCTGCACCATTTTAGTTGCCCTCTGGACTGCCTCCATCATGTCTATGTCCTTGTAGATATGGGGTCTCCAGAACTGGATGCAGTACTCCAGATGGGGTCTCACTAACTGTCTGTACAGAGGGATAACAGCTTCCTTTTTTCTGCTGGTAATGCCTCTCCCTATACATCCCAGTATCCCCCCAGCCATCCCTACTGCCTTCTCACATTGTTTGCTAACCTTTAGGTCATCTGATATGATTACCCCCAGGTCCCTTTCCATTTTTGTTGTTGTTATTACTCTCCCCCGCCCCCCATTGTGTAATCTTCCCCTGGGTTTTTGTTTCCCAGGTGCATTACTTTGCACTTCTTTGCATTGAATCCAAGCTGACATACTTCTGACCATTCCTCCAACCTTGCCAAAGTCCCTTCTCATCCTTTCCACCCCCAACTTGTGTATCAACCCTGTTGCAGATCTTTGTGTCATCTGCAAAGAGGCTTACTTTTCCTTCCACTCTCTACTACTAGTAACACCCCTTTCTTCAGAGTGGACTCTGTTTACTATTACCTTTTGTGTCCTGTTGTCCAGCCAATGTTTTACCCAGGCTACCACCCTGGGACCCACTCCCAGGCTGGCTAATTTGTTTATTAATCTTTTGTGTGGGACTGTGTCAAATGCCTTGCTAAAGTCTAGGTAGGCCATGTCCACAGCCTCTCCTTGGTCTATTACTTTGGTCACCCAGTCAAAGAAATCAATTAGATTTGTATGACATGACCTTCCTGCTGTGAATCCATGCTGCTTTGGGTCATGTGCCCCACTGGCCTCTAGGTACTCAACAATTATTTCCTTCAGAAGTGATTCCATCATTTTCCCTACCACTGAGGTCAAACTGACAGGTCTGTAGTTTTCTGCCTCTGTCTTGCATCCACTTTTGTGAAGGGGAATCACATCTGCCCTCCTCCAGTCCTCAGGTACCACACCATCCTCTCATGATTCGTTGAAAAGGGTAGTCAGTGGTGTCACTAGTTCTCCCCTTAGTTCTTTTAGAATTCTGGGGTGAATCCCATCAGGACCCATTGCTTTGTCCACTTTCAGTCTTAGGAGTTCTTTCTGAACCCTTTCTTCTGTGAAAGGACTGGGATCGACCCCCTATCCAGAGTGCTTCTATTGATTGGATTAGGTACCTCCCCCTCCTCTTTTTTTGTGAATACTGAGCAGAAGTATTCATTCAATATCCCACTTTTGGACTGTCCCTCACTGCCCACCCACTGTCCCCTTTATTCAGCCTCACTATCCCTCCCTTTGTCTTTCTTTGCTCCATAATGTACCTATAAAAGGTTTTATCCCCATTTTTAACCGAGTTGGCTACCTTTTCCTCAGTTTGGGCCTTTGCTATTCTGACTGCCTTCCCTGCTTCCTTCTGCTTTAACTGGTACAATTCTCTGTCCTGCCCCTTCTGTGTTTCCTTATACTTTCAGAATGCTGTCTTTTTCTCCCTAACCTTCCCCGCCACCTCTTTTGAGAACCATAGTGTTTTTTTCTTTCGTTTTGATTTGTTTATTTGCTTCACACAAAGGCTTGTTGCCTCTGTGATGGCAGTTGTGGTGTTTTCCCATTGTTGCTCCACCCCTCCTTCTTGCCTGTTTGCAAGTGCTTTTCTTAGGCACTCTTTCATTTTGAGAAAGTCAGCCCTCCTGAAGTCCGGTACCCTCACTTTTCTATGGCTTAACTTTGCAGTTGAGTTTATCATGAACCACATTGTTTGGTGGTCACTTGTCCCCAGATGGCTTCCCACTTCTAGATCTGAGATCCTCTCTCCATCCCCATTTGAGAGTACCAGATCTAAGATTGCTCCCTCCCAAGTTGATTCCAACACTAGCTGTCTGAGGCATGCCCCCTGTAGGGCATCAAGAATGGCCCTGCTCATGGATGTGGCTGCAGCAATGGTGCTCCAGTTAACATCTGGCATATTCAGGTCCCCCATCAGCAATACCTCCCCTTTCTCTGCCATACTAAGGATGCCTTCTATCATTTCCTTGTCCATTTCCTCCCCTTGAGACGGGGGTCTATATACAACCCTTGTGCGGATTGTGGTGCCATTTCCAGTCTCCAGGGTGACCCACAGTGCCTCTTCTCCACCCTGTTTACCCTTTTGTTCTATTGCTTTGACCCCTTCCCTTACATAGAGAGCTACTCCCCCTCCTCCTCTTCTACCCTCCCTGTCCCTCCTGTAGATTGTGTACCCTGGTATGTTGACATCCCAGTCATGGTTCTCTGTGTACCATGTTTCTGTGACTGCCACGATATCCAGGCATCCCTCTTCCATCAAAGCCACCAGTTCAGGGAGCTTGTTATCTAGACTGTGGGTATTGTTACTCATTACCTTCCATTTTTTGATGGCATTACCCCTTTTTGCCCCATCCCTGTCCTTACTGCCTCTGCCTTTTTCTCCATTTACCCCTGCCCTTCTCCCTATCAACGTTTCTATCTTGGTATTTACCTCACTAACTACCCTGACTTGTTGGGAGGGGCTAGGATTTCCCTGCTCCTTTTCAGTGCCTCCCCCCTTGTCTAGTTTAAAGGCTTGCCAATGAAGCATTTAAACCTTTCACCAAGGATCCTGGTACCCCTCCTGGACAGATGCAGACCATCACACCAGTATAGGCCTGTATCCCTCCAGGTGGACCCCCAGTCCCCAATGAAACCACAGCCCTCAGCTCTGCACCAGTATTTCAACCATTGATTGAATTCCATGGTGCGGAGCACCCTAGCCTCACCCATGCCACAGACAGGAAACTCCTCCGAGAAGGTTACCATGCGTGCTACTTGTCTAAGGCCCCTCTCCAACTCCACAAACTCCTCCTCCACTGTTCTGATCCCTTTCCCAGCCAGGTCATTTGTTCCTAGGTGGACAATGACATCCATCTCCCTCCCCCGTGCAGCTGCTCCTGCAATTCTGAGGATTCACTCCCTGACCCTCCAAGCCATGGCGCCAGGCAGGCACCTTACCTCCCTCTCCCCTCCCTCCCCCAGTTCTACCCTCCTAACAATGGAGTCCCCCACCAGGAGTTGTTTCCTTCCCCTGTGGGGTCCCATGCCACCCTCCTGTGGGTCTCCTATGTGGAGGTTCCCAGCATCCTTCTTGGTCTCCACTGTGGGTGCCTCCATAGAGGAACCACACTGTGCCAGAACGGCATATGAATTGTGGAGAGGTACAACTGGAGGGATGCACCTCTGTTCCACCACCCTCACCTTCCCTGAGCTCACTGTGGTCCAATCGCTCCTCTTTCTTGGTAACCTCTGAGGCAGCAGTGGTGGCACTGGTGGTCCCTGGGTGGGAGAGTAGGTCCCCCGAATCCTGGACAACTCAGCCTGGAGTTGAGCAACCTCCTCCAGCCCAGAGAGGTGCCTGGAGATGGGACAACATGGCATCCTCCAGAACGTCTTCTGGAAGACTGCTGCTCCACAGCCATTGCACTGCACCACTCCCATCATATCTTATTTGTGTCCTCTTAACTGTTGTTTTGTATACTTAGTCTTTCCTCTCTCTGGTTTTTTATTAATTTTTTAATTTTATATAATTTTTTTCTCCCTACTTTCCTACTGCCTGCGTTTCCTTAAAGCTCCTGATCTTCCTGTTCTAGGACAGGAAGTTCCTATATTCCTCAGTAGTCTCCTTCTTACTTGCTCAGAGTCAGATCTCCAGCAGCTAGGGGGAGATGGAGAGCTACTCTTTTCTTCTAGGATGGTGAATCTTTTGTGCCTCTGTGACCACTCCCTTCCTGCTCCCAAACAGGAAGTTCCTTTTGTCAGTCAAATCCTGTGCCTATAAAAGTAGAACTGGCTGTCCTGGGAGGCTCCATTTGGTGGTTGTTGAAATCTCATTGTCCCTGAGAGCTGCATTAGCATATGAGAACATGATGCGTAATCAACCTTTAAACTCCCCAGTATGCCTGTCTGCTTTATTAGTCTTCAAAGAAACAAGCTGCAAGAAGGTATGAAATACCACTTTTACCTTCAGTGAGCTTTGCAAACTATCTGAGTTGTAATGCAGGGTTTTTCCCTTTAAACTTCATTCAGTTTATGAGTTTTCAGAGAGTTTTTGCAGGGTATTTGTTCTTTCAGTCTAAAGGTACATGATACAAATGATTGATCTGACATCATGTTCTCATATGCTAATGCAGTTCTCATAGACAATGAGATTTCAACAACCATGAAATGGAGCCCCCACGGCAGTCACAGGGGCTACCGTGAGCAGTGGAAACAAACTAAAGGTAGCACATATAGCCTTAACAGCTACAGGAAAGGAGCTGTCTGTTGGCATGGAAACAAATAAAATATAAATTATATGAGGGTGTAGTTCTTCTTTAAGGGAGCGGGTGATGTCTAGAATCTTCCTGCACTGCTCCATAGTATGGGGAGTGAAATCATAGTCCATGTACAGCCTTACATCTCCCAACATAGAGTCCTTCTTCTCCCAAACTTTATGAAGGACTTGCATTTTTGATCTGTAGTCTAAAGATTTCATGACTCTCAACCATGGTCGGGCTTCTGGAGCTTGAGGTTTAGATACCAATGCCCTGTGTTCCCTCTCCAGAACCAGGGGAAATCATTAGGCAGATTTAATAGTTCATGTAGGAGGAAGATTTACCTGTTTCCATCCACTTTAGCAATCCATACAGGCGTACATTATTATATCTGGACCTAGACTCCAAATCTTCCAACTTGGCTGCTGTTTCCCATTCCCTTTGAAACCGATAAGGCAGGGTGGTATTATGTTCATCAATCTGCTCAGAGGCCATTCTCATGCCTTTTTCCACCTCTCCTCATGGTGTTGTAGTTCCTTTACCTCCACCTGAGTGCTTAAGGTTGTGTCTTCCAATTTATGCAGAGTAGAGTGCATTGTTCGCAATTTATTCACCAAAGATTTGGAAGTAATTGTAATATCTTCTTCCTCCTCCACCTCTATCTCAATGCCTCAGTCCAGTGATCTTACCGCCATCAGATGAAATGATCTTTTAAGCTTAGGACTCTCCAACATGAAGTCCTTCAAACGATTTTGAGCTGCCATCCTGATTTAGGATAGTTTGTCCATTTTGTTTTAGTAAGAAAATTGAGTCTTCAGGGTGATGGAAAGCAATTATTTAGATCTGGGTAGCAAAGCTTGGCTTGAGTGCTGCCGCAAAGACAATGGTGTCACCGGCCCAGTGACACTGAGGGCTGAGGTGCTGGATGCCACACTTCGCACCATGCTGGTGACCCAGGGTCGGGAGCAACCTCGGGTTGCCAGGGGTCAGCAGGGGAGGGAGAGGATCGAGCATCTGATGCAACTCTCCTCTCCCAGGGTTGGGGAAGATGTCTTCCCATTCCTTGGCTGTCCCTAGTGGAGGCCATGGGGAGGTTTAGTATCAGAGACTGGGAGGCAAGAGCATGGCTACGTGACATGCATGTGCCTCCAAACGCACGTCTTCACGGCCACAAGGAGTGGGTACCAAGAAAAATGGAAAAAAGGAGGGGCTACTGCAGGCTACATGAAGCTCTGCTGGCCGCCAGTGTCCCGCTCCATCTCCGGACTGCCATGATTGCACCAATCTGGATTATGTACTGAGTGGGGGGAGAACGGACCTCCCCCTTCCCACCTCACCATGGGGAAATCCATGGGGGAAATGGGGCCCAGGGTACCGGAAGGGGTGGAGGCAGACCAAGGCAGCCAGTGGGGAAGGAGAATCCTGCCTGCGGGGCCCCAGGAGAAACAGAATATGAAAAAAAGACGATGATGTCACCTGAAGTCCCTCATAGGGCTTTTGATGCAAACCATGCACCATTTTACTTGCCCTCCTCTGGATAGCCTCCACTTTGTCTAACTATGTCCTTCCAAAGAAGTGGTCTCCAGAATTGGACACGGTACTTTAGGTGGAGTCTTACCAGTGATCTATACAGAGGCAACACCACCTCACTCTTTCTGCTGGTGATACCACTACCTGCACACCCCAGCATCCCACTAGCCCTCCTGGCTGCCTTGTCGCACTGCCTGACCACCTTTAGGACTTCACATATGATTATGCTCAGTCCTCTTTTGTGCTTGGTAGTCATCAATACCACTCCATCGATTTTGTACTCCATCCCTGATTCATTTGACAAGTCCTGCCCCCGTGAACCCCTCAGGTCTTGTAACCTAGTGGATTCAAGATATTGCCCAATTATTTCATTCAGCAGTGATTCCATTAACTTCCTTCCACTGATGTCAGGCTGACTGGCCTATAATTGCCAGCATCCTTCCTGCTACCAGTTTTGTGGAGTGGGACTACATCTGTCCCCCTCCAGTCCTCTGGAATCACTCCTATTTCCAGTCAGCTGTTAAATAGGACTGTCACAGGTGCAGCCGGTACTTCCCTGAGCTCCCCATTACCCTTGGATGCACCCTGTCCAGCCCCATTGCTTTGTTCACCTTCAGATTAGCGAGTCCCTTCAGGACTTTCTCCTCTTTGTTCTGTGTTCAAGAGGGAGGAAGAAAAAGAAGAAGGCAGCAGAGCAGGAAATGAAATGGCTGGGGAGAGGGGAGTGGATATGAGGCCATTTGTCATGGAGGAAATATTGGAAGAACTGGGCTGCGTGAATGTGGACAGGGCAATGGGGCCAGATGGAATGCACCCAAGGGTGTTAAGGGAGCTAAAGGAGGTATTGGCGGTACCTTTGACTACACTCTTCAATCAGTCCCTGGAAACGGGATTGGTGCCTGAGGACTGGAGGCAAGCAAATGTGGTCCCCCTGCATAAGGGGGGAGGGAGGGAGGGAGGGAGGAAGTGGGAAGTTACAGGCCCTTGAGCTTGACATCAGTGGTAGGCAAGCTCATGGAGAAGCTAATAAAAGGCAGGATCACCTGCTACCTGGAGACAAGTGGCCTGATGAATCCAAGACAACATGGTTTTACTAGGGGCAGATCCTGTCAAACAAATTTGATAAGAGTTTTTTGATGGGGTCACCAAGGAACTGGATCAGGGGAGAGTGGTAGATGTAGCTTATTTGGATTTCAGAAAGGCGTTTGACTCAGTGCCCCACGTGAGGCTGCTGTGTAAAATGGCAGGACTGGGGCTGGGGCAGAGGGTAGTCAAATGGGTGGGAAACTGGCTGGGGAAGAGGAGGCGGAGGGTCATAATAAATGGGGTGGCATCCAGGGAGGGCAAGGTCATGAGCAGAGTCCCTCAGGGATCAGTGCTGGGGCCCCTACTATTCAATATATTCATAGGGGACATCATGGAGGGCCTTGAGGGGGGCGTGAGTATGTTTGCGGACGATATCAAAATCTACAATAGAGTGGACGTGGAGGAAGGGGTGGAACAAATGCAGAGAGACTTGGAGAGACTTGAGGCTTGGTCAAAGAGGTGGCAGCTTGCATTCAGTACAGAAAAATGTAAAATCATGCATCTGGGCTACAGAAATCAGAAGGCAGGGTACCGTATGGCGGCAGAGATCTGGAGGAGACGGGACAAGAAAGGAACCTAGGCATCATTATATCTGGGGACCTGAAGGTGGAAGGGCAGTGCAGGAGGGCAGTGGCCAGGGGGAGTGGAATGCTGGGATGCGTCAGAAGGGAGATCACCAGTAGGAATAGTGAGGTCATAATATCCTTGTACACCCATCTAGTTAGACCGAACTTGGAGTATGGAGTCCAGTTCTGGAGGCCATACCTCAGGAAGGATGTGGGGAGGATAGAGAGGGTTCAGAGGAGAACAACAAAAATGGTAAAAGGGTTAAGCCACCTATCCTATGAAGAAAGGTTGAGGGATCTGAACATGTACTCCCTGGAGCAGAGGTGGGAGAAGGGGGACATGATCGAGACTTTCAAGTACCTTAAAGAGGAACTTCAGTGATGGTCCAAAAAATTACAGCTTGTAGTCATTATATGCAGTACTAGACCTGAAAGGGTGTGTGCATTTGTGATTTGTGGCCAAGGTTTACGCTGCCTTCCATAATTTGGATTTGTTTTTGAGCCCTGCTGCACTTGCCTTTGATGTTTAGCTGCTGGACTGCTAGCTCCTGGTGACATCATTGTAGGATAGGGGAGTGACTCACACTGTGCAGCACTATGCAGTTGCAACAATGTTGCAAGGGAAACCTACCAGTACTCACTATACATCCTGTGTTCCCCCTTCCCCAAGACACCCTGTAAGCAATGCATTATGGCAAAATCCAAATGCCTTGTCAGTATGTTTTTTTTTTTTGTGAAATTAACTCTGCCCTACAGTGATGTCAGCAGTACAACCCTAGGTCCACAGAAGCCCTGGTACACCCTGCAATTTTTGGCAGCTCAGAATGCAAAAACTAACTGCAGCAGACAGTAATGAAATACAATTTCAGAATCAATGCAAGAAGGGGTAATTTATGCATGGAAGTCGAAAGGACTGGTGAAGTTCCTCTTTAAGGGTATAAACAGGGTGTCGGGGGGGGGCATCTTCAAGATGAAGGGCCATCCGAGGATGAGGGGACATGGCCTGCAGGTGGAGGGGGGGCAGTTCAGGGGTAACATCAGAACATACTATTACACAGAGAGAGTAGTAGAAAAGTGTAACAAACTCCCAGAGGCAGTCATTGGAGAGGAAACAGTGGAGGGATTCAAAAGGACATGGGACAACCACATGGGAGTGTTATGGGGGGGGAGGCACAGGTCCAAGCAGATAGCTGGACAAATGGGCAGACTTGGTGGGCCTAGTTCGGTCCTTTTCTGCTGTCACACTTCTATGAATCTCAGAAAATGGGTTATTGTCCACTTCTGTCCCTCAAAAACTTCTGTTACTTTTTTGTGGCTCCTCCCCTTCTCCTTCCTCTGTGAACACTGAACAAAAGTATTTGTTCAGGATGTCTGCTTTTTCCTGGTCCCCCTCTGCACAGTCCCCCCTTGCTTTCATTTTTAACCTTACAATCTCACACCTTGTCTTCCTCTTTTTACTTACATGCCTAAAAATGTCTTGTTCCCTTTCGTTATCTCCTGGGCTATTCTCTCTTCAGTTTGTGCCTTTGTGCGCATTACTGCTTTCCCTGCTTTTTCTTCTGTTTTCCTTGATGCACCACCCTATCCTCCTCCCTCTGTGCCTCCTTATACCTTCTGAATGCTACCCTTTTAGCCTTTACCTTTTCAGTCACCTCTTTCAAGAACCATAATGGTCTCTTTTTCCTCTTGCTTTTTCTCACTTGTATGACACAGAAGTTTGTTACTTTTGCTATGCCCCTTTTATTTTTTTGGACTCCTCCCCCACACCTGGCCGGTCTTTCCTTCAAGCCCCCACATGAATTGCCCCACTGTGGCTACTCCTGACCCCTGCCACCCCACATCGCAGCCAGCCCCAAGTAACCTCGGTGTATCCCTTCAACGGGTAGGTCTCTCACCTTCATAGAAGAAGGGCCCTGGCGGCCAACCAACAATCCTGGGGTGCTGCTGGGAAGGCATTTGGAGGTCCAGGAGCCTGGTGGTGAGGGTTCAGGAAGGCTGTCACCCGATCGGCCAGGTGCCATTTTTCCATTTGTTCCTCTGAGGAGCGATGTGCCACTGACGTCAAGGCATACACCGACATCCGTCACTCCCCTAGTGCACTGGGGCTGAGGTCCTGCAGTACTCCCAGCCTCCGCCAGGAGTCAGCAGGTGCCGAGCCGCGTATCCCTCTCCCCCCTGAGAAGGCGAGCCATCGTTGGACGCTCATTTCCTTCTCCCAGCCATCCCTCCAGCAACCCGAGTCCATTCCCAAATCTGGGTCATTGGCTTTGCAGACGGAAGTCTAGTATGCCTCTTTTAGCTTAATCCACTGTTCCTCCACCCCACTCAGACCACCCTCACCCCCGCCAGGACATCCCTGAGCCATCTTTATAAAATTTGCCCTCCTGAAGTCTGGGACCCTTGCCCTTGTGTGGTTCGATTCTTCAGCTGCCCTTATATTTGACCACACTGTACGTTGATCACTGGTCTCCAGGTGGCCTCCCACCATGATGTCAGGTCCAGTATTGCCCCTTTATGAGTGAGTTCACTGACTAGATGCCTGAGGAAAGTCCCCTGCAGACAGTCTAGAATGTCCCTTCTTCTAGCCAAAGATACTGCCAAGAAGATCCAATCTACATCTGGCAGATTGAAGTCCCCCACCAGCAGCACCTCCCCCATTAATGTTATCTTGCCAATGGCTTCCACCAGTACCTTATCTAAGTCCCCCCCCCACCCCGTGCTGGAGGTATGTAGATTACTCCAGTGTGAATAGTGGCTCCATTCCAGTGTGGCCCACAGTACCTCTGCCTCCAACTGTTTCCCCTCTATGTCTGTTGCTTTCATGCTTTGCCTCACATAAATTACCACACCCCCTCCTTCCCTTGCCACTCAGTCTTACCTGAAGAATATAGCCTGGTACAGCCATGCACCAGTCATGGTTTTTAGTGCACCATGACTCAGTAATGACCACGATATCCAGGTTGGCTTGCCATGGTGGTCTCTAGGTCTGGAATCTTCCTCTGGACCATGGTGCCACGTAAGCATACCTCCTTCTGTTGCCAGAGTCTGGGCACTTCTCTCTTTCCCTCCCTGGGTATCAACATCTTGAAGGGGTGTTGTTCTCGGCATGTCTCTTCCCCCTCCCACCCCCTACCCTTTGAAATCTTAGCGGGTCCCTGCACCCTTGCAGGTTAACAGCATCCTCTAAGGGCATTATTCTCAGCTTAGTTCTCTTCCTTCCTCCCCACCCCCAACCCTCTCCCCTGCTACTCGGCCTTCTAATAGACAACCTATGCACTTGGCCAACTCTGTATATAGTCCCCTTCCCAGCACTTGCAGGCATACCACTTCTGTTGTCTGCACCCTCCAGTCTTGTTATTAATGTTTGTTTTGCTCATGTTGTTGTTATTGTTGTTGTTGTCCTGTATGGTATACCATGTTTGTTCAACAACTGTATGGGATTGTTCTTGCCTTGTACTGTGGGGTACACTTTATGTACATTTGTATTTTGTGTATACATGCCTGTACTATAGCCTGTATTTTAGCCTGTGAATGACTGTATATGGTCTGGATATGTTTTTTACTTGCTCCACCCTTATTATGTAACCCCTCCCACCAGGATGCTTCTGGAAACGAGCTGTTTACAGCTCCTGTTGTCTCTCCTGGTAAAACCTTTCCAAATAATAATAATATAACCTCCCCTTCCCTTCCTATTCCTAAAATTATAAGCCTCACAATCGAGTCCCCTACCAGAAGTTGCTTCCTCTTCATTTGTGGTCATCTACCACACTCCTTGGGGGATAAAAAGCACCCCATCCCCCTACATCTGCATCTGTGAAGAGAATAACCAATGTGGGAGCCCCTCCTTCCTGAGGCAGCATCAGGGACTCACCAAACAGGATGTGCCTTGATAAGACATCATTGTCCAAAAGGATCAATGCAGAGAGTTCGTGCCAACAGAATCAGGGTAGTGCGTTCAGGTAAGGCAAAAGTCTGGAGTAAGTCTTGGATGTCCTTCATGGCTGCTGCAGCATGTAACTTCCTTTCTTGCAACACCTTGAGGTGCAGGGTGTTGGGTGGTGGTTGGTCAGGTTTGGAGCACGATCTTTACGATCTGCTGGGTGAAGTCCCTTTTTCCGAAGTTCCACCAGTGCTTCCTCTGGAGTGTCGTAGAGAACTGGTCTCTCAGGAAAAAAACACTTGTAGTTTAGCTGGAAGGGAGTGTGAAATTTAAATTGCTTGTCTCGAAGCATGGCCAAAATCAGGCTTACTTTCTTCCTTTGTTCCATGACTTAGTGAGTAATCATGGTCAGTGTATATCTGGATCCCCTCAAAAAATACCTCCTTCTGTTGCCAGAGTCCAGTTAATATCTTTTATTTGGTGGCATACAACATGAATTGGAGCACAATCAACCTGGGGGGTTGCTGAGTGTGTGTAGGAACAGGGCCTAAAGTCTGGTGGGCACACTCAATCTAAAACTGAGAGCCCTGGGGCAGATCTAATTTTTGCCAGAAAAAAGTTTCTAAAAAAAGTTACCATACCGGAACCTTTTTCAGTCTCCCTGAAACCACACAGGCACATATTTTTTTCTTCTGGATCTGCCCTCTAGGTCCTCACATTTTATGGTGAGTACTTTGATCCATTTCATAGATTCCAACAGGAGCCTATATGCTCTGTCTACCCGGAAGGTTTGGATATTGCCTTCTGGTGTACCTGGGTGGTCTTTCGTAAGTCAGTGATCTCCGATTGCACTTTAGCAAAGTTCTAGTGTCTAAATGGAGTGCTGGAAATTCTGTCAGAATAAGGTCGAGTTTCTTCTTTTTAGGTGTGCGGGAAGGGAATGTCTGCTCTGAGGATACCGAGTGGGAACTAGTAGAGACCTCACTCTTAGATGCAGCCGATTCTGATCCATCAGCATCCGCTGCTGCAGGGTCAACATTTGCGCCTAATCTCTTCCTCATATGATCGTAGCAGCCTGGTCTAGCAGTTAAAGTAAATTTTTGTGTGAAAGTGGTTGATTTTTGGCTAGTTTGTAGCGGTGTTAGCAGGAGCTGTAGATTCAGCTGACCATCTTGGACACTGACGTCACGGGAATTCCCAGCCAAGTATTTTTAAAAATATGACAAACTACAGTCGGAATTGTCTGTAGTGCCAGAGGGTGGAAAAGGTTGGGAACAAAGCTAAGGCAGCTTTGATTCCCCTGCCTATTATCGCATGAGCCATTTAGGTGAGTTGCCATAGACCTTGTGGGGCCATTTAGCACCCTAAGTCGCACCGGTAAGCAGTACATCTTGGTGGTTGTAGATTGCACCACAAGGTACCCAGAAGCAGTGCCCTTGTCCTCCACAGAGGCTAAGAAAGTGGCAGATGAACTGCTTGGGATATTAAGCTAGGTAGGTATTCCCCAGGAGATTCTGTTGGACCAGGCCACCAACTTCATGTCTGATCTGATGGTTAGTCTTTGGAAGAAAAGTGGGGTCTCATAATACCATCCCCAGACTAATAGTCTGGTCAAACAATTCAACTGGTCTCGTAAACATAGAAACATAGAATTTGACGGCAGATAAGGACTGCTTGGCCCACCCAGTCTGCCCATTTCCCTACCTAATGGATAAGCTGCAGATCCTAGTTAACCAGCAGCCTACTTCTTCCTACCCCCAACCCCTAGAATTGCCTTATGACCGTCCCATGCATGCTTGAATTCTACCACTGTTTTTGACTCCACAACCTCCTCCGGAAGGCCATTCCATAGGCCTAGGGTGCTAAATGGCCCCACAAGGTCTATGGCAACTCACCTAAATGGCTCATGCAATAATAGGCAGGGGAATCAAAGCTGCCTTAGCTTTGAGACTTCCGGTGATGGCATGAGAGTGTGAGCAGCTTAAGGGGCGAGGCTCCCCGCGGGTTTATTTTTAAAAAACCTCTCAAACCACATCAAACGTAAAAAAAAAAAAACAACGTTTCCTGAACCTATAAGAGGTATACGATGCCAAAGAAAAGAGGAACAGATAAAATAAAGTCCCCGAATCGCATGGATTCCAACAGATCGCAGCCGGAGGACTCGGACAGTGGAGACTCGAGGGCCTCGTCAGCCTCCCGTCACAGTACAACACAGGCCGATCAGGTCCCCCATACAATCCTACAAAGGCAAATGACCCAAATGCTTGCAGAGATTCGTGACTTCAGGAAAGAGATGCAATCAACAGTAGTGGGACTGAGAACTGACCTGAACAAACTGGAGAAACGGCAGGAGGGAACTGAGGAACAGCTGTCGATGACGGACCGGAGAATTGATGAAGCCAAGAGGGCTATAACACAGCTACACACACAAGTCACTGGCCTACAAGAGCGTGCCGAGGATGCGGAGTGTAGAAGCCGCCGAAATAATATTCGTCTGTCGGGGCTTCCGGAGGGTACTGAACCAGCTGAGTTTATCCCATTTATGCAGAATCTATTAAGATAAGCCCTCATTTTACCTGAAGATATCACTCTAGAAATGGAACGTGTCCATCGCTCACTAGGTCCAAAGCCACCTGCTGGAACCCGACCGCGGACCATCCTTATAAAGTTTCTCCGACATCAGGAGAAGGAAACAGTGCTACATACTGCATGGAAGCAGGGCAAAGTACTTTTCAGGAATAACAGGCTCTTTTTTGAAAACGACTTCGCTCCAGAAGTGATGTCACACCGGAAGATGTTTTTTCCTGTGATGAAGGCCCTTAAAGGGGCAGGAGTTCGGTTCCGATCCTTATACCCGGCGAGGCTTCTGGTACATTTCAAAGAGGGCCCAGTGGTGTTTGATTCTGCAGTCGAAGCAACGAAGGAACCCCAGTCCAGGAAAATAGAAGTCCCAAGGCAGAATACAAATGGCAGAGCTTCACTCGCAGCTAGACTGGCCCAAAAAGTCTGGTCGGTGGAACAGCGAGAGGCACGGAGGAAGCAGGGGGCCGAGGCTATACAAAACGTCGTTGATGCACTAAGGGCTAAGTCACAGGAACTTTTGGACCCTGGTCTAGGCCCCAGTGGAGCGTCGACCTGAAGATCTGGCCACCAGTTTTCTTACTATTTAGACTGTTTCCCCCTGCTGTCAGGATCGGATGGCCCCTCGGACATGATTAACCACCTAACGCTGCACCATATCCTTTTTTCCTTTTCTGTCCTTTTGATTACAATCTGAATCTGTAACAATGCCATGGGAAAGTAGGAGAATGCACTGATACAATGGGGAGTGGGGGGGCCGGAGAGGGGGTGACGGGAGGGTGAAGGGAAGACTATTTTGGTCTAACACCATTTAGTCACTCAGCTACTGGCACATGTCTGGTGGGTGCACCCCCATTGCTCGACCGGAGAAGTGCGGCCTGACACATCTGAGGATGTGGCTGATGCAACCCTTGTGTAAGATCGCACAACTAAGTGATTGGCCGTGGGCCGGAGAGGGTGTGGGGAGACGGTTTCAGCTATCGTGCAACTGCACTGTAAATAGAGACTGAGCCTCCCTCGAATTATTTAGAGTGGGGATCTCTTGATGGTGTGGACCTAAACCAATTTTGCTGTGTTTAGGAAGTGGTTCTCAATGCCGTGAAGGGGTGAGGAGAGATTAAAGCTCTCCTTCTCCTTTCCTTTTCTCCGCCCCATCGGGGAATTCCCATTGACGGAGCTTGTTAGTCCCGGTTAGAGGTTGGGGATTCCCCGTTGTTGATGTGAGGCAATGACATAGTAGCTACCAGGACTCACTACGGCGCAGTTGCCGGGTTCTCCGCCGCCTCCCGGGGATCTGCCCACAGACCATGGCTGCGCAATTTAATAATGGGCAATGAAGTGCTGAACCATGGGCCCGGGATGAGTAGAGACGACTGGGCAATTCAGCAGTCAGAGCCTGGGCCACCGGGTATTACTTGGATTTGAAGAGTTCTTTTCTTTAAGTGTGATGATTAGGACTTAATTGGTTGTACTCAGGATGAATAATTACTGCAGGGGAAGCTGGTAGGGGGATGTGGGGTAAGGAGACTTCCTTCTCCCCTCCCCCTTTTTTTCCTTCTCCCTCTTCCTCTGTAGGTAACCGATTCACACAAAACCTCTGGATGGGTCCTGATGCCTTCCCTTGTTACTGGTCGGAGGCTGAGTATTGCCTATAATTAGCAGGAGGCAAGGCTGCAGGAGGGATCGGGAACTATTGTATTAGGGAGGTTGAGGTCGGCCATGGCCGTGTGGAGTCCTGCTGAACGGATGGTGGCTATTATACTGAATGGAAATTGAAGAAGTAGCGTCCACTACCCAGCACTGTCACAATGTCTGTTGGCTGACTTCCCCATACCTGGGGGGGGTTGGAGACGAATTCTGCCATCGCCATAAGGCACAGGGGATCGGGTAATGGTCTCCGGGGAGGGGCTAGGGGAAGCGTTTACAGCAGATGGATAGTGGCTGGAGTGCAAGCAATAAATTGATTTTGCTGCTCCCAAGTGGAGTGTTGTTATGTGCCGCTGTGGCTGTCGTGCTCCGCGTCTTTGGGCCCTTTTGGGTAAAATCAAGCTGTTGGATATATAAATCCATGGGTGGAGCGCGGCCCAGACCCCCCTCTGCCATCCCATGAACCTAGGTATAATTATTAAATAAAAGTAAAGGCTTTACAAAGTGGGTGAATGGGGGGGGCAGAGAAACATAAAAACAAAGCAGGCATTAGACTGATAAACCTCTAAATGCTCTGCAGAGAGGTGGAAAAGGACCCTCTACAGGGGTGGAAGGGCTGTACTACAATAATACTAGCTATTAGGAGGTAGAAGATAGAATCCCTGGAAGAGGGCAACAGAAGTGAAATGGGGGCACAGTTTATGCGACTCCACCTCCATGTGGAAGTACAACACTAGGGCCGTGATTGCCACCGGAGTTCACACTGAACTGTTCCCTGGGGGGCTTGGAAGTCCTTTCTGAAGTGTAGCTGCGGGATACGTACTCTGGAGGACTCAGGGTGCCCCCATCTAGACAGGGGACGGGGATACAATACCTAAATGTTTTGGCCTCGCAGTTATCCTGTTTTGTCCGATCCGGGGAGTCGATGCCATATGGGTCTCATAGTTGCCCCTGCTTATTCTACATGTGGGAAGTAGATTAGCAGCCCCGCTGGGCATTAACGTAGCCCCCGGGGAAAGTTTGAACCCTGATGTTACAGGGGAACCCTGGGTCCGTGACTCTATGAATATCTGTGGAGATCGGTGCCTGCTATGATTCCAGAGAGGGCCCCTGGCGGATCCACTGGGACCCCAGGAAAGAGGTGGAAGCCCATTAAAACTAGTATACTGAGCACAGAAGTCACCATCTTCCTCCATTTAGAGGATGTTTCTCCTACATATCTGGCTCTAGGGGAGCCCACAGCTCATACCTCGTGGCTGCAGTTACCAAATCCAACTACCCTTATCCCTTTGGGTACTAGGTGCCCAAGGTCCTCAGACAATAGAGGACCGTGTAGGTAGGACCCTTGGATCCTACCAATGATCTAGGTATAGCCTGGATCAGTGGAAGTACCAACAGTTCTATATTTGTTTCTATGGCCATGTTGGCTAATTGTTTCTGTATGTACTTAATGTTGTATGTTTATATAAATTGTTGTATAGTCTTTTATATCTGTTCTGTTAACAGGTCATCAAACTTATTCTGGTCATCGAATTTACAAAATGCATGGGTTTCGGGTACACCCTGTGGGGGGATGGGGGTGCGGGGGATCCAGCGTCTCAACCTTTTGTCGTGATGCATACATCAAAGGTAAAGCTGCTCTCTTTAAATATAAATGGGTTGGCCTCCCCGATTAAAAGATCTAAAATGTTGGCATACCTCAGAAGAACTAAATCAGACATAGTCTTTCTCCAGGAGACACATATGAGCCTACTGGAGCATGCCAAGCTTGCTAAATTAAGTAGGGGACAGGTATTTAGCGCTTCATATAGGGGTGGCAGAAGTAGAGATGTGGCTATTATCATTCCATCGTACACCCCATATCAACCAGAACGAGCCTGGTCCGACCCTGAAGGTCACCTGGTTCTCTCTCAAGGGAGGCTCAATAATGAGGAAATCACCCTAGCAAATGTATACCTTCCGCCGGGCACCACTGTTGCCCAGTTGAAACCTCTGTTGGATAAGGTGGTGAATTTCACCAAAGGCACTCTATTAATGTCTGGGGATTTTAACATGCTGGCAGATCCAAGCCTAGATTCCACAAAAGGGAGACCACAGAAGTTAACTAGGACCCAGAGCTTCTTCAATAAGTTTGTCTCGGAGATTGGATGGTGCGATATCTGGCGGAAACTACATCCACATACGAGAAACTATTCGTATTACTCTTCGGTACACCGCACATATTCCCGTATAGACTATGCCTTCACCCAAGTGGAAAAGATGCATGCCGTATGTGATGCCCAGTTAGGAGATATAACTATCTCAGATCATGCCCCTGTGATCACACAGTGGGACCTAGGTGTTCAACCTAAAAGTACACAATGGAGGCTAAATCCATTCTACTTGTGATCCAAAGAATTTAAGGAATTTATCTCAGACAAAATTTCTGAGATTATGGCTGACAATCCTGCCTCAGACACCATTCCCTCGATTTATTGGGACACAATAAAAGCGGTCCTAAGGGGGCACATAATTAAATATTCAGCACAGAAGAAACGACAATGCGGAGAGTACAGAGCCAAACTCGAAGAAACACTCCATTTTCTACAACAGGCTTATAAGCAGGGGGATTACTCCCTCCTCCCCCAGATACAGCGCACCAAACAAGAGCTAGATAAACTCGCAATTCAACAAACCGAAATAGCCCTAGCATTTTTGAAACAAAGATATTATGAAGTTGGGCCGTGAGCCACACGCTTACTTGCATACCAAATCCGTAGACAAAGAAAAGAAGCAACGATAGTTAATATTAGACACCCAGTAGGGGGACAGCCCCTTTCTAAGACACATGATATGGCCGAAGCCTTTATGGCCTACTACAGGAAGCTGTATACACCAGAGTCCACCCCCTCTCCAGAGAACATGTCAACATACATTGAGACACTCTCTCTACCCACCCTGGTGGAACAAAACAGAGATGCTGTCATGCAGCCCATAACTCCTACTGAAATAGCGCAAGCTATAGCCAACTCTAAGTCCCAGAAAGCTCCAGGACCTGATGGATATGGAGCGGAATTCTATAAGACTGCCAGACCATCAATTCTCCCCACGCTCCTGCGTGTCTTTAACTCGATACTACAGGGCGACCCACCCCCAGAATCCTGGTCCTATGCAACCATATCGGTGATCCCTAAACCAGGGAAGAACCCACAGGAATGTGCATCATATAGACCAATTTCGGTACTAAATCAGGACTATAAATTATTTATGAGCATATTAGCCCACCGCATGGACCAAGTCCTCCCTGTATTAATTCACAGAGACCAAACTGGTTTTGTGAGGGCCCGTACTACTACTGATAATATCAGACGCTCCCTTTATCTGGTTGACCAGATGAGCGGTACAGATACCCCTGCGGTGCTGGTTAGTCTTGATGCAGAGAAGGCCTTTGATAGAGTTGCGTGGCCCTTCCTATACTCTATCCTGCACCGATTTGGTTTTCCCTCTGGCCTCATCCAAGTCCTACAAAACATATATTCCTCACCCCGGGCCTGTGCAAGAGTAAACGGGCATCACTCCGAATACTTTCGACTTAAAAGAGGCACCCTGCAGGGTTGCCCGTTATCCCCGTTATTATTTGCGGTAACCATAGAACCTTTAGCACAACAAATTCGAGACAACCCTAACATGCGGGGAATTTTGCTCGGGGAGACGGAACACCGAATCGCCTTATACGCGGATGACATACTTTTATATCTCCAAAACCCAGAGCAGTCTATCCCAGCGGTACGCCAAGCCCTAGATATGTATGGAATGGTATCAGGCTATAAACTAAATCTGACCAAAACTGAATTACTCACATTCAATTATTCACCTGCACAGGGAATAATTGACGCCCTTCCTGGTAGGTGGAACCTTGTAAAACTAAAATACCTAGGCGTGTATATCTCCCGAGAAGGAATACACTATTATAAACATAACTACTCTCCCTTTATGACACAACTGAAGCAGGACTTACAGACCTGGTCAGTGATCCCACTGAGCTTATCGAAACAGATAGAACTAATCAGGATGATAACTCTCCTTAGAGCATTATATCTGTTCCAAATGTTCCCCTTTGTGTCCAAAAGTTCTTTAAAGAAATTAGTTGCGCCTACAGAATTTTATATGGGTTGGTGGAAATCTGGTGTATGTAAAGTTTTTGTCGCTCTCATGAGCTGAGGGAGGCCTTGCACTCCCAGATTTAAAGCACTACCAACAAGCAGCAACTATGGTGCACACAATGGCAAGGCAAAACAGAAGTTCACACCCGCATTGGATGGAAATGGAGAAAATATTGATAAATGACATTACATACTTTCGGGCAATATATAGTCAAATTTCAAGAGAAACGGCCTGCCCAACTATTAATCCCTGGCTAGCAGAGCAATTTCAAAATTGGAGCGTAATTAAAAAATCGCACCAACTGTCGCCCTACTTGCCACTCTTATGTCCAATTCAGGCATTGCCAGACTTTCCCCCCAATACACTGGACTCCGGATTTTATACTTGGGATAGTCTTGGACTACGATACTTGCCACAAATAATGACACAAGGAATAATTTGGTCATTTGCAGAAATTCAGGCAAAGTTCCACTTGCTACACAGAGACTTTTTCTGATATCTACAACTTCGACACTATTTGGAGGGCTTGCCCCAATGCCTGCGAAACCCAGAAAACTATTTAGCACCAGTCCGATGTCAAATTTCACTGAACAGTTCAGAGAAGCAGGACCACCTGATTTCTATATATTATCAATCCTTGAATTCGCAAGGAGAGTTAACCACTGAAAACATCCGTACACAATGGCGTGAGGAGTCAGGTTGCCAACTGACTATTTCAGATTGGCGATTGGCATGCAGCTGCTCCTCCAAGGTTACAAGTTCATATCAGTGGCGAGAATTCGCCTGGAAGGTTTTGATACGATATTTTAGGTCACCCAAGGTCACTAAGCACTACTCACTAAACAAAACTGCAGAGTGTTGGCGAAGGTGTGGCGAGCGGGAGGCCAATCTGACTCATATTCTCTGGGCATGCCCAGCGCTCTCCAACTTTTTAAAACAGCTGGAAGTACAGTTACAGCAACTTATTGACCCACAATTTCAGTTGACACCAGAGATATACTTGTTCTTTGCATTTCCCAGGCCTTATCGGGGTCCAAACACAAGATACCTGCTTTCCCTGCTCCTTACAGCAGCCAAAAAGGCAATAACTAGGCAATGGCTAACAATAAATCCTCCAACTATTAGAGATTGGTGGGAAATTACTCGGCAAATTCACAACATGGAAAAAATGACACATAATATAAATAAATGAGGGGAGATTTTTTTCTATAAGATGGGTGCGGTGGCAGCTATACTATATGTTAATAGAGCCCACTTTTGTGCCCTAGTTTCTGTACCTTTGCAGGAACCTCTGAGTCTCAGCTCTGACGGCTAAGCCCCCTTCCCTGTGAGGCCTGGACCCGGTGCACCCCCGTCCCCCCCCTTCCCCCAATATCCTGGTCTGTCTGGAACCCGAAATACAACTGGAGAGGTGAAGCAGACACAGGAGGGGAGAGTTCAGTGATCTGGAGAGTGACTAGCGTTCACCTATTTGTTATTCAGTGATACCTGTGGAATTCAGTACTGTGACTTACTGAGGTGGTAATATGTATGAGAGCAATGAAATAATAACTGGAAAATGTTGGACTTTAGATTGAGAAGCTATCTGAACCCCTAGAGCTGTATGTTTTATTGGACCAGTCGTAGATACATTGTATACAACCATAACTGTAGACCTATATGTATGTAAGTTAAAATGTGAACAATAAAAAGAATAATTTAAAAAAAAAAAGCTGCCTTAGCTTTGTTCCCAATCTTTCCCACCCTCTGGCACTACAGACAATTCTGACTGTAGTTTGCCATATTTTTAAAAATACTTGGCTGGGACTTCCCGTGACGTCAGTGGCCAAGATGGACAGCTGAATCTACAGCTCCTGCTAACACAGCTACAAACTAGCCAAAAATCAACCACTTTCACAGAAAAATGTACTTTAACTGCATAAGACAGTATTAAGGGCATTCACAATCCAGCATGCAAGAAACTGGAACAAGTAATTACCTAATTTGCATACAGGGAATTCCCCTAGGAGTCCATAGGGTTCTCACCCTTCAAGCTCCTGTTTGGCCTTAGGGTAAGGGGTTCCCTTGATTTGGTAAGGGATGAATGGGAGTGTGAGCTTGCTCCCCAAGGGGACTCTATTGTGGAGTATGTCCTGAATTTATGCTTATGGCTCAAGGAGCTCATGGGGTTTGCCCAGGAGCACCTAGCCACCAGAAACATGCAATACTGTGTTCCGCCAGCTGAAGCAGATATTGTGTTGGGTTTCTGTGCTCACTAGCCTGGACTATTGTGCACATAGATGCATCTGATCATGGGCTAGGTGTGACTCTGAGTCAGGTTATGCACTCAGAAGAGGAACATCTGGTCCTTTACCTGAGCAAGAAGCTGCTGCTCAGAGAGGAGGCCTACACCACAGTCGAGAAGGAATGTCTAGGTATTGTTTGAGCTTTGTAGAAGCTGCAACCTTATTTGTATGGGAGGGAGTTCACCCTTGTCACTGATCACAACCCCATCACTTGGTTGCATAGGACCAGTGGACAGAACCCCAAATTGCTGAGGTGGAGCCTGGTGCAGCAGTCCCATAATATGGACATTAGGCACCGCAATAGGTTGCAGCATGGCAATGCAGATGAGTTGTCTAGACTATAGTCAGCACCCTTTTTTAAGCAGGAAAGGCACTAAGAGAAACTAACGTGGTGTTCACCCAGAGAGTGAACCAAGGGCATAGCAGGTGGTGGAAAACTACTATCATTTAGTGGTGCTAAAGGATTTGTTTGTCATTTCTCCTGGGGGAGGGGTAACAACTTTTGTGTATTTTTTTGTTTTTGTGTTTGACTTTTATTATTAGCTACATCTCTAAGTATTTTAGCTAAGATAAAATGGTTTGATAGATCTAAGTTTGCATGCCACTGGAGCACAGGCTACCAAGATTGTAACCTTAGCATTTTTTTCAGTCTTGTTTTTTCTCCTATGTGCTGATTCCCCCCCTTCCCTCCCCAGCTCAGTCTCCACAGCAGCATCACCCGGGCTTCCTTGGGACTTACCCACTACACTTGTCTTTCATGGCTTGTCCCACCCAATGGCAGGGTTATTGAGGTTGATCAATCCCCTTTGGCACAGGATCACAGGGTCTAGTGGCAGAAGGCACCCAGGTGGCAGTGTGCAGCTTGCCAGTGGCCACACTGTTGTCTGGCCATGATCCAGGTTTTCCGCACTGGTTTCTTCCCAGGGACCCTGGCATACAATGTCGCAGATGCACAGCCATGCTCTGCATCTGGCAGCATCCCTCCCCAGTCTGCTGACCCCATCTACACTTCCACATGGCTTCTGCTAGGTGGCAGGCACACTGAGGAACACCCATTCACCCCTTCCCAAAGGAGGAAAGCTTTCCCTGAGATGTTCAATCTTCCTTCACCTGGTCAGCCCCAACAACTGCACTCACTCTTGAACCTGGGTCACCACTATTGTTAGCAGTAGCGTTACTACTGCGCTGATGTTCCAGCTCAGTATTTTTCATTTACATTTTTTTTGTCACTGTCCATCCCCCCAGGTGCTTCATTCTTTTAGACTCTCACTTTATGCCACTCTTTGATTCATATAGGTGCAGTGTGCATGTATATAAAAAAAACACAAGAGAAAGAAATAAGTGCCATGGCTGGGATTTGAACCCAGACTGCCCAGAATACTGTTCTGTTGCACTACTAGATGCACCACCAAGGCAAAAGAAAACCTGAGCCTCTCAAAAGCACCTTACTCTTTCTTTTTTTTTCTAATAGAGTTGTTTGCACCCTCCCAGCCCACCACCTACCTCAGACTGTCAGACTCTGAGCCAGCAGTCGCCCAGCCCCATCTTCCACTCCCCCCACATGGAGTGGGGCCCAAGAGGACAGATGGCCATCATGCGTGTCAGCAGGGAGGCATAGGATTGTTCTCTTTTGGTTTTCTCCTTCTCCCCTCTCCCCTCTCCGTGATGTACAGCATTGGACGTTCATCCCCTTGCATGCCCCCTCAGAACACATAGTGACGTCTCCTGTAGGAGAGGCAGATTCCCTTGGCCTTCTGCAGGGGTTGGTATGGCAACAGAACCAGGGTGCCTCCCTTCCCTGGCTTGGAGCACTGCCGCATGGCAGTGCCACCCCAACCACCTGACCCAGCTCCGTGAGTATGATCCTGAACTCATGTCACCAGTATGGAAGTGCATATCACTTCAGCTGGGCCATCAGGTGGCCCACACCTTACATACATCTAATGAACAACCTCACACTATGCCACTCCTCTGCTCCCTGGACTCCCTCCTGTTGGCATTGCCCACCATCAGATCCCAGTGTGTCCCTCTGGTGCCTGAGTTGGTTGTATCCCTTCTTACCCCTGGGACTTGGGAAGAGTACAAGTCATCAGATCCAAGGGCTATGTAATACTGTCTGCTGGCCTCCACTCCTAACATCCCAGGCTTGGGGCACAGACCTGGGTCACAGCATGCCAGAGCATTCCCCACTGCTCAGTGCCATGGATCCAGCCAAACGTCTTTTATTTTTCCTGTTTTTATGCTTCTTACCAAATGGGTCAGGCTATTATTATGCACTTTATTTTTTTATTCCTTTTTTAATTATTATTTTTTATTGATTTTGTAGAACACAGTAAATGCAGTGGTACAATGTACCATCTATCATTAAGTTGAGATAACAATGTTAAACAGTCTAATGACCACGGAAGTCAAATAAAGCACCTGCTAAAATGTTAGCCTTATTATCATTACTGATACCATACACCATTACAAGCAGTTCACCAGCTGTGCTCCTGTACTCAGGTGTGTTGACAACATTCTGAATCACTGGGTTCCCAGATCGACACAGGTTAGAACCTTAGTTAATATTTAGTTAGAACACTGGCAGGAGCAATATAGTTAAGTATTTCTGGGACACTTCTCATATTCCCTTGTCATACATGCCTACTGTGCCCAGAAGAGGTGTGGATAAAAAATGCAGTCGATTTGGAACCAGACAGTGCTGGGAACTGGAACGAGTCCAGCTTTCTTATTTGCACCATGCAGAATGCCTACCTGACCTGCGGGAACCACTGTAATGCCCAAGCCAAAAAACAGAACCATTGGAATGCCCACTCTGACCCACAAGAACCACTGGAATGCCCTGTGAGATCCACGGGAACCACTGAAAAACCACCATGGCATGTAGTAAAACAAGGAAATAAAAATAAATAAACTGTCCACCCCAACCCACCAGAACTGCCAGAATGTCCACCCTGACCCAGCAGAATGGCCACCCGACCAATGTGGTGACAGCATTCCAGTGGTCTTGGTGCGTTAGGGTGGGCATCCAGGAGCACCATACTGACTCAACAGTGTAACAGTATCCTCCACATCCCACCCCTGTTATTCCTTCTGTTTCAATACCTGAAAATCATGGCTGCTGAGACTGTGCCTTTCTTCTGGTACTCCATAATCAACCACAAGGGGGTGCACCAACTCTGGGTGGTCTCTTGCCCTCTCACTCCCTGGAAGTCAAGCTCTCACCTATACTCAGCCCTCATCTGCACCCAGAGTTCATTTTTGCAGTTCGCATGCAAACCAATCATCACATCAAATCAACTTTAATATAGCACTCCTTACCATTTTGACCCGGGGCGCTTCACAAGTGAGCATCATCATCATCCTGATCAATTTTATTTCACATCCTCTGGGAGTCCAATCAGAGTGCATTACAATGATATACCATATGACAAAAACAGAGAGATTAGATAACCATATACCATAAACATAATATTTCATATAGGTTCTGGGTTTGTTTTCCCCTTAAGTTTTATTACTAGGGACAACTGTGTAAAAGACATAATAAGTAGGACTGACTGCCAGGTAGCACTTTAATCTCTATAGTTAAAGAGCTGAGCTTTGCTGTTGTGCCAGATCGGTGGTGTAGTGGAAAGGTTTACAGCCTGATCAACAAAAGACTGAGTTTGAATTCAGATCAGATCCCCTCAGTTTTCTTTTGTCAGAATTTCCCTGGAGCAGTGATTCATGGTGGTGTGAAGTTATTATCTAGCAAATGTAGAGAAAAAGGGAATTAAATGTGAGAAAGAAAAAGTGCAGCAGTAAAGTGCTGCTTCAGACACAGGGCTGCCTTCAAGGCAGATCTGCCTTGCAGGCAACGCGAAATGTGTCTCTCTTGCTATTGTTGGCATGAGACATTTCTTCAGAGCTTAAAGTGTTCTGGATCTGACTGAGACACAGACCTGAGACACTATTCTGATTGACTGGGGTTGAGGGGTTGTCTTACCAAGAGTCAAGATGGGCCAGTATAAGGAGGTGCAACCAAACAGTACTGTTAGCAGCTGCCCCATCTCCTGCGCCGACACTGAAAGAGGACTCTCTGGAGACCCTTCAGCTAACCCCCTCCTTGTACTGGATCCCAGCAGCTTGTCTTCCAACCCACAGATGTAGGGGCCCTCTTCAAAAATGTTACCAGACAATTGGAACAGGTGTGGGGGTGGGGTATCAATATGCAATACTGGGGGGGGGGGTCTTTGACCTCTGTAATCAAACTTGGGTTGCTGTATCATTTATTTATTTATTTTTTGCTCTTACCTCTGCTTGGCTGGCCCCCATCTGCATAGTCTTCCCCATCTCTGTCACCTGCCATTTCTGGAACTTACTCTTACCCGGTACATTGCCCCACAGTTCTGTCCCCTGTGGTGGAGCTCCTTGAGGTTCTCCAAGCCATTGAGGGAGTTTAGCTTAGTTGTGGTAGGCAGGGAAGCCCAGTAGGTGGTGCAGGGCCTGTGGGAGAATGCCACATCACATTTGCTTAGCCAGCATTATTTCCTATTTTCTCCCTTCACCTGGGTGCCTCATAGGCTTGTACTGCCAGTGACATGAGCATGCAAGTGTGTTCGCATCACAGTCAGGAGGTGCCTGCCCGCCCTCCCTTCATGGCTCTGCCTGCACTGCCACCTGTGGTTACCCAGGTGACTGTAGTGCAGCGGAAGGCACGGACCTTCCTCTCTAGTGGAGTGGAGAGCATCCTCTGAGATGTTCAGTCCTCTTCCCCCTGGCCAATCTCCATTGGCCAGGGATTACTCCAGATCCTGGGTCGCCACCGTAAGGAGCAGCAGTGCTACCACTACACTGACTGGCCAGATTGCAGTATCATTATCAGGATACATTTTAACTAAGCTACATAAGTGGATCTGGCTCTGACTGAATTATTTTCTGCCATGTGACTCATTTACTAGGTGTCAGTGTTATTATTATCCCCCATGTGGGTGAGGATCCCCAGTGAAGGGATACAGTAAAGGTCTTCATACCTACACATATCACACTTAGGCTGATGACTGTATGTTATAAGCCACTCATCAAATTGTGACTAAAGCCGGTACAGAAATGTGCTGATATCACTTATTAATGATGTTGCTCTCTCAGACTTGGTCACCACTTTATGCAGGAGTTCTGCCTTGTGACTGGTTATTTAATAGTTTAACTATGACTTGATGGCTACTGGTCCAGTCTGTCTGAGAATGATAAAGCAGTGTGTAAATACACAGTATTACAGCAGTTTCATTCTATGCCATAGTGGTCTAATTATGCATGGGTTCTGGCTCATGGGTCCCTGCTCTATGATTTGCTAGTACATTTTTTGCCTGTATCTTGAGAAGTTTGGTATAACTATTTTGGTATACCATTTTTCAGCCAGGTGCTGGTGAGGCACATCTCCCTCCATCACATAGGAGACCCGGGATCAATTCTCGATCATGACCTTCCTGTCCTGGGCCAGATGGTCTGGGAGGCAATAAGGAGGCATCACCCACTGGTACTGGGGGGGGTGAGTGGAGGCTTCCTCACTAGTCAAGCAACTCCTATGGCAAGGTTGGGGATTGATATTGACGTCATCATATGTGAACATGTGATGTCTGGCATCCTCCGCCAGTAGGAATTCTGAAGTGGGGGTGTCAGCTTTGTGCACAGGGTGCTGTGATGTCCAACTTCAGAAATGGGAAAATACTTGCCCCTCATTCACGATGCTGACCACCTGATCACCCACCTCAAGCCACTGAACATATTGCCCCCTTATCCCTATCTCAATGGCTTGATGTGTGCATGGTATGTTCCTTCTGCTCTCTGGGTAGTTGCTTGAGTGGGGAGGCCCCACCATGGGGGAAATACTCCATGGGGCTGGAGAACTATAGGCTAGGGGATCTAACTAGAGGCAAAAAATCCTAGTAACATAGTAACTGATGGCAGATTAGGACTGCAAGCCCCATCCAGTCTGCTCACTTTCCCTACCTACATCAGCGGCCTCTGACCCTACTTGGTCAGTGGCTTTAGCCTCTCCTTCGCACCTCTAAGATTCCCTTATGCAGTATAGTGCAGTGAGGAGGCAGTATAGCGTAGTGGTTAAAGGCTCTGAGCTGCAAACCTGGAGACCTGGGTTTGAATCCCATAGCCCTCACTTGCATACTGTGTGACCCTGAGCAAGTCACTTAACTTCCTTGTGCTCCCAGGTCGCACCTGGAAACAAGCTTCGGCTCAGTGTGCCTTTCCTGGTTAAACAATTTCCCCTTTCCCTTTCTCTTATACCTGTCCCATGCATGTTTGAATCCCCCTACTGTGGTAGCTCCCACCACCTCCTGGGGCAGTCCATTCCATGCATCCACCACCCGTTCCATGAAGAAAAACTTTCTCTCATTCCCCTTTAGCCTGCCCCTTTCCAATCTCATATTGTGTCCCCTTGTCCTTGTACATCTCCTATTCTGAAAGATGTTGTCCACTTGTACTTTTTCCATGTCCTTTAGATACTTGAAGGTTTCTATCATATCCCCTGCTCCCTCCTCTCTTCCAGTGTATACATATTGAGGTTTTTCAATCTCTCCTCACATATCTTCTTGTGTAAGCCCTGCACCATCTTTGTGGCCCTTCTCTGAACTGTCACCGCCCTGTCTATGTCTTTATGAAGATGCGGCCTCCTGACCTGCACACCATACTCCAGATGAGGCCTCACCAGTGTTTTGTATAGTGGCATCACCACCTCCCTTTTTCTGATCATGATACCCCTTTCTATGCACCCCAACATACCGTTGGTCCTCCCCACTGCCCTGGTGCACTGTTTGGCCACCTTTAGGTCATCTGAGATGATAATCCCTAAATCTCTTTCTTCTCTGGTACTATCAGTAACTCCCCCCCCCCAATCATATAGTTCTCTGCATGGTTTCTACACCCCAAGTGCATGATCTTTCATTTCTTTGCATTAAATTTTAATTGCCACACCCTGGACCATTCTTCCAGCTTCCTCAGGTCTCACTTCATTTTCTCGACCCCCTCTGGAGTGTCCACCCTGTTGCAGATCTTAGTGTCATATGCAAAGAGGCAGACCTTCCCCTGCAGTCCCTCAGTAATGTTCCTTATGAAGATGTTAAATAGGACTGGCCCTAGGACTGATCCCTGAGGCACCCCACTGGTCACCTCTCTCTTTCCTTGGATTGGACTCCATTTACCACCACCCTCTGCTTTCTGTCCCTCAACCAGTTTCTAACCCAGTTTTCCACTTTGTGGCCCACCCCAAGGCTACCCAATTTGTTAACCAGTCTTGTGTGGAATGGTGTTGAAGACTTTACTGAAGTCGAGGTAGGTGATATCCACTGCTCCCCCCGATCCATCTTCTTCGTCACCCAGTCAAAAAGGTCTGTCAGATTCATTTGACAAGACCTTCCCACTGTGAACCCATGCTGCCTCGGATCCTGTGCTTTGTTGGATTCTACGTGCTCCACAATCCTCTCCTTAACAGTGCCTCCATTATCTTACCCACTACTTTTTTTTTTTCACTTTAAAGATTTTATTTGGTTATTGTAAAAACAAAATACATCAAGTTGGAACACACAGAGAAAAGGGCATATTGTAGTAATAAAAGACATGCTTATGCAGTACTTGAAATTGTCAGAACTCATATAAGGAATTACATACAGTTAAATATAAATATTCACAGGTTCATTGTACTGTAGAATCTATGTTAATAAAAAGGAGATTTTGACATTAGAAGGTGGACCAGGACTGAAAAGAATAATATTTAGTTAATTATGTAGCACTTAAATATATAAGGAAAGGGGCCCAGTTTTTTTTTTTCAGATAAAGAACTTTTATCAACAACCTGATGCACCAATCTCATTATTTATGGTTTCACTCATTTTGGAGGTCCTCTCTACAAAAACAGGAGGGGAAGGAGATTTCTAATGTGAGAGAAGTATCCTCTTAAGAGGTAAAGCAGCTGACCAAATAACAGAGTTTATGCTCTTATTTAAACTACTTTAGCCTGTGTTTATTCCTAGGATAAGAAATTTCAGATTGAAAGGAATCATTGAATCAAATGCAGATTCACAAACTTTATAAACCTTCTTCCGAATGTCTTTGATGGAAAGACAGGACCAAAGCATGTGGCACAGATCCGCATCTGCTTCCTGACATCTCCAGCATTTCCCATCTGTTTGAAGGCCCATTGAGAATAGTTTTTTAAGGGAATAATAGTAATAGTGAAGAATTTTATATTGTATTGTCCTAGCTTGGATCTCTGTGTTACTACAACAGGCATTGTCCCAGACTGAGGCCCATTCCTCGGCAGTAATAGACTCCCCAGTGTCACCCTCCCATTTACTTTTGGCTGAGGCTGGTAAAAGAGAGGGGTCATTTGTGTTCATTAGGAGTTTATATAGTAAACTCACTTCTTTCCTTAAGTTTGCTGCCTTGAGGACAGAATTCCACTCAGTATTTTCTCCAACGGTTAGATCTACTCCTAGAATTGAGTCCTGAAGAGACTTTCCTGTCTGGAGAAAGTAAGCAAAGTGGAATATTGGATTATTATACCAGTTTTTGAGTAAGTTAAAGGAAAGCAGTTCCCCTTTTTCACCTAGTAAATCTTGCAGATTTGTAATACCTAACTTCTGCCACTCAGTATTCATTAATGGTGCTTGATTATATGTTAACGTAGCATTATTCCAAAATGCGGTCAAGCAAGCAGGTAAAGTCTCAATGTGAAGCAAGTTCTTCATTTTCTTGATTACTCAGGTGGAATTATTAATACACATATTATCATTTAGGGAAGTAGGAAGTTTGGTAAAGAGATAGTCAGATGGTTTACATGGTCGCAAGATTTGCATCTCAACCCTGAACCAAAAGGGTAGGTGTTTGTCTAAGTGAGAAGCAAGATACCAGGAGCTTTGTTTAAAGTGAAAAGCAAAATAATATTTTTCCCAGTGTGGGAGTCTGAAACCATCATCAGACTTGTGAGCCTTAAGTTTTGCGACAGATAGCCTAGGAGTAGAGGAGTTAAAGAAAAACTTTAGTTATTTTAGTTAGAGAATTCAAAATTCCTTAGTCTATTTTCAGGGGTAAGTTCTGAAAGAAATAATTTAAGGGCTATAATCATTTTGATTGAGTTAATCTTACCCCATATAGATAGATTGAGGTCTTGCCATTTTTGCAAGTCTGCTTCAATTTCTTTCACTAGAAGGAGAAGACTTAAGTTTACAAGATTATGGGGTTATTTAGATAATCTGATTCCTAAATATGTTAAAAAAACTAGAGCATCTAAGTTCAGATTGTATCATCCCTAGAGAGTCCCCTGGACGGAAATATGAGTTTAGTGATAAAATTTGAGTCTTGGCCCAATTTAATTTAAAGCCAGAGAAGTTGGCAAAAACATTAAAAATTATCTCCAGGTGTGTTACTGAGTCCCTTGGGTTTGAGAGAGATACCAACAGGTCATCTGCATAAGCAAATACATTATTGTTGATTTCGCCTGTTCTGATTCCTTTGGCCTCATGGCATTCCGAGATTTTTCTAATTAATGGCTCAATGGCCAAAATAAATAAATATGGGGGGAGAGAGGACAGCTTTGTCTGGAGCCTTTATTCAAACGGGAGGAGTTTGAGATAAAATCATTAAAAATTGCTATAGAAGAAGTTTTTTTTTTGTAAATGATTTCTAACCAAGAAATAAGGGTATCTCCCAGGTGGAATTTCTTAAGCACTTGAAAGAGATAATTCCATTCTAAGGAATCAAAGGCTTTGCAGAAATCAAAGGCTAGTACTGCAGCTGAATTATGCATTTTTTTCCCTTTCCAAATTACATTTAGAAGCCTACGTATATTGTCTGCTCCACTTCTGCTTGGTACAAATTCTACTTGCTCTTCTCCTAACAATTTGGTAAGATGAAACTTCAGTCTACCAGCAAGAATCTGGGCAAGAATCCTATAGTCTGTATTAAGCAGGGAAATAGGCCTGTAACTCTCGCATTGCAAGGGATTCTTCCCATCCTTCCAAATGAAAGTGATGTAGGCGTGATACATAGATTCAGGTAAAGACTGTGAGGAAGATGATGACATAAAAGCTTTAAAAAGGTAATTGTTAGCTTTAGTACTAAGAATTTTATAGAACTCTCCCAGTAAACCATCTGGACCAGGCATCTTGTTTGGATGTAGACCCTTGATAATGTTATCAAATTCTTCGCGGAAGATAGGAGAATTTAGGACTTCTTTATCTTTTTAACTAAGGCTTGGAAGGTTAACTGAATCTGTAAATTCCTGTGAGTTTCCCACATCTTTCTAACCTGAATCTAAGTACAAGTCCTTAAAGAAAGATTCAAATTCTGAGTTTATTTTAGATTTTGAAACCTCAGTGGTTCCAAAAGCATTAGAGATGCCTGGAATCAGGTTCTGACCATAACTCTTTTTTAACCAATGGGCTAAGAACTTCCCTACCCTTTCACCAGCTTCCCAAAAACTCTGTTTAGTTCTATACAGAGAATATTCTGCCTTAGGGGAATATATTTTTTTGATTTCATATTTTAGCTTTGTAATGTTATTAAGCAAAACCCCCTCCTTTTTGCAGTTTTGTTTGTACTTATTTTGCAAGTCCAAAAGTTCCTGCTCCAGATGGATCAAATCCTTTTCCCCTTGTTTTTTTCTCAGAGGATGAAAAACTAATAATCCTCCCTCTCAGGAAGGCTTTAAAGGTGTCCCAAAGGCAGTTAGGTGAAACTTCCCAGTTGTCATTTATACTAAAAAAGTCTTCCACTTCATGGTCTAACCAGGGTTTAAAATTAGGATCCTGCAGGAGAGAGATATTAAGCCTCAATCTAATACAATTACACTTAGAGCCTTCAAAGAGAATTACGGCTTGCACTAATGCATGGTCAGAAAGGGATATCTCTTTAATACCCGATGACACAAGGTTTGGGGCCAGATGATTGGAAACAAAAATCGTGTCAATCCTGCTGTAAGAAGCATGTCTCACAGAATAAAAAGAATAATCTCTTACAGTGGGATTTAATAGGCACCAGGTATCTACTAAATTTAGGTTAGCCATATGCTTTCTGATAGCAAGCTGAGTTGTGGAAGTCTTAAGGGGACAGGAAGAAATGCTTCTGTCAATCAAGCTGTCTGAGACTTCATTAACATCTCCTCCCAAAATGAAATTTTGGTGGTTATTCATGCTTAGACTACATTAAGGTCTCTGAAGAAAACAGCCTGTCCAGAACTGGGTGCATAAATATTGCAGCTGGTGAGTTCCCTCCCATCAATAGCACCTTTAAGAATTTGAAACCTACCCTCCAGGTCAGCATAATGAGAGCTCTTAACAAAATTTATTTCTTTCCTAAAAAGAATAGCTGTACCTTTCTTTTTTGAGTTGAAAAAACTAAATTCTACTTGAGAAGCCCAAGCTGTAGCTAGTTATTTTTCTTTGTCTTCCTCCAAATGTGTTTCCCAAAGTAAAACAATGTCAAGTTGATGCCTATTTAGATATGTTAAGATTTTCTTCCTCTTAACTGGGGACCCCAACCCCTTAACATTCCAAGAACCTATTGAGAAGTTTGACATCACTAGAGGCCTACAGTAGTTTAGGAATAGAATTCAAAATTTAAACAGCAATAAAACTGCTTTACCAACAAACAACAAAAGTACTTTATATTTAGTAAACTACAAATTGTATGAGTTTCTGTTTCTGAAAAAAGAAAAAGGAAAAAAAGAAATTATAACAATTATAAATTACAAAAACAGAATAAAAAGCAAAACAACAAAGGAGAAAAAGTAATCCAAAAGACAGTAGAGTCAAAAAACTACTGATGGACCTCTAACCACCGAACCGTAGTCCAAGATGGTGATGGAATTACTGGTCCGTATCACTAACTTAGTCTGCCTGTATACTACCTAGTCTGCTACATATAAATGACAAAATACCAAAAATAGCAGTTACGCTAAAATCCGAAATAACAATTTATGTATTTAAAATCTATAAACTCCGCACTTGTTAATCATTTGGATACAAGGCAGCATTCATTTTGTAGAATACATCATAATCTACTGAAGGAAGATTGCTTACTAAATAATATGATTGGTAAAATCAGAAAAAGTTGCAGAGCAGAGCATAATTGAATGTTACTAAAAGGCTGTACAGGTGTTAAAGAGAATCATGCAGCAGAGTCTGTCTCTTACTCAACTCAACTCGGAAACTATTAAGAAAAAACTCCCAAGATTTTCCTACATCCTAGCCTCTTCCTCTTTCAGTTATTTTAAAGAAATGGGCACACCCACTAGAGAGAATAATTTCCTTACTCTGCAAAGATCTATATCAGCAGCCACTACATTTTCATGCTAGAAGGTTTTAGGTATGAACAGGAGAGAGGCATTCGTGAGACCCTTAAATAAGAGCAGAGCAAAGTTAGTGCACTTATGCCACATTAGACCAGGACATAAACCCCATCCTACTAAAATGATATTAGAATTTGAAGAAACCCCAGTTTACTATCCGGCGGCTTCCTGGTTTCCGGATGTATTATGGGCCAAGTTAATGCAAACATGAACATCTCTTATGGATAGAAAGGTCTCTCTCTCCCCTAGGTCACTATCCATATCTATAAGAAAACATTTTGTGACAGCTGGAAAAGTCTCTCTAATCAGATGGAGGGAATATAATGAGGGATGTCACAGACATAGTATGTTGGGAAAATTATAGCACCAGGAGTATTTCAAAAGCCATTCCAAAGTGAGAGGCAGATTTATTCCCTGAGCAGTAGCTCAGCAAACCTGATACCTTTGGGTTCAACTCTGCAAAACATTTAAATGAAAGTGAATGAGCTTTGTACATCCAACAGACCCGGGTTTCATTCCCACAACCTCCACCTGCATGTAGTGTAGTTCAACCATTCAAAAGTATAAGCTCAGAACTAGAAGTATAGTTAGCCAAAAACAAAACAAACATGCACTCATATGTTAACATAGGTCAGTCTACAATCAAATATAAAGAACTCAGTAGATATTATAAACAGTTTGCATTTCTTAGCATTGCATTTACATTGCGAGGTTAACAGGCACAAAGATAAGAGAAATCAATAATCTGATCTCAAGCTAGTTCTGCAGAGTTCCAGAGAGAGCTGAAGTGCTAAAATCTTAGTACTTCAAACCTGTTTAGAGAAAGCAAAATAAAAAACAACTCTCACTCACTACCGTTCCTAGGTTGGTTGCAAATAGAGTTTGTTGGGGGAATTAAATTCCACAGAAGCGTTTGACATCCTAAGCAAGATGAAAGCAGAGGTCATGTGATGTTAGTAGCAGAAATGTTAGGCGAGAGTACCCGTGTTGAGGCAAGCGCCTCTCGAAAATTTTGACCCACCAGACCATCTAGTGGTTGCGCTCTGGGGCTGCTTATCTCAAGAACATCAATTAGGGCTTCTTCCTCTTCCACTTCAAAGGATTCACTAAAGGAGCCATGAGTGGGGACTGCATTATTTTGGCGCCTGCTCCTGCTTCTGCTTCTTTGCCTGGTGGAGGATTGAGAGAGCTGTCTTCCCTGTCTCAGAGCTGGAGTCACAGATTTAGAGGTGGGTTTTACTTTCCGGTAACTCGCTGACTGTTGAGAATTTCCTCCTCTCACTCTGGACTTTGCAGCAGATGAATATAACAGAGGTATTGACACTTTGGAATTTAGTTTAGGATTTGTCTGTAGGGAAGCAGAGGGTGAGGGGTAGGTGTCCATTGATTGTACAGGATCTAGGCACTCAGGTGTAGCACGAGCCGAGTAAGGAGTGTCACAAACGTGCTCCGCAGGTCAGGCCCTCTGATCCCACAGTGCCAACCTTGAAGTGCGCTATTGTGAACAGGTGACAGATAGGGCAACCCTCCTGTCTGTTTTGGGTCTGAATCACCTACTAGCCTCGAGTCCTGGGGGTCAAAATGTGAACCTTATGCTAGCATACCCAGTTAACAGGCTCAGATACGTACCCTTTTCGGGGGATGCAGTACAATCCTTCGCCCATGGGCACCCAGCCAGGTTTCCAAAATGTACTCTTATGACTCAGTATGAGACCTAGGTATATTCTTACTTTTAGCAAGCTTAGTAACACATTCAAGCCCTTAACAGCTGTCAGAATTAAACATGGGTTCAGCATTCACATGCAAAAGAAAACTGAGGTGCCACAGGCAGTATTTCAAAAAAAATATTGTTTCCTAAAAATTGTAAAATAGGGAAAATATCAAACACAGAACAAATATGTCAACAACTTACAGTCACATAAAATAAATGGGAAGTTACAGAACACAAACGCCTACCAAAAAAAAAATACTTACGTTCCAGTTGAATTTTTTTTTTAAGTGCCTAGTTACCAGTCCATAGGCTAAGTGTGTCTTTGCTTTTCAGGGAGTCCTTCTGCACAAACTTCTCTTGCAAGCAATATTCAAAAGTCAGATTTCTCCACCTCTTGGTGATGTCACCCATGAGGTCACTGTTAGATCTGTGATAAATCTGTAATCTGAGTAGGGATATCCAAAAAGGTTATTATTCTTCTGCTGGCTGGAATCAGTAGTTACCAATAAAATAAAAAAATACATGTGACAGTCTTTGCAAGCAGGTTCCTTTGATGGCTCATAAACTCATGTCCTGTCACTAGTCCCCTTCTATATGACAAAACCAAGAGGACTCGGCCAAATTACTTCCCTTTCTGCTATGTCATAAAATGCATACATGGGAACCAACTTCAAAAGCAGGAGCAGGTTATAAGGGGTAATAAACTGTCCTTCTGGAAGGAAGGCATTTAATTAGGTTTCACTGGTCAGTCTCTGGACATCCTCACTGACACCTTGAAGGTCAAAGGTCAAGTCTCTCACACTCTGGCTGCTTGTCCTAGGCAGACAATCACATATCATATATTTATATTACAAATATCATACATATAACCATGAGCAGATGGCAGAGCGTCACAGGGAACAGTAGAATCCATAGCACGCGCTGAGGTCTGATATTTTGAAGGAGAATGGTGGTTATTGGAGGTTGTAGATAGCACAGTAGAACTGGGTTCAGACAACATTTGAATGTACGCCCAAGCATCCTCAACTGAAGTACAAGATACTATCCCCCCCGCTCTCTGATTTGAAAAAAAGCTGGATATTTAAAGTTGCATAAAATCCCTTGTTTTTGACATTCTTGCTTAACCTCGTAGAACCCTTTCCTCTTGTTCACCAAATCTGAGGAAAAGTCTTGGAACAACAACATTTTGAAACCCTGGCATTGTAAAGATTTATGTTCCCTGGTGACTCTCAGAATTTCTTCCTGTGGGCTCTTTCAATTTCAAGTAGATATGGCCACTGATAATTTAACAGTTCAGGGATGAAAGATTGTAGAAAGTTTATCATGTGTCTTCCTTCCCATCCTTCTGTAACATCTAAGATACTGATATCATTTCTTCACCCCCTATTTTCTAAATTGTCCACTTTTCCCAGTAAATATTCAATTTGCTTGCTTTGTTTTAAAGTGACAGTATTTATGTGACAGATAGTTTCATTAAGAGTAATCAGCTGCTGCCCATAACAGTTTAGAGTGGATCTCACCTCTTCTGTTTCTGCTTGTAGGATACTTTTATCCTTGTTGGTACTGGCAATGTCAATTTTTTTAAGTCAGTAAGCATTTCTTTCAATTGGGAAATGTCATTTTTACTTGCCATTTCAGATGGGGCTGGCATTGCGACCATAGATGCTGCATTCGGAGCGCCAGTTCCCAGCCTGCATGTGTTAGAGACTCTCCCCACTGTGGTAGGCATTTGGCAGTTGGCGAGAATGTACAGATGTAAAATAAAGTACTGTAAAAAAAAAGAGATGACATGCCACAAAAAAGATATCGGAGCGTAGCCTAAGTAATCTTCTATTAAAATACTGTAGTGTATTTCCCCATTGTTACTGAATATTGCTAAATAATTTTAAAATAAATAATGAACCAGATGAGTGTGAACTAACAGGCGATCGTACTGTTCAAGAACCGGCATGCACTCTGTCCTACCCACTACTGAAGTGAGGCAGACCAGCCTATAGTTTCCTGCTTCCTCCCTGCTTTCACTCTTGTGGAGAGGAATTATATTTACCCTCCTCCGGTCATCTGGAACCACTCCTGTATTGAGTGATTCACTAAACAGGGCTGCCAGTGGTGCTGCTAGCCCCATCCATAGTTCCTTTAGTATCCTAGGGTATATATACCATCTGGTCCCATTGCTTTGTCTACCTTCAGTTTTGTGAGTTTCTTCAGGACTCTCTCTTCTGTAAATGGACTGGTATATACCTCTCTCCCCTCTGTGCTTCTTATGTCCAGATGTGGACCATGCATCTCCCCTCCTCAGTGAACACTGAACTGAAATATTCATTAAGCACTGATGCTTTGTCTTGGTCCCCCTCCACTCCCACCCCTTCCTTCCCTTTGAGTCTTAAAATTCCACCCCTGGCCTTCCTTTTTTTCACTAATACAGCTGTACAAGGTTTTTTCCCCTGTCTCAACTGTACTAATCATACCTCCATTAGCGCCTTTGTGATCCTCACCACCTTTCTTACTTCCCTCTGTTTATCTAAGTACACTGTGTGATCGTCATCCTTTTGAGACCTCTTGTATTTTTTGAAAGCCACCTTCCTATCCCTTACTTTATGTACCACCTCCCTTAAGAACCATAGTAGTTTGTTCCTTCTCTTGCTTTTAGTTTTCAGCCTAATGCACTGATTTATCTCCTTCACTATGGCCCCTTTAAGGTTTGCCCACTGCTCCTCTACCCCCCCAACCCCTTCCTCACCAGGGCTTCTTTGATATCTATCCCCATCCCAACAAAGTCTGCCCTCTTGAAGTCCATGACTCACCTTTGTGTGGCAAGACTGTGACACTGTATCAACATTAAACTGTATCGTGTGGTGGTTGCTGGACCCCAGGAGATCATCCACCTGGACCTTTGTGATTCTGTCTCCACTGGTCAGAACAAGGTCTAGAACTGCCATGTCCCTTATAGGCTCCCTCTGTAACTGCCTGAGACCTGCCCCCTACAAGGATTCCATGATGTCTCGACTCCTGGCTGTGGTGGCTGCTGAAGTGGTCCATCATCGTCTGGCCTATTAAAATTTCCCAGCAACAGTACCTCCCCTTTGGCTACCATCATGTGTATTTCTTCCACCAGCACCTTAGCTACCTCCTCCCCCCTGTGCTGGAGGCCTGTAGATCACTTCTGTGTGAATAGCCCTGCTGCTACCTGGCTCAAGCGTGACCCACAATGCCTCTACCTCTCCCTGCTTCTCCTTCACTGCTGTTGCTTTTATACCCTCCCTGACATAAAGTGCCCCCCTTTCCCTCCCTATCCCTCCTGAATAGAGTGTACCCAGGCATATTTGCTTCCCAGTCATGATTTCCAGTGTACCATGTCTCAGTAATGGCCACTATGTCCAGTTTCACCTCAGTCAACATAGAAACATAGCAATTAATGGCAGAAGGGGACCACAAGATCCATGTGGTAGGCCATAAGAAAAGCAAAAATCAACTTCCTGCATGACAAACAACTCAGTGAATCCTCTAACCCCCGTCAGCTTTGGGGGACCCTTAACTTGCTACTAGGCAAGACCAACAATTCAGATTCCATCACATTGTACCATGGTGCCAACCAGACTAATGACCCGACCAAAGTGGCTAACATTTTCAACAACTTTTATGGTGATCTCGAAAAATACAAACCTCCCCCCTCATCATCCGCCCACCCCAACCCCAAAGGCAGAACTTTCCCCGACTTCTACTTCAAAGCCCTAAAACCTGCTGACACCAAAAAGCTTATCTGTGGGAATAACCCCTGTAAGAAGCTATGGGATACAGTTGGACTCAGACACAGATGATTTCCTTAGGCAGGTCTCCACAGTAGTTTTATTGGAGAATTCCAAAAGTAAAAGAAAACAAAATAAAAGGTGGACTGTTTCGTTCAAAAGAAAACAAAGTACGTTTTGAATGGAGCAGCATATAACATCATAGTTACATTTGTACAGCAGAAAAACAAAAGAAAAGAGTCTTCTTTAGCAAAGTAACTACAGAGCACTTGTTTTAAGGGTGCATGTACTCCAACACCCTCAGCTACATCTGATCTCTCTCTATAGAAGCTAGCTATATATATATATATATAGATATATATATATATATATATAGATATATATATATACACTAGAAGTACTTCTGATTGGTTGGGATATATATCAATCAGCTAAGTCTAAAAAGACTTTTGCAAAAAGCTCACTTATTTATTACAAAGCTCATAGAAAAATCTTTATAGCAACCTTATTTCCATATAGCATATCTATAAATCATTTATATTGCTTAAAGCTTCAAACATATTTTTTGTGGGACAAGCCCCTTCCCCTTGTATCTCTTTCCTTATAAAATAAACAACAACATGGCTGGCTGGCTCCTAGGGAGAGGATCCATCAGGGAGAACCCCACAGATAACATCATTATTGCACAGCAGGTAAAAACATCACCTTAGCTCTCTTCTGTTTCTGCTATCTCCCTGCATAATGTGTTGTGCTTTAAAAAAAAAGGACTGACTGTATGCTGTGCTAAAGGAAAAACACTGTGCTGCCTACTGAGCTGTATGTTACGCAAAAGCTCAGTTTAGGTACAGCAACTGGAAGGAGGACTCGCTCTGGGCTGCAGGCTGTGAGGTGCTTTAGCACTGGGGAGAAAGCGCTTCACAAAATAAAGGCATTTCTGAGCGAGTGCAACTCTGCTTGAGTGTTCGCGGTGTTTATGAGCTACTGCGATAGTGCGCACATTCGTGCAGCTCGTTTGGGATGCCGAGAAGGAGTGTATAATAAATACGCTCATTTTAAAGCTTGAATAGCTTAGCAAACATTGTTTTTAGTTAGGGGAGTCACTTTAGAGCTTTTCAGAAGCAACAAGAGGCAATTTTGAGAGTTCCTAAGTTTCAAAATGCTTAAAGAGGCCACGCTAATTCTAGGATATCATAAGTGGATTGTAAATGTTCACATACATTTTATTGCTGCATTTTTGTTTTTGACTTGCTAGGATGGGGAAAATGACAGATAGACGAAATATGAAAAATAAAATACATAGGTGGCCACCTATGTACATAAAGACCTCACAACACCAAAATATACACATGGGGCAGACACAAAAGGGGGCTTAGCAAGCCAAGTCGCAACAGTAATATCCTTGTTAGGAAAATGACAGGGCTGGCCTGCATCTGCACCACCAGACCCTCTGACAACCCCAAACCTAGTAAAGGTGGCGACGGTATAGATTATAAAATTCTTAAACTCTCCATCAATACCTTGGCAGTCCCCATCACCAATCTACTAAACTGCTCCCTCTGTTCTGGCTTCTTCCTCATCTGGAAAACCACCACCATCAGACTCTTATTCAAGTCCGGGTCTAGAAACAAGGTGGGCAACTACTGTCCTATTTTCCTCCTTGCCCCTCTCTCAAAAATTATAGAGAAGGTTGTGCACACTCAACTCGCTGACTACCTGGAATCTAACAACCTACTCTCTTGTGCCCAGCATAATGTCAGATCTGGGCACAGCACCAAAACAGCCCTGGTCTGGTTCACCAGCGAAATCCTTAAAGCTAATGACAAAGGCCAGTACACTGGCTCCATTTTTGTTGACCTTACCAAGGCCTTTGACCTGGACCACGCCCTCCTCCTTAACACCCTAAAAGGCCTACATCTTTCTGATGATGCCATAAAATGGGTCAGTAGCTACCTCTCTGGGAGATCCCACAAGACCACAATCGAAGGCCACTTCTCCTCAGAATGTCCCGTTAAATATGATGTCTCCCAGGGATCGATCCTGGGCCCCCTTCTTTTCTCACTCTTCATATATAACCTTCCCTCGATATGCCATTCCACTCGAATTGTCCTTTATGCCGATGACGTGACCCTTTTCTGCAGTGACAAAACCCCCACCACGATGTTCCACAATCTGCAGTTTGAATTAATGAAGCTTCACTCCTGGTTTTCCAGTAATGACCTTGTCCTCAACTCCAAAAAGACCAAGCTCATGATCTTCTCAGGACCCAGGAAAGCCCCAGTCTTGGTTTTAAATTCCTTGACAGTTCTGGCAACCTCATTGAACAGGTGACAGAATTCAAATACCTAGGTCTCCACCTTGACCCCGACCTCTCATACAATCTCCACCTCGGTAATCTAATAAAGAAGGCGCATGTCAGACTTGGTCTGCGCTACAGGATTAGAAAGTTCCTCATACCTGCATCCAGACTTCACTTCACTAGCTCTCTACTCCTGCCCCTTATCGACTATGGATCTATTGTCTTGTTTCCCCCTACCTCATCCCTCTTTTTCTCCAAACTTAGAGTCACATACAACAGCATAGCAAGTTTCGTCACCAGTCTCCCCTGGAAAACACACCACTGCTCACCTTATTCCTCCCTTGAGTGGCCCACTCTAGAAGGGAGGTTCCATTTTAAGACGCTCTCCTTCCTACATAAGATATACCTCAATATTCATCCCCCCAGCACTATCTCCCTATTCCCACTCATAGCACCTGGGCATTTGACTAGTGGTGCCTCAAGTCTGGTTTTTGACACCTCTTTCTACAGGACTAAGCATGCCCAGAACTCCATTACCTTCAAGGGAGTGAAGCTTTACAACAATCTACCCCCTGAAATCCAGGCTTGCAGGTTCATAGTACTCTTTCAACTCCTTCCTAAAGGAGCACATCCTCCAATCGTCCACCTGCAGCTGCCCTGATAGGCCTCCTTCATGGCCCTCTTGGTAAATCCCAGTGGCTCTCTCTCCCCTGCATCACCCACACTTTTCTTCTCCCCACCGAGTGCACTAAAACTTCCTGCCCCATACAATACCTGAAAACATTTCTGTTTATCGGTCTGCCTTCTGGTCGACTTTTGTGCAATTTTACCCATGTAATATGTTAGTTTTATTTTGCACTTATTAGTTCCTTGTACTTCTATACACCTGTATATATAATACATTTACTTCATTATATCTGGTAGGTAGTTCATTGTATGTTCTATGTATTCCATTGGCCTATGTATTGTACATCCTGTTGTATTTCCTACACTGGACATTTGGAAAAACTACCATTTTTGCTCGCATACCTTTCAGTATACAAATAAAATTGATTGATCTAGTCTGCCTGATGTGGGTAAGTAACCCCCCCCCCATCCTTTCTGTGAAATGATACTTTTGTGCCTGTCCCAGGCATTTTTTAACCCGTTTATAGTTTTGGCCTCCACCACTTCCCGGGGCAGGCAATTCCATAGGTTGACCACCCTCTCAGTGAAGAAGAACTCCTAACATTGCTCCTGAATCACCCACCCCTGAGCCTCATATCCTGTCCCTTAGTTCTGATGCTTTTCTGCTCTTGAAGGAACTCCTGTACCTCCTGTACCCCTACCTTATTTATACCTTTGATAAACTTGAATATCTCAATCATGTTCCCCCTCTCCCTCCTCTGCTCCAGGGAGTACACATTGAACTCCCTCAGCCTATCCTCATATGCCATTTGATGCAGACCCCATGTAAAAGGGCACAAATCATTATGCCAAAAGGTAGGATTATTTATGGAGATTCCATTATCGTTTTTTGTTGTTATATGTTTTTCTGTGTTCTATCTTGTGAATGTACATGGGCTGGCCACCCCTGTTCTTTTGTTTTGTAAAATCTAGTTGTCTGGTGCCTCCCCCCTTGTTGAACCGTCAGCCTTATAAACAAAAGAACCTACGTATTTTATGATTGTGTTCCTGTAAGCCAAATAAGGTAACCAAGGGAGCAGTATTCTGCCAGGGTTAAAATTATTTGAGATATAGCAAGATAGTGCCTGTTTACAAAAATAATCATATATACAACGAAGCAGGTACAAACCCCTTCCGCAATATTTCCCTTTATGTTCTGCTAAAGAAAGCCTACGTTTACGAAAAAAGGGAAGAACTGAACTAAGGGCCTAGTTTTCATTTTAAATGGTGTGGTGAAGTCGTAAAGCCACCGCTTGAGGATGCGTTTATGTTTATTTCAATGCTCCTCGGCAGTGTGGCTTAATTCTGTTAAGCTGGGCTACGAAACGAGCTTTGCGACTGTGCACACGTTCTCATAGTTTTAAAGCTATGCATCTAATCACAGTTTCCACATAAAGCATACTGTGGAGATCCTAAAATGAAAACTAAAATACCTGCATCTTTTTCTGTGAAGGGGGAAGTTGTTTTCTAGTACAACCACACGCAAGAGAGACCGAGCTTAGCATAAGTAGCAGTCCTCGGTCCAACAGAATCCTTTGGTGCACCTCCTCTGCAGCTCCTCTCTAAGAGCTGGCCAGCCACTTCTAAACTAATTCTATAACCAGGACTGCTGGAGGAAGGGCTTACCTGAGGATTTCTTTTTCATTTTCTGGATCCAGATGGTAATTCTAAAAAAGGAATGTCATGACTGTAATAACATTGATGATGTAATGAATCAGAGATATAAACCGGTAGATTTAAAGGTACCTAAATAAAGATATAAACATTGTGAATTGATTGACAGGTAGGAGGGCCAATCTGTTTGTCCAGCCCCCTTTATATACTGCATACTGAAGAACACAGAACCAGATTCAAAGGAGGTGTTGAAGAGGAAACACCTAGCCTAGTGTCTTCTAGTACTGACAGATTGAGATATTGGAAATGAAGCTAACTTCTGGGATTATTGTGTTAAAGAAGTTTATTATGTTTCAGACTTCCCCAAGGACACACGCAACCCATCTGTCTGAGTCTGCCCCTAGAGTACCTGGTCACGCCTTTAGACCCGTGATGCCCTGTTGATCCCCCCAGTGGGGTGAGGAGGAACTCCCCCCCTTGAACCTCCCCAGCAACTGTTCAGCCATGGACCCATGCACAACACATTCTGCCCTGATGAACCGGGAGTGCGTGTAGAGGAGTTGTCACCTAGGAGCGACGGGGGTTGTTTTATCTATTCAGCCCCAGACGTCAGTGTACAATGAGGGGCTAGGACCAAGGAGACACGCTGAGACATGCCTTCTGCTCCGCCCCTCTGCCGACGTCTGCCCGTCCTGTTCTACTGCTATCTCCACATACCGCACCTTCCACCCGAACACCCCCAGCTGGTGGTATCACAGTGGGAGTTTTGCAGGTAGTCCCCCCCGGGAGAAGGAGAGCAGCCATCGGGTGCTCAGTCCTTCTCCTCCCCAGCTGACCCCCGGTGGTCCATGCTCATTCCCGAACATGGGTCATCGGCATGGTGATTTTTAATTTTGAAGAAACAAATCCGCTATTATTTTGTTCTATAATTAGTAAAATAAATATCCTTGGATTTTTGCAACTTCAAATCGGTGCATGTGTCCATCTGTTACTCCATAGCCTTTTACACCCTTTTACACCCTGAATAATTTTTGTGGCTCTCCTCCACACCGTTTCAATCCTATCGATGTCTTTCCTAAGGTGTGGCCTCCAGAACTGTATGTAGTACTCCAGGTGGGGGTGCACTAGCGCCCTGTAAAGTGGCAGCACCACCTCCCTACTGTGACTCATGATTCCTCTCCCTATGCAGCCTAGCATAACACTGGTCTTTAGCAACGCCTTTTCGCACTGCTTCCCCACCTTTAAGTCATCTGATATAATGACTGCTAGGTCTTGCACCTGCTTGGTGCATGCCAGCTGTTCCCCTCCCAGGTAATATCCCACCTTGGGGTTTCCCTTGCCCAAGTGCATGACCTTGCACTTTTTGGTGTTGAACTTCAACTGCCTGGTGTCTGACCACTCCTTCAGTTTCCTCAGGTCTGATTCCATGCTCTTGACTCCTTCTGGGGTGTCCACGCAGTTGCAGATCTTGGTGTGATCTGCAAACAGACACACCTTCTCTTTCATTCCATTACCAGTGTCAGCTGTGAACACATTGAAGAGTAGAGGCCCCAGTACCGACTGCTGAAGCACTCCACTAGTCACTTTCCTCTCCATCGATACCACTCCATTTGCCTGCACCTGTTGTGTTCTTCTTTTCAGCCAGTTGCTCACCCAACCCACCACTTCCTTACCTTTGCTGATGTGGTCCAACTTCTTTACCAGCCTTCTGTGTGGAACTGAGTCAAAGGCCTTACTAAAGTGGAGATAGACCATATCCACTTTCTTCAAACAACATGAAGTCTTGCTATATTATGACAATTGCAGTTTGTCCCACCATTAGAACTGCTCCGGGAGGTGAAAGAGTTAACTTCCATGCCAGGCATGGAGCTTAGAGCGCGAGCTCGGTTAGAGAAGCTCTGTCTGGATAATTTCAAACTGAAACTGTCAGATTCTTTACTCCGCCTCACTGAACAGCCGCTCCGGAGATTTCTCCTACTGCTCGGTTCATTTCTCGGTTTAAACAGTAATTACTCGGTTAAATTCAACCGCGAGTATTATTATTTTAACCGCAAACCGATCGGTTCAAGCTCTGTCTGTGGTATTGTAAGTAATAGACAGGTTTATTTCTGTGTGGAACTTGTAAATGTTTATCGGTTCGGTTCAAACCGATCAGGTTGTTTTAAACTTTAAAATCAAGCATTTAAAAGCTTTTAGAGTGCGGTTCCCGGTTCTTATCGGTTCTAAAAAAAACGGATTTCATTATGGTTTTTTCCACGACCCGTGACACAGTTGGGAACCTATAAGGGTGTCTTGCCTGGCACTGCCATTAAAAGGGCAAGTTTTTGGTTAGGCTGGCATCATGTCTGAGAAACCCAAAAGAAAAACCGGGCCCACTGGGTTTCAACACTGTAGTGTCTGTGGGGAAGCCTTTGCCAAGGCTGACCACACACCACATGTGTATATTGTCTGGGGTTTGACCACCTCAATTCAGACTGCCAGATTTGTAAGAATTTCCCTGCAGCCACCCTGGATAAGAGAGTTGGCAGGCTCAGGGACGAGAGGCAAAAAGTCCGCTGACCCGATACAGCCCGGTTCGGTGCCAACCGAACCGGAGGGAGTGCCCTCTGACCAGGGCGAGACTTCCTCGGGCCAACGTAAAGCTGACTCTGAGGAGCCAGTTCCAGCAAAGAAAACTAGAAAATCAGCAGGTGTGGAGTCTAAAATCCCTTCTCCAACTGCTGCAGAGATAGCAAAAGCTATACAAATTGTCCAGTCACTTTCTCCGGTTCCGTCCGAACCGCCACCGTCTGGCAAAAGTTCGGTTTGGCCGGTTCCACTGGTTCAAGAATATGATATAGAAGAGTTTTATGAACCAGAGGAGGGGAGGATGATTATGAACAGTGTGAATGTGACTTTGAGAGTCTGGATGTGCCCATTGAACCGGACATCTCCCCAGACAGACCTTTAGAATCTCCCCCTACGCTTTTTGAGTCCCCTTCTCACTTTCTGTTTTATAAAAAGGTTGTTGAAACCCTCCAGCTCCCATTGGAGGAAGCTGTGGATGAGCAAGAGGAACCTGATTTTGTGGAAATGTTGGATATCCCAGAGTCTAGGAGATTGTCTAACCTTTTACATAAATCATTTAGGAAACAAACAATAAAAATTTTAAAATCTCCTAATTCTGTGCCTCCTGTGGACAAGAAGATGGACAGGAGGTACACTTTGTCAGGTCCTGATACAGAATTCCTTTCACAGCAATGCAGTCATGTTGGAGTAGTTCAGGCTGCAGCCTGTGATAAGGCTAATATTCCCTGGCTTCACATCCTCCTGACAAGGACTCCAGGAAGATTGATGCCATGGCTAAAAACCAATACATGGCAGTGTCCTTGGGACTCAGACAAGCAAATTACATGGCTTATGTGGCAAGATACCAACAATCTAGATGGGACACTGTCATGGCTTTGGACAAACAGGCCCCTGGCCAGCTTGCTAAGGAGCTGGAGCAGGTGGCTGCTGATGGTATTGAGGCATCTAAGGTGCAATTCCATGCTGCTGTGGATTCTAATGCTGTATCCTCTAGAGTCATGGCTACATCTGTGGCCTTTAGTAGGTTGCTTAGCAGCTCGGGTGTACTAGTTTGTCACGGGATATCCAGACTAAGGCTATGGATTTTCCTGGTAGGAAATTCTCTGTTTGGGGAGCAGACAGAGAATTACATGAAGAAATGGATGAATATAGGACAACTTATAGGAGTGCACAAGCCAATTAGTGGCAAGCCACTCCTCAGAGGCAGACCCCCAGGGGTACAGGTAGGCCTTTTCACAGGCCTTTTTACCAAACCCAGGCCTCCTCTGCTTATGCTCAGAGGGGGTTCTTCAGAGGGAGAGGCAGACGGGGTGCAAGCAGGTCTGCTCCCACCTCTCAGCCTAAAGCCCCTGCCAAACAGGCACCCTGATAGGGTGCCCAGGGCCGGTTCTCCATTACCTGTAGGGGGCAGGTTGGCTTACTTCGTTCAGGACTGGGAGTCTCTAACATCAGACAAGTGGGTCCTGGAAGTAGTAAGCCAGGGTCTGGTTCTCAGCTTCAAAAATTTCCAAAGATGAGAATCAGATCTTTTCCACCTGCAAACCCTCTAGAGACCTTTGCCTTAGAAACAGAAGTCTCAACCTCCTGGCTCTCAGAGCTGTAGAAAGGGTTTCTCCCTACACCAGGGCAAGGGTCTGTACTCCAGGTACTTCCTTACCCCAAAAAGACAGGAGAATGGCGCCCATTTGGACCTAAGATATCTGAACAAGCACCTCTTCAAACCAAAATTCAAAATGGTGACTCTGGCAATGATTTTACCTTCTCTAAGGCCAGGGGACTGGCTAGCTTCCCTGGACCTCAAGGATGCCTATTTCCATGTTCTCATCAGAAGCTCCCACCGAAAGAACCTCAGATTCGAACTGCCCTCAGGCCATTACCAGTTCAGAGCAATGACCTTCGGCCTTACCTCTGCCCCAAGGGTATTCACAAAATGTCTAGCAGTAGCAGTTGCTCATTTAAGGAGGCAGAAGATTGCCATCTTTCCCTACCTAGATGACTGGCTCATTGTAGGTCAGTCTCAGACCAGGTCAAATCACACCTGCAAGTTACCCAGCAGCTGCTCACCTCTCTGGGTTTTCTTCAATCTTCCAAAGTCAGTTCTGGAACTGTCCAGGTACTCACCTTTATAGGTGCAGAATTGACACAAAGCAGGCCAGAGCCTTCCTGCCCCTAGAAAGGGTAAGGAACCCAGTGGCCCTGGCCTCCTCCTTCACTCTGCAGGTCTCTCGACCAGCAAGGCACTTCTTACAGCTCCTAGGACACATGGCTGCTTCCACAGCTGTAGTGCAAGGAGCAAGGTTTCAGATGAGGGACATTCAGTTTCACTTGAGAGCCTTTTGGTCTCAAAGAAAAGATCCCCTTTCCAAGTTGATCCCAGTGACTCGAACCCTGATCCAGGCCCTTCAGTGGTGGCAGGATCAGAGCAATTTGAGACTAGGGTCCCCTTCATCCCTTTATCTCACTCCTTGACCCTTACTATAGATGCGTCCTTTCTGGGATGGGGAGCTCACATGGGCGACCTCTCCACCCAGGGAGTGTGGTCCCCTCAGGAATCTCTGCTCCACATCAATTTGCTGGAACTCAGAGCTGTTTTTCTAGCACTTCAGGTGTTTTCTGCATCTGTTCAGAACAAAGTGGTACAAGTCAGAACAGACAACACCACTACAATGTGGTACATCAACAAACAAGGGGGCACTCGGTCTTCGGCCTTGTGCACCGAGGCAATGAAGTTGTGGTCTCTGGCTTATTCCCTGAACACTTCCCATAGCAGTTCACCTCCCAGGAAAGGACAATGTCCTGGCAGATGCTCTCAGCAGGATTTCCCAGGGCCATCACGAATGGTCACTGGATCCCCGGGTACTGGGGATAGTTTTTGCCAGATGGGGCACCCCTCAGATAGATCTTTTCGCAGCCCCAGACAATCACCAACTTCCACTGTTTTGTTGCAGGCTCCCAGTGATGGGCTCAGTCCCCCTGGATGCCTTTCTTCTAGATTGGGAAGGGAAGTTTCTATATGCCTTCCCCCCTTCCCTCTACTATTCAAGGTGCTAGTCAAAATCAGATCCCAGCCTTGCAAGATGATTCTGATGGCTCCAGATTGGGCCAGGCAGCCCTGGTACCCACTCCTTCTGTCCTTAGCAGTCCATCTTCCCCTGTGTCTCTCCAGGAATCACAACCTGTTAACTTGTGCCCAGGGAGAGTTTGGTATCCGAATCTCAATCCCTCAACCTCAAGGCCTGGCTCTTGAGGAGTTAGAATTTGCTGACCCTACACCTTCTCAAGGTGTTCTTGAAATCTTGAAGGCTTTAGGAAGCCTTCCACCAGGGCTACTTATAACCTAAATGGAAAAGGTTTTCCATCTGGTGTTCTGGGAAACATATTTCCCCGGAATCTGCTGATTTGCCCATTGTTTTGGACTATATGGTGCATCTTAATTCTTGGGTCTGAGACCAGCTACCCTGAAAGTACATTTGGCAGCTGTCTCTGCTTTTATTTCAGCAGGAAAGCCCTCCTCTCTTTCCACTCACCCTGTATTTTCCAAGTTTTCAAAGGATTACTTCATACTAATCCACCTTTCAGGGACCCGAACCCTGCCTGGGATCTTAATGTTTGCATTGCTCAGTTGATGCAACCTCCTTTGAACCTCTGTCTTCTGCAGAGCTAAGTACTTGACTTGGAAAACTGTTTTCTAGTAGCTATCACTTCTGCCAGGCATGATAAGTGAGTTATGCTTTGTCAGTAGAGACTGACTTATTTCCTTCCACAGGGATAAGGTAGTCCTTAGGACTAACAGGAAGTTTTTGCTTAAGGTGGTTTCAGATTTCCATCTTAATCAATCTATCTCCTTCCAGTGTTCTTCACTGACCATTCCTCCTCTGGTGAGAAGAGGTTGCACAGCTTAGATGTTAAGAGGGCCCTAAGTTACTATATAGAGCATCAGTGTCACAGGTTCAACCCTCCAACTTTTTCTCACTTATGGTGAGGTTGGAAAGGAAACCTGCCACTAAGAGATCCATTGCCAGGTGGATTGTCTCTTGTATCCAATTTTGTTATCAAAAACTGGGAAAAGTTCCCCCTTCAGGCCTGAGGGCTCACTCTACCAGAGGTACAGCTGCGTCTCTAGCTGCTGCCAGAGACATCCCTATCTTAGAGATATGTCAAGCAGCTACTTGGAAAACGGTACACACTTTCACCAAGCATTACTCCCTGGGTGTCCAGGCCAGGAGGGAGGCTCGGGTTGGCACAGCCGTGCTTCAGAGCCTATTCCCTAAGTAGGTTCTGTCCCTCCTCCTTGGAGGTACTGCTGTGTAGTCTGCAATTGTCATAATATAGCAAGACTTCATGTTGTTTGAAGAAAAAATTACTCACCTTAGTAATGTTGTTTCTTCTAATGGAGTCTTGCTATATTATGACCTCCCCAGCCTGCCCCTCTCAGAACTTCTACTTGGGTATGGGGTGGGCAGTCCAGTGTTGGCACTTGTTTATGCCCATTTTATGTTTTCCACCCCTTCTTTTGGGGTTTTGGGTGTTGTGTTTTATTTTATCTTATCTTATTCTTATTTTCTGGTCCCCTGACTTGAGTCTTGGTGTTGGGACCAGGAATATGTGTTAATATTTAAGTAGCCAGTTGGCTAGTGTAGGTTACAGCTTCCACACAGAACCTTAGTGAGTTTTGCTCGTCAAAGATCTGACAGTTTCAGTTTGAAATTATCCAGACAGAGCTTCTCTAACCGAGTTCACAGCTTCTAAGCTCCATGCCTGGCATGGAAGTTAACTCTTTCACCTCCGGAGCAGTTCTAATGGTGGGACAAACTGCAATTGTCATAATATAGCAAGACTCCATTAGAAGAAACAACATTACTAAGGTGAGTAATTTTTTCTTCCCCTTGGTCCACTGCCTTCATTACCCAGTCAAAAAGTCAACCAGGTTTGTCTGGCATGACCTTCCAGCTGTGAAACTGTACTGTTTTGGGCCCTGTTGCCTGCTGGATTCCAGATGTGCTATTATTCTTTGCTTGAGAAATGTCTCCCTCAGTTTTCCTAACACCGATGTGAGGCTCACTGGATGGTAATTTCCAGTCTCCTCCCTGCTGCCTGATTTGTGTAGTGGGACCACTGTCACCCTTTTCCAGTCTTCGGGTAATGTCCCACTTTCCAGTGATTTGCTGAAGAGCTCTGCCAGGGGCACTACTATCACACGCCCCAGTTCCTTGAGAACTCTTGGGTGAATCTCATCTGGCCCCATGGCCTTGTCCACCTTTAATTTATTTAGGGCTTCCAAGACTTGTCCCTCCGTGAAGGGGCTCAGGTTTACTCCTGGTCCCCGGGTGCAACTGCTTTGGGCCATCCCCTGCATTATCCCTAGTGAACATGGAACGTAAATATTTATTTAGGACTTCTGCCTTCTCACTGTCCTTCTCTACTAGTCCCCCTCCCAAAACTGCTAGCCTTACTATTCCTCCTTCAGTCTTTCTCCTTTCTCTTATGTACCTAAAAAAGGTTTTGTCTCCCCCTCTAACGATTTGTGCTATCCTTAGCTCAGTGAGAGCTTTAACTTTTCTTATTACTTTTTCTACTTCCCTCTGTGCAGCTATGTAAGTTTCCCTGTCTTCATCCTTGTTTGATGCCTTGTATGCCTTTCTTTTCTCCCTTACTATAGTAGCCACCTCGTTGGAGAATCAGAGGGGTTTCCTTCTCTTATTTGTCTTGCTGATCCTCCTAGTGCCCTGTTCGATTACCTCCTTGATAGCTCCCTTGAGGTTCTCCCACATTCCCCCCCCCCCAAGTTTCTCTGCTAGGCTGGTTCTCATTTTGGAATGGTCTGCCTTTCTGAAGTCCAAAACTCTGATCTTGGAATGGCTGGTATTCATAGTTGTATTGATTTGGAAACTGAACATGATCATATGATGGTCATTGTTGCCAAGATGGCACCCTACCTTGACCCTTTCTACCTTGTCACTGCTTGTGAAAACCAAGTCCAAGACAGCTCCACCTTTGGTTGGTGAATCAACAAGTTGCTTCAGCCCTGCCTCCTGTAGGGCCATGACAAATTCCCTGCCTCTTGTTGTCAGTGCTGTCTGAGAACCCCAGTTAATGTCTGGTAAGTTAAAGTCCCCTACTGTGATTGCCTCGCCGTTGTCCGCCATTTTATGTATCATCTCCAATGTTTTTTTGTCCCTATCTTCCCCCTACAATGGGGGCCAGTAGATAACTCCTTACCTAATGGCTAACCCGTTCCCCATCTCAGCTGTTACCCATAGTGTCTCAGCATCACCTAGGGTCCCCTGGATTTCTGCGGTTTTGATTTCCTCCCAGATGTACAATGCTACCCCCTCTCTTTTTCACCCCTTCTGTCTCTCCTGTACATGTTGTAATACTATCTCCTGCATTGGCTAGGAATTGAACCTGGGCCAATTGCTTGGAAGGCAGCTATGCTAACCACTATACCACCAATGCTCTAAAATGGGAAACGCATGGTGAAACCATGAATAAAATGACTATATAATTCTTGAGTGTCCTTGATAATACAGTACACATGCGCCCTCATCTGGGATCAAACCCCTGATCCTTTGCTTGTAAGGTTAGGACACATCCAGTGTGCCGCCTAAGGAGCTTAAGGACACGTGGTCTGGGATTTTATTTCCCAGACTGCGGGCATTAGTACAAATGGCTTTTCATGTTTTGCTGTCTGTTTCCCCTTGTATTTTTGCTTTTGATTTCCTGTCCCCTCTTTCCAACCCTTGTTTTTGTCATTTTCCACCTCCTCTCCTTAGTCGTACCCCTTATTCTGAGTTCAGGTATAACTTTCTCCAATATTTCCTCCCGATCCTCCCTGCTGTCTTCTCTGTTCTGTGGGGATGGGCAGCTTAATTCTCCCTGCTCCCGACTGCCCCCCTTCCCAGCTAGTTTAAACACTTACTAAGGAAGCATTTAAACTGCTCATTGATCACTACCTTCCTGTCCCTGAACAGATGAAGGTCATCACCCTTATATAGGCCCTTATCAGTCCAGGTGTGTCCCCAGTTCCCAATGAAACTAATCCCTTTCTCACTGCACCAGTCCTTCAACCAAATGCTGAACTTTCTGATGTGGAGATTCCTAGCCTCCCCCTTGCTGTGGACTGGCAACACCTCCGAGAATGTTACAGAGCTTGCTACCTCCCCAAGGCACCTACCTAACTGTCCCCAGATGGACAATGACCTCCAGTCCCCCCCCAGTATGTATGCTAGAGGAGAAACTGGAGCTGTAGTTCATGCAGAAGGATTCAAGAGTGGAGGTGAGGTGGCACAGTGTTGGGGGGGGAACTGGTCAAGAAAAAAAATCACTTCTTGAAGGAATTACAACTTGGTGGTGGGAGCTGCCTAATGTGGCCATATTTGGGTTAAGGAGTGGAGCTGGGAAGGTGATATCTAGGAGGTTGACAAGAAAGAGTGCTGTGGGCCCCAGAGAGCATAGCTCAGCCTGAAGAAGGAGGACATGATGCACTGCGCTGTTGCACCAACCACTGACATCAGGCCAGGGAACTTGGTCACTTGTTTGAGGACCATATTGCATGTGTGCACATGCGGCAAAGCAGTTACTGTGCATGTTGCCTTGAGGAGGGGAACAGCATAAAATGCTGAGGAACATAGTTAAGTCCAAGTTCAGAGGAAGTGTCAGTTTACCTTTTAACATTTGACGAACTAAACTGACTATGGAAGCAACTTTAAACTCTGCACCTTCCAGTATTCTGAATTGTCTAATGTTTATTGACCTCACCCCTCTAAATAATTGATTTTCTCCTACACCTCCATTCCCTCTGCTGTAGATACAAAACAAGTCTGTCCATGAGAGTTTTAGCCTTCACTAGTCCACCCATTTTGCTCTCCACCTTTGTCATTCTTGGTTTAATACTTGAGATGTCTCTGCGCTTTGATTAGTTTTCTCTGCTTTCTTTACTATAGCTGTAGTCGTTCCAATTTCTTGTGATGAACAGTTGCTGTCTGGCCTTGTTCCCTTTAGATTCCCTTTTAGTATCAGCATGTCTTTCCTGGTAACACTTTTGAAAGGAAGAAAAGGAAAAAAATTGAAGTGCTCAGCAATTACAGCCTTGTCTCTCCTCATGTACAGTATTAAGTTCTACAATATCTGAGCCAGAATAGTGGATCCCTGACTTCTACCTGCCATTTTCTGTGGGCTGAGATCTAATTGGAAAGGCTTTGCCTGGAGTTCGATTGCCAAGCAGCCAGCTGCTCCCACTTCCTGAGCTATATAAGCAGTTCCTCTCAGCCTTATTGTGAAACACTTTCTTTGCAGCCAAAGGCTCTGTCAGTCTGTCCTCTGAGCTGGTTGGGGCCTCCCCCCCCACTGCTCCTGTTTGTCTACTGGATTTCTGTGTTTATTTCTTGTTTCTCGTTTGTATTTTGCCTTCAGCTGCATGTGCTTCTTCTGTCTTTCTTCCCTGTTTTCTGTGTTTGTGTGTCTTTGGTTTTGTCTTTTGGGGGGCTTTTGTTTCTAAGTTCCTAGCATATTGCTCAAGAGCTCCTACTACTGGCTCTATTACTCACAACTCTCACACTACTGCATGCAACTGCAGTCATTATCTGTGTGTTTCAGCTCAACCATAGCCGCTCCATGTTGCATACGCAATTGTTTTCACCTGACTCAGTTTACTCTGAACCTAACTATGCAGCTCAATCATGCTCTCATTCTACTTAACTCATTGCAGCAGCAGCATTGCCCTGCTTGGTTACACCTGCTTTCAGCAGCATTGTGTCTCTTTATTTAAGTTTATTGCAAGTTTTAACAACTCAGTGTACTCCATTCAGATGTTGCTTCTATGTTTATTCACCCTGTTATACTCAGAGGTCAGCTACAAGCTACTGCTATAGCTGTTAAACTAGCTTTAATATCTGCATGTGGTTCTCAGCCCTTCCATTACTTTCTTGTTTGGTCTACGGCAGGGACTGGGAAGTGTCTGGGGAGTCATGGCCCCATGTGTCTAGTTATTTCTGTTCTGAATCCTGCCTTCGCCACTGAAAATCCTCAGAGTATTTGTCACCTTGATGTGACTTTTCATAGCTTGGCTGGCTTGCCCCCTATTCAGTGCTGTTTCATTGTTGTTATGTTATGTGGACCTACGTGCAGGTCCACTTACTACTACTACTCTGTTTACTGACCTACGTGCAGGTCCACGCTTGCTTACGCAATCGTTGCTCATTGCTTACGCAAATCATTGCTTCATGCCTACTGCCATCCCTCTCAGCTTCAGCCTCTGGGATTCTGCTGCACTCAATTCTGTATTCAACCTTGCAAGGTCTCAGCACACACTGCTCATTACGATCTCAGCACACCAGTGCTCAATCCGCTGCTCACCAGCTTTTCAGCTCTCATTCAATTTCAGGGGGCATGCCAGCCATTCTATTCTGGCACAGGGTTCCTGTAGCCGATGGTCTCTCTCTACATTTAGTCTGCATCTTGAGCGTGTCCACCTTGGGGCGGGGTCCTTCTCACCTGGCCCATAGCTGGAAATGCTCTCACCCCGGGCTTGGCTTTAGCTGCCTGCTACATGACAGCAGCTCCTGGTGTAGAAATTAGGACTAGCTATGAAGGGTGGTTACTCTGATCTCCTTTGGCTCTAGTGTTCCACTATAACAGTTATCCATTGGATTTAGTGGTTTCCCTAGCAAGGCACTTTCACCGCATTCTCCCTATGACTGCATCTGGTTCAGCTGGTTTGAATTTAGGGCGGGCAGGCCAGGTGAGTGCCTCAGCAGTTGTTGCTCTCCTCCTCCTGCCTTGGTTGCACGTATTGTTGCAGAGTTTTCTCTCAACTTTCCACGGCATTCCCGCTAGAGGGTTTGAGTGAGAGCTTTCCTCTAAATTGGAATATTTTCCACCTCTCTTTCATTGTGCTTTCCAAATTGCAGCTGCAGAGCCGTCACTAACTAAAATATCCCATGCCTGCAGGGAAGGGAACCTAGGCCTTGGTTCCCCAGAGATTTCCTCCTCATAGGGTTTTTTTCTCTCTCCTCCATTGCCTCAGGTCATAACTGTTTGTTAGCATAGTTGTTCCCTAGTTTCTTTAAGTAGGTTCCGCTGTTGGATGGAAGCATATGGTGTCCCAGCTGTTCCCTCTCTCCTTAGAGGATCCCCTCATGCTCAACGCAAACCCTCAGACTCATGCTATGCAAACTTGGGCATTTCATTACGTCATCAACCTGAGCATCTCATTACATTATCAAACTGCCCGATGCTTATCTACTACTACATCACAGTTACTGCTGCTACATCACAGGTACTGCTTGCTTATATGCTTCATGTCACCTCATTCTTTTTGGGATATGCTTGTACTACATTTCTTTTTGGGGATTCCTAAGGTACCTTTAGCCATGGGAATTGTCCTTTGGCACCTCTAGGGGTGGAACCCTCTCTGAGGGTTCCTTGCCTTTGGTACCCTTACAGGGTGGTAATTCCTCGGGAATAGAGAGTGCGAATGGCCAAAACCAAACTAACACAGTTGCATAAGCATAACACTATACAGACTGCGCAGGACATTGAACTGGAAAGGCTTTGCCTGGCGTTTGATGGCCAAGCAGCCAGCCAGTCCCACTTCCTGAGCTATATAAACAGTTTTTCTCAGCCTCATTGTGAAGCACTTTTTCTTTGCCCCACCATCCTCCCTTCCTCCTCCAGTAGCAGCACTTCTCTTCTTAGGGGATTCCTAAGGTACCTTTAGCCATGGGAATCGTCCCGTGGCACCTCTAGGGGTGGAACCCTCTCCGAGGGTTCCTTGCCTTTGGTACCCCTACAGGGTGGTAATTCCTCTGGAATAGAGAGTGCAAACGGCCAAAACCAAACTAACAGAGTTGCATAAGCATAATACTATACTGGCTGTGCAGGGCAGTGAACAATTTATTAACCTTCAGGAAGGACAGAGTTAGGACTAGAAAATAATGTGTTTATTCTTAGACAGAACAACCACTAGTATCTTCTTACCTTTTCCAAAAATAATCTTATATGATATTTTTATAATTCTCTAAGCTACATGTTGAAAACTGTAACATTTGAATAGTTAATACAGTTCTCCTGGGTTACAGTTGCTACATGCATATATGTGTCAATATAATATGTTAAAAATGACAGGACTTTAAAAATCTAGTGAACCATTTTATGTTTTTTTGTATTGATATAAAACTTCTTATGTTTTTTTATAATACCTGGTGAACCCCGTTATCAACAAATTTTTGAGTACTTTAAAAAGTTGTATCAACCCGCAGGTTGATACGACTTTTACAGTCTCACGCCAAGAAGCCTGCAGCTGTCCAGACCAATCAAACAGATTGGATAGGGTATTCGCCGTCGACTCAGTCTGCATCGAGCCTGATGTAGACGCCGTGCTGGGAGCAGCTAGTAGTGTCCTGTAGTTCGGCCTAAAATTGCCGATTCAGCCGACACGCTCTCCGAACTGGGGAAGTTAAAGAAGTCCGTCTGCCATGTATCTGTATGCTCCGCTCAGGCTGGTATGGGAAGGAATCAGGAGTAAGGAACAGTCAGTTGGATGAAGATTTTGATAGCTCTGTGAAAGTTTGTGGCAGGCTTCTTTTGTCGGTTGCTTCTGGCGAGGCCGCATTCCACATATTCAGTAAGTGGGCTGCTATCTACTGCAGTTTCTTGTCTTTTTGCACCAGTTATTATAAAAAATAAAACATTTATAGGGGGTTGATATGCAGTTTTTTACACACCCTCGGTGTGTGATACTAGTGAAACCTCTCGAGCTTCGCTCTCGAGGTTTCTCTAATATCACACAATCTTTGGGTGCAAAACTGCGTATCAACCCTCTACCTATGCATCATTCTCTATATATCGCTGTATGGTGACTGTAATGATATATTAACAATATATCTACCTAACTGACTCCAAGCTTTCATTAAAAAATAGTTTCTAGCCCTAACAGTTTCAAAGTTATCACATTTTAAAAAAAAATATTTTTTAAAAGGTCTGACTCTGGAACTGTTGGGACTAGAAACTTTTTTTTTTTTTGAAAGCTTGGAATCCAGTCATTAAGAAATGGTGTCATTATTATGTCATTATTATGTGTAAGCACCCTATGGGTACTTACTACAGTCCAACCCCGATTAACCGACCCCCGCTCATCCGAACTCCCTTTCTAATGAACGTGGTACGTGTCCCCCTAAAGCTCACAGTAATACAACTGATAATCAAGGTTGGACTGTAACACTGAAATGCTGCACTGTAATTGCGGCCCATTCTTCCTTTACTCTGTTTGATGTGTGGAAGTAATCAACAAGCTTCACTAGCTCAGCTTAAACGATTAACACCTGTCCACTATTAACATTACAATAAAGTGGTGTTTTTGCCTGCTAACACCAGCAGCAGGTTACAGCCCTGTGATGAGGGCATTCTTGAAACACACTGAAGAGGGGCCATCAAAAGAAACTCCAACACTCGGTGCTGTCCGAGACAAATCAAGCTCTGCCATTGAGTGAAATCATAAAATCACTTTCACTCAAGGTTGTCGTGTACATGCGTGCTGAGGCATGGGAAAACGTACAGCCAGACAGCATCCGTAAAGCCTTGGTGCGAGGAGGCATTAAAACTGCTTGTGAGGACACTAGTCCTGGTCCCAACAAGGAGCCTGAGGAGCAAGCAGAAAATGTATATCCCGAGCTCCAAACACTGGCTGCTGTGATGCCAAATGCTCCCACAGAGTGGGAGCTTTGCAATGTACAAGAGCAGGGGCACGAACACATGTCCAAGGATGCCATTCTTGAGTTTGTGCAGAAGGAGGAGGAGGCAGCAGATGCTGAGGGTGAAGAAACAGATGCAGAGGAAGATGATAGCCCCAATGCAACTGTGCTCTCACATTCGGAGGCTGTGGAACTGTTCACCCGATGCATCCAATACACCGAGAGCCAACCAGATTGTGATCTGGTGCAGGTTATGCTGTTGCAGGCGATGCGCCAGAGAGCCTGCCGAAAATCCCAAGGACAAAAAAAGCAAGCTTGCCTAACAGATTATTTTAAATAAATGAGCAAAATGAACTTCATTTATTGATTAAAGAGCAAAAGAAAACAACCTTTTAACACGTTTTCTAAATATTGTTTTTTCCTGGCATTAATGGGCTCAGTGTACCTTTCCTCTGTTATGGCTATGCTAACTCCCATTTAACAGATCTCCCAATTATCCGAACTAGTTGGGTGTCCCCCATGCAGTTCGGATAATCGGGGTTGGACTGTATGTAACCCCTAGGTGGCGCTATCCCAAGGGCTACTACCCCTGCCTGCTTGGCTAGTAGCAGGTTAAGGGGCCTGAGTTCTGAAATGGGTGTCTCCATCCGGAGGTCAGGGTTGGTAGTGGTCAAGCTAACCTGGGCACAGCCCTCCGGGACACTGTAATCCCCCTCTTTCCCCTCTAGTGGCCTGAACACTGTACAGTAATCACTTTCACAATACCCCTGGTACACCACACAAGTACCCACACTGTTTGCACTTACCACCAGGGCTGGTTCCTCTGGCTCGACCCTGGGGACCCCCTGTAAAACAAGGTTAAGCACAGCAAATAGCAACAGTACAGTACTTTGAGCACAAACTGGAACCACAGTCAGATTGCATGCAGAAAAGTTAGATTTGATTTATTCAGGGGACTTGAACAAGGGAGGGGCAAAGTCAGGTTAATTAGCTTAAAGGTTATATCAATCAAGCAGTTATGCATGCGCTTTGAGTCCTCCCACACAGTCCACCTCTGGGTACCCAGGTAGAGAAGAGATGGGCTAGCCAGGACAGTTGTCCAGGGTTGCAGCTGGTTGGGGCCCTGTGATGGAAAACACAACATGCACAGTACACAATATTTGTAACCCAGAGCCAGAGGGCTCAGTTCGAAAAGGAAATGAAACAACAAGACAATCAGATGACACACTCAGATTAAGCTGTTGTTGTAGGGAGCTACCCTGGTATTTACTCACAATAACCCAAGACTGGACACAGGCTGGACGAAAATCGAAACTGTAGGTGGTTGATCTGGAATGCCAGGAGAAGCAGGGCCCACACAAGTCGCAGAGGTGTTGTTCCTGTTCAAGCGTGGAGACGGGGGCTGATCCCCAGGCAGGTCTCTTGTCAATGGCTTCTCTGTGCAGTGGGTAGTCTGGCTGGGCCAATCTGGCAAAGCCCAGACCGCATGAAGACAAGTTCGGAAGCAGTCCATTTTGGGCTGGATACAGCTTCCAGCAAGTAGAACACAGTTCACACAGTGGGGAACTAACTCACAACCCACTAGCAGCTCATAGCACATTTACATGTATGGGAATTCTACTGTACCAGGCAAAGTGCTCCCTGAGCACAATTGCAAAGTCTCTGCACACACCAGGAGCTTAGGGGTAGCTGGAACTCCTGAGAGGCCGATTGCATTCAGCAAAAATATTCGGTCTTATTCAGGTTGAGCCTGGCCCACTTCAGTAGCTTACTTTAGTCACACAAACTTGGATTTAGTCCAAAATAATTCTCTTCTCTCACTCTCAGGAGCAGCAGGCAGACATACAGGCCAAACACTCAGCCTTTTCCCAGTTCTCCCATGCGAATCCACTCAGGATTTCTGTTCAGAATTACTTCAGCTAATCCTTGCTCAGCTTCCAGCTTAGTTCTAACTGAAAACTGCAAGCAGCCCAGGACTTTCCCAAGATCCAAAAGATTTGGTTGGCTGATTTGGCTGTCAGTCAAAGCAAGAGCTCCCCCTTCAGTTGCAGAAAAGGCGCAAAATAAAACCCTCCAAACTAAAGCTCTTGTAGTCCGGCTACATTTTCGGTCCCACCAGTACCGTTTGGTCCAATTTGCAGTCCAGGACCAAGATAGCAGAGACAAACAAAACAGTCTTTGCTACAAAGAAAGCAGGTTAGACAAACTACATTATCATTATCACTCTAAATGATTTTTAGTAAATAGTTACATCTTTCAATAGAGCTCCTTCTCGGATTACTTAAGCTGCAATTAGGCAGCTCTTAAAGAGACAGTACACAGAGGCTATATAAGCTCTGGTAATCACATTTAACTGCTAAAACACAGGACACCAGCCTGGCAGTGAGCATTTAGGCAAGCTCAAGAAAGACTTTTTGGGAACCCCCATTTGTAGGGGGGTTATATGTAGTTAAATTTCAGAAAATGTTGTAGTTAGGGAGGAATTGGGAACCTTAGTGCCTGTGAGTCTGGGAGGTAGGCCCTGCTTGCTGCCAGCAGGCAGCCCCTCCCTTGGGATATAAAAGAGAAGGGTTTTGGCACCAGAAAGAGGAGGCTGGAGGGGGAGGAGAAGATCCATGGAGAGAGAGGTGGGGGCTGTCTGCCCATAAGTTTGGCTGGAGGGCTGTGGTGTGGCTGGGGTGGGCCCCTTGCCACCCTGGCCCTCCACCCTTGAAGATCTGCGATGTGGAAAGCAATGGTTCAGGATTGAAGCAAAGGAGAGTTCTGGAGCCATGAAATGGGGAGCCGGAGCCCGGGGAGAAGAAAAAAAGAAAAAGGAAGCCTGTCAAGAGAACTTTGAAACATTTGTATGATAAGCACAGATGGGGCCTGAAGCCCAAAGAAATTGTGCTCATGGGTGAGTTCAGCAGTGGGTCAGAAGGTATTCTGTGAGTGGGCTCGCTATGGCAATGGGGCCTGGGGTGTGTCTTGGACGTGGCAGCCTGAATAGTTGACAGTGTAGTGGTGTCAGCACTACTCCTATTCCCCAGGCTGGTGTCTGCTGCAGAGTTGGGAATTCCTAGTTGAGCAGCCTGTGGAGGTGGGGAAAGTCCATTTGGGGGAGTAATGTTTGGGACCCCGGTTGGGTGGCAGGCTGTCGGGTGCTCTAGTGAGGCACTAGCAGAAGTCCCCCTGATGAGCCAGTTCAGAGGATGGAATTGCTGCATGAGCCGAAAATGCCGGCAGTTACTAGGAAAAGGCCAGGGGTACCCACAGCTGCCCAGAATAGGGCCCAGCTGCTGAGCATTGGCATCATCGACTGGATGTCTGAAAGGGTCTCTGGTGGTTCAGTTCTTGCTAAAGGAACTTTGTATAAAGCTAACAAATTAAGACCTTTTAGAGAAGAGGGTATGCTTCAGATTTTGCCCCCCAAGTGGAGAAGTTGTGTGACCAGGCAGATAGGAAGGAAACGAGAGAGAGTGCGGGGGTTTGGGACAGTAGACATGTCTCAAGCTGTGAGGAGCCTATGTGCATGTATAGGAATGGAATCACAAGAAGAGAGCCTTGACTTAGTGACTGTAGCTGCTGGGGAAATAAAGTTAAGGAATAAGATATGAGATGGTAGAGTGGATTAGGAATAAGCTACCTCATGGGGTGGCCTAATTCGGCACCTAAAGTGCTGCCAGAAATTTAGCCCTCATAGCTTAAGGGAGATCTGAATGAAATGAATCAGTCTGTTAGCCGAAGAGACTGCTCCAGTAGATTTTCCAGCTACGTCTGTGATGAAAACCCACCGAATGAAATGCCCACCAGTGCTTCATGTAGTGGTTGTTACTGTTCAGAGTAAATTGCATTGTTTTGAACTTTTGATTCCGAAGTGGGCAATGAACTTAGCTAACTAACATTGCTCCTATAGGTTGGTAAGATCTGCAGTAAGATGGTGCCTGCCCCCCTATTCCTGTGATTCCCGGTCATTGATATCTACGAACCAGTTAACAAGCTCTTTCTGTTTCTAATTCCTTGGACTGTGGTTGCTTAGTTTATACAGCACTCCCCTCCCGCTATTTACCATCCAGATACCCTTAGAGACAGGGAGGAGGGCTTACTCATGTAACAGTAGTAATTATGTGATTCATATAGAAACATAGAAATTGACAGCAGATAAGAACCACTGGGCCCATCCAGTCTGCCCGTATTCCCTACTTTCATCAGGGGCTGCTGACCCTACTTGGTCATCGGCTTTAGCTTCTCCTTCCCACCTCTAGGGTTCCCTTATGCCTAGCCCATGCATGTTTGAATCCCCCCAATGTGCTATCTCCCACCACCACCTGGAGAAGGCTATTCTATGCATCCACCACCCGTTGCATGAACAAAAACTTCCTCATGTTCCCCTTTATCCTGCCCCCCCTCCAATTTTATATAATTTTTTTTCTCCCATTCTATTTCTGCACCCTACCTACTGGACTCTCTCTGGCGTGAACACTCGATATGGCTTTTCCCATCTGCCTGAAGCCTTCAGCTCTCTAATACTCCAGTTGGGCCAGTCTCCTCCTCTCCTCACCTGGCTGCACAATCTCCCGGTTCTGAGTTCCCCGGGCAGGACTGCTGATAGTCCTCCTGGTGCTCTATCTATAATCTAGTAGAGCGACCAGGGACTTGGAGGGAGAACCGAATGTGGGTGCCGGGAAGCCCGGCGTTGGATGTGGAGATGATCACTGGTCCTGCCTTCACCTACCAGCAGGCAGGGAGGGTTTTCTTAGTTACACCCCCAGAGCCTCAGTCCTGCAATGGCAACAGCATGCGGAGGATGTGCTCCCATCCCCTCCCGCAGTCACCCACAGATGCCATCCCCGTTGGCTGCCCTGCTGTGCAGTGAAACACCTCCCAGCCACCACTGCACGGGGAATCTCCTGGAACCCACCCCAGGAGAGAAGAGCAGTCCTCCAGATGCTCAATCCTCTCCTCCCCCGCCGATCCCCGGTGGCCTGAGTCTGTTCCTAAACCTGAGTCACTGGCATGGTGTGAGGTGTGGTGTCCAGAGCCTCAACCGGGGGAGTCACTCTCCCCCACCCCCCGAGACGCTCACAATTATTGCCGAAGGTAAATTAAATCTCGCCTGACTGCACTGATTTTAGAGGTTTTTCTTAGCCCTGGGAGGCTCACCTGAATATCTGTTGTGCCGGAGCATCTGCTGTTGAGACGCCTTAGGCTTGGGCGGACATGCGGTAAGCCATGGCTCTGAGTCGACTGCCTCCTCGGCTGAAGAACCAGCTGCTGCCGACCACCACCCTTGGTGGACACAGAGTCTTATAACTGGTATCATGTGGGCCGATTTTACCTATCCGCCCACTTTGTCATTTGTTGCTTTTACCTAGCCACCACTAGAGGGCTCATCGTACTTTTTCCTATTCTCCCAGGGCGTAACTTGTTTGGCTGCTTCCAGGGTTCCTCCTGTGCTCATTCACGTAGGTCTATCTGAGCCCTGTTATGTCTTTATTTGAATTTTGATTCCCCCCCGCCTCTTCACAGTCTGGAGCCCACCTCAGACTCAATCCTGCATTTGTCCCCGGGGCTCTCTGCCAGGCTCATACCCTTTGGAACCCAGGACATTGGTCCATCATCCTGGGTCACCTCGCTGCCCACTATATGCAAGGGATGGCTTCTCTCCTACAGCCTGTCCTCTCTTCCCCCGGGCCAGGTCCCTCTGCTAAGCCCCCCCCGGCCTGGTTATCCAAAAAAGGCTTAAAATTAGCCCACCTAAACATCCACAGTATCCTAACTAACCTTGCTGAACTGACTGCCTGGGCTTCCCTTTATGAGCCAGATATCTTAAGGATCACGGAAACCTGGCTGAAGCCTTGCACTCCTGACTCTGCTTGTGCTATCCCGGGTTATAGCCTTATTAGGCGGGACAGAGTTGGTAGTAAACGTGGGGGAGGTGTGCTCCTATACTTCAGGGGGCACCTTAACATATCAGCGCTGTCTCTTTCTCCTCCTGACCCCTCCGGCTGTGAATTCATTCACTCCCTCTTACTGCTCGGTAACACTAAAAAGGTGCACCTGGTCTGCGCCTACAATCCCCCAAAGGAGGCCTGCCAGGACTCTCCTTCCTTCTTGACCACCTAAAAGGCAAGATTGGTTCTAACGAGGTGATCATCATGGGGGACTTCAACCTTAACTGGCTGGGCCCCAATACCAAACTATATGAGCCGCTCCTCTCAGGCCTCGCCCTCCATCAGACCATCACCAAAATTACTAGGACCCCCCCGGGAGTCAAGGGCTCCCTTATTGACTGGCTCCTGAGCAACAGACTGGATAAAATCATCCAAACTGGCACACTCCTGGATGCAATTTCTGATCATTCCCCCATATACTGCATTTGGGGATCCACTGCCCCAAAAATCCCCTGTAGAGTAATTCAGATGAGAGACTACTCCCAGTTTGTCTTTCACGACTTCCTGGATGACCTCCGTTGTGCCAGCTGGTCCAGGGTACTTAGCTCTAATGACCCTGCTATAGCTTTGGACTACTTCCTGGAGATTCTCATCCCTCTGCAAGACAGACATGCTCCCCTCACGAAGAGGAGGGTACGGGGCACGGCCACAAAGTGGCTCCATGGTGGTCTTCTAGCTCTCATGAAGCAGAGGGACAAGTGCTGGTTCAAGCTTAAAAATACCAGCGACACACATGACCTCCTTGAATATCACTGGCTCAGGAACTCCTGCAAGGCCGCCATTTGGGTTGCCAAGAGCGAGTTCTGCAAATCTGCCATGCTCAACTTGGCCTACAACCCCCGGCGCTTCTGGCAAAACATTAAGAACTTGGTCGGAGGTTCCGCCTCTAACCCTGGCATCGATATGATTATCGAAGGGGCCAACTGCAATAACCCCCTGACCATAGCCTCGGCGTTCAATGGCATGTTCTCCGCTTTGCCGGCCACCCCACCCCTTCCACTCTCCACCCCTGAACCTCCGGGCACCCCCCCTTAGCCTCCATTTTACCTAAAGCAAATCTCTGTTAGGGAGATTCAAGCTCTGCTTGCTGGTCTCTGACATCACACCGGGGCGGGTTATGATAATCTGGAGCCAAAGCTCCTCTGTCTGGGGGCGCCCCTCTTCATCCTGCCGATTACCCATAACTTTAACTCTTCCCTTACCTCGGGGATCTTACCTGACTTGTGGAAGGTGGCCAAGGTGGTCCAGGTGTTTAAGCATGGTGACCCTAAGGAGATGAACAACTACCGCCCCATTGCCATACTCTCTGCCACCAGCAAGCTACTCGAAAAGGCTATAGCCGCTCAAATCTCCCTTTACCTTCAGGAGTATGCGGTTCTCTCCCCTGCGCAGCATGAGTTCAGGAGGGAGCACAGTTCGGCCACTGCTATCGCTGCTGTCGCCTCAGAGATCAGATCTGCTACCGACCTTGGCAAACTGACTGGAGCCATCTTTGTCAACCTCTCCAAGGCCTTCGATCGTGTCGACCATAACTTCTTTCAAACCACTCTGCTCTCACATGGCTTCTCCCCCCGTGCCCTCGCCTGGTTCTCCAGCTACCTTGGGGGTAGACTACAATACACCTGCTACAACCGTGCCCTATCGGACCTTTCACCTGTCAGTTGCAGTGTCCCTCAAGGCTCTGTCCTCGGACCGATACTGTTCTCCCTCTACATCAATGAACTCCCCTGCATTGCTACCTCCGGGTCCACCACACTCTATGCGGATGACTTGGTACTCCTGTCTAGCTCGCCGGACATCTCAACCATTAACGCTCAACTCAACTCTGACTTTGGGCATGTCCAAAACTGGCTTGTGGGTCACAAGCTTGCAGTTAACCTAAACAAGACCCACGCCATGTTATTTGGGTCGGTGGCCAAAACTGCATCATGCCCCTTCCCCTTGCCATCCTCGGGGGTAATGGCTCCCTCCTGCCTGTCCTGAAATCCACCAGGTACCTTGGGGTGACCCTTGATCCTCAGCTTGATCTTGTGGAGCATCTCCGGAACATCTGCAAATCATCTAACTGCAAGCTCGGTCTAGCCTACAGGGCCATGGACTGCCTCACTCCGGCTGCCCGGCTCGCCATTGCTAGGGGGGTCCTCCTACCCATGCTCTGCTATGGGCTGGTTGCCTTCGCACCAGTTCCGAGTGGACACCTTGCGAAATGGGATACAGCCTATAACAACATATGTCGGTTCGCCCTCGCTGTGCCCCGCCTTATGCATCGGTGTGACCTCTATGCCCAACTGGGGTGGCTTCCTCCCGAAAAACACTGTGCCTTTGTCCTTGGTAATATGATAGACAACATTGTCCGTACGGCTTGCTCCCCTGCTCTTGCCCTTCCCTTCAAGCAGTGCTCCTCGACCTATCAGCTAAGATCCAGTTTGGCTCAGGTCTGCCCGATTCTGAGGACCCGCTCCCTTACCGGCGATCGGGCCTTCTCTGCCTATGCTCCGAGACTCTGGAACTCCCTTCCCGTCTCAGTCCGGGCAGCCTCCTCCCACCACCCTGGCTTCAAAACGTCCCTTTGGAAGTTCCTCAAGGCTGCCTCCACCTGTCTGTGTGCCCACTAGTTGCTGGGTGACTGTCTCCGTGCCCACTAGTTGCTGGGTCTCCCCTCCTCTCCCTCTCACTCCCCCCACATACTGAACTTCAGCCTCTGACCTCCTCCCCTTCCACCTCCCTCCTCCTCCATTAGGCCCCTTACCCTATTCACACTTTAGCCCCCTCGGCTGCCCTACCCCATTTTACCCCTTTGGTTCTCTCCCCTGCAGCACTTAGACTAACCCTCAACCCCTACCCTCTCCAAGGAGCCCCCTCACCTGACTTACCCATTAGCTCCTTCCCTGTGGCACTTAACGAACCTTCAACTCCCTTGCCCCGCCCTCTGGGGTTCGCAACTGTAGGGCCGCTCTCTCCCTGCAGGCCTAGCCTATCTTATCGCGGTGGTCCTCCTGCCGCTCCCTGTTGACCTTCCTCCCTGCCTACTCTCCCCCCTTGCCTACTCTCCTGACCACCACCTCGCCCCTGCTCTGCCTGCCCCCTTCCCTGTCTACCTGCTAATCTCCCCCTGCTCCCTTCTGTGGACTTCCACCTTCCCTCTCGCTCAGATTATACGCACCTGTTGCCTTATACTCTCTACTTTTTTCCTTTCTAGCTTTTGTTGAACACGAGTCTTTACTCTGCACCCCGGCCCCTCCCTGCATGATGGCTTGCATGCCACCTTGACAGTGTACCATGTTCTCTGTATTGTAATATTTTCGCTAGCTCACCTGTTGTATGGGCTTGTTTTCTACCATGTCTATGTACCTTGTTTTCTGTATTGAGCATGTTTGCTACCTTGACTCTGTACCTCGTTTTCTGTATTGTAATCTCCTGGGTCGCACCTAAAAATAGGCATTTGTTGTCTAGTGTGCCTACCTGGTTAACAAAAACAAATAAATAAATAAAATAAATAAATAAACTCTCAGCACCACCGGGCCAGCCCAATCTTATATCATGCCCTCTCATCCTTGTACATCTCTTATACTGTAAGATGTCACCCACTTGCACTTTGTTCATGCCCTTAAGATACTTGAAGATTTCTATTATATCTCCCTGTTCCTGCCTCTCTTCCAGTGTATACATATTGAGGTCTTTTAATCTCTCCTCATATGTCTTCTGGTGCAAGCCCTGCACCATCTTAGTCACCTTTTTCTGGACCACGTCCACCCTGTTCCTGTCCTTATGAAGATGCAGCCTCCAGACCTGTACACTGTACACCGTACTCCAACTCCCCCCCATCCTGTAATTCTCTGCAGGGTTTCTATGCCCCAGGTGCATGATTTTGGACTTCTTTGCATTACATTTTATTTGCCACACTTTGGAACATTTTTCCAGCTTTCCTAGGTCCTTCTTCATTTTCTTGACCCCATCTGGAGTGTCTACCCTATTGCAGATCTCAGTATCATCTGGAAATAGGCAAACCTTCCCTTAGAGTCCATCAGCAATGTCACTAATGAAGGCATTAAAAAGGACTGGCCCCAGGACTGATCCCTTAGGTACCCCACTGGTCACCGTCCTTTCCTTAGATTGACTCCCATGCTTCTGCTTTCTCGGTGATTGTATAATTTATGTGTCTTGCTTTTTTATTGTGTTGTTGTGCCATCTAAATAGCCTGGGTCATACCTGAAAATGGTCCCTGGGATCAGAGTACCGCACCCGGTTATCAAATATATAAAATGGACAACACAAATGGAAAGGGACCATATCAGATGGCCTTAAAGTTAGCAAGCAATGTGAGAAGGCAGTAGGGAGGGCTGGGGTGATACTGGGATGTATAGGGAGAGGCATCACCAGCAGAAAACAGGAAGTTGTCATCCCTCTGTACAGACAGTTGGTGAGACCCCATCTGGAGTACTGTGTCAAGTTCTGGAGACCCCATCTCTGCAAGGACATAGACAGGATGGAGGCAGTCTGGAGGAGGGCAGCTAAAATGGTGCAGGGTCTGCAAGAGAAGCCATACGAGGAGAGACTAAAGGAGATTAACATGTATACCCTTGAGGAAAGGAGGGGGGGGGACATGATAGAAACTTTTAAGTACCTCAGTGGAATCAACATAGTCCAAGAGGGTAGCATCTTTCAGAAAAAGAGATGTGCAAGAACAAGAGGATGCAGTTTGAAAATAGAGGGGGGATGGCTCAGGGGCAATGTGAGGAAGTATTTTTTCACAGAGAGGGTGGTGGACACATGGAACAGCCTTCCTGAGGAGGTTGTGGGGGTCTAAAACTGTAGGAGAATTCAAGAATGTATGGGATATATATAAGGTAATTTTTGTAGGGGGTAGGAAGAAATAGGCTGTTGGTTAACTAGGATCTGCAGCTTATCTTGTAGGTAGGGAAATGGGCAGACTAGTTGGGCCAAGCGGTCCTTATCTGCCATCAAAGTCTATGTTCTATGTTTCTATGTTACCACCACCCTCTGCTTTTGGTCCCTGCTTTATTTTTATCTGTAGCAGAGCGCTTTATACACAGTGTATCTTCTGTGAAATTATTACAGGGGGTGCTTACATTTTTGTGACTTTTTATCTATCATTAGGCTAAGCCAGGGGTTCTCAAATGGTGAGGCCAGCCTCCCTTGGGAGGCCCCAGCCTGTTTCAGGGGAAGCTCAGGCAAGTCTGAAAAAGTGCTGTATTTAAATTCTGAGTTTTATATATTTTGTGTGAAGAGATGAAGCAAACTGAAAGATGATAATAGTAGATGAATTTTATGTATTTATTTACTAATAGGTGACAAGGGAAGGTAAATGAGCCGAGGCTCATTTCAGGTGTACCCGGGGAAAAGTAGGGAGTGAATACATTCCAAAAGGTAACTGCAAAACAATCAAGAAATGCACAGTGAACAACAGTGTAAACAAATATGAACGATATATTAATAATGAGTGGTGGTAATTGATCAATTTGTAGACTGATGGCAGAACAACCCAAATACAAGGGTTGAGCACAGAAGTGCTAAGAACAATAGCAGGAAGGAGCAAAGTAATCCCAGAGAAGTTGCGTAGGAGCAGGGAAGGAGGGGGAGAGGCAAAGTATGCAGGAAGGTAATTTCATATGGAGAGGAAACAGAGAAAGTAGTCTGACCCATGAAGGTACTGCAACAAGGGGTAACAATGGTTCAAGAATGGAATTAGCGGAGCAAGTAGGCTGGCCTGCGGGGGTGTGTGTGGTTACAATAAGCTGAATAATAATATTTATTTTATTTATTTGTTATTCAGATGACACGTTTGAGCACAGGAGCACTTTCTCAAAGGTTCCACGTCAGTATAAGACAAAGAACTGAATGTGAGCCAAGTACTCAAAGGGGTTTCAGTTTATTCATGGTGTACTGCGCAAAGTATAGTATGTTATTTTTCTTTGGGGAGGCCCAAGATTATTTCAGCTTTTGGGGGAGGCTCACAATCTTTTCCATGGATTTGAGGAGGCTCACTGTGACAAAGTCGAAGAACTATTGGGCTAAGCAAAATTACAAAAGGGTCTGAGAAATAGAGCTTTCTGATCGGTTGTAAACATTCTATCAGCCCTATGTTAATCTTTGATTAACATACATGTACAGCCTACTCACATGCTGAGCTAGTAAAGGAGAGCAGGATGGGGGGTGGTGGAAGGTGGTTACCCTTAATGCTAGGAGCCTTGGGAGGAAAACTGCAGAGTTACAGGTGCTCATGGCAGAGGGAGAGGTGGACATCGCAGCCATCACAGAAACATGGGCCACTCAATGTAATGACTGGGACCTGTCTGTACCAGGGTGCAGGTTATTTCGTAGGGACAGGGTGATTGAGAAAGGAGGGGGTGTGGCACTATATGTGAAGGAAGAACTGAAGTGTGAAAGGGAGGAAGGGGAGGAGGGTAGTACAGAGTCACTTTGGATGCAAATCCAGGATTCCAAGAATAGAATTCTTAGAATGGGAGTGGTGTACAGGCCACCATCTCAGACGGAGGAGTTAGGCAGGGAACTAGCGGGACAGACCAGGAGGACCTGCGAGAAGGGTAGTGTAGTGATTGTGGGAGACTTCAACATGCCTGGAGTGGACTGGAGTACCTTGTGCCATATTACACCCCTAGAGGGTGATTAACAGACCATTAACATAACCATTAACATAACCCCTGGTCATGCCTTATTGCTTAATTACTGTTTTGTACTATTTTATTTTATTTTTTTTGCTGAAAAGTTTTTGGTTTGGTCTCATAGGTGTTGCAGTCTCCTTCTCACATTGATGGAGCTAATTACTTTCCTCCCACAGCTTTTCCAGTGCAGTATGTGTGTGACTGGGGGGGGGGGTGCTGACAAATTCTTAGTAACTTCGGAAGAATTAAAAGGTCAGGTTAGTTGGTGTTTTTGAGGTGGAAGACCAGGTTTGCTGGCAAAGGCACCTAGCTTCACTTGAGCTCTTTTCTTCTAGATTTGCTTGTAAGGACAGAGCAAGGAACATTATTAGAGCAAGACAAAAGATTAAGGCTTCTTTTGGCTAGGCAGATTTGCCATGTGTTATTTTCTTTTGTACTCACTGGGTTTATTACCGTTTGTTGCCAACATTTTACTGCTTTATTGTTCTCTGATTCAAATTGCTGTTACAGGGTATACTTTCTGCTGCATTATTACAGGGTGTGCCTACAGGTTTGTTACTGTTTTGTGCTTACAGATTACTATTGCAATCTCCTCAGATTCAAATTGTTTTTTGCAAGGTATATGTTCTGTTACTGCTTTATTTTTCTCTGGAGCAACGTGTTTTTTACAGGATATATCTTGTCAAAGTGGGGGTAATTCTACTTGACAATATGTGTATCATTAATGAGATTTGGGATCTTATCAGTTTCTAAATCTCGTAAGAGATTTGTAATGGTGGGGAGTGCAAAGCTTCCAAAGTTTGCAAAGGATTTCCCTATCTATGTGGTGTTGTCTAGACTCCCTGTTATTAAAGTGTATTAACTGTGTCTGGTCTGATTGAAAATCTTCGCAATAACGTGTATATTATATGTGGTGAACCTTTCTTCTTGTGCAAGACTGGCAATACCATGTAGCATAGGCTGTATTACATCCTGGTTTGATTTAATATTTAATAACTTAGCATGCCTCCCAATTTTGGCCAAATCAGCCTGATTTCAAATAGAAAATTTAGCACCCCAACCCTCAAAAACAATACCTGTGGCAGACCTTAAAAATGCCTGTCACACCAGCAGAAGACCTAACCCTTTTTTTCCCCATGTTTAGGTCGGAACACCTCACAGTGTTTTGTAGAATACTGCCCTGCTACAGGGTCTTGAGCTCATGCTTGAAATGTTGCCAGAATGTCAAGTAGAGCTACTGTATGAGATTTACAACTGTTTGTTTTCGAGCAATGACCGAATTCGGCCATGTTCCAGTTAGATAATTTTAAAATTACAGGCACATGTATGTAATTTACATTGTTAATTAATACACCTGGAAAAGAAATAGCAGTTAGGCCACTTTTTTGGGCCGGGTTCAAGTACATGGCAGTGTTCATAATTTTTAAAAACAGTTTTAGAAATTACAGTAAGATAAATAGATTCAGTAAGAATAGTGTCCAGCTGGCAAAGTCTCTTCATTGAGAAAAGGAAAGGCAAAAATTGGAATTTGCCATAACGGTAATGTTATAGAGTCCAATGTGTTGTAAGTGTACATTTTGGATTGTTAAGGTTCCATTAGAAGTGATCTGAGTGTTTGGCCAGCCTTTAAAAGATTTACCATTTAATAGTACATTAGAGTCAGTAAATGTCCACATAATGTTCAGCTGCAAAACAAGAGGCTAAGAGCAGTCACATTGACTTGTAGACTGATATCAAAACCTTCATGTGTTATACAATAAGATTTAGGAATCACATTTTTAAAAGGGGCCTAGAATGGATGGCTGGAGGTCAAGGGGTCAACCAAAAAGATGAAATGGGGCAAACTTCTTTCACATCCCGGGGTCATTTGGGATTTTTTTCTGGAGCATTTGGATCTGGGCCTCGGATTGACTTCACCTGGACTGGAACTGGAAATGGACCAGATCTCAGCCTGCTTCCTGAGGTGGAAGGTCAGAGTCTCCTTTCAAGATGTAGACATCTGGGAATGACCTCTTGGTACTGGAACAGATGTCTCCCTCTGGTCAGGTTTTTGGACTGGATCTCTTTGACCCAAACATGGCAATAGGGTCACAAGTAGGTAGGCCTGCAATAGGCCTACCCAGGATTGCCTTCCATCTGTGGATTTTGGCATTTATTATTTCCAATATCTAAATACAAAAAATAGGCCATCTGTTAAAAATACATTTCCTTTCTCCAACAAGTGGGGAAGGGGTCATACAGTTGTACACTTAAAACCTTTAAATGGCTTCAGCTGATTTGCATGGCACCATTCTCAGTTGGCTGTGTTCTTTTTGGGTTAAATGCTCCTAGGTATTCAGTAGTGTGGGGCCCTGCTACTGGATCTTGAGTATGTATCTGGTATGCTGCAAGTAAGTTCAGTAACATGGTACTATGAAACCTAGAAGTGTTGGTACTCGAGCAGAATCTAAATTCTGCCATAGTATAGTTGGTGAGATTTAAAATCACAGGGATGTGCATAAATTGCACATTAATTACAAGGGTACCTGGAAGTGATGATGCAACCAGGCCACTAGTTGGTCCTTGTTTCTGCATTGGACATTGGGTGGGGCTTTTCTCTGTTGGGGAAACAACAGTGCTAGCAATGTAATGGAGTGCACAATGCTGTCTAATAGTACCATTTGGAAATTAAGCACAAACATTTGGGTTTATGAGTGCAGTGTGAGTGTGTGTCTGTGTGTGTATAAACCTATGTGTTGTGCTTAGGCCTAGTGTATAGACAGGGTACCATTAAATGGAGCTTGTGTATGTTGAACACAAAACAAACAAACTGTAAACAACAAATTAATTATTTGTAGACATTTCTTTGCTGTGGCTTTGGAGAGATATTGATATACTTTCTTTATTTCTGGATTTGCCAGCTATGGCTCAGTCAGGTCTAGAGGGACTTTTGTATTGTTGTTTGCAGCCACCATCAGTGTTGCACTGGAAGGGGGCATGGTTCATATCCCGGCCCCCTCAAGCTCCTTCTTTGGTGAAAGAGGCAGCTTGGTTATTGCAGTAATGGAAGGGGTTTGTGTGGGTTGACCAACGCTGGAGCAGAGGCCAGGCAACATAATAGTACATTTTGTAACAGTTTTATGTAGAGCTCAGATGACACTCTATAGACCATAGGGGTGTGGATATTTAACCACAAAAGTGTTGGTAGTGTTATTTGCCAATCAGCACCTTAAAAAGTGTATACTGAATAGATACTGATGGGTTGGCCCTAGAGTATTCCAATGTTTTTTACACTTTCAACAGCATTACATTTGGAAATAGCCTACTCCATACATTACCAGAGGTGATTTGTAGGGTATTGAGTGTTGTTGCACCTCCCCTGGAGGGGTGGGTCTTACGTTTTGCTTCAGTCCCTGGTTAGAGGGACCCTTTTGTTTCCTGATAAAGAAAAAAATTAAAACACAACACAAAGAGCAAGGTTGTGTAGATCATTTTCTCTATGATAGATTAGCATCGATTTTTAAAATGCTGCTACATTAGCCTCATACTGATGCATGTTTGTGGCTACCTCTACCAACTGTGCCATTGACAGTGTAGATGGTGTTGTGGCTGCAAGCCACGCCTTACTTGATTTCTAAAAATAAAATAAAATAAAAATAGACCTGGCTCTGATCATCTTTGCTCATTATTTAATTTAATCTGCAAAGCAAAATCTCTTAAATCACCAGCCGCAGCTATAGCCATTGATTTTGAAAAGGCATTTCACTCTCTCAAATGGACTGATTTGTACCGTGTTCTATCCCACTTCGGTGTTACCAATAAATTTTGTGCATAGATCCAATTATTATACACCCTTCCCTCCACTCAGGTTCTTACTAACTCCACCCTGTCCTCATCCTTTCATCTGGCAAGAGATACCAGGCAAGGTTGCCCCTTATCCCTTACCTTATTTATTCTGGCTATGGAACACCTTTCAGCCTCTCTTTCGCAATCCTCCAGGATTCAGGGTATCCCTATCAGTAGCTCCCGCTACACTTCACTGTCTTATGCCGATGACCTCCTCATTTTACTAGAAAACCTTGAAATTTCAGGACCACCTTTAATTAAGTTACTTTGTAACTTCACTTCACTCTCTGGGCTCACTCTGAATCTTAACAAATCAGAAACAATGCCACTGAATAATTTTTGTAAATCCTCTATGAATACATCATTAGGTTTTCCCTCATGGTGTCTCTTACCTTGGAATCCATATTACTTTGAAACTGGACAAGATATGGGATACCAATCTCTCCCCTTTACTAACAAATATTAAAAATACTCTTAATAGTTGGAAACTGCTTAACCTCTCTTTTAATGGGAAAATCTCTGCTATCAAGATGTGAATAGCTCCCAAAATACTATATATATTCCCTAGCATCCCTCTAACCCTCCCTACCATTTTTTTTTTGTCAAAATTGATAATACAATTGGTAATTTCATATGGGAAGGCAAAATCCCCAAATTTAGCCATAACAAGCTATTCTGTCACTGGTCCAAAGGGGGCTTCGGACTTCCCTGGTTCCAAGCATACTTCTGGGCCTTCTGCACTGCCCAACTGTCAAATGGTTTAATAAACCTAGCAATAAAACGCCATTGTGGATTAATATGGAAGCATCTCTATGTCCTGGTAATGTCAGCACTTCCTTCATTTATAATCCTCTACCCCCCAATTTAAAGTCCCATCCTACTATAGCAGCATCCATATTCTACTGGAAAATTATTCATAAATGCCTTAAATCTAACCCAACCCCTCTTATATATACCCCCGTATGAGGAAATTGCAACATTACTCTCAGTAACCATCCAATCTTTTGTTGTAATTGGAAAAACAAGGGCATTTTTTTCTTGGGGGATATACTTATACCACAGACTTTCAAATTAAAATCCTTTTCTGACCTGTGCAAACAATGGAATCTTCCCTATCAAGATTTCTGGAAATATCTACAGTTACGCACAGCATGGAACCTCTACCTTCCTACTATTTCGCAACAGTCTTTATATGACTCTTTAACTTCTAAATGGATCAAAAGAAACTCTAATTTAAATAGTGTTATTTACAAACACATCAGAGACACACTTCCAGATCAATCCATCATTGCAAAAAATAAATGGAGTACACTTTTAAACTATAACATAACCAATATACAATTGTGTAACTGCTGGCTTTCCTGCCACAGATCTTTCAAGGATAATTGCAGTTCACTTATACAAACCACAATTTTACATTTATTGTACAGAACTCCTGTAATCTTGCACAGAATGGCCTTAATTAACAACAATGATTGTTGGTGCTGTAACTCCCCTAATGGCAATTTGTTACATATCCTATGGTACTGTCCTCCCATATACAATCTCTGGCGTTATATTCATCTCTTGGCAATGAAAGTAATTGGTCTACCCTTTGCATTAGATCCAAAACACTACATACTTGGTATAAAATATCTCAATTACGGAATAGGTGGTAATCCCTACTATTCCTTCAAGTTAAATGTCTTATACTAATGCATTGGTGATCCAGTACCATTCCCACCCTCCCAGATGTTCTCAAACAATTACCTCAATACGCTACCCTTGATTGTATGTCACATTTAGCCTCTGACCAACTCATGCTATACAATAAATGCTGGCAAGACTATTTTAAATATTTAAATGCATCTACACCTACTGTTACTTAATCTATGGGTTGTTATACATTCACATCGGAATCTCGCTTCTGCTCTTTTCTGTCCTTTTTTCTTCTCCTTTCCTCCTTTCCTTTTGTCTCCTTTCCTTCTTCCCCTTCTTCCTGTATTTTCTTTACTTTCTTAGATATCTTCTCCTTTTTATATCCCTCCTTTATACAATTTTATATATATCAGTATAAAATTATGGTACAATATTGAATAATCAAGACTGCTCATATCTCTTGTTTGAACCTACCTCTTTTACCCCTTTGAATCATATACTGTATTACTCTCTCTCAATCATTCAGATTGTACTGCCACATATTTTTTTTAAACATTTATCTCCCATTTTACTACTTTTGTATATTACCTCACATAACATGATATTTCTTCTCTCCGTTAAGAATTCATGTAACTGTATATCAGAGGATATAGTGTCTCTGTATGTATAATTACAACAATAACAATAAAAAGATTAACTACAAAAAAATCAAATAAAATTAAACAAAATCAAAACAGAGATAGACAGGCGTCCATTTTTCTCTCAGTTTCAATTCACAAAAACACAGTCTTAACTGAGTTACATAAACTTCTGTACATAGAAACATAGAATTTGATGGCAGACAAGGACCGCTTGGCCCACCTAGTCTGCCCATTTCCCTACCTAATGGATAAGCTGCAGATCCTAGTTAACCAACAGCCTACTTCCTCCTACCCCCCACTAGAATTGCCTTATGTCTGTCCCATGCATTCTTGAATTCCCCCACTCTTTTTGACTCTATGACCTCCTCAGGAAGGCTGTTCCATGCATCTACAACTCTCTCTGTGAAGAAATACTTCCTCATATTACCTCTGAGCCCTCCGTCCTCTATCTTCAAATTGTGCCCTCCTGTTCTTGCACATCTCTTTTTCTGAAAGATGCTACCCTCATGAACTTTGTTGATTCCCTTGAGATATTTGAAAGTTTCTATCATGTCCCTCCTCTCCCTCCTTTCCTTGAGGCTATACATCTTAAACTCCTTTAGTCTTTCTTCATATGTCTTCTGGTGCAGACCCTACACCATTTTGGTTGCCCTCTATTGGACAGCCTCCACCCTGTCTATGTCTTTGCGGAGACAGAGTCCCCAGAACTGTACACAGTACTCCAGATGTGGTCTTACCAACTGTCTGCACAGAGGGCCAACAACTTCCTGTTTTCTACTGGTGATGCCTCTCCCTATGCATCCCAGTATCCCCCCAGCCCTTCTTACTGCCTTCTCACATTGCTGGACCACCTTTAGGTCATCTGATATGACTACCCCCTGGTCCCTTTCCATTTTTGTTGTTGTCAGTATCTCACCCCCAATTGTGTACTCTTCCCCTGGGTTTTTGTTTCCCAGGTGCATTACTTTGCACTTCTTTGTGACCATTCCTCCAACCTTGCCAAGTCCCTTTTCATCCTTTCCACCCCACCTTGCGTATCAACCCTGTTGCAGATCTTAGTGTCATCTGCAAAGAGACATACTTTCCCTTCCAGTCCCTCTGCAATGTCACTTATAAAGACATTAAAAAGGACCGGCCCCAGTACTGAACCCCGCGGTACCCCACTAGTAACCCCTTTCTTCACTGTGGACTCCATTTACTATTACCGCTGTGTCCTGTTGTCCAGTCAGTGTTTTACCAGGCTACCACCCTGGGACCCACTCCCAGGCTGGCTAATTTGTTTATTAATCTTTTGTGTGGGACTGTGTCAAATGCCTTGCTAAAGTCTAGGTAGGCCATGTCCACAGCCCCTTCCTGGTCTACTACTTTGGTCACACAGTCAAAGAAATCGATTAGATTTGTCTGACATGACCTTCCTGCTGTGAATCCATGCTGCCTTGGGTCCTGTGCCCCACTGGCCTCTAGGTACTCAACAATTCTTTCCTTCAGAAGTGATTCCATTATTTTCGCCTACCACTGAAGTCACACTGACAGGTCTGTTGTTTTCTGCCTCTGTCTTGCTCCCACATTTGTGAAGAGGGATCACATCTGTTCTCCTCTAGCCCTCGGGTATCACACCATCCTCCCATAATTTATTAAAAAGGGTAGTCAGTGGTGTTACTAGTTCTTCCCTTAGTTCTTTTAGAATTCTGGGGTGAATCCCATCAGGCCCCATTGCTTTATCCACCTTCAGTTTTAAGAGTTCTTTCATAACCCTGTCTTCTGTGAAAGGACTATTATCAACCCCCCTATCCAGAGTGCTTCTGTTGACTGGATTAGGTATCTCCCCCTGCTTTTCCATTGTGAATACTGAGCAGAAGTATTTGTTCAGTATCCCTGCTTTTTTACTGTCACTCTCTGCCCAACCACCTTCCTCTTTATTCAGCCTTAGTATCCCTGCCTTAGTCTTTCTTTGCTTCCTAATGTACCTATAAAAGGTTTTATCCCCCTTCTTAACCAAGTTGGCTATTTTCCTTGGTTTGGGCCTTTGCTAGTCTGACTGCCTACCCATCTTCCTTCTGCTTTAACTGGTACAGTTCTCTGTCCTGCTCCTTCTGTGTTTCCTTATACTTCCTGAATGCTATCTTTTTCTCACTTACCTTCCCCATCACTTCTTTTGAGAACCATAGTGTTTTTTCTTTCATTTTGATTTGTTTATTTGCTTCACACAAAGGCTTGTCGCCTCTGTGATGGTGGTTTTGATGTTTCCCCATTGTTGCTCCACCCCACCTTCTAGCCTGTTTGCTAGTGCTTTTCTGAGGCACTCTCCCATTTTGACAAAATCAGCCCTCCTGAAGTCCAGTACCTTCACTTTTTTATGGCTTGTCTCTACAGCTAAGTTTATCATGAAACACACTGTTTGGTGGTCGCTTGTTCCCAGATGGCTACCCACTTCAAGATCGGAGATCCTCTTTCCATCCCCATTTGAGAGTACCAGGTCTAAGATTGCTCCCTCCCGAGTGTGTTCCAAAACTAGCTGTTTGAGGCATGCCCCCTGTAGGGCATCAAGAATGGCCCTGCTATTGGATGTGGCTGCAGCATTATATTTACATGTTAAATGAGTCACACCATGCCTGTAACAAAAAGTGTTATGATAAGTCAAAATGATTAGGAAAATCTCTCTATTGATCTTGGATGTCATTCCTAGATTATATGCCCCCTAGTCTGTTTTATGGGCACAGTAAACAGCAGCAGAGGCAGCTGAGCCCTCCCGCATTGACTTAATCTTGTTAGCTCACATATAATCTTGATGCTTTAAAATCACATACAAGTGTCTTTATTGTTTCAGTTAACCAAGAAGAAAAACAAAAACATTTTTTTTGCATATTTACATGGCAGGTTTGAAAACTGCTATTTTTCAGAACATTTAGATAAAGCAGGAAAGGAATAAAACTCATTCTTTACAGCTTGCAGTGCGTACTTTGTTTTGCTCTGAGCTTATCAGGTTCAGAAGCTAGGAATATAGGTTCTTAGAGTAAAGAAACAACAAAAAGAATAGTTTGACTGGCCAGTCTGTTTTTAAAAAAGAAAGAGAGAAAGCCGGCCTGTTGGCAAAGTGGTTGGACTTCCGCCCACGATACTGGCAACCTGGAACAGACCTGGGTCATTGGAGGGACAGTCTGGGAGAGTTGGATTGAGAATCCCACGGACTACTCTCCTTCTCTGGGGGGAGGGTGTGGAGTATCACTGGTGCACGGGGACCCCTGGTGGAGGCCAGGGGTTCCACAGCAGATGGCAGCAGTAAGGATTGAAGGGGGCGGGGTGGACGCTGGTGTCACTGCACGTTTCCGCCCCCCACAAACAGGAAAAAAAACAGCCTGCCTACTGCCTCTATGAAGCCCATCCCCCACTGCAATCGGCTCCCCCAGACTGACTCCTGCCCTATTCCGTCATTAGTGGCACCTTGGGCTGGGTGCCATGACTCCACCCTGGGGGGCAATCCAGTGGGTCCCAGGAGGGCAGGTAATGTGGGGGGGGGGAGCTGCAGTGAAGGGGGTTCATGACCGGGGCAGATGCCTGGCAGTAGGATGGGCCCATAAAGAAGAATAAAAAAAAGACGAGAGAGAGAGACAGAGAGAGAAGTATAATTTAGTTTTAAAAATTGCATAGGGCAGTTTTGTGAAACATTATGTAGCATATTACATTCAAAACATTTCAAGGTTGATAAACAGCACATATGGCAAAGCATTTACATAACTCTTTTCAAATGCATTTTATATTTTACAGGAGTAGTTTACTCTTTACTAGCATAATCTTTCCTTTACAGTTTGTTCTGGGGGGGGGCTTGCTGGTTACTGGGGGTAGGGGGTGGAGGTCTACCAAAACTCATGCACCCCAGAGGGATGGGAATTCCCTTTCCCTCTCTGGCATCATGCTTAGTGTTTCCGACACCCTGAGTGAGCTGGCCTTTGGGCTCATTATTGATTGTTTTGTCATCCTTCAATGATGCAAGATCAACTGGGGATACATACAAAGTCACTTTTAAAATGACTGTTAAGGAGTGCGTACTTTTTTGGCACTGTTTCCCATTTTTACATATCTCTCTGGCTGCTTTGCTACAATCTTGCTTCAAGGATACATTCTCAGTCTTTAGAGACTGAATCCTGGAACATAAATCTGAAACAATTAACCCCCTATGATCCTGTTTTTTCTTCATCGCATGTTTAGTATCCGAATACAGTGGGCACAGGCACTGAATTGAAACACTGTGTGAATGGGCGCTGGAAGCAAACACATCCCATTTTCCATACAAAATTAAAAGATTAGAAATACCTAGTCTAAGCTCTGAACTAAAACTACTAGCTGTGCTGTTTTTTAATTGCCATTTGAGAGCACCTTCCATATGCTGCTCACCCATAGAAATAAAAAGTGTATCGATCCACCCGTCACTCTATTTTTGAACAGTTTGCATAATTGTAGGAGAAACTGCCTCTGCCTCAAAATCCTGTTCTAGTCCCGCCACAGTCACCAAATATGTTAGGTATTTTTTTTGGCCCTGTTGGACACTATCTGACTTTGTTATTATGATCTAACAAACCCTTAGTAACCTGCAAGGAAATGTAGCCCTTTGGGGAACGTCAGGAGATTACTACACCATAATAAAACTTACAATACCTCTCTTACAGGTTCTAGGACTGAGAAACTGCGAGTCCTCTCTTACCTGCGATTTTGAACTTGGCGCCATTTCTTGGAGCCCTAGCTTTATATCTGTGTGCGGTCTTCTCGGCTACTGGTTGTACCACCAGCAAGTAAAAATAACAAGTAAAAGAATTAATTCAGGACTCTCCCACCTCGGACTCACTGACTCCCCAGTGTTTGCCGCCAGCTCAGCCCGCCGGTCCAGGTGCTCGCTCTGCTCAAGTGGAGGTATCTAGCCCAGACGCCTGGCGCCTCCCACCCACCCTATCTTGACATTTACTCTTATAGAGCACCTTGACCAATCAGGGAATTTATTCTATCTCCCCACTTTTCCATTGGCTCGTTATACAAATGAGCCACTAGGGGGTGCTTCCATTAATCTTTCTCCAACTTTTCTCAATCCAAACGATATTGCTATTTCACTCGTGTTGTCATTTTATTTCTTTTTTCCTATAAGCCTAATCTGCTCTTATTCTTCTACACCCATAAGCCTTTTAAGGTTGTAGCTACTTCTTCTCTCTCCCCACAAAATCAAAGCCGGCCTGTTAGTATTCCCAATCTTAGTGCAGCCTTCTTCCCATCTTGTTGTTTCCTTGACAGCAGTTCAATTCACTGTCTCTGCAATTGCTCCCCTGATTGTAGTTCTAATCACTATCATGACAATTGCTCTCATATATATCCTGTTAATCTCAGGACGCTTAATCTAGGAGGCAAGTTACTGTTCTTTATAGCTGTTCCTTCTACACCTATAAGCCTAGTGAATTAAACTGCCCTTCTCTGTCATCCCTCAATCTCTGCTATTAGCCTATCAAACATGCTTATTTCTAAGTTGTACAGAATGATCTGGTTACCCCTAATTGGGACCTCTCTCCTCCTGCCTCTGGTGTTATTAAGTATACCTAATGTGCCCAATTGCAAGAATCTTATCCAAAACAGTAACATGAATCTTAACGACTTTAAATACTCTAACATGCTAATACTAACTGAATGTCACTTTGATATGACCCCTGCCCTCCTCCCTAAACTACTCATATACCGTGCCACAGCATTCACTTCAAAATGATGGCGTACCCACTATCGTGCTAGCCACGTGTTTGTCCGGCATAAGCTAAAGTATTTCACACTGCTGGCTCTTATGCTGCCCGGGGATACTGAGCTGAACCCTGGTCCTACACCAGGTACATTCTCCTCTAACTGCTCTGGTTATGATATGAAAGGACTTCACATAGTCCACCTAAATATCAGGAGTCTTCTCTGAAATTATGCAGACCTGGAAGCCTGGATGGTTAACCACCATCCTGATGTGCTCTGTCTATCTGAGACATGGTTAAAACCCTCTATCCCACATACATTTTGCCTGCTCCCAAACTACAACCTTCTCAGGAGTGACAGACCATCTCCTAAACGAGGAGTGGGTGTCGCAATCTATTACAAAAACAATCTAAATATGACCTTATCAACTGACAAAAATCACTCCTTGTGCGAACACATCCACGCGATACTCAGGTTGGGAGACAAAAAACTCCATATTGTATGTGCCTACAATCCACCCAATAGTGGAATAAAAGGCCTAGTGGATTTGCTCGATCATACGGCTGCTTATGCCAGGAAAAATGAACTCATCATTCTTGGTGACATAAACTTAAACTGGATAGGAAAATCTCAGGATACCCTTCTATTCCTGGTTCAAAGCTACAACCTGCACCAAATCATTACTGAGTATGCAAGAGTATCAGTCAACACTGACACCAGCACCCTTATTGACTGGGTCCTAACAAATCGCGTGGACACAATTATAAAAACAGGTACGCTGCCGGATAATATTAGTGATCACTCCCCCATTTTCTGCATATGGGGGACATCCATTACCTCTACGTCACCCCATAACTATATCAGCATCAGAAACTATGCAAACTTAAATCAGGCTCATTTCCTATATGATGTGTCTCACATTGACTGGTCCCCTGTCTTCCAATCTACAAGTACTGATGCTCTTCATGTCTTCTTGAGCAGGTTTGTACCCCTGCAAGATAAATACATCCCAGTCGTCACTCGGTGCATTTGAGGTAAACAAACCAGATGGCTGCACAAAGACCTCCTTACAGCCCTCAAAAACAGGGACAAAGGCTGGGAAAAGTTTCAAATATCCGGTCTCTCTGCAGTCTTTAATAACTATAAAGAACAGCGATCAAAATGCAAAACACAAATAAGACTTGCAAAAAGCCAATACTGTAAGGGCCTTCTGCTGGATGCTGCCGGCGACCCAAAAAAGATTTGGTCTCATGTCAAGACCTTCCTCGGCTCTAGGCAAACCTGGCTAAATAATGATATGATACTGAATGGTGTCCACTGTAATGACCCTGGCTCAATTGCCAATGCTTTTAATTCTCACTTCTCCGACCTCTCGAGCTACACAAATGCCTTCTCTTCGAATAACTTATTACCTGGTTCCCCCAACCAAATGACATCCCAATGACGCCTACCTTCTATTTTAAAACTATATCGAAGAATGATGTCCTTAAACATCTAAATTCCATGTCAGACTGTACCGCTGTTGGATCAGACTGCCTCGAACCTAAGCTCTTAAAGCTTGCGGCTCCTTTCATCACAGGACCTCTGTCCAGTATACTAAACTTGTCACTAAATGAAGGCATAGTACCTGAGATATGGAAACTGGCTAAAGTCACTCTAGTATTCAAAAAAGGTGACAAAAAAGATATAGCCAACTACAGACCAATAGCTATACTGTCAATATTAAATAAAATCCTAGAGAAGCTCATCTCAGTACAGATCTCTGAACACCTTACTAAGTATAATCTTCTCCACTCAAATCAAGACGGGTTTAGAAAAGGCCATAGTACTCAAACTGCCCTACTTCAGCTGACAAATGACGCTGTTCAGGCCATGGATCAGGGTCAACAAACCGGTGCAGTATTTATTGATCTGACAAAAGCTTTCAATCTTGTTGACCACCCTCTTCTGCTTACCAACCTCCACTCCCTAGGTTTCTCAACTGGAGTTGTGAACTGGTTCCATAGCTACCTCTCATGCAGATACCAAACTGTGAAATTCAACTCAGCCACCTCAGATAAAGCAGCTATCAATGTTGATGTTCCTCAAGGATCTATCCTCGGCCCCCTCCTCTTCTCGATTTTCATCAACAACATTCCTCATACCATTTCCTCTGGCTCATCATTACTATATGCAGATGACCTCATACTCTACACTAGCTCAGACAATGTTCACTCTATTAATCATAAGCTCTCTACGGATCTGCAAAATATTCAGTCCTGGATCACCAAAAATAAGCTTGTTGTCAACATTGGAAAGACCAAAGCCATGCTCTTTGGTTCCCCCTATAAAATTAAAACTGTGCCGTAAAATTTTCCAGGTCACTTGGGCTGATGGTTCCCCATTGGAGATGGAAACCTCCTTTAAATATCTAGGTGTCTTACTTGATGAATCCCTCACCTTTGACGCTCATGTTACCTCCATTAGTAAGGCAGTAAACGTAAAACTCAGCTTTGCTTACAAAACTAGCCATATTCTTACCCCCACTGCTAGAACAGCCATTGCTCAAGGAATCTTGCTTCCCTCACTTTCTTATGGTTCTGCAATCTATACTAATGTGTCTAAGGCTACTCTTCAAAGATAGGACACAACCTATAACGACATATGCCGTTACGCCTCTGCATCCTCTAGATTAAAGCATCACTGCCTGCTGTACTCTGACCTAAAATGGCCATCCTCCATGGCACACCGTCTCCTATCCCTTGGGAACCTTTTGGATAGTGTACTGTGATCAAGTTCACCCACCTATCTAGCCTCCCTGCTAACTCCTCAGAACGTATCCTACGGTCTCCGATCAACTGACCTTTCCTTGCTCTGCTTCCCTAGATGTAGAACAACCAAAGGGAAATCTGCCTTCTCACACATAGGCCCCTCCTACTGGAATTTGTTGCCCCTAGATGTACGCCTTGCCCCTAATCATGCCACCTTTAAGAAGAAGCACCGCTCCCTCTTCATCGCTTGCTCAAATTGTACCTGCTTCAACCCTCCATAGATCCTGACTCCCCTTGTCCTAACTGCCCTGCTATCTATGCCCCTTATCATTTTCAGCCTCCCTTACCGCTCCCCCCTCATCCTAATATTAACATCCTTTTCAGTTCTTAGTTGAATGTAACCTTACCCTGTTGTTATATTTGCTTTCTTTCATGTATCAAACATTGTGATATTATTACATTAGTCTTCATATGAGCACTTATCTCTATTTGTGTGATTTATACCTTATATGCTATGTACCAGTACCTGTCAATACCTTGTCTCAATTTCTCGGTGTGATGTATTGTATTGTATATCTCCTGACACTGTTATGCTTTGTGATTGTATCTCTCTGTGTTGTTAACCTCCCGGGTCGTGCCTGAAAATAGTCACTTTTGTGTCTAGTGCACTTACCCGGTAAACAAAAAATAAATAAATAAATAAATAATAATGAGAATCAGAAGCAATCATAAAAGCAACATAAGGTTCTTTTATTATTATTCCACTTAGCTTATAAGACAGTCATTATATATAACATGCTAGTCATGTGAGATACATACCCAGGAGTCTGGTTTTCTCGAACACTGCAGTGTCATGCAGGGTCTACCTGTGATTTCCTTGGAGAGGAGGCATTAGGAAAGGGGTTTTATACCCTGCTAAGATCTTAGTCTGGTGATAGATAGCCAGCTCATGCGCGTGTGATGATTGCAGTTACTATTACTTCTATTGGTCAGTTTGGGGGGGCAGCAGAGCATTATCTTAGTTGCCCTTCTAGTCATAAGAATACACTTATGTCAATGACGTATTCTTATAGAGAAAACGTGTTGTAACATATCATCATGTTCTCTGAAAGGTCTATTCATATAATATAGCTGTGTCAGCACATGACACCTTAGCTGTAGAGGGTGCTCCCGGCTAAACAAATCTTTATATTTCTGACATTATCACAGCAAAATAGCAGTTTTAGCCTAGAAAATCATTCATGGTGTTTTGTCTGTCCCCTACAGGATCATTTGTAGGGTAAATGTTGTGCTTTAGAAGCAGTGCAGTTTAATAGCTTGTAGCTACTGTAGGTTCTATGCAAGAATAAAGAATCACCTAGCCTTATGTGTGTGTATACCTATAATAAACTTATGTAGATGCTTCCTAGCTATGTATGTAAGACCCTAGCTCTGTATGTAATGTGTCCCCCCATTGTGTGCATGTGTGCGTGAGTGCATATGTGTGCTTGTGTGTGCGTGTGCATGTGTGTGTGTGTGTGTGTGTGTGTGTGCGCGATGCCCCACTTATGGCTGTGGGCTATGTACCTGTGTGTCATCTGCATGGCGTGAGCACACAGGTAATCATAACATGCCTTGTGCACACATGATGTGTGTGTGGGTAAGCTTGCAGTCATGGTGTACCTTGAGTTCATCATGTGCATGTGGGTGAGCATATTCTTACAATCTTCTGTGAAATTATTACAGGTGGTGCTTTACAAGTTTTACAGTTTTATCTATCATTAGACTAAGCTTTCAGGGCTACTGCATTTGTTGTTGGCTGGTTGTATCTGCGCTTATCTCCTTGTTCCTTTCATCCGTGGTTCCTCTTTTTCAGCAGGGGAAGGGCCAAGCCACATCCCCATCCCCAAGCAACCCATGCTACACTCCTTTTATTGGGTAGCACAGTTGTGACATTTCCTGTAGCAAAGCAGGAAAGGGAGGATCCAAGGGGTATCCACACAGTGACATCACTTACAGGGGCACAAGTAATTTAACTTGTTATAACAAGTTGCACAAAAACAAACAAAACAAAATATCAAACTTTTGCTTTCCTTTTCCTCCTTCTAATTACTCGGACCAGGTTATACACCCAGCAACTCATCTGGAATGGATATTATTAACTGCAGGTACTGTGGAACTCTTTTCAAAAGGGCAGTTATACAGGATTTAGGACACTGTTCTACATGCTGGACCACTGGAGATCTAAGGGCTCAGCTCCAGGCAGCATGGGCAGAGACTGCATACCTCAGATCACATATTCGGGGGAAATATAAGAACTGCCCACCATTTCCCCAACATCCAACTAAAGCACCTTGACCACGGAGAGTAGTTGGTCCGGGAGGTTGGTAGGTGGTTAGGAGGGGCAAATCAGGTGCCCCATCACTCAATGCTCTCCAACATATCACCTCCTCAAACCATATAAAAACTACAAACAGGTATCTGCCTCTATCTCTGAAATCAAACAAAGGGGCAGAGAACACTGCAGAGCAGGACACTGCAGCACAGGAGCTAGTGCTACAAAACTCACCCAAAACAGGGACCACAACAAAAAAAAGCAAAAAGGAAATCCAAAACACTTCTGATCATAGGAGACTCCATGATTTGGGGAGTTGATACCTACCTCCAGCCAGGGGGTAATGGTCAGATGTCTCCCAGGTACATCAGTGTGGAGAGACACTGACCACATTGCTAAAATCATGCAGGAAGCAGGAGAAAACATCGATGTCCTAGTACACATAGGGACTAATGATCTCACCAGCTGGTCAGTTGTGGAGACCAAGGAACACCTGACCAGGCTGGGAGATAAACTGTCATCTATTTCATCTGGCATCTCTTTCTCTGAGATCCTGCCAGTCTGGGAGAGGGGGGCAGATGGACAGATGGTCAGAGAAGGGGAAATAGGGGAGCTAAACATGTGGCTCAAGGGCTGGTGCCAGGAAAAAGGACACAAATTGGTAGGTAACTGGCAACAGTTTTGAGAGCAAAGTCCTTTAAATTCGATGGACTGCATCTAACTAAGGAGGGAGTCAGTGCATTGGGGCAGAAGTTTGACATCCTTGCAGAATATGTAAATTAGCAAATGGGGAAGAGGGGTGCAGCACCCAATACACTGAATGGGAAGAACACCCCCCAGCTAGTGATCAAACAGGAGTTCAGCATGTTTGTAGTTCATTTGCATCACCAGGTAAGGAAAAAGATCCAACTCCCCATACAACGAGCAGGGGAAATGCCGGATCTCGCCCAACAACTAACACACCAAAATCTGGCCAATAGAAAATCATGTACACAAATGCCCGCAATCTGGGAAACAAGATGCCACACCTGCAGGCAACAGTGACAGAGGCTAAACTGGACATAGTAGCCATTCGCGAGACATGGTTCACCAGTAACCACACTTGGGAGACTTCAGTACCCAGCTATGTACTGTTCAGAAGACACCGAGGTGCAAAAAGGGAGGGGGGGGGGAGTGGCCCTTTATGTCAGTGAACATAAAGCTACAGAAATTCTGAATACACATAAGGAGCTAGAAGAACTGCGGATCACCCTGGAAACAGGAAATGGGACAGTCATATGAACTGGGATTGTCTACAAGCCTCCAGACCAGAGGGAGGATATAGACACATTACTGTTAGAAGATATACAAAACATGACAGCTAAAGGGGAGGTTCTGATAATGGGAGACTTCAACATGCCAGATACAGATTGGTCAATACCAGCAGGAACATCTTCCAGAACTAGACACATAGTGGCTTCCCTGCAGGGGGAGGACCTCAATCAACTGGTATAACAACCCACAAGAGACAGGGCTATCCTAAATCTAGTACTGACTAATGAGGAAAGTATCACAGATCTCTAGGTAGAAGATCACCTGGGAGCCAGTGGCCATCACACGGTATGGTTCAATTTGACCAATAGAACTAAATCATCCCATTCCAAGGCAAAAATATGGGACTTTAGATGAGCTGACTTTGATAAGATGGCCAACAAAGTTAAGCTAGCCCTGGCAAGAAGACATACAGGTGAGGGGGTACAGGCAAAGTGGGCAAGTTCTAAGGATGCAATATTTGAAGCAACATGCCACTGTGTTGGAGAGAAAAGCAAGGGCAAAAGAAGGAGGAAACCATTTTGGTTCCTGAAAACAGTAGCAGAAAAGGTCAGAGCCAAAAGGCTGGCCTTCAGGAAATATAAGGGAACGCAGCGGGACGAAGATAGGGAGGTATACCAAACTTCCCTAAGGGAAGCAGGGAAGGCAGTAAGGCTGGCAAAGGCCCAAACTGAGGAAACATTAGCACGAACAGTAAAAGAAGGGGACAAGACTTTCTATAGATACACTAGTGAAAGAGAATGTCCAGAGGGGGTATTGCTAAGATCAAAGGGGATAAGGGGGAGAGTGTGGAGGAGGACCAAGGAAAAGCATCTATCCGAAATAGATACTTTTGCTCAGTATTTACTGAGGAGGAGGTAGGGCAGTGCCCATAGCTCAGCACCATGGACACAGGGGGGAGTGAGGTGTGCACTATTCTCATCACAAAAGAAAGGATCCTACAAGAACTCGCTATGCTCAAGGTGGACAAGGCAATGCTAACATACTAAAATGACAGCAGAGCAGGCCCCATGGTCTATTGAGTCTGCTCAAGAGTCAGTACCCTTAATGGGCACCGCAACCATCCTCCTGATTTCTCCCCCATCCCCCTTCCCTGGCCAGGGTTCCCCTCCCCAGACAGGTAGCTCTCCTTTTCATCCCCCTTCCTCAGGAAGTGGTGAATATGAATACAGTGCAGGGCTTCAGACAGGCATGGGATAGGCATAAGGGAGCAATATGGATGAGTATGAATAGATAGGCCATTGACAGAGCAAAGGTTGATGGAACATTCATAAGGTAGAAAAAGAAATGGGCGGACTGGATGGGCCTTGCGGTCTTTATCTGCCGTCAACTTCTATGTTTCTATGTTTCTAAAGAGCTGCTTGCTTTAGTTGCTGTACCTGGGGAACCATTTTAATGGCTACAGGAGGCAGAGGGGGTCTTCAAAACCGCATCGGCAGCATCGATGAGCAAGCCCATGCCAGGGGAGGTTCCTTGATCTAGAGAGAGCCAGTCAAGAGAGGCGATGTAAATTTCGAAGCAGTGTGGCGGAGATTTAAAAGCTGGACGTTCAGCTGCTTCCACAGAGAACACAGAGGAGCTGCTTGCTGTAATTGCTGTACCTGGGGAGCCATTTTAATGGTTACGGGAGGCAGAGTGGGTCTTCAAAACCGCATCAGCGGCATCCACGAGCAGGCCCACACCAGGGGAGGCTCCCAGATCCAGAGGGACCTAATCAAGATAGGCAGCACGAATTCTGAAGCAGTGCGGTTGGGATTTAAGAGGTGGGCATTCAGCCGTGTCCACAGAGAATGGAGAGGAACTGCTTGCTGTAATTTTTTCTCCTGCTGACCCACCCCAAACCACCGCCTTATTAAATACTCTTCTTTTGATCCAGCAAAGGGAGGAGCTACATCTTGGTCTTGCACATGCATGAGGGCTGCAGCCATTTCAGCAGACGCTCTATTTACAAGTCTGTAGCTTGATGATAAGGTAACTGCATTCCAGCATGTTGCAGCAGCCCATCAAATCTCTGGTACCAGTGGGATTTTAGGTGTAGCTCTCCAGTAAATTGAGTGGATGTTTGTTGAGCAGTTCCACAACAGATACATTAATACAAGAAGATAGAATACAGGGGAATGGAGTGCTGAAGGGCTGTTGGAGAAACTGGTGAGCTGGATGCTGGAGCAGCTGATCACATCCACAGGATCCTCTGAACTGACTGTCTGTTGGTATATCGGGGACGTGGTTGCTGAAGGTTATCTAGGCCAGCAGATTGCATTGGCAGGATTCTCTGGAACCCTGAGCTGTCATAGGAAAATACCTGGGAGGAGCTGAAATTGCGAGATTGCCTTGATCTCTACAACAAGACTCTGGACCCATGGGATTCAAATGGTGACTGTCATCTAGTACTGTCGGGTTTCTTCTGGGTAGAGCTGTAACAGGGACTTAAATGATGACTATTATCTGGTGTTCTTGATACCTGGGGGGACTGTTATTCTGCTTAGGTGGAGGGTCTAGTTGGAGGGGTGTGGTGCTTGGGCAGGTGAAGAACAAATTATTTGCAAACACTGACCAGCTCAGTTGAGGTATCAAGTCTTACCCAGGATCTTTTTGCATTGTTGTGGGGGTTTGGAGCTGCATGACAGGGTGGAGGAAATCGGGTTTGTATACCAACTACTGTCAACAGATTATTTTACAAATCAGCCTAGCTATGGAAAGGTAGTGCAGCTGGAGGGGTGGCCAGAAGGATGGCCTCTTTAGTAGGATGGTTGGGTGTAGCAGATGTGTGGCAGCCATGGTTCTGAATTGGGCCCGGAAGATGAGAGGGTGCTTGGTGTATAAAAACAACTCACACAGCTGAAGGAGGAAATAAGGTGGCTGTGTTGGGAGCTGAGCAAGAGAGGTGAGCAAGTGGGAGGTGGGGGAGGAGGGGCAAAGGGTCAGGGACACAATTAGCAGTTGAGGAGGAGGGATGCAAATAGGATTTGGGACTGTGGTTCGTGAGTGTTGGGCATTGGAGGAGGGGGGGAGGACGGAAAGGGGACAAGCAGATGCAATAGGATGGGGGTTAATGGTACACTCGGAGGGGAAATGAGATCTCTAGAGACAGGAGGCAGGGAGTCAGCAGTGGATGGGACAGAGTGGAAGGTAGTAGGCCCAGGTAAAGGAAGGCGGATGCCTAAAACTCTGGGTCAGACTTCAAACAAGGCCTCTATCAGCAGCAATAGGGGTAGCACTGGTACTGAGCGAGCAAACAGATTTGTGCCCCTCGACCCACTGGTGGAGGAGGTGCTGGAGGAGGATGTCTGTGAGGAGCAACCAAAGGGGGAGGCAGGGGAGGAGAAGTTGGGAGGCTTAGGAAATGGTCATATGGGGGTAGGAAAGATTATTGTCTTGGGGAAGGAACCCTTGGGGGCACACCACCGTGAGGTTCTAGGGCAACCAGGGCCCAGGGGAGGATGCAGCGAGCGGACCATGGTCAGACAGACAAAGGGCCAACCCGCAAATGTGCTAGGGATGGGGCCCTTGAGGGCCGTAAATGGGATGGAGAGTAATGTACAGAGAGAGGGGTGAAGAAAGGATTGGGGGCACCGGGGAGTGCATAGAGGAACATAGGCAAGCAGAATGGGTGCTGAGGAGAAAATTCCAGATGGGGACCGCAATGCACATCTAATCTAGGAATGGCAAATTCGATGAGAGCAGGCAGTGAAGCAGCCAGGGGCAAGGGAGGGGGGAAGCCCCAGAAAAAAACAGAATAATATGGCGGGGGGGCTGATGCTGAGGGGAGTCTGGAACAGGAGGGTCGGCTAGGGTAAGGAGCAGGGGCATGACAGTACCTGGGACGGATGGGGCAGGTGGGAAAAGGTGTTGGGGAAGGAGGGGCAGGGCTACAGGAGATTCGCACATGGCAGAGCCAGCAGCCACCCAGCTCATGGGCAGTGCTGGGGTAGGGGACAGAGTGGGTATTGGTGAGGTGGCCTGTAAAGAGGAAGGCCCCATGGGAAATGGAGGCATTAGGATGGCCCTGCTCAGGGACTCCATGATTAGAGGTATACAGTGGGAGGGGCAGGGAGAGGGAGAGGGAGAGGGAGAGCCCAGTCCTGTTTGGGTAAAGGGCATCTCCGGTTTGACTGTGCACAAGGCACAGCACATGGTTTATTCACTGGCACAGGGTGGTGGAGGCTCTCCTGATATCTTGGTGCACCTGGGCACAAACGATATTGCAGGAAATAGTGTGTTGGAAATTCAGGCTAGGTTCCGTGAACTTGCCAGTGTCTGCCATGCCAATGGCTGCTCGGTCTCCTTCTCAGAGATCCTGTCAGTACCAAGGGCCAGCGTGGAAAACAAGCAGAAAATTTGGGAGGTTAATGAGTGGCTCAAGGCGTGGGGTGAAGCTCGGGGATATGAGGTAGTGGGAGACTGGGGGGTAGCTTGGGAGGACAAGTGGCTGTTTGCAAGAGATAGGCTTTACCTCAACCCGGAGGGAAAAGAGGTACTAAGGCAGAAACTGACCAAATTCATAAAGGCTAGATGGGGTTTAAACTTGTGGAGGGGGGGATGTGAGGCTGATCCTTTCAGGCCCCAAAATGGGATGATGGAATGCACACCTGGGGCATCCTGTGGGCGGAGGCACGTAACCTCTGGGGGGGAACCAGGGGCAGGGGTGGGGGTTGGAGAGTGGTCCTTATAAATATCAGGAACTTGGGCAACAAGATGCAGGAGCATCAGGCTATGCTGGTGGATGGGCATGTGGACGTGGCGACTGTCAATGAAACATGGGCCACCCCCAGACATGATTGGGATCTTAACCTGAGTGGGAATACTGTGCTCAGAAAGGATAGGGTGATGGGTGGGGGCGAGGAGTGGTGCTGTTTGTTCAGGTTGGCATCTGAATATGCAAAGTGATGGAATCAGAGGACAGCATGGAGGTCTTGTGGGTCACCATGCAGACCCCAAGGGGCAAGGTAGTCAAGGTGGGGGTGGTCTACTGACCCCCCATGCTGGCTGATGATCTGGAGGATTGTCTGCTAGCTAATTTTAGGACCATTGTGGTCAGGAAGGGGATAGAGTGGTGATATTAGGGGACCTAAACATGCCAACGACTGACTGGAGAACCATGACGTCCCCATTGGCCAGGGAGCAGAGGCTGTTGGATGCCTTTCAGGACGCATTTCTAGTTCAACAGGTCATTGACCCAACAAGGAAGGGCCGTATCCTGGATTTAGTACTGGCTGACAGTGACCTAGTTTGGGAACTTGAGGTTGGGGACCCCCTAGCTGGAAATGACCATGACACGGTCTGGTTTGTACTAGACCTGGGGGGCGGGAGGGACCACACAAGGACTAGGATTGTTGATTTTAGAGGGGTAGACTTCAGGCGCATGGGGCACATCCTCAGGGACCACTTGGATGGGATGAGACAGGTCATGAAATTAGAGAGTAGGTGGGAAATCATCAAGAGAGGACTCCAGCAGGCTACCAGGTCGTGTAAGAGGGTAAGACGCAAGGGTGGTAGATCTTAGAAGGCAAGCTGGTGGACCAGGGAGGTCCAGGAGGTGGTGCGGGAAGAGAGGGCAGCCTACCGTAGGTGCAAGCGATCATGTGGGGTCTTGGATAGGAACGCTTGTCTTCGCACGACCAGGCAGGTTAGCAGGGTGGTTAAGGAGGCCAAGGCAAGAATGGAACAGAAGTTGGCACAGGGAATTAGGAAGGGGGATAAAGGGTTCTTTAGGTATATTGGGGAGAGGAGGAGAGTAAAAGAGCAGTTCAGTCGGTTGAAGACGAGGAGAGGGTGGGCGGAGAAGGTGGGGGAACAAGCAGAGGTGCTCAGCGAATACTTTGCATCAGTTTTCACTAGGGAGGAGGAGGGGGAGTCACAAGCAAAGGGGATGCAGGAGGGTGGATGAGGCAGGGCCCATAAAAGTTAGGGTACCTCTTATTACAGTGGGAGATGAGGGAACTGATACATACAGGAGAGAGAATGCAGGATCAGCTGGGGGGGAGCATGGATGGGGAAATTCCTGTTGTTAGGGTGTGGGAAGCCCTCTGGTCCCTAAAAAAGGATAAATCTCTGGGTCTTGGTGGAATCCATCCAAGGGTGCTGTGGGAATTGGTTGATGACCTGGCCGGACTGTAGTTCCCTGCCTCCTCCCTGCTACCACTCTTGTGGAGCGGGATCACATGAGCCCTTCTCCAGTCTTCTGGGACCTCTTCTGTGCTCAGAGATTCACTAAACCAGTGGTTCTCAAATGGTGAGGCCAGCCTCCCAAGGGAGGCCCCAAATTGTTCCAGGGGAGGTCCAGCCAAGTCTGGGAATGTACAGTATTTAAAGTTTAAGTTTTGGCTGTTTTGTGTGAAAGGATAAGACAAATTAAATATGGATAACTGCAGGTGAATTACTTTACTTATGCACAAATATGTGACCAGGAAGTCTCCATTGAGCCAAAGCGTGTTTAAAGGTGTGTATTTATATATAAATTAATGCCTGGGGAAGGCATGCTGAGTCAAGGTTTGTTTCTGCAATAGGTATTTATATGCAAATTAGTAACTTGGCAAGGCACACTGCATCATGGCTCATTTTTATAGTAGATATTTATATGTAAATTAGTGACTGGGAAAGGCACAGAGATCCAACACATTTTCAGGTATCACCTGAGGTAAGTGTACAGGAAGTTGCTTAACAACAGGGTAAGAGAGGGAGAGATGAAGTGGCTAGGTTTGGTTGTTCCAGATAGAGAGAAAACAGTGTAACAAGGGCCCAAGAGTCAGAAAAAAGGGGTGACAAGTATAACCTGGGGTGCCAAGTCAGGGGTGGAGAGCAATAAATTGAATAAAAAGAGAATACACTCAGTCAACTTTATTAATTTCACTTTATTCCTGCTGTACTGTGCAAAGTAGGATTTTTTTTTCTGTGGGGAGGCCCAAGATTTTTTCCAAATTTGAGGAAGGCTCAAAATCTTTTTTGTGGCTTGGGGGAGGCTCACTATCATAAAGTGTGAGAACTAATGCACTAAACAGTTCTGATAATGGCTCTGCTAGTTCCACCCTTAGCTTCTTTAGTACCCATGGATGTATGACATTCCGTCCCATTGCCTTGTCTGCCCTGAGGTTATCGAGCTCTTGTAGCCCTTTCTTTTGTGAAGGGACTAGTGCACACCTCCCCCCCCCCCCGTGTCCATGGTACTGAGTTGTGGGCTCTGCCCTACTTTCTCTTCAGTAAATACTGAGCCGAAGTATCTATTTAGGATAGATGCTTTTACATGGTCCTCCTCCTCACACGCCCCCTTATCCCCTTTGATTGTAGCAATACTCCCTCTGGACTTTCTCCTTTCACTAATGTATCTATAGAAAGTCTTGTCCCCTTCTTTTACTGTTTGTGCTTGTGTTTCTTCAGTTTGGGCCTTTGCCTGCCTTACTGCCTTCCTTGCTTCCCTTAGGGAAGTTTGGAATGCCTCCCTATTTTCATCCCACTGCATTACCTTATATTTCCTGAAGGCCAACTTTTTGGCTTTAACCTTTTCTGCTACTGTTTTTGAGTACCAAAGTGGTTTCCTTCTTCTTTTGCACTCCCTTTTTTCTCTAACACAATGGGATATTGCTTCAAGTATTGCATCCTTAATGCTTGCACACTTCGCCTGTACCCCCTCACCTGCATTTCTTTTTGCCAGGGCTAGCTTAACTCTGTTGACCATCTTATCAAAGTCAGCTCCTCTGAAGTCCCATATTTTTGCTTTGGAATAGGATGATTTAGCTCTAGTGGCCAAATTGAACCATACCATGTAATGGTCACTGGCCCCCAGGTGATCTTCTACCTGGAGTTCTGTGATCCTTTCCCTGTTAGTCAGTACTAGAACTAGGATAGTCCTGTCTCTTATGAGTTGTTATATCAGTTGTTTCAGGCCCTGCCCCTGCAGGGAATCCACTATGTGTCTAGTTCTGGCAGATGTTCCTGTTGGTATTGACCAATCTGTATCTGGCATGTTGAAGTCTCCCATTATCAGAACCTCCCCTTTAGCTGTTATGTTTTGTATATCTCCAAACAGTAAAGTGTCTATGTCCTCCCCCTGTTCTGGAGGCCTGTAGACAACCCCAATTCATATGGCTGTCCCATTTCCTGTCTCCTCTCTGTTCTCAATGGGACCTGATGGGATACATCCCAGCGTACTAAAAGAGCTAAGTGTGGAACTAGCAGATCCATTATCAGAACTGCTTAGTGAGTCTCTGAGCACAGAAGAGGTCCCAGAAGACTGGAGAAGGGCTCATGTGATCCTGCTCCACAAGAGTGGTACCAAGGAGGAGACAGGGAACTACAGACCAGTCAGTCTTACCTCAGTAGTGGGCAAGATTATGGAGGCACTCCTTAAGGAAAGGATAGTGCAATGCCTGGAATCCATAGGAGCACAGGATCCAAGACAGCATGGATTTACAACAGGAAGGTCCTGTCAAACTAATCTCATAAATTTCTTAGACTGGGTAACCAGAGCGGTGGACCAAGAGGGGGGAGTTGATGCCACCTACCTTGATTTCAACAAAGCTTTTGATACTGTTCCACATAGAAGATTGATTAATAAGCTGGGTAGGCTCAGGGTGGGTCAGAAGTTGGTCAACTGGGTGGCAAACTTGTTGAGGGGCTGAAAACAGAGAGTGGTGGTAAACAGTATACAGTCAGAAGAGATGCAAGTCACAAGTGGGGTACCTCAGGGATCAGTCCTGGGGCCAGTCCTCTTCAATAGCTTCATCAGTGACATTGTAGATGGACTCGAGGGTAAGGCTTGTCTGTTTGCAGATGACACCAACATCTGCAACAGAGTAGATGATCCAGATGGGGTGGGCAGAATGAGAAGAGTTCTGGATAAACTGGCAAAATGGTCAGAAGAGTGGCAACTCGGGTTTAACACAAAAAAGTGCAAGATCATGCACATAGGGAAGAGAAACCCTGAAGCCACCTATAGGTTGGGAGGGGAGTTGCTGGCAATCCTAAGGGAAGAAAGAGACTTGGGCTTCATCATCACAGATGGCCTTAAATCATCCAAGCAGACCACTAAAGCAGTAGGTAAGGCTAGAGGGATGTTGGGGTGTATTAGTAGGGGTATCGCAAGTTGTAAGAGGGAGGTAATAATCCCTCTTTACAAGACACTGGTTAGGCCCCATCTGGAGTACTGTGTGCAGTACTGGAGGCCGCACCTACAAAAGGCCATTAACAAAATGGAGGCAGTCCAGAGAAGGGCAACCAAAATGGTGCAGGGACTGCATCAGAAAACATATGAGGACAGATTAACGGAGCTCAATATGTATACCCTAGAGCAAAGGAGGGAGAGAGTTTATATGATCAAAACATTCAAACATCTTAAAGGCATTAACAAGGTGAAAGAGTCTAACATGTTTCAATATAAGAAAAATAGCAGGAGAAGAGGACACAGCATGAGATTAGAGGGAAGCCGATTAAGGGGTAATATGAAGAAGTTCTTTTTCACAGAAGGGGTGGTGGATGCATGGAATGGCCTACCTCAGGAAGTGGTGGATATGAATACAGTGCAGGGTTTCAAACTGGCATAGGATAGGCATAAGGGAGCAATACAGATGAGTATGAATAGATAGGCCATCGACAGAGTACAGGCCTATGGTACATTCATAAGGTAGAAAAAATGGGCTGACTGGATGGGCCTTGTGGTTCTTATTTGCTGTCCACTTCTATGTTTCTATGTTTCAACCAGTTTCTAACCCAGTTCCCCATCTCATGGTCCACATCCTGGATACCCAACTTGTTAACCAGTCTTTTATGTGAAATGGTGTCGAAGGCCTTGCTGAAATCAAGGTAGGTGACATCCACTGCGTCCCCTGATCAACCTCCTTGTCACCCAGTCAAAGAAGTCTATCAGATTTGTTTGACATGACCTTCCTGCTATGAATCCATGCTGCCTCGGACCTTGTGCTCTGTTGGATTCCAAGTGTTCCACAATCCTTTCCTTAAGCAGTGCCTCCATAATCTTGCCCACTACTGAGGAGAGGCTGACCAGCTTCCTCCCTGCTTCCACTCTTGTGAGTCGGACTACATGTGTCCTCCTCCAGTCCTCTGGAACCACTCCTGTATTGAGTGACTCATTAAACAGGGCTGCCAGCAGTGCTGCTAGCACCATCTGTAGTTCCTTTAATATCCTAGGGTATATACCATCTGGTCCCATTGCTTTGTCCAGCCTCAGTTTTGTGAGTTCCTCCAGGACCCGCTCTTATGTAAATGGACTGGTGTTCGCCTCTCTCTCCCCCCTTGTTTCTGATGCCTAGTTGTGGTCCCGGTCCCTGTCCCTCCCCCTCTTAAGTGAATACTGAACAGAAGTATTTATTCAGTATTGATGCTTTTTCTGGGTCTCCCTCCACACACTAGCTTTCATCTCCTGTGATCCTTACAATCCCACTCCTGGTCTTCCTTGTTTCAGTAATGTACTTGTGGAATGTCTCGTCCCCTTTCTTTACTGTCTGTGCTAATCTTTCCTCTGTTTGTGCCTTTGTGCTCCTGCTTTCCCTGCTTCCCTCTGTCTATTTAGGTACACCACCCTATCCTCTTCCTTCTGTGTCTCCTTGTATTTTCTGAAAGCCACCTTTTTGGCCCTTGCTTTCTCTGCCAACTTCTTTGAGAACCGTAGTGGTTTATTCCTTCTCTTGCTCTTGCTTCTCGGCCTAATGCACTGATTTGTCACCTCCACTATGGCACCTTTTAGGTGTGCCCACTGCTCCTCAACCCCCCCGACTCCCTCCTTGCCAAGGCTTCTTTGATACATAGAAACAGAATTTGATGGCAGATAAGGACTGCTTGACCCTCCCAGTCTGCCCATTTCCCTACCTATTGGATAAACTTCAGATCCCTGTTAACCAACAGCCTACTTCCTCCTACCCCCCACTACAATTACCTTATGTCTGTCCAACGTATTCTTGAATTCCCTAACTGTTTTTGACCCCACAACCTCTTCAGGAAGGCTGTTCCATGTGCCACTACTCTCTCCATGAAAAAATATTTCCTCACATTGCCCCTGAGCCTTCCCCCCTCTATCTTCAAATTGTGCCCCTTGTTCTTGCACATCTCTTTTTCTGAAATATGCTACCCTCTTGGACTTTGTTGATTCCCTTGAGGTACTTGAAAGTTCCTATCATGCCCCCCCTTTTCCTCAAGGATATACATATTAAACTTCTTTAGTCTCTCTTTGTATGGCTTCTGGTGCAGACCCTGTACCATTTTAGTTGCCCTCCTTTGGACTGCCTCCATCCTGTCTATGTCCTTGCAGAGATGGAGTCTCCAGAATTGCATGCAGTACTCCAGATGGGGTCTTACCAACTGTCTGTACAGAGGGATAACAACCTCCTGTTTACTACTGGTGATGCCTCTCAATATGCATCCCAGTATCTCCAAGCCCTCCTTATCTCCTTCTCACATTGCTTGCCTACCTTTTTGGCTTCTGATATGACTACCCCCAGGTCCCTTTCCTTTTTAGTTGTTGGTACCTCCCCCCCATTGTGTACCCTTCCTCTAGGTTTTTGTTTCCCAGGTGCATTACTTTGCACTTCTTTGCACTGAATCTAAGCTGCCATACTTTTGACCACTCCGACAACCTTGCAAAGTCCCTTCTCATCCTTTCCACCCCCCTTGTGTATCAACGCTGTTGCAGATCTTTGTGTCGTCTGCAAAGAGGTATACTTTATTTATTTATTAGCTTTTGGTAACCTGGTAAGTGCATTAGGCAATACCCTGCTTATTTTCAGGCACAACCTGGGGGAGTACAAAATACATTGGTTCAAACAGTACATTGGAACATACATACAGTCTTGGACAGCATACAGTTATCGACACAGGGATAGTAAGGGATTTATACATGAAAGAAATAAACCAGCCATGCACAGCTGGGGTGGCAAATGAAGGCAATACAAGAGATGCACAAAAAACTCATAGCACACAGTAGTCATGGCAAGTTGAAGACAGGAGCTGATAATCAAGCACAAGTTAAGCACAGTCACAAGTATCAAATGCAAAAAGGTGAGAGCACAGTGCCTTCTTGAAGGAGAGGAGAGATAAGGAGCATTTAGTATGGGAAGGAAGTGAATTCCAAAACCTGGAGGCGAAATGTGAGAATGCTTGCTCACCCATTTTAGTACAGCAGTGTGCGACTTGGAGCAGAGAGGAAGTAGAAGACCTCATAGGGTGCGAGTGAAGCACAGGGACAAGCATAACTCCCAGAGAGTTGGGGCAAGGGGTTCTGGTCATAGAGTCAGTGAAACACCTGGAGCTTAGAGGACTGTACATGAACTTTTCTCGAAGATCCAAAGAGCATGACCTGAGTCTTAGATAAATTTAAGATCAGACAGTTAGAGTTGAACCAGGATTGAAGTTGTTGGAATGCAGACAATAGATGAGTATTAATGTCAGCAGTGGACCTGGAGGCAGTGTAGAGTACCAAGTCATTGTGGTACGCTGCAAGAGATCGGGCTAGGGGCAGAGGATGAGTGAACTTTGCTGAAGGAGACTGATTGTGATTGACTGTCCAGGTGGCTACTGATCCAGGATAAGGTGGATACAGATGTATCAATGGTTTGCAGTTAACTCACTAGCAAGGGGTGATTAACGAAATCAAATGCTTTGGTGAGGTCAGTGAACACAGCACCAGTAAGCAATCCTTTGTCCATATTGGAGTTAACCTCACTAGAGAGCTGGCCCAGTGGCACTGAGGGTTGAGGCACTGGATACCACACCTCACGCCACGCCAGTGACCCAGGTTCAGGAATGGATTCAGGCCACCGGTGGTCAGCAGGGAAGGGAAGGGATTGAGCATCTGGAGGAATGCTCTCCCTTCCCGGGGAGGGATCTGGGGGTTGTGCTGCTCCACTGTGACTCCTGGTGGTAGCAGGGGGCAGCGACAGACTAACTGGTGCATGTGGATGCTATGACAGAGCATCAGCAGGTGTTGGTGTGTCAGCACCGTGGACGCCATTGCACGTCTGTGCTCTGCAGGGGGAACATATGGAGGAAAGCCCCGGAGGACCAGGAGGTGATGAGGACCCCAGGGGTCTAGCCCCACATCCCCAACACTGGACTCTGTCCCGATGGTCCTGGATCCACCCACAGGATGGACCCTCTAATCACAGAAAGAGCCACTAGGTAAGAGAGGTGGGCTCTCCCCCAGGGGAGTGATCTGGGAAATCTTGTGGGGAACTTAGGGAGGTCACAGTGTGGAGTCGAGGGCAGACTGAGAGGGTACCTCCAAGAGATGCCCCGGGTCAAAGGAGAAAGAGAATTCCCCCCACCAAAAAAAAACTCACTAGAGAATAGGGCAAGAGCTGTAGTAGTACTATGTCCTGCCCTAAAACCATGCTGGACAGGGGACTGAAGTTTGAAATTGAATTGAGTGGAGATCTGGCAGTGGATTAACTTTTCCAGTAGTTTACTAAGCGGAGGCAACAATGTAATGGGTTGGTAGTTAGAAAGAATTTTAGGGTTGCCTTTCTTGAACACAAGTATGGTCCTAGCAGATGTCCAGGCATTTGGGACAGTAGTGGTGCTGATGAACAGGTTAAAGAGATGAGTGATGGGTAGCTAGAAGAGGCACCACAAGTCTTGAGATCCTTGGTTCAAGTCTATCCAGCCCTGCACTTCCGTGAATAGGAATGGTTTTAGTAACTTTAGAACTTCCTTACACGAGACAGGAGAGACCACCAAGTTGGGAGGTGCATCAAGAGGAACTAGAGGAGGAGTCTGAGAGCCATGGGAAGAGGAAGGGGAGACGCTAGGAACCTTAATGAAGAGGAAGTTAAAGGCATTGGCAATAGTGTGAGGGTTCTTGCAGTGGATGTCCTTAATAAGCATGCCATTGGGAGTTTGCGGCTTATTATTTCCCAGAATCTCATTAATTTAAGTTCAGTATCTCCTTGAATCAGTGGCAGAGGAACTAAGGAGATTACGGTAGTAATTTCTTTTGGCAGAATGAATCTCCTTCTTACAGGTGTTGCACAAGACGCGATACTCACCGAAATCAGCTTGCAGGAAGGAAGATTTCCATTTTGACCATAACTTGTCCCTATGCTTAAGCAATTACAGGAGAGGCCACTTAAGCCACTTGGTGACCTTCCCTCTGACCCTAAGCATTAAGAGTGTAACGTGGCTATTCTGCACTGATTGTGACATAGACAGCCAGCTTTGAGTGCTCGAGTGCTGTATTCATTTTTTTTTATCACATGTAAAATATGTGATGGGAAGGTCAGTTTGAAGAAAGCTTCTGTTTTACTGGAACTGACACATCAAAACCCCCCAGGGATATGTTCAAAGGACAGGAGGTATTTTAAACTGCAGAGATCTGGGGTGCAATTACCTTGTCAATTTGCTTTCATCCCCGGAAATAAGATTAGCCATTCATAATGCCCTCAAGGAGATCCTTTGACTTGCATAGTTGCCAGGAAGGACTTGTGGGGAGGGGTGTCAGAGAGAGGCCAGAATGGACATTGAAGAGGTTTGATGTCTGAGCCAGGGAGGACCCAGATGAATTTGGAAGGTCAAATACGCATTCCCCAGGAAGCCTTGGGAGGACATCACAGAACCTGTTTATATGTGTGTGTGTGTGTGTGTGTGTGTGTGTGTGGTAAAACAAAAAACAGTTTTGACCAGTTACCCTGAGGAAAGGAAATTGAGTATGTCACTTATCATTTCTTTTTAATCTTTTTGGGACATCCTGTGTGGTAACATAGACTTTTTAATACACCAGGGTGGAGTTTAATGATCTCAGGGAGGAGGCCGGCTCAGAACTCTTTTATCCAACTGAGCAAGCCTTAGAGACACACAAGACAATATTTCTGACTGAGAGAAGAGAGATCCTCAAAGCACTGAAAGAAAGTAAGCATTAGATTAGACCAGTCTAAACTTATGTACTGTAGAAACTGTACTTTTTCCTGTTTGTTTTAAGGCTGTATGTGTTGGGATATATATTTGTTCTGCATTTATTGTTCTGTTTTGATATTTTAAAGTAAAGAGATATTTTTACAACGGAACTGCCTGGAGTGCCTTGACATTTCTTTTTATTTAAGTGGAGTTTTTAAAGGTTAAAAGTAATACTGTGTATGGGCTTATTATATACCAAACTGGGAAATGGATAGAGTTCTCTAAAGTCTTGCATAGAGTTCTAAGGTTTCATTTGAAAGACCTAGTTGGGTGCTCATAGGCAAAGATATCTGGCCCCCCGATGACAGAATTATCTGAGCCTGATAATTGGGTACACTAACAAGAAGTTATCAATTTGAATCCCTCCAGAGCTTGAGACTAAGGTGATTTGAACCCACAAAACAGACAAGAGGGCTACCTTGTTCTGGTCACTGTACACAAATCATACGCTCAGAGGTTGGCACTTTGGGAGTAGAGGGCTGACTGGCTGAGCGAGTTTGTGACAGATTGGTTGGCAGCGGTGGCATAAAAAGTTTGGTGGTATTAGCTTCATTGTTCAGTGTGTTAGCTTGAAACTGTTCAGCTCACTTGGAAAAAAAAAAGGCAGTGTTTTATTTCAAAAAGGAAACAGAACTATATCCCTTGATGTATAGTTAAGTTCCCACCCATTTTATTTTATTTTTTTCTGAAGTGCTAGTCAGTATAGTATTAGTAGTGAGAGAAGAAGAAAATGGCTTCTGACTACAGCAAGCACACTGTAGATTTCTTAAAGCAGTTGTGCGGGGACAGGGGAGTCCCGTTTGGAGTGAAAGCCAGTACGCAGAACCTCATAGAGGCCCTGATGGTAGCAGATACCCAGGGCAGCGAGTCACCAACCATGACTGAAAGGTACCAGACCTTGAGTGTGGCAGAACTAGTGGCCAGTGAGGGGTCCTGAGCCCATGAGGTGGACAGCAGGGCCACTGTCAGTGAAAGGCCACAGCAGCAGGGGAAGGTCACCAATATCCTGAATCTAGAGTTGCTCAAGTTGCTAATTGGATTGTACAGGATGGAACTGGAGGCAGAGCGACAACAGGGGGAGGCAGACCGTGAGGAACGTGAGCGCCAGCGAGAGGCAGAGGAGGAGAGAGTGAGAATGCAGAGAGGCAGAGGAGAGAGGAGCACCAGTGATAACGCGAACTGGAGAAGCTACGACTCCAACCAGCGGCACCAGGGCAGGTAAGTGGCTTGGGTTTACCTGGGACTGCAGGACCGGGTTACAAATTGAACTCTAAATTAATAGCTGAGTTTAAGGATGGGGGCATGGATATCTTTTTAAATTCTTTTGAAAAAGTTTGTATTCAGGTTAAAATTCCTAGAGAGTCCTGGAGCTTCCAGCTATCCCTGCCAATTAATGGAAAAGCTCGGGATGCATTGGGTCAAATGGACAATAAAGACAGTGATGATTACAGCAAGTTAAAAGCTACACTACTAAAATTTTGAATTAACTGCTGAATCATACAGAGCTAAATTCAGTAAGCTCAGGAGAAGCCCTGATATGAGCTGTGAGGAGCTAGCCACGAAACAACATCAGTTTTTAACATGTTAGTGGGAAGGAACTGAGGCAAACACTGTTGATAAAATTGAAAATGTGATTTTATTAGAACAGTTTTATTGGGAATGCCCAGCAGAGTTAAAAACCTGGCTAGAGGACCGAGATCCAAAAACAGTGCAAGAGGCTGCTGAATTCTCGGACTGCTATGCCAAGAGCAGACCTGCTCTGAGAGTGAAAGGGGCAAGTGTGGCAGTGCAGAAAGGGAAAAGTGCGCCTTCAGGGCAGCTAAAATCCTCACTACCTCCACCGAAACCAGTTAGCCCCAGGTTTCAAAGAAAAGATTTCTGTAAAGTAAAAAAATGTTAGTTGGTTATGTAAAGAAACTGGGCACATTGCCAGACAGTGTCCAAGAAGGGCAAGCAATAATATGTAAAGTAGTACCAGAAAGGAAGTGGGTTGTTTGTGTGTCCCTGGAAGCATGCCAGTGAACATGAGGGAACACATGCACCCAGTCATGGTAAATAGCATACAGACGCAAGGATTAATGGACACAGGGGCATCCCTGACATTGGTAAAGGGGGATCTGGTACAGCCTGGTCAGCTTATACCCAATAAATACATGAATGTACAGGACTTTGCAGTGAAGCAAAAACATTGCCCCTGGCCAGTGTTCTCCTGGACTGGGGTGAAATGGGGGAAATGTGAAACAGGTGGCTGTAGCTAACACATTAGCAGTGGATGTGATCCTGGGTAACAATCTCCAACAGGGGGTGGTATGTGGAGTTACCTGTAGCCAAGCGGCCAGGGAAAATTGTAGTTCTCTGAGCCCCCCAGAAGCCATTGGGGAGAGAGGCTGGTTCCCCAGCCTGTGTCTCCAGAGGGGGAGACTGATTAAAAGAGGGTAGAAATTTCCCCAGTAGCAAATAACCACATAGCTACAGAGGGTTACTCCGAAGAGGTAGGGGTGACTCCTTGTCAGAGGGTAGGGATTGACAGTGATCCTGAGGGCCCTGATGCTAGTGCTAGGGACCCTAGTTTAGCAACTGAAGGAGACCTGTCCCATGCCTTGAGAAGGTGTGAAGGGTTTACAGTTGCTCAGAGAAGTGACCCTAGTTTAGAGAAGCTGAGGGCTTAGGCACACTTGGATGGTGCACAGAGAGGTGACGGAAGACATAGGGTTTATTGGGAAAATGGACTTATGTATATACAGGCAGTACAGACAGAGGGCGGGATGCTAGGCAGGCAGCTTGTTGTTCCCCAGGGATATCGTGACAGTTGCTTAAGGTTGCCCATGATATTCCCTTGTCTGGTCATCTGGGAATCACATGAACTACGCAGCGATTAGCCCAGAATTTCTACTGGCCTAACTTCACCCAGCAGGCGAAGGAGTATTGCAGGTCTTGTCACCAGTGCCAAGAAATAGGGAAGGCGGGCCAGAAAACCCAAGCTGCCCTGATTCCCTTGCCCATAGTGGAGGAGCCATTCCTAAGGGTGGGAATGGATATTGTGGGGCCTTTAAATACCCCCATCTCCTCAGGGAAAAGGTTCATCCTGACTGTGGTGGATTATGTCACCCGGTACCCAGAGGAAGTCGCCCTTTCCTCACTGAGGACGGACAAAGTGGCAGATGCCTTTCTTGGGATTTTCTTCCATGTTGAGTTTCCACAGGAGGTAATCACCGATTGAGGGGGTTCCTTCATGTCGGACCTAGTAAAATGTCTATGGAAGAAGTGTGGGGTGGTGCAGCGATGCATGACACTGTATCACCCACAAGCCAATGGGCTTGTGGAACGCTTCAATGGTACCCTTAAGTCAATGCTCCAGGCATTTGCTGAACAGCATGGGAGGGACTGGGAGAAATACCTTCCCCATCTGTTGTTTGCATACAGGGAGTTGCCCCAAGAGTCGACAGGATTTTCCCCCTTTGAACTCTTGTATGGACGCCGGGTACATGGGCCCCTAGACTTTATCCAGGAGGACTGGGAAGGCAAGCATGCCACCCAGGGAACTCCCATTGAGGATTACATCCTGAGGTTCAGGGAAAGGCTGAAGGAGCTTATGGGGAAAGCCCAGAGCAACCTGGCAGCTGTCCAGCAGAAACAAAAAGTAGGGTATGACCGCAGAGCCAGAGCTCGCTCGTACATGGTGGGTCAGGAAGTCATGGTCCTTATTCCGGTCTGCAAAGATAAGCTGCAGGCTGAGTGGGCAGGACCGTACAAAGTGGTTAGGAAGGTAAATGACGTAAACTACATTGTGGAGTTACCTGACAGTAGACAGACAGAAAGGATGTACCATGTCAACATGATGAAGCCATATGCAAATAGGGTTGACATGGTGTTTGCAGTGTGTAGTCATGGGGAGGGGACGGACGAAGGAGACCCCCTTCTGGACTTGCTGGAAGAGAGTAAGCGGGAGTCCTCTGTGGAGGCAGTAAAATTGTCTCCCCTGCAGACCCCGGGCCAGATCCAGAAAGTGAGGGAGGTTTTAGCAGACTTTGCCCCCTTGTTTAGCACCAAGCCTGGATTAATCCCCTTAGCAACACACAATGTGGAGACAGGGACACAGACGCCCATACGGCGGACAACATATCGGGTGTCGGAGGCTGTCCAAAAGGACATTAGGAGGGAAGTGGAGGAGATGCTGGATTTAGGATAATCCAGAGATCCCACAGTCCTAGGGCCTCACCCGTAGTCCTTGTATCCAAACCAGATGGCTCAACTCATTTCTGTGTAGACTATTGTGGACTGAATGCAGTCATGAAGTCAGACGCCCACCTGATGCCCCGGACGGACAAACTCCTGGACAAGTTGGGGGGTGACCTACCTTATGACCATTGACCTGACAAATGGGTATTGGCAGGTAGAGTTGATGGACAGAGCTAGGGAGAGGTCGGCCTTCATCACTCCGATAGGCTTATTTGAGTTCAAAGGAATGCCTTTCGGAATGAAGAACGTCCTGGCCACTTTCCAAAAGTTGGTGAACCAGGTGTTAAATGGTGCTGAGGAGTATGCCATGGCATACCTGGATGACATTGCTATCTTCAGTACCAGCTGGGAGGAACACCTGTCACACCTTAGGGAAGTGTTGGGCAGAATACAGAGGGCGGGGCTCACTGTCAAAGCCGAGAAGTGCCAGGTGGCCATGGGAGAAGTGGCATACCTCGAGCATGTGGTAGGCCGGGGACAGCTCCATCCTAACCAGATAAAAATAGAGGTAATACAGGCATGGCCCAGACCAGAAACTCAGAAGCAGGTCAGGAGTTTTCTCGGGACAGCAGGGTACTATCGAAAATTTGTACCAAATTACAGTGCCCTGGCTGCTCCCCTGTCTGACCTGACAAAGAAAAAAATGCCAAGTAAAATCACCTGGGGTCCAGCCTGTGAGGAAGCCTTTACCAAACTGAAGGAGGCACTGTGCAGTGCTCCTGTTTTGACAAGTCCGGACTATAGCAAAAGTTTTGTAGTTCAGACGGATGCCTCAGATGTGGGTATTGGGGCAGTACTAAGCCAGACATCCAGCGAAGGGAGGGACCACCCGATAGTCTACCTGAGCCGAAAGCTGCTCCCCAAGGAACAAGCATACTCCACGGTGGAAAAGAAGTGTCTTGCCCTAGTATGGGCCCTAAATAAATTGGAGCCATACTTGTATGGGCAGCCTTTTGTGGTGCACACTGTCCACAACCCCCGGTTTGGTTGTCTCAGATGGGGAAAAACAATGGCAGACTGCTCAGATGGAGTCTTGCTTTACAAGGGTGTGATTTGAAAATCGTACATAGGGCCGGAGCCAAAAATAAGAACTCAGATGGACTGTCTAGGGTATACGAGGAGTGAACTGATTTAGGAAGCTCATCCCATGTAGGGGATGGATCTCCCAAATTCAGTCTAGGTGGGGAGGAGTGTGTCATAGACAGCCAGCTCTGAGTGCTCGAGTGCTGTATTAATTTTTTTTTAACATATAAAATATGTGATGAAAAGGTCAGTTTGAGGAAAGCTTCTATTTTACTGGAACTGACACATCAAAACTCCCTAGGGATAAGTTCAAAGGACATGAAATATTTTAAACTGCAGAGATCTGGGGTGCAATTACCTTGTCAATTTGCTTTCATCCCAGGAAATAAGATTATCCATTCATAATGCCCTCAGGGAGATCTTTTGACTTGCATAGTTGCCAGGAAGGACTTGTGGGGAGGGATGTCAGAGAGAGGCCAGAATGGACATTGAAGAGGTTTGATGTCTGAGCCAGGGAGGACCTAGATGAATTTGGAAGGTCAGACACACATTCCCCAGGAAGTCTTGGGAGGACATCACAGAACCTCTTTATATGTGTGTGTGTGTGTGTGTGTGGCAGAACAAAAACCAGTTCTGACCAGTTACCCTGAGAAGAGGAAATTGAGTATGTCACTTATCATTTTTTTTTAAATCTTGTTGGGACATTCTGTGTGGTAACATATAACTTTTAATACACCAAGGCGGAGTTTAATGATCTCAGAGAGGAGGCTGGCTCAGAACTCTTTTATCCAGCTGAGCAAGCCTTAGAGACATACAAGACAATATTCCTGACTGAGAGAAGACAGACCCTCAAAGCACTGAAAGAAAGTAAGCATTAGATTAGACCAGTCTAAATGTATGTTTTGTAGAAACTGTACTTTTTCCTATTTGTTTTAAGGCTGTATGTGTTGGGATATATATTTGTTCTGTATTTATTGTTCTGTTTTGATATTTTAAAGAATAGAGATATTTTTACAACAGAACTTTTCTGGAGTTCCTTGACATTTCTTTTTATTTAAGTGGAGCTTTTAAAGGTTATAAGTAACAGTGTGTATGAGCTTATTGTATACCAAACTGGGAAATGGATAGTTTTCTTTAAAGTCTTGCATAGAGTTCTAATGGTTCATTTGAAAGACCTGGTTGGGTGCCCATAGGCAAAGATATCTGGCCACCCAAAGACAGAATTATCTGAGCCTGATAATTGGGTACGCTAACAAGAGGTTATCGTTTGAATCCCTTCAGAGCTTGCGACTAAGGTGACTTGAACCCACAAAACAGACAAGAGGGCTACCTTGTTGTGTTCACTGTACACAAATCATACGCTCAGAGGTTGGCACTTTGGGAGTAGAGGGCTGACCGACTGAGCGAGTTTGTGACACTGATCACCAATCGAGTCAGGTAGGACCCCAGCATAGGAGAAGCAGTCCTTCCTGTTTGTAAGGATCCAGTCAATGAGAGTGCAGCTGGGGCCATTCTGAGGGATCCTAGTTGGTGACAGGATGAGTTAAAAAAGGTTAACCTTGCTGATAATGGGGGCAATGAGTGAGGAGTTGGGACCGAGCCAATTGAGATTAAAAACCCCTAGGCAGTTCACTTCATTTTTCTTGGACTCTGTTGGAATCAACTTTGAGTCCCTCAAAACTAAGTTTACTCTTTCTAGGGGTATGTATACAGAGGCGATGTGGAGTTTCTTGGCACCACCACCAAGGATTAGAAGTGAGTGAAGTACCTCACAGTTAATTAGTGGGTGGCTAGGAATGAGAGACATACTTTTCCATCCAGTACCTCCACAAAGTCAGTTATAAAAACATTAAACAGGACTGGTCCCAGTACTGAACCCTGTGGTACTCCACTAGTAACCCCCCTTTCTTCAGAGTGGACTCCGTTTACTGTTACCCTCTGTGTCCTGTTGCTCAGCTGATGTTTTATCCAGGCTACCACCCTAGGACACACTCCAAGGCAGTCTAACTTGTGTACTAATGTATTGTGTGGGACTGCGTCAAATGCCTTGCTAAAGTCTAGGTAGGCCATGTTCACAGCCCCTCCCTGGTCTACTAATTTGGTCACACAGTCAAAGAAATCTATGAGATTCATCTGACTTGACCTTCCCACTGTAAATCCATGCTGCCTTGGGTTCTGTGCCCCACTGGCCTCTAGGTGCTCAACGATTCTTTCTTTCAGAAGTGATTCCATCATTTTCCCTACCACTGAGGTCAAACTAACAGGTCTGTAGTTTTTTGCCTCTGCCTTGCTTCCAATTTTGTGAAGGGGAATCACATCTGCCCTCCTCCAGTCTTCAGTTACCACACCATCCTCCCATGATTTGTTAAAAAGGGTAGTCAGTGGTGTCACTAGTTCTCCTCTTATTTCTTTCAGAATTCTGGGGTGAATCCCATCAGGCCCCATTTCCTTGTCTACTTTCAGTTTTAGGAGTTTTTTTCAGGACCCTTTCTTCTGTGAATGGGCAGGTATCGACCCCCCCATCCAGAGTGCTTCTACTGATTGGTTTAGGTACCTCCCCCTCCTCTTCTTTTGTGAATACTGAGCAGGAGTATTTGTTCAGTATCTCTACTTCTTCACTGTCACCCTCTGCCCACCCCCTCCCCTTTATTAAGCCTCACTATCCATCCCTTGGTCTTTCTTTGCTCCCTAATGTACCTATAAAAGGTTTTATCCCCCTTCTTAACTGAGTTGACTCTCTTTTCCTTGGTTTGGGCCTTTGCTATTCTGACTGCCTTCCCCAGTTCCTTCTGCTTTAACTGGTACAGTTCTCTGTCCTGCTCCTTCTGTGTTTCCTTATACTTCCCGAATGCTATCTTTTTCTCCCTAACCTTCTCTTCTACCTCTTTTGAGAACCATGTTTTTTGCTTCGTTTTGATTTGTTTATTTGCTTCACACAAAGGCTTGTTGCCTCTGTGATGGCAGTTTTGATTTTTTTCCCCATTGTTCCTCCACCCCTCTTTCTTGCCTGTTTGCTAATGCTTTTGTGAGGCAGTCTCCCATTTGCCAAAGTTAGCTCTCCTGAAGTCCAGTACCCTTGCTTTTTTATGGCTTGAGTCTATGGCTTTGTTTATCGTGAATCATACTGTTTGGTGGTCGCTTGTTCCCAGATGGCTACCCACTTCTAAATCTGAGATCCTCTCTCCATCCCTATTTGAGAGTACCAGGTCTAAGATTGCTCCCTCCCGAGTGGGTGGCAACACTAGCTGTCTGAGGCATGCCCCCTGTAGGGCATTGAGAGTGACCCTGCTCTTGGATGTGGCTGCAACAAAGGTGCTCTAATTAACATCTGGCATATTCAAGTGCCCCTTCAATAATACCTCCCCTTTTTCTGCCATTTTAAGGATGCCTTCTATCATTTCCTTGTCCATTTCCTCCCCCTGAGATGGGGTCTGTATACAACCCCCCGTGCAGATTGTGATACCATTTCCTGTCTCCAGGGTGACCCACAGTGCCTCCTGTCCTCCCTGTTTCCCCTTTAGTTCCATTGCTTTGATCCCTTTCCTTATATAAAGAACTACTATTCCTCCTCTTTACCCTCCCTGTCTCTCCTGTAGATTGTGCACCCTGGTATGTTGATATCCCAGTCATGGTTCTCTGTGTACCACATTTCTGTGACTGCCACAATATCCAGGCATCCCTCTTCCATCAAGGCCTCTAGTTCAGGGATCTTGTTACCCAGACTACGGGCATTAGTACTCATCGCCCTCCATTTTTTGGTGGCCTTACCCCTTTTGTCCCCCTCCCTATCCTTACTACCCTTTTCTCCATTTACCCCAGTCCTGCTCCCTTGGTGTTCTCTACCTTCTCTACCTTGGTGTTTAGCTCACTAACTACCCTGTTTTGTATGGGGGGGCTGGGATTTCTCTGCTCATTTTCAGTGCCTCCCCTCCTTGACTAGTTGAAATGCTTGCCAATGAAGCATTTAAACCTATTTCCTAAGATCCTGGTTCCCCACCTCGACAGATGCAGACTATTGCATCAGTATAGGCCTGCATCCCTCCAGGTGGATCCCCAGTCCCCAATGAAGTCAAAGCCCTGAGCTCCATGCCAGTTTTTCAACCATTCATTGAATCCCATGATGTGGAGCACCCTAACCTCACCCATGCCATGGACTGGCAGCATATCCGAAAAGGTTACCATGCGTGTTACTTGTCTAAGGCCCCTCCTTAACTCCATAAACCTCTCCTGCACTGCTCTGATCCCATTCCCAGCCAGGTCAGTTGTTCCAAGGTGGACAATTATGTCCAGCTACCTCTTCCATGCAGCTGCTCCTACGATCCTGAGAATTCGCTTCCTGTTCCTCCCAGCCATGGCACTGAGCAGGAACCTTACCTCCCTTTCCCTTCCCTTCCCCAATTCCACCCTCCTAACAATTGAGGCCCCCACCAGGAGTTGTTTCCTTCCCCTGTGGGGTCTCTTGCCACCCTCCTCCAGGTCTTCTTTGTGGAGGTTTCCAGCATCCTCCTTGTTCTCCACTGTGCATGTCTCCATAGAGGAACCATGCTCTGCCAGAAAAGCGTATGAATTGTACAGAAGTACAACTGGAGGGTTGTGCCTCTGATCCACCACCCTCACCCTCCCTGAGCCCGCCGTGGTCCAACCACTCCTCTTTCTTGGCATCCTCTGAGGCAGCAGCAGTGGCTCTGGTGGTCCCTGGCTGGGAGCGGAGGTTTTCCGAATCCTCGCCAGGTCAGCCTGAAGATGTACAACCTCCTCCCACAGACCAGAGAGGTGCCTGCAAATAGGGAAGCATCGCAGTCTCCAGAACATCTCCCGGAAGACTGCCACCCCATAGCCAGTGCTTTGCATCACTCCCCACATGTTTCTGTCCCTTTCTGTTTTTTTTTTTGTTAGTGTGTGCGTGCGTTTACCCACCATGCAGCGTGTTGGGCTATTAAGGTTATGACAGGTATATGTCCTTTGCCATTTTGAGAAGTGATGTCAAAACCCGGTGTAAAGGAAATGATGCACTTGGGGTGGGCAGGAGGGTGGGACTAAGCCTGTGCCCTCCAGAAACTATCAGCCATAGCTCTGCCCCACCACCCTGGTGAGTGTTTTCCTTCCTTTCAGCAAGACAACTTGCACAACAATTTAACAGAAAATGTACCTTGCAAAAAACACTTTGAATCAGAGAAATATAAAGCAGTAATCTGTAGGCACAAAACAGTATGAATCCGTCAGCACACCATGTAACTATTTAGCAGAAAACGTACCCTGCAAAAAATTTAAATCAGAGAAAAATAAAGCAGTAAACTGTAAAGCCTTTAAGCACAACACAGTAACAAAAACCTGGAGACACAACCTGTATCACTTTAACAGACAATCTGAGAAAATAGAGCAGTAATCTGTAAGCACAAAACAGTAACAAACATGTAGGCACACCCTGTAACAATTTAGCAGAAAATATACCCTGGAAAAAAAACTATTTGAATCAGAGAACAATAAAGCAATAATCTGTAAGCAAAAAACAGTAACAAAACCTGTAAGCACAGCATGTAAGCACAAAACAAAATAGTAACATAACAGTAAATCTGCATAGCCAATAGAAGCCTTAATGTTTCTCCTTGCTCTGATAATGTTGCTCGTTGCTCTGTCCTTTCAAGCAAACCTAGAAAAAAAGAGCTCAGGTGAAGCAAATCCTCACCCTAACGAAGTCCACCCTCTTGAAATCTAAGACCCTTGCCTTTGTGTGGAGAGACTATGACACTGTACTTATATTAAACCACACTGTGTGGTGGTTGCTGGACCCTAGTTGACCATCCACCTGGAACTCTGTGATTCTGTCTCCATTGGTCAGTACTAGGTCCAGAATCACCTTTTCCCTGGTGGGCTCTAGCACTAACTGCCTGAGGCCTGCCTCTTGCAAGGATTCTGTGTAAGCATTAAGCCATGACGAAGGTGGCATCTAATGGTGGAATAATGCATGGTTGGGAGGGTTGTGGCACGAGGCCCTAGGCCGAGTGCCTACAACGGCCCAACCATGCATTAATCCACCGTTAGATGCCACCTTCGGAGTGGCTTAATGCCCTTGTAACATGCTATATGGCACTGTCGGGCAGCATTGCTGAGGACATTTAAAAAATAAAAAAACAGAATCAGTGATGTTACTGTGTGAGGTGCTGTGGAAAATATAACACAGGCAGTCTGTATGTTGCTGTTACGTTTTTGCTGCACTTTTCAGTAATGTTATACATGTGCTTTTACATAGTGATGTGCTGAAAACATTATACTAACATACTATTTGCCAGCAGATTAGGCCTTACGGTCTATCGAGTCTGCTCAAACCTTAGATCCTTAGTTGGGTGCCGAGGCCCTCCCATCCCTTGTGCTCCACAAACCCCTATCATCCATCCCCACCCCCCCGGGACAGGCCATCATCTGATACATCCACGTTCTGTGTCTGTCCCACCCTCTCTTGAAGCCCTCCACTGTGGATCTCTGAACCAGCTCGCCAGGCAGCGCATTCCAAGGGTCCACCACCCTCTCAATGAAAAACCTCCTCCTTTTTCCCCTCACCCTTCCACCTTCCAACTTCAAACCATGCCCTCTGGTGATACCTCCCTGCTTTAGTCTAAAGATCCCCTCCATGTTTACCCTATTTATTCCCTTGAGGTACTTGAAGACCTCAATCATGTCCCCCATCTCCCTCTCCTCCAATGAAAACAGGCAGAGCTCCTCAAGTCTGTCCTCATACATCAAATCCCCTAGCCCTCGTATCATCTTAGTTGCCCTCCTCTGTACCCTCTCCAGGAGCTGTATGTCCTCTTCAAGTGTGGTCTCCAGTACTGTACACAGTACTCAAGGTGTGGTCTAACCAGTCCATTGTACAGCGGCAGAATCACTTCCTTGCTCCAGAGGTGATCCCCCTTACGATGCATCCTAACATCCTGTTTGCCTTGCTAGCCACTCTCCTGCACTGCTCAGAGTTATTCATACATGCATCCACCATGACCCCTAGGTCTTTTTCCCCTATTAAGGCCTCCAGCGCCTCCTCTCCCAGGGTGTACCTGTGTTTAGGGTTTCCCCGACCAAGATGCAACACCTTGCACTTGGTGATATTGAAATTTAATTTCCATGTGTGATCCCAGCTTTCCAGGGTGTCCAGGTCCTCTTGAGGGCCAACCTCCCTCTTCTCCCTCAACTACTGCTCCCATCTTGGAGTCATCCGAAGAGACTCATTTCACACCTATACCCTCCTGATGTCCGATATGTATCGTTAAACAGGATCGGACCCAGGACCGAAGCCCTCGGTCCCCACTACCAACCTCTCTAGGGTTCGAGAGCTCCCCACAGACCACTACTCTCTGGATGCATCCAGCTAGCCAGTTTTCAGTCCATCTGACCATCAAAGAGCCTACTCCTAACCCCATCAGTTTCTCCACCAGACCATTTTGGGGGACAGAGTCAAACGCCTTGCTGAAGTCCAAGAATAATACATTCATAGGCTTTCCCCAGTCCAGTTCTGATGTTACCCATTCGTAGAACTCCACAAGATTGGTTTGACATGATCTACCTGGCACAAACCCATGTTGCCGACTATCCAGACCTCCCACCTCCTCCAAGTACACCCCCAATCGTTCCTTTAGTATACTCTCCTTTAATTTTCCCACCACGGGTCAAACTGATGGGTCTGTAGTTACCTGGTACTTCCTCGACCCCCCTTTATGGTTTGGCACCACATGTGCCTCTCGCCAATCCCTAGGTACCCTCTCTGTCTCAAGTGACCTGTTGAAGAGCTCCTCCAGGGGTGCAGCCAGTATGTCCACCAATTCCCATAGTACTCTCGGATGAATGCCATCCGGCCCAGGAGATTTGTCTTTCTTTAGGGCCTTGAGGGCTAACCACACCCTTTTGGTGGAGATAGCATCATCCGTCCCCTCCACCTTACTCCTTATCCAGATGTGACACCCCTTGGGTACCTCTCCCTCCCTGTTGCTCCATTTCTGTTGCTCCCCTGATCCCACTCACTGCCGCTTCTATTCCCTTCGTGCCTTGCTTTGTAGATATCCCATCCCCCTTCCTAGTTAACACAGAGGCAAAGTACTCATTAAATACCTCTGCCTGGTCTCTCACCTCTTCCACCCACCCTCCTTCTGATCTCAATCTGCTGAGATGGCCCTTAGTTTTTCCTCCACTCCCCAATGTACCGGAACAACCTCTTTTCCCCTCCATGTATCCCCTGTGCCAGCCGCTGCTCTTTACTGGACTTTGCTCACCTCACCATCCGGGTGACTTTTCTAGATGCAAGATGGTACATTTCCTTATCCCTATCCTCACTTGTTGTTATATATTTTTTGTAGGCCGCCTTCTTTTCTCTGACTACTACTACCTGTACCTCACTGGACCACCAGCATGGTTTATGTGACCTTGCTCCTACAGCTTCAACCTAAGCAGATCCTGACTGCCTCATGAAGTCCCGTTTATGACCTCCATCTCCATTCCACACTTGTCATTGATGTAATCCCTTCAAGTGATCCTTGAGAATATTCCCATGCCCACAAAGTCTGCCCCAAGTCCACCGCCAGTGTCCTAGATCTCCCTCCCCCATGCTTATTTGAAACCAGACAGTATTGTGGTCGCTCCCAGTCAGGGGTCCTGCACAACCAGGTCCCTTACCAGATCCCCATCTGCCAGAACCACGTCCAGGACATGTCCTCCCTTGTGGGCTCCATCACATGCTGTGTTAAGAACACATCCTGGAAGCCGTCCAGCAGCCTCTGCTCCTTGGCCACCTTAGAGGATATGGTTCCCCAGTTTGTACCTGGCATATTAAGGTCCCCCATCAACACCACTCCTTCCCCTTTTGGTCCACACTGGGCAATGATGTTGTCCAGCAAACCATCCTCTAGAACATCACTCATCCCGGGGGGCCTATATACTACACCCAGCTTGACCTTATCTCCTGCTGGGGATCGTAAGGTGACCCATAAGGCCTCCACGTTTCCCTCTGTCTCTTCTACCCTAGCAATTTCTATGTCATCTCTAATGAACATAGCCACTCCACCCCCTCTGCCCTCCTTTCTATCCTTCCTAAGCATAGTGTACCCCAGAACATTTAGGTCCCAGTCATGGTTTTTGTTGGCCCACGTCTCCGTGACCGACACATCCACCCCGAACAGCATGGCCTGGAACTCTGGCAACTTGTTTCCCAAACTCCTGGCATTACTAACACCAACCCCCATCCCTGATCCTCTTTGTCGAACCCCCAGATTCCTTATACTTCCATCCTCCTCTGCTCCTCCTGAAACCTCCACCCCAAGTCTGTTTCCCCCCTCCCCCCCTTGGGCTTGAAGGCTACTCCCCTCATCTGGAGGAGAGGGCTTCTGGTCAGCCCCTCCCTTATCCCTTCCCTCCCTCACAAGTTTAAACCCCACCTTTCTTGAATGTAGTCAGCCATCCCATTTAAGGACTTCCTTCCCTAATGGGGCAAGATGAAGCCTGTCCTTGGCATATAGTCCCTTATCCTCCCAAACTCCATTCCAGTTCCCTAACACCCCCAACCCACTCTCTTCACCCCACTTCCTGAGCCAGTCATTAACTTCTGTGAGCTTCATTTTTTTCTCCACTGAGGCCTTTGGTACTGGCAATATCTCTGAAAAGTAAATGTTGCATCCATTATCCCGACAGACTCTGGCAAGTTCTTGGAACCTTGCTTGGATTTCCAAAACGCTATTTCCCTCTAGATCGTTAGTTCCCAAATGCACCAGGAAATCCGGTTTCCCTCCACAGTCCCTAACCATTTCATACACCATGAACTTTGCTCTGTGCACTGTCAGCCCAGAGATACTCACTACCTTCACCTGGCTATGGCATCCACCCCCCTGTCCCTCCCACTGGATACCCTAATCATCGAGTCTCCCAATAACAGAACCTTAACACCGCCATCATCCTTATGGTTACCTCCACTATGCCCTCTCAGCCCCCATCCCCCCCTTTATTAGTGATCTCAATTCCATGGGAGTCTTCCTGCCTTATTAGAGACCCCCTTGTCACCCTCCCCTTTCTGCCTCCCTCGTTATTTTGCCCACTTAACTCAAACCCCCTCTGAATAGGTGTCCCCTTTAACCCTCTCTTATCCGAACCATTTATCCTGGCCCTGATGGTTTCCCCTTCCCCCACACTGCCATCCTCCCCCCTTGTAATAGTACCCCTGCCTCCAGAGGCTCTCTGTGGGTCCCCTTTAGCTAGGGCCCCATCCTTGGTACTGACCCCCCTGCTGAAGTGGGGCTCCTCTCCCACCTCCTTGTCTCCCAGTTTCTCTCCAGTCATGCTGTCCTCCCTCATGTCTACAATATGTTGCATCTCCCCCATTTGCTTAACATTTATGTTTCCCCTTCTCCCTCTGGGACTATTTCTATCCTTTCCATTGCCGGTCTGTGATGCCCTATGGGTATCGACTCCTCGCCCGGCCTCTGTATAAGTTTCCTCATTTCACCAACCTTCCTCCCCTCTAGGTTGCTTAGTAGCTCAAATTGTTGTGACACTCTATGTCAGCCTCCATCAAGTAACCGAGTTTCCCCTGACTGCACCTCTATGCCCTCTTCTTCCCCTCTTGCTCTGTTCGCCTTAGAGCTTCCTTCCCACAGTCTTCTGTTTTAGGCTTCCCCACAACAGCCCCTCCTGAATCTTCCCCCTTCACTCTCTTTGTATTCAGAATGTTCACCCACGCGCTTTCCCTTAGTGTCAACTTCCCTATCTAAGGGTCCTCTGTCCCTAATATCCCCCCTCCTGCTTGCTGTAACATAATGTCCTGTAATTTCAGAGTGTTGCCCCAGCCTCCCCTCAGCCCCACCCTTCTGCTGCCCATATCCACACCCCTTATCCTTGGACACCCCCCAGCTCCCCCAGCTTACTCCTTAACCAATATACCTCACTCCTGATACAAGATAGCTATCTACAGAGCGGGCAGCCCCCCTCTCTCCAGGCCCAATTGAGAATTATTGCCATCCCACAGCCTGTGCAGCCTACATCCCTTCCGAAGATGCCTGCCATGGTGGAATATCGCCACCCTGTTTATCCCCCTCTGTTTATAATGGCACACCCCTTTTCTCAGTCCCTTTCCCCTGGAATATAGTTTCTCTCTATACTGACTGCAGTTATTTACAAACCCAATTTCAACCCCATCAATAAAGTTCTCAAGTCTCACAAACACATACCGTCCAGTGTGTGTCCAGTCCCACTAACAGTGTGTGTATGCAGACTTCAGGTACTGTATGATGTCACAGGCCCACCAGCTCCTGTTGCTTCAAATTTCAGTCCCAAACAGAAATACTCAGCCCTTCAATCCCAACCCCCAGTGGCTTTTCAGTATTTAAGAAAGCCTACAAAACAGGGTGGGTGGGAGGGCTCTACCAACACCAGGCAAACAACACATTTAAATTTCACTCTAATTATCACTGCCAAACAAGTGTTCCCAAGCCTCAAAAGTTACAATATCACAGCCCAAGTAACAGTTCTAACTCAAGGTAATAATTTTTAACACATAGAACTAATTTCACGTACAAAACTATTCAAATATTTCAGTTAAAACAGAATATAACCCCAGACCTCTGTCCTTACCAGCCTCCTGCTTATGTTCCCAAGTGAACAATTATGTAGTTCAACAGTGCAGAATGGTGCTTTTAACAGTTTGTGATTATTTATTTTCACTTCAAAGAGGGTATTTCTTTCATACCACGCTTTGGAGGTCTACTGTTCATTGATTTCTGCACTGCTGTCTGACATGATGCTACTGATTTGCATAATGCATCGGTTTCATGTCTTTACTGGTCTGATAGATTTCACATGTGCTGTGCGCTTTGTGTTACTCACTGTTCTACTATTTTTGCTGCTGGTGCTGCGACGTTTTGTCATCCCCGATGTTGCTGTGTCATTTGACGAGCCGTAGTTAAAGTTTAATGTACTCGTATTTCACGCTGCGATACTGACGAATTTCCCAACTGCTACCTGTGAAAGACAGATGCTTCTCTTACCTTTGTTAATTACATGTCAGCGCTGCTGCTTTTATGTCCTGTGGATATCGCTGGTACCCCACTTTGGTGATGGCATTACTGGTGGATTAATGCCATCTCCAAAGTACACCACCTGATCTGTTTTATCCAATGAATTATTTTGATTTCAGCTTCATTAACTTTGGCATGTTACAAGATGTCTTGGCTGCTGGTTGAGGCAGCCACTGGGATGATCCAATCAACATCTGGCATATTAAAATTGCCCAACAGCAGTACCTCTCCTTTTGCTGCCATCCCATGTATTTCTTCCAGTAGTGCCCTATCCACCTCTTCCCCCCATGCTGGAAGCTTGTAGCTCACTCCTGTGTGAACTGCTGTGCCATTGCCTGACTCAAGGGTGACTGACAGTGCCTCAGCCTTTTCCTGCCTACCGTGTACTGCTATTAGTTTAATACTTCCCTGACATAAAGGGCCACCCTTCTCCATTTTTTGCTCTCCCTGTCCCTCTTGAATAGAGCATAATCTGGTACACTTACCTCCCAGTCGTAGTTTCCAGTGTACCACGTCTCAATAATTGCCAGTATGTCTAGGTCAGGCTCTGCCACCAAGGCCACCAGGTCTGGGATTTTATTCCCAGACTGTGGGCATTTGCAAACATGGCTTCCCAGGTTTCACTGCCTGAAAACAAGCAGTTTCTTTCTAGCAAGTATCATATATTTACATCATGACAGAAGTGTTTTTTTTTTTTTTAATAAAATAAGGTTAATATACGTTTTCCATAATGGTAAAGTATATTGATACACTTTTTAAATATCAACATGGAAATTGTCATGACTGTTTTAAAAAAATAAAGTTAAAAAAATATTTTTTTTCACTTTTTCTAAATTTTGGTATTAGTCCCCATACTTTAATTGGTATCTGTATAAATTGTAATATCCATAAACATTCATCTTATACCTTTAATTGTGTTGCTAACATTTCACTCTCCCCCCAGTAATACTGATTATTCCTTACTTTCACAGCTTTCACCTGCAAAAGCATCAGAAGATGATAATAATAATAATCTCTGGGTCCAGATCTATGCTACTCCCAGCTCTGTGAGGTCAACAGGCATCCTATAGCAAGTTAAGAGGGTAACAGGGTTGGCAGATGGCCTGGAGGACTAGTCGGATGCGAGGGAGTCAAGCCAGAGGAATAAAGCCCTATATGGAAAATATCTCAGCCATGGTTCATAGGTTCATAGGTAAATACAAGTTCGAGAGACAATCCCATGATGAACTCATCACCGTTATCTAAAGGTGGAAATTGTATTTGTGTTCTCCCATATATGTATCCAGATTAAACTTGAATTGCTGTATGCTAGTACTTAGAACTACCTCTGTTGGAAGGGTGTTCCAAATAGGAGTTGCTCTCTGGGTTAAGAACCTATTCCTTTTCACAGTTTTGTTAATGTTGGTCTTGAGTTTCAGCTTGTGAGACCTGATGTTATCATGGGACACATGCTAATCTAAACAGATGGTTTCAAACAGGGTAGGATCCCTGGTGGCTTTATATATCAAACAGAGGGCTCCTCTCAGGGAGCGATATTCTGAGGAGAATAATCCCAAAGCCCTCAATCTGTTTTTGAATGAAACAGTTTCCAAGTTAATAATGTTCTTGCTCAACCTTCTCTGTATTTTTTCCACGGTTACTCTTTCTTGTGTTGAGGTAGGCGCACAGAAGGAGGAACAAAAATCTAGGTGTGATCTTACTAATCTTGAATAAAGTGGTAATAGTACCTCGGGTTCTCTGCATTTGATGTTTTTCAGAATACAAGTAATCAGTCTATGGCATTTCTTTGCAGTTTTATTTATATGTTCTATAAACTTTAGGTTATTGGAGATGCATATTCCCAGGTCTTTTTCTGAGGTAACCACCTGTAATGCTATGTTGTTCATATAGTAGTCCGTTAGTCTATTGTTTTTAACGAGGTGCATGACCTTCCATTTAGAAACATTGAATACCAGTTTGTGCTCAATTGCCCAATTAGTTAAGATATCTAGATTAGCCTGTAGAGAGTCAACAGTTGGGATGTCATTTACAATGCATTCTAGTCTACTATCATCTGCATACTAGTTTATCCATATGCCATATGTATTTTACATGGAGGCAATAACAATATTAAACAGTATGGGACCCAGCACCGAACCCTGGGGCACCCCACTAGTCACAGAATTCCAGATAGATTTGTGCCCTCTTTTACATACCTGCTGTTTCCTACCAGTGAGCCAATATTCAATCCACATAATGATGTTAGGATGCAGTTTAATCTTGACAAGCTGTTCTATTAAAACTCTGTGGGATACTGAATCAAAGGCCTTTTCATAGTCTATGAACACAACATCAGCAGGCAACCCACTATCTTGTGCTTCACTGATATGTTCAAAGAAATGTTGTCAAGTTGCTGTGGCAGGATCTCCCATGCGTAAAACCATACTGGCTAATGTCAAAAAGGTTATTAGTAGAAATATGGCTAATAATTTTTTGTAGTAGTAGTCTCTCCATGATTTTACAAATGCATGAAGTAAGACTAATAGGTCTGCAATTTGACACGTTTAATTTAGATCCTCCTTTATGGATGAGGACAATTGTGGCCATTTTCCAATCCTGAATAGCCATACCTTCGGATATGGATTTATTGTACAAAAGGGTAAATAAGCCTGCTATCTCAATGGAAATTTCCTTTAAGACTAAGGAAGGGATATTGTCAGGAGCCGCAGATGAGTTGGTTTTAAAAGAGTTAATAGCATGCCTTTTACCTTCTAACTTGCGCGTTTTGGGCTGTATCTTCAGAGCCACTTAATTATGATCAGACTTAGTATATAATAACAACTTCCTAAGACTGCAACAATCTTAGCTGTGAGGGCCTAATTATTCATGTGTTCATCCTTGTGATTTGCAGCAACTAAATGCAGCTCCACCAAAGTTCATTTTTACATTTTTACGCTTACCAACCTCCGAGTCCAACAGGTAGACGAGGTTTGTGGATGGTGAGACTAGGCTACTAAGGTAAGGTGGGAGTTTGCTAGGCCAGAATTTGGCACCAATTAAGGGTGGGTTTCAAGCATGCTGATCATCCAGTTTAGACCAGCCCAGAGTGGCACAAAGTTGGTAGTGCCGTGTATTGGGAGCACAGTTAAGGGCAAGGCGACATAACACATTGTAAAAGCTGGTGTGGAGACAGACTGCAGGGGGCAGCATCATAAACTATGTCCCAAATCCAATGTGGGTAGAATCACTTCTTCTACTATACATTTGTGGGTAGACAGAGAAATACTACCCTGCACCTGGTACAAAGTTCTTAGCTTTAAAAACACCCGGACAGAATGGAGGTGGTAGGAGAGGAGGATAATTCTTGAACCAGGACCATGCCAAAGTATTTGATCTGCATGACATTGTCTAAGTGCATCTTGTCTAAGGAGAGGATAAACAAGGGATCAGAACAGTGTTTAGTACCAAAGCATATACACACAGTTCTTTTTTTTCGGTTTATGATAAGACCATTATCTGACAACTAGGTATGACTGCTGGTAAAATCCTACCAGAGACTGATTAATATTAAATACAAGCTGATTGCAGGTATCAGGACTATGTCATTGCATAAAGGTGAATGTTTCAGGCAGAGATATGGCTAGGAAGGTTGTTAGGGAAGATAGAAAAGAGAAGAGGCCACAGAATCGAGTCCTGATGGACTCCCAGGTCAACACGTAGAGTGAAAGATATTGCATGGTCTAGTTTTACAGCTTGTTGTTAATTGTAGGTGTAAGACCTAAACCAGAGCAGAGGAGTGCTAAGAACACCAGATGCCTCAGTTTTGTTAAGTAGGAGGGAGTGGTTTAGAGTGTTGAAAGCTTTAACTAAATCAATGAAGATGCCACCAAAACTCTTTTCCTAAATCCACGGTACTAGAGATTTAGTCTTTAGAGTTTAGATTTGTGGTGGACAAGTGGAACAGTGGTGGACAAGTGGAACACCCTGCCAGAAGAAGTAGTGGGGGCTGAAACAATCACGGGATTTAAGAATGCATGGGATAGACATAAAGGAATTCTAGAGGTCAGGGGTAAGAGGAAATAGACTTCTAGGAAAACAAACTGAACTTACAAGCTCAAATGGGCAGACTAGGTGGGCCATAGGCCCTTATCTGCCGACACTGTCTATGTATCTATGTATCTATGTAGTCAGATTCTAAGAGATGAGGTAGTAGTGGTGGTGTGGTCATTATAGAACCCGCCCCTAATTGGTGCCAAATTCTGGGCTAGCAAACTCCCACCTTACCTTAGCAGCCTAGTCTACCCATCCACAAAAGTCATTTGACACCCGCTCCTTCGCTATCCCTTTTAAATCCACCACTGCTGGCCAAGCAGCCTTCTCTTACCACATGCTTAAATTGTGGAATTCACTCCACTCAGCCATTCACCATGCCTCCTCTGCACACCACCTCAACCCCCTCCTCAAAGCCCACTTCTGCTTCACATGTGTATGTACCTAACCCTCCCTTCTCCCTGACTTAGGCCTGAGCACTAACTAATCTGTCTGCAAGGACGACAATACATGGCTGTCGGATTGCAACTTCTGACTGTGTTATATTTGGACTTGCTGTAATTATCTGAGATATGAGAGTACATTATAGCATAAGAAATTTCCTATTGCTTTGTATCACAATGTCTGTTGTACCTCTGTATGAAGTGTACTGTTACTTTTTATGTCACTGTATATTTTTTGTCCTGTCCCCATGTCCCCGTCCCCCGAAAGAACGAATCTGGAATTGAGCAGTCATCTGCTCAGTATGCCTTCCTGGTAAAACTTTAAATAAATTAAGAGTTACACACTGATGATTCTCTTCAAAATGTTTGAGAGTACAGGGAGTAGGGATATGGGGTGGTAGCTGTCAAGGCTATCAACAGTACCACCCTTATGGAGAAGTATTACAAGTGCACTCTTATAGACAAAAGGAAAACACCAGAAGCCAAGTAGCAGTTAAAGATGTGAGTTATCTGCTCAGCAATAGCCAGGGCACCAAGGGATAAGAATTTGGGGGCCGCTGCTTACCCTTTGCCTGGAAGACTGGGTGGCCACGTTAAAAATGAATGTCCTCCCTCAACTCCTTTTTAATTTCCAGGCCCTCTCCTTCTGAAGTCCTAAGTCATTTTGTGCCCAACTATACAAGATGAGATGGGAACAAAGGACAGGGCAGTCAATAACAGAAGCCAATTGGAAGGGAATTTTAGAAAGGGGGTTGGAAGGTTACATTCTGTCCAATGAGGCGAGAATACTGGTGGAAAATTTTAATACAATTTTTTGACACCCCCATGATAACTGCCCACTTTGGTCGGGGCAACAGAGATGCTTGTTGGAGGGGTTGTCAAGGCAGGAGAACGCACCACCATATTTTTTGGAGTTGCCCCAAAATCCACTCATACTAGCAATCTGTCCATGTAGAATTGGAACACATACAGGGGGGTCCAAATTCCTTTTAATTACACAAACCATCATGTTAGGACTTTGCCAACCTCACCCAAATAGGCAACAGCAGAGGGAACTGCTTCATATCTTTAGCTTAATGCCCGGTTAAAAGCTTAACTTGTCACTGCCTCTCCCCAGTGATACCGGTGATCAGAAAGTAATGAGAGAAAGTTCAAATAACTGACATGGAAAAAATCAATGCAGATCTTAAGTTGCAAAGGGACTGACAGAGAAAAATGGGAGGTCTATAACAACTCTCAATGAGAGAACATGCAACTCTCGTGGTCCTAGCGAGATGCCTTTTTATGTCCCAAAGGCAGAATTGATAGAAATGACAGACACAGTGTTTGTTGTTTACAGAATGATTTATTTTTTGAAACTTAGGTTTATTAGGTTTATTTATGTTAAGTTTATGCTTTATTTGATTTGACATACATGAGAAAATTAATTAAGATACAATCCAATCACAATTATTAAAAAGCATTGCATCTCCTGTAAGATACAACAGCTAGATAATAACAGTCCATGGCCTGAAACAATGATAATAGCTTCAACTATTTCACTAACAGATAAAGAGAATTGTTATTTATTAGATGGTTCTTGTACAAATTCTGTGTTTTTCACAGGAATACGCTTGACATGTATGGCAGCCCTGCCTGGTTCTTGATGGACTGCATGGTTTTCACACCTGCACAGTAAAGGATGTGGTGGAGAAACACTTTGTGAATGTTATTTCAATAGTTTATTACTAAAGTCCCCATGCAGACTGTATTACCACTTCGAAGCACTGTCGCTCCACTGACATCATCAAGTAAGCACATGGTGGCCATTTTAGGCAGCTACTGAAGTGCAGTGTTTGAAATAGCAAGAAGGGGTTCATTTACATGTCACAGAGAGCTTTAATTCATAGCGACCATAGGGCCTGAGCACCTGGAGGTGGATTGGTTGATGTGCAAGGAGCATGAAGCATCGACATGCTCCTGCACGTCCCCGCCTCAGGTTGCCATCCCCACGTAGGCCCAATCAGGGTGGAGTGGGAGGGCCAGATAAGGAAAAACTGCCCCCCCATCGGCCGGATGATGGCTGCCGGTTCCCGTTGCCACAAAGCCCTGGATTGCCCAGACTGACCCCCACAGCACCCAGGTCAATGAGATGCACCTACTGACTCCTTCCTCGGAAGGGGGGACCTGTCCAACAAAGGAATATATCAGGTTTCCCAGAGGGGCTGCCAATATGGGGGCAGGGGATGGTGGTGGGAGTGGAGTAATGGCAGGGTGCACCTAGGAGGCCCAAAGGAGTGACCGGTTGGGGGTGCTCGGGAGGAGCAAAAAAACAAACAAAAAAATAAATTAAAATAATATTCCAGCAATTTTATTTCTCAATCAGTATATTTAAAAACTCATGCACACAGCTAGATTGTGGGTGCAATGAGTCCAAAAAGCAACTTAACATGTTTCACACCAGGGGATGCTTCATGAGAGGCCTGATAAAATTGTTGGAATATTATTCTGTTGTGCATCTTATCTTTAGGGTAGGGTATATCCCGCTGGGAGGTTGGTGGTGCTGGTTTGTGGTTTATTGCTAAATTGGTTACAGAGCATCACAGAGATCCCCTGACCTGCCTTTTTTTTTTGTTCACTTGCAAAGCATGCAAACATACTGGTGTAAGCCTGAGCTGTGAGAGAACTTCTGGATGTGTGCCCCTCCTCAACCTATCACAGCTTCAGAATACTAAATCTCCTCCTTAATTCTGCCTGCTGTCCACCTTTCTCATTTTCCCCATGAAGTCCTTGCCCAATTACAAGGCTGGAAGGTTGGAAAATGCAAGGTGGAAGTGGATTTTCTTTTGAAACTCCTAATTTCTGCTTAAAACCTTCCCCTGCTTTTTGTTCAACATATGTGCTATTATGTACTATGTTTATGTGTGTTACTGTTTAGTACTTTATTTCTTAGGGAATGGCAGAGATGTTGCACAACCCATATCATTTACATACCCATGATTCAGTGCTTCCAACTCATGGAATTCATGTACTGTATTCTCATACTTTGGTAAACAGCAAGTAAAACAGATGTTCTAGCATGTTTCTACACTCATTGATGAGTTTAGATAAGAAGCTGTGTTACTTTGCTTACCCGTATTTTGAACACTGAAAGTAAAGCCTTTTGGTCCTTACAATGTAAGCAAGGTACAGCTCATATACACTAGCTTATCCTATTTTATACGAGAATGGGCTCATCCTTCTCCTCTCTTGGGAGTCAAGCTGATCATGTTCATTTGCAAAGCATGCAAACACATTGGTGTCCATCTGAGTTGGGTAGTTGCCATTTTCAAATCAATTTCTTAAACCTGTTTTCATGATCATTCTGTGAAATACCATTCCGGGTGGCAATTGATAAATGATACCTGTCATGTTTAGAGCTTGGAATAATAAAAACACTATCTTTAAAATTCATGGTCATGCTCTAAGAAAACAACAATGTTATGTGTGCACCTCTTCACTTCCCAATCATGACAATTTCACTACTATAATTCATGTTATTAATTTGTTAATTTTAAATGCTGCATGATCTGTGCCCAACAACTACACAGCAAATACAAGCAAGTGAACATTTGGCATCAGCCAGTTCTTGCTATTCATTGTTCCTTAACAATCTGTCCTGAGGTAGAAGGGATATTTTAAATTTGAACCAGGCTGTCTCGCATAATCCGAACAAGTTGATTATTTCAGCAGAAACCCAGGGGAGATGAGCCCCTTTAACTCTGGCCTCACTGAGAGGGGCATGCAAGTCAACAAGGGATTGAAGATATCCTGGAAGTACAGTAAAGCTTGTTCAGAGTCAGTGGAGGTGAAAAGAGGTCACCAATTAGAGGATTCCAGCTCACGTAAGAAATTATTCAGTTGAAAGGTTTGGAACAATTTGATACTCAGAGTTCTGGTTGGGGCTTTAGAGGTTTTAATTTCACAAACACAGCTGGTTACATGGTGGTTGCTGAAGATATCGGGGAGAGTACCAGAGGCTACTACATGTTGAGGGTGTAAGCCAGTTAAAATTAAAGTCATCAATAATAATAATATGCTCATGCCTGGAGCTTCCCATGAGGTTCAGAGTATTATTACGAATTTCAGTGGCCCCACTACAATTAGTACTAGGGGCACAGAAGGCCCCAGTAATGATAATAGACAGAGAGTGAGGGAAGAAAACAATTACTCACTTTGGTAATGTTGTTTTTTCCAAAGGGATCCCTCACAAAGTTTAACAACAATCATTTCCCTGGAATGAGCCACCTCAGAGCTTTAGAATTTATTCAAATTATGGAATTTGAAACTAAACTCAAACTGTGATCTGTGTGATCATGCTCACTCCTACACTGCAAAGTCAGATTTATTTCTAAGGCTAGGGTGAGCTGTGGCCACTGAAATTGGCTAAATGGCTACTAAAAAGATTTTAAAAATGTTTCCTAAAAATGTCTTAAAAATAGATAAGCAAGGCAGAACAATCATATTTGTTATGAAACAGAGAATAAATGAAACCCCTTAGCAACAATTGTAAAGGCACTTTAACAAGCAATGCTCAAGCAAGTAGAAAAAAATGATTCTTGTGTGAGCATTTTGCCAGGTTCTGGAAAGGAAGGCAGGCAGGATTAGGGATTGTTAAACTTAGTGAGGGATCCCTTTGGAAGAAACAACGCTACTAGGATAAGTATTTTTTTTTTCTTCAAAGCCCCCAGGAATCCCTCATATAAGTGTAACAACAGCAGACTCCATAGCAGTACCTTGGGAGGGTGGATACAGAACCTATTTAGGGAAAAGATTCTGTAAGACAGTAATGCCAAAATTGGCATCCCTTCTGTACTGTATATCCAGACAGTAGTGCTTTGTTAAAGTGCGCAGTTTTCCAGGTAGCTGCTGTACAACAGGGGGACATCCATTGATGCTTCCACAGAGACAGAGGTGTCTCTTTTGGAATGTGCTCTGAGACTTCTGGGTGGCAATTTATCAGCTTTGTCGTAATAGAACTGTATGCAGGAGACTATCCAGTGAAAAATGGTCCTCCTGGATGCTGGTTTGCTTTTCCCCACTTCATCATAAGTAACAAACTGTTGAGTGCTAGTAGACCTGACATTCTTTGTGTGGTCTAAGTAATAGCTCAGTGCCCTTTTAACATCCAGACTGTGGAAGTTCTGCTCACCTGAGCTGGATTTTCCTGTGAAGAGAACCAGAAAGGCAATTGATTTAGGTGGAATTCAGACACTACTTTTGGAAGGAATTACCTATTTGTCCTCAGGACTGCCTTGTCCCTATGGAAGATTATGAAGTTAGGATCTGTGCAGAGCGCCCGTAGCTTGCTCACCCTTCCGGGAGATGTCATTGCCACCAGAAAAACTGGTTTCCAGGTGACATACTTTAGTGAAGTAATGACCATGGGCTCAAAAGGGGCCTCCATTAGCTGGGCAATGTACACATTCAGGTACCAGGGAAGGACCAGGTCCCTTACTGGAGGGTGCAGGTGACTGAGCTCTCAAAAACCTTTTAAAATGGGTTGTGAGGCCACTGACCTGTCTTTGCCAGCTGATATGTAAGCTGATATTGCTGACAAATGAACTTTCAGGGTTGAGGGCCTTAGGCCCAGAGACTGGAGGTGTACTAGGTACTCCAGGATTGTAGACAGACCTGCCTGGAGGGGACTGATATGTCTAAAAGCCCCAGAAGGAAAATATTTTACATTTTGAAGCATAAGTTTTCCCTTTTTTCTGGTTTCCCAGAAACCTTCAGCACCTTCATTACTTTCTCAGAAAGGTTTAGCCCAGGTAACTCTAGCTCTTCAAGAACAATGCTCTGAGGCACAGAGTTCTCAGATCTGGGAATGTTATCCTGCCCTGAGACAGTGTCAGCAGATTGTACCTCAGAGGCAGGTTGATAGGAGGCCTGTTGGAGAGCGACAGAAGCATGGAGTACCAGGTCTGCCTGGCCCACTCTGGAGCTATGAGTTTTATCAGTACTCTGAGTAAAAGTGGGACTGGAGGGGAGGCATAGGGGAACTTCCTTGACCAGTTGAAGACAAGAGCATTCTCCGGGACTGAACCCACTTCTGAGGTCTGCAGCAAAAAATCAGAAGGTGACTGTTCTCCCAGGAAGCAAACAGATCTATATCTGGTGTACTCCACCATTTGAACACTGATGCCGGCACCTGCTGGTTTAAGGTCCATTCATGATTGCCCTGGCCGATCCTGCTTAAGGAATCTGTCAGCACATTGTCCTTCCCTGGCAGGTGCACTGTGGGTTGCTCAACCTCCAGGGATAGGCTAGGTTCCAGATCTTCATGGCTTCTGTGTACAGTTTTACATAGAAACATAGAAATATAGACAATGGTGGTAGAAAAAGACCCATGGTCCATCCTGTCTGCCCAGGTTTCCTAAATCCCTGGGATCATTCTTAGGATCAATCTTGAAGATTTTACCCCCTGCTTGTTTGTATAATATATTGTGGTGGTGGTGTCTGTTCTAATTTGAATAGACTAACCCTGAATATGAGAGGAGAATACCTGCACTGCCAGGTAAACTGCCCTGAGTTCCAGAAGATTTAGATGTTCTAAATTCTCCTGTGTGCTGCAGATGCTACTCATGGTAAGGTCCTCTAGATGGGCGCCTCATCCTAGGAGAGACGCGTCTGTTGTGAATGTAACTGTGGAGGATTGCTGGAGGAAAGATATTCCCTCCCTGAGGTTGTCTTCCTCCTTCCACCATTCCAGTACCCTTAACAAAGTTTTCGTAACAGACACCAGCTTGGGTAAAGGATCCCATCTCTGGGACCAGTGGTCCCCTAGATAAAGCTGACTGTCCCTCATTTGGAACCTGGCTCCTGGCACACCTGTAGTGGCTGAGGCCATGAAGGATTCTACAGTTGAAATCAGATTTGCTACCCTTGCTTAAGGAAGGAATGCCTTTCCCTGCAAGCTGTCTAGCTGTGCACTGATAAAGTCCAGAACCTGAACTGGTTCTGTTTGTGACTTCTGAAGGTATATGAGGAAGCCCAGGTCTTCCAGTGTGTCCTGTGTCAACAGAATGGAGTACTTTGCTTCTTCCTGCTGTTTTTCCTAAGATCAGCCAGTTGTTCAGGTAGAGAAAAAACACCACCCTTTCCTTCTCAAATGTGCTGCCACCACAGCGAGGCACTTTGTGAATACTCCTGTAGCTGAGTTGAGATTGATGGGAATGGCTGTGAACTAATACTGGCAGTTCCCCAACCTTAACCTGAGGCATTTTCTGTGACTTGACCTGACTGGTATATGAAAGCAGGTGTCTTTCAGATCCAACGACCCCAGTTAGTCTCCTAGTTGCAGAGATGGAATCACTGAGCCCAGTGTTACCATCTTGAAATTTTCTTTGTTTAAAGAGCTAGTGTACTGCCTAAAACTAATATTAGATTTTAAAAGCATCCAACCATTACCTCTTATATCTGAGGTGCTTTTTCCTTTCCCTTTATTTAATTAGAAGATTGTTTACCTGATGTTAGTAGATGTGATGTGTGGAACAGTTCTTAGCCTGGCAGCTGACATATCTTGCTCTACTGCCCCATACTACATCATCAGGTTTGTGACCTTATTGATTGTGATATCACTGCTACTTAGGAACAGCAAGTGAGTGACTGCCATGCCAGTCACATGTAATGTCACAGTCAGTGAGATCATAATGCTGATGATGTAGTGTGGGGCAGTAGAGTTAGACATATCAGCTGCAAGGCTAAGAGCTGTTCCACACTTCCAGCACAATATTGTCACATAGAAGACTTTCTGATGAGCAAAAGGAAAAATAAAAAGGCACGGGGTCATAATATCGCAAGATATAATGCCACATGGCACAATTGCACTGCGCGATTTATGCCATGAGGCATATGTCTTTATTCTGTGGGAGGCTCCGCCCCACCTCCTCCCCCAGTTACAGGGGGTTGTGCCCCCCCGGATCCCCTGACTAAAGATTCTCAACTCCGGGGGGGGGTCCATCTCGGGGATCGCACAAGTCCGGGTTACCCATAATACCATATGCTATTAAGTGTGTCATGACCCGGTAGGAAAGAAAAAATATGTCAGAAATAAAAAGTTACAACTGACTACTACTACTTAAAATTTGTATTATTTTCATGTCTGCCTGTTTTGGTTCCACTACCTCTTTAAATGTTTGCTCAGCCATCTCAGGTCAAAAATTGGTGGACACTCCCCATTTGTCTTGTGGGTCAGGAAGTATTTGGAATAAAGTCACTTGCCCCATGTGAGACAGGTACTTTTTCCACTGTATTTGCTTGCAACAGTGTTTTCACCTCCATTTCCAGTAGATTTTTTTTTTGCTGGGGTGGGAATTTTCTGAACTGTAGGATTTTGGAACTGGACTCTGCGTTAAACAGTGAGATAATCAATTTTGTATTAAGTAGTGACTTTCTTCTTTTTGAATTCAATTATGGGTGATTTGGTATGTGGACATTTTTTTTACTAAATGACTTGAATTGCACAGTATTTTACAAGTACTTTACACTGTATAAATCCTACCAATTAACCACAACAAATAATTACAATGTAGTAATTATTTTTTTGACCAAGAATGTCTGCTATTAAGGTCAGGTGGTAAAGGAAGACAAGGTCTGACCACTGGTCAGCCCCCTGACGAAGCTCTAGCAAGTGAAGTGCCGGGGCTAGTGGTCCACTGTTGGGACTGAAGTTTTGCCTGTATTCACCTGTCAGCATTTAATAAATCTGCAATAGGCCTGACATTTCTGGATTTGCCTTGTGTGTTCCTGAGTGCTCTGCATGGTGAATGCCTGATGTTCTCATGGGTGCAGCACCTCTACCTTGTTACTTTGGGATTGTAAGTACCCTGGCCCTGTCCCTCCCATGTTTGAACCCATTCATGACTCTTGCCCCTATAACCTATGCTGATAGTCTGTTTCATGGCTCCACCACCCTTTCTATGAAGAAAAACTTTCTCACATCCCTCCAGAATTTACTTCCTTCCCACCAGCTTGCAATTATTTATTTATTTATAGTTTGAATTTTTTTTGTTTCAAATATTTTACCAGGAAAGCTGAACTGGTAACAACTAGTTTCCAGAGGTGTCTGGGGGAGGGGTTGCTAGGGGGGAGGGGAGTAAGCAATATAAAATGTGCAAGTTAAGATTACATTTTGTAAGGTGCAAAAGTGATAAAAATAAAATACATTACAATAAAAGTACAATAAAATAATAAATTACAGTTGAACGGTCACAAGTACAGGTAGCTAGACAGTGCCAAGCAATATAAAGATGTAAAACAATGCATTAAAAGGGAACTAAAGTAAAAAATTATTAAAAAATGTTGTGCAGTGTTTTGATTTGTAGGTGTAGTGCTGGTGTGTCCTTCCCTTTGTTTACTGTAAGGAGGTTTTTGTAAAAAAAAGAAATTGCCTAGTAGTTTTATGGCCCCAGGGAATCTCCATGTTTGCATTTTTTATGGCTCTGCTCTTTCCTACTGTGCCATTTGTCCCATGTGACAGTGATGCGCCCAGGACCATTGATTCAGGGAGTAATAACTGCTGCAGCAGCAATCTACTGATAACAGCCTGATATTCTGGCTTCACCTAAGTAACTCTTTATATTTTTTTTTAAAGTTCATTTTGTTATTATTTTAATTTTATGCCAGGTATTGGGAGATACAGTTTCATGGTACATTTTTATATATAACATTGATAAATACATTAAGCAATGTTGTACAATATCAAAGAATGCGGTTGTTGATTACATAGATAACCTTATAACTCAAAAAATAAAAGAGAAAAGGAATGGCGGGGCACATCACCATATGGGTGAGGAGAAATATCATACATCTATGTCAAGGGGCCAAAATATCAGCTATCCTGCTGACTGGTTGGCCTTTAACTCTATTCCTCCTAGGGAGAAGTGAAGGAGAACTTATCCCTGTAGGGCCTCTTACTTTCAGGGAACCAGGTCTTGCCTATGACCTGCTATCTCCATCCACCAGCCCATCCATTGACCCTGTATCTGGGGGTCTTCCTCTGTAACTCCGCTGTCATGCTTTCCATAAGATAGATATCATAAAGCAGGTCCTCCCATTTCGTGAGAGTGGGTGGAACTAATGACAGCCAGTTCTTAGTAATTGCTTTCTTGGCCGCCATTAACAGCACTGAGGCCATATATACCTTAGATTTATGTTTAAAGCACGCTGGAAAGTGCAGCAGCAGCGCCATGGCCGAGCACAGCGGCAGCACCTCAGGGCATATAGCCAACAAAACCCATTCGACACCTAGCCAATAATGTTTTAACAAAGGGCAGCTCCAAAAATATGGGTGTGGGTGGCCTCAAGAGAGCCACAGCCCCTCCAGCAAGAGGCATCCCATGAAGGAAGGAATTTAGATGTTATTTGTGGGGTGCGGAAGAATCATGAGACCACTTTCCAACCGAACTCACGCCACTTATAAGAATTTGTAATTTTGTGCTGCCTCCTAAAAATCCAAAGCCAATCTGTCTCCGAGAGATTTATCTCCATCTCCTTCTCCCAGACAGTCCTGCCCCTGCCCCATGAATCCCGGATCCCCCGTATATGAGCCCGATAAAATCTGGATGTCAGATGTCTGGTATCTGTTTCCCCTTGAACTGATATTAGGAGTGTGATCAGTGGTGAGATGTCCACCTGGCTCACCTCCAGGCCAAGGGTAGTCTCATGAAACTGCCGGATCTGGAAATATCTATACCAATCCTTACTGGGTATAGAGAATTCCTACTGTAATTGCAGGAATGTTTTAAAGTTGCCATTGGAGTAATACTGACAAGTATAACACAAACACTGAGTAGCCCACTCTTTAAATCCCTTGTCTAACCTAGCAGGACCAAATTTTTGTTTCATCAGGGTACCCCTATCCAACGAGCACCAAACAAATTAGTCGGCTGGGTTAAATATTTGGCCCAGGCCCCGAGGTAGCTTTTAACATAAATGGAAGTCTCCAGTCCAAAAGATTCCAATGAGGGGGGGTTGGCAAATAGTAGTTTCATCCAACCGGGTATCCGACAGGGCCTGCTCAATCTCTTTCCACTGGGACCCCGCTCCATTCGGTTGAAACCATTCCCTGAGATGAGTCAGCATAGCCACCGTCGCATATCCCATCCAGCTAGGTAGGGCTAATCCCCCTCTCTCTTTGGGGGCCTGTAATTTATCCACGGCTATCCATGGTCTGCCCCCCTGCCATAAGAAATTAGTTATTAATCTATTCCATCTCCTCTCCTCTCTCTTGGGAAGCATTTGGGGGATTGTCTGCTTTAAGTGTAGTAGGCAAGGCAGCACATTCATCTGAACTGCCTGCACTCTATTCAGTAGAGGGATTGGGAGATGAATCCAGGTCCCTAAATCTTGTTTAATTTGCTCAAACAGTGCATTGTAATTAGCAGTGAAAGTCTGGCCTGGTTTTCCCATGATATTTATGCCTAAGTAATAAGTATCTAAGTGATTTACAGTTCCAATTATATTGATGTTTGTCTTGTATTGTCTCGTCCAGAGAATCTCCTATATATAGTGTGTCTGTTTTTTGTGTATTAATCTTATACCCAGATATTTTCTCAATGTAAGCCAGCGCCTGCTCCAGTATCGGTAGTGATGTCTCTGGTTCTGTGACATAGATTAAAAGGTCATCCGCGTATAAGGCAACTCCATGCTCTCTACCCCCCACCCATTGTCCCGTGAATCCCCGTAGCTGTCGGAGGTGCTGCGCTAAAGGTTCTGCATATATGGCAAAAAGATAGGGGGAGAGGGGGCATCCCTGTCTAGTGCCCCGGGACAAGGGGAATCTTGATGAGCAGGATTCGTTGGCCTTAACCACCGCCTGAGGATCTGAATAAATGCCCATAATATTATCTATAAACTCCGGGGGAAAGTCCAACTTCTGCAGGGTCTTTCTCAAAAATATCCAAGAAACCCTATCAAAAGCTTTCTGGGTGTCTAAACCTAGTATTAGTAAAGGAGATTTAGAGCGGTTTGCATGTTCAATTAAATATAAGGTTCGTCTGACATTATCAGAGGTCTGTCATGTGGGAATGAAACCTGCCTGGTCTGGGTGTATCAGCGAGGGGACCATGCCATCAAGCCTATGGGCTAATATACTAGCATATATTTTATAATCCTGATTCAACACAGAAATAGGCTGGTAGGACTCGCATACATGGGAGGGCTTCCTTGGTTTTAGAATCACTGAGATCATGGCTTGTAACCAGGACAGTGGGTATACTCCCCTCACATGACTCTCCACCATAATTTTGGTCAATGGATCTGCAAGCCATTCCCAAGCAGTCTTATAAAACTCTGCCCCATATCCATCTGGTCCCGGGCTTTTGCCATTTTTGAGTTTTGAAATAACATTCTTAATTTCCGAACTGGTAATGGGTCAGATTAGAATTTGCCTTTGCTCCTCTGTAAATTGAGGGCGGGTCAGGTCAGACAAAAATGTATCTATCTCAGACTCATCTGATAATGATTCAGCCTTATATAAATTAGTATAATAAGATTGGAAAGCCTCCACTATTCCAGATGTTGTAGTACATAAAGAACCTGATGTGGTGTGGCTAACTTTAGTAATTGTTGTTTGCTGAATTTGTTTTCTGAGTCTATGTGCCAAGATTCTTGAGGCTCTAGGTCCCCCTTCATGATATTTCTGCCTAAGCCAGAGCAAGGCCTGTTCTGTTTTTCAGTGAGTTTTTTTTTAATTGAGTGTTGTGTGGTTGTTATTTGAGCTGCTAGTGAGTTGTCCCCCTGCGTGTGTGCACATTGCAGAAAGCTTAATTTTTCCTTAATTGTTTTAACTTAGATTCTATTCTGCGTCTTTTTTGTGAGGAGTATGCTATTATATACCCTCTAAGTACCACCTTCAAGGTGTCCCAGATTAATTAGGGTGGGGTTTGTGCATTAGTGTTATCCGCCAAGATTTCTGTTATTTTAGTTTGTATTAAGTCTCCATATTCCGGATCTTGCAAAAGGGAATTATTAAGTCGCCAGTAGGTGTTTTTCCTCTCTCTGTGTGATTCCAGCTCTATGATTATAGGTGCATGATCAGATAAACATATGTTATGAATCTCTGCCCCCTGGATTAAGTCTGAGTGTTCCTTTGATACAGAGAAATAATCTAATTGGGAGTAATGCTTATGGGCATGTGAATAAAAGGTGGATTTCCTAGACAGAGGGTGTAGGTGCTGCCAGGCATCCACCAGTCCTAACTCTCTAATTAATTTTCTCAGGTGGCGTTGGCCTGAGGTCTGAGAAGGAGGTCTGGGAGCCGAGGTATCCCTTGTAGGGTTAAGCAGACAATTATAGTCTCCACCTATGACCAATACTCCCTTCTTAATAGCTAAAATCTTGTCAAACAGTTTTTGAATAGATGAGGCATCACTGCCAGGGGGAATGTAGACATTTGCTATTGTATACTGTTGATTTCCGATTGTACCCACTATAACCACTAATCTGCCCTCGGGATCAAAGTAGTGATCTGAGACATCAAATGCAGAATGTTTGAAGATTAAAATAACCACCCCCCTGCGGCGCCCTCTGCAGTAGGCTGACTCATAGAGTTGGCCAAATCCAAACTGGAGTAATTTTTGGTGCTCCTTGGAGTCAAGGTGAGTCTCCTGTAGTAACATTATTTCAGCATTATATTTCTTCAGTGCTTTAATAGTTCTATATCTTTTCACAGGGCCAGTCAGCCCATTCACATTTTGCGAAATAATTTTTAAAGGTTTACCCATTCATAGTGTAATTGGGTATATTAACTTTCCACTGCCTATTGACACCCCCGGCACCCCCCCATCCCCCGCTCCCCACATTCTGCTGTATTCATATAACAGAAAAATCCCAAACCTGGAAAATAACCAAAAAAAGGCCTCAACCAGAACCCAACTGGGGAGCTGGTGAAACATAGAAAACCATAACTGTAAACTATTTACATTATTGACTTCCAAGTTGTAGGTGGTTATTCTAAACCGACCTATTGTTGGCAGCGAAAACTGCCAAGAGAGCAGTGCTACTAGGCACAACCAGAGGCTCCCTCTGGGTTCCTCAACCCAAAATGGGGAAAGTGGGAGGGTCAAATAAAAATATAAGTAGGTGAGGGTAGGTAAAACACAAATTGGGAACCTAACCAATCTGGAGTATATGGTAGGTGTCAGGATTGTCTAAGGTGCGTCTCCTCCGCTGCATCTCTCCCGTGGTTCCCTTCCATTAAGGTCAGAATGATATTATCAAAATTACTAGGGTTTACCCCATCTTTGGGTATCAATTCTACTGTCTGCCAGCATTTAAGTAACTCTCTTTCTCGTAGACCCTAGTATATATTAGTACAATTAACTCGAAAACCCAATTGTGTGAGTCCATGGGATCTAAACTGAATATTTTCGCAGATTCATATCAAGTTAATTATCTAGCCGATCTGTCCAATATCTGGAATCCTTGTTCCGAAGACCCTTCTCCCGCTTAGAACCAATGTTTCTGTGTGCCTCAGCAAAAACCCAGGGCTGAGTCTCCCACGCAATGAGCCGAGGAGACAGTTTGGCGCCAGCCACTCCCCAGCCCGGATGCCACAACCATCCCCCTCGTAACCAATCTGCTCTAGTTTGTGGAGTTGACTATACACATAGTCCATATCCCAGGTCGCTGGGGCCCAGGAGACCAGATCCAAATCATGTGCCAAATTCTCATAATTATAACCAATAAGCTGGCTCATATTTCAAGGGACAGCCAGCTCTCCCCATCCCAGCAGCTGGGCAAAATATATGATCCCACGCACCAAGATTCTAGTAGTTTAGAAGGTTCAGGCTATCTGGGAACCGGCCGGGACCTATGTCTCAGGCCGAACCTCCCAAAATGCCTTTGGCCTAATCTTGTATCTGACTAAAATAAAAAAAGAAGCATTGGTGCATGAATAAGATCCACCTCGGCTCACTTGACTGGGTGGGGGGAGCGATTAAGATTATCATGGTAAATTAGTCCTGAATCAATTCCTGAGGGCACTGAGATCCCCTGTCTTCAGGCTTGTAGCCAGCTTAAGAAACAGATTCTCTTATCTTTAATCAAGTCAAGGTAATCATATTTTCTTTATAGGTTCAGGTCTGTCTCCCCAAGGCCCCCACCCCAGGCAAACAGACCGAACGGACCCCAAGAGAGGCCCGAACATGGGAAACCAAATCAGTGCACCTCTTAACATTTATTTATAGGAGAGTGGCAAAGACACCCAGGCCAGAGGCAGGCCGCCCACCAAACAAGTCCCCCCAGGCCCCGCATTGGTAGTACTCACCCGGGTCATATAGCAGTCAGTAACTCTCATCCACTCATCAGATCTCAGTCAGTGGATGGACCCCGGTGTGTAAGTTTTTTAAGGTAGTCCAATGCCTGTTGTAGCTGAGGGTCCCGGTTTAAGTGAACCGCTTCTGGAAGGCCAGCAGGTAGTTTCTTAGGGAGCTCAGATCTGGGTGGCATCAGAAGGCCTCTTTGCTGGAAGTCTCTCAGGGCCTCTGAGGCAGAACCGTAGGTTGTTTGACCGTCTGGAAACTGGACCACTAGCGAAGCAGGGTAAGGTGTTCTGAAGGCAAGCTTGTTTTGGCGTAGGATCTGGAATAAAGGAATGTACTCTTGACGCCTTTTAAGTGTATAAGGTGCATAATCATTGTCTATAAAGATCCTAGTTGCTCCATAAAACACTTTCTTTTGGGCCCAAGCTTTATGATCTCTTTGGTTGCACATCTAAGGAAGCGAATAATTATTGACCTTGGTCTAGCTGAAGCAAAATTAGGCTTAGGGCCCAGCGCTCTGTGGACCCTTTCAAATTCTAATGGGAAGTCCACATCTAAAACCAGGGATGTCTGCAGTATCATCTCCACGAATTCCACAATGTCGCAGCCCTCTGCTCCTTCAGGAATCAAATAAATTCTTAAATTATTTCTTCCGGTTCCGATTTTCAGAATCCTCTTGCCTCTCTGTAATAGATTTGCATATCTGGGTTATTTGTTTAACTTAATCCTGCAGTTGGGTTAGTTGTGGAGAAGAGGAAGCTTGGTGGCATTCCAGAGTAGTAACCCTCGATTCCAAGTGCTGAATATCTGCACGCATTTCCGACATCGTTTCTTTAAATGTTTTCACCTCCGTTTTAATACCTCTGAGCTCCGTGAGGATTATGTCCAATTTGCTTTCCATCGAGTGGTTAGATTGTGGGTTGGCTGTACTCCCAGAGACTTTAGTTTTATTTTTAATTCGTGAGCCTCTTCTGGAAGTGGATTTGTTGGTGACTGCATGATGCGAGGAGGCCGAGGTGCCCGAATTGGATATTTCTTCCTCTATTCCATTGGGATCCGCTGGCAGGACCACAAAACGATTCATCGTTTCCATGCTCCCTAGCTTATTGCTTGGTCTCCCAGTGTTTTTTTTAAACCTTTGGCGAAGTTTAAAAGTAAAATTAGCAGGAGAGAAATGAGGGGAATATGGAGCATGGGAGTTAGGCAGCCATCCGCAGGAGTGATGTCACCGGAAGTCAGTAACTCTTTATAATCCAAATGTTCTGCTTTCTAGGTACGTGCCCAGGTCTAGCCATCAGGAGTGAAATGTTTTGTTTTTAAAGCTATCATTTTATTAAACTACGTACAACCATTAAAAGCAAACAAACAAAAAATACCCTAGATAACCAATGCTAAAGTTAGCAAAGACTCTAGCTGCTTCCTTACAGAAAAGACCATTCAATTACCTCTCAGGTGCTTGTCATCTGTAAATTCAGCCTCCATTAGAGCCAGGGAGCAGGGAGGAGGCTGGTAATTACAGGCCAATCAGCCTGACTTCAGTCATGGGGAAATTAATGAAATCACTACTGAAGGAAAGGATTATGGAATATCTTGAATTCAGTGGCTTACAAGATCTGAGGCAGCATGGATTCACTTGGGGGAAGTCATGGGGAACTAGGGAATTAGATCAGGGAGGAGCAGTGGATGTGGCCTACTTAGATTTCAGTAAGGCCTTCGACACCATTCCACATAAGAGACTCATGAACAAGTTGGACAGTCTGGGAGTGGGTCCAAAGGTGGCAAACTGGGTAAGAAATTGGTTGGGCGATAGGCAACAGAGGGTGGTGGTGGTAAATGGAGTTCACTCCAAGGAAGGTAGGGTAACCAGCGGGGTGTCACAGGGATCAGTACTAGGACCAATCCTCTTTAATGTCTTTATTAGCAACATTACAGAGGGGCTAAAAGGGAAGGTATGCCTTTTTGCAGACGACAGTAAGATCTGCAATAGAGTAGACACTTTGGGAGTGGTAGAAAAAATGAATAGTGATCTAAGGAAGCTTGAGGAGTGGTCAAGAGTGTGCCAACTAAGTTTTCAATGTGAAGTAGTGCGAGATCATGCACTTAGGGCACAATTACCCAGGGGTGGAGTACAAAATGGGAGAAGTGGTATTGGCAACCATCAAACGGGAAACAGACCTTGGGGCAATCATATTTGATGATCTAAAGGTGGCCAAACAGTGTGAAAAGGCAGTGGAGAGAGCCAGTGAAATGCTGCTGGGGTGCATAGGGAGGGGTATCACCAGCAGAAAGAAGGAAGTGGTGATACTGCTCTATAAATCACTGGTGAGACCTCACCTAGAGTATAGTGTCCAGTTCTGGAGACCACATCTCCCGGAGGACATAAATAGAGCAGAGGCAGTCCAGAGGAGGGCAACTGAAATGATGCAGGGTCTGCATCAAAAGCCCTATGAAGAAAGACTGAAGGACCTCAGTATGTACACACTGGAGGAAAGAAGGGAGAGGGGGTATGATAAAGACTTTCAAATACCTCACGAGTATAAATAAGGTTCAAGAGGGAAGCCTTTTTCAGAGAAAAACATACTCAAGAACAAGGGATCATGCTATGAGGTTGGAGGGAGATAGGCTCAGGGGAGATGTAAGGAAGTACTTCATCACAAAAAGAGTGGTGGATGCCTGGAACAGCCTCCCAGCAGAGGCGGTGGGGGCAAAAGCTGTAGTGGGATTCAAGAAAGCATGGGATTGGCATAAGGGAACCTTAGTGGTAAGGAAAGGGGGGGGGGATTCAGAGATCAAGTAGGACGTGGTATTACAACAAGTAAGGAAAATGGGCAGACTAGGTGGGTGAAGTGGTCCTTATCTATTTTTAATTTTTATTTATTGAAGATTTGGAAAGTACCTTTGAGTCAAGGACTCATTTACAAAGGTTCCACGTCAGGTAGACATAATTACAGTGACAGCATAATTACAGGTACAGTACAATTAGACAAGTAGCTGTTACATTAGAATTCCATTTGAGGCTAACAATCAGATTATATATAATCACCCAAGGAGGGTGCCACCAGTTTCTGAGTTGCTCCCTGGACAGAGAGTTACTTAAAATCACAGCCTTACTGCTATAAACTTGACAAAACACAGCTCTTGTTGAATGATGGTCCTGGGCTCATCACTGTCACACGAGACGAGGCATTTTAGCAAAGAGAAAAGCCATAAAAATGCAAACATGGTGACCCCCAGGATCCATAAAACTAGCAGGCAAAAAAAACTCCTTGCAGTAAACAAAGGGAAGGACACATTAGCACTACACCTACACATCAAAACACTGCATAACATATTTATTTAGTAAATTTTTGACTTTAGTTTCCCTTTAAGGTAAAGTGCAATGCAATATTAGGAAATAAATAAGCTCGGCTCACCACGGTGAGACTGAAGGCTAACTTTTCTAGTGGTAGGATGCAGTTCCTTTATAAATTCCAGTGTACAGTATAGTAGCAGACACAAAAACGCTCCCCAAAGACACCAATGTTTCGATCATAGTGACATGCACTTTTTCAAGGCTGTCATCATCATTAAGTGACAGGGTTATAATTCCCCACATTAAAGTGACAGTGCATAATTTAGTGACAAACAGCCCAGTACCATAGTAATGACATTCCCAACAATAATTATAAAAAGCACAGAAAAACATAAGTATCCCAACATGACATAAAAAGACCACACTTATGATATGCATAATGCAAAGTATGAATATATAAATACACCTATATATTTTATATATCAATATGAAACTAGATGTTAATAGGATGATTTTAATAAATACTGGGGTTAAAAAGTAGTAAGTTACCAAACTGACTCATTGTATGTATTCATAATGAATAAATATTGATGTAAGGATGAGCTCATCAAGGGACAGAATAATATATAAATACACAAGCCATAGTGACAATCAAATGGATGCACAGTGAAAATTCACTATAATCATGATAACAATATACCAACCCCCTCCCCCCACACACACATACACACACAGGGCACAGCTATGGGAGCCTCAATGGCCTCCAATTATGTTAACATTTACTTAGGGATGTGGGAATTGGACTGTGTGCACTCTATGGACAATAAACCTTTTTTTTTTTTTTAATTATTTTCTATTTTTGCCTCCTACTCACCCCCTCGGCTCTAGACTTCATCGGGAGCGCATGGAGTCATCCCCTACAGCACACACCCTACCCGGCCATCCTCCGTCACCCATAGAGCCTCGGTTATTACCCCTGGGTGGGGACGGGGTGGGCCCCAATGCCCCGACATAGCAGTAACGTCGGTCGGGAGGATGCCGGGTGGGCGGCCGTAAATCAGAGGCAAGCTCCTAGCGCTCCATCTCCACCGGAGCTGAGAGGCATTTTCCTGTTTTCCCCTGGGGAGTCGCTGGTGCCCTGATGTCAAGGAGTATCCAACGTCTGCCACTCTCCCCCCACTCCTATTCTCTCCTCGCAGTGCCTGCTGTATCTCCAGCCTCCACCAGAAATCAGCAGAGCACCGATCGGGACCCCTGTCCCTCCCCGGGAGAGGAGAGCTGTCCTCCGGATGCTCAATCCTCTCCCTCTCCCTCCCCTGCTGACCCCCAGCAACCCAGGCTCATTCCCAAACCCAGGTCACCCGCATGGCGCGAGGTGTGGCATCCAGCGCCTCAACCCTCAGCGCCACCGGGCCGGCTGACAATAAACCTTTTTATGACCAACTTGATTTATTTTGTTTTATTGATGATTAAGTTATAATATGGAAGGGTACACATGAGGAGATTAGATTACATAAACATAGAATTACATAGGATGTGATGGCAGATAAGGGCCACTGGGCCCATCCAGTCTGCCCATTTTTTGTTATCCTTCATTTTTTTGCTGCAGACCCTACTTGATTTATGGTGCAATCTCTCCCCCACCCCCTTCTTATCCCTATGATTCCCTTGTGCCTGCCCCAGGTATTTTTGATCTCAAGAAATGTGTATCGTACCTTGAAAGTACAAACAGAAATCTCAAATTTACATTGAATTGGAGTATAGGGACTATTCAATTTTTGGATCTGGCTAGTGTTAAAAATAAGGAAACTGGAGCAGTTAATATACAGAAAAAATACAGATTGCAACTCACTACTCCACTTTACATCCAGTCATCCCAGACACACAGTCACCAACATCCCCAAGGGACAGTGTATCCATTTGAAGCGTAACTGTAATACTACCACAGCATATAATGAGGGGGCATATATGCTTAGAAAACGTTTCATTGACAGGTTACAGTAAGGCAGTGTATCTAGAGCTGTAACACAGGTATCTGAGATGGTCAGAAATGGCCTGGTAAATAGAGTACAAAATAAGAATCATGGGTGGATTTTCACAGATGGGCAATATCGACTGGATTTTGTGACCACATTTACCCTACAGTCTTCCTGGTTGAACGTATCATTAATAAAAACTGGCACATTTTATAAACAGAAGGAAAGTTCAAAGAGGTTACTGCTAACACTCCCAGGGTCACTTATCATAGAGGACAGAATTTATCTGACCACTTAGTCCATACTTATTTGAACACATGAAACACACAGGGATGTATTAACCCTCTACCTGCTGGCACACACAAATGTGGGGCATGTAAGTTTTGTAACTCTATGGGGGACAGGCGCATATTTTCCTAGCTTAAATACGGACAGCAATTTTGAGACCAGGGGTTTGTGAACTGTAATACTCAATCATTAGATTATTTGGCAGTTTGCAACTGCCAGAGTTTTTATGTTGGTAAAACAATTCGGAAATTTAAGGAATGGACCAGAGAACACCTACATTCTATTGAGAAGGGGGACTTGGAAAATGCCCTGTCAGCCCTGTATCCCAACATACAAACAATTGGGAAGACATCTTTTCATATTTTATGGCACCGAGGTGGTGCATACAGGATGTGGGAAGGGGCTTAATAGGCTTCTGTTTGAAAAATAAACCTTTTGGCACTTTAAATTAAAGGCACACAAGGGATGTGGCCTTAATGACTCCCTACAGATCACAACATTTCTGTGCTCGGGAGTGGACATGTTACTGCAGCTTTTTTAGGCTCCTTGTATCTATCGTTATTGAGTTGGAGTACATTTTATTTGGCTGTGTGTAGGAGACAGCTTGGGTGGGGGTTGGGGTTGTGGGGGTTGGGGGTTGTATTGGCATCATAAGTATAGTGAATGTTTACTGTGCATCCATTTGATCATCACTATTGCTGGTGTATTTATATATTAATTGCAAAAATGTCACTAATGCATTAGTTAGGGTTGTTACTAAAGTGACAAAGCAGGAATGTGGTGTTAGGTTTTCAACCCAACACCCCACCCCCACCCTGCAGACACTGACAGACATCGGGTAGTTAATATCAGCCCCAATGCTCACCCCATTCCAAGTAAATAAACTGACAAGGATACAGTATAGAAGAATGGGGTGAGCGTTAGGGCTGATGACCCCAAGGCACCCCCACCCAGATGCCTGTCAGTGTCTTCAGGGTGGGGGTGGGGTGTTAGTGTTGGAAACCCTAACACCACATTGCCCTGCTTTTGTTGATTTAGTAACGACCCTAACTGATGCATTAACAAAGTTTTTTGCAATGAATTTCCTTACTTTTTCAGATAGCATAGTCATAACCTTATATGTCTGTGGGAGTGCAGTGCCTCCCATCCCTCCATAGATGTGTATATGTATGTAACTACGGAAGCACAGGGCCCAGAGTGCCCTACACTTACATTTATAGGACAACAGTGACCAAACTGTCAGCATAGCCATCTTATTACCCCACCTCATGTACCCGGTACAGAAAATTGTGAAATCCCCACCAAAACGTAATTCTGCGCAACTGCAACACCATTCCGTGCCACAGGTGTGAAAACACATTTTGGGCAAGATTTGAAAAATGACAGCTGTGACATACATGAGGTGTGGTAATAATAAGAAGGCTATTTTGAAAATCTGGAGTCAAAGTATTTAAAATTTGCACAGTTATGAGCGGATGTAGTGAAATTCCAATGAATGGTCATAACTTAGGCATTTTTAAATCCATACCAAAATGCCATTCCACGCCACAGGTGCAAAAAGACATTTCAAACAGGATGTGAAAAATGACGGCTGCACCATTCATGAGGTGGTGTGAAAAAATGGTTATGCTGAAAAGTTGGAGTCAAAATATTGAAAATTAACAAACTTAAGCACATGCGTAGAAAAACTTCAACAAATGCTCATAACTTGGCCAGTTTTAGGAATTTGTACACCACATTTTCCACATGACCCTTTTGGGACCCCACCTCATGAACACTGGTGGTGAAGTTTCATTACTCAGTCCTGAAAGGTGATTTCAGGCAGTGACTACGAAATCACCTTCTGAGCCCAATTAACGAAATGACAATGGCGGTGTTCATGAGGTGGGGTCCCCAAAAAGTCACGTTAAAAATTTGGTGAAAAAATTCCAAAAAATGGCAAAGTTATGAACATAAGTTCAAAACATCATTGAAATACATTATAGGGCAGTTAAACATGATTCCTCAGTTGGCGGTTCAGCTTTGAATAGTGCAGACATGTCCCGGTCCACAGAAGATGACAGCCTATGACCTCCAAAGGTAAGAATAGAGTAAGGGTGGGGTGGGGTGGTGGGTACTCAGGGGAGGACTGGGGGGAGGGGCTGACAGAGTCAACGAGGGACTGTTTTCTTTATTTCAGGTTTAAAAAAAGAACGTGAGGGAGGACCTTTTTTTTTAAGGCTAAACAAACAAACAAAAAACATCAAGGGACAGCTTTCTTTATTACAGGGAAATAAATCTTAAAAGAGAACGGGGATGAGCATCAGAGATCAGGACAGGGATGAAATTATGGGGGTTAAAAAAAAAAGACGTAGAGGGAAAATAAGCAAGACAGGGTGGGGGGGGTGCCACTAGCCACCAGGGAAAGAACGGGGATAATGATCAGAGGCCAGGACAGTGAGGGCAGCTTGTGGTGACTTTCTGTGGCTTTCTTCTGTGGCTTTTGTTTGTGGCTCACAGCAAAAAGGAAAGGGGGGAGAGAGAGGGTGTTTTTCATCTGCGAGCCCTCACCACACCTGGTTCATCTCAGAAGTCCCAGGCTGGTGAATTGGAGCTGCAGATGATAGCACCCCTATTTCAAGGTAGCAAACTACAAGCCCGAATGGCTACTAGAGATAGCATCTGGCAGGGTATCTAGTGACTGCATCAGCGCTGTGCTCCATGGCTTGTGGCAACTTTCTTCGACTTTCTTCTGCAGTTTTTGTTCGTGGCTGACAGCAAAAAATAAAGAGCAGGAAAGGGCTTTTCATCATTGAGCTGGTTGATCACGATCGTTGTGTTGGAGACAGTGTCCTATAAAAATACTGCACCAACTGCAGCATGCAAACAGTTCCCACTCATTCCTCATGTACAAAGAAAAACCTGTCATTGTCCGATGCTGTGTTACACAAAACAAGAAGTTATTTCACAGTCTTTTGAAACAAATATGGGCAAGGCAGATAGTTTAGTGAGTCTGTGCATAAGTGCAGAAGCCACATAGGGGGTCCACATAACCAAGCTGCATGAGTGGCATGCTGAAAACTTCAAAAACCCCATACAAATACATTCATTCTCCATACAAAAAAAGAGCTTGTTTCGTATCACATCATACGAAGCTAGATCTTGTTTTGTTTCATATTGCACGATACGAAATGATTTATGACGTAAAAAAACATATTTCCAGGGGATTTCACTAACACACAAGTGCAAAATCCAGCTAAGGGAATGCCAATAATCAAGGTACATCTGTTGGTCCCTCCTCAAAATATCATTTTTGGGGTTTCTTAATTTCAATTTTCAGGCAAAACTGAAAACAAGATGGTGGCCAAACGAAAAAAAGAGTTTCCTCAAACGAAAAAGAATGATGTCAATATGGACAAAGAATTCTCTTTTCATTTCATACAGCTATTTTGGGGTGCTTACTGAACATGCTCAGAACACAATTTTAAAAATCTTAAAGTGGAATAACTTTGGAATGAATTAATATTTTTCCACCAAACCATCAAAAGGTACATCTGTAAGTCAGCCCCTTTCTGCCCTGAACATTTCAGACCACAATTCCAAACCATTTGGGCTGTAGCCAAATTCAAAGAAAACCCCATTCAAATCAATGGGAAAAAAGTTACGACAAATTTACTTTTTTCCTCTATCTAGATCTCCGAAACCCCACGTCCAACCAGAACAAAATTTGGTACATTCAGATATCTATCACACAAGACTACACATGCAAAGTGTCATGCAAATCAGTTGAACAGTTGTGAAGATATTAAAGTGCAACCATAACTATAGAGGAGCCATTGCGCCCCTATAATGCTGCTGTCCCTTGATGAATTCATCCTTACATGGATATTAATATTCATTAGGAACAGGTAAAATGAGTCAGTTTGGTAACTTACTACTTTTTAACGCCAGTATTTATTACAATCCTCCTATGAACATCTATATCCACATTGATATATAAAATATATACAAGTATTTATATATTCACACATCGCATTATACATAGCTGCAGTCTTTTTATGCCATGTTGTGGTACTTATTTGTTTTTATGCTTTTTATAATTATTGTTGGGAATATATCATTACTATGGTACTGGGCATTTTATTGTCACTTTAATGTGGGGAAATATAAGCCTGCCACTTAGTGATGATGACTGCCTTGAAAAAGCACGTCATTACACACAAAATGTCTATGGCTTTTGGGAGGGTTTTTGTGTCTGCTACTGTGCTGTACATTGGAATTAATAAAGGAACTGCATCCTGCGTCTAGTAAAGTGAGCCTCCAGTCTCTTAATGGTGAGCAGAGCTTTTTTTGTTTTCTTGTATTGGTTGAGACGCTTGAGCACCCGCAAGTACTTCCACCTGCAATCTCCACACTGTTTGTAATACAGTACTGGGAGCAGGAGCAGATTAATACCACCCAGACTTCCACAAAGGAAATGGTAGTTAAAAAATACTATTGCAATGCTACCAGATGGCTCAGTGGAAGCACTTTATGCTTCCATGCTGACATCCTGGGTTCAGTAGCAAGCTCAGGGTACTGGGATCAGGTGGCCAGGCTGGGTAGCACTCCCAAGGGGAGCACGAGCCAGCCAGGGAGGGTGACCTCCAGGTTCAGATGCAGTAGCAGCCCCCCACGGTGAGCCAGGGAGTCAGCTCCCTCACAGGGGGGGTGACATCAGGCCTGTGCACACTATCGTCTCCAAGGCCAACAGAGGCATGGCTTGCTGTCATGGTGTGGTGGAAGGGATCAAAGGGAATGAGGGAAGAAAAACCTCTGTGCTGCCACTGCCATTAATGATGGTCTCCCCCAGTCCTCAGGCACTGCTCGGCGTGGATCCCCACCAGACATGACTACATGGGGAGTGGCAGACGGGCCTGGGGACTGGTGGCTGACCTGAAGACAGAAGCATGGCGGTGATCGTGGGCCAAAAAGCTCTATAGAAGGGAGAAAAATACCACTGAAACATAGTGATGGCAGAAAAAGACCAGTGGTCCATCCAGTCCTCCCATAAACCCAAACAAACCCGGGACCTATTGTCCATATTCCCCCCAATCCATTTCCATCTGTGCCCCCATGTTCTTGATCTGCTACTTATGCTAAATAGTTCCTCGTAGTTTATCTTGTTCATTCCTTTCAGGAACTTGAAGTTCTCTATCATATCTCCCCTCTCCAATCATGCCTCCAGCGAGTACATGTTCAGTGGTTTGAGCCGATCCTCGTGAGATATGCCCTGCTGGCCCTGAATCATTCTGGTCATCTACACTGCACCATCTCCAGTCTGTCCTTATCTTTCCTTAGATGAGGACTCCAGAACTGGGCACAGTACTCCAGGTGGGGCCTCACCAGTGATCTATAGAGAAGTAGTAATGCCTCGTGTCTTCTGCTGCCAATCCCCTTTCCTATACACTCCAGCATCTTGTTTGCCTTACTGCAGCCTTTGTAACACTGGCTTGATTGTTTCAGAGAGTCACTGATGATGACCCCCAGGTCTCTTTTCTCAGAGGTCATGCACAGCCTTACCCCACCTAGTACTCTGTCCTGGGGTTCTTGTTTCCTCTGTGCATCACCTTGCATTTTTTGACATTGAATTTCAGCTGCCAAACTTCTGAACACCTCTCTGGCTTTTGCAAACCTCTCTGCATCTCCTTAATCCCATCCTTGCTGTCTGTCCTGCCACAGAGCTTAGTGTATTCTGCATACAGACACATCTTGCACTGGATTCCTTCTCCCATGTCACTAATGTATATATATTGAAAATGACTGGACCCAGGACCAATCCTTGTGGCACCCAACTGGTGACCTCCCTCTCTTCTGTTTTGACTCTGTTAACCACAACCCACTGCTGTCTCCCTTCCAACCAGTTTCTCAACCATCTTTGTCTTTCACTGTACCCAGATCTTCTAGCTTTTTCACCAACCTTCTGTGATGCACCAAATTGAAAGCCTTGCTGAAATTGAAATTGAGTAAATCCACAGTATGGCCTTTATCCACTACCCTCATTGCCCAGTCAAAGAATACTATCAGGTTGGTCTGACAAGACCTTCCTGTCACAAAACTATCCTGTGGTCCATTGTTCTCCAGGTAGTTTACAAGGTCCTATTTGACTTGTGTCTCCATTAGTTTACCCACAATAGAGGTAAGCCTGGCAGGTCTGTAATTTGCCTGGTTGCTCATTGTCCTCCCCCCCCCCATGGAGTGGGATTACATCTGCTACTCTCCAGGCTTTTGGAACTTCCCCTGTCTGAATTGAGCTATTGAATAGCCCTCACCAGAGGTTCAGTTTGTTCCGTTGCCAATTCCTTGAGCACCCTCGAATGTATCCCATCTGGCACCGGGGCGTTATCTATCTTAAGGGCTGCTAGCCCTTTCTAAGCCCTTTCACTGGTAAATATTTGCTGCCTCATCTCAGGGATCTTCTTACAGCTGCACTAATGCACTCTCTGGCAGAGGCCTGCTGTCTTCCCTTGTGAGAATAGAGCAAAAGTAGTCATTAAGAACAGCTGCTTTCTGCACGTCCCCTTGAATTACCCTAGCTCCCTCTGTTAGTCAAACAATTCCTCCTCCTCCCCTTCTTTCCTTTTTCCCTAATATATCTAAACAACTGTTTTCCCCCAGCCTTGGCCCCCACCGCAATATGCAGTTCTGTGTCTGTCTTTGCTTCTCTGATCACCCTATTGGTTTCCCTTGTTCTCATTTGATACTCTCCCCATTCTTTTTTTTTTAAGTTTTTATTTATAGTGTCACAGAGTGGCTCTGTGAGACTTGGGGGGGGGAGTAACATATTGGGTTAGATGTATATTTTTTCCTTGTTCTGGAGTATTTGGAAATCCCCCCTCCCCCCAAGAGAGAAAGACTCATATTTTAAAAATCTAGATGAAAGTAATAATTTCTCAAAATAAGGGAGAAAATATTTTTAGTTAAGTTCAGAAACTATTAGAATTGTTTTCTCTTATCCTTTGATGTAGTCCCTATGAGGTAATAGAGAAAACTATAATTAATTTAGCCCCTGCAAGTAGCTTTTCTTGTTCTCTGTTGCTGCTCGAATGATTTCTAAAATGGCACTACTGTGCGATCGTGCGTACGTTCGTGCAGCTTGAAAATATATTTTGATTTTGAGGCAGTAGACTCTTCCATACTTTCTAAAAGTAAATATTCTCCCAAAATTGTAGTTATCCCCCTTTTAGGGAGAGTGTAGTTACCCTTTGAAGTTAGCCCCTTTCGGATAGTGAAAATGTTCAGCCGACGGCTTGGTCTTATTGAAAATATAACGCTTTGTTTGCGTTATGATTTTAGACACATTTAAAATCTAAATATGTTGTTGGTATTGTGGTACAGCGCTTTCCCTTTTAGCTTCCCCCGAAATGAAGTTAGCATTCTTCGCTTTGTGTGGAAGATGAGCACTTTGTTTATCCTGACATTGCTAGTGGGGGGACAGGTAGTGTACTGTGGAGTAGTTTTAATTGTAGGGGATTCGTTGTATAGAGTTTGCCCAACTCGTAGTTAAATAAATGAGCAGGCCTTTCGCATAAATAGAAACCTTTGGGAAAATATGCAGTTCGGAGAAAATAGTTAGTTTCATTCTCCCCCCCCTCCGTGCAGTTTTCCAATTATTTTGCTTTGTAGCGTTTCTTTGGGCTTGCCTGTACTATACATTCTTTATATAATGTTGAGACCTTTTTTTTGGTTCTCTTTATTGATCTTCATATTTTACTCTGGCAGGAGCTCTTAGTTAATGTGACTTTGACATTTTTGTTCTGTCGTTAAGCTCCTATATGTCTGTGCGAATACGAGCGCTGGTAATTTTAGACACACTCGAACTTTCGCAAGATTGCGAAGGCATGTAGCCTTCTTAGTTATTCGGGAGCCATTTTGTTTACATAGAAAAGAGAGTTTATACCTTTACATATCCTCTTGAGGTGAATTCAGGTGTTATTATTGAGTCGCTTGTGAAACAAGGCGTTTCTGCTTTAGTTAGCGTTGTAGAGCACTGGGTATCATGGTTCGGTCCCTTCAGGTTCTCTTAAGAGCCGGCCGGCCGTTCTATGCATTTCTAAATACTGTTGGAAAAGGGGTGGCGCTTCTTTGATGCCAGAAATAAAACTTAAGATGCTTAAAAGAGGTCTAAATTACTTGTAAGATGGAAAGTATGTTGTTATATGAATTTAAAGGGGTATCACTACTTTAAATAAAATAAATATGTAGTAAATTAAGAGATATTATTAAAACAACATGTAGGGGTGGGGTTTTAAAGTCACCTGACCTCCTTAGAGTATAAAAGTTAAACAGTTAGTTTATCAGATCAGATTGATTCTGGGTCTGGAGGTGAACTCCGGGGAATGGTGTTAAAGTGCTCAGCATGATACTTTAAGGTGCTCCGAGGAATGAGACTTTGTTCATATCTTGTGCCAGATGGAAGACTAAGTGTGCAAGTCCAATTCTATGAGATAGAAATGTGGATGAATTTTGGAAGTGATGTTAATGGATGAAGTAGCCCGCTGTGTAATGACTTTCCTCAGACTGTTTGGAGTGCCAATGATGATCATTGTAAAAATATGCACCCTGCTATTATAAAGAAATTTCCTGTTATAAAATAAAACTTTGAAGCATATAAAGAACTGCTGTGGTGTTATGCTACCTGTTTGCCCACATACACCTGCGCCCTATCACATATAGATTATTATAATATAAATAGCAACATGTACATGTAATCAAGAGTACATATGCAAAACAATGGACTGAAAGCTAACAGAGTCTATACAAAGTGTTCTAAAATAAAAAAAAAACACCCACTCATTTTAAAGGATACTTCTCAGGCAATGGTCCTCCACCTCCACATGTAAAACAGGAGCAACTGGACTGAGAGAGTAATGTTGTAGGAAAGCATGATCTCACCACAGAATAGCTAAATTAAGGTCTCTGTACCGAGCTTCTCACCCACTCTCCACATTCTTCATTCCCTTGTTTTTCCTTGTACCTGGTGAAGACCTTCTTTTTTGGCTCTCACTGCTTCCCTGACCTTTCCAGAGATCCATACTGGTCTCTTGTACCTTTTTCTTTCAGTGATCATTCTCATGCAAGACTTTGTTGTCTTGAGAATGGCCCCCTTGATTGCCCCCTATCTTTCCTCCACATCCCGGATGATGTCCATTCCGACTAACTTGTCCTGGACCAGCTCCCTCATCCAGCGGACGTCTGCCCTTCTGAAATCTAGAACTTGAGCCTTTGATGAGGGCTTACTTGTCCCAAGAGCCAGGTTGAAGCATAAAAAGTTATGGTAACTGGGCCCAAGTGGCTTCCCTATCCTCACTCCTCCTACCACTTCCAAGTTGGTGAGCACCACATCAAGAATGGCAGCCTGCTTAGTGGGTTCCTTAACTAGCTGTGCCAGCATCAGTGGACAATCCTGCAATGTGTCCAGTAGGGCCTGACTTCTGGAGCCCCTGGCCACTGGAATGACCTAATCAGTATTTGCCAGATTTAGATCTCCTACCACCACCATCTCCCCCCTTTGCCAACCTACTGTCTAGTTCTGCCTCTTGCACCTTATGTCTCTCGACCCCTTGTCCTGGAGGTCTACAGATCATCCCCATTCATAGTTTCTTGCCTGAGGATGCTGTGAGCTGAACCCACAGTGATTCTGTTTCCCCATTACTTTCCCTGATGTTTCCATCCTCCACGGCCTCTATGCCCTCTGACATATAGGGCTACACCTCCTGCTTTACCTTTTCCTCTATCCCATCTAAACATGCTACAGCCTGGGACTGTCAGGTCACAATCATTATTGTGGCTCAAGTTTCTGTGAGGGCTACTAGATCCATCTCAGTGTCTGCAACTATTGTCTGGAGCTCACTAATTTTATTTCCCAGACTCCTGGCATTAAGGTAAACCACTACCCATCTTTCTCCTGATCCCCTCTTGCTTTTTCCTATTCCTTCTCCCTTACTCTTCCGTAATCTTCTTCATTTTTTTATTTTTCATGCTGAATGTAGACTTTGTCAGCTCTCCCTCATTGGTCTCTTCCCCTAACCTAATCTGAACTTTAGCCTTACTGTTACCCACCTTCCTGCTACTAGTCCACTGTTCAGGGGGAGCCCTAGCTATACTCCCCACCTGCTCTCCTTTGTCAGTGGTTCCCCTAGCCTTTGTCTGCCCTGCAGCCAGTTTAACTGTCCAATGTAAATGTCAAACTTGTGCCCCAGAGCACTGGCCCCATCTCTCCTCAGGTGAAGGCCATCACCATTGAAGAGCCTGCTGTCCCAGAATCCAGTCCCACACAAAGTGGTACCCCGCCTTCTGACACCATACCTTCACACACCCATTAAACTCCTCAAGCTCTTCTTTCCTTACTCTATTGTACCCTTTCTCCTTATTCCACACAGGGAGGACCTCGAAAAATGCTAGGGAAACCAAGTGCACCTTCAGTCTGTCCCCCAATCTCTTAAAGTTCCGCTTCACTGCCTCCATAGGCTGGTTCATCAGATCGTTGACACCCAAGTGTACCAGCACCCACAGATCCACCTCCCCCTTCTCCACCATCCTCTCTAGCCTATTTATATCCCTGATGGCTGATGTACCAGGAAGGCATCTGACCATTTCACCCCCCCGTTTCCTCCCCAGCCCGCCACCCTCTCTACACCCCTGATCAGTGAGTCCCCAATCATTAAGTCTCTCCTTGCTGACTTCCTCCTGCTTAGCCCCTCGGGTGCCACCAAGTCGTCCTGCCCATTTCCCTCAGCATACTTAGAGTGCCCCTGACTGAGTCAGGTACCTGAGCCTCCTCCAGGGGTGCAGAGTGTTTCACTGCCTTAATGGTGCCCCCCTTGTGACTGCTTCTCAATTTGTAACACACAGGTCCTCGCAGTTCACCCTGTTTATACCCCTTAGGAATTTATGAGTCTCTATCATGTTCCCCTCTCATGTCTGACCTCCAGTGAGTGCATGTTCTGGGCCTCCCAACGTTCCTCACAGGATCTGTTCTGCTGGTTCTGAATCATTTTTGTGGCTACCCATTGCACTGACTCGACTCCTGCCTATCAATGTCCTTCCTCAGGTGCACACTATCAACTTCTCCCATCCTAACCTGTATACCAGCTGCCATGGTTAGCTGTACCCAAATTGACTCTACTCTCCACTTCCTTCTGGATGGTTCCATCTTCTTAGCTTTAATATCATCCTTAATATAGAGGGCTACTCCACCCCTTACCCTTCACCCTATTCCTCCTACACATGGTATACCCTAGAACTGCCAAGTTCCATTTGATGTTCCCTGTATCCTAGGTCTCTGTGATGGCTACCACAACTAACTCACCTCGGCCACCATTGCTGGAACATCACTGATCTTATTATTAGGACTTCTGGCATTCCAACAGTCCCCCTTCCAACCTCCCCCTTATTCTCCTTCCCATTACCATTTTCCAGGTTCCTACCCATTGCAACCTTCTTATCTCTCCCTTTTTTCCTCCTGCAACTGGGTTATTGTGACCCCAAACCTCACCCTCTCTCCCATAACTGCCACCATCTAGTCTCCTGCCAGTTTCTGGGGAAATCCCATGTGGTCCCCTCCAAGCCTCTGGAAGTTAGATTTAACTTCTTCCAAGCTTGATTTGTCAGGTAGTTTGTGCGGAAGTGTACAAGGACATGTGACTCCATCCATCCTATCAACCTCTCTATTCTTTTCCTATCTCTAATAGCTGATGCACCTGGCAGACAACAGACCTCCCTCTCTTCCTTCTTTTCCCACAAATTACCCTCTCGGCACCTCTTATCATAGTCCCCTACTATGAACATTCTGTCAGCTGCCTTCTTTCCTCTCTCCTCCTTGCTGGGTGATGATGACGCTCCCCCTGAGTCACTACTGGAGGACACAGTCTCACACCTGTAGAGTGTTTCTTTCCAGTCTTTTCCCATCACACCACCCTTCTGACCCAGTGGGACTCTGGGAGAGGTGGGAAAGGGCAGTGGTTCAGAATTCCAGCTCAGCTGTCTGCACATCAGTATTTGCCCAGAACTGTGCATTTATCTCCTCAAATTTCCTGCAAATAGGACAGAATCCCATCCTCCAGAACATGGCCCAGGGAATGGATGCTCCACAGTCCCTGCAGACGACTACCCCCCCCCGTGTGTCTACCCTAAATCCCTATTTGCTTTTTCTGTATGCAGGTATTCACTAAGGAGATATCAGGTACTATCTCCTAAGTCCCCTGCTTCACCTAGTGGCTCACTTCTTTCCTGCAAGCCCCTGTGTAGGTCTACCCCAGATAAGGTGTAATACCTATTATGAAATGGATAGAAAGAATGCTGGCTCCTGACTGGCCAAGAGGTACTTTCAGCTGGGCCGTTATCCTAGCACAACTGCCCAACTGAAAGTAGCTCAACAAAGATATGCTTAAAAAATACATCCAATTTACTAAAAAGGACCCATTTCATAATCACAATAAGGCACTCCGGGGAGTGCATTATGATGGACTAATGACCCTTCTCGGGTGAGGTGGGCTGTTATCCCACCATAATGCACCCCCGTCATGCCTTATTGCTTAAATAAGGCACCCCAGGATGTGTGTTATTGTGTATTATAAAATTGGTAGAAATTTTCCAGGATTATGATTGGATAAGAGGCACATTTACCTATGCTCTTATCCAGCCATAACCTGCCAACTGGTCCTACTTAGAACCAGAAAGATGGTGCACAGGCAGGTATCCCTACCTTCCATACCTTATCTAAATGAAACTCTCTTGGCTGCAGTCCAAGTTTCCCCAAAACACTATGTACTCGTAGGTCAGCAGTCTCTCTCCCCTTCCCCTACCAACCGTGCAGCTCGCATACGTCTTCCTATCTAAACCCAAACAGAATCCCCTTTTTGTAATGTAAAAAAAAAAATAACCTGAAAGTTGCTTAAATGAAGGTTTAAAATTTATTGGCCTTTTCTACTGTTCTTGGAATCCAGTATTCGAGAAGCTGCTCAACCCACCTGCCAATCTGCCAACCTCACCCACAACAACTCCCCATTCACAGTTACACAAGAAACAATAAAATACCGTGTTAAATTCAAAAAGGAAATTGTGTTTGTTGGAGGGAGCAGCGGCAATGAAACTGCAGTGACTGGTAAGCAAGAGAGCTCAAGAAGTGCAAACAACAAAAGACTGCGGCAGCTCTAGATGGATACGCTTGGTCTTGGTCAAGCCAGCGACCCAATAGCACTCACAGTCACGCATCTTTTTAATTAGTGTAAAATACAATTATGACTTTTTCTTTAAAATAAAACCTTGAAGTTTTGAGTGAGCAGCATGATACTGTAAACCACGGTCAGGAGTACACTAAATACGGCGGCTGGCAAGGTGCATGCTTGTGCTCAGTGAAATTGTCCGCGCCTTCTCAATGCAACAGCCGCTTTAAGCTTTCCTGTTTGTTATAGAAATGTATGTGAGAGGGGTCTAATCTAAATAAAAGCAGTTCTAAGAAATACAGTGTGTGTGTGTGTGGGGGGGCAGGGTTAACCTGACCAGTGAGTAAGTGTGTGTGTGTTTGTGTAATCAATGAAATTAATAAGGGACTATTTTTTGTATTTAAGCTAAATTAAAACAGTCTTTTTCACATTTTATGGAAATGTTTTGTTTTTTTTCCCCCTCAAATATTCATTTGGGAAACCCATTTTATAAATGGAATAAGACACTCAGGGTGTGGTTTATGGGCTGATAAGAGCACTTCCCATGTGCTAAAGGCACTCAGCGCAAGCGCCCCATGCCTCATTACGCACCTGGGGCATGCTCTTATCAGCCCATAAACCACACTTCATCATGTCTTATTCCTTACATAACGTCACTCCTCGGGTGCTAGAAACACTTGGCACCTTGTGTTTCAACCCACCCAAGGAGTGATGTTATTACACGATAACACACACCCTGTTGTGTCTTTTTGCTTAATTTCAGACTTATTGTCTCCTATATAGCTACCTCAGATTTTTTTTGTTTGGTAAATATATTTTTATTAAAACAAACACTTTTCACATCCACATCTCCATACATACAGACAAGCAGCAAGGTGTGGTACAGGGTAAGTACAGCACCCAGTCCCTATGATATAATTGATCTGGAGTTCCTCATATCCCCCTGACCCAGCTGTGAGGGCAGGAAACCCAATCAAACTGCAATATCCATCTGCACGTGCTAGAGACATTATATAAACCAGAAGGAGGAGGGATATGGGGGGGCCATCCATTCACCCACACTCGGCCTTGGTATCCTGCACTTGGGCACTCTGCCTACCTTTACTGTCTTCTGCCTCTTGCTGCCTCTCCTTGGCCCATAATCTGTGTGGTCATGGAAAAAAGTTCAGATTGTGCTGTATAACATACATCACCCAAGAGTTCCACCGAGATGTGAAAATTTCAGAGCACTCATTAATGCCAAATGAAATCCTTTCCATACGATATGTGGAATTTACCTTATCTCTGCATTGACTCAGATCCTGCCCCTGATTCATAAGCCACTTATGACTGAGGCATTGGTTGGTGGCTAGGAGCATGATACCAAGAAGGTGATTCTCGCTCCTATCTTTCAGTGCCGTAGGGTACTGGTGCAAGAGATATACCACCAGGGTGAGTGTTATCCCGGTATGCAGTATCTCTGCCATTGCTGATTGTGGTTCTCCTATGAAGGGTCTCACTACTGTGCAGGCCCACATAATGTGAGTGTGGGTCCCCCATTGCTGACCACAGTGCCTCCAGCAGGTGGCACCATGGTGCCCAACATAATTAGCCACAATGACTGGGGTTTAGAAATAATGGAGAAAATGCTTCCAGGTACACTCCCACCACATATGAGACAAGGTGATTCTGTTCACCTCTGAACAACCCCTCTAATATCCAGTCTGGTCGATAGCTTGCCCCAGTTCCTCACTTCATTTTACCGGGACACATAAGGTATTGTAGGGTTGTGTGACTTGTGATGCCCAGTAAAGATGAGAGATTAAGTGTGCAGAAATCAGAGTTCTAATATGCATCATCAAGGCACGAACCAAAGGGGGGGGCCTGAGATGGGTCCCTCTCTCCAGGAAGAGACACTCACTGTAAAGACAAGAACCTGGAAGTACCTAAAAAAAATTCCTCCTGTCAAGGCCCTATTGGTTCTGCAAATCCTGAAACTGGCACACTACCCCCTCAGAGCAAAACTGAGCTAAATATATAAGGTTCTGTCTACTCCACCTGCGATAAGCATGATCTATATGTGAAGGCGGACATTCTTCCAGTTGTGCTATGGGGCACGCTTGCCTGTCCACTGCAAAAAGGTTTAAAGCCGCTACTGTCTGTCACCAAATCTGTCAAATCAAGGCAATCTGGGGATTATGGTGTACCTCAGTCAAATCAGGGATGGTGGTGATAAAGATGTAGTGTCATCTCCAATGAAAGGAGTAGCACTTGTTTCATGGCCAACCACTGTGGCCCAGGTCTAGTCTGGGGCCAAGCAAACAGGATCCATAGTTGAGAGGCAGTATAATAAAGTCTAAGATTGTGCAGGAACAGCTCCCTTCCAGGCTTTCAGAAGCAGTAATGTGCAAAATCAAATTGTATCACCTTTTCCAATCAAGCTCTGGGATAGACAGGGAAACATTTTGAAAGTAATATAAAAAATGTAGGAGCGTAATCATTCAGACTGTGTGTACCCTCTGCATAAGGCTCAGCGGAAGATGATGCCATTTTACAGCTCTTCCAACATAGGAGCATAGGAATGTGACAACAGAAAAGTACTGCCAGGCCCACCAGGTCTGCCCAGTGTGCCTAGGTTCCCCCTAGGACTTTGCTGTAGTCCTCACCCCCCTGCCCCAACATCCCCTTGTGTTTATCCCATGCCCTTTTGAACCCTCCTACTGTCTTCTCCCACACCACCTCCCTCAGCAGCCCATTTCAGTTGTTCACCACCCTCTCAGTGAAGAAGTACTTCCTGCAGTTACCCCTAAACCCCACACCTTGATTTGGGATTCATGTCCCCTTCACCCTAGGTTGCTCCTTCAGTTGGAAAAGGCTCTCCACAGGCACCTTATTGATACCCTTTAAGTATTTAAATGTCTCGATCATATCACCCCTCTCCCTCCTCTGCTCCAGAAAGTACATGCCCAAGTCATTCAGGCTCCCCTCATATGGTAAGTGCTCTAGCCCCCTCACCATCTTTTTCACCCTCCTCTGAACTTGTTCCACCCTCTCCATATCTTTCCTGCGGTATGGCCTCCAGAACTGGACCCTATACTCCAGGTGCAGCCTGACCAGCTGTGAAATGATGATGCCTAAGTCTTTCTCTTCTTCCGTTACCTGCAGGGATCTTCCTTCCAACCAATACTCTGCTCTCCCATTTTTTCTGCCTAAATGCATGATTTTACACTTTGCCGTATTGAACGACAATTGCCGCTCTTTGGACCATTCCTCCAACCTCTCCAGATCCCTATGCATCGTCTCCACCCTCTCCTGCATGTCCACTCTATTGCAGACCTTCACGTTATCTGCAAATAGACTCATCCTCCCTTCCAGACCCTCCACTATATCCCCTATAAAGACATTAAACAGAAGAGGTCCTAGCACCAACCCTTGGGGAACCCCACTGATGAACTCAAACTCCTCCGAGGGTGTCCCGTTGACCAATACCCTCTGCATTCTGCCCTCCAACCAGTTTCTGACTCATCTTATTACCACCTCCACTAGCCCCAGGCAAGCCATTTTGTGCAATAGGCTCCTGTGCTGCATCGAGTCAAATGCTTTTCTGAAATCAAGGTAGACCATCTCCACCAAGCCCCCCCGATCCACCACCTTGGTGACCTAGTCAAAGTATCAAGTTCATTTGACAGGATCTGCCCTCAGCGAACCCATATTGCCTTGGGTCCTGAAGGCCTTTTGCCTCCAGGTAGCTGTTAATTCTGTTCATGAGCAATTTTTCCATGAACTTGCCAACCACAGATGTCAAGCTCACTGGCCTGTAGTTTCCCCACCTCTCCCCCCCCCCACCCGGTGAAGGGATATTACATCTGCATGTTTTCAATCATTAGGTACCACCCCGATCTTAAGAAATTGTTGAATAGGGTGGTCAAGGGAGCAGCCAGTACCTCCCTCAGTTCCCTCAAAACCCTTGGATGCACCCCGTCTGGCCCCATGCCTTTGTTAACCTTCAAGTCCCTAAGCTCCCTCAGGATCGCCTCTTCACAAAACAAACTTATGTCCACTCCCTCCCCTGTGATCTCTGCTAACCTAGAGTTTACCCACTTCCATTCCTCTTTCTTTGTGAATGCTGAACAGAAATGGCTATTCAGCAGTTCAGCCTTCTCCTGGTCCCCCACCACCCTCTCCCCAGCCCCATTTTTCAGGCTGGGAATCCCCTTCTCTGTTTTCCTATTTCACCTATATACCTAAAAAAGGTCTTGTCATCCTTCTTGACCGCCTTGGCAATGTTCTTCTCCATCCTTGCCTTTGCTCGCCAGACCTCCCTAACCGCCTCCCTTTGCCTAGCTTGATATTCTTCCCAAGCCTCCTCCCTCCCCTGCGTTGTTTTAAACATCCTAAAGGCTCTGCTCTTAGCCCTGATATTACCCTCCACTTCCTTGTCGAACCACAGTGGCTTTCTTTTCCTCCTATTTTTGCTCACTCTCCTCGTGCAGAGATCTGTGGCTCCCACTATGGCCCCCTTAATTGAGCCCCACATGTCTTCTACCCCCCATGCTCCCCCACTCCTTCTAGTGCCTGTTGAGCATATTCCCCATTCTCTAAAATCTGCTAGTCTGAAGTTGAGCACCTTCACTTTGGTCCGGTTTAAGGTGGCTGATGTGCGTACTGTGAACCACGCGGTACCATGGTCACTTGTACCAAGGTTATCCCTCACAGATATTTCCCTTACCCTGTACCCATTTGTTAGTACCACATCTAACACCACCCCATCCCTAGTTGGTTCCTGCACCATCTCTCTGAGTAAGGCACCTGAAGGGAGTCCAGTATCGCCCTGCTTCTGGGTGATGCTGCTGACAATGTGGTCCCATACCACGTCTAGCAGGTTGAGGATCCCATCAGCAGTACCTCTCCCCTAGATGCCATCCTCAGAATCTCCTCCATCATCTGGCTGTCCACCCTTTTTTGCTGCCTTGGTGGCCTGTAGACCACCCTGGTGCGGACCACCTCACCCTCTACCTGTGGTCAATGAGACCCATAATGCCTCTGTGTCCCCCCACCTGTCTTGTACCTCTGTTGTTTGAATCCCCTCCCTCACGTAAAGCGCCACTCCCCTCTCCTTCTGACCCTGTCTCTCCTAAACAGTGTATACCCTAGTGTGTTCATGTCCCAATCCTGCCCTCCATGGCACCAGGACTCAGTGATTCCCACCAGGTCTAATTCTGCTTCGGCCATGTCTGCTGCCAGGTCCGGGACCTTATTGCCTAGACTCCTGGTGTTTGTGCACATGGCCTTCCAAACTCCAGCCACCCCGGTGCCCTCCCCTGTCCCAACATTTCTTACCATCCTTACCATCCCTCCTATAGCCCCCACTGGGTGTCTTAATTTCGGGGGAGGGGGCGAGTGTCCCCATGTCAGCTGCGCTGTTTTGGGGTTTTGCTTGCAACCCCCCAGCTTAGTTTAAATTGTAGTATTTTTCAACAAACTCCTCCATTTTCCACTTCAGCACTTTCTTACCCTCCCTGTTTAAGTGTAACCTATCTGGGGCAAATAGGCTTTCATCTTACCAGGTGGCCCCCCAATCCCCCACTAGCCCAAAGCCTTTCTGAGTACACCATTCAGAGAGCCAGCTATTAAATTCTGTTATCCTCTGCTTCCTCTCTGACCTAGCTCTCGGAACAGACAGCACCTCGGAGAATGCCAATGATCTAAAATTCAGGTTGTTGCAGAACCTTGCTAAAGCTTCAAACCTAGCTTGCACCTCCATCAAACTATGCCCTGCAAGGTCATTTGTTCCCAAGTGGAACACCAGGTGGGTTTTTTCATCTTGCAGTTTCCCCCAGTAGGGGATGTGATGAATCACCTCAGCTGCTGTCATGCCTGGCAAGCGACTAACGCAGACCTTGCCCCCTTCCCTCCCCAGCTAATGCCCCTAACAATGGCATCCCTGACAATTAGAACCTTGTACTCCACCCTTTTTGAGCTTGATCCACACCCTAACGGCTCTCTTGCCACCCTCTCCCCCTTATCATCCCTGCCTCCCATCTCCCCCAGCCCTGTGTCTCCTTCTCTTGGCGTGATCTCCTCCTTCCTTGCCCCCTGTATTCTGTCCCCTCCAGGGCTACCCCTGGACTCACCCCTGTATTGCCACTGCCCCAGGCCCTATGCTACCCTCCTTCTTCACAATCCCATTTTCTGTGACCAGCACCCTTTTCTGCCCCCGGCTGCTTTGCTGCAAACTCCTTTCTGTTTTTGTTTTGCCCTCTCCTGTCTTGTGGATGGGTTTCACAACCTCCTCCTCCCTCACCTCCTTTTCTTCTGAGGCCCTTTTAGTACTGGTGAGATCTGTCATCTGGGTCCCAGCTACCTTACCCTTCTGCTCTGGCCTCGCCTCTTTATCTCTGCCCATTTTACCCTCTGCACTTTTTGTGCTATTCTGACCGCCACTGCCTCACTTGGTTCTAAACAATCCCGTCACTGGGGTACCATTCTCCCTGCCCTTTTGGACTTGCTCCCCTAAGTTATCCCTGACATCCAAAGCCTCTTCCTGGCCTCTACTACCCTGTGGTGACTTTCTCCATGTGTTTCCATGACCTTGATCTCTGGCTCCCATGCCCCCTTCCGGTTGCTAGTGCTGTCCTGAGGTGACTTCCTCCTTGTGCTCTCCTCCCTGTGCTTACTGTCTGCCAACATCCCTCTTTCCTCTTCCAGGGGATGGACCTCCATATTCCCCTCTCCCTGGGGCATAAACAGGCCCTTCCCGTTTGCTCTAGCCTGATCACCCTTCACACAAACTTCCTTTCTCCCATCCTCATCCTGTATCTGTAGTTCAGCAAACCTTCCCTTCTCCCACAGGGGCAGACCCTCCTTCTGCTCTACAAAATTACTCCAACTCCCCTTGCCCCCCACTAGCTTCCATCCCTCTTTCCCTGAAACTTTCTTGGGCTTGCCATTGGTCATTCTCCTGCAATGTCCCCTACACTTCCCCTCAGCCCACCCTTCTTTTCTACCATTACCTACTGTCCTCAGTCAACCCTTCCCTGTCCCTGTGCTGCTTGCTAACCCCTTGCTCCCATGTGCCTCAACTTGTTCACCACCGTCCTCCTTAGTACCTCGATTTCCCTTAAAATCCCTCCATCCCTTTCTAGTGCCCCTGCTCCACTCCAGGGCATCAATTGTCCAGTGCAAGCTCTTTGCTGCCTCCCTAATTTGTGCCAACTGCTTGCACACCATACAACCCCCCCAACCTCCAAGCCATGTGTAGTACCATGGCCGACCCACATCCAGTACACCCCACCACCCTGCCAAAAATGCCCACTAACCTTGCTGTTTGGGGGCCTGTTTGGGGGCCTGACCACCATCCCCAATCCCCCCTTTTGCCAATGATTCCCCTCCATGTGTTCCAGTTCATGGTAAACCACAAAAGCCTTATACTTCAAATGGAGAAGTTCCCTGGTGATGGGGAGGGGCCTCCCAGAAGTGTGAGTGCGTGTCCTGCTAACAAGGGTTTGAGGTCTCTTGGAGGACTTCACTGGGACCAAATCTATTGCCTTTGCATCAGGATTAGAATAAGTATCATAGTGCACCAGTCCAAAGCAGGACTGCTGAGTTGGGGAAATGGTTAGTGTTCCCACCCCCGGTGCAGAAGGTCCTAGGTTCGATCCTTGGGTGGGGGTACCTCAGAATTACCAAAAAACATAAAAAATAATGGGTTTGGACCCATGGTTCTATTAATGTGTTACCAGTGTAGGGCAAGAAGAAGCCAATTGGGTGGCTCACTAGCACCTCCCAGTGGTCGGCTAGTATAACCTGTAAATAGTAAAATGGGGACTTAATTTGATCAGCCAGTCGTGGGACTTAGTCACGTGACCCAGGACACCAGTAAATTGCAGGACAACCTGGGGTGGGTGGGGCAATTGATAAGCATTGATGGGCTAGCACAGTCCAGGTAGTCTTCTGAAGGAAGCACTACCTTTGTGAGTTCTGCGCTACTGACTGCTGAAAACGCTGCTCCGGGAGGGATTCCTGCAGCTAGCTCAGAACATCTGAGCAGACAGAGACCCATAGCTAGTCTGGTAAAGCCCATCTGCAAACAGGGTCAGGGTAATACCGAGATATGTGAGGGCAGTGAGATCCCAGCAAAAGGGGTACTGAGTCCTTATAGAAGGAGGGGGAGCCCAATAAAATGGTAACACCTCCATCTTGTGGTACTGAACTTATGTTCAGACACCACGTTAACCCTCTGCAGGACATCAAAAAAAAATCACCCCAATGAAGTGGTTGGATTAACCACCACATATGGTCACCTTGTAGGGGCAGCCTTTACTGAACTATCAAGCAAAGAAAGTTGTTAAGCACTCCAAACAAAAATAAAGACACGCCACAACAGACATGGGTCACACTATGATGATATAACTTTTTTGTATATTTTGCACTGTATGTTTGCTAAGCCACACCCCCTGATGAAAGCTTGAACGGCAAAGCGCTGGGGTAGTCGGTCCTGCCAATTGTTGCACTGCAATAAATTATACACACCTTGTATTTCTGTTGTGGTGTGTCTTTATTTTTGTTTGGAGTGCATAACAACTTTCTTTGCTTGGATTTTCTGAGGCTAGCAACCTCCTGAATTGAGCAACCCCCTCATTGTTGTTTGCGCAGCTTGCTTTTTTGATTTGGTTTATTGACCTATCAAAAGCATTTGATACAGTGCATCATGCTCTCCTCCTTGAACAGCTATCTGGCATTGGTCTTGCTCCTGAAACCGTGGACTGGTTCTGCAGCTGCTTAAGTCACCACTCCCAGCAAGTCAAGATTGGGGATGTCCTCTCTGACAGCCGGGCTGTCAAACCTGGAGTACCACAAGGGTCAATCTTGGGACCTCTTTTGTTCAGCGTGTTCCTCAATAATCTGCTGAACTCCTGTCACTGTCATTTGCTCCTTTATGCTGACAATGCAGTTATCTTTACTAGCAGCTCATGTCCTGAACTTCTGGAGGCAGATCTGCAAAGAGGCTTCACATCCATGGAAGAGTGGTTCAAAGAACAAAGGCTGGTTATGAGCTATAAAAACAACTAAGACCATGCTGTTCTCAACAGCACAACACAAGCTCAAAAACTAACCCCTGGCAATAAGGAATGACGGCAGCACCACTCTGGAACTAGTCCCTCATTTTAAATACCTGGGGGAAATAATAGACTCCACTCTTTCCTTCTCCCAGCATATAGATATCACTGCAAGGGCTATTAATACAAGATTAGGTATCCTCTACTGGCATAGACACTGTCTAACCCATGAAGCACTAGATCTGGCAATCAACAGCTCCATTATCTCCCTCATAAATTATGAGCTGCCTGTCTATGGAGCTGCGACAGACGCAGCCCTTCATCGCATTAGTTACCCTAAGCAAACCCTGCTGTCTACTCACAGGTGCACAGAGACTCACCTACACCTGTGACCTTTATGCTCAGGCTGGATGGCTTCAACTGGACATAATCCGCTACCAAACCTGCCTATTAGTCAAAAATGTCTCCTTAAATCTTCTACCATCTGGGGGTCAGAACCTGCTGTCCCTCCCTCTAAGGTCTAGTTACCAGAACATCCGCCTTGCAAGTTTTCCATGTACCCAGATGCTGCACTGCCATGGCGCAACGTTCGTTCCCACACCGGGCAGCCCTCTGGATAAGTGCACTGCCTCCTGACATCTTGGGTGCACCTATGATTGGATCTTTTAAATTCAGACTGTGCCACCACCTCCTTGATTCGAGTATCTGTATGTGCCCCAGCTAAACCGCTGTTAACAGCACTTTCGCCACTAGCAGTTTCCCCACTTATCAGTCCTGATCGCCCCACATAAGCACTTCCTCTACCTCACCACCCCTTACCCCTCCCACTTCTCACCCTGTCCTACATGCCTGCCTATTCAGCCCTCCCTTCTCCTCTGAATCCACTCCTCTCCTCATCTGTCTCTTATCTCGATGCAGGCATACATTGCACAATGCCTCAGCATGCTTTTCCCATTGTCTTGTTTGAATTCGTTTTGTATAGCCAATGTTTATTGTCCATAGTCTTTGTATCTGCTGTCTCATGTAACTGACTTGGAGCCTTCAAAGAACATCCACTCACAGGTGTTTTTTTCCAAGATCTCAATAAATAAATAAACAAATAGCAGCACATCATCTGCATGTAGGGTCGCCCAATGTTCTTCCCTCCAGTCTGGCTGCCCCTGAACCATGTACTTTCCCTCAGCGCTTGAGCTGGGGGTCAATATAGAGAACAAACAGAAGTTGGGAGAGGGGCAGCCCTGTTGCATACCTCTCCCTAGCTGGAAGGAGGGAGATACATGTCCATTAATTTTAATAAAGGCTTGTGGGGATCTATAGAGCCACTGGAGGAGTAACCAAATTTATTTAATGTGGCATATAGGTAGGGCCAGGAGACCCTAACAATTGCCTTTTTAGCACTAAGACTTACCAGTAAAAATGGAGTTGACAGGGCATGGATGTGGTGGAGTATGTGGGGGGCACTTTTGCTGACTCCAGACAAAGCTGGTCAGGTGTGAATGAATAAGGGACAGGAGCAGGAGGTCTAGCTGATGGGCAAGCATGGCCATAAATAACTCATAATCTGTATTTACAGTGGAAATTGAATGGTATGCTGAGCACTCCATAGGGTCTTTATCCAGTTTGGGTATCATTGATGTAACCCCCTTACAAATGGGGGTTCCCAAAAAGTCTTCCTTGAGCTTGCCTAAATGCTCACTGCCAGGCTGGTGTCCTGCATTTTAGCAGTTTAAATGTGATTACCAGAGCCTGTATAGTCTCTTTGTACTGTCTCTTTAACAGCTGCCTGATTGCAGTCTAAGTAATCTTAGAGGGAGCTCTGTTGAAAGATGTAACTATTTGCTGAAAATCATTTAGAGTGATAATGTCGTTTGTCTAACCTGCTTTCTTTGTAGCAAGGACTGTTTTGTTTTGTCTCCACTGTCTTGATCCTGGACTGCAAATTGGACCAATCAGTACTGGTGGGACCTAAAATGTAGCCGGACTACAGGAGCTGTCTGAATTTAAAATCTGTAGGAACTGTAGTTTGAACTTTTTGAGCCTTTTTTGCAACTGAAGGGGAAGCTCTTGCTTTGACTGACAGCCAAATCAGCCAACCAAATCTTTCGGATATTGGGGAAGTCCCATGCTGCTTGCAGTTTTCAGTTAGATCTAAGCTGGAAGCTGAACAAGAAGGAGCTGAAGTGATTCTGAGCAGCAATCCTGAGTGGATTCGCATGGGGGAACTCTGAAAAGGCTAAGTTTTTGGCCTGCATGTCGGTGTGCTGCTCCTGAGAGGGAGAGAAGATAATTATTTTGGACTAAATCCAAGTTTGTGACTAAAGTGAGCTACTGAAGTGGTCCAGGCTCAATCGGAAGAAGACAGAAGATTTTGCTGAATGTGATCGGCGAGTCAGGAGTTTCAGCTACCCCTAAGCTCTCAGTGTGTGCAGAGACTTTGCGATTGTGCCCAGGGAGCACTTTGTCTGGTACAGTAGAATTCCCTTATGTGTAAATGTGCCATGAGCTAGTAGTGGGTCGTGAGTTAGCCCTCCACTGTGTGAACTATGTTCTGCTTGCTGAAAGCTGTATCCAGCCCAAAATGGACTGCATCCGAATTTGTCTCCATGCGGTCTGGGCCTTGCCAGACTGGCCCAGCCAGACTACCCACTGCACAGAGAAGCCATCGACGAGAGACCTGCCTGGGGATCAGCCCCCTGCTCCACGCTTGAAGAGGAACGATGCCTCTGCGACTCACATGGGCCCTGCTTCTCCTGGCATTCCAGATCAACCACCTGCAGTCTCGATTTTCGTCCAGCCTGTGTCCAGTCTTGCATATCGTGAGTAAATACCAGGGTAGCTCCCTGCAACAACAGCTTAATCTGAATGTGTCATCTGATTGTCTTGTTGTTTCATTTCCTTTATGAACTGTGCCCTCTTGCTCCGGATTACAAATATTGTGTACTGTGCATGTTGTGTTTTCCATCACAGGGCCCCAACCAGCCGTAACCCCTGGCAACGGTCCTGGCTAGCCCATCTCTTCTCCACCTGGGTACCCAGAGGTGGATTCTGTGGTGGGACTCAAAGCTCATGCATAACTGCTTGATTGATATAACCTTTAAGCTAATTAACCTGATTTTGCCCCTCCCTTGTTCAGGTCCCCTGAATAAATCAGATCTAATTTTTTCTGCATGTAATCTGACTGTGGTTCTAGCTTGTGCTCAAAGTACTGTACTGTTGCTATTTGCTGTGCATAACCTTGTTTTACAAGGGGTCCCCAGGGTCGGGCCAGAGGAACCAGCCCTGGTGGTAAGTGTAAACAGTGTGGGTACTTGTGTGGTGTACCAGGGGTATTGTGAAAGTGATTATTGTACAGTGTTCAGGCCACTAGAGGGGAAAGAGGGGGGGTTACAGTGTCCCGCAGGGCGTGCCCAGGTTAGCTTGACCACTACCAACCCTGATCTCTGGGTGGTGGCACCCGTTTCAGAACTCAGGCCCCTTAACCTGCTACTAGCCAAGCAGGCAGGGGTAGTAGCCCTTGGGATAGTGCCACCTAGGGGTTACACTAAGATTGTGGCATATCGCCATGACTGTGGCACCTCACCTCTCCCTATTACGTCATGACAAGTACGTAGCAGATGAGGCAGGAGTAAGTCTTTCAGTGCTTTACATTATTCAGGGATATAGCCATCTGGACCTAGAACCTTCTTTATTTATTTATTTATTTTATTTAGCCACCATCATCTCCTCTCGCCAACTGGCGATGGGGACACATATGTATTTTTTTAACAGAATTTCTCTCCTAAGCCCCACTGAGGAGCCAGCACACGGCTGTATGAATGTGTGGAGGCATGCTTCACACCCTGTAGTGCCAGCTCAGTCCCTTGCATGTCCCAATACTTTGCCTCCCCCTCTCCGCCTATGCTACCCACCAGACCTCCACTTGCTGGGAGCAGAACTATGGAGGGACGCCAACCCACCCTCACCACCCTCAGGAGAGGAGAGCTGCCAGCCAGCATGCTCAGTTCTGCTCTACCCTCCCCCCTATGCTGGCACCCCAAAGACCCGAGGTCATTCCCAAACCCAGGTCGCCGACATAGTGCGAGGCAAGGTGTCTGGCGCCTCAACCCTCTGCACCCTCGAGCTCATCTCCAAATCTGGATTTTGTCCACGAACACTGACCACCAGACCAGGGTCTCCCAACTGCTACCTCCTGACTCTTTGCACCCCTGAACCCTTTGCTTCAGACTGCCCTGTCACGAGAGAAGCCCTGGGCCCTGCCACTGCCCAGGCCTCTCTGAGCAGCCCAACCCTGCAATCAGCGCCATACTCTCTCTTTTGCTTCCAGCTGATCCTTTGGGGGGGAATCCATGTCCAGGCCCACATCCCTATCACATCACTCCTGGGCTTGCGGTAAGTTCCAACCAGTGACCACCCTCCAAGGTCTGTCCTAATCACCTGTAACCTGCCCAGCCCTTTAATGCCGGTGCCCCAGGACCTGCCCTCCAAGCAGGCCCCAATTATGTGTGAATGCCCCCTCGTTCTAAACTGTCTTCATGCTACCCTGCCACACCGGGTACCGGGAAAGACCACTGCCTTCCCCAGTGAGGACCCTGCCACTGTCCCCACAGTCCGAGCAGCCTGAGCAAACTACCCAAACGAAGATCTCTCAGGGCTTCTGCCTATCCTGGCCTCCTAACTGTCTCCTACTCCTCCCTTATGCCTAACGACACAGGACCTGGCTAACCATCCTCCCCCACAGAACTTCCTTTCCAGCTACTTGATGCCATGTTGCTGAAGAGGCCATCCCTATCTGCCACCTATGGTTGGGGGTCTCCCCACTTAATGGCCCACCCAGACTGCTGAGGTCCCCTAATCCTGCCTGGTCTTCTCCTCCAGCTGCCCCCCTCCAGCCCCAGGCCTAATGCCCAGGCTGGAAAAGGTTCTGAAACTTCCTGTCTCCTCCCTTATATACCTCCCTATAACCTACTCTCTGCTACCACCACGAGGCATCCAGTAGGTACTAACCCCTAGAGCACTAATGAATTCCCTAGGTATGGGGATTGGGGGGGTTAGAAGGGGAAAGGGATACCTAAAATGGGAGCATAAGCCCCTCTTTCAAGGGGGGCGTACACTCTTCCCCTACCCAGAAGATCACTCCATCCTGGGAATGATGGCAAGGGTCCAATGATGGTATCCTCCCATCAAACTGAGTATGCGCACTCCCCTAGCCTTCTGGAAAGAAACTCACCATACCTGGCCATGGGCACCACCCAACCTGCCTCACTAAACCCAGCACACCCTGTAACCTAAAATCTACCTGCACCAGGAGATAATCTACATTTTTAGAAAACCTTCATTATTTCTATATCAAGAAAACAGATAACCCTAATCATTGTTCCATAATGATTTGACTTCAGTCTTAAACATTCCAACAGTAATGAGGTAGTTTTCTAACAGTTTAGCTATGCCCCAATATACCTCCCACCAATTAAAACAAGTTACTCTGTGTACAATCCCCAAGCCATTCACTCACCAGACTTTTCCAACTTTGATGACAAAAGTTTTATCATGATTATAAAAATTTTGTTAATAGCAACATAATTGTAAATCTCAATATTTTCCCTTTTTAGGAATAAGAACTATATACAGTCACCATGATTCTGCTCCACAGAGCAATTGTCCTGGAAGCAGTTCATAAGTCTGACTTCCAGAGACCTAGGTTGCAGGCCCCCCTCCAGGAGGGAAATAGTACACTGGGTCTGGCTTGGTCATCACATCCCCAAAGGAATCCCGGTCCAAAATGTAGTACTTGTGTTCCAGCCAAGTTTTGGACCAGGGCGAAATGTCTGAACAAAGTTAGGCCAGACCAAGTCCCTGTGCTATACACCGACCGTGCCTGCTGTATCAACTGCTGAGATGGGGCACCTTCTCCACCAGGATGATTCTTTAAGTAGTCCATCTGTTCCTTAAAGATCCATCCTTCCCTCATCTCCTTGATGATGTCCCATAGCTTCTCAGGCACAAAAGGATAGTTCATATGGGGATACTCCACACACAGCCTCCTACGGACCCACCTCTCTGTCTGGCTGCATTCTGGCAGGCCTCTAACACTGGTCCTCCTGGCTTGTCCCATTGGTAGCCATATCCCCTGTTGATACTTAAGGTTTAATGGGTCACTAGGATTCAATCCATCCATCTAGGTCTGGAGGACCTTAGCCTAGGCAGGGAGTTGTGGGGTGCTGTCCACCAAGGTGATCACAGTGCGACGGTAAGGTCTGGGATTGCCCTAACCACCTGGTAGTCCTGAAACTGAAAGGTGCTACCAATATAATTCTCCTCCTTCAACTCTTCCAGCTCCCTTTGTTCAGTACTCTCCCTCGCTGCTAGTGGTGCAGGACCAGACTCAGGGCCAAATCCACTGGGCTTGATTCTAAACTTGGCTCCTGAGGTAGGCTCTCACTTGGACAACAGGGCTTGTGGGCTACCGTCAGACAGGGGCCGAGGCAGAGACACCCAGGGCCCTGGAGATCTCCTGCCAGTTGTCTGAGACCACAGTCCCTCCCTCTGCTACTGGGATAGCCGATAGCCAGAAGCGGGGAGTGGGGCAGACGGCTGTGCTCCCCATCACTTTCTTCCTTTGCTTTTGCCCCAGCACCGTCCTCTTCTACAGCCTCCACTATAACATCTGGGGACTCTCTCCTGGTCTCTTCCACCTGGGCATGAGTGCTTTCTCCTTGAGGAGAGTCTCACAAAGGCTCCTGAATCTCCTCTGTCTGGTGACCATGGTACAGAAGAGCTCGCAGTGGAACTGGGAGGGAACATCCCCAAATTTGGAAATTGTCAGCATGCTTGTACATTGCTGGCACACAGGCAATCTGGCAATACCTCCTCCCAATACCCACACCTCACACATCTTTTCATTTTCTCTTCCTTTTCCCCCAGCTTTCCATAGCCAGGAGAGCTGTGAGACAGGAATCATGGCCAGTGGTTCCTCCTCAGGGGTCGCCTCTGATCCACTTTCTTCCCTGCCAGACACTATTCTCTGCCAATCCATGGGGCTACCTGCTCAAGTCTCTTCTCTGTACCTCCTAGTGCTCCCAGTAAAGAACTCACTTTACTTGGTTATTTCTGGGTTTTCCTTTTGCTTTACTTAGCGGCACAGTCCTTTGCCTGGATGTGCATGTGCAAAATTTTCTCTCGCCAATTTTGTTCTCTGGCTCTCTTTCTCCTCAATCTCTCAGCTCTACCCTCTCTGATCTCCCTCTCAAGATGGTGCTTCTGCTTGCAGCTGCAGTAGCTCCTCTCTGGCCATCACCCAATTGGATTCTGCCTAATGGTCATGTGATCAGTTGGTCCTGCGTGCACACCACACCAGCATGCTGAGGCCAACTTCTCATTCAGACCTATCCCCACAGCTAATTTTTTCTGTGCCACAGGACCCAACCAGGCTTGTAGGCCTGACCACACACTAGACCGCAAGGCTCAGGGTCCGGTGGCGGTTCGGGGAACATCCTGGATGAGCCCCCCATGTGTAACTCCCCCCCTGGCCCCCTTGTCTAGGGGCATAAATCTTCATTGCAGTTGTTCCAGAGGGCACATAGAGAAGGCTTCATCAAGCACTAACGCAAGCAAGTGCACACTTATAGCAGATAGGAAAATAGTGGTCCTTTTCAGACGACTTAATACACCAGTGCACCCTTGATCTCACCTGACTCTTCACACCCCTGAGCCCCTTGCTTCAGACTGCCCTGCCACGAGAGAAGCCCTGGGCCCTGCCACCACCCAGGCCTCTCCGAGCAGCCCAACCCTGCAGTCAGCACCATACTCTCTTCTGCTCCCAGTTGACCCTTTTGGGGTGGGGGAGGATCCATGCCCAGGCACACATCCCTCTGAAATCACTCCTGGGCTTGTGGTAAGCTCCAGCCAGTGGCCATCTTCCAAGGTCTGTCCTAATGACCTTTGACCCGCCCGACCCTTTAATGCCAGCATGCCAAGACCTGCCCCTCCGAGAAGGCTCCAATTATGGGTGAAGGGCCCCCTGGTTCCAAATTGCCCTCAGGCCACCCTGCCACATCAGGTACCGGGAAAGACCACTGCCACTGGCCTTCTCCCTGTGAGGACCCTACCACCGTCCCCACAACCCTGGCAGCCTGAGCAAACTACCCAAATGGGGATCTCTAAAGGCTCCTGCCTATCCTGGCCTCCTACTCCTCCCTTAACCCCAACAATGCAGGACCTGGCTAATCATCTTTCACCTACAGAGTTTCCTTCATGACGCCACGTTGCTGCAGAGGCCATCCCTATCTGCCACCTACGGGGGGGGGGGTCTCCCCCCTTGTTGGCCCACCTGAACCACTAAGCTTCCTTAATCCTGCCTGCTCTGCTCCTCCAGCTGCCCCCCTACAGCCCCAGGCCTAATGCCCAGGCTGAAAAAGGCCCTGAGACTTCCTGTCTCCTCCTTTATTTACCTCCCTATACCTACTTTCTGCTGCCACCACAAGGCATCCAGCAGGTAGTAACCCCCAGAGCACTAATGAATTCCCTAGCTTGGGAGGGGGCGTTAGAAAGGGATGCCTAAAATGGGAGCATAAGCCCCTCTTTCAAGGGATGGCATACATAAACAAAGGGGGTCTGTGATCAAACTTGGGATATAATTGTTACTTCCTATTGGTGTAACTATCAGTCATGGACAGCTATTTATGCATGAAATCTACCTTGTGATTCAGTTACTTTTGGTCTGTATCATGACAGGAACTTTCATCCAGCTGTGTTCAACCATATTATAGGCAATTAGTAATTATATTTTTTGAAAATATTGTAATCTCCTTCAGCCTGATAATGCAGCAGTCGTGCTGATGCTCACTATGCTGGTGACTTGGGTTTGATAACAGACCTGGGTCGTTTGGGGGGGCGGTTAGGGGAGGAGGGAGGGAGAATTAAGTGTCTTAAGGACAGCTCCCCTCCCCCAGGGAGGGGGGACTCAGTGTCCCACCCAGATTCTGCCACCTGGTGGAAGCAGGATAGCAGCATAACGGGCTCTCAGCATAACGGGAGGGTTGGTTGACAGATGCTAGAATGCATATCTGTATGACACTGCATGTCAGCACCCTTGTTGAGGAGAAAAAACATGGAGGAGAAAATGTCAGAACCCACTGTAGCTGTGCTGGCACTCCCTGCAAGACAAACAAGGCAGACCACCCACCATACTGCAGTCCTCGGTAAGTGATGCATAATTAGCAAGTCCCTCAGAAGGTCAATGATGAGGCTGGGGGGGGGGGTGCCGTCCGGTGGAGTGGTGGATGAGCTGGCCGGAGGAAAAAAGCAAGACTGAGAGGGGAAAAAATGTATTCAAACAACATGAAATCTTGCTATATTATGACATATGCAGTGAGTCCCAACCTTCGAACTGCTCTGGAGGTGAAAGAGTTAACTTTCCATGCCAGGCATGGAACGCTGAGCTCGAGCTCGGTTGAAACTCTGTCTGTTGTTCTTCAAACTCAAACCGTCAGATTCTTTACTTCACCTCACTGAACAGTCGCTCCTGAGATTTCTTCTTCTGCTCGGTTCGTTTGTCGGTTAAAGTATTATTTTATCGTTTTTGACGAGAATTAAACAAACTGCCGGTCGGTTCAAGCTCTGTCTGTGGTATTGTAAGTAATAGATAGGCTTACATTTATTTTATTCTGTGTGGAACTTGTAAACGCTTTTCGGTTCGGTTTGAACCGATCAGGTTATTCTCAAACTTTACTAGTCCTTATTTAGAGTGCGGTTCCCGGTTCTTATCGGTTCTAAAAAAACACAGATTTCATTACGTTTTTTTCCACGACCCGTGACACGGTTGGGAACCGATAAGAGAGTCTTGCTTGGCGGATTGCCATAAACGGCAAGTTTGGTTAGGCTGGCACTATGTCTGAGAAACTCAAAAGAAAAACCAGGCCCACTGGGTTTCAGCACTATAGTGTTGTGGGGAAGCCTTTGCTAAGGCTGACCCACACACCACCTGTGTGTATTGTCGGGTTTGACCACCTCAATGCAGACTGCCAGATTTGCAAGAATTTTCCTGCTGCCACCATAGAAAAGAGAGTTGGTAGGCTCAGGGAAAGGGAAGCCAAAAAGTCTGCTGACCCGGATGGCCAGCCCAGTTCGGTTCCAACCGAACAGGAGGGAGTTCCCTCTGACCAGGGCGATACTTCCTCGGGCAAACAAAGAGCCAGCTCTGAGGAGCCGGTTCCAACTAAAAGGAATAGAAAGTCAGCTAGTGTAAAAGTTTTTTCTCCAACCGCTGAGGAAATAGCTAAAGCAATTCAAATTGTCCAATCACTTTCCCCGGTTCTGACCGAACTGACACCATCAGGGAAGAGCTCGGTTCGGCCGCGTCCATCGGTTCAAGATTATGATTTTGAGGATTTTTATGAACCGGAGGATGGGGAAGAGGAGTATGAGGAGAGTGTATGTGGTTTTGAAAGTCTGGATGTGCCCATTGAACCAGACATCTCTCCAGACAGACCGTCAGGGGTTTCTCCTCCCAGGCTATCTGAGTCCCCTTCTCATTTTATGTTCTATAAGAAAGTTGCTGAAACTCTCAAGCTCCCTGTTGAGGAAGCTGTTGATGACCAAGAGGAGCCTGATTATGTAGAAATGATGGCTATTCCAGAGTCTAGGAGACTGTCTATTCCTTTGCATAAATCTTTTCGGAAACAGACAGTAAAAATTCTAAAAACTCCTCACACTATACCTCCTGTTGATAAAAGGATGGACAAGTGGTGTACATTATCACTTATCTGGCTCTGATACGGAGTTCCTCACACAGCAATGCAGCCATGTGGGGGTAGTGCGGGCTGCAGCCTGTGACAAGGCAAATATTCCTCTAGCTTCGCACCTCCCTGAAAAGGACTCCAGGAGGATTGATGCCATGGCAAAGAAACAGTACATGGCAGCATCTTTGGGACTCAGACAGGCAAATTATATGGCTTATGCTGCTAGGTACCAGAAATCCAGATGGGATACTGTGCTGGCCCTGGCAAAACAGGTCCCTGACCAACTTGCCAGGGAGCTGGAACAGGTGGCTGTGGATGGTATTGAGGCATCCAAGGTGCAATTTCATGCTGCAGTAGACTCTAATGATGTGTCATCAAGGGTTATGGCTACATCTGTGGCACTGCTGCAGAATGGCTTGGCTCAGATGTACTACCCTGTCACAGGATACCCAGTCTAAGGCCATGGATTTTCCTGTTGTGGGCAATTCTCTGTTTGGGGAGCAGACAGAGAATTACATGAAAGAAATGGATGAATATAGGACCACCTAGAGGTGCACAGGCCAAGGAAAGGTAGGCCACTCCTCAAAGGCAGCATCCCAGGGGCAGGGGCAGGCCTTTTCATAGGCCTTTTTACCAAGTCCAGGCCTCCTCTTCTGCTTATGCCCAGAGGTGGTTCTTTAGAGGCAGAGGCAGACGGGGTACAAGCAAGCCTGCTTCCACCCTTCAGCCCAAAGCCCCTGCCAAGCAGGCACCCTGATGGGGTGGCCAGGGCCGATTCTCCATTACCCGTAGGGGGCAGGCTGGCTTACTTTGTCCAGGACTGGAAGTCTTTACCATCAGACAAGTGGGTCCTGGAAGTAGTAAGCCAGGGACTGGTTCTCAGCTTCAAAAAATTTCCAAAGATGAGAGCCAGGTCCTTTCCACCTGCAAATCCATCAGAGGCACTTGCCCTAGAAACAGAAGTTTCTACCCTCCTGGCTGTCAGAGCTGTGGAAAGGGTTCCACCCCTGCACCAGGGCAAAGTGTTGTACTCCAGGTACTTCCTTACCCCAAAAAAGACAGGAGAATGGCGGCCCATCCTGGATCTCAGATACCTAAACAAGCACCTTTTAAACCAAAATTCAAAATGGTGGCTCTGGGAATTATTTACCTCTCTAAGGCCAGGGGACTGGCTAGCGTCTCTGGACCTCAAGGATGCCTACTTCCATGTTCTTATCATAAGGCTCCATGAAAGTACTCAGGATTGAACTGCCCTCAGGCCATTACCAGTTCGGAGCAATGCCCTTCGGCCTCACCTCTGCCCCGAGTGTATTCACAAAATGGCTGGCAGTAGCAGTTGCCCACTTAAGAAGGCAAAAGATTGCCATCTTTCCTTACCTGGACGACTGGCTCATAGTAGGCCAGTCTCCAGAACAAGTCAAACTACACCTTCAGGTAACTCAGCAACTGCTCACATCTCTAGGTTTCCTTCTCAATCTTCCAAAGTCAGTTCTAGAGCCTGTCCAGCTTCTCACCTTCATAGTTGCAGAACTGAACACAAAAGAGGCCAGAGCCTTCCTTCCTCTGGAAAGAGCAAGGACCCTGGTCTCTCTGGCCTCCTCTTTCGCTCTGCAGGTCTCTCGACCAGCAAGGCATTTTCTGCAGCTCCTGGGGCACATGGCTGCTTCTACAGCAGTAGTGCAGGGAGCAAGATTTCAGATGAGGGATGTCCATTTCCATTTGAGAGCCTTTTGGTCTCAAAGGAGAGACCCTCTAACCAAATTGATCCCAGTGACTCGAACCCTGATCCAAGCCCTTCAGTGGTGGCAGGACCAGAGCAATCTGAGACAGGGGGTCCCCTTCACCCCTCAGTATCACTCCTTAATCCTTACTACAGATGCATCCCTCTTGGGGTGGGGAGCTCACATGGGCGACCTCACTACCCAGGGATTGTGGTCCCCACAGGAATCTCTGCTCCACATCAATCTGTTGGAACTCAGAGCAGTTTTTCTAGCACTTCAAGTTTTTTCCACATCTGTTCAGAACAAAGTCGTACAGGTCAGAACAGACACCACCACTACAATGTGGTACATCAACAAGCAAGGAGGCACTCGGTCTACGGCCTTGTGCACCGAAGCAATGAAGTTGTGGTCTCTGGCTTATTCCCTGAACACCTCCCTTACGGCAGTTCACCTCCCAGGCAAGGACAATGTCCTGGCAGATGCTCTCAGCAGGATTTCCCAGGGCCATCACGAATGGTCACTGGATCCCCTAGTACATGAGGTAGTATTTGCAGATGGGGCACCCTGCAGATAGATCTTTTTGCAGCCCCAGACAATCACCAACTTCCCTTTTTGCTGCAGGCCCCAGTGTTGGGCTCAGTCCCTCTGGATGCCTTCCTTCTCAGTTGGGAAGGAAGTTTCTATGCTTTTCCCCTTTCCTCTTCTGTTCAAGGTGCTAGTCAAAATCAGATCTCAACCCTGCAAGATGATCCTGATTGCTCCAGATTGGGCCAGACAGCCCTGGTACCCTCCTTATGTCCTTAGCAGTCCACCTTCCCTGTGTCTTCCCAGGAATCACAACCTGTTAACCTGTGCCCAGGGGAGAGTTTGGTACCCGAACCTCAAATCTCTCAATCTCAAGGCCTGGCTCTTGAAGAGTTAGAGTTTGCTGACCTACGCCTCTCCCAAGGTGTATTGATATCTTAAGGCTTCTAGGAAACCTTCCACCAGGGCTACTTATAATTCCAAATGGAGGAAATTTCCATATGGTGCTCTGGCAGGCATATTTCCCAGAATCTGCTGACTTACCCACAGTCCTGGATTATATGGTGCATTTGAATACTTTGGGGCTGAGACCAGCTACCCTAAAGTGCACCTGGCAGCGTGTCTGCTTTCTTATCAGCAGGTAAACCCTCTTCTCTTTCAGCTCATCCTGTATTCTCCAAGTTTTTCAAGGGATTGCTTCACCAACCCCCATTCAGGGACCCTGCCCTGCCTGGGATCTTAATATTGCATTGCCCAACCTATGCAACCCCTTTTGAGCCTTGTCTTCAGCAGAGCTTAAGTACTTGACTTGGAAAACTGTGTTTTTGGTAGCCATCACTTCTGCCAGGCATAAGTGAATTACAAGCGTTTGTCAGTGGGGCCCAATTTTATCTCCTTTCATAGAGATAAGGTGGTCCTCAGGACTAACAGAAAGTTCTTGCCTAAGGTGGTTTCAGACTTCCACCTTAATCAATCTATGTCTCTCCCTGTGTACTTCACTGACCACTCCTCCTCTGGCGAGAGGAGACTGCACAGTTTAGATGTCAAAAGAGCCCTTAGTTACTACATAGAGCGTACCAAGGGTCACAGGTTTGACTCCCTCCAACTGTTCCTCACTTATGGTGAGGTTGGTAAAGGGAAACCTGCCACTAAAGATCCATTGCCAGGTGGATTGTCTCTTGTATCCAATTTTGCTATGAAAAACTGGGTAGGGTTCCTCCCTCAGGCCTGAGGCTCACTCTACCAGAGGTACAGCTGCGTCTCTGGCTGCTGCCAGGGACATCCTATCCTAGAGATATGTCAAGCAGCTACCTGGAAAACAGTTCACACTTTCACCAAGCATTACTCCCTGGACATCCAGGCTAGGAGTGATGCTCGGTTTGGCACAGCTGTGCTTCAGAGCCTATTTCCTAAGTAGGTTCTGTCCCTCCTCCATGGAGGTACTGCTGTGTAGTCTGCATATGTCATAATATAGCAAGACTTCATGTTGTTTGAAGAAAAAATTACTCACCTTAGTAATGTTGTTTCTTCTAATGGAGTCTTGCTATATTATGACCTCCCCCCCTGCCTGCCCCTCTCAGAACCTCTGTTTTTTGGGATGTGGGTGGGCAGTGCAGTGTTGGCACTTAGTAGATGCCCACCTAGTTGTTTTCACCCCTCCTTTTTTGGGGTGGCTTGGTGTTGTGTTTTTCATTTTTTGGGTCTCCTGACTTGAGTCTTTGTTTTGGGACCAAAAAATGTGTTCTTATGTTTAGTAGCCAGTTAGATAGTGTAGGTTTACAGCTTCCACACAGGACCTCAGTGAGTTTAGCTCGTAAAGATCTGACGGTTTGAGTGTGAAGAACAACAGACAGAGTTTCAACCGAGCTCGAGCTCAGCGTTCCATGCCTGGCATGGAAAGTTAACTCTTTCACCTCCGGAGCAGTTCGAAGGTTGGGACTCACTGCATATGTCATAATATAGCAAGACTCCATTAGAAGAAACATTACTAAGGTGAATAATTTTTTCATTTCAACCATGTGACCCAAGTTCTGGCTTACGATGTGTGGTTGTATCTTTAGAACTCTTCACACAGTTGTGACGAAACTTGGTAAATGCTTTCAGTCGGGCTCATGGTGACCTAATCATGTATGAGATCTGGCCTATGATTTGTTGTTATGGTTTATGCTGTATTTTTGGAACCCTTAATTTTAATAAGTACTTCCTTAAGGTTATTTCGAGCTTGGCCACGGTGAGCTTTGTTATTATGCACAACATCAAAGAACAGGTTGTAGAGTTACCTGATGACCCTGTGGGTAGCGTGTCATGCTCCCACATTAGTGAAAGGAGTTTGGGAGTGGATATGGGAGTTTGCTGCACAGCCCCAGGGGCTGGGGAGGTGCTCCCATGTAGCAGTACTCCCAGCTGGGTAGGAACAGTGCCACGTGCCACTGCACTAGTAATCCTGGCAATGAGCCAGGGAGCTTGCCTCCTCCACAGGGACACAATGCATGCTAACGCAGCTGGGTAGGGCAATGCCTGGCATCATGCAGGCGGTGGGCAATGTCCATCTACAGTTTTTAAATCTATGGTGGGCAGTGTCCAGGAATGAAAATCTGGAAATATCGTATGTGCCCCAGCCACCAAGCACAGTGGCACTGTAATTCTTGGGTCTCATCCATATGGCTCATATATGAGATATGGCCTGTGATTTGTTGTTACATTTTATGCTATATTTTTGGAACCCACCCTTATTTTTAACGAGCACTTCCTTAAAGTATTTTGAGCTTGGCTGTGGTGGGGTTTGTTGTTATGCACGATGTCAAAGAACAGGGTGTAGGGTCACCTAGTGGCCCAGTGGGAGGCGCATCATGCTCCAACATTGGTGACTGGAGTTCGAGAGTGGACACAAGAGCCAGTTGCACAGCCCCAGGGGCTGGGGAGGTACTCCCATGCAGCAGCGTTCTCAGCTGGGGAGGGACAGTGCACTAGTAACCTTGGCGGTGTGTCAGGGAGCTTGTATCCTCCACAGGGGCATGTTGCATGCTAACATGACCTGGTGTGGCAATGTGTGGAATCACGCAGATGGTGGGTGAGGTCCAGGGATGAAAAACTGGAAAAATCCTATGTTCTCCAGTCACCAAGCACTGTGGCACTGGAACTGTTGGGTCTCATCTCATATGGATCCCCACTAGCATGATAGGAGGCGGAGAGGGTGGATGGAACTGGTACACCAGGGGAATGTCTGATGAAAGGTGCAGATGGCAGACTGGTAGGCTATGGATCACAAAACTAGTTAAAGAAAAAAACTAACTGTAATGCAGTTATTATGGTGGCGTTAGTATAGTGTCATTACCAACATAAAGGCTACTGCACTTGCCAGTATAGTTACTTGTCTAGGAATATCCAATTAATTACTTGTTGTAGTGCTTTTGAGATTCAATGGGTACGAAAGGCACTGCTGTCTAGGATCAGACTTTGGAATATCTTGTAGTTCTTTGCTGCCACCTTATGGACATACACTACAAGGACTTCTAAACCTCATGGAATCTTCAGCACTGAGAAAAAACATTGTGACTTCAGGTCCTCATCTCACTATGAAGGACTTGGAGTGTAAAGAGAACCAGAGCTCCATGGAAACAGGTGTTGAAATTATACTTTATGAGCTTTGGGAGCTATGGTGGCCCAGTCTTTAACTTCAGCTCTCCCCTCCCCATTATAAGTCAATGGCAGTGATACGTGAGTTACAGGAACCCTTTTCGGAGCTATGGCTGCCAAGCCCTGGCAAGGCCCTTACAAATCCACACTGATGGAAACACATTCTCACGGCCTTTTTTCTCTGGTGTAAACAGAAATCTGCTGTCATGGAAACAAACATTTTTATCTTTGAAAATAAATTTTATTACCAAAAGGGAAGTATTTATTTTATGGGAGGCTTATAATACCAACAAGGACCTTAGCTTTGGTTCTTTTTTAGGAGACAATGACCTTTTGCAATGTTAAGCACCGTCAGCTGCACACTGGGCCCTTCAACAATTTGAGGTCAATGATTCACCATTCATCAGACATCATAATATCATTGGCCTTTCATGAAAAAAAATATGATATCTTCTACAAGGCCTCGTTACATCCATCCATCCCATAGGTCTAGTACTGGTTCTCAGTTCATATCCACACTTGGGCAGTTCCACCGGATGTCTTCAAACTTGGCTCCACCCACCACCCATGCTGTTGGCCTCCAGCTCCACCCCATCTGACATCAGAGCTGCATGCTGAAAGCAGTAATGTAAGCAAGTCTTGCCAGGAGAAGTTGTGTGGAGTAAAACGTATACCCGTAGTAGAACTATTATTACAGGTAAGTTCTGTACCAACACATGAATGACACAGAGCAGAAATTGCATATATGTCTCCAGAACATCTGCAGATCATCCATAGAGTGACTGTGGGTCCACAGGAGACTCTAGAGTCTGGACACCAGGCAAAAGTAGGTGCTGATATATTACTACTTACTATATGTTGTGATAACCAGTTAAGGGTCAGGTAACTAAAGCTTGTAACAGCAGCGAAGGTGTATAGTATGTAGTGTGTAGTAGACTCCCTGGGAAAAGCAGGAGGATGTGGAAGGGTTAGAACAAGGAAAGCAGGATACACCTTATCTAGGGTAAGTCTGTAAATAAGGTCAGGGAAGGGCATAAATAATACTGCAACTACAGTATAAAAGGGAAGTAAGAGCAGGAAAGAGAAATCAGGGTACACCCTATCTAGGGTAGGTTAATAAACTAGTTAAGGGTGTGACACTTGGACAGCTGGTTCTGATCACTGTATCATTTTTTTTTGTAATATAAAAATGGGTTATGGACTGTCTGTCTTGAGAAATGCTGAAACAGCATGTGAGATATCACATTAGATACAAGGTGTTACCTGGAAGGACAGAAGCTAATTACAGACTTTTCTACGTTAATTATAGCTTTAACTGCTAAGTGGGAAATCAGTATCCTTTTTATGATATTTCAAGGGGGAAACCAGGTTTAGTACACTGGTGCAAAATCATAAATGCTTTGGTGTCTGTGTGAGAGGGAATACTGCTCACAGATCAAAGAAATGTCATTTGAAAGAGAAAATGAGTTGTGCTGAGGATTACAGAATTTAATACTTTAAAAAGACATCCTGTTTTTGTATAGATATTTTTTTATATATATTCTGACAGAGGAGGAGCTAGGTGACCTCACACAAAGAGGTTGGCAAATACAGTTTTCTTTAAGGTATATTCCGCTTTACTTCACAGACACACTTCTATCTAGACTCTGACAGAGAAACATCTATGAGCACTTTAAGCAGGTATTTAGAGAGAGAGAGAGAGAGAGAAATCTAAGTACTGTAGTAGGAATTGCACTGTTTAAACCTTGTTCTTTTAAAAACATTTGTTTGGTTCTTGTGATATTGGTTCTGTATTTTATGTTTTACATATTTTGTTTCTATTTTAGTAAAACTCTATTTTTAGAGCCTACTTCGTCTGTCTTTGATTTCTTTCCTTTTACAAGTGGAGTATATATGGTAAAAGCAGATACTGTACATAAGCTTGAATGGTGATACCAAACTGGAAAAGGGTAGGTGTTTAAAATTGGAGGTCTTTTATTACAGTTTTTAAGGGTTCATTTCTGGTCACCTGGTTAGGTGCCTGTAGGCAAAGATATCTGGACCCCGAAGACAGAATTTTCTGAACCTGTGCATTGGGTATGCTAGCAAGAGGATCACAGTTTGAATCCCTCCAAGACTTGAGACCAAAGGTTGATTTGAACCCACAAAACAGACAGGAGGGTTACCCTGTTTCTGTAACCTGTTCACAAGACTGCGCTCGGAGGTTGGCACTTTGGGAGTAGAGGGCTGACCTTCTGAGTGGGTTTGTGACAGACTGATTGACAGCGGTGGCATAAATTTTGGTATCACAAGCTTTTATTGTTCAGCGTGTCAGCTTGAGACCGTAAGCTCACTTGCAAAGAATGAAAAAGGCAGTGATTTATTTTAAAAAAAGGAAACAGAACTATATCACTTGGCGTACAGTCAAGTTCCTACCCATTTTCTTTTTCTAAAGTGCAAGTCAGAGTAGCAGTAGTGAGGGAAAAAGATGGCTTCGGACTATAGCAGGCACACTGTAGACTCCTTAAAGCATTTGTGTGGGGATAGAGGAGCCCCATTTGTGGTGAAAGCCAGGAAACAGAACCTCATAGATGCCCTGATGGTAGCAGATACCCAGAGCAGTGAGTCACAGACCGTGACTGAAAAGGAACAAACCTCAAGTGTGGCAGGGCTAGCGGCCAGTGCAGTGTCCAGATCCAAGAAGGATGACAGCAGGGCCACTGTCAGTGAAGGCCCACAGCTGCAGGGGAAGGTAACCAGTATCCTGGATCCAGAAGTACTCAGGCTGCAAACTGAGTTGCGAAGCATGGAGCTGGAGTTCTAGAGAGAGAGAGACCATAAACAAAGGGAGGCAGAGGAGAAGAGGGAGCGAGAACACCGAGAGGCAGAGCAAGAACAGAGAGATCCAGACTGTGAGGAGTGTGAGTGCCAGCGAGCTGCAGAGAAGAAGAGGGAGCGAGAATGCTGAGATGCAGACTGTGAGGAGCAGGAACACCAGAGGCAACACAAACTGGAAAAGATATGACTCCGACCAGCAGCACCAGAGCAGGTAAGTGGCTTGGGTTCAACTGGGACTACAGGACTGGGTTACAAATTTTATTACAAATTAATAGCTGAATTTAAAGAGGGGGAGGATATGGATGCTTTTTTAAATTCTTTTGAAAAAGTTTGTATTCATGCTAAAATTACTAGAGAGTCCTGGAGCTTCCAGCTCTCCCGGCTACTTACCAGGAAAGCTCAGGATGCATTGGGTCAAATGGACAATGAGGACATTGATGATTACAGCAAACTTAAAGCTGCACTGTTAAAAAAGTTTTAATTAACTGCTGAATCATACAGAGCTAAATTATGTAAGCTCAGGAGAAGCCCTGATATGAGCTATGAGGAGCTAGCCATGAAACAACGTCAGTTTTTAAAACATTGGTGGGAAGGAATTGAGGCAAACTCTGTTGATAAAATTGAAAATGTGATTTTATTAGAACAGTTTTATTGGGCATGCTCAGCCGAGCTAAAAACCTGGCTAGAGGATCAAGATCCCAAAACAGTGCAAGAGGCTGCTGAATTCTCGGACCTCTATGCCAAGAGCAGACCTGCTCTGAGAGCAAATGGGGCAGGCGTGACAGCACAGAAAGGGAAAAGCACACCTTCAGGGCAGCTAAAACCCTCACTGCCTCCACCGAAACCAGTTAGCCACAGGTGTCAGAGAAAAGATTTCTCTGAGAGAAGAAATGAATGTTGGTTGTATAAAGAAACTGGGCATATTGCCAGACAGTGTCCCAAAAAGGCGAGCAATACACAACAGGGGGCTAGAAAGGAAGTAGGTTGTTTGTGTGTTCCTGGAAGCATGCCAGTGAACATGAGGGAACACATGCACCCAGTCATGATGAATGGTGTACAGACGCAAGGGTTAAGGGACACGGGGCATCCCTGACCTTCATAAAGGGGGATCTGGTAGAGCCCGGTCAGCTTATACCCAATAAATACATCACTGTACAGGACTTCACTGGTGAGGCGAAAACATTGCCCCTCGCTAGTGTTCTCCTAGACTGGGGTGAAACAGGGGGAACTGTGCAACAGGTGGCTGTAGCCAAAACCTTAGCAGTGGATGTGATCCTGGGCAACAATCTAAAACAAGGGATAGTATGTGCAGTTACCTGTAGACAAGCTGCAAGGGAAACTTGGAGTTCCCTGAACCCCACAGAAGCCACTGTGGAAACCACTGAGAGACTGGTTCCCCAGTCTGTGTCCCTGGATGGGGAGATTAACAAAAAGGGGGTAGAAATTTCCCCAGTAGCAAATAACCACACAGCTACTGAGGGTTACTCTGAAGAAGGAGGGGTGACCCATTGTCAGAGGGTTGGGATTAACAGTGATCCTAAGTGCCCTAACGCTAGTGCTAGGGACCCTAGTGTAGCGACTGAAGGGGACCTGTCTCATGCCTTGGGAATGTGTGAGGGGTTCGCAGCTGCTCAGAGAAGTGACCCTAGTTTAGAGACGCTGAGGGCTTGGGCAGACTCAGACGGTGCACAGGGAGGTGACAGCAGACATAAGGTTTATTGGGAAAATGGACTTATGTATACTCAGGCAGTTCAGACAGAGGGAGGGAGGGGTGCTAGGCAGGCAGCTTGTTGTTCCCCAGGGGTATTGTGAGCAATTGCTCAAGATTGCACATGATATTCCCTTGTCTGATCATCTGGGAATCACACGCATGATGCACTGGTTGGCCCAGAATTTCTACTGGCCTAAATTCACCCAGCAAGTGAAGAAGTATTGCTGGTCTTGTCACCGGTGCCAAGAAATAGGGAAGGTGGGGAAAAAAAAACAACCTTCCCTGATTCCATTGCCCATAGTGGAGGAGCCATTCCAGAGGGTGGGAATGAATATTGTGGGGCCTTTAAACACCCCCATCTCCTCAGGGAAGAGATTCATCCTGACTGTGGTGGATTATGCCACCCGGTACCCAGAGGCAGTCGCCCTATCCTCACTGAGGACAGACAAAGTGGCAGATGCCTTACTTGGGATTTTCTCCCATGTTGAGTTTCCGCAGGAGGTAATCACTGATTGAGGGGGTTCCTTCATGTCGGACCTGATAAGATGTTTATGGGAGAAGTGTAGGGTGGTGCAGAGATGCACAACACTGTATCACCCACAAGCCAATGGGCTTGTGGAAAGATTCAGTGGTACCTTGAAGTCAATTAAATACCTTCCCCACCACCTGTTTGCATACAGGGAGGTGCCCCAAGAGTTGACAGGATTTTCCCCCTTCAAACTCTTATGTGGATGTCGGGTATGTGGGCCCCTGAACTTGATCTGGGAGGACTGGGAAGGCAACCACACCACCCAGGGAACTCCCATTGTTTATTACATCCTTAGGTTTAGGGAAAACCTGAAGGAGCTTATGGGGACAGCCTACAGCAACCTGGCAGCTGCCCAACAGAAACAAAAAGTGTGGTACGACTGCAGAGCCAGAGCTCACTCATACATGGTGGGTCAGAAAGTCATGGTCCTTATTCTGATCCAGAAAGACAAGCTGCAGGCTGAGTGGGCAGGACCGTACCAAGTGGTTAGGAAGGCAAATGATGTGAACTACATTGTGGAGTTACCTGACAGAAGACAGACAGAAAGGATGTACCATGTCAACATGATGAAGCCATATGCAAATAGGGCTGACATGGTGTTTGCAGTGTGTAGTCATGGGGAGGGGACAGATGAAGGAGACCCCCTTCTGGACTTGTTGGAGGAAAGCAAGTGGGACTCCTCTGTGGAGGTAGTAAAATTGCCTCCCCAGCTGGCCCTGGACCAGATCCAGAAAGTAAGGGAAGTTTTAGCAGACTTTGTCCCATTGCTTAGTGCCAAGCCTGGACTAGCCCCCTTAGCGACGCACAAAGTGGAGACAGTGACTCAGACGCCCATATGGTGGACAGCATATCGGGTGTCAGAGGCTGTCCAAAAGGACATTAGGTGGGAAATGGAGGAGATGCTGGATTTAGGAGTAATCCAGAGTTCCCACAGCCACTGGGCCTCACCCATAGTCCTTGTGCCTAAGCCAGATGGTTCTACTCGTTTCTGTGTGGACCATCATGGACTGAATGCAGTCACAAAGTCAGATGCCCTCCTGATGCCCTGGATGGACAAACTCCTGGACAAGTTGGGAGGGGTGACCTACCTTACGACCACTGACCTGACAAATGGGTATTGGCAGGTAGAGTTGACAGACAGAGCTAGGGAGAGGTCAGCCTTCATCACTCTGATAGGCTTATTTGTGTTTAAAGTAATGCCTTTCAGAATGAAGAATGCCCCAGCCACTTTCCAAAGGTTGGTGAACCAGGTGTTAAATGGTAATGAGGAGTACACCGTGGCATACCTGGATGACACTGCCATCTTTAGTACCAGCTGGGAGGAACACCCATCCCACCTTAGGGAAGTGCTGGGCAGTATACAGAGGGCCGGGCTCACTGCCAAAGCCGAGAAGTGCCAGGTGGCCATGGGAGAAGTGGCATACCTCAGGCATGTGGTAGGCCAGGTACAGCTCTGTCCTAACCAAATAAAAATAGAGATAATCCAGGCATTGCCCAGACAAGAAATGCAGAAGCAGGTCAGGAGTTTCTAGGGACAGTAGCGTACTACAGAAAATTTGTACCCATTTACAGTGTCCTGGCTGCTCCCCTATCTGACCTGACAAAGAAAAAGATGTCCAAGAAAATTACCTGGTAGCCAGCCTGTGCGAAAGCCTTTACCAGATTAAAGGAGGCACTGTGCAGTGCTCCTGTTTTGACAAGTCCTGACTAAAGAAAACCATTATAGTTCAGACTGACACCTCAGACGTGGGTATTGAGGCAGTACTGAGTCAGACATCCAGCCAAGGGACAGATCACCCAGTAGTGCACCTGAGTAGGAAGTTACTTCCCAGGGAGCAAGAATACTCCACGGTGGAAAAGGAGTGTCTTGCCATAGTGTGGGCCCTAAAGAAGTTGAAGCCATGCTTGTATGGGCAGCATTTTGTGGTACAAACTGACCACAACCCCCTGGTTTGGCTGACGCAGATGGGAAAGAACAATGGTAGATTGCTAAGATGGTGTCTTGCTTTGCAAGGGTATGATATGACAATCGTACATAGGGCTGGAGCCAAAAATCGGAACTCAGATGGGCTGTCTAGGGTCTATGAGGAGTGAACTGATTTGGGAAGCTCATCCTATGCAGGGGATAGAGCTCCCAAATTCAGTCTAGGTGGGGAGGTATTGTGACACTTGGACAGCTGGTTCTGATCACTGTATCATTTTTTGTAATATAAAAATGGGTTATGGACTGTCTCTCTTGAGAAATGCTGAAACAGCATGTGAGATCACACACACACACACACACACACATACACACACACACACACACATGTTTTAGATACAAGGTGTTACCTGGAAGGCCAGAAACTAATTACAGACTTTTCTATGGTAATTATAGCTTTAACTGCTAAGAGAGAAATCAGTATTTCTTTTACGACGTTTCGAAGGGGAAACAAGGTTCAGTACACTGGTGCGAAATCATAAATGCTTTGGTGTCTATATGAGAGAGGATACTGCTCACAGATCAAAGAAATGTCATTTGAAAGAGAAAATGAGTTGTGCTGAGGATTACAGAATTTAATACTTTAATAAGACATCCTGTTTTTGTATAGATTTTTTTTTATATATTCTGACAGAGGAGGAGCTAGGTGAACTCACACAAAGGGGTTGGCAAATATAGTTTTCTTTAAGGAATATTCTGCTTTACTTCACAGACACACTTCTATCTAGACTCTGACAGAGAAACATCTATGAACACTTTAAGCAGGTATTTAGAGAGAGAGACAAATCTAAGTATTGTAGTAGGAATTATACTGTTTTAACCTTGTTCTTTTAAAAAGATTTGTATGGTTCTTGTGATATTGGTTCTGTATTTTATGTTTTACTGTACATATTTTGTTTCTATTTTAGTAAAACTCTGTTTTTAGAGCCTACTTGGTCTGTCTTTGATTTCTTTCCTTTTACAAGTGGAGTGTATATGGTAAAAGCAAACACTGTACATAAGCTTGAATGGTGATACCAAACTGGAAAAAGGTAAGCATTTTAAATCTGAGGTCTTTTATTACAGTTTTTAAGGGTTAATTTCTGTACACCTGATTAGGTGCCTGTAGGCAAAGATATCTGGCCCCCTGAAGACAGAATTATCTGAGCCTGTACATTGGGTACGCAGCAAGAGGTTCACAGTTTGAATCCCTCCAAGACTTGAGACCAAAGGTTGAAATGAACCCACAAAACAGACAGGAGGGTTACCCTATTTCTGTAACCTGTTCACAAGACTGCACTTGGAGGTTGGCACTTTGGGAATAGAGGGCTGACCTGCTGAGTGGGTTTGTGACAAAGGGGAGCAAAAGAGAGGATAAGAATACTACGGAAGTAGGGAGGGGGTAGAAGGGTAACCCAAATTTGCATAGGTACTAAGCAAGGACAGAGGAATATAAAGACCATGTGAATGGTGCAGTGCAATGGTTGTAGTGCTGTAGTCTTTCAGAATAGCTTCTAGAAACTGCGGTGGTGCCCCATCTGTGCTCACCTCACTGGGTTGCGGGCACAGGTTGCTGGACTGTAGGCAAAACTGGCAAGGGCATAGTAGACCCTGTCATATACAGGGGCCACCAAATTGTCTGCCTCTCTGCCAGACGATGCTGAGACAGAGGTAGAGCAGATGGACCTTGGTGGGCTCCAGTAGGGTGGAGGTGGGGCAGAGGGTGTATGGTCCTCCACCAATACCACTGCATTGTACTGGCAGAATGGGGCAACAAGGAGGAGGTATATGTCAGATTGGGAAGGGATAAGGTAGGCATCCTCAGGAGTGGAGGCCCCAAGGAGGGGGGGAGAGCCACCCAGCCCAAGAGGATGTAGCTGCTGGTGGGGGACTCTTTTGTGAGGGGACAGACTTGGGAGCTGGGCAGGGGAAGGATAGGGAGGTGACATGCCTGAGCAGTGCTTCAGCTTGGAGGGATGGAAAGTGTATCCAAAGGATCACCAGGAAAGCAATAGCTAGATATAACAGTCCACTTGGGACATATGACCTGTAAAGGGAGAAGGTAGGAGTAGTGCAAGGAAACCTCAGGGAGCTGGGGACAGGCCTCAAGCAGATAGCACAAATGGTGGCTTTTCCAAGGTGCTACCTGAGAAGGGCTGGGGAGAGGTAAGCATATTCCACATCACGGCATTTAATGACTGGTTGAACATATGGTGCATGAATGAGGGATTTGGCTACATTGGGGACTGGAGACTAACCTGTCAAGATATGGGCCTCCATAAGGGAGACAGCATGCATCCTTCTAGGGAGGGGACCACAGTCTTTGGTGGAAGGTTTGACTGCTACATGGATGAACATTTAGACTTGTGGGGGGGAGGTAGTAACACCAAGGGAGGCAACAACTGCCCCCCCCGAAGGTAAAATATCAAGGAGGAAGGGCTTAAAACGGGAGAAAAGGCTTGGCAGAGGACACCAGAAGGAAGGAGTGCTGTGTGACTGGACTTCTCTACTAGGACTAAAGAAGTAGAACTCTTCTACTAGGACCTTTAATTTACTGGGACCTTTAATTTAGGGTAAACAAAAAAAAAAACAGTGTGTTTGTCTCGGTTAGCTAAAGTGGCTATCTGAACAGTTATCTAGGTGTAAATCTCAGGCGGCTGAAGGGGCTTGATTGCTATGCATTTCAACTTACTCGTAGAAAGTAGGGGGAGTGGCTTAGCTAGAAGGAAACTAGGTTTAAACACTGCCTTAGAAAGATTCTGTGAGAGGCTTGGCAGAGGATACCAGAAGGAAGGAGTGCTGTGTGACTGGACTTCTCTACTGGGAATAAAGAAGTAGAACTCTTCTACTCTCTACAGTCTTCTAAAAAACTATATTGCCCACCTTCCCTCCCCCCCAAAGCTAGTTCTACTTTCATAGGCACAGGATTTGACTGACAACAGGAACTTCCTGTTTGGGAGCAAGAAGTGAGTGATCACAGAGCCACCAAAGACGCACCATCCTAGAAGGGCAAGAGTAGCTTTCCGGCCCCCTATAGCTGCTGGAGGTCTACCTCTAAGCAAGTAAGGGGTCTACTGAGAAATATAGGCTCTTCTTGTCTCAGAACAGGACAATCAGGAGCTTAAAGGGCACAGAGGCAGTAAGTAAGTAGAGAGAGAAGGAGAAAAAAAAACAGAGGAAAGAGTAAGGATTCCAAACAATAGTGAAGGGGCCAGAAATAAGACATGATGGGAGTGGTGCAGTGCAGTGGCTGTGGAGCAGCAGTCTTCTGGGAGACATTCTGGAGGATACGGTGTTGTCCCATCTGCAGGCAACTCTATGGGCTGAGGAGGGAGGTTGCTTATCTCCAGGCTGATTTGGCCAGGATTTGTGGGACCTCCTCTTCCATCCAGGGATCACCAGGGCCACTGCCGTTGCCTCAGAGGTTGCCAAGAAAGAGGAGTGGTTGGACCACAGTGGGCTCAGGGAGGGCGAGGGTGGTGGAACAGAGGTGCATCCCTTCAGTTGTACCTCTCCACAATTACTATGCCATTCTGGCAAAGTGTGGTTCCTCTATGGAGGCATCCACAATGGAGACCAAGGAGGATGATGGGAACCTCCACAAAGAAGACCCACAGGAGGGTGGCATGAGACCCCACAGGGGAAGGGAACAACTCCTGGTTGGGGACTCCATTGTTAGGAACTGGGGGAGGAAGGGAAGAGCAAGGTAAGGTGCCTGCCTGGTGCCATGGCTTGGAGGGACAGGGAGCGAATCCTCAGGATTGCCAGAGCAGCTGCACAGGAGAGGGAGCTGGATGTCATTGTCCACCTAGGGACAAATGACCTGGCTAAAAAAGGGATCAGAGCAGTGCAGGAAGAGTTTGTGGAATTGGTGAGGGGCCTTAGACAAGTAGCACGTACGGTAACCTTCTTGGAGGTGCTGCCTGTCTTTAGCGTACAAGAAGACTAGGGTGCTCCACACCATGAGTTCAATCAGTGGTTGAAAAACTGGTGCAGAGCTCAGAGATTTGGCTTCACTGGGGACTGGGGTCCACCTGGAGTGATGCAAGCCTATACTGGCATGATGGGCTGCATCTGTCCAGGAGGGGAACCAGGATCCTAGGTGATAGGTTTAAATGCTTCATTGGCAAGTATTTAAACTAGCCAAGGGGGGAGGCACTGGAAAGGAGCAGGGAAATCCTAGCCCTCCCAAAAAAGTCATGGTAGTAAGTGCAGTAAACATCAACATAGAGATGTCGATAGGGAGAAGGGCAGGGGTAAATGGAGAAAGTGACAAAGGTAAGAAGGACAGGTATGGGGCAAAAAGGAGTAAGGCCATCAGGAAATGGAGGATAATTAGTACCAATGCCCGTAGCCTGGGCAATAAGCTCCCTGAACTGGTGGCCTTGATGGAAGAGGGATGCCTGTATATTGTAGCAGTCACAGAAACATGGTACACAGAGAACCATGACTGGGATGTTAACATACCAGTGTACGTAACCTACAGGAGAGACAGGGAGGAGAGAAGAGGGGGAGGAGTACCTCTCTATGTAAAGGAAGGGATAAAAGCAACTGAACAAAAGAGTAAACAGGGAGGAGGAGGCACTGTGGGTCACCTTGGAGACTGGAAGTGGCACCACAATCCGCACAGGGGTTGTATACAGACCCCAGGTCAGGGGAGGGAATGGACAAGGACATGATAGAAGGCATTCTTAGGATGGCAGAGAAAGGGAGATACTGTTGATGGGAGACCTGAATATGCCAGATGTTAACTGGAGCACCTTGCTGCAGCCACATCCAAGACAAGGCCATTCTCGATGCCTACAGGTGGCATGCCTCAGACAACTAGTTTGGAACCCACTGTGAGGAGCAATCTTAGACCTCATACTCTCAAATAGGGACAGTGAGAGGATCTCAGATCTAGAAGTGGGTTGCCATCTGGGAACAAGTGACCATCTAACAGTGTGGTTCACGTTAAACTCAGCTACAGAGTCAAGCCATACAAAAGTGAGGGTACCAGACTTCAGGAGGGCTGACTTTGGCAAGATGGGAGGGTGCCTCAGAAAAGCACTAGCAAACAGGCTAGAAGGAGGGGTGGAGCAACAATGGGGAATCATCAAAACTGCCATCACAGAGGCAACAAGCCTTTCTGTAAAGCAAATAAACAAATCAAAATGAAAGAAAAAGCCACTATAGTTCTCAAAAGAGGTGGCGGGGAAAGTCAGGGAGAAAAAGATAGCATTCAGGAAGTATAAGGAAACACAGAAGGAGCAGGACAGAGAGCTGTACCAGTTAAGGCAGAAGGAAGCAGGGAGGGAAGTCAGAATAGCAAAGGCCCAAACTGAGGAAAGGACAGCCAACTCGGTTAAGAAGGGGGATAAAACTTTATAGGTACATCAGGGGCGTAGAAAGACAAAGGGAGGGATAGTGAGGCTGAATAGAATGAACGGTGAGTGGGCGGAGGGGGATAGTGAAAAAGCAGGGATACTGAACGAATATTTCTGCTCAGTATTCACAAAAGAGGAGGAGGAGGTGCCTAATCCAATTAACAGAAGCATTCTGGATAGGGGGAGGTCGATCCCAGTCCTTTCACAGAAGAAAGAGTTCTGAAAGAACTTCTAAAACTGAAGGTGGAGAAAGCAAAGGGGCCTGATGGAATTCACCCCAGAATTCTAAAAGAATTAAGGGGGAGAACTAGTGAAACCACTGACTACCCTTTTTAACAAATCATGGGAGGATGGTGTGGTACCCGAGGACTGGAGGAAGGTGGATGCGGTTCCCCTTCACAAAAGTGGGACCAAGACAGAGGCAGAAAACTACAGACCTGTCAGTTTGACCTCTGTGGTAGGGAAAGTGACGGAATCACTTCGAAGGAAAGAATTGCTGAGTATCTAGAGGGCAGTGGGGCACAGGACCCAAGGCAGCATGGGTTCACAGCGGGAAGGTCATGTCAGACGAATTTAATTGATTTCTTTGACTGGGTGACCAAAGTAGTAGACCAGGGAGGGGCTGTGGACATGGCCTACCTAGACTTTAGCAAGGCATTTGACACAGTCCCACACAAAAGAGTAATAGTCAAATTAACCAGCCTGGGAATGGGTCCCAGAGTGGTAGGCTGGGTAAAACATTGGCTGGACAACAGGACACAGAAGGTAATTGTAAATTGGGTCCACTCTGAAGAAAGAGGGGTTACTAGTGGGGTACCGCAAGGTTCAGTACTGGGTCCAGTCCTTTTTAATGTCTTTATAAGTGACATTACAGAGGGACTGGAAGGAAAAGTATGCATCATTGCAGATGACACAAAGATCTGCAACAGGGTTGATACACAAGGAGGCGTGGAAAGGATGGGAAGGGACTTGGCAAGGTTGGAGGAATGGTCAGAACTATGGCAGCTAGGATTCAATGCAAAGAAGTGCAAAATAATGCACCTGGGGAAACAAAAATCCAGGGGACGATTACTCAATTGGGGGGGAAGTAGTAACAAAAACAAAAAAGGAAAGGGACCTGGGGGTAATCATATCGGATGACCTTAAGGTTAGCAAGCAATGTGAGAAGACAGTAGGGAGAGCTGGGGGTATACTGGGATGCATAGGAAGAGGCATCACCAGCAGAAAACAGGAAGTTGTTATCCCTCTGTACAGACAGTTGGTGAGACCCCATCTGGAGTACTGTGGCCAGTTCTGGCGACCCCATCTCCGCAAGGACATAGACATGATAGAGGCAGTCCAGAGGAGGGCAACTAGAATGGTGCGGGGTCTGCAAGAGAAGCCATACGAGGAGAGACTAAAAGAGCTTAATATGTATACCCCTGAGGAAAAGAGGGAGAGGGGGGACATGATAGAAACGTTTAAGTACCTCAGTGGAATTAACAAAGTCCAAGAGGGTAGCATCTTTCAGAAAATGAGACGTGCAAGAACAAGGGGACACAATTTAAAGATAGACGAGAGGCGGTTCAGGGGCAATGTGAGGAATTATTTTTTCACAGAGAGGGTAGTGGATGCATGGAACAGCCTTCCTGAGGAGGTTGAGGGGTCTGAAACTGTGGGAGAATTCAAGAATACATGGGACAGACATAAGGCAATTCTTGCGGAGGGTAGGAAGAAATAGGCTGTTGGTTAACTAGGATCTGCGGCTTATCCTGTAGGTAGGTGTAACCCCCAGGGGGTGCTACCCTTAGGGCTACTACCCCTGTCTGCCCCCCACGGAGGCAGGGTGAGGGGCCCAGATCCGTTGACAGGTGCCTCCACCCAGAGGTCGGGGTTAGCACAGTTAAGACTACCTCGGTCACAGCCCTCTGGGCTACTGCAACCCCCCTTTCGTCCCACTAGTGACTCACACTGGGTACCAAAACTTCTGTACACCAGTACACTTACCCCAAGGATAATACATTCCAGCTCCCTTCTGGGACTCCCTGTAAAGTAAGGCACAGTTAGGTTGCAATCACCAGGCAGCAGTTCACCATTAATGTACACAGTAGCCAGGATGTAGCTGTACAAAAAGCAATCTGATTTATTCAGGGGGAAAATAACAAGGACCGGGGGAATCAAGTTGATTAGCATATCACTATACTTATCTACCTAGGGCTCTGTGCACAGGCCTAACCCTATAGTTTAGTGTCCCGGGGTACCCAAGCCCAAACGGCTAGTCCACACGTGGCAGCTGGTTGGGGCCCTTAGCACAGACAAACATAACAGTCCTGAGCAGGTCAAAGTAGGAGGAAAGGTTATTTAGGCAGTCAGCAATACAATAGTGCACTGAAACCACTGCGTAGATACACTGCAGGGAGCTACCCTGAATTAGTACTCACAACCCCAGCAAATAACGATTCCTTCACGCTACCAGGATGGAGCCTGACTTTCACCAGCCTTCTCACAATTTATATGGTAAACAGCAACAGAGGGTACCACACCAGGCAGCTGCTTCAATCCACAAACTCACAGCCACTGAGATACTGCAGGCAGCTTCACTTTTCCTTCAGACCGGCGCAATTCAACAATTTTCTCCAGTCCTCCTTCAGGTCGAGCCTGGTGGGTAGCTGTACAGGCACAGCCTCCTCTGACCGCCCACGGAGATTTCAAGCCGAACTGTTCGCAAGGAAAAACGGCTGACTTAGGCCTTCCCGAGCTTCCCGCGTGAACACTTCCCAGCGCAGAAGCACAGAAGCTTCTCACACCTCACCAGCCACAACACATCTCTCCCCCAACAGCAAGGGGCTCTCCTCTTAGTTCGGGTGCGACCCGCTCTCATTGGCTGGCTGCACATGCCAGTCATTTCCTCCTGCTCTCAGTGGTGCGAAAGAGCGCCATAGCCGTGTAATGCCTTTCCCAATTACAAACAGTTCTCTATTGGTCAACCCACTCTATAGGGTCCCTTAGGTACTGATTGGTCCAAATCAGCAGTTCTGGACAAAATGGAGGAAACAATCGAAACAGTCTTTGCTGCAAAAGAAGGCAGGTTAGAATAGCTGCATTATCATTACTATTTCCCAGTATTTAAAGCCAACATTCACATCCTCTCGTAGAGCTCCCTCTGCACACTAGCGATGGCAGAAACAGAGAGGAAAATCAGCAGCCCGGGTGGGATTCGAGCATAGCAACACTCAAACCCCCCCATTTCAACTAATTCTGACTGCAACAGGCAGCCCCCAAAGGGACAAAATGCGGAGGCCCCCAGGCACTCACAGGCTACCCATTCAAGACGGCTTAAACACCGAACACCAATCAGGCAGGGAGCATTCAAACAAGCTCTGGGGAAGCTTTTAGGAACCCCCATTTGCAAGGGGGTTACATAGGGAAATGGGCAGACTAGGTGGGCCAAGCGGTCCTTATCTGCAGTCAAAGTTTATGTTTCTGTGTAAAACTCTCACAGGGCAGATGCTCAGAAAGGCAAAAAGTGGGAAAAGAAGAACAAAAGGGGAGCTATAATGCAGGTAGGGGAGAAGGGGGAGTCTGTGGACTTCAGGCAGAAATGGGAGAGAGATGCATGGTAGCAGGCGGGGGGAAAGAAGACATGGACAGCCATGTGCACTAATGTAAGGAACGTTGGAAACAAAATTCCAGACATGGAAGCTATCATACAGAAGGCTAACCTGGATTTAGTCCCCATAATGAAGTCATGGTGCACTGAGCACAACAGCTGTGACATGGCCACACTGGGTTATTCTGTTCAAAAGACAGGGTGGGGAGGAGGGGTTAGATTATAAGTGTTAGCCCCCCTTGCAGTAGGGGCTTATGCTCCCATTTAGGAACCCCTTTCCCCCTCCTATCCCCCCTCAGAGCTAGGGAATTTATTAGTGCTCTGAGGGTAAATACCTGCTGGATGCCTCAAGGTGGCAGCAGAGGGCAGGTTAGGGAAGGTATATAAGGCTGGAGACAGGAAGTTTTGAGGCCTTTTCCAGCCCAGCATTAGATCTGGGGCTGGAGGGGAGGGCGTCTAGAGGAGCAGAGTAGACAGGCAGGAAGGGAGCTCGGCAGTCCGGGTGGGCCTGTGGGTAAACCCGCCCAATCAGTGGCTGATAGGGACAGCCTTTGCAACGATGTGGTGTTGAGGAGATGGGAAGAAAGCTCCATGGGGAGGATGGTCAGCCAGGTGCCTGCATCATCGGGAGAAGGGAGGTGCAGGTGGTAGTAAGATGCCAGGATAGGCAGGAGCCCTTAGAGATCCCGTGAAGCAGTGGCCGAGGCTGCCAGGACTGTCGGTACAGTGGCGGGGTCTCCACAGGGGGGGAGGCCGGTGGCAGTGGCTCTTCCATGTACCTGGTGTGGCAGGGTGGCTTGAAGCCAGGAGGGCCTACACCCATTACAGGAGACCTGCTTGGAGGAGCAGGTCCTGGGGTGCCAGCATTAAAGGGCTGGGCAGGTCGCAGGTCTTAGGAGAGGCCTTGGAGGGTAGCCTCTGGAAAGAGCTTACCACAAATTCAGAATGTGTTGACAGGGATGTGAGCCTGTGTCTGGACCCTCCTTAATGGTCATTGTGGAGAAGAAAAGGAGTTTTGGTGCTATCCATATAGGTGGGCTGTTCGGAGGGCCCTGGGGTTGGAAGGGCCCAGGGCTCTCCCATTGCAGGGCAGCCCAGGCAAGATAACTCAGGTACTGGAGTAGGGCTGGGTTTGAGGACCGCTGCACCAGTGGAGAGCAGTGCAGAGAGAGAGCTGAGCCAAAAGTGTGGGAACAGGTGCTGTGAGGTTGGGAGCACCAGAAGGTTTAGGTTCAATGTAAAGTGAGAGAGATTGGGTTACAGGGTCTGGGTTAGAGGAAAAAATCCTGGTACCCCTTGAGATTTGGGCCAAGGTCCAGGGGCCAGGTGAGGGAAGCAGCACGCTTTCCCATGCTGGAGATAGGGTAGCAACCAGTGTCAGACCAAAGATGGACAAGAATATGTAACCCAGAATAGGGAAAATGAGATTTGGCTTACCAGCACCAGTAAGCCAGGAGGCTCTGGGTTTTTCCAAGTAGGGAGGTTTCTTGGGTAAATCATCCAAGAGGTTAGAGTGAAGCAGTTCCACTTGTACTGCCTGTAAACCATTTGTGCTTCTCAGAATGTCCAGCTTTGAGTATGTGGTAAAAAGTTCAGATAGTCTCATGGAGCTGCTTTGTTTGTTTGATGAAGGATATGACCCTTGCATTCCTGGACTCATTTGGGGTGCAGGAGCTAAAATAAAGATGCTAGTTGGGAAGAAACTTGGCAAGGATTCTTTCTTTATTTAAGCTGAAAGGGGGACAAATGAAATGGAAGCTTCCCTCCCTTGTGTCTAATTTATTTCATAAGTTTAAATTCCAGAAGGTATCCATCAGGCTGCATCAGGATTGAGGGGCTCTGGGGCTCAGAAGAGACAGAAGGTTGCAGTCTGGAGATCCTGGTCCAGTGGTCAGTGTTCATGGGGACAAACATATCCAGAACTGGAGGTGAGGTTGAGAGTACACCTGGAAATGAAGTTGTCGAGAGGTAGGACAGATTTTTTTCCTATCTTATTTGGAAGTGCACTGGCTCGGGTGTTGCGCTTGATGTAGTCCTCTCCAATGCCCCCTGGAACAACTGCAATGATGATTTATGTCCCTAGATGAGGGGGTGGGGGGTTGCATGTGGGGGCTCATCCGGTATGTTCCCTGTACCCTGAAACTCTGCTGGTCCCCGAGCCTTAAGGTCTTGGCCTGGTTGGGCTCTGTGGCACAGAAAAAATTGGTTGTGGGGTAGGCCTGAATCAGAAATAGGCCTCAGCCTGCCTGGTGTGGTGTGTGTGCATGACCCACTGGTCACGTGATGCTCAGGCGGACTCTGATTGAATGATGGCCGAAGTGAAGCTACAGCAGCTGCAAAAGAAGAGCCATCTTGGGAAAAGAAATCGGAGGATGCAGAGCTGAGAGGGGAAATAGAAAGAGAACCAGTGATTAGAGCCATGAGAGTGAGTTAGTGTGCACTCACACCAAAGCAAACAGACAGTACCGCCAAAGAAAAGAAAGAAAAAACAGAGAAGAGAGTTGGTTCCTTATTGTGGGTACTGGGAGGCATAGCAGAAAGACTTAAGTAGACAGCCCCCATAGATTGGTGGTGGATAGTGTCTGGCAAGGATGAGACTGGAGCAGAGATGACCCACCCCAGGAGGAACCACTGTCCACAGTTCCTGCCTCACTGCTCTCCTGGCTCTGGAAAGCTGGGGGGAAAGGACAAGCAAATGATCAATGTGTGAGGTGTGGGTATCAGGGTAAGGCATTGCCAGAATGCCTGTGTGCAGAAATTGCACAGGTTTTCTGCCAGTTCCAAATCTGGGGTTTCCTCCCAGTTCCAATGAGAGCACCTATGTACATTGGTCACCGGCTAGTGGGGGATTCAGGAGCCTTTGATAGACTGTCCCTGGGGGAAAGTACTCATGCCCATATGGATGAGACCAGGAGCGTTTCCCCAGATGTCATCGTGGAGGCTGTAGAAGAGGAAGGTGCAGGGGAAAAAACAAGGAAAGGAGGTGACAGGGAGCACAGACATCTGCCTCGCTCTCTGCCGTAGGCTACCGGCTATTCCAGTGACAGAGGGAGGGGCAGGGGTCTCAGACAACTGGTAGGATATCCCCAGGGCCCGGGGGGTCCCTGCTCGGCTCTGTCCGGCGGTAGCCCACAGACCCTGTCATCTAAGTCAGAGCCTACCTCAGGAGCCAAGTTTAAGATAAAGCCCAACAGGCTTAACTCCAAGTCTGCCTCTGCAGCAGCAGTGTCCAGGGAGAGTACTGGCAATCGAAGAAAGTTGGAGGAGCTGGATGAGGAAAAGTTAATTGGTAGCACATTCCAGTTCCAGGACTGCCAAGTAAGTAGGGCAAACCTCAGGCCTTACCATCACCCAGTGATCACCTTGGTGGACTGCACCCCACAGCTCCTGGTTCGGGCAAAGACCCTCCGGACCTGGATGTACAGGTTAAATCCCAGTGACCCATTAAATATCAAGTATCGAAGGGGGATATGGTTATCAGTTGGGCAAGCTAGGAGGACCAGTGTCAAAGATCTGCCAGAATGGAGCCAGGCAGAGAGATGGGACCATAGCAGGCTGCATGTAGAGCATCTCCACATGAATTATCCTTACATGCCTGAGAGGATATGTGACATTATAAAGGCGATGAGAGAGGAATGGACCTTCAAAGAACAAATGGCACACTTGAAGGATCGCCCTGGAGGAGGAGGTGCCCCATCTCAGCAGTTAATACAGCAGGCGCAGCCGATGTGTTGCACAGGGACTTGGTCTGGCCTGACTCTGTTTAAACATTTCACCTTGGTCCAGGACTTGGCTGGGACACGGACCAAGTATTACATTTTGGACTGGGACTCCTTTGAAGATATGACCACCAAGCCAGACCCGGAGTACTACTTCCCTCCAGGAGGGGGGCCTGCAAACTAGGCCTCCTGGATTTCAGACTTGTGAACTGTGCCAGGACAGTTGCTCTTCAGAGAAGGACATGGTGACTGCATACACTTCTTATTTTTGAAAAAACTGGGACTTAAAAATTATGTTTGCCATTAAAAATAAATTTTATGATCATGAAAAAATGTTGGTGTGGAAGTTGGAGAAGACTGTTGAGTGAATGAATGAGTGAGTGAATGATTTTGGGGAATTGTACGTAGAGTAACCTGTTTCTTATTGGTGGGAGGTATATTGGGGTGTAGCTGTAATTTTAGAAATTACCTCATTACTGTTTAAATGTTAATGGTGAAGTCAAATCATTATGGAAACAATGATTATGGTTATCTGTTTGATAAAGAAATAATGTTTTTTCCAACAGTTTTAAGATTATCTCCTGTCACAGGTAGGTTTTAGTTGACAGGGTGTGCTTGGGTTTAGAGAGGTAGGTTGAGTGGTGCCTGTGGCCAGGTATGGTGGTCTCCACTTAGAAGGCTGGAGAGTGCACATACCCAGTTTGATGGGAAGAGACCATCACTGGACCCTTCCATCATTCCCAGGAGGAAATGATTTTCTAGTTGGGGGAAGAGTGTAAGCCCCCCTTGCAGAAGAGGCTTATGTTCCCATTTAGGAACCCCTTTCCCCCTCCTATCTCCCCATCAGAGCTAGGGAATTCATTAATGCTCTGAGGGTAATAACCTGCTGGATGCCTAAAGGTGGCAGCAAAGGACAGGTTAGTGAAGGTATATAGGGCTGGAGACAGGAAGTTTCAGGGCCTTTTCCAGCCTGGGTGTTAGGCCTGGGGCTGGTGGGGGGGGCAGTTAGAGGAGCAGAGTAGGTAGGAAGGAAGGGAGCTCGGTGGTCCAGATGGGTCTGTGGGGGAACCCCCCCCCCCAAACAGTGGCAGATAGGGATGGCCTTTGCAGCGACATGGTGTCGAGGAGTCGGGAAGGACTCTCTATGGGGAGGATGGTCAGTCAGGTGCCTGCGTCATCGGAAGAAGGGATGTGCAGGTGGTAGTAGGATACCAGAATAGGCAGGAGCCTTTAGAGATCCCGTAAAGTAGTGGCTTAGGCTGCCAGGGCTGTGGGGACAGTGGCAGGGTCCCCACAGGGGGAGGCCGGTGGCAGTGGCTCTTTCCCATATCCAGTGTGGCAGGGTGGCCTGAAAATACAGGGAGCCAGGGGCCCCTCTCCCATTTCAGGGGGCATGCTTGGAGGGGCAGGTGTTGGAGTGCCAGCATTAAAGGACCAGGTGGGTTGCAGGTCTTAGGACAGGCCTTGAAGGGTGGCATCTGGCAGGAGCTTACTGAAAGCCCAGGATGTTTTGACAGGGATGTGGGCTGGGGTCTGGACCCTCCTTAATGGTCATTGGTGAGTGGAAAAGGAGTTTGGGCATGATATGTAGAGGTGAGCTGCTCGGAGGGTCCTGTGGGTGGCAGACTCCAGGACTCTCCCGTGGCAGGGCAGCTCGATCAAGGTAACTTAGGTACTGGAGCAGGGCTGGATCTGAGGGCCACTGCACCAGTGGAGAGCAGTGCAGAGAGAGAGAGAGCTGAGCAGAAAGTGTGGGAACAGGTGCCATGAGGTTGGGAGCACTAGCAGGTTTAAGTTCCCTGTAAAGCAAGAGAAAGTGGGTTACAGGGCCTGGGTCGGAGGAAAAAACCCTTGTACCCCTGAGATTTGGGCCAAGGTCCAGGGGCCAGCAGCATGTGGGGGAAGCAGCACGCTTTCCCACACTGGACATAGGGCAGAGATAGTGCCAGACCAGACAGAGATGGATGAGAATGTATAACCCAGAAAAGGAAAAAAAATAGATTTGGCTTACCAGCGCCAGTGAGCCAGGAGCCTGTGGGTTTTTCCAAGTAGGGAGGTTCCTTGGGTAAATCATCCAAGAGGTTAGAGTGAAGAAGCTCTGCTTGTACTGCCTGTAAACCATTATTGCTGCCCAGAATGTCCAGCTTTGGGTATGTTGTAAAAAGTTCAGATAGCTCCATGAAGCTGCTTTACTTATTCGATGAAGGATGTGACCCTTGCATTTCTGGAATCATTTGGGATGCAGGAGCTCAAATAAAGAAGCTAGTTTGGAAGAAACTTGGCAAGGATTCCTTCTTTATTTAAGTTGGAAGGGCAGAAATGAAATGGAAAACCCTCTCCCTTATGTCTAATTTATTTCATAAGTTGTAATTCCAGATGGTATCCATCAGGCTGCATCGGGATTGAGGGGCTAGGGGCTCAGAAGAGACAGGAGGTTGCAGTCTGGAGATCCTGGTCTGGTGGTCAGTGTTCAGGAGACAAACAGATTCAGAATTGGAGGCGAGATCGAGAGTGTACCTGGAAATTAAGTTGTCGAGACATAGGACAGATATTTTTCCTATCTTATTTGGGGGTGCACTGACTCAGGTGTTGTGCTTGATGTAGTCCTTCTCCAATACCCACTAGAACAACTGTGATGATGATTTATGCCCCTAGAGAAGGAGGCGGGGGGTTGCATATGTGAAGGAGGGAATTAAGACTGTGGTGGTACAGTAGCATAACAGGAAAAGGAAGGGCAGCTGGAAGTGCTGTGGGTCATTCTAGAGACATGCTGCGGGACAGCTATCCATACTTGGGTAGTGTACAGACCTACAGCACAAGGTGAGAAGCTGGATAAGGTACTTGGAAAGCCATTAGCAGAATTGCAGGCAATGGGGAGGTGCTGATATTTGGTAACTTCAATCTGCCAGATGTGGAGTGGAGCCTTCCAATTGCAGCTCTGGCAAGGATAAGGGCTATTCTTGACTCCCTACAAGGGTCTTTTCTCAGGCAACTGGTCAAAGAACCCACTAGGGATTGGGCAGTGGTGGATCTGGTGCTTACAAACAGGTACAGCATTGCAGAAGTCCCTCTCAGTACCAGTGATCACCATACAGTGTGGTTCAACATTAGGACAGGAAAAGGGGTGAACCACATGAGGGGCAAGAGTTCTGAACTTCAGGAGGGAGAACTTTAACAACATGGGAGACTGCGTCAGAAAAGCCTCGGGGGGTGGGGGGGAGTGGTTGCCAGGGAAGGGTAAAGGCACATCATGGAAAAATAAGTAAGGGCATAATAATTAAAACAACCAACCTCTATGTAAAGGAAGTGAGCAAAAGCAGAAGGAAAAGGAAACCATTACGGTTTTCAAAAGAAGTAGCAAGGGTGGTGAAAGAAAAAAGGGTGGCATTCAAGAGGTATAAAGAAACACACAGGAAGGAAGAAAGATAGGGAGGTGTACCGAGCAGAGCAGAAGGAAGCAAGCAAGATGGTTAAGGGAACAAAGGTGCAGACAGAAGAAAGGACTGCCAAAGGGGTCATTAAAGGGGATAAGACTTTCTTTGGGTATATAAGTGAGAAGAGGGGAAAAAAGGGGAGGAACATTAAGAATAAGCATGGTGGAAGACAAAGACTGTGCAGAAGGTGACCAAGAAAAATCTGACATCTTAAACAGGTACTTCAGCTCAGTCTTCACAGTATAACAAGGGGACAGACCACCAGGGAGATGCAGGAATAGGGAGGTGGACACATGTCCGTTTTCAGAGGAAAGAGTCCTGAATGGACTTGCAACCCTGATGGTGGAGAAGGCTATGGGACCAGATGGAATACACCCCAGGGTACTAAAAGAACTCAGGGAGGTGCTAGGTGCCCTGCTGGCTGCCTTGTTAAACAGCAAACTGGAAACAGGTATGGTTCTGGAGGACTGGAGATGGGTTGATGTGGTCCCTCTACATAAGTGCAGCAGCAGGGAGGAAGCTAGCAACTATAGTCCAGTCAATCTTACTTCAGTGGTGGGGAAATTAATGGAAACGTACTGAAAGAAAGACTGGTAGAGCATCTAGAATCCAGTGGGCTGCAGGACCACAAGCAGCACGGATTCTGAGGGGGGCATGCCAAACAAATCTGATAGATTTCTTTGACTGGGTGACCAGGGAAATAGATCAGGGGAGGGTAGTGGACATGGACTATCTGGACTTTTATCAAGTCCTTCAACACTGTGCCACACAGGAGACTGATAAAGAAACTGAACAGCCTAGGGGTGGGACCCAAACCGATGAATTGGGTTAGAAACAGGTTAACAGCTGGGAGACAGAGGGTGATGGTTAACAGCACTCACTCCAAGGATGGGAGAGTGCCAAACAAATCTGATACATTTCTTTGACTGGGTGACCAGGAATATAGATCAGGGGAGGGCAGTAGACGTGGCCTATATGGACTTGAGCAAAGCCTTTGACACTGTGCTACACAGCATGTTGAGTAAAAAGTTGATCAGCCTAGGAATGTGATCCAAAGAAGTGAATTGGGTCTGAAACTGGTTAACATATAGGAGACAGAGGGTGGTGGTGGTAAATGGCACTCACTCTAAGGAGAGTGATCAGATGAGTACCAGAGGGCTCGCTGTACAGGGATCTGTCCTCTTTAATGTCTTTGTAGGGGACTTGCAGAAGAACTGGAGGAGAAGGTATACCTTTTTGCAGATGACAACAAAATCTGTAACAGGATGAACATGGGAAGGAGTTGAGAAAATGCACTAGGGCTTGGGGAAACTCCGGGAGTGGTCAAAAACATGGCAGTTGGGGTTCAATTCCAAATAATTCATAAGTGATACTGTAGAGGAACTGGAGGGGAAGGTGTGCCACTTTACAGAGTGTGGTGGAGTTAGGCTACACCCTCAGCTGTGACTGATGGACCGCTTTTCTATCTCATTTACTAGCTACCAAAACTTCTGTTGCACAACAGTTAATGCTTTTCTCTTTGCTTTTCTTCTCTCTCCCCCATCCTAGGTTGGCCACCTAGCGTAGCTCTTTATGATGTTGAGTACTTCGTGCTAGAACGAAGCAACCTTCGGGCAAATCAGGGCCATATGGAGAAAATCAGACCCCTCCTCCTGACATTTAGGGCAGTTACTCGTGCTGTCTGGGTTCATGACATGCAGCCTCCTTGGAGTGAGGTAAGTTCTATACATGAAATTAAGGTGGACTTGCCTAAGTTTGTTGCTTCGGGAGCATGTGGCCAGTTGGTTAATAGCTAATTTCCATGTAAAAGGATCGATCTTAGTAGAGAGGCCTCTTTCCCATTTTGTTATGGTAGACTCACTGGTGAGACTGTTCATCCCTTGTAGGATTCTTTAGTATGTTGTGAGTGGTTTCTGACATGGCTGCAGCCTATATAACTCTTCCTCAAATGGAGTTGGGCATGCCCACCCCTGTGTGCTTTTGCGAACCTCCCCTAATCTGCTTTTGACCAATAGATAGATAAAATAGTCCCGAATCAATGTGCCAGGTCAGTCTTAATATAAGAAATTCTTTAAATCTCCCCCTACATATAGTTAACACGCCTGGTATAGTCCCTGGCACCTCCAACTTAGCAGTCACTGCTGCATTTGGATAGTGTATGCCCCCCTCTCCCTCATAACAAGATCCATGTGATTATCGTGCCATTCAACTTAACTGTCATCACTATTCTCCCACAAATTTTGGGTTAACATTGTCTAATGTACTTTGCACCTAACACTTTGTGTGCCTGCTGTTACTCTCTGCAAATGCTCAATGCCCATTCCATTGTATGTATCTACCGTAACTACTGTATTAGCCTCAAATGTATGTAACTTCTGCTGTAACTAATCCCGAGTCACCCCTGAAAAAGGGACCTCTGGTCTCAGTGGACTTACCCGGTTACGAGAATCTAAATAAATAAATGTAGGGCAAATGAGAAAGAACAGTCTCCACATACCTATGTGAGGCTGTCCAGGCATTACAAGTTGCAGCCAAGAAGAGGTTTGCTACCACATCTAGTGGGTGCGTACATAGTGAGGCTGATAACAGTTGGGCAGTGAGGCTTCCTGAAAGTTCCTCTTCCTCCAGTGCTGTCCATGCTGGAGTTTCCTCCCTGTCCCCCCATGCATATAGGCCAGCTGGGCTGCCCAATAATAATGCTGAAAGTTTGGGAGGCCCAGCCCTCCCCATACCGCTGGCATTTGCAGTATGGTTCTCTATATGTGCAGATTTTCCCTGCCACAAAAACCTATGAATAATTGAGTTTATTTGCTTAAAGTGTGCAACTGGAATGTGGACGGGGAGTGATTAGTATAAACATCTGGGGAGTATCATCATTTTTACTGTATTTACTCAACCCAGTAATGACAGCGGTAGTGCCTGCCATCTCTCACAGTTCTCTGTCAATTTCTGTATCAGAGGTTTATAATTTAGGCTGTACAGGGGCCCTAATTTAGCTGTGAGGTATATGCCCAGGTATTTCAGGCAGTCCACCATCATCAGACCCCTCCAAGTTTGCAATTAGAAGTGATCTCTCCTGTTGGCCCACCAGGAGTATCTCACTTTTTGTCCAGACAGGTCACCATATTCTTTCAATAGGGTGTGGACCACAGGTAAAACCTGTGCTGGGTTCTGGAGCTATTACAACAGGTAGTCTGCATACAATGAGACTTTGTGCTCCCACCCTCCTCCCCTGTAACCCTGGATAGATTTGTGGGCTCTGATTGCTGCCGAAAAGGGTTCCAGGGAAAGGACATATAGAAGTGGGGGACAGAGGATAATCCTGCTGGGTCCCATGACCAAACCCAAAGGAAGGGGTTAACTCACCATTTACCGCTATTTGGGCCATGGGGCAGGCATACATCACCTTGATCCAGTTACACAGTTTGTCACCCACCCCCATGTACTCCAGGGTTACAAATGTGTGCCCCCACTCCACATGGTCGAACGCCTTCTTGGTATCTAGTGCCAAGACTGCTGCCCCATGCTTCTTAGAGGCGTGGTCCCAAGAATGTATGACATTGAGTGTACGCCTAATGTTATGCTTCCTCTGTCGCTCCTTGACACCCCCCCCCCCACTGGTCAGGGTGGACCAGGGAGGGCAGTCGCAGCTCCAACCGGGTTGCAATCACCTTAGCCAAGATCTTATAGTTGGCTGTGAGAAGGGAGATGGGGTGGTAAGATCCACATTGCAGAGGATCTTTCCCATTTTGGCAGCACCATTACTGCTGCTGATTGTGTGGAGGGGGGCAGTACCCTGTTGTCTAAACTTTCTACTAGCATGTCGCATAAAGGCAACACTAGGATATGGGCAAAGGTTTTGAAAAAATCTATAGGCAGACCATCAGGGCCCGGAGCCCTCCCACCCCTAAACATTCTTATGGCCTTTTGCAGCTTTTCCTTAGAAAGCGGGTCTCAAGTTTGTGTGTAGTACCAGGGGCCAGGAATGGCATGGGGGCCTTATCAAAAAAGGATTTGTACTGCTGTTTTGAAGGTGTAAACTCTGAAGTGTATAAGGTTTTGTAAAAGGCACAGAATTCTGCTCCTATCGAGGTGGTGGAAGCTGTTGTGTGCCCCGTTCGAGTCCGAATCTGTCCTACTGTCCTCTCCCCCTCCTTCCACCGCAATTGCTATGCAAGGAATCCCCCCCCCCATCTCCATCTAAGTATGCCTCGGCCTGAGCCAACAGTATTGATCGCTCCACCCCGTTACTGCTCAAGAGTGTGGAATTGCATCTAAGTTTTTGAATAACTCCACAGAGGGAAGGCCTAGGTCCGGCCATGTGGGCCTCCTCACAGGCCGCAATCTTAGTTCTGAGCTGTTCCAACTCCCTGTCCAAGACCCTTTTCTTATGGGTAGAGTATGAAATAACTTGTCCTCTAATATAGACTTTGAGGGCCTCTCACCTCGTCCCATGTGAGGTATCCCCCCTTTGATTTAATAGTAAATAGTCTATAATTCCAATTGTTAAACACTTAACAAATCCCTCATCTTTCAGCAAAAGTGGATCAAGTCTCCAGGGGCGGCTGACTGGCAGGAATCCCATGGCCAAAATGGGTATTAGTAAAGATGCATGGTCAGAAATCACAATTGATGAATACTTTGAAACCCCCACTTACATTATTATTGTGGATCTAACCAGCAACCAGTCCAATCTGTCATAAGAATGATGTGCGTGGGAAAAAAAAAAACTACATTACTGGTCAGTCAGGTGCTGGTGCCTCCACATATCTATTATACATTTCTTCTAGATCCCACAGAGCCTTGGCAATTTTTGGCCATTGGATTGCAACTGTCCACCACCATGTCTCGTACACAATTATAGTACCCCCCCCCCCACAATATCCATGGGCCTGGGAGAGTGGCCACATCCACCGTTAGTTTTTGGAAGAAGCCAGGGTCTTCCATGTTAGGTGCGTACACTGACCCCACCGAATAAAGTATCCACTCCCTCCAATGTGATGTTGGCCAGAATGTAACAACCCCCCTGGGTCCCCTATCTCATGGTGCATCGTTACCCTGGTGCTTCTCAGGAGCCATATGGCCACCCACTGGGACTTAGATGAGAAACAGGATGTCAGCCACTTCCCTCCCATGCTTCCCTCCACCTTTGTTGCTTCAGCATGGGACATATGGGTTTTTTGCAACAGTAGTACCCGAGCCCGAGATTTTTTAGCCTTGGAGGCCACCCTTTTCCGTTTAACCACTGATTAATGTTCCAAGTGGCAACATTTGTAGCATCAACCATCTTCCCATTTGTCACACAGCTTTAACAACCAAAATTCAACTGCACTCCACAATATCGAAAAATGGCACAAACACTCGAAAATAATTAAGTGAAGCTTTATTGCTAGAGTACAGCATTGTGCCAAATGTGGCAACAAACACCACTCGCCCCAACGCTTCGGGAATTAACCCTTTGTCAGGGGGCCGTAGCAAACATGGACAGCACCATTATTTAAATACATCCATGGTTGATAAAGTGATCACGTGAAACAGGTGAATTCAATTTTGCAGTGCACAGACAAATCAAATTCAAAGTGAAATACACACAACCTCTTAATGTATCAAAACAAGAAGTGTCTGCACTGCAGCATTTATTGGGAACAAGGGCACGTTATTAAACATTTTAAACTTTTAAAATTCTATTTTTTATCTCTTTTTTTACTTGTAAATTCAATTTTACAACACTGAATATTGCAGAGAAAAAAGATAAATGCTCTGTTCTCCCATTTCTTGAGGCTCCATTATAGGGGAGAAGAGAGAGAGGTTGGAGGGTTTGTAGCGATCTGCTGAAAGCAGCGATCTGCCAACAGTTTGTATAGGCTCGACCGCAATACTCATGTGGCAGCTTTTGCAGAAGATGGCAATGGTGATCCTCCTCTTGCTATGTTGGCCTCCTTTTTTTTTTTTTACTCTTTATTTATTTGCCTTCCAGCCTGGGCATCCTTCCGAAGTATGCACTCGACCCCAGCCTCTATTCCCATGCCTGAACTCTTGCATGTTGGAGGAACTCCCCCGATCACCCAGGTTGACCTAACCCCCTGGATCACCCTCAAGGGGCAGGCCCGTCCTCCCAAAATGGCCTATCTGTAATTAGGGAGATCGTACGTGGTGTGAATCGGGTCAGACCCTGGAGTTCTCCAACCGACAGGCCAGAAGTCGGGATGTGGGCCGTATCCCTGGCATCCCCTTCATCTCCACAGGTGAGAAGGGGTATTTCTGTATGTTCTGGTCCACTCGGGAGTGCGGTGTGCAATGACGTCTGCCCACGGCTTCCCTGCTGACGTCTGCCGCATTCCCACCCCTCTTCTTTTGCTGGCATACAAGTGTTACCCCTGGTCTCCACCAGGGGTCACAAGGATGCCGAGCAGCCCCAAATCCCTCCCTGAGAGAGGAGAGCAGTTCTCCAGACGCTCAATCCTCTCTCCCCCCTGCCAAGCCCCAATGGCCCAGGCTCGCTCCTGAACCTGGGTCGTCAGTGTGGCATCCAGCATCTCAACCCTCAGCGCCACTGGGCCAGCTGTCCTCCGGGTATTCCATGAAGATCTTTGGTGGTTTTCCCGGCCTCTCCACACACAACTTCGCCAGGTATAGGAAGCCAAAGGTCCAGCCCAGAGAGTGCAGGTGAGATTTTACTTTGTTAAATTTCTGCCTCCAAACCTGCATCTCCCTGCTGTAAACCTAATACACATAGACTCTGCTGTTATTGTGCAGGACAGGACCTTGGGGTTTGGCAGCCCTCTATTATTTATTGGTGTAATGTAAATATTTTATTAAGCAATGGCGTGGCCTTTCTCCAGGATTTGGAGGTGGCCCTATGCAATGAGCCCTTTTCACTTCAAATTTATCAGCCTCCAGCTTAATTTTCAAGTTTTTAGTTAGCCACTGGTGTATACCTTCCACTGGGTTTTTCCCCTCAGTCCATTCAGGCAAGCAGACTATATGAAGGTTGGCTCTTCAGGATCTATTTTCTTAGTCTTCGACCCTGCCCTGCAGATCCACTACCTCCTCCTTCAGTTGATTCCTGTCCCTGGAAATTGAAGTAAGGGAATCCTCCAACTCACTCACCCGGCTCTCAAGCTCCATAATCCGAGATGTATGCAATTCCAATGCTTTAGTCAAGCCCATGACAACACTTTGCAAATGTTTAATTTGGGCTGTTATGTTGGTGAACCCTGCTTGCATTTGTGTCTGCATACTTAGAAGGATTGTGGGAACCCCCACCAGGGACTTCTCTAATTCAGTCATGCCATATTTGACTTCCGCAGCTGCTAGGGCCTGTAGGTGAGTTCTAGTTTTGGGCCCAGTGCATTGATCTTTCGAAGCTTCTACTGCTTCAGAATTTAAATTTTAGTGGTTTACTTTTGTTCCTCCCTGCTGCTATTTACTGTTACGTGCCGCAATTCCTCCAGTTGTTCTCTGCTTAAGTAGTCTGACCCACGGTGAAGACACTTTCAATAAGTGTGCCCAGGGAGCTTGGCTAAACTGCAGCCACCATGTTCAAGCACTAGCCATGCCCCCGCTCAGGGGCAGGTTGATAGGAGGCCTGTTGGAGAGGGACAGGAGCATGGAGCACCAGGTCTGCCTGGCCCAGTCTGGTAATATGAGAGTCATTGTTGCCTACTCATTACCCGTACCAAACAATGCATTATCCCCCTGTATAGGACTTTTATAAGACCTTACGTTGACTACGGCTCCCAGTTCTGGAACCCCTATCTTAAGGGAGACATATCTTGCCTAGAACATATTCAGAGAAGAGCAACTAAAATTGTTCCAACACTTAAACATCTTGATTATACTACAAGATTGAAACATACTGGTTTATATTCATTAGAAATTACGAGAAAAAGAGGTGATTTATAAATGATTTATAAAATATGTCAGTCACCCACTCTTATGACCCAATGTGGACTTGATTACTCAACTAGAAGGATAGTCCCTAGATTACATAAGAAACAGCTAGAAATACAACCCTTTAATACTAACAAAAGGGGAATTTTTTTTACCATACGAGCAGCAAGGCTGTGGAATACTTTGCCCAAAGAATTAATCACCAAATCTAGTTTTGATGCATTTAAATATAATTTGGATCTATGGATAAGGGAGAACCTATGTTGAGTTATATTGTCCCACAAATTGTGGGAGACAATCTCGATGGGCCTCGGCCTTCTTTTGTCCCTAAAACCAAGTAATACCAAGTAATACCCAGTTTTATGAGTACTCTCAGTAAAAGTTGGAATGGTGAGAAGGCATATAGAAACTTCCCTGACCATTTCAGGACTACAGCATCCACTGGAACTGAATCCATTTCTTGGGGTCTGCAAAAAAAAAAAGAGTTGAAGGTGATTGTTCTCCTAGGAAGCAAACAGATCTTTTTCAGGTGTGCTCCACCATCTGAACAGTGATGCCAGCACCTGCTAGTTCAAGGTCTATTCATGATTTCCCTGGCTGATCCTGCTTAGAGAGTTTGCCAGCACATTGTCTTTCACTGGCAGGTATAATATGGACAGCTGAATTACTAGGGAGTATGCTAGGTCCTAGATCTTCATGGCTTCTGTGCACAGCTTTGAAGATCTTGTTCCTCCCTGCTTGTTTATGTAATACATTGTTGTGGGGTTGTCTGTTCTGATCTGGACAGACAGATCCTAAATATAGGAGGAGAAAGCCTGCACTGCCAGGTACACTGCCCTGAGTTCCAGGAGATGTATATGTTCTGAAGTCTCTTGTGTGCTCCAGGTGCCACTCACAGTAAGGTCCTCTAGGTGGGCACTGTAGCCTAGGAGGAAGGCATTTGTTGTGGGTATGACTGTAGGGGCTTGCTGGAGGAAAGTGATTCCATTTCAGAGGTTGCCTTCCTCCTTCCATCATTCTAGTGCCTTTAACAATGTTTTTGTAACAGGCACCAGTTTGAACGAAGGATCCCATCTCTGGTACCAATGGTCGCCTAGGTACTAAGCCCATCACATCCATGAATTCTACCTCATCTTCATCCTCCTCTGTCTCATGGCAGGAGATACTGATGGTATTTACCATATGTCTTACAAAGGTATAGTAAGAACTGTAGTCCTCTATAGCTAGCAGGAGAGCCAAATTCTTGCACAGGAGAACCATCATGTTCAGAGGAGGGTAACTAAAATGGTACAGGGTCTGTATCAACAGCCCTATGAGGAAAGACTAAAGGACCAAAATGTGTACACCCTGGAAGAGAGAGAGGATATGACTGAGACCTATAAACACCTTACAGGGGTAAATAAGGCACAGGAAGGAAGTAGTATTTTTCAGAAGAAAAGGGTGCTAAAGAAGAAGGGGACATGCTATGAAGCTGAAGGGAGGTAGATTCAGGAGAGATGTTAGGAAAAACTTTTTCACAGAAAGAGTGGTGGATTCCTGAAATAATCTTCCAGTAGAGGTGGTGGGGGTGAAGACAGTGGCAGGGTTCAAGAATGCATGGGATAGGCACAAGGGAATCATAGCAGACAGGAAGGGTGGGGGGAGAAAAAGCAGTAACAATGTATGTAGGGAAAAAAGGAAGACTGGGTGAGCCAAGCGGTCCTTATATGCTGTCAAATTCTATGCTCCTTTCCCTCCTTTAGCAGGCCAGATGATAAGTTTTTTTCTTTTTCTTTTCTTGGCAGGGAGTTTCTGGTGTCTGCTGAGAGACTCTTATTTTTATTAGACTCAGGATTCCCTCTATTGGACACCCTGAGTTCTAAACCATCTTTAGTAGCTTTATCTCAACAGTCCCTGTCAACCTCCTCTGAGCCTTTTGGTGATGTGGAGGCAGACTGAGAAGCCATAAAATCTTCACATTTTTTAGCCCTTTTGAGTTTTAGGGCAAAACTTTGTATAGAGATCACAGCTGGAAAATCATGGTCTAGACCCCAGGCACTTTAAGTACAGTTCATGGCAGTTTGCTCTGCCAGGAACTGAAAACAAACTATAATTTTTAAAGTCGGTAGGTCTTATGCTAAACACAAGACCCTGAAAATGTTTTCAGTTCCCAAAGAAAAAATACTGAAATCAAAATAAGCCCAAATAGTTTTTAAAAGGGGCTTTTTAATAATAAACGCCATTCAGTTCCTCAGGAAAAAAAAACTGCAATTACTATTTAACTAAAAATAGGTTTGTTACACTGAAAACCACAAAAGGTCATCTTGGGTCTACAAAAAAATGGAAACGAGAATAAATAAGATTAAAACCTTAAAGAGATTAAGCAAAAATAGTATTTTTATTAATTTTAAAGATGTAAAACAGCGGTTCCCTGAAAGCAGGAACTGCGCCAAAAATGGCATTCTCTGGTTCCTGGGAACTGACTGGGAACCACAGACAAAGTAAAACACACACTATTAAACAAATAACGCCCAACACACAGTATCAAAAACTAAACACTGAAATACTGTAAGAAATACAAAATAATAATAAACCATAAATTGGCCAGAAGTGTAGAGAAGTCTTCGGGGCAACTCCTCTTCATGTGGATAACTAAATCTGACATTCGAGTGCAGCAGAGTTTGAATTTCATTCCAAATTCCATGATTTGCATAAAACTCAAACTCCTGGGCTGCCCATACCAGGGGAATGATGCTGTTGTTAAATGTAAGAGACTCCTGGGGGTTTGAAATGATGTTCCCAAGACAGAGTGTTAATTCGGGGACTCTACCAAGACAAATGATAAATTACGTTCCCAAGACACAAAGAATAGTTAAGGATTTGCAAAATTGGACTACTTTCTCTCAGCCTAAGCTCAGTGAGTGGAGGTTATATGTACTGTATTACCCAAACTTTCATTCTTATTGCAGACACTTTCTATTCCCCTATCACAATTTGACTGCTCCAAGTGGGACAAACATAACAGATTTACGTGGGAGGGTAAGCAACCTCAAATAAAATTCTGCAACTGACCAGGAGTAAAGGCAAGGCAATTGTATTTTTATGGTACCCATTCCAGAGGGCTCTAGGCACCTTACATCAGATGACAGGCAGATGAAAACCATATAGATACAAAAATAAAATACATCAAGCCATGCCAAAACTTAGAGAGAAAAAATTAGTTTTTAAATATTTTTAAAGAGGGCCACAGAAGGAACACCTCTCTAAAGAGGGCTGGGCTCTTTGCTGTAAATTAAAGACAGCCTTTTTATGATCCCGTCTACACTGGAAAACTCTAGTGTTATCGTAATATCATGTATGCTCATTTATTAGGGCCATTGTCTTCTTAACACCAACATACCAATTAGATGGCTGCATGCTACATGCTCAAACTCTGGATATCTGGGGGCAGTCAAAAGACCTCGGGATTCTTTGCTTTTCTTCCCATTTCTGACACTGTCCAACTCACATACTTTTTTTTCTGCCACTCTGGATTTCAAATAAAATCCTTGAGTCTACAGATCTTAAAAGATACAGCTACATAATAACTTACCTAATAGTAGATCTTCAAAAGGAGCTCTTGCAGCAGGCAACACCACTAGGACTAAGCCATCAGGTGCTAGGACCACATGGAAAACTTCTAGCTAGCAGTATATAAACAGGGGAATCGCCCCCTGATGTTGGCAGGCTGATGTCCGCCCATGACATAAAATGGGCAGCCCACCTCTGTTCTCCCACCAGAGACCTGTGAGAAGGTCTGACATGGGAGAGAGCAAGGACACCTGAAGCCAGAGACTAGCAGAGATGGAGAAAGACAGCAGGGGGATGGAGGGAAAATCTTGCCTACTACAAGAGCTCCTCTCAAAGATCTACTGTCATGATAAGTTCTTAGGTTAACTACTATCTTACTTCGAGGGAGCTCTTGCAGTAGGCAATACCTTTAGGACAGAGTCCCAAGCAGTGCCTAAAGGAAAAAAATAACCCCTTGGTAGGAGGAAGTGAAAACCAAAAAGCATAAAGGAAAAAAACAAACAAAAAAAGAGTACGGTCACTAGCCCGGTTCCAGCTCCATGAGCCTCAAGAAGATCCCCCTGAAGCTTTTACCTAAAAGCAAGAGAGAGAAAAATCCCTCCAATGGGCTGAAAAGGAGAAGGCCCCTGAAGAGAGAACCCGGGGGCTGCCAGGAATGGGATAGATACCCGTAAAGGGGTCCATAAAGAGCCCCAAGAGAAAGGCAGAGAGAAACCCGGGGATGGAAAAGAAGAAAAATTAAACTCCCGAGACCAGAGCAACATGTGAACCCTATGGACTCCCAGCAGGGAACAGAGGGAAGGGGAGAAATTGACAGATTACCTACAGGGGAAGCCTGCATGGCAGAAAGACGCCCCCAAAAGGGTGCCTGATATGGAAGGAACATACAGACACACCCCTCTAGATAGAAGATCCTAGAAACAGGACACCTGTAGAGGTGTAACCTGGATCTAGAAGGTGGACAGACCCCAGCCTGAGAATGGGCTGGGAAAAGCGGTACTAGGATATGGCCCCGGGGAGGGGGGGGCACCAGCGGTTCAATGACCCTGGAGCTTGAAAAAGTAGTAGTAGTTTCCCACTGTGAGGATTGCCTCCAAGGGTCAAAGGGCTCCAGTGAAAGAAGACCTTAACAGAGGCAGGAAGCTCAAATAGCAGGTCGGGTCTGCCCCAGTGAAAGGGAAAGGTAGCCACAACCAAGGAAGAGATCTCCTGGATGGCACAGGAGTAAAAGACATGTCCCCCCCCGTTACCTTGGGCATAGGAGGGGGTAATGTCAAAGATCGTTCCCTGAGCAAAGGTCCCCTTTGCAGGATGCCAGGAGGAACCCAGGGAAAAAAACAGCATCTGGTCCAGTTCTCAATGCTGGCCAGGAGAAGGGAAGACTCCAAAACATAAATAGGTTCACTGAGAGGAAACAAGAGGGAAGACTCCCAAACAGAAATAGGCTCGCTGAGAGGAAACGAGAGGGAAGAGTGAAGACAACAGGAGGTCAGGGACTGCAGGAGCCCCTCTTCCTATGGAAGCCACATAGGAGGCCAAGGCCAGAAAGAGGCTCAAGCACCCATCAGAGTAAACCGTCTCTGTTCTCGATGGCCAGGAGGGCTTGGAAACAAGCACCCTCTTAAGTCCCTCACTCTCCTACACAGACTCGCTCTTCTCCCTTACACTTATAGAAACACAGATTCTGATGGCATATTAGGACCGCTTGGCCCACCTAGTCTGCCCATTTCCCTACCTAATGGATAAGCTGCAGATTCTAGTTAACCAACAGCCTACTTCTTCCTACCCACACCCCCTAGAATTGCCTTATGACTGTCCCATGCATGCTTGAATTCCACCACTGTTTTTGACTCCACAACCTCCACCAGAAGGCCGTTCCATGCATCCACAACCCTCTATGTGAAAAAATACTTCCTTACATTACCTCTGAACCACCCCCCTCTATCTTCAAATTGTGCCCCTTTGTTCTTGTACACCTCTTTTTCTGAAAGGTGCTACCCTCTTGGACTTTGTTGATTCCTTTGAGGTACTTGGAAGTTTCTATCATGTCCCCCCTTTCATTGAGGCTATACATATTAAGCTCAAGTCTCTCTTCATATGTCTTCCGGTGCAGACCCTGCACCATTTTAGTTGCCCTCTTCTGGACTGCCTCCATCCTGTTTATGTCTTTGCGGAGATTGGGTCTCCAGAACTGCACACAGTACTCCAGATGGGGTCTCACTAGCTGTCTATACAGAGGGATAACAACTTCCTGTTTTCTACTGGTGATGCCTCTCCCTACGCATCCCAGTATCCCCTCAGCCCTCCTTACTGCCATCTCACATTGCTTGCCCACCTTTAGGTCATCTGATATGACTACCCCCAGGCCCCTTTCCATTTTTGTTGTTCTTAGTATCTCATCCCCCATTGTATACTCTTCCCCTGGGTTTTTGTTTCCCAGGTGCATTACCTTGCACTTCTTAGCATTGAATCTAAGCTGACATATATTTGACCATTCCTCCAACCTTGCCAAGTGCCTTCTCATCCTTTCCACCCCACCTTGTGCATCAACTCTGTTGCAGATCTTTGTGTCATCTGCAAAGAGACATATTTTTCCTCCCAGTCCCTCTGCAATGTCACTTATAAAGACATTGAAGAGGACCGGTCCCAATACTGAAAACTGCGGTACCCCACTAGTAACCCCCCTTTCTTCAGAGTGGACTCCATTTACAATTACCTTCTGTGTCCTGTTCTCCAACCAATTCTTTACCCAGGCAACCATCTTGGGACCCACTCCCAGGATGGCTAACTTGTATATTAATCTTTTGTGTGGGACTGTGTCAAATTCCTTGCTAAAGTCTAGGTAGACCATGTCTACAGCCCCTCCCTGATCTACTACTTTGGTCACCCCATCAAAAAAATCAATTAGATTCATCTGACATGACCTTCCCACTGTGAACTCAAGCTGCTGGCAGCTACTGGCGGGGGGAGGAGAAAAGGACAACTCCCCCGTAGAATCGATCCTTAGGAAGGGTCTGGCAGCTGACCCTTCCCCTGAGGGCATAAGCCTGCCCTTTGCAAGGAAACTGGAACCTGGCGCCTGGAATACTGGGTGCATGCAGGGCCAATGTCGGTGACCATGGACTGAGAATCACTTCAGAGCAGGCAGCCTGTAGGGGAAGCAAGAGAGGAGGCAAGCAGGGAGGGAGCTCCCTGGACAAAAACAAAGACCCAACAACCCACCTGTGTATGAATCAGGAACAATTGCTCCCAAAGGGAGGGCCGGGCTGGAAGATAGAAGATACTCACCAGCTCCAGTAGCCGCAAAGGGCCTCATCCAGGACAAGGAGCCTTGGAGGAAGGGGTTCCTTCCACCCCTGAAGAGCAGAGTCCTATGGTGGGGTGACTGATGTTGGATGCCCTGGACCCAAATGCCGCTCCTGGTACCGGTAGGAGTGAAGAGCCACTAACCAAGCAGCTACAGGCAGCACCCAAGGTAGACAATCTCCAGGGAGGAGGAAAGTAAAACTGAAAGGCGGCCACCAAGGGGAAAGGGGTCGTAGGCTCACCCCGAGGTAGATCAGCCCCGAAATCGAGGAGACTGAGAAGGTGGGAAACTGGACTGCCTGACTAGCGATGGGCCCCAAAGGATGCCAGAGATGACCCAACTGAGATGTGGCCATCCTAGTCATCAAACAGAGACCCAGACGGGACTCCAGGGAAGGTGGCCTGAATGGCGAGAGAAGAAAAGGGGGCCCGCTGAGAAAGGGAAGTGCTCATCCTGGGAGAACAGCAATGTCCAATTTCCTTAGTAAACATGGGAGGGTGAGACCTCCCCAGAGAAGAGAGGATATGGGATTACCTAGATCTTGATCCCTAGAAGGGAATAGGGAACCAGGAAGGAAAAGAAAAAATTGGCACCAGGTAACAGAGGTGGGCCATAGGCCCTTGATAGAGCCGTTTATGACATCCCAGGAAAATTTCAAAAGGGAAGTGCTGAAGACACCAACTAAAGGGAAGGGATACATTGGTCTCCCCCTGCTCACCCCTCCAGTCTCCTGGCTAGGGTTGGGGAGGAGGGACTGACAGTCAAGAGGGGTCGGATGGCTCAGAGAACACTGCCTCTACCCTGTGGGTTTTGAGGGCTGGAGCCACTGCAGAGGATGACGCCTGGCACTTGCCCCATGATCCAGAGGAATCCTGGTGATGATGTCACCATATAAGGCGATAAAGAGGCAGAATGATGAACCATGCTCCACTTGCCATGAGCAGAAGAATGGAGGGCCACACTGGATGCCTGTTAGGGATGGCAAGCAAATCATGCATGTCCTCTCCAAACAAGGAAGGACCCCTGAACAGGGCATCCAAGATGGAGGCTTGGACGCTCGGGGGGGGGGAATCAAAAAGCTGAAGACAGGCGTGACACTGGAGGCACACGGCAGCCACTGTGCACTGAGCTGAAATGCCCACTGTGTCATAGGAAGCGTGGAGGATGTGGAATCCCACTCTGCTGGATGAAGCCATTACCTGTTAAAGTTGAGCCTTAGCTGGGAATTAGGTTAGGTATGAAGCACATCCCCCACTTAGTCCCACAGAAACTGCTGATACATCATTGTGTGCACCAGATAGTTCTGGGCACACAAGGTGAAGGTGGAAGAAGCATAGATCTTCCTTCCCAGAATGTAGAGTTGCTTGGGCTCCCTGTCTGGAGGAATTTCATTCTGATGTTCAGACTCTGCGGCAATGTCAAGTGCCTCCGACAAAACAAAGGGGTCAGCTGGAAAGTGGGAGTCAAAATGGGGCCTCTCATCAGGGGCGTGGTACAGCCGGTCCACTTTTGGGGACATGGGGGGACCGACACCTGTTTCTGCCACACAGTGAAAGTAATGTCATTGTGGAGAACCACCAGAGGAGGAATTACCATGGACGAAACATCGGGGAGGGATAGATGTTCCGCCAACTGGTGACGTTGGGGGTCCTGCTCCTCCATGCGCCAGCCTTGAGAGGCCCGTATAAGCTTTATGACATGTAAGAAGGAAGGGTCCTCTGGAAGGGACTTAAGGGTGACTCTGACCCACACTTCCTCCAGGGGAGAGTGAGGAAGGGAACCTAGGGGCTCCGAGGAGTCAGAAGTTAACATGCACCGAACATGCTGAGTCCAAAGAACACCACTGTGAAGGCGACAGGGCAGTGCAAGCGACCGTCCCAGCTGTGGGAAGGTTCCTCGTTGAAGGAGGGGGAGCCTTCCTATATAGTGAAGGGGAATCCCGAGATGTTGAGGGTACTGACATCAGTACCATTCAGGCCATGGCCTGAGGTTGAGCTGATGCCCACCATGTGTTAAGGAGCATGATTTAGTTGGCCAGCATCCAGCCCAGGAAGGCCGGAATACAGGAGCATCTTGGGTGAAGCATCCCAGGTAGAAAGTCATGAGATGGCAAGAAGAGTTTGATGAATGGCTGGAAGAACCTGGCATGGAGTAAGAACTCATGCCAGGGAGTGGCAGCTGACTGGGAGAATGCCCTGAAGGTGCACAGTCTCCAGGCATAGCCGGGGGATGTGAAGGAAGATCCTCATGTGGCCGACCCGGGGGTGTCTGATCCATGAAAGGAACAGTGGAACCAGGCAGTGGGCTATACAGCGCCAGATCCAGGAGAGGAGGACCAGCAGATGGCAGCCCTGCTGGCACCTGGCGGGGGGGACCCCAGGACTAGGACTACTGGTGGCGGTTGAGGAGCCAGAGCCACATGGGAGGGAGACACCACGAGCTAAGGTTGTGGCCCTGAAGGAGCAGGCAACAGCTAGCATCAGTCTGAAGGACCTTTGCTGGACCCTGATACAGGATCCAGTGAAGACGCCAAGGCCGGGCAGGCATCAATGGAGGAACTGGCATCCAGGGAACTGGTAGTGCCACCTGGCTGAGGACCCAGAGGCTGGAAGTGCCTGAGAATCAGGGGTGGTGGGACAGAGGAGGAGTCCCCCGAACCTGAAGAGGTGAGCCTGCTACTGAGATAAGGGCGGGAGCTGCGGTCACAGGCAGCCCAGAAGGGAGAAGGGCAGAGGTAGCCATCGAGTTTGACCCCCCCAGGGGAGAGGGGAGATTTTTCATGGGTCATGGCCCCAGAAAGTGGCCACTGCTCTGAAGCAGACCATTCCCAGTCCTGGTGTTTTTTGTGCTTCTTTTTGGAGGAAGAGGAGGAGGCCTCTGGAGCAGCACTCCGTGTCTGCAGCTGTTTCTCCATGGCGACCAATTTCTGCTGGAGAAGATGGGCCTCCAAGACCTTCTGATGTCGTTTTCTGGTGACTTCATTGAAGTTCTGGTAGGTCTGGTAGGCTTCGGTGTCATGGTCTGGGCCTAAACAGATGATGCAGGAGGAATGGCTGTCCTTTTCAGGAAGTGGCTTGCTGCAGACACATCTGGATTTGTAGGAATCCACAGAAGTCGGAGGTGACATGCAGACGAGGCACAAATAACAAAATACTCAGTAGAAAAGAAAGGAAAAGTGAAATAACGCTGAGCAATGGCGATTGACTGAAGCAACGTTCCACTAGGTCTAACACGCACAAGTCGACGGCGGTAGAAGAACTGAGGTGGGCGTGGGGGGCCGCTCCTTTTATACCACATGCCGACATCAGGGGCCAGTCCCCATTACAGACTGCTAGCTAGAAGTTTTCTGTGTGGTTCTAGCATCTGGTGGCTTAGTCCCAACAGTGTTGCATACTGCAAGAGCCCTTTTGTAATAAGATCTACTTATTCACTTTAAAACTCACACTATTACAACTATTTGCAGGTGTGACTTTTTTTTTTTTTCTTTCATATAGGTTTTTTTCTCCTAGCTGGTAGTTCATCTCAGGAATATGCCCTGACCAGGTCGAACACAGCCATCATTCAGACAGCTACTGGGTTTTTTCTCCCCCACCTCTCCTCTGTTGGGCATGCACAGCCACAGCTCTCCCAGTGGAATGAGAAAGCTCCCCAGCCCAGCCACAGGGGTTGCATGGTGATGGAACCCACTGCCAACACTCCTACCCTGAGATGAGAGGGAGAGGAACTGCTGCTCGGTGCTGCTCTGGGGAGGCACTCTGGGCATCCTCAGCTATGAAATGATCTTGATTGCTTAAGGTACTATGGTCTCTAGTTCCCTGGTACTATACTATTGCTGAGGGTCACCTCCACGGAGCTTGGTAATCCTTTCGGTGGTGGTTGCTGTGCTGTCACTTAAGGGGGTGCTCCCTTACTGGCCTGGGCAGAGCGGGTGGCTGTAGGATAGACAGTCCGTTCTTTGGGTGCCTCCTTGGGTAGCCCAACAGGGCCTGGGGTGCTAGCACCCCCAAGTCCTCCCTCCCGGGGCCCTCGTTGTGGCTGCCAGGCTTGACCTGTCCCCCCCACTCAGTCTCCCTTTGGTATCTTGGTCAGACACAGGTACATGACATGGGGGACCCTAAACCTCTCATGAGGGGGGCTAAACCCTTCCCTGGTTCTCTTTCCATTGGTCTGCTCACTGCGTTATGTCTCCCTCTGCTTATTGCTGACTGCGCTCCTCCTGTGGGGAGCCCCTGGGTCACACCTGAACAGCTAGAGGAGCCTGACTTCACCTTCTTCAATCTAATAGCCTGTGACAGACAGCCCCCCTGGCCTATCTGCTATCTTGATCTCGGGTGCTTCCTGTCATAATGGTCAGGCGTTCTTCTGGTCGTAAATCGCCTGTTGGGGATGGCTCCCCCCCCCAAGGCATCTCCTATGGCTCTTACTGGTGACTCTAGCCCTCGCAGGGGATATTGAATTCAACCCTGGTCCTCCCTACCAAGCCTCCTCCTCCTCACCTGTGGGCTGGTCATCAGGCAATGGGCTGAAAATAGCCCACCTCAATATCCATAGTTTCCTGCCCAACCTGGCTGAACTCCTTGCTTGGGTCACTCACTATAAGCCTGACATCCTTGGTATAATGGAAACCTGGCTGAAGCCTTCAACCCCTGACTTGGCATGTGCACTTCCTGGCTTTGACCTCCTCAGGCAGGACCGTCTGGGGAAAAAGCAGGTGGGGGGTGGTATTCTGGTCTACTACAGGAGTTGCCTCAATCTTACAGCTCTGTCCTGCCAACAGCCTTTGCAGTCACCCCGTGAGCTGCTGCACACAGTCCTGTTACTCAGGAACACTAAAAAGCTACACATTGTCTGTACTTACAATCCCCCTATGGAGGTTATATCGGGGTTGTCCTACCTCCTTGATACTGTTGGCTCAATGACAGGGAATAGTGAGCTAATGATACTGGGTGATCTCAACTTAAACTGCCTTGGTGGGGCGCGGGGTCATAATGTTGCATGATTTCTTTGTATTTATTGTTCTGTGGGGGCTTTGCCTCATGCCCTTGGACCCCCCACTAAAGATTCCAACGCCGGGGGTCCAACTCGGTAAGAGTGCACAGGTTCGTTTTGTTATAATGCCGCATGCTATTAAGCATACGACATTATGACCCGGTGCGGCTTGGTGGTAATACTACAGGGTTTTAAATAACTGATTAGCAGTTTTTTTCTTGGGACAATGCTAACTGTACAGAAAGTACTTATATAGGTTTTCTAGAAGTGTTATGTTTGTTAAACACAGTGAGGCAAGTGCTATGTACTTTCACAATGTTTTAGCACTTTTATGAGCAAAACGCTAATCAATTTTTGGAATTAAATAAAACCCTGTACTAAGATATATAAGACCCTGCTTGCTGGTCTGTCATTGTCCCAACTCATTAACAAATCCACTAGGTGGTCCCCCGCTGGTGGCACGAGCTCCCTCCTGGACTGGGTCCTTTCCAATAGACCAGAGGGGATTAGCTCTTCTGGCACCCTTCCTGACTCCATCTCCGACCACTCCCCTTTGTACTGTGTATGGAAGATCTCCCTGAAAATTCCAAATAAAGTCATCCAAGTTAGGGACTTCTCCATGTTTGATCTGGGGTCTTTCCATAATGATCTATGGCTTACTGACTGGTCTGCGGTGTGGAATGCCCAGGACTCATCCTGTGCAGTCAGTTATTTTCTCAGCACCTTCAGGGCGCTGCGGGATAAACATGCCCGTCTCATTAGATGGAGGATAATGGGGTCTGCTACCAAGTGGTTGCATGGGAGCCTCCTTACCCTCATGAGGATTAGGGATATGTGCTGGCCCAAATTCAAGGTCATGATGGACCAGGCCATACTTCAGCAATATAAGAAGCTCATGAACGAGTGTAAGAAAGCAATCAGGGCAGCCAAAAGTGAATTCTGAAAAGCTGCATTGCTGAATTCATCTAAAGACCCTAGGAGTTTCTGGAGGAACATAAAAAACATAGTAAGTGGTCCCCCCATCTATGAGGCCACTGACATGCTCATCAATGGTTCTAGTTACAGCAATCCACTTACCATCGCCAATGCATTTAACTCACATTTCTTGGACCGGTCTGCCTTCACCTCCCTATTCTCCTCCAGTGGATGTGATAGTCATGTCCAGGACCCTGTTCCACAACCGGCCTCTATCTCCTATCCGTTATTCTACTTCAAGACTGTGCTGGCACAAGAGATGCAGAGATTGCTCTCTGGTCTCTTCCCCCTTCTCCAGTGCTGGCCATGATGGCATGGAACCTAAGCTCCTCCATCTTGGTGCCTCTCATATTGCCTCCCTAGTGGCCCATATCTTTAACTTGTCCCTAGCTTCTGGGGTCATCCCTGACATATGGAAGGTGGCTAGGGTTGTCCCTATTCTCAAACAGGGCACCCCTAAGATTCTTGACAACTACAGACTAACAGCCATATTGTCTGTTATCAGTGAACTTCTCAAGAAAGTTGTGGCTAGACAACTCATGGAGTATATTCAGTCTCATGAGCTGCTGTCTCCTGTGCAGCATGGCTTTCATAAAGGGCACAGTACATCCTCTGCCCTTGTCACTGTCTCTTCTGGGATCAGAGCTGCCATGGACCAGGGTAAACTCTTTGGTGCCATCTTCATAGACCTATCCAAAGCCTTTGCTCTGGTTGACCATGTTCTACTCTGCTCTCAGCTCAGGTCCTTTGGCTTGTCCCCTCCTGTGCTCAGTTGGTTCTCCAACTACCTACAGGGCAAACAACAGGTTATCAAATACAGTAAGGTGCTCTCGGACACCACTTCTGTGTCCTCAGTTGTTCCCCAAGGTTCAGTCCTCGGGCCCCTGTGCTTCTCCATCTTTGTCAACAGTCTACCCGCTACCTCTTCCTACTGTAGGTCCATTCTATATGCTGATGACCTGGTCATCCTCACCCATTCATGGGACATTGGGGTCATAAACCACCAGGTAAGCGAGGATTTTAGGAGTATCCAATCCTGGATAACGTCCCACAAGCTGGACCTCAACCTTAAAAAAAAAACTCAGGCCATGCTCTTTGGGTCCCTGGCCAAGATAAAGGCTTCCCCTGTCCCTTTGTGTATCACTGGTCTTGATGGGGCTCTTGTCCTTATCACTGACTCCATCAAATTCCTTGGGGTGACACCTGACCCTCAGCTTGAGCTTGGACACCATATCCAGAAAGTATACAGAGCTGTTAGCTGCAAACTGGGTCTGGCTTATCAAGCAAAGAGCAATATCAATTCTTCTGCTCACCTTGTACTGGCTAGAGGCATGTCTCTCTCTCTCTCTCTCTCTGCTATGGGCTCCTCCTGTTTGCTCGTACCTTCAAAGCCCACCTTTCTAGGTGACCCGTTGCCTACATTTGCCATTTTGCTCTTGCTGCTCCTCGTCTCACCCACCACTGTGACCTGTATAGCAGACTTAACTGGCTCTCCCAGTCCAATTACTTAAATTTTGTCCTGAGCGATTTCATGGGCAAGGTCCTTGGTACTGTCACCCCCCCCAAGACTGGCAGAGCTCATCGTGCCAGTTGCCTCCTCTTCTTACTCCCTCAGACCCCTGGGCCCTGCTGTTCTTAGGATTCCTGCCACTCACACTCAAATGGGGGAGAGAGGTTTTGCTTCAGGTGCCCCCAGATTATGGAACTCCCTTCCTGTCCAGGTCCACGCCTCCCCTCCCATGCATGCCTCCGAACCTCCTTGTGGAATCATTTGAAGCTCTCCTCAGCTTGTGGTTGTCTCAGACCTCCATAATCTCACCTGGTCCCCTACACTAAACCTCACTTCCTAAGGTGTAGCCTGTCAGCATGGGATTTGGTCCTGCACATAATGTATACATCCTATGTATGAGGCATTGCTCTGACTGTACCCCTACTTTTTGGGGTCCTAAACTGTATATAATTGTATATAATGCACGACTCACAGCCTTGGCGACTAGATGTACAGTATACGTTCAGACCATTTTTAACTGTGTGTGCCTACAATGTAATGCTTCTTTTTCCCTGACTCTGTGTAACTGCCTAAAGTGTATCATGTTGTCCTATGTATTGAACTCATATTTCCTTGTACTCTCCTGGGTCATACCTGAAAATAGGCAAATGTCTCGTCTAGTGTACTTACCTGGTTAACAAAAGCTAAATAAGTAAATGCACCTCAGCCTTGGCCTGTCTCCCAGTGTGACTTCAGGGCTCAATTCCAAACCCAGGTCATCTGCACAGCTGTGAAACAAGCTGCCACTGGGGCAGCCTGGTGTAGCACTTCCTTATTACTAATCAGCATCACTGAAGAGACTGCTCAACCCTCTTGGTCTTGTATGGACTGCTGAGACAAGCATTAGCCTTAAGAGACTCCTTTGCATCTAATTTTACAATTATGTGGGGAGATTTAACAGCTGCTCTAGAGTTCCACAATCTATTCAAGATAAATGGGTGGGAGAGTTTCCTATTAATTACTGAGAGGGCTTGGGAAAGGGTCATACAGGAAACCCACTGTATTACAGCATTCCCCCATGTTTTGGGAATTTTTCAGGTAGGTTACTTCTAGATGTTTCAGAACCACAATACTACAAGCCAAGTTTGGGGTAACAGGAATCCTACATGCTCTAAATAGCATGAAAATACACAGGCAATCAATGCACACATCTTTTGGGACTGCCCTATCCTCCAGCTCAACTGGACCTCTTTCTAGCAAGCCTCACAAGAAATACTTATGCTCTCCTTGCCTTTGAAGATCTTTTTCTTATGGTTTTGTGTGTGAATTTAGTGTTCGTGAAAGGTGCTGGATTGACAGCACTGGAACCTGAAATCCTCTGCTTATCCACGTGACCAGTACAGGACACGTGATTACAGTGCAAACTTCTCCACACTGACACTTCCCCCCAATGTGCCTCAACCCTGCTATGGTGGGACCACGATGTAGGTGTGACAGTAGTTCAGACTCCATGCCCATTCTATCACTGGTCATTCATGTGAGACTGCCAACAAGGGTGACAGTTAGTGCTAATTGTGTTGGTGGGTTTGTGATGTGGACATCTACCCACTAGGAAATGGTCTGAGACCACCACAACTCATTTTACATAGGCTACTGAATAGCTCTTCGGTGATAATGACTTTCACTCTCTAGGGACCTGTGCTGGATTTGAACTACTGACCTACAGGTAAAAGGCTACTTAACCTGCTACCAGTCCACAGAGCGATTCGGTTCCCCATACTCTTTCCTTTCAAAGTAGCATTTATATTCTCTTGGTTCTTCCCATTTCTTTGACGGACAAGCAGAGTAGGCATTTGTTCCAGATTCTCCTTACAGTTAAAAAGGCCAAAAGAAAGAAGAGTTATGTTAAGAACTTACTGTAACAGTAGATCATCGAGAGAATCTGTCATCAGGTTACAACTATGGAACTTAGCCGTCAGGCTCTAGGATCCCATGGAAGCTTTTCTGCGGCAATCTACTAGGTGTCTACTAACCACGTTGATGTCAGGCTCTGATATCACTCCTATAAAAGCGTGGGCAGCCTCGCTCCCATCACAGTTCTTTCCCCAACCGGAGGCCATGAGAGACAGGAGTCCCACTAGGGGAAATGAGGAGCAAGAAGAGATGCCCAGTGAGCAGAAAGACTGGAGCAACAGGATAGCCAAGCTGCAGAAAGAGAAAAGGGGGATTGAGGGAGGGACAACATGACCTGATGACAGAGATTCCCTTAAAGATCTAATGTTATGGTTAAGTTCTTATGTGACTGTTCTTCTAGCTTCACCTATGGAATGAGTCCCAAGCAGTGTTGTACACAAGGACAGTCTGGGTGGCCAGAGGCCTAAAAAAGAAGGCCCTGAAGCACAGCAAGGCCAAAGCCTGCCCTTCTTCAGGATGCAATGTCCAGACTGTAGTGCTGGCGAAATTGTGGACAGTACTCCAAGTGGCAGCAGTGCAGATCTCAGCTGCGGACACACCTCAGAAACAGGCAAATGAAGTGGCCATGCCCCTGCTAAAGCACCGTTTTGAAACTGGAGCACCTTCTCTACCAGGGGTGAAAGAAACAATTATACAATGGGTACCAAAAATCCTTGTTTCTGACTGGCTAGCTGGCATGATTTACATATAAATCATGCCATGTACTAACAGGAACAAGTGCCAGTCAGACCCAACTGCCATCCCCACTGTGAAATCACTGCAACTCCCAAAACCCAAACAGAAAAAAAAATGTAAATTACGTACCTACCGTAATTCTTGATCTTCTTGGACGAAATCTCCACCACTCATTCACACTAGTGGGACTACGCCAGAGGTGCTAGGACTGAGCGGGAGCCAAAAATCCTCAGGAGTGCCGATGCCAAGGTAGGACCACACATGTGCGGTGCCACGAGACTGGCTTGCGCCGTATAGGCTATCTTGGCATTGACCTTCCAACCGCCTCAGTATCTTTTTTTTTTTTTTTTTTTTTACAGAGGAGGTGCAGCGTAAACTAACCTAGTAAAACGAACCCATGTCGGACAGAAGATAGTCCGTATGACCTGTGTAAAAAGGATCAACTCAACAGTGTCTTCACAGTCCAGCTAACGAGGGAGTGAAGACCAAAAACAAGATAAGTGAGCATGGGGGATGGTGGGTGGGAGTGTGAATGAGTAGTGGAGACTTTGTCCAAGAAGCTCAAGAATTATGGTAGGTGTGTAATTTACATATCTTTCTGGACATAAGTCTCCACCACTCATTCACACTAGTGGGAGAGTACCGAGCCAAAATAATCCCCCAAGAAGGGCGGCAGGAGACAGAAGAGCTTACTCAGGACAGAAGTCCATTAAAGACTGTCCTGCCAAAGGATGGATGCTGTCTGGAATGGACATCCAAGGTGTAGTGCTTCACAAAGGCGTGCACAGAGCTCCAAGTGGCTGCACTGCAGATGTCTGCAATGGGCACATTCCAAATTTCTGCCAGAGATGCTGCGACTGCTCTGGTAGAGCGGGCGTACACGCTGCCTTCCAGCTTGACCTGCCCTATTGAATAGTAATGGTGGAGACATGCCACCAGCCATGCCGAAATGCACTTGATAGCAACAGGTTGACCCAGCTGGGCCATGCTGAATGAGACAAAGAGTTGCTTGGATTTGTGAAGCTCCTTCGTTCTGTTGATGTAGAACCACAAAACCCTCTTCACATCCAGAGAATGTAGGGTATATGTCCCCCTTCATTCTGAAAGTTCAAAAAGTAGGTCAGAAAGACCAAGGGCTGATTCAGGTGGAATTCAGAGACTACTTTTGGAAGAAATTTAGGGTGAGTTCTGAGAACCTTGTGAAATACTGTATACAATGGGTCTGTGACCAGGGCATGTATTTCAGACACTCTGTGAGCAGAAGTAATGGCTATAAGGAAGGCAGCCTTCCAGGATAGGAACTTCAACTTGCAGGTTGCTAGAGGCTCGAATGGTTTATGGGTGAGCATGTCTAGCATAAGGTTGATATCCCAAGTGGCTACCAGTCTCCTGACCGGTGGCCTAATTTGGAGGACACCTTTAAGGAGCATCTTGACTAAGGGCAGCCGAGCCAATGACGTATTGTGGAAAGGCTCGTGGTAAGCCTAAATCACACAGAGGTGTACTTTCACTGTCGAGTCTTGCAGTCCTGCATTTGACAGGTCTAGCAGGTGCTCTAACACCTTGTTTGGTAAGCAGGAAAAGGGGTCCAGAGAGGACTTTGCACACCAGATGGAAAATCATTTCCACTTTGCTGTGTAGGTTTTTTTAGTGGACGGCTTGTGTGCTGCTAGGAGAATATCTAAGATTCTATGGGAGACATTGAATCTACCTACTTATATCTCCTCAGGAGCCAGGCAAGGAGATGAAGGGACCTCAGGCTGGGATGGACCACTGGGTCCTGGGTCAGGAGGTCTGTTTGAAGTGGTAATTGTCTTGGTAGAACCTCCAATAATCTGTTGCTTAATGGAAACCAAATCTGACGAGGCCAGTATGGGGCGATGAGAAACATGCTCCCACCCTGCGCCTCCAGGTTGAGTAGCACACTCTGAATTAAGGGAAGAGGAGGAAATGCATACAGAAAGCATCTTGTCCACCGCAGTCTGAATGCATCCTGACAGAAGGCGCCACATTCTGGATTTCTGGAGCAGAACACAGACAGTTTTGCATTGAGTGGGGATGCAAAAAGGTCCAGGTCCAGAGTGCTCCACTCTTCAAAGAGCGACTGCACGACGTTTGAGCTGAGAGATCACTTGTGTGGATCTGCCTCCATTCTGCTGAGGCAACGTACCAGATCATTCTGGATTCCTGGTAGGAAGACCACCTCGATCAGGGCTTCATGCTCGAGGCACCATTCCCACACTCTCATGGCTTCCCTGCACAGAGGGTAAAAGTGTGCTCCACCCTGTTTGTTGATGTAATACATCACTGCCTTGTCCATCTGAAGGAGAATTATTTTGTGACAGAGGATATCTTTCAGGGTTCGGACAGTGTACAGGACAGCTCTCATTTCCAGGACATTTATGTGTAGCTGAGACACATCCTGACTCCACAGGCCCTTGGTGTGGAGATCCCAACAGTAAACTCCCCCAACCAACCAGAGATACATCTGTGGTGATGGTGATCTGTGTTTCCAGTGGGGCAAAGGGAAAACCCTGGAGAAGGTTGTCCTCCAGGTGAGTGACCTCATTAGGGGCTCCATCATCTTGATGTGAAAGGACTGCGGATGTGTGGTTGGAGAGTACTAAGTGACCATTGTGTGGTTCTCATGCAAATGAGCCAGGGGCATCGTGAACACTGATGAAGCCTTGAGACCCAGCATCCGCTGCATCGAAAGAGCTCGAACCGAGTTGTTCTCCTTGATGAAGCAAGCCATCTGGAGAATACTGTCTCTCCTGTCCTCTGGGAGGAAGACTCTTGCCTTGGAGATGTCCAGGAAAGCTCCTATGAAGAGGAGTTGTTGAGAGGGCTGAAGCTGTGATTTTTCCAGATTCAGCAGAACTACCATGGATGTGAGGAACTTGGAAGGCATGACCACCACTTCCTGCGTCCCTTGTCTGCACGAATTCGCTAGGAGCCAATCATCCAAGTATGGGAACACTTGAACTCCCAAGTTTCCCGAGATGCGCTCCGAGTACTGCAAAGCACTTTGTAAAGACTTGAGGTGCTGAGGACAGCCTAAAGATCAGGACTCTGAATTGGTAGTGCTAGCCCAGAGCCACAAAGCGTAGTTACTTGTGGTGGCTTGGGTGTACTGGGACATGTTGGTAGGCATCCTGCATGTCCAGGGAAGCCAACAAATCATTTTGATGAATCAGAGGTAGGAGCACACCTAGCGATATCATCTTGAATTTCTCTTTGAAGAGGTATTTGTTTAACTTCCTTAGGTCTAGAATAGGGCGCATGCCACCCGTTTTCTTTGGAACTAGGAAGTAGTGGGAGTAGAAACCTGTGTCCCGTTCTGCTTGCGGAACCACATCTATTGCCCTGTTGTTCAGAAGGCTCTGAATCTCAGAAGCAAGGAGGTCTGACTGAGTGATAAGACAGTTTGGGCTGTTATTTGGGTGGATGATCTGGAGGGGTAGCCGAAAAATTTAAGAGAGTAACCCTCTCGAATTATCCTGAGGACCCATTTGTCCATTGTAACTGACTTCCACTGGTTGTAAAACTGAGTCAGACGCCCCTCTACTGCCAAAGAAGAGTCCTCCTCGGACAGTTGAGGTGAAACATGGGCCAGGTCTTCAGAGGGTGGCACTAGGCACCTTCGGGCCCTGTGCCTTCTGCTACATTTTCTTTTGTGGTTGAGGGGCTTGGTTCTTGTTAAAGGCCCCTCGGCCTTTACCACGAAAGGATTGATGGTTATGAAACATCTGGTGGTTTCCGCCCCGCTGTGGGGCAGCAGGGACTGGTCTGGCTGTCTTAATAGCAGTCCTAGTTTTCTGAGTGGCCTCCAGTGCCTGCTTCACCTGTGGGCCAAACAGATAAACTCCATCAAATAGAAAGTTCATGATCATGACTCTCTGTCAAACATCATTTGTGAACCCAGAAGTCCTTAGCCATGAGTGATACTGGGTGCATATCCTGGCCGCTGCTGCTCTAGAAGCAGTGTCAAAGGCATCCATAGCAGCCTTAAGTTGCTGATTGTTGGACTTAATGCCTGTAGTAATGGTCTGGAGAAGTTCTGAACTAACATCCAACTCTGGAAGAGCCTCCACTGTGGCTTTGAGTGAATGCAGAGGGTATACTCATACTGAGAGAAATAGCCCTGGTAGCTAGCAATATGCATTCCTATGGTAGCAGCAGTGAATACTCACTTCCCCATAGTGTCGATCTTATGGGATTCCCTATTTACTGGATGAGCCGTAGATTCCTGAGGAAGAACGGCTTTATCATTCTCTGCCAAGACCACTATGGTGTACGTAAGGATTGGCCTATCCTTAAGGGGAGCGTATTTCCTATGGACTTACCCCCAGAAGGAATGAATGCCAGGCTGTCCCACACCATCGTCTCGAAAGAGGGCTGCACTGGAGGTGTCAATTCCACAGGGATTTCAGGAACATGCAGATACTGAAGGTGCAACAGCTTCCCAGGATCCCCCTCAGAAGTCTGGAGAGAAAGGGTGGAATTCATATTCTTCAGAAGAGACTTAAAAGAAAGATCCTTGACCAAGGGCTCTGCTGAAGTAGCGGGCTTACTTTCCACTCCAATGGATGAATCCTCATCCAAATTGTCCCCTAATCGTAGATTAGGATCAGACTGTTGCTAGCCTTGCTTGTAGAGCAGAAAGCAGCTAACTAAAAGAAGCTACATTTTCTTATTAATTTAAAACATATCTCAGCAGGAGTCAGTGTCTGTTAAGATTAAGTAGACAGATAACTTTATTAGAAGTAGAAGGGGTCTTATTTAGGGTTAAAAAAAGAAAAAAGAAAGAAAGTCAGTGTGTGTTCTGTGCAGGGAAGGGTACTGTATCATCTGACTTTGCTAAACCAGTAGGAGGAAAGACAGCTTACCTGGGGGTATGGTTTAGACACTATAAAAGCAGGTGAGTCAAATTACAGCTTCCTGTTGCTAGTCTTTTTTCTTACTAATTGCCCTCCATCCCACCCAAAGCCAGTTCTACTTTTATAGCCACTGGATTTGACTGTCAACAGGAACTTCCTGTTTGGTAGTAGGAAGGAAAGGATCATAGAGAAACATTGGTTTTGTCAACCCTAAAGGAAAAAAGTAACTCACTCTCCCCCCTAGCTGCTGGTGGTGGTCTGATATTGAGCAAGGAAGAAGGAGGCTACTGAAGAAGGTAAGAAGTTGCTGTCCCAGAACAGGAAGGGTGAGAGTTGTAAGGAGAGGAGAGAATAAGCATCCAGAGAAACAGTAGAGAGGACACAAAATAAGACATGATAGGAGTGGTGCAGTGCAATGACTGTGGGGCAGCAGTGTTCTGGGAGACATTCTGGAGGCTGCGATGCTGCCCTATTTGCAGGCACTTCTCTGGTCTGAGAGAGGAGGCTGCCAGTCTCCAGGCTGACTTGGCTAGATTTAGAACCTCCTCCCCCCACCCAGGGACCAGCAGGGCCAATGCCACTACCTCAGAGGTTGCCAAGAAAGAGGAGAGGCTGGACCAGGGTGGGCTCAAGGAGGAAGAGGGTGGTGGAACAGAGTTGCATCCCTCCAGCTGTACCTCTCCACAATTCATTCACTCTTCTGGTGGATAGTGGTTCCTCTATGGAGGCACCTGCAGTGGAGACCAAGGAGGATGATGGGAACCTTCACAAAGGAGACCCACAGAAGGGTGGCATGGGACCCCAGAGGTGAAGGAAACAACTCCTGGTGGGGACTCAATCATTAGGGGGGTAGAAATGGGGGAGGAAGGGGACAGGGAAGTAAGGTGCCTTCCTGGCGCCACGGCTTGGAGGGACAGGAAGTGAATCCTCAGGATCGTGGGAGGAGCTGCACGAGGGAGGGAGCTGGATGTCATTGTCCACCTAGGGACAAATGACCTGGCTAGGAATGGGATCAGAGCAGTGCAAGAGGAGCTTGACAAGTAGCGCATACGGTAACCTTCTCGGAGGTGCTGCCTGTCTATGGCAAGGGAAATGCTAGGGCACTTTTCACCAGGGAATTCAATCAGTGGTTGAAAAACTGGTGGAGCTCAGGGTTTTGGCTTCATTGGGGACTGGGGAGCCACCTGGAGGGATGCAGACCTATACTGGTGCGATGGTCTGCATCTGTCCGGGGAAACCAGGATCCTAAGTGAGAGGTTTAAATGCTTCATTGGCAAACATTTAAACTAGCCAAGGGGGGAGGCATTGAAATACAGCAGGGAAATCCGAGCCTCCCCCCCACAAAACATGGTGATTAGTGAGGTAAACACCAAGGTACAGAAGTTATTAGGGAGCAGAACAGATTTAAATGTAAAAAAAGGCAAAGGCAGTAAGGACAGAAATGGGGCTAAAAGGGGTAAGGCTATCAAAAAGTGGAGAGTGATGAGTACCAATGCCCATAGTCTGTGTAACAAGCTCTCTGAACTAGTGGCCTTGATGGAAGAGGGTTGTCTGGATATTGTGGCAGTCACAGAAACATGGTACACAGAGAACCATGACTGGGATGTCAACATACCAGGATACACAATCTACAGGAGGGACAGGGAGGGTAAAAGAGGAGGAGGAGTAGCTCTCTATGTAAAGGAAGGGATCAAAGCAACAGAGCTAAAGAGTAAACAGGGAGCAGATGAGGCACTTTGGGTCACCCTGGAGACAGGAAATGGCACCACAATCCGCATGGGGGTTGTATACAGACCCCCATCTCAGGGGAGGAATGGACAAGGAAATGATAGAAGGCTTTCTTAGAATGGCAGAAAAAGGGGAGATATTGTTGATGGGGGACCTGAATATGCCAGATGTTAACTGGAGCACCTTTGCTGCAGGCACATCCAAGAGCAGGGTCATTCTTGATGCCTACAGGGGCATGCCTCAGACAGCTAGTATTGGAACCCACTCAGGAAGGAGCAGTCTTAGACCTGGTACTCTCAAATGGAGATGGAGAAAGAATCTCAGATTTAGAAGAGGGTAGCCATCTGGGAACAAGCGACCACCAAACAGTGTGGTTCACGATAAACACAGCCATACAATCAAGCCATACAAAAGCAAGAGTACTAGACTTTAAGAGGGCTGGCTTTGGGAAAATGAGAGAGTGCCTCAGAAAAGCACTAGCAAACAGGCAAGAAGGAAGGGTGGAGGAACAATGGGGAGTGATCAAAACAGCCATCACAGAGGCAACAAGCCTTTGTGTAAAGCAAATCAATAAAACACAACGAAGGAAAAAAATGCTATGGTTCTCAAAAGAGATGGCAGGGAAGGTTAAGGAGAAAAGGACAGCATTCAGGAAATATAAGGAAACACAGATGGAGCAGGACAGAGAACTTTATCAGTTAAAGCAGAAAGAGGCTGGGAAGGCAGTCAGAATAGCAAAGGCCCAAACCGAGGAAAGGATAGCCAATTCTGTTAAGAAGGGGGACAAGACCTTTTATAGGTACATTAGGGAGCGAAGAAAGACCAAAGGAGGGATACTGAAGCTTAATAAAGGGGAAGGAATGTGGGTAGAGGGTGACAGTGAAAAAGCAGGGATACTGAACAAATATTTCTGCTCAGTATTCACAAAGGAAGAGGAGGGAGAGTTACCTAAAACAAACAAGAGAAACACTCTGAAGACAGGGGTCGATACCAGTCCATTTACAGAAGAAAGGGTTCTGAAAGAACTAATAAAATTGAAGGTGGACAAAGCAATGGGGCCTGATGGGATTCACCCAAGAATTCTAAAAGAACTAAGGGTAGAACTAGTGACACCGCTGACTACTCTCTTTAACAAATCATGGGAGGATGGGGTGGTACCCGAGGACTGGAGGAGGGCAGATGTGATTCCTCTTCACAAAAGTGGAAGCAAGACAGAGGCAGGAAACTACAGAGCAGTTAGTTTGACCTCAGTGGTATGGGAAATGATGGAATCACTTCTGAAGGAAAGAATTGTTGAGTACCTAGAGGCCAGTGGGGCACAGGACCCAAGGCAGCATGGATTCATGATGGGAAGGTCATGTCAGACGAATCTAATAGATTTCTTTGACTGGGTGACCAAAGTAGTAGACCAGGGAGGGGCTGTGGACATGGCCTACCTAGATTTTAGCAAGGCATTTGATATAGTCCCACACAAAAGATTAATATACAAGATAGCTAGCCTTGGAGTGGGTCCCAAGGTGGCAGCCTGGATAAAAAAATTGGCTAGACAACAGGACGCAAAGGGTAGTAGTAAATGGAGTACACAGTGAAGAAAGGAGGGTTACTAGCGGGTACGAGGGTTCAGTACTGGGACTGGTCCTTTTAATGTCTTTATAAGTGACATTGCAGAGGAACTGGAGGAAAAGTATGTCTCTTTGCAGATGACACAAAGATCTGCAACAGGTTGATACACAAGATGGAGTGGAAAGGATGAGAAGGGACTTGGCAAGGTTGGAGGAATGGTCAAATGTATGGCAGCTCAGATTCAATGCAAAGAAGTACAAGGTAATGCACATGGCAAACAAAAACCCAGGGGAAGCGTACACAATGGGGGATGAGATACTGACAACAGTAAAAATAGAAAGGGACCTGGGGGTAATTATATCAGATAACCTAAAGGTGGGCAAGCAATGTGAGAAGGCAGTAAGGAAGGCTGGGGGGATACTGGGATGCATAGGAAGAGGCATCAGTAGTAGAAAACAGGAAGTTGTTATCCCTCTGTACAGACAGTTGGTGAGACCCCATCTGGAGTACTGTGTGCAGTTCTGGAGACCCCATCTCCGCAAAGACATTGACAGAGTGGAGGCTGTCCAGAGGAGGGCAACCAAAATGATGCAGGGTCTGCTCCAGAAGACATACTAAGAAAGACTAAGGAGCTTAATATGTATACCTTGAGGAAAGAAGGAGAGAGGGACATGATAGAAACTTTCAAGTACCTCAAGGGATTAACAAAGTCCAAGAGGGTAGCATCTTCCAGAAAAAGAGATGTGCAAGAACAAGGGGCACAATTTGAAGATGGGGGCGGCTCCAGAGGTAATGGAGGAAGTATTTTTTCACTGAGAGGTTGTGGATGCATGGAACAGCTCCTGAGGAGGTCGTGGAGTCAAGAACAGTGGGGGACTTCAAGAATGCATGGGACAGGCATAAGGCAGTCCTAGTGGGGGGTAGGAGGAAGTAAGCTGTTGGTTAACTAGGATCTGCAGCTTATTTGTTAGGTAGGAAAATGGGCAGACTAGGTGGGCCAAGCGGTCCTTATCTGACATCAAATTCTATGTTTCTATGTTTCTAGACTCAATACTATGTCCTACTAGACCAGCAGGGATAGTACAGAAAGGAAAGGGAGGAAAAAGAGCAGACAGAGGCGCTCCCTGAATCGGAGTAGAAAATCCCAGCACCCGAGGTGGTGCTGGCAAAAAATGGCACCACCACCAAGGCCAGAGCAGAGGGTGGCACTGCAACTGGCGCTGAATGAGTGCCTGGAGACCCCAACCCCAACACTGGGGCACCCAAGGCTGGAGACCTGAAAATACGAGGAGTGGGAGAAAGCAGTACCTGTGCTGGCCCCTGCACTGCAGCCATGTGTGAGGGAAAGCACAAGAGTGTGGCATTGAAGGTGTTGCATGACTAGGTTAACCTAATCGCTAAACTCACGGGTTTGTGGCCCCCAGGCCCGGCTCCACAGGCACGGGAAGTCAGGACAACTGGCCCAGTGATAGGGTGGGGAAGGCCTCTAGACCTGAGAATTGTGGCCACCGGGAACCGAGGCCACAGGCAACCCTGGAGCTGGGGTCAGCCTCCTGTGCAGACGTAACAGAGGGTGACCTCGAGCGGTAACACTTTTTGTTTGACTGGTGGGACGAAGAAGAGCTCAAGGCCGAGCAGTGCCGGGTCCCGGACCTCAATCGGGAACAAGCCCACTTCTTTTTGTGCTTTCGGGAAGACGGCCCTTCCTCCCCAGTACCGGACAGCCTGTGGTCAGACCCCCCTCCGAAGAAGGCGGCAGACCAGACCCAGCCCTGCTGCTGAAACAGCTTTCAAGCGAAGTGTCCCTACTGTCACCGTCCCCGTTCATGGTCGACTCTATCGAAGGCAGGCTAAAGAAAACAACTTCTGTTCTTCGTCGAAAAAGAATAGCCTTTTTTTTTTTTAAATGAAATAAATATACTAAAACCTAATCAATACTGAACGACTATGCTGCTGTTATATAGACATGAAGATCTGGCTCCCAGCAGGCGAGCGTCATTGTCACTGACGTGCACTCAACAGTGAGGGGGAAAAAAGTAACTGAGGCAGTTGGAAGGTCGACGCAAAGATAGCCTATAGAGCGTGAGCCAGTCTCGTGGTACTGTGCTTGAGTGGTCCTACCTCGGCGCTGGCTCTCCTGAAGATTTTTGGCTCCCGCTCAGTCCTAGTGCCCCTGGCATAGTCCCACTAGTGTGAACGAGTGGTGGAGACTATGTCCAGGAAGATAGCCAGGTTCACACACCTGTAAACGATGATTAAGCTGCAAACACAATAAAAAAAGAACCTCACAACAGGCACACAAAGCAAATGGTAACATAACATATTTCTCTTCTCTCGTTCCCCCATAGCCACCTAAATCCAGTTCACCTCTAAACCATTTTTTATCACTCTCCAAACTGGTCTGTTACCATGCTCCTCCCACCCACCCCGAGCGAAAGAGGGACAGCAGTCCGGTGCACATCTCCCAGCAGTTTTTTTTTTTTTTTTATAAAATGACATCACAGTTCAACCCTTTCCCTCCTCCACTGAAATCCATGGCACCACAAAGATGTGCGGCCGTTGCCACTCGGAAGCTTGGACCCTCTCCTGGCAGCCAGGCCGAGACATAAAAATGAAGCCAGTCCCCCATACTTGCAGCTCTCTGGTAGAACAATTTCAAAAGTGTGTCCTCGCTCCTACAACAAAAACGAAGCCAGAACACACTTAACTGGTGACACGAAGCACAGCATAAATGTTTCCCGGCTCCACAAAATGCATTCATGCGGTAACGGCTCAAGACTACAGCACATGGTGAGTAAATCGGAGCCCTAGCAACTCAGGGACGCAGCTCTAGCAACCCAGGACTACTTTTTTCCATGCAATAATACATTTAATAAATACCTCTGTAATGCATAAAAAAAATGTTTCCTTATTTTTTCACAGGAAAAAACAAGTGGGCCATCGTATAATTACAATATGCCCCTCGAGGATGTGGGTCATGGCAGGATTTACCCACGCCTGGTGTGGTTCACTCACTCAGCCAATGGCCTCGTGACCAAACCACACACCAGACGTGAGTAAATCCTGCCATCACCCACACCCTCTCGTGGTATATTGCTTAAATAACAGTTTGGACTTCCTGTAGTCCTTGGTATGGTGTGTATAGTAATGCAAAATTCTATGCACTTCTGAAGTATGGTGCAATGCTTCCCCTAGACTGGCATGCTCTGGATAATAAATGGTCAGATGGTTGGATTGGTTCAGGATAAACTATGACACCACCTTAAGAAGAAACTTGGGATTAGTATGTAAAAAGACACCATCTTTGTGGAAAATCAAATAATGCTGCTTACACAAGAGCCTGTAGCTCTGAAATTCTTCAAGCAGAATGGGAACTAAAAATAACTGTTCATGACAGAAAGCGTAGCTCACAGGACGTGACTGGCTCAAAAGGAGGCAGAGTGAGTGTCTTCAAAATAAAAGTGAGATCCCAAGCAGGAACAGAGTTACGGATGGGAGGCTTCATGTGTAGAATGCATCTTAGAACAGTACGGGCCATATTCAGCTGTGCCACTGTAAAGCTATTAATTGCACATGAAAGGCTGATATGGCAGACAGGTGCACTTTATGGAAGGAGTATTTGAGACCGGCATCAGACAAGGTCAGGAGATACTCCAAAACCTGGTTCACCGGACAGGTGAAAGGGTCCAGGTGGCGCGAAGCATCCCAGATAGCAAACCGCTTCAACTTCGTACAGTAACTGGCCCTGGTGGAAGGTTTTCTGGCAGCCACCAGGGCATCAGTCACTTTCTGAGACACCCCAAATCGAGCAGTGGTTATGTCCTCAGGAGCCATGCATGTAGATGAAGGGACTTGAGGGTCTGGATGGAGCTGGGTCCCCTGTGCCTGTGTCAACAGGTCCCAGCAGAGAGGCAGGGGAACTGAAGGTTCCACAGACAATTGTTACAGTAATGGAAACCATATCTGCCGTAGCCAAAACAGGGCCACCAGAATCAGGGTGGCACCCTCCATATGTAGCTTAATGAAAATCCTCTGAATCAGAGGGAAGGGAATGCTTAAAGAAGCCTCTCTTTTCCAGGAAAGTGACAACACATCTCACTAGAAAACTCCAGGCCCTGGATCTAGTGAGTAGAAATGTGGCAGTTCTGCACTGAGTGGGGACATAAAAAGGTCCAACTCTGGATGACCTCATCTGTCGAACAGGTCTTCTGTGACTGAGGTCAGCAGCTCCCACTCATGTACCTTGGACTGTGACTGGCTGAGGCTGTCTGCCCAAAGCATTTTGGGCACCTGGCACATGGATGGCAGATAGTTCTAGACCGTGGTCTAGAGCCTAGTACCAGACCCTCATCGCTTCCTGGCACAGAGGATCAGAATGGGTTCCCCTTTGCTTGTTGATGTAATAGACCACACTGAGACTGTTCGATTGCACCAACAGAGGACCCAAGAGAGATGGTTCAGAAAGGCTTGTAAAGCATACAGAACTGCCCTCATTTCTAAAATATTTATGTGGAGGTGAGCTTCCCATCAGGACCAGAGACCCCGGATCTGATAAGGACCTAGATGGGCTCTCCATCCCTGACCTGAAGCATTCGTGGTGAGGATCTGACGAGGAATGGGCATAACAAAGGGGATTCCCTTTAAGAGAATGGCCTGGTCCATCCACCAGTGAAGCATTTTGTGTACTGGCGAGGAGACAATGACCAACTGATCTAAATCATCCGAGTGCTGATCCCATTGAACCCCCAGGGTCCACTATGGAATCCTCATGTGGTCAGAGCGACCATCACAATGGCCACGGCTGTGACGCTGGGCCAGCTGGTTATGATTGCTCTATGATTTGTAATACAGAATGTGGTATGTGACCTGTCTCACAGGAGACATCCTGTGCCCCTGGGATGACATCTTCCAGGTTTCAGTTAAAATGACAGGATATATGTTTAACAGCAGAGCTCTGTAATGTGATTAACTTCCAAGAAGTCGCAATTTATGGCCTTGTTGATGAGCTGTGCTTCTTTGAAGCTAAGAACTAAAATATCCATTTTATGACATCTTCAAAGGAAGAACAGTTAATTTCAACTGGTGTTAAAAAGCTATATGGCACCCAAGTGAGATATGGCAGAGTTAGTCATAAAAGTCCTGTGATGTCTTTGAAAAGCAGAAAACCACACTAGATCAAAGCAAAGACTCATATCAAAGAGTCATATTGGGAAATTAGTTTTTGCTCATGTCACCTTATTTAATACACTTCCTGAGTGATAAGACTTCTTGGTTGTATAATTTTTAATATACAAGGAGGAGCTAGGTGACATCATGGAAGACGCAGGTTTAGAGATAGTTTAACCTATTCTGTATCTGATCTTTAAACACACTTCTCTGGTGGGCTCTTAGAAAACATCATCTACTTTAAGCACTGTTTAGAAGGTAATACACTAGACAGGAAAGTCTAATTGCATTGTTGTAGAAGTTTATGTTTGTACTTTATCCTTGTTCTTTTAAGTGATTGTATGCTTTGTGATATATGGTTCTGTGTTTACATTTTACATATTTTTTATCCATTTTTAAGTAAATCTATATTTAAAGAGACTGCCCGGTGTGCCTTCGAAATTCTTTCTTTTGCATGTGAAGTACAGATGGTTAAAGTTGACACTGTTCATAGGCTTAATGGTAATACCAAACTGGGAAAATATAAGAACTTTCCTAAGGTCTTTCATAGTTTTTAGGGTTCATATTGGATACCTGGTTAGGTGCCCTTAGGCGAAAGATATCTGGCATTTTCTGAAGAGCAAAATTATCTGAGTCTGTACATCTGGGTACGCTAGCAAAAGGTTCACAGTTTAAATCCCTCCAGAACTTGAGACCAAAGGTGATTCGGGCCCACAAACAGACAGCAGGGTTACCCTGTTCTGTTAACTGTTCACAATACTGCGCTTGGAGGCTGGCACTGTGAGAGAAGAGAGCCTGACCTGCTGAGTGGGTTTGTGACAGATTGGTGGGAGCAGTGGGATAATTTTGGTAAAACAAGCCTTAACTGTTCAGTGTATCAGCTTAATACTACACATCTCACATGCAAAATAAGGCAGTGATTAATTTAAAAAAAAAAAAAGGAAACAGAACTATATAATTTGGCTTACAGTCAAGTTCCTACCCGTTTTATTTTTTTTCTAAAGTGCAAGTTAGAGTAGCGGTAGTTAGGGAAGAAGATGTCTTCCAACTACAGCGGGCACACGGTTGACTACATGAGGCAGCTGTGCAGGGACAGAGGAGTCCTGTACGAGGTGAGAGCCACCAAGCAGAACCTTGTGGATGCCCTGATGGTAGCAGATACCCAGAGCATCGAGTCACTAACTGTGACTGTAAAAGACCAAACCTTGAATGTGGAAGGGCTAGCGGCCAGTGCATTATCCAGATCCAATGAGGATGACAGCAGGGTCAGTGCCAGAGAAGGGCCACAGCAGCAGGGAAAGGTCACCAGCATTCTGGAGCCAGAAGTACTCAGGCTGCAGATTGAGTTGCACAGAATGGAGCTGGAGTTCCAGAGGGAGGCTGAGCAAGAACACCGAGAAGAGGAGCAAGAACAGAGGGAAGTGGAGTGAGAGAAGCAAGCCACAGAGGAGAAAAGGGAGCGTGAACAGCGAGAGGCTGACCAGGAACAGCAAGAGGCAGACCAAGAGATGCGAGAGCACCAGAGGCAACATGAACTGGAGAAGCTACGACTCCAACCACCAGCACCAGAGCAGGTAAGGGCTTGGGTTTAATTGGAACTACAGGACTGGGTTACAAATTGAATTCCAAATTGATAGCTGAATTTAAAGAGGAGGAGGATAGGGATGCCTTTTTAAATTCCTTTGAAAAAGTTTGAATTCAGGCTAAAATTCCTAGAGAGTCCTGGAGCTTCCAGCTATCCCTGTTAATTACCAGGAAAGTTTGGAATGCATTGGGTCAAAATGGACAGTGAGGACAGTAATGATTACAGCAAACTTAAAGCTGCACCATTATAAAAAATGTAATTAACTGCTGAAGCATACAGAGCTAAATTCCTTAAGCTCAGGAGAAGCCCTGATATGAGCTACGAGGAGCTAGCCATGAAACAACGTAAGTTTTTAAAATGTTGGTGGGAAGGAATTGAAGCAAACTCTGTAGATAAAATTGAAAATGCTATTTTATTAGAACAGTTTTTTGGGACATGCCCAGCAGAGCTGAAAACCTGGCTGGAGGACCGAGATCCCAAAACAGTGCAAGAGGCTGCTCAACTCTTGGACCACTATGCCAAGAGCAGACCTGCTCCGAGAGCCAATGGGGCGGGCATGGCAGTGCAGAAAGGGAAAAGCGCACCTTCAGGGCAGCTAAAGCCCTGACTGCCTCCACCAAAACCAGTTAGCCCTAGGTTTCAAAGAAAAGATTTCTCTGAAAAAAGAAATGAATGTTGGTTGTGTAAAGAAACTGGGCATATTGCCAGCCAGTGTCCCAAAAGGATGAGCAATACGCAAGGTGGTGCTAGAAAAGAAGTGGGTTGTTTGAAAGGAAAATGGGGACAGCCATCCGCACAGGTGTGGTCTATAGACCACCAGCCCAGGAGGAAGAAACAGATAGGGAGCTGATGCTAGCCATCCAAAGGATGGCAGACAAGGGTGAGGTAGTACTGGTTGGAGACTTCAATATTCCAGACGTGGACTGGAGCATCCCAGCAGCAGCATCAACTAGGAGAAGATTTATCCTGGACTCCCTTCAGGGTGCCTTCCTCAAGCAACTGGTCATAGAACTAACTCGGCAGAAGGCAATACTGGATCTTGGGCTCACAAACAGGGACAGTGTGATGGGGGTAAAAGTGGGGGAGCACCTGGGGAACAGTGACCACCAGTCATTGTGGTTTGAAATCACAGAAAGAGCAGAACCAAACCACACAAAAACACGTATCCTGGATTTTAGGGGCAGACTTTGGGAAAATGGGAGATACTTGAAAGAGGCATTAAGGGAATGGGACAGGAATCAGGGGTTGAGGAACAGTGGGCAGTATTTAAATGGGGATTACAAGAACAACAGAATTATGCATTAAGCAGGTTAGCAAAAGGAAAGGAAGAGGAGACCATTATGGTTTTCCAAAGAGGTAGCGAAGAAAGTGAAAGCCAAAAAGATTGCATTCAGGCAATACAAAAAGACACAGGCAGAAGGGGATAGGGAGAAGTACCAGGAGAAGCAAAGGGAGGCAGGGAGGTCAGTAAGGGAAACGAAAGCTCAGACAGAAGAACACATTGCAAAATCAGTGGGTAGAGGGGACCTTTTACAGGTACATAAGTGAAAAAAGAAAGACAAAGGGAAGGATAGTGAGACTGAAGGGGGAGGATGGGGGCCACGTGGAGGACGACAACAGTAAAGCTGACATATTGAACAGGTATTTCTGCTCAGTCTTTACTGAGGAAGAGGAGGGTAATGGGTCTGAAGGGAGTACAAGGGGTGAGAATGGTGCAGAAATGGACACAAGTCCCTTTACATGAGAAAGGGTCCTGAAGGAACTGGAAGTAATAAGAGTTGATAAAGCAATGGGGCCAGATGGGGTGCACCCCAGGGTCCTTAAAGAACTAAGAGAGGTGGTGGCTGAACCTCTGGCTATCCTGTTTAGCCGATCACTGGAAACAGGGAGGTACCCAAAGACCGAGACAGCAGATGTAGTCCTCTTATACAAAAGTGGGAACAAAGAGGAAGCAGGGAACTACAGACCAGTCAGCCTCACCTCGGTAGTGGGGAAGATCATGGAAGCACTACTGAAGGATAGATTGGTGAAACATCTGGTTGTCAATGGACTACAGGGCCCAAGGCAGCATGGTTTCACCAGGGGGAGGTCATGTCAGACCAACCTCGTTGAATTTTTTGACTGGGTGACTAGGGAGGTGGATCAGGGGAGGGCAGTGGACATGGCCTATCTGGACTTCAGCAAGGCCTTTGACACTGTGCCACATAGAAGACTATTACACAAACGGGGGAATATGGGTGTAGGCAGGACAGTAGTGTGGTGGGTAGGTAACTGGCTGGGTGGCAGGACACAGAGGGTGGTGGTAAATGGCTGTCACTCCACAGAGGGAAGAGTGACCAGTGGGGTACCACAGGGATCAGTGCTGGGACGGTCCTATTCAACATCTTCATCAGTGACATTGCACAGGACCTAGAAGGCAGAATTTCACTGTTCGCTGATGACACAAAGCTCTGTAACAGAGTAGACACACCAGAGGGTGTAGACAGAATGAGAAGGGACCTGCAGAAACTTGAAGAATGGTCAGGGGTTTGGCAGTTGAAATTCAGTGTAAAGAAGTGCAAGATAATGCATATGGGGCACAAAAACCCTGGCACAATATATCAGTTGGGGGGTGAGGATATAGCATGCACCAAGCAGGAAAGGGATCTTGGGGTTATCATCTCTGATGACCTCAAGGTAGGGAAACAGTGTGGCAAGGCAGCAGGTAAAGCAAATAGGTTGCTGGGATGTATAAGCAGGGGCATCACCAGCAGGAAAAGGGGGGTCATAATTCCGCTATACAAGACACTAGTGAGGCCCCACCTGGAGTACAGTGTACAGTTCTGAGACCATACCTACATAAGGACATAGACAGGGTAGAGAAGGTTCAGAGGAGGGCAACAAATATGGTGCATGGATTGCATCACAAGTCCTATGAAGACAGGTTGAAGGAACTGAACATGTACTCCCTGGAGGAGAGGAGGGAGAGAGGGGATATGATAGAGACATACAAGTATCTCACAGGGAGGAACAGGGTGCAGGAATACACTATTTTTAAGCAAAAAAGATGTTCCAGGACTAGAGGGCATGGGATGAAGTTGGAGGAAGGAGGAAACATGAGGAAGAATTTCTTCACAGAACGGGTGGTGGACAAGTGGAACACCCTGCCAGAGGAAGTGGTGGGGGCTGAAACAATCACGGGATTTAAGAATGCATGGGATAGACATAAAGGAATTCTGGAGGTCAGGGGTAAGGGGCAACATACTTCTAGGAAAACAAACTGAACTTACAAACTCAAATGGGCAGACTGGGTGGGCCATAGGCCCTTATCTGCCGACACTGTCTATGTATCTATGTGTTTGTGTGTCCCTGGAAGCATGCCTGTGAACATGAGGGAACACATACACTCAGTCATGGTGGACAGTGTACAGTCGCAAGGTTAATGGACACAGGGGCATCCCTGACATTGTTAAAAGGGAATCTAGTAGAGCCTGGTCAGCTTATCCCCAATAAATACATCACTGTACAGGACTTTACGGGTGAAGAGAAAACATTGCTCCTCACTAGTGTTCTTCTAGACTGGGGTAAAACAGGGGGAACTGTGCAACATGTGGCTGCAGCAAAAACGTTAGCAGTGGATGTCATGCTTGGCAACAATCTCAAACGGGATGGTGTGTGCAGTTACCTGTAGCCATGCGGCCAGGGAAAATTGTAGTTCCCTGGACCCCACAGAAGCCATTGTGAAAATCACTGGGAGGCTGGTTCCCCAGCCTGCATCTCCTGATATGGAGATTAATGAAAAGGGGGTAGAAATTTCCCCAGTAGCAGTTAACCACACAGCTACAGAGGGTTACTCCAAAGAGGGAAGGGTGACCCACTGTCAAAGGGTTAAGGATGACAGTGATCCTCAGTGCCCTGACTCTAGTGCTAGGGACCCTAGTTTAAAGACAGAAGGGGACCTGTCCCATGCCTTGGGAATGTGTGAGGAGTTGGCAGCTGCTCAGAGAAGTGACCCGAGTTTAGAGAAGCTGAGGGCTTGGGCAGACTCTGACGGAGCATAGGGAGGTGACGGCAGACATAAGGTTTACTGGGAAAATGGACTGATGTATACTCAGGCGGTGCAGACAGAGGGAAGGGTGTTAGGCAGGCAGCTTGTCCTTCTCCAGGGGTATCGTGAGCAGTTGCTCAAGATTGCACGATATTCCATCTTGTGCAGCCCCCACAGTTACCCTCTGTATTGTTTTAGTTGCCATTTTGTCCCTGCCTGTACTTTGCTTTAACTGTGCTGCGCATGTTCTACTCCCCCCCCCCTTTTTTAAGTTCCTGCTGGCCCCGAATATTTACTGTGCTTTCCCTGAAATCAGCTTGGAATCAGATGCACTGTTTTATTGCTACTTTCTGGCCCGAATTTTACTGTGCGAAATTTACTGTACTTTGCTTGTAATCAGATGTATTACTGTGCTTGAAATCTGTTATACTGTGAATTTCTGCTCTCCTTGATTCGTTGGTGGCCTTACAGGTGGCTGAGCATTTAAATCGCTGACACTGAGCTGTGCCATGAAACTACCTCAATCCGCACTGTGCATTTGTTTTGTTCTGCCGCTGTTCGCCTCTTCCCTCATCCCAGCCACAATTGTAAGCCTACCCTAATCTGTCTGCTTCACCTATCGCTAGCTGTTCTGCCCCCCCCCACGTCCTCCACTCACACCCCTGGTCATTCCCCCCCCCCAATCTAGCCAAAAGCTTAAATACTCACCTCCTGTTCCTTTCTCCCTCAGGATTGCTACTGGAGACGACGAGATCGTGGTCGCGAGGGCCCTCCCCACCCCCCAAAGCTGGACTCTGGACCCGAATTACACGCCAGATAAATAACTTGGACCGAAAAGCGCTACTCCTGCTCATCAAATCGACTGTACTGCTGGGACACAATTTTCCTGCATTTGCCTGCTAAACTAGGAAAAACAATCCACTGGTGGTACCTTTACTGTCCGCCAGCATGCCTGTTCAAACCAACTCCTGCCTCGCTGCACTAGTTGCTGCCGCTGTAGAAAGGACTGGCCCTGCTGGCTTCGCCAGCTGCCCCACCACCACCCATAGTCGTCACTCGTTCTTATAGTGGAGGTCACGTGCGCGAATTATCCTATCAGCCCAATTTGCCATTAGCAGGCTATACTCTCCTGCCACTAGGGGCATTTTCCCTTTTTTTCCTCCACTTGTCACTGCAGCTCACTCCTGAACTCACTGCTAGCTCCTGTTCACTTCCATATTCATCAAACTCCCCCCCCCACAGCCCTACCTACTCCCCTCTGCCTGCCTCCAGCGGCCACCTTCTGCCTTGTCCTCTCCAGTTGTTGATTCATCTCCCCTGCTGCTTACGCCACCTGGCCTGTGTTCGACCCTGGGACATGGCCCCTCGCCATCCCATCTGATCCCTCCGCTAGCCACCCAGATCGCCTCTCTGCCCTGACCCTTGCCACTCTCTCCTCTGCCTGGTGTGTGGCCAAAGAGCTAAAGATAGCGCACCTTAACATCCGCAGCATCCTCCAGAATATTGTGGAATTAACAGCTTGGGTAGCCCTTTATAAGCCAGACATCCTGGGCATCTCCGAATCCTGGCTCAAGCCAAGCACCCCTGACTCGGTCTGCTCCATCCCGGGCTACAGGCTTGCACAGTGCGATAGGGCTGGTAGCAAGCGGGGGCGTACTCCTCTACTATAAGGAGCACCTAAACATGTCCTTAGTTGCTCACTCATCCCTTACCCCCCCACCCTGCGAGTTCCTCCACACCCTCCTCCTCCTCGGCAACACTAAAAAGGTGCACATCGTCTGCACCTATATTCCTCTGAAAGGTGGCATACTTGGGCTCTCCTCCATGCTCGAGCAGCTTAGGGAGCGGGTAGGCCCCAATGAGCTCCTCATCCTTGGGGACCTTAACCTAAACTGGCTGGAGCCCAACCATAAGCAGTTTGAGCCGCTGCTCTCTGGCCTCGCACTCAGCCAGGTCACCACCGAACCCACTCGGCTCTCCCGCCACAGAGACCCCGGGACGCTCACAGACTGGGTGATGAGCAACCGACCTGAAAACATCATCCACTCAGGGATACTTCCCGACTCCATCTCCAACCACTCCCCCACGTACTGCATCTGGGGTTATACCTCTCCCAAAGTCCCCAGTCGTGTGCTCCTGATGAGGGACTACTCCAAGTTCTCAACCAGCCTCTACCTCAATGACCTTCGGATAGCTGACTGGTCTAGGGTCACCTCCACTAGTGACCCTGTTGCCACCCTTGACCACTTCATTGCAGTATTCATCCTGCTGCAAGCTGGGTGAAACATAGGATCTCCCGCAATAACGCTGACCTCCTGGTCTACCGCCAGCTAAGAAACTCCTGCAAGCATGCTATACGTGCCTCAAAAAGCGAGTTCTGCAGAGCTGCCTGCTCGCTTCGGCAAATAACCCCCCGCATTTCTGGACTAATGTGAAAAACCTAGTCGGAGGGTCAGCCAAGGAACAGCCCACCGATATGCTTATAGGGGGTACAAACTGCAATAACCCCCTAACCATCGCCACCTCTCTTAACCAATTGTTCACAGACCTGCTGGCCACCTCTTCTCCCCCATCCCCTGCCCCTCAACCACTGGGGGGGCCTCCTCCTACCCGCCCCCCCTTCTACCTCAAAACAGTCACTATTGGTGAGACCCAGAAACTCCTTGCCGGCCTCTCCCACCACATGGGAGCTGGCCACGATGGCCTAGAGCTGAGCTTCTTAGCCTGGGGGCTCCTATCCTCACTCATCCGCTAGCCCACATTTTCAATGCCTCACTTATCTCAGAGGTCCTCCCTGACCTGTGGAATGTTGCCAAGGTCGTCCCTGTACATGGCAACCCGAAGAACGTAAATAACTATCAGCTCATTGCTATTCTATGCACTGCCAGTAAGCTCCTCGAAAAGGCGGTTGCATTGCAACTCACCCACTACCTCCAGGGACATGATGTGCTGTCCCCTGCCCAGCACGGTTTCCGTAAAGGGCACAGTACATCGACCACCCTTGCAGTGGTCACCTCCCAGATCTGGTCCGCAACTGACTAAGGCAAACTGACTGGGACCATCTTCGTTGACCTATCGAAGGCCTTTGACCGGGTGGACCACCCCATTCTCCTCTCTGCCTTGCAGTCCCACGGTTTTTCCCTCCATGCCCTTGACTGGTTCGCCAACTACCTTGAGGGCAGGCAGCAATACACCTGCTTTAATCGAACCCTCTCACCCCTCTCCCCAGTGAACAGCGGGGTGCCCCAAGGATCCGTCCTTGGACCAATCCTGTTCTCCCTGTTCATAAATGAGCTACCCTCTGTCACTTCCAATGGGCACCTAACACTCTACACCAGTGACCTAGTCATCCTAGCCAGCTCTCAGAACATCACCTCCGTCAACTCTCAGCTCAACTCCGATTTTGCCCTTACCAGGAACTGGCTTGATGGACACAAACTCACAGTGAACTTTAAGAAAACGCAGACCTTGCTCTTCGGCCCCGTGGCCAAAACCTCCTCCTGCACGATCCCCCTAAAAATCCAAGGATCTAGTAACTCCCTCCTTCCGAATGCTGACTCTGTCATAAAATATAAGGTATAAAATACCTAGGTGTGACTCTCGATCCCCAATTGGATCCAACCACGCACATTTGGACCATTTGTAAAGCAACTAATGCCAAGATTGGCCTAGTCTATAGGGCTAAGGACTGCCTCACCCCCACAGCTCGGCTTGCCATAGCTAAGGGGATTCTCCTCCCCATACTCTCCTATGGGCTCATTGCTTTTGCCCCTGTCCCGTCCTCCAGCCTCGCCAAGTGGGACACCACATACAATAACGCATGACGCCTCGCAGTCTTGTCCCCCCGCCTCACACACTGTTGCAAGCTTTACTCTCGACTAGAGTGGCTACCCCCTGAGAAGTTCTGGACCTACACCCTTGGCAACTTCATTGACAATATAGTTAGTACGGCCACTCCCGCCTTGCTTGCCCTTCCGCTAAAACACGCCTCCCCTGTCTACAACCTTAGGTCGTGCGCAGCTAAGGCCCGTCGGGTCCACAAGACCCACACCCTCACAGGCGATCAGGCTTTTACCATCCATGCACCTGAACTGTGGAACTGCCTCCCTGCTCACGTTCATGCCTCCCCCTCCCACCCCAGCTTCAAATCCTCCTTATGCAACTTTCTAAAAACCGCATCCACCTGCCTGTGTTAACACCCACCTGCCCCCCTCAGCATGCAGTCTCTCCCATTGTATATCTCTACTGCTGACTACCCTCCTCAGGCACTTACCGCTCCAGGTGGAGCGGCGTTCTCTCTCTTAATCCTTCACTCACCCAAGCCAGTGCCTACCCCTCCCCCTCTCTATAGGCATCTAGGCCAGGCCACTACTACCCATGTTCTCCTAACTATTTCTACCGCTTCTCTCCTGTTGATGTTGTTCTTGCTGTATACTCCCAACTATCTGTTGGTAGTACCACCCATGTTCCTGATACCACTTCGATGTTCAACTCCTGCCTTGTTGTTCTTGCTGTGAATTCCTAAACTGATTATTTGTTGTTACCTCTGTATCACCCTACGGCGGAGCATATTGCTCCTGTATGTAACCTCTATTGTATTACCAACTGTTGGAGCTTGTGGCTCCTTTATGTAACTGTTGTCTCTATGGATACCCTGTAACTCTCCCGGGTCGCTCCTGAAAATAGGCCTGTTGCTGTCTAGTGTGTTTACCTGGTTAACAAAAATAAATAAATTCCCTTGTCTGGTCATCTGGGAACTGCGAGCACTACACAGCAGTTGGCACAGAATTTCTATTAGCCCAACTTCACCCAGTGGGTGAAGGAGTATTTCAGGTGTTGTCACTGGTGCCAAGAAATAGGAAAGGTGGGCAAGAAGGAAGCACCAAGTTTTGTCCATAGCGACAATGCCGACCTCCCCCACAGAAACAGCACAATACTGACGCAGGTACTGTGCCGCCTGTTGTAAGGGTGTTTTCTGCGGGGGGCCCCAGACTTTAGGATTCCAACTCCAGGTCGGAGTTGGTCCGGGGAAGGGGTAGAACAGCGGGGCAAGGCGAAACACTGAAAAAGGACCATTACTGCGAATGTCACTGTAATGGTCTTTTTTCCTGTTTCGCCGTCGGGGTGTCGACGAAAAAGGGAGCACCGGGCAAGAAAACCCAATCCACCCTGATTCCACTGCCCATAGTGGAGGAGCCATTCCAGAGGGTGGGAATGGATATTGTGGGGCCTTTAAATACCCCCAGCTCCTCAGGGAAGAGATTCATCCTGACTGTGGTGGATTATGCCACCCAGTACCCAGAGGTAGTCGCCCTATCCTCACTGAGGACAAAGTGACAGATGCCTTACTTGGGATTTTCTCCTGTGTTGGGTTCCCACAGGAGATTATCACCGATCTAGGGTTTTCCTTCATGTCGGTCCTGATGAAATGTTTGTGGGAGAAGTGTGGAGTGGTGCAGAGATGCACGACACCGTATCAGCCACAAGCCAATGGGCTTGTGGAAAGATTTAATGGTACTCTGAAGTCAATGCTCCAGGCATTTGCTGAACAGCATGGGAGGGACTGGGAGAAATACCTTCCCCACCTGTTGTTTGCATACAGGGAGGTGCCCCAAGAGTCGACAGGATTTTCACCCTTCGAACTCTTATATGGACGCCGGGTACGTGGGCCCCTAGACTTGATCTGGGAGGTCTGGGAAGGCAAGCACGCCACCCAGGGAACTCCCATTTTGGATTACTTCCTTAGGTTTAGGGAAAGGCTGAAGGAGCTTATGGGGACAGCCCAGAGCAACCTGGCAGCTGCCCAACAGAAACAAAAAGTGTGGTACAATCGCAGAGCCAGAGCTCACTCGTACATGGTGGGTCAGGAAGTCATGGTCCTTATTCAGGTCCAGAAAGACAATCTGCAGGCTGAGTGGGCAGGACCGTACAAAGTAGTTAGGAAGGTAAATGACGTGAACTATATATATATATTTTTTTATTTATTAAATTCTCGGATTACAAATACCTTTGTATTATAGAGTTACTTGACCGAAGACAGACAGAAAGGATGTACCATGTCAACATGATGAAGCCATATGCTAATAGGGCTGACATGGTGTCTGCAGTGGGTAGTCCTGGAGAGGGGCCGGATGAAGGAGACCCCCTTCTGGACTTGCTGGATGAAAGTAAGTGGAAGTCCTCTGTGGAGGCAGTTAAATTGTCTCCCCAGCTGGCCCTGGACAAGATCCAGGAAGTAAGGGAGGTTTTATCAGACTTTGCCCCATTGTTCAGTGCCAAGCCTGGAGTAACCCCCTTAGCGATGCATGATGTGGAGACGGGCACAGACGCCCATATGGCAGACAGCATATAGGGTGTCAGAGGCTGTCCAAAAGAACATTAGGAGGGAAGTGGAGGAAATGCTGGATTTAGGGGTAATCCAAAGATTCCACAGCCCCTGGGCCTCACCCGTAGTCCTTGTGCCCAAGCCAGATTGCTCTACTAGTTTCTGTGTGGACTATCATGGACTGAATGCAGTCACAAAGTCAGATGCCCACCTGATGTCCTAGACGGACGAACTCCTGGACAAGTTGGGAGGGGCGACCTACCTTACAACCACTGACCTGACCAAGGGGTATTGGCAGGTAGAGTTGATGGACAGAGAATGGGAGAGGTCAGCCTTATTAGGCCTATCTGAATTTAAAGTAACGTCTTTCGGAATGAAGAACGCCCCAGACACTTTCCAAAGGTTGGTGAACCAGATGTTAAGTGGTGCTGATAAGTACACTGTTGTGCACCTGGATGACATTGCCATCTTTAGTGCCAGCTGGGAGGAACACCTGTCCCACCTTAGGGAAGTGCTGGGCAGGATACAGAGGGCTGGGCTCACTTTCAAAGCTGAGAAGTGCCAGGTGGCCATGGAAGAAGTGGCATACCTTGGGCATGTGGTCGGCCAGGGACAGCTCCGTCCTAACTAAATAAAAATAGAGGTGATCCAGGTGTAGCCCAGACCAGAAACACAGAAGCAGGTCAGGAGTTTTCTAGGGACAGCAGGGTACTATAGGAAATATGTACCCAATTACAGTGCCCTGGCTGCTCCCCTATATAACCTGGTAAAGAAACGGATGCCAAAGAAAATTACCTGGGACCCAGCCTGTAAGAAAGCCTTTATCAGACTGAAGGAGGCACTGTGCAGTGCTCCTGTTTTGACAAGTCCTGACTATTGCAGACCCTTTATGGTTCAGACCGACGCTTCAGACATGGGTATTGGGGCAGTACTGAGTCAGACATCCAACCAAGGGAAAGATCACCCAGTAGCATACCTGAGTAAAAAGATACTTCCCAGGAAGCAGGCATACTCTATGGTGGAAAGAGTGTGTCTTGCCATAGTGTGGACCCTAAAGAAGCTAGAGCCATATTTATATGGGCTGCATTTTGTGGTGCAAACTTACCACAACCCCCGGTTTGGCTGACACAAATGGAAAAAACTAATGGTAGATTGCTAAGATGGAGTTTTGCTTTGCAAGGGTATGACATGACAATCTTATATAGGGCTGCAGCGACCAATCAGAAACCAGATGGTCTGTCTCGTGTCTATGAGGAGTGAATCAATTTGGGAAGCTCATCCCATGCAGGGGATAGAGCCCCCAAATTCAGTCTAGGTGGGGAGAATTGTGACACGTGGACAGCTAGTTCTGATCGCGCTATGATATTTGTAATATAAAAATGTGTTATTGAGGGTGTCTCTCTCAGGAGACATCATGGGCTCCTGGGATGACCCCCCCAGGTTTCAGTTCAAAGGACAGGATATATGTTAAACAGCAGAGCTCTGTAATGTAACATCCAAGAAGTCGCAATTTATGGCCTTGTTGGTGAGCTGTGCTTCTTTGAAGCTAAGAACTAAAATATCCATTTTATGACGTCTTCAGAGGAAGAACAGTTAATTTCAACTGGTATTGAAAAGCTATATGGCACCTAAGTGAGATATGGCAGAGTTAGTCATAAAAGTCCTGTGATGTCTTTGCAAAGCAGGAAACCACACTAGATCACAGGAAAGACTCATGATCAAAGAGTCATACTGGGAAATTAGTGTTTGCTGATGTCACCTTATTTAATATACCTCCTGAGAGATAAGACACCCTGGTTGTATAATTTTTAATATACAAGGAGGAGCTAGGTGACATCATGGAAGAGGCAGGTTTAGAGACAGTTTAAACTATTCTGTATCTGATCTTTAGGCACACTTTTCTGGTGGGCTCTTAGAAAACATCATCTACTTTGAGCACTGTTTAGAAGGTAATACATTAGATAGGAAAGTCTAATTGTATTGTTGTAGAAGTTTATGTTTGTACTTTATCCTTGTTCTTTTAAGTGATTGCATGCTTTGTGATATATGGTTCTGTGTTTACATTTTACATATTTTTTTATCCATTTTTAAGTAAATCTATATTTAAAGAGACTGCCTCATGTGCCTTTGAAAGAGCAGGATTATCTGAGCCTGTACATTTGGGTATGCTAGCATAAGGTTCACGGTTTGAATCCCTCCAGAACTTGAGACCAAAGGTGATTCAGACCCACAGACAGACAGGAGGGTTACCCTGTTCTGTTAACTGTTCACAATACTGCACTCGGAGGTTGGCATTGTGGGAGCAGAGGGCCTGATCTGCTGAGTGGGTTTGTGACAATGGCCATGAGGCCTAGTAGCCAGAGGAATGTTCTGGCTGGGTCATGTCGACTCTGAGCCACCTCCTGGAACTGGGCAATAAGGCGGTTCATCCTGTTTTGAGGAAAGAACGCCTTGCCCTGAGTAGAGTCCATGAGTGCTCCGATGTATTGTAATGTCTTAGAAGGGGGTCAGAACAGACTTGGGCCAATTGACAGTAATGCCCAAGGAGTAAAATAACTGCAGGGTGCGTTATAAAGTCAACAAGAGGAACTCTATGGACTGGGCTTTCAGTAACCAGTTGTCCAGATATGGTAACACAGAGAAGCCTTCATGCCGAAAGGCAACTGCCACAGCTAAGCACTTGGTAAAGACCTGTGGTGCAGATGATAAGCCAAAGGGCAATACCCTGGGCTGGTAATGCTTCCCCTGGAACAGGAACTGCAGGTATCGCCTGTGAGGGGGCAAACCATGATATGCAAATAGACATCCTGCATATTGAGAGAGCATAGCCAGACATCCTGCTTAAGCTAATCCTGCTAAAGTGACAATCTGGAATGTTTTGTACTGGATACAAAGCTTCAGCTCCTTGAGATTCAGAATGAGCCTCAAGTTCCCTTTTCTTTTGGGAACCAGGAAGAACCTGGAGTAGAACCCCTTGTTCCTTTGCTGCCTGGGCACTGGTTCTATAACCTATTTGTATAGCAAGGTGAGGACCTCCCCTGAGTACCTCTGTGTGGTCTGGAGGAACATCTGGAGGCTGCTCTAGAAGCTGGAGAGCATGGCCCTGTTCAATTATCTGCAGCATCCAAGCATCTGTCATGATGGCTCTCCCCTGGGACAAATGGAGGGAGAACCTGCCTCCGGCCACCCCCTCCTGGCTTGGGGAAGGAGGGGGTGGTCCAGCAAGGAGTCATAGGGAGCAGGCAAGGCTGAGCTGGTTATGCATTTACCTTGAAGCTTGCTTCTGGGACCCGACTTGTGGGAGACCTTCTGAGGCGAAAGTCCTTTTGTCCCAAAGACCCAACCTTCTGGACTCCCGATTGGGGGCAGGGAGATAAGGTTCTTAGGGGCCTTAGTCCAGTCATGAGCAGCTTTAATAACCACAGAGTCAGTCTTAGGCTGGGCCACACAGAAGGGCAACCCTTGAGGCACCCGATGATGATGCTTGTCGGCCTTTCTAGGCATGGCTGGCACCATACTGTGCACCACGCTGCAGTGGCTGTATCATTTAAGGCTGGCAGCCGAGGAGGAATAACCTTAGGTGGAGACTCTGGGATTCCAAGAAGCCCACCAGATTCCTCCTGGTTTCATATTCCTCCTCTGTTTGGAAACCCACTGTGGAGGACAGCTGTTTCATGATATTGAAAAAGGAGGGGTCCTTGGTGGGGTGGGGACCTGGAAGTGTGCTTGAACTTCTCACTCCTGAGGACAGTGAACCTATCAGAAGTTTCCACATCAACTTCATCCTCATCCTCCTCTTCCTCAGGGAGGATAAGATCAGGATGGTGGTACTCCTCAACATCAGTCTGCCCTGAAGCAGGAACTGAACAACGCTATGCAGACTCTCCATAGGGGGCATGGGGTACGTGGACCCAAAAGGCATGGACGCCGAAAAGGGCAACAAAGGCCTGGGCCATGACACTAGCTGTTAGATAAGGGAAGTTAGAATGGTATTGAGGTCGATGGTAGGGAACTGGCATTGATGAAGGGTGTGCAAGGCCCTGGTCCGACGACAAACCACTAACTGAAGAGGTAGTGAGTAGGCCCAGTGCTGGTGAACCTCGAGGCTCAAGAGGTCTCAATGGCAGGGCAGGGGCTGATGGCCCTTCCACAGCCCTATGATGGGTGGGAGAGGAATACACCATGGGGGGCCGGGAAGAAGCAGGGGATTGCGTGGGGCAAGGTGCTGAAGCTGTCGACCGGGCGATCCCAGGAGAAGAAGAATCCAGTGGGGACTGGGATCGCTGACAGAAGGAGTGGTCCTTGGAACGTTCCTTGTCCCATAGAGTGTGTTTCTCCTAGGATTTGTCCTGGTCCTTGGCAGCCTGTGAGCCCATGGAAGATGCTGGTGACTGGGTGGGGGCAGCAGAAAACCCCTGCTCTCCGCTGGCTACTTGTTGCTCCATTAAGAACTTCTGCGGGGCTTTTATTCGTTGGTGCCAGGTGGTGAGGTTGAATTTCTGGTGGAACTTGCAGGTGAGAACGTTATGGCTAGGCCCAGGACAGCAGACACAGGGCTAGTGTTAGTCGGTGGAGATCTTCTCTCTGCAGCGAAAGTGACCAAAAAGAGCTGACGAAGGAGTAGTTCTCGACATACAAAGAAGAAAGGAATCACTCTTAAATAAACGTGATTCGATAACGAACAAAAGTAAAAGGTAAGTAAAAATGGCGGTTGAACTGAGCGGTGTGTGCAGACGGTGGACGGCAGGAAGGAACTGTGGAGGGAGCGGGACCACCCGCAGTTTTACAGGGTGAAGGATGACAAAGCCTGACATTGGCATCGGCAGCCCCTAGTAGACTGCTGCAGAAGAGCTTCTGTGGGATCCTAGTGCCTGACAGCCAAGTTCCATAGGTGTGACCTGATGACAGAGATATCCCTTAAGACGTTCTGGTTGATCATAGCACCTTCTACTGTGCAGCAGTGGCACACCTTAGTGAATACCATTTATAAAATGGAAAAGATTACATTTAATTTGAATGATCAAATGGATTTATTTTTTAGCACAATGGGTGCCCTGGATTCATTACATTGTGGAAAAGGACAACAGTTTCTCCTACACTTCTTTCACCAGGTCCATATGGAACTCTAGATAAAGGCTGGATTCCCCAGTCCTGGGCAGATCACTTATCTCTCACCTATACACTATGAATGTCTGCTCATCAGACAAGCCTCCCAGATAAGGTGGGCAGAGTACAATCCTCTGTCATTCATAGAAGACATTCTGAGTGCGAGTTCGGAAACGGGACAAGCTAAGCAGTTCAGTCTGTCCTGAACTGCTTATACCATAACAGATACTCCTCAGAGGCCCTGCTATCTTATAAATCACATGCGTTTAGCTTGAGTGATTAATACAATGTTTGGAATTATTTCTGTAAGTTTCATTATGCCATCCTCCCCCATAGTGCTGAAATGGAGCACTCCCTTCTAACACTCCCACACGAGAGCACACCATACCCAGGATAACAGGTACAGTGGCTCTGTGCACTGATCAGCTGAAATCACATTAGTGATTTATAATATTTACAAAATGCAGTATAGTTATATAAAAGACAAAGAACCTTTGTGCGTAAGCACTGAGGCAATGGTTAGACCAAAGGGCATTTGGCTGGGAAGCCAAGTTTCAAAGAAATATAAAATCACACATGCCCCCACAATGTAAAGCATCATGGGCTGCATATGCAAATCACCACAGAGAATTATACTGGTTCAACTTTAAGCAGAAATGCATGGTGCTGAAAGGCCTCTCACAGTCTGCAAAGGATGCCAACAGAAGACATGGACACGTGTTTCGTCCCACCAGGACTCATCAGCATGCCTCGTCCACTTGACACCCCAGTGGAATGAACCAGCTAGTTATATAGAACAGTTATGTACTTACTGTTAACAGTAGATTTTCAAGAGACTCTTCTCTTAGATCACACCTTTGGAACTATATCCACATCAGCACTAGGGCCATATAAAAACATTTGCCAGCAGGGGGCCACCCACAATGACGTCATGCATCAGTGTATACATAAACATGGGCAACTCCATCTCTCCTCAGTTTCCCACTGCAGAATGTACTTGAAGGACTCTCTTCTTGGGGAACCAGGGGATACCAGTACCTCCGATACTAAGCAGACGCAGGCACTAAAGATGGCAGTAATGGAAATTCCCAAGGCAGAAATGGATGCCATATTCGCCTATAGCTGAAGAAGAAAAAAATGGAGGAGTGAGGGCCAGTAAGACCTAAGGGAAGAGATTCTCTAACAGATCTACTGTTACTGTAAGTATACAACTCTTCTATCTTCTTCAAGGATATTTCTTGTCTTAGACACTTTTGAAACATAAAAGTTGACAGCAGATAATGACCGCAAGGCCCATCCAATCTGCCCATTTCTTTTTCTACCTTATAAATGTGCCATCGGCCTTTGCTCTGTCAAAGGCCTCTCTATTATACTCTTCTGTTTTGCTCCCTTATGCCTGTTTGAAGCCCTGCACTGTATTCATATCCACCACTTCCAGAGGTAGGCCATTCCATGCATCCACCACCCTTTCTGTGAAAAAGAACTTCCTCACATTTCTGCTTAATCTGCCTCACTCTAATCTCATGCTGTGTCCTCTTGTCCTGCTATTTTTTTCTTATATTAAAACGTTAGATTTTCACCTTATTAATGCCCTTAAGGTGTTTGAACACATCCTAAAAGCTAACTGGGATGTTGGTGCAGTCTATTCATGACAGTAGGCCCTGTAGGACAGCAAGGCCAAAGCCTGCATGTCTGCTAGAAACACGTCCAGACTGTAATGTTTAGTTAAGGTGTGGACAGTACTCCATCCAGGTAGCTGCAGCACAGATGTCAGCTGCAGAGACACTTCTGAAACAAGTAGCAGATGTGGGCAAGCCCCTTGTGGAATGACCCACAGCAGAAGTTCCTTCCCATACTTGCCCTCTTTCCCACGGGGAGACGAATCAAAAAGCTGAGAGGACTTTCTGCAGTCCTTGGTGCGAGCAAGACAGTATCCCAGGATTCTACATACAAAGTGTGGAACAATGCTTCAGTGCTTGCTTGGCACACAGGATAATAAACTGGAAGATGGATGGTTTGATTTAATGTGAACTCAGACACCACCTTTGGCAAAAAGTTAGGATTAGTACATGAAGATACCCTGTCATTATGGAAAATCAAACAAGGAGGTTCACACATTAGAGCCTGTAGCCCTGAAATCTTTCGAGCCAACGTGACTGCAACTAAAAATAATGTAGTCCGTGAAAACAGAGCACAACTCACAGCTGGCTCAAAAGGAGCTAAAGTAAGTTTCTCAAGCACATAATTGAAGTCCCACGATTGTGAATGAGAGGTTTCATATGCAGAATATTCTCTCAAAAAGGCATGGCAGACCTCTAATTGAGCTACCCTACGCCCATCAATAGGGAAATGGAAAATGTCAGATGCACCTTCAGTGAGGAATCTTGCAGACCAGAGTCCGACTGTGACAGCGTGTATTCCAACACCGCACTGACCAGACAGGTAAATGGGTTCATATTCTTGGAAGTGGCACACAAAGTGAAACACTTCCACTTCAGAGTACATACTGTATGTCTGGTGGAAGGCTTTCTGGCTGCAACCAGTATGTCTGCTACTTTTGGTGACACTGTTCTCTTGGGGGGGGGGGGCACATAAAATCACCAAACAGCGGATGATGTGCAATATTTTGTTCTTTTTATTAATTCAGATTTTCAATGGCTGTAAATCCCAATGTTTCACCTACTCCATAGGTTTTCTCTGGAGAATGCCTTTAACACCCAAGTTAAAACATGTTAATTTTTATAATCTGCTATACAAATCCATGACAAGAATGTAAGAATTCTTACAACATTTCAATTCATATGCTATTCACTTCTCTAAGTGCCACTTGTTAATCTTATACATTTTTATAGTTCTTCAGACTATCCTATAACAATAAATATAGTCATCTAATTTTGTTAGACACTTAGAAAGTTCAAGTCACTTATAATTATATACAGATGGCCCAGCGCCAAAAACTGCAAACGTGTGCTTCCACATAATTTGAGCTTATATTCCTTCACAATAATACCATCACCACAGTGCATAACAATCCATTTCTACACCTTAGAAGGTGCTACATGCTACCCATACTGTCAAGCATGTGCAGAGCCTAGAATTAGGATTATTAACCAAACTAAACACTAAAGTGGCTTTACCTCCACTCTAACGCATGTCCTGGCCATTGGAGTAGAACATTTGTAAGATTTAAATTTCTCTTTCTCACATAGGATAAACCTATAATATACATAGTAATTTTAATTAAAGTTAAATGTTCATTTACAAAATAGAAATAAAAATTTACTAGTTGAGCCAATTAACTGTTCTTTACGAAATTGTTTTTGTGAATGACTAGTAAGTGTACTAGCCATTCTGCAGATTCCAAATAGCATTTTATTACTTGCTTTTCAATTTCTTGTAGCGTTTTGAGTCTGAGTTGAGAGGACGCCACGCTAAACTGAAACTGTTTTTAAACCGTCAGACCCGCCCTCTCAGTGACGTCAGATGTTCTGTCGTCCCTTAAGAGAAACATGCACATTCCACAGATGAAAGGCTGTTGCCTTGACTACCTGATACAGCTAGAAGCCAGAAATTGAAACGGTACGTCTAACATCTGAATGGTGTATTTTCAAATGTTCACACAGCGTCTAAGATTGCAGTATGTTGAAAGGCCTGTTGAAAGCACATACATTTTAACAGACCTGAAATGGAATGAACTATCACAGAATTTGACAGAAGAGGACCTCCTGGCCCATCCAGTCTGCCCTTTTGTTACTTACTTTTCCACCCCCAAAAGTACTCCCCCTGTAACCCTGTGTGTCTGTCCCATGATCTCTTGAAACCCTCCACAGTCCCAGACATCACCACCTCCTCCGAGAGCCCATTCCATCCCTCCACCACCCTTTCCGTGAAATATCGCCCTCTCACTTCACTCCTGAAGCACTCTCCTGTAATCTCAGACCATGCCCTCTAGTTTTGGCGCCCTCCTTCCTGTTAAATTGTTAACCAGAGTCTGCTTTGTTCATCCCTCCGACATATTTAAAGGTCTATCATGTCCCTGCCTCTCCCTTCTTGTCTCAAGCGAATGGAGGCCCAGCTCCTTGCATCTCTGTTCGTATGGTTTGCCCTTCATCCCTTGCACCATCTTGGTCACCCTTCTCTGTACCTTCTCAATCAAATCTATATCCTTGCACAGGTCAGGCCTCCAGAACTGCACTCCATACTCGAGGTGCGGTCTCATCAATGATTGGTACAGGGGCACCAGGACCTGTCTTCGTCTGTTTATGATCCCCCTGCCTATACTCAACAGCATCCAATATGCCTTCCCTGCTGCCCTTTTACACTTCCTCCCCACCTTGAGATCACTGGAGACTTATTACCTCAAGATCCCTTTCCTGATCAGTAACCCTGATCCCCACCCCACCGTGTGTATCCAGCCCTGTGGTTCCTTGCCCCAGGTGCATGACTGCGTATTTCTTGATGTTAAATTTTAGTTGCCAGGTCTCTGCCCACCCCTCAAGTCATGTCTCATGTCCTCAACTCTCTCTTCTGAGTCAATCCTACTGCAGTCTTCGAGTCGCACACAAAAAGGCCACCTCAGCCCTTTTGATACGTCTATGTAGATACTGAAAAGAAGTGGTCCCAGCACCAACTCTTAGGGAACCCCATTCAATACCTGCCCCGTACTAGAGAGCACCCCATTTACAGCCACCCTTTGACCTCTATTCATCAGCCAATTGTCCACCCATTTCGTTATTTTGTCCCCATCTCCCGTCCTTCCCAGCTTGTTGACAAGTCTTCTGTGGGGGACAGTGTCAAAGGCCTTACTGAAGTCCACATAGGCCACCTCCACCCCCGGTCGACTACCTGCACCACCCAAAGAATTCAATTAAAGTGAACTGGCATGACTTCCCTCTAGTGAAACTGTGCTGCCTCTCATCCAGTAGGCCATTGTCCTGCAGGTATTTTGTTACCTTTTCCCTGATCAGCCCTTCCATAAACTTCCCTACCACTGCAGTGAGGCTGATAGGGTGGTAGTTCTCCCTCAGCTCTCTACTTCCCCCCCCTTTTGAATCGGTACTACCATCGTTTCCCTCCTGTTCTCAGGGAGGTTTCTGGTGTCCAAGGACAGATTAAACAACCTCACCAGTGGGGCAGCCAGCACCCCTCTCAGCTCCCTAACCACCCTAGGATGCAGCCCATCTGGCCACGTGGCCTTGTCCATCTTCACCTTTAGTTCTTTCTTTAATCTCTCTATGCTGAAGGGTCCTGACTCCACCCCTATGTCTCTCCTCCCACCCCCCCAACTCAACTCTGGTCCTCTTCCCTTCTCTTCCTTTGTAAATACCGAGCAGACGTACCTGTTTAGTTCTTCTGCCTTCTCTCAGTCCTCAAGTTCCTCCCCTCCCACGCGCCCTAATTCTTGCTGTCCGCTGTCCAACCTTCCTCCTTTCCTCCTTGTATCTAAACAAAAAAAAAAAAGTCTTGCTCCCTCTCCTGGCCCGTTTCGCTATCCTTTCCTCAGTTTCAGTCTTAGCCCTCCTGATCACCTTCCCCGTTAGCCTCATTTCCCTATACACTTCCTTATCCTCTACAGTTTGCATGCATTTGTATTTCTTAAATGCCCTATGCCTTTCCCCCTACTATTCTTGATACATCCCTGCTAAACCAGAGTGGCCTCCTGCTTCTTGCACCCTTCTTAACTCTCCTTATACACTTGTGTGGCCTAAACTACCCTGTTCCTGATGGCAACCCATAACTCTTCCACTTCATGTCCCCCAATCCCTCCATCACCTCTAACCAGTCTCATTTTGTCAAATCTGCTTGCCTGAAATCCAGCACTGTTGTGCTGGTTCAGCTCAGCATTTTTCCTGCCCTTACCTTGAACGTAACGGTTCTGTGGTCAGTTTCCCATATCTACATTATAACCATCTGCCATGACTACATCCAGCAGGTTGTTCCCCCTAGTTGGCTCCTTAACCAACTGCTGTAGGAACATCCCCTGCAGCTCCTCTAGTACCTCCCTGCTCCTGATCGAAGCTGCCACTGGGATGGTCCAATCAACGTCTGAGAGGTTTTGGTCCCCCACCAGTAACACATGCCCCTTTAGAGCCATCCTCTTGATTTTCTGCAGCATTCCCGTCCTGCTCCTCCCCTTGTGTGGGTGGTCTGTAGACAACTCTCAGTCTCAGTGGCTCCTCTGCCCTTCTGTCTAGTGTCACCCAAAGTAGCTCAGTCTCCCCTTCTCCTCCTGCCCTTCCATTGCCTTAATGCCCTCCCTGACATACAGTGCCACCCCTCCACCCCCTTTGTCTCTCCTGTCTTTTCTAAACAATCTGAATTCTGGGATAGCGGTCTCCCACATGTAACTTCTGTCCACCAGGTCTCTGTGATCGCCACTAAGTCCAGCATATCATGCGCTATGACGGCCATCAGTTTGTCCATCTTATTTGCCAGGCTCCTAGCACTGACCACCAACTCCCTCCCACCTCCGCTCCCTTCTAGTATCTGTCCTTCTTAGTCTTTCACGGGGGGGGGGGGCCTACAGTCCTCCATCTCAGTCTCAGTATGGTGTGGCTTCATTTCAAGCCCAATCTTCAGTTTTAAATTGTACTCCCTTTTGGAGAAATCCCCCAGCCTACACCTCAGAATGGCTGCACCCTCCTTATTTAGATGTAGTCTGTCATCAGCAAAGAGGCGCTCATCCACCCAAGTTGTTCCCCACTCACCTATCAACCCATACGCCATCTGCCTGCACCATTTTGCTAACTAGCTTTTGAATTCTTGTATCTTGTTTTTTCACCATACTAGCTCTGGGTACGTGTAGCACCTCCGAGAAAAAAAAATTACTCACCTTAGTAATGTTGTTTCTTCTAATGGAGTCTTGCTGTATTCTGACTTTTGCAGTTAGGTCCTGCCTTTCAACTGCTCCGGAGAATAGAGAGTTAACTTTCCATGGCCAGCATGGAACGTGCAGCACAAGCTCGGTTGAAGCCCCTGTCTGCTGCTGTTTAAACTCCAACCATCAGATTCTTTACTCCACCTCACTGAACAGTCGCTCTGGAGATTTCTCCTTTGCTCAGTTCAAAAAAAGTCAGTTAGTGTCGTTTTTCGCTCTGTTTCTACCGAATTTCTGCTACCGAATCTGTCAACTTAAGTCTCTGTCTTTGGTACCGTGAGTACTAGATAGATTTTACATTTAGTTTCTGTGTGGAACTTGTAAATTTGGGATCGGTTCAGTTTAAACCGATCAGATTGGTCTTAAAAAGTTTTGAATTTATTAGAGTGTGGTAACCGGTCCATAGCGATTCTTAAAAAAAAAAAAAAAAAAAAAAATGGATTTAATTACTTTTTTTCCCCAAGACCCGTAACACGGTCAGGAACTGATAGGGGTGTCTTGCCTGGCGGATTGCCGAAAAAAGGTAAGTTTTGGATAGGGCTGGCCCTGTCTGAGAAACCCAAGAAAAAAACTGGGCCCACTGGGTTTCAACACTGCAGTGTGTGTGGGGAAGCCTTTGCTAAGGCTGATCCCCACACCACCTGTGTTTATTGTCTGGGGTTTGACCACCTCGATTCAGACTGCCAAATTTGTAAAAGTTTTCCCAAAGCTACCCTGGATAAGAGAGTAGGTAGACTGAGGGAAAGGGAGGCTGAGAAGTCCGCTGATGCAGATGGCCAGCCCAGTTTGGTTCCGACCAAACCAGAAGGAGTGCCCTCTGACCAGGGCTAAACTTCTTCAGGCAAAAGGAAAGCTGATTCTGAGGAGTCGGTTCCGGTTAAAAGAAAGAGAAGAGAAAAATCATCCGGTTCGGATCCACAAATTCTTTCTCCGACCGCTGATGAAATGGTCAAAGCACCATCTGGCAGGGGCTCGGTTCGGTCGGTTCCCCCGGTTCTGGATTATACTTTAGAAGAATTTTATGAACCGGAGGAGGAGGGAGAGTATGAGGATAATGATGATGATGATGGTGGTGATTATGAAAGTCTGGATGTGCCTACTGACCCAGACATCTCCCCAGACAGACCTTCAGATGTTTCTCCTCCTAGGCCTTCTGAGTCCCCTTCCCACTTTGTTTTACAAGAAAGTGGCTGAAACCCTTCAGCTTCCAATGGAAGAAGCAGTAGAGGATCAGGAGGAGCCTGATTTTGTTGAAATGATGGACATCCTAGAGTCCAGGAGACTGTCTATTCCCCTCCATAAATCTTTTGGGAAACAGACATTTAAAAATTCTAAAAACTTCTAACTCCATACCTCCTGTAGACAGACGAATGGACAAGAGGTATACCCACAATCAGAATCAGAGCATCCAGGGGGACTGAGCCCAAGACTGGGGGGTCTGCAACAGCAAGACTTCATGTTGTTTGAAGGTCAAGGACTTGAAGCTGAGCCCCCTGCAGAAGTTGGCCAGGGCCATGAAACTTGCCTGCATTCCCTTGAGACTACTGCCCTCCAGGTCATCAGTTCCCAAGTGGAATACTAGATGTGTGTTCCTATCCTGATCCTTGCCCCAGGAGGGAATATAATGTATTACCTCCGATGCTGTCATCCCTGTATGCGTTCAACCCATGCCACACTTTTTCTCCCCCCCTCCCGGTTCTCTTTATAATAGAATCCCCAACCAATAGCACTTTGGCCCCTACCTTATTCTGGTTCACCTGTGCCAATGTTCTCCTCTCCCTTGGTGCTGGTGTCTTATCTACCTGCCTGGTCCTTGCTGCCCCCCCTTGACCCCTTATCCCACTCCTCTGCTCCTATAACCTTGGAAATCTCCCCCTTCAGGTCTGCCTTTAACTCCCTTGCCCCTACCCCCAGTGCTCCTTTCCCCTTTCAGATGCTCCTGTGGAGTGGGTGTTCCCAACCCGTGCTCTGATGTGCAATCTCATTTCCTTGAGGTGCCTGTACCTGCCCTCCATGGGCCCCCTTTTCACCCCCCCACCTCCAGTGTATTATTCTCCACCCAGCCTATTCGCTGCTGTGCACCTTGCCCTCTCTCCTCGATTCCCACTGGGTTCTGCTTCTCCTTCTCATGCTCCTGACTCCTGGCATTTTCACCCCCTTGTACCCTGGTGCCTCTGCTCAGCCTGCAGCCCATCTCCTCCTCCCCCCCCCGCCTCCCATCTTAAACTCCTTCCATCCTCTACATGCGTCTCCTTTCCTCAGGGTCCCCCAATAAGTTTACTACTTCCCTCTCGCCCCTGCTTCCGTCCTCCCTCTGCATGCTTCTGCCCAGGTTTCCTCAGAGTCTCCCCTCCCTCCCACTATGGCTTCTCCCAGTGGTGAGTACCTATTTGAGAGTGGAATTTCCCCAGCTTGTTGCCTCCTAGCATCCTCCTTCAGTGAGGTGCCCACCCTGTCATAGTTCTTGTGGTCCCCTTCCTCCAGTGTCCCCCACTCTTTGTCATCTATCACCCTCCTGTCGGTCCAGTGCCATTTCTCTTCCCCTATTCCTTCTCCCCCATTGAGCTGATTATTTATAATTCCAGCTTACTCAACCTCCCTCCCCCCCAGACAATGTTAGCTACCCTTCTCTCAACCTCCGAGTCCATGCTCTGCTTCCAACTGTACAGCTCCCTCCTGAGCTTGTGCACCTCAGTCTCCAGCTTTATCAACCTAGTACATAGTGGACATTTCCCTATTCTCCACAACGTATTCATGGACATTGCGGCTCCACAGCCATTACACCCCACTGTCCTGCTGCCCTTCCAGCCCGTAACTTGTGTCCTCCTCCCTGCCCAATGTTGTCCTTGACTGGCCGAGCCACCCCAGTTTGCACTTCCATACATCGTTTCCCACTTTATGATTCACTACACTTGGTACTCGGTACAGTAGTAGCAGTATAGTAATGAACTTTGTTCTCTGAACTGTATGATTACTATACTTGGTACTCAGTTGAGAAGCATTTGGACATCTCCCCTAATACAGATAAAGAGTCAAGTGCCTTTGGCGTAAATGCACCCTACTTGCAGTAGTCCTTATAGGACATGCAAGTGCCTACAGATTTTGAGCCAGCTGCAATGGCGCAGCGGTAAGACAGTTGAAATCACCAGTCAAACCATTAGGTACCAGAGTTAAAAAAAAAAAAAAAAAAAAAAAATTTTTTTTTTTTGTCTTTGGTAACCAGGTAAGGCCCACTAGGCACAAGTGCCTGTTTTCAGGGGTGACCTGGGAGCACTGGGTGGTTAAGTGACTTGCTCAGAGTCACACAGTATGCAAGTGGAGGTTGTGAGAATCAAACTCAGATCTGGTCTGCTGGATGTATCAGCTTGTTCACACCTTGTTCCTCTAGGTTATACTGCCAGCCCAAACATTCCAAACTAACATGCGGTATTAAGTGGTTTCTGCACCAGTATTCCAATTCTAAACCTGAGTGCATTATGTAGTGGTTATTGCCACTACATATAAAAGGGCAGGTAGCTTAAGTAGCCATTTAACAAAGGTCCTGTTGAAACATATATACAGCAAGAAATAAAATGCCATCCAAAATCTACAAAATGGCTAGTACACTAACTAGCCATTCACAAATAAAAACAATTTTGTAAAGAACAGTTAGTTATTGACTCAATTAGTAAATTTTTGTTTTTTATTTTGTAAATGAACATTTAACTTCAATTAAAATTACTATGTATATTATAGGTTTATCCTATGTGAGGAAAGAGAAATTTAATTCTTACAAATATTCTACTCCAGTGGCCAGGACGTGCCTTTGAGTGGAGGTAAAGCCACTTTAGTGTTTGGTTTGGTTAATAATACTAATTCGAGGATCTGCATGTTCTTGACGGTATGGGCAGCATGTTGCACCTTCTGAGGTGTAGAAATGGATTTTAATATATGGATTCTTAATTTAATATAGTCGTAAAGTATACCAAAAAAAAAAATCCGGTAATACCATCGAAGTTCCACTGGTAATAATATTGTCAGTGTCAATACTATCATTCCACAACTGAACGATAGTATTATCACAAAACCTATACAGCACAACCACACGACTATCGAAATCACTGATGCTCCCAAATGTCAATCAAGCACAGAAACTCAAACCGCGGCTCATCACTGGCCGCTTTCTATCTGTGGGCATCTTAAACAGTTTTGAAAACATGGCGGTGGACTCTCACTTAGCGAGAGTGTACAGCGTCCAAGATTGTTTTTTTAATTAAGAAAAAGGGCTTTATCTGGTTGATCCTGCCTCCCCAAAGAAAACAAAAGGTATGATGTAAGGAAACAAACACCCTGTCACACCAAAAGCAAAAGTAGGGCTGTGTGGGAAGCGAGACAGAAATCACCGTCCAGAAAGTGTGGCGCTGCTATGACCAGAGTCCTTAACAAAATGACTTGGGGAGGGAGATAAATAAATAAACCAACTTGGATCCATTTATTAAAAATAAAGATAGGTCTCTGGGCATTATTGGTGTAATACCATCTCAAGGTTCTGGACACAGGAACCTCTCTACGGTATTACTCACCGGTAATGCCCAGAGATCTATCCATTATTCTATTTGTTATGCACTATGGTGATGGTATTACTGTGAAGGAATATAAGCTAAAATTATGTGGAAGCACATGTTTGCAGTTTTTGGTGCTGGGCCATCTGTATATAATTATTATAAGTGACTAAACTTTCAAGTGTCTAACAAAATTAGCTGACTATATTTATTGTTATAGGATAGTCTGTGAAGAAATACAAGTACAAAAATGTATAAGATTAACAAGAGGCACTTACAGTGAAGTGAGTAGCATATGAAGTGAAATGTAAGAATTCTTACATTCTTGTCATGGATTTGTAAAGCAGATAAAAATTGTTTTTACATGTTTTAACTTGGGTGTTAAAGGCGTTCGCCAGAGGAAGCCTATAGAGTAGGTGAAATGTTGGTATTTACAGCCGCTTAAAATCTGAATTAATAAAAAGAACAAAGTACTGCACATCATCTGTTTGGTGATTTGATGCACCCTCCCCCCAAGAGAACAGTACTGTATGCATAGGGGTGGCAGCACAGTGGAGTTTCTTGCTTCATTTCCCGTGGAACCTCTGGGCTTTGCCAGCCCAGACACCTTCATATATAGCTATGCCATCAGAAGACATGCATGCAGGTGCAGGGACTTTAGGTCCAGCTGGACCAGGGTTCCCTCGTCCTCAAACAAGCCTCTGCACAGAGGCAAGGGTACCAGAGGCTCCACTTCTAGTTGCTGCAACAGTGGACAACATATCTGTCAAAGCCACAGAAATGCAATGAGGATGAGGGTCACATCCTCCACCTGTAGTTTCAGTAATACTCTCTGTATTAATGAGATGGGAGGGAATGCCTATAGAAACCTCCCTTTCCAAGAGAGGGACAGCAAGTCTGGCCAAAAAACTCCAGGCCCTTGAGCTAGCAGAAACGTGGCAGTTTTACGTTGTGTGGGGATGCAAAGAAAGTCCAACTCTGGACAACCCCACCTAACACAGAGGGCAGTAGTACCAATTTGTGCATCTTGGACTGTGACCTGCTTAGCTTGTCTGCGAAGACATTTGGGACCCTTGGGAGATGCACGGTTAATGACTCCTGGCCATGTTCTAGCACCCAGTACCACTCTCTCTTACTGCTTCCCAACACATAGGATAGGACTGAGTCCTCCACCCAATCTTGTTTATGCAATGTATAACACTGACGCTGTCCATCTGTACTAGCAGATGACCAGGAGTTAGATGTGCCTGGACAGCCTGGAGACTGTATAGGACAGCTCTGATCTCCAGGACATTTATGTGTAATTTGACTTCCACCTGGGTCCTTGACCCTTGGGTTTGATACAGGCCCAGATGTGCTCCCCACCTGGATCCTGATGCATCCAAGGTGTGAACCAGAGTCTGAGCAGGGATTAAGAGTGGAATGCCCCTCATGAGGCTATTGCAGTCCATCCACCATGTCAGAGTCTTGCATAAATGGGAAGTGACAAGCACCCTTTGGTCCATGTCATCTGTCAACTGGTCCCACTCTAGTCTCAGTATCCACATATGTAAGCAAGCCAGTGGCACAGTCACAGTGGCTGCTGCCATGAGTTCCAGGAAAGTCCTGGCTGGGATAAAATGACTGCTGTACACCAGCTGCACTTCAGCCATGAGATGTTCTGCCCTGTCCAGGGGTAGAAACACTCTGCCCTGTGCTGTGTCCAGGACCGTACCTATACACCGCAGACTCTGGCAAGGGGACAGTACTGACTTTGGTGCATTCACAGTAATCCCCAGGTCTTCAAATAACTGCCTTGTGCACGACTGTATGTGTTAGAGTTGGTGCCCAGATCTGGCTTTCAACAGCTAATCGTCCAGGTAGGGGAAGACATACAGACCTTCCCTATGAAGGGCTGTTGCCACCACAGCTAAGCATTTGGTAAAGACCTGAGGTGCAGAAGACACACAATACTCCGAACTGGAAGTGCTCCCCTTGCAAGACAAATCTCAAGTACTTTCTGTGATGCTGTCTGATATGAAGGTATGCATCCTTTGTATCCAGGAAGCAAATCCAGTCCCCTGTCTGCAACAGGGGAATCAGATCTGGCAGGGAGACATGCAAAACTTATTGTATTCTATGCAGAAGTTTATGTTTAGCACAGGTCTGAGATCTCATCCATTCGGGGCCAGGAAGTATCTAGTATAGAATCCTTTGCCTCTCTGGTGTGAAGGTACAGGTTCTCTGGCATGTTTGGTTAGCAAAGCTTGTAGCTCTTCTTTCAACAAGGACAGATGTCCCGGAGATAAGCTGAAAGAGATGGAAGATGCTTTGGAGGAGTTTCTAGCAACTTCAGAGCAGGTCTCTGTGCAATTATTTCCAGTGTGCAATTATCTCCAGGACCCACTCATCCATAGTAATTTCTCTTCATTGTGTTAAATGAAGGGAGAGGTGATCTCCTACCACCACCTCCTGTGGGTGAACTGGTTTTGGGTGAATCTTGCACAAGTCGTGCTAAGACAGTGGCGGCAGTGCCACTGACTTTGGAATGGGCTCCTGGGGGAAGGGAAGGGAAGTTGGCAAGGCTCCACCACCCTTCCCTCAGCCTTGCTGATGGTGGGCTTGATGGCCACCTCTGGCAGCAGGCTGACAAAAGGATTCTTTACCTCAACCTCTACCAGATGTGGGGTACAAGGATTTAAATGACCTTAAAGTCATTTTTGAGACTTGACGGCCTCTCAATGCCTCTTCTACATGATATACAGTTTGATGCCTCTGAAAGGAGCATTCAGAATTGTTTGCTGCACATTTGTTGCAAAACCAACCACCCTGAGCCAAGAATATCCTCATGCAAATACCAGTGGCAGGTGCCCAGTCAGATGCATCCGAAACATTGTATGCTGAGAGTAGCAGATGTCTGCCTACCTCAGCATCAAGAGTCAAATTTCTAAGCAATTCATTCTTGACAGCGCCCTCTGGGAGGGTCTCAGCTACAGCTTTCCCAAGGCTATTTTGATACGTGATCATGCAAGACTGATAGTTTGCAATACATAGGCCTAATGAGGCAGAGGTGTATGTTTGTTTGCCCATCACATCAAATCTCCTGGATTCCTGATCGGGTGGCACAGCACTCATATACTTTGGTGCCCTGGATCTATCACGGACAGCTTTTATTACCACAGAATCAGCTGCAGGCTGGTAGGCATAAGGCTTGGCAGCAGGGGCAGGGTATTACTTGTCAGCCTTCCTAGGTACAGCTGGTATGGTATTTGGTCTATACCAGGCAGTAAAGGTGGAATCCTCTAAGGCAGAAGAAAGTGTAGGAACAATGATGATGGCATGCAGGGAACCCCAGGAAATCCATCAAATTCTTTTTGGTGGAATACTCTTCTTCCGCTGCAAAGCCCATAGCATTCTGCATCTGCTGCATCACTGTTTGAAAGGCATGGTCTTCAGGAGAATATCTGGGTATATACACTACAAAATCCTCACTGCAAGAAGACATAGTGGAGCTGGAAAGTGGAGCATAATGTTCCTCTCCATAGCCCTTCTCCTCATAATCCTCCTCTATTATGAGGTCTGGATTACAATCCTCCTTGTCAGCATCCCTCTCTATGAGGGGAATGGAAGACCTCGCTGGTGACACTGCGGGCCTCTGCTTGCTGTGTACCAGCCATGGAGGTCAATGGGGTCTGTGACATTGGAACACCCATCGATGGAAGTGCAGACTATATAGGCAAGCCTAGAAGTTATGCATCGTAACATGTCTGAAAACAATGCCAGCACTGCCTGCGCATCAAAGACACCCTGGCCAGGGCCATGAGCGCTGCAGTCGATGGGCTGGGACCAGTTGAGCACATACTATCTATAGTAGGTACAGCAGTGCCTAAACCAAGCTCTGACCTTGATGTCTAGTCAAGGGTCAGGGGCTGGTGTCACCGCCACTACAGCGGACGATAAAGATGCAGGTTGGCTACCTGCAGGCCGCAACAGCAAACTAGATCTTGTCAGGGAAGCAGATCTAGCCTTATGTTTGTGCTTATGCCCTGACAATGACCAGTCTTTCATGGTCTTTGGACTCAGATGACCGTGACTTGGTCGATGGGGTTGGCAACGCTGCCTTCTGGCCCTGGGCTTTTTGCACGGCTACTAGAATTTTCTCTAACAAAAACGTCTCCAACATCTTCTTCTGCAATGCCTGGCTGTTTGATGGAAGCTCTGGCAAATCTCACAAGTCCTGACGTTGTGAGAAAGGCCTTAACAGCAGACATGTTGTGTGCCTCATCCTTGTATATTTTTCTCCACACTCGCAGTACCGGAACAATGTCACTGGTTTCAGCAGCATACATAGTCGACAGTATCACTAAATTATTAGGGATTACTTTCTAAGAAAAAAAACGGCTAGGCATATTTGTTCCCACAGGAGGTCTGACAAGTACAGTCAATGGCGGGAAAAGAAATGAAGAGAGATGGGCCCGCTCACATTTTTATATATATATGTGGACATGTGATGTTATCATGGGCAGCTCCCAGCTAGACAAAGTTTCCATGTGATCCTAGAGCTGATGCAGGTATAGTTCCAAAGGTGTGGCGTACGGGAAGAGATAGCCTTGAAGATCGTTTATTCTCCTCCAGGTGGGGAGCTGTTGGATGTTTTCCATTTTTATGCTTTCCACTTCAGAATCTACATATGAAACTGACAGCCAAGAGAGTATTGTTGGTTTATTATGATGTGCCCATACTAATTATTGTACAACTGAGGATAACGCTGTATTTCCAAAGAAGACTTGGTTCTGTCTTCTGGTCAGGAATTTACTGTACACTGTATCTAACACTGATTATGTCTGGGACATGTTCGGTTGTCACCTGGAGTTTTTCCATAACAGGACATCTGCACAATAGTTTTTATCATGAATAAAATGTAACTGCCTATGATTAAAAAAAGACTACAATAAAAAAAAAAAACAGTTACATACTTACTGTAATAGTAGATCTTTGACAGAATCTCTCATAAGGCCACACCTATGAAGCTAGAAGCCACCAGACACTAGGACCACACGGAAACGCTGCAAGCCATCAGCCAGAGGCTGTTCACATCATCAGATGTCAGCTCGCACATAAACGTGGGTGGTCGCTCCTCTCCTCAGTTCCCCGCCAGAGACCTTACCCGGAGGACCTCTGTAGAGGACCTGGTACTCTATGAACCCAGGCGAGGCAGAGGGCTAAGGGTAGACTACAATGGAGATAGCAACACAGGCTAGTTTTAGGCCCAAAAGAGAAGGAGGAGGGTAGGACAGCATGGCCTAATGAAAGATATTCTCTCAAAGAGCTACTGTTAACAGTAAGTACAGAACTGTTCTACCTATTTTGAGGATATCTCTCATCAGGCCACACCTGTGGAACGAGTACCAATCAGTACTGACAGCGAACAGTCTGGGTGGCTAGAGCCCACAGACAAAGTAGGCCTCGTAACACAGCTATGCCAAAGCTAACCCTTCTGTGACAATGTCCAGATTGCAGAGTTTAGTGAAGGTGTGGACAGTACTCCAGGTATTAGCTGCACACACGTCTGCAGCAGACACATTTTTAAAACAAGCAACAGAGGTGGCAGTGCCTCTTGTAGAATGACCCATGAACCACTCCAGGAAGTTCCTTACCACACTTCCTGTAACAGAAAGCAATACAGTTAGCCAGCCACTTGGACAAGTACTGTTTGGAAACTGGGATGTCCTCTTTCCCAGGAGCAAATGAAACAAAAAGCTGCGAGGCCACAAACTAGTGTAGGGCTTTCGGGCAGACTCGGGCCTGGCAGTCCTTATCTGCTGATAATCTCTATGTTTCTATGACTTTCTGCGGTCCTTCATGCAGTGTACATAGTACCAGAGTATTCTGTGTATATCTACTGTAGACTATGGAGCAATGCTTCCCCTGAATTGGCATGCTCAGGATAATAAACTGGCAGGTGGTTTGATTTAAAGTAAACTCAAGACACCACTTTGGTAAAAACTTAGGAATGATACACAAAGATACCCTGTCTCTGTGGAAGATCATATAAGAAGGCTCACACATTAAAGCCTGTAGCTCTGAAATCCTTCGAGCAGAAGTAACTGCAACTAAACGTTTTCCAAGAAAGAGTAAGCCAAAATTCATGGCTTGCTTGAAAGAAGCAAAAGTAAGCTTTTCCAAAAGAAAATTCAGGTTCCAAGCCGGGACTGGATTATGAATGGGAAACTTCAGATGTAGAATGTCTCTCAAAAACATATGGGCCACTTCCAGCTGGGCAACCAAATGACCTTCTATAAGCACATGGAAAGCTGATATGACAGCCAGGTGCACCTTGACAGAAAAATATGGCAGGCCTGAATCTGATAAGGACAGCAGATACTCCAGAAGCTGATTAACAGGCGAACAGATCCAGGTGGTGGGAGGCAGCCCATAAATCAAACCACTTCCTCTTCACAGAATAAGTGGATCTGGTGAAAGGCTTTCTAGTAGCCACCAGAACATCGGTCATTTTTTGGGAAACCCCAAAAGAGCAATCAATGGCTATGTCTTCAGGAGCCATGAATGCAAATGGAGAGCTTTGAGGTCCAAATGGACCAGGGTTCCCTGTTCCTATGACAGTAGATCCCTGCACTGGGGGTTCCACCACTAGCTGCTGCAGTAAGGGAAACCAGATCTGTCAAGGCCATAGGGCACAAGTGAGTATCAGAGTTGCCCCCTCCATCTGTAGCTTGAGTAGCACTCTCTGAATCAGAAGGAATGGAGGGAAGACACATAGAAACCTCCCCCGTTGAGCAGGATAACGTGTCTCATTAGAAAACTCCAGGCCCTGGAGCAAGTGAGCAGAAAAGGGGCAGTTTTGCATTGAGTGGCATACAAAAAGGTCCAAACTCTGGACTACCACATCTGCTGAACAGGTCTTAGACTACTGAGGTCAGCAGTTCCCACTCATGCATCCTGGACTTGGGCCTGCTTAGCCTGTCTGCTAAAACATTTTGGATGCCTGGAACATGTACTGCCTATGGTTCTCGACTGTGTTCCACAGCCCAGTACAAATCCCAACTGCTTCCCTGCATGGGGGGGTAGGAATGAGCTCCCCCCTTGTTTGCTGATGCAGAGCATCACTTGGACATTGTCCATTTATACCAGCAGTGGGGTTGGGGACAAGTGGTTCTGGAAGGCCTGCTGCCCACACAGGACAGCTCACATTTCTAGAACATACTTTCTGTCGTGCACTAACTGAGCTTAGGCAACCAGGTGGTGGGCCATGTCCAGAGGCAGGAAGGCTCATCCCCGGGCCAAGACTGCTCCTATATACTGCAGTCACTAGCAAGGTGTAAACACTGATGCTGGTATACCGTCAGTCACCCCCCACAGCAACAAATGTCTGTCTGGTTTGAGCAAAGGCCTGCAGGGCTGATCCCTGTCTGAAAACCTTATCCACAGACCAGTTGTGTAGCCTGACTGCTCTCAGTATGGAAAAGGTAATTCCAGTGGGCCATCCCTGCCAGTCGGTTCCTAACAAGCCATCAAGCAACAACGTATGGGTTAGGACATGAAGACTCACTCACAAGTAAACTTCATATTTTAATTCGCTATTAAAGTGAAATATTTTAAAATACGAAGACTGTAAGTTTACTTGGTTGAGTGAGTCTTCATTTCCCAACCCCTACATTGTTGCTCTCACTGTGAAATCAGCTGTACAAGAGCTACTACCTGATACCACCACATTCCTAGACGCAACTGCTCTTAAGAAGAGATGCTGTCTTTGTGTAGGAGAAATTAAGTTGGTTACTTTAGAATCCTTAAGAAAACCATATGACAAAATGGTTATCTGATCTTAAAAATGACACTTGTGCTTACAAATGGCTCCAAGAGCCTTTTGAAACTTAAAAGCACATCCCCCCTTCCCCCAAAACTAATAACCCCAATGGGGGTGGGGGGGGGAACAAAAAAAAAAAAAACCAACACAGCACAAAACTGGATGTAACAAGAGCATACTGACCTAAACTGCAGTTTGATGTACATGGAGGGAAACTGACAAAAAGGAAAAAATTCCCCCGACTTGCCTTAGGCATCAGGACATACCAAGAAACACAGGTTACTTACCTGCAACGGTAGTTCTAGGACCGGTATAGGATGTTCATCCACACTGTCTGGCAGATGCCTTTCCCCTTTAATTCCTGCCAGAATGTCTTCAAGCCATCTCCTCCCATCCACCCGGGTAGTAAAACCCTCAGTTCTTCCCCTAGACAAAAGATCTTAGCCCGCTGAAAGCAAGGTTGTGTGCCTGAGACTGGGGAGGATGGGTGGGTTTGTGTGGATGAACTGCACATACCACTCCTAGAAAGTAGTTACGTAAAAACTTACCATAACAATCGATCTTTGAGGAGTGTCTCTTGCAGTAGATAACACTTTTGGGTATCCAGCAGAGGTCGCTGTGGCACACAGCAACTCTTCTAGCAGCTTTTCGCCAGGGACCGCCCACACAACATTAGCTTCTTGTTTCCTATGTAAGTGTGGGCGGTTCCCACTATCCTCGGTTCCCCCGCCGGATTCAGCTTGCAAAGACAGGACCGAGCGGAAGACGAGGTACCAAAAAAGTCCCAACCCAAAGTCGCTGGACCAGAATTTGCTCTCCTAGAGAAGGAGGGGGACGGACAGCGGGAATAAACCTACTGCAAGAGATGCTCTCAAAGATCTACTGTTACGGTGAGTTTTTACATAACTGTACGATCTTCCATGGAGTGGTCTCTTGCAGTAGGTAATACTTTTGCGATGAATCCCAAGTAGTAATGCCCATGTGGAAGGACAGTTATGATAGAAGACCTTGTAGGATTGCACGGCCGATGACCGCCCTATGTCGTTAGGCAATATCCAGATTGTAATACCTTGTGAATGTATGAATCGTGGACCAGGTAGCTGCAATGCAGATATCTGAAATGGAGGCTCCTTTAAAGCAAGCCGCAGTGGTGGCCATAGCTGTAGTGGAATGGGCTTACAGGTTCAGGTAAAGGCTTGTTGTATTTTTTGTAACAAAATGTAATACAATTTGCCAACCAGGATGAAAGAGTAGGTTTAGCAACCGGGAGGCCGTTGCGACCTGGGGCAAAAGAAACGAACAGCTGAGACGTCTATCTAATTGATTTTGTTCAATTAATATAGTAGCGTAATATATGATGGACATCTAAAGTATGTAGCAGATGTTTACCCTTATTGGAGTAGTCAGGATAGCAGACCGGAAACTCCAAGGACTGATTTAAAGTATGTTTATTTGTTTAGTTTTTGTTAACCAGGTAGGTGCGCTAGCCATAGGAATGACTATTTTTAGGCACGACCCGGAAGCCAACAGGGTAACATTACGGAGAATACAATAGGGTAACAGTATAGAGAATACAACATAAGGTAGATGCAGCAAGGTATACATAGTAATATTCCAATAGCAGGTTATACAGCATAAATAGGATACAAGGTATTGAGAGTAGGTAACAGGGCATATAACTACAGTCAAAGCATTGGGATGAGGTATGTTGGCAGTAGAGTTCGGAGACTACTTTAGGAAGGAAGGGTCTGTACGAAGGACCACCCTGTCTTTGTGGAAAATCAAGTAAGGTTCCATACACATGAGGGCATGAAGCTCAGAAATATGTTGAGCGGAAGTGACAGCAACCAGAAATAGGATTTTCCATGAAAGAAAATGAAGTTCACAAGTGGCTGCTGGCTCAAAAGTAAATTTTTCTATCATAAAATTGAGATCCCATGGAAGAGTGGATATTCAAATAGGTGGTTTAATATGCAACATTCCTTTCAAAAACATTTTAGCTAAATGATATTGGTACAGTAACCTGCCATCCAGAGGTTCATGGAAAGCCAAGATGGCGGCCAAGTGGTCTATGATGAAAGAGCAACTTAAACCGGACTCAGATAGTGAGGCTAGGTAGTCCAAAACCTTCATCAGTGGACAAGAGTAAGGCTCCAAAGAGAGAGGCTGATCATATGGAAAAGTTTCCATTTGGAATTGGATGTTGCTGGCTTACGGCAGCATAAGATAATATTGGCAACAAAAGAGGACACTTGTAATCTAGTTCTGAAAGCGTCCTCAGGAGCCAAGCATGAAGGTGTAAAGCCTTCAGGTTGGAATGTAGGAGAGACCCCTGACACTGAATCAAAAGGTCTGGTGTGATTGGCAACGGAACGGGGTCCTGTACAGACAGCTGTAGGAGTAGGGGAAACCATGTTTGGCGAGGCCACATTGGGGCTATGAGTATTATTGTGACTGGTTCTAGTTGTATGTTAGTAGAGTCCGTTACAGGAGAGGGACGGGGCATATAAGAAGAGTCCTATCCATGGTTGGGACAGGGCATCTACAGACCGTCCCTTTTGTACGGGATAATGGAAAAATACTTGGGAAGATGGTAATTCACTGAAGAGGCAAAAACATTTAGCTGTCGAGTACCCCATAGGTTGAAGATTTCTTGGGAGTACTTGCTCGTGAAGTGTCCATTCGTGAGTGGGAGACTAGTGACTCAGTCGGTCTGCTAATTGATTACAATGTCCTGGTTAAGAGGACAGCTGTTAGCATTAGTTGTTGCCAAACTGCAAGGGTCTCTATGCATAGGGTGCGGGATTTCATACCCCTTTGCTTGTTGAGGTAGAACACTACTGCAGTGTTGTCTGACTGGATCAGTAACAATCCTGGTGCGAGGTAGGGCCCAAAAAGCTAGCTGGACCGTTTTCATCTCTAGGAGACTGATATGAGACTGATGGGGAGAAGCGGGCCACCGGCCTTGGGTCCGATAAGGACTGAAGTGTACACCCCATCCCTGTAGGGAAGCATCCATGGTTAATGTCAGCATGTGAAAGGGGGGGACCAGAAAGGCATTCCTTGATTCAAACTGATTGTCCACCATGTCAAGGTTGACTTCAGAGAGGCCGTGACCCTGATTTTGTCTTCAAACTGTCCTGTTTTTGGGACCACTAATTCTGGAGGGTCCATTGGACAGGTCTCATGTGGAAACGGGCGAATGCCACCAGCGGACATATGACCCAGAAGGTGCAACATTTGTCTGGCTGTGTAATTTCCTGAGTCTGTATGTGTGACACCAGGGATATGTGTGTGTCCTGCTGGGCAGGCGGGAGGTGAGCTCTGGCTGTAATTGTAGTACAGCTCCAATGTATTGCACACACCGTGTCATATTTGGACTGGACTTTGGCTAATTGACTGATTCCTAGATCTGCAAACTTTTTTAGGGTAGCATCTAGGGAGATAAGCAGAGCTACTTTGAAGTCTGCTTTTATTAGCCAATCATCTAGATATGGAAAGATGAAGTGCCCTTTTCTTCATTAGGCTGCTGCCACCACCACTAGGCACTTGGTGAACACTCTGGGGGCTGATGAGAGGCCGAAAGGGAGTGTTCGAAACTGGTAATTTTGACCCAGTAGGTGGAAGCGCAAACATCTGTAGTGGGCAGGGTGGATGGGGATATGTAGGTAGGCATCCTTCATGTCTAGGGTGCAAAGCCAATCGCCCTGTTTCAGGATTGGCATGATGGCAGATAGGGTGATCATGTGAAAATGTTTGTTCTGAATGTAAAGATTCAGTTGTCTGAGATCCAGTATTGGTCTGAGGTCTCCCATTCATCTGGGCAGAGATCGATGCAGGAAATTATACACCTGCCACTTGTTCGCTTGGCTGCAGGTCTGCCAGGTGCGGCTTCAGCGTAGGTGACAAACAGCTGGCGAACCTCACCCCGAACTTCAGCTGCATGCTCTTTACAGTAGGCAAGCATTTTTCTCAGGTCCAAAGTATGGAGCCTGTACTTGACCTCCGAGGTGTAATCGGGGTAGTACACCAGCAGAGTCAACACCTGGTTAAGGTGAAACTCTGACACCACCTTCGGAAGGAATTTTGGGTGGGGGCACAGAACAACCTGGTCCCTGTGGAAGATCAGGTAAGGAGACTCCACTGAAAGCACCTGGAGCTCCCCAATCCTTTTGGCTGATGTGATAGCCACCAAGAAGGCGGTCTTCCATGACAGGTGGGAGATGTCACACCTGTGCATCAGTTCGAATGGCTTACCCATGAGCTTTGCCAAAACCAGCAATAGATCCCACTGAGGTGGTGGTTCATGCACTGGAGAGGATATGTGATCTAGGCCCTTGAAAAAGCGCCAGACCACCTTCTCCTGTGCCACCGACTGCTGACCGGCCAGCGCCCAGTAAGCAGAGATGGCTGCCAGATGCACCCTAATGGTCATCGACCGAAGACCCCCTTGGAAGAGGGACCAAAGGTAGTCCAAAATGCTAGCCACTGGACAGGTTGAGGGGTCTAATCCTTTGCCACGATACCAAATGGAGAATCTCTTCCATTTGAAGGTATAGCATTTTCTGGTCGATTCCTTACGGGATGCCTCAACAAATGTGAGGACCTCGTCGGAGAGACCCAAAGTCTAGAACTCTAGCCGCTCAGGAACGAAGCTGTCAGATGCAGGGATTGAAGATCTGGATGGAGTACCTTCCCCAGATTGATGGAGAGCCAGTCCGGGTGTGCTGGAAGATGCCTTGGGAGCCTGTTGCTGAGGCCGAGGAGATCGGGGTACCAAAACTGTCGTGGCCAGTCCGGAGCCATCAGGATAACTTGTGCCTTGTCCCTCTTGACCTTGAGAAGTACCCTGTGAATCAAGGGAAGTGGAGGGAAGGCATAAAACAGGCCTGGTGTCCATGGCCTCGAGATGGCATCCCCCTGCAGCGAGCCCTGCTGAGGGAGTTGAGCACAAATCAGTCTCAGCTTTGTGATCTCCCTGGAGGTGAACTGGTCCACCTGAGGGGTGCCCCACTGGGAAAACAGATCGTGTACTACCTCCGGATGGAGAGACCACTTGTGAGATGTCTTGCCCACTTGGCTGAGGGCATCCGCCAGCTGATTCGAGGCTCCTGCCACATGGATGGCGAGGAGATCTGCCTCCAGGCTGTGCACGAGGGACTAGATGTGGAGAGCTTCCTTGCACAGAGGCAAGGAGTGCATCCCGCCCTGTCTGTTGAGATAGTACATAGCTGTGGTATTGTTTGTCTGCATCCGGACCACTTGACCCCGAATGAATGGAGCAAATGCGGTCAGGTATAGCCGAACCACTTGGAGCTCCAGCAGGTTGATGTGACATCGGGACTCCTGAGGAAACCCTATCCTGTGGACTACGGGCACCCCGGCCCATCAGAGAGGAGTCGGTCATCAAGATGACAGTCGGCTTGGGGCAGACCAGCGGGATCCCTTCCTGCAGGTGTGCTGGAATGAGCCACCACTGGAGGGCATCACACATCCTCTGGGTCACGGTGACCAGCTGGTCGAAGTGACCTTTGCGCTAAGACCACTGTCTGGCCAGCGACCACTGGACCACACTGGTGCAAGCCACCATATAACCCAGAAGGCACAGGAAATCCCAGACTGGGCGCAACTGCCCAACCAGACTGAGCAAAGGAGGAGAGGACCTCTGGGAGCCGGGCTCTGGCTTGGCAAGAGTTGAGCTCTGCCCCAATGAAATGGATCACCTGCGAAGGCATGAGTTCCGAAGGCCAAGCTCAAAGAAAGTTTGGAGGGCCAGGTCTCTGGACTGCTCCACCTCCTGCCAGGAGGGACCTGTTATGACCCAGTCATCCAGGTAGGGGTACACCTGGACCCCTTGGCACCTCAGGTAAGCTGCCACCACAGCAACGCATTTGGTGAAGACCCTGGGGAAGGGGGAGAGGCCGAAGGGCGTGACTCGGAACTTGTAAAGGATTCCCTCCATCCAAAAACAGAGGAACCTTCGATAGGATGGACAGATCGGGACATGAAAGAACACGTCCTGAAGATCCAGGGAGCAAAACCACATGCTTTGGTCTTGAGATGGTATGATCTCTGCCAGAGTTACCATCCTAAAGGTGTGAGACCTAAGAAATTTGTTCAGGTCATGCAGATCTAGAATGGGGCACCAACCCCCCATCTGTTTTGGTACCAGGAAATACCTGGAGACAAACCCGGGGTGTTCCGGAGGATCCGTAACTCTGACCATGACCTCCTTGCAGAGGAGCTCGGCTACATCGTCTTGAAGAGCTGACTGAGTGACTGCAAAAACCAAGCCCTCCCGTGGGGCTTGGCTTGGAGGGTACTCCTTGAATGCCAGGGGCAGACCCTGGCCATCACTTCCAAAACCCACCTGTCCGTGGTGGCAATGGACCAAGAGTAAAGAAAGTGACGGAGCCGGCTCTCCACGGAAGGACACAGGGGAGGTGTGATGTGTATGAGGGTGGCAACCCCCATCCTGTCACTGAGCAGGCTTGGAGGAGGAGCAGGCTGAGGGGCTGCCAGGTCCCTTCCCTCCAGGCTTTCTGACAGATGAGGCCACTGACTTGGCCTAAGGTCACCAGGATTGAGCCTGCCGACCCTGGGCTGGTTTTGCCGCAGGAGTGGAGGATCAAAAGAGCTTGCACTTCTGGTTCTTAGGACCCTTGTCCTTCTGGGTGGATGTCACAGAGTCCAGTGTGGCACTGGACTTTTCAATGCACTGGAGGTGACCCTCCACCCCGGGTTCAAACAGGTCTGTGTACAAAAAGGGGGCATCCACCAGCTTGCGTTGGGTATCCACCGTGAAGGTCGAGATCCTCAACCAAGCCCTACAGCAAAAGGCTACTGCAGCCGCAACTGAGTGACCACAAGAGTCGCCAATATCCAGAGCAGTCTGGAGTTGCTGCTTCGCCACTACCCTCCCTAGTCTTGGACCTGCTTGACTGTAGTCTGGAGGTCCACCGGGAGGTGAGGAATCACCTCATCCAGGAAGCCCAACAGGGTGTGAGAGAAGTGTGCCATCAGCACGGCCAAACTAGCCTGGTGAAGGCTGAGCGAAGAGGCAGCATCGACTTTTTTAGCTGAATGGTTCAGCATCTTGGACTCTTTGTCCGGTGGTCTATCGACGTCCCCTGTATTGCCCAAGCACTGGAAGACAGAGTCAGCCACCAATCCCTCGGCTGAGGGATGCTCCGAAAACCCCGAAAAGGAGTTGGTTGGTACGGTATACTTACAGGCCATCTGGGCCGAAGGCGCCAGGCAAGAAGCGGGATGGTGCCAAAGTTCCAGGGCTGGACCGACAATGGCCTTGGCCACTGGGAAGGTCTCCGTGGGAGAATCCCCTTTGTCCAGAATTTCTGAGGGGATACCGAGCCAGTTTCTGGACAGGTTCGAGCTCCATCCCCGTGGACTCTAAGACAAGCCAAAGAATGCCCATGAATGAGAAAGGACTTTCTTCCATGGAGATTGCCCCCAATGACTCAGTGTCTATGGATGTGACTGCAGGGATCCTTGAACTCAGAGAAGTCCGCATAAAGCGGGCCGCCACCAGCATCGTCTTTGACCTGCCTAGGAAGGTTGGGAGTGAGGGTGACAGACAGCTGATGGGGAAGTCCCTTGGCCGGCCGAGCCTCCTTGGAAACCCCGTCGTCGGCTGTTTAGGTGGTGGCTCCACTACGATGCCAGAGAAGCCTGCTTCAGCCCAGCAGATGTGGTCTGCACCGGCTCCACTGGGGGAGGGACAGTGGCGACCAACCCGGACGGGGGAGTCTACGTCAGCCGTCCAGGCGACAGCCACTTAATGGCTGGGGTAGAAACTGGTGTCTGTTTCGATTCAGTCAAGACCACATCAAATCTTCGTAGCGTTGACGCAATTTGTGCCAAAGCCTCTCCTTATCCGAGGAGGAGGATGAAGAAGAGTAGCGGTGGTGCCACCTTCCGTGATGCCGGAAGGGAGATAATTCATGATGGCGAGACCTGCCCGACTAGGAAGAGGAAGACCGAGACATTGATTTCGACGGTTGGTGGTGCTGACGGGGAGCCTCAGAGGGAGCTGGGGAACCCCGTGGCTCCTGCTGGCCAGGATCTGGGACCAGCAGGTTCAACTCAGTGGGCTGGGCTGACCCATCAGAGGTCACTGGGAGGACCGGAGTCCTCAAAAGAGAATTATCGGCCTCTTTGCATGACAACCGGTTGACTGGGTTGAGAAAAATCTTGGCTGCATCGTCAACCAGTGTCTCGGCCAACTGGTCTGACGGGGTCACCCTGAAACCAGCGGCCACGGCCGCGGTTTTGACCGAAGTTGAAACTGAAGTCTCCTGAGAGTGGGAACATTCCCAATCCCAGGAACGTCAATGATGAGTCTTCGCCTCCTTGCGAGAGCGCGAACCGTGCAATTCCAAAGGACCCTCACCTTTAGTGGAGAAGGATTGGCACAGCTCCTTGAAGGAAGACGAGTAAGTGGAGCTCAACTGGAGTGGAACAAAGGCCAATGCCTAAGAAGACTGAGCGGCGGCCTGGGTCGCCTCCTCCTCGAACACCTGGAGCTGTTCAAGCTGCTTGGTGGACCTGCAGCCACGGAGACCACCCACCGGGCATCCTTGGACTTGACCGGTTGGGTAACGCTTCTCTGGTCGCCCCAGCTGAAGTTGGGCAGCGCAGTCGTCCAACACATTCAGGTGGAAGAACCGACAGAAATCGCAGGCCTGCGGACTGTGATCATGGCCTAAGCAGTACACGCACATGACGTGAGGGTTGGTTGCAGCATCTTCTCATCAGCAGGGCACCGGGCGAACCCGAAGCGCGGTCTAGTCTTCCATCGCGAGCGATCAAGAAAAGTTGAAGTTGGAACTCATATGAGTTTTAAATTAAGTTTAGGAAACAAATCTGAAGATTCGAGCACCAGGGCCTACTACACGCGGGAGCTTTAAGGAGGGAACCTGAACCTTCCAAGCAGAAAAGATCTGGCGTCTAGGGGCAGAGCTGAGGGTTTTACCACCCGGGTGGGTGGGAGAAGCCAGCTTGAAGACGTTCCGGCAGGAATTAAAGGGAAAAGGCATCTGCCAGGCAGTGTGGATAGAACATCATATCCACATCCCTAGAAAAAGCACACCAAAATTGTACAAAAAGAATCTTACACTTCTCTCCAGCACCCTTAATTTCTACAAAGACAGGAAAATTACACTTCACACAGACCTTCACCCACAAAGCCATCTGTAAGGAAAAAGGCCTGCAAATCTAAGATAGGTACAATTGAATTTAGAGTACTGCCTACAGAAACAAACAGTGTCTTCCTGCTGGAGTTACTTTGGGGAGACAAAAACTGATAACATTTCAGTCAAGTTCAGGAGCTACTTATAAAGCATTGCTGTTCTCTACACTGCCACAGAAAGACTGACAGAGGCTGCTGAACCCTCATGAAACATTCCATGCTAATGTCACAGATCAGAGTTCTGCCAGTATCCTTGGTAGTGGTGGTGCAGCTTACCCCATGTTAAGATTTCCCAGTGATGACATGGTGCGCTACAGAAATCCCATTTGACACAGCCATGGGAAACCAAACGACAGCAGTTTCACTGTAAAGGAAAATCCCACCAATAACATATTTTAGTCAGAGAGGAGTACATGCAAGATTTGCCCAAAGGTTCATGAAATGGGGGTACCAATGTACCAAATGAAAAAACTACTCACCTTAGTAATTATATTTCTTCTAATGGAGTATTGATGTATTCTGACAATTGCAGTGATTCCCAACCTTTGAACTGCCCCGGAGAACTAAGTGTTAACTTTCCATGCAGGGCATGGAACGCTGAGCTTGATTGAAATCTCTGTCTGGAGTGTTTTGAACTCAAAACAGTCAGATTCTTACGAGACGAACTAAACTAAAAATTCTATGTGGAAATTGTAAAAATTCTACTAGCCAACTGGCTGAAAAGTTTTGGATTCCCAAGGAAGACTCAAGTCAGAAAACCCAAAAACTAAACCCAATGTACTCAAAAAATAACAATAATAAATAAGCACCCAAACAAAAGGGAGGAGGGTGCCAGCAAATGCACTCCTGGGGTGCAACACTGCACCTGCCCACCCACTTCCCCAAAACAGGTTCTGAGAGGGGAGGCAGGGAGGGAGGTCAGAATACAGCAAGACTCCATTAGAAGAAATATAATTACTAAGGTGAGTAATTTTTTCTTCAAACAACATGAAGTCTTGCTGTATTCTGACAACTGCAGACTACCAAGCAGTACCTCCAAGGAGGAGGGACAGAACCTACTTTGGGAATAGGCTCTGAAGTACTGCTGTGCCACACCGAGCATCACTCCTAGCCTGGATATCCACAGAGTAATGCTTGGTAAAGGTATGGACTGTTTTCCAGGTGGCTGCTTGACAAATTTCTAGGAGAGGAATATCTCTGGCGGCAGCCAGGGAAGCAGCTGTACCTCTTGTGGAATGAGCTCTCAGGCCTGAGGGTGGAGTTTTTCCCAGTGTTTCATAGCAGAACTGTATACAAGACACAATCCACCTGGCAACAGATCTTTTGGTGGCAGGTTTGCACTTTCCCACTTCTCCATAAGTGAGGAACAACTGGAGGGAGTCAAACCTGTGACCCTTGGTACACTCTATGTAGTAACTAAGGGCTCTTTTGACATCTAAACTGTGTAGCCTCCTCTCTCCTGAGGAAGAATAATCAGTGAAGAAAACAGGGAGAGACATAGACTGGTTTAAATGGAAGTCTGAAACCACTTTGGGCAAGAACCTTCTATTGGTTCTAAGGACCACTTTATCCATATGAAAGGAGATAAAATCAGATTCCACTGACAGGGCTTGCAATTCACTGATACACCTGGCAGAGGTAACGGCTACCAAGAACACAGTTTTCCAATTCCAGTACTTAAGCTCTGCTGAAGACATAGGCTCGGGGTTGCATAAGCTGAGCAATGCAAACATTCAAATCCCAGGCAGGGGCAGGGTCTCTAAAAGGGGGATTGGTGTGAAACAATCCTTTAAAAACTTTACAGAACACAGGATGGGAAGATAGTGAGGAAGGCTTCCACACAAACAAAAATGCAGAAAGAGCTGACAAAGGTACCTTGAGAGTAGCTGGTCTGAGGCCTAGGCCATTAAGATGGACCATATAATCCAGAACAGTAGGCAATTCAGCCGTGTCTGGAGAAATATTCTTCTTAGAACACCAAATGCTGAATATTTTCCATTTGGAGTTGTAAGTCTTTCTGGTGGAGGGCTTTTGAGAAGCCTTGAGGATGTCCAGAACCCCTTGGGAAAGATGCAGATCTGCAAACTCTTAACTCTTCAAGAGCCATGCCTTGAGGCTGAGGCACTGAAGACTGGGGTACCAAATCCTTCCGAGAGGATGTTAACAGGTTGTAATTCCTGGGAAGAGACAAGGGAAGATGGACTGCTAGGGACAGCAACAGGGGGTACCGGGGCTGTCTAGCCCAATCTGGAGCAACCAGAATCACCTTGCAAGGCTGAGACCTTATTTTGACTAAAACTCTGAACAGGAGGGGGAAGGCATACAGAAACTTCCCTTCTCAATTCAGAATCAGGGCATCCAGGAGGACTGAGACCAAGACTGGAGGTCTGCAACAAAAAAAGAGGGAGTTGGTGATTGTCTGGGGCTACAAAGAGATTTATCTCTGCAGTGCCCCACCTTGAAAAAATCACTTTCAACAACTGAGGGTCCATGGATCATTCATGATAGCTCTGAGAAATCCTGTTTAGTGCATCTGCTAGCACATTGTCCTTGCCTGGAAGGTGAACTGCTACAAGAGAGGCTTGCAGGGAATAAGCCAGGGACCACAACTTCATGGCTTCTGTGCATAAGGCCATGGACTCAGTGCCTCCCTGCTTGTTGATGTACCATATGGTGGTAGTGTTGTCTGTTCTGACTTGAACCACCTTGTTCTGAACTGACTGTGAGAATGCTTTTAGAGCTAGAAAAACTGCCCTGAGCTCTAGATGTGGAGAAGGGATTCTTGGGGGGGGACCACAGGCCCTGGGCAGTGAGGGACACCAGGTGGTCTCCCCAGCCCAGAAGAGAAGCATCCGTGGTAAGGACCACTGAACAAGGCTGAGCAACAAAAGGAACACCTTGCCTTAAATTGTCCTGATCCTGCCACCACTGGGGTGCCTGGATCAAGGTCGGAGTCACTGGAATCAGTTTGGTAAGGGAGTCCTTTCTCTGAGACCAGTAAGCTCTCAGGTGGAACTGAATACCCCTCATCTTGAATCTTGCCCCTTGGACCACTGCTGTTGAAGCTGCCATGTGGCCCAAGAGCTGAAGGAAATGCCTTACTGGTCGAGATACCTGAAGGCTGAATGAAGAAGCTAGTTCCATAAGAGCCCTTGCCCTTTCTAAAGGAAGAAAGGCTCTTGCACCGAGTGTGTCCAGTTCTGCCCTATAAAGGTAAGGAGCTGGACTGGTTTGAGAACTGACTTGGGAAGGTTGAGAAGAAATCTTAGGGAAGTGAGCACTTGCTGGGTCACTTGCAGGTGAGACTTTACTTGGTCTGGAGACTGACCCACTAATAGCCAATCGTCCAGATAAGGAAATATGGAAATCTTTTGCCTTCTTAGAAAGGCAACTACTACTGCCAGGCACTTTGTGAAAACCCTTGGAGCTGAGGTTAGGCCAAAGGACATTGCTCTGAACTGATAGTGGCCTGAGGGAACTCGAACCTGAGGTACTTTCTGTGGGAGCACCTGATGGGAATGTGAAAGTAGGCATCTTTGAGGTCCAGGGAGGCTAGCCAGTCCCCTAGCCTTAGAGAGGGAAGGATTATTCCCAGAGTTATCATCATGAACTTTGGTTTTAAAAGATGTTTGCTCAGATATCTTAGGTCTAGGATGGGTCGCCACTCCCCTGTTTTTTTGGGGGTCAGGAAGTACCTGGAGTACAGTTCTTTGCCCCAGTGTAAGGTAGGTACTCTCTCTATAGCTCTTAAAGCTAGGAGAGAAGAAACCTCTGCCTCTAGGGCAAGGGTTTCCGAAAGATTTGCAGGTGGAAAAGATCTGGCTCTCATCTTTGGAAATTTTTTTGAAGCTGAGAAGCAGTCCCTGGCTTATTACTTCCAGGACCCACTTGTCTGATGTAATAGACATCCAGTCCTCGACAAAGTAAGCCAGCCTGCCCCCTACTGGAATAGGAGAGTCGACCCAGGCAGACCCATCAGGGTGTCTGCTTGGCAGGGGCTTTAGGCTGAGGGGTGGATGCAGGCCTGCTCATCCCCCTTCTGCCTCTCCCTCTGAAGAACCCCCCTCTGTGAAAAGGAAGGAGACACCTGTGCTTGGTGAAAAGGCCTGCCCCTAGACTGCTGCCTTTGAGGAGTTGCCTGCCTTTCCTTGGCCTGAGCACTCCTGTAAGTGGTCCTGTACTCGTCCATTTTCTTCATGCAATTCTCTGTCTGCTCCCCAAACAGAGAATTACCCACTACAGGAAAATCCATAGCCTTAGCCTGGGTGTCCTGAGAGAGGCTAGTACATCTGAGCCAAGCCATCCTCCGAAGAGCCACAGATGTAGCCACAACTCTTGAGACATCATTAGAGTCCACAGCAGCATGAAATTGCACCTTAGATGCCTCAATCCCATCTGCAGCCACTGCTTCCAGCTCCTTGGCTAGCTGGGGGGAGGCCTGTTTAGCCAGTGTCAGTACAGTGTCCCACCTGGACCTCTGGTACCTGGCTGTATAGGCCATGTAATTTGCCTGCTTGAGTTCCAAAGAAGATGCCATGTACTGCTTCTTTGCCATGGCATCAATCTTCCTGGAGTCCTTGTCGGGGTGAAGCCAAGGAATATTTGCCTTCTCACAGGCAGCAGCCTGCACTACCCCAACATGGCTGCATTGCTGATATAAGAACTCCGTGTCTGAGCCTGAGAGTGCATACCTCTTGTCCATTCTTTTATCCACAGGAGGTATAATGTTAGGAGACTAAGATTTTTTTGTCCGTTTCCCAAAAGATTTATGGAGGGGAATAGACAGTCTCCTGGACTCTGGGATGTCCATCATCTCTACATAATCAGGCTCTTCTTGATCTTCCACAGCCTCCTCCATAGGAAGCTGGAGGGTTTCAGCCACTTTCCTGTAAAACATAAAATGGGAAGGGGACTCAGAAAGCCTAGGAGGGGAAACACCTGATGGTCTGTCTTGGGAGATGTCCGGTTCCACAGGCACATCCAGACCTTCACTTACATCATAATCCTCAAATTCCCCTTCCTCTTCAAACTCTGGTTCATAAAAATCTTCAAGGGTATACTCTTGAACCAGGGGAACCAACCGAACTGAGCGATTCCACAATCTGAATCTCTTCGGCTGTCAGAACATGAACCTCTGGATCCGAACCGGTCGATTTATCTTTGCGCTTTCTTTCTGTCGGAACCGATCACTCAGAATTGGCTCTCCTTTTGCCCGAAGAAGTATTGCCCTGGTCAGAGGGCACTCCTTCTGGTTTGGTCGAAACCGAACCGGGCTGGCCATCCGGGTCAGTGGATTCTCGGCCTCCTTTACCCTCAGTCTACCTAATCTCTTCTCAAGGGTAGATTTTGGAAATTTTTTACATATTTGGCAGTTTGAATCAAGGTGGACAAACCCCAGACAATAAACACAGGTGGTGTGGGGATCGGCCTTGGCAAAGACCTCCCCACACTCACTGCAGTGTTGAAACCCAGTGGGCCCAGTTGTTTTCTTGGATTTCTCAGACATGGCTAACCTAACCAAACTTACCCTTTTTTCCGCAACTGCCAGGCAAGATTCCTTTATCGGTTCCTAACCGTGTCACGGGTATTGGGGAAAAAACCGGTTAAAACACATGTTTTTTTTTGTTTTTTTTTTAGAACCGATAAGAACCGGTAACCACACACTAAATATAGCAAAATTCACAATCAAATGGTCGGTTCAGCCGAACTGACTGCACTTTTACAAGTTCCACACAGAAATATAGAACAATTCCTAACTAGTACTCATGGCACCACAGACAGAGACTGAACCGACCATGCGGATACTTTTTTTCGGTTTAAACAGATGAAGAACTGAAAACTTTAACCAACTTCGAACCGAACTGAAGGAGGAATCTCCGGAGCGACCATTCAGTGAGGAGGAGGAGGAGTAAAGAATCTGACGGTTTGAGTTCAAAACACACAAGACAGAGACTTCAACCGAGCTCGAGCTCAGCATTCCATGCCCTGCACAGAAAGTTAACCCTTAGTTCTCTGGGGCAGTTCAAAGTTTGGGAATCACTGCAATTGTCAGAATACAGCAAGACTTCATGTTGTTTGAAAACTGGTGCATAAAGTTTAAAACAATTACAAATATCCACTGCAGTTATCAGTGAAGTCACAAGTACAGATACATGACGTAATTTGAGAAGTCCAGGTGCACTCATTTCTTTTAAACAGAGTTCCAAACTGCCACAGATTTCTCTTCGCAAAATGTGACACGCAAGACCACAGTATGTTCCACTGCTGCTATGCAGATCTTTTTCAAGTTGCAATTCAAGAAAGTCATTTTGAAAACTGCCTCTGGTGCTGTCCTTTGCTAATAAAGGCATTTTCACCCTGGTTTAAAGGGACACTGTTAACCCCATTAGGCCTCAAACTGTCCCTAGTTTAAACACATTTTATGATTGTTCACCTTATGTAGAGATTAGTGATGCAGCTGAAGTTTGATTATAATTCTTGTTTACTTTATAAAAGTGAAAAATAGACTGCCCACCGTACTGGTGTTGCCACACCCATATGTGTTTGTTTACATGTCTTGATCAACTCCTACTGCATCCTTCCTGGGGTTTGGAACACCCCAACACACTCTAGTCATTTAAGATGCAGTGGGGGACATGACATGTTTGCATCAGGAGTGGCTGCACTGTTTAGGGGGTTCCTGTGTTCAGGAAGTATCCAATTAGAGTATATAAAGGATTTGAAATGAAAAAGCGGGGTATAATTACAACATATGCATTCATTTCATTTTTACAAAGAAAGGAAGTAGATAAAACAACCAGCAACATTACTGAATTTTAGACAGGGTAAGCAATCAGAAAACGTGGGGTTTTAACTAGAAATTATATGATGCAAAAAGGGTTGACAGTGTCCCTTTAAATGCATACATTATTTCTGGTTCATTCAAACATTTTTTGGCACGTGTAACCTGTGGTGTCCCAGCAAATTACATTTCTTACATGTCCCCACCCCCAAATTCCAATCCAGCTTTTTGGAGGAGGAGGGGGTAAGATTTTCTTTGGAGATGGATTTTTAAAAGCACTTTAGGACTTTAGTAAATGAGGAGTCCAGGAGATTTATTTATTGAAACTGTTGTGTGGCATCCACCGTTAACAGTCACATGATGTTGCTTGGTGCCCACTGTTGCAGGTACAACACTGAATGTGCTTTTTCTCAAATCTGTTATGGAGCATCTCCCAATAGTGTCCCTTTCTCACTTGTGGGTCACAGTGTCTTGATCTACTGTGGGTCTGAATAATTGACCCTCACGTTAAATTTGATAATCATTTTCATAGACATACTCATAATCCCTACAAAAAAGCTTGTTAAGCAAAAAATTTTGTCGTAACAGTAGATCTTCTAGGAATGTCTCCTGCAGTAAGTCATTACTTCTGGGAGTTCCCAGTAGGTGGCGCTCTCACATGGCAGCTTCTTCCACGAGTCTCCACACCAGGAACCACCCACACAACCTCACTTCCTGGGCTGTGCCTATAAAAGTGGGTGGTTCCTGGCATTCATCGTTCCCTGACAGTTTCAGCCTGTACTGGCGAGGGACCGAGAGGAACCGAGGTACCAGAGCATCCCAACCTTATAGTGTTTTCCCTGTTACAGAAGGCAGGGGGACAAAAGGAGGGAAGCTACGTACTGCAAAAGACATTCCTAGAAGATCTACTGTTGCGACCAAATTCTTTGCGTAACGAGCTATCTTCCACAGAATGGTCTCTTGCAGTAAGTCATTACTTTTGGGAGATTCCCAAGCAGTTATATGCCAGTGGGGAGGCCAGCTACGGCATTGTGCCTTATAAAGAGGTGCGGTCGGATGACTGGTATGTGCTAAAGGCAGTATACCAGTATATTGCCTGGTAAAGAGTGTAGGTAACTCCATTATAATATTGGTGATAAAATTACTGCTGAAACAAGCCAAATCGGCTGGTAGCAGTTTCCGCCTGAGAATCTAGGCAGATTCAAACCTGATCAGGGTATGATGTATCAAGTATAGTAATAAGTCATGTGATAGTCAGCAGTATAATGGAGTGACCGGTAGGTCCCAGTGGCTTATGGCTGAAAAAGACAGAACCTATGGTAAGTAAGGTCTGAACAAGAGGTTATACTTGCAATACATCACTGGGGTATATTCTAGTTATTCAGTTTCTGTTATAATTGAACAAATCGCTGAAATATGCAGCCACAGGGTAGTTGAAATCATATGGGGCTCTGAATTGAGCAGGAACCCAAAATGATACAAGTATTTCCATTTAAGAGTGCTACAGTGTAGCATGTCAGTGCAGTTTTTAGCAATGTCAGCAAGTCATTATAGAAAATGTATCTATTTTTGGAATGACTAGGCTACGTAAGTAGCAATCAGGGGATGTTTGTTATAATTTCACAAATGAGAATATATCCATTTTGTAATGTAACACTGGCTCTTAGTCGAGTTAAAGGTTGTGTAGTCAAATAATGTACCCAGTTTGTGGTAAAAGCTGTGAAATTCAAATAAGAGAGTTTTTTGTTATTTCATCCTGTAGTAGTAATCTCATTTATCAGGGAGTCCCAAGCAGTATGCTAAGGAATGCAGCTTGTCCAGGTTTAACATGCAAGGTTAGTACGGTAAGCCCTTTTTTTATCCCGTTGGGTGAACAGATATCCAAACAATGGCCCGGATGGCTGGTAGGTATGAGCCGTATGGCCTCATCCAAGGCAAAACATTTAACATGAGATTGTGCAGTGGGGTTTGTGCCACACTCTCTTTGTAAGAAAGTCCACCATGAGAAGGCCTTATATGGTGCATGCGGGATCCAGTTGTGATGGTCGCAATGACCCTTGCCTGGTCACCGCTTACAATTGTCCATTATTAGGGACATACACCTCCTTGGTATAAGTTTTTTTAAGAATTAGATGTGAAATGTCCAGATTATTCTGGTATGTAGCATATGTTCCACATGAGTCAGTAACCAAGTATTCGGAGAATCTGAGATATATTTTTTCCATAAAATCTAGAATTGACAGGGGTATTGGGTATCCCTGGAAAAGTGAGTCTTGTCTTATCTGGTTCAAATGTATGCTTAGTAGTAATATGACCATACACTCTGATGGTAAGGAGGTGTATATAACACACACGTATATAAAAATGTTTTTGTTTCCTTTTTTCATGAGGTGTGCCCCTATAATATGTAGTGAGGTTGTCCTCATGATATATGAAGTAAAATGAGGTGTTGGTGTTAGCCAGTTCTGGGTCCCTGAGTGGTGGGCACCAAAGAAATAATTTCAGTTGATGGAGGAATTATTGAATTCATGATAGAAACCTGTCTCGACGACTGTAGAAGTATAAATGTGAAGTTGTCACAGACGATGTAAATACCCCTAGCAGTAGTAGGGGTATGATGCAGGTTCTGTTGATGAATAAGGTAGCCCCATGGTAGAGTACATGGACTCCATCGATTGGGGGGGGGGTTTAGCCCCACTGATGAGTGTGAAAGGCCCTGTGCCTAGTCAACGGAGGAGGCAGCTCAAGGGCTTCCACTGATGGGGGGTATGCCCAGTCGATGAGATTATGTGAAATCTTGATGTTCCATCGACGATAGAATGTCTCCCATTGACAAACTACAGTGAAAAGCATGCTCATCAATGGTGGAATGCTGCTCGTCGACGGCAGATGAAGAAGGGCATGCTCCATTGACGGTGAAAAGTCTCCCGTCAATGATGGAAGGAGAGCATGCTCAGTCGACAGTGGAATGTGTCTCGTCGACGATGAGTTATACAAGGTATGCTCCATCGATGGTGGAGGCAGTACCGTCGATGATGAAGTGAAGATAATGTGCTCCACTGACGGGGAGTGTGCCCCATTGATGAGAGCTTAAGAGCGAGATGCTCCATCGATGGGGAGTCAGGCCCGTCGATTGGGGAGGCTTGTCATCCAAAGAAATATGTGTAAGATACCCGTCGATGGGGAATGGACTTCCCGTTGATGTAGGAGGCCTCCGTTGATGGTGAATGGACTTCCCGTTGATGAGAAACATGAAGGAAGCCTCTGTCGATGGGGAATGAGCATCATGTCGACGACAAACACATATCAAGCCTCCGTTGACTGGGAATGGACTTCCCGACTATGAGAAGTATGTAGGAGGCCTCCGTCGACGGTGAATGGACATCCCATCGATGGGAGATAGTGTAAGCCTCTGTAAAATCTATGAGACGTATGTAGGAGGTCTCCTTCGACAGGGAATGTGCATCCCATCGACGGGAACATAGTGTAAGCCTCTGCAGAGTGTATGAGAAGTATGTTGGAGGCCTCAGTCGACGGGGAATTGAACATCCAGTTGACGGGAACATGGTGTAAGCCTCTTATCCTCCAAGATGTTTGTTATCAGGTCAAGTCTCTGATGAGACGGAGGAAAAAACGGTGCCGTATATAAAGCCCAGGCACCCCAAGCTGTAAAGATGAAGGTTCAATTTTCTTCAGAGACTTCCATGCAGAAGACTGTTCTAGCTGCTGTGCGGGAAAATGAACAATGAGTGCCAGGAACCACCCACTTTTATAGGCACAGCCCAGGAAGTGAGGTCATGTGGGTGGTTCCTGGTGTGGAGACTGCAGGAAGAAGCTGCTGTGTGAGAGTGCCACCTACTGGGAACTCCCAGAAGTAATGACTTACTGCAAGAGACCATTCCGTGGAAGATCAAGAGTTCCGCTACGTGGAAGGTGGGTCAGCACTTTAAAATAGCAGGACAAAAAGTCTTCTTGCTTGATTCAGTAGCAAAAGTATTTTGTTAGATAGAATCAGCCAGACACATATACATACATAAACAGGTGCAGTAAAAAATCCATATCAAAGAAACCACAACTGTAACTGAGCAAATGAAAACCGGGAGTCACAGCTCACCTATACCAATCCTGGCAGCTCAGAGAAATGCTGCTGCACAGTGGAGCATGTACGAATTCAGAACTATGGCTGTGTGGCAGTGATCGAACGCAAACTTTTTATCTCAACGAGTGAGTGAAATGCTGGCTAAAAAGTGACTACGTTTGAATTCTTTGTACACACTGCATGAATGCTTAAAAAATGCAAAATAAACAATTGTTGCTTTACCTTGCTCGTATGTGGCTGCTGTACCTATAAGATGGTGGCCACACACTTACGTTTCGATGTAAAGTCGTCATCCACTTGTTGAGGTAAAAAGTTTGCATTAGAACTACAGCTATGGGACAATAATCAGAATTCATACATAGTTCCACTACACAGCAGCATTTCTCTGAGCTGCTAGGATTGAAACAGGTGAGCCGTGACTCCGTTTTCATTTGCTCAGTTACTGTTGTGGTTTCTTACATACTAACATACTAAGATGCCAGCAGAACAGGCCTAATGGTCTATTGAGTCTGCTCGAAAATCAGCACCCAGTCAGGACACTGTTGTTGCCCTCTCTGCCTCCCCCATAAACACCCCCAACCCCATCCCCCATCAGAGTTACACCTCCAGATCTGGCATTATTCAGTTTTACCTTCCCCTTATACCTGTCCCAGCCCCTCTTGAATCCCTCCACAGTAGCAACAGCCACCAGTTCTGCAGGCAGTGCGTTCCAAGGGTCCACCACCCTCTCAGTAAAGTAGCGTCTCCTAGTCCCCCCCCCCCGTCTCCCACCAACCAGCCTGATGGAGTGCCTCCTGGTGGCCCCCTCCTCCCTCAGCTGGAACACCCTATTTAGGCTGATCTTATTCACTCCCTTTAGATATGTAAAGACCTTGATCATATCCCCTCTGTCCCTCCTCTCCTCCAGGGAGTACAAGTTTAGCTCCTCAAGTCTTTCCTCATAGGATCTTTCCCCCATACTCTGTATCATCTTGGTTGCCCACCTCTGAACTCTCTCCAGAGGTGCAATGTTATTTTTCAAGTATAGGCGCCAAAACTGAACGCAGTACCCTAGGTGTGGTCTAACCAGGCAGTTATACAGAGGGAGAAGCACCTCCCATGTCGAAGTTATCCGCCCGGCAATGCACCCGAGCATTTTATTTGCTTTAGCCGCAGCCCTCCTACACTAGTCAGAGTTATTCATTTTTACATCCACGGCCACCCCAAGATCCTTTTCCCCTTCCAAAACCTGCAGTTTCTCCAAACCCAAAAGGTACTCACGAGCAGAGTTTCCAAGTCCCAAGTGGAGAACACTGCATTTCTTGGCATTAAACCTCAGTTTCCAAGTGCGTGACCACATCTCCAGAGTCTCCAGGTCCCCCGTAGGGCTCTTTTTTACCCTCCTCCCCAGTCCATCACTGCCCCCAGCTTTGAGTCATCAGCAGAGGCTCATCTCACTCCTGATACCATCTCTGATGTTGAGATGTAAACATTAAAAAAGGAGTGGGTCCAACACTGACCCTTGTAGGACCCTGCTAATGATCCTCCTACCTAGGAGATACTCCCCCAACCACCACCCTCCGAAACTGCCCAGTTAACCAGTTTTCTATCCACCTTACCATCCTTTCCCCCACAACCAACCCTCCCAGCTTGTCTAGCAACCCTGGGTGCAGCACAGAGTCAAACGCCTTGCTGAAGTCTAGAAAGAAGACAACCACTGGCCTGCCCTGGTCCAGCGCCTTTTGTCACCCAATTGTAGAACTCCACAAGGTTAGTCTTACATGATGTGCCCTGGACAAAGCCATATTGGTGATTATCCAGATGGCCCCATGACTCCAAAAACACCTCCAGCCTCTCTTTCAAGATGGCTTCCATCATTCTGCCTACCACCGATGTCAGGCTGACAGACCTGTAGTTACCAGGCTGCTTCCATTAGCTGCTTTTGTGGACAGGCACGACATGAGCCATCCTCCAATCCTGAGGCACCCAGCCCGTCTGAAGGGAGGAGTTAAAAAGGTCCACCAGAGGTGCAGCAAGGACATCTGCCATCTCCTTTAGCACTCTGGGATAAAGGCCATCCAGACCCAGTGCCTTATCAGTTTTCAGGCACTTTGGGGCTTGCCTTACCCTACCAGCAGAAATTTCAATTTCAGTGACCCCCCCATTCCTAGCCCGCCTCCCCGTTTGGTGTTGTCCCTCCATCATCTCTGGTGAAGACCGAAGCAAAGTATTCATTAAGTACCTCTGCCTGTTTCCTGGCCTCCTCGGCCCACCCACTCCCTGACCTCAGTCTGCTAATCTATTCAGGGTAATGGATGAGGGTATGTTGACAGGTGCTATCTTCATAGACCTGTCCAAAGCATTTAACCTTGTGGACCACAACCTTCTTCTTACTAAGCTTCAAGGCATTGGATTTGATGCCCAAGCCCTAAACTGGTTAAGAGCTACCTCTCAGGCTGCTCCCAGAGGGTCATTTAGAAGGGAGAGCTTTCTGCCCCTTTACCCATCAAGGAGGGTGTGCTTCAAGGCTCAGTTCTTGGCCCCCTCCTGTTCTCTCTCTTTACAAATGACCTAAACCGGCACTGTGGGGATAGCTCAGTAGTTCAATATGCAGACGATACTGTCATCTTCCAAGCCAGGTCCACACCACATGATCTGGGCCCTCTCCTACAAGGGGACCTAAAACACACTCGAGGCCTGGCTCACATCAAACAGAATGATCCTCAATGCAGCAAAAACTAAAACCATGCTGTTTGGTCCTAGATCCCTTGGCCAGGATCGGACCAATTCCCTAAAACTTGCTACCCTTGGGGATAAACGAACAGACGTAGCTGACAACATAAAATACCTAGGGCTAACTATTGACCAGGGTCTCACCTTTAAGCCCCACGTTGACAAGGTAACAAGGTCTAGCCACGTCAAACTTGGCACCATGTACAGGCTAAAAAAAAAACACTTATCCCAGAGGCTAGACAAGCAATCGCCTCCAGTGTCCTCCTACCCACATTAACCTACGCTGCCCCGGTAATCCAAGGCATAGCAAAGGCAGGGTTTTATGTAACTCTAAAAATTGATTAGCGTTTTGGTCATAAAAGTTCAAAAACACTGTGAAAATGCATAGCACTTGCCTCACTGTGTTTAATAAACATAACAATTCTTGAAAACCTATATAAATGCTTTCAGTACATATAGCATTGTCCCAAGGAAAAAAACTGCTAATCAATTATTTAAAACCCTGCAAAGGGCGAGGTTAGCAGGCTTCAGGTCCTGTACAATAAGGTCACGAGGTTTGTGACAATGTGTCAATCAAGAAGCCACCCCTGCATCTCACTAGCCCAGCTGCAATGGCCTTCTTTCAAGGCTCGTCTACAGTATCCCCGGCTCTGACATGCATACAAATTGCAGAGCCCAGTGGCCCCACCAAGCCTAACAGGAATAATCATGGCTAAGCCTAACCCTCAGGACCTTGGGTCAGTCCCTACTGGCAATCTGCAGAATCAAGATTCACAAGGGAGCAATTCCTTTGCTCTCACAGCCCATAAACTGTGGAACACTCTCCCACCTCAAGTACAGGAAGCCCTCTCGCTACCAATCTTTCGCACTAGGCTTAAATCCCATTTGCTCGGGACAAGCTCATGCCACTGAGAGGGTATAGGATAATCATCCCCAATCCTAATCAAAACACCCATCCCCCCTTTCTTCTCACCTTAACCTACATTAAATCATGCCTTAAATCCTTAAATCTTTCAAGTGTTGCACTTATGGTCTACGATTTGAATAACTGCCTGTACTGTTATCCTCATTATCTTGTCTACTTCTCGTAACCCTGTATCACCTGATTGTATGTATTGTATTGCTTCTGGATCACCTGACTGTATGTATTGTACTGCTTCTGTTCCCCGGGTCGCCCCTGAAAAAGGGACCTTCAGGGCCCAGTGGGCCAACCCGTTCATCAAAATTCAATAAATAAATAATCTGCCCCCGCACCTTCCTCCTTTCCCTGATATACCTAAAGAACCCGCTTTCCCTGTTTTTGATCCCCTGTGCCAACCTCTGCAATGTCCTCGCCTTGGACGATCTCACCACCTTGGTTATCTTTTTGGATATTCTATCATACTCCCCTGACCACCTCCCCTCGCGAGCACCTGTATCTTTTATAAGCAGCCCTTTTCTCCCTCATCACCACCTGGACCTCCCTGGTCCACCAGCTCGGCTTTCTGGCCTTACCAAACTTGCATAAGACCTTCATACAGGCCTTGGTAGCCTCCAGGAGCCTTCTTTTAATTATTTCCCACCTGCTCTCTGTGCCCTTATCCAGTCTGATCCCCCTCCAAATGCCCCTTGAAGAGCTCCTCCGTCTGCACCCCTAAAGTCAACCACCACAGTTTTAGTGCAAGTCCCCCCCAAGTCAAACCGTGGCATGATCACTCCCCGCCAGTAGGTCCCCTACAACTAAGTTCCTAACCAGATCGCAGTCCGCCAAGACCACATTCAGGTTATGACCATCCCTCGTTGCGTCAGCTATCAGCTGGGAAAGGAAAGCATCCTGGAAGATGCTTGGATATAGATTTTTCACTGCACCTACTTATGTATATGTGTCTGTCTGATTCTAGCTAACAAAATAATTTTGCTACTGAATTAAGCAAGACAACTTTTTATCCTGCTATTTTACAGTGTGGATCCACCTTCCACTTAGCAGAACTCTGTTTTTGTATGGATATACAATCCAGGGTATTAGTGCACTAGCAAAAGCCACCATTTGTAAGCGAGTCCCCACACCTGTGCCTTTTGATACCCATAATCTCTATTCAAAAACAATAGTATTTCCTTGTATACACAAATGCCCTCCTTGAAAGTTTGTTTGAGACTGTAAATACTATAGAAAATACAACCAACTGGGAGGGACATTTTTTTTTTTTTTTGCCGCCCCCAAGTGCATGTGTGTAGCTGGGAGACTAAGAAACCAATTTCAAAAAGCTGAGGAAGAAGAGGTACCCTTTCTCAGGGGACTGATCCGGATTGTGAACAACATGCATTGTGGCAAGTTTGAAGATCAAATGGAGATGGTTGGAAAAAAAAAAAAAAACAGTAAATGCATAAAAACGGCTCACATGGCCTATACTGTCCTACAACACTGAGAAAATGGACTAGAATCAGCAGTGACACAGCTGAGCAGAACTGTAACTAGCAATGTCACTGGCACGGACGCCTGAATTACCGCTCAGATGAACAGGATGCACAGCCTGCCTTGGTTTATGTTCATTCATTTCTGTGGCCTCCACATAGTTTAAAATTCAATTTAAGGACCAGTAGTGGGGTGTAAATGATGGTAGGCAGTGAATTCAAAGGACAGCACATTTTTGTCTGCTCATGCAAGTTTTAAAAGCAAGGTTGAACCCTTTTTTTTTGTTACAAAAACAGTGTCTCAAGATTAGATCAAGCCCCATTCCCCCTCCCCCCCAACAAAGGAAACCTTGGTGCGGCTGCCTCATGCTGGGATTTCATACTGGATTAGAGGCGCTTTTTCTGTGATATTGTCAAGGGGAGGGGTAAAAGCAGCTGTTCCAACAGTACATCTTCTGTTTTAATACAGCACACTTGCCCCCAGACACACTGTGCCAGCCCCTCTCAGATGTAAGGTGGTGGTGATGGGGTCAGGGCTATATGCAGCCCCCAACACGAAGAGAAGGAAAGCCTGAACTCTGCCTCCAGCCCTGCAGAGGCAATCATACACAGTCACAAATACCATATGTAACTGGAGGGAATGAGGAGAGTAAAGAACCCGTCCTACAAAAGGAGCCACACCCATACCATAATACCACCCCCACATGCACACACTCAAACACTGCATAGATCATAATGCTAAAAGGTAGGAACAAAGTTAGTTGCAATGTAGTTGTGAATTATTTGGAATACAAAAATAAACTATCAAAGCATTTTTTAAATACATTATGTACATGTTTACAGGCAGGTTATCACTGTGCTGTATAAGGTCTCTTGTGCGCTCTCGTTCAGTATGTGCTTTTTAACACTAATGCGTTCTACGTAGACTTGGCAGTTTGTAAGCAGAGGCATGATACAGTTTATTTGGAAGATCAATTCTCTGTGAAGAATGCTTAAAGATAATTGCTATCATCTGGGCTTAGTCGAACTCAGTCCTACGAAGAGAGGTATACTGTGCCTTTTACAAACAAAAGACATTTCTCTTCACTCAACAGCCAGACAAGTTGTGAAGACATGTAATAACACAACAATCCATAACAGTATCTCAACCTGTTTTCAGTCATCATCTCTCTCTTTAACTGGCTATATAATCAAGGTTTACCTCATCGTGCGGAAACAGAAACCAAGTATTCCACAAAAAACAGGAAAAGGAGGCTAGGGATGAGCAGTTACACAAGGTCTCTGCTTACCCATTTGTTCTTATGTAACAATCCATTTCTGAACCCAGTATAATATAATAGATATTAGCTGGTTTACAATTTTTACCACTTATTCACCCTTGGAAGTACTGACTGGAGCAACCACAATGATGTTGGTAAAGGAATAATAATATAGGGATAGTGTTTGAAATCTGGCTTTGGACTTAGCAGGCTCACTTCTACAATTTGTAATGCTCACGGCTGGAAGAAATACTTTTCAACAACTGGCACTTTGCTTTTTTTTTTTTCCTTTAATTAATTCTTAACTGGTTTTGCTTTACCATTGCTTACAGCAACGTGCATAGTTTGAAGACCCAAACTGATGATGCTTGAAAGCCAAGTTTTGCTTGTGTCAGAAGATGCACAGAAGTTTTGTGGCCAAAAATAAAACAAATGAAAGGCCTTGTTCAAAACCCTTGTAAAAATACCCCTTAATACACGGACACAATGATAAAGTGCATTTTTTTGGAAAGGGGGAGAAGAGACCAACACCCTAGCTTGTCAAACAATTCAGCATCATCACAATTAATGTGGTCTCTCCCCTGAGACTTGGGCGTAAAGTGCTAAGGCATTCCACCCAACTGGATCCCTTCCTGAGGACGGTTGCCTCCATTTACAAATATGTAAACACATGTTCTGCAGAGGCTTCCTGCCTCGACCCAGACATAAGAAAGCGAGAGATTGCTGATGTCTAGGACCTATACATGGAAAAAGTATGTACCTGTGCACCAGAGAAGCGATGATCATATCTAAGCCCTGCATTCTGCATTAGCCTTTCTACAAGGGCAGTGCAAATGTTTACAGCACAATAAAGGGAAAGGAAATGTTGCCAGGGTGACTCAAAATTGTAAAAGCCCACGAAAAGAGCTTTCAAAAGTTGGTACAGAGGTAGTGCTACTGCTCATGATGCCAACGATCAAAGTTCTGGTATGACTTGAGTCATCAGGGGTCATCCAGGGGAGGAGGACCGAGCGTCTTAGAGGATGCTCTCCTGTTCTGGAGAGGAAGAGATATAGCTGACACCCCACGAGCATCACCTGGGTGACCAGAGGTGGTGGTGCAAGCGGAGCTTAAACTAGGGAGAGGAGATGCAGCTGGATCTTCACACATGATGCACACACATGTACGTGTGCATCAATTTGCCCTAGCCACTCAGTGTCTCAGGGGAGTAGGAGAACAGTGAAATATACCCCAGCTGCAGCAGAATGATGCCAGCCCCTGCTCTGCAGAATCTGTACTGCTGACCCCGGCATGCACCTCTGGGCCAAGCATGGACCACTGACAGGGCCCAGTGTACCCCATCACCCCCACCGGGGGCAGAGAGGAAAAAGGTGGCAGTGGTAATTCAGGAAGAATGCCAGTGATGGGGCTGGTGAAGGCTGATAAGGGCAGGCTATGAATGGGGAAAAACAGAAAGACAAAAAACAGAAAAGAAAAGCTCTTTTAGGTGAGGTACTAGGCTTACCTATAAGTGTTTGGAGTCCTGAGACATAAATATCTAAATTATCTAAAAATTAAATCAAGGAAATACAGGTTACTCACCTGTAACAGGAGTTCTAGGAATGGTATATGTTGTTCATCCACACTCATTGGCAGGTATCCTTGCCGCTTTAAATCTTGCCGGAAGGTCTTCAAGCTTGCTCCTCCCACCCACCCGGGTGGTATAACTCTCGGCTCCGCCCCATGACGCCAGATCTGGCCCGCTGGAAGCTCAGGTTGTGCGTCGAAGCCGGGGAGGTCGGTGGTGAGGTGGATGAACAACATATACCATTCCTAGAACTCCTGTTACAGGTGAGTAACCTGTATTTCTAGGGACATGGATATGTTGTTCATCCACACTCATTGGCAGACTCCTAGCAGTTCTCCGGGAGGAGGGAGGCAAGACGCACACCCAATACTTACTTGGGAAAGAGAGACTGAGAACGAGGCCCCAAAACCAGCATCCCGGCGTGACTCAAGGTCGATGTGGTAATGGGTAATGAAGGTGTTTGCTGACTTCAGGTAGCAGCCCTGCAGATTTCCTGGATAGGGACGCCCCTGGAAGCAGCCACCACAGCAGCAGTATGGCGGTAGAATGAGCTCTATCCTCTGGGAGGCTCCATGCCCGCCAACTTATAGCAGAGATCTATGCAGGAGGTTACCCACCTGCTTATCGTCCGCTTGGCTGCAGGTCTGCCAGATGCGGCTTCAGCGTAGGTGACAAACAGCTGGCGAACCTCTCCTCAGCCGTTGCGCCCTTATAATAAGCGAGCCTTCTAGGGTCCAGAGTATGGAGCCTATATTCGCCTCCGAGGTGTGACTGGGGTAGAACACCGCAGAGTCAACACCTGGTTAAGGTGAAACTCCCCACCTTCGGAAGGAATTTCGGGGCGCAGGGACAACCTTGTCCCTGTGGAAGACCAGGTAAGGAGACTCGATGGAAGCGCCTGGAGCTCTCCCATCCTTCTGGTTGACGTGATAGCCACCAAGAAGGTGGTCTTCCACGACAGGTGAGAGAGATCACACCTGTGCATTGGTTCGAATGGCTTGCCCATGAGCTTTGCCAGTACCAGCAGTAGATCCCACGGAGGTGGGGGTTCCCGCACTGAGGGAAATGATCAAGGCCTTGAAAAGCGCCAGACCACCTTCTCCTGCGCCATCGACTGCTTCCCGCCCGCCTGTAAGCAGAGATGGCTGCCAGTGCACCCTTAGGGTCGCCGACCTAAGCTCCTTGACTGGAAAGGGACCATAAATAGTCCAAGATGCTTGCCAAGGAACAGGAGGAAGGGTCCAAGCCCTGTTCTGACACCAAATGGAAAACCTTTCCATTTGAAGGCATAGCATTTTCTGGTCGACTCTTACGGGACGCCCAACTACGCTTGAGGACCTCGTCGAAAGACCCAAGGCCTGGAACTCTAGCCGCCAGGAACCAGGTGGGCGTCAGGCAGGGATTGAAGGTCCGGATGGAACACCTTCCCTGATTGACTGAGAGCAGGTCCGGGCAGCTGGAAGCTGCCATGAATCCTGGAGCTGAGACTGAGGAGATCTGGTACCAGAACTGGCGAGGCCAGTCTGGGGCTATCAGAATCACCTGCGCCTTGTCCCTCCTCGCCTTGAGAAGCACCTTGTGGATCAAGGGAAATGGGGAAAGGCGTGAAGAGGCCCGGGGTCCACTGCCTCGAGAAGGCATCCCCTGCAGCGAGCCCTGCTGAGGGGGCGGGCATGGAACAGACTCAGCTTGCTGCTCTCCTGAGGCAAACAGGTCCACCTGAGGTGCCCCAATGGGAGAACAGATGCTGCTACCTCCGCAGGAGAGACCACTGTGGGATGCAGCCCCATCCGCCCAGGGCATCGGCCAGGGTGTTGGAGGCCCTGCCACGGAATGGCTAGGAGATCCGCCCAGGCTGCGCATTAGTGACCAAATGCGGAGAGCTTCCTTGCATAGAAGCATGGAGCTCCGGCCCCTGGCGGTTTAGATAGTACATGGTCGGGTATTGTCCGCCTGACTCGGACCACTTGACCCCGGAGGAACGGAGCAAAGGCGGGTGAGAGCTAGGCGGACCGCCTGAGCTCCAGCAGGTTGATGTGGCATCGACTCTCTGGGGACCAGAGGCCATGAGCCGGTGTTCCCCAGATGGGCACCCCAACCCATCAGAGAGGCATCGTCGATAGAGAGACCGTCGGCTCACGGACGAACGGGATGCCCTCCTGCAAATGATCTGGAACGGTCCACCACTGGAGAGCGCTCTCATCCCCTGTGTCACCGGCTGTAGCTGGTCCAAAGGATCGCAGCGCCAGACCACTGGCTGGCCAGTCCCCACTGAAGGGGACGATGTTCCAGCGGGCCCAACGGACCACGCTTGGTGCAGGCCGCCATGAGACCCAGGGAGGCAGGAAGTCCCGGCAGGGCGCAATTGCCCAACCAGAAATGATCGGGCAAAGGAGGAAAGAACCTCGCCCTGTCCGCCGGAGCCAGCCTGGCTCGAAGAGAGTCGAGCTGCGCCCGATGAATAGAATCACCTGCTTCGCTCGAGTTCCGACTTGGCCTCGTTGATAAGGAGGCCCAGTTGAGAGCAGACCTGAGGGCCAGATCTCTGGACCACTCCGCCTCCTTCCTGGAGGGAGCTGCTATCAGCCAGTCGTCCAGGTAAGGGTACACCGACCCTCGGGCGCCGCAGGAATGCTGTCACCACAGCCATGCATTTGGTGAAGACCCTGGGAGCTGGAGACAAGCCAAGGGCATGGCTTGAACTCGAAGAGGGATCCTTCCGCCGAAGCGTATGAATCTCTGGTGAGACGGACGATAGGGACGTGGAAAAACGCCAGCCTGCAAGTCCAGAGAACAGAACCACACGCTGCTCCAAGGATGGTATTATCTGAGCCAGAGTGACCATCCTGAAGGTTCGAGACCTTAGGAACTTGTTTAGGTCGTAGGTCGAGAATGGGGCGCCAGCCCCCCGTCCGCTTCGGAACCAGGAAGTACCTGGACACAAACCCTGGGTCTGAAGGAGGGTCCACCACCTCTCTTACCACCTCCTTCTGGAGAAGGAGAGCGATGTCGGCTCGACGAGCCGCCAGTGAGGCTGGGATCTGAAGCCCCGAGGCGGCTCCTGAAGGGTGGTGCCTGCTCAATTCCAGAGGCAGGCCTCTTCCCACCACCTCAAGACCCACCTGTCCGTGGTAACAGCGGACCAGGCGGAACGGAAGTGCCGGAGCCGCCTTCCACGGGGACCCTAGGGTAAGGTGACGGGAATGGGGCGACACCCCTCAGCCCGCCACTGGGCAGGCTTGGAGGAGGGACCGCCGAGGGACCTCCTGGGCCCTTTCCCTCCTGCCTCCTGTTAGAGGAAGCCGGCGGCTTGGGTTTGGGATGCCAAGGTCGAGCCTGCTGGCCCTGACGTTGTTGGCCGGGCGCTACTGGGGCACAGAAGGACGAAAGGGCTTAGGCTGTGGTTTGATGCCTTGTCCTTCTGAGCGGAAGAGACCGAGTCCAAGGTGGCATTGACTCTCGATTCTCTGCAGGTGACCTTCCACCCCAGGGTCAAGAGGTCAGTCCCCAAAAGGGAACATCCGCCAACTTGTGCTGGTATCCGGCAAAGGTGGATATCCTCAGCCAAGCTCCGCCGACGATAGCCACCGGCGGCCACCGATCTGGCACATGAGTCCCTATATCCAAAGCAGTCTGAGCTGCTGTTTGGCCACTGCCCTGCCCTGGTCCCGCACCTGCTTAACCGTAGTCTGCAGATCGGCGGAAGATGAGGGATGACCTCATCCAGGGAGCCCAACAGGGCATGAGAAAATGTGCCATGAGGACGGTCGAACTGGCCTGGACGAAGGCCGAGAGAGGACGAGCGAGACTTTTCGCCTCGACATAGTCCACTCCTGGACCCTTGTCAGGAGGTTTGTCCACATCCCTGGCGCAGCCGGGCGCCGGAAAACGCTGTCGGTAACCAACCCCTCAGCAGAGGGGTGTTCCAAAACCGGACAAGGAACCGGTAGGGACCGCATACTTCCTGGCCATCCTGGCCGAAGGCGCAGGGCAGGAAGCAGGGCGCTGCCAAAGCTCCAGTGCCGGACCCACTATGGCCTCGGCCACCGGAAAGGCCTCCGTCGGAGAATCCCCTCGGTCCAGAATCTCCGTGAGGGGATACCTGGCCTGCTTGGAACGGGTTCAGCTCCATCCCGGTAGACTCCGAGATGAGCCAAGCAGTCCTAGGAAGGACGACGGGCTATCGTCCATTGACTGACCTCCTGAAGACTCCAAGTCCAGTCGCTTGGAGAAAAAGGAGGAATCATCTTCGGACTCGGAAGAGTCCTCGAAGAGCTGCCTCTGGCCTGAGCCACCCTTCACCTGCCGAGGTCGGTCGGGAGTGAGGGTAACTGACAGCCGATGGGGTAGACCCTTAGCCGACCGAGAATCCTTGGTCGGAGCCCCAATTGGTGGCTGTGGAGGCGGAGGTTCCACCGGAATCGGTGGAGCAGCTGGTTTTGGCCGAACAACCGGCCTGGGTATAGGCTCCTCGGATAAGTCGAGGGGTTGTGTCGGCTGCCCGTGACAGTTACTTAATGGCCGGGAAGGCGACGGGTCGGCTTATTCCCGCCAGGAGGAGCTGTTGCAACATAAGGTCTCGACTGGCCGACGTGTACTTACGTACTGCTTCCTCATCCGAGGAGGAGGACGAGACGAAAGGGCTACGCCGCCACCGCGGTGCCGAGACCGAGACCGCCTATGACGGTGGGATCGGCTGGACCGCCAAGAGGTCCGAGACCGAGACCGAGAGTCCCGAATTTCCCGAGGTCGGTGCGGGAGGTGTCGGCCGGAACCGCACTCCTTCGCTCGGATGGTCCATCCGAGGGCTCCGGAACCGAGGCACAGGCGAGCCCACGGATCCTCAACTCCTCCCGGGGAACCGGGAGAGGGAATTGCTAAAGGCGACAGCTCGTCTAATGGGTCGAGAAAATCTCGACTTCATCGGTGGGAGTCTCGGTCAACTGACCTGACGGGACACCGTGAGGCCAGTGGCCGGCCGAGCGTCGATCGGCCGACGTGCCCACGGCCCGAGGGACCTTCCCGCCTCCCAAGAGCGCCGACGAGGGACTTACCCTGTCCCTCTTTTTGACCGAGAATAAGGTCCAGCAGACGCAGGCCCTTCTCCTTTAGTGAGAGGACAGACAAAGCTCCTAAAAGAAGCCGTGTAGGAAGAACCCAGAGAGAGCGGATAAATGCCGCTGCCGAGAAGATACGCCCGCGCCGCCTCCTCTTCGAGGGCGACTCATCCGCCGAGCTGATCCGCCGAAAGGCCGCCGCTGACACCCGCCAACCGGGCCTCTGACTTCACCGAGGGAACGCTCGACGGGCCCAGTTGCACCGGGCAGCACGGTCTTCGAGGACGAGGCCGAGAAAGATGAGCACAGGTCGCAAGCCTCGCGGGTCGCTCAAGGCCTAACAGTAGACACACGTGGAGTGTGGATCCGTCCGAGACATCTTCTGCCCGCATGGGCATCTCCGAACCGGAGTCGATTGTCCATCGCAGTCACGAGGGATAGAAGATGAAGTCTTTTTGCAAAATTTATTTTTAAACCGCAAACGGAGAAATAGGAACCAGTCCACAAACGCAGAGCGTTAAGGAGGGAACCTGAGCTTCCAAGCGGTAAGGAAGATCTGGCGTCATGGGGCGGAGCCGAGAGTTATACCACCCGGGTGGGTGGGAGGAGCAAGCTTGAAGACCTTCCGGCAAGATTTAAAGCGGCAAGGATACCTGCCAATGAGTGTGGATGAACAACATATCCATGTCCCTAGAAACAGCCATTTCAAAGAAGCCTGAAGAAAAAAAAAATGATGTCACCGAGTGGCAAGTTGCATGTTGTTAATTAAAGCTTATCCCTCAGTGACATCACTTTCTGTCTCAAGAGCCTATGAAATAACTGCTTCCTTGATTTAATTTACAGACGACAGACACTCAGGACTCCTGACACCTACAGGTATGCCCAGTACCTCATTTGAAAGATCTTTTCATGGGATTTCACAATTTATGTGACACCTGAAATGTTTCCTTCACCTTTAAAGGCAAAATGACCTAACACATTCTAAGTTGAGCAATACAATTCAAGACAAGCCTTCTTTTTTGGGTTGAGTTACCAGTAAGCATCATGTTTGATGGTTTTCCCTTGGCATCCAGACAGCTCAGTGTAGTAACAGTCAAGTGATTGCATGCAGCAGATACTTAAAGGGGAGGGGATGAGACACCAGAATCCAGGGAGCCTGAAGATCATCTAATTTACAGTGGGGACTCTGCTGTTCTCCGCAGCTGAGAATTCTGACCCTTCTGACTCCAAAACGGGGCCTTGGGACAAATGGTACGCTAAGCTATAAAACAAAATGGCAACTTTAAACAAATTTTTCCACCGTATAATTTTAAAGAAAACCCAAGTTCCTAACAAGAAGCTAAAGAAAAAGAGAAACATGAGCCAGCCAATCTGTAAATTTGATGTCCACTGAAAGGGCAGCCTGCAGCTTGGCGACGACAGCCTTCTCTTCATCCTCTGTTGTGAGGGTCAAACTACAGCTATGGAAAACCTGGGCTGTTACTGTGCGTTTACTGGCCGTACATATGACTTATACACCCTCTTCGATTAACATTTTCATCCCATGCAGCTCCGTAATGAGCCAGACACAGATATATAAAACAGCTCAACAATTAAAGTGAGAAGGCAGCATTTGTATTTCCTAAATGTTGTAGGTCCAGGAGTAGACAAGATTAGCAGATAATGTTGCTGGACGGTTACTTGCATACAGTTTCAAACACCTCCAGGGTTCGCTTGATTTCACGAATTTGTTTGGCTAGGGCATGGATGGGTTGCATGGATCGGTCAAGCTCCTCACAACGAGCCATTAGTGTGTACATTCCCTGGAAGGGGCGGGGAATAGAGGAAGAGTTAGTGTATGTGAATGAAAAAGCAAAATACTAAACATATGAAGAAATCAGTTGACTGTGATCCCCAGGGCCAACAGAAGAGATCCCCTTCTCTTTCCTCCTACCAATTCAGTACGATGCCCTCAGTGTTCCCAGTTTTTTAATACAGACCTACAGTTACAAACACAGCCACATATACACAGGTAACAGAAGATACAGCAACTGACATTACAGGATAAGTCATTTTTAGTACAGGAATGAACAGGGACCCCCAATACCTGGCTGCTTACATAATTTTGTACCTCACTTCCCATTTCAAATCCCATTTCCCATTCTTCCAGTAGCCTGTAGGAATGCTCCCACCCTGAGCCTAACAGTACAGGAAGACTGTTCACTTAAGACCTGGTCCAAGACCAGTATTGCTTTTTCCCCAGCTGAACTGGTCTGGAATCGGTTTGTGTCACAGATGTGTCCAACCCCACTCACCCAGCTGGTCTGAACTTCACCCTGGTTTCCCCTGCCTCCATTTCATCCACGGCGTACCTCCTGTGGTGGAGTCCCATGAAGGCTCCAGTATCCTCAGGGGAATTTTTCCAAGTAGGTGAGGCGGAGTTAGGTCATGGATAGGAGATGATCTAGGAGTGGCAGGGTTCATCAGAGCCCTCACTGAGAGTGGGGGGTTGATTTCATCCTACAAATTCCTCCATTATTTGTTCCCCAAGATCCACTGCCCATCAATGATCGGTACCCTGTGGCACCACTTTGCAACTAACAGCCTGTGGCTGGACACCAGAAGAAGCCTCTAGCCCGTCCCCCATTTATTATATCTCCTTGGATTCCCACTCTGGATGTGTGACAGTGTTCTGTCACATCTCACACGAGCATATGTAGATTCAGAGTGGCACCTATGGGTCACATTTTCCATTTCCAATGCTTTCCCCACTGGGTCACCTCCAGGGCAGAAAGGGCATCCTGCCTTTCCAAAGGCTGATGGCAGCCAAAATGGATGCCCCCTCTGCCTCAGTGGGTTGGCTGCTAACATCAGAGGCTCAGGGTGCAAATCCAGGTTGCTGACATGGCAAAGCGTTTCGACAACTTGAGTCATTGGAAAAAAAAATATTTTGTCCCTTGCTGAGCATTTAAGTCTCAATTCAATTCAAGGGTATTTTCTTACTTTGATACTCATGTCCACTGATTCTCCAAGGCTGTCCACAGAATCTCGATATGTCTGAATGTACCCCACACTCAGAGCTGTCATCTGTAAGAAGCAAATTTTCAGTAACTGAGAAGGGCTGCTTTTTGCAATTTACAGGTGCGCGTGGTCTGCAATAATCCATGCGTTACAGTGAAAAAAAAAATAACAGTTACTCAGCATAACAGAAGATCTTCGAGAAGAATTTCCTCCATTATGCCACACCTTTGGAACTGCAAGCTGTTGACATCAGGATCACTCAGAAACCTTTGCTAGCCAGGGGCCACTTATGATGATATTCAACATCAGCACCTACAGTATATAACTGTGGGAAGTCAACTGTCCCTCAGTTCCCCGCCAGAGATAAGCTCAGAGGACCTCTTACTATGTGGAACTAGGAGACCAAACCAGTACCTGGAACACTAGGAGAGGCATGGAACTGGAAGAAAAAATTACTCACCTTAGTAATGTTGTTTCTTCTAATGGAGTCTTGCTGTATTCTGACTAATGCAGTGATCTCCAACCCTTGAACTGCCCCCGGAGAACAAAGAGTTAACTTTCCATGCAAGGCATGGAACGCTGAGCTTAAGCTCGGTTGAAGCCTCTGTCTGCTGTTGTTTGAACCCCAACCGTCAGATCTTTGCGAGCTATACTCACTGGGAGTTCTGTGTGGAAACTGTAAACTCACACTAGCCAACTGGCAACTAAATTTGATAAAAAGGGTTTTTTCGGTTTCAAAGCAAAGACTCAAGTCAGGAAACCCAAAAAACAAAACACAATATACACCCAAACTAAAGGAGGGTGAGAAAAGGGGCACCTCTAGGTGCTAACACTGCTCCTGCCCACCCACATCCCAAAAACCAAGTTCTGAGAGGGGAGGCAGGGGTGGGAGGTCAGAATACAGCAAGACTCCATTAGAAGAAACAACATTACTAAGGTGAGTAATTTTTTCTTCAAACAACATGAAGTCTTGCTGTATTCTGACTAATGCAGATTACCAAGCAGTACCTCAATTGAGGAGGGACAGAACCTACTTTGGGAATAGGCTCTGAAGTACTGCTGTGCCAAACCGAGCATCACTCCTAGCCTGGATATCCAGAGAGTAATGCTTGGTGAAAGTATGGACTGTTTTCCAGGTGGCTGCTTGACAAATCTCTAAGATAGGAATATCTCTGGCAGCAGCCAGGGGAAGCAGCTGTACCTCTAGTAGAGTGAGCCCTCAGGCCTGAGAGTGGGATTCTACCCAATTTTTCCACAGCAGAATTGTATACAAGAGACAATCCACCTGGCAATAGATCTTTTAGTGGCAGGTTTTCCCTTACTGACCTCCCCATAAGTGAGGAACAATTGGAGGGAGTCAAACGTGTGACCCTTGGTACGCTCTATGTAGTAGCTAAGGGCCCTTTTTTACGTCCAGGCTGTGCAACCTCCTCTCTCCAGTGGAGGAATGGTCAGTGAAGAAAACAGGAAGGGACATAGACTGATTAAGGTGGAAATCTGAAACCACCTTAGGCAGAAACTTCCTGTTAGTTCTTAGGACCACTTTATCTCTATGGAAAGAGATGAAATCAGGCTCCACTGACAGGGCTTGCAATTCACTGATGCGCCTGGCAGAGGTAATGGCTACCAAAAACACAGTTTTCCAAGTCAAGTACTTAAGCTCTGCAGAGGACAAAGGCTCAAAAGGGGGTTGCATAAGCTGAGCAATGCAAACATTAAGGTCCCAAGCAGGAGCAGGGTCCCTGAAGGGAGGATTGGTGTGCAACAGTCCCTTGAAGAATCTGCAAAATACAGGATGGGCTGAAAGAGAAGAGGGCTTGCCTACTGACAAAAAGGCAGAAACAGCTGCCAAATGCACTTTGAGTGTAGCTGGTCTGAGTCCCAAGCCATTGAGATGAACCATATAGTCCAGGACTGTAGGCAACCCAGCAGATTCTGGAGAAATATGCTTATCAGAGCACCAAATAGTGAAACTTTTCCATTTGGAGTTGTAAGTCTTTCTGGTGGAAGGCTTTTGAGAAGCCTTTAGAATATCCAGGACACCTTGAGAAAGGTGCAGATCAGCAAACTCTAACTCTTCAAGAGCCAGGCCTTGAGATTGAGAGATTTGAGATTTGGATACCAAACCCTCCCCTGAGAGGATGTCAACAGGTTGTAATTCCTGGGAAGAGACAGGGGAAGGTGGACTGCTAAGGACAGCAACAGTGGGTACCAGGGCTGTCTGGCCCAGTCTGGAGCGATCAGAATCACTTTGCAGGGTTGAGACCTGATCTTGACTAGTACCTTGAACAGTAGAGGGAAGGGGGGAAAAGCATAGAGGAACTTCCCTTCCCAACTGAGTACTAGAGCATCCAGGGGGACTGAGCCAAACACTGGGGGGCTGCAGCAAAAGAGAGGAAGTTGGTGATTGTCTGGGGCTGCAAAAAGATCTATCTGTGGAATGCCCCATCTTGAGAAAATCACCTTCAAAACTAAGGGATCCAGGGAACATTTGTGGTAGCCCCGAGATATCCTGCTGAGAGCATCTGCCAGGATATTGTCCTTCCCTGGCAGGTGAACTGCTGTGAGAGAAGTTTGCAGGGAATAGGCCAGGGACCACAACTTCATTGCTTCTGTGCACAAGGCCGTAGACCGAGTGCCCCCTTGCTTGTTGATGTACCACACTGTGGTGGTATTGTCTGTTCTGACCTGGACTACTTTGTTCTGAACAGACTTGGAAAAAATTTGCAGTGCCAGAAACACTGCTCTGAGTTCCAAGAGACTGATGTGAAGCAGAGATTCTTGAGGTGACCACAGCCCTTGGGTGGTACGATCCCCCAAGTGGGCTCACCAGCCCAAAAGGGAGGCATCTGTGGTGAGGATTAGAGAAGGAGACCGAGTGACAAAAGGAACCCCTTGCCTCAATTTGTTCTGATCCTGCCACCACTGCAAAGCCTGGATCAGGGTTCGAGTCATTGGGACAAGTTTGGTCAGGGAATCCTTTCTCTGGGACCAGAAGGTTCTCAAGTGGAACTGAATGTCCCTCATCTGAAATCTTGCACCCTGGAACACTGCTGTAGAGGCTGCCATGTGGCCCAGGAGTTGTAAGAAGTGCCTTGCTGGTCGAGATACCTGAAGGGTGAAAGAAGAGGCCAGCTCTATTAGTGTCCTTGCCCTGTCCAGGGAAAGGAAGGCCTTTGCTCTTATTGTATCCAGCTCCACCCCTATAAAGGTGAGGAGCTGCACTGGCTCTAGAACTGACTTTGGAAGGTTTAGGAGGAACCCTAAGGAAGTGAGCAGTTGCTGAGTTATCTGAAGATGTGACTTGACTTGGTCTGGAGACTGACCTACTATGAGCCAGTCGTCCAGGTATGGAAAGATGGAGATCTTTTTTCTCCTTAGGAAAGCAACCACTACTGCCAGGCACTTTGTGAACACCCTTGGGGCTGATGTCAGACCAAAGGGCATTGCTCTGAATTGATAGTGGCCTGAGGGCAACTCGAACCTGAGGTACTTTCTGTGGAAGCACCTGACAGGAATGTGAAAATAGGCATCCTTGAGGTCCAGGGAGGCTAGCCAGTTCCCTGGCCTTAAAGAAGGCAGAATTATTCCCAGAGTCACCATTTTGAATTTTGGTTTTAAAAGGTGCTTGTTTAGGTATCTCAGATCCAGGATGGGCCGCTATTCTCCTGTCTTTTTGGGGGCTAGGAAGTACCTGGAGTACAATGCTTTGCCCCTGTGTAGGGTAGGAACCCTTTCTATGGCTCTGAGAGCCAACAGGGAAGAAACCTCTGCCTCTAGGGCAAGGGCCTCTGAAGGATTTGCAGGTGGAAAGGATCTGGTTCTCATCTTGGGAAATTTTTTGAAGCTGAGAACCAGTCCCTGGCTTACTACTTCCAGGACCCACTTGTCTGATGTTAAAGACTTCCAGTCCTGGACAAAGTAAGCCAGCCTGCCCCCTACAGGTAGTGGAGCATCGGCCCGGGCAGACCCATCAGGGTGTCTGCTTGGCAGGGGCTTTAGGCTGAGGGGTGGAAGCAGGGCTGCTCATACCCCATCTGCCTCTCCCTCTAAAGAACCCCCTCTGAGCGAAAGCAGAAGAGGAGGCCTGGGCTTGGTAAAAAGGCCTGTGAAAAGGCCTGCCCCTACCCCTGGAATGCTGCCTCTGAGGAGTAGCTTGCCTTTCTTTGGCCTGAGCACTCCTGTAGGTGGTCCTGTACTCATCCATCTTCTTCATGTAATTCTCTGTCTGCTCCCCAAACAGAGAATTACCAATGACAGGAAAATCCATGGCCTTAGCCTGGGTACCCTGTGACAGGCTAGTACACCTGAGCCAAGCCATCCTGCGAAGGGCCACAGATGTAGCCATGACTCTAGATGAAACATCATTGGAGTCCACAGCAGCATGAAATTGCACCTTGGATGCCTCAATCCCATCCGCAGCCACCCACTCCAGCTCCTTGGCCAGCTGGTCAGGGGCCTGTTTAGCTAGAGCCTTAACAGTGTCCCACCTGGACTTCTGGTATCTAGCTCTGTAGGCCATATAATTAGCCTGCCAGAGTCCCAAAGATGCTGCCATGTACTGTTTTTTTGCCATGGCATCAATCCTCCTGGAGTCCTTGTCTGGGGGGTGTGAAGCCAAGGGAATATTTGCCTTATCACAGGCAGCAGCCTGCACTACTAACATGGCTGCACTGCTGGGAAAGGAACTCCATATCTGAGCCTGAAAGAGTATACCTCTTGTCCATTCTTCTGTCCACAGGAGGTATGGAATTAGGAGTTTAAAATTTTAAATGTCTGTTTCCCAAAAGATTTATGGAGGGAATAGACAGTCTCCTGGACTCTGGGATGTCCATCATCTCAACAAAATCAGGCTCCTCCTGATCCTCTACTGCTTCTTCCACAGGAAGCTGGAGGGTTTCAGCCACTTTTTTGTAAAACATAAAGTGGGAAGGGGACTCAGAAAGCCTAGGAGGAGAGACACCTGAAGGTCTGTCTGGGGAGATGTGCGGGTCAATAGGCACATCCAGACTTTCATAATCACCATCATCATCATTGTCTTCATACTCTCCCTCCTCCTCTTCCGGTTCATAAAATTCTTCTAAACTGTAATCCGGAACCGAAGATAGCGATTGAACTATCCTTATCGCTTTGGCTATTTCATCAGCGGTCGGAGAAAGAACTTGTTGGTCCGAACCAGATGATTTATCCCTTCTTTTTCATTTAACCGGAACAGACTCCTCAGAAATCGGTTCTCCTTTTGCCCTGGTCAGAGGGCACTCCTTCTGGTTCGGCTGAAACCGAACTGGGCTGGCCATCCGGGTCAGCGGACTTCTCAGCCTCCCTTTCCCTCAGTCTTCCTACTCTCTTATCCAAGGTAGCTTTGGGAAAACATTTACAAATTTGGCAGTCTGAATCGAGGTGGTCAAACCCCAGACAATAAACACAGGTGGTGTGGGGGTCAGCCTTAGCAAAGGCTTCCCCACACACACACTGGTGTTGAAACCCAGTGGGCCTGTTTTTTTTTTCTTGGGTTTCTCAGACATGGCCAATCCTAACCAAAACTTACCCTTTTATCGGCAATCCGCCAAGCAAGACACCCCTATCGGTTCCTGACCGTGTCACAGGTCTTGGAAAAAACCGTAATGAAATCTGTTTTTTTTTTTAGAACAGATACGGACCGGTTACCACACATTAATAAAATAAAAGTTTGTTTTTTTAACACAAACCTGATTGGTTCAAACCGAACTGATCCAATGTTTACAAGTTCCACACAGAAAACTAATATAAGAAACCTACCTAGTACTCACGGTACCACAGAGACTTAAACCAACAGGTTAGATGCAGAAATTCGGTTGAAACCGGGCGAAAAAATGACACTAACTGACTTTTTTGAACCGAGCGAAGGAGAAATCTCCGGAGCGACTGTTCAGTGAGGCGGAGTAAAGAATCTGACGGTTGGGGTTCAAACAACAGCAGACAGAGGCTTCAACCGAGCTCGAGCTCAGTGTCCCATGCCTTGCATGGAAAGTTAATTCTTTGTTCTCCGGGGCAGTTCAAGGGTTGGAGATCACTGCATTAGTCAGAATACAGAAAGACTTCATGTTGTTTGAAATACAGGATACATAAAGTACATATGGATACCTCCAGACAAGGTAGGAGACAGAAGTGCCAGCTGATTCCACAGAAAGGGAGAAGGAGGGTGGGTGCCCTGTGGCCCGATGGAGGAGACTCTCTTGAAGATCTTCTGTTCTGGTGAGTACCTATTCTACCTTCAATGAGGATATCTCCTCCATTGGGGCACACCTTTGGAACGATTCCCAGGCAGTATACAAGGGACACAGGGATGGCAAAGTCTGATAAGTAATCAAGACAGAAAACCTTGCAATGTCACAAGACCAAAGCCCGCATGTCTACAAAACACTATTATGTCTAGATAGTGCGTAGGGAAGGTATACACAGTGCTCCATAAAGCAGCAGTGCATCCGTCTGCTACTGAAGTGGCCATATCCTTAGTAGAGAGGCCATACACTGCACCAGGAAGTTTCTAACTACACTTTGTGACAGGGTAGAATAGGATCCTGTCCCATTTGTTTTGGAGATAATGTTTAAATGCAAGGATCTGTATTCTTTCCTTTTCTCTCTTCTCTGTCTGGTTGCACACCCAAATTTTCCTGCGAGACCCTGGACTTGATCAACCCAAACAGTCTTGCAATCCTTTGCCTCTCACTGTCTCTCAGTTTTCTCTTGCTGTCTTTCTTCCTTGCATATCTACATCTGCTAATATAAAATACATGAGAATCAATGTATGGAAATGTAGCTGATATTGGGACCACTTTTGTTTAGAAAATTGTGTTACTGTTAAATGTATATATTTATAATTTGAGATAACTGTAAAAAGCTAGAGGTTACTTGGGTGCAAATGCCTGAGCCTTTTGCAGTTGCTGTGGGGACCTTCGGAAGTTCTCAATGTTTTGGCAGCTCCTGAAATTAACAAAGGACAGGATGCTTACAAAGGATGGGGGTTGAAAAGAGTTATAAAAACAGCTAAGCAGAGCTGCAAGGGTGATTTTTTTACAAGAGATTTTATCTTGCTTCTGTATATAGTTATTCTGAACAGGCTTATTTTATGTTACTGCAACTACAAATAAACAGTTTTGTGGAATTTTACAACTGCTCCTGGGTCTTTTCTATGCTTCCTGACCTGTGCCTCCACAACAGATGGTGTGAGAAGTGGGATTTAAGCCGTGCATACCCTAAAACAGGAGATTTGTGCGTGGGGTACTGGACCTAGTACCAAGGAAGTGCAGAGGAAGGTATGGATTCTGCAGCTGAAGTCCAGTCTGAGATTGTACAGCCAGCACATGTCATAGAAAAACAACAGGCAGTGACAGAACCTGAAAGCCTGATGGACTTTTTCAAATGGTGGGCTATACAACAAAAAGAGACAGCCGAAAAGAGAAAAAGAAATTTAATGGTTAGAAGCGTTGAGAAGAGATGCAGTGACAGAAGCAACAGATGAGAGAAGATATGCAGCGACAGGGGCAGCGATGGCTGGATACCTTACAAGCTACTGAAGGCAGAGGATCCAGCACAGATCCAGACGAGCAACAAAATGCAAGCAACCTAAAGGTCATTAAACTTACAAAGTTGTGTCCCTCAGATGATAGTGAGGCATACATGACAACCTCTGAAAGAGTTGCCACAGCCTGCCAGTGGCCAAAGCAGCAATGGATAATTAAGACTGGTGCTCGACCTGACAGGGAAAGCCCAGATTGCCTACAGCTGTATGGACATTGCACAGCCAGAAAACTATGACCTGTTGAAAAGCGAAATCCTGAAAAGGTACATCTCCAGAGAGACCTACAAGCAGAGATTTCGATCTCTGGGGTACAACTCGGTTGACAATCCTCGAGAAGCCTTCACCCGACTCCGAGAACTCCTGATGAAGTGGATCCAACCAGAGAGCAAAACAGTTGCACAGATCGACACATTTGCCATGGAGCAATTCATCAACATCTTGCCTACAGCTGTGCAGCTGTGGGTAAAGGAACACCGATCAGAGAATGGGGAAAAAGCTGTTTCTTTGGCTGAGGACTACCAAATGGCCTGACAGACGCCACAGCAGCGAGGTAACAGCCAAGCACTGGTAAGAAACTCTTTTTCCCATTTAAATTCCAAGCCTGCCAAGAACTCTGGTGGAGGTAACAAATCTGTGCCAAAAGACGTTATCTGCTATAACTGTAATAAGCCAGGCCATTTTGCAAGAAACTGCTGTAATAAAGAGAGTGGCACTGGAGCAGATTTGCCCTTGGCAAACTAGGGCAAGCACCTAACAGATGTGAAGGTGGGGAATAAGACTGTAATGGGACTCATTGGTTTGGAAAGCAGACAGACACTAGTGCATGTTAGAGTGCTGGGAAAACACTGTGCAAAGGGACCAGGTACTGGTGTCATCTGCATCCACAGGGACTCTCGATACTATCCCACCACCCAAGTGACTCTGACCGTTAAGGGTGTGTCGCACCAAATGAAAGTTGGGGTAGTACCAAAGTTACCTGTACCTGTGATTATTTTGGGAATGACTTTCCAGGATTTACTGAACTGATCAAAGAGGGAATAAATCTTGATGTTTCAGCAGCTGTGGTGACAAGAGCTCAGGCAAAGAAAATTTCAGACAGTGGGAACACTTTTCCTTTCAGTGATTTTGAGTCAGACTTATCTGATCACAGCTCCAAGATCTGGAAAGCCAGGAAAGAAAGAGAAAGCCTGAAGAAACTGTGGCAACAAATGACTGACGGACAAGAAGTGTTAAAATATGAAAAACGCTGAAACTAAATTGATAATGGATTGTGATTTTCTTTCAGAGCAAGCCAACAATGTTTCTCTCCAGGGTAATTTTAAGCAGCTGGGGGTGAAACCAAAAGAGGGTGGACCAATGTTTAAAAAAGGTAATGGATTACTGTGTAGAGTTTGGGTTAAACCTCGGACACAGTAACAGACAAAACAATTAGTTATACCACAGACATATAGAACAGAATTGTTACAGATAGCACATGATAATCCTATGGCTGGTCACTCAGGGAAGGATCGCACCCTTGCCAGATTGCTGTATAGATTTTACTGGCCGGGAATTCATGAAGATGTTGCTACCTACTGTAATTCCTGTGCTGAGGGTCAGAAAGTAGCCCCAGTCACTAGAAAAGACAAGGTGCCCCTGGATCCCCTACCCTTAACAGATGTGCCATTTGAGAGAATTGCAATGGATGTGGTTGGTCCTTTAGACAAACGTAAAAAGTGTAATAGATTTATCCTGGTAGTATGCGACTATGCTACTCGATAGCCAGAAACAGTTCCAATGCATACTGTTACAGCCCCAAAAGTTGCAGCAGAGCTAGCCAAAATTTTCAGCAGAGTGGGCATATCTAAAGAGATTATTACTGATCAGTGTAGTAATTTTGGTGCTGCACTGCTTAAGGAGCTGTATAGACTGCTAGGTATCAGTATCACTGCCATAAGAACTCCACCCATCAGTCTCAGACAGATAATGTTGTTGAGCATTTTAACCAAACCCTAAAACGCATGTTAAAAAGGTTTGTAAAAGGGGAAAGGAAAAATTGGGACCAATACTTGCCTTACCTACTTTTTGATTACAGAGAAGTGCCACAGGCATCAACAGGGTTTTCGCCATCTGAAATGCTGTATGGTAGGCAGCTAAGAGGGCCACTGGATGGGATAAAAGAAACGTGGGAAGATAACCCCCCTCAGAAACAATCTATATGTTATATGTGTGCCCTAAGAAAGAAGCTGCCAAAATATGTTGAAATTGCCCATGGTAATCGGGAAGAGGCTCAAAACCAGCAGAAGATATATTATAACCATGAGGTAAAAGAAAAAAGTTTTCGCACCAGGTGAAAAGGTTTTGCTACTGTTAACCACAACAGAAAATAAGTTAATGAAGTGGCAAGGGCCATATGAGGTTCTTAGACATACTGGCACTGTTAACTATGAGATTCAGACCCCTGACAGAAACAATCCTTCTAAGATATACTGTACCATGCTAACCCCCTCAAGAAATGGGTTGAAAAAATGCCAAAAGCTGCTTTGCTAGTGTTACCAGAAACTGAGAAGGAAGATATTGATGTAGCTTATGATAGACTGGAACAAACTGTAAATAGTGATGCTGTAAAGGTGAATGTTTCCCTAACCTCAGAACAAAATGCAGACATTCGTAATGTGCTAAAGACATTTAACAGTACTTTTACCATGGTACCAGGCCGAGCAAAAGGGGTTGAGCACATAACAGTGACAAAGCATGCTCGTCTTATTAGGCAAAAGTCATACAGATTGCCAAGAGAGGTTAAAAGCTAATGTGGTTAAGGAAATACAAAAAATGAAATAATTGGGTATCACTGAGGAGTCGAGGAGTGCTTGGTCATCTCCAATGGTAACTGTAAACAAAAAAGAAGGGGGTGTTAGAATCTGCCTTGATTGCAGGAAACTTAATCAAGTGTCAGAATTTGACAATCCTATGCCCAGGATAGAGGATTTGGTGGACAGGTTGGGGAGTGCAAAGTACATCAGTACCCTTGATCTCACCAAGGGTTACTGGGAAATACCTTTAGTTAAAGAATCCAGAGATAAAACTGCATTTGCCACCCCAATGGGTTTCTATCAGTTCACCACCATGCCCTTTGGTTTACATGGTGTGCCAGCTACATTCCAGCAGTACATGGATGTAATTCTATCCCTTTACACTGGTTATTGTGCTGCATACCTGGATAATGTTGTGGTGTACAGTCCAGACTGGAAAAGTCACGTGGAACACCTACGAGCAGTTATCCAAGCTATAAAAAATGCAGGTCTAACAATTAATACTACTAAATGTGCACTGGGCATGCAGGAAACTAGATATTTGGGCTATGTGGTGGGAAATGGAGAAATCACACCAGAGATTTCTAAAACAGAAGAAAGGACTGCTGTGTGACTGGACTTCTCTGCTGGGACTAAAGAAGCAGAACTCTTGTACCTGGACCTTTAATTTAGGGTAAAAAAAAAAAACTAAAAAAAAAAAGTGTGTGTTTGTCCGAGTTAACTGAAATGAATGGTTATCTGAACAGTTATCTAGGTGTAAATCTCAGGTGATTGAAAGGACTTGATAGCTGTGAGGTCTAAATTACTTGTAGAAAGATCTAGTAAGTAGGGGGAGTGGCTTAGCTAGAAGGAAGCTACATTTAAAGACTGCCTTAGAAAGATTCTGCTAATAGCTTGGCAGAAGACACCAAGAGAAAGGACTGCTGTGTGACGGGACTTCTCTACTGGGACTATATTGCCCTCCTTCCCTCCACCCTCCACCCAAAGCTAGTTCTACTTTTATAGGCACAGGATTTGACAGACAAGAACTTCCTGTTTGGGAGCAGGAAGTGAGTGTTCATAAAGCCACCAAAGACCCACCATCCTAGAAGGGCAAGAGTAGCTCTCCGGCCCCCTCTGGCTGCTGGAGGTCTGCCTCTGAGCAAGTAATGGGTCTACTGAGAAATATAGGATATTCTTGTCTCAGAACAGGACAATCAGGAGCTTAAAGGGCACACAGGCAGAAAGTAAGGAGAGAGAGAGAGAGAGAAAAAAAAACAAAAAAAACAGAGGAAAGAGTAAGGATTGCAAACAGTTAAGGGGCAGAAATAAGACATGATGGAAGTGGTGCAGTGCAGTGGCTGTGGAGCAGCAGTCTTCCAGGAGACGTTCTGGAGGGTGCAGTGTTGTCTCATCTGCAGGCACCTCTCTGGGCTGAGGGAGCAGGTTGCTCATCTCCAGGCTGAGTTGGCCAGGATTTGTGGGACCTCCTCTTCCATCCAGGGACCACCAGTGCCACAGCCGTTGCTTCAGAGGTTGCCATGAAAGAGGAGCGGTTGGACCACACTGGGCTCAGAGAGGGCGAGGGTGGTGGAAGAAGGTGCATCCTCAGTTGTACCTCTCCACAATTCCTATGCCATTCTGGCAAAGTGTGGTTCCTCTATGGAGGCACCGCAGTGGAGACCAAGGAGGATGCTGGGAACCTCCACAAAGAAGACCCACAGGAGGGTGGTAGGGACCCGTGAGAGAAGGAAACAACTCTGGTGGGGACTCCATGTGGGAAGGTAGAACTGGGGAAGAGGGAGAGGGAGGTAAGGTGCCTGCCTGGTGCCATGGCTTGGAGGGACAGGGGGCGAATCCTCAGGATTGCCGAACAGCTACAGAGGAGGAAGCTGGATGTCACTGTCCACATAGGGACAAATGACCTGGCTAAGAAAGGGATCAGAGAAGTGCAGGAAGAGTTTGTGGAATTGGGGAGGGGCCTTAGACAAGAGTAGCACGTACGGTAACCTTCTTGGAGGTGCTGCCCATCTATGGCGTAGGAGAGGTTAGGGTGTACCGCACCTGGATTCAATCAGTGGTTGAAAAACTGGTGTGGAGCTCAGGGTTTGGCTTCACTGGGGACTGGGGGTCCACCTGGGTGATGCAAGCCTATACTGGCATGATGGGCTGCATCTATCCAGGAGGGAACCAGGATCTAGGTGATAGGTTTAAATGCTTCATTGGCAAGCATTTAAACTAGCCAAGGGGGGAGGCACTGGAAAGGAGCAGGGAAATCCTAGCCCCCCCAAAAATCATGGTAGTAAGTGCGGTAAACACCAACATAGAGGTGTCGATAGGGAGAAGGGCAGGGGTAAATGGAGAAAGTGACAAAGGCAAGAAGGACAGGGATGGGGCAAAAAGGAGTAGGGCCATCAGGAAATGGAGGGTAATGAGTACCAATGCCCGTAGTCTGGGCAACAAGCTCCCTGAGCTGGTGGCCTTGATGGAAGAGAGATGCCTGGATATCGTAGCAGTCACAGAAACATGGTACACAGAGAACCATGACTGGGATGTTAACATACCAGGGTACACAACCTACAGGAGAGACAGGGAGGAGAGAAGAGGGGGAGGAGTAGCTCTCTACTCTATGTAAAGGAAGAGATAAAAGCAACTGAACAAAAGAGTAAACAGGGAGGAGAGGAGGCACTGTGGGTCACCTTGGAGACTGGAAAGGGCATCACAATCCGCACAGGGGTTCTGTACAGACCCCCCATGTCAGGGGGAGGGAATGGACAAGGATATGATAGAAGGCATTCTTAGAATGGCAGAGAAAGGGGAGATACTGTTGATGGGAGACCTGAATATGCCAGATGTTAACTGGAGCACATTTGCTGCAGCCACATCCAAGAGCAAGGCCATTCTTGATGCCCTACAGGTGGCAGGCCTCAGACAGCTAGTTTCGGAACCCACTCGTGAGGGAGCAGTCTTAGACCTCATACTCTCAAACGGGGGCAGTGAGAGGATCTCAGATCTAGAAGTGGGTTGCCATCTGGGAACAAGTGACCATCAAACAGTGTGGTTCAGATTAAACTCAGCTACACAGTCAAGCCATACAAAAGTGAGGGTACTGGACTTTAGGAGGGCTGACTTTGGCAAGATGGGAGAGTGCCTCAGAAAAGCACTAACAAACAGGCTAGAAGGAGGTGTGGAGCAACAATGGGGAATCATCAAAACTGCCATCACAGAGGCAACAAGCCTTTGTGTGAAGCAAATAAACAAATCAAAATGAAAGAGAAAGCCACTATGGTTCTCAAAAGAGGTGGCTGTGAAAGTCAGGAAGAAAAAGATAGCATTCGGAGTATAAGGAAACACAGAAGGAGCAGGACGAGAGCTGTACCAGTTAAGGCAGAAGGAAGCAGGGAAGGAAGTCAGAATAGCAACGGCCCAAACTGAGGAAAAGATAGCCAACTCGGTTAAGAAAGGGGATAAAACCTTTTATAGGTACATCAGCGAGCATAGAAAGACAAAGAGAGGGATAGTGAGGCTGAATAGAATGAACAGTGGGTGGGCAGAGGGGGACAGTGAAAAAGCAGGGATACTGAACGAATATTTCTGCTTAGTAGTCACAAAAGAGGAAGGGGAAGTGCCTAATCCAATTAACAGAAGCACTCTTGATTGGGGGGTGGGGTCGATCCCAGTCCTTTCACAGAAGAAAGGGTTCTGCAAGAACTCTAAAACTGAAGGTGTACAAAGCAATGGGGCCTGATGGAATTCACCCCAGAATTCTAAAACAATTAAGGGGGAACTAGTGAGACCTCTGGCTACTCTTTTTAATAAATCAAGGGAGGATGGTGTGGTACCAGAGGACTGGAGGAAGGCAGATGTGATTCCCTTTCACAAAAGTGGGACCAAGACAGAGGCAGAAAACTACAGACCTGTCAGTCTGACCTCAATGGTAGAGAAAGTGATGGAGTCACTTCTGAAGGAAAGAATAGCTGAGTACCTAGAGGCCAGTGGGGCACAGGACCCAAGGCAGCATGGGTTCACAGCAGGAAGGTCATGTCAGACAAATCCAATAGATTTCTTTGACTGGGTGACCAAAGTAGTAGACCAGGGAGGGGCTGTGGACATGGCCTACCTAGACTTCAGCAAGGCATTTGACAGTCCCACACAAAAGATTAATAGTCAAATTAACCAGCCTGGGAGTGGGTCCCAGGGTGGTAGCCTGGGTAAAACATTGGCTGGACAACAGGACACAGAAGGTAATTGTAAATGGAGTCACTCTGAAGAAAGAGGGGTTACTAGTGGGGTACGCAGAGGTTCAGTGTGGGTCCAGTCCTTTTAAAGTCTTCATAAGTGACATTGCAGAGGGACTGGAAGAAAAGTATGCCTCTTTGCAGATGACACAAAGATCTGTAACAGAGTTGATACACAAGGAGGCATGGAAAGGAAGAGAAGGGACTTGGCAAGGTTGGAGGAATGGTCAAAGTATGGCAGCTAGGATTCAATGCAAAAGTGCAAAATAATGTACCTGGGAAACAAGAACCCAGGGAAGAATACACAATGGGGGAGTAACAACAACAAAAAAGGAAAGGGACCTGGGGTAATCATATCAGATGGCCTTAAGGTTAGCAAGCAATGTGAGAAGGCAGTAGGGAGGGCTGGGGGATACTGGGATGCATAGGGAGAGGCATCAGCAGCAGAAAATAGGAAGTTGTTATCCTTCTGTACAGACAGTTGGTGAGACCCCATCTGGAGTACTGCATCCAGTTCTGGAGACCCCATCTCTGCAAGGACATAGACAGGATAGAGGCAGTCCAGACGAGGGCAACTAAAATGGTGCAGGGTCTGCAAGAGAAGCTGTATGAGGAGAGACTAAAGGAGTTTAATATGTATACCCTTGAGGAAAGAAGGGAGAGAGGGGACATGATAGAAACTTTTAAGTACCTCAATGGGATCAACAAAGTCCAAGAGGGTAGCATCTTTCAGAAAAGGGCGTTGCAAGAACAAGGGGACACAATTTAAAGATGAGAGCGGTTCAGGGCAATGTGAGAGTATTATTTCTAGAGAGAGGTAGTGGATGCATGGAACAGCCTTCCTGAGGAGGTTGTGGGGTCTAAAACTGTGGGAGAATTCAAGAATGCATGGGACAGACACAAGGCAATTCTTGTGGGGGGGTAGGAAGAAATAGGCTGTTGGTTAACTAGGATCTGCGACCTATCCTGTAAGTAGGGAAGTGGGCAGACTAGATGGGCCAAGCAGTCCTTATCTGCCGTCAAAGTCTATGTTTCTATGTTTCTGTAGCTAATAACCCTGTACCTAAAACAAAGAAACATGTCAGGTCATTTTTAGGGCTGGCTGGTTATTATCAGAGATTTGTTCCCAATTTTGCTGAGTTAGCTACTCCCCTCACTGAACTCACAAAGAAATGGTATTCAAATAATGTGAAATGGACTCCAGAGTGTGATGAAGCTTTTCAAGCCATAAAGGCTGCTTTATGTTCAGCACTTGTTTAAAGAAGCCCAGACTTTGAGAAACCATTTTTGCTACAAACTGATGCATCTGAGGTAGGCCTAGGTGCTGTCCTAAGCCAAAATACAGATGGGAAAGAACATCTTATTCTGTATATAAGTAGGAAATTGCATGACAGAGGAAAAAAAGGTACTCCACTATTGAAAAGGAGTGTTTAACAGCAAAGTGGTCCATGGAGTCCCTCAAATTTTATTTGCTAGGAACTGATTTTGTTCTTATAACTGATCACAATCCTCTCTGTTGGCTTAACCAGATGAAAGATAAAAATTCCAGAATCACACGGTGGTACCTGGCACTGCAGCCATTTAAATTCTCAGTGATTCACAAATCTGGTAAAGAGAATAGCAATGCTGATTTTCTGTCAAGATATGGATCAGGAATTGAGGGTTCCGATGGTTGAAAACAGAAACAAAAACAAAACAAAAAAAACTAATGTATGGGTCTGAACTGTACTTTTTGCCGCACTGTTAAAAAAAATGGATGCAAATGTGCTTAATTGCTGAAAGTAGAAAATGTTAGTATAGAGAATTGAAAGTTTTGGAAACCTGTTTAATAAAACAGATTTCCTCTTAAAGAGTGGGTATATGTGACAGGGTAGAATAGGAAGGACACTGTTCCATTTTGTTTTGGCGAAAGTGTTTAAATGCAAGCATTTGTATTCTTTCCTTTTCTCTCTTCTCTGTCTGGTTGCACAACCAAATTTTCCTGTGAGACCCTGGACTTGATCAACCCAAACAGTCTCGCAATCCTTTGCCTCTCACTTTGCTCTTATTTTTCTTCCTTGCTTATCTATATCTGCTAATATAAAATATGAGAATCAATGTATGGAAATGTAGGCAATATTGGGATCACTTGTTTAGAAAATTGTGTTACTGTTGAAATGTATATATTTATAATTTGAGATAATTGCAAAAAGCTAGAGGTTACTTGGTTGCAAATGACTGAGCCTTTTGCAGTTGCTGTGGGGACCTCTGGAAGTTCTCAAATGTTCTAGAAGCTCCTGAAATTTACAAAGGACAGGATGCTTGCAAAGGATGGGGGCTGAAAAGAGTTACAAAAACAGCTAAGCTGAGCTGCATGGGATATTTTTTTTACAAGAGATTTCATTTTGCTTCTGTATATAGTTATTCTGAATGGGTTTATTTTATTTTTATGTTACTGCAACTACAAATAAACAGTTTTGTGGAATTTTACAACTGCTCCTGGGTTTTCTCTATACTTCCTGACCTGTGTCTCGACGGCACACTTCCTATAACAAAAGTTAATACAGGTAAGCCAGTCATTTGGACAAGCATTGTTTAGATACACTACTGCCCCCCCAAGGGCAAGCTAAACAAAAGACTGAGAGGACATTCTGCAGTCCATAGTGCGATCAATATAGAAATGCAGTGTACCATGTATATCAAGTGCATTTAGCAACATCTTTCTCTTGTTGTCAAGCTCTGGATAATACAAAGGAAGGTGGATTAACTGAGTAAATGCAGAATCAGACACCACTTTGGTAGAAAATGAGCATCGGTCCGAAAAGATACTCTGTGTGGAAAATCCAAGGAGGCTAATACATCAGAGCCTCTCTCAGATATCTCTGATATCCTATGAGCAGAAGTGATGGTGACCAGAAATCGTGGTTTTCATGAAAGGAAACGCATCTCACAGGTCACAGCAGGCTTAAACGTAGCTAAAGACTACTTCCACGAGATTCAAGTCTCAAGGTAGAACTAAAGACCTCAGGCCTGTAACATCAGATTCAGACAAAGGGGAAGCTGAGCAAGAGGCTCCACCACCAGATATAGCAGAAGTGCAAACCAGATCTGGCAAGGCCAGAAGGGGACCACTAGGATGAGGATGGCATGCTCTGCCTTCAGCTTGAGCAGAACCTTCTGAATGACAGGAATCGGGGGAAATGCATAAAGGAACCTTCCACTCCAGGACAGGGACAGAAAACTCCAGGCCCTGTAGTGAGCGAGAAGTGTGGCAAAGGACAGAGTACTACCTGGGTGGAGACCAGGTATCTGCATCAGAGGAGGAGAAGGACCTGGGAGTGATGATCACTAGTGATCTGAAGCACTCCATGTAGTGCAAGAAAGCAGCAAAGGCAAACAAAATGCTGGGATGCATAGCTAAGAGGATCAGTAGTAAGAGAGGAGGTTATACTGCTCTTGGTCAGGTCACTGTGAGGCCACATCTAGAATGTTGAGTTCAGTACTAGTGCTTACACCTCAAAAAGGACATTAACCTCCTGTTGGGAGAAGGTTCAGAGGAGGGCTACAAAGATGATAGCAGGTCAGCAGCGTAAGGTATACGAAGAGAGGTTAAGGGCACTGAACATGTGCTCCCTGGAGGACAGAAGAGAGACAGGGGATATGATTGGGACCAAGTACTTGAAAGGGATAAATAAAGTGGATAAGGAAGGTCTTTTAAGCTGAGTGGCAGTCATATCATGAGGGGGTACAGTCTTAAGCTGGGGGGGGTTAGGAGGGAGGTCAGGGAGCGCTTCTTCAGGGAGAGGGTAATGGATACTTGGAATGCACTGCTGGAAGAGGTGGTCTCATTGAAAACAGTGGGCAACTTCAAGAGAGGCTGTGATAGGTATGGGGGAAGGCAAGGATCATGGGTAGGGAGGATGGGAGGAATGGGGAAGGGGGGCAGTGACAGTAGCTCAAGCTGTGGACCCTGCAATATGAGCAGACTAGATAGACCAAATGGCCTTCTGCTGGCTTCTTTGTATGTTCATATGTAATTTTGCACTCTGTGAGGAAGCAAAAAAGGGTCATCCAGAACTGGACGACCCATCTTCTGAAGAGGTCACTTGCTACAGAGGTCAGCAGTTTTCACTAGTGTTCTTGTGACAAAGACTGACATGGCCTGTCTGTGAAGTTGTTTGGGACAACTGGGAGATGCACAGTCTAAAGGTGAGACCACACCTAGTCCCATACTCTCACTGCTTCCCCGCAAAGGGGGTAAGACTCTGTGCCCCCATACCTGCTGATGTACTGCATCACACTGACACCTGTTTTTATCAACAGGGGATCAGAACTGAGGTGTTCTGCAAAGGCTTGGAGATCAAGAAAAGTCCTAATTTCTAAAATATTGATGTGGAGGACCAAATCCAGATCAGTCCACAACCCGTGGGTCTCAAGATGACCCAGATGAGCACCCAATCTTGACCCAGAGGCAGCTGTTGCTAGGATTTGTACCAGAGTCAGGGGAAAAAAGGGGCATACTGCAACAGGTGCAATCAGTCAATTCACCATATCAGGGCACTGCTAAGGAAGACGTGACGAGAATCTTATGTAACAGGTCATCTATCAACTGATTTCACTTTACTCAAAGTGTCCAATATGGGATTTGCATACGTACGTGGGCAAATGGGACCATCACAATAGCAGCGGCCTTGAGTTACAGTAGACAGATCTTCAAATGGGCTGATACAGAATGATTCTCATATACCAACTGGGCTTGGGTAATCATGGCCTCAGCTCTGTCTGGAGGCAGGACAGCACTGCCCCACTGTTCTGTCTAGCACCACACCAATATACTGTAGGCACTAACAAGGAACCAGTACTGATTTTGGTATGCTGACCATAATATCCAAGTCCTCCAACAAGTGTAGTGTGCTGGACAATGTGTACTGAGCCACCTCCCTGGACTGACCTTTCAGTAACTAGTGGACCAAATATGGGAAGACATAAACAGGACTGCAGCAACAATCACAAAATATTTAATAAATATTTGTGGTGTCAAGGATAAGTTAAAGGGCAAGACCTGGAACGGGTAATTGTTGACCTCCAGCAAAAAGCAGAGGTATAGCCTTTGGCATTTTGTGATCTTTATGTGAAGGAAAGCATCTTTCATGTCCACGGCACAGAGCCAATCCCTTTTTTCAGCATGGGAATGAGAGCCTGAAGAACATTATGTGAAACCTTTTGCTGCTGACGAATCTGTTCAGGTCACATATGTCCAGTACAGGCTGCAGGTCACCTGTCCACTTGGGAATCAGAAAGCACCGTGAATAGAACCCATTGTTCCTTTCCTCTGGAAGGACAGGTTTGATGGCTTTCTTTTTAAGAATAAAGCGACTGCACTTCTTTTAGAAGGGACAAGTGGCCCAGAGGATAAGAAGAAAGAGGTAGAGGTTGAACTGGAGTAGTGGACAGCAACTCCACAGCATACCCATTTTCTACAATTTCCAGGACAGACTCGTCAGTGGTGATCCCCCTTCATTTTGACAGATGAAGGGAGATCCTTCCCCTACTTGTCCCACTTGTACCCTGGAGATCACAGTGGATAAAAGATTGTGGAATGGGCACTTGAGGTTGGGGAACTCAAAATGCGGCTACTTCTCCAGCCACTGGACAACTGATGGAATCAAAACTATAAAAAGCAGTGTGAGGCAGATCGGTCTTAGGACAAGTAGTCCGAAAATTGGTCAACGCAGACTGCAATAGGCTATTCTAATAAGTCATTCGATATGCCTGAGAAGTTGCAAGTCCTAGGTCCAAAGATGCAGATGTACAAGTTCTGCTGAACACAACATTTTGCCTCTCAGATGTCTCACCAGGAGGCAAAGTACCTAGGGCTCTAGAGCGATCATAAGCAGCTCCATTTACTACAAAAGCAGTGTCTGACTGGTAAGCCTTGTAAGGTTTAACAGACATCGTACTGTATCAGCTGCAGCTGTGAGGGCTCGACCAGGCAGTAAAGGTATCATCCTGCCATGTATGGCATATATAACGAGGTGCCAAAAACTCAAAGTTTCATAATACAGTCTTCTTCATCCTCAAGGCTCATGGCCTCTTGGGAGTTGTCAGAGTAAAATCTGAGAAGAGGGACTGTTAGGATGAGACCTGGGTTTATAGACCAGTCATCTACCTTGTAAGAAGAGGGAGTAGAGCTAAAGTGTAGCCATGTTCTATAGGGATCCGTCTCCCCTTCTTGAGTCTCCAAATCTTCCATGTTTAGGAGACTAGGATTATAGTTCACCTCACTGTTGTCTCGACTGACAGGGGTAATTGATGGAGCCGGCGATGGAGGCATCAGCTGCAGAGGAACAGCAGGTGTGCTTTCATGTATCGTTGAGGACTGTACTAACAGGGGAGGGTCCCGTCAACGGAACTCTAGTCACAGTCGTTTCATATTGTGATGGAAACAGACTAAATAATATGTCTGAAAACAATACAAGTACAGCCTGGGGAGTCAATGGCACCCATTAAAAAGGGATTGTGACTACCGGTGTCGCCGGAACAGAGCCAGACAACAGAGGCAGCATACCGTCCACAGTAGGTATGGCAGTGCCAGAGCCAAACGAGACCTTGGTGTCTCAATTACAGTTGGGGGCTCTAGCTGACCCCACTGGACTGGTCAATGACAAGGACTTATCTTCCTTTAATGGAGACGTCTGCATTAGTGAAGCACGCGTCTCCCAACGCATACAGTGATGGTCATCGGAGGACAGCATAGACGACATGATGTCCATGTTCTTCTCTTCAGTCTGCCCAGATGTTCCGGCTGTCTGTAGCAGCAACAGCACTGCTGACCACCTGATAGTATGCTTCTCGGTGGTGGCCAGACATGAGTGACAAGCTGGCTTGGTGCATACGGCCTTGGCCAGAGATGCCATAGGCGATGGAGATTTTTCCACAGCCTTCGTTGTGTTTCCTTGTGGACTGATTAAAGTTCTGGCGGATCTTGCAGGCCCATACGTAGTGGGAGAGGATTCCTAAGTAGTGCACACATACAATGTGATGTTACAAAACATTAAGTAAAGATTCAGTTGACAGTGGTATTTACAGGAATGTCAACATTGTAAGTTAGCAAAAAAAAAACCAAAAACAATAAATTGCAGGAAAGATGGCGTTTCCCTGCAGGTCCGATGAGAGTTCAACAACAGAAAAAATAACTAAGGAGCAATGGGGCCATCCATGATTATATAGGCATCAACGATGCACGTCATCGTGTGCCCCCAGCTAGCAAACGTTTCTGAGTGATCCTGACATCGACGGCTTACAGTTCCAAAGGCGTGGCCCAATGTAGGATACATCAATGAAGATCTGCAAATGTTAATATACAGTACATTTCTTAAGCAAGAAGGCATGGCGAGGCGTGCGTTACTGTGGGATAATGGCACACCTCATGATGTGAGGCATGAGGTAATGCTGAGAAGTGTCATTATCCCACAACTACATGGCCTGGAGTGCCTTACTGCAATTATAAAATGGTTACTCCAGTTTTTTTTTCTCTATATAGTTTTTTTATCCTCCTGGCAGGTATGGGCGGCTAGCTCAGCCCTGTCCCCACAATCCGTGGTCATCTTGCATCTCCTCTGGTCTTGGGGGACTTGTATCCCTGTGGACTGCCCCCCCCCTCCCAAGTGACTGGGCTGGGAAGGGAGGACCATCCTCTTACCTGGAACACAAATCCAGATGTCCCTGGAGCCAGGGAGACAGAGTGGTCCATCAGCGCAAGTGGGCAGTGTTTCATGAAGCCCATCCTCCATTTTCCACTTTGTTCCCCCCCAACCCCTGTGCAGAACAGGCGTGCAATAAGCACAGCTTGTAAGCTCCGCCTCCGCGGAGACGCCCCTGGTGCTCTGAACATGTGCCGTTCCAGTACTGTGCCTCACACGCACTACCATCTGGATTCCTAGAGATGGCAGTCAAGTGGTGAGGCACAGGATCCCCCCTCCCTGAGGGAGAAGAGCAGTCCTGCAGACACTTAATCCTTCCTCCCCTGGCTGACCTCCAAGCAACCCCAGTTCACTCCCGAAATCGGGTCGCCAGCGTGGGACAAGGTAAGGCACTCACAGCGCCTCAGCCCTCTGTACCACTGGGCTGGTTGGTTACTCAGATTGTTAATTTAGAAACCGAGTAATGAGGTTCAAAACATGACATTTTTCTGTCCCGTGCTGTTGTGCTGGAATAACACACATCTGACCAATCACAGTTCTTGGTTGCTCTTGCCCATTTTATAATTTGCATTGTAAATCCTGGGATCATGTCTTACGCTTCTCGGTCAATTAAAGAATGTGAACATTCTGCAAGACAGACTTATACAGTGAAGAGGTTTTCTCGCACAGAGTGTACTGCTACCATGGATTCTTCTCTAGCGCTGAGCACTCATCTACTCCAAACAACTGCCGACTAAATATCAACAATATGGAAAAAGACAAGGTGAATTACACTATTTCAAAATGGTCAAATTCAGTTCAGGGCACAGCGGTAGCACTACTGCTTGCAATACTGGTGACCCACAATTGGGAATGAGCATGGGTTGTCATGGGATGGTCAGGGGAAGAAGAACTGAGCTTCCCAAGGACATCTCCCCTTTCTTGGGGAGGGGGGATGCTGCTCCCACACTGTGACTGCCGAATGATGGAGACTAGTCGTCAGCACAGTTGGGAGTAAGGGTCACCAGAAGCCAGTCACATATATGTGGCTGCGTCACTGCATGCTGTCACACAAGAGAGTAAACCAGGAGTCCGGGAGGAAATACAGGCCTTATAGGTTAGCACCCTCCTGCAGGCTCTTACACAACCAACACGACTGGCCACCCATCAAATAATGATCTGGGGCAAATGATGGATAACCTCCATGTCCATGAGAAGGTCAGTGACGGGGGAGGGGGTGGTGTGCCACCGGATCTCAAAGGAACAAAGAAAAGCTCAATAGAAAAAAAATCCATCTCAGAATTTACAATGCGACAATACTACAGCATGCGGTACTCCCTGCTCTATAACAGTAGTTTAACTTGCGGCTGTGGAGTGTCAGAACAGCTCAGGTTCACTGTTGTCACACTCAAAGATAACGCATGAAGCTACTTCTACAGAGCAAATCGTTCCTGCAGCACTTGGATTAACACAAAGAATGAATGTCACAGTTAAAGAGCCAGTATTATCTGCAACAGTATGTACCTTCATAAACAATGTTTAAGCTTGCACAATCTTTTAGAGAACACGCTTTTAATAGATAGTTTTCCTTTTTAGGGATTAGAACACATCTTGGTATCCAATCCAAGAAGTGTGTATAAACTACCCCCCCCCCCACCTAATCTCTTTGAGCCTATGTTTATGATATAGTGCTCATCATGACAGATTTTTTTTTTTAAATATAGTTTTATTAGTTTTATATTTGACAAGACACACATTTTGTTGTACATTGACAAGTGTCTGTAACACATCATTCTTAATTAGTAGTCATCAAACCTATTCATTCAATAAATAGTGAAGTCCATTCTCTAATATGTATACACATGCATTATATTCAGTAGATATTATCACAGACTTCTTGCAAAAAAAAAAAAAAAAAAAGGAGTGCCCTGTTATACCTATCATTATGAATTAAGGTCATCCATCACTGTGAAAGGGTCTAGAATCAGGAATACCAGGTTTCAGGGTCTTTTCTTCCCTTATAAGAAGTCTGTTGCAACAGCATTGTTTGTGTGTTGTCCCGATCTGTTCTTAACGCTCCTGTTCCAGTCTCTTGTCAGGCTGGCCACCTGCCTCTCTTTTCTTTCAAAACAATTTTGTATACTTTGGTGTTCCTGACCCAAAAACACCCCTCCCTGTTCTCTCATGAACAGGACCTTAAACTGTGGAAAAACATTTAGTTAAGCCTGTTTCCCCAGTAGCGCTGTAGCGATCCTAAGACATGCCAGAGTTCCCTATAGCTACATCAAGCCACTCTTAAGCAGTGTTTATCTGCTTACTTGTATCGTAGTGTCAGTCTGGAGCATCACTAATAAAATAGGATATTGTGGGCTTCTGGAGGCTCTCCGAACGCTGCTGTTAAGTGTGTTAGGAAAGGCAAGGCTTCTCGACCCAGTAGTAAGGGTCACACCGGAGAAGAAAAGTTTCTTCTCTTCTCAGCAGTGCGGCTTCTCGATTTGGGTTCCCCTGTTTCTTCTCTGCGACTGTGTGCACTGTTGCAGAGGCATACCTCAGAACCGCTCTGTGTCTATTTGCGGTTCCTGTCGTATTCTTAGAATACGGAAAAGCAAGCAAATGAGGTAAATGAAGAGTTTCAATACCAAAATGATTAAGTACTCACTAATTTTTTTAAGGAACTGCTGCAGCATGAATTGTTTCCCTTTTGTGTTTGTGCTTTTTCGAGCATCCGTTTGCAGGCCACCACAACAGAAGGTCCATGCTGCCATAGAGATGTCCAGCCTCTCTATTGCTGTATTTATGGAAATGGACTTCTGTAGGTGAAGCCTATCGAACCTCATTCCTAACTCTGGATCCAGGAGGAATTATTATTTAGAATAGGTCTAAAAAGCATAACATGGATGTTTGCAAACTGATGATACATTGTTTATGTTATTTCTGTTTATTTAGACATAGTTTAAGATCAAATCACAATGTGGGTGGAGCATAAGCTGTCACATGACTGTTTCTATGCTATATATCGAGCGTTTCATTCCTTTTCTAGTCAGTGTGGAGTAGGGTGTTGGAGGTGCAATACCCTAGCCTAAACTAGCTTCTACTAGGTTCTGGTGGGTATGTGATTATTACATTTCTGTATAAATTTCGCTTTTATTTTGCCGATCCAGTCAGCTTTTATTTTGTTCTGCTACAATAACTTTTGAATTATTTTGTTATACTGCCATCACTGCCTGTGTGTCCATCTGTTCTCCCACAAGCCTTTCACAGTCTTGACATCAGATTTGATGCCACAAAATGGCAACTGTGAGGTCAGCTGGGGCCATCTGAGGCTCTTTTCAAAGAGCAGGTATTCACTGATTTTTGTATATTTCTATTTCCCTTTTTCAATATGAGAATAAAGTGCGTCTGGAAAATATCCATCTCCGTGCATGCTCAGTTTTCATAACTTGGTGCTATTTCAGATGGTCCCATAGACAACAAACAGGAGAGACTTTTTTTTTCTCCAGATCTCCAAGGTGCCATGAAGCCAGAGTCTGTAAGACATCAATACCAGTAAACAGGTCAGGCTTCACAAGAAAGCTCGCTCCCATTTACCAGGCTCCTCACTCTTGACCAGAGCTTGGTATGCACGTCCTCGTGCGTGAACTAAGCACTAAAGTCAGCAGGAGAGAAGGTGGGTAGGAACAGAGAGTACAGCAAACAGAGGTTTTCTATGCATTGGTATGTCTGAGCAAAAGGAGCTGCCGTATACTAAAGTCTGGCAAATATAATTGCTGTACAGTACTAGTGATCTATTTGGTAAATTAAAGTTTTTTTGGTTTTTTTTAATTTCTTTATCAAATCTGAGTGCACAATGCTTTGCGTCTCGTCAGGTGTTAGGGAATCACGGAAATTAAGTTCTTTTCTAACATCATAAAAATCTCACTGTTTTCACACATATATATCATTAGAGATACTAATTTAGATTACCATTTTTATGTATGTGACTGGCAGGCTGCAGCATACGAGAACAACATTTTCTCATGCTGTCAACTGCACATCTCACTCCTGTTCTACAGAGAGGGTCACATTTCAAGTGATATTCATCTAAAATCACTGGTCCCTTGCCAGATTCCAGACATCAGCACAGACCACTCTTCTTTTTGGTGTGGCAAGGTGGAGAGCATAGTGGGATTATGGTCAGTGTTTTGCTGACACCCCCCCCTGCATGTTGCACTCAGTCACAGCAACAGAACACATGTCAGAAGAAGTGGAGGATGAACTGGCTGACTGACATGATGGAATGTAAGCACTGAGCCAGCCCGGTGGCACTGGGGGTTGAGATACTGGACGCCACACCTCATGCTATGCCAGTGACCCGGGTTTGGGAATGACCTCGGGTCACCAGGGTGCCAGCATGGAGGGAGGGTGGGAGTAGGGTCAAGCACTGCCTCTCCTCTCCCAGGTAAGGGGTGGGGTCGCCCAGCCATAGTCCCACCATTACCGAAAGGAGGTTCGGTGTCGGCGCAGGTGGTCAATGGCACGATTGGGAGGGGCGTCCCGAACGGCAAGCGCGTGTGCCTCCACACGCACGCGCTACACCAGGGACATGTGGGTGTAGGGACCGGGAGAAAAACCGCAAAAAAACAGAAATTACATATGAAGGGAAAAAAAAAAGAATGTAGGCACTGGGTTCTGTTTGCAAATGCTTAAAGAGCAGATATTCATTTTGTTTTTAGCCTGCCAGCTACATACTAACAAGTAGGTAGGTGTGTGTAAAACAAAAACAAACAAAAAAACACAATACTTGGGGTTTGTTTGTTCGTTTTTTGTCCAAACCGTATGCACATTAAAGCACTGAGCAGTATACTTCGCATTGTTTTGTTTGCACACCTACTCATTAATTTCCAATGCACAAAAAAAACAAACTGTTTGCTGCACTCTCTCAGTCCCGCCCACTCTCCTCCCACTGACATAGTGCTTAGCTGATGCATGAGGACGCATGTACCCGATTCTGGTATGGAGTGAGGAGCCTGGCAAATGGGAACGAGCTTTCTTGTGAAGTTAGAGCTGTTAACTGGTATCGACGTCATATATACTCTGGCTATACAGCACCTCGAAAAGCCAAGAAAAAACAAAAACAAAAAACAATGAGTCTCTCCTGTTTGTTTGCAGCCTATGGGACCGTCTGAAATATCACCAACTTATAAAAAAGGAACACACAGACGCGGGTATTTTCCAGACACTTTATTCACATATCTAGAAAGGGAAATAAAAACATACAAAAAAATCTGTGAATATCTGCTCTTTAAAAGGGACAACGAAAGAAAAGGTTAGTCCTCTTGTCACCGCATTTCTTCTAATGGATGTGAGGCAGAAGAGTGATTCAAGAATATGCATCCATTAGGTCCAGGGAAGCTACCCTTCTCTAAGGTGGGAATAACGTTCTTTATATAAAGAAAGAAAAGTTCAAAATGGTTTAAGGGTTTGTTCAGACACCGCAGGTATAATGTTGATGGCCATTCCATATTCTCCTCCCTCCCTCAATTCCAATACTCTCTTACTACACACCTCTGCCTCTTCACTATGTTCCTGCTTCAGATGACTGCATCCTAAACATCATGCATTGGCATTTACACTGTCTGGGCTTTATATGTAAATGTTAATGTATATGCATATGTAACGTGGTAATGTATCTGTAAATAATGCAACTGCAATTTGTAAATGATGTAAATGTTATCACTGTACCTGCCTTATTGTTATTGTACTGCTTCTCCTGGGCCGCCCCTGTAAAAAAACGGACTGTATTGTCTCATTGGGCTCACCCAGTTTCCAAAATTCAAAGAAATAAATATTTTTCTTATCTGTTAGAAAGTACACCAAGGAAGAGAAACCACTGTTTGGGAACATGGTTCTTTCTCTACTGCCCTGAATTTTATGTTTTTTTTTTGGATTCCAGTTTTAAAAATGTTAAGTGGTCTGGCTGCAGTGGTTTGAAATGTGTGTCTTTTGGCAATTTTGGATAATGCTTAAACTTCAGTGCGAGACCTTCTCTTATTACTTCCAGAACCCACTTGTCTGTGGTAATCTCCCATTCTCTGAAATAAAAAGAGAGGTGTCCCCTTACTGGCAATGGGTCTATGGTGCCATGGGCAAACCTGTCAGGACTGGTCCTGGTTTGTAACAGTAGAGTGGATGCTGCCTGCTGCCTAGCTCCCCTTCTGCCTCTTCCTTTCCTAGTACCACCTGTTAGGGGAGGTGCGTCCAACCTTTTCTTGGACGTGAGCCTTGTTTAAATTATTTACTAAGATATAAGCCACAACAACGCGCGACTCATACCATATCAATACTTTGGCGTTAAAATAACACTCATAGGCAATAATCATGTTTATTAATTTTATTGTATTTTTACAATATAGTTGTATTTATAAAATAGTTATTCAGAGCAGCTCTAAGGGGTGGGGGCGATGTGACTGTGAGCCTGGGTATTTAGGAGTTAAAGTAACAACACTTCATGGGCAACAGTCTATTAATTTTACTGTATTTTTATAATAGTTATTCAGATCAGCTCTAAGAGGAGGGGCAATCTGACCCTGTGAGCCTGAGGGTATTGTTGGCAGAGCTCATTTACAATGGTGGTTTGTTGCTGTGATTTACTGGATCAGGGTACCGTTGGGAGTGTGGGTGTGTACGCGCCATTTGACTCTGTGAGCCTGAGTGTCTTTCTGGCAGACTCAACCATCCAGTTACCTATATGCCCCAAATGTGTAGTCACAGTGGGTTTCAAAGCAGCAATTAGTAAAGATCTGAATTTAAGTTTACAGAGCAGACTCAGAGCCTGAGTGTCTTGTTGGCAGAGGTGGCCATCCAGTTACCTATACACCCCAAATGCGTAGTCAGAGGGGATTTCAAAGCAGCAATCAGTAAAGGTTTCAACAGAAGTTTGCAGCAAATGGGACGGGAGGAAGCAGAGCAGACTCTGTGAGACCGAGTTTTGTTGGCAAAGATGATTTTTTGGGGGGGGGGGGGCGACCTGACTCTGTGGCTTTGTTTAGCTCTATGGGATGTCCACATTATGACTGCAGGCATACTGTACCATTTATGAATCAATATTTTTGGTTCTGCTTCAGCAGTGTTGCTTTTTGAAACTTGGGCATCAGGACGAAAATCAAAGACGCTGCTGGAGACTATGACGCGTAACTGATACATAATTGACAAACTACCTAATTCTGACTGTCTTCACTGGGCTCCCGCGAGCCGCATCAAACTGCTTCACGAGCAACATGTGGCTCGCAAGGTACGTGTTGGACACCCCTGTGTTAGGGTATAGTCATGGTAACTTGCAAAACAAAAAAAGTCACTCAGATGCTAACTGCCATGTGCAAGGCAATAATCACATAGGGGTGCCAGCATAAACCTGAATAAAGGCAGACATGTTTGGTTCATCCAGTTCTAGCTAGCTTTATCAGATTTACCCAAACAAAAGTACAGAGACTCCTAACATCAACCTAATGTTTGGCACCTCAGTGGCAGGCGCTTCCTCATTCTGAAACCTTGATTCTCCCTTTTATACTAGTACTTTATGTTTTGCATGTAGTCACAGTAAACATATTGTCTGCTGAAATGCCCCTACCCATTCCTCCTTCTGTTTTACTGGCTGGTAGACTCTCCTGCCTCTACTCTCTCAGTGAGTTTTTTAAAGTTGGTTTGCTTTTGTCAACTTTTTCACATATGCCTCTGGTTACCAAAAGGGAGGGTCATCACAGGGAAAATCAACTGCTTTCACTGCATGTCACAGGACAGGCCAGAGGTTCTCAACCATGGAGGCATATCTTGGTGTAGCAATAGAGTTAGCCAGTTCCCTAATGGCAGTGTCATTAATGCCCGCTACCCTCTGGTACTTTACATAATCTGTCCCTGCTTTTATAGTGTAACCAAGCTGGGTCATAGTTTTTTTGAGGCAAACCTTTGCACACAGACATGATGGAATCCCATACAGCCTTTTAATAATGTGCTATGTAACAGTTTCCTTAGCAAAAGTGATGAAGCTGTGTACCCTTTCTTTCCCAGACTGTCAAGTTTTCTACAATCTTTATCTGAGGGAGCTATATGTAGAGAATAATGCGCCTCCAAGTGTGAAGAACAAGCAGGTTCTCACACCGAGTAGGTAAAGGGACGTCATCAAGCATGGGAGTGAAGCTCAAGTGCTCTATGATGGCTCTTACCTACAAGGTGTAAGAACCAAGGTTGTTCTTAACTCTCTGGGGTGCTTTTATTATATAATACAACCTGAATTTTTTCCAAATATTTACCAGTTTCCTGAAACAGAGCTGGTCAGTCAATATTCCATCTAGACAAAATATCAGTATTTCATCTAGATGGGATACTGCTGGTCTGTTTTGGGTTTCACTGTAAAGGTGCTAGCGTGACCTGCTCCCACTTAGAGATGCTGTTGATTAACATTCAAAGTTCAGAGCAACTTCAAAAGCCAATCATTAGCACCTGTGAAAAGTTGTTCTCTACATTCTAACATGGAATACAACTTTTCAGAAACACTGGAAAAAGAGGCTTGGAGTGTATAACACAAACATTTAACTTGCCTTTTCTTACATGCCAATTGCCTGTATAAAACCTTCCTGGGAAGGGTGCACATACACATATTCTGACCCTTCTATTGTCAACAACATATCTTCTCTCACCCTTTTACTCTAAGGAAGGTGCAGAAGGGAGCATCAGTAAAATGTTACTGGTAGCCCTATTAAAAGCTTTATGTATTGGCACAGATACCCTCCTGGTGGACGCAAGACCCAACAATAGACATGCTCATAAATGGTGCCTCTTCTATACTAACCTCAGATTTATTGTATGTAAGCCCCCCCATATCTGCCAGTCGCCATGTGCAAATCTTCATGCAGAAAACAGAGTTAGCCAGTGCTCTAGTGACAGTGTCATTAATGTCCATTTGAGAGGAGTTAAACCACTGGGGACAGAGGCAGGGGTAAATAACAGAGTGAATGTCATGTGGTATTCCTGCTTTACACAAAGTCAGGGGGCACGCAAGACCTGTTTGACTACTGTGCATTATTCCTGCTGTACAGTACATATGGGGCATGTGGGATCCATGTGGTATTTCTAAGTCACACAATGACAGGGTGTGCAAAAGTGAGAACCGTTTGAATACGGTGTGGTACTCCTAGTCCACACGATGTCAGGGTGCACAAGCGAGAGACTGGTGTCAATATACTGTTTGGTATTCCTGCATTACACAACAGGAGGTGCACTAGACCCTCATGAATACCATATGGTATTCCTGCTTCACATAATGACAGGGTGCATGCCAGACCCATGCAAATGTCTTGTGATATTCGTACTTTACACACGACAGGGTGCTCATAAGACAATGGGGTGCACATAAGACCCTTGTGAATACCATGTAGTATTCCTGTTTCAAACAACAGGGGGCAGACCAGATCCATGTGAATACCATGGGGTGTTCCTGCCTCACACAACAGTGTGCACGCAAGACCCATGTGGCTACTGTGTGGTATTCCTGATTCACACGATGGCAGGATACGTGAAACCTGTGTGACTAGTACATGGTATAACTGCTTCACATGACAGCAGGGTGTGCGCAATACCCATGTGAATACTGTATGTAATTTCCTGCTTCACACAACGACAGGTTGCCCACACATCCTGTTTGAGTACCATGTGGTATTCCTGCTTTACAAAGACAGGGTGTGTGAGCGAGTCCTGGGCAACAAGCTCCCAGAACTGGTGGCCTTGATGGAAGAGAGATGCCTGGATATTGTAACAATTACAGAAACATGGTACACAGAGAACCATGACTGGGATTTAACATACCAGGGTACACAACCTACAGGAGAGACAGGGAAGGGAGAAGAGGGGGAGGGGTAGCTCTCTATGTAAGGGAAGGGATAAAGGCAACTGAACAAGAGAGTAAATAGGGAGGAGAGGAAGCACTGTGGGTCACCTTAAAGACTGGAAATGGCACCACAATCCGCACAGGGGTTGTATACAGACCCCCATGTCAGGGGGAAGGAATGGACAAGGATATGATAGAAGGCATCCTTAAGATGGCAGAGAAAGGGGAGATACTATTGATGGGAGACCCGAATATGCCAGATGTTAACTGGAGCACCTTTGCTGCAGCCACATCTAAGAGCAGAGCCATTCTCGATGCCCTACAGATGGCCATACCTCAGACAGCTAGTTCTGGAACCCACTTGTGAGGGAGCAATCTTAGACCTCGTACTCTCAAATGGGGACAGTGTGAGGATCTCAGATCTAGAAGTGGGTAGCCATCTAGGAACAAGTGACCACCAAACAGTGTGGTTCACGATAAACTCAGCTACAGAGTCAAACCATACAAAAGTGAGGGTACTGGACTTCAGGAGGGCTGACTTTGGCAAGATGAGAGAGTGCCTTAGAAAAGCACTAGCAAACAGGCTAGATGGAGGGGTGAAGCAACAATGGGGAATCATCAAAACTGCCATCACAGAGGCAACAAGCCTTTGCGTGAAGCAAATAAACAAATCAAAACGAAAGAAAAAGCCACTATGGTTCTCAAAAGAGGTGGCGGGGAAGGTCAGGGAGAAAAAGGCAGCATTCAGGAAGTATAAGGAAACAAAGAAGGAGCAGAACAGAGAGTTGTTCCAGTTAAGGCAGAATGAAGCAGGGAGGGAAGTCAGAATAGCAAAGGCCCAAACTGAGGAAAAGATAGCCAACTCGGTTAAGGAGGAGGAGGATAAAACCTTTTATAGGTACATCAGGGAGCATAGAAAGACAAAGGTTGGGATGGCGAGGCTGAACAGAATGGACAGTGGGCGGGCAGAGAAGGACAGTGAAAAGGCAGGGATACTGAATGAATACTTCTGCTCAGTATTCACAAAAGGGGGGTGCCTAATCCAGTTAACAGAAGCACTCTGGATAGTGGGGTCGATCCCAGTCCTTTCACAGAAGAAAGGGTTCTGAAAGAACTCCTAAAACTGAAGGTGGACAGAACACTGGGGCCTGATGGTATTCACTCCAGGATTCTACAAGAATTAAGGGGAGAACTAGCGAAACCACTGACTACCCTTTTTAACAAATCGTGGGAGGATGGTGTGGTACCTTAGGACTGGAGGAAGATGGATGTGATTCCTCATCACAAAAGTGGGACCAAGACAGAAGCAGAAAACTACAGACCTGTCAGTTTGACCTCTGTGGTAGGGAAAGTGATGGAATCACTTCTGAAGGAAAGAACTGTTGAGTACCTAGAGGCCAGTGGGACACAGGACCCAAGGCAGCATGGGTTCACAGCAGGAAGGTCATGTCAGATGAATCTAATTGATTTCTTTGACTGGGTGACCAAAGTAGTAGACCAGGGAGGGGCTGTGGACATGGCCTACCTAGACTTTAGCAAGGCATTTGACACAGTCCCACACAAAAGATTAATAGTCAAATTAACCAGCCTTGGAGTGGGTCCCAGGGTGGTAGCCTGGGTAAAACACTGGCTGGACAACAGGACACAGAAGGCAATTGTTAATGGACTCCACTCTGAAGAAAGAGGGGATACTAGTGGGGTACCTCAGGATTCAGTACTGGATCCAGTCCTTTTTAATGTCTTTATAAGTGACATTGCACAGGGACTGGAAGGAAAAATATGCCTCTTTGCAGATGACACAAAGATCTGCAACAGGGTTGATACACAAGGAGGCGTGGAAAGGATGAGAAGGGACTTGGCAAGGTTGGAGGAATGGTCAGAAATATGGCAGCTTGGATTCAATGCAAAGACATGCAAAATAATGCACCTGGGAAACAAAACCCTGGGGAAGATCACACAATGGGGGGTTGGGGGTGAGGTAGTAACAACAACAAAAATGGAAAGGGACCTGGGGGTAATCATATCAGATGACCTTAAGGTTAGCAAGCAACATGAGAAGGCAGTAGGGAGGGCTTGGGGGATACTGGGATGAATAGGGAGAGGCACCACCAGCAGAAAAACAGGAAGCTGTTATCCCTCTGTACAGACAGTTGGTGAGACCCCATCTGGAGTACTGCGTCCAGTTCTGGAGACCCCATCTCTGCAAGGACATAGACAGGATAGAGGCAGTCCAGAGGAGGGCAACTAAAATGGTGCAGGGTCTGCAAGAGAAGTCATCCGAGGAGAGACTAAAGGAGCTTAATATGTATACCCTTAAGGAAAGGAGGGAGGGGGGGACATAATAAAACTTAAGTACCTCAGTGGAATCAACAAAGTCCAAGAGGGTAGCATCTTTCAGAAAAGAGATGTGCAAAAACAAGGGGCACAATTTGAAGATCCATGGGGGGTCGGGGCAATATGAGAGTATTTTTCACGGAGAGGGTGGCTTGCGATGGAACAGCCTCCTGAGGAGGTTGTGGGGTCTAAAACTATGAGATAATTCCAAAATGCATGGGACAGACATAAGGCAATTCTTGTGGGGGGGGGTAGGAAGAAATAGGCTGTTGGTTAGCTAGGATCTGAAGCTTATCCTGTAGGTAGAGAAACGGGAAAACTAGGTGGGCCAAGCGGTCCTTATCTGCTGTCAAAGTCTATGTTTCCTGCTTTACAAAGACAGGGTGCGTGAGCGAGTCCTGTGTGTATACTGTATGGTACTCCTGCTTCACAAAATAACTGGGGGCACAAGGAACCAGTGTGATATTCATGCTTCACAGGATGACAGGGGCACTTGAGACCCATGTAATAACTGTGTGGTACTCCTGCTTCACAAAACAACCAGGGACGTGTGCGAGTCCATTGTGAATACGGTGTGGTATTGCTGCTTCACAAAACAACCAGGGGCATGTGCGAGTCTGGTGTGAATACTGTGTGGTACTGCTGCTTCACGCAGTGACAGGGTACACACACACACACACACACACACCTGACCCATGTGTATTACTGCTTCACACAACGACAGGGTGTGCACAAGAGACCCGTGTGAATACTGTGTGGTATTCCTGCTTTGCACATGGACAGACTGTGTGTGAGTCCTGTGGGGACCGTGTGGAATTCACACAGGTCCCAAACAGCAGGAAGCCGGAATCCCAATTCCATTTTTATAATCTGTAATAAAGAATGGAATATTCACACATTATGCAGGTGACCCAAGTTTAGGAATGTACTTTATTTTCATTTGTAATTTTTGACCAGGAAAGGCACACTAAGCTAATATAGCTCATTTCCCAGTGTGTCCTGGGGGGTGGATTGCATAGGCCTGTTTTACTGACAGGGGGAATGTTGGCCATGACACTGGGGAAACTCCTCTGCTCTTTTTCGATAAGTGCCATGGGATAAGAAAATTATGTACCGACCATAAATCTTGATCTTCCATATCTTCACCATTCATACACACTATTGGGTCTGTGCCAGAGGCATCAGGACCCCACGGGAGCAAAAGCTTTCATAGCTTAGAGCTAAGGGGCGGACGGTGGCAACTGTGCTGCCCATGAGGCAGACATATGATGCTGCACTGTGGACTGGCCAGTAACAGACACCTGCCCCTCCCTACTTCAGTTCTGTTAGCCAGGAGAGAAAAAGTAGGACAGAGAAAGAAAGGGGCTAACAAATTGCCCAAAGGGATAGGAAAAGGATACAAGATATAAAACCAACAAAATAATAAATCCCGACTAGAAGGGTGGGAGATCCTAGTATAGTGGGTCTGAAAGAAAGAAAGGCAGAGGCAACCTGCGCAGGTAGAAAGAAGAAATGCCCCACCTCCAGAAGGAGGCGGCAAGGTAAGACAGGGATCTGAAAGTTTCCAGAAACCAAAAACCATGTCACCTAACAGGTGATATGTGAACAATAAGTGGATCTCAGAGAAGCAGATTAGGAGAAGACAGGACCAGAGCCCAGGAGTGGGCAGAAAGGGCATCTGGGAGCTCTGGCCAGATCCCTGGCAGGTAGGCACACAGAGGAACAGCTCTGAAGCTTGTCTGTGTTCGAATTGTTTATTATTCTATATTTGTACTTTTCTAATAATGCAAGGAAAAACAAAACGAGAAGAGTGGGGGGGGCAGCTATCTTCGCTCCAGAGAGGACTGCAAAAATATAAAAAAAACGAGCCTGGAGAGTAACAGAGTAACAAACCCACAGGTACAAGCTCTGCAGCAGGCTTCCAGCAATACAACACAAGGAAAGATGCAAAGCTTCTCATTACACTTAATTTTCTTTTTTTATTAACTTTGTTTTGTTTTTTTAAGGCAAACAAGAAAAATTAGGGAAAAGGGCACCTTCTTGCCCCTTTGCGGACAATTAAATAAGGACTGGCCCCAGTGGGGAAAAAGCCTGAAGGCAAGACACTGCAAGAAGAAAATCAAAAGATCCTTCTGAGTTTCCCCCCCCCTTTTTTTTACATACATACATACATGCATGTATATATGTAGTGTTCTGAGTTCTAACCTTTTCTTCTTCAGGAGGAGGGACAGCAACATGTACTTTTTGTTTTTTTCTTGGCAGGGTACCATCTCCAGTGTCTGCTCTGATGCTCTTTGTATTACTGGATTCAGGGTTCCTCCTTTTACATAACCAGAGTTCTGAACTATCTTTTGCAGCCTTATCTTTCTTTTCTGTCCTCTCTGATACGGGCTGCTGCTTATTTTGAAGGACTGGACCCTCCTCTGAGCCTTTAGGTGACGTGGAGGCAGACTGAAAAGTCATAGGGTCTTCTAATTTTTTTAGCCCTTTTCTTCTGCATTTTTAGGACAAAACTTATTACAGAGTTCACAACTGATAAAATAGTAGTCTGGACCCCAGGCACTTTAAACACAACTCATGGCAGTATGTCATTGCCAGGAGTTGAAAACAAACCTTACTATTTTTAAAACCTAGAGGTCCTGTTTTCTTTTTTGATCTGTCAATCATGCCAAACACTGATGACCCTGGGAAAGCGTCTGAGGGTCCTGTAGGAGGCTGTGAGTGACAGACACAGCTTTATACCAAGTAACCCACTAACCGTGTGGTTTTATTTAGTCTTTACAGAAAAAAAAAAAAAACAAATTAGAAAACAATTCAGGACATCAGGATATGAAGGTAACATGGTATAACAATTAGTATGACATCACAGATCCTCATGACATCATAACCAGCATTGTTACAGATATGGCTTACTCAAACCTTCAGCCCAAGACAGTCAATAAGATATTTAGGTACTAGAAAATGGCGTTTTATACATCAACTAATTTACTTTGGTACTGGCCCTTTATACAGTTTCTTAATTGTACCCCTGGAAGGAACTGGAGAGGGAAAATGGAAACCATAGTGGATTTAGAGAGTAAGGGAGGATGTTTTATTTTTTTTTGGGGGCACTAAAAGAAATAATGGTGAAACGATATACATTAGCTTGAGGTGATGTCCAGGTAGGTGGCATCACTAACTGCACATCACGACAGGCTTTAACCTGACCCTTACGTGTAATAGGCCGCCCACAGACCATATCACATACCCCCCTGCTTAAGAGGGAAACCATAAGAAATCATTGGTTTTCCTTTCTCTAACTTCTAACCTTTAACCTTCTAAACAAACATTTGACACATACTCAGGGTCTTGCCCCACACAGTCTATATGTACCTGCAACATGTAGCACCATTTACCAGGGGTGGCTAATTGCTCTAGCCATCCGCACCAGGTATGTTGGTACCAAGTATGGGCCCTTTCCTTAGGATCCACATGTGGCATGATTGGCCTAGATCCATTTATGTGGGTTCATGCTGTATATGATGCAGTGTACTTCAGAATTAAGACACTGTCCCTTAAACAAGCAACTACAAAATAACTGGTATTTCTAATAAAGGTTAGTGTGGACCTGTTATATTTCAAGATAAGGGGAGACAGGTGTATGGCCCCAGGAAAGCATAAAACATACCACTGAGGCTTTCCATGACAGGGAAGGGGTAATGTAATGACCTAGGGGTCAGAGGTTAAGCCAAATGCACGGACCAATGTCACTGGGATTGACATGGAACCACAGTGACACCTGCTGGGAAAGGTGAACTGTTACACCCCAATATCTGTATTGTCCTGGAATCACCAACCATACCCCAGAGAAAAAGATAAGGTAGGTCAGGGTTTTAAATAACTGATTAGCAGTTTTTTCTTGGAGCAATACTAACTGTACAGAAAATATTTATATATGTTTTCTAGAAGTGTTATGTTTGTTAAACACAGTGAGGCAAGTGCTATACATTTTCACAATGTTTTAGAACTTTGATGAGCAAAATGCTAATCAGTTAAGAAGGGGGTTAAAACCTTTTATAGGTACATCAGGGAGCGAAGGAAGACCAAGGAGGGATAGTGAGGCTTAATAAAGGGAGGGAGGGTGGGCAGAGGGAGACTGTGAAAAGGCAGAGATACTAAACAAATATTTTTGCTCAGTATTTACAAATGAAGAGGGAGGTACATAAAACAAACAGTAGAAACACTCTGGATACAGAAGTTGATACCAGCCCATTTACAGAAGAAAGGGTTCTGAAAGAACTCTTAAAACTGAAAGTGGACAAAGCAATGGGGCCAGATGAGTTCATCCCAGAATTCTAAAAGAACTAGAGGTAGAACTAGTGACACCACTGACTACCCTTTTAACAAATCATGGGAGGAGGGTGGTACCCGAGGACTGGAGGAGGCAGATGTGATTCCCCTTCACAAAAGTGGGAGCAGGGCAGAAGCAGGAAACTACAGACCTGTTAGTTTAACCTCAGTGATAGGGAAAATGATGGAATCACTTCTGAAGGAAAGAATTATCAGTATCTAGAGGCCAGAGGGCACAGGACCCTAGGCAGCATGGATTCACAGTGGGAAGGTCATGCCAGACGAATCTGATAGATTTCTTTGACTGGGTGACCAAAGTAGTAGATCAGGGAGGGGCTGTGGACATGGCCTACCTAGACTTTAGCAAGGCATTTGACACAGTCCCACACAAAAGATTAATATACAAGTTAGCCAGCCTGGGAGTGGGTCCCAAGATGACAGCCTGGGTAAAAAATTGGCTGGAGAATAGGACACAGAGAGTAATAGTAAATGGAGTCCACTCTGAAGAAAGGGGGGTTACTAGTGGGGTACCACAGGGTTCAGTATTAGGACCGGTCCTCTTCAATGTCTTTATAAGCGACATTGCAGAAGGACTGGAAGGAAAATATGTCTCTTTGCAGATGACATAAAGATCTGCAACAGAGTTGACGATAGGGTGGGGTGGAAAGGATGAGAAGGGACTTGGCAAGGTTAGAGGAATGGTCAAATGTATGGCAGCTTAGATTCAATGCTAAGAAGTGCAAGGTAATGCACCTGGGAAACAAAAACCCAGGGGAAGAGTACACAATGGGGGGGTGAGATACTAACAACAACAAAAATGGAAAGGGACCTGGGGGTAGTCATATCAGATGACCTAAAGGTGGGCAAGCAATGTGAGAGGGCAGCAAGGAGGGCTGGGGGGATACTGGGATGCATAGGGAGAGGCATCACCAGTAGAAAACAGGAAGTTATTATCCCTCTGTACAGACAGCTGGTGAGACCCCATCTGGAGTACTGTGTGCAGTTCTGGAGACCCAATCTCCGCAAAGACAGACAGGATGGAAGCTGTCCAGAGGAGGGCAACTAAAATGGTGCAGGGTCTGCACCGGAAGACATATGAAGAGGGCGAAGGAGCTTAATATGTATAGCCTCGAGGAAAGGAGGAGGAGGGAGATGATAGAAACATTCAAGTACCTCAAGGAATCAACAAAGTCCAAGAGGGTAGCATCTTTCACAAAAGGGTGTGCAAGAACAAGAGGGCACAATTTGAAGATGGGGGGCGGCTCAGAGGTAATTTAAGAAGTATTTTTCACAGAGAGGGTTGTGGATGCATGGAACGGCCTTCCGGAGGAGGTTGTGGAGTCAAAATCAGTGGTGGAATTCAAGCATGCATGGGACAGTCATAAGGCAATTCTAGGGGGTGGGGGTAGGAAGAAGTAGGCTGCTGGTTAACTAGGATCTGCAGCTTATCCAGTAGGTAGGGAAACGGGCAGACTGGGTGGGCCAAGCGGTCCTTATCTGCCGTCAAATTCTATGTTTCTATTGCCTAATCAACTGTCATCTGCACCAGAACATTTGAAATCTTGTCTGAACTTTAAAAGGGGACAGGAAAATGCTATTGTAGCATTCTGAAACTATTGCAATATGTAAGGAGGTTATCATTTAGTAGACAACCTGGCCTGAAGTGTGAAATCATTGTCAGGAAGTATTACCATCAATGATAGTGTGCCACTGTGTCTTCTATCCATGTGCCGTGTGATGTTGATCTGTACAGGAAGCAGAAAGTGGAGGGTATGTGATGCAGTGTCATGGTTCGTCCCCATGACAACCCATTGACAAAACTGAACAGTTCCCTGCTGTCCACAATCAATCGAAGGGTGGGTGTTTGGGTGTGTACAATGATGTATAGCCAATAGAGCAATGTTAGGAGATTCCATGCGTATGTGTGCCATGTCCGTCCGTCTCAGTGGTCACAGAGCAACCAAATGCAAACTGTGCTGCATCTCCTGTTAGCATATGTAGAAATCCCAACTGTGTGCTACTCGCTAGTCGTTGGTACCCCTCTGCACATTTCCAGATATTATCCAGCCTCTCATGGTCGTGTGCTGTGAACTAAACAGACAGTCCCCATGGCATCATTACAGGTCTGTATGCTACAGAGAGCTGATACCATCATCATCCTGTATTCAGACATGTCTGTAATGTGCAGGTTACAGTGAACAAAGTAAATGCAGCTATTCATCCGTGTGCTCTGTACATTTCGTAAATGAAGCTGTCATGATATAGCATACAGTTATACAGGAGTACTGCAACCATCACTTGCCAAAGAACGAGTACTGCCGCTATTGTACCATTACATATGTCCGTAATGAGAACAAATAAACCTCTGGAGCCTATTGTGTGCCCAAGTGTTGATGGTAGATGCTGATGTGGTTATGAGAAGCGCACATAGATAGGTAGTAGGCAGGTTAGACACAGTGGGCATTCTGTTGCAAAACAGCATTCATGTTGCTACTCCAAAAGAGTAACTGGATTTGAACCTGGTACCCTCTACACACCAGGAGAGCAAGCTACCCACTGAGCCATTACACCTGCTTGCTGACAATGGTGTTATTGGTCTTGTCTTACAAACCTGAGAGCCCATCAGTATCGCTATATATGTGACATTGATGCGGTCTGTTGTGTAGTCCCTGGTCTTGGATGTGAACAGTTTGGTACTGAATACTCTAACAGTGTAGCCTGCACAACTGTGGTGGGCAGTACAGACCCCACTTTGATGGATGCACATACTGTAGCATCTCTGACTCATGTAAACAGAAGGATCAGTCCCACATGGGAGGGGGGTGTAACCAACATAGTGAGTACTGTAGATCAGCACCATTATCAACACATCACTCACACATCCCTGTACATGTTTCAAAGACCTCAAAATGCATACTGATATGTTTGCAACATGAGTAGAACAGCACCACTGTGCACCAATAAATGCAATGGCTTGGTTTCCCATGCAGAAGGGCGGTGGTTTGAACCCAGCCATATTGTCATTTTGTTTATAGGACTTGTTTTATGTCGTTGTATATCATTTATACCAGTCTGATACAACGTAATACCTCAACAGTACAGACTGACATATAGGGATGTGACTGAGCTGTACTAGTTCATATTGTACAACGTGGAAACGATGCTTCGGGTCGGTTGTCATGCAATGATAAACGAGCTAGGGATATCGTCACGTCTATGCTAATTAGTGAGGTCTCATGTTGGACTTCACATCAGCAGCATCACACATGTTTACCCCAATTAGACACTGTTTTGTCAGCTGTCGTGTCAGACATACCCCTTGCTGTCACAATGACTGACAACAACAGGACATGTGCCGCTCTGGGTGCTTCTATGCGCGTTTGTGAGGGACATTCAGGGGCATCCAGTGACATGGACTCTGTTAGCGACCTCGGACAGGGATGGGGGAAACTAAATGCTCTGCTCACTACTTCACATACACATGTACAGCTGTGACCTATGTCCCAACTACCCATGACACTTATGTAGTTACACATCAGTTAGTGCGTTGAGGTCTGACAGGTGTCACGTTCAGTGGCGATATGATGCACGAACCATGATGTCATACACTGCATGTGATGACACATACAGCACTGCAATACAGGATGTTACAGTTTTGAACGCACGGCGTCTGCCATGACAGCCAATATAACGGTACAGCACACTGTGATATTGGTACAACATCTCACCATGGTTTCTGTGTCTACCACGCACATCACAGGCATGTGCATTCATGAATGTTTCCATTGGATATGAAATGGGGCACACGGAATTTGTCTCCTTTAACATCAAAACAAGATACAGTTTAGAATACAGTACCTAGCGTTTTCTGTAAACCATCCAGTTTTACTTTTGTTATTGTCTGCATTTCAAAGGAGTGTAGCCAGAAATTTCCGTTTTGTACACAATCTCTAACAGTTACACCCCCCCATTAAAAAAATGTACATATCCTTTCCAAATGGCACCCCCTTCCAAACATGTCAGATTGTTGTCAGATGATTCCTCTACTCTCTAAAGAGGTTATACATGTGTTGGACACTCCTCAGTAGCCTACATTAACCCAAATACTACAAATTAGAATGTTAATATTAACAGAGTGGCTTATGGTTTGTGACAGGCACTCAACAAAACTGTACACAAATGTGTACAGTGAGTATGCCTGTCTACACCCTTGTTTCAAAGTTCTTCCAAACTGCAGACTCTTCTGTATTGCTTTTATTTTAAGTAAACTTTTATGATTTTCTTATCAACTCTGCCTGGGGCCTGGTTGTGTGATTTAACATTTTAAACAGAAGGGTTTTGAAAAGACTGTGTGCCTAAGGCTAGAACAGCTCGGCTATCGCATAAAAACTACTTGGGCAACACGTAGCCCGTGGCTGTGGTGGGATTCAAAATACTGAAAGTAGTGCAGAGTCAAGGGAACTCAAAACTGCAGAATCCACCCTCCCACTGGGAAAAAGAGGTTTAGTGGAAAGTCTTCCTGAAACCTTTACTCCTGCTCATGAGCTCCTGAATAGGGGGAATCCTCTCTGCAAACAGGAGGTCCTGCCAGGCTACCCGGAGTTAGGGGGCCAGGGGCGCGTGACAGATTTGGTGCCAGCTACTGGGATTTTAATGGTCTTGCAAGACCACCACACAATCAAAGGCAGCATCTGGAAAGGAGAAAAAGAGATTTGTTTGCAGACAATAGACCCTATCCTGTTTGAATTTTTTTTGAGCGGAGTAGTGTAGATAGAAGAATGTCTGTTCAGTACAGCAATATGAACTTGGAACAACTGAGGAAGATATGTGGGGAGAAGGGCATTCTTAGTGAAAACAAATAAAAGGCAACTCATGGAGGCCCTTCTGGCAGTTGAGACAGAGTAAGTGCCACCCTACTTAGTGCTAGAGGTGGTGACTTCAGAGGTCCAGAGCCCAGGGGAGAAGGAGCCATCTACAGACCAAGAGCTTGAGCTGAGGAGGCTGCAGATGCAGGAGAAACAGCTTGAGATGGAGCAAAAAGGTTTGAGATGGAAATGGAGGACCGACGGCAACAGAGAGAGGCCGAAAAATGACAGCATCAGGTGGCGGAACCACAGCAACATAAAGAAGCTTAAGAACGACAGTGCCAGGCGGAGGAACGATGGCAACAGAGAGAGGCTGAAGAACAGCAGCACCAGAAAGAACACGAGTTAAAAAAGCTGACACTCCAACCGACACCAACCCCTGAGCAGATAAGTGGTGGAGTTGGGTTAGAACCTCCAGGACTGGGGTACAAGTTAAATTCAAAATTAATTCCAGAGTTTAAAGAGGGGGAGGATATGGACATGTTTTTAAACTAATTTAAAAAGGTCTGTATCCAGGCCAATCTGCCCAAAGAGACCGGGAGCTTTCACCTGTTTCCACTACTTATTGGCAAGGGAAGGGAAGCACTGGGGCAGATGGACGATGTTGAAAGTAAAGATTTTGACAGGTTAAAAACAGCTTTATTAAAAAAATATGATCTGAATCCTGATGCATACAGAACAAAGCTCCAGAAACTCCGAAAGGGGCCGGAAATGAGCTTTGAGGCGGTAGTCATAAAACAGCATCAATATTTAAAACGTTGGTGGGAATGGGTGAAAGCAGATTCTGTTGAAGCTATTGAAGGGGTGGTATTTCTTGAACAGTTTTATTGGATTTCGCTCACCTGACTTGAAGCTTTGGCTAGAGGACAGAGATCCTAAGACTGCCAAAGAGGCTGCAGAGCTGGTGAATCGCTATGCTCTAAGCAGGGCTGCTCCCAAAGGGAATGTAGTGGCTAAAGAGAAAAGTGGGCATTTTGGGCAACCAAAAACCAGAGGGGCCCCTGCAAAAAGAAGGGAATCCCAGGTGCCCAAAAGGGAGCTTGGGGACAAAAAACATGATGAATGCTGGTATTGTCCCAGATAGGCCATCCGTCTAGGCATCGTCCTAAGAAAGCCAAGAAGGTAAAAGGGCCTGTGCAGCTGGAGACAACAGCCCACTGTATAGCTGAGGCTCTCCCTGACAACATGTGGGGGCACATTCACCCAGTCACTGTGAATGGGGTACAAACTAGGGAGCCAACAGATACAGGAGCATCTCTTACCCTGGTGAAAGGAGATTTGATGGGGGCTGAATAAATACTGCCAAATTAGTTTGTCTCTGTGAGGGATTACACATGGGAAAGGAAAACTTACCCGCTTAGCAAGTGTTACCCTAGATTGGGGAGATGCAGGTGAAGGGGTAAGGAAGGTGGCTGTAGCTGAAAAACACATTATGGATGTTACTGTGGGGAATGCTGTTCCACAGGGAGTGGTTTGTGCTGTGACCAGAAGCCAGAAGAACAGAGGCTCCTGTGATCCTTGGGGATGCCACAGACATTCTGACAGGAGAGGTTGAGAGACAGGCCAGCCAACTTGTAGCCCTTGTAAAAGAGGGTAATAACAGGGGGATGGAACTTCCCCTGGTGGCAGTTAACCTGACTGCTACTGAAGGTTGTTCTCAGGAGGGAAGGGTGACACACAGCCCAAGGGAAGGGGAAGATTGTGATAACAAGTCCCCTACTGCCACAGCTATGGACCTCAGCCTGGGAACTAATGGGAACATGCCCCATGCTCTGGGTAAGTTGGAAGACTTAGCAGTAGCACAACAGACAGACCCTAGCTTAGAGAAGCTGAGGGCCTGTGCAGAGTCTGATGGGACCCAGGGAGGTGATGGAAAGCACAGTGTGTATTGGAAAAATGGACTGTTATACACACAGGACATCAGGACAGAGGGAGGGGTGATGGGCAGGCAGCCTGTTGTTCCCCAAGAGTATAGTGGGTTATTGCTTAAGGTAGTTCATGATAGTCCCATGTCTGGACATTTGGGCATTGCACGCACTACGCAGCGCTTAGCCCACAATTTCTAGTGGCCCAATATTACCAAGCAGGTGAAGGAATACTACAAATCCTGTCACTGGTGTCAGGAAATAGGGAAGGCCAGAAGCAAAGCTAAGGCTGCCCCAATTCCCTTACCACTTGTGGAGGAGCCATTCCAGAAGTTTGGAATGGATATTATGGGTCATTTGAATACCCCAAGCTCCTTGGGAAAAAAGGTATATATTGACAGTTGTTGATTATGCTACCCGCTATTCTGAGCCATTGCGTTATCCTCCACTAAGGCGGACAAAGTGGCAGATGCTTTGTTGGGGATTTTCTCCCGTGATGGGTTTCCACAGGAGGTTATCTCTGATCGAGGGGTAACTTCATGTCGGACCTAATGAAGTGTTTGTGGCAGAAGTGTGGTGTTGTACAGAGGAGCACAACGCCTTACAACCCACAAGCCAATGGTCTCGTAGAGAGATTTAATGGAACCCTAAAAGCTTTGCTTATGGCATTTGCAGAAAAGGATGGGCAGGACTGGGAGAAATAACTGCCCCACCTGATGTTTGCCTACAGGAAAGTGCCACAAGAGCCAACCGGGTTTTCACCCTTCGAGTTCTTGTATGGACGCAGGGTGAGGGGCCCCTAGATTTAATACGAGGGGACTGGGAAAGTAAGCATGCCACTCAGGGGACTCCCATAGTGGAGTATGTGTTAAAATTCAGAGAGATGCTGAAGGAGCTTACGGGCATGGCCCAGAGCAACCTGGCAGATGCCCAGCAAAAATAAAAGACCTGGTATGATTGTGGAGCCAGAGCTCACTCATATGGGGTAGGACAAGAGGTATTGGTTCTGATCCCAGTCCGGAAGGACAAGCTGCAAGCTAAGTGGGCAGGGCCATACAAGGTAGTATGGCAGGTAAATGATGTTAATTACATTGTAGAGTTAACTGACTGAAAACACACTCACAGGATGTATCATGTGAACATGATGAAGCCATATTTTAATAGGGCTGACATGGTGCTTGTGATTTGCAGTCCTGGAGGGGAGCTAGGTGGGGAAGAACCCCTTCTTGACTTGTTAGCTGAGTGCAAGCAGGTGTCATCTGTGGAGACCATCATGCTATCACCCCAGTTGACACCTGGACAGGCCCAAGAATTGAGGACAGTTTTGAGGGACTCTGCCCCTTTATTTAAGGCAAAGTCAGGAAGGACACCACTAACATAGACACGGGGACCCAAGCACCCATACGTAAGATAGCTTACTGGGTGTCAGAGACGGTCCACAAGGACATTAGAAGGGAGGTGGGGAGATGCTGGATCTAGGGGTGATCCAGAAATCCCACAGCCCTGGGCCTCACCTGTAGTCCTTGTACCAAACTGGATGGGACTACACGGTTCTGCATAAATTATCATGGGCTTAACGTCATCAAGAAATCGGATGCCCATCCAATGCCATGCACAGACGAACTGCTTGACAAACTGGGAGGGGTGACATACTTGACTACAGTAGACCTGACAATGGGGTACTGGCAGGTGGAACTGACTGACAGGGCATGGGAAAGGTCAGCATTCATTACCCCAATCGGCCAGTTCGCATTTAAAGTCATGCCCTTAGGGATAAAGGTTGTTGGTTAACTAGGATCTGCAGCTTATCCATCAGGTAGGGAAATGGGCAGACTAGGTGGGCCAAGAGGTCCTTATCTGCCGTCAAATTCTATGTAGAATGCCTCTGCTACATTTCAATGGTTAGTAAATCAAGTTTTACAGGATATGGAGGACTTTGCAGTCACCTACCTGGACGATACTGATATCTTCAGCAATAGCTGGGAGAAACACCTGCTACAGCTGAGGGAGGTGTTGGGCCAAATACAGACCGCAGGCCTGACTATTAAGGCAGGAAAGTGTCAGGTGGCCATGGCAGAGGTTGCTTACTTGGGACATGTGGTGGGGCGAGGCCAGCTCCACCCAAACCAAGCAAAAACAGAAACATAGAAACATAGACTTTGACGGCAGATAAGGACCACTTGGCCCACCCAGTCTGCCCATTTTCCTACCTATTGGATAAGCTGCAGATTCTAGTTAACCAACAGCCTACTTCCTGCAACCCCAGACTATAATTGCCTTATGTCTGTCCCATGCATGTTTGAATTCCCCCACTGTTTTAGAACAACGACCTCCTCAGGAAAGGCGGTTCCATGCATCCACCACTCTCTCTCCGTGAAAAAAAATTCCTCACATTACCCTGAGCGTCCCCCTCTATCTTTAAACTGTGCCCCTTGTTCTTACATCTCTTTTTCTGAAAGATGCTACCCTCCTGGACTTTGTTGATTCCCTTGAGGTACTTGAAAGTTTCTATCATGTCCCCCGTCCTCCTTTCATCAAGAGTATACATATTACCTCTCTCAGTCTCTTTTCATATGGTTTCTGCTGCAGACCCTGCACCATTTTGACTGCTTCCATCCTGTCTATGTCCTTGCGTAGATGAGGTCTCCAAAACTACACACAGTACTCCAGATGGTGTCTCACCAACTGTCTGTACAGAGGATAACCACTTCCCTTTTCTACTTGTGATGCCCTTCCTGCATCCCAGTATCTCCCTGGCTCTCCTTACCGACTTTTCACATTGCTTACCCACCTTAAGGTAATCTGATATGACTACCCCGGACCCTTTCCATTTTTGTTGTTGTTAGTACCTCCCTGGTACTGTGTACTCTTCTCCTGGGTTTTTGTTCCCAGGTGCATTACTTACACTGAATCTAAGTTGCCATATATTAACCATTCTCCAACCTTGCCAAGTCCTTCTCATCTTTTCTACCCTCTTGTGTATTAACTCTGTTACAGATCTTTATGTCATCTGCAAGAGGCATACCTTTCCTCCAGACCCTCTGCGATGTCACCTATAAAGATGTTAAAGGAAATGCACCCAGTACTGAGCCCTGGGGTGCTCCACTAGTAACCCCTTTCTTGAATGTGTTCCATTCACTACTACCTTCTGTGTGTCCTGTTGTGCAGCCAGTTTGCTACAGGCTACCACCCTAGGACCCACTCCCAGGGTGGTTAACTTGATTATTAATCTTTTGTGCGGGACTGTGTCAAATGCCTTGCTAAAGTCTAGGTAGGCCATATCCACAGCCCCTCCCAGGTCTATTACTTTGGTCACCCAGTCAAAGAAATCAATTAGATCCATCTTGCTATGGTCCGTTTGGCTGCAGGTCTGCCAGATGGCTGCATCATGGCCTACACCTGAAACCCAGCAACAAGTCAGGCGCTTTCTTGGACAGCAGGGTATTATAGAAAATTTGTTCCCAACTACAGCTCCCTGGCCGCTCCTTTATCTGGGTTGCTAACAAAGAATAAGCCTAGGAAGGTAAAATGGGATGCAGACTGTGAGCAGGCCTTCATGTAGCTGAAAACCTTGCTGTGTGGGGCCCCAGTGCTGGCTAGCCCAGACTACAACAGGCCATTTGTGGTACAGACAGATGCCTCAGATGTGGGAACAGGGGCAGTCCTCAGCCAAGTATCCAATCAGGGGAGCAAGCACACCACTGTATACTTAAGCAAGAAGCTGCTTCCACGAGAACAAGCATATTCGACAGTGGAGAAGGAATGTCTCGCCTTAGTTTAGGCATTAAAAAAAAAAAAAAAAAACTTGAACCACACCTTTAAGGGAAGCATTTTAAGGTCCAAATGGACCACAACCCATTAATATGGTTGGGCCAAATGGGAAACTTCTGCGATGGAGTACTGCCTTGCAGGCTTATGATATGGAGACTGCACACAGGCCTGGATCCAAAAATGGGAACGTGGACAGCCTATCCCACATACTGGATCTATATCAGAACTGAGAAGGACCGACTCCAGTAGGGGCGTGTTCCCCCCAGGTTCTGTTTTAGGAGGGAGGAATGTGGCATGATGGGCCTACATCCATTTATGTGGGTTCACGTTGAATACGATGTAATGTACTTTAGAAAATAAGACACCGTCCCTTTAACAGGTAACTACAACATAACTGGTATTTCTATAAAGGTTAGTGTGGACCTATTATATTTCAAGATAAGGGGAGACAGGTATATGGCCCCAGGAAAGCATAAAACATCCCACTGTGGCTTTTCATGACAGGGAAGAGGTAATGTAATGACCTAGGGGTCAGAGGTTAAGCCAAATGCACGGACCAGCTGTCACTGGGATTGACATGGAACCACAGTAACATCTGCTGGGAAAGGTGAACTGTTGCACCCCTAATATCTGTATTGTCCTGGAATCATTAACCCCACCCCTGAGAAAAAGATAAGGTAGGTGTGTCCTAAAATGACCCTCCAGTATTATATCTGACACACTTCAAATGCAGAGCAGTTAAATAGTGTTTTAGTTGGAAGGCAGATCACCCGTTTCTCCAACTGGCATATACTTGTAGACAGAAGTATATGTGTACGCCTGGGGGAAATCTCCAAACCCAGTTCTGAGTGTGTGGAAAGTCTGAATTACCACATACTGAACAGAAAATTCAGATTTTTTAAGTCAGAATTTTGGAAACCAAGACTTTGCACAAATGCAACATCTGAAGTCTTTTTAAAAGGACATCCAGAGACTTGGATCAATGACTTGCTACACATTCTGTTTCCTAATGAACTGTCATCTGTACCAGGACATTTGAAATCTTGTCTGAACTTTATCAAAACAAGGTATAGTTTAGAATACAGTACCTAGCGTTTTCTGTAAACCATCCAGTTTTACTTTTGTTGTTGTCTGCATTTCAAAGTTCTTCCAAATTGTAGACTTTTCTGTACTGCTTTTATTTTAAGTAAACTTTTATGATTTTTTTTTTTTTTATCAACTCTGCCCCGGGGTCTGGTTATGTGATTTAACATTTTAAACAGAAGGGTTTTGAAAAGACGGTGTGCCTAAAGATAGATTTGCTTAGTTATCACATAAAAACTACTTAGGCAAGACGTAGCCAGTGGCCGTGGTGGGATTCAAAATACTGAAAGCAGTGCAGAGTCAAGGGAACTCGAAACTGCGAATCCACCCTCCCACTGGGAAAAGGAAGGTTTAGTGGCAGGTCTTCCTGAAACCCCTACTCCTGCTTACGAGCTCCTGAATAGGGGGATCCTCTCTGCAAACAGGAGGTCCTGCCAGGCTGCCAGAGGTTAGGGAGCCAGGGCACGTGACACCACCCACTACTTAAACCCACAATATCTTTTATTGCCTGTACAGTTTCAGACACCTGAGGTAAACAGTGGTGTTAAGCCCAACGCAAGGTCTGATACCACTCCCACCTACTTATTCCTGTGTAGGTTTTTCTTACAAGTATGAACAAACACAATGTATTTTACCTTGGACTCTTGTGCCATTTACTATATACCAGTTTCATAAACCTTTGCCATTCCATTTTCATTTCAGTCTCTCAACCTTAGTTAAGAAGTGTTTTTACTTTTATGCACCACTCGGCCTAGGAGGAAGGTTACCCTTCATTTTCCAGGGACTCAATTCTTTTCCCCAGTTGGCTTTATCCCTTGGGCATGCCACCTCCACCCTCCTAGTGAGATGCACAGGCATCTTTTCTACCCTGGGGCTCTTTCTCCAGCACCAACCTGGCAGGCACCAACACAGACTGGCAGACAGAACGTACAGTTACGTAAGAACGTAGCGTAATTTAAAATCTTCGAGAGGAGCTCTTGCAGCAGGCTACACCATAAGGACTGAAGATGGCAGGCACCAGGAACCAATGGAAACTTCTAGCTAGCAGTCTATAGCAGGTGACCACCCCTGACATCGGCCCACCCCCAATGTCGGCCAATGGTATAAAATGGGTGGTCCCCCAGCCAAACCTCAGTTCTCACGCCAGAGACCCCAGCAAACTCAGAAATGGAGAACCAAGGAGGGTCCTCTGAATACAGGAAAGGAATATAGCCAATGATGGAGAAACAGTCTCTAGGGGGAAGGTGGGAGGGAAAGCAGGGCCTGCTGCAAGAGCTCCTCTTCAAGATTTACTGTTATGGGGTAAGTTCTTGTGTAACTATACTATCTCACTTCGAGGGTAGCTCTTGCAGCAGGCTATAACATAAGGACTGAAGCCCAAGCAGTGGGAGGATTAACCAGTCAGCCGGGAGGAGGTAAAAATCTGCTGAAAATACTCATGAGCATAGACCTTGTAGGACAGCAAGGCCAAAACCTGTCCAATGTTGAGAGGCAATGTCCAAACTGTAATGCCAAATGAAGGTGTGGACAAAACTCCAAGTGGCAGCTGTGCAAATATTGGCCACAGGCACATTTTTCATGGAAGCAAAAGAAGCGACCATACCCCTGGTAGAATGGCCTTTGACTGGTTCTGGCAAAGGCTTGTCATATGTAGAAATAAACAATACAGTTAACTAACCATTTAGACAAAGTTTGCTTAGAAACAGGAGCCTCTTCTGGCCTCAGGGCGAAAAAAACAAACTGGTCAGACTTTCTGACAGTGCAGGTGCGATCTAAGTAGTAATGAAGCACCCGATGAATATCCAGAGTAAGAAGTAGAGCCTCCCATCAGTTAGAATACTTTGGGTAGTAAACCAGTAGGTGGATGTCCTGACTCAGTGTAAACTCAGACATCACTTTAGGCAAAAACTTAGGATTCATCTGCAAGGATACCCTATTCTTATGGAAAACTAAATAAGGCTCATTATACATCACAGCCTGAAGCTCAGAAATCCTTAGAGCAGAAGTAATGGCAACTAAAACCAAGACTTTCTACAACAGAAAGCGTAGCTCACACCCTGCAGCTGGTTCGAAGGGAGGCAGCGCCAAGTTTTTCCAAAATAAATAAAAGGTCCCATGGGGGAACAGGGTCCCTGATGGGTGGTTTGAGGTGGAGAATACTCCACAAAAAACTGTGAGAAAGACTCAGCTGGGCAAGCGTCTTGCTCTCTACAGGTGCGTGATATGCAGAGATGGCTGATAAATGGACCTTAATCAAGGAGTAACTCAGCCCCGAGTCCGATAGGGAAAGGAAGTACTAAAATACAGAATTCACTGGACAGGTGAAGTGATCAAGGTGGCGAACAGAGGTCCAACTGCAGAACCGCTTTCACTTCATTGCATAAGTGGCCCTGGTGGAAGGCTTCCTTGCGGCTACCAAGAAATCTGCCACTCTTGGGGAAACCCCAAACTGGGCAACTGCTAGGACTACAGCAGCTATGAGTGCAGCTGCAGCAACTTGAGGTTCGGAAGGACCAGGGTGCCCTGCTCCTGGGACAGCAATTCCAAGCTCAGGAGCAGGGAGATCAGGGGTTCCACTGCCAACTGCTGAAGTGGGGGGGGGACCAAATCTGACGTGGCTAGTAGGGAGCATTCAAGGGACTGTTCTCCAGGGAGGGAGGTGCCAATGGGCCAATGGTCAGCGTATGACTGGCCCCAGCAGAGGCTGGGGGGCAGTACACCAACACTGTAGATGTGAGCGGAGATGGGGCAGACGCCTGGAGAAGCACGTATGGGTGCGTGCTCGTTCCCTCCACCGGCATCCCTGCTCCCTCAGACTGCAATTTGAGAACTCTCTGCAGTAATGGAAAGGGAAGGAAGGCATACAGAAACCTCCCTGTCCAAGAGAGAGCAATGTGTCTAGCCAGAAAACACCATGCCCCGGATCTTTTTGCGTTGAGTGGGGACGTGCAGAGGTCCAACTCAGGCCAGCCCCACCTGTCGAACAGCTCTTCGGCCACAGATTGAAGAAGTTCCCATTTGTGTGCCTTGGACTGAGACCGGCTTAAACTGTTGGCCAAGGTGTTCCAGATGATGCTCAATGGCACAATACCAGACTCTTATGGCCTTCTTACAGAGGGGGTTAGAGCAAGTCCTCCCTTGCTTGTTTATGTAGAAGACCACTGACATACTGTCAGTCTGAACTGAGAAGGCCTGGGAGCAGATTCCTCTGTAAAGCCTGTAGGGCACAGAGTATAACCCGCATCTCCAATATGTTGATATGGCGATGCTGCTCTTGTGGGGGGCCGGGGAGTCAAGTTCCCTGAATCAGACGGTCTGCCAAATGGGCACCCACATGCTGGCCCGGTGGCACTGAGAGCTGAGGTGCTGCATGCCTTACCTCATGCTACACCAGGGATCTGTGTTCAGGAATAAGCATGGGACACTGGGGGTCGGCAGGGGAGGAGAAGGATCGAGCATTCAAGGGACTGTTCTCCAGGGAGGGAGGTGCCAATGGTCAGCATATGACTGGCCCCAGCAGAGGCTGGGGGGCAGTACACCAACGCTGTAGATGTGAGCGGAGATGGGGCAGACGCCTGGAGGAGCACGTACGGGTGCGTGCGCGTTCCCTCCACCGGCATCACTGCATGCTCCATCTCCGAAGGTGAGAAAATGGCTGGCAGTGATTCTGCAGGATTCTGCTTCTGGTTAGATCTGTACATAGTATGGACAGATCTGACAGCTTGCCGGATTCCTGAAGGAGAGTTATAATCTTTTCCGATTCCTTGCCAAAGAGGACTGAACCCTTAAAAGGTGCATCCATGTTGCCTGCCTGGATGTCCGGGGTAAAACCTGAGACATGGAGCCAGAAGTAATGCCGAAGGCAGATGCCAGTGGCCGCTGCCCTTGCAGCAGAATCTGCCATGTCACAGGAGGAACAGAAGACATGAGTGCCTACATCCAAACCAGATTTAAAAATATGAAACAGCTAAGTCTTCTGAGGACTATCCTGCTGAACCTTAACCAGTTCCATGGCCTTCTCCCGGAGGGCGTTCCGATACTGGACCATGTAGGCTAAGAAATTCAGGGAGCGACTGGCACAGCTGGCCGAGGCATAAACTTTTCTGCCAAGCTGGTCCACCTGCTAAGAATCTTTGTCCGGAGGCAGAGTGCTGAGATGCCGGGGCCTCTTGGATCGATCATGGGCTGCTGTAATAACCATGGAGTCTGCAGTCAGTTGCTCTACAGAAAAAGGCTCATCTCGGGGAGCATTATAGCGGCAATCAGCCTTCTTGGACACACCAAGAGTAGTAGATGGACGTTTCCAAGTAGATCTGGTGACATCTTTAAATGGATCAACCACAGGAGGAACCACCACAGTTTTTGGATCCTTTTGACGGAGGAAAATGACCAAATGGCGCCTCTCAGGGCCCAAGTCTACAGTGTCCCAGCCCATGTTGGACTGGATGTGCCGCATGACCTTCATGAAGGCTGGGTCATCGGCTGGGAGTATCCTTGGGGTCTGACGGAGAAGGAGACACCCCCGAGTCAGAAGACACAGAGGATGAGGAAGAGGACCACTGGTCCGACTCCCCTGAAGAGGAAGATCGTGAGGCCAAATGATGGTGCCGGCAGCCGTGTGACCTACATTGGTGATTGTCTGAGGACCTGGAGGATGAGCAACGATACTTTCAACCGTGATGTTTAGAGCAGCCCCTCCAGTGTTATCTGGTTGTGGGGTAGGCTCTTTATGAGTTGGCGTAGGCTGCCGAGGAGAACCCAAAGGAAGAGGGGGCTTAAGAGGCCTCTTCATTATCAGATGGCCCTTGACCACGTCCCACCAGGATGTGAAGAGAGCTGTGATATCTGGTAGTGGGTTCTGGTGCATAGAGGGATTAACAGGCACCGGGGGGGGGGGACGTCAGACGGCCCTGGCGTCAGGCACTTTGGTGGCAGCAACCCAGGCATAGAGTCTTGAGGATTTGGGTTGACCGGTGGCCCAGTGGGTGTCTGGTCATCTGGTGTCGTTCTGGTAGGTGTCACCAGACCGGACATTGGAACCCCCCCCCCGTCAGATGAGAAGTAACATTAGCGTCAGCTGACGACATCGGGAGTTCAGGCGACTATGGCTGGGATGTCGCTGGGGTAGCCGGCATCGCCTGGACAGGTGTAGACTGATGCCAATCTGGGGAAGCAGCTGGCATCACCTTCGTTAGAGTCTGCTGAGGGGAGCTAGCTCCCAAATGGGGCAGAAGTGTCACTCTCCTGGGGGAGGCAAGCGCATGTCCCTGGCGTCACTGGGTGGCGTCGACCCCGAAGCAGACTTAGCAGATACCGAAGGTGGGAAGACAGGCAAGGACCTGCTCCCAGAAGACGACCTGGCTGAGCCACCAGGCTGAGAACCCACTGTCTGGTGAAAGGGCCCGATCATCAGGGGCTGAGAGGCTGAGGACGAAGTCCACAGCCCTGAAGAACCACCGCTCGACATCTGGATGAGGGCCGGTGTTTTGACTACCAGGAGCCCAGAAGGAGTGAGGGCTGCCATGGAAGCAATGTCCGACCTCCCGCAGGAGGAAGTCCCGGAGCCAGTCGCCGTCTGGTGTGGTGTGGGGACTGGGAATGAGAAGCTGACCGGGGTTTGTGCCTGTGTTTTTCCAGGTGTTTGTGCTTTCCATTGGATGACTTCTTGTGAGAAGCCGAAGAAGTCAAGGCTCCTGAAACCGGGGAAGAGGAGGTGCTTTTCTCCTGGATCTCTTTCTCCATCGCAGCTAGTTTCTTTTCAAGCAAGAAGCTTTTGAGGGTCTTCTGGCTGCAAATTCTGGTTCTCTGGTTGAAGTTCAAGCAGTGCTGGCAGGCCTCTGTATTGTGGTTGGAACCTAGGCACAAGAGGCAAGAAGCCTGGCCATCCTTAGAAGGGAACTGCTTGCCACAAGCACACTTGGACTGCTGCCGCTCCACAGACGAGGTCAGAGAAGAAGACATGCAGAGAAAATACTGAAGAAATAAGAATTTTTGATAAAATAATAAAGCGCAGGTAATCATGAAAAAATGGCGGTCGACTAAAGCAGAAGGCATCCGTGGAGCTGATGTGTGCAGGTCAATGGCGGGAAAAAGAACTGAGGTTGGGCTGGGGGACTGCCCCTTTTTATATCACTGGCTGACGCTGAGGACGGGCCGACGTCAGGGGGCTATAGACGGCTAGCCAGAAGTTTTCCGTGGGGTCCTCCTGGCACCTGCTGGCTTCAGTCGTTACGGTGTAGCCTGCTGTAAGAGCTACCCTCGAAGTGAGATCAGATGTTGCAGTAGGCTGCAACCTGTCTGTATACACCTGGCCAGTAAAAGTGGGGCAACAAATTAGCCAGTGTCCCTCGTCTTTCTAAGTGCCTTCCACAGGTACTGGAGTGCGCAGTCTCCATCACCTGCTGCCGGTATGTCTGTGGCACAACTACCTCGGCATCGGGATCCGGCCTCATATGGTAAAGGACACCCCTTTACACTTCATAGCATGAGGACTGTCTCATGCCCCCCAACCCACCATTAACTTGTACACCACCTTCTACTTTTGCACACTGCATCAATTTCCCAATAGCAGCATCCCCAGCTTGAAGCCTACCCCAGTCAGTACTATCATGCATAACATTACTGCGACTAGATACAGATGGCATAAAGCAAGCAAAAGCCACTTCAGCCTTTATATAGGCCTCTTCTTTCTTGATTGGAGTCTTTACCACAAAACAGTATCCTTACACCTAGACGTACCTGGGGTCTTGCTCACATCCACGCTGGCATCTCTGTCCTCCTGCAGATAGCTACCTGGGGACTCTGGCAACACTGGAAAGTCCTGCTCCTCCATGGACGACTCCTCCAGCTGTGTCTGGGAACTGTCCTCCGATTCTTCTTCTTCCGAGACCTTCCGACTGGGACCACTCCATCAACTCCTGGCACTGGTGTTCTGCCTCTCGACGGCAGCATTTTGCCTCAAATCACTGACCACTCAGCCACTGGACCAGTCTTACAAGGATCTCCACCATCTGGGTGTCATCTTGCACCTCAGCCTGCCCTGACCACCCTTAAGTTCCTCTGTAGAATTTATGGACTGCCATGCATTGTCCTGAGAACAGCTCAGCATCTTTGTAAAAAAAAGTCCTGCACAAATCTCTGCTCGTCTCAAAGACTGTGTTCTTCATTTTCCTCCGGGAACCTCGATTCAACCCTCGAAGGGGTGTTTGGCACATTGGTCTATCTGGACATCAGGACTGACATTCATTGAGAGAGTCTCTGTCCACAGAATCTCACTCCTTACACCATCTGTAGGAAGACCTTTATACCAAATAACCCACTAACCATTTGGTTTTATTTACAGTCTTTACAGAAAACAATAAAAAAAAAAATCAGAAAACAATTCAGGACATCAGGATATGAAGGTAGCATGGCATCACAATTAGTATGACATCGCAGATCCTCAAGACATCACAACCAGCACTGTTATAGATGCAGCTTACTCATACCTTCAGCCCAAGACAGTCAGTAAGATATTTTAGATACTAGAAAACGGCATTTTATATATCAATTAATTTACTTTGGTTCTGGCCCTTTATACATGTAACACCCTCCCATGGGGGCTCACCTTACTGCCCGTTTCTTCCATCCGCCTCAGACACCTGCAGGTGTCCTCGATGTTGTCCCAGAGTGTCACCGCCTGGCCCAGGTCCAGATGAGTGCCCAGGAGCCCTAAATCACTCCTTTAGTCATTTTTTGCCCTTTTTGGGCAAACAGAACTGCAGAGCCGGCAGCCATTTTCCCCTCTTACTCTTCATGGCCAGCCGGCGAGCTTGCCCATGCGCGGAAGTGCACTCCAGTTCCTGACCACGACTGTGGTCACCGAATGGCTTCTCACTGGTCCTGGTCCCATGGTAAGGCTGAATAGGGACTGGTGACCACAGCAGGACCCTGTGTGAGCCTCCTCTAAATTCGTAAATAAAGAGTGCCAAGTGTGCTAAATCCTCGCTAATGAATATTAATGAGGGCTGCATTAATATTCATGAGTAGCCTGTTGCAGTGCTGGAGCCTTAAATAAAAAATGCTAGCAACAGACAATTGTAAATAAACATAAATAAATGGAGATATTTAGGAGGACTCGAAGGGGAACTGTTATATGGAGGGGGTTGTATAAATAAACAATGTTTGTGCTGGCTGTACCAGAAAATAAAGGTGACTCTGGTAGACTGCGTGTCTGCTGCCTAGGGGCATTGTTTTTCGGCAGCAAAGACTGCCTTGACATGCTCAAGAGTGGCAGCATTTAAGAAGGCACACCTGTGGCTCCTGAACAGTGGAGCACAAAATAAATAAATAGATTTTATCTGGCTGCACCAGAACTTTAATTGTCGGGACTATGTTGGACTGCAGTGAGACTGTGTATACGGGCAGCCATAATTGCAAAGCAGCAGCCAATCAGAAAACCAGGATTTAGTGCAAGGATTCTTGGGATAGTGCCAGGGGCTTGTGGGACTGTGAAAAAGGCTTGTGGGGGAAATGCAGGGACTAAATTCAGGCTCCAAAACAGGAAGCCTATCCAGCGTTGGAGGCTAATGAATATTCATTTTGGGGATTGACAAGTGGATTTAACCAATCGCTTTTGGACTGACAAGTGGACTAATTTGGAAGCCACAGAAGGACACCATAAAACCCAGGGATTTTGAGGCTGAATTCAGTTCCAGCGGGAGCCCCTCCACATGGAGGGGGGCTCAAGCCCAAGCTAAACAAAATGGGCCTAGTGTGCTTAGTAAAAGCTCCCCCCCCACACACAAACACAAGGGAGGGGGGCTTCTGCTTCTGCCAGAGAGAAAGAGTGGCTGCCAGCAACAGAAGTCATTAACCTGGGGGTTGCCAGAAATTGTCCACCAGGGCTAGCAGTTCCTTGCTACATTAGGGAAATGTGGAAAAGAAGCCAGCATCTGCCTGCAGTTATGAGATGGCGGCAAGAAATGCTTCTGCATCAGCAGTGAGTGCTGAAAAATACCTGCAACTTCCAGAAAAGGAAAGTGTTCTAAGTCTGTCTGTGAGTGAGTAAACTTCTACTTAAAAGTACAAGCTAGAGAGAGAGAGAGAGAGAGAGAGAGATGTGTCGTGGGGCAGGAAAGCCCAGCCAAGTTAAAGTTGTGACTGTCTGCACCCTGCGTATAACCAGTGTTAAGAAATTGGTGGACATGCACGCAAGTGACAAAGAAAAGAGTCCAGTGTTGAGAAATGCCTATTGTGACTGTTAATTGTACCTACAGGACTGGAAGGGAGGTTCCCTAGCCACGCGAAACTGACCCGACAGTGCCTGGGAGGCCAGTGAAAGTTCTGAGAGTCCAGGTTGGAGCTACTAACGCCAGCAAAGCCACAAGGGACTGTGATAAAGTGTCTTAAGCTTGAGAGAAGCTGCAGTGACCAGTTGTGTATTGTCAAGTAAAGCTGTTAACTGGTGGGAAGCCATGTCACCAGCTCCGTCTGTTTCAAACGTGCCAGCTGGCAGACAGCCCAGCCTCAAGCTCTGTCTGATGTTGTTAGAGATTCAAGCTATCTTACATGGACTGTGAGAGCCTGTGTCACTCTAGCCTTAGGGGAAAAGCACCCTCCAGAAAGAGCATCTGTGATCAGCAAGCTAAAGGGACCATGGTGGCCGTGCTGGCACATGGCTTAACTGTCTATGACTATTGCAGCTATTGAAATGTCTAAATGTGCTATGTATAAATGTGCTGAATGCAATGTGACTATTTCAGATCAGCTTGGGAGACAGCCTGGTAGTGTGCCACCTCCTAAAGAACTGCCATATGTGCTTCCCCCTGACGGGTATAGCCAGACATGGGGGTTGAAGCGTGCCGGCCTTGGTCCCGGCCTGGTCTGTACCAGAAGGTAATTTTAGCTTAAAGATGGGTCCCTGTAGAAGAAGCTACAGATGCTTTCCAACTGCAAAAGCTACAAGATCCTGCTGTCAGTAAGGAGGTTTCTGGCCATAAGCCGTTGCCCAGGATCTCAGCCTCTAGAGTTGCAGCCCACATGCTGTGACCACCCAAATCTACCTTGTACAGCCTGATTTTGACTCTGCATACGATGACCTCAAAACTGTGAGTAAGCAGACCCTGGTCTGCCTATGAAAGGGACTGTAAATAGTTATTCTGAGTCTGCCAAGTTCAGTGACTTCAAGTCTGAGCTAGCATAATTCAAAGAATAATAAAGTTTCTGCAAAGTTACAGTGAGGCAGTGTCTCAAGATTAGAACCTAAAAAGTTTAATCTGCTTTTCTTTTAAGGGCCCCAACTCAGCTGCAACGTTAACAGGCCTGCAACAATTAAGAACTTTAGTACTGGATACCTAGTATAGGTGTTGGAATTGTGGGGTTCGAATACATTTTGGAACTGGTATTTGTGTGGGCATTTAATACAGTTTCTGCCATCTAATGCAGCCAGTTAGATAGTTAGACAAGAATCTAATTACCTCAAAATGTTGTTGGGTGGCCACTATGATTAATGCCCAAGGGTAGAATGCTAGAATGATTAGATTGCAATACCAAAAATACTAATTTCAAATGCTAATCTAAATCAAATGTAAATACTTGACCTCTGCTTCCAATTCCCCATTCCTAACCCTTCCCCATGTAAATAAATTGTTGTTTGCTGTTTTTGCATAACCTTGGTGTGTGAGCATTTTACTAGAGTCAATAATTATAAACTGTTTGAAATGTGGGGTTGTGAATTGTGGGTCATGTTTGGGGTGACTTCATGGTATTTTGGGTGGGTGCAACATTCCAGGGGGTTGTACCAGGTTTTGTTTTAGCCCATGTAAAGAAACTCTGGATGGAGGCTCTGTGCATTTATGTCATCTTGGGAAAGAACCAGTTTTAAAGTAAAGTAGGAACCCAGGCCCCTCAACCTTGGGTAGGCCTACAAGGCAGGGGTAGTGTAGCCCTCAGATACCCGGCACCAGGGTCACATACATTTAATTAATTGTAGCCCTGGAAGGATGTGGAGAGGGAAAATGGAAACCATAGTGGATTTAGAGAGCAAGAGACGGTTGAGGGGGGTGGGTACTAAAAAAAATAAAGGTGAAATGATGCACATTAGTCTGAGGTGATGTCCAGGTAGGTGGCATCACTAACAGCACATCCTTACAGGCTTTAACCTGACCCTTACCTGTGATAGGTCACCTACTGACCTTATCACAGGTCCCAAAAGAAAAAGTCTGAAAATGGACTGTAGTTTGATTCCTCAAAGACTTAAAATGCAAATAAAGCACACCTCAAAACAAGTTTTTTTTAAGTTAAAATAGCCAATTACAGTCTCAGCTGCCAAAAACTGAGGAACTGAGACTATTGTAAAGAGAAGGGAAAAAAAAACCCACACAAAAGCAGTTGTATAAAAGTAATTTTTATTCATTATTTAAAATGAAAAATAACGGTTCCTTGAAGTGGGAACCATGCGGAAAACATGGGGAACCAGAGAAAAGTTTAAATTTAAACAGATAAATAATAACAACCTAACGCAGAGTATCAAAAAGTTAATCAAACACAGTTAAACACTATAAATATAATAAACCGTAAAATGGCCAGAAGCTATAGAAGAGACTTTGGGCGACTGCTTTCTTCAGGCAGAGAAATAAATTCGACATAGTGCTGGGGTGAGCGTGACCACACAGCAGAGTTTGAATTTCTTTCCAAGTTTCATAATTAGCATAAAATTCTAAAAGTTCCACAGTGGCTCACTCCAAGGAATGGCCACAGTTGTTAAACATAAACAAGGAATAATCAGCATTTTAAGTTCCACTTCCAAACTCTCGGTCAAGCTGTGATTGTTCTTCCCCCATGGACCTCTTCTTTACGATGCCATCCAGGCAGGTACCAAGGACCAACAGTCCAGGGCGATCCAGACTGCCCAAGCTGCAATGACCTGCGTTGACTACAACTACAGCCACCTGACTGTAGGACCTGCAAGAGTTTTCTAAGCACAACTGCAAGGCTCAATCAACAGCTACCCTGAAGGATAATCAAATCCTCCTGCAAACCTTCAAATAGGTTAAACTGTCTTGTTCCCACAAGTACTGTTTTCTCTTCAACCTTTTGTCACCAAAACGAGGGACAGGGACACACAAAATGAGGGACATTGACCCTCATAATAAGGGACATATCCTCAAATTTGGAGATATAAGTTCAGAACACTGTGGAAACCATTGTGTTTACTTGTATAAAGTTTATTTTTGACTTGGTATCTTAGAAATTTATGCATTTCTGTTTTAAAGTCTGAATTTCCAGCATACTCTGTGTGGGCAGCAGCTTTTCCATGAGGAACAGAGCAATTTTGAGGGGTAAAATGAGGGATGTCCCTCGTAATCAGGGATAGTTGGGAGGTATGCTATCAGCTATCCTGAAACCAAAAAGACTTGCTGTACCTCCTATAGGCTGATAGCAGTACTAAATGTTGATTACAAGATTTCGGCCACTATTTTAGCCCATCGTTTGAACAGGCTTCTCCTACTCTCCCTTATAAATGGAGACTAAACGAGATTCATAAAGGTGAGACAAACCCAAGACAGTATTAAAAGAACATTAAATGTTCTCTACCAACCACCCGGTCCAAATACATTTTTCTCTTACTTAGTTTATACAGAGAAGGCTTCTGACCCGGCAGCATGGAATTTTTCTGTTTGCAACAATGAAGCACACACAGTTTCCTTTTACTTTTTAGCAATATATTACGAACTTTATACCGCGCTCCTCAGGCCTAAGTTAAAGTTAACAGTCAATTATCAGATACATTCATATTACACTGAGGTACTGGCCAAGGCTGCCCCCATCCCCTTTATTTCCCCTATATCTGGAACCCTTTGCCCAAGCTCTTAGGATACACACGAATATTGAAGGCTCCAATCTGGGTGACAGACATCAAACCTTGGCCCTATATACTGACAACCTACTCAATCTCTAGGACTCTAGAAACTCTTTACTGCCCCTTTGACAGTTCCTTACTGAGCTTGGTCAGTACTCAGAGTACAAGCTCAATACCTCAAAGCCTGAAGTCCTGCAGTTTCACTAAGTCCCAAATGAGACTATTTAACAAGCCTATAAATTCAGATGGGATCTTCTGGCCCTTAAATATCTAGGAGTAATGATCCCAGTGGACCTGACCCAACTTTAAGATATTAACTATGACTTCCTGAACAAACAATTAATAAAAGATGAGAACAATTGGCATATTCAGTTCCACTCATTACTGCAATGGGTTGACAGTGTCAGAATGGTGCTAACCCCTAGAATGTTATATCTCACTCAGACACTACTGACATCCCTGCCTCACGGAATCTTCCAGAACTGGGATAGGTTGATCTCCCAGAATATTTTAGGAGGCTCCCGTCCCTGGATTAAGTCTGTTACTTTTCAGTTGCCAATGATTCGAGGTGGTCTTACCCTGCTGAACGTGTCTCTCAATCAGTCAGCTGCTCACATACGAACAGCGTTTTACTGGTCCATGGAACACTATAAGGCCCATTGGAAAAATATGAAATTAACTGAAGAACTCTTGCATATGCATGCCACTCTCCTGGGATCCCCACAGTCTCCCCTGTAAACTTAACCACCAGTCCCTTTATAAGGATTACCCTAACATGCTTGCATTCCTTATTTGCCCAGAAAGGGCTCTGGGAGACAAGATTTTTAATTATACCTCCCCCTTCTTCCCTGCACAAATGGACCATGTATACACCACGTGGGCATGCTTGGGGCTACTGTTCCCATGCCAGTTCCTCAGCAGTAGAGATACTATTCTACTCCCAGAACTCTGAGCCACCTATTCCCCTCAGTCCCACAAACCACTAGAGATACCTGCAGGTTACTAGCCATCTTAAAACTGAACTTCGGATACCACCCCAGTGGGCCAGCGGCAGGGTGTTGTGTTGCCATGTTGATGACCTGGGTTCGGAAGTGATCCTGGGGAGTCATGACGTTGGACAGGCCACGGCCATGGCAGAGACAGCTGCCACTCCGGCAGTGCCTCTCAACTAGGGAGGGTTGACGGTGGACTTCATCACTGCAGTGACCCCTGTGGCTGGGCCAGGGGGGCTTGCTTCTGCCACATGGGGGACAGCTGAGGCTGTGTGAGGCCAATACAGGCATGGTTCACACCACGGGAGGCTGGAGGAGAAAAAAACTGGGGAAAAAAATTGAAACTTGGCTCCATGAAGCTCTGCCCACCTGCTTTGTTCACGATCCACACTGGATTATCCCGCAGGTGAGGGGAGGACTGACCCACAACGGGGGAGGGGGGGGGCATGGAGGTCTCTGGATCTGATGGGTCCAGGGGAGGCAGTAGCCAGTCATGGGGGTGGGATGACACGAGGCTAGGTGTCCAAGTTTGGCCCTGGGAAGAAAAAAACAATACTGAAAAAATAAAACAAAAAAAGCTTCAGAAATAACCAGAGATGGATTTCCCGTTTCCACCAACTCATTAGGGTACTAAAGGGAAACGATGTCCCCTCTCATCTCTCAGCTGTACCAAGCCTCTCTTCAGCTGGTAGGCCACAATTTGAATATTGCCAAACAACATTGGGAAAATTACTTATTGATACAGACAGACCCACTGCAGTGGGACAAGTACCTTAGCTATATTTACAAGCAGACCTCAATTTTCCTGGAAGATCTTTGTATGCTTCTCCCGTATGCCCAGATAGTGGCCAAGTTCCATCCCACGCAGAATGCCATCTGCTGGTGGGTCTGTGGAACCTCACTTGCAACACATGGTCATACTTAAAGCTTTCTGGTTCACTCTGACAGATGTCATGCATGCTGTATTTGGTAACAGCTTCCACATTAAATAATTTAAACTACTATTCTTAGGGGCACCACCTGGACATAGAGGCCCTGATTCCAGGGAATTAGATCTGCATGGTTGCCACTAAGAAACCCCTTACAAAATTATGGCTTACCCCTACTGCCCCAACTATTCGCCACTGGCAGGATATTATACTGCAAATCTATGACATGGAAAAACTAATGGGCAAACTTAGTAACATTAACTAATCAATCTGAATCTGTATTGCAATGATGAGTTTTATATATGTTAGAACAAAGATCAGATTTCACGCCTTAATTCTTCTTGCATCAGTTAGCATAATCTGTGTGTTAGATTATACTGTCCTGTATGATTTGACCTGATACTATATAAATTATGACTGATGCCACTGTGTTTTCTCAGTTTTATGTTCTGTGTATTGTCCTTATTATAACATTACAATAAACAGAAATAAACAACAACAAAAAAAAAAAGACTAGACACACTGGCACGTTGGTGCAACACTAGGGTACCATTCGAGATACTTACAGTGCCTTCAGAAAGTATTCCCCCCCCCCTTGGATTTTGTCACATTTTGTTGTGTTACTACCAGAATTTTTAATGCACTGAAATGATTGTTTCCCCCTTGATTCACACATCATACTCAACAATTTAAAGGGGCAAAAATATTTGTATTGTGTAACAAAAATTTATGAAAAATTAAAAACTGAAATATCTTGTTTACTTAAGTATTCACCCCCGAGTCAATACTTTGTAGAAGCGCATTTGGCAGCAATTACAGCTTTGAGTCTTCTTGGGTATGTCTGTATCAGCTTTGCACATCTGGATTTGGGGATTTTCGCCCATTCTTCCTTGCAGATTTGCTCAAGCTCTGTCAAGTTGGATGGGGAGCATCGGTGAACCGCAATCTTTAAGTCTTTCCACAGATTCTCAATGGGATTCAAGTCTGGGCTTTGGCTGGGCCACTCAAGAACATTCATCTTCTTGTTCTGAAGCCACTCCAGTGTTGCTTTGGCTGTATGCTTGGGGTCCTTGTCCTGTTGGAACGTAAATCTTCGCCCCAGTCCAAGGTCTATTGCAGACTGATGCAGGTTCTCCTCAAGGATGTGCTTGTATTTGGCTCCATTCATTGTTCCCTCTATCCTGACAAGTGCCCCAGTCCCTGCCACTGAAAAGCATCCCCATAAAATGATGCTGCCACCACCACGCTTCATGGTAGGGATGGTGTTACATGGGTGATGAGTTGTGTTCGGTTTGTGCCAGGCATAGTGCTTTGCATTCAGGCCAAAGAGTTCAATTTTGTTTCATCAGACCAGAGAATCTTTTGCCACATGGTCTCAGAGTCTGCCTTCTTGCAAACTCCAGGCGTGCTATTATGTGGCCTTTTCTCAGGAGTGGCTTCCATCTAGCCACTCTCCCATAGAGGCTACATCTGTGAAGTGCTGCAGAGATTGTTGTCCTCTGGACAGGTTCTCCCATCTCAGCCATGGAACTCTGTAGTTCTGTCAGGGTGGTCATTGGGTTCTTGGTCACTTCCTTGACCAAGGTCCTTCTTGCCCGTTGCTCAGTTTGGGAGGGGGCCTGCTCTAGGAAGAGTCTGGGTGGTTCTGTAATCTTTCCATTTCCTAATGATGGACTTGACTGTGCTCCTGGGAACTTTCAACACCCTAGAAATGTTTTATACCCTCCCCAGACCTCGCTCCTCACAATTCTATCACGGAGTTCTCACGGACAGCTCCTTGGTCTTCATGGTAGAGTTTCTGCTCTGACATGCACTGTCAACAGTGGGACATTATATAGACAGGTGTATTTCCTCTAAAATCATGTCAACCATTTGAACTGACCACAGGTGGACTCCATTCAAGTTTCAGAGTGATCTCACAAGGAAATTGAATGCACCTGAGCTCAATTTGGAGTGTCATAGCAAAGGGGGTGAATACTTATCAACTCAAGACATTTCAGGTTTCTATTTTAAATTACATGTACAAAAAATTCCAGAAATTTCATTCCACTTTGACATTATAATTTGTGTAGATACGTGACAAAAAAATCCCATATAAATGTATTTTAATTTGAGTTTGCAACATCACAAAATGTGACAAAATCCAAGGGGGGTGAATACTTTCTGAAGGCACTGTACGACCCAGGAAGGCCATTATGGTACTCTAAGGAAGTGGCCGCAGTGGTGAAGAAAAAAAGGGTGGCACATTCAGGAGATACAAAGAAAACACAAAGGGAGGAAGACAAGAAGGTATACCAAGTAAAACAGAAGGAAACATACAAAAGTGCCAGCAGAAACAGTCCATTTCGGTCAATTGAGTCTGCTCGAGTGTACAGCTCTTAGGTGATGATACAGGAGCTGCCCCCCTCCCCACTGAGGTTTCATCCTCACACTCTTTTCCCCCTTACCCATCATCCCACCTGTTATGACTCACCCCTTCACTCTGTCCCATCGTCTTTTAAAGCTGCCCACTGTTTTCAATGAAACCACAACCACCTCCTCTGGCAGTTTGTTCTATTTGGACACCACTCTTTCTGTGATAAAGTGCTTCCTCATTTCTCATTTTAATCTTCCCCTTACTAATTTCAGACTATGCCCCAGTGGACCCCTTCTCCCTCAACTTGGGAATGCCCTTTGTTCTACCTCGTTCATACCTTTAAGGTACTTGAAGGTTTAAATTATGTCTCCCCTCTATTTTCTGTCCTCCAGGAAATACATATTGAGCTTGCAAAGCCTCTTCTCATAGGGTTTGTCCCAGAGGCCCTAGATCATCTTGCTCGCCCTATGCTGACCCCCCCCCCCCCAAGTAATTAGATTTTTTTTCCAGATAAGGGCACCAGAACTGCACACACTACTCCAAGTGTGGTCTCCCCATCACCAATGACCTGTACAAAGGCAAGATGACCTCGCCTTTCCTGAAGGCGATTTCTCTGGCAATGAATCCCAGCATTTTGTCTGCTTTGGCCGCTGCTTTACAGCACTGCGCAGAGTGCTTCAGGTCCCTCTTGATGATTACTCCTAGATCTTTTTCCTCCTCCAAACTGAACACCTGTACACCCACCAACCAGAACCTGGCCCCTGGGTTCTTAACTCCCAGGTGCATGACCTTGCACTTGTTGGTGTTGAATTCCAACTGCCAGATAAATAGCAGTTACGCAAGAACTTACCGTAACAATAGATCTTCGAGAGAGGTTCATGCAGTAGGTCTTCACATATAGGACTGCGCCCCCTGGTGTCAGGTCCATGCAGCAAATCTGAATAGCAATCATCAGCGGACCGCTACCAGCGTCGAGGTGTCGTGGCGTCAGCCCGACTATAAAAGCGGTCTCATGCTCACTCTCCAGTTCTTTTCCAACAGAGACCTAAAGATAGGTAAGGAGAAAACCAGAGTGAACTCCAAAGACCCTGCTTCCACTCTAGTCCAGTCAGACTAGATAGGATGGAAAGTAAAGCATCCAAAAACCGGGGGAAGGAGGGAGGGAACCTCTCTCGAAGATCTACTGTTACGTAAGTTCTTACGTAACTGCTATATCTTACTTCAAGTAGGTTCCTGCAGTAGGTCTTCACATATAGGACTGAATACCAAGCAGTCCCAAAGAAAAATAAGGCATAGGTGTATCTGGGAGGAGAAGAAGTCGCCAAGAGTGATCATGACAGAATGCCTTGCAAGACCGCAAGTCCAAAGCCAGTTCTGCACCGAAAGACAATGTCCAGACTGTAGTGCTTAGTGAAGGTGTGAACAGACGACCAGGTGGCCGCAGCGCATATCTCTGCTGTGGACACATTCCTGAAAAAAGGCAGTAGAGATCACCACGCATGGAGTGGTCTTTGACTGCCCCCGTAAGGGACTTCCCATATTTCGTGTATGAAAAATGGATGCAGTTAGCGAGCCATCGGGAGATGGTCTGCTTGGAAATAGCCTTGCCCTGGCACTGAGGGGCAAAGGCTACGAACAGTTGGTTAGATTTCCTAACCTCTTTGGTCCTGTTTGTGTAGTACCTCAGGATCCGGTGCACATCAAGCGTGTGCAGCAGGTGTTCCCCCCCTGCTGGAATACTGTGGATAGTATACCGGTAATTCCACGCTCTGGTTCAAAGTGGTTTCTGAAACAATTTTGGGCAAAAAAGAAGGGTTAGTCTGAAGGACTACTCGGTCCCTATGAAAAATCAAATAAGGTTCTTTACATACGAATGCCTGTAATTCGGAAACCCTTCTGGCCGAAGTGACAGTGACTAAAAACAAGGTCTTCCAGGAGAGGACGCGCAAGTCACAAGAAGAAGCTAGTTCAAACGGTGGTAAGGTCAGCTTCTCGAGCATGAAATTTAGGCCCCAGGGAGGACAAGGATTCCGGATCACAGGTTTCAAATGAAGGATGCCTTTCAAAAAGGTTTTGGCAACCTCCAGTTGAGCCAAGGTTTTGCCCTCCACCGGAAGGTGGTAGGCCGACACTGCAGAGAGGTGGACCTTAATGGAGGAACAGCTAAGGCCCGCCTCAGACAGATGTGCGAGGTACTCTAGAACCCGGGATGCCGAGCACAAAAATGGATCCCAGCTCCTTGCTTGGGCCCATATTGTGAATCTCTTCCACTTCATAGCGCAAGTGGATCTAGTGGAGGGTTTTCTAGCCTCCACTAGAATGTGCGCAACCTGCAAAGAGACCCCATAGCGAGAAATCGCTATGTCCACAGGTGCCATGCATGAAGGTGGAGAGACTGAAGGATCGTATGCACCAGGGTGCCCTGCTCCTGAGTCAGAAGGTCGTGAGAAATGGGCAGAGGAACCGGAGGCTCCAGTGCTAACTGTTGCAGAAGAGTGAACCAAATTTGGCGTGGCCAAAGAGGAGCAATCAGGATTGCATGGGCCCCCTCTTGCTGAAGTTTCACCAGGACCTTCTGAATTAGAGGAAAGAGAGGAAAGACATACAGAAACCTCCCTGTCCATGAAAGAGACAGCGTGTCTTGCCAAAAAGCACCATGCCTGGGCACAAGCGAGCAGAAGACGGGCAGTTTTGCGTTGTATGGGGAGGCGAACAGATCCATCTCTGGCAAACCCATCGAAGAAAGAGATCTTCGACTACCTCTAACATTAGCTCCCCACCGTGGGCCCAGGCCACTGATCGACTGAGACTGTCCGCCAGGACGTTGGTGATGTCCAAAACGTGAAATGCTGTCAGATAAAGGCTGTGCTGAATCACCCAGTACCACACCCTCATGGCTTCTCGGCAAAGAGGGTAAGATCTAGTTCCCCCCTGCTTGTTTATGTACCAGACTGAGGACATGTTGTCCGTCTGCACCAAGATAGATCCCGGAACCAGCAGCGACTGGAATACCTGGAGTGTGTAAAGAACCGCCCTGGTCTCCAGAACATTGATGTGGAGCATCAGCTCCTGATCAGACCAAGACCCCTGTGTCTTGTGAGACCCCAAATGAGCACCCCAGCCCAGATCTGAGGCGTCCATAGTGAGAATTTGAGTTGGAACTGCCGGAAGGACAGGGACTCCTTGACAAATTGAGGGGAATTACCCTGGCGTAGATCTCTCTGGAGGCTGTGGGAGATCATGACGTTCTGGTTCATGTCATCCATCCTCTGGTCCCATTGGACTCAAAGAGACCATTGGGTGACCCTCATGTGAAGCCTGGCCATTGGGACTGTCGAAATGGCAGCTGCCATCAGACCCAATAAACGAAGCACCGAGTGTGCAGGGATCCATCGGGCCTGTGCCACCAGTGTGGCTTGAGAAGCAAGGGTCTCGGCCTGATCTGATGGCTGGAAAGCCTTGCCCTGAACTGTGTCTAGTACAGCTCCAATGAACTGGAGTCTCTGTGAGGGTACTACCTGGGACTTTGGAAAATTTACCGTTACGCCCAGTAAGGCAAACAAGCTCAGAGTGAAAGAGAGAGCCTCTTTCAGGCTGGTAGTAGAGGGTGCTGAAAGGAGCCAGGTCATCCAGGTACGGGAAGACATAAATGCCCTGGCAGCGCAGAAAGGCCGCCACCACCGCTAGGCATTTGGTGAACACTTGGAGGGCTGAAGAATGACCAAACGGGAGTGCTCGGAACTGGAAATGTTTCTCCAGTAAAACAAAGCGGAGAAAGTGGCAGTGGGCCAGGAGGATAGGGATATGCAGGTAAGCATCCTGCATGTCCAGGGAGCACAGCCAGAAGTTTTGATGGAGCAGGGGAAGGAGCCCCTGAAGGGTCAACAGACGAAACTTCTTGTACTCGACGAAGATGTTTAGTGTGCTGAGGTCCAGGATCGGTCTCAGGTCGCCCGTTCTCTTTGGAACCAGGAAGAAGTGAGAGTAGAATCTTTAGGAGAAGTGCCTGAATCTCTTGAGACTATGGGGACCTGATCCCAGGGATAGAAGGACTGTCCTGGTGGTTGAGGGGTTGGAATTTCACTGAATTCTATTGAGTGACCTCACTGGATGAGACGAAGCACTCAATTTTCTGTGGTGATGGACCTCCAGCTTTCCAGGTGGAGGCCGAACCTCCCTCTGACCGGTTCCTCCTGATGTACTGGAGGTAGCAGAAGGAGGAGAAAGGAGTCAGGACGCCAAGGGGGAAGGGAGGGGAGCTTTTGCCCCAGAGGCCTGTTTTTGAAATTTGGTCTGTGGGGTTTGAGCTCCCGATCCAGGTGCACGTTTCTTTGACTGACGCTTAGCCTGGGATTTGTTCCACCTTCTTTGGTGGCGAAAGGGCTGCTTTTTCTGTCCCATCTTGTATAAGGAACGGACATCCCGCAAGGAGCATCCGCTCTCCTGCAGCCCAGTAATAATGTCCTTAGCATCGCCGCCAAAGAGGACGGAACCCCTGAAAGGGGCATCCAACAGAGAGGACTGCAGTCCTGCGCCAGTCCCGCTATACGGAGCCAGGAGAGGCATCGGAGGCAGATCCTCGTGGCAGCTGCTCTTGCCACTGAATCCACCGGGTCGTAAGCAGCCTGAAGGGCGTGGCGACACGAGGATTTCCCCATCCGTACTTTATCCAAGAGCTTCTTCCTCGGGGTTTCATCTTGAACATCCTGGAGGTCCCTTTCTAGATCCAAAAGAGAAGCTTTCTGAAAGGCAACCATGTGCGAGATGTAATTGCACCCAAACTGGTCGAGCTGATGCGAGTCCTTGTCGGGAGGTGAAGAACTCAGATGTTTGGGCTGGGCTGAATGGTCATGAACTGCCGTGATGACCACAGAATCAGCCTTGGGATGGGAGTTCAGGTGAAAAATCCATTCCAAGGGATAATAGGTGTGGTCAGCTTTGCGGGAGACCGCGGGAATGGAGGACGGTTGTTGCCAGACTCTGGTAACAAGGTCCTCATGAGGTCCTATCCATGGCGGAATGGTAATAGGGTCAAAGGTGGCCAGATCCAGGTGCTCCACAAGACGTTTGCTTTGGGGATCAACCTCTTTGGATGGCCAACCACCAACCGCCTGAATAGAACGTAGCAGGTCTCCGAAAGCAGGATCCTCTGGAGGGGACTTTGGGGAGTCTTTCGGAGGAACCTCCTCAGGAGATCTGGGGTCCGACACGTCCGAGTCGGAACTAGTGTTAGAGGAATCAGAGCCAGAAGGAATGGAAGGGTCTGGTTCAGTAATGCCTACCGCAATAGAGGTAGAGGCTCTGGTAGCAGGAGGCGGTGTAGAGGTCACCCTAACAGAGGGTGTCTCCCTCACCGGCTGTCTTAACTCCAACACAAGCTGTGCTCTAGCCTCTTTCCACCACCGAGGAACAGACTCAGGTTCCAGCACCGGAGGAGGAGGTGGTGGCTGATAACTCGGATAACCCGGGTACTGAGGATAGTGCCAGGATGGGTAATACGAGTACCCTGGGTAACCCGGCATGGGATGTCCTGGAGTAGGATAACCCGTTGTCGGGAATGATGACGTTGGAAAGCCCGGTGTCTGAAAACCCGGCGTCGGGTAGCCTGGCATTGGAAAACCCGGCGATGGATATTGAGTAACCGACGGAGGGGCAACTGCAGGCGGGAAAGAGGGTTCCTGGGCAATGAACCCAGATGAAGGACCCACAGGGGAAGGTGCCATGGAGCCCGAAGGGGGCATCGGGGCCTGGAGCGCACCCGAGGTATTGGGGGGTGGAGGCTCCATACCCAGGTCCTCTGTCAGCAGCGGAATAAACTCTGGTGACGGAGGAAGACCTGGTGGTGGTGGGGGGGGAGACACGAGGGGTCCCCAACAGCAGGTCTGAACGTGACTTTGCTAAAGCAAACAGCAAAGGGTCGGGTGGCGAGTCTCTAGGGTGGAGGACCCTGGGAGACGACGGGTCGACTAGTCCCTCACTCTGTCCAACGTTGGGGGCCAAACTGGAGCCCGATGGGAGAGTGTACGGATCTATGCGGGTGGAGGAGCCGGCGTCTGAAGAAACAGATCCGGCCAGGCTAGAGACAGCTGGGAGGCTGCCGCTAGTCTGATCGTCTGAGGCCGTGTGCCCTTCGCCAGAGGCGAGGGGTGCCTTACCGGCAGGATCAATTGATAGAATTATCACCTCCAAAGAGGCAACCCCCGGCTGCCTGCTCACCTTGGCAGGAGGGGGAGAAGGGGCCCGGCCCAAAGAAGTGGACGGGGCGCCCGGAAAAGTACTCATGGTTGCCAGCCTCTCAGATGGCGATGGACTCCTGTCCCGACACTTCTCCTTACTTTTCTTTGGGGCCAGCAATGACCTTTCCCTGAGTTTTTGTAGCTCCCTTTCCATAGACCCCAAGCGTCGGGTCAAAAGATGGGCCTTGAGGGTCCTCTCGTGCCTGGTTCTGGTCGCCTGGTCAAAGGCCTCACAGATGGAACACTCTGGGACGTCGTGTTTTAAACAGAGGCAGAGGAGGCAGCGGGAATGGTCGTCCCCGTGCGGGATTTGAGCGCCGCACTTTGAGCACTTTTTCTTCTGTCTAGAAGACATCAAATTGAAGAAAAATCTTGAGAATTTTACAAGAGGCAAAGAAACACTTTGAGAAATATAACGCAGACTTTAGATTGCTGTTCTGACATGAGCCGAACGTGACTGAGGCGACAGCGGGGAAGAACTGGAGAGCAGGTGGGGACCGCCCCTTTTATAGTCGGGGCTGACATCAGGACGCCCCGACGTCTGGGGTGGTCCCCGCTGATGATTGCTATCTACAAGTTTGCCATGCGGACCGGACGCCAGGGGGCGCAGTCCTATATGTGAAGACCTATTGCAGGAACCCTCTCAAAGTAAGATCTGACTATTTCTCAAGTCTAGCCAGGTCCTCCTCAAGTTCCTGTCTCCCCTCCTCTATGTCCACTTTCCCAAGGAGTTTAGTGTTGTCTGCGAGTAGGCAGATTTGACTTTTTATCCAATCCGCTGTGTCTTCAATGAAGATGTTAAACAACACTGGTCCAAATACCGAGTCCTGTGTGACCCCACTTGTCACTGGCCTAGGCTAAGATAGTCTCCCCATCACCCTCTGATTTTTGCCTTGAAGCCAGCTCCTGACCCACCCCGCCAGCTTCTCCCCTACTGCCAGGTTCCTCAGTTTACTGAGCAGCCTCCCATGGGGCATGGTGTCAAAAGCCTTGCTGAAGTCCAGATACAGGACATCCACTGCCTGGCCCCTGTCCAACGACCCTTTGTCCCAATCCAAAAAGTCCATCAGATTGCTCTGGGAGGAAGCAGGTAAGGCACTAAGGGAAGCGAAGGAGCAGACAGAGGAAAGGATAGCTAAAATGGGTAGCTAAAGGGGATACAACTTTCTTTAAGGTACATAAGTAAGGAAGGGGAGAGCTAGTAAGGATAAGGAGAGTGGCAGGGGAAGACCGTGCAGAAGAAGAAGAAGAAGAAAAAGCAGACATCCCAGAAAGGTATTGCAAAACACAAAAAATTCACCACGCACTCCAGAGCCAGGAGGTTGTAAGAGCCCTCCAGTGATCCCCCTGATGAAGCCTTAATTGGCGAAGCGCCGGGGATCTTGCACACAACTGTTGTGCCTTTGTTATCCCTCTGGTAATACCTTGGAATAAACCCTTTATTTTTGCATCAGCAATCTGGACTTTGGTATAATTTACAATACCTTCACTGGAGGATCTTACAACCTCCTGGCTCTGGAGTGATGTAGTGAATTTTGTGCATTTGCATCAGTTTAGGCACGAGCCTCCGTGACCGCAGGCTCCCTTGTTCTGCAGCTGGCATTTGTTTACTTTATCCCAAAAGGTACTTCTGCTCAGTTTTCACAGTGGAAGAGGAGGGGAATGGGCCGCCAAGGAGCAGCAGGAACAAAGGGGGTGGACACAAGTCCATTTTCAGAGGAAAAAATCCTGAAGGTGGACAAGACTATGAGACCAGATACGACACATCCAAGGGTACTAAAGGAACTCAAGTAGGTGTAAGCTGCATCACTGACAGTCTTATTTAATAGCTCACTAGAAACAGATGTGGTTCCGGAGGACTAGAGAGCAGACATGGTCCCACTCCATAACAGCAACAGCAGGGAGAAGACCTAACAACTATAGGCTGGTAAATTTCATATCAGTGATGGGGAAATTAATGGAAACCCTGCTAAAGTAAAGGTTGGTAGAGTATCTTGAATCCAGTGGGCTACACAGATTCACGGGGTTGGGTCATGCCACACAAATCTGTCAGATTACCTCACCTGGGTAACCAGAGAAATAGATCAGGCGAGGGCAGTGGACATGGCCTATCAGGACTTTAGCAAGGCCTTGGACACTATGCCATAAAGGAGACTGAACGAAATTTAGCAGCCTAGGGGTGAGATCCAATGTGGTAAATTGAGTAAGGAACTATTTAATGATTATGCAACAGAGAGCGGTGGTTAACTGCACTCACTCGAAATAATGAAGAGAAAGTGACCAGTGGGGTGTCACAGCAAACAGTACTGAGACCAGTCCTCTTCAATGTCTTCATAAGTGACCTTTCTGAAGAACTGCAAGGGGAGGTATGCCTTTCGGCCGGGGACACCATAATCTGTAACAGGGTGGATACTCAGGAAGGGGTGGACAGAATGCGTAGGGAACTTGAGTAGTGGTGAAGAGCATGGCCTGCTGGGGTTCAATGCCAGAAAGTGCAAAATCATGCACCTAGGACATAGGAACCCACGGGCTGAGTATAGAATGGAGGGAGAGGTACTGATAGTCACTAACCAGGAAAGGGACCTTGGGGTTATCATATTTAATATCTAATAAGTGGTAAGGCAGTGGGTAGTGACAGTGGGATGCTGGGATATATAGGGCGAGGAATCTCCAGCAAGTGGAGTAAGGTGGTGTTTTACACTGTATCGCTTGCTGGTGAGACCCCACCTGGAGTACCGTGTCCAGTTCTGGAGGCCGCATCTCAGAAAGGATGTAGATAGGGTGGAGGTTGTCCAGAGGAGGGCAACTAAAATAGTGCAAGGGCTGCATCAAAAGCCCAACGAGGACAGAGATATCAACATCAACACCATAGAATACAGGGGGCATGATAGAGACCTACTAGTACCACACGGGGGTGAACAGAGTACAGGGGGGGAGTCTTCAAACATGAAAGAGCAGCAGGACCAATGGGCATGCGATTGGAAGAAGAAGAATCAAGGATGTGAGGAAGTACTACTTCACAAAGAGTGGTGGACACCTGGAACAGACTGCCAGCAGAAGTGGTAGAGGAAAAAGAAAGTAGGGGCTTCAAGCATGCATGGCATAGACATAAGTGAATATTCAAATCAGTTTTATTTATTAAAAAAAAAAAAAGGGGGGCCTCTCTGAAACCAAGGCGCCTGTACAATAAAATACGTAAAATAAAATAAATTATTATAAAACAAGCATACAATTTCACAAAAAGCAATATAACAACAGCATAGTAAAATAAAATAACCCCTTCAATCAGCAAAAGCCAGGTTAAATAAATAGGTTTTTAAAGCAATTTTAAAACTCTGGACAGTTAGGCAATCTCGTACCTGATGAGGTAGAGTGTTCCACAGGGACAGAGCAACAAAACTATATGCCCTTGCTCCCGATGTCTGCAAATGTACCCTTGAAACCTCTAGCAATCCCTCATCGGTGGATCGGAGGGGACAGTAGGGACAAAGGAGATCTTTCAGGTAACCTGGTCCCTGGTATTATTAGTGAACAGGGAGGAGGGAGGGTCACGAGAGCCAGATTGGGATTGCAGAGACAGATTAGGCAGGGACTATCTGAGCAGATTGGGTGGGCCAAGTGGTCAATTTCTGCTGAAAATGCTACGTTTATGTTCAGGAACGACCTCTGGATGTCCGGGGAGATGGAGCATCCTGGCAGACACTCTTCTCTGGTGAGGTGGGTGACAGATGTTGCCATCCGAGCTCTGTATGGGTGACCACAGGTGGAGCTGCAGGCAGCACTGCTTGGAAGGTGGAACACCGGCTGGTGCCACACATTAACATGCTTGTCTTCAAGTGCACATGCATCCTCACCACCAATGTCCCAGGGGAGAGGGAAGCTAGAAAAACAGAAAACAAAAAAAACAGCGCAACAAACAGGATGAAGCTGGCTTCCGTGGGTACCCCCCCCCCAATCTACTGAATTTCGTCTACGAAGGGGCCTTTGAAACCAAGACAACCCCACCATTGGGGGGGCCTAAACCACTGCAGACAAAGGCATGGGTAAGTCTGGGAGAAGAAAGGTGATGGGTTTAGGGAGGTCAACAGAAGGGGCATAAAAAGAAATTCAAAAGAGGGGGAAAACAAAGCAGATCAGATATCCAAATTTCACTAGGAACTTCCACCATGACTCACATTTTGAATGATGCCATTTAAGCTTTTCATCATTTGATCCACTCTCTGTGCTACATCCTGCGAGATGACCTCCAGCTCCTTGAGAACCCCGGGATCTATTGGTGGGATGTCGGCCGTTTTCCTTGGCACACCTCGGATTCGAACACTGTTGTCAGCTAAAAATAAAAGACAGCAATAGTATTATACACAGTAAGTACAATTCAGGCAGTCATTAGTGCCCAATACTCTGTAAAGTTTATGTGGGGCAGAGTGTGGGGGAAAACCATCTGCAATGTTTACTGCACACACCGTTTCAGTTATTATAACATTATGCAGACAATATACAGAATATTATATGGGTGGGTGTGCAGAATTTTACACATACCTGAGGTGTGGGATGCTACATAAACCAGAGGGGCTTATAAAAGCATCCCACACCAAGGGTGTGTGTAAAATTCTGGTTTTATACATACCTGCCCATATTTTATTAATGGTGATAATTGTTTTCTCCTTTCTGCACAGTTCAGTTAATGCAGCACTTCTGTCAGAGATAGAGACACACACACTCTGTCTGTCTCTCCTTCCCCCCCCTCCTCCTGCTACTCCTGGTCGGCCACTCCTTCAGGTCCCCCAATGTCTCTCAGACAGCACGCTCTCCCTCATCCCTGGCTACCACACACCTCAAATCGTGACCCCCAGCAGGTAACCCGGCGTATCCCTTCGCTGGAAGGGTCCCTCCTCCGAGGGGAAGGCGCCGTGCAGGCGGCCCATGCTGCCTTTATTGGCCCAGGGGTGTCACTGAGGCAGTGGTGTCAGTTAGGAGGCCTGGCAGCAGTCGGGGACCGTCATCCGGTCAACCGAGGCAGTTTCCTGGTTTACTCCCTGGGGAGTGGTGTGCCACTGACGTCAAGGTGTGCACCAATGTCTGCCACTTCCCCAGCAATTCCACCTTTGGTGTCTGTGCTGTGCCTCCGGCCTCCGCCATGGGCCAGCATGCGCCGAGGTGCATCCCCACCCTCCTTCCCCGGAGAAGGCGAGCCATCCTGGGATGCTCCTTTCCTTCTCCCCGGCTGGCCCTCCAGCGACCGGAGTCCATTCTCGAACCCAGGTCGCTGGCGTCGCAAGTGGAAATCCAACCGATGCACCGATGGGCGTTTTTTTTTTACATTACAGTGGGAACGTCATTCTGGAAAATCATGGTCCATCAGCATAGCTGCAGAGCTGTAAGATGCACTCAAAGGGTATGATCAGCAGGACCAACCAGATTGATTTTTTCCCTTTTCAAGGCAGGATCAACTGGATAGAGATTTAAAAATAATAAAAATTTTATTTGCCTTTAACTGTGTGAGGCAAAGCTTGAGTGCCGGTACCGGTGCTCGGTAATGGAGCCGCCATGTTGGGCAAGATGCTCAGCCCACCCACAGAGAAACTACGCGCCAATTAGCTTTCTGTGGCGGTGCTTGATTGACAGGTGCTAACCAAAAATATCAACCAGAAGATTGACAAAGGCAAGAAGGACAGGGATGGGGCAAAAAGGAGTAAGGCCATCAGGAAATGGAGGGTAATGAGTACCAATGCCCGTAGTCTGGGCAACAAGCTCCCTGAGCTGGTGGCCTTGATGGAAGAGGAATGCCTGGATATCGTAGCAGTCACAGAAACATGGTACACAAGAGAACCATGACTGGGATGTTAACATACCAGGGTACATAACCTACAGGAGAGACAGGCAGGGGAGAAGAGGGGGAGGAGTAGCTCTCTATGTAAAGGAAGGGATAAAAGCAACTGAACAAAAGAGTAAACAGGGAGGAGAGGAGGCACTGTGGGTCACCTTGGAGACTGGAAAGGGCACCACAATCCACACAGGGGTTGTGTACAGACCCCCATGTCAGGGGGAGGGAATGGACAAGGATATGATAGAAGGCATTCTTAGAATGGCAGAGAAAGGGGAGATACTGTTGATGGGAGACCTGAATATGCCAGATGTTAACTGGAGCACATTTGCTGCAGCCACATCCAAGAGCAAGGCCATTCTTGATGCCCTACAGGTGGCAGGCCTCAGACAGCTAGTTTGAACCCACTCATGAGGGAGCAATCTTAGACCTCGTACTCTCAAATGTGGGCAGTGAGAGGATCTCAGATCTAGAAGTGGGTTGCCATCTGGGAACAAGTGACCATCAAACAGTGTGGTTCACGTTAAACTCAGCTACAGAGTCAAGCCATACAAAAGTGAGGGTACTGGACTTCAGGAGGGCTGACTTTGGCAAGATGGGAGAGTGCCTCAGAAAAGCACTAGCAAACAGGCTAGAAGAAGGTGTGGAGAAACAATGGGGAATCATCAAAACTGCCATCACAGAGGCAACAAGCCTTTGTGTGAAGCAAATAAACAAATCAAAACGAAAGAAAAAGCCACTATGGTTCTCAAAAGAGGTGGCTGTGAAAGTCAGGAAGAAAAAGATAGCATTCCGGAAGTATAAGGAAACACAGAAAGAGCAGGACAGAGAGCTGTACCAGTTAAGGCAGAAGGAAGCAGGAAGGAAGTCAGAATAGCAAAGGCCCAAACTGAGGAAAAGATAGCCATCTCAGTTTAGAAGGGGGATAAAACCTTTTATAGGTACATCAGCGCACGTAGAAAGACAAAGGGAGGGATAGAGAGGCTGAATAGAATGAGCGGTGGGTGGGCAGAGGGGACAGTGAAAAAGCAGGGATACTGAACGAATATTTCTGCTCAGTATTCACAAAAGAGGAGGGGGAAGTGCCTAATCCAATTAACAGAAGCACTCTTGATAGGGGGATCGATCCCAGTCCTTTCATAGAAGAAAGGGTTCTGCAAGAACTCCTAAAACTGAAGGTGGACAAAGCAATGAGGCCTGATGGAATTCACCCCAGAATTCTAAAAGAATTAAGTGGGGGAATTAGTGAAACCACTGGCAACTCTTTTTAATAAATCATGGGAGGATGGTGTGGTACCCGAGGACTGGAGGAAGGCAGATGTGATTCCCCTTCACAAAAGTGGGACCAAAACAGAGGCAGGAAACTACAGACCTGTCAGTCTGACCTCTGTGGTAGGGAAAGTGATGGAGTCACTTCTGAAGGAAAGAATAGTTGAGTACCTAGAGGCCAGTGGGGCACAGGACCCAAGGCAGCATGGGTTCACAGCGGGAAGGTCATGTCGGACGAATCTAATAGATTTCTTTGACTGGGTGACCAAAGTAGTAGACCAGGGGGGGGCTGTGGACATGGCCTACCTAGACTTTAGCAAGGCATTTGACACAGTCCCACACAAGCGATTAACAGTCAAATTAACCAGCCTGGGAGTGGGTCCCAGGGTGGTAGCCTAGGTAAAACATTGGCTGGACAACAGGACACAGAAGGTAATTGTAAATGGAGTCCACTCTGAAGAAAGAGGTGTTATTAGTGGGGTACCGCAGGGTTCAGTATTGGGTCCAGTCCTTTTAATGTCTTCATACAAGTGACATTGCAGAGGGACTGGAAGGAAAAGTATGCCTCTTTGCAGATGACACAAAGATCTGCAACAGGGTTGATACACAAGGAGGCGTGGAAAGGATGAGAAGGGACTTGGCAAGGTTAGAGGAATGGTCAAGTATGGCAGCTAGGATTCAATGCAAAGAGTGCAAAATAATGCACCTGGGAAACAAGAACCCAGGGAAGAATACACAATGGGGGGTAGTAACAACAACAAAAAGGAAAGGGACCTGGGGTAATCATATCAGATGACCTTAAGGTTAGCAGGCAATGTGAGAAGGCAGTAGGGAGGGCTGGGGTATACTGGGATGCACTGGGAGAGGCATCAGCAGCAGAAAACAGGAAGTTGTTATCCTCTGAACAGACAGTTGGTGAGACCCCATCTGGAGTACTGTGTCCAGTTCTGGAGACCCCATCTCCGCAAGGACATAGACAGGATAGAGGCAGTCAGAGGAGGCGACTAAAATGGTGCAGGGTCTGCAAGAGAAGCCGTATGAGGAGAGACTAAAGGAGCTTAATATGTATACCCTTGAGGAAAGAAGGAGAGGGAACATGATAGAAACTTTTAAGTACCTCAGTGGAATCAACAAAGTCCAAGAGGTAGCATCTTTCAGAAAAAGAGACGTGCAAGAACAAGGGGACACAATTTAAAGATAGGAGGAGGCGGTTCAGGGGCAATGTGAGGAAGTATTATTTCACAGAGAGGGTAGTGGATGCATGGAACAGCCTTCCTGAGGAGGTTGTGGGGTCTAAAACTGTGGGAGAATTCAAGAATGCATGGGACAGACATAAGGCAATTCTTGTGGGGGGTAGGAAGAAATAGGCTGTTGGTTAACTAGAATCTGCGGCCTATCCTGTAGGTAGGGAAATGGGCAGACTAGATGGGCCAAGCAGTCCTTATCTGCCATCAAAGTCTATGTTTCTATGAGATAAAAGTTGCCGTTATCCATATGTAAAAAAAATGACCACCATTAATTAAAAAACAAATATTTTCACAAGTTATAATTCATTATGTTTAGCACTTTAGAGTAACATCTGTACACAGTAATTTAAGGCTGGAAGGGACTGTAGGTCCATGATGTCCTTCTCCACCTTCACAATCCGTAAGCTACAAAGTATGCTGTTCAAACACGCGCTCATTTATAGAAATGTCCCACCACTCTACTATCCAGCGTAACGTGAGATTCCCTTGGTAAGCGGACATTTGTTTACCTTAATGAGAAACATTCATATATAGTGACAGACAGACATAGTTTGAAAGCCCATTAAAAGCTCTTTCAAATTAAGTACAGGGTTCAACTGTAGACTGAAGCACTCCAGAGATACAGACAACCAAGTCTGTTCAATACTAATACCACACTGTAGCCATTTTTAGAGTGTTATGATGTTTATCAAGGAACAAGCTGTGCTGGATTCAATGTGGCTGAATGAATGAAATCTGTATTTATAAAGTGCCTTTCTAAAACCAAGCCACAGTACATAAACCAAACAAAAGAACAATTTAAAAACACACGTTACAATCAGAAATATTAAAATCCATAAAACTACAATACCATAAATATTAGCTTCAGTAAAGTACGAGTATGCCAGTCTAAGTATTCAATTCAAACTTCCAACACACAGCGCTTCCACAAAAACCAGGCAAAACAACAAAAAGTAATTTTAATTGTTTTAACTTGTCTTCAAAGGGGGTCCCCTTTGAAGGAAAGTTGCCGAGGCGTTAGGGGCTGAGCACAGTGGTGGATTAAAAAATTTAAAATTACTTTTTGTTATTTTGCCTGTTTTTTGGAAGCACTGTGTGTTGAAGTTTGTATGCAGTTTTTGGGCTAGCCACCCTGACTAGAGCTCCACCCCATCATCAGTGCCCATGACACAGTTTGAAACATTTTAAGTATTCAATTCAAAGGCTAATCTGGATATGCTAGTGTAAATAAATATGATTTTAGTGTGGTCTTAAAACTCTGGATGGTCAAGCAGTCTTATCTGACAAGGTAGAGAATTCCACAGGGTCGAGGCAGCAAAAGATCGGGCCCTCAATGTCTTTAAAAGAACCCTGGGAATTTCTAGCAATCCCTCATCGGTGGATCGGAGAAGATGGAGGGGGCAGTAAGGGCAAAGGAGATCTTGCAAGTAACGGAGTCCCTGGTCATGTAGGACTTTATAGGTCAGTAACCAGACCTTGAAGGTGATCCACCACTGTACTGGCAGACAGTGCAGTACACAGAGCACACAGGCGTTGTATGACTGGCCCCAGAAGTACTAGTCAATAACCTGGCTGCTGTATTCTGCACTAGCTGCAAACAACAGATATCAACCCCCGGTAGCCCTAGGTAAAGAGCACTGCAGTAGTCAAGGTGGGAGGTTACGAAAGCATGGACCAGCGTTGGAAGATCAGGAGGAACCAGATGCTTCACCTGGGCGATATTCCTCAGGTGGTAAAAAGAGGATTTGATTACAGTTGACACCCAAGATTTAAGGGTCAGACTGTCATCAAAAATAACGCCCAGGTTCCGCAACCGATCTGAGGTAGTCAGCTGAACAGCCCTGAGCCAAAGCCCAGAAGGTTGTTCTGCTGACAAATCCACCTCCCAACGATCTGGATCCACAACCAACACCTCAGTTTTAGCCAGGTTCAGCCGCAGCCAGCTGGCACTGATCCAGTTCTGGATCTCAGACAGACAGTTGTTAAATACAGAGAGGATCACATCTTGTCCAGGCACAAAGGACATGTACAGTTGAGTCTCATCTGGATAGCAGTGAAAACTCAGACGGTACCACCTAATGATCTCTCCCAATGGCAGCATATACACTGCGAACATGGGTGACAAGATGGAGCCCTGCGGGGCAGGGAGAGAGGGACTGAATAATTAATTCCAGACACCACTCTCAGAGTCCTACTCTTGAGGAAAGATTGAAACCATCTGAGGACCGTTCCAGATAGTCCGCAGATGAACCACAGGCACTCCAACAGCACACCATGGTCCACAGTGTCAAATGCTGCAGAGAGATAAAGGAGGACCAAGATGGAACGGATCCTCCAATCTCTCGCTATTAGGAGGTCTTTTAGCACCCAAACAAGGGCCGTCTCAGTACTATGCTTCTTCCTAAATCCCGACTGGAGAGAATCATAGACATTGTGGCAATGTGACTGGACAAATGATCATCCAGCTGCAGCGCAACCACCTTCTCAATAACCTTACCCAAAAAGGGTAGGTTAGAGACTGGTTTGTAGTTAGCCAGACAGGGTCAAGGAAGGGTTTGTTTAAGGAGGGGTTGAACAATCGCCTCCTTTAGAGGATCTGGAAAGCGCCCCCCCCCATGACCTCCAGACTATCTTAGCTAGGACGGGCCAATTTCATCTATGCACCCTACAAGAAGGTGCGTAGGGCCCAGGTCCAGGTCCAAACTACAGCTGTTTGGCCGCAAAGTCTGGAAGACCCTCACAACATCCATGATTTCTGGCTGGCTGAAGTCAGACCAGGCAAACCGGGTATCTGCCACCTCCGCAATTCCACTAGAGGGGGCCGGACAGATCCCGGACCTGACGGTGACAACCTTATCTTCGAAGAACTGAGCAAACTCGTCACACTTCTCTTATGAAAAAGCTCCACGACACTGTAGACAGATTGGATTGCACAATCTGTCCACGGTCTGGAAGAGCTGAGCTGGTTGGTTCTGCGCAGCTGCAATCTCCCTGGACAGGAACTCTGCCTTCTTACAGGTGATTGCCGATTGACAGACCACATAATGGTCCATCAATTTAAGTCTGTCACCCTCCAGGCCCAATTTCCGCCAGCCCCTCTCTAGCCTTCGTCCCACCCTCCTCATCTCCTTCAAGGTCCCATCAATCCAAGGGGAGCTCGGGCAAACAGTGAGTGGGCGAACATGAACAGGAGCTATAGAATCCAGGGCCTCTGTCACTGCTTTGTTATAGTTAAGTACTAGATTCCATGGATCCATGAATTCAATTGATATACGCGATAGGTCCAGTAGCGCCATCAGGCCATCTGGGGGTCACACCCCTCAAAGGGTGGTAGCGAACCATCTCCGTAGGGGCAGGCCTATTGGGGGGAGCCGTGAAACTGAACCCTATGGTGTGATGGTCAGACCACCCGACTGGTTCCACCACCGAGTTGGAAATCTCCATCCCCAGAAGGAACACCAAGTCCAGTGAATAACCATAAATGTGGGTCGCAGAGGTAACGGCCTGGGTAAGGCCCAATGAACTCATTAGCTGGAGGAAGTCCTGACCAAACTGGGAGAGTTCATAGTCAACCCAGGCACTGAAATCCCCCAGAATCAACCATCTGGGGGATCCCAATACCACGTCAATAACGAAGTCTGTGACTTCCTGCAGGAAAACCTTCCCACCTCCTGGTGGACGGTAGATGAGAAGTATCCTCCACCCAGCACCTGCGCCCACAATACATTCAAAAGAGTTGGTGGTCCCTACTGGAACCTCTGTAAGATCCAGTTCCTATCTAAAACAGATGGCTACACCCCCACCCCTACGATCCATTCTTGGATGGTGCATCACAGAGTACCCAGCCGGAATTGCTGAAGCCAACACTGGACCAGCGTTTCATCCAGCCAGATCTCGGTGATGCATGCCAGGTCCGCTAACCCAACAAGAGCCACTATTAAAGCAGTTTTGTTCTCAATGGACCTGGCATTGCATAGCACCGTCTGAGTGGGATGAGCAAGCAAGGAAGACTGCATCACTTGCCTGCACGAAGCACAGCCCTTGGGTATGGGAACCAGGCAGTGAGGACCCCTTTCTTGGACCCATTTCGCCCCAGGATGTCTCCTTGTTCCCACCACCCTAATCCATCCTCTCCTTTCCAATTCCCCTCCAGGGCCAGCCCCCCTGCCCCTCTTCCCCCTCCTAACAATCCGCAGACCCAGACCTATATGCTTCCGGGGACAGCAGAAAACAGTTAAAAGGGCAGAGGTCCGTGAGCCTGGTAGGGGAATAATGCCTGACCGTCATCGCACCCTCCCAGCACATCCTTATAAGCAGACAGCAAAAACCACAGAAAAAACCTAGTTCCTTCAATGTTAAAAGCTATCACTAGCTACCCACTCACAGCCACGCACACACCTAGTACAAAAACTGTCCTACACACATCTCCACATACACTCACCTTCCCTTAAAACTACTTAAACAACTAAAATCTTAATCCCCACCCAAAACAAAACAATACCCCTAACCCCCTCAAACAAGAACCAACCCTCCGCCTGCTTCTGCACTTAATGATCCCCCTCGACCATTTCAATCTGACTGGCTGAGTCGTTACCCAACTCCTCTGCTTAAGGTGGAGGAGCTCTGCCCCTTACTCGCTAGTGAGCTTGCAGCGATTTAGAAGAAGTGATTGTGCTGGGTCCACTTTGGCCCTTCTGCCCACTAACGTGTATATGTTCACTGCCCCATCTTCATGTTTTGCCTTGGTCTCTCCAATCCCCAACTGTACTAATCGTTTTAACCTACTTCCCTTATCCTTTTGGGGCGTGGTTGCCCTGGTATGGTGACTACTGCCTTCCTTGCCTGAACAATGCTGTTATGTAAAACCTGATGTTCTTGTACTGCCCTTGTTCTCCTTGATTCTCTTGAATATACCTTGTACTTGTTTTTGCCTGATGTTCTTGAATGTACCTCTGTAATCTCCTGGGTCGCACCTGAAAATAGGCACTTGGTTGTCTAGTGTGCTTACCTGGTAAACAAAAGCAAATAATAAATAAATAAACCCCTCTAAATAATATAAGGTCCAAAATTCACTGAAGAATAACAATCACTGTTCACAGATGGGACTAAGCATGCCAAAACTTCACAGGTCAGATTTAAAACAGATGGGGCCCTCACCCCCCACTGTTAACTAGTGAAATCTTTAAATCCATTCTGCTGTACTCTCACTACAGCAGTGTTTGTATTCCAAGCAGAATAAACAGAGTGCATGAAGGTCCAGAGGCTCTCTCACAGCCTCACCAGAACAAAAGTTGTTGAAACTTCCACATTACCTAGAGAACACGACTCTTATCGTCAGATAACATGGAGACTCCACGAAACCACTGACCACAAAGCGCGATGCCCCCCCCCCCCGAGAACGGCCACCAGAACAAAACAGACCCCTCGATTTAGGATCCCCAAGGTGCAAGCCCACCGACACCCGCCTCGGGTAACCCCCAGGCAATCGAGGCTGCCCAAGTGCTCCCCAATGCCCCTCCAACTGGGCCATCTGCCCAGGACAGCCATCCCCAGATGACACCCACAACACAAGTCCAAAGAGATCAACCAGTTCACTGCTGATGTAATGAGATCAGACCGGCAAACCTAGGGTCTCAGAATCACAACCTGGTTTGCGAATGCCCAGACCGCCCGAGGAACAGGGCCCTCAATTAGACACAGTTTGTTCCATAATGACATCACACTGTTCTAAAAATGGCTATAATGCAATAATAATGTTGAACATACTTAGTCATCTATTTCACTGGAGTGCTTCCAACTACAGATGAGCCCAACACCTTGTCTGAATGAGCTTTTCACAGCTGTTCAAACTCTGTAAGCCACTGCACATGAATGTGTCCGTATAAATGACTGTACCATCTTCATACCCACTGTCCCAAACTGGGCTAGCACACTGTTCCATATTTTATTCAGGTTACAATATTTTTAACATCACTTGAACCAGTTCTTGTAGTAGTAACAGTAGTATATATTTTATTCATAAAATATATTATTCATAGAACAGATGAGTTATTAGAATATAGTAAAGACCGCCCTGCTGAGCAGATGCTCATTTTTAATGGGGTCCATACAGTATTTACTTACTGAAGACAAAAAGTTTATACAATAAAATTCTCCACTGTAAATACACAAAGGGACATCAACATTGTTCCTGTACAGTACACTGGGCAAGGAGGAGGATACAGGCCTTGTTTCTGTACAGGCACTAGGCGGGGAGGGGGGGATACATGACATGTTCCTTTACAGCACACCGAGCAAGAAGTGGGATAATGGCCTTGTTCAAGTACAACATGCAGAGCAAGGAGGGGGCTACAGGTGTTGTTCCTGTACAACACACCAAGCACGGCGGTGGATGCAGCCTCATTTCTGCAAAGCGCACTGGGCAGGGAGAGAGATACAGGCCTTGTTCCTTCATAGCACATCGAGGAGAGAGCGGGATACAAGCCTTGTTCCTGTACAGCATGCCAAGCAGGAAGGGGGATACAGGCTATGTTCCTATACAGCACACAGAGCACGGATGGGAATACAGGCCTTGTTTCTATACAGGTGCAAAGCAGGAAGGGATACACGCCTTGTTCCCGTACAATGCGCTGAGCAAGAAGGGGGAGATAAAGGCTTTGATCTTGTACAGGTGGTGAGCAGTAAGGAGGATAAAGGCCTTGCTCCTGTAAGGGTGCCACGCAGTGAAGAGGATATAGGCTTTGCTCCTGTGTAGTCACTGAGCAGACAGGGGGATATAAGCCTTGTTCCTGTACTGTACGCTGAACAGGGAAGGGCTTTCTGTGAATGGCATCAATATGGCAGGAAAAGTTTAGATAATTGTCTAGCCAGACATAAAACAAAATTACCTGCTCTGTAGCCATAGTTCTCTGTATCAATGCTTTAATTGGATTACTGCTTCATAAAGGAGTACTATGGTCAAAAATTTGCAAAATCCTATGTTGTGCAGCATGTTTTGATTTGTGTATTTAGTCCTGGTGTGTCCTTCCCTTTGTTTGCTGTTAGGAGTTGTGTTTCTCAATTTGCCTACTTGTTTTACTGCCTCTGGATAGCTCCATATTACCACGGTTTATTGCCCTTCTTTTTCCTACAACACCCCTTGTCCCATGTCACAGTGATGCATCCGACACCATCGATTCCGCAAGTACTGGTTTACAGTCAATTTTAAAGCAGTACAGATGTGATTTTAAGCCACTATCCTTATCCAGTAGGCACAGAAGGCTACATTTACAGCTTAGCAATCACTTGAGGTCTGAGTGAGTATTGTATAAGAAGACAGCTAGAGTCTTTACTAATTATAGCATTGAAGACCTAAGTTGATTTGTGTGCTTTTTATCGCTGGGTGTAGTTTGATGAAATTAAAAGCAAAACATGAGGAGAGGGTGGAGCTAGCATCCAGCCTGACAAGACGTGTCTGGAGGAGCTCTTACCAGCAGATTTAGACAATTGCAATTTTATATAGGATATACTTTAAATATTGAGCCTCTTTTGCTTTCCCTTATCAGCTTAAAGGACCTGCTTCTCACTGAGACTGACCATGAGCAAACTGGCTAAGAAACAAGCTCAGAAGGACTTTTATAAAATTAGAAGTGCTCAACCTACAGCGGCATCAATGGATGTGGCAGACGGACCTGCAGGCTCAAGACAACCCTGAACACCTATTACTACTTTACTGGCGATCTGCAAGATTTTGAAAGTATTTACTAAAGCAGTGGCAGATTTAGACAAAAAGCTCAGTTTATAGAATGGTCACAGAGCTACAGCTAAGGGGAAGGCAGAGGCCACAAAGTCAGCAGCGGAAGCAGCCACAGATGCCGCCACGAGGGTTCAGGCAATAGTGGCCACAATGGTGCTGGAGAACTCATTGCTCCGGCTGTGGCTGGAGCATGTGGAAAATAAAACTAGGCAAGTGCATGTTTGCCTGTTGGGGATGCCTGAAAACTGGGAGGGAGAGAATTTACTACACAGTGCTTCAATGAAGCTTTAGGTCTGGAACCAGGGGCTCGAGTTGAAAAGATGTACAGGGTTACGTTCAATATATTGAAATATTGCCTTTATTGTAATCTTGAATTTCATGTCTACTTTCTCTGCACCCTGTACTACCTGACTGTATTGTACTGTTTCTGTCTCCCGGGTTGCCCCTGAAAAGGGGACCTTCAGGGCTCAGTAGGCCTACCCGTTCATCAAAATTCAATAAATAAATACTCCCTGCAAAGCCATGGGGACAGATGCACCTCCTTGCACTATTCTCCCATCCTATGAAACAACAGTGAACAGAAGCACATCCTGGAGGCTGCAAGATACAACAACTCCTGAACAATCGTCAAGTTCAATTATATCTGGATCTTAGTTTTTCCACAAGGCAGAGGCGCCGTCAATTTGATGAAGTGAAAAAGAAGCTGTTGGAGCTAAATGTTCCTGCTTTCTACATGATGCCAGCAAAACTTCAGTTAAATTGTGGGGACAAATATTTATTTTTACTTACCCTGCAGATGGCCAGTGACTCAGAAAAATACAGAGAGTGCAAGAGGAAGTGGAGGGATCAGCTGACAGAGGACTGGAGGTTGAGGAACAGACAGCTGGAGAGCAGTTGTTCCTTAACTAACCACAGTATAAGACTTCACAAGCTCCCTTTGTGTTAAATGTTGTTTGAATATGCATACCTCCTATATTGTACTAATTGTTTATATGTTTCCAGATCGTGACAGAGTATGCACGGAGGGGGAAGGAACGAGGGGATTATGTTGTGGTATGGGCTAAATGACTCTTCTTAGTTTAAAATGGCAAATGTTGTCGCACAGTTTCAGACCCTGTGTAGCAGGTGGTTTGCAATCCCCTCGCTACCGATCTCTCATATGCTGCTGTTCCTCAATGTGAGCTTATATTCAGACGTGGCACAGAATATTAAAGTAGCTGCTCTGGTGTAGTTATGAAACTAAATGTTGAATGTTTTTTGTTCTTGTTATAGTCCTAATGTACCAGCCTAGCAAGAGAGGGAGATCAGCTTTAATATCAGTCAGCATTAGTCATGCCTACATGACTTTGCCTCGGTCCCCCCCCCCCCCTTTTTTTCCTACAAGGATACACATGAGACACAACTTATAAGGGATAGAATAGTCCTGGACAGTTTATGTTGCTGGATGTTGTCCCGCTGGAGAGTTGAATACCTAATATTTGTTGATCTATTTACTTAACAGATGACCCTGGGGTGAGATCAGCCCAAATCAGTTTTATTCTGTGCAAACTTTTCTTTTCATTTAGTACTGTGGTCATAAGCAGTGCTGCAATAGCTCATTAATTCAATATACTGGCTCGAAGATCAGTCCTTTGCTTTGTAAGGACTCGATAACCCCTTCTGCTGTATCAGTAAGGGGTAGGGTTAATGAAGCCTGCTATAAATTAGTAACGTATGGTAATGTTTCCCATTTCACCATGGGCAGACTAGATGGACCTTGAGGTCTCCCCTTCTGTTGTCACATTCTACGTTTCATTTCTGTAGTCCTCTCCTATGAAGCATGAGCTTTTTGTAATACACAAAAATCTTATAAATAAAAACGTTACGTTAAAAAAAGTTAAAAAAAAAAAAAAAAGGCAAAACATTTACTCCTGCTAGCTAGACCTAGACAAACATAGAAAACAAAAATTTAGATCTTCAGATTACTGCTGCAGTACTTTCCCCACACTGAATCTGTGGTCACTGTCACATGAGACAGGAGGCACAATTTGTCTAGTGCACTTACCCGGTCAACAAAAACTAAATAAATAAACAAACTGTATGACAAAGAAGAGCAATAAACTATGCTAACATGGAGATCACTAGGTGCTATGAAACTAGTAAGCAAAGATAGAAAAAAAAAAATACTCTTAATAGCAGACAAAAGGAAGGAAACACCAAGACTAAACACAAATCAAAACACTCTGCACAAGATACATTTTTGCAAATTTTGACAGTAATACTCCTAAGCAGCTAACCTGTACAGGCTCTCTGCCCCTGAACATTCAGAATAGTTTAAACCAATCCAAGCACTGATCACATGACCCGAGCCTACACTGTCAGATCATTTAGCAGTAAAGACCAGAAGGCGTATTAATAAATTCTAACAGAAAAATACTTTACTAAAATGTAAATATAAATTCAAAATCAAACTCTTTTGAATAAGTTTTGAAAATCTCTAAAAATACATATACTATATTCGAAGAAAAACTAGACAATAATGCGTTTATTCTTAACTAGAGCCACTAATATCTTCTGACTATATCCAAAATTAACTGTTATGATATTTTATAATGCTTGAAATAATATTTTGAAAGCAGTAACTTTTGAATGGTTAGGTTTAGAAACTTTTCCTGGTTACCAAAGTTCAAAGAAATAACGATATTGGTCTTGTGTTTATACATGTATGTATGGTCATATATGTTGTTAAAAACAGAATATTTTGAATCACTTTATGGAAGATGTAGCAACATCATATATCAATATATTAACTCAGATTACAACAAGCTTTCATTTAAAAAAAAAAAAAAAAAAAGGTTTCTAGACCCACTGATTCCAAAGGCATCCCCTTTTCAAAAAAAATTTCTTTTAAAAGTGCCAACTTTGGAAACCTTGGGGGCTAGGAACTTAAATTACATTAGAAGCAGGTCAATCATAAGAATCCGTCATCTTGTTACAGAGTTTATGTGTGGATACTGTTCTGTATGTATTGATACTGTTTTAAACTGCTTTACGAGTATACCTATATAAGTTTTTCAGTTACGACAAAGCCGAAAATGTGCACATTGTAGTGATACTATTTTTTTATTTTGATAGGCTACTGATACTATTGTGATACATAGAACAATAAGACTTTTTAAAATAAATCATACATACAGTGGTTTGCAAAAGTATTCAACCACCTTGAAAGTTGTCAGATTTGTCTGGATTACAAATGAGAGACTTACATATATTATTCCAGTCAGTATTTTTTATTGCAAACTCATATGCTCTAACAGCATATCCTCAAAGCCAAAATTAATTATCCGTCAGCACATCTTTTAAAGTAAATTAAAAACTGGAAAATGCTGCTTGCAGAAGTATTCAACCCCTGTGCTCTGGAAGCTCCAAGTTTACACAGATGAAAAATATTGCCCTAACGAGGACACAGTTGGCTTACAATTGGCCTCACCTCTGAAACATTAAAGTAGCTCACATTTTCTGGATAAAACCCCCCCTCCTCAGTTTAATGACCATTGGTCAGACTGTGAATCTGAAGGAAGGGTGTGAAAATGAAGACTAAAGAGCATTCTAAGGTAGTTAGAGATGAAGTAATAGAAATGCATAAATTAGAAAAAGGGTACAAAATAATATCCAAGTGTTTGGATATCCCAGTGTGCACTGTTGGATCACTAGTGAGGAAGTGGAAGCTGCATCACACCCCAGGCACTACCTAGATAAGGCCGTCCCTCAAAACTCAGCGTCCGAACAAGAAGGAGACTAGTGAGGGAAGCCACAGAAGCCAACAATCACTTTGAAGGAGCTACAGAGTTCAGTGGCTGAGAGTGGAGTGAAGGTGCACCAGTCAACCATATCAAGAGCTCTGCATAATACTGGCCTGTATGGGAGGTGGCTAGAAAGAAGCCATTACTCAAAAGAACCATATCAAAACACGTCTGGAGTTTGCCAGAAACGCGAGGTGACCCAGCTAAGATGTGGCACAAGGTTTTGTGGTCTGATGAAACCAAGATAGAGATTTTTGGCCAAAATTCAAAGCGCTATGTGTGGTGCACACCTAACACTGTCCATGCCTCGAGAAACACCATCCCTACAGTGAAGTATGGTGGTGGCAGCATCATGCTGTGGGGATGCTTTTCATCAGCAGGGACTGGTCATCTTGTTAAAATTGAAGGAAGAATGGATGGAACAAAATACAGGGAGATACTGCAAGAGAACCTGCTTCAGTCTGCTAAAAAACTGAAGCTTGGGAGAAACTTCACCTTTCAGCAGGACAATGATCCCAAGCACAAGGCCAAAGCAACACAGGAGGTGGTTAAACAACAAAAGGTCAATGTCCTACAGTGGCCAAGTCAAAGTCAGATCTCAATCCCATCGAGAATCTGTGGCACTGTTTGAACATTGCGGTCCTAGCGTCACCCAACCAACCTGAACAACCTGGAACAAATCTGCCAAGAAGAATGGGCAAGAATCACTCCCGAACAATGTGCAAGGCTGGTAGATACTTACCCCAAAAGACTTAAAGTTGTTATTGCAGCAAAAGGTGGCTCTACCAAATACTAATGTGTAGGGGTTGAATACTTCTGCAAGCAGCATTTTCCAGTTTTTGATTTACTTTAAAAGATGTGCTGACGGATAATTAATTTTGGCTTTGAGGATATACTGTTAGAGCATATGAGTTTGCAATAAAAATACTGACTGGAATAAAATATGTAAGTCTCTCATTTGTAATCCAGACAAATCTGACAACTTTCAAGGGGGTTGAATACTTTTGCAAACCACTGTGTGTGTGTATA